>OX438667.1:16697473-21497473 GCA_949316385.1 Globia sparganii | reverse complement strand
TACTTTGATTAAAATATTTTTGTTAATTTTACTAGCAGTGGGTACAATGTTAATAATTCTTTTCAAAAGTTATTTAATCCTGAAAATTAGATTAATATAAAACCATGTAAGCTTCGTGTTTAAACTAAAGAACTCATCTAAATAGTTTGAATTACGCCATCTTTCCGAGAGAGCTCAAGAGATTTTTTAAGAAAAATATTTCATAAAAACGTTTTTCCGCGAAAGAAAACTTCCTACTTTCCTAAAAGACTTTTAAAGAAAATCAGAGTAGCATGTTTCAAGGAGTTTAAGTTTAAATAGGATTGAGTAAAACACCTTTTTATATCAGTTTTTGCGATTTTATTATAAAGAACAAAAAATCAGATAAAATTGTATAAAATTAGGCTCCACAGTCACACTAATAAATTATTCTGAGTGCATCTGTGGTGCTTCTAGGCTTATTGAAATTTTTATGTCATTGGTTTAAACGTTTATTTCTGTGGAAAATTTTAATTGTATTTTTAATAAATGAATAGCCGCTAATGGGTTTTCAGTTTAATCCAAATTACCTTTAGGATAATATTAACGAGAATATAGAGAGGTGTTTAACATTTAGGATAATATTATACGACAGTAATTTAGGTACTGTATGTTTTTTTTTTTTTATTCTTTATTTATTTACAGGGTTTTTTCTATAAAGAATATGCCACCCCGATTATTGAATACAATAAACATAACAAACTAACCTACCCGCAACCTTGTACCTATAATAATAATATGATAAAGTGTTCTGGCCTCATCTGACCATGGTGAGGCCAGGACGCTATTATAGTAGCCTACGTTAAAATTATTGTCAAAAGTTTGACGTCTCTGGACTCCAATACGACTACATTCCGTCAAGATGTGATGGACATCTTCTATGACTCCACAGGCAGCGCAATTGGGTGAATCAACTTTGCGCATCATAAAACCAAAACTATTGAGCGGAACATGGCCGGATCGGAGTCTAAAAGCTATCACAACTTCTTGCCTGTTCATCCTGCCCTCGCTGAACCAAAGCATACGTGGAATCGATGGCTGAATCGTCCTGTACCAAATGCCCTTCGTTAGAGATCTTTTATCAAAATATTCTGACCAGGATTGAGTACATCTGTCTCTAACTAGGGGTAAAAGTTCAGTATGCCATGGAGGACAAGCATAATATTCTCCATCAGACGCGGCTTTATTTGCCAAACGATCAACCATCTCATTACCATCGAGTCCAACGTGAGAAGGAATCCACTGCAATACAACTGTTTTATGTTTGGCAACAAGTTCAGTGATGTCCCTTAAGATACTATATGCCAGTGGAAGCCCCCTGAAAGGTGAAGTACTCGTACATCTCAACAGATGAAGAAGGGCACTTTTCGAGTCAGTGAAAATAACAAACCGATCACAGTTCAAAGATTTGATGTAAGCCAAAGCTTCCGCAATAGCGATCAACTCCAGGTGCATTATTAAAACTTTTGATGTAATACGGAATTTGAAAAAGGTACCAATTTGCGAATCCAAAAAGGCTGCACCACAATAGTTCTCATGTCTAGAACCGTCCGTATATATATAGTAAAAGCCAGAATATTGTGAATTTAGAGACTTACAACATATTGATCTCAAATTGTGTACATAATAACAATGCTTAGGTTTATCAACCGAATCTAAACTAGGCTTTACAATACGTGTTAAGTCCATATTGCTGACCCAAGTATCCATGGAGAACATGCCAATTTTACTACTGCAGTACATATGTTCTTGCTTTAGGATATCGTGAGACATAACTAACAGTGGTTTTTTCTTATTTCTCCAATAAGGATTATTACCACAAAGTCCATGAAGCTTATCTAATATGATTAATAAAGGAAAATCGTAACAATTAGATTTTAAATAAAACTTATCAGCTAAATATCGGCGGCGAATAAAAAGAGGAGGCAACATCAATTCAGATTCCATCACATGAATCGGAGTACTTTTGATAAACCCACCTATTAACCGCAGGCAAACGTTTTGAAATCTGTCCAGTTTGGTTAAATGAGTGTCGGCACTATTGTCAAGTAAAAAGCTACCAAAGTCGATGCGACTACGAATAAGAGAGATATATAACCGTCTTAAATGGTTGGGATGAACACCCCACCCGGGTCCCACTAAAACCTTAAAAATATGAACCAGTTTAAGTACTCGCTCACGAACCTCATTTATATGTTTCTTCCATCGGAGACCCCTATCTAGCCATAATCCTAAATATTTAACATGGTCCACTAACTCTAACAAGGTACCGTTTAAACGGACATCTTTATCTGGTCTACGAAAACCTCTACTAAACAAACAAATTTTACTTTTAGCGGGAGAAATTTCTAAACCTACATGCATTAACATGCTGTTGATTAGGTCAAGAGCAGACTGGATCTTGCGTTCGCCCTCACTAACAGAAGAACACTGCACATACACACATCAAAAGTGTCTAGGGATCAAGCATTTTTATGCGGATTTCTTGAGATTGAGATGTGGCTTTGTAATAAATTTATGATTTTATAAATTTATATGGATCCTTTTTGGTGCATTTCATAATTTGAATCAGGAACTGTGAATCAAATTCGAGTAAAAGATGAAAATCAGCTGTCAATATTTTCCCTATAAAAACATACAACGCATTGAAGACATTATAACGCAACTCCTACGTCCATAAACAAAATTGCTAAAAATAAAAGTATAGCGGTCGGGAACGCGCTCGATGTCACTGACAGTTCGTGGTCGATTTTTGGCATTGGGACAATCGAGCGTTTTCGTTCGCGGTCGATTTTTGGCTTCGGGCGCGTGAGTGGATTAGTGCTACTGTTTCCCTACTACTGATTAAAACCAACGTTATTATGGAGCGGCGACGTCATTTAAGCAGGGAAGAAATGCTCAGAGCCGTGGGAATGATAGAAGCTGGTTCCCGGCAACGTACTGTGGCTTTAGCTCTGAATACAAGTCAGAGTGTTATCAGTCGACTTTGGACACGTTACCGAAGCACTGGTACCGTGGCTGAGCGCCATGGAGGACGGTATCGCTGCACCACACGGAGACAAGACCGATACATTCAAATCTTAACTCGAAGAGCTCCAACAATAACCGCCATGATGTTAGCCGTGAGGCTTCATCACTCTTCAGGGAACTTAATTAGCGACCAAACAGTCAGAAACCGCTTGCATGAAGTGAACCTTCATTCCCGAAGACCGCTACGGGTACCACCTATAGCAATGCACAATCGTAGGATTCGATATCAATGGGCTCTTGAACACAGAAATTGGGCAGAAGAACAATGGCGTTTCGTGTGCTTTTCTGATGAGTCTCGTTTTGGTATGAGACCGGATACAAGACGTATACGACACTGGAGAACCCCTGGACGCCAACAGCGATTAAAATCCTGCCAGGAAGTCCATCCTTATAGTGGTGGAATCATCATGGTATGGGTGGGTATTTGGATCGGCGGAAGAACTGAGTTGATTTGGATCAGAGGCAACCTCAACGCTCAAATTTATGCTGAGACGATTGTATCAGACGTCATCGTTCCTCTACAAGTGCAAATCGGTCCCTTATTTCAGTTAATGCATGATAATGCACGACCGCACACCGCAAGAGTTGTAAGACAGACTCTCGCCGCAGCTAACATCAATGTCCTGCCCTGGCCTGCTCAGTCGCCAGACTTGAACCCGATTGAGCATGCATGGGATATGCTACAGAGAAGAGCTCTGCCGAATATGGAGGGTATCCAGTCGCAAGAAGACCTTTTTTTGTTGTTGCAACGAACATGGGCGGCCATTCCACAGCGTGATTTGGATGAACTCATTTTGAGTATGCCAAACCGATGTTCTTGTGTTGTTAGTGTTCGCGGTAGAAACACGGATTATTAATTGTTTAAGTAACCCAATAAAATTTTAGAGAAAACTGTTATTTCAGTCTTTTTTTCGAACTTTTGTGTTAGTGGTTCAAATGTCAAAAATCCCTTTATTAGGAAAATGGCAAATTTCTTTATTAATGCAAAGGTGACTTGGTTTATCGTTACTGTGACAAACGAAAACACTTTATTTGATGAATCCTTAAAGAAAATTTTAATTAATATCAATCAGGAGAAAAGTTATTGCAAAAATATATGTTGATCCCTAGACACTTTTGATGTGTGTATATAGCGAAATCATCCGCATACTGGGATATGCAAACATTATTCTGTAAACGTTTACAAATATCCGACGTTATTATATTAAATAATAGTGGGGATAACGGATCACCCTGAGCCAGACCACTACCAGAATATCTGCTGATAAAATCATTGCCAGATCTTATTTTGAGTACTCTTCTATGAAGAAAATTCCATAAATATCGGCAGATGCGTGATCCTACTTGAAAGCTATCCAAAACATTTATTAAAACAGTATTATTTACATTATTATACGCATTATTAATATCTAAAAAACAACCCATAGTAGAACTACCCTCGGAAAAACCAGTTTGAATAGCAGAGATTAAGCAACTTAAGCCATCTAAGCACGACCTACCTCTTCGGAAGCCTACTGTGTTCGCAGAAAACGAGCTATTTTTTTCCAGAAACCATTCCAATCTTCGAAATAATACATAATGGAAAATTTTGCATATGCACGACAACAAGGATATAGGTCGGAGTGAAGAAACGTTACTAGGGTCACGACCAGGTTTTGGAATAGGTACGATACAAATGTCGCGCCACTGAGAGGGAACAAAACTTTGATCAAAGAGTTTATTATATAACGATAGTAAAACAGATTTACCCACATCAGGTAAATTCTTAATCATAGAATAAGATATATCGTCGCATCCAGGAGATGTATCCTTAGACTTGATACATTTATCTAGCTCCTGAATAGAGATCTCACACTCTAATATACCGTAGGGGTCAGTGGGGAAACATAATCAGGTGTTAAAGAATTTAAAAGATTTGTGGCACTTTGGGCGTCCACAAAATGTCTGGGCGAATGGTACCCTTTCAGCCATCTCATTTTGCGCCACATTTCACTAGAAGAGGTAGTGTGATCAACTGTAGAACAAATATTTTGCCAGTTCTCTCCCCTAGCCTGCCGAATTAACTTTTGCGATGTATTTATCCTATTGTTGAGAGTATCAAGGTTTTGAGGAGTGGGATTACGCCTAAATTTGGATAATGCTAGCCTACGTTGAGCCACAGCGTGTGACAGTTCTGGAGTCCAGTACGGCTTTGGAGTAAAATCTGAAGAAGGGTTTTGGTTAAATTTAAACATAGGGATGAATTTGTTAGCAGCATCGTTCAAAATATCTAAAAATACATCATAAGATTTTTGAAGGTCATTCGGTAAACACAAATGGCAAAATTTTTGTTCCAGATATCTTTTATATGAAGTCCAGTCAGCTTTACCAAAATTCCTTTTCATAACTGAAGGTAGGCATGACCTACACAAAGTTGAAATTTTAATCATTAAATTGTCACTGCCAAGATTTTCATTTAAGACGATCCAATCAATGTTAAGCGCAATATCTATAGAAGCCAGTGATATGTCTGGGGAAGTCTGTTGCAAGTTGTTGTCAACTAAACAAACTCGTGTATGTGTTCCATCATTCAAAGAAAAAAAGTTGCTGTCCATAAGCGAGTCGTGAATAAGATTGCCTCTGTGGTCAGTTTTATAAGACCAACTGACGTGATGGGCATTAAAGTCACCCAAAATCAAAGTTTTGGATGGCCATAATGATAACAGATTATCCCAATCCTGGTGAGTGGTCACAACTCTAGTGGGACAATAGACAGCAACAATATTTTCGAACGGATCGCAATTAAATAGTTGTACGCACACTACCTCGATACCGTTATTATTCACGTGAACGCGCTTCTGTTGCGCTTTAACAGATTTGTGTACTATAATAGCTACACCGCCGTATGAGTCATCCCGGTCCGCGCGATAAACATCATATCCACTAACTTTAAAATTACTTTCTGGTTCGAGCCACGTCTCACTAAGGGCAGCAATATGTACTTTATTCTGGCATAAAATGTAATGAAACGATGTTAACTTAGGCCTGATACTTTGGGCATTCCACTGTAATATATATAATTTAATTAATTTGTTAGCCATCACAAAGAATGAAAAAGTTAAACAATGCTTTTATCCACGGCCACTCTGAAACAACACTCACTGACACTAAGGTTAACCATTCTAGGCACAATTGGTAGATACGCCTTATCTTAAAAATTAAGCTAGTCTTTTTGAGGAAAATTACTTCCTTTATTCTGGACCACAGCTCATTGAAAGATGGACATTCATCGTTGCCCTCTGCATCCTCAGGAGATTGATGAAAGTCTTTATCGTCCGCATCTGAATTCCAAAACATCCAGTCTTTTTTTGGCGGCTTATTTTTATTTTTCGGAGACTGTACTTTTGTTTTTGGAGGATCATCCCTGACCATGGTAGGAGTTGGCACTTTGTGAACAGTGGCCTTAGTCTGGACAATTTCGGCAAAAGTGTGATGAAAGGAATTCGTTTTCCTGACTTGTGAAGGTTCACCTGCAAGAAGTGTAGAAGAGACACGATTTTCTGGGGCTACCGGAGCTTGAGGGAGAATGACAATTTCGGGGGGACCAGAATTTTCGGGAGGAACATAACATTCTAGGGCTTTCCTGTATGTGCAACCAAACTCAGCCATAATTTCTCTTAGCCTTCTCTCCTTTTTATACGCTGGACAAGTCTTACTAAGAGATATGTGGTTACCATTGCAGTTGACACAGGTAAACAATAAAGTGTCGCAATTTTCATGATGCCCACCACACTTCGGGCATACCACGTTTTTCGAGGGGCACATTTTCCTCATATGGCCTAATCTCCAACATTGGGAACATTGGGATACTTGGTATGTTGTATGTAAGGCAAAACTTTTATGTTTATATCACATACACGAACTGATGCTGGTAGATGATCCCCGTCAAAACAAAGTCGAAGGGTTTCGCTAGGGCACCAACCTCCTTCATCCCTGTTGCGACGGTCTAGCCTCTTGAATGATATAAGCTTGGCGGGGGCCGGACATGAAATATTTTCACGGATCTCCTCATCAGTAAGATCCAGATCTACATCCTTGATTAAGCCATAGCAGACAGACAGCTGCAAGGCCTTCTGGAACCTCCATCCTTTCTCTAGAAGTTTCTCGCACATTATAAGTTTCTGCGCTGCCGATTCACATTCAAATTGCAAGCGTATTTTAAAAGGACTTAAATATTTAACCTGGCTAATTTTTGTTATATTATTTTCTTTTAAAATACGTGCCATTGCGAATTGTTTCGGGAGACGTTCCTTGAAAGACATATAGACCTCATATTTTTCTTCTTTTAAAGAGGTTTTGCTACCGTGACATTTCTTTTTTGTACTTCCCTTAACTTCTGTCCAACCCTCTTCATCTTCAGTACTGTCCTCTCTTTCTCGCTTTTTCGCTCTTAACAGCTCCTCTATATTTTTACCCTCGTCATCTATAGCATCCATGTCCGACGAATCATTCAACAAACTCTGTACATCATTCTTGAATGCCCGCATTCAAGAATGATGTACAGAGTTTGTTGAATACGTAACGCAGCGCGGTGAAGCGCTTACGTTACTCGTATCAGTCATAACGCAACAACGACACAACAAGAAGCCGGGAGGTCCGGCGCACACCTATAGCGCGTGATAATGCGTAAACAACAGTTCGCGCAGTGGGGATAGCGATCCGATCCGCGACGAAAAACACAACCAAACCGCACGAGTGCCGGTACGGTTATGAGGTACTGTATGTTGGTATCAGTAAATCTAATAGTGATTGAATAATGGAGATAATCCATATTTATTTAGGACACTGAGGTCTTGAAAAGTTATGACTTCCGGGGAAGGAACAAATTTGCCAAAGATTTGCTATAAATATTAAGTTAGAAGTAGGTAAGTAATACAACATGCACTGAAGGCTTATTACTCGCCCGAAACGCCCAAAATCCGTGCGAATCGACTAACAAGCCGCCCTGAAATTAGCTGAAAGGGTTCTAGGCTGCCAAAAATGATTGAACTGTGATAGAGAATGTTATCATAATCACCCTTGATGGAATGAATGTTGAACGTAGATTGTTGATGTTTCCCACAAGACAAGCAAGGAATAGATTGTTCATGTTTCCTACAAGAGAGAGGAATACTTTATGTATTATGTAGATAGGTAGTTAAGCGTTACCTATAAAAACGTTTAAAATATTCAAAATGCACGAGGCGTGATACATCGTACATCAAAATTTACATATATTTTGCCATTAAATGCAAATGTGGGGTTAATGCGGTATTCCTACGCGAAGAGAGCTTTACCTCGTATTATGTTTGCAAGAACTCTAATTACAGCCCTTTGCATAAACGGATAACATTTATAATGAACTTGAATGTCGGTTGTTTTATTGTAGAAATAAACAACTTTTTACGATTGTGAATTTAATTTCTTTAGTTTACGGACTGACAATCCGACGAAGTTGTAAATCTTTTTATATGGAAGAACTGTGCTGATTTAATTTAATTGTGTATTGTTAAGGACTTTACGCTGGACGAGTAAGAAAATGGTGGGAAAAGCGGTAGTGCTTGCAAAAAAGAGAGTTGTAAAGTAAAGAGATTTTTCTATGAATAGTTAGAAAATTCGGGCAGGAGCATGTGAATCTTCTTTCAATCTAATGCAATTATTCTGAACTCAATATCAAGTTCAAATGTAATTCAACAAAATAAACAATAGTTTCAGAATAAAAACTTATTTACAAAAAAAAAAACAAAACAACCGACTTCCAAAAAAACAGTAACGTGTAAAATTATTTTAATATTCTCGAAAATAGTTCGACTACCTACTTCGAAATTTAAAGAAATTTTTCACTTTGTAGTGTTTTTTTTGGAAGAAGGTTGTTTTTTTTTTTGTAAAGTTTTTATTTTTCCCTTTTTAGTTTATACCATAACTAAAAAATACCCCAATCGCTATAGGTGTGCATATAATATATGAAGAGAGCCCTCGATTTCTCCAGGATCCCATTATCAGAACCTGACCTGATGACAATGGGACTACCTGGGATTATAGCTATAAAAACAAAAAAAAAATTGAATTTTCCAAATCGGTCTAACCGTGTCCGAGTAATCAAGCAACATACTCCTCCTTTCTTTTCAAGTCGTTTATAAAGGCCTTTAAAATTACCTTAACAAAATTAGCATAGTCTAAGCACATGAGCACAAACTATAAAACACCGGTGAACCAAAATCACCTTTCATTCTTACGACCTTACCCACAATATGCACATTTTTCAGAAGGTATTTCCCTAGAGGAGAGGTATACCCAATATGTAGCAGGTTTCTGATTAATCTTGGCACGACAAGGTTGATAGCCTATAACAAGCCCGTAGATATTGTTGTCGTATGAGATGAAACCAAAATTGGTAGAGCGATGAAATCTTGTGACGCATGAAACTGATAGGTATCTTGTTGGGAATCTTTATTGGTTACTTTTATACAGTGAATCTTTGTGCATTTGGATTGAGTGATCTTTTTTTATTTCGTGATAAAATCTGATTGTACATTTAGTCAAAAATAGTCAAAACTCATAGCCCAAAGTAAAAAAATTGTCACTCTCAAGGGTCTTCAGTTATTGCCCAAAATGTGGATCACTCAAATCAGACATTTTGCAAAAACGGCTATGAGCTAAATCTCAACAAAAACTTACTCTACTGACTAAGTTTATACCTCAAAAATTTGTTAACAAATTGTCACAATATTTTTTAAAACCATCAAGGCATTTGAAGCTACTTCCAGGTATTTAAGACAGTATCATTGGATCACTCAGTAAAGACACCATTTTGTCTGAGAGATCGTTGTAATAAGGTTTAGGTTGACTTTTTCTATACATCTTTTTTTTAAATCCTAAAATGTACGTTCCGAATATATTTGTACAATAAATATCATAACACAAATACCTTTTGTTAAAAAGTTATGAGTAATTAAATGTTTTCAAATTTGCTGAACTGAGTGATCCTTATGAATACTTATAGGTAACTACCTGTTTCGTATTGATTTACACAACTTACGATTAATTTTTGTACAACTTTATGACTAAAGTTTTACATAAAAATTATTTTCATAGACAGCTTAGTTTACGAGATATTAGATTTTTAATTTTTAAAAAAAATTACGTCTTGTAGGGTACATATGATTTTAACTTTTAATGATATTTAAATGTTTCATATTTTATTGTTATTTGCTTAGTCGCACATTTAATTTAGTTTTGTACGACATTTAGTGCACATAAGTGAGCTTACGTGATAGTGACAGTATCAGTGATTTTCCTGTTTTATGCAAGAACAATGTAAGTACCGAACGTATTTATTTAGGGTCCGACGTCTCAAAATTTGCCAAAGATGTAAACAACAATAGCCGCTCGAAATTGTAATTTATTCGTGCGACGCAGCAAATAACAATAAAATATGAAACATTTAAATATATACATTAAAAGTTAAAATCATATGTACCCTACAACACTCAATTTCTTTAAAAAATTAAAAATCTAATATCTCGTAAACTAAGCCGTCTATGAAAATAATTTTTATGTAAAACTTTAGTCATAAAGTTGTACAAAAATTAATCGTAAGTTGTGTAAATCAATACGAAACAGGTAGTTACCTATAAGTATTCATAAGGATCACTCAGTTCAGCAAATTTAAAAACATTTAATTACTCATAACTTTTTAACAAAAGGTATTTATGTTATGATATTTATTGTACAAATATATTCGGAACGTACATTTTAGGATTAATAAAAAAGATGTATAGAAAAAGTCAACCTAAGCCTCATTACAACGATCTCTCAGACAAAATGGTGTCTGTACTGAGTGATCCAATGATACTGTCGTAGATACCTGGAAGTAGCTTCAAATGCCTTGATGGTTTTAAAAAATATTGTGACAATTTGTTAACAAATTTTTTAGGTATAAATTTAGTCAGTAGAGTAAGTTTTTGTTGAGATTTAGCTCATAGCCGTTCTTGCAAAATGTCTGATTTGAGTGATCCACATTTTGGGCAATAACTGAAGACCCTTGAGAGTGACAAATTTTTTACTTTGGGCTATGAGTTTTGACTATTTTTGACTAAATGTACAATCAGATTTTGTCACGAAATAAAAAAAGATCACTCAATCCAAATGCACATAAAGAATGGCAGTTGCTTTCTTGTTTGTAGATAATGTAGTCTATTCAAACTTATATTTTAAATTAATATTAGTTCAAGTTAAACAAATATCAACTTTATTTTAATGGTTAAGTTGATTTTAGAGTAACTAACACTACTGAAAAATATATAAAAATGTTTAAAGTTATAGCGTAAACTGAACTTTATTGTGTAAAATGTAAAATTATTTTTCCTTAAACTCATATTTGTTTACATTTTTGGAAAATAAATCGCGAATGCAGTTTACCTGCGCTTACCGCTTTTTGAGGATTATTAAAGGAAAAAAATAAGAGTTATAGGTACAAAACATACGCAGTAAGCTACCTCAAACACCTTAAATTAAACCCTCCGGCAATGGGAGAAGACAAAAATTCCCCGTTCGCCAACAGACACATAAAAGGAACAACTATGTATGTGTAGGTAACACATAATTTCACGCCTATATTCCCGGAAGGGTTAGACAGAGGTGCAATTATATAAAGAAAAAGCGACTCTTTATTGCAGAATTTTATGTGAACGTAAAAGTAACTTAATAATGTTAGACCTATCTATAATTATTTCTAAAACAGTAATTCTATAAGAAAGCGTTTTCGCCTTATGCCTACTAAGTGCTCGAGTTAACAATGTTTTCTTTTCAAGCTTAATCATATATAACAGAATTGAAAAAATCAAGCAAACATAAGTGTCAAAGTTAACAAAAACAAATCGGCTAATTTAGAAAATCATCATCTGCCTAGCCTTTTCCCAACTATGTTGGGGTCAGCTTCCAGTCGAACCGGATGCAACTGAATACCAGTGTTTTACATGGAGCGACTGCCTATCTGACCTCCACAACCCAGTTACTGGGTAATACGATACCCTTTGGTAAGACTGGTTGTCTGACTTTCGGGCTTCTGACTACCCGTAACGACTGTCAAAGATCCACGAATGACAGCCGGGACCAACGGCTTAGCGTTCTTTCCGAGGCACGGAGGGGTCTCGGTATGTAAATATGGTCACCCATCCATAGACCAACCGCGGCAAGCATAGCTTAACCTGATCGATCGTCCTGTACGGCTGTTATTATAATTAATAAAAATTAATAAAATAATAATAATAATAATTAAATTAATTTAATAAAATAATTAATTTAATAATATTTTTAATTTAATTAATATTTTTTAATAAGTCTGTGGCCCGACTGTCAAGTTGACGGTGACAAAAATTTTACTCCGTTATTTTTTAATATTTTTCAACATAAATAATTACAAAATAATTTTTTGATATGTGTTCTACCCATTTTTTTTTTTGAAGACCAATATTAGCATCATACTAAAATAGGATGCAAGAAAATCAAATACCTACTCAGATGGAACAGAGATGCTGACACGAAGTCGGGCACGACAATTACTTGGAACCACACACCCAACATCTTCGGGACTCAGCTCCGCCTCGCAGTTGCCGGAACCTGCTCCAGACGTGAATCCAGTGACACCGGCCGCTGCAGTTGCGTCGAGCTCGAGCGACGAATACTTTTCGCCGCCGACGACACCACCACCAGTATGTCGGCGTGGAAGAGGCCGACCATCGGCCAGCTTAGGACTCCGAGGCCCACCGGCCTCTGATAGGGTCCCCGCTCCCGGTGGAAGTGTGCAGCGCATGAAATGGACACAAGCTGTCAATGAAAATGTCATGCGCGCATACTTTGGGGCTACAGAGGGGGGAAGTAACTTGACTGCGTACCGTGGTCGGATGCTCTCTCTGTTTCAGGTGCTTGAGCCGGCTGTCAACGTGTCGGCGCAACGACTGTCGGATCAGGTGCGGGTCATCCAGCGTAACCATATGCTGGATGACGTTGTACTTGATCGACTACGCCTTGAATCACGGAATAGCCATGTTACGCCTGCTTCGTCATTGGTCGCGGTGCAACTGCAAAATTTAGTCAGTGTTACACCGCGACCCGACCGTGTTGATGTAGTGGATGATGACGAGGCTATATCCGTGAATTCTCAGTACAATGCAAGATTGAGGAGCGCTTTGGAGGATGCTTTCCGTGAGTACCGCTCTATTTCGCCTGAACTTAGACCACGTTTACCTCGTTTGCCCATGCATAAGAAAAACAAGGCGCTGGTGTGTGCTCTAGACTTGCTGCTGTCAAATTATTTTAACAACAGCAAAGACCTCGCCGATACCCATTCAATTTTGTACTGTGCAGCTGTAGCGGCATGTCGTGTGGCTCATGTCAAATTTCCTAACAGTGACAGAGCTCCACGACCAAAACCAGCTGTACCAGCTTGGCAGTGCAGGATTGAGTGTCGTATCGGTGAAGCTAGAGCACTCATCGGCAAGCTGATCAGCTTCAGGGAGGGCAATACTCGCCCTAGAGTGATGCGCTTTGTGAGGCGGGCATTCTCGGGGACTGATATTAGTTCTCGAGATTATTTGTCCCGCGTCACAGAGCGTATCGACTTCCTGAAGCAGAAGATCTGTGCATGGGCAAACCGTATTCGTCGGTACAGGCGGAGAGTGGAGCGGTACACACAGAATCGCACATTCCAGAGTGATGAAAGGTGGGTTTATAGGGCTTGGGAGCGACCGGACCAAGGTGTGACTGACACGCGCCTGCCGGATGATGACGCCATGTGTTCGTTCTGGCGAAATATGTGGTCGGTGCCTGTCGGTCACACCGAAGGTGACTGGACTGAGAGGATTGAGCGAGCGTGCGATTCAATACCAGAAATGGGGGCTATTACCATCTGCCCCCAAGATGTAGCTCGTGCAGTCCGTCCGTTGCCTAACTGGAAATCTCCAGGGCCGGACGGGTTGCACAACTTTTGGATAAAATGGTTCCAAGGGTCGCACGCTCGCTTGGCATCCCAATTCCAGTTAGCCTTAGAGTCGGGATCGCTGCCCCAGTTCCTAACGACAGGAATAACCCACCTGCTCCATATATCAGGTAGTACTGCGGATCCCAAAAATTATAGACCGATCACTTGTCTACCGACGGTTTATAAAGTTCTTACATCCATTTTGAGAGCTAAAATTAACAAACATATAGACACCAATTCCATCATGTCTGTCTCTCAAAATGGATGTAAGAACGGATCCCGGGGTACTAAGGAGCTACTCCTTATTGATATGACCATTAGCCAACAGGTTCGTCGTTCCCAAAAGGATTTATCGACATGCTGGATAGATTATAAGAAGGACTATGACTCGGTGCCACATACATGGCTCATGAGGGTGCTGGAGTTGTATAAAGTAGATACAACTCTGCGCACCTGCCTGATGTCATGTATGGGGCATTGGAGGACAGTCCTTCGCTATCCAGGATGTCGAAATATCCAGAGGAATAGCGAACCGATAAGGATCGAGCGAGGCATATTCCAGGGCGACAGTTTGAGTCCGCTTTGGTTCTGCTTAGCCTTGAATCCTCTAAGCACACTACTGGAGGATTCAGGCCTAGGCTATCGGCTGAGGAGAGGTGGTCAGGTTATATCTCACCTCCTTTACATGGATGACCTAAAACTCTTTGCCCCCAACAATTTGCAACTGATGGAGCTACTGAAAATTACTGAAACTTTCAGTAGCGCCATCAGGATGGAATTTGGTGTGGACAAATGTGCGGTCATGCATGTAAAGCGAGGGGAGATTGTGGAATCCGTGGGAACCCAACTCTCGGATTCCACAAATCTTAGAGCCCTCTCCACATCCGAAACCTATAAGTATTTGGGTATGTCGGAAGCGTTGGGCATCAATGTTACTGACATGAAGCAATCGTTGAAGGAGCGCTTCTTTGGCCGTCTGAAAAAAGTATTTAATAGTCTTCTTTCAGGCGGAAACAAGGTGCGCGCCTTCAACGGTTGGGTCATGCCGGTTTTGATGTACTCTTTCGGCATACTCAAATGGACTCAGACCGAACTCGACGCCCTGGATAGGAAGGTCCGTACATTGCTGACTGCAAATCGAATGCATCACCCACGGTCATCGGTAATGAGGCTGTATATCCCGCGAAAATGTGGAGGTCGAGGCTTTTTAAACGCTAAGACTCTCCACAATCGCGAGATATGCAGTCTCAGGGAATATTTCCTAGAAACCGACGTGGGGATGCATCGAGATGTAGTCGTGGTGGACAAGGACCTCACTCCACTCTCCTTAGGTAAAGAGAACTGGCGCAAACCAGTAGTGCTTGACATTAATGATCGCATGGAGGTATGGCAGAGTAAGGAGCTTCACGGACGCTTTTTCCGGGCCCTACATGGCCCTGATGTAGATTTACTAGCGTCCGTAGCCTGGCTGCGTTTCGGTGACCTTTTTGGAGAAACCGAAGGTTTTGTCTGTGCAATTGTGGACGAAGTTATGATGACGAACAATTACCGGAGATTTATTGTGAAAGACGGCACGGTTGACATTTGTCGGGCATGCCACCGGCCGGGAGAATCAATCAGGCATATCATCTCCGGGTGTTCTCGTCTAGCTAACGGAGAATACTTGCATAGACACAACCTTGTAGCCAGGATAATCCATCAGCAACTTGCTTTGAAATACAACCTTGTGGAATCGGAAGTGCCGTACTATAGGTATGTGCCCGACCCAGTTCTCGAGAATGGTAATATCACATTGTACTGGGATCGATCCATCATCACTGACAGGACTATTGTTGCCAATAAGCCTGATATAGTGGTGGTGGATCGATCAGAGCGGCGCGCAATGATTGTTGACATAACCGTCCCGCATGACGAGAACCTCGTGAAAGCCGAGAAAGATAAACAAATCAAGTATCTTGACTTGGCTCACGAGGTTGTCGACATGTGGGATGTGGACTCAGCGATCATTGTGCCGATAGTCGTCACAGCCAATGGGCTAATAGCCAAGAGCCTCGACCAACATCTAAGGAGGCTCTCGTTGGGCAGCTGGATCAAGGGCTTGATTCAGAGAGCGGTACTTCTGGACACGGCCCGCATTGTTAGGAGGTTCCTCTCTTTGGGGCCCTGACCACCGGTAGCTTGGACCCTGTTCCCGATACCGGTGGGCTACTACTATTTTTTATATTTTTAAATGTTTTTATATTTTTTGTTTATATCCTAATATTTAAAAATATAATTTATATGTACATAGTGAAATAAAGGAGATAATAATAATTAATAAAATAATTAATTGCTAATTTCGAAAATATATGTCTATATAATTTAAATGATCAAAAACTTTTAACTCTCTCCAACTGCAATTATTAAGTCGTTAATTTTAAGAAACTTTGCTGCTAATACAGCTGGTCAAAACTTTTTATTAATCTGTAAAGTATTTGTTTCTTTTTTGGACATGATAAATTTTGTCATATTTTTATTGAGCTATAACAGACCACCTATTCGTTAATAAAGCGCCGTAGTTGAAAATAACAATGCTATAATCACCATATGGCGATGTCCTATTTGGCGGAGAATCTCCATAATAACTTTTTATACAAGTAAGGGTGTTTTTATACGCCATTAATCGGATTTTCCCATAACTTCATGGACTGCTAAAAGGTACTAGTTATAAATATAAATAGGTACTTAAGAGTACAAGCAATAATAATAAAATGTACCTATAATTATTAGTACAATCAATACTAATAAAATGTATAACTAACTATTCTGTCAACAGATACCGCTTTTCCGCTATAATATCTTCATATAACAAATGGTATCGAGGCCAACTACTAGACTGGGCGGGACAGACACATTAATTTGTGCTGACAACAGCCACGGCCTGATACTATCGGGGATCACTTGATATACTAGGGAACAATGGTTTCGGAGTATCAATCCGATGAATTTGTGGTAAGTAGTGTTTTTGGTCTAGCAGACAAAGTTTTTTTTTGTATTTATGTCTGTCTACTTCGTAGTTTGTTTTAATCTAATTGTGAGAAGCTTTCCTAAATCAACGTTTAGGTAAGGATGATTTCCACCAAACGGCTCGCATCGCATCGGATCGGAAAGGATACGAATGGATGCGGCGACAGCCGATCTCGTCCAGCAGCATGTCGATGCATACGATCGGCTCCGTACAGTCACTTGCGAAAGTATCCGTTTCTGCGCCTAGTGAAATAGTTTCATTCCTATTGTGTTGGCGTGTTCTAATTTTTGAAAATGGTTGAAGTTGATGTAGTATTGTTGGAAAATAATCATAAAACACAGAAGGGGAAAAGAAAAATTTGGACGACAGCCGGAAGGATTCGATCGGATACGACGACAGGCGAACGGAGCCGATCGCACTTTCGGCTACGATCGCGTGTCACGGAAGACACCCGCGGTCAAGTTGCTGTGCGCGGCTTGGTAATGTCTACACGATTTAATATCGTTTAAAGATTGTAAAATCCGTTTCGATCCGATGCGATGCGAGTCGTTTGGTGGAAATCATCCTTTAGTGTATTTCACGTAGATTGATAAACAAGACGTTACTGGAAGTTTTAGAAATTCCAGCTTTAGATACTTGAAATCTTATTAAATGAATATAATTTCTTGTTTATTTCTAGAAGGCTGTATTAGATAGTGATCACATAAATACCTAATTGTTCAATCAGTTTTGAAACTTGAACGGGACTTAAGCTTTACCATCAAAAACATCAATCAGTATTAAGTTCCGTTTAAAAAAGTTCGTAATATTTTCCAATTTCTGAGAAAAATTTAACTAGACACCTGCTACCTTTATCTATTCTCGTTTAGTAAACGAAACACGTACGTTTTCAGGTCACCTTTGGATAGGTACCTACCTAATTATGAACGGGTTAACCTTATTATTCCTGCACGTGGTTCAAAAATATCATCAGAGTTGGCTATGGTTTTGGGTTTTTGGTGGTAACTATAAAAAAGTGATATTATTTAAAGAAATTGTTAATATTACGAAGACAAAAAAGTGCTTTAGAGTCAAAAGCAGGAAAGAAAACAATCATCAGTGTCACCAAATCAACAAAAAGAAACTAATTTAGAAAACATGTTTGTAAAACGAATTCTAATTAATCAAAACTTGTAACTCTCTGCGGCTGAAGCTGAAATGTGTCCTTTTTAGCTTTGCTAGTACTAAAACTGATCAAAAAACTTTTCTTTTTAGGAGAGCTACTCCGCTCCCAATTACTATTTATCTAACACTAGCGACCCGCCCCGGCTTCGCACGGGTGCAATACTGCAGTGCGATTCTGTAACCGCGTCGTCTGTCGAGCGTGGAGTGAGCTGTCAGTGTCATTCTGATGCTAGAAATTGATACTCTTGACGGCTCACTCTAAGCTCACTTCACCTAACTTTTCACGGTGAGATTTTTACAGAATCGATCGGCTGATACTAAGTAGTTTCAGGTATTTCAAGAATGCCAGCACGCGCCGGCGCGGCCGGTACCGCAGCAACCGCTATGTCCCTGCATTTTAAATATGTAATATCTTTGAAAATATTCATTGAAATTACATGCTGTAAAGGGCCATATTTATCTATATTAAATGGAAAATGTATTTAAGGTACTTAATTGGATAAGGATTAATGCTGTATTGCTTAAAATCGCTTCGTAAATAAGCCATTATTTCTCGTAAAAAGTAAAGGATAAAAAATGATTATTATGGGTTATCCCTAAGAGATAGACATATACCATCGCGGACTTTTTTGTAGACCTTTTTAAGGTGTACAATACTGTAGTACATTATTTTGACCTATCTCGTAGGGTTCAGCCAGCGTTTGAAAAGTAAGTGCAAAAAAATGTATTTATTTACGACATCACATACATGCATGTATTATATATATAAACCTTCCTCTTCAATCACTCTATCTATAAAAAAACCGCATCAAAATCCGTTGCGTAGTTTTAAAGATTTAAGCATTCAAAGGGACAGAGAAAGCGACTTTGTTTTATACTATGTAGTGAAGAAGCTCTATAATAACATGGTTGAAAATATCTTGAACAACAAAATAGGCTCCTCGAGTAACAAAATTAAATATCTTGGTTCTACCTCGCTGCTATCTTAATGACTGGCTAATATTTTTATCACGGTATGTGCCTTGAGGTAAAGTCAGGGAAATTGTTTAGCAAATTGATTACCAACTTAATTTTTACGTTTAATGCATCAAATTGTAACTGTCATTCTTTGAGGAGCCCGTGGCTAAATAATAACAGCCGCACAGGTCGATCGATCAGGTTAAGCTACGCTTGGCGCGGTTGGTCTGTGGATGTGTGACCATCTTTACATACCGAGACCCCTCCGTGCCTCTGAAATCACTTAAGCAGTTGGTCCCGGCTGTCATTCGTGGATCTTTGACAGTCGTTACGGGTAGTCAGAAGCCCGAAAGTCTGACAACCAGTCTTACCAAGGGGTATCGTATTACCCAGTAACTGGGTTGTGGAGGTCAGATAGGCAGTCGCTCCATGTAAAACACTGGTATTCAGCTGCATCCGGTTGGACTGGAAGCCGACCCCAACATAGAAAAAAGAAAAGGCAAAAGGCTAGGCAGATAATGATTCTTTGATAGTTGTATGAAATGGCTAGAGCACTACAAATTGAGTGTCAGTTTGCCCAAAAATTAATTTCTGATAGTTCATTGCTGATTAGTAGTTAGTACCCACCTGCTATGATGATAAGCCGCAGCAGCGCGGCAAGCGGCACGCGGCGCATGCTGCGTCACCGCCCCATCAAACCGTCGTCGTATGCGCCGCCTCGCCTGAAACAACCAACCAAAATCCGTTATTTATTGGAAACCGAAATTTATTTATTCAAAGGTTCGTTTTCGGTAAAAAGTTTCTGAACGGATCAGAATAGATCTGAATCTGGGTAATTTAGGTAATAACTCTAAGGCGTTTCAGTTCATATGAAATTCATGTACAAGTACATACAGAACAAATATTTGCATGACCATATATCGTTCAAGTGGCTCCCAAATGTATATATTCTACTCAAGTTATAGTTAGCCCAGTTTTACGGCGGATAATTATTAATTTTCCTACATACACTAAAAGTGCAATTACACCTACGAGTATTTGCTAAATGCAGACGATTGATTCAATATGGATAGTGTAGCTGTGGAGATACAACAAAATTTATAAAAATTGAAGCTAGAGTTGAGGAACAAGCAACCATAAAGCATCGAACACAAGTGGTGTCAAACAACACGAGTTAAAAACTATCACAAACTCAAAGTAAAACCCAGTCCAACTGCGGTTTTAAAAACTGAAAAATATTCAGTTTCCATCCAACTTGCCACTCCGATGTGGACGCAACTTTATTTGAAAAATTCTCATAACTCCACAGCCTTCAATGTTCTTCTGGGGAAATAATAAAAAAGAATGGTTCCGCTTGATATTGTGGTCTTTATTTCGAAACTCAGAATGTATTAATTGAAGTTTGTGAAAACTTTGTCAGGAAGTGCTAATTTTCTTTCATAAAAGGTCGTAATTTTTCTGTGTTAACAAACAGTCAGATTTTTTTGAGTTACGTTTTCTGGCCCTAAGCAAAACCACCTCTTCTTTCTTTATTTCGTGTTAATTCTACGTAACTCACTGGGACTTAAATCACTAGGTATTATCTCGACAAATTACCTACAGCCTCTACTTTTTCAAATCGATAATAGTAGAAATCATATCATAGGTAACCTACATAAAGAATGTGCAAACATAAAGGGAATATCTAATGAGCATGATTAAACGCTGGCTATCTACCTAATATCTTTTTCAGTATGAATAATTTAATGTATTTATGTTATCTCGATACTTAAACCGCTAATTAATCAAATGTTGCAGATAAAACCTTATCGTAAAACATTGTAAGGTTACTGAGTGTATCAGATTGAAGCCTGTTGGACCATAAAATTCAGCCGCTTCAACCAAAACTGCTAATATTTTAGTCTAATTAGATGCAAGTCTGTAGCAATAGTAATAAATTACTTTATAATTTGAATGGTGTTTAGCTGCTTTATTTATTTCGGTGCGTGTCGAAAATAAAACTAATACAGGGTGAAATTGAAAACATGCGACAAATCGAAATAGGAGATTATACTCATCATAATGAACAACTTTTACTATGGGACCAAACCTGAAATCGCGAAAAAAAATCAGTTGTTCCCTACATTTATGTTCGCATAACTCGTCAAAATGTAGGGAACAGTCGATTTTTTTTTGCGATTACAGTTTTGGTCCCTTTGTAAAAGTTATTCATAATGATGAGTATAATCTCCCATTTCAGTTTGCCGCATGTTTTCAATTTCAACCTGTATAATTATCATGAGTTGCTTTTGTAACAATAAAAGACGTCTTCTGTATTTTGTCTGGGTTTAATGATGAAAACGAGTAATAATTCTTAATTTTCATCGTTTTCTAATGTCTCAAGAGTGTTAGAAAACTCGTAGTAGTAAAAATAGAAAGAATTAATACTGCTTCAATTTTAGTGGCCTGCGAAAAATTGTACGTCAAACACAACACAATTTTTCGATGTAACAACCGTGCAGCGAGTCTTTCAAAGCAGCGCGTCACTTTGATTATTCAACTCAGTCATCCTGCTATTTGACAAAGGCATTCCCATTGATTCCCTATTAATTCACAAAAGGGAAAACTTTCTGATCAAAACTTGAAAGATGGTCTTCATGATTTTTTCTGCCTTTGTACAACTTACGCCTCGTGGAACACAATCAGTGTAATTCGAGGTTATTGTGGCGTGAAGTATGATTATGTATGATTCTATATGGGACGACTTTTGTGCACGTATTTGCATAATCAACGTGATTTCTATACGTAATGAGCGACGATTTGAATTCGTGTTAGATGATTTTCGTCACATTTTTTCCTTATTGGATTAGATATTGACACATTCATATTTTATTTATCTTACAAAGTTTCGCTGTACATACCTTTGTGAAAAAATTACAAATATGTAGTGTTGTGTTGTTTGTTTGTAGTGTGTGTGTACCTATCTACTGCATACATAGTTATAGCTGAGTCCCTTTGAAATGTAGGTTGGCCGCGACATTGATAACCCATCATTTCCCATAGGTATTGTAAGGGGTAATAAAATGTCAAGTCTGTGGAAGAGTTGAATCTGACTTTTCTTTTGGGAATTTGTCCTTAACTGCATATGATTTTAAAATATAAATGGCGTCGAGTTAACCTGCCTGTGTTATACGGGACAAAAGTTTAATGTGCTTACGGGTACCTTCAGAGGCTGTATTTTTAATTTATTCCTTTATTCGCGCTTAAAAATATTATCTGCTTGTAGGTGCTCAAAAAATAAAAGCCCCAGTAATATAAAAATTATTCAAATTATATTATCTTGTTCTACAATTCGCATACCTAATAAGTAAGGATACATGAAACAATCCCAGCACCACTGTAACAGCTAATACATCATCCCATCAACTTTTACGACTCACCATATCTAGTTATTACTTGATATTATTATTAAAAGCGTGTATTACAACACTAAAGTCACGTACATACTTGTCACGTCTTGCATTTATGTTCAGGTACAGAGCGGCACTCACCGGTTCCAGCCGGAATTTTCTGGAAAATAAACGCCTCGCAGCTATAAGAGCCCGTCTTACATTTAATACAGGTGGAATTTCGTGAACGCAAAACGAGCAATTTAAATTAAGCAAGTAAATTTCACTGTTAATAATAGTTTTAATAAGACTCTCCGTGATAAAATTGAGGATTTTCTAAGGCGGCGTTCATTAAAAAATTCAAAGCCCAAGCTCTTTGCGTCGAGGTGAAAAAATAAAGTTGGATTTATGTTCGTGCTTTAGTGATGGGGCTGTAACAGATGATGTGGAAGAGTGTCGATATTATTCCTATCACTATGCCGACCGCACAGTGGCGCCCTCATCGTTTGTTTGGTTATTTCATACAGTTTAGAATGAAAATGCAGAAAATAAACACGTTAAGTTGTGCTTCATAAGAGTATACGTTAATATTATTAGAAGCGGTAGTTTTATTTTGTTTAGTTTTATTACAATCCTTAAAACAGATAACAGTGGCCACTATATTCCGTTTTAAGGATTATAATAAAACTTAACAATGTAAAACTACAGTTTCTAATATTATTAACGTATAATCTTGTGAAGCACAACTTAACGTGCTTATTTTCTGCATTTTCATTCTAAATTGTATGAAATAACCAAACAAACGATGAGGGCGCCACTGTGCGGTCGGCATAGTCTTAATGTTGTTTTAGTTGTCGTGACTTATATAATTGTTTATTTTAATAACAACTGCTTCCTTTTCTTTTACATAACACAGTATTTTTATCAGTGTGGTGGGAAATATTTCGACAATGTTCACTGCTAACAGTATACGGCAAATATTACTTTTGAAACACATAGTTACTTTTGTTTAAGACACATAAACTTCTCAACGCTCATCAAAAGCCTCACTCCTTCTCATCATTCTCTAAACAATAAAAATAAAACAAAACAAACAGCTCGTCTAAACAAACTCCTCCAGTTAAAATATTCACGGGCACGCCGTACATCTCTTTAACTCAATTTCTTGGAGATTTTTACAAAAGTATTTGAGGAAAGAGCCCAGTGGCGCCATTAATAAATACTTTTTATAACAAGCCTAATCTCTGAGCACAAATTGGCTAAAACTGTACAAATTAGTAGGCCGATATCGTATTTTGTTGATGTAAGAGTTTTTTGGAGTTAAAAGAACAAAAAGTGTCTACGATTTGACGGGAAGTTTTTTTGACACAAAGAATTGTGTTAGCTTGTTAGCGTTTGTTTCAGTACGAGTAACCGATCAAATTTCGTAATAAAATCTGTAAGCGACGTACCTACAATCATGATTGAAAATCACGTTTACTTCAAATATGTATACGTTTTGGCCATAAAGTTTTAGTTTCATTTCACATTCTAGATTCATCTTTCTGACTGACCGACCCTTAACAATTCAAAAGTGCCTCTATTTGGTTTATTTGAAATAAATGCTTTGAGTTTTTTTTTTTTTTTTTTTCATTGTCGTTGGAGCAGGTACAGATCAGATGAAAAGGAGAAATCAATACTCAACAGATGATTAGATTAAAAAGACATAGAAACGGCTTAGTAATCATTAAAGACGCCGAACTCAGACAGATTTAAATATTCTCCAAAAACCAGATACTCGCCCAACCTTATGATAGCACAAAATATTCACCACCAAATTCTCCAGTTAGAAACAAAGCACCAGCAAACCGACACGTCGCCATAACAACATAACAAGAACGTTTGTTTCAACGCATTACAAATGATCTCACTCACATCCCGCGAGACGTGCCGGATTATCATTGACCGACCGTGCCACCGGACGAGGTGCGAGCAAACACCAAATTATAAGGCTATGAGGTAAGCTGGCTTGTTGTAATTAGGTATTATGTCGAAATAGTTATTTCCGAAATAATGTGATCGTATAAGAAAAAAAAGGGGATACTGATTCCTCTTTTCTTTAATAATCATAGTTTTTTGATATCGACATGTCATCATAGATAGACATTGACACAGGCACAAGTAGAATATTTCACAGTATAAATTAAAAAAAACCGGTCAAGTGCGTGTCGAGCCACGCGCAGTGTAGGGTTCCGTAGTTTTTATAACAGCCAAGTGCGGGTCGTATACACTGACTGACAGTTTCGTACCATGCTCTAACTTAGAAGCCAAACATGACTACCTACCTAATTTGACTTCCTATACAAATCCTCACCTGATCCGACAATTTTGCACGGAAAGTTTTAATTTTTTTTTTTTGAGATTTGGATAAGACTTGTCATAGCCGGTCTTTTGAATTTAAATACAGGACACAGATCTACACTACTCACTCGTCACAAAAAAATGAAATTGAAGAAGTACATAGTTTACTATACCTGGGGAAGCTTTTTATTTGATACTATATAGCAAAATAAAAAAAATCTAAATTTTCAAGTCAAATACAATTGGTCGACTATTGCTCGTAAACTTGTAAAGCCCACTTAAGTGGGATAGTTTTCCTTTAAACTTCGTTATATATAGGTAGGTACTACTGCCGTGACATTTGAATTTTTAACTACAACCGTTTAGTTGGTAGAGGGGGGGACACTTGACTCTAACGAAAATTGGTACTTTAAAGCTTGCAGAGTGGCTAGCACACGGAGTCTCTTCTTACATAGATCACCTAATTTCTCACGCACTCCGATTTCAATAACATACAATTTTTGCTGTAACTATCTGATGAATAAACATATTATAGTTATAGTATATATTATTAGTCTAAAACAGGACAATTTATGCCCAGGTATGCACGGGCGCAATTTTCCTTTATTTCACTTTATTTTCGACTCACTGCTTAGCGCCGAGAGTTGAAAATCCAGTGCGCAATAAAATCCCGCCGCGATATTTTTACGTCCGTGCGAACGTGGGCTATGCTGTTAAAATTCCTGTATTTAATTTTTCCCGTCGCACTAAATTACAAAATTATAAACGGCGCACAACGTTAAACAGTACTAAATGTTAAAATATTCAAACAATGCACGTTGCCGCAAATGAGTCATTAGAAATTCAAACGGGTATCTACAAAATATTACACAGCATTAAAATTTTTGGACCGCTGCATTCGGTTACTTTACATGGAAACACTAAATATACTTAGCTTCAATTACATTTTGGTTCAATTTTGTTTACCTAATTTTTCCAGGTCTCTAAGTTAACGAGTAATCAATATTTCATTATCTATGACTTGGCCAATGAACTGAAAAGGAATCGTGGAACGTTCGTATGCGAGATACACTGATAGTGTTATGAAAAGTCGAAAATGAAGCAAAGCTTTACCTACTCATCAGGGATTTTACATTTTGCAAACCACAAGTTTCCGAATACTAATGAGACACTGCGCAGTGTGGTTGCTATAGTTATGCCTACAATAATACAAATAATAGCCTCCCCGACCGATTTCGGTCACGGTGGCTAATCTCAACGGAGATTCAATCTCAACGGAGATTAGCCGGGTACGCAGGAGATATTATACAGCACAAGTGGGTGCGCAGACACAGGTGCACTCTCTGTTTCTTTACTCTCATAGTCCGATGAGACGGCAATCCGACACGACCGGAGAGATCAGGCGCAGGACCAACGGCTTTACTTTCGTGCTTTCCGAGGCACGGGGGTATTAAACCGCCAACTTCCAAACTTCGGACTGTTACTAAGAAATACAATAACAATACTTGTGCAAGTCTTTTTAATAGTTTTACCTTTTTATACCTTTTCTTTATGCTTTTTCTACTTTTTGGTTTTTACTTTTGAATGACATTATATACTTTTGTTTTCCACCGAACCAGCGCATTTTATTTCGGTAGTTAAGAATACTATTACAATAATAATACTATTTCCAAAAACCGTCAACAGTGACCAACCAAAATGTTGTAGCTTTTATAATCGCAGGGAAATTATTTAGTCGTCTCATCCAGAAATAAATTAGTAAAAAAAGAACATTTAAATATAATGGGCGGCCTTTTCTATGCATATTTTCTATGCGTATTTTTGTAACAATTTTATGATTTAAAAGAGTGTCCGTGGAGTTTCTTGCCCGTTCTTCTCCACAGGGATCTACGCTTTGGAATGGGCAACTAGCTTGTTTAAGACACATAAACTTCTCAACGCTCATCAAAAGCCTCACTCCTTCTCATCATTCTCTAAACAACAAAAATAAAACAAAACAAACAGCTCGTCTAAACAAACTCCTCCAGTTAAAATATTCACGGGCACGCCTACATCTCTTTAACTCAATTTCTTGGAGATTTTTACAAAAGTATTTGAGGAAAGAGCCCAGTGGCGCCATTAATAAATACTTTTTATAACAAGCCTAATCTCTGAGCACAAATTGGCTAAAACTGTACAAATTAGTAGGCCGATATCGTATTTTGTTGATGTAAGAGTTTTTTGGAGTTAAAAGAACAAAAAGTGTCTACGATTTGACGGGAAGTTTTTTTGACACAAAGAATTGTGTTAGCTTGTTAGCGTTTGTTTCAGTACGAGTAACCGATCAAATTTCGTAATAAAATCTGTAAGCGACGTACCTACAATCATGATTGAAAATCACGTTTACTTCAAATATGTATACGTTTTGGCCATAAAGTTTTAGTTTCATTTCACATTCTAGATTCATCTTTCTGACTGACCGACCCTTGACAATTCAAAAGTGCCTATAATTGGTTTATTTGAAATAAATGCTTTGAGTTTGAGTTTGATATACAAGAAAAGTCACCTGCTTTCTAATAGCAAATATCATACAAAATATATCGTATAAACGCAGTTTCATCTTCATAACTTTAGCCAGCATGTTTCGTGGCCGAAACGCGTAAATTCCAGCGGCATTCCATCTAAGCCTATGGCATTCGACAAATTGTTTCACTGGCCGCGTCAGTCAGCCTGATGGGGGTCACGTCATTGTCGGCCATTCTTGTGTCAGACTGAAGGTTTATGGCGGGATGTGGTCGTGATGGCTGCACTTCAGAGAAATACCGAAGCGCTTCTGATTTGACACCCTTCGAAAACAGCGATTGAAAAATGTGGTGCCTGTTAATCTAGTACAACTTTCGTCTAACTAAAGACTTAGAGGTTAGACTGGAAGCTGACCCCAACTTAATTAAAGTCTAGGCTGCTGATGATCTTCTAACCTACTAGTAATTGAGAATTTTAAACTATTGCAACTAAAGTTTATCACTACATAGTATAAAACAAAGTCGCTTTCTCTGTCCCTATATCCCTATCTATGCTTAAATCTTTAAAACTACGTAACGGATTTTGATGCGGTTTTTTTAATACATAGAGTGATTCAAGAGGAAGGTTTATATATATAATACATGCATAATATAGTAGAGAAACACTGATAATTTTAGAGGTTTCTAATGTGATGTCGTAAATAAACACATTTTTTGCGCTTACTTTTCAAACGCTGGCTGAACCCTACGAGATAGGTCAAAATAATGTACTACAGTATTGTACACCTTAAAAAGTTCTACAAAAAAGTTCCCGATGGTATATGTCTATCTCTTAGGGATAACCCACAATAACCATTTTTTATCCTTTACTTTTTACGAGAAATAATGGCTTAGTTACGAAGCGATTTTAAGCAATACAGCACTAATTCTTATCCAATTAAGTACCCTAAATACATTGTGCATTTAATATAGATAACGATGGCCCTTTACAGCATGTAATTTAAATGAATATTTTCGAAGATATTACAGATTTAAAATGCAGGGACATAGCCACACATAGCGGTTGCTGCGGTACCGGCCGCGGCCAGGGGGCCGGCGCCGGCGGCGCGTGCTGACATTCTTGAAGTACCTATACTTAGTATCAGCATTGCACCCGTGCGAAGCCGGAGCAGGTCGCTAGTAGTGGATAAGACACGAGTTTAAAAGCGGCTGGAATGGACTGGATGAGGGAAGCGGAGGACAGGGTGTTGTGGCGCAGCCTAGGAGAGGCCTATGTCCAGCAGTGGACTGCGATAGGCTGAGTTGATTGAATATTATCTGTTTTAAAATATTTATTTCACCACAAAATCCCAGGTAAGTAGCCGTACAGTGGAATGGAATGCTGGACTGAATGTAAACATGGATTTTAAAAGAGACCTTAAATTATTTCCAAATGCCTACTAACATAGACTTTCTTCCCCAGCGGAAACAAAAATAAGGAAAGATAAACAGAAACAAACAAAAAAAAAAACAAATAATTTTGCTTCCAAAAATACGAGCATGCAAAAGCAACGTCAATAAATCCAATACGATCTACATATTCCGCCTTCCTTCCCATCCAAGATCTCCTTATAAATGCACCCCGATTGTTAAAGTCTACGTGAAGCCCTAAACAATACTGAAATAAAAAAAACTGTAGAGAAGAAGCGTCTATCGTAATATTCAATTATTCTTCCCCCTAAAGATTTCCCGGCCGATTTGTATGATCCGCTTTCGAGACAGGAGGTCAGATGCCGAGTTATGATAAAAATATCCGGCCATATGCAAGACTTAGGTAGGCCTACTTTGTAAATGGTGGTTTGTAATCTTTAATACCAGCACGTAGTTGAAGATTGCTTAAATAATGCTACACTTCTGACATAATGGGATGCACATAATTTTTGCTCGATGTACAGACGTCAGCACATCAAGCTACTTTCTTTAATAGATTTTCCACTTTATCGCTGATACATAAGGTTCAAAATCTATTGGGAAAATTTGACAGTTTCGGGTAGCTTGATGTGCTGGCGTCTGTACAATTTCAATGCCAAAGTTTTTAAATTATGATTTCCGAGGGAAGTAGTATTATGAGTTTTCCTTAGAAGTGGTAGAAGTAAGTAGGTACCTGTCATATACATAATGTCTGAATTTGTTGAATATTCTTTGTTAAATATTCTCAGAAATCTAAAAATCCTCAAAATCTGAATTTCACTGGGAGGTATCCAGTGAAATTTACATTTTTAGCAATTGCAATTTAGTTCTGTAAGCACTTTAGAACTAAATTCAATACCTACCTCAATTTCTGGGAAAACAGTACTTTCTATCTACCTAACTATTGCAGTTTGAGTAACCGTAGGTAAGCCAAATAAATAACACTGCAGTCTGATATTTTTCACCATCGCAATCGCCCTTCTGTCGCTAGTAAGCTGGTTACTGCCAACAAAGAGCGCTTTATCCAGGATAAGAGTGTTTCCGTCGATATTCTGCCAATGAGCCGCTTACCGCTCGTTATTAACTTTACGTACGGTTCGTACTGTGTCTGTGAAGTTTGTGAACGAGGAGTTTACTAGTCTTTCTGTAATTCATAGGTATTTAGAAAGTAATGTGATTATAGTAATGATTAATGATAAATTATTTTATATTTGAAAGTGGGTTTGTACAAACACTTTCACGACCTCCAATCATATTTTAAAAACTAGATGAGGTCGGCGTTTCTTGTCTGACTACTCTGAGAAGAAAGGCCGAAACAAACTCCGATTAGGAAGTAGTAAGATTGCCTTATGGTTTAGAACGGGGAGAAAGGTGTGTATTACTAAAAAAGCGCAGAGTATGTACAGACATACCCTGCGCTTTTTTAAGTAGAAACAGGAGAACGTGTGTTACAAAATGGAGGTGCTGTCACCCAAACGTAACCCACTTTCTTTCACTATCCGAAGTATTTTGAAAGAAATTCCTTATCCGTTGCTACTTCATGTTTCAAAAATTCGTCTGCTCGATAACGTAAATAATATAATACAATGAATGTTGTTAAATTGCAAAACGAAAGGCATTACAATTGTAAATGTGTTACGCAATTACCCAGGTTAGTTCCGAACTTTTTTTTTATTTTTTTTTTGTGGATGGGAAATCATCAAATGAGCTCTCCCGCTCTGGGTGGAGCAGAAGGGAGTGTCAGACTGTTACTGACTAAAACCCACCCGTGTTCCATCCTTAGCCCTTTGTGTTCCGGGGTAGCGGTAACCCTTTCGGACAATCCCGCTGCCCCGAACAATCCCGCTGCCCCGTTAGTTCCGAACTTGAACCTGCAAGTTAATCTACGAATTTATACTTCACGTTTATAAAAATAATAGAAATAAACATGTTTGTCATTTATTTTAGAGCAATGTGCTGTGTAATTTTCAGCTTCCAAAAAATAAATAGCAAGCGGGACAGATCCTAATATTTTTTCGCTATTCCAGTGACCCGTCACTTTCAGTTTATTGAACAATCAGCAGTAAAAAAAAACTGAAAATCTTTTACACAAACTAAATATTTTATTTTATTAAATTAACTAGCTTCTGCCAGCGACTTCGTCCGCGTGAAATTTTTTGCTCCCCCGACCCACCGCGTCGCATAGCATCGCCTGCCTGCGCTATTACTTCGTTTTCTGACTTTTTTCTTTTTGCTCAACTCCTAAGGGTTCTAGCGTGATGTTTAAAGCCTTCCTCAAGAATTGGGCTATCAAATGCAAAAATATTTTTATAAATCTGATCGATACTTCCAGAGATTAGAGCTTTCAAACAAACAAACTCGGCAGCTTTATCTATACTTATAATAAATCTGTAGAGAGGTCAATTCTGTACATGAAATATATTTCCAAAATAACTATCAGCGGGTGATTAGTGATCGTTACTGACGCCAAAAATGCAATCAGTAAAATTTTTGTCTGTCTGTCTGTCTGTCTGTCTGTCTGTATGTTCGTTATAGAAACAAAAACCACTTGACGGATTTCAAAGAAACTTGGTACAATTGTTCTTCATACTCCTGGGCAGGTTATAGTATACTTTTCATCACGCTACGATCAATAGGAGCAGAGCAGTGAAGGGAAATGTTGGGAAAACAGGATTTCTTTTTAGGTGAAGTAGTAATAGGTTAGTAGTAGTTAGTTAGTAGTAGGTAAGTTTTGGTTAATTTATGTTCAGTTTTTTTTAATATTAAGTAGGTAAAAGCGTAGGTACTTTTATTAATTATAGTAGTTATAGGTATTTAGTTTTAAGTGAAGTAGGTTTTATTATATATTATTTAAATATTAGACGTAGTTTTATATTTTTAGTTATTCAAACCCCAAGCGGACGCCGGCGTCCGCCCGCTATTGTCTTGAAAAACGCGTTGAATGAGAAATACGCGTTCTCAAGAATCGGCAGAAGAAAGAGCACATCGGTTAAACTCTATGAGAGTTAGTGCCTCAATTTCCGGAAGTCATTATTCCACGCGGACGAAGTCGCTGGCAAAAGCTAGTTATTAGTAAAGGTTTTTCCCATTTTTGCAACATTGTTCATTGATGCTCCGCTACTATTGGTCGTAGCGTGATATTATATAGCCTATAGCATTCCTCGATAAATGAACTATCTAACGCAAAAAGATTTTTTCAATTCGAAGCAGTAGTTCCAGAGATGACCCCTACATACAAACTTCACTTCCCTTCACTGCTCTGCTCCTATTGATCGTAGCGTGATGAAAAGTATACTATAACCTGCCCAGGAGTATGAAGAACAATTGTACCAAGTTTCGTTGAAATCCGTCGAGTGGTTTTTGTTTCTACAACGAACATACAAACAGACAGACAGACAGACAGACAGACAAAAATCACTAATCACCCGCTGATAGTTATTTTGGAAATATATTTCATGTACAGAATTGACCTCTCTACAGATTTATTATAAGTATAGAAGATTAATATTGTAATTTCTGTAATTTCTAAAATAGTTTATAGAGAAAAACTCTAAAGGCGACATTAGAATGTATGCCAAAATTATGTGTGTACCACCTATAGGCAACCTCTGCCTAACTCTTTCGGGAATACAGGCGTGATGTTACGAAATATGATTATTAACATCTATTTAAAAAAGGTGTATCATCGAAAAACTTTTAGTATGTTAGATATGCAGTTTTTTTTTCGAAAATACTAGACCTAGGTAATGTTATCATCTGCCTAGCCTTTTCCCAACTTTGTTGGGGTCGCCTTCCAGTCTAACCGGATGCAGCTGAATACCAGTATTTTACATGGAGCGACTGTCTATCTGACCTCCACAACCCAGTTACTGGGTAATACGATACCCCTTGTTAAGACTGATTGTCAGATTTTCGGGCTTCTGACGATCCGTAACGACAGTTAAAGATTCACGAATGACAGCCGGGACCAACGGTTTTCCGAGGCACGGAGGGGTTTTTGTATGTAAAGATGGTCACCCATCCACGTACTAATCGCAGCAAGCGTAGCTTAACCTGATCGATCCCCTCGTGTGGCTGTTACTCGTACTTAGCCACAAGCTCCTCCACTATAACTAAGTAATGTACTAACAAAAAATCATTCTGTATAACTAATCTCCGGCTAGCTACACACTGAGTAATATTTCGGTGCACCAACCCAAAAGACAGCTTAAAGTAAGTTGGCTGTGTGCTATGGATGCTCCTGTGATGTGATGCCCTGAGTAGGTAATGGCTGAACTTCTGCCTGCCCTCGAGATGTGCCGCTGATTTGTGGACGCCATATCTCATAGACTGTGGCGCGACGGTGCAAGGGAGGAGAGATGGCGCGGGCGGTGGGTAATTAATATTTGTATTACAGTACAATCAGCAAAGGAGGTACGTATGCAGGGTCGTCGAATATAGTTGAAGTTTAGTAAGAGACCGATTGATGTTTTCGAATAAAATTTAATTCAATTAACAGTTCATTTATCAAATTATATTCGACGATCCTGCATACTTATCTCCTTTGCTGACTGAACATAAGGAAATGTCTTTGACGGAGCGGTCATTGAGCAAAATGTTTGGTTTGGATTTATCTTGTACAAAATATAGTCCTGACTGGATTGGTTAAGGGCCTATACTACCTCAAATGGCTTAGCATGATCCTTCGTTATGTCGAAAATACTGCAGCATTAATTTTGAAATAAATATATGGTAAAGTTGAGGATTAATGTTAGGTCTTATATTAGACGAAAACACGATTCCATAAAATTTTCTCGATAGAAAAAAAATCCAAAGTTACTTCCAAACCGAACAATAAACCGCTGGTATTCAAAATATACTTCAAATTAGATCATGAAACTTTGTATACTAACCGAGCTGACTATAAAGCAGGTCTTATGTTATATTTTTTTTTTAATTACCATTATTTTCACCATAAAAAGCAAATACCAAAACTATTGGTGCTGCCTGCCACCTAGCACCGCACTCTGTCTCGCTCTCGTAAAACCAGTTTTTTTTTTATATGCTCAACATTAAAGGAGTAATTCTGTGATGTCCTGGGTACCTTCTCTTTTAGTTTGAGTTTATTATAAAAGAGGTCTATAATTTTTTTTTAAACTTCAAAGTCCCAAATCTTGAAAACGGTTAAGTTTGGGGTGCGATGTTTCATAGTCAAATCAGTCAGGAATGATGGAAACTACAACCTCTTACAGGATCTAGGTCGACTTAACCTGCGGGGCAATTGCGTAACACATTATCAATCGAATCGGTTTCATTTTGACAGTTCAACAACATTCATTGCGTTATTACGTGTTGAGCAGACGAATTTTTCGAACTTATGAAGCAATGGATTAGCAATTTCCTTCAAAATGATTCAGATTCCGACTGATGGTGTGTTACGCAATTAGGGTGCTGTAACTCTGTATAGACGGATTGGCAAAATTCATTTTTTGTTCGAAAGAGATGATCTGATGATGAGTTTCGGAGACAGACAACTGAACTCTTCAATAAATGCCAGCAAATCAACCGCGATTACTGCTATCGCATATGTATGCATTACTACTTATAAAAGCATCCGTTTTTATAACAATTTGCCAAAGCCGGCAACAAAACTTAGCGATGGAAAGTTCAAAACCACCATCAAACGTGTCCTTATCAAAAAAGCATATTATAAGATTAAAGACTACGTTGAAGACAAGGTAGTTTGGCAATAATTCCTTCTGCACATGTGGCTTCCCTGGCACCTTATTAACGACTACGTAAATGTCTAATAAATACTCTCAAATTACGAAGTTTTAAATCTTTCATTTATTTTTTACATCTTCTTTGACATAATCTTTTTGTTATTTGACATTATATACAAACAATTATAATTTTTCAACTCTATTGTAGCGGTTGTAATGGAATTCACATCACTTGGTTTTTATATTTTACGTATATTTATCCTTTTGATAGATTCTTATTTTGTAAATGTGAGGACTTTGTAGGCCTTGTAAACTTTAGATCTGTAGACCATTTTTTATTTTTCAAGTACCTGGTACTTGTGACAGGCCTACGCTGTCCTCCCATACCTACTTTAATTTGAAAACATTGTAAAAGCCAATTATTTTTAAAAGAGTAACCGTGGAGTTTCTTGCCGGTTCTTCTCCATAGGAAACGACCAATTGGAACCGCGCACCTAGTTTCTGACGTATCATAAGTGCCCTTGTAGGCTTATGTGAAATAGAATATTTTGATTTTTGATTGATCTTTATCTGTAATTCATATGTTGTATAAAGTATAGAAATAATCCATTAACATTATAAATTGGCAATTTTCTTCAAATATTTATAATCTCCATCCCAAGAATTCTCAATATTGTTTCACAACTTAAGTACAGCTTTTGGATACAATCCCGAACGTTTTACTAGAAAAGAAAATTAATTTCATTCTACTTATGATTGAGAGGAAATTACTTTGGGGTCTATTAAAATCCTTTTGATTTAAACACTCGAGGGCTGAAAGGTTTTTGGTGCCCCTTCTATATTTTTAGGAGATATCAAGCTACCCGAAACTGTCAAATTTTTCAAATCAACTTTGAACCAATTAATTATAGCACAGGGATCGGCGCGAATAAGCATGAGGGATTTATATGAAACTGTGCGGGTTCGGAAAGCACGGAGTCCAGTCGTGTTGGATTAGCGTCCTATCGGACTATCAAAGTGAGGAAAGAGAAAGTACACCTGCGTCTGCGCACATACTTGTGCAGTATTTTATTATAGACTGGTGTCCGCTGAGATTGCTCGCCATGGCCGAAATTTATTTATATAATTATAAAACTTTATGCACAAGTACAAACTATACAAAGGCGGACTAAAAAAAAAATCAAATTCGAATTCATTCATTCATTCATGAATTTATTTATTTATTTATCAAAACTTTATGCACAAGTAAAAACTGTACAAAGGCAGACTTAATGCCTTGCCTTAATTTATTCATTTTTTTTCAAATTCGGTCTGGAGGACTATTATTATTATTATAAACTGTACCTAGTTATTGAGTTAATTAAAATCAAATTTTGATAAGTTCTTCACTGGTTTATCACTCTTTAATAGTTTTTTAATTACACTATCAAAATAACATATCAAAACCAAAAAAATATGCACTAAATTGATTTATTCTCCATTCGTCCTGAAGGTTTGTCCCACATTCCAATAAAATCTTTGTTTGTCCCATATCACTATGGAAGTTGTGCTACGTCCAAAATTACAAGTACAGTAAGGTGAGCTAAAAAACATGTACTCATTTATTAAACAAAAATCTACATCTACACTAATATTATAAAGAGGAAAGATTTATTTGTTTGAAATGATAGGCTCCGGAACTGCTGGACCGATTTTAAAAATTCTGTTTGTGTTGGATAGTCCATTTATAGAGGAATGCTACAGGGTATACAACGTTACGCTACGATCAATAGTAGCGTCGCACCAATGAAAAATATTGCAAAAACGGGAAAAAAATTTCCTTTTAGAGAGCATCAGTTGCGTGCGCTGCGTAAAAGGTTAAAGTTACGCAAAAATAATGTATGACGGAATTATTTCCCCTTACAATTCCTAAAAACTCTGTAACAACATATGTCTATCTCTTAAGGTTGACTCACTACAACCTTTTTCAAATTTGTTCTAAAATAATGCATTACTTGCGAAGGTGTTTTTTAAACATGATATTAATCCTTATCCAAATAAATACGTTATTCATCATAAGCATTTAATTTTGAACAAAATTGTCCTTTAGGTACATCTTTTGATTTCAATGAATATCTTAGGAGATATAAAAAAATCTTTTGTTTTAAAATAAATCAGCACGGCCGCAGCGCGCCGGTAGCTCTGCGAGGTTTACTATAGTTCCACTCTTATTGATCATAGCGTGATGTACCTAAAATAGCCTCTTAAAGTAATGTACACACGGCTCCACATCAAGCCTTTCCAGTTTTAGCTGACCTCGCATTGTATACTTAGGTGTTTCGTACAATCAGAAGTCAGCTTATACTGATTATATAGCTTGATGTGTAGCCGTGCGTACTAAGTAATTATCTTAAAGTAATGGAATACATTTTAATAGTATAGTAGGTTTTTTCCTCAAATTAACGCGGGTGAAACCGCGGGGCACTGCTACTTCAATAATAAAACAATTCTAAACATTTAGGTATAAATCGACTTACTATCCAGTATCACAATCAAAATCACAGAAATGGTATAATAATCATCATATCATTATCCCACTGCAGTTAAATAATAATAACACGTAATATAACAGATCTGTAATAAACAATACCTATACCTACAATGTGTAACGATAAATGCGCAAAACCTCATACACCCCAATTAGAGCATTGAGTTAAAAGCATAATACAATGACCAAAACTATTTTGTTTTAAAGCTATTATTATTAAGAAAATCATGTTGATCCTAGCATAACTTTATGCATTCAAAATTGAGTCTTATTGCCTTAAATCAAGATTTAATTTTCTTTGGCTCAATCGGCGGATAGTAGGGCAAAATACATAATTTTTGAAAAAAAACCTGTATTAAAAGTTATTGAAATCGATTCAGAAGTCAATTATGAACAAATTATTTTCAGGTTTTGCGCATTTAACGTTACACGTTGGTTAAGACATAATAAGTTTAATTACTTTTACTATAGGGCCAAACCTGAATTCGCGAAAAAAAATCAGCTGTTCCCTACATTTTGCCGAGATAAACGAAGATAAATGTAGGGAACAGCTGATTTTTTTTTTCGCGATTTCAGGTTTGGTCCCATAGTAAAAGTTGTTCATAACGATGAGTACAATGACCTCTTAAGAGGTTGTTGGTGTTTTTCCAATAACCCTGTATATTTTACTGCACTGGCCATGCGCGCTTGCCCTAGCTGGAGGATTTAATTTATTGAGGCATCCACAGGCAAGCCCCGTTAAGCAGACGACGACAACCTCATTGGATGAACAGCGAGATGTCAAATAAAAAAAAGATGCGAGCTCAGTACTGAAATGCAAGAGGGCTCTTAATAATACGTGACCCTTTTGTTGCCGATTGTAGAAAAGAGTAAGTTTGCCATATACAAAAAAATATGTGCCGTAGAAGGAATATAAATAAAATAGGACGAAGCGGAAATAAAATAATGATTAAAATTATATTTTGGGACAAAGGAAGCATATTGTTTGGGACGAATCAAGATTTTTTGGAATGCGGGACAAAACTTCAGGACGAACGAAGAATAAATTTCATCAAATCACTTATCGCTCTCTGCTCTTTTAAATGCTATTACATAGAGATAGCTAACTACGTGTGCATCAAATAACATAATTGAAAAAGCAATTCGTCTTCTATATATAAAATAACAATATAAGAAGTGTGGTATTATGTAATTGGATTTCAACCAATTCCAAAGGTAAGTTGGTACCTAAGTTAACTTTCTTACTTTTTATTTTAAATGGGAAGCTTGAAACTAACATGTTATAAAGTTTTTAATAAAACACTTTAGATATTTCTCTATTATCTATTTGCGGTCTTTTGTCAGAATAGTTAGTTTACGCCACAACAGTTTTTTTGAGTATTTTTTTTTTCAAACCATTAAATATGAAGAAACATACAAAAGACTTACTTAATTCAATATGGCAGGTTGTTGAATAATATTTCACAGCATATACAAAAAGCGTTACGCCTATAATTTTTCATTGTAAACGGCACTTGTAATAATGGTCGTAATCTTAGGTTAATTTGATTGGTGCGAAGATAAATTATTTTACTAAGTAAACCGAGACAATCGATTGATCCATTAGCAACGTTGACAAGAAAACAAATATAATTAATATTATGCCTTAATTCTAATGGTAAAAAGTGATAACGCTTACACCAGTGTGCATAGCCGTCTGAAAACTGCTGCGCCTTGAAATCTAGGTACCTATCTCATAAATTTCCTCTGAACTAATTCAATACGAGATTTACACGTCTCATACTGGGAGTTCCATACTTGGGAAGCAAACTTTTTAAAGTGTGTTTATAATATATTCCTCTTTTGTATATACTTGGAAGGCTCAAGGTTCTTGATTGAATTTAATTTTTGAGAGCATAAAACATATATAAACAGATATTAAAAACCCTTGAAGCACTTCAAGGGTTTAATATATAATAGCTGTAGAGACGTTAAGTAGAAGTAATGGCTTTCGGTTTTGTTATTAATTTCATGTTAAATTCTAATCTATATCAAATTAAATAAAGCCATGTAAGGTATAGGTACAACTGTTAATTTTTTCCAGCTAACAAACCGGGTTTGATTTTCTTAACAGTCGTTTCTAATTTGCGGTTAATTTACTTTGACAACTTTCCATTTACGCCACCATACAAGCCCGCATTAAAATATTTCTTCATTTCCTTAAATTAATATTGATATTAACTTCCAGATGAAACTGCTTCTCCTTACCCTTTGCGTGATCGCCGTGGCCCACGCCAACCTGATCTGGGATCCCACCGGGCTGAACCGGGTCCTGCTTACCGAGCCCGTTGAAACCACATCTCTTATCAGGAAATATGAAGTCCCTTACCCTTATTTCTCTTACCGTTTAATTCAACCAGAATATTCTATTTTTAATCCCTATGCTCTTCGTGGTTATGCACCTATCAATTTTATTTAATACTGAAGATGAAGTTTGATAAAGATCTTTGAGAAGATTTATTTCTTTTATTTTTTGTTTGGAATATAACATAATAAACACGCCTGTATTTCCCAAACAGGTGTTCAGCACCCTCACGACGCTAGTTATATTATTTTCTTTCTTTTCGTAACAGTCCAAATATTGGACACTATAAAATATCAAAAAATACATTTAACACTACAAAACATACAATGGGCAGCCTTAGGCAGTTAGGCTGCGTTCAGATGACACGCGCCCGCTAAGCGCGCTGCCCGCAAAATTCCAGGCAGCGGCCTAACTCGCTTTGAAATGTTTTGCTTAAGACACATCAATACATATCAAATTGTATTTATCGAAGCCCAACCGCACACGCCACGCGCCCGCTTCGCGCCTGCCACGCGCGCTACTCGCGCCCGCCTCATGCCCTTCATGCAGGCACGTTGATTTTGTAAGGTGGACATAACATGTGTGTCGTCTGAACACGGCGGTGTAAAGTATAAACTCAGACTCTATTTGAAGGTAGGTAAATGTTTATTGAAGATAAAAAAAAACTATCAAACACTACTCTAGAAACAAATGTTACTATTAATGATGGATTTGTGTTGTTCTCGTAGATAGTTCTACCGCTACTCGAACATTCAGCCCGAAATCAAAGAGTAATGAGCTCCATAGAGTTGCCATTCTTCTCAGTTAGACGCTGAGAGGGATTCCTAATGATACAGACAAATCTGTTGCTAAATGCTGGCTACTAAACTACGCTACATTATTAGCTGGTTATCGATAATGCAGGTTGTGTTACTTTTTTTTGGCAATTAAAAAGAATAGGTACATTGATTAACCATTACAAAGACTAAAGACAGGTTTGTACCAGAACAAGTCGACTACAGCTACATAAGGTATTTAATTTACGGCTGGCATTAACTCAACGATATTAGAGATTATATTTTGCATACGGATAGAATGTGTAATCATTTTCATCGCACTTGCGTGATCACAGTTGCATTATACAAATGCCGGAATAGCAAAGTTTTCATAAAAAAAAAAATATTCTTTAAATAAATAACAGCGACATTTTATTTTCAGCAAAAATAGATTACGTTTTATATTGTGTAAGTATGTATTTATTCTCATTGAACTAATTTTGTGCTGTATTCGTCTGTTGTTTAAAATGATAGCATTGAAAACAAATAACAATTTTATTGTTGGTATTTTTTAAGTATAGATGCCAGCACGTCAAGCTACCCGAAGCTGTAAAATTTTCCCAATCAATTGTGAACCAAATGCTTTAGCGATAAAGTTGAAAATCTATCAAAGTTTGACAGATTGTAGTAGGTTGATGTGCTGGCGTCTGTACCTACACATACATTGTAGGTACATTGTACTGTTATGCTATACATTATACCAAACGTTTGTACTGTGAGTTGCGGAGGTCAGCTGATGACAGTCTCTCTACTAAAAAAGTAGCACAATCTCTCTCTGTTGACAATCTCTCTATTAGAATATTTTTCTCCAAAATTGTCAATTTTTTCACGATGATAATGTTTGTGAACACGTTTTATATATTTATATGGTATCCATGCAAGTTAGCGACAACGTTATTTAAACTCTCAACTCTTATTAAAAAGAGCTCAAGACACTTGCTCTTAAACTTTCTCTTAGCTTAATACTACTAATCCTACTAATACTAATACTAATATATACTAATACTAATCCTACTAATATTATAAATGTGAAAGTTTGTGAGGATGGATGGATGGATGTTTGTTACTCTTTCACGCAAAAACTACTGAACGGATTTGGATGAAATTTAACACACAAATACTTTATAACCAAGATTAACACATAGGATACTTTTTATCCCAATATTCCCACGGGATCGAAACTTACGCGTTTGAAACCGCGGGGCGCAGCTAGTAAAATCATATTTAAATGATATGTTTCAGTAAGTTCAAATAAACGGTTTAAATTCACTGGGTTTAAAAGTCAAAGTGGGTGTACCGCAGGGCTCGATATTGGGGCCCGTTCGTATTTTTAGTATATATAACCTCATTTACTGAAAAACCGACCACAAATGGTGTTATTTGCTGATGACACATCACTGATTTTTTAAAGTAAGCAAGGCATGCACAGGAGCTTGACGACGTAAATAACGCTATGCTTATGGTCCATAAATTGGTTTACTATAAATAATTTGGTATTAAATGATAAAAAAAACTAAATGCATTAGATTCGCTTTACCGAATGTTAGAAGTAATGAATGTCACGTTGTATTGAATAAGTAGATACTTAAATTCGTCGAAAATGACGATTTGCAGGGCGGCTAAGTTCAGCTGCTTACGCTGTTTGGAAAATCCGTCAATTAACAGACGTGGATACCGCGAGACTGGTCTTTTGTTACTTTCATAGCATCATGTCTTACGGTATTTTGTTGCGAGGACGGGCTGCAGATATTGATTCTATCTTCATTTTGCAAAAGAGGGCGGTCAGAGCCATCTACAACCTCAGCAGACGCGAATTTAAAAAAATTAACATCTTGACGATTCCTTGTCAATATATTTATGAAAACATTATGTAGGTACGTTCGAAAAAATCTACATCTTTTTAGTAAGATAAGTGACAGGCATAATTTTAACACTAGAAATAGAAACAAATTAGATCAGCCTCGTTTCAGATTGTCTAAAGTAAAAAACTTAGGTATTTTATGGGTTATTGTGTAAAATGTTATAATAAAATACCACTCGATATCTATATACATATAATAAAATCGTAGCAAAGTCAAAACTGTACATTGAATATTTTTTAAAAAGAATACTTGGGTCGTGATCTACAATCGATATCGAAGCCAAAAATATAGTTTTTAGAATTTTTGTCTGTTTGTCTGTCTTTGTCTGTTTGTCTGTTTGTCTGTTTGTCTGTCCGGGATAAACTCAAAAAGTACTGCATGGATTTACTTAAAATTTTGCATGAATATTACTAAGAGGTCAGGTCAACATATAGGCTACATATTATCACGCTATCACCTACGGGGGAGGAGCTGTGAATCTTTATTTTTCTTACGCATTCTGTGACAGCGTGTAATCTAACGACGCATATTTAAATGTTGTTTTTGAGTAAGCCATGCTATTATCTAGCTTTACACTATAAAAACTACGCCATTTAAATAACTTGGGCAGAGAAATATAGTTTAATGAATGTTAGTAGTATAAAGACAGTTTTAAAACAGCGCCATCTATGAGATTTCATAAAAATCAAATCAAGTCACATGTTAACATTTTTTGGAAATTAATAATTTAAATTTTATCATGTTGGCGAGGTAACTAGTTAGTTATTCTTAAAATTCATAGATGGTGATGTGCATTTTCTTCATATAAGTTGTATCGTATAGTTCGTTTTGACAAATTCAAGTTCCAACAAAACCCTCAAAATCTTGAGCAGAGTTGAGGACGACAATTTAAAAAAAAATGCGGTGTTAAGTATTACAAAAAAGTTATGTTCATTGATGATGATCATTTCATTTCATGACACCCTCGTAGAGGCTAGCGTCAGTGACAGTCGCAGCCGCATGCGTCATCTGTTTGCCGTCATCTTGGTGTTTTGTGGAGTCGTAAACCCGGTAGCTTTGTGGGAGAAGTATCGCCATCATCTGTCTGAAGATTTTCTACGAGCTTTGAGGCGTGCTACTGGAGTCGAAGTCGAAGTAACTGATGAACGCGTGCTGAACACCTGTCTCAGTTCACTTCAAGATGTGGTCATTTCTATCGGCGGCAATCCACTGATCGAATATGGGTTACCAGCTCCCCAATCATCACCGTATCAAAACCGTGGAAATCGGGAGTATAACGCTGAGACAAATTACGATCCGGGCGAAATGACCACCATACGAAATGACCATGTCGCTTTGTTCTCTTCAGAGCAAAAACTTTATGACACCGTCCTTGAAAGCGTTGGGCAAAACCAGGGTAAAATGTTTTTCTTGGATGCTCCTGGTGGAACAGGAAAAACATTTGTTACCACTGGCATACTTGCAGAGGTCAGGAGGCAAGTCAAAATTGCTATTGCTGTAGCGTCGTCGGGAATCGCTACCACACTGCTTCCGAGTGGCAAGACAGGACATGCCATGTTTAAAAATCCCATTGATTTAGAGAGCGCCGAAACGCCTGTTTGTGGTGTGTCACGTAACAGCGATAAAGGACACGTGCTCAAGGATTGTTCTCTGATCGTATGGGATGAGTGTACGATGGCCAATAGGAAGGCAGTTGAGGCCGTGGACAGAATCCTGCAGGACATCCGCAGGAACGAACATTTGATGGGTGGTGTCACAGTCCTGTTCAGTGGTGATTTTCAGCAAACGCTTCCCGTGGTGACGCGGGGCTCGAGGGCTGACGAGGTGAATGCTTCTTTGAAACAATCTTCGTTGTGGTCACGAGTTCGTACGCTGCGCTTGACCATTAATATGAGAGCTCGACTCGGCGGCAATGCACGTGCTCAAGAATTCTCCGATGTCGTTCTAAGTCTTGGCAAAGGCACTCTACCAGAAGAGATAGGTGGACAGGTGGTGCTTCCAGAGTCTCTCGGTAGAGTGGTATCCAGCTTAGAAGAACTAATTCGCTGTGTGTACGGGGACATCAGCCGTATACCGCACCAGCAGAATTCTTGGGTGTGTGAGCGGGCCATGTTGATGCCCAAAAATGATCAGGCTGCAACAATTAACGAATGCATTCTCTCGGAAATTGAGGGGACACCTCGATAAACATTGTTGTTGAGCAAGATGACGCCACACATTATCCCGTGGAATTTCTGAGCTCTTTTTCAGCAAGTGGATTTCCAGCGCATACCATCAAGCTGAAGGTCGGTGTTCCGATTATGCTTCTTTGGAACCTATCTCCTCCGAAGTTGTGTAACCCGCCTTAAAGTCATCTCGCTCCACAGATACACCATTGAGGCGGAAATTCTTACGGGTTGTGGCGTCGGCGAGGCAGTATTTATACCACGCATTCCCCTCATACCTCATAACTTCCAGTTCCAGTTCAAGCGCGTACAGTTCCCCGTGAGTGTTTGCTTCGCGATGACCATCAATAAGTTGCAGGAGCAGATACTGAGGGCAGCGGGTGTCGACCTCAGGACGAGTTGCTTCTCACAAGGGCAACTGTACGTCGCTTGCTCCCGCGTCACCAGTCCTGACTCTCTTTACATTTTGGCTCCTGGCAGCATAACTACCAACGTAGTTTATAGAGAACTTTGTACGTATTTTTACTCTTTTGTGTCCTGGAATGTATTCCTGCATTATTTTCTCTATTTCTTTCAGTCACATCTTATGACTGAACTCAGCAGGATTCCCATATAACTCTCTGCAATTGCTTCGCTTGCAAAAAAAACTTATATTTTAATGCTATTTTAAAAGTGGTGTACTGGCATCTTAGGTATTTTTGGTGCTGTAGAGCCTTCACGCAGACGACGTCGCGGGCAGCAGCTAGTTCTTCAAATAAATGAGAAGAAATCTAAAACATGCATTAAACGCACACTATGTAGACAAGCATACTATAAGTTGGATGATAATATCGTAGATAAAATTGCTTGGCTAAATGCTGGTTCTGCTCCACAGAAACTTGGGCTCACTAGTTACAATTTTAATATTAGGAAGACATGCTTCCATTTTTCCCTTTTTTTCTTTTCTTTTTTTTTGTGTTTCTGACATTTAGAATTTAATGTTTATTTTTAATTCAATGAAGTTTTAATTGTTACTTTAGTATCATCATCTACCTTTTTCTAGTAAAATTTTATTCATCTCGTATATAAATTGTAAGAATGTAAGAACCATGGATACGTTTATTACTTATAAATTTTTTTTATATTGACTTGAAAGAGCATGGCAGTTGAGAATGTGTCATGCTCACTTAAATGTCTCACTGAAGGTGGCGCGTGTTGGATCATTCGGTTCCCTTCAAAATGCTTGAGCTGGATGGTGCTGATCCATGCGTCATGTTCGTGAACGGGCGCTGTCGGTTGAGACTGGTCATATCTTAGCTGCCAGGGCTTCTTTTTAATCTTATACCTATTTTGAATTGTTTCTTCATAAAATTGTTCTCACATATAGAAGCAAAAAGAATAATGTACTCAGGATTTTGTAATACCTTGATTTAAAAGAGTGTCCTTGGAGTTTCTGACCCATTCTTCTCCAAGCGATCTACGTTTTGGAATGGGCTGACAATTCAAAAGTGCCTGTAAATGGTTTAATTGAAATAAATGCTTTGAGTTTCAGTTTGACACCACGTACTCACGATAAAAGTTAAAATTAGTGTACAGCCTCTAACTACTTTCCCAGCACAGAATACCACATGCTCGCACGATCTTTTCCGCAATATTTACTGCGTCTCAAATTCTCATTACAGCTCGCTTCGGTGCTAGGTAAGGGATTGTAGGATTTCTGCTTATTTATAACGCTGCATGAAGAATGGAGTGCTGTGTTTATACTTGAGCTAGATCAAGGCTTATTGTACAGATTACTGCTGGATTTTTCATGGAAAATGTAGTAAAATGGCCTGAAAGCAACTGAATAATGAGTTCCACCCCATGTAATCTGAGGATAGTGTTTTGAGAGTGGGTCGAAAGATGCAGTTGTAAGGTAATGTAGTATATTCGTTGCGTGTAATACTGTGTTAAAATCATACAACCTTATATTTACTGCGTTTATTTCAAGAGAACCTCTTTGCATCACCGCAGCTTCACTATCATTGTTTTTTCCAAATTCATAAATTGTGGAATGAAAGCTCATCCTCATTCACTTGTCTGTTCGAATTTAATCAGAGTTTTTGTTAACTTTTGTTGACAACCTTTAGAATAGCAAGATTAAGATATTACATTAATAAGTAAAACTCCACTACTTTTAATATAGACAAGTTCTCAATTATTATATTATGTAACATTGTCTAAATCAACATGATAATAGCCACAAACATCTCATCACTTAGTAAATTGGTAAAATAATTAAGTAAATGATTTAATTTTTATATAATAGGAATTTAATTGATTACGTGAGATATAAACAATATATACAACGCTAAATGCGCAAAACCTGAAAATAGTTCGGTTCGGTTTGGTTGAAGATGTTTTCATAAATATATTGACAAGGAATCGTCAAGATGTTAATTTTTTTAAATTTGCGTCTGCTGAGGTTGTAGATGGCTCTGACCGCCCTCTTTTGCAAAATGAAGATAGAATCAATATCTGCAGCCCGTCCTCGCAACAAAATACCGTAAGACATGATGCTATGAAAGTAACAAAAGACCAGTCTCGCGGTATCCACGTCTGTTAATTGACGGATTTTCCAAACAGCGTAAGCAGCTGAACTTAGCCGCCCTGCAAATCGTCATTTTCGACGAATTTAAGTATCTACTTATTCAATACAACGTGACATTCATTACTTCTATCATTCGGTAAAGTGAATCTAATGCATTTAGTTTTTTTTATCATTTAATACCAAATTATTTATAGTAAACCAATTTATGGACCATAAGCATAGCGTTATTTACGTCGTCAAGCTCCTGTGCATGCCTGCTTACTTTAAAAAATCAGTGATGTATCATCAGCAAATAACACCATTTGTGGTCGGTTTTTCAGTAAATGAGGTTATATATACTAAAAATACGAACGGGCCCCAATATGAGCCCTTTTTTTTTTTTTTTTTTTGTGGATGGGAAATCATCCAATGACCCCTCCCGCTCTGGGTGGAGCAGAAGGGAGTGTCAGACTCTTACTGACTAAAACCCACCCGTGTTCCTTCCTTAGCCCCTCGTGTTCCGGGGTAGCGGTAACCCTTTCGGACAATCCCGCTGCCCCGGCAGGCTTCGGCCCTTTCGGGCCCCTTCCTTATGCTGACATCTCTTTGAGGCGCGCGTGGAACACGTACGCGCCGTCCGGCACGGGCCTGGTCCTGATCGGACGGAGAGTTACCCATTACTCTCCGCCCGCAGGCCCGCGCCTACGGTGGCCGGGAGTCGTCTCGCGGCTCCCGACGCCCGGGGCGTCTCCCGCGGCGGCTGGGAGGTGAGGCCCTCTCCCTCAGCCGTCCCGCCACCTCCTTCGCTAGCATGACTGCTTCGCAGAAGGAGGTGACTGCCTCCCACTCCCTCTCGCCCCGGACCATGGCTTGAACCAGGGCCGGGCGCGAGAGGTCGCCGCCGGTGCCGCTGCCGATCGCCTCTGCGAGAACACGGCGGTGCTCCGCCCAATTGGGGCATACCGCCACCGTATGCTCCACCGTGTCCTCCGGGCGACCCTCGCAGTGGTGACACCCGGGCGATTCCTCCCACCCGATAATGTGCAGGAACCTCCCGAAACACCCGTGTCCGGTGAGGACCTGCGTCAGGCGGTAGGTGAGGGCGCCGTGGCGCCTCTCTAGCCACTCCTCAAAGAGGGGTCTTACCGCCGCTATCGCGGCGTGCCCTGCGCTGGGTTGCGACAGTCGCTCTTTCCATGCCGCCATGAGATCGCGCCGGAGGTCGGTCCGCTCCGCCGCGATTTGCCGCGGAAGCGGAGTTTCCCCCCGGCGTAGTGCCTCCGCGCGCCACTCGTACAGGCGCGCGAGGACTATCGCCTCCAGATCCCACGGCGGCAGTCCGGCAAGGAGGCTTGCCGCCTCGCCCGAGATCGTGCGGTATCCCCGGATCAGCCTTACGGCTACCACCTTCTGGGGCGCGTTCAAATAGTGGGCGGCTCGCCGCCGCAGTGAACGCGCCCACACCGGGGCCCCGCACAGGGCCATGGACCGCACGACCCCCGCGTAAAGCCTCCGGCAGGAGGCGTTTGGCCCCCCCAGGTTGGGCAAGAGCCGCTTGAAGGCGGCCCCGGCCCGTTCCAGCTTGGGAGCCAAACGTCGGAAGTGCTCGACGAAGTTCCACCGGCTGTCGAGGACGAGACCCAGGTATCTCATCGTTGTCTCGACGCCGATGTGAACCCCTCCTGCCGTTATTTGGGATCCCGAAGGCGGCTCGTTCCGAGGCCCATGAAAAGACATGGCCTCGGACTTGTGCAAAGCCACCTCGAGACCCAACTGCCGGATCCTCTCCACGACTATCGCAACCCCGCGTGTCATCGCGTCGGCCGCCGCCTGATGCGACCTCCCCTGCGCCAGGACTAGCGTGTCGTCAGCGTAGCAAACCACGCTGACTCCATCAGGGAGATCGGCCCGCAGCACCCAGTCGTAACCGATGTCCCACAGGAGCGGCCCCAGAACCGATCCCTGTGGGACACCGCACGACATCTCTCGCCGGTTCCATTCCCCGTTACGTGAGATACGTGAGATATAAACAATATATACAACGCTAAATGCGCAAAACCTGAAAATAGTTCGGTTCGGTTTGGTTGAAGATGTTTTCATAAATATATTGACAAGGAATCGTCAAGATGTTAATTTTTTTAAATTCGCGTCTGCTGAGGTTGTAGATGGCTCTGACCGCCCTCTTTTGCAAAATGAAGATAGAATCAATATCTGCAGCCCGTCCTCGCAACAAAATACCGTAAGACATGATGCTATGAAAGTAACAAAAGACCAGTCTCGCGGTATCCACGTCTGTTAATTGACGGATTTTCCAAACAGCGTAAGCAGCTGAACTTAGCCGCCCTGCAAATCGTCATTTTCGACGAATTTAAGTATCTACTTATACAATACAACGTGACATTCATTGCTTCTAACATTCGGTAAAGCGAATCTAATGCATTTAGTTTTTTTATCATTTAATACCAAATTATTTATAGTAAACCAATTTATGGACCATAAGCATAGCGTTATTTACGTCGTCAAGCTCCTGTGCATGCCTGCTTACTTTAAAAAATCAGTGATGTATCATCAGCAAATAACACCATTTGTGGTCGGTTTTTCAGTAAATGAGGTTATATATACTAAAAATACGAACGGGCCCCAATATGAGCCCTGCGGTACACCCATTTTGACTTTTAAACCCAGTGAATTTAAACCGTTTATTTGAACTTGCTGAAACATATAATTTAAATATGATTTTACTAGCTGCGCCCCGCGGTTTCACCCGCGTAAGTTTCGATCCCGTGGGAATATTGGGATAAAAAGTATCCTGTGTGTTAATCTTGGTTATAAAGTATTTGTGTGTTAAATTTCATCCAAATCCGTTCAGTCGTTTTTGCGTGAAAGAGTAACAAACATCCATCCATCCATCCTCACAAACTTTTACATTTATAATATTAGTAGGATTAGTATTAGTATATATTATATTATTAGCATATCTTTCCCATTCAGAGTGCCATTTTCTATAGCCACTAACTCTGTACGACCTTCTGAAGTATGGCAGCCCATACATGGACATTGCCTCCACCGTACTGGACTCTTTCTGAGAAGCAGTCTCGCTAGGTATCGCTCACTATACTCCATTCACAATAAGATTACACCTTTAAACAAACCTTTTTTACAGCTTGTTCAACCGATTTTGACTTCTATTCTGTAGGCATAAGGACGGCATTAAAAGCAAAAAAAGTACTTACAATAACAACTGTTTACTGCTTTTAATGCCATCCTTATGGTTACGGAATAGAAGTCAAAATCGATTGAACAGACGGTAAAAAAGGTTTGTTTAAATGTCTAATCTTATTGTAAATGGAGTATAGGCTGCCTTTAGACACTTAGCCCTCCATCAGAAGTGTAAATTGAGAATCGAGACTCATCTGTGAACAAAATTCTTGACCACTCTTCTTCATCCCACTGTATGTGTTCACGGGCGTATCGCAGTCTCGCTACTTGATGCTCTCTCTCGAGTTTGGGGCCACTCGCTGGTCTTCGGGGTTTCAGGTTTGCTTCAGCATGTCTTCTTATCACTGTACTGACACTAATGTAGTCCCTTCGGGTCTGAAGAAGCTGTTGCTGGACTTCAATTGCATTAAGGTGGCGATTTCTCAACACAGTGGAAACAATATAACGGTCTTCTACATACCTTTTTTTTTTTAGGGTGGGAATTCATCAAATGACTCCTCCCGCTCTGGGTGGAGCAGAAGGGAGTGTCAGATTCTTACTGACTAAAACCCACCCGTGTTCCTTCCTTAGCCCTTTATGTTTCGGGGTAGCGCCTTTCGGACAATCCCGCTGCACCACTAGTACACCTGGGTTTGCCATTACAAGGTCTCCTCAAATGGTTTCCAATCTCTTCGTACCTTAGCTTCATCTTTTGAACCGTTCGTAACGTTCCACCGTTCTTGCAATACGACGCATACTGATGCCCAGTTACAGAAAAGTCATGATCCTAGCACATTCTTGAAAGAAGCATGATAAATAAAATTTATGTGCTGTTGTCTAACTTAGCTTTTGTTACAAGATTCATCGGTCAAGAAAAAATTTGAAAACAAAAAACAGAAACAAAAAATTCATGGTAAAATTGTAATTCGAAAAGGATTATTTTTGTTTTTAAAGCTCTTTACAGCCATTTTTTAAAAGAAAGTTCTTAACTATGAAGTTTTATATACAAAATTAAACTCATTTTCGAGTCCTTTTTATTTCGAAAGTTTATTCTTGTATACATAAAAGTTATTCCAATTTTAAAAGTGTGATACTTAGTTTTGCAGGCCAGTGTAGAACGTATAGAATTTGGTTTTACGCCGTTGTGTTGTCTGTTCGGTCTCGGTTTCGGTCTCCTTTCTAAAATTAAATAATATAATAACAAAAAATCACCTGTATGTAGTGCAATCCACGAAGACGCGCCCCACTCTTCTTCCGAATCGTTAGTGGTTATCGCTAGTTAATTCCAATAGTGTTTTAGTTTTTTCGATACACACTAATTAATTACCCACTAAAATTAGTGTGTATCAACAAAACTAAAACACTAGCAGAATGTTGCACACTTGTTTTGTAAGCATTAGGAAAAAGAGTGGGGCGCGTTTCACTACTTAACTAACATTTGCAAACTAAACTCACTTCAACCGAGTATTATATTATCTGTGCTTCAACTAACGACCACAGCGCAAATATACCCGTGCACTAGTCGATTTAATTTCACATTCTATCTCCGGCTAGCTACACACTGAGTATTTCGGTGCACCAACTTGTAAGACAGTTTAAAGTAAGTTGGCTGTGTGTTATGGATGCTCCTGTGATGCCTTGAGTAATGGCTGAACTTCTGCCTGCCCTAGAGATGTGCCGCTGATTTGTGGACGCCATATCTCATAGACTGTGGCGCGACGGTGCAAGGCAGAAGAGATTGCGGTGGATAATTAATATTAAAATTTAACTACATAGGTTTAAAATAACGGGTAAGAGTACATTTTTTTGGTAACGCTCGGAAATATACATTACACTTTGCGATTTGAAACAGTATAATTATATTAAAAAGGTTGGTATAGACTGAAGCTTACAAAGGAAATAATTATTAATTTAATTTTTTTTTTAGTTGTTGTTAGTTATGGCATGAAAAGCCAACAAGGGATAATGATTTGTCAAAAAGAGTGATAGGTACTAGCCGCTTCAGCAATTTATGAGATCACCATAATACGTTGTACAGCGAGATAACAATGACATCATCTCACAGTTTTTTTTATTTTTTTATTCTATTTCATTTATAGAGAGTTTAATCACAAATTGATTATGCCACCCTCATCGGTACAGACAATTACGTCACGTTATGTTATTGTTTACGTCAAAGAAGCCTATTTTAACAGTGGATATTGCCCTATACTTAAGATAGATGCACGAGCCGTGACCATAGCAATGAGTGCTTTCTCAAAACGGACCTTAGCAGTATCCCAAGAAAACACGGATATACAACAAACAGATAACAAATGGCTGTTCGTCTATCACTGAAGCCGGGGAGCGTAGATTGACCTACAGTTATTAGCAAAGTTTATCATAGTTCATGCTGAGCCATTTGTTTTACTGAAGGATTCACTTGATATGCTAGTTCCATATTCTTGTTAGAAGCTTCAGAGATTGAATTGCGAAATTTAGTTTTGTTACTTAGGTTAATTAAATTATTGAAATAGGTAAGTGGGCAATAATGTGGAAGAATCTGTGAGTAGGTATGATGTATATGTGTGTAATAATTTCGTAAAAAAATGTATTTACTATCTTTTGTAAGTACATCTAACACACAGTACCTACATCTAACACCAAAAATTGACTGGTAAATAATGCATTGTTGCATTAAGTCCGCCTATGTACCAGTGCTTACTGTCCACGAATTTTAAATAAATAAATAGGGAAATGGTCAAAGGAATTATTAACTTCATTTCAGAGCAATATTGTAATCTATACTAATATCGTAGAGGCAAAGTTGGTAAGTTTGTATGTAGGGGGTAATCTCTGGAACTACTAGTTCGAATTGATTTTTTTTTTTTATTTTGGATAGTCCATTTATCGAGAAAGGTCACGCTGCGACCAATAGGAGCGGAGCCTCAATGAAAAATGTTGCAAAAATGGGAAAAATTATTCCTTTTCCGAGAATCAAACTGGTTCCTAATTTAATTACTTGTATTTTTAATTTTTTTTTTTTAATGAAAATTGTCTGCTTTTTCCATGTTTGTAAATATGTGAACACTATGTATGTATCTATCAGATAATTAATTAATTCTATGTCATGGTTTCATTTTTAATTCTTTTACCTAATGTGGTATAGTAATTTTATTTTAGGTGCATCGTCTTCACATATTAATTAATGTATACAAAATATTGTAAAACATTTTAAAAGAGTAACGGTAGAGTTTCTTGCCCAATCTTTTCCATACGAAAACTACCTACCTTTTGTAAGGGGCGACTAGAATAAATTCTATTTTATTGTAATTTTTGATGTTCAAAAGTGCCTTTTACGTGCCTATTTGAAATAAATGCTTTGACTTTGACTTTGAGCTTCCGTTGCGTGCGCTGCGTAAACGGTTAAAGTTACGCAAAAATAATGTATGACGAAATGGTTGCCCCTTAAAAGTTCTAAATAAAGTCTCCGACAGCATATGTCTGTCTTTTAAGGTTGACTCACTGTAACCTTTTCATGATAATCAAATTTGTTCTAAAATAATGGATTATTTGCGAAGGTATTTTTATAGACATGATATTAATCCTTAACCAAATAAATACGTTATTCATCACAAGTATTTAATTTTGAACAAAATGACATCCTTGACATCATTTGATTCCAATGAATATCTTAGGAGGTATCATAGTTTTAAAATAATATAGCTGAAGAGTTTGTTTGAAAGCTCTAATCTCTGGAAGTATCGATCGGATTTATAAAAATATTTTTGCATTTGATAACCCAATTCTTGAGGAAGACTATCAAACATCACGCTAGAACGCTCAGGAGTTGATCAAAAAGAAAAAAGGTTGGAAAACGAAGTAATAGCGCAGGCAGGCAATGCGATGCGACGAAGTGGGTCGGGGGAACAAAAAAATTCACGCGGACAGAAGCTAGTTTGAAAATAAAATGCACGACACGATGCACTGTATAACTGCATTAGTTGGAATTCATATTCATGAAAAACTAAAAAAAAATTGCTTTTCTAGTTTAGCATCTGACGTCGAGATATTTTCAACATATTGCTGGTATCGCTGATAAACTTTTCTTCGAGGGATACTAATAGTAACAACTAACTACTTACATGATAAAGGCAAATATACTAAATCAACATCCATTATACACATCCCCACATCCATTACAAGCAGAAAATATATATAACAACCTAGCTAATTTCGCTAAATTGCCCTCAAGTACCCTTGCCAAGCACATCGTATCGCCACAAAAATTATACCGTGTGTACACGGCCTCAGCAAACACATTCGCTTGCTGTTTTGTCTCTCAACATTCGGATAGGGATGTCAGCTTTAACCTTCGATGTTTATTTTTTCTTTTTTTTTTAATTATGGTGACTTTTGCAGAATTTTGTACAACCAAGCTTCCTTTTTTTTTCTCTAAAAATCAAGAGTTTTTTATCAGACATACTAACGGCCGAACCCAATAACCCATTTTTAGTTAGAGACAAATCACTACTGATGGTAGCCAGTATAACAATAACTGCCAGTATTAGTTATTATAATCATAGAGATCGCTACTGTTAAGTATAGAGATTATTGGGACATTAAAACCAGAGATAGATAAGTTTTTGATTTTTCTACTTCCAGTATGCAAAAACTGGTGATAGATAGGTAATTGGGTTCGGCCGGAAGCCACTAAACTAAAGTAACTTTAACAAATTATTCAAACCTAATTTGATATTGTTCGATACGACAACACTATTACGAAAGATAACCCTGTAAACTCCACCAATTATAACTTGGTACATCACTAGCATATCCCTCTAGGTTCGTATAAAGAGGTCTCAGCCCTGCTTAGCCCTGAAGAGCGCTTAACGCGACCTCAAGCCCGGACCCGCCGGCTTATTTACATAAACATATGAATGGCTGTTTGCTTCAGGAATTAGGATACAATTTTGGTAGCTTGCCTTAATCCTGAGGACTGGCAGATGTTAGTTATACGCATGTGTTGAGAAAATAAGTTTCATGTGTTTACTCGTAGACTCTTTTCATTGAGCACAAATTACCTGTTCCACAACTGTTTCTTATTTTCTTTTATGCGAATCTTTATTCCATAGTATACATAATATGTATACGTGTCAACTTTCTTTTTTATTTCGCTACAGTTTGAAGATTATCCGAAACTTACTTCAATAACCTTCGCACCTTCGGTGCAATAAACTCACAATTCAGGACACTTTTTATTTGTTGTTTTATATTAGGATTTTTTAAATAATTACTATTAAGCTTTTTCCGCGCAAGAAACAATTAATTTTATAAAGATTTCAAACCTATTACAAATAGTAATCTATCTACAGGGTGGAATTGAAGTCATGGGCATTATTTTAACCTAAGGCACTACTCACGATACTGATTGCATTAGGGCTATTAATACGCAAATCAAAAATATTATTAATGCAATTAAGGAAAACCTTAAAAATGTAGTAAGTCAAATTGCACAAGGCTTATTATTGCAAATAAACACTTAAAGTAATTAAAACAAAATACTTCGTTAACGCCAATAAATGTTGAAGTATCAAAATCTTAAAGCGCAGTACAGCGCAAAGTGAAATGTAAACAAACATCACCTGCGCGCGCGCGGGTTTTTCCTTACAAGTAATAATAACAATGGGCTAAAAGACATGCCGTCCGGCGGGATTCCCTGAACTCTCTCAGTCCCACTCCCTCACTCGCAAAAATACGAATATCACCCCCGCGCGGGGTCTGCTTCCCGCCGCAACGTGAACCCGGAACCAGTGTCATAACGACTGCGCAGGTGCATTGACGCGTAATTGATTTATTGATCCCGTGATGTAATCGCCGTACTCGCCGCTCGCGTCATACGGTGCTTGGATTGCAGTGTATTAAGTGTTAGTGTAGTATTTGTGTGTTGTGTGTGTGTTTGTGTACACGATGCCTCGACCGCGTAATGTGCAGGCTAGGTACACCAACCAACAATACCCACAAATGGTTGTATGAACTCGTGAAATGTTCCATCGCCGCAACCCAAACGACCCTATTCCTTCACGGGGTCTCATTCCACCAGAACCACTAAGAACCTGTTGGATTTTTCGTCTTTTCACGTGCCAGCACATGCACAAGCCCGTGGAAGAGCACCCGTTTACCCTCTGTCACTTTACCGACAAATAAGGTTTTTTCAAAACAATCCACAAGCTAGGTACGTAAATGTTTTTTTTAATGTATGTTAGTTGACGTAGTTTTGACCGTCCTAAGCCGGCAAAGTACGAAGGGAAAGTTGAAATTTATTATGAATCAATTCATTGGCAACTTACGAATGTCACGTGAGTCGGGCGGGGTCAAAGAATTCACGCCCAATGACGCGTACGGCGTAATGTACCTACGCATTTGCTATCGAGAAGCGCAAAGTGTTTGATACTTTCTATGACTTACTACATTTTAAGGTTTTCCATACTTGCATTAATAATATTTTTGATTTGCGTAATAGTAGCCCTAATGCAGTTAGTATCATGAGTAGTGCCTTAGGTTAAAATAATGCCCATGACTTCAATTGCACCCTGTATACTTATAATAAATCTGTAGAGAGGTCAATTCTGTACATGAAATATATTTCCAAAATAACTATCAGCGGGTGATTAGTGATCGATACTGACGCCAAAAATGCAATCAGTAAAATTTTTGTCTGTCTGTCTGTCTATCTGTATGTTCGTTATAGAAACAAAAACCACTCGACGGATTTCAACGAAACTTGGTACAATTGTTCTTCATACTCCTAGGCAGGTTATAGTATACTTTTCATCACGCTACGATCAATAGGAGCAGAGCAGTGAAGGGAAATGTTGGGAAAACAGGAGAACTTACTCCATTTTTTACGCTTCCGTCGCGTGTGCAGCCTTAATGGTTAAAGCTACACAGAAATCATGTATGACGGAAATGTTCTCCTTAAAATTATATAAAAAATATTCCACGACAGCAAATGTCTATCTTTTATGGTTGACTCACAATAACACGTGTAACTCCCGATAGCTTAGCAGTTCGGAGCTTTCTGATTATATTTGTCTACTCTTACGTTTATAACACTCTCACTCATCCCTAATTAAAAAATGTTAACATTACTACCTATTTAATAAAAAAGAATCATAGAAATCGGTGCAGAAACACCAAAGTTATACATGAAATACGCTAATAAGCCATCGCGCGTCAATACTGAACTGAATCATGCTTTAAGGATATTATTTTTGTATAACGGTCGCCGCGCTTGACGCGGCTCGCGGCGGAGGTATAAAAGGGCGGGGGATCCAAACGCGAACTTCAGTTAGTCCGGTTAAGCAGTTAGGCAACCTTAGCGAGTTGCAACTGCAAGTGGTCACCTCAAAAAAAAAAAAAAACTTCATACAATATTTGACTGTTGATGCGAGTAGACGTTCCGAGCATTCGACCTTATTGACAGACAATATTGTTTATCAGCGCGATTAATAGTTTACATTTTATTTCTTTTTAGGTGAAGTAGTAATAGGTTAGTAGGTAGTAGTTAGTTAGTAGTAGGTAAGTTTTGGTTAATTTATGTTCAGTTTTTTTTAATATTTAGTAGGTAAAAGCGTAGGTACTTTTATTAATTATAGGTATTATTAATTATAGTAGTTATAGGTATTTAGTTTTAAGTGAAGTAGGTTTTATTATACATTATTTTATATATTAGACGTAGTTTAGGTTAAAAATACACAATGCCACCTAAAAAACGATTATCTTTATCTCCAAATTCGAGAGAAACTAAGAGAATGAGAAATACGCGTTCTCAAGAATCGGCAGAGGAAAGAGCACATCGGTTAAACTCTATGAGAGTTAGTGCCTCAATTTCCGGAAGTCATTACTCCACGCGGACGAAGTCGCGGGCAAAAGATAGTTCAGTAATAAGGCATTAAATGCGAAAAAAATCTTAAAAGTCCTCACCTGTAAAATTAAAAAATGAGCTGTTGTAACTTTGTTGCACCGAAGGTGCGATTATGTAGATAAGCCTTCAACATAAATACCGGCAGCATTGCACGATTCAACCAAATTGATTCACTTTGATTGAGAGATGCAGAAAATAAAAGTATTGCCGACAATGGCATAACTCGCTCTTGATCTTTACGTTAAGTGATTCAATTTCTTTGCTTCACCCATATTGGAAGGCAGAAGTGTACCATTTACTATTGTCCTGATGAATCTTAAGCAGGAGGCCTTTCTTAACAATCTGTATTGTAAAGAACGAAATTTAATAAAACATCATGAATAATTCAACACCATTAATGGAACTCCACTCAAAAACTTCCTTTGAGTTTCACACAATAGGTACTTGCGTATGTGTGACGCACAATGTTCCAAAAAAATATACCATAATATCAAAGAAAACTTATTTTTAGTTTAACAGTAAGTAAAAGAAAAGCTATCCCAATAAGACGTCTGTCCGGATACATGTGACACGTCTCCTTCTGAAGAGTTGACAGGAGAATCAAAGAGATTTTATCTGGTATATATTTTGCGGAGATGTTTCTGGGCTTATTGAGTACTGGCTGTCCTTGAGATGAAAAAGATTGGCATGTTATATGAAGTAACGTTTTTCTTTTGCAAAAGAATGCAAAAAGCAATAGCATTTGTTTTTCGTTTTTGGATGACATGTGTATGTATTTTAATTTTATTTTATGCTTTTAATGACATGTATGTATTTTTTAATGTTATTTGATTTGAATGTCTGAGTATTATTTTATTGTATATGTGTGATTATTATATCAATTTTATTTTTTTGTGTCTAATGTAATAATGGAATGGACTTTGTCCGAAAATAAATGAATTATTATTTATTATTATTAATAAGGTTTACTGGGCATATTCCGTTGAATGATAATTTCTACCAAACGCAGCAGCATTTTCACCCACGATCGTAATTGCCACAGTAAACTCGATCTATAATTTATCTTCATAAAACACACATTCTCATATTTATTTATTCATATAACAATTTGTATTGTGTCTGAATTACATTAACAGCTAAAAACAATAAATAGTAAATTTGTAACGGTAAATTAACACAAAAAAAAAATACAAAACAATCAACAAATAATAATCAATATAAATTTCACTAAACAATGTAAAAAATATGATGTCAATGGATTGTAAATAGTCAATGTATTAGTATAATATCAAATGATTGTAAAACTATAATTCTCATAAGTGCAAAAAGTCAACGCATAGGATATAAATATTTAAAGTCATAATTAAAAGGCAGGTGCAAACATGTAAAAGACTTAATATAAAAACTATTCACCATCATTTGTCTCCAATTCTGATAGAGAATATAAACATTTATTTAACAGGAATGCCTTAAGTTTAGCTTTGAATAGAGTACCCTTATGAATCACTAATCTCAAATCAGTAGGCAACCTATTAAATAGTTCCACCGCCTGGTATTTAAAGCAATGTTTAGCAACATTGAATTTGGGTGCAATTTTATTTTTTATAACCAAGAAAGGTTCTAGGTTCTGTCGCTCTCCCTAAGTTCACGTTCTTATTGTGATTCGTGCTCGCGTGCGTGAATAACATATCATTATGCCTTTAATCGCCGGGTTAGGTAAAGGTGTTATTTTAGTACACCCAGATTTCGCCAGTTTTGTTTTTAAGTCCCATGGGGCGAGCCTCTTGAGAAATTCCTGATGGAAAAACCACAATACGGTTCCCAAGTCGGGCGGTAACATAAGAAATCGAACCAGGAACTCAAGCCCAACAATAGTGCTTGCGACCACTTGACCAACGAGGATACAACAGGTTTTCCATAAGTTATAAATCTCATACAGACAGTGAATGTGAAAATGCAATCACGATACCCATTTTAACCTCTCATTTTGTAATATAAACATTACATTTCTGATAGCAAAGGCTTAGTAAAAATAATTTCGAGAGAGTTAACCAAAATAAAAACAAAAGAATAAACCAGAAAAATATCGTTATCAATTTTACTAGGACACAGAACCAATACCTTCCTTCAAGCGTCTTATTAGTACAATCAAATTCAGATATACAAGTAGTAATATTTGCAACCAAATAACGGACATTTGCTCAGTTACAGTGTCGGTAAGTACGGTCCGTTGTTTATCAGCCATGCCAAAGGGGACACTTCAGTTTAACCCCTAATTCTGTTTGTATTTAACTACCTTCCCGACTGACTTTGCTTGTGTAGTTCGGGATTAAACAAATGTGTTGGTTTACGGTGTGTTTCATTGTAGGTGGGTCAAAAGAGTAGTTTTTAAATAAAAAACCAGGAAGTTTTTAGTTCAGCTTATGGTAAACTAAGTAGAGTTAGGTGCAGATACTTCTGTAGATGCGGCTCCATTGGTATCCTACCAATATTATAAATGGGAAAGTTTGTGAAGATATTTGGGTGTTTATTACTCAATCACGCGTAAACCGTTGAATGGATTTGGATGAAATTTGGCACACAGACAGTTTATAACGAGGATTAATATATAGGATACTTTTTATCCCGTTAATCCCAAGGGATCGAAACTAACGCGGGGCGCTGCTAGTAATTTATAAAAGTAGGTAACTACCTATAAAGTTCATTAAAATACTTGATAGGAATAATTCACTCGAGTAAAATTAGGTTGCAGTAAAATCAATTTTATTAATTTCCAGTCACATACACGAAAATAACAAAACGAAAACAGTTAGTTCTTCGGAAGTTACTTGAACTTTGCTTTCTCTGTCTAAACACACTATGCCGAAGTTACGCGACCGAAGTTCGGCGGCTGATTTTACGTTCCGACGTATTCGGCTGATATGACACACCATAACTGCCGAACTTACGCGGCAGAAATTCAGTTCCGCAACTCCCCGCTGTTCCCCGCCCCCGGATCTTCGTCGGCAATCGAACCGAACTTCGGTCGCGTATAATGTGTGCTCACAGAAGTTCCCGCTGAACTTACGCCCGACCGAAGTTAGGCTGTTCGCTATGACGCGACGTAATTTCGGTCGTAGTGTGTCGTCAGTAATTCAAATAGCATTGCAGGCGTAATTGTGCTGAACTTCGGTCGCGTAACTTCGGCATAGTGTGTTTAGACACTTAAACTTATATATCTCTTTTCCATGCATATTTTTAATAGTAAAATATTATGGGTTCAAATTAATCTTTCTCTATGTATACATGATACATTTTAAGGACGAAGGTACAAAACCGATTATGATTTTCAGCAGATAATTAACTAGGTATCTTGAGAAGGTATGGATGTAGGATGTGAGAGGTGAGCCTCGTGGAACAGTTAGTGTGTACCTATACCTATACGTAACGAACCATAATTCATGAACAAAATATTTCAATTCACAACACAGTCGTTGATACTATGAATACTTCGAATATCCCTTTAATATGCGCCTAATATTCGTCTTAGTAAAGAAGACAGTACTAAGTAATATCCGACCGGTGGAATAATCAATTAATATTCAGCCTACGCCCAAGGGACAGATGCTGCTAATGTGAATGCTATATCATAATATTTAATAGGGATATTAAAATTAATATCAATATTTGTAAGCTTAATTAACTTCTATTAAGTATTGAAATTTAATTTTGGAAATGAAAACGAACTAGTTTTAAGAGTTATGTTTTATGGACTTTAAATTAAACTAGATTAATAAATTTATTATATGAACAACTGTAACAAAAACAGGAATAAAGACCAAGTTTAATAAAAATTAAACTTTTACAAAATTGATCGATCACTTATCAATCCTTCGAAGTTATTATACTGAAATTGAAATCATCAACATCATCCTAATCTTATCCTAGTTTATTTTTCATACATCTCTGTTTGCTGCCGTCACATAACGAACTCTTGCAAACTATTAACTATAGTAAACCCTGCTTCACAAACGAAAAGTTCAAAAACTATCTCTGATTAGACCATCTAATACATTCACCTCTAATTTTGTGTGCAACAAAAATCTGGAGTCAAACTCGTTACCAACAAGTCGAAATCTTACAAACTCGAGATTGCAAGACTGAAAAGTTTCGCGAAACTCGTTGAGTTTCCGACGATTCAATTCCCACACCTGTTTCTTTAATTTGAGCGCTAAATCGAAAATCTATAATGGTTCCGTGTGTCATGAAATGCTCACAGTTTGTGGGACAAGTGCTGGGATTTAAAGTTGAGGAAGAAGTATGAATCTTCTGTTCCAGGATGTTAGAACCACAAAATTACTGACCCTTTAACGCGTTTTGGTTGGCAAATCCTTGGAAACCTCATGGGATGTGGTCACAGTCGCCTTTGGATATCTTCAAGATCAATAGATAAGGTTGCCAAAACATTTTCGACCTTGAAAACAAGGGTGAAAAGTTTCAGGTTGGGTTAGGCTTGTGTTATTATAAGAAAGAAAGAAGAAAAAAATAAATTTTACATACCATAGTTGAACCTTAGGACCAAGGTTTTGCGATAATTGAATGGAAGTTCTAATCCCCTTGTATTATTCACGTATTAATTGTTACTAAGTTATGGTGATAAGATACTACCCAGGTAGATCCATTAAACATAGATGAGGGAAAAGCGCCACTATTCCTCGTAATCACATCACGTTATGAAAAGATAATAATGACTGGCATTCCAGGCTTAATATATTGAATTTGATGTCTCATAGCGGTATCCCATTATCAGAATTCTAGTTTACACAAATGCCAAGTTTGTGCCTACACTCGCTTCTCTTGTGTATTACCGAATCATGTAGTTAGGAGGAGTTCATTAGCGTCTGTGTTCTGTAGGCCAATTCTACTAATTTAAAACGTTCAAAATCTAGTCGCAGTCTCATCTCGGCGACAAACAAATGTCAAAAACTTCTCAAAATGTAGGGAAATTTGAAGTATTTTTGACAGATTGAGACTGAGATCAGACTGTGAACGTTCTTAAAAATTACTAGAATTGCCCCTCTGTTGTTTGTTATAAGTTTGTCCATATCCAGATAGCGGGCACCTAAGAACCTATTATAATTATAGATTATAATATAAAATAACTGTTGCCTTAAATGCTATGTGAATGAAATTATTACTGTTGGTTTGTTTTAATATTTACTACTTGAAAATTAAACATTATTCTATAAAACGTTCCTGTTATAATAACATGCAAGAGTACCTACGCATAATTTATTAAATCCGTTGAAAATAGCATGTTGATTGAATCCTCATATCAATAGTTTACGAAAATGCCTCCACATTTTCCAAGCATTTCGATGACGAATTCAATCCTTTGAGCGCTGAATATTTTACAGAGTCAATAGTTGCAAAAGGAGAAAATATAATAACATATTTTGCGTTCTATATTATATTGAAATTTTAATGTATTAAAATATTCAGTGATGTATTATTTTTTTAAGTCCATAAGATAGATGGATAAACAGTGTACACACGGCTACAAATCAAGCTATACATTTCCAGTTTTAGCTGACCTCGCACTGTATAGGTTTTTCGTACAATCAGAAGTCAGCTTATACTGGTTCTATATAGCTTGATGTGTAGCCGTGCGTACCTAACGAAAGACAAAAACATAGGATTAGTAAAAATAAAATAAACAAGATTTGTGGTAGAGCCAGCATAGAAAATCATAGAAAATCAAAACACGCAGCTCAAAAACAAGCCCATTTATTTTCAAATTTGTCCTCTCTAACTCAGAACAAACGAAAAACCTAACTGAATTTCAGCCGCCACCCAGCATTTTGCATGAGAAACTTTTAAAGGATAAAATTACATATCTCTAAAGAATTCTAATGTATTCTAAACGAACAGTCGCATAGAACTGAAAGTTTTCAGACTAGCAATTTCAGTTGTGCTAGAATTTATATGTGTTGGCGAAAGTTTTGTACAAGTATGTGAGTCGAGATGCATGTTGTTTCTACGCCGTCTGCTTGAAGAGTAGGCGCGGTGAACTATCTCTCGGAAGGTATAAATATAATATGGAATACTAAACTATGTGCACTAAGTAACAGTCTTAGGGTTTTTGCCAAAATTGGATTGCTTGACAAACTGCTTGACACAAATAATTCACCTACAAATCTTCTAAATATATAAATGTGTAGGTACTAAATGTATTTTTTGTTTCTGGGATTGAAATTAATTTATTTTTATTGTTAAACTAGGTAATACAAAAGCTACTTTGTAGTTATTCATGAAAATTCCATAAAAACCACTTGTATTAAGTAGTGGTGGTTGGTTGATACGAGTAAATTAGGGCGTATTTCATCAATGGAAATGAACGCGATCAGCACATCCTAGCCGCGTTCCAGTCAGTGACAATGTTTCACACTGATAGTTCTTGAACACAATTTAAATTTGCTGATCGTATTCAGTTTAATTAGTGAAATTCGTCCTAGAAAATTGGTCTAAATAAAACAAAACACAATTAAAATAACATCAATCACTTTATTCTAACCAATCATTCTTAGGGATAGTATCCGTACAGTTTGTAGAAATATTCCGGGTTATACGACTTCAATACGACATGGTTTATTGGTGACAGATCGTAATCGATAGTAAGCGGGTCGCTAATTACCGGATATGCGCCATAGTCCGCCTTCCATTCCATTACTACCCTGGCTTCGGCTTGCGTGTATATAATTGCCAGTACTAGTACAATTAGGAGTTTCATCTATAAATAAATAAAATATAGATTAATTATTTAAGATATCCAAACTGAAGTACTTCCATTGATTTGAAGAAACCAATTAAAATTACAATTTCAACTTGTAATTTTCAATTTTATATAATTGCATACTATAACTCTACAAGATAAACATACAGAATACAGTGTATCAATATGAAAATACTATTCTACATTTCTATAAACGGAAAACGTGCCCGAAATGCAGGCAGCACTATTAGTCAGGCCTGTTGGTCTAGTGGTTAGTGACCCTGACTGCTATGCCGGAGGTCGTGGGTTCGATTCCCACCCAGGACAAATGTTTGTGTAATGAGCACGATCATTTGTTCTGTGTCTGGGTGTCTATTATTTATAATATTTATGTATTTAGAAATATATAAGTATGTTTATCAGTTGTCTAGTACCCATAACACAAGCTCTGCTTAGCTTGGGACTAGATGGCGTTGTGTGATAGTTGTGGAATATTATTATTATTATTATTATTATTATCATCTTAGGGCACGCCACGATAGTGGCGATAAGACCGCTCTTTGTGGAGTGGCTAGAGAGGCGCCACGGCGCGAGCGCCCTCACCTACCGCCTGACGCAGGTCCTCACCGGACACGGATGTTTCGGGAGGTTCCTGCACATCATCAGGCGGGAGGAAACGCCCGGGTGGCCCCACTGCGAGGATCGCCCGAGGACAAGATGGAGCATGCGGTGGAGGTCTGCCCCGTTTGGGCGGAGCACCACCGTGTTCTCGTAGAAGCGATCGGCAGCGGCGGCGACCTCTCGCACCCGGCCCTGGTTCAAGCCATGGTCCGGAGCGAGAGGCAGTGGGAGGCAGTCACCTCCTTTGAAGCAGTCATGCTAGCGAAGGAGGTGGCGGGACGGCTGAGGGAAAGAGCCTCACGTCCCAGCCGCCGCGGGAGACGCTCCGGGCGTCGGGAGCCGCGTGACGACTCCCGGCCACCGTAGGCGCGGGCCTGCGGGCGGAGAGTAATGGGTAACTCTCCGTCCGATCAGGACCAGGCCCGTGCGGACGGCGCATACCTGTTCCACGCGCGCCTCAAAGAGATGTCAGCATTAAGGAAGAGGCCCGTAAGGACCGAAGCCTGCCGGGGCAGCGGGATTGCCCAAAAGGGTTACTGCTACCCCGGAACATAAAGAGCTAATGAAGGGACACGGGTGGGTTTTAGTCAGTAAGAGTCTGACACTCCCTTCTGCTCCAACCAGAGCGGGAGGGGTCATTTGATGATTTCCCATCCTCCAAAAAAAAAGCATTGCCATGTTGATTTTGATATGATTTAGGTAGTATAAACGTCGGCTTCAAAACTTTTACATAGATCTATAGGCCTTACCTTTAAAACTTTAATAATTGACGATTATAAACAATATCCTTCAACTCACGACAGAGCACTAAATAAAGTTTTTTTTATGTAAGCAGTCACTTTATACCTTACGTTGTCGATTAAATACCTATTAAATAAAAATTAAATCATTTGTTTAATTATTTTACCAATATTGATTAAGTGATGAAAAATGTTTTTGGCTATTAGGTACCATGTTGATTAAAACCATTAAGAACTTGAAGACTTGAACATAATTATTAAGAACTTGTCTAAATGAGTATTAGACGCTGTAAAGTCCTAGCAACTACATACATAGTAATTATCTTAGTCATGCTACTTTAAAAGTAGTTTACAAAAGTCCATTATAAATCTTTTTTTTTTTTTTTGTGGATGGGAAATCATCCAATGACCCCTCCCGCTCTGGGTGGAGCAGAAGGGAGTGTCAGACTCTTACTGACTAAAACCCACCCGTGTTCCTTCCTTAGCCCTTTGTGTTCCGGGGCAGCGGTAACCCTTTCGGACAATCCCGCTGCCCTCCATTATATGTCTTGCATGGTGACTGTAACGGTATATACAGGGTTATTTAAAAAAAAACACCAGCAACCTCTTCAGAGGTCATTGTACTCATCATTATGAACAACTTTAACTATGGGACCAAACCTGAAATCGCGAAATAAAAATCAGCTGTTCCTTACATTTATCTTCGTCTATCTCGTCAAAATGTAGGGAACAGCTGATTTTTTTTTCGCGATTTCAGGTTTGGTCCCATAGTAAAAGTTGTTCATAATGATGAGTACAGTGACCTCTTTAGAGGTTGCTGGTGTTTTTCAAATAACCCTGTATATATTTACTAGCATTTGCCCGCGACTTCGTCCGCGTGGGTTTCGTACTTTCCTCAAATAAATTTAACACCCTCTCCACCTCACTAAAACTTATGTTTACGACCTTTATACTTTATTTAGAGAAATGAGTATTCGGGCCAATTTTTTAAGATGTTTCAAATAAACTGTCCTACCTTTTTATCACGACAGGGCTTGTGTCTACTAAAAAAGCGTTTGATACGTTTCTATTTTTATGACTTGAAGATTATTTGTACCCATTTTCGTGTTAATGGAAGTTGGGATTACTACCCCTTAAACTTTATTATCCTTTTTTACCCCGGTAGAAGTAAATTTTTGAAAAACCCTAAAACACATACTTTTTTTGTTTAGTAAATATTAGTACCGAGTTTCTAGTTAATCCGACAGCGGGTTAATTTTTTTCTTACCTATTTACGTTGTCACCCCCTAAATTCTCTGTGAGGGGTTTTTTGAAAGCTGAAAGTGACAATCTTTATTATTTACTGAGGCAAATGTTGAAAAGTTTCAAGTTTCTTAACCAAAGGAATAAGATTTTTCATATTAACTGTATCCCGCCTTTTCCCCTTCACAGTTTCTATCCCCATAGGGGCGAAATTTTGAAAACACTTTTGGGATGTTTCTTTCAAGTGGAAGTCCCACTTGAAATAAACGCAGTGAATATAAAGTTGTATGATTTTAACACAATTTCACACACAAAGAATAATACTACCTAGCAGCTGCACCTTCCGACCCACTCTCAAAACACTATCTCTCAGATTACATGTGGTGAATTTCATTGTTCAGTACCTTGCAGTTCATTCTACCACATTTTCCATGAAAAATATAGCAGTAATCTATATTAAAATAAGCCTTCATCTAGCCTGGGCATACACACAGCACTCCATTCTTCATGCAGCGTTATAAATAAGCAGAAATTCTATAATCCCTTACCTAGCACCGAAGCGAGTTGTAATGAGAACTTGAAGCTCAGTAAATTTTGCGGAAAAGATCGTGCGAGCATGCGGTATTCTGTGCTGTAAAAGTAGTTAAGAGGCTGAACACTAATTTTAATTTTTATTGTAATTATGTGGTGTCTTAAGCTCTTTTTATTAGGAGTTGAGTTTAAATGACGTTGTCGCTAACTTGACGATAACTTGTATGGATACCATATAAATATATGATACGGGTTAACAAACATTATCATCGTAGGATTTATAATTGTAGGATATATAATAGTTGCTGTTATTTATTTGACGAATATTTTTTTTGTCAAGTGCGGCGAAAATGATTACACATTCTGTCCGTGTGCAAAAAGTAATCTGTAGTGCTATTCCGTAAAAATCTCTCAGTGAAAACTTAGATGAAGTAGGTTCGAAGTGAGCTGTCAATCCATGGCGCCAGGTGGGTTGACAGTTCACTTCAAGCTCACCTATACTACGTAAAAGACAGCTTGATCTCAGCGACATATGTCAAACTGATATCCTAGGGTTGTTAGGATATAAAAAATTGTCGATAGAAATTATCGACGTTTCTTACTATTATCTATGCTAATGTAACATATAGTTGGTTTTAATTTATCTATGGCCTGGTAACACGGCCTTTGAGCCAAACGCGGCATGTCTTCTCCAGAAACCCAAAGATGGGACGTTGACGGATGGAATGTTATATGAATAGGTGAGAAATTGGATTTTAATTACTCACTATTATTTTAGATCAAGTATGTACAAATGTAAACAATGTTATGATATTAAAATATACAACAAAACTAAAAGATAAATTAAGTTTTATTTAAAATATCGATAGTCTGACGTAAATAATAGGCCGACCGCTTAACTGAGACATTGCCTGAGGTAGCAGCGCGGTGCGGGCGGGGTGTGGTGATGTAATGCGAGAGCTCAGTGATTCGTCAACTTGTGACAACTATCACCCCTCCCGCACCGCGCAGCTACCTCAGGGAACGCCTCAGTTAATCGGTCGGCCTATAAAATACCCTATGTTGGTACCTACTTGTGATACAAACCTCATTTTAAGCTTTGTAATTGTGAATACCTAATTGAATATTTCAAAACTTGCCAAAAAAAAAGTAGCACTTAACCTGCATTATCGGCGACCCGCTAATAATGTAGCGTAGTTTAGTAGCCAGCATTTAGCAACACATTTGTCTGTATCATTAGAGAATCCCTCTCAGCGTCTAACTGAGAGGAATGGCAACTAAGTGGAACTCATTACTCTTTGATTTTGGGCTGAATGTTCGAGTAGCGGCAGAACTATCTACGGGAACAACACAAAATCCATCACTAATATTAACTTCTGTTTCTAGAGTAGTGTTTGACAGTTTTGTTTATTTGAAATAAATGATTTGAGTTTGACATTTATCTACCTTCAAATAGAATCTGAATTTATGCTTTATCAATGGCATTAGCGATAAGGCTGCCCATTGTGTGTTTTGTAGGGTGGCCTGTCAGTTCACCAAAAATTAATTTACAAATTATTACTTGACAACGAGTGGCAAAAAACATGATTTGTCATTTTCATTATTATACAACAACAAGTTTGCCAGTTTACAAAATAATTACCAGGTAAACTTTTGTTTAATAACGTGTTATTTTACAAATAATTCATTTTTTATCCATTTTATCTCTTAAAACGTTTACTTTTGGAAAAAAACGTTTTACATATTGATTTATTATTACGCAATTTCCTAAAAATGCAATTCATTATTTTATCGACTTGCGCTAATAGAAATAAAAGTTAAATTAAAAAAACCCCGACACAAACAAAAACCACTAAAAACTAAAATAATAATAAATATATTGGCCCTTTAAGTTTAATATACATAAGTTATATTTTGATCCTTGATTTGATTTTGATTTGATAAGAACGCCCATAGCAGTTACTGCTCTTTATTTAAATGCCTATCTAATGACACATGTTTGGTTGATATTGGCCGTGGGGACCATTTTGTCCGGTCGTCCTATATTTCTCTTTCCTACTCCATCATCAGCCCCTGGTCACCAACTATCTATAAATTCATTAAGACCATTCCAAGGAGCCCAAACACGATACCACTGCTATAAGTTAAGGGAGCTGGGTATTCTGCAAATTCCAGGTGATGCTGCAGCAGCAGTTCAAGGTTACTATGTTCTTCTACTATCATTGAAGTAACGAAATGCCAAATTTCGACCCAATCAGACCTGTGAAAGATGCTCACATCAATTCATTAACTAGAAAAGAGCTGATAATCTTCAAACGGCTGAACCGATTTTCTTGAATCATAGCTCAGAACACTCTCGACCAAGTCTCCTTTCAAACAAAAAAAAACCGCATCATAATGATCGGTCCATTCGTTTAGGAGCTACGAGGCCACAGACACACAGACACGTCAAACTTATAACACCGCCTTTTTGTCAGGGGTTAAAAAAGAGATTATTTTAGTAAGCTACCCGGAACCGAATTAATTAGATTAGGTAATTTATTAAAAAAAAAAAATTGTTAGGTTTATTTATTTCTCCACCTTATCGCTAACATTACAGGCTAAATCCTAATGCGTTAGTGAGGCACCTTACTTATAACTAATTACTTACTTAAATTAAAATTTAAACAATAAAAAGCAAGATATACTAAATTAAAAATAACATTAAATAAAACAATAAAATAAAACAAAACAATACTAATACATATATAGCTTATTCTATCTTATAACATAATATATGTAAAATAATCTTTGCGAGTTCACTGAACTGACACGAAAAAATATCTATACTATTCTGGGTTTCGTTAATAGTGCGGATCGCTCGCGTGAGAGGCGTTTTCGCCAGTAGATTGGTCCTGGCGGTTGGCACTGACAGCAGTGGCGGGCGCCGCCGTCTCCACACGTAGCGGTCCGGAACACTAAAGCAGGTTAGGTTAAACTGTGACCCCTAAGCACGAACCGAGCCACAGAACAGATAAAAGAGGTTAGAAAGGAAATAGTTCCTAATTTGTATTAGAACGCGTGTCGCCGCATGTCTCCCACTCTTTCATTCCACTACAAGCAAGAGATCCATACGTACATGGATTACGCACACAAATAAACAACATACACTTAGATCGCGTGTTTGCTATTGGTTGTCACACTAACGCAAACACTACTTTTGACGTACACTCACATAGCAATTTATTTCTCATATATGTTACGGGGACCAAAAGTTCGATGAATTATATCGATAAAATTACTTTAATTTTGTTAATTAAACTTTTGCAATTTTTTAAAAGTTGCCGGCACGGTACGAGTAATGTGGATTTCCTTAATGTCTTGTTTTCATTGATTTAATTTTAAAAAACATGCATTATTTAAATACCGCATTATAATATCCACTGTGGCAACACTGTCAAAGTACAAATTAATAATATTGTAACAAACTTTTAAAATGTATTTCCACTATGGCAACTAAATGTATTATTCTACTCTCGCAACACTTGGTAATAACGGTTAAGATGTTAACGTTATTTCTGGGTGGGGCAAATGTCGTTTTAAAATGGTAAACTGCCTATCGATTCTGTAAAAATCTCACCGTGATAACATAGGTGAAGTGAGCGTGAAGTAATGGAAGTAATCCCTAACATTAGGTGGAATGACAGCTCACTTCACCTTAGTTTTCACGGTGAGATTTTTTACAGAATATCACTGCTGTGTTAGTGCAAGGCAGTCGTTGACAGATTGTGAAAGAGTACAGCAGTGCTATTCTGTAAAAATCTCACCGTGAAAACTAAAGTGAAGTGAGCTGTCATTCCACCTGATGTTAGCGATTGCCCCTATTGATAGTTCACTTCACCTAAGTTATCACGGTGAGATTTTTACAGAATCGATCGGCAGTTGTGCGATTAAAAAGTATCATGAAGAAAAGGGTGTTTTTCTTAAAACTAAATACATATAAATAATAATGTCAAATTAAGGGAGAACATTCGATACTGTCACGAAATTTATATTTTCTTTCTACGAGTATTTATGCTAGTTGTAGCTCTGTTTTGGGTAATAATACTGTTGTTAATACATACTGTGAATAAAAGAGATTTTTTTTAGCAAATACCGTTTAGAAAATGTATTATAAAATGATATTTTGTTTAAACGTGATTTTTTCAAAAGTACCTAAATACCTAAATATTAAATGAAAAATGTATAAATGATTAAATATCATCCGAAACATTTGTAAAGAGAAGCAGTTGCTAAATAAATGTTTGTAAAGCGAGAGTATTTAAAATAAAACATTTGCGGAATAAAATGTTTGTGAAATAAATAGTATACGAAACGTTAGTTGTAAACTAACAATTTGTCAATGGAGTTTTGGTGAAACATTAGTGAACCGTTTTATAGTGTTAAATGTAATGTTTTGTCCAATAAAGTATATATATATATAAATAAATAAATTAGGCCCCTACCACTGGACTTTTACGAAAAGAAAGAAAATATAACTAGCGTCGTGAGGGTGCTATACAACTGCATAAGTTTAGGAAATACAGGCGTGTTTATTATGTTGTATTCCAAACAAAAAAAAAGAAATAAATCATCTCAAAAATCTTTATTCAACACCATCTTCAGTGTTAACTCATTCTATAACCTTGTAGTCATAATGGAAAGGTACATAACCACGAAGAACAAAGGGAGAAGAAATTGAATATTTCGGTTCAATTACACGGTTCAAGCTTCCCAAATCGGAGCTATGACAATCGACGATTTTATATTCCTTGTCAACAGGTCTGGTCTCAAGTTTAACATGTTTTATATCTTTGGTCTCCATCTTGATTTCTTGTAAAGCGTCATCTTTAACGGGCTCGGTGACCAGGATCCGGTACATCCCGTTGGGGTCCCAGCGCACGTCGGCGTGGGTCACGGCGATCACACAAAGGGTAAGGAGAAGAAGTTTCATCTGGAAGTAAATGTCAATATTAATTTAAGGAAATGAAGAAATATTTTAATGTGGGCTTGATTATTCTGTACTGTGGCGTAAATGAAAAGTAGTTAAAGTAAATGAACCGCAAATTAGAAACTAGTGTTAAGAAAACCAAATCCGGTTTGTTAGCTGTAAGAATTGTACCTATAACATGGCTTTATTTAATCGATATAAAGTAGAATTTAACATAAAATTCGTAACAAAATCGAAAGTTATTAACGTCTTACGTCGTACTTAACGTCTTTACAGATGTTAAAACCCTTGAAACACTTGTAGGCTTTCATAAATTAAATTCATTCAAGAAACGAGTGCCTCAAAGTAAATAAAAAAATCCGTTCCCTGAAAACCTTTTAATTCGTTCGCAAGTAGTGATTAAGTATGGTCTGAGGAGAAAATTAAATTTAGCTCAAGTGAGGTTTGAGTGAGAGGGACAATCATAATTAGACACATAGCACCCGGGCTCGTGGAGTACCCTCTGATGTTGAATTTGAATTTTGAATTAAGTCATAAGTATTTTTCTTCATATCAGGGAAAAAAGGAGATTTTGAAAAAAATACTTTAAAAAAAACTGTTGTGGCGTAAACTATTCTGACAAAAGACAGCAAATATATTTTCTTATTTTTTTATATATTAATATAAAAAATAAGAAAAGTTAACTTAGGTACCGACTTACCTTTGAATCTGGTTGAAATCCAATTACGAAATAATCATACTTTTTATTTTGTTAGTTTATATATAGAAGACGAATTGCTTTTTCAATTATGTTGTTTAATGCACACGCAAGTATATACCTCTATTTAATCTTTACTAATATTATAAAGAGGAAATGTTTATATGTATGTTTGTAACGAATTGGCTCGAGAAGTACTCGACCGATTTTAAAAATTCTTTCACCATTTGAATGCTACATTATCACTGATTAATATAGGTTTTTTAATTGCAAGAAAAAATATTTTTTTTAAAAATAAATGTCCACCCGTGCGAAGTCGGGACAGGCCGCTAGTAGTATTTAAAAGAGCAGAGAGCGATAAGTAATTTAATGCATATTAAATTTGATTTGATACGTTGGTTTGATAGTTTAATTAAAAAGCTATTATTATAGAGTGATAAACAAGTTATAATAAAATTAAGATAAAGAACTTAACTCTATAACTATATAGTGACTAATAATAAGAATCCTCCAGACCAAATTTCCGCCATGACGAGCAATCTCAACGGAGACTAGTCTAATACATATAATACCTACTGCACAAGCATGTGCGCAGACACAGGAGCACTCTCTCTTTCTTCACTTTGATAGTCCTGGACTCCGTGCTTTCCGAGGCACGGGGGTATAACACCGCCAACTTCCAAACTCCGGGCTGTAACTAATACCTAATGTGGATCCCAATAGCACTGTCCGAACCGGGAATCGAACCTAGAACCCTACGCTCAGCGGTCGCGCTTGCGACCACGAGACCAACGGGGGAGTCAATGGTGCCCAATATGCTACAATTACTTACTTATTTTCTCACTTCTCGCAAGTAAAAACATAATACCCACAATCACATATTGTGCACGATTAAATATAGAGACGAATAAGCTTTCATTGAACAAATTCAAATAACATTCGCTTTCCGTCGTTAAAAATTCAAATCAATCATTCAGTTCAATTTTATAAAAAGAATTCAAAGATAGCGCCGCATCAATTTGACGTAAAAACCCGCACGGTTTCATATAAATCTCTCATGCTTATTCGCGCCGATCCTTGTGCTATAATTAATTGAAAATTTACCGAACCTGAAGTGACCGAAACAGGTGAAAATCTGATGGAGCAAGATCAGGGCTATACGGAGGATGCATCAACACATCCCAGGCAAGCTCTCTCAATTTTTGCTGAGTGGCTATAGATGAGTGCGGTCTGGCGTTGTCGTGATGAAACACCACGCCCTTCCTATTCACCAGCTCCGGCCGGTTTTTCTCAATAGGTTCTTTTACTCTCATCAGTTGTTGACAGTAGAGGTCAGAATCGATAGTTTTACCCGGCGGCAAAAGCTCATAGTAGACGATTCCTTTCCAATCCCACCAAACACACAGCATCACTTTGTTCCGAGTCAGGCCGGGCTTTGCCACGGTATGTGGGGCTTGCCCATGCTTCGACCACGAAATAATCTGAAAAACTTGTTGTCAAAAATAAACTTTAGAAAACATAAAATCTTACAGATGAAATAAATTTCAAACATTAAAAAAAGACTAAACCATAAACTTTATTTTATTTTTTATTTTATTTTATTTATTTAAGGAAAAACAAACAGTAGCACAATAAGAAAAAGTCATAATATCTTAAATATTACATTATAAAACAATTATACTACCCACTACGTTCTCCACAGATTACAATTTAAAGTATTTAAAACTAGCTAGTAACATAGAATACAATACCTAGACAACAGTCATTGTCCTAGAACACATATCTGGATTTTTTTTTTTAATATAAAAGAAAAAAAAAAAGAAAAATTAAATTAAATTTGTGTGCGTACATTATTAAACATTACGTTATTATATATTACTCTACTGATTCTTTAGGGTTGCTTGGATTTGCTTCTTAAACGCATTTTTACTCAGAAAAAGAATGTCGATTGAATTAAATTCATTGTTATATGTCTCAACCAAACGATGAAGTGGTGAACGCGAGCCAGCGTTGGATTTACAAAGGCTAGTAGCAAATAGACGTCGAGTGCGTACCTCACGTACGTGAACTGTTCGAGGAACCAGGTAACATAGACTCCTAACTAATTCCGGACAATCAAAATGATTGCGGCACACATTGAACAGAGTCATAACTTCCAGAAGTTTCCGTCTTGAGTTTAAGGTCAGAAGATCATACTTTTTAAGAAGTAAGTGGTATGACAATTTGTTCCGATAACATCTAAAATTTATGGCACGAAGGTATTTACGTTGTACTAGTTCTATTCTTTCACTATATTTAATGTAAAAAGGGTTCCATATAGGTACTGCAAACTCTAACTGCGGTCTAATTATTGATTTATATAAATGCAAAAAGGTGGAAGGTCGACGAAAATCTCTGGAAGATCTCATGACAAAACCAAACATTTGGTAGGCTTTGTTAACAATTTTTTCTATATGAGCATCAAGATGTAGCTTCGAATCTAGCAGAACACCAAGATCGCGGAGAAAACTTACTTTACTAATTGGCGTATTGGCAAGACGATAGTCGAACTCAGTAATTTTTTTCTTTTTAGTAAATGTTATAATATGACACTTTGGAAGACTAAGGTAAAGCTTATTAGAAGAGCAATAGCTAGAAAAACGGTCTAAATCCTGCTGGAAGTTAAGACAGTCGTTTTTATCAGAAATAATTTTATAGATCTTTAAATCGTCTGCGTAGAGAAGAAATTTTGAATTTTGAAAACAGTCTTTTATATCATTAATGTATAAAATAAATAATAAAGGGCCCAAAATGGAACCTTGTGGTCCACCGGAGGTGACCCGAAAAGAGCCAGATTCAAAGCCATTAACAACCACCTTTTGTGTTCTGTTAGTTATGTAAGATATAAACCACCGTAAAAGGTCCCCTCTGATTCCATTGTAAGCAATTTTATTAAGTAGCAGTGTGTGATCAAGTTTATCGAAAGCCTTCTGAAAATCTGTGTAAACCGCATCAATCTGCTGCCTATTATCAAGACCATCAAACAGTTGGGACGTGAAAATGAGGAGATTGCTAATGCAAGATCTGTCTTTAACAAAGCCATGCTGTTCTTTTATTAAAACACTGCGGATAGCAGGATATAATTTATTGTGCACCAGTCTCTCAAATAGCTTAGAAAAAGCAGATAGTATAGAGATAGGTCGATAGGTCGCTACGTCATGCTTGGAACCGCTCTTATGAACAGGTACAATATTTGCATGTTTCCAAACTTCAGGGAAAATACCACATGACAAGCATTTATTAAATAATATAAATAAAGGATAGCACAATGTATCACACGTGTTTTTTAGAAAAACCGAAGGAATCCCATCAGGACCAGGACCCTTGGTTGAATCAAGTGATTTTAATTCTTTATGTATTTCATCAAGAGACAGTTGCACTTTGCTTAGGAAGACATCGTGGTCAGCATTACTAGATGGTGGTTCCCAAGAGTTATAGTCAAATGTTGAGGGCTCGTATGCGGCTTGGAAAAATGTAGCAAACAAGTTGCAAGTCGTAATAGGATCATTGGATGAAATTTGATTGTAATGAACCGTGGATGGGATTTTATTTGTAGATTTACGGCTGGTAACGTACGTCCAAAATGTCTTAGTATTGGTAGCAACACTGTCTTCAATTGCATTAATATATTTACTATAGCAAATGTCAGCTACATTTTTAAATTTTTTCCTGTTACTGGAGAATGCCTCATAGTCACATAAATTCCCATACTTCTTCCACCTAACCCAGGCTCGAGTTTTCTTTTTATAGGTATGTATGAGAGATTTGGAAAACCAAATGGGGAAATTAACATTTTTTGGTCGACATGTGGGTGTGTGTGATTTTATAATTTCATATAGTTTCTCATAAAATGTTGAAACAGATTCATTAGGTGTTAAGTTATCCAGAAAGACATTCCAATCCACGTCACTTATATCAGTATTTATATTGGTATAGTTAGCTTTATGATAATTTAGTTTGTTATCAGCAGTAAATTTACGAATATGTGTGGGGTGAGAGAAAGAAATGAGTGCATACAAGGCTGGGTGATAAGTGTCAACAGGTAAAAGGGGGACATCAGGAGAGAATGTGTCTGCATGAGTATTACAAAAAAATAAATCTAAGATGCGTCCGCTAGAATTAAAAAAGTGGTTATATTGTTTCATAACATGCTGTGAACAGAAATTTGATAAAACACGAGTTATATTTGTCAGTTTGTTGTTTGCAGCATATTCCATATATGATAACTTTTTTATCCAAGCAAGTGAGGGTAAATTAAAGTCGCCTGTTAAAATAATATTTTCTATGGAAGAGTCATCATCACACAACACCGACAGAGAATTAAGAAAAGTTAAGTATGTATCATCAACAGCGTTAGGGGGTATATAGGTAGCGCAAATTATATGGTATTTATTTCTTTTTGCTGGGATTTTAACTAACACATGCTCGGGCAAGGTTAACGGGGGCAAAAATGAAATACAGGAGGGATTTAGATTTTTAGATACAGCTATAAGGACACCACCGCCATCCTTTTTGTTGGTGAGTAAACGGTTACGATCGCATCGAAACACTAAATAGCGTTGATCAATAAATTCATTATCAGATATGTCTAGCGTCAACCAGGTCTCGGTCAAGATAATGACGTCATATGCATGCGACATAATACACACATCAAAAGTGTCTAGGGATCAAGCATTTTAATGCGGATTTCTTGAGATTGAGATGTGGCTTTGTAATAAATTTATGATTTTATAAATTTATATGGATCCTTTTTGGTGCATTTCATAATTTGAATCAGGAACTGTGAATCAAATTCGAGTAAAAGATGAAAATCAGCTGTCAATATTTTCCCTATAAAAACATACAACGCATTGAAGACATTATTAGTGCTACTGTTTCCCTACTACTGATTAAAACCAACGTTATTATGGAGCGGCGACGTCATTTAAGCAGGGAAGAAATGCTCAAAGAATGATAGAAGCTGGTTCCCGGCAACGTACTGTGGCTTTAGCTCTGAATACAAGTCAGAGTGTTATCAGTCGACTTTGGACACGTTACCGAAGCACTGGTACCGTGGCTGAGCGCCATGGAGGACGGTATCGCTGCACCACACGGAGACAAGACCGATACATTCAAATCTTAACTCGAAGAGCTCCAACAATAACCGCCATGATGTTAGCCGTGAGGCTTCATCACTCTTCAGGGAACTTAATTAGCGACCAAACAGTCAGAAACCGCTTGCATGAAGTGAACCTTCATTCCCGAAGACCGCTACGGGTACCACCTATAGCAATGCACAATCGTAGGATTCGATATCAATGGGCTCTTGAACACAGAAATTGGGCAGAAGAACAATGGCGTTTCGTGTGCTTTTCTGATGAGTCTCGTTTTGGTATGAGACCCGATACAAGACGTATACGACACTGGAGAACCCCTGGACGCCAACAGCGATTAAAATCCTGCCAGGAAGTCCATCCTTATAGTGGTGGAACCATCATGGTATGGGCGGGTATTTGGATCGGCGGAAGAACTGAGTTGATTTGGATCAGAGGCAACCTCAACGCTCAAATTTATGCTGAGACGATTGTATCAGACGTCATCGTTCCTCTACAAGTGCAAATCGGTCCCTTATTTCAGTTAATGCATGATAATGCACGACCGCACACCGCAAGAGTTGTAAGACAGACTCTCGCCGCAGCTAACATCAATGTCCTGCCCTGGCCTGCTCAGTCGCCAAACTTGAACCCGATTGAGCATGCATGGGATATGCTACAGAGAAGAGCTCTGCCGAATATGGAGGGTATCCAGTCGCAAGAAGACCTTTTTTTGTTGTTGCAACGAACATGGGCGGCCATTCCACAGCGTGATTTGGATGAACTCATTTTGAGTATGCCAAACCGATGTTCTTGTGTTGTTAGTGTTCGCGGTAGAAACACGGATTATTAATTGTTTAAGTTACCCAATAAAATTTTAGAGAAAACTGTTATTTCAGTCTTTTTTTCAAACTTTTGTGTTAGTGGTTCAAATGTCAAAAATCCCTTTATTAGGAAAATGGCAAATTTCTTTATTAATGCAAAGGTGACTTGGTTTATCGTTACTGTGACAAACGAAAACACTTTATTTGATGAATCCTTAAAGAAAATTTTAATTAATATCAATCAGGAGAAAAGTTATTGCAAAAATATATCCCTAGACACTTTTGATGTGTGTATTTAAATATAGGGTATTCAGTTTAGTCCTGATTCCTCGACAGTTTTGATAATAAATAGATATTTTACTATCATTAGACATTTTTTAAATCTGAGGGTACAAGAAAATAAAACAAAGGAGAAAAATAAATTATTTTGAAACTCATAAGTATACTTGAAACATGCGAGTCATACATAATTGTGAGGGTACAACAAAAGAAAACAAAAACAAAATAACATACACTATGAAACCTGTAAGTATACTTAAAACAAACCAACGCTGAAAGCTCATGCGGTATGTTCTCAGTAAATAACATTAAAAAGTAGATATAATCGACAGAGTAACTTAACTTAAAACGTAATGAATTCTTGAATTTGAATTCTATTTCTAATAAATAACGTTCTTTGATCGACATAATTATTAGATTTAATCTGAAACTAAACAGAAATAATTGATATTAAAAATCCTAAAATAATTGTTTATTCTGAATCAGATGATTCAGAATCGTTTCTAGTTCTATGCAGCTGGGATTAGCCCGCTGTTACACAGAGATATTAAGTCGTTGAATTTCGCTCTTGGTATGGAAATAAGGTTATGAACGAGAGGGGCTACTGATTTATTCATACCCTTCGCGTATTAGTGTTAATAGCAATAGTCATCATGTTACTGTTCGACAAATCACACCGATATTCAATTTTAAAAGGATCTCCAAAACAAACTCGCAGCTCTTTTATTTTTGTCCATTGGACTATGTCCCCATTAAAGTTGCCCAGTTACGACTGACTAATAGTTCCTTAAAGTTTAAAAAATCTTTATGCTTCATTTCTATTACGTTATACGACTAAAGGACTTAGCACACATATCAACTCGGAAAGGGATCGACTCCGTATCAACTCGAGCCATTCAGTAACAAACACTAATCGGAATCGTAACGGAATCGCCTCGCCTTGGGACAAGATCACGAACCGCGAGCCGCAAGCGCGGCGTCTGCGTCGCCTAGCCGTAGCCAACTCGATGTATCGGAGCCGCTGATCCGCTTTGGTTACGTGCTTACGTTAGGTTGCCGCCTGTTTGACGCCGAGTCGAAAGGCGATACGGTTACGATCCCTTTTCGAGTTGATATGTGTACCTTTACCGTCTTGTTTTGCCCATCTGATCAAGCTAAACCACTCCAATTATTATTTGAAGATCGCTCTATAAGCGCATGGACACTATCACCCTCTGCTTGTGTGGTGTGTGTTCTTTTTCAAGAAAATGTGTTACTGTACACATTTTTCTTTACTTTTTACATTCGACGTTTAGTCTTCCTTGTAACTAAATTAGCCACATACATCCACTGCTTGTCCCTGTCTCCTAATTTTCAAAAATTTTCAAAAATAATCTTCCTCTGTTCCTCCTATAATTTATCAAAACATTGCATACGGCAGTGTCACGGCGGAGGGTCCATTTTTCTATTGGCTTTTACTACTCTTTTTCTAGAAACGTATTCTTTTCCCTAGTTCCTCAGTCTTTCTTTTCACATCTATCCAGTTTTTACATGTCTTCCTCTTATTTATGTATATATAATTTTAGATATCTATATATCTGTGTATATATTTTAGTATATTGTATACATAATATTTGCACCAACGACAGCCCCATTTTATGTCCAGGGAAATCACTGTCCATCCTAAGGTTACCTGGAAGAGATCGCAGAAAACGATAAGGCCGCCCATTGTATATTTTGTAGTGTTTGATGTATTTTTACTCGTTGTATTTTTGTGGTGTACAATAAAGTATATATAAATAAATAAATAAATAAATGTCTTCCTCTTACATTACCTTTGTCTTTTAGAGTTACCCATTACTCTCCGCCCGCAGGCCCGCGCCTACGGTGGCCGGGAGTCGTCTCGCGGCTCCCGACGCCCGGAGCGTCTCCCGCGGCGGCTGGGACGTGAGGCCCTCTCCCTCAGCCGTCCCGCCACCTCCTTCGCTAGCATGACTGCTTCGCAGAATGAGGTGACTGCCTCCCACTCCCTCTCGCCCCGGGCCATGGCTTGAACCAGGGCCGGGCGCGAGAGGTCGCCGCCGCTGCCGATCGCCTCTGCGAGAACACGGCGGTGCTCCGCCCAATTGGGGCATAGCGCCACCGTATGCTCCACCGTGTCCTCCGGGCGACCCTCGCAGTGGTGACACCCGGGCGTTTCCTCCCGCCCGATGGTGTGCAGGAACCTCCCGAAACACCCGTGTCCGGTAAGGACCTGCGTCAGGCGGTAGGTGAGGGCGCCATGGGACCGTGTGTCCTTGAAATATTTTTTCAAAGAACATTTTGTTTGAATTATCTACCTACTCATTTTTATTTATTTGGTGCCAAGTGCTTAAGAGTTTAGTCTGTAAGGCTAATACCGACCTATATAATGTACTTCAGTTCAACCTGTAAGGTTGATCGCTGTATATTAGGTAGCACAAAAATTCTAGAACATAATTCGAGAGATCATGTCATGAATTTTTATTTTACAAAGTTGTGGGTGAGATAATAACAATTTATAACTGTGCGTAAGATTCTAAGAACATAGTCCGGGAGATTGTGTCATGAATTTGCACTCACAATTCAATAATTCTAGAGTACATACCGTGAGTTTGTATCAAGAACTTTAGCTGTGCTTAGGATTCTAGAACATAGTCTGGAAGATTATGTCATGAATTTACACTTTCTGTTAAATATGGATGTTCAATTCTAGAGTACAAACCGTGATTTGTACCACGAATTTATTCAGAACTGTCGGTCTATTGTTTTCAGGAGCCCCGTATGAAGTTAACATTCTATCCGATTCAAACTCACATCCAAAGCCGCCCGATGAACCAACCTCCGCACCTGAACGCGCTTGTGCCGTTGTACCCGAGGCTACTTCAACACTTACTTCCGCGGATGCACCGCCCCCAGAACATGCATCTACGGAAAGTATCCAAGAGTTACAGCCTGATATTTTGTGTCTACTTGGAGAAGAGCCTGCACGGGAAGAGAAGTTTGGTGAAAATATCCATAAAGATATTGCTAACAGGTGATACTATACTGATATTCTGGTTAATGGCCTAAAGGATGAAACAAAAAAGGATATGTTGAAGATTTACAGTATACCTTACAATTAAAAAATAGCCCAGGCTCCAACACTTAATCCTGAAATCAGAGCAGCGGTTAATGAAGGTGCTTTGAAGAGAGACAACATATTGGCTGACAAACAGAAGGTAATCTTCTATCATAACCTGTGTAGCCAACACAATCACTGCTGTCTTACAAACTGGCTCGTGTGACGAAGATATTAAATGTCAGACATTAAAATCCCTTAGTGATGCCGGCAGACTTTTATGTCACACACATTACAGTGAGACACAAACAAGGAGACATTTTTTGCTATCCTGTCTTAACAAAGAAATTAAGGATAATGTAAAGGACCTTAAACGTGATCACTTACTTTTTGGAAATGACCTCCAAGATAATTTAAAATCTATGAAAGCCATTATCAGAGCAGGCACCGAGTTAAAACCTACAGCTACCAAGCCGAAATTGCCACCCAAGAACATTCACCTAAGGAACATACGTCGAGGGCTTTAAACTGGAGGGGCCCGCCACCGCCGCAGTCGCAGACTCGTCGCATGCCACCGAGACAGACCGCGACGGCTGGTGGGCGCAAGCAACTACCAATGCGCCGTGCGACGGATCGCCGTGCTCCGCGGCAATATAACCAGACTCCGCACCGTTAACTGAAGTGGACAAATTAAAGTTTTCACTCAGGCGGGTAAATTAAAGTTTTTTCACCATAATTGGTCGCAAATCACAAATGATCCTGTGGTGTTAGCTTGGGTTAACGGTTTTCAAATTCCGATTTCTCAACCTATAACTTATCCACATAATAATCCTAAGTCTGATGTGGATGAACTGCTCATTACTAAAGAAATTAATAATCTTCTTAGTATTGGTGCCATAAGCGTGTGTGAGCCATGTGATGGTCAATTTTTATCAAATATTTTTCTTGTTAAGAAAAGTAATGGGACAAATAGATTTATTCTAAATTTAAAATCCTTAAATAGATTCATCACTGCGCCATACTTTTTTCAAAGTCAAAGTCAAAGTCAAATCATTTATTTCAAATAGGCACTTAAAAGGCACTTTTGAACGTCAAAATTTAAAATGAAAAAATAGAATTGATTCTAGTCGCCCATTCCAAAATGTAGTTTTCGTGTGGAGAAGAATGGGCAAGAAACTCCACCGTTACTCTTTTAAAATGTTTTACAAGTTTTTGTATACATTCATTATATAATTATATGTGAAGACGATGCACCTAAAATAAAATTTAGTCTACCAAAAATGGTAAAAGAATTAAAAATATAACAGACTGGTAAATCAATTATGTGATAGATACATGGTGTCCACATATTTACAAAGATTGAAAAATTTTACTAGTATTTTAAAAAGTGTGTGAGTTACATTTGTCAAAGAATGTAAAAAATAATGTATTAAAAAAAATGTGTATGTATAAATTAAATTATCAACCAGTTTGATTTTGTCTAGACTCTAGATTTTCCTATGGAGCAGGACCAGCATGTTTCCAAACATTGTTATCTTGGATATAATCCTCCAATTTGTAATATCCTTGTTTACAAAGTGTACTTTTTATATGAGTTTTAAATTTTCTTTCATTTAATTGTAATATATCAAAAGGTATTTTGTTGTAGCATTTAACACAGTACCCCATAATAGATGTTTGCACTTTAGATAATCTGAAAAAAGGTTGATCTAATTTATCTTTGTTTCTAGTATTAAAATTATGTCTATCACTTATTTTATTAAAAAGATGTTGATTTTTTTTTTTACATACATAATATTTTCATAAATGTATTGGCAAGGTACCATCATAATATTAACCTTTTTAAATAGTTCCCTAAGAGATTAACGACGACGTAGATTGTAAATGGCTCTGACAGCTCTCTTTTGCAAAATAAAAATGGATTCAATATCAGCAGCCCGACCCCACAGTAAAATGCCATATGACATAATACTGTGGAAGTAACTAAAATAGACCAAACGCGCGGTTTCTACATCTGTTAACTGTCTTATCTTTCTAACAGCATAAGCGGCCGAGCTTAGCCGCCCCGCAATAGATGTTATATGAGGCCCCCATTGTAATTTCTCGTCTAGCGTGATTCCTAGGAAAACTGTCTGATCAATAAACTCTAGTTTTTGGCCATTCAATATGATGTCACATTCGCTGCTTCTAACATTAGGCAATTTAAATCTAATGCATTTGGTTTTTTTTTCATTAAGTACTAAATTATTTACCGTAAACCAATCTTGGACCTGAAGAATAGAGTTATTCACGTCGTTAAGATTTTGTGACCGTCGGTCTATTTTAAAGATCAATGATGTATCATCTGCAAATAACACCATCTTTGGTTGATTTTGAAGTAATTGGGGTAAATCGTTAATATAAACTAAAAAGAGGAATGGACCCAATATCGAACCTTGAGGAACGCCCATTGTCATTTCAGACCCTAATGAGTTTATGCCGTTTACTTGAACTTTAACCTTTCTATCTTTCAGGTATGATCTTAGCAAATCAAGTGCTTTTTTTCTAATCCCATAGTGCTCCAGTTTCATCAGAAGTGTCTCATGGTTTACGCAATCGAACGCCTTAGAGAGGTCGCAAAAGATTCCAATGGCATCTTGTGCTTCTTCCCAGGCGTTAAAAATGTTCTTTATTAGGGTAACACCGGCGTCAGTAGTACAACGCCCTTTGGTGAAACCGTACTGGTGTTCATGAGAGATGGAATTTTTATTAAAGTGACGTAACATTTGATTGAGCATAAGCTTTTCAAACACCTTACTGAGAACTGGCAGAATCGACACAGGCCTATAATTGTTGGGTTCTTTACTGTCACCGGATTTGAATAATGGAACTACTTTACTATGTTTCATAAGATCCGGAAAAACTCCTTGATCAACACTGGTGTTAAATATGAAAGCTAAATAAGGCGCAATGGTTTCTATGAGAGATCTACATACTTTTACAGACATTCCCCAGAGATCTTCTGTTGATTTAATTTTAAGATCTTTAAAAGCTTTTATAGCAGCCTGGGGATTTGTATGCTGAAACCTAAACTCCAAAGGGCATGGCTTTACATTATTTTTAAGCAAGGCAGCAGAAAGTGTGGGGGATGAATTTAAAGCTACAGTTGTTTTAAAGGGAATATTCGCAAAAAAACTTTCAAATTCCTGAGCTATTTCTACATCTGAGTTGATGGGGCCATGTGCAACTTTAAACTTGAAGATTACAGAACTGCTATGAGACTCATGTCGAAACATAGTTACATGTGTTCTATTGACCTTAAGGATGCTTATTTTGCTATGAGTGTTCACAGCGACTCTAGAAAGTTTCTGCGATTTTGTTGGTTGGGGAAGCTGTATGAATTTCAAGTTTTACCATTTGGTATTAATATACACACATCAAAAGTGTCTAGGGATCAACATATATTTTTGCAATAACTTTTCTCCTGATTGATATTAATTAAAATTTTCTTTAAGGATTCATCAAATAAAGTGTTTTCGTTTGTCACAGTAACGATAAACCAAGTCACCTTTGCATTAATAAAGAAATTTGCCATTTTCCTAATAAAGGGATTTTTGACATTTGAACCACTAACACAAAAGTTCGAAAAAAAGACTGAAATAACAGTTTTCTCTAAAATTTTATTGGGTAACTTAAACAATTAATAATCCGTGTTTCTACCGCGAACACTAACAACACAAGAACATCGGTTTGGCATACTCAAAATGAGTTCATCCAAATCACGCTGTGGAATGGCCGCCCATGTTCGTTGCAACAACAAAAAAAGGTCTTCTTGCGACTGGATACCCTCCATATTCGGCAGAGCTCTTCTCTGTAGCATATCCCATGCATGCTCAATCGGGTTCAAGTCTGGCGACTGAGCAGGCCAGGGCAGGACATTGATGTTAGCTGCGGCGAGAGTCTGTCTTACAACTCTTGCGGTGTGCGGTCGTGCATTATCATGCATTAACTGAAATAAGGGACCGATTTGCACTTGTAGAGGAACGATGACGTCTGATACAATCGTCTCAGCATAAATTTGAGCGTTGAGGTTGCCTCTGATCCAAATCAACTCAGTTCTTCCGCCGATCCAAATACCCGCCCATACCATGATGGTTCCACCACTATAAGGATGGACTTCCTGGCAGGATTTTAATCGCTGTTGGCGTCCAGGGGTTCTCCAGTGTCGTATACGTCTTGTATCCGGTCTCATACCAAAACGAAACTCATCAGAAAAGCACACGAAACGCCATTGTTCTTCTGCCCAATTTCTGTGTTCAAGAGCCCATTGATATCGAATCCTACGATTGTGCATTGCTATAGGTGGTACCCGTAGCGGTCTTCGGGAATGAAGGTTCACTTCATGCAAGCGGTTTCTGACTGTTTGGTCGCTAATTAAGTTCCCTGAAGAGTGATGAAGCCTCACGGCTAACATCATGGCGGTTATTGTTGGAGCTCTTCGAGTTAAGATTTGAATGTATCGGTCTTGTCTCCGTGTGGTGCAGCGATACCGTCCTCCATGGCGCTCAGCCACGGTACCAGTGCTTCGGTAACGTGTCCAAAGTCGACTGATAACACTCTGACTTGTATTCAGAGCTAAAGCCACAGTACGTTGCCGCGAACCAGCTTCTATCATTCTTTGAGCATTTCTTCCCTGCTTAAATGACGTCGCCGCTCCATAATAACGTTGGTTTTAATCAGTAGTAGGGAAACAGTAGCACTAATAATGTCTTCAATGCGTTGTATGTTTTTATAGGGAAAATATTGACAGCTGATTTTCATCTTTTACTCGAATTTGATTCACAGTTCCTGATTCAAATTATGAAATGCACCAAAAAGGATCCATATAAATTTATAAAATCATAAATTTATTACAAAGCCACATCTCAATCTCAAGAAATCCGCATAAAAATGCTTGATCCCTAGACACTTTTGATGTGTGTAGCACCTTATGTGTTTACAAAAATTATGCGTCCAGTAATGGAATTTTTGCGTAATCGAGGCTTATTGTCCGTCATCTATTTAGATGATCTGTTGTTATTTGGAAATACTTATATGGTTTGTAAACATAATTTTGACATTACACAAGAATTTCTTCAATCATTAGGTTTTACAATAAATCTAAAAAAGAGTGTTAGTATACCTAGCCGAACTGCAACATTTTTAGGTTTCGTTTTAAATTCCGAGAATCTTACGATTAGCATTCCAATAGAAAAGAAACGTAGAATCAAGGATGAACTTTTACATTTCTCTAACTTAAAAAGATGTAAGTTACGTAATTTTGCTCATTTGATAGGATTGCTAATATCAATTTGTCCAGCAACGCAGTACGGCTGGCTATACACAATAAATTTCGAGAGAACTAAGTATCTTAGTTTAAAACAAAAATATGATTACAATCAATATATTAATTTATCTGTTTATTTGCGTGAATACTTTGACTGGTGGCTTAGTAATATTGACAATTGCGCCAGTCCTATTCGTTCCAGCGATTATAAACTGGAAATATACTCGGATGCGTCTCGAACTGGTTGGGGTGTCAGCTGCTCAGGCCAGACGGCCATCGGACAATGGTCTAGCAAGGAATTAACTCAGCACATTAATTTAATTATTTAGAACTGATGGCAGCATTCTTTGGGTTGAAGGTCTTCGCCAATGATTATCGTAACTGTGAAATACTTTTACGAATTGACAATTCCACTACAATCTCTTATATCAATAGGATGGGTGGCATACAATTCCCCCATCTTAGTTCTGTAAGTCGTGAAATTTGGCAGTGGTGCGAAGAGCGACGCTTATTTGTCTTCGCTTCCTATATTAGTTCTAAGGATAACTATATCGCAGATGCGGAATCCCGCCGCATACATGCTGATGTCGAATGGGAGCTCGCTGACGATGCTTTTCAAGTTATATGTAAAAAATTCAATCGGCCTGAAATCGATTTATTTGCGAGTCGATTAAATAAAAAATGTTCAAAATTTGTCTCTTGGCATAATGATCCAGAAGCATTTATGGTAGATGCTTTCACCTTGAAATGGTCCACCTATTTTTTCTACGCATTTCCTCCATTTAGCTTAATTTTAAAAGTTCTACAGAAAATTATTCTCGATAAGGCGGAAGGTATTGTTGTGGTCCCTCTCTGGCCAACACAGCCTTGGTTTCCACTTTTTAGGAAGTTGTTAATTACTAGTCCAATTGAATTTACACCTAATAAAACATTATTATCATCCCCTTACAGTGTGGAACACAAGTTTCAAGAGAGCCTTATCCTGGTTGCCGGAGTATTGTCAGGCAGGCATTTCTGATACAGGGCTCCCCCCCAGATGCTGCGGATGTGATGTTGGCGTCTTTAGCTGGTAGTACTTTAAAGCAATATAACACTTGTTTTAAACGATGGTTTACCTTCTGCCAGGATAAAAACTTAAATTTATTTCAAGCATCAGTTGCTAATGTGTTAGATTTCTTAGTTACCCTTTTTAACCAGGGTCAAAAGTATGGCTCAATTAATTGTACTAAAGCAGCACTGTCGCTTCTTTTAAACTCAATAACCATGAATGACCCACAGGTCACGAGGTTTATGAAGGGAGTCTTCAAGTTGCGAACTCCACTCCCAAGATATAATTTTACTTGGGACCCGTCTATTGTTTTAGATTACTTGAGTAATTGGTACCCTAATGAAAGTCTTTCCTTTGAAAAACTATCGAAAAAATTGACTACACTTTTAGCTTTAGTAACTGCACACCGGGTGCAATTATCGTTGATTAAGGTGTCTAATATTAAAAAATATTATAACGAAAAGTTCGTAATTAACATCACGGAGTTAATCAAAACCTCGACCGTGAATCGTATCCCACCAATATTGATACTTCCTTATTTCAACGAAAGACCTTCCATTTGTCCTGCTAGAACTTTAAAACAATATTTAATTTTAGATCAAGTATGTACAAATGTAAACAATGTTATGATGTTAAAATATACAACAAAATTAAAAAATAAATTAATTTTAAATTAAGTTTTATTTCAAATATCTGTAGTCTGTGGTCGCGATGAATCGTCGCCTATCACTAATTAGGTCGGCATGCCCATAAAGTATGACATTAACAGGTACTATCTGTAGTATTATGAAATTCAGGACTTCATAGGCGTGATTTTACTGACAGTTATCGCAGAGATCAAGCTATGTTATAAGGAGTATAAGTAAGGCTAGTTAATGCCAGCCGTAAATAATAAGCTGACCGCTTAACTGAGACATTGTCTGAGGTAGCAGCGCGGTGCGGGCGGGGTGTGGTGATGTGATGCGAGAGCTCAGTGATTCGTCAACTTGTGACAACTATCACCCCTCCCGCACCGCGCAGCTACCTCAGGGAACGCCTCAGTTAATCGGTCGGCCTATAAAATACCCTATGTTGGTACCTACTTGTTTCGGTACAAACCTCATTTTAAGCTTTGTAATTGTGAATACCTAACTGAATATTTCAAAACTTGCCAAAAAAAGTAGCACTTAACCTGCATTATCGGCGACCCGCTAATAATGTAGCGTAGTTTAGTAGCCAGCATTTAGCATCAGTCTGTATCATTAGAGAATCCCTCTCAGCGTCTAACTGAGAGGAATGGCAACTAAGTGGAACTCATTACTCTTTGATTTCGGGCTGAATGTTCGAGTAGCGGTAGAACTATCTACGGGAAAAACACAAAATCCATCACTAATAGTAACTTCTGATTCTAGAGTAGTGTTTGACAGGGTGGTGCCCTGTCAGTTCACCAAAAATTAATTTACAAACTTTTACTTGACAAACAGGGATTGGCAAAAACATGATTTGTCATTTCATCATTATACAACAACAAGTTTGCCAAATAATTCACTTTATAAAATAATTAGCAGGTAAAATTTTGTTTAATAACGTGTTATTTGACAAACAATTCATTTTTTATTCATTTATAATTATAATTTTTTACACAAACAACGATTGGCAAAAACATGATTTGTCATTTCATCATTATACAACAAGAACTTTGCCACTTTAAAAAATAACTAGCGGTCCGTCCCGGCTTCGCACGGGTGGACATTAATTTTTTTAAACATTTATTTTTTTCTTGCAATTAATAAAATCTATATTAATCAGTGATAATGTAGCATTCAAAAGGTGAAATAATTTTTAAAATCGGTTCTATAAAGTGCTATAAGTTAAGGGAGCTGGGTATTCTGCAAATTCCAGGTGATGCTGCAGCAGCAGTTCAAGGTTACTATGTTCTTCTACTATCATTGAAGTAACGAAATGCCAAATTTCGATCCAATCAGACCTGTGGAAGATGCTCTCAATTCATTAACTAGAAAAGAGCTCATAATCTTCAAACGGCTGAACCGATTTTCTTGAATCATAGCTACATATGAACACTCTCGACCAAGTCACCTTTCATACAAAAAAAACCGCATCATCTATTCGTTTAGGAGCTACGAGGCAAGACAAGAGGCGAGGCAAGATTAGATTAGGTTATTTTTTTTTAAATTGTTTGTTTAGGTTAAAACTGTGACCCTTACGCACGAACCAAGCAAACGAAGCGAGCGGTACCGCGGCAGCGGCCGGCGTGTGCCAGAAACAAATGATAATGAAATATAGAAAAAAAATGGGGAATATAATAATATAAACGCACTTTAAAATTAATGTTTCACACTTTAAAATATTTAGCTTTAAAATTTATTGAATGAACTATAAAAATAATGGTTTCTATAAGCGATCTCGTGACTTGGGGCACCCCGACTTAGGTTAGGTTAGGTTCGTTTAAACCCAGTTGCAGGAAGGATAGTACGTTCCCGTGATCCCCGGCGTAGGTGTGAGATGGAACACCGGGGTGATTTTTAGTCAGTAAGAGTCTGACAGACCCCGCCGCCAGCGCCAGGGCGGCGGACATCCATGAGGATTTTCCACCCCGGAAACAAGATAAAAAAGGTTTCTTTAAACCCTGTAGACAGAAATAGGGGCCCCGCAAAGCGGGGCTCCGTCGACTACGTCTTATTATTGCTTGTAAACCAACTTATCTTAGACCCGCCACGTAATCTTCCACAGGGGACATTTTAATGTGTTCAGATACTAACTGGTTTCGGAGTTGGATTTGCGCTAATAGAAAAAAAAGAGTTTTTTTTAGAAAATACCGTTATGATCACTTTGTGACTGGTTTAGAAAATGTATTATAAAATGATATTTTGTACGTGATTTTTCCAAAAAAATCTAAATATTAAATGAAAAATATATAAATGATTAAATATTATCCTAAATATTTGTAAAGAGAAGCATTTGCCAAACAAATGTCTGTAAAGCGAGTGTTTATAAAATAAAACATTTGCGGAACGAGTTGTTTATGAAATACTCGTAAATAGTATACGAAACGTTGGTTGTAAACTAAAAATTTGTCAATGGTGTTTTGTTGAAACATTCGTGCACCGTTTTGTAGTGTTAAATGTATTTTTTTGTTATTTTCTAGTGTCCAATAAAGTATATGCAAATAAATAAATTAGGCCCCTACAATGGACTTTTACAAAAAGGAAGAAAATATAACTAGCGTCAGGGTGCTGTCTAGGGTGCTGTACACCTGCTATGTTTAGGAAATACAGGCGTGTTTATTATGATATATTCCAAACAAAAACTAAAAGAAATAAATCATCTGAAACATCTTTATTCAACACCATCTTCAATGTTAACTCATTCTATAACCTTGTAGTCATAATGGAAAGGTACATAACCACGAAGAACAAACGGAGAAGAAACAGAATATTTTGGCTCAATTTCACGTTGAGGCAAGTAAGGGAAGCTTCCCAACTTGGAGCTATGACTATTGGCGATTTCATATTCTTTGTCATTAGGTATGGTCTCATGTTGATATTGATTTACATGATTGTTCTCATTCTTGAATTCTTGTGAAGGGTCATCTTTAACGAGCTCGGTAACCAGGATCCGGTACAGCCCGCTGGGGTCGCACGTCGGCGTGGGTCACAGCGATCACGCAAAGGGTAAGGAGAAGCAGTTTCATCTGGAAGTACCTAAATGTCAATATTAATTTAAGGAAATGAAGAAGTATTTGAATGTGGGCTTGATTACTCTGTAGGTACTGTGGCGTAAATGAAAAGTAGTTAAAGTAAATGAACCGCAAATTAGAAACTAGTGTTAAGAAAACCAAATCTGGTTTGTTAGCTGTAAAAAATTAACACTTGTACCTATAACATTGTTTTATTTAATCGATATAAAGTAGAATTTAACATAAAATTCGTAATAAAATCGAAAGTTATTAACGTCTTACGTCGTACTTAACGTCTTTATAGATGTTAAAACCCTTTAAACACTTGTAGGCTTTCAAAAATTAAATTCATTAAAGAACGAGTGCCTCAAAGTAAATAAAAAAATCCATTCCCTGAAACCTTTTAATTCGTTCGCAAGCAGTGATTAAGTATGGTCTGAGGAGAAAATTAAATTTAGCTCAAGTGAGGTTTGAGTGAGAGGGACAATCATATTTAGACACATAGCACCCGGGCTCGTGGAGTACCCTCTGATGATGAATTTGAATTTTGAATTAAGTCATAAGTATTTTTCTTCATATCAGGGAAAAAAGGAGATTTTGAAAAAAATACTTAAAAAAAAACTGTTGTGGCATAAACTATTCTGACAAAGGACAGCAAATATATTTTCTTATTTTTTTATATATTAATATAAAAAATAAGAAAAGTTAACTTAGGTACCGACTTACCTTTGAATCTGGTTGAAATCCAATTACGAAATAATCATACTTTTTATTTTGTTAGTTTATATATAGAAGACGAATTGCTTTTTCAATTATGTTATTTAATGCACACGCAAGTATATACCTCTATTTAATAGTATTTAAAAGAACAGAGAGCGATAAGTAATTTAATGCATATTAAATTTGATTTGATACGTTGGTTTGATAGTTTAATTAAAAAACTATTATTATTGAGTGATAAACAAGTTATAATAAAACTAAGATAAAGAACTTAACTCTATAACTAAATAGTGCCTAATAATAAGAATCCTCCAGATCAAATTTCGATCATGACGAGCAATTTCAACGCAGACTAGTCTAATATAATACCTACTGCACAAGCATGTGCGCAGACACAGGTGGAGTGCACCTGTGTCTCTTTCCTCACTTTGATAGTCCTGCACTCCGTGCTTTCCGAGGCACGGGGGTATAACACCGCCAACGTCCAAACTCCGGGCTGTAACTAACACCTAATGAGGATCCCAATAGCACTGTCCGAACCGGGAATCGTACCTAGAACCCTACGCTCAGCAGTCGCGCTTGCGACCACGAGACCAACGGGGCAGTCAATGGTGCCCAATATACTACAATTACTTACATATTTTCTCACTTCTCGCAAGTTAAAAACATAATACCCACAATCACATATTGTGCACGATTAAATAGAGAGACGAATAAGCTTTCATTGAACAAATTCAAATAACATTCGCTTTTCCGTTGTTAAAAATTCAAATCAACCATTCAGTTCAATTTTATAAAAAGAATTCAAAGATAGCGCCGCATCAATTTGACGTGAAAACCCGCACGGTTTCATATAAATCCCTCATGCTTATTCGCGCCGATCCCTGTGCTATAATTGATATAATAATAACAAAAGTTCTAATGATCATATGACCTAATTTCATTTTACCTAATTTTATATGGTACCTATATTGGACATTTCCTATTATGTACATTTGAATTAATATTCAATTAGTATAATATTCAAAATCTATAAGTAACGTTTAATATAATGTAGAAACATTTAGGTACTTTGTTTTGTATATTTTTGGAAAAATTTATTAGATTTTAAAGACTGCCATTTTCGTTAGGTTAGGTTTGGTTAGACCAGTGACCAATTTTAAACGCCTGCCATTTTCGTTAAGTTAGAACAGTGAATGAAGTGAGCGTACCGCGGCAGCGGCCGCCGAGCTTTGATCCCCTATGTTGGTGAATAATTTGGGTTAGATGAGATTAAGTATAACAGCATAATGTTTCCTGATATTTTACATTACATTACAGAATTTTGGCTGAAAATTAGTATAAATATGAAAATTAGATGAACTAACCGTTTTATAAAAAAACATTATACAAATTGTAAATTATTTTATTGTTCCCTAAGAGATTCGCGGCGACGTAGATTGTAAATGGCTCTGACAGCTGTCTTTTGCAAAATAAAAATTAATTGAATGTCAGCAGCCCGACCCCATAGTAAAATGCATAATATAAGAATAAGACATAATACTGTGGAAGTAACTAAAATAAACCAAACGCGCCGTTTCTACTATCTTTAAAACGGGAAAAAAATATTCCTTTTGAGAGCTTCCGTTGCGTACGCTGCGTAAACGGTTAAAGTTACGCAAAAAACATGTACGACGGAATTGTTTCCCTTTAAAAGTTCTAAAAAAAAGTCGGCAACAGCACAAGTCTACATTTTAAGGTTGACTCCCTATAACCTTTTTTATGGTACTTAATCAAATTTGTTCTAAGATAATGCACTAAGTATTAGAGAAGGTGTATTTATAAACATGATATTAATCCTTATCCAAATAAATACGTTATTCATACAAGTAAGTAGGTATTCAATTTCGAACAAAATTGCCCTTGTCATCATTTGATTTCAATGAATAGGTATCTTAGGAGATATCGTAGTTTTAAAATAATAATCCTATTAATACACACATCAAAAGTGTCTAGGGATCAACATATATTTTTGCAATAACTTTTCTCCTGATTGATATTAATTAAAATTTTCTTTAAGGATTCATCAAATAAAGTGTTTTCGTTTGTCACAGTAACGATAAACCAAGTCACCTTTGCATTAATAAAGAAATTTGCCATTTTCCTAATAAAGGGATTTTTGACATTTGAACCACTAACACAAAAGTTCGAAAAAAAGACTGAAATAACAGTTTTCTCTAAAATTTTATTGGGTTACTTAAACAATTAATAATCCGTGTTTCTACCGCGAACACTAACAACACAAGAACATCGGTTTGGCATACTCAAAATGAGTTCATCCAAATCACGCTGTGGAATGGCCGCCCATGTTCGTTGCAACAACAAAAAAAGGTCTTCTTGCGACTGGATACCCTCCATATTCGGCAGAGCTCTTCTCTGTAGCATATCCCATGCATGCTCAATCGGGTTCAAGTCTGGCGACTGAGCAGGCCAGGGCAGGACATTGATGTTAGCTGCGGCGAGAGTCTGTCTTACAACTCTTGCGGTGTGCGGTCGTGCATTATCATGCATTAACTGAAATAAGGGACCGATTTGCACTTGTAGAGGAACGATGACGTCTGATACAATCGTCTCAGCATAAATTTGAGCGTTGAGGTTGCCTCTGATCCAAATCAACTCAGTTCTTCCGCCGATCCAAATACCCGCCCATACCATGATGGTTCCACCACTATAAGGATGGACTTCCTGGCAGGATTTTAATCGCTGTTGGCGTCCAGGGGTTCTCCAGTGTCGTATACGTCTTGTATCCGGTCTCATACCAAAACGAGACTCATCAGAAAAGCACACGAAACGCCATTGTTCTTCTGCCCAATTTCTGTGTTCAAGAGCCCATTGATATCGAATCCTACGATTGTGCATTGCTATAGGTGGTACCCGTAGCGGTCTTCGGGAATGAAGGTTCACTTCATGCAAGCGGTTTCTGACTGTTTGGTCGCTAATTAAGTTCCCTGAAGAGTGATGAAGCCTCACGGCTAACATCATGGCGGTTATTGTTGGAGCTCTTCGAGTTAAGATTTGAATGTATCGGTCTTGTCTCCGTGTGGTGCAGCGATACCGTCCTCCATGGCGCTCAGCCACGGTACCAGTGCTTCGGTAACGTGTCCAAAGTCGACTGATAACACTCTGACTTGTATTCAGAGCTAAAGCCACAGTACGTTGCCGGGAACCAGCTTCTATCATTCCCACGGCTCTGAGCATTTCTTCCCTGCTTAAATGACGTCGCCGCTCCATAATAACGTTGGTTTTAATCAGTAGTAGGGAAACAGTAGCACTAATAATGTCTTCAATGCGTTGTATGTTTTTATAGGGAAAATATTGACAGCTGATTTTCATCTTTTACTCGAATTTGATTCACAGTTCCTGATTCAAATTATGAAATGCACCAAAAAGGATCCATATAAATTTATAAAATCATAAATTTATTACAAAGCCACATCTCAATCTCAAGAAATCCGCATAAAAATGCTTGATCCCTAGACACTTTTGATGTGTGTATTATAAAATAATGTGAAAGATTGTGAAGATGTTTGGATGTTTGTTACTCAATCACGCGTTAACCGTTAAACGGATTTAGATGAAATTTGGCACACAGATAGTTTATTAACAGGATTAACAAGATTGACTTTACTTTTCATCCAGATATTCCTACGGGATTGAAACTAACGCGGGTGAAATCGCGGGGCGCTGCTAGTAGATGTTATATGAGATCCCCATTGTAATTGCTCGTCTAACGTGATTCTTAGGAAAACTATCTGATTAACAAACTCTAGTTTAGACCATTCAATACGATGTCGCATTCGCTAGTTCTAACATTACTCAATTTAAATCTAATTAATTTGTTTTTTTTTTTTTTCATTTATTTACCGTAAACCAATCTTGGACCCGAAGCATAGAGTTATTAACGTCGTCAAGATTGTGTGACCGTCGGTCTATTTTAAAGATCAATGATGTGTCCTCTGCAAATAACACCATCTTTGGTTGATTTTGAAGTAATTGGGGTAAATCCAAAAGTTATTCAAGCAAACATTTAAAAACAAAATTCATTTGCAAATGTTATTATTGTACAAATACTTTATCTCTTCATGCCTAAGTACTGTTACCAGTACTTTCGTACTTTGTCCAGTCCCTCCGTTCGCTATTCACTTGCACTACACACCTCAAGGATAAACTACTGTGGCAGAATTTATGGCAAAATGCAGCAGCCCTCGCTATTGAATGACAAGAAAATACTCTGTAAGTACACCTGAGGGGCAATTCTAGTAATTTTAAAATCGTTCACAGTGTGATCTCAGTCTCAATCTGTCAAAAATACCTACCTCTAATTTCCCTACATTTTGAAAAGTTTTTCCCATTTGTTTGTCGCTGAGATGAGACTGTGACTAGATTTTGGACATTTTAAATTACGGGAATCGATCTTCAGATTCTTTTCTTTCTGCTCTATAAGACTCATGGTTTCATATTTTAAATGTCATTTTCGTAATGCCTTTAGATTAGATCTGTATCTTCTTTATCAACGTTTTTAACATTTGAGCTAGTGTAATGGCTCAATTGCAGCTATTTTTATTTTATTTTAAAATCAAAGTAGACTGTTGAATGAATTCGTCCACAATTGAAAGGTAGGACTCGTGGCTAAATAATAACTGCCGCTCGGGTCGAAGGTTAAACTACGCTAGCCGCGGTCGGTTCGTCGATGGGTGACAATCAGGAAAAAGCTAGGCAGATTGATATTGAACAGCATTCTTAGATTTTAATGGATGTAAAAAAAACAGTTATTGGTGCTGAATCCCTCGTTCACAAACTAAACTAAATTAAAGTTCAGTGCATCTTTTACTTTCTATTTCATTAAGAAAAGGATAGAAGATAAATTTTAGTTTAGTCCTGTCAATTTAATCAGCGCCTGACACTACTCCATACAAGTTTAGACGTGATTAAAAACTTGCCTACTAAAATTACTTAATCTGCCAGGAATAAACTAAAATGTATCTTCTGTCCTTTTCATAATGAAATAGAAAGAAAAAGATGTACTGAACTTAAATTTTGTTCAGTTTGTGAACAACAGAATCGGCATCATTGTGAGCTTTTACAGCACTTCTTCATCCAATCTACACACAAAAAGCAAAAACACTAAAAGGCATGTTCAAACTGCTATTATATTACCTAAATAGTTAATATTCAAAACTAAACTACCAAGACACGTTTCCAGAATTCTAAGAATCACGTCAGTCTACATCTTGTCTTTGTCGACCATCATAATAATAGGGAGACTGTCTCAAGTCGACATGTGTCAGAGAGTAGTGCACGTCGCATGTCGGGACAAGTAAACTGTGGTGTCAGCCCCCGCGGCGCTGGCGAGAACATTTCATTTATTTTATTGATATTTTTGTCACTCGACGTCCATGGTTAGGCTAGAGACACACTGTTGACAACCTTAGTATCGTTTGAAGAATAATAGTAATAGGATCAAAGTTATAGCACAGTAAATTTTAGTAAGTGTGCTGCTGAAAGTGATCTACAGGGTGTGTCGTAAATAGCAGTCCAGAGTAAAGGAGTCGATACACTGTATTCTTAAGTATCACACCGAAATTTTAACCATTTCCAGTTAAGGGTCTCCGAAAAAAAAAAAACGTTGATTTTTAAAATGTCTGTAATTTCAAAAAACATTATTGGCTGTAATTTCAACAAACATTAATATTTTTTAATTCTGTTTTGACCCTTAACTGGAAATGGTTAAAATTTCGGTGTGATACTTAAGAATACAGTGTATCGATTCCTTTACTCTGGACCACTATTTACGACACACCCTGTATGTATAGATTAGTATTACCTACACAGTGGCTCACAAACTGATGTAACAATTTATCACGTAGGTACGAATGAAGGGAATATCTTTTTACGATTTCTCATATTTCGCTGCCGAAAAAGTCCAGCGTATTTTTTTTTGTCAGAGTAAATGCACCAAGTTATATTTTACGTTTTTTACTTTAGATTTGCATGTAATTATAAAGTAGCTACAAAAACATCAAAATATGGCGTAATACAATGTGGTAGAGTAATACTGTGTCCGTACCCTAACCACAGGGGAGTCTAGGGGACAATTGGCGACAGACAGAGGGCTGATCAGGGGAGCTCGTTCAGGGTACGAATGGGGTACTTTGGTGCATTACCAATTCGCTTGCGATTCCCTCGGATTTAGTCTTCTTATCGAATTACTGGCGCTGATGGTGGTTATTTTCCAGGTAGTAAGCTATAGCCATTTAATGGGGAATTCAATGTAACTCGCTTGAACTTTCTGTTAATTCAATGAAGAGTGTAAATGTTGCGCTGCCCTTTTTCCGCAGTACGTAGTCCTGAAATGAGCTGTTAAAGTAACCAGTAAGAAATTGGTGTAGATATAAAATGTTGTACAATTGAAATCCATAATACTTGCCCCTAAAAATACAGGAGGGGCACAAAAAACACTTCAGCCCTCGAGTGTTTAAATAAAAAGGATTTTAATAGACCCCCAAAGTAATTTCCCCTCAATCACAAGTAAGTAAGTAAAAAGAAATCAATTTTCTTTTCTTATAATACGTTCGGGATTGGATCCAAAATCTATACTTAAATTGTGAAACAATATTGAGAATTCTCTTAGGGGATGGAGATTATAAATATTTGAAGAAAATTGCCAATTTACATACATACATACAGATTTTACCTACAGATTATCAATTATTTATTATTCTCAACCCCCGTTTCAGTGACGTCACTCATTCATCACGACCATCTGACGTGCTAAATTACAACGAAACGAACGAAAAGGCGAAAAATGTTGTATATTTTTGGAGGGAAAATCTCAATTTTTAACTTCACAGCGCTGGTTTTGATGAAACTGAAGTTTCGTTTTTTGTTTATTTTATTAAAGAATATCAAGATGTTGTTCTACGTATTTGTGGATGAAAATATAATTAAATTGGACCTGAAGATGACATTATATTTTATTTAAAATTAAACCATTTTAAGGCACTTTTGTAGTGTCAATATTAAAATAGTCGGTCAGTAGTTAGAAAGTTGAAGCTAGTTGCCCATTCCAAAACGTAGATCTCTATGGAGAAGAACGGGCAAGAAACTCCAAAGACACTCTTTTAAATCAAGATATTACAAAATCCTGGGTACATTATTCTGGTTGCCATTTAGCTTTTCTCTATGTTCTTCTATACAAATCTATAGATTTACAAATAAATAAAATTGATGTGTCTGTTTGTGATGTCAAAATAGCAGCTTTTTACTAAAAATCATATGATATGAAAGTATATGCGGTAATTATTATTATTATTAGCCTGTGATGTCCCACTGCAGGGCAAAGGCCTCCCCACCCTCTGTTCAAAGCTGCTAAGGACCAGTTCTTGTTGAAGGAGTCCAGCTCATCCCGCCATCTCCGTCTGGGCCTGCCACGATGACGCTTGCCATTAAGAGGGACCCATTGGGTAAAAACAATTGTATTTTTTTATGTATCTATCTGTTTGTTCCGGCTAATCTCCGAGACGGCTGGAGCAATTTTGATGAAATTAAGTTTCGAGATACTTTAACACTTTCAAGGACACTATAGGGCTAAGCCGTCATAACATTAAAACATCTATTGTGTCTCGATAACCGCGGCAGAACCTCTTAAGCCGTGGGTAAGAACATAGACAACTTTTTGTTGACTTACCACGTGGGCGAAGCCGCGAGCGGAAGCTTGTTTAAAATAAAATCGCTAGAGGTACCCTTATAAAAGAGAAGGTACCCAGGACATCACAAAATTACTAATTTAATGTTGAAGATATAAAAAAACTGCTTTTTCATTTTGTTTGTAGATGTTTTCTTCAACAAAATATTCGTAGGTAATATTATATAATAATAATATTAATATGGTTATAATATTATATAATATTATTATTTATTTATTTATTTATTGAAACCACAATTATAACATCTTTACAGAATAATCCAAGGCGATGTTACAAGTCACCATATCCTTTACAAAAATAAAATAAAATAAAATCACCTGCCATGTATGCAAAATTGCAACAACGTTATAACGCTGTTGCAACCACGCCCACATGGCTTGAATCAATCATTGAAAAAGGTCTGTTATTATAATATCAGACCCTTCTCAATGATTAATTGAACCTTTTTAATGAATTTCAGCAGGTTTTGCCCAAATATATCCTCCGATACTGTACTAATGTTGATAATACGTGCGGCTCGTGACATAGGGGCAAACTTAAGTAGGTTTGTTCTAGCCGCTGGCACGTCTAACAGAGCGGGGCGGCGGCGCGCACCTACGCACCCGTCCGGCGCGCGCAGCCGCAGCGCTGCTAGCACCTCCGGGTGGTGCAGCAACCCCAACAGTACGCTCGCCACGTACTTGACCAGTGCGACGTCCCTTCTTACTGCCAGCCTGGTGTACCCGACCATGCCCAGGACGAACAGACTCGGGTACATCAGGGGATAAAAGGGATAAACCCCATACTGCTTACGGTAAAGAAATCTAGCAAATTTATTTTGAATTTTTTCCAACATGAGGCTGTATTTCCCTTCATGCGGATTCCAAATCATTGCACTTGTTTCTAGGTGGCTCCTCACAAGTGCATTGTATAAAACTTTAACAGCTGCAATATCGGTAAAATCCTTACACTGTCTCAAGATGAAACCAAGATTTCTGAAAGCCCTGCCGCACATCTCAACTATGTGTTTGCGGAACGTCAGCTCAGATACCATCTGTACGCCCAGGTCTCGTACAAGTGACACGCGCGGTATAACTTCGCTGTCCATCTCGTACTGATGCTGTAATGGAGCACGCGCGCGGCCATAGCTCATTACACAACACTTTTTAATATTAAAGTGCAGTTTGTTGGATTTACTCCATTGGACTACGTTATCAATGTCAGCCTGGAGCCGATTACAGTCTGCGGTGTCCTTAACCTTTAGGAATAACTTTAAGTCATCTGCAAACAGTAGACACTTCGCCTCTTTCACTACTGTAGGCAGATCATTAATTATTAAAATGAATTCCAAAGGTCCAATATTACTCCCTTGATTTACCCCGGAGAACGTGTAATAAGGTCTGGATTCATGCCCCCCAAACTCGACGTACTGTCGGCGCTCGCAAAGGTAACTAGCAAAGAACTTAAGCAAGTGCGGTGTGAATCCCATAGCAGACAGTTTGCACAAAAGTACATCGTTATCCACGGTGTCAAAAGCTTTCTGGAAGTCAAAATACGTCACATCCACCTGCCCTCCGGCATCAATGACGGGCGACAGATAGTTAACAAATGACAACAAGTTACCCCCCGTACTGCGACCCGGCCGAAAGCCATGTTGAGCGTCTGACAGTTGTGAGCTCACTTGATTATAAATACTTTTATGCAACACAGATTCAAATACCTTCGCGAACGCCGACAGCACCGCCACCGGTCGGTATACACTTACGTCGGTGCCTGCCCCCCCTTTAGGGACTGGGATAACTCGCGTAATTTTCCACTCGTCCGGGTAGTGACCCTCCCGCAAACACAGGCTGAAAACATGCAACAATGGCTCCTCAAAAACCATACGACAATCTTTGACAATGTAAGGTGGTATGCCGTCCGGACCTACTGAGCGTTTGGGTTTGAGACGCAGGAGCGCCGCGCGCAGGTCTTGCGCATTGAGGCGGTCAACATGCACGCGCGCCGCTCCCGCCGCTCCGCCACCTGCGCACTCCGCGGCTACCGGGTCCAACGTCGGTCGCTTCTCATTGTACACCGAGTGAAAATACAAGGCGAAACATTCCGCACACTCCTCCTCCTTCAGCAATAAGCCGTCTTTTGTGACTTTGGGTTTATTGCGCCTAGATTGTTTCCTCCTATTAAAGTCCCAGAACGATTTCGGATCCCCTCGTAGGTTCTTCTGAAGTCTATTCTGGTAGACTTCATAGGTTGAAGCTATCTTTAATTTGACACGGGCTCGAAGACGAGAAAACATTTCATAATCACTCTGGGAGCCAGTTGATTTATATAATTTGTGATAACGCCACTTATGTTTGATATCTTTTATCAAATCAGATGTGTACCATTCTGGATAACTAAATCTAGACCCATGCTTATTTCCTTTAACATTTTTCTTAGGGACGCTCTGGTCAAGGATCTCATTCACAATTTTATAAAAGTAATTTAAAGCCACCTCGGAGTTCTGAATATTAAACAAAAATTCCCAATTTATTAAACTAAAAGAATTATATAAACCTAGAAAGTCAGCTTTATTGAAATTCCACCTGTGTCTATTAAGTGACGAAACACTTTCATTTTGAGAAAGCCTCCGGCTACCCTCTGGTTCCCGATGAGGAAGCCTGGCGCTAATGACTAGTGGCGGATGCTGTGTATCAATATTAACTAAAGGTTCCTCAGAGAGTTGCACCCCTAAGTCACTTAACTCAAACGTCGACAATACTAAATCTAAGGCACGATTATTAATATTAAGAACATTATTTACCTGCCGAAATCCACCGTAGGCAATAAAATATTCCAAATAACTTTGAATTATATTATGGTAATATAATAATATTCTTTTTTAGGTAGGTACCAATCCAATCAAGGCTATGTTTTGTACAAAATAAATTCAAATCAAACATTTCTCTCAATTACTGCTCCGCTCAAAGACACTTCCGCACTGATCAGTCTCCGTCCATTCTTGCAACGAATTACTTTTCTAGTCCCATACCAGTTTTGCAGGACTTCCTCACTCCTTTGTCATTTGATTGGCTGGTAGCTTCCTTGGACACTGTCGAGCAAATAAGCATACCAGATTACGGTGTAATGAGAAATTGTTATAGTTTTGGTACGGGAAAAGTTAGGCTTTTTATAAAATTCTATTTTTGCGGACAAACGGCTACCGTTTGATGCATCAGTGTGAAATCTGAGCCGAGACTTTGTGCAAATAGATGAACATAAGGCCCGAGGACATTCAGCGTTCATATTGCCATCAACGAGCTCAGTTCGTCTGTTCTTCATACACCCGCCCATAGCAACACTGTAGAGCCACTGTAAAGGTGCATCGTGGACGCATCTCAGCAGTTGAGCCGTTCAGCCGTTTCCGGGACGACGAGACACTTTTACCCTTCTCGTATCAGGCCTACATCCAAACCGGGACTCATCGCAAAATAAAATTTTATCCCATTGCTCCTGGGTCAATGTCAAGTGTTCTCTACACCATTTGTTTCGACGGGCGCGAATCCCATGGCGTACAGGTCGGCACCTGATTGGGCGTCGTGCTCGTATATAGGCCGTATTCATTCAGCCTATTTCTCACGGTTTGGGGGCTAACATTAAGACCGTTTGAGAATTGACGTTTTAAAAAAATAAAATTAAATTCATTTATTTTCAGGTAATTAACACCCATCAATAGCATACGTATAGAATCAAATAAAATCAGCTAAAATTCAAATGAAATAAAATCAATACAAATCAAATTAGATGAAATCACAATAAAATAAATAATCAAACACAATAAAATTAATATAGAGATAAAAATAATAAATAATCATAATAAAAATTAATAATCACAACAATAAAATCAATACCCTCTCTCCAACACTGCTACAGCAACATGTCTGCTGGAACAATACCGGATGAAGGGGCAGTCCAGCCTTCCCGCAATCGTCGTGAATACGATGTTGGGGCTATCCCGTACCCTGCGCACCAAGGACGCAGCGCGCTTGCGCATGGTCGCGTGAAAGCAGTCGGTGCGCACCTCTGCGAACATACCCGAGACACTGCAGTATCGGGGTAATCTCATCACCGCCCTAAATGCGTTATTGAACTGGACGCGGATAGCGCTGTAACTTCTATTAGAGTAGTGAGCCCACAAAAACCTATCTCTCGTGCGGTTAACATAATAATAATAATATAATAATATACATTTATTTCACAAAATGAGGTACAGTCTAAACAGTTACAATATTTATAGGCAATTTACAGGGTAGAAGAAGAGTGTCCTGGCGTCCTAGCTAGGTTACACAGTAACCTGTATTAAGGTACGCCAGCCCAAGATCCCAATAGTACAAGAATACAGAGAGACTGCCTACGATAGTGATTGATAATAATTATTAAACACTTAAGTTTGCCATCGTAAGTTTATCATATACATAGTGAGTGTTGTATGTATGTATTATATTATGCTTAACGTAAGTGTGTATTTATGTGTGTGTAGTGTGAGGGTGTATTTATGTGTGTGTAGTGTGTGTATGTATTTGTGTGTGTAGTGTGTGTAAGGGTGAGTGATAAATAGTTTGAGTTTGGACACGGAGTGATAGTTGAAAAGTACTAAGGTAGTGAAGTAAGCAGAGATTCAGTGTCGTCGTAGTTTTTGTTGGTTAGGAAGAGTGTTATCTGCTTTTTACATGTATCATAAGAAGATTGATGAATGGGGGCAGTTTTGTTTAATCTGTTGTATAAGAAGGGACCTAGGAAGTAAAAGAAACGTTTAGTAAAGGCAAAGCGTGTGAATGGTACTTTGCAAACTTCGTAATTTCGTCTAGAGGAAGATTGTGTTTGTGTCAAAGGAGTTTTGGTGTGTTGTTGTAGTACTGTGTTTAGGACGAATAGTTGACGAATCGTCAGGACTTTGCACTTTTGATAGAGGTCAAAAGTCGGGTGGAGCATTGGCCGGAAGGTAGCTACCTTAAGGATGGCTCTTTGAGCCACTTCCAGAGGTTTTAATATGGTTTTCGCTGCTCCACCCCAGCTAGTAATGCAGTAAGAAAGGACTGACTGACACATTGCAAGATAAACGGTACGTATTACAGAGGCATTGGCAATGTGTCTAAGTGTTTTAAATAAGTAAATAAGTTTACGTACCCGACTAGTGAGGTGAGTGATATGTGCTTTGAAGTTGAGGTGTTTATCAAGGGTAATACCGAGGTATTTAATTGTGTCAGTGGATTCTATAGTAGGGCAGTTGCAAGAAAATGAATTAATTTGGCAGGTGTGAGCTTTGAGAGTAATAGGTGTAGAAGGTTGTGTTGTAGAGTTTAGTGAGAATGTAATGAGTTTTGTTTTGTTAGTGTTAAGGGTGAGTGAGTGAGAGATAAGCCATGTAAATACACGTTGAAAACCATTTTGAGCCGTTGCTTGTAGTTGATTCCAGGAATCTGCATAAAAAGTTATTGCAGTGTCATCAGCAAAAGAGATAATGTTTCCATAGTCCAATTGCAAGTTGCAAAGGTCGTTTATGAACACCAGGAACAATGTGGGACCTAAAACACTCCCCTGTGGCACACCGTACGAAATAGGTAGCTCGTCGCTCAAGTAGTTATCGATCTTCACTACCTGTTTGCGATCTGAGAGGTACGATTTAAAGAGCTGGAGCTGAGTGCCACGTACACCTAAACATTCCAGCTTTGATATAACGCAGGGAATAGGAACAGTGTCAAATGCCTTAGCAAGGTCAATGAACAATGTAAGGCATTTTTTGCGTTGGTTTAGTTTATCAACGATTCCATTCAAAAGTTGCAAGGCTGCATCAGATGTAGATTTATTCTTCCTGAAGCCAAATTGGTTGTTAGAAAATAAATTATTGGATTCGAGGTAATCAACTAGTCTGGTATTAATGAGACGTTCCAAGATCTTAGAAAGGGCTGGAAGTACTGCAATAGGGCGGTAGTTAGTAAAAGATGAGCGGTCTCCTGCTTTAAAAATGGGATGAATTATAGCTTTTTTAAGAGGAGAAGGAAAGGTTCCTCTGACAAAACAAAGGTTGAAAATATGGCAAAGTATAGGAGCAAGGAGTGGAGAGTATCTTTTTAGGATGGTAGTAGAAATTCCGTCAAAGCCTACTGCAGCATTGGCCTTTAATGATCTAATGGTAGAAGCTATCTCTTCAGTATTTGTTTCCAAGAGTACAAAGGAGTTAACGCTGTTGGTGGAACTAAGTGGAGAATACAGAGGACAAGTACCATGTGTGTTCCTAATACCTTCAGCAAGATCTCTACCTATATTTACAAAAAAGGCGTTCACGTCATTAACAGATTGGGATGGGGTTTCGGATGAGGATAGTAGCTCCGTGGGAAGATGTGTAGTTTTAGTGTTATGTGTGACACGTTTGACTGTATCCCATAATAGTTTAGTGTTACGACCGGCTTTGGAAATTTCATTAGTGTCATATTGTCTTTTGACTTTTTTAAGGATCTTAATACAAAAATTTCTGTATCTAGTATACGTTGCTTTGAGGACTTCATTGCCAGGAGATTGTTTATGTTTTTTGTGCAAGGAATCTCTATTTCTCATACATCTCAGTAGTCCTGGAGTAATCCAAGGTTTTAGGATTCTCTTGCGATTTGCTCTGCGCTTTAATACTGTGTGACTGCTTATCTCAAGTGAAAGAGTTTGAATGAGGCATTCTGTAGCAGCATTTGGATCACTCATGGTTAAGATGTGCGTGAAATCAAGATTTTGTATGGATTTATCGAGTGAGACAAAATCTGTCTTTAAGATTGAGGTGTGAGTAAAGTTACGAGGTGGTTTCATATTAATACATAAGAGGGTAGAGAAGTGGTCAGTTATAGTAGAGTCGAAAATGTATGTGGAAGAGGGTAATTTAGTTCTGAGAATTGTGTGGTCAAGGCAATTATTACCTCTTGTGGGTAGGTGATGGGATTGTAAAAACCCGTGATAGGAGAGACAGTTAAGATATTCATGCGATCGAGAGTCTATGCTTGAGGTTTTGTCATCTAAATTTATATTGATATTTATGTCTCCCGTTAGTATTACAGTTTGAAAAGAAGTTAGAGAGGATAGAATTTCATATAGAGATTTTAGAAAAACTTCAATACTATCCTGGGAGGGAGATCTATAAATACAAATGATAGCAACATTAGTCCCGAGTTCGATAATTATACCAGAGGCAGAGTTGTTAAATTCGGGTTCATGTACCTTAAATGATAAGTTAGAATTAATGAAAGCAACAACCCCATCACTCTGATTGCGGTGCTTAGACGTGTGTACAGTAGAGTAAGATTGAAGCTGAGGCAGGGTAGTATTGCTAAGGCAAGGTAGCCAGCACTCTGTAAGTACAGCCACATCGCACTCTAAAGAAAGTCGGGAAAGAAGTGTCTCGAAATGATTAAAGTTTCGATTGATTGATCTGATATTTTGAGAGAGGACTTTTAGGCAGCTATCTGGGGACTTAATAGTAGCGGTACAGACCTCCGGAGTGCACTGATAAACTTTGGATACAGAAAATCCGTCTAAGTGATCATTTAGTAACTTAACATTATCGAATGTAATGGTATAAAGTCATGTAAAGTTTAGGGGACCGATCAAGACATGATTTAAGAAATTTACTTGTAAAAAGTACTATTAATGGTATACAATAAGTATCGAGTGATGTGTTATGGTATGAATAGTGTATATAAACTAGTGTGTGTGTACTGAAGAGTGAAGTAATATGTGTAAGTATGTGTGTGTAAAAGTTACAAACTAAAAATGTTCTTAAACGGCAAATTATACAGATAATCAATTTCCTTAATCTAGCAAAACACCAAAAAACAGAATAGAAAATAAAGAATTTACAATATGGAAAAGCAAAAACGATCAATAGGTATAGTCATGCTACAGGCAGTTCCGACAACTGTCGCAGCTGGGCTTCACTTTTAATAACAATGTAAGGCGATTCCCTACTTTTCTTCATTAGAATACGGCCATTAGAAATCCAACAGTATTTATATTTATGATCTCTTGCAAAATTTCTGGCCATATAAAAAAGCCTTCTAGATTGCGCAGTCAGTTGCTCTGCCACATAAATAGGATTCTCCTTGGTTGTAAAGCCTAAATTGGATGAATTCAACTTTTGGTTAGGGTTTTTCTTGTTATAGCTCTTAACAGAGTCTAAAAACTTCGAATAGAATAGAATAGAATATATTTATTTGTTTTAAAACATGGTACATTAAGGTCTTATAAATAAAGTTATGATCTTACATGTTTCGACATGGACTGGCATACAAATATTTAAACATCAATGTAACAAATTTAAAACATTAATTTGTTAAAATTAAAGTTATAACATTTTTTTAATAATATTGGTTATTAGGATTACGTATCTATTTAAACACAAAAGAATAATAGGTATATAAAATACACACATCAAAAGTGTCTAGGGATCAACATATATTTTTGCAATAACTTTTCTCCTGATTGATATTAATTAAAATTTTCTTTAAGGATTCATCAAATAAAGTGTTTTCGTTTGTCACAGTAACGATAAACCAAGTCACCTTTGCATTAATAAAGAAATTTGCCATTTTCCTAATAAAGGGATTTTTGACATTTGAACCACTAACACAAAAGTTCTAAAAAAAGACTGAAATAACAGTTTTCTCTAAAATTTTATTGGGTTACTTAAACAATTAATAATCCGTGTTTCTACCGCGAACACTAACAACACAAGAACATCGGTTTGGCATACTCAAAATGAGTTCATCCAAATCACGCTGTGGAATGGCCGCCCATGTTCGTTGCAACAACAAAAAAAGGTCTTCTTGCGACTGGATACCCTCCATATTCGGCAGAGCTCTTCTCTGTAGCATATCCCATGCATGCTCAATCGGGTTCAAGTCTGGCGACTGAGCAGGCCAGGGCAGGACATTGATGTTAGCTGCGGCGAGAGTCTGTCTTACAACTCTTGCGGTGTGCGGTCGTGCATTATCATGCATTAACTGAAATAAGGGACCGATTTGCACTTGTAGAGGAACGATGACGTCTGATACAATCGTCTCAGCATAAATTTGAGCGTTGAGGTTGCCTCTGATCCAAATCAACTCAGTTCTTCCGCCGATCCAAATACCCGCCCATACCATGATGGTTCCACCACTATAAGGATGGACTTCCTGGCAGGATTTTAATCGCTGTTGGCGTCCAGGGGTTCTCCAGTGTCGTATACGTCTTGTATCCGGTCTCATACCAAAACGAGACTCATCAGAAAAGCACACGAAACGCCATTGTTCTTCTGCCCAATTTCTGTGTTCAAGAGCCCATTGATATCGAATCCTACGATTGTGCATTGCTATAGGTGGTACCCGTAGCGGTCTTGGGGAATGAAGGTTCACTTCATGCAAGCGGTTTCTGACTGTTTGGTCGCTAATTAAGTTCCCTGAAGAGTGATGAAGCCTCACGGCTAACATCATGGCGGTTATTGTTGGAGCTCTTCGAGTTAAGATTTGAATGTATCGGTCTTGTCTCCGTGTGGTGCAGCGATACCGTCCTCCATGGCGCTCAGCCACGGTACCAGTGCTTCGGTAACGTGTCCAAAGTCGACTGATAACACTCTGACTTGTATTCAGAGCTAAAGCCACAGTACGTTGCCGGGAACCAGCTTCTATCATTCCCACGGCTCTGAGCATTTCTTCCCTGCTTAAATGACGTCGCCGCTCCATAATAACGTTGGTTTTAATCAGTAGTAGGGAAACAGTAGCACTAATAATGTCTTCAATGCGTTGTATGTTTTTATAGGGAAAATATTGACAGCTGATTTTCATCTTTTACTCGAATTTGATTCACAGTTCCTGATTCAAATTATGAAATGCACCAAAAAGGATCCATATAAATTTATAAAATCATAAATTTATTACAAAGCCACATCTCAATCTCAAGAAATCCGCATAAAAATGCTTGATCCCTAGACACTTTTGATGTGTGTAATATAATAAAATCTCAGCATCATCTATACTAATCACTACATAGTATAAAACAAAGTCGCTTTCTCTCTCCCTATGTATGCTTAAATCTTTAAAACTACGCAACGGGTTTTGATCCGGTTTTTTTAATAGATAGAGTGATTAAAGAGGAAGGTTTATATGTATAATGTAGTGTATTTAGTATCAGCATTGCACCCGTGCGAAGCCGGGGCGGGTCGCTAGTAATATAATAAGTATTATAAAGAGGAAAGGTCTGTATGTATGTTTGTAACGAATTGGCTCAAATAGTACTGAACCGATTTTAAAAATTCTTTCGCCATTTGAATGCTATCACTGATTAATATAGGCTTTTTTAATTGCAAGAAAAAAATAAAATGTTTAAAAAAATAATGTCCACCCGTGCGAAGCCGGGACGGGCCGCTAGTATCTTATATTTATCGGCTGACGTCTTGCAGTATGTATCGGTCCTGTCGAGCAATTGTACTCCTTCCACGTCCTGAGTGCTGCTCAGCAAGATCCTATGTATTGACGTAACGATGCCAAATCACGCTCCCATTGACACCAACATACCTGGATGCCTAGGACTGATTTCTTTCCGCTTGTAACATCCCTATAGCTCTCTGCATTTGATCAGCAGTCAAATGGCGTCGCGTAAGGTAAATACCAAATTTATCAAGCAACGACAACACAAGAAATCGGGAATAATAATCATGTTTTATTTTAATGAAAACAAAACATGATCGAAAAGTTTCTATTTTTTAAATCAGCCAGTTAATGTTTCCGAGAATAAAAAGATTGTATACCAATCTACTTTGTTAAAAAAAAGTAACAATTAATACAACATGCAGTTTTTGTAAATGATGCGTATTGCTTAGACTTTTTTATGTGTGTTTATATGTATAAATAACTAGCGGCCCGTCCCGGCTTCGCACGCGTGGAAAAAAAAAGAAAAAAAGCCTAAGTATATTAATCAGTGATAATGTAGCATTCAAATGGTGAAAGGATTTTTAAAATCGGTCCAGTACTTTTTGAGCCAATTCGTTACAAACATACATACAAATCTTTCCTCTTTATAATATTAGTATAGATTAGTATAGATAAGGCCATAAATACATTAACCAATATATTCAAACCAAAACATACCGAATAAAGCCAGAATTTAGTTAATAAAATTATTACTATATTCAACCAGTAGCTTCTGTCCGCGACTTCGTCCGCGTAAATTTTTTTTGTTTCCCCGACCCACCCCGTCGCAACGTGTCGCCGGCCTGCGCTATTACTTCGTTTTCGCTTGGCGAAAACTTCAGACTTTTTTTCTTTTTGCTCAACTCCTAAGGGTCCTAGCATCACGTTTAATAGAATATAGCCTTCTTCAAGAACTGGGCTATCAAACGCAAAAATATTTTTATATATGCGACCAATACTTCCAGAGATTTAGAGCTTTCAAACCGTGTTTCAAACAAACTCTTCAGCTTTATTATTAGTATTATTTTAAAACTATGATATCTCCTAAGATATACATTGAAATCAAATGATATCAGAGGCAATTTTGTTCAAAATTAAGTACATGTGATGAATAACGTATTTATTTGGATAAGGATTAATACCATGCTTATAAAAACACCTTCGCAAATAATGCATTATTTTAGAACAAATTTGGTTAGCATAAAAGAGGTTATAGTGAACTAACCTTAAAAGATAGACATATGCTGTCGCGGACTTTTTTTTAAAGCTTTTAAAGGGGAACAATTCTGTCATATATGATTTTTGCGAAACTTTAACCGTTTACGCAGCGCACGCAGCGGAAGCTCTCAATAGGAAAAAAATCCCCCGATTTTGAAACATTCTTCATTGGTGCTCCATTGGTGCACAATTACATTCTAGTTAGACTATTATTACTTAACAATTGTATACTTAAATTATATCTGTGTTATTCCAATTTAAGTCTTATTAACATTGTATAAGAACCACTTAAAATTAAATTACTATAACGATATTATTCAAACAATACGAGTCTGCTAGTCTGGTTATTCTAATTTGGGCTTTATTACATGTGCTGAAAGCTCGTTTCGTTCTTAATAACAGTGTGGCACAGGGTGAACAACGAGAAACACTTTTGTATTCACGTATACCGTGATTTTAAGGTAGTGAAACATGTTTTTGTCGTGATGGTACCATTCGTTACTGTGCGGGTGTTATCAATACAGAATGTATTTTGGGGTGTCCATGAAATATTGAAATAAATACCTACATTCATTTACTTTATGGTTGCTGTTTGCTTTATTTTAATCTTTTAAAATTGTTGTTTCCAAAATACAAAGCAGCGTATAATCATGTAGATATACAAATTCGTGTCAAAATTCATTATCAAACAAAATGGCAGTTTCCCAAAGGCTTTAATTAAACGATCAGAAAATACGCCTTTTCACCATTAACTGATTCTTGGAACTATTTCCTACATTCTTATTATGCTTCGCGAGCGTGAATTCCCGAAAACTGCCACGAGTTCCATTAAATGTCAATTAGACGTTTTAAATAATAATGAATTTGTTTGTTTTTATTATAGTTGAACTCGCTGTTACTGATTATGTTTTTCTTTTTTGATGAATATTACAATAAATAATGCAAACTACGAGTAGATATACTGTTTAGTCTACATAACTTGTTAGAATAAATAAAAATACATGAATTACCTATGATATTTATAAAGCACTAGCTTCTGCCCGAAACTTCGTCCGCGTGAAATTTAACCCTCCCCCCATTCACCCTCTTAGGGGTGAAATTTCGAAAAACCCTTTCTTAGTGGGTACTTACTCTTCACAAAGACCACAATATTCATGTCTCTAGGATCAGCGGTTTAGGCTGTGCGTTGATATATCAGTCAATCAGGACTTTGAATTTTATATATACCTTTAGAGATACACATATTCATAGAATAAAAATAAAGACAAGACACGCGACATAACGTACTCATTACGCTGGCAGCGGGTCCTATTTAAATTCTATCTGTAATGCAAAAAAAGGTTCAAATATAATTTGTTTCAATAAAAATCTAGTTGCTATTGAAAATAATATTGTATGCGAGACACAAAATTTTGAATGTCTAGACACAGAAATATAAACAACTAGCTGCGCCCCGCGGTTTCACCCGCGTAAGTTTTGATCCCGTGGGAATATCGGGATAAAAAGGATCATATGTGTTATTCTGATGTATAAACTATATTACTGTAAAGTTTCATCAAAATCCGTTCAGTAGTTTTTGCGTGAAAGAGTAACAAACATCCATCCATCCATCCTCACAAACTTTCACATTTATAATCGTGAAAACTTAGGTGAAGTGAACTGTCACTCCACTTGATGTTAGGGATTGCCCCTATTGATAGCTCATTTCACGCTTATTTCATCAAAGTTATCACAGTGAGGTTTTTACAGAATCGATCGGCTGTATTAGAAATTACAATGGGGCGCCCACATTAGAACTATTTCAGATAGATTAAGTTCAACTGCATATGTAGTAAAATAAATAAGGCAGTTGACAGATATAGCTACAGCTATGTTGGTATACTTTTCTTAATTCCACAGTATTATATCTTATGCTTTTCTGTTAGATTAACTAAAACTAGCAAGTCACTTGTTATAAACAGCATCCGCTGTTATAACAAGTTGCCAAAGGCAGTTACAGAAGTTAGCGATGGAAAGTTCAAAACCCTCATCAAACGTGTCCTTATCAAAAAAGCATATTAAAAGATTAACGTTGAAGACAAGGTAATTCGGCAATCATTCCTTCTGCACATGTGGCTTCCCTGGCACTTCATTAACGGCATAACTACGTAAATGTCTATTGACTGTTCCCAAATTACGATGTTCATTTTTTAATTATTTTTTACATACTTTTTTCATATAATCTTTTTATTATTTGACATTTTATGCAGACAATTCTAATTTCAACACTCTATTAGAGGTTTTAATGGCAATCATATTATATATCATAATTTGATTTGAATAGGTTTTTATAGTTTTTTTTATCCTTAAGATAGATTCTTTTAAATTTTGTAAATGTGAGAACTTTGTAGGCCTTGTAACCTTTAGATCTGTAGACCATTTTTTATTTTATCAAGTACCTGGTACTTGTTGACAGGCCTACGCTGTCCTCCCATACCTACTTTAATTTGAAACATAATGTTTGGTTGGGTAACTGACAGAAAAAACCAGTCCAAACCCCTGATATAAACAACAAATTAATAGAAAGAAAATATAATGTATATTTGAAATTCTACATTTAAGCGGATTGAACAAAGGTTTTCGACATCTAAAAATCAACATTAGTAGACATTTAATACCATTTTTTTTTTTTTTTTGTGGATGGGAAATCATCCAATGACCCCTCCCGCTCTGGGTGGAGCAGAAGGGAGTGTCAGACTCTTACTGACTAAAACCCACCCGTGTTCCTTCCTTAGCCCTTTGTGTTCCGGGGTAGCGGTAACCCTTTCGGACAATCCCGCTGCCCCGGCAGGCTTCGGCCCTTTCGGGCCCCTTCCTTGCTGCTGACATCTCTTTGAGGCGCGCGTGGAACACGTACGCGCCGTCCGGCACGGGCCTGGTCCTGATCGGACGGAGAGTTACCCATTACTCTCCGCCCGCAGGCCCGCGCCTACGGTGGCCGGGAGTCGTCTCGCGGCTCCCGACGCCCGGGGCGTCTCCCGCGGCGGCTGGGACGTGAGGCCCTCTCCCTCAGCCGTCCCGCCACCTCCTTCGCTAGCATGACTGCTTCGCAGAAGGTGGTGACTGCCTCCCACTCCCCCTCGCCCCGGACCATGGCTTGAACCAGAGCCGGGCGCGAGAGGTCGCCGCCGCTGCCGATCGCCTCTGCGAGAACACGGCGGTGCTCCGCCCACATTTAATACCATTAAGAGCACTTTTAGCGGCAAGTTTACGACCGCGCCGTCTCATACATTTTCATGGTCACCGTAAAGTGAGTCAATGGAAAATCCAGCCCTGAATTATGAAGGCGCGGATCGATGCAGTCTGCACGCTAACTGTTACATAATTTATTTATTTTTTGTCTTGTTATCGCATTGTTATTCCATTAAATGTATGGGGTGGAAGGTACATGCAACCAAAGCGATAAGTTTACCACTTTTTAACCTTTGTTGTGCGTGTTGTGTTTTAAGCAGTCAATTTATTGATATCAATCGTCTGAGGTAGACTTTTGTTTGAAAAGTTAATACACACAATTTCCTCCACCAAAGGTGTTTTTGCCTTGTAATAATTTTAATAATTATTGAATGCTTGGGAGCTGGTTTTTTGTTGGTGTGAATAAATATAAATAATGTCCCAGACTCATAATTTATATAAATCGAGCCACCCTGCATTTTTGTATGTAGAACTCTATAACTTTTTAAATGGTCGTGAATTCAAATTCGGAACAGTGACGGCACCAAAATGATGACCAGTACGTCGGCTTCAAAACTACTTAAAAGCTTTTTCTTTTACTTATAAATATTTTAATGTTTTGGGCGACCACCACCACCAGCCACCGTACCGTACCGTACTCGTAAGATTATAAAAACAGCACCCTAATTGTGCAACACTTTCAATTCACAATCTGAATCATTTTGAACGATATTGCTAATCAGTCGCTTCATATGTTCGAAAAAAATTGCTTGTTTATCAACGTAAATAATGCAATTAATGTTGTTGGACTGTCAAAATAAAAGTTTATTGCTACTGATAGTGTTACGCAATTACCCCGCAGGAGATGTGAAAGGTTGTCAAAAATATATAAAATAACACTGTTTAAGGATCCTAATTTTAGATTCTGAAACACCATTGTCGATTATCATCAGATTTATGATTTAATTAACTATGCAGCATGGTTTATTGACCTAACGCGTCATTCGGATCCGAAGGTCGTTTGATCCCCCATCTTGTATTTTAAACAAACTGCAAGCAGCTGCGTAAGAACTTATTTTACCTCGAAACAATAATGTGATAAGCGTACTCAAACAGTAGCTACCTATTTAACATCAAGCCTGAACACGTAAAACAGGACTTAAATTAAATTACAAACGTATGTGACACGGAAAAATGGTGTCAAATCCAGTGACACATCGTTAGTAGAATTCACCTCGGTAATCAACTCGGAAGAGCTATCAACATAATAGCCGAATTCAGAAGCCTTTTTGTTTTAAAAAAGTTGGTTTACAAAAAAGTAGAAAAAAACTGCCGTTGTTTTCACAGCAAGCTGCCAATGTGTCTACAAATTTTCAAAAGACAGTGTCCATAAAAAAGTCATAATATCTGGACGGAATTTAAAAAACACACAAAGAAAATTGGAAGGAGATGATAATGAAACATAAATTAAAACTTTATCTAGCCTCATAATAATGAACTGAGCCAACCTAACGCCCGATCAAAACGACCATCGGGGTATTAAATTCCGTAAAAGAGCAAAGTTAGCAAAGCAATAAAAGAAGTTAAAGAGAAAAAAATATTAATATTTCCTCCTTAAACCCGTAAATATGAGTTTGTGAGTATTCCGTGTTCATCCCCGTAAGGGTGTGTTCACAGTAATGGTTATGGGGTTTTATGTACCATGTGTGTCAGATCCCTTATCTTAATGATAGTGATGTAACTCTCAGGAAATGTTTTTTTACCGTTTTTGTGTTCCCTCTGTAAGAAGGGAAAAGTTTAAAACGATTTCTCTTGCGACTGTTCTTTTGTTTGAGCTTTTTTATCCAAACGGCTTTTCTGGTGTTGTTTCACTCGACAGTTGTAAGGAATTGAATTAACATTAAATGCAACTGCTTTAAGTTAATAAATAAGATTTAGAATTCATAGAACAGTTTAAAGCTGATTGTGTTAGCATCTGCTAACAGCTCTATTCATTATCTATGAATAGAGCTTCTATAATGTAACTTATTATTTATGCAAAACAACTGTTAGTACAAGTTTTCAAGTATAATGCAGTATAAACAGCGAACCCAGTGAACATATAAAGCAGATGCAGCGCTTACATTGTCGCTTTGACGTAATAAAATTGCAGAACTATGTCATGTCAAGGAGTAAACGTCACTAATGCTAGTATTAAAGAAATAAAAACACCAAGAGAATTATAAAAAATATTACAAACTGTACCCTCAGCCATATAGCTAATGTAGCTTTACATAGAAAGATACTATCAAAAAGGTACAATTGATTGAGACGACGTCCTTCAAAGCAGAACTTTGTCGAAAACGTAATGTGCCATATGTTTTGTTAACCAAAACAATAATAATAATATTACATTGTACTGCGATAGATCCATCATCACTGGCAGGACTATTGTTGTCAATAAGCGTGATATAGTGGTGGTGGATCGATCAGAGCGGCGCGCAATTATTGTTTACATAGCCGTCCCGCATCGCAGCGGGGTTGTCCGGCTGCAGCGGGATTGTTCGAAAGGGTTACCGCTACCCCGGAACACAAAGGGCTAAGGAAGTAACACGGGTGAGTTTTAGTCAGTAAGAGTCTGACACTCCCTTCTGTTCCACCCAGAGCGGGAGGGGTCATTTGATGATTTCTCATCCACGATAAAAAAAAAAGCCGTCCCGCATGATGAGAACCTCGTGAAAGCCGAGTAAGATAAACAAATCAAGTATCTTGACTTGGCTCGCGATGTTGTCAACATGTGGGATGTGGACTCAACTATAATTTTGCCGATAGTCTTGACAGCCAATGGTTAATGGTAAAATAGCCAAGAGCCTCGACCAACACCTGAGGAGGCTCTCGTTGGGTAGCTGGATCAAGGGCTTGATTCAGAAAGCGGTAGTTCTGGATACGGCCCGCATTGTTAGGAAGTTCCTTTCTCGGGAGCCCTGACCACTGGTAACTTGGACCCTGTTCCCGATACCGGTGGGCTACTTATACAATTTTTAAATGTTTTTTATATTCTGATATTTAAAAATATAATTAATATGTAAATAATGAAATAAAGGAAATAATAATATCAGCCTATTAATGTCCCACTGGCAAAGGCGTCTTCTTATACAGAGAAGGCACGAGCGTCGAGCATTGATCAACACGCTTGCTTAAGATGGGTTGTAGATTTCAGACTTATATTACTACAGTCCAGGTTTTCGCACGATATTTTTGGTTCACCGATGATATTAGGGTAATTCCACGGTTAACGCAGAAAGTACAATTTTATTAATTGAAAAATCACAATGGTACTTACCTAGATTTTTATATTTTACTGGGTTTTGAAGGTCAGATAGGCAGTCGCTCCACGTAAAATACTGATATTCAGCTGCGTCCTGTTAGACTGGAAGCCGACCCCAACATAGTTGGGAAAACGCTAGGCAGATGATGACTTCCCCAGATTTGAGTCCACAACCCAGACAAATAAAACTCAGGGCAAATCCAACAATACGTCATATAGTATTGAATTCAACTCGGTGATTTATGCTAAGCGTCGCCATAAAGATAGCCGATTATACTTAACCCTTCCTTGAGTTTTCGTCACATATAAGATTTTTTTTCTATATCTTCATGTGAATTCTATCGATACAGTAATAGTCAGCTTAAAGAAACAAATAGCTTCGTATCTCATGGTTAGTACACTATCAATCAGGTAACGGCTCACTATAGTACGGTTTGAATCTAATCCTGTATTGGTTTGCGTGAAAATATGAGCCTCATTGCTCCAGACTTCGTCCGAGAGTCGAGAAACTCAGGAAGGGTTATCTGGATTTTTCTATTAAACATTATTAAGCCGAGAATGATTGTGTTCAATAATTGTTATATTCTTCTTACTTGCAATTGCCAACTTTGTCAAACTGTGAATGTAGGGGAGACTTTAGAAAATTAGAACATTTGATAACTATAATAACTTTTAATAATGGGGAGTAGGTAAATGAGTACATACACTACATACTAGGACAGATAGTTCGTTCTATGTAAGTATTTGCACCTATAAATAAATAAAAAGTCCTCTCTAAATAAACCAATATATATATAGGTAATGTGTTTATGAATAAACATATTGACAAACATAGACCTTTACAATTATAACAAAATTGAAACTGTTTAAACGCAAAAAAAAAAAAAAAATTGCCGGAGGTCCAAAACTTTTCCTTTTCAGTAAAGCGGAAAAGAAACGCCGGAAGTTTTGGAGGACAACAAATCGTGTGCGGCTGTCTCGAAACTTCGACAATGCCGCGTCGCTTAATAGCGAAGTGACAAAGGATTTGTTCCAAATGAGCAAAACTGATGGAAATCGTCTATTTAGCAAACTTATATCAAATAATTCTTAAGTCGCTTTCAGGTGTTCAATAGCACTAAAGGCAGATTAACATTTGCAATAATTAAATAGCGAGTTATTGATGTCTATACGTGACACTGCACAACAAAAAACTGTCACGTTAGTACTGCCGTCGAAACGTCAGTCCAAACAAACTACTTGCTACTGATCTATGTAAGCTCATTACATAACAAGTACAAATATAAATACAACAGCTATAAACATCCCCTTAATTGCATCACATCACCCATCCGCGATGTCAGTACAAAATCTTGACCAATTTCCATGATCTGCCTTTGCCTTGCCTTGATACTTTTAAATGTAGGTTCAGACTTCTCATGTCTTGAATTGTATAACTTTGCGTTCCTCTACCATTTAACTTGATGAAAACTAGTTACTACTAATTAACATCTATGTTGTTCATTCCTCAAAAGACTATATCAGACACTCATCTGCATGGTTCTCACATGGCCAAGATTATGTCTGAACTTTAAAAGATTTTTTGCTCTTTCTTCTCAGAGCAGTCTGATAGGAAACACTGAACTCAATTCCTTTTAAAACATCATTTATTTGTTGACATGTAATAGTGTTTATGGAACAAATCTACAGAAAAATAAAGCAATGATGTGGTCAACGATTCTGACAGCAAAGTTTCTGCCACTAAAATATATTTCAAAGTTTACGCCAATCCACAATCCATAGCGGCGTCCCATCTAACGGCCAAAGAGTCCCATAAAGATAAAACGTTTCGTTTATGTTTCCTGTATGGCTGTGATATCAGTTCCGGTACGTATACCAATAACGGAACGGGTTTAAAAGACTGCAGATAGTTACTGGTTTCTGCTCCACTGCTTGTGATTACTATTGAACTGTTTCGTTCGGTTAACGCTGATGACTGCTTCCAAGAGATAAGCAGCTTACTGCTTATTTTTGACACTACAATATATTTTTTCGGATATATTTTATTTTGTCGTAGGTATTTTGTGTTTACTCTATGAATAGAGGTTCTATGATGCTCATAAAGGAAATGATTAATGTCGGTTTAACAAAAGGAATTTGGCATCCTAATAAAAAACAGTACCTAATATATAAAACAAGAGTCACTTACGAAAACTTTTTAAGTCAACTGAAATACAGTCGAAAGAACGAAAGGCGTGAAAGTCACGTCTTGTTGATTGTTTAATTCTCCTCTGAGAAAGAAGCCTTACTAACTGTAAAAACCCTTTAGAATCATTAATAAAAACCAAATCCTTAAAACAAGATATGTATTCCATTTCATTCGCTTAACAATACTTTCCTATAAAAACATTAAATATGTTTTTGTCGAACGATCACAAACAAAGACATATAATAACATAATTAAAATCCAATCAATCCACGTAATGGGCAAATGGTAATGGCTTAAAATGTTCGAGAAACATCCCGAGATCATCATTAATAAACGCTACTAATTACTATTTCGATAACAAAGTATCGTTTATAAGCCATTGTCAGTAATATTTCTGAGAACCGAGATTTGAGTTCAACACAATACCCATTTTTCATCTAAAATGATTTATTTTATTATCTATACAGATAAAAATTAAGTTATACAATTCTACAATAGTTCAAAATACATAAATATTAAGGAAATAATCCCACATAAATGGAAGGACTTTGGGGAGGCCTTTGCCCAGCATAGCAGTGGGACAGTATAAGCTGAAGAATAAAACAAAAACAAAATGGTTGGTGTATTGGCGAAATGTGGGTGAACCTTAGGGTACATCTCTGTCTAATCCATAAGGGAATATAGGCATGATGTCACGTGTATTAGTACTATAGGTAGTATGTTACTGCTTATAACATAATTACCACAAAGGTTTGCCAACGTGCAATGGAGCGGAGTACTCTAGGCGTCAAATTGACAGATCATATTCGCAACACCACACTGCTCTCTAAAACACAGATTACTGACGTTACTCAAAAAGCCAATAAACTGAAGTGGTACTGGGCTAGCCATGTTTGCTGTATGCCTACTGGGCTGTGGGCCAAAATAACCACCACATGGAGCCCTGACACAATTAGGCGACCCCGTAGAAGATGGCGGGATGACCTGGCCAAAACAAACGACTTGTGGTCCATTTTAGCCCTAGATCGAAAAAGCTGGAAGTTATGGGGAAAGGCCTTTCTCCACAAGTAGGAAGATGCAGACTAAGTCCCGTATTACAGAACGTCACTCAGTACTCAAGCATTACTTAAAACTAGATTCCAGCCATTTGATTGGTTGAAACTAGTTTTAAGTAATGCTTGAGTACTGAGTGACGTTCTGTAATACGGGACTAAAAGTATAACAGACTTAAAATAATAATAATATCTACAAGTATATAAAAAGAAGGGGAAATAATCAAAGGGCATCAAAAAATTCGTCCGCATCGCTGTCAACAGGAAACGTGCCCAAAAGGCTGGCAGCATTGCCACGTTGTATGGCAATGCTGATTCTTTGGCCAAAAAATAGGCCAGCCTTCTGGTCACGTGAAGAGTCGACCAACCGCTTCGCGATGTCTCGAAATACTAAGTGGGCACTCGGGCCCCATGGCCCTAGTGTTTCTACCCCAAACGGCTCAAACAAATAAGTTCCAAATAGATTGGAGTATTTGCGCCGTTTGAGGTTTTCCGCACCTGCAGCAGCCGCCCCAGCACAGCTCACCGTACAAGGAAGATGGGATGGCGCAAGGGTGTCGACACACGTTGCATCCCACACCAAAGGCCTACCCATCTTCCAAGGCAATATGGTCATTCCGTCTGGTCTCTTTCCATCGTCGCGTGCCAAGCCATTGGGTTCTAAAACAGCTGGCACCCCGGCAGTGACAAGAGCACGACGGATGATGTCATTGATGCTGGCATGCCGTGCTATCCAGCCTGCGCTTTTACTGCAGGATAAGCCATGGTGTCCGAGGCAGTCGACACCTTCACCACAATGGCAGTGATGCGGAGCCACGCAAGGGGCGCCCAGACGCAGACAAGTAGCGAGCCGGAAGGTGGTGTCACCCATCAAAGTGCCTATGTTGGGTGACGGTAGCGCCTGAAGCCAGAGGCCCGACTCCCACTCACCCAAATCTTCCCGGTTAACTTTTCGGTACTGTGGACAGAGGACAGGAACGCCGGTAAGCTAATACTAGTAATTTTGCGGACGCCGAGGCCACCAAGACGGATGGGTAGTGTGGCTTGCAACCACGCTCGGTCGTCCAAGGCCACATTTAGAATGGATGTTAGTGTGCTGCGAATAATTTGGTCAATTTTGTCCAAGAGGTGTGGCTGCTTCCATAAAGGGGAAGAGCGTAAAAAATATATAAAATTTGGGCCAAAACAACAGTATCTGATCAGGGTGAATGCCGAATGTAAATTAATTTTGGAAAGTCTATCCGAAATGTCGTTGAACTTTTTGATTTTATCTTCAATGAATGGAGAAAAACTATCTTCCAAAATTGGGGAACCTAGGAGGTGTAGTGAGCTTTTTTCAAAAATTTTTATTTGTGGGGCTATTGCATTAAATTTTTCTAAGGTCAATAGTCTGTCGGTAATGTCAGAAAGGTAAATTTCGCATTTTGAGGGGTTAAGGTTTTTTGGACTAAAAGTAGCAGCAACTACAAAATAAAGTTGAACAGTTTCAAAATATATGTATAGGTAAATGTCCCACGAAAATGTGACTGTAAAAAATATTTAAACCATTCTTTTACCACCCAATACCGGACGTGAGCCTCTTGTACAGGTTTCCATGGCAAACGGGATGAAATCCCCGAGCGTTTTCATTTTTATTGATTATAGGAAACGCTCTTTCATAGATTTTGAAATAAACTTCATAAGCCTACCGAAGATTAAAACAGTTCCAATGAGTAGTTATTAAGTTTTTTTTAGAACAATCATTGTAATGAGTTATGAAAATATTATTTAACATTCTGTATGTAAACTATCGAATAGATAAAACCGGACAGCAGCAAGGACTACCTACATACATACAAACACACTTTTTATTCGGAAAATCGAAAACTTTTCTCACGCGCGGAGCCACAGACAGTAAACAGTTGATCATTATGCATTTTTAATTTGATGGGTGTAGATCCAATCATACAAAAATATTTATTTAAATACTTCAACAGTTATAGAGTGAAGAAACTTCTTGAACTCCGATTATTATAAAAGAATCGATTATTTAAATATCAACTAAAAGAAGACGGTTTGCCTCCAGTTCGTAGAATCTCTTAATTCTAAAATAATAATTGCTGTTCTTGACCTCAAACCGAACTTCGAATACTTTGCTCTTCATCTATCAATAACATACTACTTTTATACAATTTTAATCGAACGATTTTCAGACAAAAGTGCTCGAAACCTTTAAAAATCTGACAATTGGTCTAGACGGCTCAAGTACCTACTTAGCAGTTTTTTCCATAAAAATGGATCATAAGCATTATAGTCTGTCTAGGTTATAAAAAACACGATCTCTAAATGTTAAAAAGTATACAATTACGATGGATACTTCACTGACTTACTATGGATAATGGTCTTGTACCTTTTATCCTTTTTTTTAGCTAATAGGTAAAACTACGAATCTACCCGTCCATAATCACAACTTCCTTTTTCCATTCACTCAGTCTTAATAATCTTGTTAACTTAGCAACCCCTGAGATAAAACTATCATGAACACAAACTTCGCAAACCATCAAAAGTTAAAAGTAAAAGAAGACTTAAAAACTTCCTCCCCATAGCTGAACTACATCGTACGAGTTTCCTATAAGTCCGGCGTTGGTTATGGGAGTGGCACGAGATGACACGACTTAATACAGTGGTAGGTACGGCGCGACGTAATATAGCACTCCTCTGATTGAAGTTATTGTCTCCATAAAATGTGAGTTGTTTCCGTTCGATGACCCAGTGTATTAGGTAAAGTGGTCGTTTTTGCGAAGGTTTTTTACCACACTTTTAGGGTATTTTGTTGGGGTTGAACTAATAACTTTCTATTTTGTTGAGTACCTGGTATTTGTTAATAGGCATAAACTGTCTTTCCCGACCTAATAACGCTGTAGTTTGAAAACATTGTTAAAGCCAAGTATAAATTAAAAGTAACCGTGAATGTTTTTGCCGGCCCTTTTCCTTAGAAAACAACGAATTGAAACCGTGCACCTGCTTCTGATGTTTATAAGTGCTCATGTAGTTGTATGTGATATAAAATATATTGACCAGTCTCTTATTTTTCCTGTGTATATGCCTCTTCTAGATCAGCATCTTCACCAATTCAACAGTTTTTTTTTTTTTTTTGTTTTTGGATGGGATATCATCAAAAGACCCCTGCCGCTCTGGGTGGAGCGGAAGGGAGTGTCAGACTCTTACTGTCTAAAATTCAACAGTCTACCTTATGGTTTTGGAAAATATAGGTAGTTTTTATTAGGTCATACAACGTCCGCACCACAGATATAGATAGACCTAGATAACGCAAATATCACGATCTATATGAAAACCAAGCGTGCCTTTTTTTGACAACCTACTATGACGTCACAAGCACTATTTAGTGATGGGAAAATCAAATCGATTCAAAGACGCCGTCGGGTGCGGCACCCGTCTCGCCCCACCCCCGCTCCACCTCCGCACCAGCGCTCACACTCAGCCAGCCAGCAGTCTCAAGACTGAGCGCGAAAATGGCGGCTTACAATTTTTGTACATAAGCTGGTGCGATTTTTGTCACGCGAAGTAATTGCTCCTGCGTTATCTAGGTGTATCTATATCTGTAGTTCGCAATAATAATGTACCACAATTTTTACTATACTATTTCTATGGATATTTCTAATCCACTGCTTCATAGGTTTAATAAATTAGTCTGCCTAACAACATAAATAACGCAAAGAATATGGCTAAACTCTCAAACTAAAAGAAAATACGATCAATGGTCATTTTATGTGTGTTACGCAATTACCCCGCAGTTGTAACTAGGTAGGTACATCGATCTTTTGGCGCGGGGCAAAAATGTGAATTAACGCCACCATTTTGTTTTACGGGTCCGTATCTTAAAAGGCAAAATGTAACCTTTATAAGATCACTTCCTTGTCTGTTCGTCAGTCAAGACCCTTTTTCTCAGGAACGCGTGAAGTTATCAAGTTGAAATTAATATCAAATATTTAAGGGTGCAATCCCTTGAAGCAGTGAAAAAATGAAAAAAATCAAACTTCTAAGTCAACGCAATCAAAAAGTACGGGCGTATACCTATGTTCCGAAATAAAAACCTATAGGATCAAATGTTTACCAACAATTCCCCGGGGTGTCAATGTCATTCAAGAGTCAAACGATACTTAGTACAGTTACAGTCGCGGGGTAGTATCTGCAACAAGACGTAGACACAAACCACGTCACAGCAGTCTTGACGTGTCAGTCTGTTGGCAATGAGACCACATAATGGGTGACGTAACTTATGCACATAATTGAGCGAACATGATGTTGGACCGCGCCCAAGCATGCCACGGTCACTGCCGGTGACATATCGCATAATACCGCTAATGTACTGCCGGTATTAGGGGAAGTGACCCGGGGGGGGGGGGGGGGGGGTTAGAAGAGGAAAATATGGAATTGTCACCATTGTTATAAAAGGTACTCTCGTGCAAAATTTCTTGCTTCTGGACCCAGAGTTTGAGGTTGTGTGTACAGTCACGAGCAAAAGTATGTATACACTTGGTTTTATTCAAAGGCGATTATCTCCTTTAATTTTCAATGAAATTTTAGGTTATTACGAACATAGTATTTTCGAACCCATAGGTTTAAAGTGTCATATTTCAACGTTGCATTTGTTATTTCACGAGAAAATCGCAATTGAAAGTTGCCAAGTGTTGACATATTAGTGTTCGTGACTGTACTATACTTAAGTATATGAATTAATATACATACTTCTGTTATACTAACTCAGAAACTTAAATAGAATCTGAGATTCGTTCATTCAGAGGGGCAATTCTCATAATTTTAAAAACGTTCACAGTCTGATTACAGTATCAATTTGTCAAGAATACCTCTAATTTGCCTACATTTTTGACATATTGATTGTCGCTCAGATGACATTGCGACTAGATTCGTTCATTATAAATGCCTTGACGAAGTCAAGCAACGTTGCGGGATGTTGCCGGCGACACAAGTTGCGAGAAAAATCGGTTATGGAATGAGAACGCTTATTCAACACAATCAATAACTTTTCATTAATACCCCAAAACATTTCCACATCTCTTTCAGTAAATCAGTAACACAATAAAAAAAACTCATATTGTGCAATATACATATTAAAATCTTCGTAGATTTACAATAAAATTTTTGGCGCTGTACCGGCACCGAATGAAAATATTGGCAGATGATAAAATTGCGGACCGTTTGGCAATCGGCCAGCGTGTAAAATGTAACATAACGCCTGAATTTTACATGCATTATGTTACGTTTTGATATCTCGAGTATTTTTGTTGTACTTTTAAAGTAAAAGGTGTTGATAAAACGTTTCATTTTCTGCATGATAGAAGGAACTGTTGTTAGTAAAGGTTACGTTCAATTTGGTTAGTCAATCATGTGTTTTTTGCGGTTTCTTGTTGATAATGAAAGCTCGATTCAAGTTAAAATCAACATTGGTCGAATTCATCATGAATTCCGGACCCTTTTCGAGTAAATTATACCCATTTTTATTTACTCTACCTTTGTTGAATTAGAATTCCTTTGCAAATAATTTCTGATATTTGTCAAGTGATTTTCGTCTGTTTGGCGATCCTTTTGCTGAAATACCTTTGGCAAACATGCCAATTTCTATCAAACATAATCATTCATATACAGACGCCAGCAGGTCAACATACCCCAATTTGTCAAATTTCTTTGATAGATTTTCAACCTTAGAACAAAGGAATAAGGTTCATATTCAATTGGGAAAATCTGATAGATTGGGGTAGCTTGATGTGCTGGCCTCTGTACCCATAGAATGGGCTCTGCAAATAAGATGAACGTATAACAAATATCACGTAGTTGCAAGGAGTTCCTTTTTTCGTTCATAAAAGAGCATAAATTCATTTTAGCATTTTTAAAGGTTACATTATACACGCAGGTACGTTTATAGAGTTTACTAGTAACGAATAATAAATTAGGAAAAATTAACTAACGTAATTTAAAAATCTTTAACAAGACCATCAAGATAGTAAGCACAGTGCCCAAGTTCGTCTTGAGAAAGAAGGTTTCAGTAACACAGTTTTCGTTTTTCTTTCTATCTTAAAAGAAAATGTCTCTGCTCAAGGAAGGTTTTCCAAGCAATCCTATAAAGAGCGTGAGGGCGCCGTGCTGCATTTTCCTTAGTAAATTAAACGAATGTCAACGTCTATTAGGAACCGTGTCCGGTATTACCCGGACGGACCGGTATTTACCGTCGCGCTGGCGCGTCTGGGTCCGGATGAAAAATAATACAAAGTCTCATATTTGAAATTGTGATATTTGTGAGATTGGTAGCAGGTTATGAAGGATTGTGATTTACATTATATTAAATTGTATCAAAGATTTCATCATCTTTTCTTAACTACTTATAACAATTTGTCGGAATTCCTTGAATTTTCCTTTGAGAAGAAGCTCCATTTTTATTATATTACTAGCTGCGCCCCGCGGTTTCACCCGCGTAAGTTTCGATCCCGTGGGAATATCGGGATAAAAAGTATCCTATGTGTTATTCTGATGTATAAGCTATATTACTGTACAGTTTCATCAAAATCCGTTCAGTAGTTTTTGCGTGAAAGAGTAACAAACATCCATCCATCCATCCTCACAAACTTTCGCATTTATAATATTAGTAGAAAAAGTAGGAAGTAGGATATATGATATGGTTGCAATCCTTCATCTGAGATTCTTTCGTTTTGATACTGGAGAATTTTTATTCATACACTAGCTTTTGCCCGCGACTTAGTCCGCGTGGGTTTCGTACTTTCCTCAAATAAATTTAACACCCTCTCCACCTCCCCCTGAAAGGTATTTCGAAAATTATTGATTACGATCTTTATACTTACTTTATTTAAAGAAATAAGTATTCGGGCCAATATTTTAGTTAAACTACCTAAGATATTTCAAATAAACTATCCTCCCTTTTCATCACGACAGGGCTTGTTTTTGCATTTGGTACGTTTCCATTTTTATGATATAAAGATTATTTATACCCATTTTCGTGTTAATGGAAGTTGAAGTTTCTACTCCTTAAACTTTATTACCCTTTTCCACCCCGGTAGGAGTCGAATAAGTAAATCCCTAAAACTCATACTTTTTTATTTTAAGTAAGTAAGTAGTAAACCCCTAAAAGTGACAATCTTTATTATTTACTGAGGCAAATGTTGAAAAGTTTCAAGTTTCTTAACCAAATGAATAAGACCACCTTTTCACCTTCACAGTTTTTATTCCCATAGGGGCGAAATATTGAAAACATGTTTGGGACGTTTCCATATCTTGACTCAAAGATTATTTATGTAACCAATTTCCCATTGAATCAAGCCACGCAATAAAATACTCCTCTGTGATATGGACTACACCCCGATAGGGTTAGATTTTCGAAAAACCCAGTCACACTTTTTTATATATTTTGGTCTTAAGTATACATACTGAGTTCCGAGTTTATATTATTGGACCGCGTGATAAAATTCTTCCATACAAACTGACACCCTCAATCTCCCTTTAGAGCAGAAAAACATAAAATGACAAACTATAATTTACTTAGATAAGTATTTGTGCCAAGTTTGAAGCTTAAATTTATTCATACCATTTTTTTTGAGTAAATCAAGCTACGCACTATAATACCGGCCTTAAAAATCGAACTACCACTTTTTTACCCGTCAGGGGTCTACTTTCGAAAGACCCATTTCTTATTACTTACTTAGGCAAATATTCCTTCCAAGTTTCAAGTTTATTAACCAAATGAATAAGATTTTTCGTATAAAGTTTTTCCCCACTTTTCACCCCACACAGGAGGAATTTTGAAAAATGTTTGGGATGTGTTCATAACTTGACTCAAAGATTATGTCCAACAATTTTCGAGTTAATCAAGCCACGCAGTAAAATGGAAAATTAACTACTCCTTTTCACCCTGTCAGAGGTAGATTTTCGCAAAACCCTGATACATGTTATTCTTTACTTTTGGTCTTAAGTATAAATACTGAGTTTCGACTTAATCGGAGACCGCACGTTAAAATTCATCCATACAAATGTTGACACCCCCTAATCGCCCTTTAGTGGGTAGTTTAGAAAAGCAAAAAATGCCAAAATTCATAACTTACTTAGATAAGTATTCATGCCAAGTTTCAAGTATATTAACCAAATGAATAAGATTTTTCATATAAGCTGTATCCCCACTTTTCACCCCCACAGGGGTGGAATTTTGAAAAATCGTTTGGAATGTGTTCATTACTTGACTCACAGATTATTTATACCAATTTTCGAGTTAATTAAGCCAGGCAGTAAAATTTGCCCTGTAAAATTAACTACCCCTTTTCTCCCCGTTAGGGGTAGATTTTCGAAAAACCCTGATACACGTAATTCTTTATTTTTGGTATTAAGTATAAATATTGAGTTTTGAGTTAATCGGACCGCGCGTTAAAATTCTTCCACACAAATTTTGACACCCCCCAATCCCCTGTTAGGGGGTAGTTTAGAAAAACAACAAATGCCAAACTTTATAATTTACTTAGATAAGTATTCGTGCCAAGCTTCAAGTTTATTAACCCAAGGAATAAGATTTTTCATATAAGCTATCCCCACTTTTCACCCCCACAGGGGTGGAATTTTGAAAAATCGTTTGGAATGTGTTCATTACTTGACTCACAGATTATTTATACCAATTTTTGAGTTAATTAAGCCAGGCAGTAAAATTTGCCCTGCAAAATTAACTACCCCTTTTCTCCCCGTTAGGGGTAGATTTTCGAAAAACCCTGATACACGTAATTCTTTATTTTTGGTATTAAGTATAAATACTGAGTTTTGAGTTAATCCGACCGTGCATTAAAATTCTTCCATACAAATTTTGACACCCCCCCATCCCCCTTTAGAAGGTAGTTTAGAAAAACAAAAAAGACAAATTTTCATAATTTACTTAGATAAGTATTCTTGCCAAGTTTCAAGGAATAAGAGTTTTCATACAAACTTTCATCCCCTATTTAACTCCCTCAGGGGTTGAATTTCGAAAGTTCCTTCCTTATTCCTCGTCTACGTTATAAAGGGAACCTCTGTGCAAAATTTCAGCTTTCTAAGTCCAAGGGTTTAGGCTGGGCGTTGATGAGTCAGTCAGTCAGTCAGTCAGTCAGTCAGTCAGTCAGGACTTCTCTTTTTATATATATAGATAGATTCTTCTAACTTAGATCAGCTCTCTCGTGATGCTGATTTTTATGACCTGGTTTATGAATTATACTAAACATTTGCGACATTTTGTAGGACCACCTAAGCATATTTAAAAATTCGTAGAAATAACATTAATATCGCACGTTGATATGTAATTCCATCCAACTTCCTGATTGCCTCCCCGTCTGCCACCACCCCAGCGACGTCACCCTTTGGACGGAAATCGTCGTTTTTTAGCAACATGTTTCGTACGTGTTTTCAAAGATGTTTTTCTGTAAAATGCGTTTCTATAAAAGGAAAGTTCATGTATAGGTCGTGTTGTATGGACAGTTTTTAAAATGATTGAATGATGGTGGTTCGTTACTTAGTTTTATTTCTACGAAACAGGAGACCTCCTGCAAATGCATTTGAATTTACACTTTTACAGACATTAATCAGAGAGGCAATTCTTGTAATTTTAAGAACGTTCACAGTCTGATCTCAGTCTTAATCTGTCACTCTGTAATACCTCTCATTTCTCTACATTATTGACAAGTTTTTGTCATTAACTGTCGCTGAAATGAGGTTTCGACTAGATTTTGAAAGTTTTTACAGGAATTTGCATTCTGATTGAAATCAAAAATATTTGTTACTTTCGCGAATTGTAACCGCGCATTACAGCGCTGAATCTCTACAACTACTGCGCATTTACAGCAGACATTTTCCGATATATGTGAATTCCAGAAACAAATAAAACTAACTTTTTCTGTTGATTCGGCTCACATACCTACTATCGTATCAGTTCGACAGCTATCTCACGGCCTTGCCACAACAATGACTGCTATTGCGAATCCATCAAGTATTTCGACAGACGATAGTGTGCCAAATAGAAAATATCATGAAAGAGTGATATTACTTACCCAATCTTAGCGCGACTGGCAATGTTTCTGAAACAAGAAAAACCACTATCAGGATCAGTTATCAGAGGTAAGCAGGTTTATTTCTGCCTTTAGAGAAAATGAGCCAATATACCTACAAGCTGGCAGGGACATCAGTTAGCATGGATTTAGTACCTACATGATTCTGGCCAACGTAAAGTATCACGTTGATTATTAAAAAAAAAAACAGCTAAGTATTACCTATAAAAGCGCAGCGAGGTCAAAATGTGAGGAACAGCTAATTTGAGGAACAGCTAATGTGAGGAACAGCTAATTTCTTTTTTAATAACCAACGAAAAGTTCAACCCAGATGGGTCCAAAACGGTGTTGGCCCAGTGGTAACGGCCGCGACTTACAAGTTGTAGGTCGTAGGTTCGAACCCCGTCAGGCGCTTTACTTTGTGTAAATTATTTCATCACCATTGCTCTTAAAACGGTGAAGGAAAACATCGTGAGGAAACCGGCAAGTCCTAGAACCAAAAATTCGAAGACATGTGGCATCTACCAACCCGCACTGGGCCCGCGTGGTAGATTACGGCCCACTTCCCCCCTCTCATAGAGAGGAGGCCTGTGTGTGTGTGTGTGTGTGTGTGTGCAGTGGGAACATTATAGGCTGATTATGGGTCCAAAACCATTTAGGTACTGAATCACTGAATCCATGGTAACTGCACCCTAATAGCGTAACACACTCATCATCATCTGCCTAGCCTTTTCCTTGTTGGGGTCGGCTTCCAGTCTAACCGGATGCAGCTGAATACCAGTATTTTACATGGAGCGACTGCCTATCTGACCTCCACAACCCAGTTACTGGGTAATACGATACCCCTTGGTAAGACTGGTACCTATAACACACAATCGCTTTATATATATAGTAATAGCGTAACACACTATCAGTCACAATCTGAATAATTTTGAAGGATGTTGCTAATCCACTGCTTCATACGTTCGAGAAATGTGTCTGCTCTACAACATAAACAACGCAATGAATTTTGTTGAACTGTCGAAATTAAACCCATTGCTACTGATAGTGTGTTTACGCAATTACCCCGTAGTTTGCACGTTGAGGTCCCTGCTACCTGTATACTATTAATGTCCAGTTCTATCTAAAAGTCAGTATTCATAAATTAAGGCTTTTACTTAATCCAATTAAAACGTAGATGCAGTGATTTAATAATAAATGCATTTTAGCGTAAATTCACAGCGTCTTAACAATAACTCGCGGTCACAATGGTATAATCACATTACCCGGAATGAATACGAAACAATTACGTTCTAAAACAAAACGGACTGGTACAGTCGGCGAAACAAGCAGTTGGACCACAAGTTATTACAAAACATCTCAACCTCGAGTTCAAAGTTATATTTTAATCATTGTGAATGTGAAGACTTTGTGTGTATTTATTTTTCTCTCTGTTCTGTTAGTTTTTGTCATGGTCTGGCAATTTGAGTAATTTATATGGCCTACCCAAATGTCCTTTCTTTGGTATTGTTCGACAAATCGTTGAGCTCCTTAAGTTTTGAGTAGAGCTGCACGATTTCTGAAAATTGCGTGCACTGACTGGACATGTCCACTCAATCTGTGTGGTTCTTTCCTGAAAAGACCATCTCATACATCGATCTACATGGTCTCCACACGATCTGACTAAGATTATGTCTGGACTTTGAAAGAGACTGTAACCTCTGAGTTTGTTTCGGCCTTTTTTCTCAGAACCTTCAGATAGGAAACGCCGACCTCATCTAGTTTTTAAAATATGATTGACGTGCAAAAGTGTTTGTGCAACCTATCAAAAATGAAATAATTTATCATTAATCGTGTTTTCATTGACAATTTGTCTGACTAAATAGTTAGTTGGAAGCACAAACATTGGACAGATTCTCTCTTAACGAAACCAAGTTAGTGTTTGTGTTATTTGACGTGAAAGTATAAATGTTCTCCTTCTTCTTTACAGATCTGCCGATCAATACCTACTGTAAAAATACCTTCGTATCAACTTTTGTGAAGTGAGCTTGAAATGAGCTGTAATTTCATGTAATGCCCACTGACACTATTAACAGCTAACTTCACTTAAGTTTTCACGGTCAGATATTTTACAGAATAGACCAGCTATTAATCAATAAAACTTTAACCTTTTTTTTACTTACGTTGTCCCACTGCTGGGCAAAGGTATTTTCCAGATCTCTTTCTCGGTAGCTTGTAGGTTTTTTAAAATTAATGTAGCGACTGTTGTTGTCAACCGTACCGCGACGGTACCGAGTGAGGCGTCAGTAAGCGTCTTTGCAGCTAACAGCCGCGTCAAGATAAACAGCATCGCGCAATGCCGCCATCTAGACAAGCGGAAACATTAGCCGACTTCTTACGACAAATTATATGGGAATATACGAAGAAGTAAATTAGACGGCACCGTTTATCTGAAGCACAAGAGCTATTCGGTATAGTAGTTATTTTGACGGTGTTGTTCAGCATCAGACGTTTACAACTTGATCATGTTGACGATAAAAGCTTCAGTTTTCAGCGATGCGGGTTTGGCTTACACAGGACCAGAATGTATTTTTTCAGATTTTTCCACAAACTATAATATCACAAAGGGTTACCGCTGCCCCGCAACATAAAGGGCTAAGGAAGGAACACGGGTGGGTTTTAGTCAGTAAGAGTCTGATACTCCTCTCTGCTCCACCCAGAACGGAGGGTCATTTGATGATTTCCCATCCTTAAAAAAAAAATGAATTTCACAAAACGAAAAAAGGGCTAACAATATATTTGCCCTCAACGTCTCCTTACATAATACTCAACAGTACATTTCCAGGCAGAGGTCTCCCAAGTCGGTGATGAGGACAATAATGAGTTTGACGACGGCTTCAAGAGCACTTTATTAAAGACAATAACTCCAGTGTGTGGGCGCTTTTCATACCAACAGTCTCTTATTGAATAGTAAGTAATTTGTTATATTTGAAGAAAATGGCTGAGTATACAATGGAATCGAGTTCCTTTGGGATGGTCATGGAAATTGAATTAATGTTGAACTGATGCTCAGGTGTCGCTTGAATTAGTTTGGTGAATTTATTTTATTCCGTGAGAGCCGTGATGACCCAGTGATAATGGCCGCGACTCACGAGTTGTAGGTCGTAGGTTCGAACTCAGACAGATTACCTATTTCATCACCACTGCTCTCAAACGGTCAAGGAAAATATCGTGAGGAAACCGGCATGTTCTAGAACCAGATATTCCAAGACATGTGACATCTACCAACCCACACTGGGCCCGTGTGGTGGATTACGGCCCACTCCCTCTCACAGAGAGGACGCCTGTGTCCCAGCAGTTGGAACAATAAAGGCTGATTATATATTTTATTCCGTTGTGATAGATTATTAAAGTCAAAATTACATTAATTATTTTTATAAAGGTCAGGTAGGCAGTTGCGAAAAGTTATCCCCTCGTTTATTTGAATATATGGCCTAAACTACATTTTTATGGTAATGTAATTCATTGAACATATTTTTTAGTTTTTTTTTTTTTTTCTTTTTTTCTTTTTTTTTACCTCAGAGTATATTTGGTTTTTTTAATAAATGCTACCAATGGCCCCGATGCTGTTGTTCACAAACTAAATTAAATTTAAGTTCAGTGCATCTTTATCTTTCTATTTCACTAAGAAAAGGACAGAAGATAAATATTAGTTTAGTCCTGTCAAATTAGGTAATCCATAGACAAGTATAGACGTGATTAAAAAATTGGCTACTAAAAATACTTACGTCAATTTACGTCAGGCGCTGACTAATTTGACAGGACTAAACTAATATTTATGTTTTGTCCTTTTCCTAATGAAATAGAAAGAAAAAGATGCACTGAAATTAAATTTAGTTTAGTTTGTGAAAAACAGAATCGGGGCCAATATCTTTTTTTTTCTAGTAAAACCCATACGTAAGCTTAAATCTATCTACATTATGTGCGTAGTAAGCGTAAGGCACAATACGATTCAAAAAACAAAGAAAGTCTACAAACCAAACGTATAAAGCATGGTTCCAAAATCGAACCACTGCCAATCTAACCAAACAAATTCGATATACCTAAAACAGAAGTACAGTCATGCACAAACAGATCTAGCGAACAAACCGCGCATAGAATCCGTACTAGCGACACGCTGAATCAATGTATGTTTTAGATCTGCGTAGCATGCAAACATGTCTAGCGTGAACCGCCACACGTACCTAGTTCACACAAAAACATCACGCATGGGAATCCCGGCGTGTTTGGTATAGATTATGTGTTTGTTCTGTTTGTGGGGAGAAACTGACATGGTTTTGCTGTAGACACAAACAGGTTGAAATAACCGACTGCGGGGTGTATTTCTCGGTATTTTGTCCATTAATATAGCCTCTTTTGCGTAAAAGGTTGACAAACAAGCCACGACGTACCGCCCTCTAGAAGGAAAGTAGCCGCCCTAGAGACACGTCCAATATCAAAGGAATTTGTTGATGCGTTTTCAACGTTGGTTACTGGTTCCTATAGTCGCCGGCACGTAACTTGGCAAGAGTCGTTAGATGTCTTTTTCGTTACTTTAACTTTCTTGTAAACAGACATGTTTAAAATTAATTTATGGCAATTACCATAGTATAATGACAAACGGTAAAAGTGACCATTTTCTTGTTGCACTGAGTGTACTTGCGCTAACTTACTCCCACTACGTCAAATCCTTGCCAAGTTACGTGCCGGCGACTGTAGCAGGCTGTATCATCTCACTGCTGAGCAAATTCCTACCTCCGTGACTTCCAGCATTTCGATCCAGTGGCGTAACTGCGTGACATACTAACAGCTTCGTTTTCATTCTGACAGTTCAACAACATTTATTGCGTTATTTACTTTGCTGAGCAGACAAATTTTTCGAACATATGAAGCAATGGATAAGCAATGTTCTTTAAAATGATTCAGATTGTGAGTATAGTGTGTTACGCATTTACGGTGCTGGGCTTTTGATAATGCATCATTGAGTTGTCCACGTTGAGTCTTGAATATTCATAATTTTGTTAAACCAGTAAGTTTGTTTAACCAGTAGGTACATGCCACACTCTGTCACTGCCTTCTGCTCCACCCAGAGCGGCAAGTCATTTGATGCTTTCACACCCTCAAAAAAAAAGTCCATGCCACACAGATTTTTCAGGCCGAAATATTAAGCGGTACATAAACGTGTTCTGAGAAAGCGTGACTCAACGTTAACTAGAGATATTTAGTTGAGTCCAAGCCTGTAATGAATGTCTAGCAATCAGTGTCATTCACATACACGTTAGTCTTTAGTTTTCGACAGGCGATATGCTTCAACTTACTAGGAAATTGGATCCATTTCAAAATAGATGAGGAAATTACTTACCTACAACATGTTAAAAATTCAATACGTATCAAGAAAAATGGGAGGTATGCCATTATAAACATCGACATAAACGAGGGTGATTACCCAGGTAAACTAAGTTTTTATCTTTCGAAACAAAAAATAAGTTATATGTTGTTTGTGTCCGAATCTTTTCGGGACTGAATTCTAAAGGATTTTTGTATTTAATATTATTGATTCGTGAGCTGTCTGCACATATACTTGGAGGAATGATAGACGTCTAACTAACACACATAGTCACTGGTGAAACGAATTATAATTTAAAAAATCATCTTATTTTAAAATACTCGAGAATTTAATAATAACACTAGTTTACACGGTTTTCATACCCCAGCTAAAAGGAGTGTACTACGTGAGCTCGACAAACGGATGTGCGATTAACGCTTATGCGACAAAACTGTACTGCGACTCACCATAGTTCGAATGCACGCTTGTGCGACACACTGAAGATCGACATCTTGCTAGTACGACATGAAGACATATTTGTATTCATAATCATATTATGTACTAGTATATATGATGACCTTGATGGCTCAGTTAGTTACAAACTCTTGGTAATGTTCCCGGATTCGATTACGGGTTATAAAACTTGCTAGCACTTTTAACGATATAATTCTTAAATTTCTTTGTGAACATTTCATGATTTTCCTCTCATTACGGAAACATTACAAATGTATCAACCCTGTTTGCAATAAACAAAACATGGTGTAAAGTACTGGTACTTGTGTGGACTGTATGTTCGCTTCAAATAAAACACTTCTTGTTCGCAGGTATTCAGACTTGTTTATTCTTCGAGCTTCTTCGGTAGACTACATTTTTGCCGTGAAAGGCGCTCGTTTTTATTACAAAAGTAGAGGGCGCAAGTAGTGGAGGGGGTACTCTTTACAATTTCTCAATGGCCCAATAAAACTAAATTCTGTGGCTGATGCCCCGTGCAGGTAGGAACCTTTCTCGACAGGTTCCGACCTGTTTACAAGTTCGGACTTACATTTCAGACGTTGGTGATACTTATTCTATCTTATTATAACAAAGTTAAACAATATTATGAACTTAATAACTATCTTATCCTATTTACAACTGTGTTTAATTTAACTTATAGGTACAATGCTCGGCGTCCGTTACATTCCTCCCCCCGGCGCAGCTCGCGAAGCCTCTTCCTCTTTCACTAGGACGACGAGCTTGCTTACTGGGCGTCGGAAGGTGCCGGTCCTGGTGCGCACCTCGACGACTCTGATGCCCCCGTCCGGTCCGCGATGCGTGCGTTCAACGACCCCCATCGGCCATGTGTTGCGGGGTAGCGTATTGTCGACCACGAGGACCACGTCGCCTGCTTGTACTGGTCGCGCGTCGTTCTGGGGCCCGCCACGAGGTACCAAGGTGGGGAGGTACTCGCGGAGCCAGCGCCGCCAGAAGTGATCAGCGAGCGCTTGACTGACCCGCCAGATCCGCCTGTCGGCTTCGTCACAAGGTCCCGTCGTCGGTAGCCCGTCCGATGATCCCAACAGGAAGTGGTTGGGAGTCAGGGCCTCGGGGTCACTGGGGTTCACGCTGACATGAGTCAGCGGTCTCGCGTTGATGGAGAACTCAGCCTCGGTGAGTAGCGTCCGTAGTACCTCTTCAGCTGGCGCCTTCTCCCGCAGGGTGACGCTTAGCGCAGTCTTTACGGAGCGCACCATACGCTCCCATGCGCCTCCTTGGTTGGGCGCACCCGGTGGTATGAAGCGCCATTCCATTCGATGCCGCAGCCCCTCATCTCGCAGCGTAGACATCCATTCGGCGTAAGCGTTGCGTAACTCCTGGTCGGCCCCACGGAAGTTGGTCGCGTTGTCAGAATACATGAGTCTTGGCCAGCCTCTGCGCGCAGCCATCCTTCTCAGCGCCATGATTGCTGAGTCCGTTGAGAGCGATGCGACGAGCTCGATATGCACGGCGCGGGAAGTGAGGTACGTGAACAGTGCGCCCCACCTCTTCTCTCGGCGGCGCCCCACCTTGACCATCATTGGTCCGAAATAATCCACCCCGCAGTTAGTAAACGGGCGGTGGAACGGGTCAAGGCGGGCGTGTGGCAGGTCCCCTGTAGCTGGTGTTTGTGGCGTCGCTCGCCGCCTCTTGCAAAGTGCGCAGTTCTTCTCGACAGCGCGTACTGTGGGCCGCAAGTGGATGACCCAGTACCGCTGACGCAGATCATTGGTCACGCGCTCTCTGTTGGCGTGACCCGCAGCGCAGTGCTCCCTCAGTACAAGGAGCTTCGTCAATCTGTGGCGACCGTCCATAATAATGGGCCGCTTTGCCTCTTGCGGTGCCGTGGATGCTCCGATTCGGCCTCGTACCCGCAGGAGACCGTTTTCTATCACAGGATCCAACTTGTACAGCTTGCTCGTCTTAGAGAGGGGACGGGCTGACTGCATCCTCTTTATATCGTCGTAGAAACTCTCCCGCTGCGCTTGTCGCAGGAGTTCCTTCTCGGCGCGCTCGATGTGCCTCAGTTCTAACTTTGCGGCTGCGCGTCGGCACATGTCAATGAAGGCGAGCGCTCTCGCTGTGGCCCTCACTATGGTCTCGTATCTTGAGAAGCGGGCAGGGTCAGGGAGCCAGCTGTCTCGTGGACCCTCGGCGAGGTGTAGGACTTCTTGATCGTCGTCGTCGTCGGTCGTCGCCTTCCCGGGCCATTGCTCCTCGTGTTGGCTCAGGAAGCTAGGCCCCTGGAACCAGCGATCGGATGCGCTGATCGGTGCATTGGTAAGTCTGGTGGCGTCGTCGGCTACGTTGTGCTCTGTCGGTAGCCATCGCCATTCTTCTTTGGATGTGTGTTCGGCGATCTCACCCAGTCGGTGTGCGAGGAATGGGGTATAACGTCGCATGTCGTGCCTTATCCAATGTACAACTGTGGATGAGTCTGTCCAGTACACGGTTTTGCTGATCTCGATGCGATGTTCCTTTCGGATAGTGTCCGCGAGCCTGGCTCCTATGACTGCCGCCTGTAGCTCTAGTCTGGGGATCGTTTGGGCCCGTCGTGGAGCCACCTTAGCTTTGGCGGCGACCAGCACGACACTCACGGTTCCGTCGTAGTGTTTCATCCTCCAGTAGGCCACGGTTGCGTATGCTTGCTTGCTCGCATCACATAGGACATGTAGTTCTATGTCCTCGTATCTCTTCATAGTATAGCTTCTGGGTAACCGGAGCTGGGCCACCTCGGCAAGTTGGGCGAGCCAGTCTGCGAAGATCTCGTTCTCTTGGTCCGGGATATGTTCGTCCCACGATCTGTAGGCGCCACAGGCTTTGCAACACTATCTTTGCACGTATGGTGAAGTGACTCAGCAGCCCCAGGGGGTCATATATTGACATGACCGCGCTGAGTGCTTCGCGCTTGGTTGGCACGCGCGCTCTCTCTCTCTCACTGATGCCGGGACTCGGGCCATGGCTGTGTTAAACCCGAGTTCGTCTTGCTCGGCATTCCAGTAAAGCCCGAGTATTTTATTTTCAGGCTTATCTCTTCCCAGGTTCGTTGGCGTGGTGGCGCGCAGCTCACGGGGTATGTTATGTAGCACCGCTTCGTCGTTTGCGCTCCATCCCCTTAAGGTGAACCCGGCGACTGCGTGCACCTTTCTTATTTCCTCCACCGTCTTCTGGGCTTCTTCTTGGTCGTCATAGCTCGCCACATAATCATCCATGTAGTGGCTATTCTTTATGGCTTCCAATGCTCGTGTGTATTCTTGCCCGTGTAAGTCCGCGTTATGGTTGCGGACATGATGGGTATGGTGAGCTGGCCGCGCCGAAGATCATACTAGTCATCTTATAGCAGCGCGGGGGACTCGTCCGGTCGCTGCCTCTCCATAAAAATTGCTGCGCCGGTTGATCTTCTGGTCGGATTTTAATTCGCAGAAACATTTCCTGTATATCCGCGGTGACAGCTATCGCCTTTTCCCGGAAACGGAATATTATTCCCGGGAGCGACAGTAGTAGATCTGGGCCTTTCAGCAGCCTGTCATTCAGGCATACGCCGTGACTTCGTGCCGCTGCGTCAAACACTAACCTCTGCTTGCCGGGCTTGTTTGGATTGCTCACGGCGAAGTGAGGTAGGTACCAGCAGACGGCGCTTGATTGTTCGGAACCGTCGCATGGTGCTGCGTACTTTTTCTCCAGCAGGTTATTGATTTGCGCACTATATTGCTCGGCGAATTCAGGCGAGGCGTCCATCTTTTGCTCGATCTTCCGTAATCGGCGGAACGCTGTTTCGTAGCTCGGTGGCATGGTGACATTGTCGTGTTTCCATGGCAGTCCGACTTCGTAGCCCCCGTCTATTTTCTTCGTCGTGGTTTTGACGATGGTCATTGCTCGTTGGTTGGCTTCACTTATTCTGGGTTCTCGCGCAATGCCAAGAGCTTCGATTCTGAAGTGGGCTTCCACTAGGTCATGAAGTTGCTGATGCTCGTTCTGCCGTTTCTCGTATTCATATATATGCAACACATTGTCTTGATTCACTATTGTGCTTCGTGCGGTCCCATGCACTACCCACCCGAGCTGCGTTCGGGATGCAGCCGGCTGGTTGGGGCCGCCGACTCGAAGTTCTCTGGAGACGATGCACTCCCAATTGTCCGTCCCCAGAAGGATTTTGGGGCGTGTCGGATCGTAACACACTTCGTTTCTTGGTAGGTCACGTAGGTGCTCATACTCCAGCAGGTCACAAGGTATCGCCTGCTGATGGAGCTTCAAGGCCTTCATGGTTCTGGCCTGAAGCTTGTGGGGTGCACTGCTCTTACTTATGCCCCTCACTTGCACTGTGACGATCTTGCTGTCTTGCTGTTGCGAGGCCATGTTGACCCCGTGGATGTGCAGAGGATGTGAGACCCCTTCTGCCCCGATGCTTGCAGCCAGGTCCTCGTCGATCAGGGTGATGGTGGCTCCCTCATCAAAGAGCGCATGTGTCTTCACCTCCCCCCGTGGACCCGTGATGACTACAGGGCACATCTTGAGGAGGACAGCCTTCGGGCCGGTGGCTGTTCGGGTAGCCACCGACATGACTGCCTCCTCCTTTGCAGGTTCTTCAGTCGCTGACTTTGGTTCGAGCGACTCTCTTCTTTCTTGATGCAGTGAGGCGTGGTGGGGCCGACGGCACTGGTCCACACCACACGGCTTTGCTTTGCACGTGATACGCCTGTGTTTCTTTTGAGCACACTTGAAGCATATCTTATGCTCCTTCACTAGTTCCCACCGTTGGTTCACTGTCATCACTTTATATTTTGGGCACTGAGTTAACACATGACTTTCTTTACAACACGGGCACTGTTCTTCTTCTCCGGTCCCTTCGACCGTGGTGTACACTGTTCCGGACTACTTCTTCAGGGTTACGGCAGGCCTAGTCTCCTTCTTCTGGGCTGCGGTCGCGGTGCTCGTCGGTGGGGCGTAAGTGTATCGCAACGCCCGGTCCGCTTCACGCATCAAGAAGCGAGACAGCATTATGATCTCAGGTTCTGCTGTCCCCTCGTTATCACTTGCGAAGTCACACCATCGGGAACGGAGATGTGGACTCAGCTTCTCTAGCACTTCCCGTGTCAGCAAGGGGTTATAGAGGTATCCCCTTCTGTCCATTGTCTTCAGCACACATATTGTATTTTGGACCTTGATCGCGAAGCTATTCAGGTCACTGGCGGAGGTACTTGGTTTGGGCATTTTCTTCAAGTCTTCTAGTGCTTTATCAATTATGACCTCTGGTCGGCCAAAGCACTGTTTTAACGTTTTCATGACAGTGTCCGGTTCTGTTGCTGCATGCAGAAGAGCAGCTACTGCTTCTCGTGCTTCGCCTTTGAGGCAGCTTCTCAGCCGCTGCAGGTTCTCTGCCGGTGACACGTTGTACATGTTGGTCGTGTCGTAGTATGATGACTTGAACGGCAACCACTCACTGACGGCACCAGAGAAAGTCGGCAAGTCAGTATGCCGAAGTCGCGGTCTAGCCATCTTCTCCAGGGTCGCAGCCAATTGATCTATGCTGTTCCTGGCTCTCGTCGGCGTCGGCGATCTTCCTCTTGGCTTCGGTTCTTCGGTGGCTTCACCCCCCTCCCCCCGTGTATTGACGGGGTTGGTGCGCAGCCACTGGTCCACCTTCTGGTGCTGATGATGTTCGTCAATTCGGTCTCCGTGATCACTTTCTTCATCTCGGATCACTGAGACCTCGGCAGCTAACCTTTTTCTTATTAAGTCTGCTTCGAGTTCTAATTCTTTGCGACGAATAGTGGCTAGTTTCTCGGCCGCTTCAAGCTCGGCCATTCGTAGCCGCGTCGTGGCGCTGGTGGTTGATCTCACCGAACGTGGCGGCGATCTTGCTATACGTCGCTCCGAAGATGGCCCTGCAGTCGCTAGGTCCGCGATGGTAGTGGGCCCCATCATCGTTTCGATTTGTGGTGATGCAGGTGGGTCTAGGGACAGCCGGCGGAGTCTCTCACGTTCTATTCGCTCCGCTTCCCGGCGACGTACTGCCACTAACAGCCCCTCGTCCCTTCGTTCCTGGACACGCTTCTGTTCTTCCAACTCTGCGAGGTCGCCCTGGCTTCTTGTGACCACCATCTCGATCGTTGATGATGATACACGCTGACTTCACAGAGTTGTTCGGCGCTGGCTGCAGTGTAATTCAGTTCGCAGGTTCTTCCGTCCTCGAATCCGGCTCCGTAGGACCAGACTGTAAAGTACTGGTACTTGTGTGGACTGTATGTTCGCTTCAAATAAAACACTTCTTGTTCGCAGGTATTCAGACTTGTTTATTCTTCGAGCTTCTTCGGTAGACTACATTTTTGCCGTTTTTTTTTTTTTTTGGAAATGGCATCTCGCAGTTCAACCTGTAGGAGGTTGTCGACTGCTTAACCGGACTTTCCTGTGGATGCCTTGAAGTTAAGGCCTCCAGCCAGGGCTTAAAAACTAACTAAAAACTAAGCGACTCACGCTAAGGGCACCCCCCGTGGGGTTCGGACCTCGGCTTAGGGCGTCGCTGGAAGAGGGCAGCAAGGGACAGGCTGGATCGGTATTATTTAGGGACGAATTTAAAACTACAGGCTCAGCGGCGCGGGCTGGCTCGAGCAAGGGTCGGGGTGGACTAGGTACGGGGCGTCGCGACGGGCCTCGACGGCGAGGACGATAGGACGGCTGTCTGGGCTTGTACTTGTTTAAAGTACTTGTTTTTTTGCTACTCTCCTGTAGGAGGGTCGTAGCGTCGTCAGGGAGGGTGAGAGTATGCCTCGGTCGGCGAATCTTGCTTATGCGCGAGGGAGTGTATCGGGAGGCCGCCGCAATCAGGGGATTGGGGTGTTTGATGGCAGAATCAAAGAAGCGCTTGGAGAGGCGTTTCATGAACTGCTGGACGGTGGGGATTCTAAGATCGAGATGGAGGTTGATGTTCCGGACATAGAAGGGGGCTCCCGTGACCTTTCTAAGGAAACGGTTTTGGAGGGTCTGCATTTTATGCAGGTGACGAGGCTTGGCGTGTGCGAAGACTACGCAAGCGTAAGTCATGATAGGGCGGATGACCGCGGTGTAGAGTCGCAATTTGCACTTCAGTGACAATTTGCTTCGGGCAGTGAGAAGGAAGTGGAGCCTACCGAGAGCGAAAGCGGCTCGCGAACGAGCCGTCTTTATGTGCTCTCCGAAAGTGAGGTGACGGTCGAGGGTAACTCCTAGGTACTTCGCTTGCTTACCCCAAGGTATCTGTTTGCCGTACATAGTGATAGGACTGGGGAGGGGGGGGGGCGAATCGACTATGTTTGGAAAAGAGAACCGCCTGACTCTTGTCAGGGTTGACCTCGATTCTCCACTTCCGGAACCAAGCGCCTAGGACGTTTGCGGAAGTCTGGAGAGTACGGGCGATGGCGTCATGACAGCGACCTGTGTGATAAATGGCAGTGTCGTCGGCGAATAGAGCCAACTGTGCCTTTTTACACGTGGGAATGTCGCTGGTGAATAGGGTGAACAGGAGAGGGGAAATAACGGAACCCTGGGGGACTCCGGCACGGATGGGGTGAGGGGTGGAGAGTGCGCTCTCGACGCGGTAGCGAAAAGAGCGATCCGACAGGAAGTCTCGTAAGATGAGCACGAGACGGTCTGGCACTCCAAGAGAGTATAGCTTATATAATAAGCCATTGTGCCAAACTTTGTCGAATGCTTTCGCTATATCGAAGAATAGGGCGCCTGTCGTAGCACTGCGCTGAAAGCCAGCGCTGATGTGCTCGACGATGCGGTGGACTTGGTGGATGCAAGAGTGTTTGGTTCGGAAACCAAACTGCTCGTTAGGGATGAGGCTCTTTGCCTCGGCATAGTCTTTGAGACGCTTAAATATAAGCCTCTCGTAGATTTTGCCGAAGACATTAAGCAGACTGATGGGGCGGTAGCTGGAGGGCTCAGACTTGGGTTTGCCTGGCTTTGGGATACCTATGACGGTGGCTTCTTTCCACGCGTTCGGGAAGATGTTGTTGCTCATGGCGCCATTGAAGATGGCGGTCATGAGTAGTATGAGTGGGGCGGGGAGGAGCTTGTACACCTTATTGGTGATACCGTCCGTGCCGGGAGCTTTGCGGGATTCGAGCCCCTTAATGATGTCTTGCACTTCGTCAGGAGTGACGGGAGGCAGAGGATCATCGGGGTCTTCGACTGGTGGGAGGGAGGCTCTACGTTCGACCTCAGCGTTCACCTTGTCGAGGTGTGCTCGGTCTACTGGTTGAGTGCTGGGGACATTTTTGCCGTGAAAGGCGCTCGTTTTTATTACAAAAGTAGAGGGCGCAAGTAGTGGAGGGGGTACTCTTTACAATTTCTCAATGGCCCAATAAAACTAAATTCTGTGGCTGATGCCCCGTGCAGGTAGGAACCTTTCTCGACAGGTTCCGACCTGTTTACAAGTTCGGACTTACATTTCAGACTTTGGTGATACTTATTCTATCTTATTATAACAAAGTTAAACAATATTATGAACTTAATAACTATCTTATCCTATTTACAACTGTGTTTAATTTAACTTATAGGTACAATGCTCGGCGTCCGTTACATATGGTATGGTATATACTTCGTTTATTGGTAAAGTGATCGCATAATCGTGTGTCGCACAAAATTGCGATGCACGTTACTGAGAAAGACCATCTTTGCGAAGCCACTACACTTCAATGCACATTAGTACCGCGATAGATCTTCACTGCGATACTACTTCACTTCGATGCACGTTACCGCGAAAGATTTTCACTGCGATACTACTTGACTTCGATGCACGGTAAAGGTATTTGTATTCTTATTCGCTCGTTCTTGCTTGCTATGTCGACGGAGCCCCGCTTCGCGGGGCTCCTATTTCTGTGTAAAGGGTTTAAAGTAACCTAACCAAACCTAAACTCGGGGTGCCCTTCGTTCGCTCTTGCATCCTACGTCACTTATTGCGTTCGTACATCGAAGCCAACTAGTATCGCAATGAAAATCTTTCGCAGTAACGTGCATCGAAGTCAAGTAGTATTGCAGTGAAGATCTATCGCGGTAACGTGCATCGAAGTGAAGTAGTATCGCAGTGAAGACCTATCCCGGTAACGTGCATCGAAGTGTAGTGGCTTCGCAGATCCAGTCTTTCGCAGTAACATGCATCGCATTTTTGTAGCATCGTATTAGCATTTATCGATATTTTGTGCATCGAAATTCCGTATTCTACTGCTGTAATACTGCACCAACGTACCGTCGAATTACAGTACTGCCGCACTACCGTAGTGTCGCACTACCGTGGTGTCGAACTGCTGTCGCGCAATCATTTGTCACACCAGCGTGATGTCGATCTTCAGTGTGTCGCACAAGCGTGCATTCGAACTATGGTGAGTCGCAGTACAGTTTTGTCGCATAAGCGTTAATCGCACATCCGTTTGTCGAGCTCACGTAGTACACTCAGCTAAAAGTTGTTATTTTATTATTAATGTAAGTAGAATTATCCAGAAAAAATAATAAAAAAAATTCTGTCACGTCTGGTTTGAGAAATATTTATTAACTGAACTGAAATACATAATTATAGTATTAATACAAAAAAAAAAATAATAATAATAATTTTTGCCTTTTTTATAGTTATTCGAGTCAGTTTCCTTTATAATGGACCAACACTAATCCCCTAACATGTTTTCATCCCAAAATCCATTAAATAATGAAGATATGCACTTTTGAACACATCTACAATAGGTCTTCTCTTTTTTGAAAATATAAACTGTCCACAAACATAACAAAAACGATCAGAATTTTGTTTAGACTTTCTACTTACTCGACATTTTAAATCACTCGAAATAAGATAATTGTCGTTTGAAGCGAACGAATAAACAATAAACTGTCGTCACCACTTTAAGTAGTTAAAAGAAAACATTTGACAGCAGGAAGAAATTGTGACGTAATAAAATATTTGTGCTAACACTTTTAGGTTTAAGGAAGGTAGATTAACATATTTATATACATTTATTTGGGGGTATAAAAAAAAGTTAAATTTTGTAAACTAGTGTAATCGTTACAAATTTTCAAATTGCCTTTTTAACTTAGGTACTTAAAACGAAATGAAACATGTGACTATATATATAGGTCATTTGACATTTTTGGGGCGGATACCTTAACTTAATTGCTTTAGTTGTCGGCCAGTTACTGGGATCTAATTTTAGGTAAAGTCAGGGAAATTAAATTAATTATCAAACTACCAACTTAAATTGTCAGTATATTCAAATCAGAACGGCCGTTCTTGACAGTTGTATGAAATGGCTACAATACGGCTAAGTGTGAGGCCATACGAACGTAATTTTGTGTTGTTTGCTGACTCACGCGCGTTATTTCAACCGAATTGCGCTCAGGGTGAGGGAGGGGAGAGAGGCAAGCGCCAGTTAACTAGTTAAATTACAGAATGCGACTGAAGTTATGTCCATCCGTCTGCCAGCCTAACCGAATTTCAGTTGAACGTAAATTGCGTTACTCAAAATACGCGACTCAAAGCTCAAAAAATTACGCTCGTTTGGCCTCGGCCTAATTGGCGTTATTTGTCACTATGGTAAACAATTAATTTCCCTGAGCTATTTCATTAAGAATGTCTTTTCAACTACTATAATATGACTACACTCAAGAAACTATTCAACAGACGAACCTTAAGACATTTTCCATTAGGTACAATTCCCTCTGCCTCATCCAGCTTCGCCCGACATCTGTTACCCAAGCGTATACAGTGCTTCAAATTCATTAAGAGCATATATTATGAGTGCCAGCTAAGACCAGATTAAATTCAACTCCATGAGCTTGGCTGAACGTGCTTTGTTCACGATATGACGTCATGGTTGTGACTTCATAGCGAGATTGAAGAATGTTAGAGTTGCGTCATCAGTTCGTTGTGTGTGGTCTTTTGTTTCGGGTATTGAATGAATTGAGGAAGTGTGGAAAATTGATTGTTTTTTTTTTTCATTGTTGTGAGCGTGTTCTGTGTGTGATGTAAGTAGTTTTATTACGGGAGATGCGCTAATGACCTGCAAATTACAAAAAACGTATGAAAAATTTAATGTCGCGGGCTACCCTGACGGTTTCGCCTTATAAATGATAATGATAAATAATAAATGATAAATGATTTTATTTCTGTAAGTAGGTTTGTACAAACACTTTTACATGTCAATCATATTTTTTTAAAACGAGATGAGGTCGGCGTTTCCTAACTGACTACTCTGAGAAGAAAGGCCGAAACAAACTCAGAGGTCACAGTCTCTTTTAAAGTCCAGACATAATCTTGGTCAGATCATGTGGAGACCATGTAGATTAGTGTCTGAAATGGTCTTTTGAGGAAAGAACCACACCGATTGAGTGGACCTGTCCAGTCAGTGCACGCATTTGTCAGTAATCATGCAGCTCAACTCAAACTTAAGGAGCTCAACGATTCGACGAACAATACCAAAGAAAGGACATTTGGGTGGGTCGCATAAATTACTCAAACTGCCAGACCATGACTAAAACTATCTGAGAAAAAAAAAAAAGGCAACATGAATACATAGACAGAAACAATAGCTTAGCATAATGAGCCTCTAATGTTCCCACCGACTGGGACCCAGGCCTCCTCTCGGTACGAGAGAGTGATTTTTCGATTTTTTTGGTTCTAGGACATGCCGGTGGGAGGCAGTCACCTCCTTCTGCGAAGCAGTCATGCTAGCGAAGGAGGTGGCGGGACGGCTGAGGGAGAGAGCCTCACGTCCCAGCCGCCGCGGGAGACGCTCCGGGCGTCGGGAGCCGCGTGACGACTCCCGGCCACCGTAGGCGCGGGCCTGCGGGCGGAGAGTAATGGGTAACTCTCCGTCCGATCAGGACCAGGCCCGTGCCGGACGGCTCGTACGTGTTCCACGCGCGCCTCAAAGAGATGTCAGCATTAAGGAAGGGGCCCGTAAGGGCCGAAGCCTGCCGGGGCAGCGGGATTGTCCGAAAGGGTTACCGCTGCCCCGGAACATAAAGGGCTAAGGAAGGAACACGGGTGGGTTTTAGTCAGTAAGAGTCTGACACCCTCCTGCTCCACCCAGAGCGGTAGGGGTCATTTGATGATTTCCCATCCTCAGAAAAAAAAGGACATGCATTCCTCACGGTTTTTTTTTTACGTTTTGAAAGGAGTTGTCAGTGGTGATGAATTAATTCTTAATTCATGCAAAGTAAAGTGCCTGATTGGGTTCGAACCCCGGACCTACAACCAGAAGCCTCTTATTTTTCCATAGTTTTAACGCGAGCATTTGTTTTAATGTTGATAAAACGTGATTTGAGTTTTTCTCGTTGGCAACATTGTTAGTCGGCCTTAGTAGTTAAGCAGTTTGGTATCTACATTTTGCACCTATTTAGACCCCAATTAAGTTAATTGCCAAGTCAACTTGCATGAACAATGGACTTGGCTACTATTTCACGTTTAGTTTTTGCATACAACTGGCCTGAAAAACGTTGATAAGTCTTGAAAATTTTCGGCTTAAGTACTTCGACAGCTTATTTATTCATTTATTTATCTATTTATTTCAGGCATCAAGGCCCATATCAACACATACAATACAATAATAATATAACTTAAAATACTATAAACATGTACACTTTTATAACTGCACTAAAAAACTAACACACACGAAGTGTCTGCGTCGTGTTTCGCTGACTGGTGTCATGTAGCCGGCCACGAAACCGGCGGTACACAACACCCTGCGGCCAGAACTCTTCCTTGAGGAACTTCTCGAGATTATGTGTTGTGACGCGACTCCAACTTCTCGACCCTCAAAGACCAGTTGGTCTTCACACGCATGTACTCCACGATCTCCTCAACCTTCGTGGAGTGGTGCAATCTGGACACGTACAGCTGCGTCGTCGGGATTGCCGGACGCAGCAGCATGTTGGGTCCTGCCAGCGCGGTGCCGCACTGGTTGCGACAAGGAAGCTTCTTCTTCTTCTTCTTCTCCACTTTGATGAAACCATCCTTGTCGCACGTGTCCTTCTCTGGACCCTAAAGCCCAAAAATAAAGTAGCCTCTACAAGTGACGTCACGAATGGGCAAGTCGGCTACGCTTCCGTCCGGTTGTCTAGCTGATTTTTCTACGGCAGAATTGGAAAAATTTCTCACCTGTACATATTATTGTCTACATTTCTTTTCCATTTTTCCTTACTGAGGTGTGCTGAAAGAATTAAGATATAAGCAGTGCTTTGCACTCAATAGTCATAGATGTAGGATCTGTATCTATTTACAGTAAATAAATATTATAAATTGAAGTCGCATTTCGTGTCTGTCTGTGTGACCGCGGTTTTCTTCTAAGCTCCACAATTAATTTTCATGCGGCTTTCACCACCATTTAATAATTGATTCTGAAGGCTTATTTATTTATTAAAACGTTATCTATCTAATCTAAACTTATAATAAATCTGTAGAGAGGTCAATTCTGTACATGAAATATATTTCCAAAATAACTATCAGCGGGTGATTAGTGATCGTTACTGACGCCAAAAATGCAATCAGTAAAATTTTTGTCTGTCTGTCTGTCTGTCTGTCTGTCTGTCTGTATGTTCGTTATAGAAACAAAAACCACTCGACGGATTTCAACGAAACTTGGTACAATTGTTCTTCATACTCCTGGGCAGGTTATAGTATACTTTTCATCACGCTACGATCAATAGGAGCAAAGCAGTGAAGGGAAATGTTGGGAAAACAGGATTTCTTTTTAGGTGAATTAGTAATAGGTTAGTAGTAGTTAGTTAGTAGTAGGTAAGTTTTGGTTAATTTATGTTCAGTTTTTTTTATATTAAGTAGGTAAAAGCGTAGGTACTTTTATTAATTATAGGTATAGGTATTATTAATTATAGTAGTTATAGGTATTTAGTTTTAAGTGAAGTAGGTTTTATTGTATATTATTTTATATATTAGACGTAGTTATATATTTTTAGTTATTCAAGCCCCAAGCGGACGCCGGCGTCCGCCCGCTATTGTCTTGAAAAACGCGTTGAATGAGAAATACGCGTTCTCAAGAATCGGCAGAAGAAAGAGCACGGTTAAACTCTATGAGAGTTAGTGCCTCAATTTCCGGAAGTCATTATTCCACGCGGACGAAGTCGCTGGCAAAAGCTAGTGCACAAATAAAAAAAATACTCTACAAAGGCGGACTTAATGGCTGAGGCATTTTCTACCAGTCAACCTTATGGTGATGCAGAGCCAAAACATGGCAGGTACAACATACGGGATAAACAGCTAGGAAATTACTATAAAATACAAGAATAAATACTAATCAATATGAGTATAAAACATTAGTATTAAATACGTAATAAACAAATCTCGATGTTTTGTCAATTCGTCGAAATTGCACGATGCAGGAGCGGCTCACTATCCTACTTTTTATTCCTACTAATATTATGACGCGAATTTGTAAGAATGCATGGATTGATCTTTGTTACTATTTCACGCAAAAACAACACAAAAAATAATCTGTAAAACCGTCACAAATCCCTTTAAATAAAAATAAAATAAATGATTAGTGTTTTATTGCAGGCAAAATACCCAGACATAATACAAAAAAATACAGTTAAAAAAAATTAAAGCGTAGATATTTTTTTAAACTCTTTTGCTAAAGTTAATTGTACAATTTAGGAATTCGTCTCTCAAGGTCAGCACACACACAAATTAGATAAGCAAAGGTCCACAGATCTAAATCCAGCAAGCACCTACCTAATTGAATATACTGCCCCAAAGGGCTAGGGGTCAAAATGTCGCAGCGGCACATTTTATCTTTGTTTGTCCCTAATTTATTAATATTGCAAAAACCCGCGAGAATAAAATGTTTAATTTATTGTTAATTAAAAATGTGTTTTGTTGAGTGTCTAATTTGTTGAATAAGAAATTATTTTTCTTTGTCGAAATTATCAGATTAATTTATTTTGCTTTGTGTCTGGAATTTGTATTAGAATCGTTAGAGTACCTACGTAAATATTAATGAGCACTCATCGGCAGCTATTTTATATTTTAATCACCTTAAAAAAAGGAGCTTATTGTTTAATTTTCCAATATAAAGAGTCAAATTAAATTACTTAGCGAAACTTAGCGCAAACTGTTTTTGAGATTTTTAAGACTGTTTTTTATTAAGTTCTTTTGAATAATAAAATAAGGTTATTAGTTCCTTTTCTCATGTAAGAGTTTAATTTTGTTTTCTTCGTATGTTAGTAGTTTAATTGTTATTTTTTATGATTTTTTGTTTTTATTTGTACGCCTTCAAGGCAAAACATCGCGCACTTATAATACCTAATCTAAGATCTTTTAAACGTAAAAACCTATGTTTCACAAATAAACGCTGATTCTGATATTGATATATTAACGCTATAAAACAAAAATAAATTAGTTTGACAATTTTTTTGAAGGGTCACCGACCGCTGTTATTGTAGTCACTTGAAATACCAGTTTAAAAATCAGCTTTTTACTGTGTAAACTTCACAGACGTGATGGGTATCGATGTCTCAACACGACAAAACTAAAGAAAACAGATTTTCTCTACTCATACTTCAAGTAACAAAACATCAGTGGTCGGTGACCCTATAAAAAAAAAAACATTATTCAAATCTTTTTTTTTTTTTTTCATTATGAAGTGTTTATAAATCGATACCCACCACGTCTATAGAGTTTCGTTAGCTAATTCAATTTGACTCTGTATTATAATAGAGATGCTTGAAAAATTGTGTTATTATGCAACTAACTTTGAAAAAGTCGGTTATTTACCGACTTTTTCAAAGTTTTTATTGTTGTTGGTGGGTAATTGCAGTAAAGTTCTACAAATTGCAACGCCTGCAATTACCACTGCTTACTTGTAGCTTCGTGTTTTCTGTTTCTAGTTTTCTTTGCAATCAACTAATAGGTTCTAATTTTATTTCAAGATCAAGTTACGTTAGCGGGTTCCTCGTTTGAGATTGAGTTTATTCTAGTTTGTTTATTCTCAAATGGTATAAGTGAGGCGTGCTATACATTTGTTCGGGCAGATATGATTCGGCACAGCCGGGCGGCAAAATCGAATATAATACATATATGAATATATGTTCAGGAAAGAACCGCTCGGCTTAGCTCGAATTGTGCCGAGCCTACCTAAACATGATTCAGTGAGGGTAGATGCTGAACGTAGTTTGCCGATCAGCACGAGGCAAATAAAAACCCGCGTTTATTGCGTACCATAATGAATGTAGTTGGTAGGGAAATATTAATATATTAGTCACAATTATGGACCTGTTGGGCACAGCATATATCAAATAAAATAGAGGAGGAAAAACACTGGGTGTATAATGTGATACATTTTGGAACGTGTAAGAAACAAACAACATTAACAGTTTTAAAATTATAACAATAATACGTACTATTATGAAGGACGGGACGGTTGACCTGGGTCGCGCATGCCACCGTCCGGGTGAGTCCATCAGACAAATTATATCTGGTTGTTCTCGTCTGGCTAACAGCGAGTACTTGCACAAGCATAATTCAGCTAGGATTATTCACCGGCAACTTGCTTTGAATATAAACATGTGGATTCTCAGGTACCGTATTACAAGTCCCGCCCAGTTCTTGAAAATGACCAGGTCACGTTGTAGTGGGCTCGATCTATAATTACTGAGACTATTGTCGCCAATAACCCTGATATTGTAGTGATAGATCGATTAGCGCGTCGGACAATGATAGTCGATGTTACCAAAAGTTGAGAAAGAGAAACTCGATCAACATCTGTCGAGATTCTCATAAGGCGGTTGGATCAAGGGCCTGATTCAAAAGGGTGTAATGGCAGTACTCCTCGATACAGCTCGCATTGTGACGAGGTTCCTGTGTCTGGAGCCCTAACCCGTAGCTTGCCTTGCTCCCCACATCAGCGGATCACTTATCTATACTTCTATATTTATATATTAATACTAGTTGACCCGGCAGACTTCGTACTACCTCAGTCGATAAATAAAAGCCCTAAACTTTTGTATAAATTAATTTTAAAACAAACAAAACGAATAAAAAAAACATTTTAATGAAGCATGAAGTGTTATTATTATTTTGCAATAAAGTTCAAATTGACTCTACGTTTTATTTAGTAAACGTTTGTATGGGATATAGGTTGACTGGTAATTAGTGATCGATACTTAAACACATAGTTGTACTCATCATATTAAACAACTTTCCCGAAACAAAGATTTTTTTTATTTACCAAATGCATGACTCCAATCACGCCAATACAATATTGACTGAAAATAAGCTTATTATGAAATCCGTAACTCAGCAGCCAAGGCTCTATCTAACCTCCAACTTTGAATGTCTGGAAGATTGAAGTCCCTATTTAATATGTTGATAATTTCCAATACACTACTTATTGCATAAAAACCTAAGAAGGTTTACAGTAACAAGACAATTTTGGTTTTAACGATTACGCTTTCGATATTCGATCACATTTTATCCCAACAGCTTCTAAAATCAGTAACTAGGAACAGCAATCGACGCACCTCATATATTTCTTATTACCAACGACCTGAATCTGTTCTTATCTACATAACAGGATCAGTCGTTACCAACAGGCGTGTCTAATCGATGGACAAAATGTTACCGATGCCTGTCTTAGCGTTGGATAAACAAATATCGAACATTTTCCATCACCGTTCTCATATTTAAATTATTTTCCTTTTCTTGTTAATGCTCACAATTCATGAGAAGCTCGTTATTGTTAAAATATTAGGCACTCAGCAAGGTGTGCTAATCAAGGTGCGCCGGATGTATAGTGGACCACGTAAGTGCTTTATGACTTTTGACAATAATTTCCACTTAATTGAAACTTCACTTCTCCGTCTCGCTGGCACGACAGTTATTCAAATTTTGTTGAAACAAAACTTCGCCACTTCTACAGCAATATCGATGACAGCGCAGGTCACTTTGGCCATATGTTTTGGGGAACAGGCAGAATAGGTGGAGCATAGTTTGCAACTCAGCTCCACATCCACTCCCTGTTGCCGTTCCGTCGAGGTAGCCCCACTTTACGAGGTTCGACATACACCTTCCCACTCGGCTTCGAAGCTTCATTAAAGTTGAAACTATTAAACCGTCGTAGAAACAACTTGTTTTAAGACGTGCAAGTAACATTAAACCTTAGGGTTTTATAGCAATTACAAGGTCGACTATATATTTTAATATCTTTCATTCAACTCATGAAAGCGTTTTTAATGCATACTTTAATTGAGTGTGGAATGTTTTGGAACATATCCCAATAAGGGATGACGGCAATAAATCAAGTTAGCCTATCGCAGTCTGCCGAAGACCCTCAGTGGATTAATCAATCACGGCACCAACGTGTGACTTCGTCAATGATAAAAAGTGACCTAATTAGTTAGGATTCCCGTTGAGGGTAAATTATGTGCTATCATCTGGCCATCTCTATGGTTTGGAATAATTGGTTCTGGTATTTGTGTTACTAATTATACCTATACTGTTAAAACACAGAAGTTTTTTAACACATTTGAACTATCTCTGATACGTTTTTAGGAGGAGGTACCTACGAGTTTTATCCACATATACCAAAAGCTTTTAATTTTAACTCTCAATTTCACATAAACAGCACACCGGTAACTAGGAAATCCCGGTAGGAATTCCAATGCAATTTGAGACTACTACAATTCTGTTCCTCAAATCTACATAACACGATCAACCGTTAACAGCAGCCGAGTCTAATCGACTGCTAAACGATTGTTGCCGATCCCTAGATTGAGTATCGATAAAAAAAAATCGTTCTTTTATTGAACATCCCATAATCTGATACTGAGGATCTTCGTTGAGCTGCTTAGGACATTTGGGGAATCGTTTAACTTGTTTTTTTATGCAAAATACGGTCTGAGAAAGGAGGTTACCTGAGTGTCAACTGTCAAACGATTAGGTAGATTGTTATCAAAGAATGAGCAAGTAATCCAATCCAATCCAATGGAAATACTAGGTTTGCAGCCCCTACCCCTCTTCTGATGGACCCTGTAATAACCTGAATTTAATAGATGCCGTGCACATTTTCAAAAACTTGAAATGTTTAGTTCGGCTGTCTCCAATTTCGTAGGACACAATTCTTTTGAAAATAATACTTTCCAGCGCTCGTTCTGCAACCTGCATCTATATATACGAATACCTATTTAACTGAATCTACCTTCTACACCAATAAGTATTTATATTTATTGCTTTTGTGCAGTAGCGCAGTGTCGAGCAGACTTCCGACCGCACCGGAACAGACACCCTCGGGCACCTCCGCGGCACTCGCCAGATGTTGCGACAAAACGCATTAATTAAATTGTATTTTACAACGTAGACACGGAGTAACTATTATTTTTGTTGCTTTAGGTATGTTTTAAAGAAAATCTCTGGCGTTTAAATAGAATTTTGCCATCGTCAAGAATTGCCTATCAGCTGCCCATAATAGGGGCAAAGTTGAAATATTTCTCCAGTTTTCTCATATTATATAAAAATAGGGTACATGCTGCGTTAATATGACACATCAAGTTTCAGGAAGACAGAAAGGCTCAACTCACACTGGCGCAGAGTCGAAGCGACGCGACGCGTCATTCATCTCTATTGTTCTATTATTTAAGTACCACTCGAAAGCGAACCCACTCGACTCCAGCCGAGCGTCGACGCGCGCTTTCATATTTACATAGCACAAATTTGTACTTAAAAAAAATCAGCTGTTCCCTACATTTATCTTCGTCGATCTCGTCAAAATGTAGGGAACAGCTGAATTTTTTTTCGCGATTTCAGGTTTGGTCCCATAGTAAAAGTTGTTCATTATGATGATGAGTACAATGACCTCTTAAGAGGTTGCTGGTGTTTTTCAAAGAACCCTGTATACCGCCCCGTATAATAACTGCTCTCGTAATAATCTCTCTAATAGTCGAACTGCCCTTGCGAATGAACCTCTTCTACTAAGTACCACTAATGAAACCGGCTTTAGAAGTTTCAATACACTTCAAATTAACAAATCGCTAACGACTTCAAATACGTAGGAAAGCCAATCAATTCTGATTTTAAAACTCACAGCACACAACCACTTCTGTACATTTCGTATCGTCAGTAAGCATATTACTAAGGTCGGCTGATTCCTTTGTTTGTCAGTTAATATGCTCACTCAACTCCTACGTTTGAAGAAATACCTCGATTCTCAAGATTAGTACTGAAATAGGAGCGTTCTTTTGATGTCAATCGCATGAGTGGGACTCGAATGGTTATGAGGTAGGAGTTGTGTGTGATTGAGATTTTTCTATGTTCTGTACAAAATTGGCATAACGCGTCGACGCGCGCTTTCATATTTACATAGCACAAATTTGTACTTAAAAAAAATCAGCTGTTCCCTACATTTATCTTCGTCGATCTCGTCAAAATGTAGGGAACAGCTGAATTTTTTTTCGCGATTTCAGGTTTGGTCCCATAGTAAAAGTTGTTCATTATGATGATGAGTACAATGACCTCTTAAGAGGTTGCTGGTGTTTTTCAAAGAACCCTGTATACCGCCCCGTATAATAACTGCTCTCGTAATAATCTCTCTAATAGTCGAACTGCCCTTGCGAATGAACCTCTTCTACTAAGTACCACTAATGAAACCGGCTTTAGAAGTTTCAATACACTTCAAATTAACAAATCGCTAACGACTTCAAATACGTAGGAAAGCCAATCAATTCTGATTTTAAAACTCACAGCACACAACCACTTCTGTACATTTCGTATCGTCAGTAAGCATATTACTAAGGTCGGCTGATTCCTTTGTTTGTCAGTTAATATGCTCACTCAACTCCTACGTTTGAAGAAATACCTCGATTCTCAAGATTAGTACTGAAATAGGAGCGTTCTTTTGATGTCAATCGCATGAGTGGGACTCGAATGGTTATGAGGTAGGAGTTGTGTGTGATTGAGATTTTTCTATGTTCTGTACAAAATTGGCATAACGCAAATTACATTACTTAAATTTTAAGGAAAATTTTGTTTTTTTGTCATCATTTTATATTATTATATACAGAGGCCAGCACATCAAGCTACCCCAATCTGTCAAATTTACCCAATTGAATATGAACCTTAATCCCTTGCAATAAAGATGAAAATCTATCAAAGAAATTTGACAGTTTGGGGTAGCTTGATGTGCTAGCCTCTGTACAACCAGGAAAATATTTGTTTATAAATTGACACGCCTTATGCCATTTCCAAGGACGTTATAATCAGTTAGTTATGACTAGCTTATACGGACAACTTAAGTTGGTAGTCAAATTGATGAAATTTTTGTTTTCCCTGACTTTACTTATCTGCTTGGATAAATTATACGGATTGTTAATTTATATTGTATATATTGAAATATAAACGTGATTTGATCTCTGTTCAATCGATTTACAGAAAAATTAATTGATAGTTTATTATTTATCACAAGTGCAATGAACCGACGTAATACAACTGTAAAGCATTAACGAAAGCTTACGAATAAGCTTAGTACAGTATCCTGCGTTTATATAAAACTACCTTGACACTTGACGCTTCTGGCAACTTTTTCGATTTCCCAGAACTTTTGAGTTTCAGTCTGCCCTTTTCACGGAACCAGGTGTTAACAACTGAAATAAAGTGTTTAAGCTGGAGTTGAAAAAGTAAAATGGATTGAGAAGTAAAATAATCAATTTAAATTTGAATGGCTCCTCCATGAATGATCTAGGGATATCGCGGATGATCTGAAGTTAGGGATGACCGGGGACAATGATACTTAATTTTCTTAGCAGTCGATTAGTATTTGTGCCCCTGTGCCCATTGTGCTGGCAGTATTTGGCAAGAAAGCGAAAGAAACTAACATTAGCTTGATTTGAGTACCTACTTACATAAATAAAATAAAACAAGTACCTAGTGTTCACACACACGAGCGGCATGTGTCACGGCAGAGGCAACTGAAGCTGTCGCAACAACAATTGCGCCGACGGCAACCGCGCACGAGAGTCGATGGTTTTTTTTTTTTTGAGGTTGGGAAATCATCAAATGACCCCTCCCGCTCAGGGTGGATCAGATGGGAGTGTCAGACTCTTACTTACTAAAACCCACCCGTGTTCCTTCCTTAGCTTTATGTTCCGGGGCCGCGGTAACCCTTTCGGACAATCCCGCTGCCCCGGAGTCGATGGTTGCAGTTGCCTTTGCGTTGACGCGTGCCGTCGACACGCGCCAACGGCTGCCGCACACGAGTCAATGGCTACAGTCAATGATATTATAAGTGTAAAAGGTGGCTACAGTTGCCTTTGCGCTGTCGCGTGCCGCTCGTGTATATGCACAACATTCACCCCTCTTTGGAAGAAAGCAATTGTAATTTTTAATGGTTTCATAACCGGATTGTTTTAATACACATTAGTTTAGGTCTCTGTCTGAATCTGTTTATATACGTCGCCTCAATTCACGCCGAAACTGTACGGATAGTGATAAATTAACAGCGTCACTCCGTACATAAGCCGTATGCAAGAAAAGACTCGTAAATTAACAGTTACAGCCGTTTGATATGAATATTTAGTTCTACTAGATTTCATTTTACGATGAATGTGATAATGTGAATTAAAATATGGTTTAATATTCATGACTTTTTAAAAAGTGAAAAGGTGATTGAACATTACGATTTTTCTTTAACAGCTGTGCCCGCGGCTACTTCAATTGAAAACTTTTTAATTTTCCGGGTTGAGAAGCCCACTCACTGTTTATTGTTCGGCCTGGTATATACCTACCAAAATAGCTGTACCCATTAAAATCGGTTTGTTTAGTTATAATCTTAGTCTAAGCTTAGAAATCCGAGATTACCTTGGTTTTGCCAATATTATGAGCTAAAATCTATCTTTTATTGTAAGTAAAGATAGTGTGTTATCGCGAAACGAATGTAATTCTTAAGAGCACCACTTGCACTTTCAAAACCACTAGCCAAACTATTAGTCAAGTCTGAAGTGGTGTTTAGCCAGCTATGACCCACTTAATAAAGGGTTTACGATAGCGTTCTTAACTCTGAACACTGCATTAAGGACCATAATGAACCCTGTAAAAACTCTTAAACTGTAAATTGAAACTTGCCTACTTTAAGCTATAGTTCTAAGTTGCAACTTAAATGTAAGTTAGAGCGAGCCGGCTGAGCTCCGCTAGTAAACGACATTTTAAACTTGAGCCTTATAATATGGAAGTTATAATGAGTGTTATAGTTTCTCGTAGATGAGGGTACAGGGGTAGGAGGGGGATTATCTTGTTATGTAGGTAGGTGAAGTTGACACGTGTTTTGGTGACGATGGTAAAAGTGTATTATAAGTTAGAGTACTTTGTAATGTCAAAGAAGAACCAGACTTGGACGTTGATGGACCTTCCAGCTGATAAGAAGCCTATCCATAGCATCAATTTTAAAGTAAGTTTATAGTCTGGGAATCAAATGAGCTTTCTAGGTAGCTGTATAATATATCTTTAACTGATAGGTTGGCAGAGCAGTGTTAGCTGCCGCTTATTTTACCTAGATATTTGCAGCGCAGAGATTTCTAGAAAAGGTTATATATATTTCCCGGGAAAACTCCATAGCGAACGCGGAAATAAATTTAATATAGTGTGAACAAAAACTAATCACAAGCTGAAGACAAGGTAGTTTGGCAATAATTCCTTCTGCACATTTGGCTTCCCTGGCACCTCATTAAAGGCATAACTACGTAAATGTCTATTATCTGCTCCCAAATTACGATGTTTATCTTTTATTAATTTTTTACCTACCTCTATGACATAATCTTTTCATTATTTGACATTTTAAACAGACAATTCTAATTTTTCAACTCTTTATTAGTGGTTGTAATGGCAATCATAACACTTGGTTTAAATAGGTTTTTATATCTTACTAGCTGCTAACGGTCAAAAAAAAAATAGATAGTAGCCGATTCTCAGACCTACCCGATATGCACACAAAGTTTCATACAAATCGGTCCAGCCGTTTCGGAGGAGTTTAACCACAAACACCGCGACACGAGAATTTTATATATTAGAAGATTTATCCTTTTGATAGATTCTTATATTGTAAATGTGAGGGCTTTGTAGGCCCTGTAGACATTATTTTGTTACCTACTGTTCATTCAAATCCATTACATCTGATATAATATCCGATTTCATTATCAGAAGGTCAATTCTTGTAATTTAAAAAGCTCAAAATCTAGTCGCAGTCTCATCTCGGCGACAAACAAATATCAAAAACTTGTCAAAATTTAGGGAAATTAGAAGTATTTTATGACAGACTAGCTTTTGCCAGCGACTTCGTCCGCGTGGAATAATGACTTCCGGAAATTGAGGCACTAACTCTCATAGAGTTTAACCGATGTGCTCTTTCCTCTGCCGATTCTTGAGAACGCGTATTTCTCATTCAACGCGTTTTTCAAGACAATAGCGGGCGGACGCCGGCGTCCGCTTGGGTCTTGAATAACTAAAAATATATAACTACGTCTAATATATAAAATAATATATAATAAAACATACTTCACTTAAAACTAAATACCTATAACTACTATAATTAATAATACCTATACCTATAATTAATAAAAGTACCTATGCTTTTACCTACTTAATATTAAAAAAAACTGAACATAAATTAACCAAAACTTACCTACTACTAACTAACTACTACTAACCTATTACTACTTCACCTAAAAAGAAATCCTGTTTTCCCAACATTTCCCTTTACTGCTCTGCTCCTATTGATCGTAGCGTGATGAAAAGTATACTATAACCTGCCCAGGAGTATGAAGATCAATTGCACCAAGTTTCGTTGAAATCCGTCGAGTGGTTTTTGTTTCTATTACGAACATACAGACAGACAGACAGACAGACAAAAATTTTACTGATTGCATTTTTGGCGTCAGTATCGATCACTAATCACCCGCTAATAGTTATTTTGGAAATATATTTCATGTACAGAATTGACCTCTCTACAGATTTATTATAAGTATAGAAGATATAGAAGATTGAGACTGAGATCAGACTGTGCACGTTCTTAAAATTACGAGAATTGCCCTTCTGGTACTTGTTGACAGGCCTACGCTGTCCTCCCATTCCTACTGTAATTTTAAAACATTGTAAGAGCCAATTATTTTTAAAAGAGTAACCGTGGAGTTTCTTGCCGGTTCTTTTCCATAGGAAACGACCAATTGTAACCGCTTAACTAACTTCTGACGTTTCATAAGTGCCCTTGTAGGTTTATGTGAAATAAAATATTTTGATTTTGATTTTTTTTTTAATTTTAAATGTAACTAAACTTGGTTCCAGATGAGAAAAAGAAACTAAAAAACAGCAACAGTCTTTCGAAAGCCTGTGTTTCAATTACCAAGCATACAATAAACAAGTACCTACTTAAAGTAGTGCCACATAAACCAGTTTTTTTCTCTTCACCCACACAGTACTCCCAGTTTTCAGTGCTTAATAATCCTCAAAACCCACATAGGGTACTGAAACTGAAAAGCCTAAGAAGTGACACGCTTTGCTGAAACAAAAGGCGCACGCCACCGACAGTAATGGCTTCTTTTCAGCCAACATCGGATACCGTCAGCAAAAAAGTTCTAGCTAATTAAAGTTTGAAAAGTCCTGATCAATTCGCTGACACCGTTTTATGAATTGAATTGGAGTTTCTGCTTTATCGTGTAGATAATTTGGTATTTCGAGTTTCTGGAAGTTTACGCTCGTGTAGACCTTGTGGATGATTAGAAGAGAGTCTAAACAATAGATCTGTTTTTTTTTAATATTTCTATGGTCTAAACTGTCGATTTGTTCTGTATTATACATATATATACATAGTACATACTAGCAGCTGTTACCCGCGAGTTCCTCTGTGTGTATATTCATCAATTTTTTATACAGATATTTAGAGTGTATATTGTAATTCATCATCTTTTATACAAATATTCAGATGTAAAGTAGCGCCTCTACGTAGCCATTGGCCGCCGATGTTGTTGCGTTACGAGTGCTGTGCGCCCAATAAACGCTTGTATCGATCTTGCAATATTATTTTTGTCCAGCAGCTAATCGTAGCAGCGGTTGCATTATGAGTCCTACTTTCGGTCCCAGCCTAACTATTTGTGACATTTCATAACGATCGGTTCAATAGTTTAGGCGTGACAAGGTAACCGACAGACCGGGTTACTTTCGCGTTTCTAATAATAGTTTGGATTCTATGGATTTTTTTTAAATGTTTATTTTTTTTATCTCGCAAATAGCTTAAATGATTTAAAAATCTTAACGAAAGATAGATGGTTCGTGAACATTTGCAAGTTGCTTTTATTTTAGCTCTAGTTTATTCTACATTATGCTAAGTTTTCCTTGCAATTTTCAATGGGTTTTTATTTTCTCACATGAAACATTTTCCCTGTCGCTACGTTTAAGAAAAGCGTAGGATGAATACAGGGAACACTTCGTCCTTGCACCATATTCTTCTAGCTTAAGTAAGCTATTATAATTTGCAAACCGTACATGGTAGGACGCAGTGTTTATAGCGGCGAGTGCACGTTTGTATAATCAATCGATTTTATGTAATGGAGATTAATGGTAAACAGGGAAAAAATGCTGTTTAACATTTTGTATAATAATGGTTCTTATTTATTTTAGTTACTTGATTTATTTATATAGGAAATTATACCCGTGAAATCGTAGGAGGTCGGTAGCTCATTGTAAAAAAACTGACTTAAAATCTAGAGGCATATTTCCAGCAGGGCACTGATTTCAAACGCACTTGGACGAACATCACCTGAGCATTTCCACTAACCGCACTGAAATAAAATTTTGTAACGTGCGGTTCGGTGAAACAATTTTGGTAAAAATAACGTGTTCAGTAAAGCTATAGTATACTATTGTATATTGTATACTATCCTATTGGATAGTATAGCTTTACTTAACATGTTATTCGTACGTTTAAGTATGCATTTTCAACAACAGTGTTGGACAATAGTCTAATACTGTGATTGAAAACGTTTTCCCCACTGCTTGTTTGAATTTTACAAATTCTCATCAAGCTTAAAGTTATGCTGGCATTCCATAAGCTTTCCACTTCCGCTCTCCGCTCTCAAATGTACCTAGACCCAGTACGCCACGGGTAATTAAACTTCTTGAATTCTTGATTTATGTGCGAAAGAAAATTTTATTTCCTCCTCCCTGGCTTTTAGCCGAGTGAATTAAATTCAGGAGCGTGGTAGAAATAAATGGAGTGTTTATGCACTGCGAGTATGTGAGAAAAGATTGCTGTTATTTACCGCTGTGCTTGCGCTGATTTCGGTGTGAGATTTGGAGAAAAGAATTGGGTTCTTGGTTTTTAAATTTGACTTGAGTTATACTTACCTCATCCTCTGCCTAGCCTTTTCCCAACTATGTTGGGGTCGGCTTCCAGTCTAACCGGACGCAGCTTAATACCAGTATTTTACATGGGGCGACTGCCTATCTGACCTCCACAACCCAGTTACTGGGTAATACAATACCCCTTGGTAAGACTGGTTGTCAGACTTTCGGGCTTCTGACTACCCAGTTACTGGTAACACGATGATAAGTTATAGGTACTTATCTAATAGTTTAATATTGCCTTAATTATCCATTGTTATACCTACAAGGTAGCGAAAAGCTATACTTAAACAGCAGTATTCACTTGATGAACATGATAATATGTTCCATAGTAACGAATATTTGTTTTGTTTATATCTCACACTACAGAAGCAGCTTCCTCACACGATAATACACTATAACCTTATAATCTCATATTTTTACATTTCCTTCACATATTTTCAAGAGTCTCCTTCTTTTGATATTAAACCCTATTCAGCTTTAAGGCTACGTACTTCAACACACTTCGCATCACTTCTATCAAAGGAAATGAAACCCTATTCTAATAACGTTTAAGTTTCAAATAAAATATACACACACGTGTATGTATAATTATATTTTATTGTAGAAGCGAGGTCGCAGGGGTTGTGGAGATGCCTTCAGTCACCACATCTCTCCCGAGTGGATGGCGGATCCCGAACACGTATTAAATCCACTATTAATCCCTGCGGGGTTATAGCTATTATGTCAATCCCTCCACCTTTGGGCAATATTAGCTCTGTTTAACATTTTAACTGCTTCGTTTGGGTAGACAAAGACGGACCCACGGGCAATTATAGCCTATAGCAATATTATACAGGGTGGAAAAGGATGTTTTCGTGATTTTAGATTGCGATTCAGTATTGCGTCCAGAATATAGACAAAATAAAAAACCCTACAGTAAAACTGTAACCAATGTTAAATTTTGGAAATACATAATGTACTTTATTTATACCCTGTACCAAAGGATTAACTGAAAGGACTGGAAGGATTAACTGGCATGCTTAGAACTGGATTCATGATAGTTATCTATTAACATCACGTTTATAATCCTTACTAAATTCAACAGGCTTACAATTAGTGGCACCGTTACTTATATTGGAATAGCGGTTAATTTATGAGACTAATGGTACACAAAAATTATTATTCTCACATCCGATAAAACTCATATTAGCAGTTACAAACATTTACTCAAGTAAAATTCGACCTAAAACATCCGTACTAATCAGTAAATTCGTCAAGTAAGTACAATAGGTTTTTTCGCTAAAAATAAACGGATTTGTTTCTTGCCTGTATGACACTTTCAGAAAAACTCAAGTAGGCCATTTTCCATTTTCAGTAGTTAATTGTTCGCGACACTCTCGGTTAATTAAAAATTAACAGATTCAACAAAAAAACAGACAATACAATTACATTAGTCCAATAAATACAAATACAGTTTAGATTTAAAATATTGCCAACTTGGAAACTGGAAACTTCAACATAGTCCTGAAATAAAATCGTAAGTTCGCTTCTCATTTTATTATTATTTTTTTTTTATATTAAAACTATCTGTTGCTACTTCGTCTGCGTGTTTTGTTTTTCATCACCTTTTAATACAAATTCATTATACAAATACCCCGTGTCCTTCTCCAAGTATCTTTCAGTTCAGTAGTTTATGTGTGTACCTAAAAGTAACAGAGAGACAGAGTCACTTTCTCATTTAATAGTATGGATAAAATTATTTCAGGAACTTCAAAGACAGGACAAAAGTGATTTCCTCATTTTAACACCAGCCAAAGGAGCTCCTTAAACCAGTGCCGTAGATAGGAACACGTTTGCTGCCGTACAAAGGGTGGCTGAAAATAAAAGCGCAAGTTTTGTCACAAAGTGCAACTGTAGTAGCAATCTGTCTGTGTCCACTCCATTAGATAAGAGTTGTGCTCACACTGAGTCTAGACCTTCGGCTTAGAATTTCCTTAATATTATGTGTCTGACAACAAAGTTCCATAGGATAATAAGGTAATAATATGTATTTTGAAGTTAAGCTTTTGTTTTGATTACGAGAAATCTTGAGTTCTAATATAATTTAAACAAAGTAGAAAGCTTTTTGTGAGTCTCTCACTATTTTGAGACAGAAGAGACTGGCTAATTGGTTCCTCTGTAAGTGACGAATTAAGGCTAATTTTTATTTAATTACACGTTGACCTAATTTGTTTTAAGCAACTGATTGCTAAAAAACAGTTTTAGTTTCCTGTAATTTGTGAGTTTGAAACATTAATGCTACCTAACATTAACGTTTCCAATTAACTTTCTTAAAACATTAAATTGAACACATATTCAAAACATTCAAAAAAGTCAAACAAAGCATTCCGATTTGCTAAGATCCAAAAGCCGCTGACGGCAAAAAAAAGCGCTGTAGCACCGACACAAAAACAGCGGAACTCCTAGTTTTTCAACCGGATCTAACAAAGGTTTTTCCCAAACAAATGGTCAAGTAGCAGCAGCGACACAGCGACACAGCGACAATCTGTCTCTTACTCCATTAGTTAGCTGCGACCGGATCCGACCGGATCCAACGAGACTGATAAATTAAAAGGCCCAATATATTCTCCAGATTGGATCAGGTGACCTGTTCTGTGATGTGATTTAGAACTTTTCAAATGTTTTAGGATATTACGGGACTCGAGTAGGTAATGAACCAAGTTTCAACGAATCAAAGCTTTATGGATCGCGTACGTACATAATTGTATAGTGTATAATGAAATGAATGGTGATAAAGATAAAAGTCAATCTCAGTCATGCACGATGTCTTTCAGGGAAATTATTGTGATAAATTATTATATTCGTGAAAAGCGCTGTTATATAAAAAAAATATTATTATTATTCTGTATCTTAAACTCACAATACAGAGCCTGAAAGATAAGGGTAACTACCTCATTAGGAAGTGGCTGTTTCCCTTATTATTCTTCAGTATTTTTCAACTCAGCTATTATAGCATACGTTGTAAAGAGTGCTGAATCACAGGGGCATGACAATAAAAGACCTATCATCACTGCAACGGTATAATATCATCATCACACAATGGCTACCACGAGCGATGACGCGCGTCGAAACGCGTCCACTACACTAATTGTTATTCAAAAACCATGCACTTTGCGCACTTACTGCGATAAATAAAATAATATAGATCGAATTGTTTTATTTTAACCACGGTGTCGCATAGAGTTCAATCGGTGGTTATTCAAACTCGAAGGTTATTTTAGCCTTTATATAGTACAGCCTATCGAGTCTGTAAAAATCTCACCGTGATAATTTAGGTGAAGTGAGCGTGAAGTAAACTATCAATGGAGGCAATCCCTAACATCAGGTGGAATGACAGCTCACTTCACCTTAGTTTTCACGGTGAGATTTTTACAGAATAGCACTGCTGTACATAATATCTACTATTATAGGTATTCTAGGTATTATTATATTAGGTAATAGTGACCCGCCCTTGCTTCGCACGGGTGTAGTCTACCAACGTGGCGAAATGTCAAAACATCGACATTTCAGTGACATGAATTATACACATAAAACTTCCGGAATAAATTATCTCAATGGTGGTGTTTATATAAAAAATCCATATTTATTGTTTTTAAATAACAATAAACATACTTTGTATTTAGAGGTGTAGTTTATTTTTACAATCTCTCAAACTTTGAATTCTGCCACTGGACGTATACTCGTATTGAAAAACTCTACTGGCCCAATTCAACATTAACTCTTTAATTAAATACCAACAGCTATCAATATAAATAAAAGTTTATGAAAAGCTGCTGAAATAAATTGTTTATGCGTGATAGTAGAAAATCAGTTTATTTGTATACAATACGGCGAACCATTTGTTGGGGATCAAACGGGGCCAAAAGGGCTTAGGGCTACCCCTAGCTTTGATGTCCCGTCTAAAAACGTGTTGTATTCTACTTGTTGCTATTTCTTGCGATTTTTTTCCTGTTTCTATACATTTATAACAGTCGTTCCTCTTGCGGAGAGGTCCCATGGTTGCGATGGTCCGTTTTGTGAACGACGAGGACAACCCTTTACTTTCTGTAGGTTGTCGTAAATAATTATTAAGGGGGTTTACGCATAGGAAATATCAGTAGTATCGTGAGGGTTTCTGTTAAAAAATAACCTTAGAACGAGGCTTTTGGCTACTTTGTAAGTGTGTAATAATTTATAAGTTTCTTTCTTCTTAAAAAAAATCTAACCTAATATTTGTTTTTACGGGTGGAATACTATATGTTTATAATATGTTAAACGTAACTCCACAAAATCACAAAACGTTTGATCTTTTGACAGCCCTGAACCCAGCCGGCTCGGGCCGTTTTCCACCGTATTGGGTGCGCAATGAAAATATTTCCAGAGCCCTTTTTGACTTTCAAATTGAATCGGCCGAAGCACGAAGACTTAGGAATCAATTTGATACTTTATTTGTGATCTGCCGTCTTACGATGTTACGATTCGGGTCCGATTACCCGCTAACAGTTAGGGGTGATTGTTTTATTTACATTTTTGGTCGCTTCTCCCTTCCCGACTCAATTCGATTTTACAGCTGTGATTTTAATTTTGTTTATTTAGCGAGATCAATGCTGGAATTTAATGAAAGCCTTGATCCAGTATAAATTGCGTTAGTAAATGTTAAACACTAAATAATTATATTATTTAGTTTTAGTGTTTGTATTATTTCGAATGATAATTATTGTAGGTATACTAGGTATTTTGATATTTCATCGGTGCAGCCGGTTGATCATATTGTTTTTGCTAAATAGGATGATACAATAATAATTTCAACATAAACTAGTGTTATTGAAAATGTATAAATAAATGACACAAATTGAAGTGTATATATGTCACGGCTAATGGCCGAAGTGCGGCTAAACCTAGTTTTAGCCGGCCGAAGTGTGGCTACACCTAGTTTCCGCCGGGTACAACTAGGTGCAGCCGGCCACATGCGGTTCGTGTGTACTTCGGGTGACATCGGTTGCATGATTGTGGTAAGTCGATAGGCGACGTAGGATGCAAGAGCGATCGAAGGGCACCCCGAGGTTAGGTTTGGTTAGGTTACTTTAAACCCTTTACACAGAAATAGCTCCATCGACGTAGGATGCACCTAGTTGTACCCGGCTAAAACTAGGAGTAGCCGCACTTCGGCAATTAGCCGTAACATATATATAAGTATATCCAAACCAACTGTCAAATTAAGGCCTTCGAGAAAAGCGGAACATTTCGTTAGTGATATTTTTAGCACGTTTTATTCAAACTCAAAGCAATTTTTACTGACAATTTTGAATTATCAAAGAATTAGAAAGTTTACATAAATGAGGTTTGGAGGGGCTTGTGGCTGAGTAATAACAGCCGCACGGGTCCATCGATCAGGTTAAGCTACGCTTGCCGCGGTTGGTCCGTGGATGGGTGACCATCTTAACATACCAAGACCCCTCCGTGCCACGGTAAGCACGTTAAGCCGTTAATCCCGGCTGTCATTCTTGGATCTTTGACAGTCGTTACGGGTCGTCAGAAGCCCGAAAGTCTGACAACCAGTCTTACCAAGGGGTTTCGTATTACCCAGTAATTGAGTTGTGGAGGTCAGATAGGCAGTCGCTCCATGTATAATACTGGTACTCAGCTGCATCCGTTTAGACTGGAAGCCGACCTCAACATAGCTGTTGTGAAAAGGCTAGGGAGATGGTGGAGATGATGACATAGATGAGGCTTGATTTTTAGTGTAACGTAGCAGAATTATTCACCACATTTACAACATTACTGTATGTCTTGTATACTTAATTTTGTGTCTAGATATTGTAACATCATTCATAGCTCGATTAGCTTCTAAACCCAAACAATTGGAACAAGCTCCGAAATTCATAGCCTTACCCTTATTTCAAAACATAAAGTTATATTGGGTTTATGAATACGCTAACATTGTCCAGCAAACGATCTCAGTTTGATTTCTATTTCTCGGAAATTAGATCGTAAATGTGACTCATTTTGTTTGAAATATAGGCTGTGTGTCGGTTAGAGGGTTTTGTAGCCGTGTTGATTTTGAATATAGGTACTAAATTAGTAAAGGTTTTTGACCCGAGATAGCTACAGTCTATATATTTATGGGCGTTGTAAAAGGTGAGTGACGATGTCAAGATAATGATAAAAGATTATTATGATGAATATATTAAAAGAAGAATATTACATGGTGCTAACTAACTCTAGCACCATGGACTAAGGTCTTTCAGTGTTCTTCGAACATATGAAAGACATGATTTCTCGAGAATCCTCACCCACCTACCAAATAACAGCGGAGAGCTTAACTACCAACGTGATTATTATTTAGATCCAAGCTCTCTCGGGCAGTCGGTGCACCTATAAGCTTCTGACGTTTCATAAGTGCCCATGTAGGCCTTATGTGAAATAAAATATTTTGATGTGATTTGAGTCTTTGTTGCTTTACATCAAACATAAGTACCTACAGAATACCATACTCAGATCAGTATACTTACCAATATTTTAGATGGAGCTAATGCCTACGTTGCACTCGTTAACTTCATCCGTTTAGACTGGGAGATCGTGATAAAGACAATACGGAAAAGTTTTTAAGAATTACTGAGGAGGATTTATTTTGGTTAGTACAAAGTAGAAAAAAACCGGTCAAGTGCGAGACGCTCTCGCGCACCGAGGGTTCCGTACAAATTTGTAGATATGTAATTACAATTTCGTATTTTTTCCTTTACTTGTACTACATGAAATTGCTTCTTGCCAAATTTTATGATTCTAGGTCAACGGGAAGTATCCTACAGGTTTTGATTCCCTTGCGAGTGTCAAAATATGCGGCTTAAATGGAACATAAACGCCCGTTTATTTTGATTGCGTTGACTTAGAAGTTTGTTTTTTTCACTGCTTCAAGGGATTGCAGCCCTGAGTATTTTTTATTAATTTCAATTTGATAACTCTACGTGTGTCTGAGAAAGAGAGTCTTGACTGACGGACAAAGAAGTGATCTTATAAGGGTTTTGTTTTCCTTTTGAGGTACGGAACCCTAAAAAAGTACCTACCTACCTCAGATGTTCAAGGATGATTAATGACTGAAACGTAATTGAGTGAAATAGAAAAATTACGAGTTGTTAGCTCGAACTATGTATTTGCGTGATTTATTTTTGATAAGGGAGGAGGTGTAAAAACCTGTAATATTTCTCTTCGATGAAAAATTAATCTTTATTTTTACTGAAAATACAAAAGAAACACCAAAACATTAGCCATTTGGTATTATATACAATAATTAGTTATTTTTGTCTCGTATGCGCACGAACTAAGTACAGTCACCAAAGGAGACAAATAACCAGGATCATCGGATATAGTTGAAGTTTAATAAGAAACCGATGGATGTTTTCGAATAAAATTTAATTTAATTAATAGAAAACAAACAGTTAATTTACCAAATTAAATTTCATTCGAAAACTCCAACAGATTTCATGCTAAACTTTAACTATATCCGACGACCCTGGTTACTTATCTCCTTTGGTGACCGTACCTACCCATTCAAAAGTACCTACCACATATCCTTGGAAAATATAGATAAGAATAGAATAGAATAGAATACTCTTTATGATGTACACCATATAAATTACAGATATAAATATAGAAATTTTGCAAAGGGTGACACAATGGGCGGTCTTATCAGTCAGAAAAAAAGCAGATTGCGCTTGGCTTGGCGATTGGAAATAGATTTTAGTGCTTCTCTTGAAGGTTGTTTATGTCAACAAAAGAGTTAGTTCAATTATTTTGAGCACGAACTCTCCTTCAAACCAATATACATTGGCAGAACACTAGGAAAACCAGTACCAAAAACATAAAACAAATCAATTCCACCACTTTCCTCATTATCAATGCCGCGGAAAATATTCCATCGAGCACAAGGGACATGGGCATAAGTTAAAGGTTATAATATGACGTCAGTGCTTGCGACCCGACATGCAAAGTTACCAAAAAGGAAGTATTCGAGAAGAACGGAAGGTTACCTTTGACTACGTGCTGGAAAATCGTGATTGGATTGAGATGTTCATATTGTGACTATCCATCTGATTGGTAGGTAAGTTACTTAAAGGGCTTGTTTTTCCAGCGCCAGATAATTTTATAGGAGGAATATTTTTGAACTTTTGACAGTTCTTCCATAGAAAAACTGTCAGACGTCAATTTTATTCCACGAATAAAAATAGTCAGTCGATTGAAAAATAGTCAGTCGATTGAAAAATAATCAGTCGATTGAAAAATAATCAGTCCTAATTTAATTTTAATTACGAATAATTTACCTCATATTTAGAGCTTGTTTTAAAGAATCGAAAACTTGATTGCTGGCCTGATATACTACCTACTTGTCCCAGTTAGATATTTACCCTTAATAATTATATATAGAACACTTAACACTTTTTAAACTGCCGATTAGCTTAGCAAAGTAGTGGTTCACTAATCTCCATTTGTCATTATTAATATCTACTTCACCAGTCAACCCTGCCAGAATAATTACATCAAGATTCGACCGAAACCACAAAACAGACCATCAAATATGAAAATGTAATTCTAGCGATAATTACACTGACTCTAATTTATCAGTTCTATGCCACACGTTTCACACATCATCGAATTAATATGACAGCGATGACGTCATCAGGAACCCTAATAACAGGTCCGGGAAAATTGTTCACAACCGCGTGCAAAATTGTAATAAATCAGAGGAAATGTATGCAAATTGTAAACGACGAGCAATCACCTCCAAATTAGCGCCCCAACCCTCCGATGAGACACGATTTGAAACTAGTTTAGAATTGTTCAGGCTTCACAATAGTTAACGAAACCAACAAATAAAAATAATAAACAGGAAAAAATCTACGAAATTGAATAAAAGGCTTGGTCGTATCATATTATGGTACCAGCAAAAGCTTCAAAATGTCCAAAACATTCGCCATTGAATATCCAGAATTTTTCAGAAGTACCAACAAAGGGAATTTATAAAAACAAGAGATTTTCACTTCCATCCAGAGCTCGTAGAACGTCATGATTTAATACCAAACGAACATTAAAAAATACAATTAAAAGTTTTGATCAAAAACACACGAAATAACAGACCCGATTTATTAGCCCCAAATGGATTCATCATAAAATTAGGAACATGGGAGTCGAAATAAAATACAATTGTATTTCGTAGAGTTTTCCAATTTGTTACGAAAAAAACTCCGCAGTGTTAAAAGCTACTTTCGGATAATTTCATCGTATGCGGCCTTTATTAATTAAAAAAAAGTCTACAAGTATTCAATCTCGTTACAGAATATACGACTTATCAATGAATCTAGATCTCTAGTTACTTAAATGCGACAAGATTGTTCTCTGCGAATTTGTAAAGATTTAATTATTAATTAAACGATATTAATATAAAAGCTATTTTTGTTTTGTGCTGGTGATTATAGATCTGTTTTTTTATTTATTCCAGTTAATTTACTTATCTTTTTACATGCCACATGCTTATAATTTTCTGTGACAAATAAACTTATTCAAACATTGGTAATAAATGTTATAAAGTGAATTGAAATTATGTTATTTTTTCATTACTTTCCTGTCACACACACGTGACGCCTACACGTATCGCTAAACGACATTTTTGACCGCGTAATTAAACGAGAGGTAGCCATTTTGATTTTCATTTCAGCCCAAACCAACTTTTTGAGCAATACTTTCAGCATCGTTGGCCATATAATTCGTTAGCCGCAGTCATGAATATTGTGTATTTTTCAGACTTCACACTAAAAGATTGATCTTTTAGTAACTCGGTTCTGGGTAAAAATAAGTTACCCATAATAGAGTTTATAAACTATAAATTGATTCTTGTAAAAGTAGCTTAAAAATAACAATAATCGTGACAATTCTTAATAAACATATATATAAAATAATAAAACAAGTAAATTCAAAAACATTTTAACGTCGAATAAAAAAATATTGTCAAACGGTAACACGCTCTGAACGAATTTGACTCCGTACCTAATTAAACGTCAACTGCCATCATGTCATTTTGATGAAAACTTAAATCACATGTTTTTTTTTTACCTCCCAAACGATTAAACAGCGTTTATTCAACTTATGAAAGCGAATATCATCCGCAGACGATATCTAACACATAAGCATAGGTACATATTATTTAACTAAAGCAAAAATATCAATAGTCATATCAACGCAGACTTCCCGCCATGTGCCGCCAGACGCCATATTCCCGCGTAATTAAACGTCAAGCAACCATTTTGCGTATAAACATGCATGAGGGAATCGGCGTGTCGCGTTGCCTCGAAAATGTTTTAGCGCCTTTTTACATTTATTCATGGATGCGAATCGAATATTAATTCAGGATCCCTTTGAAGCTTATGAGGTGTGAACGAATTATGAATGAATGTGAAAATTGGCTTCTAGAAATGTCTAGTATGTACCATTGTGTTGTGCATACAAAGAAAGGTCGGTTAAGAAGGGCTTATTGAGACCTATTTTCTTTGAACAATTTTATTTACAAGACACGATTCTATTCTTCATTTGAAGATTGAATCAGCTTTTGTATTGTTTTGTTTTACACAACTGGCTAAACACAAACAAAATATGTAAAAGTATCCCTTTGAAATTGACTAGAAAAAAGGCGACTACAATATATTTACAATATTGAATACATCTGGAAAAACATTTGCACACTACTTTACAATTTCGACGAGATAGATTTCACAATACGAATACCTACCTACCACAGTACCTATTGGAAATATTGAGCTGCAAAACCATTATTCTGCATTATCATCAAGGATATGGTTGGAGTTCCGAGAGCAATTCGCTATCCTGCCTTTACAATTAAGTATTTCTTTTTTACTTGGAGGCTAAAATGAGATTACTAAATTAAAACCAGTAGCATTCTCCACCATAAAACGTGTAGAATGCATTCTTCATTACAGAACCAACAACCGCTATATAGAACCCTTGCGTATGCACAATACAAAAACAATAACCCAAATGAATCAGTGTTTTCGAATTCGGTCACGCAGTTTGCCAGTAGCATTGGCACCTGAAGCCAACTAACGCCATAATTGACTGCCAAGGAGATGTGCACCATGCATAATACATGCCAACCATTGGACGTTATAATAATTGGAGCTATTGGACAACTTAGCCGGGCGACGGTTGTGCGGTAGTTGTGTTACGTTTGCATGTAGTAGTTCTAGGCGAATTTGGTTGATGATGATGGGATTGACATTGTATTTTGAACTGGCGCTATAAGAATGTGAATAAAAATGGGTAATCAAACAACTGTTTTTCTCTCCATAAATTATAAAAAGATATCATCTTTTTATGATGTAAACAATGTTAAACACGATCGTGTTTAATTTTCATTAAAATGTACATAATTATAATTACTTAGTATAAAGTAGTATAACCATTAAAATATACTATTGAAATGAACTTTGTTGAAAATAATGGCCCATTTCAATATACTAAAGTCATAATGATTATTAGGCATAATTTCATTTTTCCACTGATGAATTATTATTTTCATCGATTAATAAATAACTCTTACAAATAGAACTATAGCTGCAATAAGAATAAAGTGAACAGACAAAAGAACAATTTTACTTTGTAACAACCACCTGCTAATCGCTATTTGCATAATAAAGACACTATACAATTCTACCCTCGGCGCCTTAATTACGTCAACCAACTGGCAATACAGTCCTTTTGGGCGGTGATTACACGGGCCGACCCATTATGCCCACAACCAGCTGAATATTCACTAATTAGTGAAGCAAAAGAAAGCAGTTTACCCGATATTCATGAATATTGATAAAACTACATTTTCTTAAGTAAACTGTACGCAAATCACGTACGCACAATGACAGGTCCTAATCGTCCGTTACACAACCAACGATCGTCGGTTAGGAGGCCAATGTCGCGGTCCACTTGCCCAGAATATCGATCATGGTGCAGAGATGACACATCCGGTGTTCGCGGAAACTTTGAAAAAGGGAAATGTATATAAGCGTGGCGCAGTGTGACCACAGCATCATTCGTCTTCAGTCAGTCGAAGTAATCAGTTCAACATGAACTCTTTTGTGTGTGTACTCCTGCTCGCAGCTGTGGTGGCAGCCGAACCGCCTCGATACAGACTCAGGTTCCAGAGGCAAGAACTTGAATCTGGTGCTGAAAGTGACGCAAATGGATCACAAAACGGTGACGCCCCGTACGCTCCAGCTGGCTTCAGGCCCACAGTAGAATTCAACTTGCCAGCTCGCCAGAAAGTTTCTCCTCCCTCAACCTCATATGGTGTTCCTGACGACAGCTACGATGCTCCTCTGAAGACTTACACGGCTCCTCAAACGGTATACGGCACCCCAGAAACTCAGTACGGTGTTCCTGAAAAGAGTGAAGCTGAAGAAAAGGAGGAAGAAGAAGCTGATGCTGAACAACAGAAGGAAGAAATCCAGGAACAAGAAGAATCTGAGAAGGCTAATCTTGAAGATGCACCACAGAAGGACACTGAAGTAGTGAGTGCTCAAGGTGTGTACTATGTGCTGCTGCCCGGTTCTCAGCTCCAGAGAGTGCAGTTCCAAACTCAAAACGATGCAAGAAACATGGCGTACACTGCTCGTCTTCAGTACAGGGATGAAGACCGCGCCCCAGTGTACGTGTACACAGCCGTGCCCCAATACCAGTCCGCGGCTTACGTACAATTATTCTAATTCCAGACCCTTTCAACCAATGTTACCCCCAAACGGATGCAATTTAGATTTGCGAGGATTATACTAGATCCTATACAGAGATACGGAAATACCGTTTTTCAAATGAATTTATTGTTCAGTGTCGTTCCCCGATATTTATACTGAATCGTTTTCAGTACGGTAAATGGTAATAACCACCAAATATATTTTTATGTAATTTATTCAGGGAGGTTGTAAATAAATGTCTTTGTTTTACATAATTTGATGTGTTTTGACTATTTTATGAGTGTTGTGGTTGAAGTTGATGTAATAGAGCTCCATGTTTTTAAAGCAAAATCTAACGTATTTGCATACAACTGCTTGAATAAACTATTGAGGAATTGTTTTCGTAATAGCTTCGTTAATTCAAGGGCTTAAAGTATATCTAACTAAATAGGTACCTATTACAACATCTATACAGAAAAGTATGTATTTAAAAACCACGAAGTTTTATTAACTTAGCCAAATTTAAACATGATCAAAAGTGATATAAAAATAAATACACTATAAAAGAAAATCTCAAGTGAAAACAACTCACATACATACGTAAAATATCGTATCTTATCATCACGATATGTTCGAACTATTCAAAGAAAAAGGTTCAGTACAACGAAAACTGAATTTAATAAAAGTTAAATATTTAATTCAATTTATTTACACTATCCTACGTCAAGAGGCAACAATATATATATTGCTGCATTCATTATAAGAAGCGACAAAAAAAAATATTAATCCGCACGCTTTTATGACATAATACTTTAAAAAATGATAACAATTTAATTTATCAAGGGAATCGAAATCAAGCCCTGATTTATTGCTTTTGGGTAAAAAAGTTCTAATTAATACTTAATAAAGTAAAAGAGTACAGTCAGCTTCAAAAAGATGTAAACATCGACAAGAATTCATTTGATTGCCTACAATCTGTGTAGTATTATATAAATGTGTAACTATAATTAAATACCAAATGCGTGATATGTTCTGTGGCCACAATATTATAGAACAATTATTGTAAATTCTTGTCGATGTTTACATTTTGAGGTTGGCTGAACCTCATAGAAAAAACCCTAATCCTGACCAGTTTAACATCTAGATGACTGACGTCTACCATTTCTTCACAAGTTCCTTTGTCAGAATATCAACGGTAACAGATGAAAACATCGCAAAACAAGTCAAACGCAAATAACGCAAGAATAAACAAAAATGTTGACAACGCTTTCGACAGATTAACATAACAAATGGTGTCCCGATTTGGTAATTACGAACCGTTTTACTTACGGACCTACCATCGCACGTTATGTCATAAAACTGCACATTTTGCAAGAGAAGTAAGGAAAAATGTTAGTTTTGGAACTATCCGGGTCAGGTCTTTTGTTTTAGGTTTCAATAGTTTCCGAAAGACTGCTTTTTGGTAAAACCTGTGGATTGAAAACATACATTCTATAGAAATGGTATTGCAGTATAGCCGATGGGAAATAAAATTCTACTACCGACCATTGCTATTTCCAATAGAAATATTCGACAGGAAATTTTAGCCAATAATTGATTGAACATAAGCTTTGATAAGATGAACAAAGGACTTTTCAACACACTTGCTCCAGAAGTGGGTCTTATTGCACCGCTTTTAGGTGCACAATGCAGTGTACTGAACCGCACTAGTGCGAGAAACAAACCGCAGATAACTCATGCCTTTTAATGCCTAGAAATTTCACGAATTTATAAAATATGTAAATAGAAAAGTATGTTTTTTTTTTGTCAGCAAATTAAAAATACACTTACAAAAACACTCCCGGCCTTATTTAGCCCTCGCCTTTGTCTTGGGCTGCAATCTCGCCTCGAGTGCAATGATAAACTTTGCACAGCTGCATATGCAAAATGTCAATAAGCCGATATCTACGCAGAAACAATAGCTTTGATCCTCAATATGGCCACCATTCAATATGTCGGCAGTCTGTATTCGGTAGGCTGTATAGAGTAGAGGTATGTAGCCACATGTCTGCGGTTTCCTGAAATCCGACATGATGTCTGACGTAGGTACTATATAATTAATCTAAATGTCTGTTTCGGTACTCCCAACTAGAGATGTGATGATAGTCGATTACGGGAAAAGTATTAGATTGTAATACCTACTGAATTGATAAATGAAATTTCTTCGAACTCAGGACTTGTTTTAACGTTATTTCCTATCTGGAGTAATGTAGACTTAGATATTTCGGCAATGTTAACGACAAAATGGAAGTTGCTGATAATATGTTTTTTTTATACTTTTTATTATAGCCGACATCGTAATGGCTTTATTACCTTAAGGCTGACTGTCACATGCACGGCATAAAATGGCAAGGTCTAATGGTCTATGTAACAGTAAGATTGTTTTAACATTTAGTTATGTTTACTGGGAATTATTGTCAAAAGTGGTAATGCATTGACATGGTTGACTATACCCATAAGCTCGTTGATACACAGTTGGTCAATAGTACGCAGTACCATTCCTTCAATAGCCACCGTGGCATTGCCTATTTCTGCTTTCACGTTCCCCGTGACTTGACGTCACTACTGTCATCGCTTTTATTACGGCAACAATCAAATATTTCATTAAACCAACAAATGAAGTTAGCCGTTTAAGTGCATCTGCCATTGGAATGCTGGTCGAAACAAAGTTAATTGAAATGTTTTAATCATATGAAAGTGGAAATCAAATTACGAGTTTTGAATATAAGCCACCAAAGGACAAATCGGGTTCACAAAGGATGGCAAAACGGCCGAAAATCATATTAAATATTCATCAATTAACAGCCTTTACTACCTTATACAAATTATAGACTAAGCCCAAACTTGTCCAAAACTATTTCAAATAGGGTTCATAGATAATTAAGATATCAAAGTTTTTAATAGCTGATTATAAAGTATTTCGTGTTTAACAAAGGTTAAATTAATATCTTGATCGAAGTTATTACCTAAATAATTAGCAGTTTTGGAATATATTTTTAGATTTGCTGATTTGATAAGTTTTTTATACATTCTAAAATAAGACTGTGGGAAAAGAAATAAAATTATACACAATTTAATACTCTATAATTTTAAACTTAAGTACGCGACTACTCGATCAACGAAGTGAGCGAACAACACCACACGACACTAGCATGACGGCGTAGGATAGCAATGCTCTCTAATTAAACAATACATTATAGAATATTAATAGGAATCATTTGTATGGTATTTTTCACAGTTATTTAATATTTGATTTCACAATAATCTTTATTTTCTTTGCAATATGGTTTCTATCAGAGATAATACAGGGCCGCAGGGACATCAACGCGCAAACTAAAACCATGAATTCACATGATTTTGAGGGAGTGTCAGACTCTTACTGACTAAAACCCACCCGTGTTCCTTCCTTAGCCCTTTGTGTTCCGGGGTAGCGGTAACCCTTTCGGACAATCCCGCTGCCTCGGCAGGCTTCGGCCCTTATGGGCCCCTTCCTTAATGCTCCCCCTAAACCCCCTAGCCTAGGATTTTTTTCGTCAATAATTTTATTATCAAAAAAAAATGTACTGTATGTAAAACTACTAAAGTCTATTCATACTTATGTTTCACATTAATATTATTTCAAGTTAAACAATCATCAACTTTATTATGTTGGAAATTAAGTTGATTTCAGAGTGTTTAGCACTATTGAAAAAGTAAACTGAACTTAATTGTGTAGCATTTACTTAAAGTTATTTTTCCATAAACTCATATTTGTTTACATTTTTGGCAAATTAATCGCGAATGCAGATTAGATTAATCGATCGACATCAGATTAATTTAAGTTAACGGAAACATATAACTGTAGGCTTTTGTGCTTCAGCTAAAGTATTGGTTGATTCCTTTTAAACGAAGTAAACACAATTCTTTGAAAAAAAAAGTCAATAAATGTTGACGCTAGAGACTACAGGCACAGAATACCTAATAGTACCTACAGGCCAACATTTTAATCATCAACAGTTTTACATTTTCGAAACAATCAAGAAACTTATTACTTTGATAGCCTAATCAAAACAGAAAGGCTTTAAAAAGTTAACAAATAACATTTTAAGTACTAGTTTCAATCAGTTAAGTACCTCAATTAGTTACAACTTAAGCCAAACTTCATTTCGTAACAATTCACAAACTTCTTACTTCAAGATGATTAGTAGAAGCTTCTTACTTCAAGATTATTAATTAGAATATAAGCTGTGTCAGATCACTGTTGTCTGAAATAAATGAATTTTATTTATTTATTATTTATTGTGACAACATACTATCTAAAATCGATTTCATAATACCTACTATTGAATAGAATTGAATTAAAACAATCAACTGTTTGTTTTATCATAATCCTTTACCATACTCCCTGCAATCTAAGAATTTTCCCACAGCAAGAGATATCGATTCAACTTTACAATCATTGTAAACCAACTCGACGTGAGTCCGAGACATGTTACAACGATCCACATACTCATTGCTTTCCTGGAGTATTCTCGAGTACCCTCAACATGCTGAAACCGAGAATATGTAAGCTTGTTCAAACATGATTGATTGCGTCCGAATTTGAACGTATCTGATCTGTGTATGTTTTGTACTGGTAGCGTTTCATTTTAATTACGCTTTCGTGGCAATTTAGGTTAGTTGGATCGATGTTATTGAGGGCAATTATTATAGGAGCTGGTTTGAGTTTAAGAGAGGAGGGGGAGGTAGACTTTTTTTTAGTCTGAATACTCTGATTCTTTCTTTAGTAGATTTTGCATGATATTAATGAAGGAAATTGCTTTTAATGGTTTTCTCTTAATGCAAAATGATATTTTACCCATCTACCACTATCCTGGAAAAATATTCAATACTGTCCTTATTATTTAATTAATTATATCGTTAGAATCACACGCAACAATAGTTTGGTAAAGAAAGAGGATCAGAAAACTTTTAGTATTATAAAAAACAATGTGGCTAAATAATAACAGCCGCACAGGTCGATCGATCAGATTAAGATTAATCGATAAGATTAAATCTCACCGTGAAAACTAAGGTGAAGTGAGCTGTCATTCCACCTGATGTTAGGGATTGCCTCCATTGATAGTTCACTTCAGGCTCACTTCGCCTATATTATCACGGTGAGATTTTTACAGAATCGATAGGCTGATAGGCTGTCGCATCATGTATAGTATTGGTATTCCCAGATTGCATCCCCAAATGAAAATAAGTAAGTGTAATGTATGTGATGTAGTTGTGCTTCTTTAGACAAGTAAATTAATGTAGCCAGCCACCTGTATTCATGTTTTGCTAATACACACATCAAAAGTGTCTAGGGATCAAGCATTTTTATGCGGATTTCTTGAGATTGAGATGTGGCTTTGTAATAAATTTATGATTTTATAAATTTATATGGATCCTTTTTGGTGCATTTCATAATTTGAATCAGGAACTGTGAATCAAATTCGAGTAAAAGATGAAAATCAGCTGTCAATATTTTCCCTATAAAAACATACAACGCATTGAAGACATTATTAGTGCTACTGTTTCCCTACTACTGATTAAAACCAACGTTATTATGGAGCGGCGACGTCATTTAAGCAGGGAAGAAATGCTCAGAGCCGTGGGAATGATAGAAGCTGGTTCCCGGCAACGTACTGTGGCTTTAGCTCTGAATACAAGTCAGAGTGTTATCAGTCGACTTTGGACACGTTACCGAAGCACTGGTACCGTGGCTGAGCGCCATGGAGGACGGTATCGCTGCACCACACGGAGACAAGACCGATACATTCAAATCTTAACTCGAAGAGCTCCAACAATAACCGCCATGATGTTAGCCGTGAGGCTTCATCACTCTTCAGGGAACTTAATTAGCGACCAAACAGTCAGAAACCGCTTGCATGAAGTGAACCTTCATTCCCGAAGACCGCTACGGGTACCACCTATAGCAATGCACAATCGTAGGATTCGATATCAATGGGCTCTTGAACACAGAAATTGGGCAGAAGAACAATGGCGTTTCGTGTGCTTTTCTGATGAGTCTCGTTTTGGTATGAGACCGGATACAAGACGTATACGACACTGGAGAACCCCTGGACGCCAACAGCGATTAAAATCCTGCCAGGAAGTCCATCCTTATAGTGGTGGAACCATCATGGTATGGGCGGGTATTTGGATCGGCGGAAGAACTGAGTTGATTTGGATCAGAGGCAACCTCAACGCTCAAATTTATGCTGAGACGATTGTATCAGACGTCATCGTTCCTCTACAAGTGCAAATCGGTCCCTTATTTCAGTTAATGCATGATAATGCACGACCGCACACCGCAAGAATTGTAAGACAGACTCTCGCCGCAGCTAACATCAATGTCCTGCCCTGGCCTGCTCAGTCGCCAGACTTGAACCCGATTGAGCATGCATGGGATATGCTACAGAGAAGAGCTCTGCCGAATATGGAGGGTATCCAGTCGCAAGAAGACCTTTTTTTGTTGTTGCAACGAACATGGGCGGCCATTCCACAGCGTGATTTGGATGAACTCATTTTGAGTATGCCAAACCGATGTTCTTGTGTTGTTAGTGTTCGCGGTAGAAACACGGACTGGCCTGCTCAGTCGCCAGACTTGAACCCGATTGAGCATGCATGGGATATGCTACAGAGAAGAGCTCTGCCGAATATGGAGGGTATCCAGTCGCAAGAAGACCTTTTTTTGTTGTTGCAACGAACATGGGCGGCCATTCCACAGCGTGATTTGGATGAACTCATTTTGAGTATGCCAAACCGATGTTCTTGTGTTGTTAGTGTTCGCGGTAGAAACACGGATTATTAATTGTTTAAGTTACCCAATAAAATTTTAGAGAAAACTGTTATTTCAGTCTTTTTTTCGAACTTTTGTGTTAGTGGTTCAAATGTCAAAAATCCCTTTATTAGGAAAATGGCAAATTTCTTTATTAATGCAAAGGTGACTTGGTTTATCGTTACTGTGACAAACGAAAACACTTTATTTGATGAATCCTTAAAGAAAATTTTAATTAATATCAATCAGGAGAAAAGTTATTGCAAAAATATATGTTGATCCCTAGACACTTTTGATGTGTGTAATATCAAAAATATTGCTACGACAAAGACTAAAAGTTGTGCGCAATCCCTTGTTCATATTATTTAGTGCTCAGTTAGGTTCACAAAATATATTTATGCAATTTTTCTATGAAAAATATCTTGACAATTTGACATGATTGTCTCGAATTGTTGTCTTAGATTCTTGGAACAATATCTTTACAGAAGTATATCCTATTATAATCTTTTTCTTTGAAACAAATTCAATTTCAAGTTGTCAGTTATGACATCCTTCAACAACAACATTGCATTATTAGGTACTCGTACTTCTGCTCCGGCAAGCAAAAATAAACTTAATGGTAATTTAGTTGAATATTCAAAGTTGTGTAGATATTTACGAATCCTAGGTTGCACCAAATATATTGAAATCTAGAGTATTTAGATATTTATGGTCCGAAGACTAGTCAGATATTTTTGACTGCACTACCGTAACATACTTAAGAACAGATTATATGATAACATTTTATTGATATCTACAGGTTAGAACTATATGATCATTTTAACGCTTACAATATTTTGAAACACACTGCAAATATATTTTAGTGATCTGCACCCTAATTGCGTACTTAACACACTATCAATCGGAATCTGAATCATTTTGAAACAAATTGCAAATCCATTGCTTCATAAGTTCGAAAAGTTTGTTTGCTCAACACGTAAATAACGCAATGAATGTTGTTGAACTGTCAAAATGAATCCGATTCCCATTGATAATGTATTACGCAATTACCCCGCTGTTCTGTAACTATACCTACAGGTCTCCCATAGTGATAATGTGCATGGAAATCTTCGTCACTGTTCGGCAACGGTCGTATTCCCCGAGCGTCGGAAGACGATATGTCTAAAGTGGTGCATTTTCTTCATGCATAATTTAGTAGAATTATGTGTTTTGTGCTTTGTGTTTCCGGGAATACGACAATTAGCGAATATGTGCATGCCCATTATTAATTTGGGAATACTGTACCTGATATTTCTTAGTTCACGCAGATAAAAGCAAGAGACAAATAAAAAGGTGTTTTCTTAGCTTCAACAACTTGAGCAAGAGCAAAAAATATTCCGTGGAACTCAACTTGTAAAGCAAAAAAAAAAGATTTGCTACAGCTTTCCCTTCGCATTTAATGATCTCTGGTTTTTTGTCCTTTCTCTAATTGCCTCCGATCACAACATTAGTAATCTATATTTTTGTTAAAAATACTTTTTAAGTTTACTAAGATTTGATCCTCGACAAACTGGATACTTACCGATAAGAAACAAGATTCCTATTCTCTAAATCGATTAATCATATCCAATTCCACTGCCCCTTTTTTTTTGAGGATGTGAAATCATCAAATGAAGGGGTCATTTGATGATTTCACCCGCTCTGGGAGGAAAAAAAAAATGAAAAAGCGTTTATTCACCGAAATAATTTTTACAAGATATTATTATTATATAATTACCTCTGCCAAACTGCAAAGCAGTTTGTTGGCAGACGTAGCTCCCTTTTCTATAATATTATAAACATATATCTTTTTTTTACATATAATGACACCTTTTCACAAAAATAAAACAGAAACGAGTGTCAAACTCTTACTGACTAAAACCCACCCGTGTTCCTTCTTTAGCCCTTTATGTTCCGGGGCAGCGGTAACCCTTTCGGATAATCCCGCTGCCCCGGCAGTTCCACTGCCCCTGGTTGTTGGTAAACAAAGCCACAGAATAGGACATTAGCTCACTTCCTGTAGGTCTGTGGGTGCCAGAAATTGCATACGCGCTATTCGAAGACGACCCAATTTCGTGGTTATTTGTCCAATTTGTGACAATTTTTTTTTCATGAAATAATTTTCATGGTTATTATAGGTTGCGAATTAAAGAGGAAATTACAAGTCCAGCAGTGGACCAATATGGGCCTTCTTCTTCTGCTAGCTAAAACTGAGGTAAATAACACACAGCGTTGGTTGGCTGAAGAACTGTTTGATATCTGCTGAGAAAAGAATACCTGAAGGATTTAGATCGTTCAATCAACTTGTGAGTTTTGAAGGAAACATAATAGGAACTATTTTGTATTTGCGAGCCAACAAAGAAGTGGGGGGCAAACTGCTAAATGGTTCGCCGACACATATGGAGGCGATGGTAATACACAAATATGAGGTCATTATCTAAGTATGTAGTTTAGCTCATATTACTTACACTCTAGAAAGTTTTAAGTGCTCTTAAAGCTAGTCATTATTCTCAGCTAATCTCTAAAGCAATCAAAAAGCGATTCATCAATGATTAAAAGTTATAAAACGTTTGAGACATAAAGTTTTCAGCTGAAGGCGAGTTCTAGAGCAGCTGTACTACCTGGTTTAATACCAGTCAACATGGACTGGTGTAAACATACGGCTTTGAAACGGGCTAAATCACTTTTTTAAGACAAAAATATCAGATATGTATATTCCTACACTAATGTACCTACGTGTTTTCAAATTAAAACCTTTCTTGTAAAACCTTGTCCATGAAATCTATATACGTAGGTATAATAAAATAGTAACGAAGTCAAAACTGTACATTTAATATGTTTGATAAAGAGTAATTGCTACGAGGTGTGGGAACGAGTCTGATACCGAAAATATAGTTACTAGAATTTTTGTCCGTTTGTCTGTGATGGGTGCCAAAACGGCTAAACGGATTTAGATGAAATTTGGCACACAGATAGTTTATAAGTACTTTTAATCCTGGTAGTACGTTCCCGTGGGATATTTTCCGACATCCACGCAAAGTCACGGGCGAAAGCTAGTCTACACTAATAATGAAAATATATTATTAACCAAACGATTCTCACTAGACAACTGGAACTATTTTTTTTTTATAAATAACCTATTGAGATGTCAATACAATTTATTATAAATTTACTAAATCTATCCACACATACCTATTATCTATCATCCTTATCTGTGAACTAAACAATAATATATGGAGGCTTTTTTTTTTTTTTTGTGGATGGGAAATCATCCAATGACCCCTCCCGCTCTGGGTGGAGCAGAAGGTAGTGTCAGACTCTTACTGACTAAAACCCACCCGTGTTCCTTCCTTAGCCCTTTGTGTTCCGGGGTAGCGGTAACCCTTTCGGACAATCCCGCTGCCCCGGATATATGGAGGCTGTATAATTATCGCTTTGTTACAATTATGCTAAACTGAAGCCAGTACCTACAGATTTTCATTGATCCTATTACAAACATGACTAATATAATATTCAACATGCATGGTTGATAAATTCATCAAATATTGCCAGTACATTACTCGATAATTGCTTGATTGAAATTAATTTTCTATCTATTGAGCTCTGATTAATTACAGGAACTGGTTTAGCAAACAAGGCAGATAATTGGCAAATGCATTCTGACAATTAATTCGTAACTCAAACAAGCAAGTTGATGGACCATTTGGAGCACATAACCTATTGATTATAAAGGAACCTCTAGAATTGTAATACTAAAACTAGGTTGATCTAATATCGTTGAGCTCCTCAAACTGAGTTAAGCTCCACAATTACTGACAAAGGCATGCACCGACTGTACTGGTCCACTGAAATCTGTGTCGTTCTTTCCTCAAAAGACCATTTCAGGCTCAAATCTACATTGTCCTCACATGATCTGAACAAGATTATGTCTGGATTTTAAAAGAGACTTTGACCCTTGAGTTTGTTTCGCCAACTCTTTTTAGGGGCAATCAGAACGGAGAAGTTGACGCCATCTACCTCATTTTTTTTTTTTAATTATTTCGATATCCAATTTACAGAATAAACAATTTCATTTAGCCAAAATGTGTTTATTTTCTTTCAACCTATACGTTCATGCGCTCACCACCCACCGACCGTGTCAACAATAGACAACCAGATGCATAAAATACTCAATACTCGTAGTTCCAGAAAACAAAACACGTTCGTTTCGTTTCTTTTTTTTTTGAAGTGAAACTTCTTTACGCACGCTTGACTTGGGGAGTAAGCTGGCGAACGCGTGACGTAAGCGTTACGAAAAGTGTGATCGGGCAAGGCGAACGGAAGTTAAGTGGGGGATATAAGCAAGAGACAGCAGTGCGCGCGCACATTTTCTTTCTCTCTTCCTCTCATAGCCAAATACGTTCCGTATATCTAAGCAATAGAAGATCTATGCAAAAATATTAATTTACCAATGAAACCATGAAATAAATTTAAATATTTGTAGAAAATTAATATATGTATATGTGTATACATGTATATATTGTACACACACATATATATATATATATATACATACAGATGGAGTGAAAGAAGTTTCACTTCAGTCGTGTGGTCATAAGCACACTCGTTTTTTTTGTTTTCTGGAACTATTGAGTATTTTCTCACAATCTCCGTCAAACCTAATCGCCCGCGCCGGTACCCACTACCTCCCCCTATGTTTTAGCAGTCTATCGCTCGTCTGAGGAAGACATAAAACTGTCGACAGTTAATTAGCCAGACGTCCACATCCATACATAACTCATTGCAAGCTCCCAACTTAGTTCTTCTAGTTTAACAACTCATTTTAACTTTGTTTTTATCGGGTAGTTTTAAAACTGTATGAACAGCAAGTTTTTAAAGTGTGCAGTTTTGATCTGTATCACCAATCACCCTTCCATTTTTAAGCATGCGTGAGGTCTATAACAATGGGGATCCACACGCAAAGCTCAGCGTAGATGTCGCCAGCGGCGCGATGGCTGCTGTCAAATCATTTTCACTTTGTTTACGTTAGTTTAATTTCGAATTTTTTTTTTTTTTTTTTGTTAAAACCAGTCTACCATCGTTATCGTTAACATGTATTATACCAGGAAGCTTAAAGAATTGAAAAACGAACTAAAAAAATGTTTTTGCGACGTTCAGTCTTTCCCACTTTTTTTTTGTTTTAATTTTGGCCACTAAATGTACACCGGTGTTAGTAAATCCTGGTACAGCACACAGAGGCATTATCAAGAAAATTAAAAATAACTGAATGGTAGGTTAAAAAATGTAAGTGACAGCTTTCAATGGCCATGTCGACGATGCGCCACGTATCGTGAAAACATGGCAGTAATGATCCTCATTCAATTCAAGTTATTTAGTACCTAACAATTCGCATTGCGTTCTAACATAGTCCAGCTTAAAAACAAGTAATAAATGTACAAATAATGTGTAACTGAATTAATTCACATTATGAAAGTAGTTTGTTCAGAATAGGTAAAAAAAATCCCAAAATTAATTAAAACTACGTAACTTACTGTCACACTTCATAACATCATCATCATTCATCATTAACATCTCCTCATATCTGAGAGGAAAGAGACAATTGATCAACATACACACATCAAAAGTGTCTAGGGATCAACATATATTTTTGCAATAACTTTTCTCCTGATTGATATTAATTAAAATTTTCTTTAAGGATTCATCAAATAAAGTGTTTTCGTTTGTCACAGTAACGATAAACCAAGTCACCTTTGCATTAATAAAGAAATTTGCCATTTTCCTAATAAAGGGATTTTTGACATTTGAACCACTAACACAAAAGTTCGAAAAAAAGACTGAAATAACAGTTTTCTCTAAAATTTTATTGGGTAACTTAAACAATTAATAATCCGTGTTTCTACCGCGAACACTAACAACACAAGAACATCGGTTTGGCATACTCAAAATGAGTTCATCCAAATCACGCTGTGGAATGGCCGCCCATGTTCGTTGCAACAACAAAAAAGGTCTTCTTGCGACTGGATACCCTCCATATTCGGCAGAGCTCTTCTCTGTAGCATATCCCATGCATGCTCAATCGGGTTCAAGTCTGGCGACTGAGCAGGCCAGGGCAGGACATTGATGTTAGCTGCGGCGAGAGTCTGTCTTACAACTCTTGCGGTGTGCGGTCGTGCATTATCATGCATTAACTGAAATAAGGGACCGATTTGCACTTGTAGAGGAACGATGACGTCTGATACAATCGTCTCAGCATAAATTTGAGCGTTGAGGTTGCCTCTGATCCAAATCAACTCAGTTCTTCCGCCGATCCAAATACCCGCCCATACCATGATGGTTCCACCACTATAAGGATGGACTTCCTGGCAGGATTTTAATCGCTGTTGGCGTCCAGGGGTTCTCCAGTGTCGTATACGTCTTGTATCCGGTCTCATACCAAAACGAGACTCATCAGAAAAGCACACGAAACGCCATTGTTCTTCTGCCCAATTTCTGTGTTCAAGAGCCCATTGATATCGAATCCTACGATTGTGCATTGCTATAGGTGGTACCCGTAGCGGTCTTCGGGAATGAAGGTTCACTTCATGCAAGCGGTTTCTGACTGTTTGGTCGCTAATTAAGTTCCCTGAAGAGTGATGAAGCCTCACGGCTAACATCATGGCGGTTATTGTTGGAGCTCTTCGAGTTAAGATTTGAATGTATCGGTCTTGTCTCCATGTGGTGCAGCGATACCGTCCTCCATGGCACTCAGCCACGGTACCAGTGCTTCGGTAACGTGTCCAAAGTCGACTGATAACACTCTGACTTGTATTCAGAGCTAAAGCCACAGTACGTTGCCGGGAACCAGCTTCTATCATTCCCACGGCTCTGAGCATTTCTTCCCTGCTTAAATGACGTCGCCGCTCCATAATAACGTTGGTTTTAATCAGTAGTAGGGAAACAGTAGCACTAATAATGTCTTCAATGCGTTGTATGTTTTTATAGGGAAAATATTGACAGCTGATTTTCATCTTTTACTCGAATTTGATTCACAGTTCCTGATTCAAATTATGAAATGCACCAAAAAGGATCCATATAAATTTATAAAATCATAAATTTATTACAAAGCCACATCTCAATCTCAAGAAATCCGCATAAAAATGCTTGATCCCTAGACACTTTTGATGTGTGTACTTACATAATTATGCTTATAGCTGTACAAGGATATTTTCGTGCGTGGCCAAAATCGGAACTAATGCCGACATCGGCCATCTTGTATTTTTCAATACATTTGCACAAAATTTTACCAACAGCGCCTCCTAGTCAACATCATGCGAGCACTAAATGATTGTTTCTTATAGCAGTGTAGGTAAGTACTCTGTGTTAACCATTATAGGGTCAGCATAAGCATAATCAGCCTATAATATTCCTACTGCTGCGACACCGGCCTCCTTTTTCGAGGGGGAGTGGGCTGTAATCTAACACGCGGGCCCAGTGCGGTATGGTAGATGTCATAGAATTATGAAGTGCTCTGTGTCACATTGCCTTCGAAGTTTTGGTTCAAGGACATGCCGGTTTTCTCACGATGTTTTCCTTCACCGTTTTAAGAACTGTGGTGGTGAAATTATTTACTCAAAGTAAAAACAACGACGACTCATATTTCGGAGCCGATACTACGTAGGTATGTAGATAGTTAAACCGATAGGTAGGCGTGATTTCCTCAAAATGACTTGAAGTCTCCACTGATTATAAAAGAGATCTTCTAAAGTCAGTGGTGTCTTTCTTTAAAAATAACAAAACAAGCATTTTGACTGATCACAGGATTAAAACGCGTTGTTATAAAAAATAATAATTTAAATAAAATAATGCGAAATCTACTTGATACCATAAATAGGACTGCCGGAAACGAAAAATAACAAAACCAAATGCCACAATACCATGTCACTGTCATACCTATTAATTATTTTCTGAGAGCCTGACAGCAAAATTATTAATACAGAAATATAAATTCATATTTTTATTGGACGTTGGGCGGAACGGAATATTTATCATGTTCTATGATGATGCAGCTACCGATGAACCTCCCATTACCTTGAAGGCAAGACATAGGAAGAAATGTGCTTTTATAGCTGATAACATCTGCCTACAGTGTAAATAATTCTCGTTGTGATCTTACGTTTTAATTTTTATCTGTTATGTGCGTACACACATATTGACCAGCGCGCGTTTGTTGGGAGGAGACCAATCACAACAGTTGACAGCGAAGTTTCTTCCGAACGCGTGCTGTTGATACTACTGCTCCGTATCTCTATATTTTGAAGTCTTAAAAATGCTAACAATAGTCACGCAATATCTATACATCGAGCTATGGCTTGGGCATAACTACTATCGCCACAAGCCATCTATCCTTTGACCATTAATTGCTCCTGTCATTAATTATACCGCACAGAGGGGCCCGTGGCTAAATAATAACAGCCGCACAGGTCGATCAATCAGGTTAAGCTACGCTTGCCGCATTTGGTCTGTGGATGGGTGACCATCTTTACATACCGAGACCTCTCCGTGCCTCGGAAAGCACTTTAAGCCGTTGGTCCCGGCTGTCATTCGTGGATCTTTGACAGTCGTTACGGGTAGTCAGAAGCCCGAAAGTCTGACAACCAGTCTTACCATGGGGTATCGTGTTACCCAGTAACTGGGTTGTGGAGATCAGATAGGCAGTCGCTCCATGTAAAATACTGGTATTCAGCTGCATCCGGTGAGACTGGAAGCCGACCCCAACATAGTTTGGAAAAGGCTAGGCAGATGGTGATGAGTAAATACGGCACTTCATAAACGATAGCATAGTTTAAAATCCGCCGTATTCACTGAACTTTAACTTTCTTCTCTTCAGGTATCATAGTATGCGTCGGCGCCACTTCAGTCCTTGCCTGTATATGGACCCCTGAACATTCAACTGAAGACTACGCCAAACTGACCCGCATTATGTACCTGTATGACTCCAAGGCCTGCGGGTATAAACTTAAAAAGGCTAAGCAGATAGATAACCTTCAACTGAGCAACGATACCCATGGCCTGGAAATACTTCCCATCAAATGGTTACCGGCGGTAACCTCCGTGTCTACTCGTCTGTCTGCTAAGACTAGGGAGTAAGTACTTGTATATCTAATCTAATCTTCTAATATATAAAATTCTCGTGTCACAGTGTTAGTTACCATACTCCTCCGAAACGGCTGGACCGATTTGTATGAAATTTTGTGTGCATATCGAGTAGGTCTGAGAATCGGCTACTATCTATTTTTTTTTTTGCAAAACGACGTTTGCGGGGTCAGCTAGTTTTATAATAAAATTATATGTATTTGTAATATTTTATTATTGATTCATGTTTATGATTCATTATTTTTATTCAAGAAAGCTTTTCATGTTATCCGATATTTTTTACATTTTATGAAACTATTCGATGAATATGTGATATACTGCTCGTTTTGCATAATAATATTTTATTTCAAATTGACTTCGTTATACTGAGATAGGAAAAGTTTTGCTTCGAACTAAACTCGTTTTAATCCTTATACATTGGCATTATTACTATAATATTATCTAGGGTTTTGCAGATATATTAATAAAATTATACCTACAGCTTAAATGAGGTGTTTCAAGAGATTTCTCATTTAAGCAAACAGAGCGAGTTGGACCATCGTTTTTGTGAAAACCCTTTTAGTAGAACTTACATAAAATGTAATTGTATGATCTTCCTTGTATTCTTATACTTTCTTTTGCAGTTACATAACATTGAGCTTTACCTTCCACGTTATATGGTTTTTTTTGGCCGTTATTTTCCGAGTCATCACCAAAAACAGCTCGGACCTGCGCACATTAAAAGTAGCGCTCGCCATATTCTTGTACAGCTGTGTGTTCATGATTTGCTTCGACCTATCGATGGCCGTCCTGTACGTCACTCATATCAAGCAAAGCTTAGACAAAGGCATGATTTTGAGGTATAGCGGCTGGGGAACCGAGTTGAAACTAAACACGTACGACGACTTCGCCGGTTGGCTTCCGATCGTGGCCGCCGCCTGCTGGTTGCGAGGTGTCCTTATCTTCATGATGAATGTATATTTTTGTAGAGTAATGAGGATAATAAGACGAAAAATTTTAAGGAGAGAATTACACAAGAAGAAGTTTTATAATGAACGGTATCAACGTTTTCCTGAATCAGAGCAAGTTCAAATAGCTGACACTAATGTTCTTGTGTACCGGGTTGGACAGCAACAGCCTTAAGTAAAACAAGGAGTAAGATTAAGCAATGCTGCGAATTGAAAGTTCAACAGAATTTTACATTATTTTTTCTAAATAAAAAGTAACTGTGTTTTATTATCTTGATTAGCAAGCAATGGTTTTTCCCACAGGGCATTTGATAACGAGAAATGTAATGAAGCGGTTCTCTCCTTGGAACGAATTCAATTTCGAACGTTGGTAGAAGGACGCTATTAAATTTTTCATTATCACCTCGGCGGGAGACGTTACCCATTAATTCTGGACTTTACCTGTAATCAAAACATGGGCGGACCCATTTTAGTGACATCAAATTGGTACGCGGCCCACTTGAAATTTGTTTGCCCTCTAGATTGTCTCGGAAACGTTTTGTAACGAGTTTGAGTACGGCCTTGACTGGGAAAAGGTTTATATTACTTAATAACTGTCGCAATAATAACCCGAAATTATGGGATCATTAGAATTTTGGAGCATGCTGACAATTTTATATCAAAGTAAGTGTACTTCGGATTTAAATATGAATTTTCTAATTTCATCACCGTGTTAATTAGAATCTTAATACAACTTAAAATTTTATTTATATTTGGATTATACCTATTTGTGCACTGCCTTTCTTCATGTCAACACATCTATCTTCCAGAAAATAATCTATACTATCTATACTAATCTATACTAATATTATAAAGAGGAAAGATTTGTATGTATGTTTGTAACGAATTGGCTCAAAACGTACTGGACCGATTTTAAAAATTCTTTCACCATTTGAATACTACATTATCACTGATTAATATAAGCTTTTTAATTGCAGGAAAAAAAAAATGTCCACCCGTGCGAAGCCGGGATAGGCCGCTAGTTATCAATAAAATACACATACACCAGAGTAGTTTGAACCTTTCATCATAATCGTTATCCACAGCCTGAGTTCACCCACTGCTGAGCACAGGGCTCTTTTTTCAAGTGCCAATCCCCACGCTCCTGCACCAGTCTCAACCTGGTTTGAAACTTAATCATACCAAATACAAATTATTTCAGCGCTGCTATGCGTGGTAATGAGCTGGCTGACTCTGGACTGCAAGTTCGAGCCAAGCAAGTCAGAGCTTCACGAGATCACAGTTATGAAGATCCTGTACCTTTATGACCCTGAGGCTTGTGGGAGGATACACTTCTACAACCTGACGTCGAGCATTAGCTATGAGAAGGTGCACACCAGCGTGGTGTGGCCTGTGAAGAATCACGTTGCTGCTAGATTTAGAACGTGAGTGGTAGGTTGCAGTGGTTTAGAACAGAGCGGTGCTGGTAGATATTTTTCCAAAATTACTTTGTCACGATCTTGGATAATTATGATACCAAGAAATGTGAAACATTGAATCTTTGAACATTGAAATTTGGTTAGCCATAAGGTTTAAACAGTCATCTTACTTGACCTGCTATAAACAATTTGAGGATTAGAGAAAAATACCTTATAGCAGTGTTTGCAGAATCTTCCATTTTTAAATGTGTAACATTAATATCTAAGTAATTGTGTTCTTCATTTAAAACTGGGTTGCTTAGGCGTGCGGACCCATAATAAAACACATGGATGACGTTTAAAAAAATATATGAATAACTTTATTACCATAAAACTAAGTCTATGTAACTAATCGATAGACAATCAAGTAAAGACATGGTTTTACTAGCTTATTTTGATATAAAATTAAATATTTATTTAAGCCCAAGATTCAGGCTTGCCTAGTTTGGGGCCAATGTAAAGTCTCTGTAATCTTTTGAGCGATAAAGTTCTTAATATATTTATGTAAAATATGTTTTAAGACGATTATTCTGTTGGTCAATGTTTTAAAAACTAGATGCCGCTGCTATTTCCTAGCTGACTAATCCTTAAGAACAAATGCCGAAACAAACTCACAAGGTCATATTTTGTGTGAGTCTAACAATGCAGGGCTGGAAGAGCCTTTTGAAGAAAGAGCCATTGCAGCTTTGAGTTGACCAAATATCAAATATTAACAGCTTCTATCTTTATTTCAGCAAGATCCAGCTCTGGTTATCTCTCCATCTGATCTGGATGATATTTGCCATCATCAACGTGACGCAAGGGGAGCGCTCCTGCAGCTTTTATCTCACCTTGCTGCCATTCACCATCACCGGAGTGACTCTGCTCATTGTGGATATAATCAACGCCGCGATGTTCCTTGTTGACGCGAGATTTACGTACAGTGAATGTAAGTAGGTCATGTGAACTGTTTTGAGGATAAATCTGAGATGATTTTTCATATAAGCAGTTTAATTTATTTGGGGTATTTAAAATATTAACTAATATCGGTTAGTTACAGGCAAGCAGCATTAGTTAACCAATAAATTCAACCAGGTCTCTAATAAAGAATGCACAAACAAGATAATTAACATTGGAGTTAATTTTAAGTTTCCTTTAAACACATTCTAGAATTCACTATTTCAGTCCATCTAGTATAACGAGAAACAAACAAAAAAGCATACGCAATCCGAAGGCGGAATAGTAAATCCCCCTTTGCACAAAGGTAACAGATGAAGCACTCGATCCATTGCGGCGTCTGTATGAAACCCGACTTCCATTATCCTATCAAAGGTAGCGATAGTATGAAATAAGTACATATATCTTCCAAACTCAGGCACTTTAGAACACTGAAGCAATTTCACAGGATTATTCTGAGATGAATTTTATAATATTGTTTTTTAGACTTTTATTTTATCTTTAAGGCTGTAGATAAAATTATAAAAGGCTTATCATTTGCTACGTTGGATATACATATTATTAGAACAATGTTCTAGTGCCTCTCATCATTTTAAAGTTATTCTAATAAACCTTTGAAAAGCTTAAAACTATATTTTTTGGCTTTTTTCATTTAGTGCTGCCATTTTATGATAGAAATACCATTATACGCCAAGTGCCTCAAAATATTAATAACTTGACCGCAAAACGATTATAAACTTACATACCGTCTAGCCCTATCATCTAGCCAAATTATCCAAACCATTGACAATTTTACATTTATTACTAGCTGGGGTCAGCTAGTAATAAATGTAAGCGTCGTTTTGCAAAAAAAAAAATAAGGGTATGAAAAATAGATGTTGGCCGATTCTCAGACCTACTCAATATGCTCACAAAATTTCATGAGAATCGGTCAAGCCGTTTCGGAGGAGTACGGGAACGAACATTGTGACACGAGAATTTTATATATAAGATTATTACTACATCTTCCTTATATTCAAAGGTTTCCATTATGGTGGAGCCATAATGTGAACGACAAATACAGTAGTACACTTTGACTTTGAACTGGCATAGCATTGACGAGTTTCAATAGAATAATAGGCGTAGCGTGGTGGTTTTGTTACCCTTGACGTGCGGTCTACGTATTATATTATATGAGCTGCCCTGATAAGGCCACAAACCGCACTCTTAGTAATTGATGCCAAATAGCACCAACTCCACAGGTAGGCCGCTTTGTAACGCAGACGGATACGTTTAATTTCAAGTTGACTAGATATCTGTCAAATCACTTCACTCTGCTAGGACGAGCCTAGGAGGAAACAGTTGACAAAATTAATAAGAAACTGAAAGTTGCAGGTTTGTTTCTTGATTTAAGTTCTGCTTTTGACACAGTTGATCACAAATTACTATTAGCAAAAATGGAACACTATGGAGTACGAGGACTGGTTCTAAAACTATTTAAATCTTATCTGGAAAATCGGAAGCAATACGTAGAAATTAAAGTAACTGAAGAAAAATGTGAAAAAGTATACAAATCAGATTCTAAACTAATAAAGAGGGGAATTCCGCAAGGTTCCATATTGGGGCCAATCTTTTTCATTTTGTTCATTAATGATTTAATTAATTACATAGAAAAGCATATAGATGTTGGACTTGTTCTTTTTGCTGATGATACGAATGCTATTATATCCGCAAATGATATAGAAACTCTAACTAATAAAGTAAACATGGCTCTGGCTCTCTTCCATCATTGGTTTACCATCAATACTCTTAATCTAAACACCAGTAAAACGAATGCCATGTTATTTAGAACAACGTCAAGAAATAAGGATACAATTGACATAACTTTGAATAATGATAATATAATCTTAGTGGATAACGTAAAATTTTTAGGTATTTACATTGACGAAAGTTTAAACTGGAAAAAAGAACTGTCTGCAATAGAAAGCTCAATTAGTTTGGCTTGCTATGCCCTGAGAAGTCTTCGAGAGGAGATCACTATCGAACAATTAAAAGTAGTGTACTATTCGCTTGTAGAGTCAAGGCTCAGGTACAGTATTTCTCTATGGGGAGGTAGTTACGCGTACAATGTTAACACGGCTTTTGTCGTTCAAAAAAGGGCCATAAGAACTATGGTGAGAATTCCACAATGGGTAACGTGCAGGGAGTATTTTAAAGACCTACAGATACTGACTGTGCCGTGCTTATATATTTTAGTAGTACTCACTGACCTTATGAAAAAACTGAACAGATTCGAAACAGCAGACGAAAGAAATAAACGAGAAGCTACAAGGCGTAAGGACTTGCAATATGACATACATCCAATTATGAAAGTGGTTAGTCATGCGGCAAGTTTTCAATCGATCAAATTGTATAATAAATTGCCTATGGAATTAAAGTCCCTATATAACATAAACCAGTTTAAGCAGCAAGTTAAATGTTTTCTGATAGAAAAATGCTATTATCCTGTTGATGAGTTTCTCACTGATGGGTCTTACCTAGGCCTGATTATTACTTAATAGAACATAAAGTACATTTTAGAATTGATGACATCAATGAATTTAATTGTGACATTGTATATTATAGTTGGATTGGAATGTTGGGAAGTTAATCTGTTATTTTATTTGTTTTTGTGAACATTGTAAATTATTATATAATTTTGATTATTATTAGAAATTATATGTAATTATTAGGTAGGTATTAGTGACATGTATTTTATTTAATTCTCTTCTTGTTGACATTGTTTTAAGTTTTGAACCTTTATGAATGTAAATTATATTTTAATATATGTAGGTAATGAGATTGTGTTGGATTAATTTAAATTCTTTGCTTAACTTGTTATTATTTTAATTATTTGTAAAACATTCAGACACAATGTAAATTGTTAATGAATAAATGAAATGAAATTCCTAGGCTCAATTGGAATTTAATCCTTTAATTAAGAGTGGGCCTTAATGTACACTGTTAAATAGGGCAAGAGTAAATAAATGTATAGCCAAGCACCAGCTGATATCCTGGGTTTTTACTGCTGTGAAAATGTAGTTTTAACATCTTATGTTACTGCTGAACATTAAAATTTTATGGCCGCTAAATAAAAGAGCATGTTGGAAATCGCAATTTGTTACTATAGAACACATGGAAATGAGTGTCCATTCGCTTACCATTATTCTTTCGGGGAGGACTATAGGGGAGGGTTACTTTATATAAATTACTAGCTTTTGCCCGCGACTTCGTCCGCGTGGGTTTCGTACTTTCCTCAAATAAATTTAACATCCTCTCCACCTCCCCCTGAAAGGTATTTCGAAAATTATTGATTACGATCTTTATACTTACTTTATTTAAAGAAATAAGTATTCGGGCCAATATTTTAGTTAAACTACCTAAGATGTTTCAAATAAACTATTCTCCCTTTTCATCACGACAGCTCTTGTTTTTGCATTTGGTACGTTTCCATTTTTATGATATAAAGATTATGTATACCCATTTTCGTGTTAATGGAAGTTGGAGTTTCTACTCCTTAAACTTTATTACCCTTTTCTACCTCGGTAGGAGTAGAATAAGTAAAACCCTAAAACTCATACTTTTTTATTTTAAGTAAGTAAGTAGTAAACCCCTAAAAGTGACAATCTTTATTATTTACTGAGGCAAATGTTGAAAAGTTTCAAGTTTCTTAACCAAAGGAATAAGACCACATTTTCACCTTCACAGTTTTTATCCCCATAGGGGCGAAATATTGAAAACTTGTATGGGACGTTTCCATATCTTGACTCAAAGATTATTTATACCAATTTCCCATTGACTCAAGCCACGCAATAAAATACTCCTCTGTGATATGGACTACCCCCGTTTACCCCGTTAGGGTTAGATTTTCGAAAAAACCAGTCACACTTTTTTTATTAATTTTGGTCTTAAGTATACATACTGAGTTCCGAGTTTATATTATTGGACCGCGCGATAAAATTCTTCCATAAACTGACACCCTCAATCTCCCTTTAGAGCAGAAAAACATAAAATGACAAACTATAATTTACTTACATAAGTATTTGTGTCAAGTTTGAAGCTTAAATTTATTCATACCATTTTTTTGGAGTAAATCAAGCTACGCACTATAATACCGGCCTTAAAAATCGAATTACCACTTTTTTACTCGTCAGGGATCTACTTTCAAAAGACCCATTTCTTATTACTTACTTAGACAAATATTCCTTCCAAGTTTCAAGTTTATTAACCAAATGAATAAGATTTTTCGTATAAAGTTTTTCCCCACTTTTCACCCCACACAGGAGGAATTTTGAAAAAAAATGTTTGGGACGTGTTCATAACTTGACTCAAAGATTATTTCCAACAATTTTCGAGTTAATCAAGCCACACAGTAAAATGGAAAATTAACTACTCCTTTTCACCCCGTCAGAGGTAGATTTTCGCAAAACCCTGATACATGTTATTCTTTACTTTTGGTCTTAAGTATAAATACTGAGTTTCTACTTAATCGGACCGCACGTTGAAATTCTTCCGTACAAATGTTGACACCCCCTAATCGCCCTTTAGGGGGTAGTTTAGAAAAGCAAAAAATGCCAAAATTCATAATTTACTTAGATAAGTATTCATGCCAAGTTTCAAGTATATTAACCAAATGAATAAGATTTTTCATATAAGCTGTATCCCCACTTTTCACCCCCACAGGGGTGGAATTTTGAAAAATCGTTTGGAATGTGTTCATTACTTGACTCACAGATTATTTATACCAATTTTCGAGTTAATTAAGTGAGGCAGTAAAATTTGCCCTGTAAAATTAACTACCCCTTTTCTTCCCGTTAGGGGTAGATTTTCGAAAAACCCTGATAAACGTAATTCTTTATTTTTTGTATTAAGTATAAATACTGAGTTTTGAGTTAATCGGACCGCGCGTTAAAATTCTTCCACACTTATTTTGACACCCCCCAATCCCCTGTTAGGGGGTAGTTTAGAAAAACAACAAATGCCAAACTTTATGATTTACTTAGATAAGTATTCGTGCCAAGTTTCAAGTTTATTAACCCAAGGAATAAGATTTTTCATATAAGCTGTATCACCACTTTTCAACCCCCACAGTGGTGGAATTTTAAAAATCATTGGAATGTGTTCATTACAAGACTCACAGATTATTTATACCAATTTTTGAGTTAATTAAGCCAGGCAGTAAAATTTGCCCTGTAAAATTAACTACCCCTTTTCTCCCCGTTAGGGGTAGATTTTCGAAAAACCCTGATACACGTAATTCTTTATTTTTGGTATTAAGTATAAATACTGAGTCTTGAGTTAATCGGACCGTGCATTAAAATTCTTCCATACAAATTTTGACACCCCCCATCCCCCTTTAGAAGGTAGTTTAGAAAAACAAAAAAGACCAATTTTCATAATTTACTTAGGTCAGTATTCGTGCCAAGTTTCAAGTTTATTAACTCAAGGAATAAGATTTTCCATACAAACTTTCATCCCCCATTTAACTCCCTTAGGGGTTGAATTTCGAAAATTCCTTCCTTATTCCTCGTCTACATTATAAAAGGAACCTCTGTGCAAAATTTCAGCTTTCTAGGTCCAGGGGTTTGGGCTGGGCGTTGATGAGTCAGTCAATCAGTCAGTCAGTCAGTCAGTCAGGACTTGTCTTTTTATATATATAGATAAATGTATAATAATAATTTACTTTTAATACCACAGCTGCAATACTCCGCTATCTGTCAAACAAGGGTCACCTGCGTGCCATGAACAAGAAGCCGATCTCTCCAGGGATACTCAACGTTGAAGATACATCCTGGATCGCATTACTTATGGCATTTTTCAGCGTTAGAGGCTACGTTCAGTGGTTTATCAATTTCTGGATAGTAAAGGACAACTACTTCGAGGGTTTGGAACGCTATCGTAAGTTTATTTAACTGACATTAGTGCTTTGAGAATCGGTATTTGAATTTAGTTTTTATCATACCTGACAGTAGCACGGTTATTCGTACTGCCGTTTTAATCCATCACCCACACTGACCTGTATACAAGTACGCTGGACTTCATACTATCGATGACAAAATGAAGAGATTTGATTTTCGGCATTTTAGCGCCGATAGCAACATGAGGGTCCGTGGAACTAATATTAGAGATGAGACATATCCTTTATTTCGATGTTAGGTGTTTACTTCGGAATCAAGTAAACATTACATATATATTTACCTATTGAAATTAGAAACTAGTATTTTCTAATTTGTTTTAGCTAATCAAATTGCATAAATTTCTGTCGCCAAAAGACGTAGATTTAAAATTACTCACTGTCTGAAGAAAATTATCGACAACTTAATTTTTTTGAATTTTAGTTCCTGAAAACTTCGAGCAGGGGGCACTTTGAATCGGCACAAAAAACAACTGTCATTTCGTATTAGTTGTATATTTAGTCCAACGTACTTGTTGAATAGAGGTCAGTGATCACCCATCATTCGATTTGTCTTAAATTTTTACTTATGTGTGGATTGCACACATGTTTTATAATGGCTAACGTTAAAATGGAAAGAATATGTGATTGCCCTAGAGAAAAAGTCACATTAAAATGATAAAGCATTACCTTACATGCGTTAGAACAAGTCTTTGAATTTACCATAACCGCTTAATATAGAACCCATAATTTATAAGCATTATGCTCAAGGGGCTATCCTAAGTTCCGAAGTTAGAATCTCGAGTTGGTCATCCGTTTTAACGTTTATTAGTTATCTGCTAACCCCTAGAACTTCGCTTGCATGGATATTAACCCTACCTATAATAATAATCCTCAAAATACTTAGCGATTTAGTAGTTAAACATTTCGGCAGCTTATATGATAGCTTAGGTCATATCAATATTGTCACATCCTTTGAACTCCTACGAAAATCATACATTATTTAATTTAATTATATATTTGTAAAAAAGTTACATATAAAAATCTATCGATTCTGCATCAAACCCATTACCTCATTTTGTCAAAAATAACTTCTAATTTCCCTACATTTTGTCATTTTTTTGTCGCCAAGATGAGACTGCGACTAGATTTTGAACGTTTTAAATTACGAGAATTGGCCTTCAGATATTACGATTAATTTTCAGGTCGACAGCAACGTATGAGCCTAAAGCACAGATTGCAAATGAAAAAGTCATCATCATTCAGTATGGACTAACAACGCATATTTTTGTGTATACCTACTGGTAGATAAAAGGATAATATTCTAACAAACTGTTATTTCTCATTACGTGCAGTAATTTTTATGGGGTCGCTATTTATGAATACATAAAGATGAATGGAAGATTATGGAAGAAAATAGTGGATATTGTAAGCATAACAGCAAGTTCTCATATCCTAAATTAAGATTTTTAAGTAAAAAATTTTACTCTTAACCCATCATTAGTTTTTACTCAAGGTACAAAAGTAACTTAATCACAGGGAAAACTAAGACTTTAAAGTTATAATATTTTGGCGTAAAACCAAATAGCGACCTTGGCCTTGGCCAAAAGCAGGAAAACTAAAAGACGAAGAAAAATGTTCCATATAACAGATTTCACGCTATGACACGGAATTTCCTTATACCGACAACAGAAAAACCCTATGATATTGTTCTTTATCTCCCCAAAAACTTATTTAGCATGCAAACGATGTGTTTAGTACAGTCCCTTGGACTGAATGTGTCCACAAACTAGAAACGAAGTGTCCGCACGCACACTTCGTTTCTAGTTTGTGGACATGGCATTGTGATATGGCAGATAACATGCATGTGGGTACGTTGACCACGGTGACAACAGGTGGGTTATAATCATATCCTTTTTATGGTGGTCTGTGAGCAGACGGTCAATGCAGTCATTCTAGCTTTGTGTGGTTATTGTGTTACGTGCTGTCTTCGATGAATAAATAAGTTCTCGCTTGTTTACTTATTCGTAGTCACTACATAGTATAAAACAAAGTGGCTTTCTATATCCCTATGTATGGTTGAATCTTAAATTTTGATGCGGTTTTTTTTAATAGATAGAGTGATTCAAGAGGAAAGTTTATAATAAGGTTTATAATACATGTATAATATAGTAGAGAAACACTGATAATTTTAGAGGTTTCTAATGTGATGTCGTAAATAAACCCTTTTTTTGCCCTTACATTGCAAACGCTGGCTCAACCCTATGAGACACATCAAAATAATGTACTACAGTATAGTACACCTTAAAAATGTCTACAAAAAAGTCCGCGATGGTATAGGTATGTCTATCTCTTAGGGATAACCCACAATAACCTTTTTTTTTCCTTTACTTTTTACGAGAAATGATGGCTTATTTACGAAGCGATTTTAAGCAATACAGCATTAATCCTTATCCTTTTAATATAGATCAATATGGCCTTTTCAGCATGTTATTTAAATTCATATTTTCGAAGATATTACAGATTTAAAATGCAGGGACATAGCGGTTGCTGCGGTATCGGCGGCGGCAGGGGCAGGCGGCAAGTAAAAAAAAAAACATTAAATTAAAATTATTAATTATTTAATTAAATTTATTAAATTGCATTGCACCCGTGCGAAGCCGGGGCGGGTCGCTAGTCTTCGATAAACGAAGCCAGACTGTATTCTGACTCATCTGACAGCTTATCGGAATCTTTACCATGGCCTCTTAGTTATAGGTATACGGGTTTCAGAACCAATTTACTGAGAAATTCCAGGACTGTAGATTGATTGTCACTTTCTGGCTTTACTGCTCATAACCAGCGATAACTGCTAACCCGACGTCATTGGTCTAAATCAGGGATCCCCAAACTATTTTGGACAAGTGACCCCTTTTCCAAAATGAACTGTTACCTCAGACCCCCATAGCCAAATTACCTACTTTTAAGATCAACCCCGTCGACCCCCAAAATCAGTTTTCGTTTATGTCGACCCCTGGGAAACCGATATCGACACCTAGGGGTCGATATCGACCACTTTGGGAATCAATGGTCTAAATGAATGCTGAGTTGAATAGAGGTAAAGGGATTAGCTTCAAATTATCATCACTCATTGAACATTACACAGCATCACTTACCCAAAACGAAATGACACGACCTACAGCAAAAACAGTTGCCTTAATTTTAAGGGCAGACACTCACACATAAACAGCCGAAGCGAATGAATGCCATCAGATGAATGCGGGCAGAGCAATTAAAATCCATCTCCATTATAAATGACATAATTATTGCGGAGATTCTGACGTTTACCGCCACCCCATAATGAATGGAGCTGGGAGTTTCGAGGCAGTTTCTTATAACCAACAGCAATAAAATTGTGAAGTCTGTAAGCTGGTTTGAGTGAGGAAAAGAGATGATCATGTGTGTCGTTTACGAGAAATGCAACATCTCTAGAAAGTTTAGTTTAGGTCCTTGATAGTCTTGAACAGAACATGCATTTACTAAAAACGCAATAGAAGAAAAATATGCAGGTTATTTTTTTTTTTAACCAATGCGCAAACTGTAACCTTGAATTCAGCATATATGAGTGTAGGAATTTGTTAAGAGGTTATCAAATAAAAGAATCTGCTGTTTCATGGAAAAGATCAATACGCGGTCAAAATTTATAGAAGAACATTTTTTTTTTACCGACGACATATTTCTATTCTAGGAGGTCTTGAATCATAATTATATGCTGAATTTATGTTATGATAACAAAAAATAAATTAATTAAAGTTGATTCAGACGACAGAAACAGCGACTGTGAATTTATTTTGTTTTTTATTACTCTACTTTCTTTTTTTTTTATAATATACTAGCAGTGGCCCGCGGATACACACGCATAAGTATCGATTCCGTAAAAATATCGGGATAAAAAGTATCCTATGTGTAAATCCGGGTTATAAACTATATGTGTGCCAAATTTCATCCAAATCCGTTGAGTACAAACAATAACAAACATCCTTCCATCCATCAAGCCTCACACACTTACGCGTTTATAATATTAGTAGGATTCTAAATAATTATTTTCGTTCAAAAAATAAAAACAAAAACTTAAATCCACGTAAGATTTTTATTGCTAACGCTACCTAGATTCACACACACAAATACGCATATCGGAAAACGTGATACAACTAACGAGGCTGAACGGACTTCGTGAGGTAGAACATCTGTAACAGCAGATTTATTTTTTGACTAGCTGCTGCCCGCGACGTCGTCTGCGTGAAGGCTCTACAGCACCAAAAATACCTAAGATGCCAGTGTCGCTATAGCATTATAAATAAACAACTTTTAAAATAGCATTAAAATATAAGTTTTTTTTGCAAGCGAAGCAAGTGAAGAGAGTTATATGGGAATCCTGCTGAGTTCAGTCATAAGATGTGACTGAAGGAAATAGAGAAAATAATGCAGGAATACATTCCAGGACACAAAAGAGTAAAAATACGTACAAAGGTATCATATCTTACAACACTTCTCTATAAACTAAGTTGGTAGTTATGCTGCCAGGAGCCAAAATGTAAAGAGAGTCAGGACTGGTGACGCGGGAGCAAGCGACGTACAGTTGCCCTTGTGAGAAGCAACTCGTCCTGAGGTCGACACCCGCTGCCCTCAGTATCTGCCCCTGCGACTTATTGATGGTCATCGCGAAGCAAACACTCACAGGGCTTGCACTGGAACGGGAAATTATGAGGTATGAGGGGAATGCGTGGTATAAATACTGCCTCGCCGACGCCACAACCCGTAAGAATTTCCGCCTCAATGGTGTGTCTGTGGAGCAAGATGACTTTAAGGCGGGTTACACAACTTCGGAGGAGATAGGTTCCGAAGAAGCATAATTGGAACACCGACCTTCAGCTTGATAGTGTGCGCTGGAAGTCCACTTGCTGACAGGGAGCTCAGAAATTCCACGGGATAATGTGTGGCGTCATCTTGCTCGACAACCGTGTTTATCGAGGTGTAGACCACTTTATTCCCCTCAATTTCCGAGAGAATGCATTCGTTAATTGCTGCAGCCTGATCATTTTTGGGCATCAAAATGGCCCGCTCGCACACCCAAGAATTTTGCTGGTGCGGTATACGACTGATGTCCCCGTACACACAGGGAATTAGTTCTTCTAAGCTGGATACCACTCTACCGAGAGACTCTGCAAGCACCACCTGTCCACCTATCTTTTCTGGTAGAGTGCCTTCGCCAAGACTTAGAAGGACATCGGAGAATTCTTGAGCACGTGCATTGCCGCCGAGCCGAGCTCTCATATTAATGGTCAAGCGTAGCGTACGAACTCGTGACCACAACGAAGATCGTTTCAACGAAGCATTCACCTCGTCAGCCCTCGAGCCCCGCGTCACGACGGGAAGCGTTTGCCGTAAATCACCACTGAACAGAACAGTGACACCACCGATGGGTGGTGTCACTGTTCTGTTCAATGATGTTCGTTCCTGCGGATGTCCTGCAGGATTCTGTCTACGGCCTCAATTGCCTTCCTATTGGCCATCGTACACTCATCCCATACGATCAGAGAGCAATCGTTGAGCACGTACGTGTCCCTTATCGCTGTTACGTGACACACCAAAAACAGGCGTTTTTGGCGCTCTCTAAATCGATGGGAATTTTAAACATAGCATGTGCTGTCTTGCCACTCGGAAGCAGTGTGGTAGCGATTCCCGACGACGCTACAGCAATAGTAATTTGCCTTGCCTCCTGACCTCTGCAAGTATGCCAGTGGTAACAAATGTTTTTCCTGTTCCACCAGGAGCATCCAAGAAAAACATTTTACCCTGGTTTTGCCCAACGCTTTCAAAGACGGTGTCATAAAGTTTTTGCTCTGAAGAGAACAAAGCGACATGGTCATTTCGTATGGTGGTCATTTCGCCCGGATCGTAATTTGTCTCAGCGTTATACTCCCGTTTTCCACGGTCTTGATACGGTGATGATTGGGGAGCTGGTAACCCATATTCTATCAGTGGATTGCCGCCGATAGAAATGACCACATTTTGAAGTGAACTGAGACAGGTGTTCAGCACGCGTTCATCAGTTACTTCGACTTCGTCTCCAGTAGCACGCCTCGAAGCTCGTAGAAAATCTTCAGACAGATGATGGCGATACTTCTCCCACAAAGCTACCGGGTTCGCGACTCCACAAAACACCAAGATGACGGCAAACAGATGACGCATGCGGCTGGGACTGTCACTGACGCTAGCCTCCGCGAGGGTGTCATGAAATGAAATGATCATCATCAATGAACATAACTTTTTTGTAACACAACACCGCATTTTTTTTAAATTGTCTTCCTCAACTCTGCTCAAGATTTTGAAGGTTATGTTGGAACTTGAATTTGTCAAAACGAACTATACGATATAACTTTTATGAAGAAAATCCACATCACCATCTATGAATTTTAAGAATAACTAACTACTTACCTCGCCAACATGATCAAATTTAAATTATTAATTTCCAAAAAATGTTAACATGTAACTTGATTTGATTTTTATGAAATCTCATAGATGGCGCTGTTTTAAAATTGTCTTTATACTACTAACATTCATTAAACTATATTTCTCTGCCCAAGTTACTTAAATGGTGTAGTTTTTATAGTGTAAAGCTAGATAATAGCATGGCTTACTCAAAAACAACATTTAAATATGCGTCGTTAGATTACACGCTTCCACAGAATACGTAAGAAAAATAAAGGTTCACAGCTCCTCCCCCGTAGGTGATAGCGTGATAATATGTAGCCTATATGTTGACCCGACCTCTTAGTAATATTCATGCAAAATTTTAAGTAAATCTATGCAGTACTTTTTGAGTTTATCCCGGACAGACAAACAGACAAACAGACAAAAATTCTAAAAACTATATTTTTGGCTTCCATATCGATTGTAGATCACGCCCCAAGTATTCTTTTTAAAAAATATCCAATGTACAGTTTTGACTTTCCTACGATTTTATTATATGTATAGATAACCGACGAAAAAAATTCTACGCCAAGGGGTCTAGAATCATGTACTGAATCATGTTTACAGCAGTGCTATTCTGTAAAAATCTCACGGTGAAAACTAAGTTGAAGTGAGCTGCCATTCCACCTGCAGTGCTATTCTGTAAAAATCTCACCGTGAAAACTAAGGTGAAGTGAGCTGTCATTCTACCTGATGTTAGGGATTGCCTCCATTGATAGTTTACTTCACGCTCACTTCACCTATGATACCTATCACGGCGAGATTTTTACAGAATCGATAGGCTGATGGTATGGATTGCCCCTATTGATAGCTCACGTGACCTAAGTTATCACGGTGAGATTTTTACAGAATCGATCGGCAGTTTGCGCGTCGAAGTCCCTGCCACCCTGTATATACAATGTGGAGATGACAAAACAACAATAAATGAAAACACTAACAATACTAATGCATAGGAGTATTTAGGAACTAACAAATAAATCCTAATGTTGAAATAAAAAAAGTGACTTTTTTCTAACATAATTATTTTAAATATTGCGGCAACAGAGCGGTGTCATTTACCCAACGAACATATGGCCAAAACCTACAGAAAATGGTATAGGTCAGTGTGCCTTTTTTTTTTTTTTGAGGATGGGAAATCAGCAAATGACCCCTCCCGCTCTGGGTGGAGCAGAAGGGAGTGTCAGACTCTTACTGACTAAAACCCACCCGTGTTCCTTCCTTAGCCCTTTATGTTCCGGGGTAGCGGTAACCCTTTCGGACAATTCCGCTGCCCCGAGGTCAGTATGCCTGGCACACCATTTTTTTCAGGATTGTAAAAATGTAAAATTTTTAGTAAATAATAACTTCCGCATGCAAGACTCATGTCTCAAGCATAAGGTATAATATGCATTAGTTCGCATCGGGAAATAAAAATTAAGAACAAAGGCGAAGGTTGTTCAACTAGCGAGCTGGCAACACATTGTGCTTAACTGCAGACGTCTTTAACCTGTCGGTGCTGGTCTGATAACAGATATTATGTAGAAAATGTTAAAAATGAAAAATAATTTCCAGTAACCAAACTAGGTTATGGTATTTGATTGAATTTTTGTATGCAGACGTGATTAGGTATACGAATTTTAATTTGTTGTTGTATTGTCATCTCCACATTGTATAACGAAGTTAAAAGGAAAACTGTTACAGCTAAGTAAGCATTACAAGTTAACGAGTAATAGTCGGCCAACTTACATTTACTATTGGAATGTATGAGAGAACATGTTTTTCAGCTACCCCAACTACGGAATCCTTCATTGTGCGTGGTCCGACATGCACCTGATCGGTTTTTATTTTTTATGACAGTTATTATAATAAGAATCCAGATTTTAGGTATGATATTATATGTTACTGAATGTTTTTGGTGAAATATATATATCTTGCGATGAACTGCCATACAAAATTTCATCCTCTGCGCGTTGACTATCAGTATATAAGTGAATTTAAGATTTTTTTAAGTAGGCCATATTTTCTCAGAAGACGTAGCGTTGGAAGGCCTCCTACAAGGCCCAATGGACCAATGACCTGACGAAGACCGCAGAAATCCGCTGGATACAAGAAGCACAGAACTTGTTGAAGTGACGATGCTTGAGGCTATATCCAGCAGTGGACGCCTTTCGGCTGAAATGATGATGATGATAATATTCTTGGCACAGAACTTTAAATCCGGTAAAACTGTTCACAAATAAGATTGCCCACAAAATCATTTGCCATTACCCACTCTAGGTATTTCTAAAGGTTACGACTAGTAACTTGGTAAGGCAAAACGGCCCGTTTTACTCACATAACTTCGAGAAACGGGCAATAACTGCCTTTTACGACGTATTTAGCAAAAGCCGCTGATTCTTAGTCTAGACAAGCCAATAAAACTAGATAAATGACCAAAGCTTTAGCAATCTTTTTCCAAGACTTTCCTTTTTAAGTTCAATATTTAATAATATATTGCATTCCAGTGTGTATTGTTATTATTTTTTAACCGATCTCAAAAAGGAGGAGGTTCTCAATTCGACTGTATGTTTTTTTTTTTATATGTTTGTGCGATGTCTCCGGCAATTGTAGATCGATTTCAAAAAGTCTTTTTTTAATTTTATTAACTTTAACTTTTTTTTATTTAGCTTAAATAATACGTATTTCACTATATTTACATATCACTGATATTTACATAGCAAGTACATGTTATACGAATTTGTGTGGGGTATAAGGTAACTTAAAAGTGAAAAATAAAAACTTTTTTACAACAAAAAAAAAACGATTTCTAAAAAAGACATTACAAAGTGAAAAATAACTTTAATTTTGGAAGTCGGTGGCAAACAACGAGAATGCGAACCCAACGACACCTACTTCTAAAATTAAAGTTATTTTTTACTTTGTAGTGTCTTTTTTGGAAGTCGGTTGTTTTTTATTAAATATATTTTCGTTTTTTGTATAAGTATATATTTTTTTAGGTAGCTAAGGTAACCTACCTTTACCGTGGTAGAAAGTTCTGTCATTTATTAAATACTAGTACCCAAGTAAAGTAGCTCCATTTATAAGACGCTCATGACCCAATTCTTTGGGTTGATTCTCGAAATCCGCATGGGAATATCGTCACCTGCCACGCACTGTGTGTTCTATCTTTCATACTCAGTAAGTAACGTAGGAAATGGGAAACAAATCTAACAAAATTACAGCGGAGATGGGAAAAAAAACGGGAATTGAGAACGTTAAGATTACCTATAATTAAATGGTGAACTATTAATTTGGTCACCACGAAATTACTAATTACTGGTTGGATCTACATATTTAGTGTCGTTTGGCAGGAATTGGGGGTAAAATGGGTTAAAGCTGGTAGAGAGTGGGTCCTCGATTGTAACGCTACCACTCTTATTAAAAGGTAATGCATATTTTTGAGAAATTAATAATAATAAAGTGTACTTTTAAGGGCCTATACTACCTCAAATGGCTTAGCATGATCCTCCGTTATGTCGAAATTACTGCAGCATTAATTTTGAAATAAATATATGGTAAAGTTGAGGATTAATGTTAGGGCTTATGTTAGACGAAAACACGATTTCATAAAATTTTCTTGATAGAAAAAAATTCCAAAGTTACCTCCAAACTGAACAATAAACCGCTGGTATTCAAAAAATACTTCAAATTAGATCACGAAACTTTGTATACTAACCGAACTAACTATAAAGCAGGTCTTATGTTATTTACTTTTTTTAATTTACCATTATTTTCACCGTAAAAAGCAAATACCTAAAGTATTGGCGCTGCCTGCCGCCTAGCACCGCACTCTGTCTCGCTCTCACTCAGTCCGCGAGCAGTATCGTGCGAGCGAGATAAAGAGTGAATTTTAGCTGAGGTAGTGTAGACTCTTAAATCAGATAAAAAGCGTAAACGAAACTATAAAATGAGCGATTGACAACCTCACCTGTCCTAGTATATTGTCCGTGGTGTAAAATGTCGTGCTAAATATGTATGTAGCGGTATCGCCACCACACGACGAGACGACCCGAGTCACGCGGGCAGCGAGATCGTACACCTTCGGGTGTTTCCGCCGCGCCGCGCACTCCGATCGGGAAAGTTCGGTTTCGTCGCACGACAGCGCAGCAGTGAGCAGTCCATTGTCCGCCGTTGCGCAAGGCACTCACGCGCTCGCTTACTTAAAATTAGCTAACGCGCCCCGCTCGTAAAAATCAATCTATCTGTCACTCCTAAATTCTATCTGCTTAGCTTTCTACTATCTTAATCTCTATTCCTTCATCTTACTATCTACTGTCTAAAGTGTTAACGTGCTTCCTACTCTTGTGTAATCGTTGTAATCTTATAATTCAAATATAACCGTTCTGTGTGAGCTTTGGACTTTCATTTGGTGGACAAGTACCTACATGTAGATAAAACAAAACGTAAAAAAAATATTAATGATTTTATTTGTTTTTATAAGAAGAAATTCTGCACAGAAGAAAATTTATCCCCATTGATCGTATGTGTGTACAAAAGGCAATGTTACTACTGTTACTAGGAGAACTTAGGATGCAAGAGGGAACGAAACGAGCTTAGTGGGACGTCAATTAAACACGGAGATGGATAGCTGACTGGTTTATTCATATAAGCGCATACCCACATTACAGAATAATAACAGTAGACACAAATACCTTACACTTTTCCCCCCTTTCGAATCAATCTTAACTTATCAGAACTAATACTTAACTAACAGGAAATACCATACCAAGGATATAAAAAACAAACAACTAAATACAACTCTAATACTAGGTACTATAACTATTTAGACGCATTGTCTTTATTAACGGCGCGTACGTGCGCACGTATTGCTCGGGCCGAGGCCCCCGGCGGCGGCGGTGGCGGGGAGCGAGGCGCCGCCGATGCGGCCGGGCTCGCTAGGCCTGCGCTACCCGCCTCCATCACCAGCTCACTGGATGTCTCTGATGCATCCTCGAAAGCCTCATCGTCATGATCCTTACTCTCCCCCTTGTGTGTACCGATGCTCGCTCGCGATAGTGTTAATCGCGACTTGTCCCCAACTGGAATTATTTGGTCTCGGTGTCGGCGCCACTCGACACCGTTTCCCATGTCAATGCGGTACGACACCGGTCCCGTACTTTTAGACACAGTTCCCGTGGACCATTTATTTGAGTTCGAGGTGTAATCGCGCGCGAGTACCGGTTCTCCTACCCGGATTGGGGGCTGGGGCGTGCCTCCTGCATGAGCTACCTGACGTTGCTGAGCCGTGCGCGCCACTTGCGCGACGTCTGGTCGTAACGCATCCAGTCGTGTCCGCATCCGACGCCCGGTTAGCAATACTGCCGGTGGCACGCCCGTCGTAGCATGCTCACAGTTGCGGTAATTAAATAAAAAAATATTTAATGCTTGTAGCACATTTTCGCCACTAATAACTGCCCTTTTTATTGCTTTTTTAACCGTCTTTACCGCATTTTCAGCGGCGCCATTACCCTGTGGCCTATAAGGCGCCGTTGTCACATGTGCAATACAATTGTGTTTGCAATAATTTTTAAATTCTATTGATTGGAATGGTGGTCCGTTATCCGTAACGAGTTGCGATGGTAAACCAAACCTACTAAAAACTGTAATTAAAGCTGTGATTGTTGACTGTGTATCAGTACGAACCATAGGAAGTGCCTCAATCCACTTCGAATGCGCGTCGACTATAATTAGGTATTTTCTCCCCGAATACTCCGCAAAATCCGCATGTAAGCGTTGCCATGGAAACAAAGGAAATTCCCACGGATGCAGGACAGCACGTGGCGCTGCATCCCGCACCCTCCGACACGGCTCACACGAACGACACATTACTTCAAGGTCAATATCTAAGGTAGGCCAGTAAACATAATTGCGTGATAAGCTTTTCATTTTTCTAACTCCTAAATGACCTTGATGAATTTCTTCTAGAATTTTAGTTTGTAGTGGTTTTGGTATTATAATTCGATATTTATAAATTAAACAACCAAAATCCATTGTAATGTCGCTTTTTCGTGCAAAATATGGTTTTTCTTCATCGCAACTAGGTACGGTTGGCCATCCAAATTTCACAAATCCCAATATTCGCGATAATATTGCATCTTTATTCGTTTCCTTACGTACGTCATGGAAATTAACTGGCATACATTGATGTACTAAGTTAACATAACTTATTGATTCGGTGGGACGGCGCTCCTGTGCTAATGGTAAACGTGACAACGCGTCCGCTGCTCCATTTTGCTTTGAGGTTATATATTTTATCGTAAAATCATATGCGGCTAATCGTGCAGCCCAGCGTTGTAAGCGACTGGCGGCAGTTTGGGGTATACCCATTTTTGTTCCGAAAATGTAGCTTAAAGGCTGATGATCTGTACGTAATTCAAATTTTCTACCATACAAATATTGATGGTGTCGAGTGACGCCATAAAATATTGCCAGAGCCTCCTTATCAATCTGACTGTAATTGCGCTCCGCGTCATTGAGTGTGCGCGAAACACAACTGACCGGTCGCTCACTGCCGTCAGGGAAACGATGCGCCAATACTGCGCCCAACCCGTACGCGCTGCTGTCTACCGATAGCACTAAGGGCCGCCCCTCCTCATAATGTGCGAGTACCCTCTCACTTGATAGGACTCGCTTCGCTTCCTTAAAAGCCTCATCGCACTCATTACTCCAATTCCAACTGACTCCCTTTTTTAAAAGTTCATGCAACGGATGTAATAAAATACTTAATTTGGGAATAAATTTCCCATAGTAATTAAGTAAACCTAGGAAGCTTCTTAACTGTGTGATATCGATAGGTGTCGGTGCCTTCACAATAGCCTCCACCTTCTGGGGATCCGGGCGCAAACCACTTTGGTCAATAATAAACCCTAGATATTTAACGCTCGCTTGTAGAAAACAACATTTGCTTAGTTTAACGGTCAAACCCATATCTCTTAATCTAACCAGAACTTGTCTTAAGTTAACCAAATGTTCTGCTCTCGAAGCCCCCGTCACACAAATATCGTCAAGAAATACCACCGTGCCACGCACACCGCGCAATGTCTCCTCCATTAATTTTTGAAATTTTTCCGGAATGCAAGATAATCCGAAAGGCATACGACGATAAACGAATGTACCGATGTGTGTAGTAATAGCTGTACACAGTTGTGAATCATCCGTCAACATCGTCTGTTGATATGCATGCGTTAAATCAATTTTGGTAAATTCCCTTCCCCCACTTAGGGTGGCAAACAACTCTTCGATGCGTGGGAGTGGGTAAAATTCACGTTTAAGTTTAGGATTGATAGTAACTTTATAATCGCCACATATTCGTATATCGCCGTTCGTCTTAATAACCGGCACGATGGGTGTGCCGTAGTCCGAGTGCTCGACCCGGTAGATGGTGCCCTCGGCCTCCAGCCGCTCGAGCTCGCGCTCCACACGCGCGCGCAATGCCAGCGGCACGGGGCGCGCCCGCACGTACACTGGCTCATTATTTGTCAGTTGCAATTGGAGCAATTTTTTACATTTTCCTAATTGATCAGTAAAAACCTCGGGGAATTCGGTAGCTAACTTACTAATACATGGATCAGCAATGATATCATTAAAATTAATTTGTTTGATATTGAGGGACTTTAACCAATCCCTGCCCAATAGTGGGCGTCCACCATTTTTAATAACATAACAAGACAAATTGTTTGCCGTAACATTACCTAATTTAACATTGACCAATATGTAACCTAATGACTCAATCTGCGTACCTGAATAGCACCGTAACATAAGATTATCCGAGTGAATTGTTTTATTTGGAAACATCTGCTTTTTAAAATCTTCACTAATCGCTGAAATGCGGCTACCAGTATCGACTTCACATTTAATTTCGTAACTGTCTATGTTCACGTTAATAAAGTAAGGTTTGTTACCTTTAGACGCCAGTTCGATGCTAAACAAATCCTCGTCCTCCGAGTTATCACTTACGTAGTTTTGCCTACCAGAGCGACCACTACCAAGCACTTCTTTGCACATCACTTTCAAATGTCCACGTTGGTTACACTCATCGCAGTTGTAATTGATGTAACGGCATCTTTCCGGCCGATGCGCCTTTCCACACCGCCAGCACTGTTGAGTCGACGCGGCCCGCGCCGGCGCCGCAGGGATGCCCCCAATCGACGCCGCGCCGGTAGCCCTAGCGCCTGAGCTGCGTCCCGGCCGGCGCGCGCCCCCGCCACGTGCGCGGCCCGCGTCGGTCCTGTGCAGGCCTTCGCCCGCGTCGCCGCCTGCACCTGAGGCCGTGGCTGCGGCGGTTGCCGCGCTCACCTCCGCGTGCCTCTCTGCGGCCTCTAACGCCAGAGCCAGCTCCACCGCCTCCTTGTATTTAATATTTTTCTCAGCAAATATACGCGATCGCATCGCGCTGTTAGCTAGTCCCGAAACAAATTGGTCGCGAAGGTTTTCTTCGAGCATTGTACCAAAGTTACACGTGGTCGCGAGATGTTTCAAATCTTGGAGATAGTCCGTCATGGATTCCCCAACACGCTGTCTACGTAAGCGAAACATGTGCCGCTCGGCAATCTCAGATCTCTGTGGTTCTAGGTGATCGGTCACCAAACGTACCAGTTGGTCAAATGTCTTCGTCTCTGGATCCGCCGGAGCACACAGATCGCACATTAACGAGTAAGTAGTTTCACCCACAACCGTAATTAGCAACGGCACACACAAGTTATCTTTTATCTCATTTAGTAATATGTATTGTTTGACACGGCGAATATATGACGGCCACTGCTTCGAATTGATGTCAAATGGTTCTAGTCGACCGATCGGCATTGTTAATAATAATTTTACACGCAATTGGAATTCGAATTTCTCGTCGCCAAATGGGACGTCAATTAAACACGGAGATGGATAGCTGACTGGTTTATTCATATAAGCGCATACCCACATTACAGAATAATAACAGTAGACACAAATACCTTACACTTAGGATTTGGTGTACCCCGACTCGGACAGGTTAGGTTCGAAGGGAATGGGTGGGTTTAGTGAGCGACCATAGCCAGCGAATTCAGACCCTGCCATCCTCTTCTTGGTTGTTTATTACTAAACCGTTAAGCCCCGTGGAGCGGAGCTGCGACTACGCCTTTTAAGCAACTTTAAAGTGTTTTGAGGTTAGGTTACAATAATTTGTTTTTCTCAAGAGCGGTGCATTACCTTCTCATGGAAATGGTGCCAGGAGAGAGGGGACACCCCCTCCCCCCTCCCACCTTACTCCTACAGCCAAATGATACATACATTATCAAGGACACCTTTTACTAAACCGTTTTATTGACACAGTTTACATGATAATGACAACAAATAAAGCTTTTATCCAAAATAACTAAGCTATAATAATATAATACTTTTATTAAATTTCTTAAATATTGTATAAAAAGTTTTAAACATTGCCATATTATAAGCTTCACAAATATGTACCTAACAAGCCTAGATGAGCATCACAACTTAACGAAGAATTCTGCCTTGCTGTTTTAATGAAGAAGACTGCAATGAAATTAATAAAAATCTTTAATTCATACCAGTGCGCCGTTATTGATAAATTCTCGATACAATGAATGCTATGAAAGTATTCCAAAAATGTCGCATCAATAAAGAGTCATGAGCGAAATGCTGGCACTTGCTCATGACTCTACATTGATGTGACATTTCTGCAATGTAAATTGATATGGAGAGAATTGCTATGTTCTGCGTTTATACTACTTTGAACTGAATTTTACTACGAAATGAATTAGTTAATGTTTTTAAAAGTGCTCTCTTAATATTATTTTTAAAAGTAGGTACCTTTCTTTTCCCTTTAAAATAAAAATTAAAGTTTCACTTTAGATGATAAACACTTTATTAAAATAATTATAACTTTAAAACATCACAAATTAAGGTCTGAAAACTAGAAGAGGCGCAGGCTTACGCAGCTGGAGCCTCGCGGTGTACTTCATGTTCTGAACATCATTCTCGGTCACAAACTCCACTTTCTGGAGCTGTCCATTGGGAAGCAAGACGAAGTAGGTTCCGACGCTCTTCTGCACTTCTACAGGGCCTTCTAATCTCTCCGCTAGAGGGTTATCAGTGGTTGGAACTTCAGTGGAATCAGGAACTCCGTAGGAGTTGTCAGGAACGCCGTAGCTGGTTGCCGGTGGCGTCTGCTTCGGCAGTTCGAAGGCTTGTCCCTGAGGTTTCCATCCAGAAGCGGGGTACCCAGCATCAGGAGCTCCGTATTGGTCAGCAGGCTTCTCAGGCTGTTCGTTGGGTAGTGTGAATGGTTCTCCTGCAGGCTTCCATCCAGAAGCGGGGTAACCAGCATCAGGAGCTCCGTATTGGTCAGCAGGCTTCTCAGGCTGTTCGTTTGGTAGTGTGAAAGGTTCTCCTGCAGGCTTCCACCCTGACGCTGGGTAAGGTCCTGATGGCTCGGTGGTTGATTCCGTTGGTGAGTCAGTGGTAGTCGGAGCTAATTCTTGACGCTGGAACCTGAACCTCGCTGGTCTGAAGCGAGGTAGCTCAGCTAGAGCTCCGATCACAACACAAGACAGGACTAGGAACTTCATGATTGATGTTGAGCAGTTGAATGATGTTGGTCTTCATATTTCAGACCAATTTATACTATGATGATAAGTTTATGGTGCTTTGTTGTATCATAAATGGTGTGATAAGGACGTTATAGAGGATTTTCGGCGATCATCAGTCCGGTCACGTCGGAGTTGACTGACATTGACCTGATGACGGTGTTCGAATGACATCAATAACTGATTAGAACGTGTAGTTAATTAATTAAGCGATAATTAATGCAGAGGTTATGGAGTCACCTTGTAATGCGCTTGTGATTAATATTGAATTTCCACCTGGGATAGTCCCAAGTGTGACATCTTGAGAAGCGTACTCCATTTATAATGTGCCTTAGGGCTAAGGACTTATCTGTAATAGCAACACAAGTAAATAAATTCAAAGGTAGGTTAATCAGTAATTAGGTAATATTCCTGTGTACTCAACTTAAAAGTATGTGTGTTTGTTGTCTAACTTAATATCTCTTATCTCACATTATGGCGTGTCTTTAGTTATTTCCGCTACACATAAAGGTTTGTTTTTATCATCTTTTATAAAATTAAGGTCATAATAATAAAAAGCCCATATTTTTAATAAAAATAAACAAACTGACGATTGTAATCGTGGAGCTCGGCTCGCAACTTGAGGACCATTGTGGAAAATAAAAATGCCTCTTACTCCTCATTTAATTTTTTTTTTCTCTCTCTTGCTGCGGCTCATAACAATTTATCTACCTACTGTACAATGATGAATTGTGCAGTAGGTAGATAAATTGATGATGAATTGTTTGTAAACTACTTTTCCATTTTGGAAAATATGTGAGAATACTCGGAAACTTAAAGTCAAAGCATTTAATTCAATTAGGCACATAAAAGGCACGTTTGAACGTCAAAATACAATAAAATAGAATTGATTCTGGTCGCCCCTTCCAAAAGGTAGTTTTCGTATGGAGAAGAATGAGCAAGAAACTCCATCGTCTCTTTTGACGTCAGGCCTGTTGGTCTAGTGGTTAGTGACCCTGACTGCTATGCCGGAGGTCGTGGGTTCGATTCCCACCCAGGACAAATGTTTGTGTAATGAGCACGATCATTTGTTCTGTGTCTGGGCGTAATCTATCTATAACATTTATATATTTAGAAATATATAAGTATGTTTATCAGTTGTCTAGTACCCATAACACAAGCTCTGCTTAGCTTGGGACTAGATGACGTTGTGTGATAGTTGTGGAATATTATTTATTTATTTATTTATCTTTTAAAATGTTTTACAATATTTTGCATGCATTAATTACATGTGAAGACGATGCACCTAAAATGACTATACCACAACAGGTAAAAGATTTAATAATTAAACCATGACATATAAAGTAATTATCTGATAGATACACGGTGATCACATATTTACAAACATGGCAAAAGTAGACGATTTTCATTTTTTTAAAATTAACAATAAGTCCGGGTATGCGTTAAAGTAATTACGTCAAATCAATGTCAAAAAAAAAGAATAAATTTTACAATTAAATTAGCAACCAGTTTGATTTTGCCTAGACTCTAGAGATTGCCCTCAGCGGTGCTATTCTGTAAAAAATCTCACCGTGATAACTTAGGTGAAGTGAGCTAACAATAGGGGCAATCCCTAACATCAGGTTGAATGACAGCTCACTTCACTTTAGTTTTCACGGTGAGATTTCACAGAATAGCATTTGTTTCCAAGCGTTCTTATCTTGGAACGGAGTATTTTCAATTCAATATTCACCTTGACCATACTGCACCGCTTTCACCTTACATGGTCAATGCTGATTATGGGTCTCCCCATAAATTGCCATATTGAAATTGTAAATCATTTATTGGGTACCTATAAGGACTCGGGCTGATCAATCAATCAATCAAATAATTTATTTGCAACGAATGTAGGTACATAAAAATACAGGTGGAGTAGATAGGAGTGAGCCATGTACATTCTGCCTGGAAATAGGCACGCAAAATTTACAAAAATTGTTAAAAAGCTATCAAAAATAAAATTACAAACTAACATGTCACAGATTTGTTGCAATTATATGTCACAAAATAATTATACACACATTAATATTGATTCACATATAATTATATGAATCGCATAAGCAGGCTAGGCTTGACTACCAAATGTATCTGCTGCATGGTAAGCCTGAATCTGGGCATATTTATGAAAGGATGTGCTTAAGCCGAAAAATTTTTAAGTCAAGGCTGAATTTCTGTCAAACACATCAGGAACAGATCCATATGGATATAATTGCAGCACAGCACTCTGCCAAACAGTTCAATAAATTTTGGTTAAGCACCAAAAAACTTGGAAGCAAGGTGGGCCTGCCTGCTTGTGTAGATGGCGCTGGTGACCCAAAAAGTATTGCCAATGGCTTTGCCCAGCATTTTAAGGTAAAGTCACCCCTGTTAACATCTGAAAATAGAGAGATTGAATATTGTAATATTAATAAACCAACATTAATTACCAGCAAGGAGGTGGGTAGGGCTATTGCCAATATGAAACGGGGAAAGTCACCAGGCCATGATGGGCTGAGTGTGGAGCACCTAAGGTATGCAGGGACACACATAAATAGACTCCTGGCAATGCTGTACACGTTTTGTATTGGACACTCATACTTGCCAACAGAATTAATTAAAACTGTAGTAGTACCCCTGGTGAAGAACCGTACTGGAGATATAGCTGATAAAACAAACTATAGACCCATATCACTAGCAACGATTGTAGCGAAAGTGCTGGATAGGGTGCTGGACGAACGCCTTAGCCAGAGTATAGAGATACAGGATGCCCAATTTGGTTTTAGACCAGGATTATCAACAGAAAGTGCCATTCTGACTCTCAAACATACTGTTGATTACTATCTCAAAAGGAAAACACCAATATATGCATGTTTCCTGGATCTGTCGAAGGCGTTCGATCTGGTGTCCTATGACAAGCTCTGGAACAAGTTGGGTAAAGTAGGTATCTCTCCAGAAATAATAGGCATCTTCTCATACTGGTACAGTAATCAGAAAAATGTAATAAAATGGGCAAATGTTTATTCAGATGAATACAAATTGGACTCAGGTGTGAGACAAGGTGGCCTGACGTCCCCTAGGTTGTTCAACTTGTATATGAATCAGCTGATTGAAGGGCTGAGTAGCATGCATGTTGGTTGCCGCATAGATAATGTAAGTGTTAATAACATAAGTTATGCAGATGATATGGTGCTGTTGAGCCCTTCAATAGGCGGACTGAGGAAACTATTAAAAGTCTGTGAGACCTATGCTGAGCAACACGGTTTAAAGTAACGGGCCGTAACGGCATCCTGAAAATGATAGCGGATAGAATGGACTCGGCTGTCTTGCGTCGCTTCACTGCCCTGCATGTGACAGGTGCAGGTTAGTGAAGATTTATATTTATATTGTTTATTTTTGTTCCCTGTGTTATTTTTAGTTCTACTAACATAGTGTATAAGATGTATGTTACTAACCTCTTGCTATGGACTGTAGTGGTCTGAAATAAACAATTTTTATTATTATTATTTTTTTTTTATAATGAATGTATACAAAAACTTGTAAAACATTTTAAAAGAGTAACGGTGGAGTTTCTTGCCCATTCTTCTCCACACGAAAACTACATTTTGGAATGGGCGACTAGAATCAATTCTATTTTATAATTTTTAATTGACGTTCAAAAGTGCCTTTTAAGTGCCTATTTGAAATAAATGATTTGACTTTGACTTTGATTGTCCATTAATGAATACACTAATGCTTAAATAGAGCACAGAGCACCAAATTATGTTAAGTACTAAAATTAACAAACTAATTAAAAATGCACATGACGACAATCCACATCGAACGCAGACATACCGACATGATTAAGACATAAAACATGACAAATCAGCCGAAGCCAAAGGAATAGCATCGTAAACTAATACAAACGGTAATGAAACAGTGTCGAATGTCGTATACAACACATTTACTGGACGTGACGTGAATACAGATGCAGTCACTTGGACTTGTAATGTATGACGATACGACTGACGGGTGGATGCATTTTAATAGACACTACAGTTAGAAAAGAAGAATGCCATGTTTTTGATAAAACACTTACAATAATAGGTATACAGTATAACCTTTATGTTATTCCAAGGCTTAACACATAGGACACCTTCATTTGGGTATTTCTCCTAAAACACGAGCAAAATTAGGAACCAAGGCAATTTATGTTTTTTTTTACACGACTTCACAAAAAAGGAAGTGTTATTTAAAGAAATTGTTTGAGGTAGGTTGTAAGTTTGAACACAGACAGACGCTTTACTTTGTGTAAATTATATCATTACCACTGCTCTTAAAAATGGTGAAGGAAAACATCCTGATGAAACCGGCATGTCCTAGAACCAAATATTCGAAGACATGTGACATCTACCAACCCGCACTGGGGAGCTATTCTCTAAGGATACAGCCTTGCGGACAGCGCTGTCGCAACTGTCAAACCCACCGCGACAGCGCTGCGACAGCGCTGCCCGCAAGGCTGTATCCTTAGAGAATAGCATGGCTGGGCCCGCGTGGTGGATCGTAGGCCCACTCCCCCTCATACAGAGAAGGCCTGTGTCCCAGCAGTGAAAACATTATACGCTGAGTATGCAAAGCTAAAGATTAAAATGGTTGACCCTTATGATAGTTTTTCGCTGGTTGAAGAGGTAAACTTCTAATGGTAGATTCATTTCTAGAAACACGTTTAGTTAACCCGGGAAGACCACATTTTGGTAAACCCATATAATAAATCATACATATTATTGTCGGTTCCGATTATGCAAGTTTTTATGGTTCCGTAGTCAACAAGGAACCCTTATAGTTTCGCTATGTTCGTCCGTCCGTCCGTCCGCAGCATAGCTCAGAGACTCTTAGTACTAGAAAGCTATAATTTGGCATGAAATTATTAATCACGAGGGGCCCGTGGCTAAATAATAACAGCCGCACAGGTCGATCGATCAGGTTAAGCTACGCTTGCCGCGTTTGGTCTGTGGATGACCATCTTTACATACCGAGACCCCTCCGTGCCTCGGAAAGTACGTTAAGCCGTTGGTCCCGGCTGTCATTCATGGATCTTTGACAGTCGTTACGGGTAGTCAGAAGCCTGAAAGTCTGACAACCAGTCTTACCAAGGGGTATCGTATTACCCAGTAACTGGGTTGTAGAGGTCAGATAGGCAGTCGCTCCATGTAAAACACTGATATTCAGCTGCATCCGGTTAGACTGGAAGCCGACCCCAACATAGTTGGGAAAAGGCTAGGCAGATGATGATGATATTAATCACGCCGACAAAATGATAAAACAAAATCATAGAAAAAAAAAATTGGTACCTACCTCCGTACAGGAGGTAGGTACCAAATTTTTTTACACGTAAAATGGAAATTGTTTTTTTCTCGTCTACTCCATGGTGTGGAGTGTTGGATAGGTTTTTCAAAAATATTGCGGTTTTGTGCAAGCTATTTTTCGATTAAGGGATTCGTTTGTGAAATATTAAGCTTTAAAGTGTTAATTTTTGTTAAGAGTCGAGTGTCCCCCCTCCCCTGCCAGGTAAATGGTTGCTTTGGACATGTGAAAAAATTCACGGCAGTAGTATACCTAACGAAATTAAAAGAAAAACTATCACAGCTAAGTAGGCTTTACAAGTTTACGAGTTATAGTCGACCATCTGATTTACAGTTGCAACATTCATTTATTTGAATGGAGAACGTGATTTTCAACTAGTTTTTTCTTGGGATAAATTCATTTCAACTACGGAACCCTTCATTGGGCGTGGTCCGACACGCACTTGGCCGGTTTTTTAGATAGCTAGGCTAATATGTTAGATATTCTGTCTTGTTTAACTGTCTAGAAATTGAGCTAACTAATAAACGTTGGCTTAGATATAAATTAAACTAATTAAATTTGGCTTACATATAAATCGAATCAAAATAGAAAGATTTTGTACTCACCCGCCTGAAGCTTCGGTTGCCCGATAAAATCTGTAAAAAAAGATAATTACGTTAGAATTAATTGGTTTTGGTCGAAAAATTAATTTGCGTTTATCTGTTACATAATTCATATTTAGAAAGCTCGAGTATTATTGGTTTAATGATGAGTTCCATGTTTCAATCAGCTGTAAGTTCTCTTATTCTCAAATATGTACTTGACATTTTAAGCGATTTGTCAACTGTATAACCCACCAAAAACATTTTCATGTAAAATGTTGCCAAGACGAGACGACATTTATGGCTTGCACTGTCAAAGAGTTATCAGTAGGCCAATTCTCGTAATTTAAAACGTTCAAAATCTAGTCGCATTCTCATCTCGGCGACAAACAAATGTCAAAAACTTGTCAAAATGTAGGGAAATTTGAAGTATTTTTGACAGATTGAGACTGAGATCAGACTGTGAACGTTCTTAAAAATTACGAGAATTGCCCCTCAGATCTCATGTAGAGCCAAGCTTCTAACTCTACAAGCCCTAACTTCACAAACTACACCTTAATCAAAATATGGGGCTTGGCCGTTTCATGCTACAAGAACTATTGTATAACAGAAAAGGAATGCAGTGAAAAAGTTTTTTTTTTCTATTTTCTTTTATGATGAGATTGGTTATTTTTTTGTTATGTAATTTTTTTATGAATAAATATAAAGTGACATCCATTTTAATACTTTCATTTAAGGAACATTTGATTAAACACAATTTATTTCATTAAGCTAGCATTCTTAGTTTCTGAGACTTTCAGGTATCTTTTTGTGACCCTAATTAATTGCTATATACGCGAAATTTGAATATAGTTTGTTCAGAATAAGTAACTGACTTGATTCCAATAGTTTTTACACCATTTTGTCCCAAAAATATTTAAAAAAGGTTACAAGTTGGACACCGAGCGACACTACGTAATCATTATCGAGCGCAAGACGACGCTGCATGCACGGGCAGCGCGGGGACAACTAGGTAAACGTAAAATAACAAGCTTATAACTTTGTGATTTTTCACGATACAGTTTTGAAATTTCGTACATTTATTCTTTACATAAAAATACTAGACACGTGTTTCGGGTTTCACATATATTAAAACGAATGTTGTATATCTTACTAATATTATAAAGCCAGAGAGTGAATTTTGTGAGTTTGCTTATATCTGGAGGGTAATCTGCGGAACCACGGCAGCTATTTAAAAAAAATCTTTCACCATTTGAAAGGTACCTACACTATTCCAGATGGACATACTCATATTATTTAAATATGTACAAAAAAATAGTTCTTAATAACACTAATGAAATATTATCGTGAATTAACGCAAGCCTAGTGACATAAAAACTTTTTAACAAAAAAAAACAGACTTCCATAAAAAAACACTACAAAGTGAAAAATAACTTTAATTTCGGAAGTCGGTGTCTAGATAGTGTGGATAAGACACAAAGTCTAAAACAGAAGAAGATCTAGCGGGGTATCCAAGGAGGGGGATGGAGAGGGGGCTTAGGGGATCAGACCGGAATAAATCTTTGGATCCGTATTTTAGTTTATTGCCACCGACTTCCGAAATTAATAGTATATTTCATTACAAGTGCGGAAAGGTTGTCATTGCAAAGAGTTCCGACAAATGTCTACCCGAGCCGAGGTGCAGCCGAAGGCGAGGGTTGACAGTCGGAACAAGTTGCAATGACGGTTTCGCACGTGTACTGAACGACTATTTTTAATACAGTTGCGAAAAAATGAAGCAATTTAATAAAATAAGGTGGTGTTAATTAAAAAAAAACTAGGGTCGAAATTACTCATTTTGTGCAACAAACAACTAAAACTCGCAAAGAAAATTTCTGAAAAATGGCGTAACCGTAGAATATAAGCAGAGATTTTTTTTTCTTCACCCATTCTGGTAGGCAAAGGGAACTATGCCCATACAGCCAAGTCTTCAGTAGAATTTTTTTATTGAAATGAAAATGAAATTTAATGAGATTAAATGAAATGATACCTAACCTAACTTATTCAATCAAATCATTAAATCTGATATTGAAACAAATTAGTAGCTTCTTTTTAGAAAAATACGTATTTGCATGAATCATAAAAACTTCTATGAATTTTTTTTGTAAAAACTTCATGGTTGGTTTTTCTTTTCAATAGACATTATTTTGACAGTTGGGAAAGAGAACGCACGAGTTCGGGAAAGGTAAAAAAAAGCACGAATATGTAATAGCCCACATCCCGAACGCTATACGTCCCTGCAATACGCCACTTTTTGAGCAACTGTATTAAAAAGTTATTTTTCACTTTGTAGTATTTTTTATGGAAGTCGGTTTTTTTTTTTGTTAATTTTTTTTTATTTCTCGCTTTTTAGTGGGACTGTTTATAATGCATCAAAGTTACAATAGCCTAATGTCAACTTGCTCATCGCCTTTTCCAAAATATTACTTTTCCCGATACAGAGACGTTAATTGTTGAGGAGTTCTCCTGATACTCCACCATCAGCTCCATTTCACCATTCGCGTTGTGACGAGCATAAATTCTTAGCAACCATATTAAAGTAATCGAATCGCAACCTGTGAAATACTTATTATTGAGTAGTCCCGGTGGCCATCTGTGGTCTTCATCATCAGTTTTACTTCACTAAATTTTGCTTTCCGAAAGCAAATGCACGAGTTACTATAAATAATACCTGAAACGCTATAGGTGTGCCTATAATATTTGAAGAGTTCCTTCGATTTCTCCAGGATCCCGCTGATAATCCTGGCTGCAGCATCAGGCCAGACTTTAAATGTCAACATTGCATTGAACTTAAAATTTAGTCCTGTTTAAAATGAGCCCAAACACGACTACGGTGCTGTAATTTCAAGGTTTGTACTTTTTCTGTCTTAAAATTTGCAAGTTGAAGTGGCAATGGGCAGGCCACATCGCTCGTAGAACTGATACCCGATGGGGAAGAAAAGTTCTTGAGTGGCGACCACGAACCGGAAGACGCAGCGTAGGCAGGCCTCCCGCTAGGTGGACCGACGACATCGTGAGAGTCGCGGGCAACCGATGGATGCACGTGGCGGATTGTCGTTCGGCGTGGTGGTCTAAGGGGGAGGCCTTTGTTCAGCAGTGGACGTCTTCCGGCTGATGATGATGATGATGATGACTTTTTCTGATGCTCCTGGCTTCAGTATCAAGTCTCTATGTACTTCGGTGTTTCTCATTAACAGTACGTTTATCCACACATCTAGTCCTTTTCAATGAGCCTAAACACGATATATCTGCTTTTAGTTGTCGAGGAGTTAGGTACTCTGCAGACTATCCTGACTGCAGCATCAGGTCATGACTTGATGATCATGAGACCAAATGTGGCAAATGCCCTATCAAACATCAAAACAATTTACTAAAACTGTCCTTGCCTGTTCGAGTAACTTCTTACTGTTAAGGAGTTGTACCTTCCATCATCAGCCCAGCTACCTGAGATGGTGACAACCATACGCAAATACACAAGATACCTAATAAAATATGCGAAAAACAATAAGTGAGCCTATAAAATTTGAGGGTTGCCCTCGATTTCTCTAAGATCCCATCATCAGATCCTAACTTGGTGACAGTGGGACCACCTCAGAACTATTTACTTTGTAACAAAAAAAGAATTTTGAAAATCTGTCGACAATTGATACAAAATTTGTGTATTCGATGAACAAACATACAAAAAAAAAAAAATACAAACATCCGAACATAGTACCTCCTCCTTTTTGTGAAGTCGGTAAAAATAAAACATTTTGCTACAAATTACTATTTGTTTTAATAATTACTATTCAATTATATATTGATATTATTAGGATATCAATGTAAACATACACTGCTATTTTTATATGCTGACTGAAAGAATTATATTGAAATATATGATAAACAATAACTCAATGTCAAGCAATCGTAATTGTACCTACTAAATAATTTTCATTAACATAAGTGAAATTTTTTGGGGCAGCAATCAATTTACAATAATCTGACTTAGGGTCGAAAGCTGATCAAAGCAATTAACTTTAATAACATTGGTCGATGTTTCTCTATCAAACGGTGTTTGATCATTTTTGGTAATCAAAATATTGTAAGTACGTGATAAAATTGTTTTTACCGAGATTTATTATGGATTTCTTTTTATTTATTTACTAGGCTTGGTTCTGAACGTCATCTATATCGACTCCATAATTCAGCAATAATATAGTGCTGTTCTCATGTACGAAACTTGTATATCGATAAAATACAACATCGAGCCAACGCTTATACCGCCATGTTCAGGCAGTACGCCGAATTTGGTATGTGAAATTTCAAAATACATAACTCTGTACCATCCTGTACAAAATTTGTGCATACGGGATCATGTCTATAGCAGTAACCCCCGTCTTCTCCATCGATATCGCTTGCATTAAACAAGATACACGTTTACTTTATATCCATAAGGCAACGCTCGTCCGAACCAAATAGAATTGAGAATGAGTTTAAGTCTTCACTGGCCACCACCCCTTTGGAACAGCACTCTCGAGCATTGAGATGTTAAAAATGTATTTACTCTTTAGCTCTTGATCGACGAAATCGTTACCGACGTAGGGTAGGGGTGTGCAAGATTTCGTAGTGTAGGTACATGAATACGCAGAGCGATTCTTGAATCAGAAAACAGTCTTCTGCGGCCAACTTCTGTTGACAGCTCATCGTCAACGTTTTAAACGTGCTGATGCAAGAATTTTCGTTTTTAATACAATTTCCGAAGATTTTTCCAAAAAATACTAAATTTGAGAGCTGTGTTACAATACTTAGGTATTATGAAAACGTGATTGTAATAAATGTAATCTAGTTAAGTTGTTTTTATGCATTTATTTCTGACGAATTACTATCGGAACGTGTTTCACTCGAGTTAATACGATATCCTGGCCAAAAGATGGTATTACTGGTCTATCAAAAGTCCTTACTAGTCCATGTGCAAGAGTGCGCATAGTCATTGTGTAAAATATTGCACGCGCAGTCTTGTTTATCTTGTCTTGTACACTGTATCAGACGTTTATTTATGATATTATGTGTTTTATCATGACATGTGTTTACTACTATGCTAATAAACTAATTATGTCAAGAAGACAAAGAACAACGGAGAGAAAAATGTAGATTCGAGTGTAATCGAAGAAGCTCGTAAAGTCATCTGTCGCATGACCCTATAATAAGAGAAGGAAAATTTTAAGCAACTCCACACAAAAGAATACTCGAAGAGCTTAAAAAGAAGAATGATAAATCTTTACCTAAAAAGAGCAAGACTGTTAAACCAAAAAAACCAGCAATTGCACCCAAAAAGAAAAATTGGGCATGCCCAGGTTGCTCTGAAGTGTACAGAGATCCAATTATTATCGAAGACTGGATCGAATGTATTTTATGCAAAAACATACATAAACCAAAGTTGCTTCAAATGTGACATTTGTGAGTGATGCACACTCTTGACCTAAGTACGCAAGTTTGCACACCTGGCTGCGCAGTTCTGTCCTCATACGTTGCGCAAAAGTGCGCATTAAGGATGCTGCAATTTTTTTTTATTGTTCCTAAACTGTTACCTTTAATTTTTTTTTAAGTTTTCTTACTAGGTAAATGAATAAAGATCGATTTTGATTTTAAACTGCATTGCTTTTTTTAGAGAACATAATAGTACAAGTGCGCAGTGCAGTGCTGCACTCCCCTGCACTATAACATACCACTATGCGACGGTAACTGTTGATTTATTTGATTTACTTATTTACAAAAATCAATCTTTAGTCGATTCTGTAATAATCGATATGTTGTACCTGTACTTATTTAATCAAAATAATCTCCTCTTCTAACCGCCATCTTTATTTTATCTTACTTGTTGTTTGCGCTTTAGTAAAGACGGACGTATAACCTTCCTAGTGACTTTCAATTGGCTATAAATATACTTACAGTTATAGAAAGCCCATAACTCGTTTTATTTAAGTGTTAGAATCTAGATTTCCTATAGTATCTAACGATATGTAGCTACAATTCACATAACTGCCTATATACATAGGTACCTACAATTTTCAAGCGAAATATATAGGGTATTTGGTAGCTGGATGCAAAGCCTTAAGGGTGTGATAGTTGACACCATTTAGAGCATTTTGAGCCATACATGTCTTAGATGAAGTATGTTTTTTTTATTTTTTACGCAGTTAAAGTTGGTATGTTTATTTTTGACTAAAAGTTTGCAGTTAAAATTAAAAAAAAACATACTTCGTCATGTATTGCTGAAAATGGTCTAAATGGTGTCAACTGTCACCCCCTTAAGGCTTTCCATCCAGCTACCAAACACGTACGTATGTATTCTTGAGTATCCGGGCGTTTCAGCGCTTGGCATTACCTACAATATTTTTAAAAGACTGCTGACGACTACATATTTCATTATTCCGTTTATGAAATGGTTTTATACTCCAAGTTTAGAAATAACTTCTAGAATAAACAAAGGTAGAACATACGAGCAGTCAAAATTTTGTTATTATAAGTAGCAAATAACTAAATTAATAACATTTCCTTAACAAAATAAACTGACGAATTCTGTTCAATGTCCAAACCTAACTATTTAATTAGCCGTTCAATCAAAATGTTTCATAAATTAACGGTTGCCGGCGAGTCACCGGTCAGCCCAACTTAGTTTTAATGTAGGCCCTTTTAGTTTCCTAAACCGAGGTAAAAGCCCTCGGGGAGACAGTTTCTAAAGGATAAAGTACCTCCAAACATTTGGGAATTGAATTTTAGGCTGGCAGATGTACATATGTATGTCGTGTCCAAGAGATAAAGTGGCCGGTTGTTTGACGATTTGTTTAAATAAATTACTATGATCCCGTTTATGCTTCGTTGTTTGTGTAATTTTTTCGGTATTTATTTTAAAATTTAATTTATTTAGGGTAGTTTATTTTTGTTTTTTCTAAATAGATTATTGTGAAAGAGATTGTGGTAATTCTTGGATCATGCTATACCTGAGATATGTAGGTAATATTACAGTCCATTTTTGTCACTTTATTTTATTTATTTGGCTCACCAACAATTGAATACACTGATACAAAGATATGAGAAACATCCAATAAACTTATAGACTAGTGTACCAATTTCTTACAGGTAAAGCATGTCATGCATTACTTATTAAATTTGTCGATTGAGTTTTTAAACAGCAGTGCGATTCTGTAACCATCTCACCGTGAAAACTTAAGTGCAGTGAGCGTGGAGTGAGCTGTCAGCGTCATCCTGATGCTAGGGATTGATACTCTTGACAGCTCACTCTAAGCTCACTTCACCTAACTTTTTACGGTGAGATTTTTACAGAATCGATCGGCAGTACACTGCGTAATTGCGTATATTTTAGAAACTGACAAAGAATTTAGTTTAGTTACATATTCATTAATGTCAGAGTCATTTCAAAGGTCCAACTGAATCGCATGCCTTCATAAATCATGATATTATGTTGTACTAGACTATATAAATTGTACTATATTCCAACACACAGTTATACTGTAAGCTTATCAATCTTCATGCACCTTCAAATCCGAATCCCTTGTGGAGAGGATTGGGATCCCGAATCGCTACTGCAGATATTGAAGTCTGTTTATCGACGACACAGCAGCTATTGGAAACTGTAATCGTATGAACTCAAATGGAAAATTGGATGGAATATGTCGTAGCAGTGGCATATCCAGTTAGAAGCTCCAATGATGTGCCTTTGCAGACTTTGCACTCGAAATTTGATCCCGTTTCACAGCTTTGCTCGTGTTCTCGTGTTAAATTTCAGCTAGAAACAGTAATTGGCGAAGTGACTTTTCAATTTGTCCAGTTATTTTCTTGCTGAATTCAGAGAGATAGTTTTGTGTCACGGTGATTTTAAAGGAAAAGCAGAAATTGAATTTAGTAAATTGACGGCTCTAATTGTCTTACTCTTTCTGCTTATGAAAATCATTTTTAGCCCTGAGTCACTAGCCAGTCCCTCGAAAAAATATTCGTGTCTCATTAGTGTCAGTTGAGCTCATAGTTAAATAATTAAATATGTTTTAATGTGGTAACACTAAATTCATTCTACGACAGCAATGGTTATCTGTAACCTCAGTCGAGTTTACAATCTGTAGAAATACATTAAAGGAAACAAAATATCTATTTCGTACTCGTGTTGCAAGTTTCAAGATTTTTAGGCTTTCTAACAAGCTAAGTGATCACTTATTCTATTAATGCCTACTTTAAGAAATTAAGCAAATCAAAATGTATCACTAACAAAACAATACACTTTAATGAAAGCAGCAATGAGGTCTATACGTCATGCAGAAAGCATAACGTCTTGCAGATTACGAGTCGTCGTCGGTTCGCCACAAGGCGGGATGCGGGAAGCGAGAATTAATCCCGCAAATTGTCGCCACCTGGATCGTAATCGTCACATTTTCGTCACTAAATAACTCATACCGTGACATTGGAACGATAATATCAAGAAAAATATTTCGCGTTTATTTTTTCACGGGATTCTGGATACGAGATTTTGTTTCGGGGCGAGGCCGAGGGCATGCTTATTGGTGTTATTTAAAGATTGGATTCCTCAGAAAATGTTTTTTACCTTTGTTATCTACAAATATTATGAAAAATGTGCTTTTATAAGTTTTGAGACAATTTATGTTAATGTTTCTGACTCAACAGAACTGTGATGTGCATAAGAACAAATAAATATAATAGTACGCCAACGCACAAACCGTTCTTCGTCTTGAAGTCACCACATAATTTGGTGCATCAAAAATTATCGATCATCAAATAAACAAGTCAATGACAGTTTTTGTTGTATCAAATAAACAGTTGCACAATTAACGCCACTAGTGGTGCTGTGAGTACTTATTTCAGATGCGTCGATCAGCAGCCCATAATACACTATCAATCTCAATCTGGATCATTTTGAAGGATATTATTGCTAATCCATTGCTTCGTATGTTTGAAAAACGTGTCTGCTCAACAACGTAAATATCGCAATGAATGTTGTTGAACTGTCAAAATGAAAGCCATTGCTACTGAGTTTGTTACGCAATTAGGTCCCCACGGATAAGCAATTTGAACAGATAAAAAACTGCCGATGTCCAAAACTAAATAACTTCGCCATTATTTTTTCATGTAGCAAAATAAAATTATCTTTAAATCTTTGTTTACAATGCCGCCGCCGCCGCTGTACATTTATGTGCTTGAAGTATTAAATAAATAAATAATAAATAAATATTACAATTTGCTTTACAAAACAGTTTGGTAAATGTATTATTATGTAACCTGAATTAATAGAAACATTATAATTGTCCAAATCAGTAAGGGTTCATAAATCCTTTTTTGCTCATTCATAATGACCAGATAATGAAATCGGATATTATATCAGCAGTAATGGATTTAAATGAACAGTAGGCACCAAAATAACATAAGTACCTAATTAATTGATAAATGTAATTAAATTCACCCTGTAATGCGATGTCGAGACAGACCCTAAATATAGACAGAACGAGCTGGAAAGCTGAGGTCTTGACTGAATATTGTTAGTGCAAAAATAGTGCAGTTCAGAAATCAAAAGGTCAGTAAGTGTTGTCTGGGTAAAAAAAATAAAAAAATAAAAATAAAATAAAATTACAGTTACGATTGAAAACGTCATTGTGTTGAATTTCAAGCATCAATCTATCTATCTTTATAAAATTAAAACAAAGTCAGGTTAGTTACACCATTAGTAAATATGAAAATTTGGTCAAATAAACCTTGTATAAAAAGAGCATTATACAAATTGTAAATTATATGTAATGAACGTTATACTAAAATGTTATTAGAGAGAAAAGAAGGTTTATGAAATATAACACAAACAATGACGTACGTTACGTACGTTTTTATAGCATATGAAAATTATATCACGTTATTTCAAGTAATATTATATCATATGTTACTATGCCATGTATTACACACCCGTACAACTCAAGGATAGCTGAACCGATTTTTAAGATCTTTGCTTTGTTGGATTTGCATCTACTCCGAATAGCAAAATAACTATTATAACATGGGAATAATTCACGAAAAAATGAAGATAATTAATTTTCTCACACATTTTGTATTTATTGATTCTGAGGCGGTACAGTCAAGTTCATTAATATATTGACAGTGACAAAGTTTAAAAATATTATAAGCGTTACAATGATCATCATTTTAATGCTTATGTATAATATTTTGAAACTTTGTCACTGCCATTAAATTAATGAACTCGTCTGTACGAAGTTCGCGGTCAGCTAGTATGAGTATATAAGTATTCCCGATACCTACTTGGCGCAAGTTCTGAATGGCTATTAGACTGGTTACGTTAAAGTTTCGACCAGTTCCATGATTCTTAACTTTGTCCCTTTGAACGGGAGCCTAAGCTTTCTGTGGTTATCCTTGACTTTGACAGAGGACACCAGTCCCTCGACACAGCCTATAGTATATATTGAAAATTTATCGCTGGAAAGGGTCAACATAAATCTAAGATATATGACACGTGTAGACACCGGCAGGATTGTGTTTTGTGAATACATCAATGGATAACACAATATCTTCATGTTTTTGTTGGATTAAACTCCGTCTACTAAACCTAAGGCTGTTGCGTATTGGTAAATAAGTAAGTACAGGAACAATTTCTGCAAAAAAAAACCTTAATGAAGATTGAAGAAAAATAGTGCACGTCAAGATGGAGGAACCAAATCTTGGAAGTCAAATCAGCCTACATAAAAGTTTAATACTGTAAATCTACTATTTGCTACCTATGCAATCGGTCATCACATACTGTATACTGATCTGGGAAGGGGCCACCAAGACCAAATTTCAAGACCTAGAAAGGGCTCAAAGGTTAAAAAGGTTCACCAAAGTTATGTATTTTAAACCCTTTCGATATCCTACAGACAACGTTTATAATTTTAGTAATCTCCTCTCTGTTAGAAAATTATACATATTGAACATAACCATACATCTGCACAAGACCCTCTCATTCGATACATCAAATCTGAATAAAAGACGTAAAGGTATTGTGACCCATTCCACTCGGGTCCGTACGGTTTTTGCCAGGCGTCAATATAATGCTCAATCAACTTATATTTATAATAAATTGAACCTCAAATTGAATATTTTCCTCAATTTGCGGTACGAATGTAAAAATACTCTAACGGTATGGTTAAAATCATAAGCGTACGACGAAATTGACTTATATTAACCAGAATATGATAATGAATAACCTGTATCCAATCATAACATACATCAGGTAATCAATCATGAACACACACACACTCACCCTCATACACCCCGCACAAACACATACACAAACACTACACATATCTGAACATGCTAGAACAATTTGTAACATCCTAGAATCGAGGTAACCCCATCACAAGACAGAACATACACTTATACTTACCGGGGCTGCTTCAATTATGTGATGTAGAACGATTGTATGAGAAGCAATAAAAACTATTTTATTTTATTTATTTAATTCAGAATCACTTCCATATTTGTTAGTAGGTAAGAGTATAAACTTATAAACTAGTGTTAGTAACATTTATTCAACTATAGCTGCGTGAGGCTCGGCGGTCCTGGGGATTGTATATTTGACTGCATACAGTCATATCCACCGCCCCAGGATCGGAGAGTCCCACCTATCAGCCAAGGCTCTAAGAATGGTGTTGGGGCTGACGCGAACATGGCGTAACAGACATGCGCATCTCTTGCGCATGATGGTCGAAAAACTGACAACGTTCGCGTCGGCAAACATGCTGGACGCACTGCAACAACGCGGCAGCCCCATCAACGCCCGGAACTTATTGTTATATTGTATGCTCAGGCCACTATATGCTCTTTGGGTAAAGTTATGCAAACAACTTTGTTGCGCAAAATTATGCAATAATTTTAGCTACCTCAATGTATACGTAGGTATTTAACAAAATCCTCGGTCCCTTCATTTTGACGTCAAAATAAGTATCAAACCATAATAATAATAATAATAAAGCCTCTTTATTCCTTAATTAATAAATAGTTACATTAACGCTAATAAATAATTAATAAAGTTACATAAAATATACTAAATAAAAGAGTTTTACTTAAATACTAGATAAAATTAAGGAAATTAATTAATTAAGGACCCCTCTTTGGGTAAAGGCCTCCTCCCTTCCTTGCCACTCTTTTCTGTCCTGTGCTGCTGTAGGCCAATTCTGACCTGCTACCTTTTCGATCTCATCGGCCCATCTTTCTCGTGGTCGTCCTGGTTTCCGTTTACCTGTTGGGCCTGCCCACATGGTGGTGCGTTTGCTCCATTTTGAGTCCTCAAACCATACTTCATACTAATAAGTAACTGTATCTGTCTGTTACCTTTCACGCCTATAACACAGAACCTATCATTATTTTTGAAATTTGACTTTTCCCCTTAGATATTTATTGAAATGATGAATACAAAATACACGCAGACGAAGTCGCGGGTAACTGCTAGTACGGTTATAAAAAAGTAGCGGCCCGCCCCAGCTTCGCATGGGTGCAATTTTTTGTCGAGTTTTCCTATTTTTTTTTTAAATTACTGTTTTTCGGGACTTCAGAAAGTACTGAAGTCCCGAAAAACACAATCTGATGAATTGTTATGTTAGTATACTTTAAGAATCCTTCACCTTTTTTTTTATTTGTTTTTAGAAGCTATACATTATGATCTCATTTCCATTTATATTATTTAGTCTTAGTCTTAAGAGCCTACACTACCTCAGCTAAAATTCACTCTTCATCTCGCTAGCAAGATACTGCTCGCGGACTAAGTGAGAGCGAGACAGAGTGCGGTGCTAGGCGGCAGGCAGCGCACATAGTTTAGGTATTTGCTTTTTACGGTGAAAATAATGGTAATTAAAAAAAAGTAAATAACATAAGACCTGCTTTATAGTTAGTTCGGTTAGTATACAAAGTTTCATGATCTACATAATTTGAAGCATTGTTTGAATACCAGCGGTTTATTGTTCGGTTTGGAGGTAACTTTGGAATTTTTTTCCATCGAAAAAAATTTATGAAATCGTGTTTTCGTCTAACATAAGACCTAGTATTAATCCTCAACTTTACCATATATTTATTTCAAAATTAATGCTGCAGTATTTTCGACATAACGGAGGATCATGCTAAGCCATTTGAGGTAGTATAGGCCCTTAAGTAAGTGGGCAAAATTGCAATGTTGTTCGTCTTTTTATTCTACTTTTTGTTATAAACCTTAAGTTTAAGACGTATTTTGGCATCATTCTTAAATTCTAGCCTTTAGTTTTGTTATTATTATGTGTGATCACTTATTTCTTAGATTGCTGTTAAACCTGTAATTGGCGACTGTGTAAGATAGAGACTATTGTGATCTTATAGTACTTAAGATAAATTATACATAGAAGCTGTTGGTGTACCTTAATAAATAAATAAATACAAACCTTGTCCTAACAATACCGAACACAACAAAAAAATAATTATCCAATATACTGCAGTCATTCGAAAGTTATGCGCGTACAGACATTTCGGCGACTTTGTTTTATACTATGTAAGGATAAATGCAGATTTATATATTGATTCAGTATTTCAATTCCCCGTTGCTGTATTCTAAAGTGATATGTATGAAAAGTGATTACAATGGTCGTCGTAAACAAAACTGATTGCTATATTCACAAGCAAACATTGCAAAAACCCATATGATGATGGAAAAAACATTCTCTTTCAAATCAACTTGGCCCTTGAGAATTTTCGTGAGAGGCTCAAAACCAGAGGTTCAGATAATATGAAAGCAGATCACTCGCATCAAAGAGCACGCATTAGTAAATTAAAATGCTGACGAAAGGAAAGGATATGCTGGAAGGAAAATAACGTTCGTATCCCTTTGTGAGTCTTTCTGATATTTCTAAGTACGTACAGTCAGCGTCAAAAATATTGGGACGAACAGACTGTTCAAAAAGATCTCAACAACTAAAGTCAAAGTCAAAGTCAAATCATTTATTTCAAATAGGCACTTAAAAGGCACTTTTGAACGTCAAAATTAAAAATTAAAAAATAGAATTGATTCTAGTCGCCCATTCCAAAATGTAGTTTTCGTGTGGAGAAGAATGGGCAAGAAACTCCACCGTTACTCTTTTAAAATGTTTTACAAGTTTTTGTATACATTCATTATATAATTATATGTGAAGACGATGCACCTAAAATAAAATTTAGTCTACCAAAAATGGTAAAAGAATTAAAAAATGTAACAGACTGGTAAATCAATTATGTGATAGATACATGGTGCTCACATATTTACAAAGATTGTAAAATTTTACTAGTATTTTAAAAAGTGTGTGAGTTACATTTGTCACAGAATGTAAAAAACAATGTATTTAAAAAAAAAAATGTGTATGTATAAATTAAATTAGCAACCAGTTTGATTTTGTCTAGACTCTAGATTGTCCTATGGAGCAGGACCAGCATGTTTCCAAACATTGTTATCTTGGATATAATCCTCCAATTTGTAATATCCTTGTTTACAAAGTGTATTTTTAATATGAGTTTTAAATTTTCTTTTATTTAATTGTAATATATCTAAGAAAACTAAACTTTATCTCAATCACACAAGGAATGTTTCAGAATGAAGATACGACACGACAACTATCATTCTGATAAGAACTTTATCCAATTGAGATAAAGTTTAATTTTCTTAGTTGTTGAGATCTTTCTGAACAGTCTGTTCGTCCCGATATTTTTGACGCTGACTGTACCAACACAGGTAATAATATCTATCGTAGGTATATTGTTTAAAAGGTTCGTGTAATATTTTATTACCATGGATTTATTTTGGATTTATAGACAACAAACTCACCCGGCGAACTTCGTACCGCCTCAGAATCAATAAATGTTGAAATGAACTATACCTATCCTTTTTTTTTGGGATTTTTTCCCTTCTAGTAAGATACTGCTATTCGGGGCGAATACAAATCCAACAAATAAAATATCACTGAAATCGGTCCATCCGTTCTTGAGTTATAAATGGTGTAACTTATCCGACTTTGTTTTATATTATAAATAGATTATTTAAATCTTAAATCAATTTCAGGTATAAATCGATTACCCTGTAGGTAATTAGTTTTCAATGATAACTTATTACTTACAAGTGTTGTTTTCTGAATTTTGATTCCAATTAGCCAAGACGGAGTAAGTCGTAACCAAATTGTTTTCAAGTTTCGTTGTTTTGACTTAAGAAGTTTATTAGCGAAGGATCTCGCTAATAAATTGAATTAAACAATAGGTTTAGTATGAATCATTGCCAATAATAACAATAATTTCCATTGGTTATACTAGGGTAGAATAAAAAACTGCCTTTAAGGGCCTATACTACCTCAAATGGCTTAGCATGATCCTCCGTTATGTCGAAAATACTGCAGCATTAATTTTGAAATAAATATATGGTAAAGTTGAGGATTAATGTTAGGTCTTATGTTAGACGAAAACACGATTTCATAAAATTTTTTCGATAGAAAAAAAATCCAAAGTTACTTCCAAACCGAACAATAAACCGCTGGTATTCAAAAAATACTTCAAATTAGATCATGAAACTTTGTATACTAACCGAACTAACTATAAAGCAGGTCTTATGTTATTTACTTTTTTTTAATTACCATTATTTTCACCGTAAAAAGCAAATACCTAAACTATTGGCGCTGCCTGCCGACTAGCACCGTACTCTGTCTCGCTCTCACTCAGTCCGCGAGCAGTATCATGCGAGCGAGATAAAGAGTGAATTTTGGCTGAGGTAGTGTAGGCTCTTAAATTTTATTCTTCGGAACATACCTATTGAATAGCGTTTGAAAAATGTTTTCCCTAACGATCACATGAGTGATGCGCCCTTTTGTGCAACACAAAACGTTTTACAGTTTTAATTAAATAAACAATAGTTCTACAACAACAAAAAAAAGTGAAATGAAATGTCAATTACGATTTCAATAAAAAAAATAGATAGTACACCCTGTGTGCATTTAAATTAAAAAAAAAAACATTTTAGTAATAAAAAAACTATCATCAAGAACCATGTGTCGTGATTTCGTTGATTTAATTTTAAAAACATGTTTTATTTTAATACCACATTATAATAACCACTGTGGCAACACAGTCAAAGTAAAAATTATTGTAACAAACTTTTAAAACGTATGTTCACTATGGCAACTAAATGTATTAGGTTAGGTATTTCCAAATGTTGCCAAAGTAAAATACCTAATACATATAAAGAAAACACTTTTTTCTAATACTTTTACGAGAACGGTTATGATATTATCGTTATTTCTGGGTGGGACAAATGTCGTTTTAAATGGTAAAATGTAGCGCAAAGCTAATCGTTGTTGGGTTGTGAAAGAGTACAGCAGTGTTATTCCGTAAAAATCTCACCGTGAAAACTAAGGTGAAGTGAGCTATCATTCCACCTGATGTTAGGATTGCCTCCATTGATTGTTCACTTCACGCTCACTTCACCTATGTTATCACGGTGAGATTTTTACAGAATCGATAGGCTGTTGTGTGATTAAAAAGTATTAGAAAAGAGTGTTTTCTTTATACATGCACATTATGTAAATACCACTTTTTATATTTGAATTCCAATAACATTATTGTTCAGTAAAACAATATATTAAGTTTGTCCCTTCACGAAACACGAATCTTTCCTTTGAGAAATCAAAAATAAGTTGTTGTCGTCCCGTAGGAGCACAGACAAAAAACTAGAGCAATTTCTGCGACATTTGTGAGTTCGATCTCACATGTGTAAGAATACAATAAAATATGTAGCTACTTTCTTTTGTTTTGAGATTAAGTTAACAGACGAGAAATCACAGGGACGAGGCATCTTCTTAAACATAATTGGAGCGAGAATGCATCGCTACGTAACATTAGCTCGATTCAAGTAATTGTGTGACTATTTCGACCTTAAATCTGTTGTTTGTATTGTATTTTTTGAAAAAAGATAAAACGACTATAGGTTACAAATAAAGATAATCTGCAACAATGACTCTCCCATGCATCCCCAGTCGTGCCTTGAAAGGCCCCAATTCCCAATGTCGACGAGTGTTCCAATAATTTTAATGAACACACTGAAAACGCGACGATACGTGAATGTGATGACACCAAACGTAATGACCATAATAGCTTAGAAGTTAGGCAAACCTTTGGTGGGTTGCAACATGGTGTCGACAGCCTTACGTTATACCATCTTCATAACACGGCGGGCTGTGCTGGGGCGGCTGCTACAGGTGCGGAAAACCCCAAATGGCGATAATATTCCAACCCTATTGGGAATTATATTTTCGAGCCGTTTGGGGTTGAACTTGGGGTCCGAGTGCCCACTTGGTTTTTGGAGACATCGAGCGCAAACGGTTGGTCGATTCTTCACGTGACAGAGGGCTGGCCTATTTTTTTGGCCAAAGAATTAGCATCGTCATACAACTTGGCAATGCAGCTAGCCTTCTGGGCACTTCTCCCGCTGATAGCGATGCGGACGAATTTTTTACTACCCTATGAGTACTCTTGTTTTGGTTTATATACATGTACATATTATTATTTTAAGCTTGTAAGCTTATATATTATTTAAATAAAGAAAAAATAAATAAAAAAAATAATAAAGTTATCATAAAGATATATATATTTTTTTATTATACACACATCAAAAGTGTCTAGGGATCAAGCATTTTTATGCAGATTTCTTGAGATTGAGATGTGGCTTTGTAATAAATTTATGATTTTATAAATTTATATGGATCCTTTTTGGTGCATTTCATAATTTGAATCAGGAACTGTGAATCAAATTCGAGTAAAAGATGAAAATCAGCTGTCAATATTTTCCCTATAAAAACATACAACGCATTGAAGACATTATTAGTGCTACTGTTTCCCTACTACTGATTAAAACCAACGTTATTATGGAGCGGCGACGTCATTTAAGCAGGGAAGAAATGCTCAGAGCCGTGGGAATGATAGAAGCTGGTTCCCGGCAACGTACTGTGGCTTTAGCTCTGAATACAAGTCAGAGTGTTATCAGTCGACTTTGGACACGTTACCGAAGCACTGGTACCGTGGCTGAGCGCCATGGAGGACGGTATCGCTGCACCACACGGAGACAAGACCGATACATTCAAATCTTAATTCGAAGAGCTCCAACAATAACCGCCATGATGTTAGCCGTGAGGCTTCATCACTCTTCAGGGAACTTAATTAGCGACCAAACAGTCAGAAACCGCTTGCATGAAGTGAACCTTCATTCCCGAAGACCGCTACGGGTACCACCTATAGCAATGCACAATCGTAGGATTCGATATCAATGGGCTCTTGAACACAGAAATTGGGCAGAAGAACAATGGCGTTTCGTGTGCTTTTCTAATGAGTCTCGTTTTTGTATGAGACCGGATACAAGACGTATACGACACTGGAGAACCCCTGGACGCCAACAGCGATTAAAATCCTGCCAGGAAGTCCATCCTTATAGTGGTGGAACCATCATGGTATGGGCGGGTATTTGGATCGGCGGAAGAACTGAGTTGATTTGGATCAGAGGCAACCTCAACGCTCAAATTTATGCTGAGACGATTGTATCAGACGTCATCGTTCCTCTACAAGTGCAAATCGGTCCCTTATTTCAGTTAATGCATGATAATGCACGACCGCACACCGCAAGAGTTGTAAGACAGACTCTCGCCGCAGCTAACATCAATGTCCTGCCCTGGCCTGCTCAGTCGCCAGACTTGAACCCGATTGAGCATGCATGGGATATGCTACAGAGAAGAGCTCTGCCGAATATGGAGGGTATCCAGTCGCAAGAAGACCTTTTTTTGTTGTTGCAACGAACATGGGCGGCCATTCCACAGCGTGATTTGGATGAACTCATTTTGAGTATGCCAAACCGATGTTCTTGTGTTGTTAGTGTTCGCGGTAGAAACACGGATTATTAATTGTTTAAGTTACCCAATAAAATTTTAGAGAAAACTGTTATTTCAGTCTTTTTTTCGAACTTTTGTGTTAGTGGTTCAAATGTCAAAAATCCCTTTATTAGGAAAATGGCAAATTTCTTTATTAATGCAAAGGTGACTTGGTTTATCGTTACTGTGACAAACGAAAACACTTTATTTGATGAATCCTTAAAGAAAATTTTAATTAATATCAATCAGGAGAAAAGTTATTGCAAAAATATATGTTGATCCCTAGACACTTTTGATGTGTGTATATATACTGTCATTAGAATTAATTATCTTTTTGTTTGCACGTGTTTCTGTGACAAATAAACCTATTTTTCTTTCTTTTTCTTTTTCTAAATACACCGAAATTAAAACGAGAGAAAATGAACTTTAATTTGTTAGCTGTAACCGAACCATATTATGGGTATTTATTCTAGAATTAATCAGCAGACAAAGTTTTACAAGTTGAACCAATTCCGAAGGGAAGCGTTTAATTATAATGGGTTCCGTCGAAGCGTAGTGAAATCTCGTTATAACTAACGTTGGTAAGCACAGCGTTATTCTGGATATTCCCATTACTATGCTAAAACGACGGTCAGCAGGGAGTATGGTTCAAGATGAGGGCGGAACCGTATTCATCATACCTTATGAAAAATTAAAATAATGATGCCTGTTATATGCAGGATGTCCCTGGAAGTATAGATCAAATCAAATAAGGGCGTGGGCAAAGTCATTTCCAATCTTTTTGCGGTTCAAAAGTTATGAATTATATGAAGTTATGAATTGAATATGAGCTAAGCATTCTTCTCCACACGAAAACTACATTTTGGAATGGGCGACTAGAATCAATTCTATTTTTTAATTTTTAATTTTGACGTTCAAAAGTGCCTTTTAAGTGCCTATTTGAAATAAATGATTTGACTTTGACTTTGACTTTGATGACCAACTTTTGCTATTTTCAATCACTTTGCATAGTGCTCAAAGAACAAAATCATTAAAAAAAACTACCAGGAACTGTCAATTTAAGTTTTTTAAACAGCCCTGATAGTTTTTTTTTTAATGATTTTTTCTTTGAGCACTATGCGAAGCGATTGAAAAATAAAATTGGTCACAACTTTTGAACCGTAAAATAATTCTCAATCATCAATCATTCTCAGGACCAAAAAGTTGGAAATGACCTTGCCCATGCCCCTATTCGATTTGATCCATACTTCCAGGGACATCCTGTTTATATAACAGCCAAAATAAATAGACTTTAAAATGCAATGCTATTAGGCGCAAGGGACGATTTCAGTGGACGTAGCATCAAAAAAATGAGCTGTTTATTGCAGTAGTGATCTTAACGGAGAATTTGTTTCTTCTTTCACTAATAAAAATAATACGAATAGACTATAGCTTTATTTGGCGCGTGGCCAAAATCGGAACTTAACGCCGCCATCTTGTTTTTTCAATACATTTCACTGCGACCGGCGACCGTACATAAAGCAATTGCACACATGTCGTACGGATACCAACAGGGCCCCCCTGATATCGTCATTCAAGCGTCAAAAGATCCTCGTTGCAGTGTTTAGGTTATACCAAAGATAGATGTCAAACCTTAGTCATTTCCCGCTACAGTTTATGTTATAAACCAACCTTCAGCATAGTCGTCAGTGCTCCACGGCAATTAGACGGCATTTTAATGGTACAACGGGATAAGATATTTCTAGAATTATTGCAAGGTTTACCTATCCAGCCCTCGTTGTGATGGTACCCAATCGTCTTTATTTATTTTCTTGGAAGTTGAAATAACGATGTTGGAACGCGGGTTGTCGAAGAATTTGTTTTAGGTGGTAGCTGATATTTTAGAAACTTGACGGCTTAAAGTTCTGGTAACAGCTCTGTGTTTTAAGTTAAAAGTTTGTTCGTATTATGTAAATATTATCTTGTTTATTACATAATTAAAGTTTATTCAACCTAAGTAGTTCTGAGCTTTGTCATTTTTATCTACAACTGAAACTAGACCTTTTAGTTAGTAAGCATCAGATTATTATCATCAAAATAAAGGCGAATATGCAAAGGTACGAGTTATAATACTGCACAAACATAGGTGCACTCCCTCTTCCCTCACTTTCCCTGGTCGTGTCATATTGCCGGAACATTGGACCACGAGATAAGTAGAAAGATTATTTTGTTCGTTAGTATGGTATATCTTTTTAAATCCCAATTAATTAGTTACAAATCCCACACATTATAATTAAAGCGCACTGTTCGCTCATCACAGCATGTAATCCATGGTCGTGGCCTTGTCGCTTGCTTTGATAAAGGTTCGTTTTATCAATATTATCGCGTCACCAAGCGACGACCGATATTTTTAGCTCTGTCGAAAAACTCAGATTTAGATTAATTATTAGAAGATAACTAATTTCATAAAAGCGGAATTAAAGTTGTCAAGCAATGGATTGTATTAATCCTGTGCTAGTGTTTGGCATTCGGTTGATCGGATCAAATCTAGAAATTCTATCTAATTGCAACGTGCCTAACGGTTAAAAACAAGAACACTTCCAGATATATTTTCATTCCAAATTATCCTGATGTTAAAAACAGTAAGAGCATAAATACCTCCGAGGACCCATAAATTATTCAACGAAAAATAAACACCAATTACGTAAGGAAACTCGATGAAAACCGACATTAAAATTAATGAAACGTACAAAAACTTTCTGAAACATCCATTCGATATAAAATGTCCTTTTCACAATTTATGTTAGAATTAATTGCATGGCTGTGCCATCTTAAATCAAAATGATGTATTATTTCCCTCAGGTGGGTGGCCTAACAAATCCTGCAATGTCTGCCGGATTGCTCATTACCATAGTAAGTGAAGGCATCTGAATTATTTGCTTAGATGTTACCTCTATTCTATCTCTGTGAAGGAAAACGGAAGTTTGTACTCGATTTACGTTTATACACGTAAATCGAGTACAAACTTCCGTTTTCCGTTTTGTATTATTTAATTGATAATAGTTTTCGTAGATCAGTGAATTTGAATGTGACGAAGTCAAAGCCACCCGGCTTCGACTTCATCACATTCAAATTCATAAACCTATATATAATTAGTATAGGTATATATATTATAGTTATATTATAAACTAGCTGACCCTGGGAACTTCGTACCGCCTCAGAATCAATAAATGTTGAAGTGAATTATCTGTTTCTTTTTTCGTGAATTTTTCCAGTTTTTATATTATTTAACTTCTGCTATTCGGGGGCGAAGACAAATCCAACAAATAAAACATTTTCCAACCGTTCTTGAGTTAAAAATGGTGTAACTAGCCCAAATTTATTTTATTTATGTAGATATTTATAACCACCTATACTGATACTACTATAATCATCATTTATTATTTTATTTTAATAAAATACTAACGTAATTTCGTTCATATATACTAAAGAAGACTCGGCTATTTGTACAAATATATTCAGACACAAATTTTCTCCACTATTTGCCATCGTAAAAGTTGTTCTTTTGTAACCTTTCGCGATTTTTTTTTGCGTGTGTGTTGCACGCAAGAAAAATCGCGTGCATCGGAACGGATGGGAGGGTCTGTAAGAGTCTAACTACTACCACATTGTGTTCCTTCAATTACTATTGGTCATCATCTGCACCTCTGCCAGGTATGAGACCACTAGTGCCTACAGCAGACCCTATCACTTCCTGCGGCATTCACCCTATACCATCGCGCAGTAATTTTAGTGACCAGGGCCTCAAGTCTGCTATTACAATAGTGTCAGAATGGTCTATCATTGATTTCATAATTATTGATTTTGAAAAGTTTGGGAATCTACTAATAAATGGCGTCATTATGACTTTCCAATGGTCAACTACTGACACTCCGTTGAAAGAAATGGCATAAAATGGTAATCTCGTACATAATGACAAATAAATAAATGTAATATTTATTGCTATCTTACTACTTCAGATTGCAAACACTAATACGTAATATGTAAAAATATTATATATTAAATGAAATCTAGCATGAAATTTACTAGTAGTTTTTCTCAGACCATTGACCGACCGATGATCGACCAATAGGAATTTAGCATATTACGAACTTTTAGCAAAATGACAATGGGATCGTGTTGGAATGACGAATTGATAAAAATAGCAGACTTGGGCCCCAGTGCTCATTCATTTTCCTAACTCAAAACAAAAATTTTGCTTTGCAATGCAATATATTCGTAATAGGCTGAAATTATTGTCTACCACAATTCGATAGCAAAATATCAATTTCGTGTATTGGTTTACTGATTAATTATCCCTTTGTGTACGGTACCGTGATGACCCTGTCCCTCTACTGACAGAGGTCCTCGGTCCCTCGGCTCCCTTTGTATAATATGGAAAATGTATTACTGTTATCATACGCATAAATGCCAGCCACACGTGGGGTACCTCAAATTCACGGTAAATGCCAACACTTACTAGCTCTGTTTATTAATACAAGTGTCACAAATAACTGTGTGTTTACCATGCTATAAACAAATTCCTATAAAATTTCCGTATGAACATATCTAATGCTCAAATATCGACTATGTGGTTCCGTAGCTCTCTTTACCTCTAATTGCTTACACTTGGCCATACCGGGCCCACTACACCCATTCATATGACAGACTCCTTTGATAATCAAAAAGTGCCTGTAAATGGTTTAATTGAAATCCTCAATAAATAGCGAGTTCCAACCTATAGCTGCCCAACAAACAAACTTGTAGCGGTATCTACAACGCCACTTGCGAATAACGCGTCATCGTCATACCGATGTCACAAAATCCTGCATCTCGCAAACAGAGTTTACCGCGCTTGTATCTATACTAGTTGCGCGTTGCGCCGTTGTAACGGCCCGTCATGAATCATCAGGCAGTTGCCCGCCTGACACAATACACGTCTGGTCGGAGGATCCTCCCTTTTCTATAGAGTATGAGTGAACTATACACCCAGCACACTAATTGCGTAACACACTATCAATCGGAATCTGAATCATTTTGAAGCAAATTGCTAATCCATTGCTTCATTACGTTCGAAAAATTTGTCTGCTCTACACGTAAATAACGCAATGAATGTTGTTGAACTGTTTATATGAAACCGATTCCGATTGATAATGTGTTACGCAATTGCCCCGCTGTTCCTCGTACCTCTATAAACTGATAGTGAAACAGTACCTATTATAGCAACTATACTCCCGTAAATTGTGAAAAAATGCCAAATATTTTTATGTTCAAGTGTTATTTCACAGGCTCGTATCGTTGAGCTCCCTAAGTTTGAGTTGAGCTGCATGATTACTGACAAATGCGTGCACTGATTGGACGGGTCCACTCAATCTGTGTGGTTCTTTCCTCAAAAGACCATTTCAGACACCAATCTACATGGTCTCCACATGATCTGACCAAGATTATGTCTGGACTTTAAAAGAGACTGTGACCTCGGAGTTTGTTTCGGCCTTTCTTCTCAGAGTAGTCAGGTAGGAAACGCCGACCTCATCTCGTTTTTAAAAAATATGATTGACGTGTAAAAGTGTTTGTACAAACCTACTTACAGAAATAAATCATATAACATTATCATTTATCATTTATACATTTTACTATCCAAACTTCTTGAAATACTTAAGTTTCAAACGAAATAATATTGCATAGCTTAAATTGGCAGGCGCTCATGTTCATACACGTAGTCCGTGAACGACGTCCAAAGAAATATTTAAAAAGCCTTTTATCGAAAATCTAAAAAAAAAATCCTTAAGTTCTGGTCTTAGATCTATAAAAAATAATATCTGTCTGAACATCATCAAAAGTGACTAAAACATGTCTCAAAAGTAAAATTTTTGCTCGACAAGATTCGTTCTAGATTTTTAGTCCTTTAAAAAAAGCAAGGGTGGCGAAGACCCCAAAGTAGTTTCAAAAACTTTCACGAACCCTTAGCTTTCTAAAGCAATACAAATGATACGTACTTTTCGAGACATTACTTGATAATTAATTAGAGTACGAACATGGTAGGAAGGGTGAAAAACTATTTCTTTTTTTTCATATTTGGTAGTACTAAAGTGTTGTGTTTCCGGTTGGAACCCATTTTTCATATACTTCCCTGCATCCGCACTGTATTCACAAATTATATAAACAACCTAGAGGCATGTCAATCAAGTTCCACATACCTGCTAAATAAAACAAAATAACATCAACATAATAATATTGTGTTGAATAAAGTTCTATTCGTTGAAGATATCGCAAAAAGAAAATGTTAGGATAGCGATAACAGTGTAATCGAAAGAATTGGGAACAAATTAATAGCTTACACCACTTCCAAGTTTACTTAAGAAGTCCCCTAATACTTTGATTTTCTTTTAGACACATGTAAAACCAAAATACCTTATCAAATTCTTGTAGCAAAATGTAACTCATGCGGATACAAATGATAACTTGCAGCGCCTAATAACACAACTCACGCCAGTATTTCCAGTTAGTTACGGGTTAGACAGACGTGTACCTACCTGTACACCCACATTTATTTAAATTGAACATCATCATCATCAGCTAATTATTTTTATTGGGTTTCTCAGAATCCCTCAGTAGCATCACGGAGTCGGGATCTATGTCGGGATAGTGGCAATAGTTAGTGGTTCTACAAACTATTGTATCAACCACCTCAAAAAAACAAACACCACCTAAAACAACCACCACCCACTACCGCCAAAAGATCCCTAATCCTGAAGACCTAAAGATGTGATGCGAAATGTTAAATGTTTAAAATGTGTATATTGGTTTATAATAACCTACCAAATAAATTCAAATTATTACAGGGTAATGTATTCAAGACAATATTAACAGAATGGCTTCAAAGTAGAATCATTCCACTTTGCCCCACCGAGCCGCCCCCCCACTGGTGGGGCAAAGTGATATGCCTAAAATTTTGGGGAACTTCTCATCCCGTGCTTGGTACAACGAGCATTCACTAAACATCAGCCTGTATATTCAGGAAATTTCGTCATCGCTGTCCGTTTGAGCAGCACTTACACTTTTGCGAGACCGGCGCCGTTCGCGCAGTCTAATTTCCCTTTACAAATACCATCTAATTATAGAATTTGTAACTACACTATATATGTATAAGTTCTGAAGTAGGTAGGTACGGGATTTAAGGAGCTTCCCATTTGGATGACTTGATGTATTTATTTAACGCAAACATAATTTGATAGTAGAAGAAGATAGTATTTTTACAGAGTAGACCGGCTGATGCCATAACAGTAGATAGTACTTTTACAGAATAGACCGGCTGGTGTCATAACAGTAGATAGTACTTTCATAGAAAACTTGCAGGTAAAACTAGCGGAAAAAACAAAAGGGGGTAAACGGAGCCGGTCGAAACCCAACAAGGTTTTGAAAAGGCAGGGTCCAGAGAAGGACACGTGCGACAAGGATGGTTTCATCAAGGTGGAGAAGAAGAAGAAGAAGAAGAAGCTGCCTTGTCGAAACCAGTACGGCACCGCGCTGGCAGGACCCAACATGCTGCTGCGTCCCGCAATCCCGACGACGCAGCTGTACGTGTCCAGACTGCACCACTCCACGAAGGTTGAGGAGGTCGTGGAGTACATGCGTGTGAAGACCAACTGGACTTTGAGGGTCGAGAAGTTGGAGTCGTGTCACAACACAAACTTCAAGTCGTTCGTGGTGCGAGTTCCGACACATCATCTCGAGAAGTTCCTCAAGGAAGAGTTCTGGCGGAAGGGTGTTGTGTACCGCCGGTTTCGTGGCCGGCTACATAACACCAGTAAGCGAAACACGACGCAGACACTTCATGTGTGTTAGTTAGTTTTTAGTGTAATTATAATGGTTTATGTATTTATAGTATTTTTAAGTTATATTAATATTGTATTGTATGTGTTTGTATGGGCCTTGATGCCTGAAATAAATAGATAATAATAATAGAATAGACCGGCTGGCGCTATAACAGTAGATAGTGCTTTTACAGAACAGACCGGCTGGTGCCATAACAGTAGATAGTACTTTTACAGAATAGACTGGCTGGTGCCATAACAGTAGATAGTACTTTTACAGAATAGACCGGCTGGTGCCATAACAGTAGATAGTATTTTTACAGAATAGACCGGCTGGTGCCATAACAGTAGATAGTATTTTTACAGAATAGACCGGCTGGTGCCATAACAGTAGACAGTACTTTTACAGAATAGACCGGCTGGTGCCATACCAGTAAATAGTATTCTATTCTACATAGAGAAGTCATTAGCAAAACATGAATACAGGTGGCTGGCTACATTAATTTACTTGTCTAAAGAAGCACAACTACATCACATACATTACACTTACTTATTTTCATTTGGGGATGCAATCTGGGAATACCAATACTATACATGATGCGACAGCCTATCAGCCTATCGATTCTGTAAAAATCTCACCGTGATAATATAGGCGAAGTGAGCCTGAAGTGAACTATCAATGGAGGCAATCCCTAACATCAGGTGGAATGACAGCTCACTTCACCTTAGTTTTCACGGTGAGATTTTTACAGAATAGCACTGCAGACCTTCACAATCCAGTTACTAGACAACACGATGCTCCATGGAATTACTGCTTATGAGATGATCTGGCTTTTGACGACCCTTAACGACCGTCGAAGATCCACGAACAACGACAATAACAGCTTTACGTGCTTTCACGCTTTTGAAAGCACGGAGGGGATAGACATCATATGTATAGCGGTAGGGGATAGTGCTCATGTAGATTTCCAAACTATTTCAGCATAAAAGCCGTTGGTTGTTATTGTTTACAGGGGAGCTATTCTCTAAGGATACAGCCTTGCGGGCAGCGCTGTATCCATAGAGAATAGCATGGCAGGTGATATTATATCTGGTGAAGATCGCGACGAAGTGCAGCGCAGATTGGGAAATTGGCAAAGAAATTAAGAGAAAATCAGCATATCCATAACTTTCTTCATTACGTTTTCATGTTTTCAAGTCAGTCTCTGATTTTTTGTGATTCGATTCACTTATGCTAAGCGATTGCGAAATATACCGGAGTGCCAAAGACAAAGTTAACAAAGGATTGGTCAGTGGAGCTGACTCCTGCATTGCCTTTAAACTAAAGCAGAAAAGCCACAAGACCATAATAAAACCTGCTACGTAGTATTGATCGGAGTGTTAATAATACAATGGGATGAATGAAAGGCAACTCATTCAGCTGAGACGAGAATGTAAGGAATACGTGTGGTGTGGTGAAAATAGATAAGATGAGAATGTTAGAGGAAGTTTGATGATGCCAGGTTTTATGAAAAGCTGAAAAGCAAAGAATCTAGGAGCCTTTGACAAGGCAAGTACCAGTGGGTAAATGTAATGCCATCAAGAAAAGTAGAACAAAAGAATATGAACGGATTCTATAAAAAGGTTAATCTAGAAAATAAGTGTACACCAGAAGGCCAATTCTCGTAATTTAAAACGCTTAAAATCTACTTAGTTGCAGTCTCATCTCGGTGACAAACAAATATCAAAAACTTGTCAACAAATTAGAGGTATTTTTGACAGATTGAGATTGAGATCAGACTGTGAACGTTCTTAAAATTACGAGAATTTCCCCTCAGGTTGATGGCTAATAATATACATTCCTTTTCTGTTACTGTTTGTTTCACTCATTCCTTTTCTGTTACTGTTTTGCTCACGAATTCATTCCGTGATTGCCCGAATACTTTCGATCTCAAACAGAGATCACGAGCTCAACACGCGGTCAATTAGCCAAGTCATAATAAATAATGACGAGAATTAAAATACAATAGATTGTGTAGGTACTATCGCGGTCATATGAGAATGACATCGTTATTCCTTTACACAGGATGACTTGTAATTAGGTGTCCTTGAAATGGGTGATTGATAAAATAACTGTCTTTACTTTTGTTTCTTGTTTTGCCACCGACTTCCGAAACTGAAGTTTAGTTTTTGTACCCACACAAATTCGTGTGCCAGTACTTGCTATGTGAATATTATAACATCATCATCATGAATTAAAATATTTTATTTGTTCTATTGAAGCTAACTCATAGTCATAACGTCCTAAATCAAAGTTAATAAAATTTATATGGGGCCAACGCGCGGGTTATAATTCAATGATTATACCAGTTTTAGGGAGAGGGGTGGTTTAGGTTAGAGCATTTAGATAATACCTGTGTGAATGCTGCGCACCCGCACTTCTTCAACCGGCTCAAGGAGGGGGAGGGCTCCCCAAGTTTTTATTAATAGTAGGTATTGATGTTATTTTACCTCAAATAGTAAGATAATAATTTAAAAAATAATTTATTTTACCCTGATTCGAGTGTTCATAACTCCGAACGGACAAATATTTTAAGAACACTGCCATAACGAATATTGATTCAATTAAAAATACCTTTATCCAATACATGTCATCGCTAGTGAATGGTTATACCAATCTGTCCATCATCCTTTAAATAATCACATAAATCATCCCAGTAGACTCGGAGTACCTACATTTATAAAAACTCGCCGGATGTGTATATGATAACCTCCTTCTTTTTTTTCAAGTTGATGTTAAAGACACACCTCTCATGATTAAGACTATAGTTTTCCTCAGTAAAATGCAGATCATTGTATATTGATAGCGTGTATTGCGTCTGACTATTATCATATAACTCTGCTATATCTATAGTTGTTTCACAATTAACCAATAAGTGTTCTGTTATGCGCAAGCGCCAGTAGCCGGTGTACGTCGGAACGAGTACCGCGTCTCTCTCTGACTGCTTGTAAACAACGTTATTATAACTTCGAGTACTCAGGACACGGTAAGAATATTTCTTCATTTAACATTGAAATTCCTGACAATAAAGTGTACCAAAAAAGTGTGTGTGTGTTTCACATCTTCAATTTGTCGATGACATCGTCATAATAGCAGAGACGCTGGAGCAGCTAGACCAAATGCTGCACATCCTCAATGGAGCCTCTCGGCAGGTTGGCCTCGGCATGAATTCAAGACGAAATTCATGTACAATTCGCTCGTCTTGCCGAGTCCAATCCACATCGAAGGATCGCTTCTCGAAGTTGTGATTATGTCTACCAAGGGCATGCAATCCAGCTCGGTAGACACAAGGAGCTGTATTGCTGACTCCAATGATTATAATTCTTGAAAGCCATATTTGTTTTGTTGTTTATAGTCGGTAAATTTGAATTAGACGGTGTACCTTACCGCACTGTCCATTTAGGCATTTACACTTTATTACTCATTTTATTCCGTACGCCGCATAAGTACTATTCACGTAACATTCAAAGTACCTATTATTGTCCTACAAAGTAGATATCGTACATTATAAACAAAAAAAACATCACATCATTAGATAAGATAAAATAAACTCTGTTGCTTGCTTAAGCAACAGATGAATAAAATAAAATTATAAAGAAAAAGGGATCATCACACTTGCCTCGGACAATGTCATGCAAATAAAAATTTTAAAAAAATATGCCAGTCCGAGTCACATTACTAAAAAACTTTAAAAAAAAACCCGACTTCCAAAAAAAACACTAGAAAGTGAAAAATAATTTTAATTTCGGAAGTCGTTTTATTTGGATCTGTATTTTAGTTTTTTGCCACCGACTTACGAAACTAAAGTTATTTTTCACTTTGTAGTTTTTTTTTTGGAAGTCGGTTTTTTTTGTAATTGTTTTTAGTAATGTGACTCGGACTGACATATTTTTTTTTAAATTGTTATTTGCATGACATTGTCCGAGGTAAGTGTGATGGTCCCTTTTTTATAATTTTACTTTATTGATCTGTTGCTTGCTTGTTTATCTTATCTAATGATGTGATTTTTTAGTGGAACTGTTTATTAGTAGATTATTAACCAAGGGGATAAAGCAGTGTCTTCTGTCGCGGATGACGATTTAAATCGCGAGCGTAACGAAGGACTCGAGGTTTACTCCCGAGCGTAGCGAGGGTGTTAAAAACTTAAATCACGAGCGAAGCGACGGATTTAAGACGAGTCCTGAGTGTAGCAAGGGATTTAAGTTCACCCAAGACTAAGACAGCTTTATCACCGAGGAAAATAATCTACTTTTCGTACCATTTGCGAAAAAATTAACACAATAATAATATGAGATAAGCATTTATTAAAAATAATGACAATTAAAAATAAATTAAAATAAACTTAACGTTTAAGTATTTGAATAAAACAAAAACGCGGCAAATCCCTAGACTAAAATTACGAAAACCGACGAGGCCGTATGAGCTTGATGCTCATACGGCCTCGTCGGTTTTCGTAATTTTATTTAATAATCATAACTGCATAATAAATGTGTATTCGTTTTTCAAAAAGATGTATAATGCTTTATATACAAACTCAATGGTGTAAACACAGATGTAGTTCAGTATAAATTTCGGTAAGTATTCCAAATTTAAATCACATTCTCCCCCTAGAGGATGAATGAAATTCAGTACAAGTTTCTTTCCCTGTTTTTAACAGATTAAAAATGACTATTGTTATGTTCGCTTTTTGTGGCGTAGAGTGTCACTTTTTTGAGCAAGTGGTACGAAAAGTTTATTTATAACTAACTGCGCCCCGAGGTGTCATAGGCATAAGTTTCGATCCCTTGGGAATATAGGGATAAAAAGTAGCTTATATGTTAATCTAGGGTGTCTGCTACCTCCATACAAAATTTTATCAAAATTGGTCCAGCCGTTTGAGCATGAAGCAGAGACAAACATACACACACACACACTCACAAACTTTCGCCTTTATAATATTATAGTGTAATACCCTAATGTCAACTTGCTCATCGCCTTTTACAAAATATTTCTTTTCCCGATGCAGGGACGTTAATTCTTGAGGAGTTCTCCTGGTATTTCACCATCAGCTCCATTTCACCATTCGCATTGTGACGAGCATAACCATATTAGAGTAATCGAATCGCAACCCGTGAAATACTTATTATTGAGTAGTTCCGATGGTAATCTGTGATCTTCATCATCAGTTCCACTTCACCAAATGGCGCTTTCCGAGAGCAAATTCACGAGTGACTATAAAAATACCCAAATCGCTATGAGCCTATAATATTTAAAGACTTCATTCGATTTCTCCAGGATCCCATCATCAGATCCTGACCTGATGACAATAGGACCACTTGGAAAGTATACACTTTCAAATAAAAAAATAATTTTCAAATCGGTTTAGCCATCTTCGAGTAATCGAGAAACATAAAAAAAAAAGATTCCGACGAACTGAGAAACTCCTCCTTTTCTTGAAGTCGTTTAAAAATGCCATGATACGTATAAATTATTAAAATAATGAATTCATAGTAATCATCAAAATCTCTCATCTCAATACACACATCTAAAGCTGTGTACTTTCACACGTCCCACACGTCCTTAATCCAAATGAAAGCAATACTTTCTAAGGCCAAGGATTCTGTGCCATTTCATTAAACAAGATTCACGCTACAGTATAGAATATGCTCCCAAAGGAACTGCGGTGCTATTCTGTAAAAATCTCACCGTGAAAACTAAGGTGAAGTGAGCAGTCGTTTCACCAGATGTTACGAATTGCCTCAATTGATAGCTCACTTCACGCTCACTTCACCTAAGTTATCACGGTGAGATTTTTACAGAATGGATCGGCTGTAAGCAAAGAGAATATTTTTATCTTATTTATATATTTTTTACAGTGTTACAATGGCAGAAGTCAAAGTGCAACAGGGATGGCTGTCTGGAGAGCTAGTGGAGACGGTCACAGGTGATGGCAAGTACTACAGCTTCAAAGGCATCCCCTACGCTCAACCACCATTGGGCAAACTGAGATTCAAAGTGAGCTTCTTTTGTTTTAAAAACCAGCCGATCGATTCTGGAAAAATCTCACCGTGAATAGTTAGGTGAAGTGAGCTTAGAGTGAGCTGTCAAGAGTATCAATCCGTGCGTGGAGTGAGCTGTCAGTGTCATCCTGATGCTAGATCAGGATGACACTGACAGCTCACTCCACGCTCACTTCACCTAAGTTTTTACGGTGAGATAACCATCTCACCGTAAAAACTTAGGTGAAGTGAGCGTGAAGTGAGCTATCAATAGGGATAATCTCTAGCATCAGGTGGAATGACAGCTCACTTCACCTTAGTTTTCACGGTGAGATTTTTACAGAATAACTAATAACACTGCTGAATCGCACTGTAGGTACTCAATGAACTTGAATGAACGAAATTGGTGTGTACCATCATTGTGCTACTTTACATTTATTAGTGGATGATTAAAGACAAAACGCAAGACTGTCCAAGTGTCCATTATAAGATCATAAGGAAGGCAATTCTCGCGCATCTCGTATTCGTTATTGCTGTTCGATTCGTACTTTTCCTTCGTAAAAATCAAGTTGAGCTATTCTCGGCATGTTGATTCGAGCATTTCTCGCAGGCAAGCCACGCGACATGCCTGAATTTACATGCGACATGCAAAAACTGGTCGGGACCAGAGATTTAAAGATGGTCAAAAGTACTTTAACGATTGCATCGTTACGTGTAGTGGATTATTTTTGTCCCCAAACTCGTGATTTATGATCGACTTGTATTGTCAACATTTTTTAAGCGACATAGGATACAAGCGGCAATGACGAATGCGTCATTTTACGAGTGTAAACGAAGAATTGCCTTCCAGGACTTTTGAAATTCTTTAAATGAAAGCCAATTCAGTCATATTTTTGATATACTGAACCAATATGATGAGTCGATGACAGAAATATAATAATAATAATAAATTTATTGAAATAATAAGTTTACAAAAAAAAAAAAAGTGTACATATGGGTCAGTAGTATATATTAATCTAGGCCTATAATAGAATTATAATAATCTGGATATAAACTATGGTATGGCAAATATGAGATTACAGACAAAAATAGAACTCTGAGGGTAATATAGTGCGTTGCCTGATCTAGGTTTATTTAAACCTGTGTTTCAGGCCATCTCTCTACGAAAGTACTTATTATAGGACAATCAGTGAATTAAAATAATATAAATATTTTCAATATCTAAGCAGATACAATATTTTGCGTAACCTTATTATAAACTAGTCTTATTACTAGTCTTAGTATTTATATCTATAACTAAAATTATTATAAAATAATATATGGTTAGGTAATTGCAGTTAAGTCAGCTACTTTAGTTCAGCACCTCTAGTAGTTTTTCCGTGTCCGAATAATTTAGTTTTGCTAAATAATCGAATAACATTATACTACACCTATTATAACTTACATTATATATCTTAAGCAATTTGTTAAATTTATTATATAAGAAAGGTCCTAGAAATAAATAAAATCTTTTTGAGAAAGCATGTTTAGTCTGAGAGTTCGTGCAAACCAGATCCTTTCTTCTCTTATCTGAAGGTAAAGGTTTAAAATCTAGTTCAGTGTGTTGCAGTAAAACTATACTTAGAACAAAAAGTTGTCGAACTGTTAGCACCTTGCATGCCATATAAAGCTGGTGTGTGGGAAATCGGAAAGGGCGACGGGTCGCGACTTTTAGTATTGCTCTTTGAGCACGTTCTAGCAGTAGTAAAGTTGATTTAGCGGCACCACCCCACGAAGTTATACAGTATGTAAGAATAGATTGACACAAAGCTAAGTAAACCTGTTTAATTAATTTAAAGTCGGCTATGTCCCGTAAATTCTTAAAAATATATATTAATTTACGCACTCTAGTGCATAATAAATCGATGTGTTTACGGAAGTTTAGGTTTGTGTCAATCGTGACACCTAGGTATTTGATGTGGTCAGCTTTAGATAAAGTGGGACAAGTGCATGCTATGTCAGCGTTTGTAGTACAATTGTGCGCGTGAATGTTTTGGTTAGTAAGCATCGGGTTAGTATTTCTCATTGCAAATAGAATAAACTTCGTTTTATCTGAATTTAACGTTAATAGATTGTTATGTAGCCAATTACACACAATATCAAAGCCAATCTGAGCAAGTTCATAGACATCAGCTCTTGATTTACCTGAGAACAGTAGAGCTGTGTCATCCGCATATGACATAATTAGACCATTTTGAAGTTGTAAGCAGCAAAGGTCATTTATATATATTAAAAATAATGTGGGCCCCAAAATACTGCCTTGTGGAATTCCATAATTAGTATTTTTAAGTTCAGTGCTCATATACTGACCGATTTTAAGAGACTGGTAACGGTCGCTAAGATAATCAGCTAACAATTTTAACTGTGTTCCTCTTATCCCAATTTTTTCCAGTTTAAGTAATAGAAGAGAACAAGGAATAGTGTCAAAGGCCTTGGCAAGATCTAAAAAGGTCCCAATGGTATGCATGTCATTATCAAGATTATTACTTATAAAATTAGTCAATTTGTGTACTGCTTGGCTCGTTGATCTTGAGAAAGAGAAAGAGAAATGGAGCAAAGTAAACAACACGTAATATTTGTTCATTTACTTTTTATGGTTGAGAAGTTGTTGACATTGAGAATACACTTATTGTCAAGGTATACACTTGCATAGTGGTTAAGATTATGTCCTTTATAGCTTTATAGTTAGTAAATACTTATTATTTTTCCAGGCACCCCAGCCAGCTCTTCCATGGGAAGGAATAAGGAAAGCTACAGAACACGGACCCAAATGCCCTCAGAAGTGCATAATCACAGACGATATTATACCAGGAAGCGAAGATTGCTTGTACCTAAATGTGTATAGCCCAGACATTATGCCCGCCTCTCCATTGCCAGTTATGGTGTTCATCCACGGAGGGGGTTATAAAAGCGGTTCTGGTGACGATGATAATTATGGACCAGATTTTCTTATCCCCCACGGCGTAATACTTGTGACTTTGAACTACAGATTGGAAGCACTCGGTTTCTTGTGCTTAGACACTGAAGAAGTTCCTGGGAACGCTGGATTAAAAGACCAAGTTGCTGCTTTGCGATGGGTGCGGGATAATATTGGGAGCTTTGGTGGAGATACCAACAATGTCACCGTTTTTGGTCAGAGCGCTGGCGGTGCATCGACCTGTCTACATATTATCTCACCTATGTCTAAGGGTCTTTTCAAGAAAGCTATTCCTATGAGTGGTGTACCTCTTTGCGATTGGTCTGTGCCATTTGTACCACAAAAACGAGCATTCGTGCTTGGCAAAGACCTTGGTTTTGAAACCAATGACCCTAGTGAGCTTCTAGATTTCTTACAAAGCATTCCAGTAGAAAAATTGGTAAACACAAATCCAGTTGTGTTATCTTTTGAAAAAATCAACAACAATATGCTTAAGTTTTATCATTTCACTCCAGTTGTAGAAAAAGATTTTGGCAAGGAACGTTTTCTGACAGAAGATCCTTTGGAGTCATTAAAAAATAAAAGAATAAACGATGTAGATATCCTTATTGGACACACTAGTGAAGAAGCCGCAATTGGAATTACTATGTTTGAAAAAACAATTTTGAAACATTACAACCGTTATCCAGAACTGTTGGTCCCAAGGAAGATTCTAATGAAAAGCACTCCAGAGACAATTTTAGAAGTATCGAAGAGGATACAGGAATATTATTTCAAAGGGAAACCTCTCCAAGTGGAGGCTATGAGAGAATTCATAACCTACGCTAATCATGCGTGCTTCGTCTACGACGTCAATAGATTTCTTTCACATTTGCCGAAGGTTGGTAATGGTCGAAGATATTTCTATATGTTCTCCTGTATATCAAATAGAAACGTTTACGCAAGCTCTGGACTAAAGTACGGGATTCGAGGAGCTGCCCATATAGATGACCTTATGTATTTGTTGAATGCAAATGTACATAATATAAAGGTTGAGAAAAATACTAAAGAGTATAAACTGATTAATTTTGTGTGTTCAGTGTTTACCAACTTCGCTAAATATGGGTAAGTGATAATTGTGATAATCTTTTGTGTTTATTTTGTGTAATCTTTATGATCAGTGGTTAATAAGTTAGATATCTTATTATCCACTGATATATAGAGTATACTTTAATATTAGGTTAGGATAAGCCAACCAAACATTCTAGTTCCAATGATAGCGTATGACATAACTTTTTCAAATTAACGATTTAATTTAATTTCACAGACTCAGCCGGAGTTACATTTATTTTCATTACAAGTTTACGCTGACAATGAATTTATGCAAAGAGTATAAACCTTGACCTCTGTTCACAGCAATCCAACGCCCGACTCCTCCCTTGGTACAATCTGGCCGGAATACAACAACACAACCAAAGCCTACGTGGAGATAGGAGACACCCTCACTCGTAAAACGGCACCTGAAGCTGAAGCTCTGGATTTCTGGAAGAGTATCTTTGAATACGCTGGACTAGAATATTAAGACATTCTGTTTCATACAATAAAATTGTGTTATTTTTCCTAAAGACTGAATTGTCGCCACACTATAATATGTCTTTTGGTCTCATACCTACAGATGTTTGGTTAAATAGTTTTTTTTCTTGTAGTTTCGTTGGCGAATCCCAAATATTTACCTTATTTCTTTATTATATCTATAAAATTGAAAAGTTAAAATTAAATTAAAATAATACGAGTAATAGTCAACTGTACTTTAATCAGCATAACTTGACATAAGTTACTGTGTATTACGTATACCGATATACATACCTACAAGGGAATTTATATGTAGACAAAAACTATTATTTAACAGGTAGTTTGATCTATATGTTGAATGACCGTTCCCAAAGCTTTTAAATTACAGCCAAAAATTAGGTTTTTATGTTCCGAAGCATTTTTATTGACTTTAAATTATATGTACGGTGGTGCACTCAAAGCACAACAGGCCGACGAGCGTGACGAATGTTGAAAAAAAAATTTAAAACAAAAACTGAACACATGAAGTTAAGTAGTGTATCTGTGGCTTATATTAAAATTACGGCGGCATGCGACTACGGGCTGCATTGGGTAATAGGAAACCGAGCAACACCCATGAACAACCCATGCAAGTACAAAACGCATTCTTTTTGTGAACTAGAACTTTAGTAATTAACTGTTTCATAACTTAAATGCACCCGCAAAGAATTGGTGATCCATGACAGTTAATATATAATACACTAGCGACCCGCCCCGGCTTCGCACGGGTGCAATGCTAATACTAAGTATACTTCAAGAATGTCAGCACGCTCCGCCGGCCCCCCGGCCGCGGCCGGTACCGCAGCAACCGCTATGTCCCTGCATTTTAGTCATTATTTCTCGTAAAAAATAAAGGAAAAAAAATGATTATTGTGGGTTATCCCTAAGATATAGACATATACCATCGCGGACTTTTTTGTAGACCTTTTTAAGGTGTACAATACTGTAGTACATTATTTTGACCTATCTCGTAGGGTTCAGCCAGCGTTTGAAAAGTAAGCGCAAAAAATGTGTTTATTTACGATATCACATTAGAAACCTCTAAAATTATCAGTATTTCTCTACTATAAATGCATGCATGTATTATATATATAAACCTTCCTCTTGAATCATTCTATCTATTTAAAAAAACCGCATCAAAATCCGTTGCGTAGTTTTAAAGATCTAAGCGTACATAGGGACAGAGAAAGAGACTTTATTTTATACCTACTATGTAGTGATTACGATAGTTTGGGCAAATGGCCCCATACACACCGGTCAGGAACCTCCGCTTACACAATAGATAAGTGAATAAGTGTAGATAAACTCGTTTAGGTACTGCGCCGCGCCAGTAACCCGGCCATGTCGCAACAACGACTCACGGACGGACTACGGGTCTATGGGACTAATCACACTTATTCAGCTCTGCGTTTGTCCATAAAAAACAACGATTTTGTATGAGATGCGTACGCGTCCGTACAGCCGCGGAAAGCTGAACGGCGGGGCAATTGCGTAACACATTATCAATCGGAATCGGTTTCAGTTTGACAGTTCAACAACATTCATTGCGTTATTTACGTGTTGAGCAGACAAATTTTTCGAACTTATGAAGCAATGGATTAGCAATTTGCTTCAAAATGACTCAGATTCCGATTGATAGTGTGTTACGCAATTAGGGTGCAGATTTCATACGAAATCGTTGTTTTCTATGGACAAACGCTGAACAGAGCTGAATAAGTGTGATTAGTCCCTATATTGTAAGTAAGGTTACTAAGACAAGGATATGGTAAGGAGTTTATATTTTACTAGCTTCTGCCCGCGACTTCGTCCGCGTAAATTTTTTTTGTTTCCCCGACCCACCCCGTCGCAACGTGTCGCCGGCCTGCGCTATTACTTCGTTTTCGCTTGGCGAAAACTTTAGACTTTTTTTCTTTTTGCTCAACTCCTAAGGGTCCTAGCGTCAAGTTTAATAGAATATAGCCTTCCTCAAGAACTGGGCTATCAAACGCAAAAACATTTTTATATATGCGACCAATACTTCCAGAGATTTAGAGCTTTCAAACCGTGTTTCAAACAAACAAACTCTTCAGCTTTATTATTAGTATTATTTTAAAACTATGATATCTCCTAAGATATACATTGAAATCAAATGATGTCAGAGGCAATTTTGTTCAAAATTAAATACATGTGATGAATAACGTATTTATTTGGATAAGGATTAATACCATGTTTATAAAAACACCTTCGCAAATAATGCATTATTTTAGAACAAATTTGGTTAGCATAAAAGAGGTTATTGTGAGCTAACCTTAAAAGATAGACATATGCTGTCGCGGACTTTTTTTTAAAACTTTTAAAGGGGAACAATTCTGTCATATATGATTTTTACGAAACTTTAACCGTTTACGCAGTGCACGCAGCGGAAGCTCTCAATAGGAAAAAAATTCCCCGATTTTGAAACATTCTTCATTGGTGCTCCGCTCCTATTGGTTTTAGCGTGATGATATATAGCCTATAGCCTTCCTCGATGAATGGGCTATCTAACACTGAAAGAGTTTTTCAAATCGGACCAGTAGTTCCTGAGATTAGCGCGTTCAAACAAACAAACAAACAAACAAACTCTTCAGCTTTATAATATTAGTATAGATTGAATACTAGCTTCTGCCTGCGACTTCGTCCGCGTAAATTTTTTTTGTTTCCACGACCTACCCCGTCGCAACGTGTCGCCGGCCTGCGCTATTACTTCGTTTTCGCTTGGCGAAAACTTCAGACTTTTTTTCTTTTTGCTCAACTCCTAAGGGTCCTAGCGTCAAGTTTAATAGAATATAGCCTTCCTCAAGAACCGGGCTATCAAACGCAAAAATATTTTTATATATGCGACCAATACTTCCAGAGATTTAGACCTTTCAAACCGTGTTTCAAACAAACAAACTCTTCAGCTTTATTATTAGTATTATTTTAAAACTATGATATCTCCTAAGATATACATTGAAATCTAATGATGTCAGAGGCAATTTTGTTCAAAATTAAATACATGTGATGAATAACGTATTTATTTGGATAAGGATTACTCGTAATACCATGTTTATAAAAACACCTTCGCAAATAATGCATTATTTTAGAACAAATTTGGTTAGCATAAAAGAGGTTATAGTTAGCTAACTTTAAAAGATAGACATATGCTGTCGCGGACTTTTTTTTAAAGCTTTTAAAGGGGAACAATTCTGTCATATATGATTTTTGCGAAACTTTAACCGTTTACGCAGCACACGCAGCGGAAGCTCTCAATAGGAAAAAAATCCCCCGATTTTGAAACATTCTTCATTGGTGCTCCGCTCCTATTGGTTTTAGCGTGATGATATATAGCCTATAGCCTTCCTCGATGAATGGAATATCTAACACTGAAAGAGTTTTTCAAATCGGACCAGTAGTTCCTGAGATTAGCGCGTTCAAACAAACAAACAAACAAACTCTTCAGCTTTATAATATTAGTATAGATAGTATAGATTTATAAATACGTTTATAAATCGGTACACCATACAACGTGTATCGTTAAATGCGCAAAACCTGAAAATAGTTTGTTCATAATTGACTACTGAATCGATTTCAGTAACTTTTAATATAGGTTTTTTTTTTCAAAAATTATGTATTTTGCCATACTATCAGCCGATTGAGCCAAAGAAAATTAAGTCTTATTTTAAGTTAATAAGACTCAATTTTGAATACATAATTAGTAATGCTATGATCAACCCGATTTTCTTAATAATAATAGCTTTAAAAAAAATAGTGTTGGTCATTGTATTATGCTTTTAAGTCAATTTTTCAACCATGCTTTTTGGATTTATAGTAACCCAACACCTGACTCCGCTCTTGTTACAATCTGGCCGGAATACAACAAATCGACCAAAGCCTACGTGGAGATAGGGGATACTAGTGATGTGCCGTTCCCGGGAATTTTGGAAACTTTGGGAATATTCCCGTAAACGTGCCCGGCAATATTCCCAAAACTGGAAATTTAGGGGAATATTGATGATAATGTACTTTAGTGTTTTTTTATTATATGCTAGCCAATTAATTAGGTAAATTTGCGTACTATCGTGGTTACGTCGATAGTTGATTATACATATAAGTTGAAAATTTCCAAAGTTTCCAATATTTACGGGAATATTCCCTGTAAATTTACAATTTTCCCGTAAATATTCCCGTAGTAAAAAAATCACAAAGCATCAGAAATTATGTTTTATTAAAACATTTTTAATCACATTGGTTTATTAACACAATTTTACAATCAGATTCTGAGAGTTGTAAACTTTTTAATAAAGTTAACAATTTTAATAAACCACGGAATCAACACACTATTATATTTGTTTAAAATTAACAAGTATGTGTCTCTAAAGACTAAATATACTCGTACTAGCTTTTGCCCGCGACTTTGTCCGCGTGGGTTTCGTACTTTCCTCAAATAAATTTAACACCCACTCCACCTTCCCTATTACTAAAATTATTGCTTACGATCTTTATACTACTTATATTTAGAGAAATAAGTATTCGGACCATTTTTTTAGTTAAACTACTGATGTTTCAAATAAACTGTCCTCCCTTTTCATCACGACAGGGCTTGTTTCTAATAAAAAAGCGTTTGCTACGTTTCCATTTTTATGACTTAAGAGTAAACTAGTCGCGAGCTCGAACTCGCTGGTGGTCATGGTCAAAAAGCACGCTGTCTCGCCTGGCTTCGTGTCCGACAGCGCTAATATCAGTGATGAGCAGTTAGACGCTAATCTACACGAACAACGTCTAGTTTTCACGCACAGAAACACCGTGCCGAACTGATAGACGCGTAAAAAGATTTGAAAAGTGCTTCGGTAAATCGAGTTTTATGAAAAACCCACCGCATAAATCAATTACAAATAAAGTTTATTGATCTCTTCGATAACTGAGCTTTGTCGGTACGGACTTGGTTTTGAAGATTTTACAGTTCATTTATTACTTATTGACACCCAAAGTTACGTTAAAAATAGCAAGAAAAACGAATCTTTGTTGGCTCATAACTTTTTAATGGCTTTTTATTTTACTGAGCATGATCCTCCGTTATGTCGAAAATACTGCAGCATTAATTTTGAAATAAATATATGGTAAAGTTGAGGATTAATGTTAGGTCTTATGTTTGACGAAAACACGATTCCATAAAATTTTCTCGATAGAAAAAAAAACCAAAGTTACCTCCAAACCGAACAATAAACCGCTGGTATTCAAAAAATACTTTAAATTAGATCATGAAACTTTGTATACTAACTGAAGCTTGTTTTACAAGGGGTGGGGGCGATCGCTATGCCTGGCGCAAGCTAGTGCAGGTACAAACATGTAACGACATGTTTAACTGTGGTAATAGGAGTATAAATATCGCGTAATGTTAGTTGCACATGTGTAATTATACAGTATATACGAAAAATGTATTAAATACATATTTGGAAACTTTGGGAATACTTACGGGAATATTGGGAATATTGTGTAAATTTACAATGGGAAAGTTCCCGTAAATTTTCAATATTTCCAGCGGCACATCACTAGGGGATACCCTAAATTTAAAACAGCACAGCACCTGACGCTGAAGCTCTTATTTCCTGGATGAGCATCTTCGAATACGCTAGACTAGAATTTTAAGAGAATCTTTCGTACATTATTTTGTAAGATACAAAAGCGTACTTGACTTAAGCTTTATTTTGCCTCAAGAACTGTCGTATTATACTTATTAAAAAGCTGACAATAAAAATATTGGTATACATTTCTTTCTGAAAGTCCTTCAATACGTAGGCAGTTCGGTTTTTGGGGAGAGATAAGATAATTTTAGTAACATTTTGATAACTAAAAATGTAATGCCCGCTCGCAATTAGGTTCTACGGATGATTTCCTTATTTGTCGTAATTAATTGACCTGTTTACTATCTGCTAGACAAGAGGACATCTCAATGATAGCTATGAATAAACGTAGCACAGAAATCTCAATATAACGTGTTTTTTTATATCCCATAACTCTAGGGGTCATTGTACTCATCATTATGAACAACTTTTACTATGGGACCAAATCTGAAACCGCGAAAAAAATCAGCAGTTCCCTACATTTTGACGAGTTATGCGAACATAAATGTAGGGAACAGCTGATTTTTTTTCGCGATTTCAGGTTTGGTCCCATAGTAAAAGTTGTTCATAATGATGAGTACAATGACTGTAAAAAAAACACGTTGTATACATAGGTTATATACAGGTTGTATACTTCTTTGAATGAATATTGTCATCTAAAGCAACAAGATGAGAATTATTCCTCGTAGATACACTTTCCTTGTAGAGACATTTTTGGAAATCATTCACTTGTGTTCCTGTCAGATACACTTTTTAAAAATCCTGAACTGTTATTCTTCATACATACACTTTTAGGTACAGTTGTGTACTAAATAATTATGGTACATACCGAAACCCCTGCATGCCTCGGAAAGCACGAGCCGTTGGTGCCGGCTGTCATTCGTGGATCTTTGACAATCGTTACGGGTCGTCAGAAGTCCGAAAGTCAGACAACCAGCCGTCAATCGGTTGTCTGTAAAGTCGGTTTACTGACGATAGTTGAACGTGACAACGTCATAAGAAAATACAAAAAAAAAAAAAAAAATTAAAATCTTTTTTTTTCAATTGTGCCTCTTTGTCGCTCGTTCCGCGCTCTCGCTTGCACTTCAAGCATTAAATGGAACGCCTCAGAGCGAGGTAACGCCGCATGACGTCGTGTTTTTTCGTGCGTGCAGCCAGCTTCATCGAATTATAAGACGTTGTCACGTCAAAAAACATGTTGAAATTGGAATAATTATCCTCCAAGCCGCACTATTAGGCTCGCGTGGTGGATTACTACACTACAGTCCCCCCTCTCAGAGATGAGGCCTGTGTCCCACTGATTGGGCCACAGGTGGGTGCTGATTATGCTTGCTTGTTATTCATCTCTATCTGTGCCTACCTAAGGATCTAATTAAAGGTGAATATATATTATAGTGTTTTTTACTGTACACACATACATTTAAATAAATAAATAAACTCAGGCCCATGGGAGTGGCCTGCGGGCGGAGAGTAATGGGTAACTCTCCGTCCGATCAGGACCAGGCCCGTGCCGGACGGCGCGTACGCGTTCCACGCGCGTCTCAAAGAGATGTCAGCATTAAGGAAGGGGCCCGTAAGGGCCGAAGCCTGCCGGGGCAGTGGGATTGTCCGAAAGGGTTACCGCTGCCCCGGAACACAAAGGGCTAAGGAAGGAACACGGGTGGGTTTTAGTCAGTAAGAGTCTGACACTCCCTTCTGCTCCACCCAGAGCGGGAGGGGTCATTCGATGATTTCCCATCTTCAAAAAAACAAAAAAAGGCCCATGGGAGTAGTTAGAAACTACAGAACGCCACCTACTACAACCCTTTTTTTTTTTGAGGGTATTTTTATGAAATAACTTCTCCCGCTCTGGGCGGAGCGGGAGGGCGTGTCAGACTTTTACTGACTAAAACCCACCAGTGTTCCTTCAGTTGCCTGTGCCAGGGGCCATGGTAACTCTTTCAAACAGCCCGCGACCCTGTCAGACCTACTACGACCCTTACAAACTCATTTTGCTTCGATAACATTCATGCTGTTCCTTTTGGACAACCTTTAAAACCTTAGATCTTAGATTGTTTAAAAAAAACTATATATAATAATAACTTTTACAGTATAAAAGAATTTGTTGACGGGAAACGTTTTGTAATGTAACTTATATTATTTGCATGCTATGATATAAGCAAAACATGTATGCTCTACAATGTATTTTAACAACCTTATATATCATGTTTTACGCAAATAAATATTATTCTTATTCTTATTCTTGGTTTTTACTGTATTCTACTATATATATATACATTCAAGAAAATAAAGTTAAAAAATAACCGTTCTTATGAACAAAATATTCACTATTTATCTTGAACTAGTCTGACTTTATCTCCGAAGGTCTAGTAATTGGCAACACTTGTAACAAAGTTCGTGAACTAATATTGGCGTGCAAATACAATTTCAATATTTGCGAAGGATCTGTTTGTATAACAGTGGGAGCGGATCCAGGATCAGAATGATGAGCCTAACTGATCAAATAGAAACCTTTGACCCTCAATGTCTTTACCTAGAGTTTATTATGGAACATCAATTTCTGAATAACTAAATATCTTTGTTGGACTTGGGATGCTGTTCGATCGGTGGGTCGGGTAGGTAAAGAGCGTTTATTCCCATCTGACCCCTTCGAACTTGCCACCGTGGTAGTGGCAAGATCCACAAAACACATAGTCTACCTTTGTGCCCCCGCAGCTATATCCACAACGCCTCCAGACCAAACCTTGGGCAAACGCTAGCAAAATTCAAAAAATTTAAATTAATTTGTATTGTTAATATCCAGTAGGTACCTTACGTAGGAGATAAGAATCGACCACCTTAGTATAATTTTGAAGGGGGCAGATGATACTAAATAAGTGCAATTGACCAAAGGATTGGTAAACGCCACTACTTAGTGCCAGCCACCACCCCGGTGGTAAACTCGGAGGGGGCAGATGGAAACAAACCGTCTATGACACCCCTCAGTTTTTGTCAGGGGATAAAAAGTATCAGTACAGAACAGAAACTTTTTTAATAAACATTATTTCTTGAAGTTTGTTTTACTTGTTTACTTTCCGCTTTTCGACGCAATATTTTGTCTTCATCATTTTGCCGGTATTGACACAGTCTTATAGAAGTGTAGAACCAAAAAGTTACCAATTGTATAGAATCTATACAATTGGTAACTTGTAACTTTTGGTAGTATCAATACTACAGATATTTGTTTGTTCAGTTGTTAGCACACGAAGTATAAGCTTACAACAGTTAATTATCGAGATCAAACACGGCTGTTTCTTACATATAAATTTAAGTTTAAATTACTAATAACTTAATAACTTAGGTAATGTTTATTTTTAATTCAGTCAAGTATTAATTGTTACTTTAATATCATTTACCTCTTTCTAGTAAAATTTTATTCATCTCGTAAATAAATTGGAAACTATAGTTTTGTATAATTTAGAAGCATTTTTAAAATTTTGTAAATGTAAGAACCATGGATCCGTTTATTATAATTTTTTTATATTGACTTGAAAGAGCATGGCAGTTGAGAATGTGTCATGCTCACTTAAATGTCTCACTGATGGTGGCGCGTGTGTTGGATCATTCGGTTCCCTTCAAAATGGTTGAGCTGGATGGTGCTGATCCATGCGTCATGTTCGTGAACGGGCGCTGTCGGTTGAGACTGGTCATCTCTTAGCTGCCAGGGCTTCTTTTTAGTCTAATACCTATTTAAAATTGTTTCTTCATAACATTGTTCTCACATGTAGAAGCAACAAAAATAATGTACCCAGGATTTTCTAATATCTTGATGTAAAAGAGTGTCCTTGGAGTTTCTTGCCCGTTCTCCTCCAAGAGATCTACGTTTTGGAATGGACAACTAGCTTCAACTTTCTGACTAACTGACCGACTAGTTAATTTTGACAATTCAAAAGTGCCTGTAAATGGTTTAATTGAAATAAATGCTTTGAGTTTGAGTTTGAGTATTATCATCAGGAACAGTACAATGATACTTCAGCTAATTATATACATAATTATCTACGCGGATATGGGTGAATGTCAAGGTTAATATAAACTAGGCCCATTTTAGCCTAGGCACAACACAGGCTGGCAGGGACAACGAGTCGTAAACTGAAACCATAAATTCAGCTCATGATTAAGGAAGACAAAGGAAGGTAGAAAATTTTTGTCGGTAATAAAAAAAATCTGCCTTTTCATAGAAAAGTTAAAATCTGCGCGGTCAAAATGTATGGATATACAGCAAAGTTTCAGAATCTTGAATTAAATCCATCATAACACTTTGTGCACCAGTGGAGCCGAATATAAATGTAAATATTGTCCTTATCATAGATATTATTCCACTGTAGGCCGAAGACACGTCTTTACTAAATGTACCTTGTGGGGACGCCAGTGACGTCAAAGACCTGGCCGACTTCGGGTATAATTAGGAGATCACATTTTCGAATGACCGTCATCCTCTTTGAAGTTAACCTGTACGAGTCGGGGTGCCTCAAGTCCCGAGATCGCTTCGCTCACTCTTGCATCCTAAGTTCTCATTGCATTTTACTATATCGAGATAGATGAGTGTACAGAATATGATATATATTAGCGTAGCATGGTAATATTAGGTACAGCACCGGAACGCGTAATACCAAACGTTTCACAACCCTGCCAAATCCTTTGCTCTGCACTCGTACGTAGTTTGCTTTGGAAATGACGAGAACATTTTGCTCTTTAGTGTAAAGAGCACAAAGCAGTCCAGCACAGACTATGGATGTCTCAATGTCTGTAGTAATAGGTATACAGTCTGGCATTACGCGGCCGGGTAGGTATATTTAGTAGTACGTAATCACGCAACGCTAGATCGTATACCCGATTATGATACTCCAACTCGGGTATATTCATTTAGTAGTTAGCGAAAGCCTCATGCTAATTATACTCGACCAAAACCCTATGGTGAGTTTCCGCAAGGTACATTTAGTAAAGACGCGCCGAAAACCTCTTGTCATGTACAGAAGGATTGGAATTTTTATTGCATATTGGTCAGTAGTGCTATTCTGTCAAATTCACCTTAGACCTCACTCAAGTGATCGCACACAATTCGAAAGCGAACTTATTAGTATAAAAAAAAACTTCTGAAAACATATCACTCAACATCTTTACTTCAGTAATATTCGTTTAGAGAATGAAGGTCGCTGTATACTGGACGACGTTAGGACGTGGGCGGGCCGGAGACGGAACGTGGTGTTTTTCCCGTCCCTTGGGTGCTACGTTGCCATCCCTTCCGTGCACCCATGACGTATGATTTTTCTTATACATTTTCTATATAACGATGTTTCCAAATATTTTCGCACGTTGCCTCACGCTGCGCTGTGTCATTCACATAAAAAAAGGTGAATTACGATAAATGAGCCCATTTAAAACGACCTTAGTTGTGTCTAATAAGACACTTATGACGTTCGTGTATGTGTGTATGAAGTTACAAAAACAGAATTACTCCATCATTAATGACCAGCATAAATGGACATGACAAGTATTTCCTATATAATTGACAGATATAAGCACACAGGCCGTGACTTCTCGTCTACTTATCAAAGTAAACAATGATACGAGTATCCTAACTTCCTAACTTAATATTATAAATGCGAAAGTGAGTTTGTTTCTTATGCTTTCACAGTAAAACAGCTGAATAAATTTGGATGAAATTTGGCACACTGATAGAACATGACCGGGGTAATGACATAGGTTACTTTTTATCCTGGATCGCAGACGAAGTAGCGGGCAAGAGCAAGTAAATATTTTAGCTTCATCCGATTAGACTGGAAGCCGATCCCAACATAGTTGGGAAAAGGCTAGGCAGATGATGGATAAATTAAATAATAATAATACATAAGTATGAATAACAGATATATTTGAATAAGTAAAATAACAAAAATAAATTATACTTTAAAACTTAATAATTATTTTACATAAATAATACTGTAAACATTTTAAGCAAACAAAGAAATAAACAATATTAAATATAATTAAATAAATAAACGAATAAATAGACCAGCATATGAAATATTAATAAACTTAATAATTATATTACATAAATAATACTGTAAACATTTTAAGCAAATAAAGAAATAAACAATATAATTAAATAAATAAACGAATAAATAGACCAGCATATGAAATACTAATAAAATAAGTGAATGAATGGAAATATAAATAAAAGGATAGGAATAAATAATAGGATATAAAATAATTGTCTTTTAATTGTTATAAAATAATAAGTCTAAAGGTTAGGCTAACTTAGTAGCGGAGTCCCATATAACTATTACAAATAGGACGTAGTTCACGAATGCACCACTAGTTCAATCTTCAATAATAATAAACAATTATACTAGCGGAGGGCATTAACCTTTGGAGACTCTTGATACCGCGATTCAAAAAAGTGACGTAATGCAACAGCGCCATCTAGCGTCGAGTAGCGGCATGTTGTAGTGTCTCTCTTATATGATAGGTAGCGTTGGTGGGTTAAAAGAAGGTTTGCTACATAACTTAACGAAAATTATTAAAAGCGCTCTTCCTCTCTCTATTTATTTAAAAATTTGCTGTGCCCGACAGGGTTCATAATTGTTTCTATTTTTATTTACTACCTGTAATTGTACATTATTGCAATAAATGATTTGAGATTTGATGATCTAGCTGCGATACACCCACCTCAAACCAAGTCCAAAAAATAATTACTTGGTAAACAGGCGAACCCACAGAGGATTGACTGGGATGATATAAGAGCTGAGTCGTGAGTACCTAACTACGTATGCATCGTTATCTTTGTTGACTAAAGCGTATGGTACCTACAGTCGCCGGCACGTAACTTGGCAAGGTTTTGGCGTAGTGCAAGTACACTTAGTGTTACAAGAAAATGGTCACTTTAATAATTGTTTGTCATTATACTATGGTAATTGCCATAGATTATTTTTAAACATGTCTATTTACAAGAAAGTTAAAGAAAAGAAAAACGCATCTAACGACTCTTGCCAAATTACGTGCCGGCGACTATACATTGGACATTATCTGTGAGTGAACGTAAGGCGTGTCATAAGTACATACTCATAATGAGTCTACAGTGTAATAAGCAATCTCAGAAACAACTCAATTTCATCACAGTAGTACAAATATAGCTTCTCTTGTTCGTTCAACAGCGGACGCGTGTCTCAAATTAATTAGAGACGGTGGTAAATTAAATTATTATATAAAACTAACATAATGATAATTTATTTTTTACCAAATATTATTTTAATTAGAATTGGTGTGCACATTCAGTAGTAGAAAAACTAATGTTCGAGACCCCGGTAGATTAAGTAACAAGCAACAATAGTTTATAAATTTAGACATTTCGAATATAAATTACTTCAAGTTCGGATTTTTTTGGATGACTCGTTACCTATTTATAGATCAGCAACCGGATTTAAATTTAGTTATTAACATTATGTCAAGGTAGACACTTTAGAACAGAACTTTGTTAAAGAAATCTGAAGATGGTGCAAGTGAGAGTGTGTGAAGGGTTACTGGAGGGAGAGTTGGTGAACAACGAGTACGGCGGCACGTACTGCAGCTTCAAGGGCATCCCATACGCGCAGCCACCCTTAGGAGACCTCCGGTTCAAGGTACGAAAAACTAAGATCATTGACAGACGAATACACACTCACTGACACACACACGTGCACTGACGAATTATCTACCTACACTAATATTATTATGAAGAGGTAAACTTTGTAAGTTTAGATGTAGGAGGTAGGTAGGTAGGTAATCTCAGAAACACATCCGATTTAAAAAAAAACTTTTATTTACTGATAGAAAGCTACGCTATTGCCAAGTGCCGTAAGATATATTTTGTATTAAAACACGCAAAAGAAGTTGTGGGCAGAAGCTAGTGTTTAAAATAAGGTTTACAGGTACGTTTGAACTTAGTTGTACTATAGCTAGTGTATACTAAAGTGGTATTAAATCCTTTCTTGTACTTAACTGTATCTGATACTATAAAATTCTTTTTGCGCTTTGCAATACTTTGCATTGTGATTTTTTTAGATTTAATCAATTAAAATCGAGAATAGAGAATCTATTCCATTTTGATTAATTCAATTTTATTTTATTTTTTTAAACTTTCCGTTACCTTAAGAGAACTAAAATAACCATGTTTATTTCTCATCAAAAATCCTAAAATCCTATTCTGTTCTGCTTCTTAAGAAAGTTATTCATTTTTATTTCAGGCTCCACAGTCAATCAAACCATGGCAAGGCGTACGCAAGGCAAACGAGTTTGGCCCAATTTGCTATCAGTACAACTCAATGAACCCTAATCTAGAAAATATGAGTGAGGACTGCTTGTATCTCAATGTATATACACCAGACGTTAAACCTAACAACCCCCTTCCTGTTATGGTTTGGATTCATGGAGGAGCATTCCTCTGGGGAAGTGGTAATGATGACTTCTACGGTCCAGAATTCCTTATCAGACACGGTATAGTTTTGGTCACAATGAACTACAGACTTGAGGTCCTTGGATTTCTCTGTCTTGACACCGAAGAGGTCCCTGGTAATGCTGGTATGAAAGACCAAGTGGCAGCACTCAGATGGGTGAAGAAAAATATTGCTCATTTTGGTGGAAATCCTGAGAACATCACAATTTTTGGTGAAAGTGCTGGAGCTGGAAGTGTTTGCTATCATTTAGTATCACCAATGTCTAAAGGTCTCTTTAAGCGAGCAATAGCTCAGAGTGGCGCAGCTACATGCTTTTGGTCACAAGCGTTCGAACCACGAGAAAAAGCTTTGCTGTTGGCCAAACAATTAGGATGCCAGTCAGAAGACGACAAAGAGCTCTACGAATTCTTCAGAAAACAACCTCTCAAAGCTCTTGTCAATTTGAATCTACAGGTTACACTAACACAAAAACCTTATGAAATCCATTTCGGCATAGCAGATGAGAAAGATTTTGGAAAAGAAAGGTTCTTCTATGGAGATGTTACTGACGCAATTCGAAACAAAACACATGAAGGTGTTGATATTATGACCGGCTATACCCAAGACGAAGGGCTGATAGCAATAGCCATAGGCAGTCCTTTGGAAGATTTAGTTGCTAAAGCTAAACGCTACCGTGAAGTATTAGCACCTAAAATTATTCAGACAAACTGTACTATTAGCGATCAATTGAAAGCTGCAAGAAAGATACAAAAATACTATTTCAAAGATAATGATGTCTCAATGAATAATTCTGTACAAATGATTAAGTTTTTAAGTACTGAAATGTTTGTACATGGTGTGATGCTATCAGCTAAACTGAATTCAAGAAAGAATAAAGTATACTTATACAAGTTCAATTGTAAATCTGAGAGGAACTGTTTCAGCAGTGTGTTTGGCGTCGACCATCTTATTAAAGATATGGAGGTGGTGTCTCATTGCGATGATTTGACATATCTATTTCCAATACAACTGTTTAGTAAGAAAGTTGATAAAAAATCGGACTCTTTCAAATTGATCGACATGGTCACTAAGCTCTGGACGAATTTCGCCAAATACGGGTAAGTGAACATCTAATTTTTGTCCTACATACCTACATAGAAGGTTACGTTAATGTCATGGCAATAGTAAAACCGGCATGTCCTAGAACCAAAAATTCGAAGCCATGTGACATCTACCAGCCCGCACTGGGCCCGCGTGGTGTATTACGGCTCACTCCCTCTCACAGAAAGGAGGCCTTTATCCCAGCAGTGGGAACCTTCTAGGCTGATTATGTATGTAATAGCAAAATAAGCCTAACGTAAGGTTCTTGTTATTATTTTCTTATCAATAGATCGAGTATCGATTAATTAAGACCTACAAGACCAAGCTTAATCTTAATATTGTCTTCATTAATTCTAATATGGCCAACGTAAATTACGTATTGTACGTAAGTGAGACCTACTTTATTCTTTACGTACTTTTTTGGCCAGTCTGCATGATCACCGTGATGAAAAAAATCATAATATTATATACAGGGTGAAATTGAAAACATGCGACAAATTGAAATGGGAGATTGTACTCATCATTATGAACAACTTTTAGTATGGGACCAAACCTGAAATCACGAAAAAAAAACAGCTGTTTCCTACATTTATGTTCGCATAACACGTCAAAATGTAGGGAACAGCTGATTTTTTTTTCGCGATTGCAGCTTTGGTCCCATAGTAAAAATTGTTCATAATGATGAGTACAATCTTCCATTTCGGTTTGTCGCATGTTTTCAATTTCACCCTGTATAAACATGTCATTTAATTTTTACGTTATTTTTAGCAACCCAACCCCAGACGACAGCCTTGGAGTAAAATGGAAGCCGTACAGCTTGGCTGCGCAGGATTACCTGGACATTGGCAATCAGCTGGTTACTGGCCAATCACCAGACAAGAAAGAGAACGACGTGTGGGAGAGCATCTTTCAGGAATATCTGCCTAAATATAGTGAGCTGCAATAAACAGGTTCTTGTTATTAAATTATTATACTTAACTACGTTGAATTTAAACACCTAATCTTAGTATTTTTTACCTGTTCCTGAGTATATTCCAAGGTTTAGGGATGAACAGATAAAACTCGGACGCGAACCATATATTACGAATCTTACATTGTTTAATCTATATCTCTTTGATGCAGCAATTTAGGATCTCTAATACAGTTTATATTCTCATGTAAGTGAATTAGTCTATTCTTATGAGAATAAAGTTATCCCAAACCTCAGTTTACATTGCAGCACCAAAATAAATAAGAAAAACGTTGTATGATCATTACGTCACCATGCTAGCACCAAATATCACATCAACTCACTAATGAATAAAACGAAACAGGTACTCCATTATAATAAACACAATCTGTAAAAACATAGCTTGGGGGACAACACTTCAGTTTTAAAACAGACTCGAGTAATCAGTAGTGACATGACTGTAATCCTTTTCACTATGTTATGTTCCTATTTCACATAGGTATACCCGCGCATTTAGTTTTGTTTGACACGAAACACCTCTCCAATTAGTCCTTTGACCGATTCTATTTAAACTGTTGGAGTAGATATATGCTATATGTATGGAAAGCACACTGTTTTTCTCGTCCAGCAAATTAGTTTATTACGTTGTAAACAATATTCTATCGCTGACGTGCTGTCTTACGAGTATCAAATGTTACAAGTAATAGGTACTAGAGAAACTTAACTCATGCATGAGAAGATTTACTTTAGGAGAGTCGGGATTCGGGGTTAGTAGTTCCCAATAGGTTACCTACGATTTTTATTTCAAGGAAGACCATTCTTGCAGGTTTCGCAAAAAACACTGTTTCTTTGAGATATAGAATCTTTACGGTTACAACCGCAGTGATAACTTTATTTTTATGATTCTTTAGAGGAATAATATGAATTCTTTGCGTGAGCCGACACGAGGTTGTATAGTTATTGGCCGACACGCACTTGGCCGGTTTTTTTAACTTCGTATAAGTATTTATATTAATAAACGGTTCAATCTCTAAGTACAGTCAGCACGCAAACATCTACGAAGTACGTATATCTATTTTGTATTTCAGAAGAGAAACAAATAATGCTTCACTTATGAACCCTGCCGACTATGGTTTCCAGTAGGTATCCATAAAACAGCGCCAGTACCTACATAATAAAAAACAAACATTTGCTACAGTACAATTTTGAAGCATTGTATAGGCATTTTAATCTGTTAGACTGCCGCCCGGGGCCTTCTCCATTGTCGCTTAATTGTGTTGGGAATCGAAACGACCAACGATTAATAACGACAAAACTGCTACAAAATCATTTTATGTATAACATATTTTTTAACGATGTTCATAGGTATTGTTCTGACGTCTACGCAGGTTTTTCTACATATTTTGTATCGTGATCTTATTCAAGGTTGTGCGTCCACAGGGTCGCGCATCCTTGAATAACGATAACTATGATTCATAACTATGATTTTAACTAACTATGCACATGATTCCAGAACCCTTAGCGAAGAAATATGTAGGCGGCCACTCACAGATATACACCTATATAACGCAAGAGAAACTACTTCGCGTGCCAAAAATCGCACCAGCTTACGTACAAAAATCGTAAGCCGCCACTTTCGCGCTCAGTCCTGAGTACTGCTGGCTAGGTGAGCGTGAGTGAGAAAGACTGCTAGTGACGTCATAGAAAAAAAAAATGGCACGCTTGGTTTTCATAGGCGGCCCGTACATAGTCAATGTCGATCGCGGTCCGCGATCAAAATCAATGATCGCGATCCAGATTGATAATGTACGAATTAGATTGACGGATTGATGCATCTGATTTCAAAATATCTAGATATTTTGAAATCAGATGCATCAATCCGCGATCATTGATTTTGATCGCGGATCGCGATCGAGATTGACTGTGTACGGGCCGCCAAACAGCACCCTAATTGCGTAACACACTATTACTCTCAATTTGAATCATTTTGAAGCTTATTGCTAATCCATTGCTCCATATGTTCGAAAATGTGTCTGCTCAACAACGCAAATAACGCAATGAATGTTGTTGAACTGTCAAAATGAAACCCATTGCTACTGATAGTGTGTTACGCAATTACCCTGCAGATCGTGATACTTACGTTCTCTAGGTCTATCTATATCTGTGCTGCCACCCTTCATATTTAACCGACTCCAAAAAGGACGAGGTTCTCAGTTTGGATGTTTATATTTTTTTTTTACTTCAGTAGGTACAAGAATGGAAGGAAAATGGATTTTTTGTGGCCTACTACGGACAAAAAGTTAATAATATTTAAATATTTGAAATTCCACCACAGCTTTCGTTACTTGGCAAATGTTTGCAGAAAATATTTCAATTCAAAAGATTATTATTTTGATTCAAGTATTCTGAGCGTCTTTAGGTAGCCAGTTTTGGAAATAAGATGGTAATTGGGTCTTGCTTATTGTAAGAATGATATGATTTGATTGAATGATATGATTTTGCGAGTATTTTTAGAATACTTATAAAATATCAAAACTGTATTTAAAGCGTATTGAATAATAACTACACTTTTATGAACAAGACACAATAAATAAAAAAATAAAAAGTGTTTATTCACCGAAATAATAAATTATGATGATGATTTAAGTATCAATTTCATTTTTAAACAAATAAATTAGTCTAGTCTTTAAAGTATATAATGACAGCACCTTCTTTATCGCTGAAAACTATAGCTGATAGGTAGGACAGCCCCATACTGGGACTTTGGATGCGCCTCATGCCACTGTGGCGTGTTAATGAATAGTTTGTGTTGTTTTTCTTGTAGATGTAAGTACCAACACTAGGTTCTAAGTCGTTTGTTTATTTTTTAATTTGATTTATTGATTTCATTTTATTTATTTTGATTTGCTATAATTTGGTCTTTATCTGATTTGATTTTTCTATTAAGTTTTCTATTAATTTATGTCGTGTGGCAATGGGTGTTATTTACCTGAAATAAATAAATTTATTATTATTATTTATCGTTCGTAATAATTGTCACTGCACGTCACTGTCATGCATTTGTCATAATATCATTTAAGCTTTACACAGAATTAAAACTAACATATAGGAGGCATTAAAAGATAATGCTACGCAATATTTTATTTTTCTTTTTTCTATACGAAACATCCCATGTGTTAGAAAGACCCTTTAGTGCTTATATATGCCATTAGTTATTTTTTACGATCCCAATAATATGACTTATGACCATAAGTGATTGTTGCACTGTCCTAACACACTTTTGCAACCAGTGTAAGCAATTGTTAGTGAACCAATAAAAATAAATAAATGACCGTGGTGACACGGTCATAAGTCATATTTTTGGAATCGTCTCCTCGAGCCCTTTATTTTGACATAAATGTACTAAAAACATTTATGACGACTATTGGGGTATACAGTCAGCCATGTTGATTTTAATAGGTGATACCTCATCTATTAAATTAGGAATTTCCTTCAAAATCCTTCGGATTGAGATTGAAAGTGACGTGCATTACGCGGGGCGGTCATCACAATCCTAACGACATGTAAATCGTTACAATACATCCAGACAAACATTTGGATGCTACTAAAGAATAAATAATCATACATACATAGAGCATAACTATGTGCTATACAAAGACATGCGCTAAAAACATAACCCTTCTTGTCAGCCGGGTGCTTTCTATTTTATTTATAACTAGCGACCCGCCCCGGCTTCGCACGGGTGCAGTACTGATACTAAGTACAGGTATTTCAAGAATGCCAGCACGCGCCGCCGCGGCCGGTACCGCAGCAACCGCTATGTCGCTGCATTTTAAATCTGTAATATCTTCCATTATTTCTCGTAAAAAGTAAAGGATAAAAAATGATTATTGTGGGTTATCCCTAAGAGATAGACATATACCATCGCGGATTTTTTTGTAGACATTTTTAAGGTGTACAATACTGTAGTACATTATTTTGACCTATCTCGTAGGGTTCAGCCAGCGTTTGAAAAGTAAGCGCAAAAAAATGCGTTTATTTACGACATCATATGCATGCATGTATTATATATACAAAGTTGATACGACAGATGGGCTTTCCTTTAAACTGCCTATACTAGGTATCATTATCAAGCTCTCTACCAAAAATCAATTAAATTGAAACAGTAGTTTAGTCGCAAATGATTTTTTAAGTTTTTGCACCGTTTGAACACGATGTATTTTTCCTAACAGCTGATTATGTCTACAGGCATAGGTCATGCACCTTAAAACGATAAATCTACGATACGTTGTTGCCGCTCTTACGCAAGTCATAAACCAATACTTAGTACATAAGAGAGTGACAATCCTATTGGCAAAACATCACGTGCGTAAAAGAAATAGAAATAGGTCAGTGTGTTGCTATTGTATCTTAGATCCTTGCGACACAGAATACCGAGAGTACAGAAGTCTACGCTCGGCGGTCGCGCTATGGTTGTCAACTTTGGCTTATGCACAAAAAACTATCGTGGTAGTGGCACTCGCATCTAGTTGTTTGATTTATTGATGATGATGAGAAACGAAAAAACCAATAATAACTAAAATATTTTAATTTTAATGTTATTGTTACATTACTTTGTCACAAAGTGCTACAAAGTCATGTTCGCTTTTACTTTACGGCGCGGGACTGGGGGCCGGGGCGCTTACCTACCTACCTAACTACTGTGTTACGTTAATACAAACCATCGAAATACAAGCAAATACCTACTTACCTCTCTGAAACAACTGGTAGATTAAAAAACGACAATTCACCGTTTAATGTTGAATTTAAACAACCGTCCACTGAACAGTTATAATTTTTTTTTATTGCTCCATTTTTGCACTTCATAGACGCATGTCTCAAGCGGATGGCACTTGCGCTCGCACTAGTCCCAACCAGTCCGAGATATCGTGTCCGTGAGCGGTGTCTATGTGTGCGTTGCTCGAGCGCACTTTGTATGTAGATTGACTTCTGTACTCTCTGTATTTTGTGCTTGCGATCAGTAAGTGGGGCCTCCAAAAAACTTGTTTTTTCAGTGCGCCGACGCTACCCTTCCGGAACGTAGGTACGTACGCGGAAGCTCCTGCGCCCTTATTGTTTTGTCGAACTTGTGCGCTGACAATAATTGTGAATTTATTTTGTTATTGTGATAGGACACTAAATAAGTTTAAGACAGTATTCCTTTTTTTATTGTGACAGGACAGGACACGTAACTTGGGATTATTATTATTTAGTGTTAGTGTTTTTTTTTTTTGTAATTGACTGTTTCTATTGTGATAGTTAAACTTTGGTTGTGTGTGTGTATAATTAAAGTGTTCAAAAATACCTCGTGTAACTGACACGGCGTCAGAATACACTGACATGATTTTAATCTACGGCGAATGCCGTGGAAACGCAACGTTAGCTCTACGAACTTACAGAGAAAGGTATTGTGATAGCCGCAATTGCCCTAGGAATGCCCGCACCATACAGTTGGCAGTACAAAGATTACGGGACAATAAACGTATAGTGCTGTAACAGGAGGGAGTGCCACCGCGGTAAATGCCCGCTGCTTGGGACGAAAGAATTTTAGACAATTTTTCCCGCAGCCCGACGAGTCTCCACAGAGCCGCCCGGCAGTTTAGATGTTGCCATAGAACTATCTACAAGGTTCTAAAACGTAAAAAACGCAAACCTTCTAAATATCGGAAGGTGCAAACTTTTTTATCGAGAGACTTGCCGATCAGCAACAGTTACTGCCAATGGCTACTAAATAAAACATCCGAAGACCGTCATTTCTTAACTAATTTAATATGGACCGATGAGAGTACTTTTACTCGGACCGATCTGGAATCGGCAAAATCTCCGGTACTGCAGTTTGGAAAATCCACAGTGTGTTTCGAGTTACTCTGCCCGCGCGCGACGTTGGACGTTGCCACTTTGTATAGTTATCCAAGGTCAGTCACCAGGCCCAAGTTTTTATGAAGTTTGGGTTTCTCCTTTATTTACAAAGGGTGGTTGCGTTTTACTCTGATTTGTAAGCTATTTAGTTTGTTTGAAACAAAAAAATTCTCATTTATGATGCTTTTTATTTTTATACCGTATCGAATTAATACTAAACGCGTATAGTATACGTAGTGTAATTTAATGCCCCTCTGTCGTATCAACTCTGTATAAACCTTCCTCTTGAATCACTCTATCTATTAAAAAAACCGCATCAAAATCCGTTGCGTAGTTTTAAAGATCTAAGCGTTCAAAGGGACAGAGAAAGCGACTTTGTTTTATAGTATGTAGTGACTCTGTGGTGCCGCGTGTGACAGCATCATGAATGTTTTGTTGTGATTTTTTGTGATTTGTTCAAAAATATAATTAGCTGTGTTTCTGGTACTTAATCTTTTTTGCATTTCTGAGTGACTTCACCTTTCTTGGACTATGGATTTTTGCAATGCAGTTTACCTCGGCTACAATAACAATCCTAACCAACGTTCCTAAAGCCTTTCACCAAGTTTTACGACCAACAAAACTAAACAGGGCTTTGAAACACTATTATTGCTTGTTGGGGTCGGCTTCCAGTCTAATCGGATGCCGCTGAATACCAGTGCCAGCGTTTTACCAGTGTTTTACATGGAGCGACTGCCTATCTAACCTCCACAACCCAGTTACTGGGTAATACGATACCCCTTGGTAAGACTGGTTGTCAGTTGTCGGTTGGTTGTTGTGGTGGTTGGCTGGTTGTTCTGGGCCAAGCTTGTATGGGACAAAAATCCATCTACTTTAGTTGTGGACTTAAACGAATGATGAAGTCAAAAATAATTTACCTACAAATGTGTATTTAAATGGCCAAAATATTCTGCAAAATAGCCACCTCGCAGTCAGCTCACATAAAGGTTTCATGAATATATAAACGGATTGATGACCGCATTACGTTGATAACCTAATAAAAGGATGCTAATCTACCCGTTACTGTCTAATTAAAATGATTTTGTTTTAGTCACTAACAGCAGGCATAGCATGAACACCGTAAAAAGAAAGACAAAATGTCAGATTGTAGAAAACCTACTAAGGTACGATGCCAGAACGAAGATGTACATGGTCTCGCAGCGGGATTGTCCGAAAGGGTTACCGCTACCCCGGAACACAAAGGGCTAAGGAAGGAACACGGGTGGGTTTTAGTTAGTAAGAGTCTGACACTCCCTTCTGCTCCACCCAGAGCGGGAGGGGTCATTTGATGATTTCCCATCCACAAAAAAAAAAAAAAAGATACATGGTCTCCACTTCAGGACTCGTCTCGTTTTGTCGTTGGTAGGTATATTTCAAGAATTTTCACACTTTATCAACTTGCTAATGCATGCAAAACGAACTGTCTCAGTTACCTCATCTACCTTCCTCTAAACTAGTCTTATAAACATTTATCTACAAAGGCTAACACAGAAAATAGTCCCCGAAATTCTATGTGCAAGATAATAATAGAGTACAAGTAAGTCCATAAATTATTCATCAGAAACCTTTGGGACGGCGCACGATACCGTCTGAGGCAAAGCGTTTTAAATTTAAAGCGGCCATGCTTCTACTGGCTGAGATTTTGTGACGATAATTCTTGCAGGACATCGGTTTTTAGAGGAATTGAAGGAAATGTAGCATGCTTTAAAGATTTTAAAATTAGATATTGTTTCAAAGGAACGAAGCTGTCGTGAATGATTTGATTGTGTTGACGACAATTTGGGTTGATCGTTTGCAAGGCACAAGCAAACTATGATGGTAGTTTTTCTATTCGAATGTGTAGTTACTTGATGTTACAGCACATAAGGTACTTACATGTTATATAACTCTAATATAAGATCACATCATCTATTACTACCTAATAACTAAATTTCGTAAAAAACCTATATTCAGTAGTGCAACATGGTTCACGATACCTTGTTGATTGATAATAATGAAAAAAAAGGGGAAGAAATATTTGGTGTAATATAATATATGGCTATCGTTAAAGTATTCCAGAAATGTTCCTATTATCACGTCCAATCAACCAATCGAATTGAAATCGTTCTCTAATTCGGATTAGATGCAACACACAAAGCTAACAGCCAGATTGCTGCAGCATTTTAAACCCACACCAGCACCCTAATTGCGTAACACACTATTACTCTTAATTTAAATCATATTGAAGTGTGTGGGCATAATACAAGCGCCTTATGCCATAGCAGCCAGGAGAGTTACGGATGCCCGTATTCACATACTCTCTGACAGCGCCTCAGTCCTTCAATCCCTAGGGAAGGAATGCATCACATCGAACCTAATACTAGAATGTCACAATGTGCTTGAACCGGTAACTGTTTTGAACCGCAATATAGTGACGCTACAATGGATAAAAAAGACACAGTGGATCGCTAGGTAACGACGCAGCTGACGAACTGGCCAGAAGAGCATCCAGTACGTCAGTGTGTGGACCGGAACCTATCGTGCCCATCCCCTTCAACTAACTACGCAGGTGGCTACAGGAGCACACCCAAACACAAGCAGAAAGTTGGTGGACGTCGTCACCAGGCTGCAGGCAGTCCAAGGAAGCTATGCCATCATTAGATGGCAGACTAACCTGGCGCTTATTGCGACTGGACAGGAAAGGCTTGCGCCTGGTGACGGGGACCACCACGGGACACTGCTCGCTAAATAAACACCATAGGAATAACGAACAGTCACTTGTGCAGAGCATGCATGGAGGCTGATGAAACCGTTGCGCATGTGCTCTTTGAGTGCACAGGTGTCACCCAGATTAGATCAGAAACCCTCGGGACACCCAGATTGTACAGAGATGTTCTCAACAAACCAGGAGACCTAATCAGCTTCTGGAGGGAGGTGGGCTGGTTGGAATAACCACCGACGGCCGCCATGACCCACGCAGGACTAAGTGCAGAAACCAAACCCATAACATAGAACATAGAACATATTGAAGCTTATCCATTGCTCCATTTACGTTCGAAAAGTGTGTCTGCTCAACAACGTAAATAACGCAATGAATGTTGTTGAACTGTCAAAATGAAACCCATTGCTACTGATAGTGTGTTACGCAATTACCCTGCAGAACCCCTGTTCAGGCACTAAAAGAGCAAAAAGTATAACGAAAAACGCTACCAATCTATTTGGTTAACACCCACTTTAATTTGTACACAGTCTAGCAGTATCTTTACATCGTAAACCGGTAATATCGCGGCGGCATAATAACTTGGGGTGGCAGAACAATTTACTCTGTTTACGCTGTAAACGAGTATCGGGGGGAGGGAGGCATAGATAAACCAGCGACATTCTAGCTTAATAGACGGTAGATGGATGGCCTTAAATCTTCAGTACTAAATTAAACAGCTTATAATGAAAACTCTGACAACTTTGTTGGGTTTAAAAATAGTCCTGACGTTTTATGATTTAGGTTTTTAGTGAAGGGTTTTTGTTACAGAGGTGACCTATATGTCAAAACACGTTACATTTTCAAATCTGTACTAACAATAAAGCTGAACAGTTTGTTTGAACGCACTAATTTCAGGAAATACCAGTCGGATTTGAAAAAATATGTTTGCTTTTGAAAGCCCAATTCTTGAAGAAGGCTATAATACGATTTCACTACACGATATGAGCTTTATGAGCCGAGCAAAAACAAAAGCTCAGAATGAACTCTAAGCGAAAACGAAATGATAGCGCGGGCAAGTCATGCGATGCGACGGGTGGGTCGGGGAACAAGAAATTTCACGCGAACGAGACTCGGGTACAGTTAGTTAGATAGTTTTTTATTTCATAAATAGACTAAAAGAAAAGTTGTATACCTCAGAATAGGTAACAATAAAAAAATGGGCTAAAAATATAAGACGCTTGATTTATTTCAATAGATAAACTATCATGTTCGCACAAAATTGATGGGCCATATATCGACGCCTTAGTTCACAATTGCACTAACTACAAAATTTTCAATTTTTACTTTTTTAATGGAAAATACACAAAATTTCATGCTCTTTCGTTTCCGCGCATCGAAATACCGTTATTCCGTCTCTTTCTACCGAAAACGTGGGTCACAGTTGTATTAAATGAGTTCGTTTAATGTTCCATGAATGTGGTATTATACTAATGATCTTTATTTTTGTAAAACCAATCAAGATAGATGGAGTAAAAGGACTAGTCTCATGAATAGATGCATATTTTTGAAGTGAAAACTTCTTTAGCGGCGCTGCGTATTTTTTTTTGGAATGGGTAAAAATCTCTAAACTCGCGTCAGGACACGTGACCTGATCGGGAATTCGTAAGACGGATGGAGAGAGGGCAGACGGCGCAAGGCGCTTGCGCGAATGTTGAAGTGAAAACTTCTTTAGCGGCGCTGCGTATTTTTTTTGGAATGGGTAAAAATCTCTAAACTCGCGTCAGGACACGTGACCTGATCGAGAATTCGTAAGACGAATGGAGAGAGGGCAGGCGGCGCAAGGCGCTTGTGCGAATGTTCGATAATTGTCATGTTTGTGTACGATAGCGCAATGAATAAATATTGTATCCTACCACATAAATAATAATACTTTTATACTGATAAAGAAAGCAATTCGTACAAAATTATTCTCTAACCATTCCAAAATATCAAAAATGCAGAACATTAATATTTAAGTTTTCACTTCTGCCGGCACTCCCGGAGTGCAACCCGTCGATTTTTTTTTTTGTTATTTTACTTGGATTTTCTACTGTTCTCGTCTAAACTTTAAAAAACTTTAAAGCTCTCTCCTCAAAAATGTAAATTTCGTAGTTAGTGCAATTGTGAACTAAGGCATCGATATTAGACACTGCAGGGCGGGTAGACACATGTGCGCACAAACGTCTATTATTACGATCTATTCGATATTTAAATTTTAGATGTTTTGAACGTTGACATTTTACACGTAGGTATTTTAATGTTCGACATTCAAATTTGTACCCATGTCGCCATTTAACTTATTTAATTATTATTTACTATCGATTAGGCTAAGCTGATACTAACATAATTATATGGATCTTTTTTTTTTTTTTTTTTTTTTGTGGATGGGAAATCATTCAATGACCCCTCCCGCTCTGGGTGGAGCAGAAGGGAGTGTCAGACTCTTACTGACTAAAACCCACCCGTGTTCCTTCCTTAGCCCTTTGTGTTCCGGGGCAGCGGTAACCCTTTCGGACAATCCCGCTGCATTATATGGATCTTTAGTCTGAAATAAAGAATTTGATTTTATTTGATAATAGCCACTTGTTACAAGAAAACTATAATAACTTGTTTATATTCTACTGGAGTTTATTATTAAGAGCCCTCTTACATTTTAATACTACTTTTTTTTTTAATTTGCTTTAAAATGGCATCTCGCAGTTCAACCTATCAGATTGTCGTCTTCTTAACCAGGATTGCCTGTGGATGCCTCAATAAATTAAGGCCTCTAACCAGGGCGAGCGCGCATCGCCGGCGCAGTGAAATTTAGAGTACCTACTTACTTTTATTTTATTTATTAAAAAATCAAATTATCAATATTTGTTTTTTTTTATTGAAATTTATTAAGCAATTACTGAAGACTATTTTGGTATAAATATTGTGTAAAAATGATGCAGAAGTTCGGAGATATTCAGACATGTTTCCAGTAGAAAATTGAATTGCCTAAACATGCATCAGGAGAAGATTATTGCTAAATAAATAGACAAGTAATAAAAAATCGCTTAATTATAATTGTAGAAGAGAAAACGAACTATCTTTACCAATTAAGTGCTTTTTTATACTAACCAACGAATTCAATTTCAACGAGGAAATCATGCATCTACGCACATTTTTGTAAGAGGCCTCTTAACACTTGTTCTGTGGTATAAAACCACAGTATAATAATACTGAACACCTCTTTATGTAAAGATATTTAGTATTAAAATAAATAATCCATTAAATCACATTTATTTCTATCTGTTGACATTTGAACATGTGTGTATACTACAGGGTAGAATTGAAGTCATGGGCATTATTTTAACCTAAGGCACTACTCACGATACTGATTGCATTAGGGCTATTAATACGCAAATCAAAAATATTATTAATGCAATTAAGGAAAACCTTAAAAATCTAGTAAGTCAAATTGCACAAGGCTTATTATTGCAAATAAACACTTAAAGTAATTAAAACAAAATACTTCGTTAACGCCAATAAATGTTGAAGTATCAAAATCTTAAAGCGCAGTACAGCGCAAAGCGAAATGTAAACAAACATCACCTGCGCGCGCGCGGGTTTTTCCTTACAAGTAATAATAACAATGGGCTAAAAGACATGCCGTCCGGCGGGATTCCCTGAACTCTCTCCGTCCCACTCCCTCACTTGCAAAAATACGAATATCACCCCCGCGCGGGGTCTGCTTCCCGCCGCAACATGAACCCGGAACCAGTGTCATAACGACTGCGCAGGTGCATTGACGCGTAATTGATTTATTGATCCCGTGATGTAATCGCCGTACTCGCCGCTCGCGTCATACGGTGCTTGGATTGCAGTGTATTAAGTGTTAGTGTAGTATTTGTGTGTTGTGTGTGTGTTTGTGTACACGATGCCTCGATCGCGTAATGTGCAGGCTAGGTACACCAACCAACAATACCACAAATGGTTGTAATTTACGATCGCACAAGAAATTTAGTATGAACTCGTGAAATGTTCCATCGCCGCAACCCAAACGACCCTATTCCTTCACGGGGTCTCTTTCCACCAGAACCACTAAGAACCTGTTGGATTTTTCGTTTTTTCACGTGCTGGCACATGCACAAGCTCGTGGAAGAGCACCCGTTTACCCTCTGTCACTTTACCGACAAATAAGGTTTTTTTCAAAACAATCCACAAGCTAGGTACGTAAATGTTTTTTTTTAATGTATGTTAGTTGACGTAGTTTTGACCGTCCTAAGCCGGCAAAGTACGAAGGGAAAGTTGGAATTTATTATGAATCAATTCATTGGCAACTTACGAATGTCACGTGAGTCGGGCGGGGTCAAAGAATTCACGCCCAATGACGCGTACGGCGTAATTTACCTACGCATTTGCTATCGAGAAGCGCAAAGTGTTTGATACTTTCTATGACTTACTACATTTTAAGGTTTTCCATACTTGCATTAATAATATTTTTGATTTGCGTAATAGTAGCCCTAATGCAATTAGTATCATGAGTAGTGCCTTAGGTTAAAATAATGACCATGACTTCAATTGCACCCTGTATATGATCATAGTTATTTTTAAGGTAAGGTTTCTAGGGAAATCCAATCCTGAAATCAAATCCAAATCCAAAATATGGATCTTTTTTTTTTTTTTTTTTTTTTGTGGATGGGAAATCATTCAATGACCCCTCCCGCTCTGGGTGGAGCAGAAGGGAGTGTCAGACTCTTACTGACTAAAACCCACCCGTGTTCCTTCCTTAGCCCTTTGTGTTCCGGGGCAGCGGTAACCCTTTCGGACAATCCCGCTGCATTATATGGATCTTTAGTCTGAAATAAAGAATTTGATTTTATTTGATAATAGCCACTTGTTACAAGAAAACTATAATAACTTGTTTATATTCTACTGGAGTTTATTATTAAGAGCCCTCTTACATTTTAATACTACTTTTTTTTTAATTTGCTTTAAAATGGCATCTCGCAGTTCAACCTATCAGATTGTCGTCTTCTTAACCAGGATTGCCTGTGGATGCCTCAATAAATTAAGGCCTCTAACCAGGGCGAGCGCGCATCGCCGGCGCAGTGAAATTTAGAGTACTTACTTTTATTTTATTTATTAAAAAATCAAATTATCAATATTTGTTTTTTTTTATTGAAATTTATTAAGCAATTACTGAAGACTATTTTGGTATAAATATTGTGTAAAAATGATGCAGAAGTTCGGAGATATTCAGACATGTTTCCAGTAGAAAATTGAATTGCCTAAACATGCATCAGGAGAAGATTATTGCTAAATAAATAGACAAGTAATAAAAAATCGCTTAATTATAATTGTAGAAGAGAAAACGAACTATCTTTACCAATTAAGTGCTTTTTTATACTAACCAACGAATTCAATTTCAACGAGGAAATCATGCATCTACGCACATTTTTGTAAGAGGCCTCTTAACACTTGTTCTGTGGTATAAAACCACAGTATAATAATACTGAACACCTCTTTATGTAAAGATATTTAGTATTAAAATAAATAATCCATTAAATCACATTTATTTCTATCTGTTGACATTTGAACATGTGTGTATACTACAGGGTAGAATTGAAGTCATGGGCATTATTTTAACCTAAGGCACTACTCACGATACTGATTGCATTAGGGCTATTAATACGCAAATCAAAAATATTATTAATGCAATTAAGGAAAACCTTAAAAATCTAGTAAGTCAAATTGCACAAGGCTTATTATTGCAAATAAACACTTAAAGTAATTAAAACAAAATACTTCGTTAACGCCAATAAATGTTGAAGTATCAAAATCTTAAAGCGCAGTACAGCGCAAAGCGAAATGTAAACAAACATCACCTGCGCGCGCGCGGGTTTTTCCTTACAAGTAATAATAACAATGGGCTAAAAGACATGCCGTCCGGCGGGATTCCCTGAACTCTCTCCGTCCCACTCCCTCACTTGCAAAAATACGAATATCACCCCCGCGCGGGGTCTGCTTCCCGCCGCAACATGAACCCGGAACCAGTGTCATAACGACTGCGCAGGTGCATTGACGCGTAATTGATTTATTGATCCCGTGATGTAATCGCCGTACTCGCCGCTCGCGTCATACGGTGCTTGGATTGCAGTGTATTAAGTGTTAGTGTAGTATTTGTGTGTTGTGTGTGTGTTTGTGTACACGATGCCTCGATCGCGTAATGTGCAGGCTAGGTACACCAACCAACAATACCACAAATGGTTGTAATTTACGATCGCACAAGAAATTTAGTATGAACTCGTGAAATGTTCCATCGCCGCAACCCAAACGACCCTATTCCTTCACGGGGTCTCTTTCCACCAGAACCACTAAGAACCTGTTGGATTTTTCGTTTTTTCACGTGCTGGCACATGCACAAGCTCGTGGAAGAGCACCCGTTTACCCTCTGTCACTTTACCGACAAATAAGGTTTTTTTCAAAACAATCCACAAGCTAGGTACGTAAATGTTTTTTTTTAATGTATGTTAGTTGACGTAGTTTTGACCGTCCTAAGCCGGCAAAGTACGAAGGGAAAGTTGGAATTTATTATGAATCAATTCATTGGCAACTTACGAATGTCACGTGAGTCGGGCGGGGTCAAAGAATTCACGCCCAATGACGCGTACGGCGTAATTTACCTACGCATTTGCTATCGAGAAGCGCAAAGTGTTTGATACTTTCTATGACTTACTACATTTTAAGGTTTTCCATACTTGCATTAATAATATTTTTGATTTGCGTAATAGTAGCCCTAATGCAATTAGTATCATGAGTAGTGCCTTAGGTTAAAATAATGACCATGACTTCAATTGCACCCTGTATATGATCATAGTTATTTTTAAGGTAAGGTTTCTAGGGAAATCCAATCCTGCTTTAAATACTTACAAACATTTAGGATAGGTAATAAGTTTTTCTTAATGTAGTACCTAATTTCTCGGCTCACGTTTAACCTCTGTTGTCTGAACCGTGAACGAAACAATTATGAGGTCAGCGAAAAAATAACAAGTCTATTTTATGTATTCGTAACCAAAATAGTTTTTAGTGCTATCATTGCATTAAATATTTTGTTTCCATTACACTACACAACTATGCTTTAAAAACAGTTTATTTAAAAATACTTTAAAATAATTGCTACATGTAGGTATCTCCAATGTGTCGTTATTTTCACAAACAATAAATACACGCGTACTGTGAAAACACACTAGTAGTTTATTTACATAACTGAATCAACATTTGAATACCTTTCTTTTAATTATGTATGTAGGTATGCGTATCGTTATTTGCAAAATATGCCAGATTGTGTTATTTATTACATCCCGATTCAAACTTTATGGCGGCTCTGAAGTACGTTACCCGCTGCGCAGTACCCCACCCCTCACCCCCGCTGACACATGAATTCGTCACTGCGCAGCGACTCGCCTCATGTTCCGAGCCGCCATTTAAAGTTTGAATCGGACTGCACCAAATGTTTGCATCCCTTGAATTGACATGATCATGCATGTCAGAGGTTTACGCATATCTAAAGACATCAAAACTAATTGTAATCAAATTTAGAGAAATTATATAAAAATTTTGTTCCAAACTTGCTAAAACCCATTTTTCCGTAAATGCTAATATAGTCAGGTGGGGTAATTGCAATAGCGAGGTATAAGTAATAGGGTGTGTTTATAGTTTAACTACTAAAGAAAACTGGTGCTGCTATTTCTGATATGTGTAAAGTACTTTTTGAACTACTCACCGACGAATTCTCGCTTTTCAGAGACTGATGAAAGTTATTAAGTTAAAGTTAATTCAATTTTCGCATTTTATTGCTATTACCCCCGATTTAAAACTATCTATAGTCCTAAAAAATTGACCAACATTATTACATTTGCCCCGGAACACCGGGTGAATGTAAGAAGTGAGCCAATTTTTTTTTTCTTTGATTACTTTAATTATTATTATCAAAGTGATTTTAATCAACAAATCACTTAAAACTTTAGCGTACTAAATGCTTATTATACATGATAATTATTACAATATAATGCTAAAAGGTAAAATGTTATCTATGGTTGAATAAGTCATACTAGTTAGGGCACTCGCAATTACCCCACCCGACCCTATAGAACTTAACTAGCTACCTGCCCCTGCTGATTTCTTTCTCATAAGCATGTTTAATATCAATAAACTTTTCGGAATAAATTCTCAAAATGTTGGTGAGAAAACCGCATCGAAATCCGAAGTATAGAAAAACAACGCGATCACACAGCTTTATAAAATAAGATGAGTCTTCTGTTTTAAAAATAGAAAACAAAAGCAAATCGCAAGCATTCTATTTAAAGACAAAAGGCTAGTTTCCACCATCAATAAATTGAAAATCTATTTAGTCCGTCAGTTAGAGTATTGGAAAATAATGGACACGTATTTTTTGTTTTCGTAAATCAATGAATATTGAAAAAGATAAAACGCATCAAAACTGGGGAGCCCCCGCTCGTGACGTCAGAACGCACTAAAATTATACCAAGGTGTGACGTAATTTTAAAACCAAAACTGACGAAGATACGACTTCGTCAGTTTTGGTTTACGTAACAAAAGAAAAAATACGGGTCAAATATTTTTTGATAATCTAATTGACAGACTAATTAGATTTTTTCAGTTGACAAGCCTATTCCAGTGCATCACGATTCGCGTGCCGTGCGTTTACGGAAATTGTGCTGGGACCTGTCTAGTCCAGTCGGCTGTATATAATATCTCCAATTTTCTCACGCTTCCTCGCACGTACGAGAATGTATTCGACATTATTTGTAGACAAAGAATCGTATTGCTTTTTCACAGTACCTCGTTATATTGTACGATTTGATTTACTGTAGTGTTCTTTGTGTAACGCTACTTAGAAATAGTAATATAAGAGTTCTAGAATTTGCTAAGGACCAATTTTAGATAGAACTCGAACTCGAATGCTTTACAGAAGTAAAGGATGGATGAAATGTCTGTGTACTTAGTAAATACGCATACCTACACACAGCTCCATTAAATGGTTACCCCAAAAGACATGCGAGTTCAAATCTGTGATGGCCAAAGTTGGTTTTTGTATTTTGCAAAAATAATGTATTGTTTTAGTGAAGATTAAATTAGTATTATTTTTTTTAAAGACTAATAGAAGTTGTAACTCAGTGTGTCATAACACACCCTCGTTTCCCAATCGTGGTCCACATGTGATCATAAACAAGTAACTGCTCCTGAGTTTCTATTTTCAGATCAAATCAAAAGATATTTAAACTCGTCTGAGAATCAGTACTTTTTGAACGTCTAACTTACATAGGACAGTCCCCCAAAACGCAAATCATTCACCACTTCCCAGCCCATTAGCTGGGAAGAAGTGGCGCAAAAAATTCCCCAGCAGTAAAGAAATCCGCATGGAAGGTCATTTGCCTTTCAGTCAATCAAAACTTCCAAAACTTTATAAAGTGAAAAACGAGAATCCCACAGCCACCTGTCAAAATATATTAATAAGAGGCATGCATAACAATAAAGGGAGCTCCGACTCTCCCGAGTGACTCTCATAAGCCGCAAACCCGCAGTACATCGTAAAACACATGATATTACGTCACACACAACACAGCGCGCGCGCCTTTTGACGACTACCCTCTATATTAAAAGTGTAAAACTGAAATATTCTAACATTGTTCTGGAGGTAATATTTTGTACGGTAAATAATGGAAGCTTGTTTACTTTGCTGTCGTGTGGAAAAGTAGTTTAGTTTTAAAAGTTGGAGTGAGTTGTTTTTACAAGAGAAGCTATGAATTAATGAATGAATGAATGAATTACACCGATCCCAGCGTGGTTAAACCAGACTCGATTAATAGAATGAACCCCAAGATTCGCACTAGCTCCTGTAGCCTCATGTTCATGGTTCTACAGCGACCATTGCATATCAAGGAATAGACAGGGGGGCGCGGTAATTGGTAGGGAGGACGTGCCCGTAGGACAGGGAAGGATTTAAGGGCCTACCGGATATGCATCCTAGAGCAAGCATTGGACTAGTGGAGAGATGGGTAATTAGGTATTATCTATGGATGGGCATCTTTTAAATAATAAAATACAGATAGTGCAATCCACGAAGAGGCGCCCCACTCTTTTTCCTAAAGCTTACAGCACAAGTGAGCAACATTCCGCTAGTGTTTTAGTTTTGTCGATACACACTAATTATTATTAGTGGCTAATTAGTGTGTATCGAAACTAAAACACTAGCGAAATTGACTATCAATAACATCTTCGTGGATTGCACTATCTGTTTAGAGCATTGGTTCGTATTGTCACGTCATTCAGAAAGTTGTTACTGAAAAAGTTAAGCAGGTAAATGAAAACTATAGTTACAAGTATTCGTATTATAGAACGAATTAAATAACTTTGTAAGAGTAATAAAAAATATTGAAACTTACCACTATTCGTTGCGCAGCTAAACCAGGCGGTTAAAACCTGAAACAAATATACAAAATCTATTAACTTTACCTAGTTTTTTTGTTTTTTTTTTTTAAGTTTCTCGTATTCAAGTGAATTATGTTTGTTCTTTTTGAGAAATAAAATTCTTTAAACCGAAGAGTACACATTGTAATTAATTATGATGATTTTTTGTATAAGAAACGCATGAATCTTACCGTCCTAATGGCCCAGTGTTTAAGGCCTCGCTTCTCATGCAGGAGGTTGTGGGTTAAAATTCGGGTAAGTACCTGTGTGATTTTTTTCAATTCATATGTACTTTCTGACTTTATCTTGGACATTACTCACATCGCTGTAGGAAAACATCAAAACTTGAGAGTTATAGTTAACTAGCTGCGCCCCGCGGTTTCACCCGAATAAGTGTCGATCCCGTGGGAATATCAGGATAAAAAGTACAGCTAAGTGTCAGCTACAGCGGCGGCGACCTCTCGCGCCCGGCCCTGGTTCAAGCCATGGTCCGGGGCGAGAGGGAGTGGGAGGCAGTCACCTCCTTCTGCGAAGCAGTCATGCTAGCAAAGGAGGTGGCGGGACGGCTGAGGGAGAGAGCCTCACGTCCCAGCCGCTGCGGGAGACGCTCCGGGCGTTGGGAGCCACGTGACGACTCCCTCAGCCTAATGGGTAACTCTCCGTCCGATCAGGACCAGGCCCGTGCCGGACGGCGCGTTCGTGTTCCACGCGCGCCTCAAAGAGCTGTCAGCTTAAGGAAGGGGCCCGTAAGGGCCGAAGCCTGCTGGGGCAACGGGATTGTCTGAAAGGGTTACCGCTACCCCGGAACACAAAGGGCTAAGGAAGGAACACGGGTGGGTTTTAGTCAGTAAGAGTCTGACACTCCCTTCTGCTCCACCCAGAGCGGGAGGGGTCATTTGATGATTTCCCATCCACAAAAAAAAGATGTCAGCTACCTCCATACAAAATTTTATCAATATTGGTCCAGCCATTTGAGCGTGAAGAAGAGACAAACATATACACACAACACACAAACTTTCGCCTTTATAATATTAGTGTGATGTAAGTATGAAATCACCAGTCCTTCTTGGGCAAGCGTGGTGATCAATGCCCGAGCGTTCTCTGTTTGAGAAGAGGCCTTTGGCCTACAGTGGGACAATCTGGTACAGCTTTCATCACGTAAAAAGAACGCTGAGTGACACTGGAGGGGGCGTGTCTGCGCACGGGTACAGTCGTGTCCTAAAGTACTTCTATTTACTTGTGCATAATGAATTATAACGACTAGATAGAGAAAATTATCTACCCTCGATTACATGAGTACATAGGTACGATGAACAAAGGAATCAAAGTATTAAACCAGGACATGCCGTCAACGCCTAACAAATTAATTTATTGTGGTCGGAGACCGCCCCAGCGCTAATAATGTCATGAATTGACAACCACATGTATAAGCGAACACAGCCAATACATAAAAGTTAGGGATGTGTTTCGTCAATGAAAAAATCGTACATTCTTATTGTATCAAGATTATGTCTGGACTTTCAAAGAGACTGTGACATCTGAGTTTGTTTCGGTATGTCTTCTCAGATTAGTCGGACAGAAAACACCGCCCTCACTGGACCTCATCTAATTCTAAGCCATTATTTATTTATGACGTGTTAACGTGTTTTATTTGAACCAATTTACAGAATTAAATACCATTAATTCATGCAATAATTATACAGCGTAGCGTTGAAAGGCCTTCCATAAGGTGGACCGATGTTCTGGTGAAGTTGATGTGAGAAGCAGATAACTGGACCAAGTGGCGATGCTTGGGGAGGGTCAGGTCCAGCAGTGGACGTCTTTCGGCTGAAACTATGATGAATTCATCCAATAATTCGTTATGTTTTACAACGGCGGAATTGACTAACTTTTTTTCTCCCAACTTAAATATTAATCCACTCTTGCCTTGACTATGCACCTATATTACACGACCAAGTTTAAACAAGTTTTAACAAACTAATTCTAGAATGACAGAACTCAAAAGTAGTTGAGACTGTCATGAAAACCATTTACTTACATTACAAAACTGAAACTAAACTTTGTATTAATAGAGGTAAGATTCCTAATGCCGAAGCATGTAACATGGTCGCTAATGTTAGGGGACGATGCATGTATGTATGTCACTTAAGGATGCTCCATTGTTGTATGAACTTGAAGGTTTGAACAGCCTTGATATTAAGTAGTCTCAAGTAGTAACATAGGCGATGCTCATAGTAATTGTTGGTTAGATAATGTTAGCCTTCTCAGTATAATGAGTTAATCAAAATAATAATCAAAATCATACAACTCCATTACAATAGATGAGTAAGCGTATTGTATTCAACGTAAACAGTTTGTTAGAACTAGCTATTTAGTACCTAAACGCAAAAATAAAACAATTTCGCTTCCAATTATTTAATAATATATTCAAAGATGACACTAACTTGCAATGTTAGGAACTTTCCGGACGCAGAGTTGATATTCTACCTACCGTTACTATTTTATATAGGTACTTATGCTGATTTCGAATGGACGCTTTAAAAAACGTACCAAACTCATTGACAGAGAAGCACACTTTTGACTATTTTGAACTGAATCAATCTTTCCCTCGGGATAGCAAAGCACACAGTACCTAATATCGGCAAGCTATATTTCGTGCCATTCGACAGCATCTAATATTCCTAGCTCCCACTGCAAAGACAACAAACAAACACTGACTGTATTCCATTTGCTATGTTATTTCGAGATATTATTAAAGGTTTCAAATGTTATTTCATAGCACTTGAAATCACGATGGAGTATCGGAGTGCTCCCTATTAAAAACACCCCCTATGTTCATAGATAAAAATTAATGGACTGTTTTATTTTTTTACTGCGCACGGCGATACGCCATTCTTCTTAATGAGGTTGCCGTAATAGAAAGTCGATGGTAGCATTAATGGGAATTATTATTTTTGGGTGCGAATAGATTTTTATTCTGGAATAATTTTAATCCCACTGAATTAAATTTACTCCCGATTCCGTCGAGAATACCCAAAATATGAATTGGATAAACGCGTTCAGACTGTAATGGCAAACATCCATTTCCTCATTATCACGAGTTCAAAGAGTTATATGCAAATTGTACACTCCTATCTTTTGAAGTTCGGTCCTTCACATAGTTTAACCATGCTCATTTTATCTCTTAGGCAAAATCTCCCTCTTATTTTAAACTCACTTGACTTATTGCCACCCTCTTTTCGACCAACAACTGCTTACGCCTCAATCAATACTTGCTGTCGTTGAAGTATGATAGCATGTATTTTAATGAGTTCAAAGCCAGCAAAGATACAGACAAAACAGCGGTCCATATTGTATTTAGTCTTTAATAAGAGAAGAAACCTAAAAAAATAAGAATTTATCTGCGTAATGTCATTAAATTTTCAACAACAAAAACTCAAGTCATCGGCACCGAACCAATCTTAATAAAGGTGGTAAAAAGCACAAAGAGTGTCCACCACACCAAGCCGGGGATACGCCGGGATATAGCGGGGTGCGATCTGCCGTGAAATATTGAGAGGGTCATCGCTCAGTTGTTCTCAAACTATCGCCCATAAAAATACTTGTGGCGATAGACTTGTGTCGAGTTATCGTTTTGGGATCCTTTTCGATGATCTTTGCATGCGACATGTGTATAAAATGGTTTTGTACTGAGGGAAAAATTTGCTGTAAAAGTCACAAAGCTTCAGACACTTGTTGGGGTCACTTTGTGAAAATATAATTAGAGAACAAATATCATGTAAAATGGATAATAAATTTTAAAAAAGACTAGCACTTGTTTTGTATTGTAAAAGAAAATAAATATATATGACACACAAGAACACACAGAAGAATGAAAACCAATAAAAAAAAATATTACAGTCAAGCGTCCACTAATACACATTAATAAAAAAACGAACATATGGCAGACCTAAATCCTACATAGAATATCCAGCTAAACAGTCGTCGGCCTGGAAATAATCTGCCGAGTCTGTCCAGAATAAATGAAACGCTAGAACTAATATTTAAACACATGACCCTATGTTAATGTAAGTACGACATTCTCGTCGGGATAAATAAATATGACGAAGGCTGCCAAATAAACTAGAGCTCGCTCCTAAATACGATGTAACCTACTTGGAAAACAGGTTTATCAGCTTTACATCTGTATACTTTTATTTAATGTGTTTTAATACTTGTCTACATGTAAATGCTCTTATGGACAAATGTTGGAAGAATTACGCAGTAAAATATGCGAAAATGTTAGAAATATGTTTCATCATATGTGTGGATGAAACATATTTCACTGTCAACTCGGCACCAACATCATTTACGATTACCTACGTCTGAAAAAAATTTCGTAGATAAAAAACCATATAAAATATTTTGCTGTCACTAAATTCTAGATAAACTAGGACAAAGATTATTAGTTAGTTAGTATTTCCCAGAACCGTTTCTGCCGTAAACGCCTAGAGTAAAGAAGTACCTAGTAAAATTTCCTAAAACAATTCCTTCTCAATTTGATTTCTCATTCAAACGACAAATTAAAATAAATGGAACATTCTTGTTAATTAACATTCTTGCGATGGCAATGTTTGTGCCGCAGCAGTTGAACGAACATGATCGGATTCGATCTCATTGCGGTCACTAGCTATCTGAGCACCTTTGAATGATTTATTTAGTTTTCCTCATCCGCTACTACGTATAAATTATAAATGTGAAAGTGGATGCAAATTTGATGTTTTATGAGAGGTAATGTATCTCTGGAGTCGAGAGGACATAGAATATAAGCTACGTTTGAATTAAAAAAAAACTTCATGAGCAAGAACAAACGAAATAAAAGGATCAATAACATTAAACGCCAAGTGTCAACGGTCATCAGCAACTGCTTTAATCAATAACACTTGAAGTAAATGGCAGTGACTTAAGTAGGTACTTTACTATAGATAGAAAAGGGGTTATTGTTTACAAAAAAAAACGTTGTTAACGGAGTTCTAATATACACTGACATCCTACTACTGTAACAACACAAAAACAAAATGTAATTAAAATTCAACAAAACAATAACAAAACGACACTCAGCAGAAAATCTAAAAAGTAAACAAAGCATCGGCCATGTTTCTCTTTATCACTCAATTCTTCAAAAGTTCCCTTTAAAACTGAAAACTGTGGGAAACTTGTCATTAACAAAAGGCTGTTGTAATTAAATTTTAATCCTCGACGTACTATTGTCTGAGACAAAACCAACAAAGATGAGGGATTGAAAGTTGGGAGGTAGCCTGCGAGCTCGACATACATAGTTACATGGTACTATAAGGATGCTGGCATGCTAGTGTACTTAGCCAATTGGGGAATTAGCTACATAACTACATAAGAAATTGGAAAGTGTAAGCGGATAAGGTTATTGTTAACATCCTAAAATAGTTCGACTCGGAACACGCTAAAGATTAGAAATGGATGGACCTCGACAGATGAATTTGTATATTTTTAAAATAAAGTGGAATCTTACTTATAGAGACTCTAATTAGAAGTGGGTTAACAAAGCTGGAGTTTATAGGCCTAGTACATAAATACCTATACTGATCTTTAATTATTAATGTCCGTGTAAACGTCAACTACATATTTTTACATGTTTATTTAGAAATATAAAAATTTTGCTAAATAAACTATTAAGTACAAAACTAATTTCAAGAAGGCGACACTTTTAAATTGGTTGCGTGTTAATTTTAATTACTCTGCCTTAAATTAGCGAAACAAACAAAAATGTTCACTTAAATTATCAACCTTCTCAAATAGCTTGACCTAAATTAAGTATAACAGTGAGATCTTCTATGCCGTGGGGACTCACTACTTTAATTGGCTACTTTAAGATTTGAGTTAGTTCATTAATTATCCCGGCCCCCAGCCATGGTCTGACCTAGTCTAGCCCTGTAATATTTATAATGTAACCGAAAACTTCTACTACCCTGGTAGCATCCTAAGCTGTAAAGTGGCAGCGATTTTGTAATCGATATACTTATCTCAAGTTAAAGTGTACGGAACACCGTAGATATATGTAAAACTTGATCTTCCTTCAAAGTTAGTTCAATATTAATCTCCGGATCTTAAGGACAGAGATAAAATTATAGGACTTAATGTCGTACCAATACGGTTAAAATGGAAATATGTATGTGTTGATAAATCAGCTGAAGGTAACGTATGCAAAATATAACGTTTTTCGTGACAGAAAGTTTGTTAGAGGATTGGTTAGTAATCACCGTTTTTTTTTGTTTTCAAGTGCTTCTTAGTGCTCATACACACAAGCGACACACGTCAACCGCAGAGGCAACTGCAGCCGTCGAGTGTCGACAGCTGCAGTCAACGCGTGTCGGCGGCTGCCGTCGAGCGTCGACAGCTGCAGTCAACGCGTGTCGGCGGCTGCCGTCGCCAATATGCCGCTCGGGTATTTCAACACCGTACTCAAATACACCAGCGGCACGTTGTCGACGGCTGCACTTCAACTGAGATTAGCAGCACATTACCCAGCTGTAACAACTTCTGTTCAGCTCCTCGATTCGCCTGTTTACCAATTACTATACAACGTGTTTTTTTTATATCCCATATTTCTAGGGGGTCATTGTACACATCAATAAGAACAACTTTTACTATGGGACCAAACCTGAAATCGCGAAAAAAAATCAGCTGTTCCCTACATTTTGACGAGTTATACGAACATAAATTTAGGGAACAGCTGATTATTTTTGCGATTTCAGGTTTGGTCCCATAGTAAAAGTTGTTCGTAATGATGAGTACAATGACCCTCTAGAGTTATGGGATGTCAAAAAAAAACACTTTGTATAACACTGTTATAAACAAAACTTTTACTGAAACAAAAGTTCTTTGCAACCAAACAAAAAACAGTTTATCTTACTGCAGGCAAATTAACATACAAAACTTTGAGTGCCACTCACCTCTCTCCACCGTAGGTTATTCCGTAGCTATTTTGCAATACATTGTTTGTTCAATTTATACCCCCCAGTTCTCTAGAGATGCGTTATTCTATTGTTGCACCCACGAAACTACACTTCAACCTTATCATGTCGTAATAGAGTCTAGTTCCCCGTGAAACCCAGATAAATGTTAGTTGTTCGTTGTTTAGACATCTTGAGGAAATGTTACGTTTTCGGCACTTAGGAGTCAACGAACTTTGCATAGGGCAGTCAACACTCGAATGTTACTTGAAATAACTTTTATTTGATGAAAAAACTTCGAAATCGTAAACTTGGCGTAAAATCCGCAATATAACTTATTTGTTCCCGATTTAACAAGTAAAACTTGTTTCGGTAAGTTTAAATGGTTGTCAGGTGCGATATTATGCTAACAATAATTACCACATTTTCGTTATTTATTTGCTATTGGATTACTTAACTAGAAAAACAAAAGAGAGACTTAAAGTTTTAAATCTATTTGACATCCAAACTCTTTTATTTATGGCCTTGGAAAATCTTTACAGCCAGCATCAAATAGGATTCATCGTTCGAAAAGAAATAACAAATGACAAAAAGTATTTAAAAAAAAAACCAAAACGCAGACGTCAGAAACTCATTCTGCCAAAAACTCTCTATTTTAATTTAAAAGCGTAAATTTTTTTTTTTTTTTAATTTAATTTTTTAAATTATTTTAAAAGTCATTCTATTTGGTGATGATTTTATATTCATTATGTCGAATTGCCAAGTTAAAAGTTGTTGCCACAACCACAACAGAATAGGAATTTTGACAAAGTATCCGCCCATATTGGATCAGTTGCTCATATTTCAGAAAGCGAAATACCATTATTACGCATGAAGGACTTCACTCTGCCTTCATCTAAGTTGGCAATCAAAATAACTTTTTACAAATCAATTTAGTTGAAGCTGAAACCCATTTGGGTGAACAAACTTTTAATGGTCGAATCTATGTAATCCATCCATTTACTCGCAAACTACTTACTAAAGTACTAATCTACGTACAAAATACAATGAATAATTTAAGTTTCGAAGAAGTTAAATAACTGGAGCTTAATTTTTTCACAGACTTAATTACGAATGGTCGCGTTTGAGCATTTTGGTTGGTATTTAATATTAATTGGTATATGCATGGTTTCGTGGAGGTGCATCGAATGAGGGTGGGTGAGAGAGGGGCTCATTTTATAAAATATTGTATTCTACATTTTAATGTATTTAACGGGCTCTCTGAAGAGAAGAGCTTTGGAGCGGAAAACATACGAATAAAATTTGCGTTACGAAACGTTTGTATAAATTGAAAAATATTGATACTACTAGCTGATCAATAGAGAACTAAAACAATATTTATTGTTTTAGTTGCAAAAAATAAATTGCACAACAAACAGCATTCCGTATCTATTTAGATACGGAATGCTGTTTGTTGTGCAAACATATTGTAATACACCGCACTGTGCCCGTGTGGTGGATTACAGCCCACTCCCTTTTGAAGTGAGGAGGCCTGTGTGCTAGAGTAGGAACATTATAGGCTGATTATATTACTGAAACTAGGAAAAGTGGTACATGTTGTGTTATTGGTTGGTATTTCCTAGAATTTGGACTACAGATGTCAGATGGAAATCCATTCCATGGCCTACCAAATGGACGCTTCTTGCTACAACACCAAGAGTTTAACAAAAGCAAATACTTACAAGGTTCTCTTTCTAAAATCTCTTGAAAATTATATTGAAATGAAGTAATGGTCTACAAGTATTTCTTTGAATATAATTTTTCTGTTCAAAAAAACAGTTTTAGAATAATTCCAGCGTTCCCGTCCAAAACTGTCCGCACAGTATTTCATTAACGCATTAATTCCGAGGGGCTTATGCAAAAATAACGATCGCCGAGGACATCACTAAATAAACAGTACCTATTTCATTTGAATTCTCTTTTCACGGCCGGCTCTGTAGTAACCATTCATTCGGGGCAAGCTGTCCGAATTTATGGTGTACGAATAGGAACTAAAAATGTAGTAACAAGATTAAATTTTCAGATGCAATTCGTGTGTGCAAACCAGCTGTGTTCAGCGGTATAATAAATATAAAATTGTTTTGCAAAGAAATGGTTGCTGTGAGTTCAGCAAAAGAAGTGGAAAGTAGGTAATTTAGACTGGTGTTTTTGCTATGTGGTCTTTTTTTTTTTTGCTATATACGGCGGCGGCGGCTCAATGATTAGTATCACGGTGCGAAACTGAAAAAAAATATTTCTTACTACACCACATTAAGGCGTTGAAGAAATGTTTGTAAAACAATAATTGAACATACCATTTACTGAAAAACACGTTAAAGTTTACTGTCATGACGGTAACGTTTTGCCTGAAGCTTTAACTGTTTTCGGATCAGTAAAAAATACTGTTTTCAACGTTAGCCTTTTATGGAACTGTTTGAAACAGTTCAGATCAATGTTTTTTTTTTTTAATTTTCGTTACTGCTTATTTCTTTCAGTAGATATGCCACTGGTCACACTTTACTCTTTCAAAAACATACAATTTAGTTAAAACTAAGCTAAACATGACTACCTATTTACTTATAGCGTGTGAAGTCCTACTTATACCTGCATGATATTTTAAATTTAAGATCTTGAACAACTTAATACTCCCAATTTTAAAGCTGACAAAAAACCTGCATGTTGGCACTTCCAGTGAATAGAACACAACGTTTGCTCATAAACACATATCATAAGCCGTGCCAACATACGCTAACCGCAGCGACTCTGTTTCAGGAAAAGTCCAGAAAATAAAGTAAAACAGCGGTAACACAATCCCTCCCTAATTAGCCGCTTGCCTTAACTTCGTATGGAGTGTGTGTGTAATAAAAAGGTACATGTAGGCAGGCAGACATTCGATTCGATTAGTAGCCGATACTGTTACGGTAGTGTATCGTTCAGCCCCCCTTTATGTACCTGCACGAGGGAAATGAGACAAGAATGTTTGGTACAGGTGTGAACAAAACCTTTTTTGGTATAAACCAAACTCCTTGCTGTACCGTCTACGAAGCAGCAGCAACAGCATCCTAATTGCTATTGCTACGAGTTTTGACTGTCTTTTCCAAAATCATTGGATAAGGACAGCCATGGGCATCAGTTAAGACTGTGCCGACCGCACAGTGGCGCCCTCATCGTTTGTTTGGTTATTTCATACAATTTAGAATGAAAATGCAGAAAATAAGCACGTTAAGTTGTGCTTCACAAGATTATACGTTAATATTACTAGAAGCGCTAGTTTCATATTTTTTAGTTTTATTATAATACTTAATACGGAATATAGTGGCCACTTTTATCCGTTTTAAGGATTATAATGAAACTAAACAATATAAAACTACCGTTTCTAATAATATTAACGTATAATCTTGTGAAGCACAACTTAACGTGCTTATTTTCTGCATTTTCATTCTAAATTGTATGAAATAACCAAACAAAAGATGAGGGCGCCACTGTACAGTCGGCACAGTCTTAAGTATAGCTACTAACATAATTTTAGGTACAATTTTCTGTCTAACACACTAATACATAGTTTTGATTTTGTTATAATTTTGTGTAAAATAATATAACTTATATGGAGAAGATTCTCTGAAATAAATAATAATAAAACCAAAACATTCTAGATTTTTGATACGAATTAAACTTTATGATGTACATTTTGGATAAATCTCTCAGAAATTTACACTAAATTAGAATAGAATAGAGTACTCTTTATTATGTGTGTGTGTGTGTGTTCTTTGTTGTTTGTTGTGTGTTTTAATGATAGTAATTTCAGCATTTTACTTAGAAGAGTTAAGACGATATAACTGTTCTAAGTTAATAAGGTTTCAGTTGTATGCTCGTTAATTATCTACCTCATATCTTTCCTGTAACCTATCTTTCCCCACATCATTATATATGTGTGTCAAACTCTTTTTTATTTTCATTCATGGCATAGATGTACGACTTTCCTGCAATTACTAGTAATGAGCAAACTGGAGTGATGCCAGCTTATTTCTTGGACCAGAATTTTGCTGACATGGTGAGAAATAACAACGTGAAAGTTTTGATGTTCACTATAAACTCATGCATGTTTCAGCTACTTAAAGCTTGTTAACAATAAATAAGTTAGCTTAGATACGACTTGAAGTTTCTCGGATGTCTGTCTATTAACGAATCATGATCGAAGGCTTGTAAACTCACGCTTTCATAAACGTAGAACAAAACTTTAACATAGATTATAATAATTATTATTTTTATCTGTTAAATTTATAGAAAGAAAGATAGGCTTCTCAAATGTGAATGGCAGGGAGGAACGCTGACACCTGAGATACAGGTTTTGTCCTAGTTTGGGTGTCAGGAGTTTCACACATCGTGCATATACTTAGCCTAATTTAAGGATATAAGTTATAGTGCATAATGCATTGTTAATCCCCTTTTTCTCTCCTTATTGTATTAGGCTTATGAAAATAATAATTATTATTATTATTATAGAACAATGAGAATCGATAAACGTAGCGAAGACTCCCGCTAGCAACTATGACATCTGTGACAGATTGAATGCGGAACGTGAAGTTAATAAGATTTGCGTAAGAAAAAGTGGGATATAATGTGCGCATTATATCCCACGTTTTCTTCTTAAACTTACTGTTGTCCACCACTGGAGTGGTGAATAACAGTAAGTTTCAGTCCCCTTAAAAAATAATAATATTCCAGCTTTGTTCACAGAGCGCGCGATTCCTTCATTTATGCGTTTGTGCGGCAACATTTGAAGAGACTCAGATAAAACTGTCTAAGCACTTGTCAAATACCTTTCCTCAAACATTTTAACAATATTTCCAACACAGTACACTTTTGGTCCCGACCATCCGCCCCCTCGGTCCAGTCGATACATATTATTTAAACTGTTTCCCCACCCGGCTCCCCTTTATACCAGGCGCACAGAAGTCCACAGGTACCGCACAAATATACGACTGACACTTTTCTATATCGTTTACAAAGGTTCGGTCTGTTTGTGGGATGGGACTATTTATTAAAATATAGAAAGATACCTACATTATTTACTTTTCTTTGTAATCGTAGAAAAATGTTTACCCAAAATCACAGACCCAACAGTGAACCTAGTTCCAAACGATTAACCTAATGTTATTATTTCCTTGGCTGTGGTTAAATGACTTTATAAATATTTGTGTTCCGAGAGATATAACCTCTTTCGTGTCATTTACCTAACGGCATACTCATAATACCGATAGCATTTAGAATATTCTTCTCTGTTAAATACCTTTAAGCCAGGAAACATTCAATCAAACAATCCGCCCGTGTCTGACCCCGCTATTCGAGGCTTACTTTGTTTGCTTTGCACAATAGATACAGACCGGACTACTGCCTAGCAAAACTTTAATAAACGCGCATTCTTCACGTACCAGCATCAATGTTCCACTACAGCTATACTGAACAAAGCTCCGCAAGAGAATAGAACCCGCAGATGCCACAATAGTTCAATAGAACTGGAATTTAAACCCCTGCGCTGAAAAAAACAAGCTCAAATTAAAAGGAAAATACTGTCTTTTTTTTTTCGAGCGAAACTTTAAGCCGTATCTAGTTCATCGATGAAGGGAGTCGCTTTTATCAATGTTGGGTATTTGGTCTACTATAGCCAATTGTGATTTAGTTCAGAAATCGGAGCTACAATACAAAATAATGCATTGGCTACGGTGTTTGCTACGAAGTGCTACGGCGTAGAAGACAGTTTGCCGCCAGTGATGAACTGCTCTCAAATAAGCTTTTTCCAGTGTCCAATTATATACGGTGACTGATAATTAGTGACCGGTACTTAAACACGTGCTTGTACTCATGATAACAAACAACATTTACTATGGGACCAAACCTGAAATTGTGAAAAAAAAATCTGCTGTTCAGTCATTTATGTGCGCCTAACTGGCCAAAATGTAGGTACTGAACAGCAGATTTTTTTTTCGCGAATTCAGGTTTGGTCCCATAGTAAAAGTTGTTTGTTATCATGAGTACAATCACGTGTTTAGGTATCGGTCACTAATTACCAGTCACCCTATATAGTAAGGCAATTTAATAATGTAGGTATTGATACTCACAACACGACTAATTAGCATACCAAGTATGTTAATTACCGCATTGTTTGTTAACGATTTGTTATTATCTAGCGCGCGTATCCAGTACATTCACAGACTGGAAAATGGAATTCATCAGTATAAATCCGTACCTCCCATACGTCCATGACTCCCCCGGTTACATAACTAGAAATCCACTCGACATACTGCCCGTAAGTAGGTTATTATCTCGAAGCGGTTCGTTACCCCGTGACGTCACCTGAGCCGGCCACCGCATTACTTACATAACAGATATCCCCTACTTATGTGCTCCTAGTAGCCTGGTACTTTTGACCGACTCGTAAATGTAGAAAATACCCTAGATTAGTGAGACTCATGTGGGACTGGACTGCAATCGGATTGCTCACAAGCGACATTAAACTATATTTTATGGGATTCTGGGTTTACAAATAAAATAGTATTTTATAGACATGTGTGCTGACATTTTTATGATTCAACCGATAGAAATGGAGTTTTACGATGTTTGCAAACGATAGGCGAACTCGCTCACTTTACATTGTAGGAAGAAATATCATTTCAACAATATTCTTTTCCTGGAAAAGCAAAAGGAAGACATTGAGATTCCTCAAGTAACGTTATCTCTCCGATCTCATTTCCAATAGCCTGAATCATTTGCTCAACAATAAAACTCAAAACAACACAACAGACTCCGGTTTCAATTATGCAACAGATTCTATTATGCCGCTAAAATGAACATTCATGAGCATACTGAAGCAATCATAACATAAAAATAAAATAATTTATCGTCGCTCACCGTATTCTTACGAATTCAAAATGAAGTAAATCCTCGGGTTTTGTAAAATAAAACAGTACAAAACCGTAAATGTGATTAGATTCCCGCGGTTAAGCCCGACGGCTGAATTCGATTCTATTTTATCTTTTCAAGATGAATGAGAAAGATGTCTGGGAACAGTTGTGTTAGATTGTATAATGTTTTTAATAGTAAGCTGCAGTTTACTGTGGAAAGTAGGAAAAGTCAGTAAATAAGTTACTGGAGATCTGTATTATTAGTCAATAATTAAAAATATCTATGTTTTTTTTATTTTTTCCGCTCCCTGCAGAGAATAGTTCACACATAATACGTAAGATGACCTAGGTGTGACGTAAAGACGGGTTTTTTTTTTTGTGGATGGGAAATCATCAAATGACCCCTCCCGCTCTGGGTGGAGTAGAAGGGAGTGTCAGACTCTTACTGACTAAAACCCACCCGTGTTCCTTCCTTAGCCCTTTGTGTTCCGGGGTAGCGGTAACCCTTTCGGACAATCCCGCTGCCCCGGCAGGCCTCGGCCCTTACGGGCCCCTTCCTTAGTGCTGACATCTCTTTGAGGCGCGCGTGGAACACGTACGCGCCGTCCGGCACGGGCCTGGTCCTGATTGGACGGAGAGTTACCCATTACTCTCCGCCCGCAGGCCCGCGCCTACAGTGGCCGGGAGTCGTCACGCGGCTCCCGACGCCCGGAGCGCCTTTCGCGGCGGCTGGGACGTGAGGCTCTCTCCCTCAGCCGTCCAGCCACCTCCTTTGTAAAGACGGGCCGTGCAATACTGTAGGACGGTAATCACAAATCCCTCTGCGATTCGCGATCATTCTACTTCCTCCTTGATTATTTATTAACTGTGCCCAAATTTTACCTAATACGATGATTACCTATATTTCACTTTTTATGTAGGTGAACTTGAATCCACAAAGCCTGCCTACACACATTTCTGGCGAATCATGTACTCAGTCAATTTTGTTACACATACCACGCTAAACTTAACCACAAGCTGGCTAGCAAAAATAACACGGAGGCGGCTAAAACTCATTTTTTGTGGTATCCATACTCGGAACTACAAAGCTTGTTTTCAAACAAACATTTATAGTACCGCTACTGACAAGAAAAGATAAATACGAAAACTCCCATTTATCAAACAAAGAGAAGTTTTAAAAGTGGCCGGTTTAAGTTACGGAAAAAAAGTTATTATGATTTTGCGTGAATACGGGTATCACTGAAAACAGGCCACGCCTATTTTGTTTGGTAATAACAATTATTAATTGTTCGTTATATTATTATTTTAATTAATGTGAATGTGAGGACTATGTGCCTCACATTCACATTAATTAAAATAATAATAATATTTTACTTCACAAAGTAAATATTCTTGTCATTGGCCCCGATTCTGTTGTTCACAAACTAAACTAAATTTAAGTTCAGTGCATCTTATCTATACTTCTATACTAATATTATAAAGAGGTAAAGTTTGTAAGTTTGTATGTTTGTATGTAGGGTGTAATCTCTGGAACTACTGGTTCGAATTGAAAAAAACTTTTTGTGTCAGATAGTCCATTTATCAAGGAAGGCTATAGGCTATATAACATCACGCTACGACCAAGAGTAGCGGAGTTCACGCGGACGCAGTCGCGGGCACAAGCTAGTTCTTTCTATTTCAATATGAAAAGGACAGAAGATAAATATTAGTTTAGTTCCGTCAAATTAGATAATCCATAGACAAGTTTAGACGTGATTAAAAAATTGGCTACTAAAAATACGTCAATTTACGTCAGGCGCTGACTAATTTGACAGGACTAAACTAATATTTATCTTTTGTTCTTTTCATAATGAAATAGAAAGAAAAAGATGCACTGAACTTAAATTTAGTTTAGTTTGTGAACAACAGAATGGGGGCCACTGTGTTTGTAATAATAATCATCAAATGTCAAAGTGTTATGTATAAAAAAACCGGTCAAGTGCGAGTCGGACTCGCGCACCGAGGGTTCCGTACAAATTTGTAGGTATGTAGTTTTTTTTTTGTAATGTTGCTATAGAGGTATGAGGAACAGGGTATAACGTTCTCTCATCCTCCATAGAAAAGGGAGCATCCTCCGACCAGATGGGTGTTGTGTCTGGCGGGCATCTGCCCGATAATTCATGTCGGACTATTGTATATATGCTAGTTGCGCGGTAAACTCTGCTTGCGAGATGCAGGATTTTGTGTGACGTCAGTATGACGCGTAGTTCGCGTTTGTAGATACCGCTACATTACTACAAATATACGTTTTTCGGATAATTCCCTTTACTTGTGCTACATACAGATAGTGCAATCCACGAAGACGCCCCACTCTTTTTCCTAATGCTTACAGCACAAGTGAGCAACATTCCGCTAGTGTTTTAGTTTTATCAATACACAGTAATTAAGATTAGTGGCTAATTAGTGTGTTTCGAAAAAACTAAAACACTAGCGGAATTGACTAGCGATAACCACTAATGGTTAGAAAGAAGAGTGGGGCGCGTCTTCGTGGATTGCACTATCTGTAACATTGCTTCTTGCCAAATTTCATGAGTCTAGGTCAACAGTAAGTTCCTTAATAGGTTTTCATTCCCTTGCGGGAATAAAATATGCAGCATAAACGGAACATAAACGCCCATATCTTTTGATTGCGTTGACTTAGAAGTTTGATTTGTTCACTGCTTTTTAACAATATAAAAGGCTTTCGAGCACAACTTTTATTGAAACAGCAAATACAATTAAAAAATAATTCAGAACTCAGCTGTCATATACAAAGTTTGTCTATTCTTGACATACAATTATACCAGCAGCTTCAAAATCGTAATTATTTTTATCTTTCAAAGTAACTAAGCAAATAACTCGTGTTGGCTCCTGAGCGGAATAGCAAATTAATTCAATGTGCCATAAACATGGGGCTCGTGGCTCGAATATATTAGAGGTCTGGTCGCGATAGCCTGTCATTCTGGCAGACAGGACAGGATCTGACGGCCGGCTGGCAATCGCTATTAGTCTGTCGGCACATACATAATTTAAGCGTTGCGAACTACGATGTCGAGTTTAACGGAAATCGATATGATGCGAATTTTCTGTGCCAGAATATTTGATAAGCTTTTGTTTTTCTGAGTTTATTTTGTAGAATTATCTCCTTTGCAAACAATGAGTCGTCTAGATTTATTGAATTTGTGAATGGTTAAAAATGTTATGGGTTTTTAGTAGTTAATCAATGTTCGGAATGTTCTTTTAAAGAAACGCCGCTTTTTCTACTTTTCACTCTTATCTGTCTTGAGGTAGTGTGGATCCTGTCAAGGTGTCAAGCTCGTCCATCTTCGAAAGGAAAGTTTTAAAGTTTTATTCCTCGGCGTTCGTTTGAATGAATAAATCATTTTGAAATACAGAATAAAAGCCGGTAACGAAGTTCACTTTCAATCAGAGTCAATTAATTTGTTTAATTCCAGCTATCCATTTTCAATGTCGCTCGGGTAACGTGAAAGAAAATTAATTTATTTACTTGAGTTTGAAATAATAAATGGTCTGATTTCAAAATATAGCACACGAATATGGATAGTGCGAGATCTTCGACAAAAATAACTTTCATGTAAGCCGAATATCTTTAGACTACTTAAGAGTAATTTTCGATATACGCCTCTGTTACCTCTTGTAAAATGTATATCTGTAATATAAATATATGTAGGTATACTTCATGAAGAGTGTTCTATATGATATATAGACTATATGTCTATAGTTATGATTATATATGTATGTGTTCTATTTATCTATCTGATAGAACAATGCACTGACAGCCGAACCCAATGACCTATCCATCACCAGTTTTGTCATACTGGAGGTGGAAAAACCTATCTGTCTCTGGTTTTAACGTCCCAATCATCTATATCAGTAGCGATCTGTATGATTATATTATACTAGCAGTTATTATTATACTGGCTACTATCAGTAGCGATCTGTCTTTAACTGAAAATACACACATCAAAAGTGTCTAGGGATCAAGCATTTTTAAGCGGATTTCTTGAGATTGAGATGTGGCTTTGTAATAAATTTATGATTTTATAAATTTATATGGATCCTTTTTGGTGCATTTCATAATTTGAATCAGGAACTGTGAATCAAATTCGAGTAAAAGATGAAAATCAGCTGTCAATATTTTCCCTATAAAAACATACAACGCATTGAAGACATTATTAGTGCTACTGTTTCCCTACTACTGATTAAAACCAACGTTATTATGGAGCGGCGACGTCATTTAAGCAGGGAAGAAATGCTCAGAGCCGTGGGAATGATAGAAGCTGGTTCCCGGCAACGTACTGTGGCTTTAGCTCTGAATACAAGTCAGAGTGTTATCAGTCGACTTTGGACACGTTACCGAAGCACTGGTACCGTGGCTGAGCGCCATGGAGGACGGTATCGCTGCACCACACGGAGACAAGACCGATACATTCAAATCTTAACTCGAAGAGCTCCAACAATAACCGCCATGATGTTAGCCGTGAGGCTTCATCACTCTTCAGGGAACTTAATTAGCGACCAAACAGTCAGAAACCGCTTGCATGAAGTGAACCTTCATTCCCGAAGACCGCTACGGGTACCACCTATAGCAATGCACAATCGTAGGATTCGATATCAATGGGCTCTTGAACACAGAAATTGGGCAGAAGAACAATGGCGTTTCGTGTGCTTTTCTGATGAGTCTCGTTTTGGTATGAGACCGGATACAAGACGTATACGACACTGGAGAACCCCTGGACGCCAACAGCGATTAAAATCCTGCCAGGAAGTCCATCCTTATAGTGGTGGAACCATCATGGTATGGGCGGGTATTTGGATCGGCGGAAGAACTGAGTTGATTTGGATCAGAGGCAACCTCAACGCTCAAATTTATGCTGAGACGATTGTATCAGACGTCATCGTTCCTCTACAAGTGCAAATCGGTCCCTCATTTCAGTTAATGCATGATAATGCACGACCGCACACCGCAAGAGTTGTAAGACAGACTCTCGCCGCAGCTAACATCAATGTCCTGCCCTGGCCTGCTCAGTCGCCAGACTTGAACCCGATTGAGCATGCATGGGATATGCTACAGAGAAGAGCTCTGCCGAATATGGAGGGTATCCAGTCGCAAGAAGACCTTTTTTTGTTGTTGCAACGAACATGGGCGGCCATTCCACAGCGTGATTTGGATGAACTCATTTTGAGTATGCCAAACCGATGTTCTTGTGTTGTTAGTGTTCGCGGTAGAAACACGGATTATTAATTGTTTAAGTTACCCAATAAAATTTTAGAGAAAACTGTTATTTCAGTCTTTTTTTCGAACTTTTGTGTTAGTGGTTCAAATGTCAAAAATCCCTTTATTAGGAAAATGGCAAATTTCTTTATTAATGCAAAGGTGACTTGGTTTATCGTTACTGTGACAAACGAAAACACTTTATTTGATGAATCCTTAAAGAAAATTTTAATTAATATCAATCAGGAGAAAAGTTATTGCAAAAATATATGTTGATCCCTAGACACTTTTGATGTGTGTAGGTTCAGCCGTAAACCACAAGGGCACCAGTTTAAATATTATGGATGAATTTACAAAACAAATATTAGAATGATTTAATCTCAATTCTAAGATACTTAATAGAATACCTACACCTACTACGCTGAACTTTCGTTCTTACTACTCGAATGTAACTGTTGAGCCCCACAAAATCCTTGTTACGACGCTGCCTCAGGTATTAAGTCATAAAGATGTTACCCCAAACCTCTCTAAAATACATTAGGACTTACAAAGATCTATTATACAAACAACATAATACAAGAATATTAAGATACAGTAATCATCCACTTTATTGTAGACTTATACAGCAAAAAATCTAGCCTAATCTCCTAGCCATTTAGTGGCCATCCATCTTAACTCAGGTTACTTACAACATATAAATGATGTCCTCTATTATAATATTAACAATCAGTGAGTATTGTTGGGACGACCTCTTCGTCTTCGTCATAATAGTTACTTCCTATCCTATACAAAATACTCCATTCGGGGAACTTGAATAGGCTGAGAAATGGGTACGAATTCGTAACTATAATCTATGGAGGTACTGCTTTCATGGGAAATGTAGACGGAGTATAATGGATGAACTCTCAATGCATGTGATCCAACCTTTGTAAGAGGCTCTGGACTCCGTTACTTCAATTCGAATTTATTCTTGTACAGTAAATCAAACCAGCAGACGACGATAATTACATCTTTATAACCTTACAATCGTTACTCAGAGAAGAGATACTTTAGAAAAATTATCTACTATTCCTTTTGTAACAATTTTCATAAACAAAAAAGTTTCTGCACAGTTTTAAGAATTTTCGCCATCACATAATCTTATATCCATCATCTAGCTAATCCACAAGATTATTCGATAGTAGCAATAACCCTTTTCTCTTTATTACCTTCACTATAAGCCCTCCGTACAAATGATTGTCTACTAGCTTCAAATTCAGGGATCGAGCTATAAATAACATCATGACTTGTAGTTCGCACCACGCCTGTCACGGATAAATCACTGGACTGCCGCTGATTGGCAGCGTCACTGAATTGCCAGCGAACTTGTATGTGGATTGTCGAGCTTTGCTTCTCTACATCCCCGTATTCAGGGATGGGATGTAAAGCCCAATAAATTCAGGAAATGTCAACCCAAATTGCTGTTTCACTGGTTCCGTCTTACCGTCATCACATTTGGATCGTACACAGTGTCATGTCGTTAGTTTTCTAAGGTGTTTTTATGCATGATCGGGAACCAGCCCAATTAATAGATAATCTAATATATAAAATTCTCGTGTCGCGGTGTTTGTGGTTAAACTCCTCCGAAACGACTGGACCGATTTGTATGAAATTTTGTGTGCATATCGGGTAGGTCTGAGAATCGGCCAACATCTATTTTTCATACCCTTTTTTTTTTTTTGCAAAACGACGTTTGCGGGGTCAGCTTGTCTAATCTAATATATAAAATTCTCGTGTCACAATGTTAGTTACCATACTCCTCCGAAACGGCTTGACCGATTTTTATGAAATTTTATATGCTTAGGTATTCGGTAAGTCTGAAAATCGGCCAACATCTATTTTTTTTTGCAAAACGACGTTTGCGGCGTCAGCTAGTTATACTTATAAACGTTTCTTAAAGTTAAGTAATGTATAATTATGGTTTTTCCCAACGGTTGGTTAACGTAACATATGTACGTCAAATAATAACGATTACGCAATTATCGTTGTTATCATTTGACGTAAGTCAAAGCCATATTTTTTGTAATGTACCTAATATGAAACAACGCTATTTTTGGTTGACGTTAGTTAGCGCCATTTTTGACGTATACGCGAGCGTCAAGTGGATGTGAAACAACCCGCCCTTAGCGTGCCTATATTTAACCATAATTTTGTTACAGAAATCTCTTAATTAAAAGCAAAGTTTATAAATAAGAAGGTAAAAGTTTACGCATGTCGTATTTATGGAAGGGATACTGTGGGCTTTCGACTTTGTAAAGGCTTCCACCATGAAATAAGGACCCTTATGCTAAGCTATGAAAAAGAAAGAATCAAACTTACAAAATAGAAAACCATATTATAGAAAGATATTCGCAATCACGTTGAGATTTTCATTACTAACGCATCAATCTAAGTTATTATATAATCCGGGAGAAATGGAGTGTACACCTCAGTGAACACCAATAGGTAAATCATTCCATAATCGATATTTAGATAATATATATGAATAATCAAATCTCGATACAATATAATATCACAATACCCAACCCAACAAAGGAGAGATCTTGAATCTAATCAGACCGTGTTCCTCCACTGTGGTAAACCCATTACTATATACACATGACCATCTTGAAGGTAAACCGCCCTATTAGAAAAGCACCTATTTAATAATTAATATTCTGCCTACTGAGGATTTTAAAGTTGACTTCCACCCACACAAATTAACCACTGAAAATTAGCGCTGTTCTGTGGGTCCCCTATAGCACAGCATCAGGCTGAGTGGAAGCCTTCTTGTCACAGTCATGACGTGCAGCCGTTGACTATCTCTGCTTTGTGCTCATGTATAAAGATATATTTTTTTTGTTTTTATTAGGTATATATGCTGTCATTAGAATTAATTATCTTTTGTTTGCACGTGTTTCTGTGACAAATAAACCTGTTTTTCTTTCTTTTCTTTCTCCATGATATATTGAAATGTCGCTGCACCATTATTCAGTTATCTTTATCAACTGCACATTCTCGTGCCATTCAATGCAGGTTCAACTTGTATCCTAACCACCGGCTTCTAGAACGGTGTCCAAGCTATTGGAACTATTATACAGAGTACAGAACCTCCTCACAAGCGTATTGTGTCCAGGAGTACCGCTTTCTGCATCAAGCCCTTGACCTAACTGCCTAACGAGAGCATACAGCTGTTGACGCTCTTGTTTGTATTACCATGCATTGTGTTGTTATGTGTGAAATAATAGTATCTTTAAATATATTTTCCGCTGAAATGACGATGAATCTGTATTTCCTAAGTAGTTTATTTAAACAACATTCAAACTAAATACGAAAAAGATATCATCATCTATATACCTATGCATGATAAAAAAGGTAATACGGGCTGGTGTCTGCGCGTATTTTGCGTAAGGGTGAGAAATCGATTATTCGATCCACCCCAGCTCCTCAAGGAAGGCAGCAACGCCTTGATGTTACTGACCGTGTCATCACAGAGGATACATGGGTTACCGAAGTACTTTGCTCTGTACGTGGCGCCCACTGTTTAGAAGCACTTGCATGGAACATGACCAGTGGGGCAATGGGCGCCTGCTTAGGTATCAACATCAATGTGCAGCAAATATTGTTTTATTTTTGGAATTGTTATATTCTGCAGTTTACAGATAAAAAAGTTTCACGAGTCTAAAAGATAAGGAAACTGAGAAAAATAAAGACAAGTTTCCACTAAATAACTCTGGTTATGGATAAGAGATGGCGCTAGGCGTTGTGGTTATAAGAGTTTAAGACCGCACAGTGGCGCCCTCATCATTTGTTTGGTTATTTCATACAATTTAAAATGAAAATGCAGAAAATAATAAATGCATTTTCATTCTAAATTGTATGAAATAACCAAACAAACGATGAGGGCGCCACTGTGCGGTAGGCATAGTCTTAAGAATTATTTTCTACTATTCGACACGCCATCGAGGTGCTAATTTTTTTTTATACCATCAAGGGGGTAAACGAATATGCGGGTCTCCTAATCAATCAAGGCTGTCCATTGACATCCACAACACCAGGGTTATTGCTGATGCGTTGCCACCCTTTTCCTACACCAAACCTTGGGCTTTCGGTTCTCTCACTCACCATTCGAAGCGCTGCAACATAATGTTGGTACTTCACGTTGGTATTCTGTAAGAGCGTGGTAGCTCCCCAGTCGAGCCAACCCAATTATGAGCTACAGTCAGCTATTGTCTACAATTACTAGGCTCTGCGTCGCTCAGGAAACAAAATAAGGCTTTATATTATTAGTGGAGAAAAACTATTATTTGAAAAAGTGTATATTTTCTTTTTTTTTACATTAATTCAAACTAAGCTAATTATCAGCACTTTTCGAACGTCCAAATTACATAAGACAGTCCCCCAAAATGCCCACCCTTCATCACTTCCCAGTACTTTAGCTGGGAAGAAGTGGCGCAACAAACTCCCCAGAAGTACAACTGTCTGTTCTTGAAACACTTGATTCTATACAATATTGTGCAACACAATTTACATTACGCAACGTAAAGCATTAAGTAAATTAAATTATATTCCATTATGTCAGCTAGCACACGCCAATATACCAATAAAAATCATCGAAAACTATACTCAAGCAGAAATAAAAATGTAAACAAAACTTTATACTAAATATAAAAGCCTCCAGGCATAAAGGGTGTGCTCGCTTACATGAATAGCTTTAAGCTATTAGCCTACACTGTCCCACTGCTGAGCAAAAGCCTCCCATAAATTCTTCCAAGCATCCTTTTCCAGGGCCACCTCGATCCAACCCTAGAGGTACGCGTCGAGGTCGTCTCGCCACCTCTTCCTGGGTCAGCCTCGGTGGCACTGTCCATTCTCAGGCACCCACCGTGTTGATACTGTTCCCAGCGGTCACTAATCATGCGGGCGTGGTGGGTTATGGTCCAAATACCTCCTGCTATGGAAAGAAGAATAATTATTTTAATATTCATAAATAAAAAATAAATAACATTTAGGAAAGTCAGACTACATTAGACAGTTTAATCACTAATGAGCATTCTCAGTTTTTAACCCTGGAAATTCATAAAAGTAGGTGACAAAAAATGCTCTTGAATGGCAACCAAAACATTTTCTAAAAATAGCGCTGGTGCTTCATTGGTTTGGTACCTGGCCCAGCCAAGATACCAGACCAGTGTCATGAAATGGCAACAACAGCCGACTGTATGATTGCCTGCTATACAGTTGCAATAGTAATCTAATATTGCATCTAATGGTGAATCGCTGCTAGGTTCTCAGTATATAGGTAAAATATATTTTTTGACTGACATGCCTTGATTTTATTCTCCGTCTTAATAAATATTGATTTATCATCCCACCAACACGTAAAATCATTTCTGCGGAATGCTCTAGCTCTGGACACACTTCAACATGGTAAATTCCATTTTCCCTTGTGTTCTCCATAATAAGATCTAGCTTGCTTGACCTGCCTATCGATTCTGTAAAAATCTCACCGTGATAACATAGGTGAAGTGAGCGTGAAATGAGCTATCGATGGAGGCAATCCTTAACATAACATGAAATGACAGCTCACTCCACTTTAGTTTTCACTGTGAGATTTTTACAGAATAGCACTGCTGATATGGCCCTAATGCAAATAAAAGCAAATAATTGTGTTCTATAACAGGGAAAACTTATAATTGAGGAAGGTTGCCATCTATATGTTGCCACATCCTAAAATAGGATGACTTATTTTAATATACATTTTTAAATGCCATAATAATGTTATAATGGTCATGCACCTACAGACTGAATATGACAAATATAGCATAGTTTCACAACTATGCTCTATTTGTTGTTACCCATCACATTAAGTTACTGCACCGAGAACACTTCACATCATGAATAGCAGAATATAAAAAGTTATACTTTATTCAACTGACCATGGTATCATTAATACTTGCAATTACATAATCAAACATCGTACCTGATAATTATCATGGGAAATAATAGGTAGTAATTGACTGTCTGCAAGAATCACATAGAAACGCAGTCCTCTGACAGAGACCACACCCACAACAGACCATTATATGGCCTAGCAACCTTTCATTGTCAGCCTGATCAGTATTCAATAAGTTGAAACAGGGGTGATAAAAGGCATCTGAAAAATATAAATATTATTTAGTTAGAATACCTGTTAAATATGAAAATTATATGAAAGCACAGACGTGTGTGTATACTTGAACAAAAATAGTGACTATCCTATCCAGCCATGTGTAGCAATAAACATCTATATTGAGTATTCATAAGCTTGGGTCATGTATACCACCAAATAAACACTGCTTTGTTAAGTTTTTCTGGCTCACGTGTAGTCGAACTAACAGATTTTATAACTGTCTTGTTGATAGATAGTATTATTTCAATGTAGTCAATGTATACATACCTGGTTGTTTAACCATCGGGCAAGTCTTGCTTGCAGGGGTAAGTTTAGCGTTGACATAATGTTATGCCTTTGAACCCGCCTTACAGATATGACACATAGTTTAGGCACCTCATCATAATATCCATTTTATCCACATGAATCCTTTATTTAATAGCAATGGTCGTTAGAAACAGAACCAACATTGCACATTACACCACCATTACACAACGGAACAACGAATTACGAAACCTTTAACCTGACGTCATGACGTGAATGAAAGGGATGCCAAGATCGGTGTGCAAGTAGGGATGCGATTATGGTGAATGGCGATCTGAGATCGATAAATCGATAATTAATTATGTTACTTCAGTATACTTTGACATTAATATGCAGTTTATGGGCCGTAACCTCAAAACCAGTTTAAACTATGGTTATCAAAATCACGATAAAATCTGAGGATAAAAATATATAATCTATGGTTTAATCTACTGTCATACGATGCAATGGAAAATATGAACAGATTAGATAAACTTCGATTAGTATTTTACACATGGCAACAGTCTCTAGTTTATTCGAAGTTTGTTCATCCGTTCATTAAAATAATGGCAACAAATAGATCCATTCGACATTGACAATGATATTTGACGTTTGTGTGACGTTTTATTATTATTCATGTATTTAATTTCTTCGAACCTTTGGAGATACGAAAGAGACGTATCAATTCTACAGTATTATTCCATTGATTCCAATCATTGCATTTTGATCTATCGACATTCGGTCTACTATAATAAATATTTATATCGTTCAACTCGTGTATTATTTTTTTGATATCTGAATCGGAACCACTGTTATTATTTTCAATTTTTTTAATAACCACAAAACAAAGCTTCAATGAATAGGCCGGCCCTTAGTGCGTAAATCACAATACAAAATAAATGTTCACATTAATACATACTTACTTGACCATAAACTATTTACATAATATTAATTTAACAGATAAAACGGTAAAATAAAATATCAATCCAAAAATCTTGAATCTCGATTTTTTGTGTATCGATGTTTCATGCTTTGAGTAGAATCGATTGAATTATCGATTTTATGAAACAGATTGCTGGGCGTCCCTAGACAGGTCTCCGCCATGTTAGATGCATTGTGAAAGAAATGTCACTCCTTTATACGTAGTGCTAGTGATTATTTTTAAAAATGATGATATTCAATCAGAATTACGCGCACGTGTCAATAAAATCCTAACCTGTAGTCGTGTCAATTATTATAAACAACATAAACATAATATTCCTTTGTCATTAAACTTCACTCTATCGAAAATAACTCGTTATACTATGTGTACAATGGAACGAGTTTTGATACAATGGAACGTCAACATGGGGAAATGCGTAAAAGAGATAAGAGGAATCAATTATAATACTTTTTATTTTTTAGATATTTAAACTTTGCCTTTATTCGGAATAATATAAACATGATAATTTAGTTTTTATTTTTTTAAGCTTAATGTAAAAATTGTAATCCTGCACATGTTCCCGAACTCGAAGGCAGAAATTGGTCATGTCCTTTACAGATTTTTTTCTGCTAAAATAACGACGATTTATCTATAAATCCTAGTTTATATTTTTTTAAATAAATAAGAATATAGGTAAGTTTGAAATATACATTAAGCTTAATAATATTCATAGAATAAAGCCGTGCTCCAATAGTAAAAGTTTAACTCAAGGATAAGTGCATCCGCACGGAAGACAGTAATAGTCTATTTCCGCCATATTCCATTCCAGTTGGTTCAGGTTGTTATCTATTGAAGAAGACGACGCTTACATATGTACAGAGGCCAGCACATCAAGCTACCCCAATCTGTCAGATTTTCCCAATTGAATATGAACCTTATTTGTTAGTACTAAAGTTGAAAATCTATCAAAGAAATTTGACAGATTGGGGTAGGTTGACCTGCTGGCGTCTGTACATTATTCTATTCGGTTTCTCATGGAATAGGAAGCAATTTAAAAGTTCTTGTGCCTTTTTATAACTTTAAAATTAACGAGCAAAATCAGCCTATGACGTTCCCACTGCTGGAATTCAGGCCTCCTCTATGTGAAAAAAAGGGGGCATAATTTACCACGTGGGCCCAGTGCGGGTTGGTGTATGTCGAATTTCTTTGATGTTTTGGTTTTAGTGCAGGCCGGTGTCCTCACGATGTTTTAGTTCACCGTTTTGAAAGCAGTGGCGTGATGATGAGGTAATAAATTGCACAAATTAAAGTGCTTACCTGGGTTCGAACCCACGGCCTACGACAGGTAAGTCGGGACCTTAACTACTGGGCCACCACTGCTGCAACCTACTCTGGTATCTACACAAATATCTTGTGTAGTAAACGAGAATGAGTTGCAAAATCCGTAACAAAATCTAAGGACTCTTTACTTTTGAAGTCATATTTTAAAACATTGCTTGAATGCCACCGCAGCGGGTTATCGAAAACTCATCAAAAACTTCCATAACAACCCTTGTAGTTTGAATGGTAATCGCTTCTCAACGTTATAGCGTTACTAGTTCCCAGTTAGATGGTCTATTCTGTGCAGGATCACAGGCTACCTCATGCACAACTCATAAACTCAACTACAGCGTTCTAGTCGAAGTTTCCATGAAACAGTCAACAAGTTAAGTTCAGTAAGTTCATCGGAATCGATATTAGCAGTTACCACGTCATTCTACATACGTCCCTATGTAGTCTGGTACATCATACAGTACGACACATCTTAGAAGTTTCATCAGCTAAATTCTTCACACATGATCACTTTTAAACTACTGTGATTTAAGTTTAGAACGAACTCGGGTTACTATGCACCCTTATGACAGGTCAATGTTTGATGAAAAGTGAAGATTCACACTAACTATTAATAGTCACCTTGACCTGACCTGCACGTCACCTGTCTAAATTATTATGGAAGGGGTCCCCACAGGCAGGAATTAACACAAGTTCTGTGTGGGGTGAAAATAAACGGTTTCTTTTAATTGTTTTGCTCGTTTGTTTACATAAATGAATGAAACTTTCAAGTTGTGTCGTACTGGGTATATATACCTTTCTGTGATAATAATCCTGACGTTCGGCCTAACTAAAAGATATCGACTTTCTGCAGTAATTGGGTTTGGAAGGGTATGGGAAACACTAATATTTAGCTGCATCCAGTTAGGCTGGAAGCCAATAGCAATATTGCTGGGTTAAGGTAGATATCGATGACGCCTTACTCAAACTATCTAAAGTAATCGAGATAATATTACAGGAACAGTAAAGTTTTAAAATAGATGAATATTTTTTTGGGATATTTTGAATAAATAACACGTTAAAGCAACCACACAACATAGATTTTATCTGTTCTGTGGTTTAAAGTATTTATTACACTATTGACCAAATCGTTTAAAGGTCAAAATGGATCTAAGATCTAAGTTGGTTTACAAGCAATAATAAATAAGATGTAGTCGAGGGAGCCCCGCTTCGCGGGGCCCCTATTTCTGTCTACAGGGTTTAAAGGAACCTCACCTAACCCAAGTCGGGGTGCCACAAGTCCCCAAGATCGGCCTTATGGATAGCACCGCAGGTTACAAACATAAGTATACCTACATTTAAATTCATAATCTATACTAATATTATAAAGAGGAAAGGTTTGTATGTATGTTTGTAACGAATTGGCTCAAAAAGTACTGAACCGATTCTAAAAATTCTTTCACCGTTTGAATGCTACATTATCACTGATTAATATAGGCTTTTTTAATTGCAAGAAAAAAAAATGTTTAAAAAATTCATGTCCACCCGTGCGAAGCCGGGACGGACCGCTAGTTTTTAATAAGAAATCATTTGTGATTATAAAATTTGATTAGTTATGATTTGGTAGGTACTTATATTTACATCTAGCAAATTTATTCAGTCGTCATTTGTGATTATGTACTTAATTTGATTAGTAATGATTTGATATTTTAAAATTACATCTAGCAACTTTTAATCAGTCGTTCATTTGATGTCACACACATATTATTTTTTTTCTAAATAAAACATTTAGTCATTGTTATTTCGTTTAATGTTCTTTTGAAATTTGCTCGAGAAAGTTTTGATTTTCTAATATGCAACCGCGTTATTGCACACACACTAAAAGGAGGGGCTTGTGGCTAAGTAATACTCGTAACAGCCGCAAGGTTCGATCGATCAGGTTAAGCTACGCTTGCCGCGCTTGGCCCGTGTATAGGTGGCCATTTTAGACACCAAAACTCCTCCGTGCCTCGGAAAGCACGTTAAACCATTGGTCCCGGCTGTCATTCGTGGATTTTTAACAGTATTACTCAATAACTGGATTGTGGAGGTCAGATAGGCAATCGTTCCATGTAAAATACTGATATTCATCTGCATCCAGTTAGACTGGAAGCCGCCCCCAACATAGTTGGAAAAAGTCTAGGCAGATGATGAGATGAATAACAAATTGCAAAAAAAAACGAATAACAAATTACTAGCCACATGCCCACAACGTTAACACGAAAACTGTCACATCACTTCACACTAATAAAAAAAGCTGAAATTTAAAAAAAAAATGTATCTTCAAAAAATATGTAAATACTAAAGTGGCAACATGATGAATGAGAGCAACCCTGTGATTAATGACGTCCACATCATTGGCACCCAGAATTATGCTACACCTAGCACCTATTATATGTCTACGTATATGTATATGGGTGGGAAAATGAAACATCCAAGCTTCTCTCCAATAATAATGAAACACAAACATGTGACGACTGACGAGGGGTGAAAAGTTGTTTCTCTGCTAAATTGCTTGAAATAGAACACGTCCGTTGTTTCCTAACGATGCGATGGATTGGCTGGCATGACTGTCTTTGAATGTTGAAGTCTTAATAACGCTTGATTTATGTGTCTTTTAGCCGTATTTGCAGAAACAATTAAAAACCCATTATGTCTCGCGTGGATCCACGTTCGATATACACGGGTTAAAGTTGTTAAAAATGTGTGATTACTAGTTATGAAAAATAACTAGTTTTATTTTATCATGAGTGTGAGATTTAGTTTATTATTATTTTAGATCTAGTTTCATTTAGATGAAGTACCATAGAAATGAACAAGATAGAATCATTTTATTAGTTTTCTGACAAAAGTCCAGTCTTGGCAGAATTGTTCCTGACTGCGAATAGCAGCAAGCACCATTGACAGAACAATAAAGTCGTGCCATCTTCGTCACACTGCCTAACACTTGATAACATGCTCCCAAGTGTCGTCGGCTGCCGGTCGTAGTTTCCAAAACACTTCTATATTCTAACACCTATGAACATGGAAGTTCATACAATATAGAAGTTATTGAGTAGTAACACATTGTGGTTATGTATTATTTCTGTACCGGTGCCGGTGCTGCTAATCGATACTATGGTGTATATACCCCCAGCCACAGAATAACTATTACTGTAGTAATAACCCCGAGCTCGATGTTATTATACGAAACAAAACGTACCTAGGCGGTGCACGTAACTCGTTCAAACATCAAACAACATTAAATAAGACTGCCGATATATGGAGGCAACTGCTATCTAATTAGTAGAATAGTCAGAAATGCTGGTAAGTACTACATAATTAGTGTCCAGCTTTTTGACCCCCGCCCGGGCATTGTGCGGCCTTGTCATTTGTCCGGATTTTGCGACTAAATGGGATTTTGTTAGAAATTAAGAAATATTTTTAAAAAATATTTTTTTGCAACTTCTTCTTCTTAGCGTGTCGATAGCAATCTAAATGGACTCGGCCCAAAATTTGGCTACTTGTTAGGTGCCATCACCAGCATCAACCAGTTCCTGTAACGTGCAGCTGACAGGACACGCAGGACACGATATTAAGTGTCCCATCGTTTGTGGAACAGCACCACATTTACACTCCAAGGTGGATTCGTCTATGAATCTCCACCTGAACAGGTTTTCCTTGCTTCTGCCAACCTGGGTCCGGAGTCTGTTTAAAGACTTCCAGGTTACCCATTTTTGCAACTGTTCGGCTTTTTGTCAAGACCTCAAATTTCGAAATGGTTACAATCAATATATGCCTACCCCCTGTTGTTGCCTAGGTAACAAGGTAAGTAGTAGAACTTGAACTTGTCGTAGCATTATGGTTCAACCTTGTATTTTCTCAGCATGTTCGAGTCCGTTTTCCCTAGCTTTACTTCACTATGAAGTTTTTAAGTAAGTAAGTTTGGTTTTTCCAGGATTTTTTTTAACTTAGCAGAGGCAAGAGTTCAATCAACAGCGACAGAGAAACTAGTATGTATTTAACAGATGTTACCAGTTCAAGAAGGGAGCCTAACAAACAAATATTGTCATTGGGCGAAAATCTGCACGTAAATAACATTTTTATCAAAAATAAATTAAATATAGTTGCAGGTCAGCAACGCATTTTCTATCTTTCTGTGTAGATTGTAAACACAGATATATACTGTTAAAGTGACTATCGACAGAGCTTGACTAAATTTAAGTTCAGTGCATCTTTTTCTTTCTATTTCATTGTGAAAAGGACAGAAGACAAATATTAGTTTAGTCCTGTCAAATTAGATAATCCATAGACAAGCTTAGACATGATTAAAAAATTGGCTTCTAAAAATACGTCAATTTCCGTCAAGCGCTGACTAATTTGACAGGACTAAACTAATATTTATCTTCTGTCCTTTTCTTGATGAAATAGAAAGAAAAAGATGCACTGAACTTAAATTTTGTTTAGTTTGTGAACAACAGAATCGGGGTCAATAGCTACCTTATTTACTCAATATCAATTTTGAAATATTTAGGGTTTTTTACCGACAGAAAAATATTCAGTACCTACCTACGAGTAGGTGTCAACGACCCACACGCACGTAAGGTCGCTAATAAACCGATAAGCTGAAACCTTAGAGTTACAGTCAACTTGCGTATTGATTCGCCAGTTCGACGGTAAGCACGCCAACCCTTACTCAGAGTTAAGATTTCAGTTTTTTAAAAGGAGTCCGTCTGTGAAGTTTCTTGCCGGCTCTTCTCCATAGGAAACGACCTATTAGAACAGTGCTCTTGGCTTCTGACGTTTTATAATTAGGTACCCAGGCAGGTTTACCTATGTTTTGTAACTAAAAGGATTTACATAGGTTTTAATTTCTTTAATCCAAATGTAGGTATCCATACTACTTAATATTATAAATGTGAAAGTGTATGTGTGTGTCTGTTTATTTGTCCGTCTTTCACGGCAAAACGGAGTGACGAATTGACGTGATTTTTTAAGTGGAGATAGTTGAAGAGATGGAGAGTGACATAGGCTACTTTTTAAAGTGAAAACTTCTTTAGCGGCGCTGCGTATTTTTTTTGGAATGGGTAAAAATCTCTAAACTCGCGTCAGGACACGTGACCTGATCGAGAATTCGTAAGACGGATGGAGAGAGGGCAGGCGGCGCAAGACGCTTGCGCGAATGTTCGATAATTGTCATGTTTGTGTACGATAGCGCAATGAATAAATATTGTATCCTACCACATAAATAATAATACTTTTATACTGATAACGAAAGCAATTCGTACAAAATTATTCTCTAACCATTCCAAAATATAAAAAATGCAGAACATTAATATTTAAGTTTTCACTTCTGCCGGCACTCCCGGAGTGCAACCCGTCGATTTTTTTTTTTAACCGTGTTACCCCGAATTTAATGCTAGCGAATCCGCGGGCAAAAGCTAGGTCATATATAATTTTAGACAATTTCATGCCAATCGAAACTAAATTTATGACCTTGCGTTGCTGTCAGTTAAATCCAATTAGATTAAATACTTTGGTACGTCATTTTCATAAGTTGTGAAGTTATGTAAGCAGTATAATTAAGGGTATTTTCATGTGCCATGGAGTGACTGGACTGCTAAGCAAATTCAATTCAAACCACACCACTTAATTTATTTTACTAACCGACTTCAAAAAGGGGAGATTCTCAGTTTTTTTTTTATTTTTTTACAAAAAAAAACAACCGACTTTCAAATAAGACACTACAAAGGGAAAAATGACTAAATTCGGAAGTCGGTGGCAAACAACGAAAATGCGAACCCAACGACACCGACTTTCAAAATTAAAGTTATGTTTCACTTTGTAGTGTCTTATTTGGAAGTCGGTTGTTTTTTTTTTTTTGTAAACTCTTTTTTTTTTGTCACTGTGTGACTACTCTCTGCTCAGAATACTGGGCTCGTAAAAGTTTTAGGTATTAAATTGGCCAAACCATTTTGTTGTGGAAATAATTCTCTAATTTAAAACATACAATATGAGAATATACCTACATACATACTTCTAAATGTTGCAGATTGGCTAATAAATTAACGGATTTAAGGCTGATTATTCCATCGCCAGATACTTTTATTCGAGGAATAAAATTAACGTTTTGACAGGTTTTGCATGAAATATCTGTCAAAGTTTCAAAAAATATTCCTTGAATAAAGTTATCAGATGATTGAAAAATCATCCCTTAGTTAATGATACACCGCTCTTTAAACCACTTAGAATTTGCCAAACAACATTTTTCATTCAGAAACTTTAATTAAGTTCATACTTAGTAAATTTTCAGTTATGAAAATATTATGAACACAAAGCGCTATGCGGTCGCGTGTTGCGCCATTTTGAAAGTCCTGTTTATGACTGTGTTCGCTGTATCAACCTTCATTTATAATTATAACAACAATATAACCTCCCAACACTGTTGGGGAACTCACGAATAACCGCAATTATAGGTCATATACATCTACTACCAAGTGCTTCTAAATGAATTTCTAAGTTGCATGCATGCAGAAATAACTTAACAATCCGTATAAATAAAGGCTAATTAGCCATTTAACAGTTACGACAGGTAAGCTTTAGTTGGAAAAAAAATCCCGGCCTTATTAGCAGTTTAAACAAAGCAGCAAACAACTAAAGTTGAAAATCTTTAACGGTAAAGAATAATATGCAAATCAACGACCTTTCAACAATTCTTCTTCCTTACGACAGGAAGGTTCAACACTATCTTAAAGACTCCACCACCACCTTTAAAGGGAAATGGTCCCTTTAAAAAGATTTAACTACGGCAACACGACGCCGGTCATACCTACGTCTTGAAAACTAAATAAAAAGCGCAGACACCTCGCCTGGCTAAACGACATCACCTTTAAACTTTAAAGATTGCAAACACAATCTTTATCCACAATTCTCGAAACTAACCTAATAAAAACACCACGTAATCACCTGAAAGTTTCAACCAGACGTTCCACTGCAATTCTTTCCGAAGCTTATTTGTCTGTGGAGCAAAACAACAAACATGGCCGAACATGCCACATGGCAATGAATTATAAGGACGAGCACACGAACCAACCCGTCATTCCACCTCGTCACGCGATCTAGTGGGCATTCACGAAACTTCCTAGAAAACTACGAGAACGGACTGCTATAAAATCTGCGGACAAGAAAACGATAACAATGGTGAATCTAATCCTTGAATTCCCCTGATATTATGTTTTTTATCCTTTATTAAAAATAACCAGGTTCTTAATAATTAATTACAGTCTAGCCTATAAGACTAATAAGCAATTTTAATTTATCTTAATTTCATAAATGTTAATTGTGTTAATCTAATCCTTGAATTTCCCTGATATTATGTTTTATCCTTTAATAAAAATAACCAGTTCTTAATAATTTATTACAATCTAGCCTGTAAGACTAATAAGCAATTTTAATCTATCTTAATTTCTTAAGTGTTAATTGTGTTAATCTAATCCTTGAATTATTATGATATTACGTTTTTATCTTTTATTAAAATAACCAGGTAATAATAATAATATTTATTCACAAAAACATAAACTTTGACAATAATTTAATTTTACAGAGAAGTATGCATATATAAATAGATTCTACATAAATTGAATAACAAAAGGTAGTAGTGGGGTAAAAAGTCCTGTAGGAGGTTCATAATAATTAATTACAATCTAGCTTAGACGACTAATAAGCAATTTTAATCTATCTTAATTTCTTATGTGTTAATTTCTAAATTATTTAAAAACTTATAATAGTGTTGATTGTACTTTAACAAGTCATTTTCACTTTCTTAAGCTGGGTATTATTATTTCTACACATTTTACACTACGCTAACTCAAAGGAATCGCCTATATATTTCGGGTTTGCTTTGAAATCAGGTTTTTTAAATGATTTTTTTTTGTTTGTTGATTCTAAATCGTCCGTTACTTAGATACGTTCGTCCGTCCGTTACTCGGTGATAGCGTATTTAGAAAATCGTCAAGAAATATTTATATTTACAATATCCATTATCGTTTTTTTATAAGAAAATATCTCAGATTGACTCTTACCCTGGCCCTCTTTACTCCCGCCTTCTTTAATTACTTCATCTACCCTTGCTAACTTTCTAGCTCTACCCTTACCACAAATCCACTGGGAGCAATTAAACCATCGCGTAATCTTTATTGTGTGACAAACGTTTAAAGAAATACCGCGAAATTGTGGGAGGGTAAAAATTCTGGAGAAAAATTGAAGTCACAGTCAGGGTACTGACTTTTCATTCTTTGATCTTTAGTGTGTAATGATTACAATATCTTATCATATTTTGATGGCAGTGACATAGCATCATTACGTAACTTTAAGACACCTCATTATTTGTGTAATTTCCTTTGTAATATTGTATCCAATAAGTAATGAGTTTCGAGAAGATTGTATACCTATTGCTTAAATTCTACAACCGTAACAGTCCTACTGAATATTCAATCTGCCTTCATGGAGCCAAATAAAAACCCCACGCTCATTTTTTATTTTTACAAAAAAAAAAGTCGGCCATTTTTCTACTAAAGACTCAAAGTGGAAGCAGTTCATGCGAACCGATCCATACGTCAAATCCGTCTCAATGTCACACGCGTACAACGTTTTCTTTACTGCCTCTAAATCAGCAGTATCGATCACTTGAGCAAGGTGTGTCCAGTAAAATACGACCACTTGGCGTAGACCTACATTTTGAATTAACTCTACTTCGCCTTCAAAGAACGCTGTTCAAAGAGAACACAAAGTAAATGGAACGAACGTCTGTCGGGGACATCTCAACATATTACGACTAAAACGATTTGGAACCAATGAAGTCGAGTCTTTGTTCGACAATTTATCGTTCCGTTTTGTTAGTTCATTTGTAAGTGCCTTCAAAAAAAACAACAGAAAGTTAACTTTAGGCGAAGAAAACATTTTGCTCTCGTTGTTTCTGCAGGCGTTTTTATTTTGGCGCCTAATTGTGTTTCAGAGAAATATGGAATTGTAATGGAAAAAATGTTAGGAGAATTCATTAATACAAGAGCAATAAATATTCGCATTATTTCTTGGGGGCTGAGTAATAAATTCGTAATAAAGATGAAGAGAAGTGTGCGACGATAAAGGCACCCCCGCAACGACCAACGCAACGCCCTTATTCCTATACACGGTTATGACATCTCTTTACATAAAAATGTGGTTATATACAGTATGATGCGTATACTTGGGAATACGTGACTAAAATCCCGGGATATAGGTAAGTGCGGGACGGATTCGTAATATGTTTATTTTGTGATTCCCGTTCCACCTGTCGTGGCAATCAACCACAAAATTTTACGACACACAAACCGCCGAGCCGCGGCAAAGTGCGGAATGAAAACATTGCTATCACCATCAAAATCGAATTACATACGATCTGTGCGTAAACATTAGTTTATTAGGGATTCATGGCGACGATAAACAAGCAAGGTTTATGGTTATAGATAAAACACCGCCGAAGATATTCTGTCATAAAGGTTTTTTGATCTGAGAACACACGGGATATAATATCGCAAAAGAGCAAAGCAAGTATCATCTGCGAGTAATCCCTGGCTGGATTAACAGATGAATGACCTCTGTTAGACAAACAAGGTATAGGGTAGGTATTTATGCGTGCGTTAAAATAATATGAAATAGAATCGGTCGAATAGGTTCATTTAGGGCTCGAAACCTGATTACCACAGTTTGTATAATGTTCGTTCAGCTTGTTTTGTTTTACAATACTGTACGGGATAGTTTCTGTGTTTAGAATAGTTTTATTTTCAATAAAGGAATTAGCTGGGATCCAAAAAAAATCAGATTCCGTCGTTAGAGTACCTACACGTAGGGACATCCATTGCTTTTTTTTTGTGGATGGGAAATCATCAAATGAGGGATCATTTGATGATTCCGCTCTGGGTGGAGCAGAAGGGAGTGTCAGACTCTTACTGACTAAAACCCACCCGTGTTCCTTCCTTAGCCCTTTGTGTTCCGGGGTAGCGGTAACCCTTTCGGACAATCCCGCTGCCCCGGACATCCATTGCTTAAATAACATTTTGACGGATCCTGACAATTTGTAAAGCAAGTCACACCCCTTATTCGAAAGCCGTAACATTAGAAATTTTACGATAGCTACCGTCACAAACGTCCATCATTTTTTTTGCTCTGTAATTTTACGATAGCTACCGTCACAAACGTCCATAATTTTTTTTGCTCTGTAATTTTACGATAGCTACCGTCACAAACGTCCATCATTTTTTTTGCTCTGTAATTTTACGATAGCTACCGTCACAAACGTCCATCATTTTTTTTGCTCTGTAATTTTACGATAGCTACCGTCACAAACGTCCATCATTTTTTTTGCTCTGTAATTTTACGATAGCTACCGTCACAAACGTCCATCATTTTTTTTGCTCTGTAATTTTACGATAGCTACCGTCACAAACGTCCATCATTTTTTTTGCTCTGTAATTTTACGATAGCTACCGTCACAAACGTCCATCATTTTTTTTGCTCTGTAATTTTACGATAGCTACCGTCACAAACGTCCATCATTTTTTTTGCTCTGTAATTTTACGATAGCTACCGTCACAAACGTCCATCATTTTTTTTGCTCTGTAATTCGCGCGAAGGCTGCTAGGCCTGCTGGGGAGCTCTCGGCGTTTATAATGAAGTTGAGAATGTTTGACAACCCTTGCTGGAGTGGTGTCGCGCGGAAATTATAAAGGCGCTGGCTTCAGGGCTGGCACAACATTGTTACTAGGCGGTTCTTTAATTAGGTTTTGTTTACTTACGGGATTTTATTCTCTTCGATCTGAAAATTAAAAAAACATTATAAGTGAGTTGATTATGTGAGCATAGCTTAATTTAGTTACAAGTATTTTGATTAGATTTCGTAAAAATGAAAATAATTCATACATTGCCAGTATTCTGTGCACGTTGCCGGATCAAAGCGATGCGGGCGAGTACTTCGACGCCTAAAGGTCTATCCGCACACAACAGTGGCGACATGTAACCGACAGTTACGTACCGTACAGTTCCGTGACGTGCTATTCATACATGTCAGTACCGACATGACGCGTGCAGTGATTTTTAGTACCCTGCAGCAGTTTCACGTGCTTGTACACGGACCAATTCAATCAACTTTTCGTCGTCCATCTTGGAATACTGCGACCGTCTCAGGCAAAATATTGTCCGCTAGAAATTCACGTCGGATCACGGCGAGCGTCGGCGCAGCACTGACGTCACTGAACGTCACTGTCACTGACGAGTACGGATAGCGTCATACAAAATGTATGCTAGAATATCAGATTTCACTGACACCTTTTTTTTTTTGAGGATGGGAAATCATCAAATGACCCCTCCCGCTCTGGGTGGAGCAGAAGGGAGTGTCAGGCTCTTACTGACTAAAACCCACCCGTGTTCCTTCCTTAGCCCTTTGTGTTCCGGGGTAGCGGTAACCCTTTCGGACAATACCGCTGCCCCGGCAGGCTTCGGCCCTTACCTTAATTCTGACATCTCTTTGAGGCGCGCGTGGAACACGTACGCGCCGCCCGGTACAGGCCTGGTCCTGATCGGACGGAGAGTTACCCATTACTCTCCGCCCGCAGGCCCGCGCCTACGGTGGCCGGGAGTCGTCACGCGGCTCCCGACGCCCGGAGCGTCGCGGCTAGGACGTGAGGCTCTCTCCCTCGGCCGTCCCGCCACCTCCTTCGCTAGCATGACTGCTTCGCAGAAGGAGGTGACTGCCTCCCACTCCCTCTCGCCCCGGACCATGGCTTGAACCAGGGCCGGGCGCGCGAGGTCGCCGCCGCTGCCGATCGCCTCTACGAGAACACGGCGGTGCTCCGCCCAAGTGGGGCAGACCTCCACCGTATGCTCAACCGTGTCCTCAGGGTGATCCTCGCAGTGGTGACACCCGGGCGTTTCCTCCCGCCCGATGGTGTGCAGGAACCTCCCGAAACACCCGTGTCCGGTGAGCACCTGCGTCAGGCGGTAGGTGAGGGCGCCGTGGCGCCTCTCTAGCCACTCCTCAAAGAGGGGTCTTATCGCCACTATTGTGGCGTAACGATACGTTACTGATCGGCACGTGTGGGCACTGTGCCGGCACTGTTGTGTTCGGATAGACCTTAAGGGTCCTTTTGTTTTTGTATTTATTTGTAGGTATATTTAGTTAGTTTAACAAAACAGTAAAACTAATTTTCATACCAACAACTGGAAAGGAAAAATATTTACCAAAACGTGTAGTCCAGTATCGAAAAATGGAAACTAGCGCAAAGAAAGTAATATGAAACAAGTCAAACGGGAACAAGGAAAAACTTGTTTGTTCGGAGTATAAGTTAAAGTTAAAAGTAGCAACACGCCCGGGCAGTTCGCGTTGACTCCACAAACGTAACGCAAACTTTACTTTTAATATCCTACCATTTACTTTTATAGAAGAAAAGTTTGCTGTATTGAATAGTTGGCAATATAAGTTACAAGAAACTTAATACTGGTTTAAAGAAACATTATTTGGCTACCGTAGAGAGTTAAGAACTCGTGATTAGCCTAGTTTTCTTGCAAATATGTTCGACTCGGTTCTCAGTCTAACTTTCCAGTTAGTCTGAAACCAAGACTTGGGACCTCCGATATTCTAACTTTAGATCGATTGCAGTGTGATAAGAAAAAACCTCTCTATAACTACTGCATTCTAGCTAGTGCCAAAATTTGCTTTTCAAGGTCGCCTAAAGTCGCTTGTAAAGTATGATGCTTTGCTTTACAAAAAGTTTATTTACTCTGGAAGTGCGTCACTGACCGACTGGAGCTGACCACCAGCGGGGAATTACGTAACATGCTAACAGTAGCAACGCAAGCAAACACGTTAAACCGTTGGTCCCGGCTGTCATTCGTAGATCTTTGACAGTCGTTACGGGTAGTCAGAAGCCCGAAAGTCTGACAACCAGTCTTACCAAGGGGTATCGTATTACCCAGTAACTGGGTTGTAGAGGTCAGATATACAGTCGCTCCATGTACTGGTATTCAGCTGCTTCCGGTTAGACTGGAAGCTGACCCCAACATAGTTGGGAAAAGGCTAGGCAGATGATGACTATCAGTAGCAATGGATTTCGTTTCAACAGCTCAACAGTATTCATTGCGTTACGTTGTTGAACAGTCAAATTTTTCGAACATATGAAGCAATATTCTGCAAAATTATTCAAACTATGATTGATAGTATGTAACGCAATTAGGGTACCGATTCAGCGTCACCAACCCGAGCGTGAAGGTTCAGTTTCGCTCACTGTTCAAAATAAGCGCAAAGTTTTCACTTCAAAAACAACAAGCATTATAATAAAAAAATACCGGCCAAGTATATGTCGGACCACGCACAATGAAGGGTTACGTAGTTGGAATGAATTTATCTCAAGAACAAACTTAACATCGTAGTTGAAAATCATGTTCTCCCATACATACCCACTGAAAATCTAAGTTTGTACGCACAATATTGAGAGATTTACCATGTTGTTTTAAGACCACAGACTTCTTATAGGTTTTTCTATAATTAAAAAAAAAAATACAGAAAATAGTCTTATACCTATAGGTATAGGACTATTTTCTGTATTTTTTTTTATTTTAGGCTCAGTAATTTCGGAGATAAGGGAGGGGAATGGTCAAATTCGTCTATTTTCATAAATAGCTTTAATACAATTTACTTTACATTATGAAAAAAGTATATTTGAGATTCTCACAGTAAGCCCTTCCATTTGATATGTCACATGGTACAGATAGCGAAACTTTTTTTTTTTAATTTTCTCTTTGCACCCCAAAAATTACCCCCATATTCAAAATTCATTTATTTACGTTACCAGTCTGTGTTTGGGTCACAGAGATTCATATGTGTACCAAATTTCAACTTAATCGGTCTATTAGATTCGGAGCAAATTGGCTGTGACAGACGGACGGACAGACAGACACACGAGTGATCCTAGGGTTCCGTTTTTTCCTTGAGGTACGGAACTCTAAAAACCGGAACAAATAAAGTGATCCCACATTTATTTCTGTAACACACGCTACGAAATTAGTTGTAATCTTGTCCACATTAAATAAAATGCATTTGTCACGCGACAACCCTACGTGGGGAGCCCTTGGTTGTGAGGGTGAGCTCAGGCGAAGTACAAGTAACGAAAAGTCACAGTTTTATGAATTTGAGTTATTACGGCGCTTTGTCAAGAGAATTGGAGTCCAATTTGTACCTGATGATTTTTTTTTTATAGACATATTTGTCAAAGTAGGGTTGTAGCAATTCAGTTTATTGTAACTTTTAAGACTCGTTTAGCTTTTAGAAGTTCTAAATTAAATAAGGTTGGATTTTTTATTAACTTTTAACAACTCTGAATTATTCTGATTCTGTTAAAGTTTATACGAGAACGCAGCAATTTGTAACAATATTAATAAAACCACAGAACAAACTTATCTAAATTCAAGAGCAATCCCTAACATCCCAATTGCTATTCTAATACTACCTACGCCAAAGCAATCTAATTATAATTTGAACAAAACTTTGTAACAATAACCTTCAGAACACAATTCAGTTTGCCATTGTTGACCAAAACTTAATTATTCAGCAGTAACGTAGCCGGATCAATAGAGCGCTGACCTAACGCAATCGATTTAAAAAAAATAACAACACCCCTAACTAAACAATGCAAATGGCCGCTAGTATATAGCATGGCGTTGTTACTGTATTCTTAAGAGCAGTGTTGCCAGAATGTTACTTTTGTAACATTTTACGTTACTTTTGGCCCTGTTATGTTACTTCCATGTTACACGACGCAAGATGTTACTGTTACGTTACATTTCGTACTTGAAAAACATTTCGAATTTTACAAACAACATACCTACCTATTGGCAGACCTTGTATAACCGATCAAATGAAAATAATTATCGCAAACACACGGCGAAGAATCGAGTTATTTCCCGTTTTGACAAAACTCGCATTGTATAGATTTTTCGTACAATGAGAAGTCAGCTTATACTGGTTATGTATAGCTTGATGTGCAGCCATGCGTACCGATGATTTTATCTTTTTCGCCGATTCGCGCACTTGCAGAACGAGTATATTCTATTCAAGAATTAATGGCTTTGTGCTTAAGTTACATTACAGACTAAGAAATAATTACATATTTATTTATTTCGGGTTTCGATTAATCGACCGCTCCAAAATGTTTCTACAAAAAAAAAAACTGTATTTTGAGCTATTTAAACAAATATTCCTTAAAAAATAAAATGTTACTTTTGTCATCAAAAGTTACTTTTTGACTAATGTTATGTTACTTTTGACAAAAGGGCACGGGCAACACTGCTTAAGAGTATGCAAGTGTGCGAACTATTTTCGTAAATCTTCACAATGCGTGGACGTATCTGATGCATCTGATTCTAATTGCGTAACACACTATCAATCTCAATCTGAATCATTTTGAAGGATATATTGGTAATCCATTGCTTCATATGTTCGAAAAAATTGTCTGTTCAACAACGTAAATAACGCAATCATGAATGTTTTTGTACTGTCAAAATTAAACCCATTGCTACTGATAGTGTGTTACACAACTACCCCGCAGGATGCAAACTTCCATAGTGTCATTCATAGAAAATATTTTTGAAAACAGAACGCTGCGTTTAAAAATACTGACAGAAAAAAGTGATGCTGGAACACTGGGCTACAATGATGTCAGACGTACCAACTTCTTGGTATACATACCAGTTTTTAGTGTCACGTACCATGTACCAAGGCTACTCAGTCCTTGTACGCAAAAATACCAAGATTCGCCGTTGACCGACAAAAATACACTGACAATATAGAATAATCGACAAATTTCAGAGATTCATGTAAAAAAAATTCCAATCAATTGTACGTGCTTATAAACGATTAATATTCTTCAATTGATGAAAGAATCGAGTATTTTCAAATAAAAATGATCAATTATTTAATATTTTTTCTGAACATGAAATTGAATCTAACACGGACAGAAAATCGCAAGTCAGTTGTCTGCTTTTACCACTGTCGCCACTGAACGGTTGGTGAAAGGTCTACTGCGCCATCTTCGCACTTCGCATCTGATTTCTTGTTTACCTTTTTATATACCCTTATTACCCTTCAGTGTCTCGGCCTCGGCTTGCGTACGATTTGAAACCACGAAGCAAAAGAGAAAAATGAAAGTTTGTTCATTAGTTAATTTCGGATGACCGGATTCGTTGTGTGTGAATTGTGTGCGCTGTGTTGAAAACGCTGTGCGTTTTTATCCAGAAAAATAGGTAAAAAAAACTTTTTAAGTTAAACGGTTTTATGTTAAACATACATTGCAATATAAGATAAATGTACTAAAAACCAAAAAATAATAAAATAGATACAGTCGTGGGAATTATAAACATATGCATAGACTAGACTAAAATAAAACCGTGGGGCACGTCAATTGTCTACAATCGTTGATTAAAATATTTGTTTTGTAATCTAAATATATAAAAGAAGATACTGACTGACTGACTGACTGACTGATTGGTGACTGACATATCAACGCACAGCCCAAACCGCTGGGTCTAGAGACACCATATTTGGAACATAGGTTCATTGGGAGGTGTAGGGGTGCACTAAGGAAGGATTTTTTAAAACTCAGTTAAGGGGGTAAAACGGGGGTCCAAAATTTGAATGCATTATGTTTTCCCTTGGACCACGCGGGCGAAGCTGCGGGTTACATCTATAATTAGGCAGTTGTTCAACCGACAACGAGGGCTAGAATGTGGAAACAAGCTAGCAAGCTCGATTATAAGCGAGTTTTAGGGTTTCATAGTGGTGAGCGAGTAGTACTTTTATCATATGTTTTGTCGATTAAAGACAAACTACGAGCAGTGAAACGATTCCTCGCCAGCCAGCAGTGTGAATGTCCAACGATAAACTAGTTGAAACATCTCTTTTATTTGCCCCACGGTTTTATTTTAGTCTAGTCTATGCATATGTTTATAATTCCCACGACTGTATCTATTTTATTATTTTTTGGTTTTTAGTACATTTATCTTATATTGCAATGTATGTTTAACATAAAACCGTTTAACTTAAAAAGTTTTTTTTACCTATTTTTATTTTTTGGTTTTTAGTACATTCATCTTATATTGCAATGTATGTTTAACATAAAACCGTTTAACTTAAAAAGTTTTTTTTACCTATTTATATTTTCTAGTTTTTAGTTTTTATTTCGCATTCTGTTTAATTCCTTTAGTGCTTCATTATTGCAAGGTTTCTTGCCCGTTAGTTTATTGCAGTCCAACTCCTCTATACGTAGTCCCTGCAAAGATCTTACTCTACTAAGAGCCACGTAGGCTTGACCTTCTTCAAACAGTTTCGCACCTAAGTATACGACTGCGTGATCCACAGTGCTGCCCTGCATTTTATGTATTGTAGAAGCCCATGATAGTATTAAAGGCAACATTCTTCTTTCAGCCGTCCCGTAATTGTACTTAGCTGGAAACTGTATGGCTTTCGGGTGTATAAGATGTACTCCGTCTCTTGCGAAATCAATTCGGACGGAAGGTACATCTGTTGCATACATCTGAGTTCGACGAAATTGAGGCCAAACGATTTCGTTGATGTAGCCTATAGCGCCATTTACTAATCCCTTTGAAACGTCAATATTGGACCGTAGCATGACTTTTGCCCCCACAAATATTTCCAGTTCCGCTGGTAAACCCCCAGTTTTGTTGATATCAGCTGGTATTATAGTAGCTATATCTACATTGTTTGCATTTCGTGTGGCGTGTACTAGCTGATCCTGCGCTTTTATTTTGTAAATGCGAGCACCATTATTTCTGTACAAATTCAATACAGCAGAGTTGTGGTCGTTGACTTGTTGATTTGTGGGGTATACCCTTAACGCTTTGTCTATTGCAAACTCATCACTCGTGTCTTGAAGAAGTCTTCCCATTAAAATACTAAAATGTTGGGTTGTTAGCTCACCGACTCTCAAAGCATTCAAAATATCAATAAAAGTCTGGTCACCTTGCTGACGCATATTTTCAGTTAATTCACACAGCGTGAATAAACGCCAGAGATGTGTAGCTGGTTGGAGATGTTCTGGCTGTTTGAAAACAGGTGTTCCTGATCGTTTTATAGGAGGCAGTTGTAAAAGATCACCGAAAAGTAATACGTTTACTCCTCCAAAAAACTGATTTTCACAGTTCTTAATTTGCCTTAATCGAGCGTCCATCATGCATAACATTTGATAAGACACCATGGAAATCTCGTCGACAATCAAAAATTCTGTCTGATGCCATTGTTGCCTCATTATTCGCAAATAGTTTCCGGAAAGTGGTGACATACCTGTTATGCGACCGTCTTTCTGTACAGGCAATTTTAAAGTACTGTGTATCGTAGCTCCATTTATTAATCTAGCTGCAACTCCTGTTAGTGAGCAGACTTTAACCGCATCCTTTGCGTAGCACCTATTAATTTGGTCTCGTAATAACTTTAATAGAAAAGTCTTGCCCACACCAGCTCCTCCCGTAAAGAATATTTTTAAACGTTCTTCAGCACCTGACATTTGATTTTGTATGGACTGGGTAACTAATGTAAAAATTTTATTTTGTCCTGCATTCATAGACTGCTTAGCCTGTAAGAACTGGTCTTCATTCATTGGCAAATAAGGAACTTCTTCTTCATGGTCTAGTTCCATCGGCTCTGCGTGTTCCAGTATCTGAAATGCGTGTACTTGCGCGAATGCATTTTCAAGCTGCCTGTCACGTTCACGATATATTTCCAAGTAGGCGTTTGTTTGTCTTAAACTTTCTTCGTTGGCGAGAAACGCATCTCTGGCACTATTAAATTCTCCTAAAAGTTCGGCCTCATTGCGATACGGCATATACTGGATTAGTAAACTGTAATAATATGACTCTGGATCAGAAGCTGCTACGAAGTTAGGCACCCGTACTACAGCTGGCGTATTTCTAATAGTCATTTTGGTGTTGTCTGTTAAAGTTATAAGACGCCTTCTTGTTGTTTGCTCGTGCGGTGCATAAGCATCGGTATCGATGCTCTCTTCATTTATAACTGGCGGTTTTGTGTAGTGTGGCTCAAATAACATCGCAAATTCTATGAGACACATATTGTTAAAATCATAGTTGGGGTGCTCTGCTGGTCGCTTTTCATATCGTTCGAAAATATTGGCACAATATCCTGCTGCTTGACCAGCTTCATTAAACTTCAACACTTTATACCTTTGTTCCGCTTTACGAGTATTGACAAAAATTGTTTTTCTCGAGCTGTCACGCATACTCAAATGGCATAGCCTGAATACGCATTCGCAGGCTGAAACTTGACGTTCTCTTAATATGCGCATGCATATTTTAAACAGCTTACGCGAGACGTCAGTTTCTTCTCTTCTAATTTGTCGAATAGCTCGAGATACTTCACCATCTAGGTTTGTAGGTTCTGATTTTGACACGTATTTAGCGATGTAATACGCAATCGACTCATTTGTACCACACGGTTGTATATCCATATTGGCTTTCCACATTTTTAACAAAGCAGGACTGTAATTATTTACCCAACCATCTTCACTTTTTCTTTTCAGAACGCAAATGCGACCACCGTTGTAGATAAATTCGTTAGATGAAGGATCAATAACATGTGTCTCTAAGCATTCCGAGCGTGGAAAGTTGAAACGACAAACAGAATTATTTTTCTTGCAGGTACTAGTGTGTCGATGTATTTGACAATTTTTAACTAATTCATATAGTTCTGAAGTTTCTGGAGGAATGGCAGTACTACAGACTGAATCAATGCGAGCTATTCCTTCAGGTGTCGCAACAGACGGGTGATCTTCGATCCAAACAACCATATGCAAATGAGGACTTCCTCTGTTCTGAAACTCGATTCGCCACCAATGATCTTTAACTTTACCGCCAAATATTTCAGTATCAGTTTTAAGAAACTGCATTAGCGCATTAACACGTACCATAAAATGTCTACTCACAACAACTGGATACATCTCGATGAGTCTCTGAGTTTCCTGAATATCTATGTCATCTGGGTCAATGTGCTGTTTACCATCACTAACAAGGAGACCTCTTTTCATATCCTTCCAATGAAGATCATTGCAGCTCAATGTAACAAAATAAGTGGGAGGTCCTAAACATCTGATTTGTGCTATAAGATCACTAAGAGCACTACGCCAATAAGCAGCGGAACCTCTTAGATTTTTTAAATATAAGTGCAGGTCTTCCACTCGATTGCCGTTTTCACCTTCAACTTTTCTGGCACAAGCTGCAATGGTTGATTTAACTCGATAGTACTCAAACATTGATAGAGCATAGAATAGGTAATCGTTGCGCTGAAATCTAACATCAGCACCTAATAAACGAAATTGATAGTAATCCAAAGGACTTATATTTACGGGCCGTTGTTCTTTCAAACCATTTTTACCATACGGGAAAAGCTGATACCATGCGAACTCTTCTGCTTTTAACTCATAAGCGTCATTCACAATATTATTATTTGTCTTTCTTCTGATTTCGTTTACATTTTCAGATACCTCTAGCTCATCTTCAACATCAGGTTGGACGCTATCAATAGGCAACATTACAGATGTTTGTATAGGTATAGTTTCAGATCTCAGATTCGAAAGCGGTTGTTGTACTTGTACATCCTGATGAGTGATGGCATCTTCCTGTTGCTGTACTTGAACACCCTGACGAGTGATAATATTTTCCCTCAAATGTACGTCTACGCGTGTAAGGGTGTACGCGATATTACGGGATCCGAGGCATCTTTTACAGATGCGGCATAGTTCTTGTAAGTTGTCGCATTCTATAATACAGGCTTTGCCATTTTCTGGTGTTGGTTTTCCTTTTGGGCCACAAGAATGGGAGTCAGCAAAATAGTATTTGTCTTCACCGCGAAATACGCTAACAGATTTATTTGACGCTGTCAATATTCCTGAAGAATGACTATCAAATAATCTATTTAAAGCTGTATGTAATGTAATGCCGATATTATCGGTATTTTCAGAATCTTGGAGACTCCCGAATAAAAGAGTGTCTTCATCATATTCTATAGAAAATCGGCATTCATACATTTGTAAACTTTGCCTGACGATATGAAAGTTTCGTATCTCTAAATATCCTGTTTCATCCAGTTCAGTAGGATCAAGCTGGGTACGAATCCAGCAATATAAGGAGTCACCCGCTAACATATTAGCATTCAGAATATTGACGTCCCATTGATTAGGGCTTAGGATTGCAGCTCGGACAATGTTCGCCAATGACATAGCACTACATTGTACACCAGCATATCCCGAAGTAAACACGTTGTAGTCAGCTTGATGCCATGAACCTCGAATAATTCTTGCAACATTATTAATTGTACTGAATGCATTTCGAATTTCATTTTCATTCCTTTCAGACCCTTCATCTTCAGACAATTCGGGCACACTAAGTCGTACTAAATCCTGGTCACTAATTTGGGCATTGTCGTCAATACGTACATCTTTGTAAAGCGGGTTATTTCTGATTAACCATCTTAAAGCACTATAGACTTTTTCGCGACATATTGTGAATTCCCTGGTGATGTTTAAATTTTCTAATCGTTCGGTTACTACAATAATGCCTACCTGGCTTGCAGATCTTGGTAGCATACTAGGCAGTCTTTCACTGACTTCAAAGATATCTTGGGCAAATAAAACTGCCTGTCCGCGAAAACCGTACTGCCCATAGATGCCACTAAATTTCACGATTTTAACAAAGGGAATAATTCTGCACAGCAAACGTTGTTCCGCCTGTGTCAATGTTTGAATGACGTCTGGTATAGAACCTGGATCCAGATTATTCCAGTAAGCTTTTGGTGGTGCTGTTGTTTTATTACTATTAACATGTGTTTGACAGCGGGAACATAATAACAATGATATTTTCGAAGTTAACTCCACAGGTAAGTATGTTAATGCAGTAGCGTTGTACCGAACTGTACGAACTTGATTAGGATAACAACGTTTGGTACAAATATCACAAACATGTATACAAATTGTGTTAATAGCATTCTCGAATGCCTGCAGATTATTAGCTCTGCATTGCTGGGTACGCTCTCGTTGTTTATTTAACCTCGTATCGCGATGTTCAGGCGTTTCTGAACCCAACTGCTGTCTTTGTCTTTCACGGCTTTGTATTAATCTAACTTCATATTCTTCAGGCGTTTCTGACGCTATCATCTGTGTGTATCGCTCACGTTGCTTTGTTAACCTGGCTTCATATTCTTCAGGCGTTTCTGACGCCGTCATTTGTGTATATCGCTGACGTTGCTTTTTTAATCTGGCCTCATATTGCTCAGGTGTTTTTGACGCTAATTGTTCCCGTCGTTTCTGTAATCGACTATTTCTATCACCTTCACTTTCTTTAGCTCGTTTTGCTTTATACTTTTCTTTCGCTTTTTGAAGCCTTCGTTTACGTTGTGTTGCAGTTTCTGTTTTATTTGTGTTTGTATTTTTTATATTTTTTTTTACCATTTTGTTCCCACGAGTAATGGACATTTAAACGGTCGACCCCCCCAGAGGTCCAATAAAGGGGCAAGGCTATGTACAACAAGATGCGCCTGAGTCTTGAGGGGAAAACGCTAACGACATATCATTTTTATCCACCCTAATGCCATACAGTTCTCGGCGCGTTTTAACCTTGCACCTTAACTTGGGTGGTGTACCGCTAACGACGTATCATTTTTAGCCACCCTAACGCCACACAGTCCTCAACACGATACAAAATCTTGACTTGGGTGGTGGATTCAGGCTGGATTAATCAGATACCTAAATTACAGATTCAATTTCTAAATTTAAATCTTATTATTATACGCCATTTAGTGGCTGCGCCCATCTTAAATATTGAGGTTGTATAGTGCACTGTATTCTTCTTGTCAAGCTCTTTTATTTGATACCCATATTGGTGGGATTGATAAAAAATTGTTATCAGCCATTTGGTAGCGGCGGCCATCTTAGATTTCAATTTTGCATAGTAAATTGTATTCTACTTGTTGAGACCTTTCATTTGATACCCATATTGATGGGATTGATAAAACCTACGTTATCCGCCATTTTGTAGCGGCCGCCATCTTGGATTTCAATTTTTTATAGTATATTGTATTCTGCTTGTTGCCCCTTTTCATTTATACCCATATTGATGGGATTAATAAAACATAAATTATCCGCCATTTTGTAGCGGCGGCCATCTTGAATTTATAATGATAATGAATAAACATAATTGTATTGTCACCAAAATCCAAAGTGTATACAAAATTTCAGATTAATCGGTTGACAGGAAGAGGGTGAAATTTGAATTCCTAAATTTGACCCAAGAATAAAACAAACGGGGTGAGCTAAATAAAACCGTTTAATAAAAAGGTACGGATGCTATTTATCGACGAACACATTTGCCGTTCTGTGAGTTCGATCATGAGACATCACTTGATCAGTTTTTCCAAAAGAATTATAACCCTATTTTTCGCAAGATTTTAGTATCCGTTTAGACCCTGGACTACGGGTATTGTTAATTTATATATCTTTGTTCGCATTTGCAGTTCATACATTTACAAACCAGGGCCCAAGGACCATGACCCATTGCTTTTTTCTTCGAAAATATTCATTTGAGACCATAAACAACATTCTGAAGCAAAGACGATAGGCGAGTGTCAATCAGCCAGTGTTCGAAAGTGCTCCGTTTTGTTGTTCTTCATCCTTCGTCCTTACCGTAAGTGAAACACTCAAAAACTATTTATTTTACGTAAACCTTCGATTGACCTTGGAATTCCTCGTGTTTTTTCTCATAAACATTTTCTCAAATATTAATTGCTCTAATTACTAACTCAGCAATGTTGGCATTTAAAATAGAAAAATTTAAGGAAGTAAGTCTTGAGTGCTCCGAAAAAAAAACTGAAATATAAAATCTGCACTTTCATACTATCGAGCGGGTTATCTCGTCAGTATTTTTTTTTCTTTTTCGTTCATTGCATGTCGACATATTTTTTTTATTGTGCACGTTTTATTGCATGTGCTATGACATGTTTTTGCGTTTTCGCGATTGTAATAGCCGTGGTGATACTGGTGATGGTGGTGGTGGTAAACTTACCATATTTTTATCCAGGTAATCATGTCATCTGCAAGTGAGGACGAAAATGATGAGAACGACTCGGGGAACGGGCCCCCCACGCCAAAAAAAATGCGACTGGCTCCTGGAGGTGCAAAGGTCAAAAAACAAAAACATCGGGTTCAAAAATATCGAGTCGAATGGGAACGAGATCCGCAATGCTCGCCCTGGGTCGTACCGGACCCAGCTTCGAATACAAAAGCGAGGTGCAAATGGTGCAATGTCATCCTTATCGCTGACATCAGTTTAATCAAAACGCACAAACAAACAAAAAAACACGAAAAAAACGCTGCAGCTTACGACTGTAGCTCCTCAAAAGTTTTGACCAAATTTTTCAAAACTCAAGCTTCGTCAAATGCTCGGGATAAAAATATAACGGACGCGGAGATCAAGATTTGTGGTTTTATGGCTGCTCACAATATTCCATATGCCGTGGTCAATGATCTCATTCCATGCATGAAATCGGCATTCCCAGATTCAAAAATTTTGGAAGGAGTATGCATGAAAAGACAAAAGGCCACAAAAATCGTCACCAACGTCATCGGTGCTTCTCATAAAGAGGAAATCGCGAACCATCTCAAAAAACAGAAGTTTTCGATCTTAACCGATGACTCCACGGATTGTTCCAGCGTAAAGACAGCATGTATTGTAGTTCGATTCTACAATGAAGATTTTGGACGAATCACCAGCATGTTTTGGGAATTGTCGAGCATTTTTCCGGAAGACGATGCAGCTCAGGAAGGAGCTAGTGGTCGGCACTTATATAATTTGCTCATGAAATCGTTTGAAGAAAAAGATATTCCCTTAGCGAATATATTGGGGTTTGGTTGTGACGGCGCATCGTTCCAAGAGCCAAGCCCGAGAACTTGCAAGCTCTCCAGCGCTTGGATGACGAATGGCGTTGTCTTTCGCTCGACGAAATCCCTGAAGACGTGGCCAAGGAAAAAGAACCCGACATTTTTTGGCACAAAATTTCACAATTGATCGACTCTGAGGGCTGCAAAAAATATACACAACTACCATCATTCGCATTGGCAGTTCTCTGTACTCCTCACGCAAATGCCGATTGCGAAAGAGTTTTCAGCAAATATAATTTGGTGAAAACAAAAAGTCGGAACAGGCTGACGGTAGAGAACATTGAAGGCGCTATGCTGGCTTCGCAAGCAGTGAAACTGAACGCCAAGTGTTGTGCCGCGTTTGAGCCGACGAAAGCGATGCATAGTCGAATGACGAGTGCAATTTTGTACGAAGGTTCAAACAAACAAACAGCGGATGCAGAAGATCACCGAACTATAAGCGATTTGGACGTGATATTCGAGGAAATCTAAATCTAAGTCATTAGCGGTGCAAATATTGCTCAACAAACTTCTATTCAACGTTTTTTCAATAAATATATTAATAACTTGTTACGTGATTCGTTAATAAATAAAGATAACATTGCTCACATGGTTCATTACGGTTCATATAATTTGCCAGATAAATACCACATCCCACATTAAAATTATTATCGCCCGATCATTTTACTGCTGATACTTATAGTGAAAGAAGTCGAAAATAGAGTCTGCATTTTTTTCGGCATCCTTTGTTTACGTCTGAGTTATTTTCTATTGTTTGCTCAAGCGAACCGTCGTTTTCCATAAAAGATCTTCGTTACAAATAATTTATTTACTTTTTTCAATATATTTTACATATTATATCCGAAATGCAATAAAATATCAAAAAAAAAAAAAAATGTTAAAAGTGATATTTCTTCCGTGTGTTCGATAATTACTGCCCTCTATTAACGGTCTACGAAATTGAAATGTACATTTTTTTACTGGGATGCGATTTCGATTTCCCACACAGCTCCCAGAATTAGAACATTTCATATTTTTAACCAGCATGTATTATTACGTTATATTAAAGTAAATCCAAATCTAGGGCACCCGTATCGTATTTTTCAGTTTTTCGAAATTATATACTTTTCATTCATAATTTCAACTTTGTAATTTTGTGTATTCTAAAAAGACGTAAGCGCCAAATGACGTCATGCTTACGGTGGAATGGCGATAAAACCTTTGCTTTACTGTGACCCGTCAAAAAAACTGTTAGATGTCACTGTCATATATCATTTGTCTCTGACCTCTGTCGTTGTCACTTTGTCAACTTGTGAAACTCGTCGGCGTATGTTTGTTATATTTTTCATTGGGATCTATTATATTAGCAAAATATTAATCAAACATTGATGATAACAACAATAAGCAGCGTATCGAGGTGTTATGAAAAATATTGTTCAATTCAACTTGACATTGACATGATTGACATGTCTTGTTTGAGTTTTCATCAGACATTGGAATGCGCAAAGGTAACTCCTCATTCCACCATTTATGTGACGTCATCACATGTTTTTTGTTTTTTTTTTTTTTCTCAGAAATGTTGAAATAAAAAAATATAAAATAAATATATTTGAACTCAGGATACGAAAATAAAGAAACGGTATTTTTGTTTTGAAATGTTGTCAATTGGCAGCGCCAGAGCGGAGCACAGGCGTACTAGTTTCCCGTCTCGAATACCAGCTTTTCAGCCAGCTCGGTACAAGGATTTCTAGGTGGCCATCTAACATCCCTGCTGGGCTATAAAAAAAGATCAGTTTTACTTTATGAAGTTTCGGTTTTACTGACGCCTTTTAGCGCTTTTTTTTTATTTTAATGAAGCTACTAAAAACTGATAAAATTGGTCGCACGGCTACACATTAAGCTATAAAAAACCAGTATAAGCTGACATCTGATTGTTACGAAAAACCTATACAATGCGAGGTTAGCTAAAACTGGAAATGTATAGCTTGATGTGGCGCCGTGTGTACGTACGCATGTGTGTATAGTATCGTATATGTGGTGCAGGCGAATCGGGAGCGGCGCTAAAATGCGATCACGTCACGCTATGAACTTAGGGCTGAATATTGATTTATCCCTAATAAGGGGTCCTGTTAGCGGTCCGGCGAGACGGATGAAAGTAAGTAGTCTAGTTTGTATTGACTATCGGATACTAATGTTATTCTTAAAGGTACTATATTTTTTCATATTATTTTTAGTATGTTTATTTGAACTATGCTCCCTACCATCCTTGAATAACAGAATCATATTTATTGATAGTAATATAAATAAAACCACTACAATAGGAATATTCACATTTAACTAAAGAGAAACAAAAATCTGCTAAAGTATCTCAAACTGCTGATTCAAATTGCGCAAATATTATTCCCGATCAACAGTCGCACAATGAACAGCGCGCTTTACAACGTCACCCCATGTTTATCCCTACACCTATGGCTTCCCCAATACTGCACCTTATAACTTACGATCACGATTCGAACGCCCCCTGGTGCCCATAAAATGCAACATCTATGTCTACGGTCAAAGTTTACCATGATATTGTGTGTTTAATGAATTCCTTTCTTATCACATTCGTGTTTTAAGTAATTGGTAGACAGCTAATGGATTAACCACATTTTTTACTAGTCGTTACCGTGAAGATATCACGCTTTTATTACACAACAAAGTAATTATTTGTTAATAGCTGTATTATGTTGTGATTTATGTAATGGTGGCAACACACCAGTGTAATATGCATTATGTGTTTTTTTCGTAAACAAAGTTTAGTTTGATATTTCACCGAAAAAGACTCGCCCACATGGAACTTAAAAACATAACTGGCGAAATATGGGTTTACCTACTATAGTTCACCTCTGCCGGCTCTGTCTAACCTTTCGGGGAATTAGGCGTGATGACATTATGTAATGCCACACTGAAAAAAGTGACACAGCTTCAGGAGACCAACATTTTCCTAAATAAAACAACGAATCAAACCGAAAGTCAAGATCTTCAAAGTGTAGACATTTCTCTCATTTGATCCCCATGAGAACAGAAAAAAGTGGCGTGTAGTCACTGGCAAAGAAACACATATTTCAGTGACACATCCAAGAGACAGTCCACACGGCGCGTTGCGTCAGCGTTGCGTCGACGCAGCGCTGCCGTTGCGTTGTTTTACTTACAAATAATCATAGTGTACACATTGTGCGCTGCGTCACGCACACATGACTGACAGCAGCTCCCGAGACGAAGCGGGAGGGGTGTAATTACCTGCGACGCCGGAGCGTCACCGCTCGGTTGCATTGATAAAGAAGAGACACGCGAACGTTTATTTCGATTTATTGCAACTGCGTCAACGGAACATTACGACTGCGTCCTAGCAACGCTGCGTTGACGCAGCGCCCGTGTGGCCGGCAATGCGTTAAAATTCATGCGTTGCGACGACGCAACGGGCTGTTTGTATTGGCACCAACCGAGGATATCTAACGCAGTTATTTGTTAGTTATTAAACCTACAAAACGCATTCTCTTCCCATTATTTCCTTTAGTAGAAATAAAATAAAGACTAACATCAGTAAAGGAATGAAAGAAAAAATAAACACAGCACAGCACTACTATAGTATTTATATCTCACGAAGCGACGCGCACTTTACTTCTGGTTACCATACGCCGTGAATGTCTATGTAGGCGTAGGAACTCTCGTTACCAACCGAGACAATGGCGAAGTGTGTGTGTGTGTGTGCGTGAATATATTATGTGTTGAACTGCTGACGCTACTTGTGTTCACGCAAACATTCACAGCGTGTTTGTACACTTAGTAACCACAAGTATAGCGCGCATCACTTGGCTTTGTCTGCTTTGAAATCTACTTTAACCATATAAAAGACTAGCTGCTGCCCGCGACGTCGTCTGCGTGAAGGCTCTACAGCACCAAAAATACCTAAGATGCCAGTGTCGCTATAGCATTATAAGTACACAACTTTTAAAATAGTATTAAAATATAAGTTGTTTTTGCAAGCGAAGCAAGTGAAGAGAGTTATATGGGAATTCTGCTGAGTTCAGTCATAAGATGTGACTGAAGGAAATAGAGAAAATAATGCAGGAATATATTCCAGGACACAAAAGAGTAAAAATACGTACAAAGGTTACAACACTTCTCTATAAACTACGTTGGTAGTTATGCTGCCAGGAGGTAAAATGTAAAGAGAGTCAGGACTGGTGATGCGGGAGCAAGCGACGTACAGTTGCCCGTGTGAGAAGCAACTCGTCCTGAGGTCAACACCCGCTGCCCTCAGTATCTGCCCCTGCGACTTATTGATGGTCATCGAGAAGCAAACACTCACGGGGAACTGTACGCGCTTGAACTGGAATGGGAAATTATGAGGTATGAGGGGAATGCGTGGTATAAATACTGCCTCGCCGACGCCACAACCCGTAAGAATTTCCGCCTCAATGGTGTGTCTGTGGAGCGAGATGACTTTAAGGCGGGTTACACAATTTCGGAGGAGATAGGTTCCGAAGAAGCATAATCGGAACACAGACCTTCGGCTTGATGGTATGCGCTGGAAGTCCACTTGCTGACAGGGAGCTCAGAAATTCCACGGGATAACGGGTGGCGTCATCTTGCTCGACAACAGTGTTTATCGAGGTGTAGACCACTTTATTCCCCTCAATTTCCGAGAGAATGCATTCGTTAATTGCTGCAGCCTGATCATTTTTGGGCATCAAAATGGCCCGCTCACACACCCAAGAATTCTGCTGGTGCGGTATACGACTGATGTCCCCGTACACACAGTGAATTAGTTCTTCTAAGCTGGATACCACTCTACCGAGAGACTCTGGAAGCACCACCTGTACACCTATCTCTTCTAGTAGAGTGCCTTCGCCAAGACTTAGAAGGACATCGGAGAATTCTTGAGCACGTGCATTGCCGCCGAGCCGAACTCTCATATTAATGGTCAAGCGCAGCGTACGAACTCGTGACCACAACGAAGATCGTTTCAACGAAGCATTCACCTCGTCAGCACTCGAGCCCCGCGTCACCACGGGAAGAGTTTGCCGAAAATCACCACTGAACAGAACTGTGACACCACCCATCAAATGTTCGTTCCTGCGGATGTCCTGCAGGATTCTGTCCACGGCCTCAATTGCCTTCCTATTGGCCATCATACACTCATCCCATACGATCAGAGAGCAATCCTTAAGCACGTGTCCTTTATCGCTGTCAAACTCAAACTCAAAGCATTTATTTCAATTAAACCATTTACAGGCACTTTTGAATTGTCAAGAAGTCGGTCAGTCAGGAAAAAATGAAGCTAGTTGCCCATTCCAAAGCGTAGTAGGTACCTATGGAGAAGAACGGGCAAGAAACTCCATGGACACTCTTTTTAAATTATATTTTTTACAAAATTATTAGTTACATCATATGTTGAATTTATAAATATGTGAGAACGATGTAAAAAATAAATAAAAATCAAGTACGCGTTAAAAGTGTCCAGAGTATAGCAAATAGTAACAAAATAACAATCCAAAAATAAAATAATTAAAAATAAGCCGTGGCAGCTAAAAGATGACCAGCCCCAACTGACGGCGCCCGTTCACGAACATGACGCATGGATCAGCACCATCTAGCTCAACCATTTTGTAGGGTTACGTGACACACCACAAACAGGCGTTTCGGCGCTCTCTAAATCGATGGGAATTTTAAACATGGCATGTGCTGTCTTGCCACTCGGAAGCAGTGTGGTAGCGATTCCCGACGACGCTACAGCAATAGCAACTTTGCCTTGCCTCCTGACCTCTGCAAGTATGCCAGTGGTAAGAAATATTTTTCCTGTTCCACCAGGAGCATCCAAGAAAAACATTTTACCCTGGTTTTGCCCAACGCTTTCAAGGACGGTGTCATAAAGTTTTTGCTCTGAAGAGAACAAAGCGACATGGTCATTTCGTATGGTGGTCATTTCGCCCGGATCGTAATTTGTCTCAGCGTTATACTCCCGATTTCCACGGTCTTGATACGGTGATGATTGGGGAGCTGGTAACCCATATTCGATCAGTGGATTGCCGCCGATAGAAATGACCACATCTTGAACTGAGACAGGTGTTCAGCACGCGTTCATCAGTTACTTCGACTTCGTCTCCAGTAGCACGCCTCAAAGCTCGTAGAAAATCTTCAGACAGATGATGGCGATACTTCTCCCACAAAGCTACCGGGTTCGCGACTCCACAAAACACCAAGATGACGGCAAACAGATGACGCATGCGGCGGGGACTGTCACTGACGCTAGCCTCCGCGAGGGTGTCATGAAATGAAATGATCATCATCAATGAACATAACTTTTTTGTAATACTTAACACCGCATTTTTGAATTTGTCAAAACGAACTATACGATACAACTTTTATGAAGAATATGCACATCATCATCTATGAATTTTAAGAATAACTAACTACTTACCTCGCCAACATGATCAAATTTAAATTATTAATTTCCAAAAAATGTTAACATGTAACTTGATTTGATTTTTATGAAATCTCATAGATGGCGCTGTTTTAAAACTGTCTTTATAATACTAACATTCATTAAACTATATTTCTCTGCCCAAGTTACTTAAATGGCGTAGTTTTCATAGTGAAAAGCTAGATAATAGCATGGCTTACTCAAAAACATCATTTAAATATGCGTCGTTAGATTACACGCTGTCACAGAATGCGTAAGAAAAATAAAGATTCACAGCCCCTCCCCCGTAGGTGATAGCGTGATAATATGTAGCCTATATGTTGACCCGACCTCTTAGTAATATTCATGCAAAATTTGAAGTAAATCCATGCAGTACTTTTTGAGTTTAACCCGGACAGACAAACAGACTGTTTGACAAAAATTCTAAAAACTATATTTTTGGCTTCGATATCGATTGTAGATCACGCCCCAAAAATTCTTTTTAAAAAATATTCAATGTACAGTTTTGACTTTCCTACGATTTTATTATATGTATAGATTCGGCATTGATACGATTTTTTAGGTATTGAAATAAAAATTATGAATTCATTGTTTTCAATATTTATTCCTCTTGATTGCACCTACCACTGTTTGTCTCCGCATCACCCAAAGGTTGACTGGTAGAAATCGCCTATAGCATTAAGTCCCTCTTTACACATTTGTTTTAAATACATTACATTTGTATTCATATCAAATTAACAACTCAATCTATCTTGATTATTAATAGACTTTCAGAAACCCATTAAGATTATAAACTTTCCGAGTAGAAAATATTCGTGTAATTCAAACAAATTCTCGGAAGGGATTGATTCATTAGTTACTGAGTACTTTTTGTGTTGAAGGTCATTGCTCAAGCTTGGGCCGACGGGAATTGATTAAAGACCATTAGTGCGGGGTAGTGTCTGTATCTACGGGTCGGTTGGGTCAATTTACCGTTTTGTGGTTGACATGAAATACAAATAGAGATACTCTAATACTCAGATTTTGAGCACACATTTTTGATGATGACAGATTTTGTTTAAGCAAGCAAGCAAGCTCCATAAGGTGGCAGTCCCGTAACTTCTTCTAACTGCACCTACCTTAGGTAAAAATACCCTAGTTATTAGTAACTAGGTAATGAAAGGAACTCTCCCTCTCTCACTGAAGAGAAAACTCACGGATTTGTGCATTCTTCCTACCCTCATCTATGGAGCGCAGACATGGTCACTAACCAATCGTCAAAAGTCCGCACTCGGGGTCTGTCAGCAAGCGATGGATCGCAGCAGTGCTATTCTGTAAAAATCTCACCATGAAAACTTAGGTGAAGTGAGCTGTCATTCCACCTGATGTTAGGGATTGCCTACATTGATAGTTCACTTCACGCTCACTATCACTTCATATCACGGTGAGATTTTTACAGAATTGATAGGCTGTATCCTTGGAGTTAAACTTACTGATCGTATAAGGAACTCAATACTGCGGTCACACGGCTGCCAAGCTAAAATGGAACTGGGCTGGTCACATCTGTCGCATGCCGGAGGAGCTATGGGCTAAAGTAACCACACAATGGGTCCCAAATAGCAGCAAACGACAACGCGGCAGGCCCAGAATGAGATGGCGGGACGAACTCGACTCTTTCCACAGGGATTGGCGTATGACAGCACTGGATAGGGATAAGTGGAAGGAGGAAAGGGAGGACAGAAATGCCGATAATAATAATAATAATAGGTAACTTAGTAGTAACTTTCAGCTAAAACTAGCTTACCGTTGACACGCGAAACGAATCAAATTACCTACTATCGATTTGACTACCACAAGAAATGAATCCATCTATCATCATCTGCCTAGCCTTTTCCCAACTATGTTGGGGTCGGCTTCCAGTCTAACCGGATGCAGCTGAATACCAGTGTTTTACATGGAGCGACTGCCTATCTGACCTCCACAACCCAGTTACTGGGTAAAACGATACCCCCTTGGTAAGACTGATTGTCAGACTTCCGGGCTTCTGACTACCCGTAACGACTGTCAAAGATCCACGAATGACAACCGGGACCAACGGCTTAACGTGCTTTCCGAGGCACGGAGAGATCTCGGTATGTAAAGATGGTCACCCATCCACAGACCAACCGCGGCAAACGTAGCTTAACCAAAATCCATCCATCCATCCATTCAAACTATTTTTTAACCCCTCTCATCTGCTCCACAACAACCTAATGACATACTACTTATGGAACGTTACAGCCGTAAACAGTCAACACCTGAAGCAAATAGCCCATATCTGTCTCCATAACAATGATTGCGGAAAACTTCTTTCACTTCCCCACAAAGAATCATTGCGATGAATACTTCACTACACCAGAGGCCTCACCTTGCAGGCCTCAAGGTAATATTGAGGCCGAATTACACTCCTAAGGGACACAAACTACGCAAAGGGTTGTAATTTGAGGGAATGTACGTCAAATTCGTAGGAAACCGGGGAGGTTATAAAAGGTAAACTAGCCATATTCGAGGGCACGTTTTCGCGATGTAAAGTAATGAAATGAGTGTATTAATGTGCGCTTTTGGAAGGTTAATGGTTAAGATTTGGAGACTTTAGGGTGTTTTGTAGGCACTTGGGGCCATTTTGGATGACCCATGGGTTAATTGCTTACATGATTATACAGGGTGTCCCTGGAAGTATGGATCAAATCGAATAGAGGCGTGAGCAAGGTCATTTCCAAACTTTTCAACCCTGAGAATGTCGGTAATTTTTTTTACGGTTCAAAAGTTATAACCAATTTTTGTTTTTTTTTTTTTCAATCACTGTAGTGCTTAAAAAAATCATTGATAAAAACTATCATAGGGGCGATTCTCTTAATTTTAAGAACGTTCACAGTCTGATCTCAGTCTCAATCTATCAAAAATACCTCTAATTTCCGTACATTTTGACAAGTTTTTGACGTTTCTTTGTCGCCGAGATGAGATTGCGACTAGATTTTGAACATTTTAAATTACGAGAATTGGCCTTCAGGGTTGTCAATTTAATTTTTTAAAGACCTTGCCCACGCCCCTATTCGATTTCATCCTTAGTTCCAGGGACATCTTGTATAAGGTGGTAAAGATGAACCGAATATGAATCCCACCCACAAGTAAAGATATTGATGACAATTCCAATCCTCCTAACATATTTAAGCATATACGACAGCGCTGCCTCAGTAATTTGCGTTAGCTAGTCCATTATGCGTGTTTGGTTAGTGCAAACGTGCAAATATTAATTGTTCGAGATTGTAGCTGACGTCATAAGCTTACGAACTGATGTATTGCCTGGCAACTACCAATAATCAACTAAGGCCAATTGGCTGCTGTGGTTTTGCTGGCCGACGGCTTCCGGCCAATCAGACTAACTACATATTAGTTATGGCACGCTTTGGTCGTGCGGTTACCAATCAACTAGCCGATGGATGAAGAAGATTCCTTCAACGGCTTTTAATATTAACCTACCACAAAAGAAAACCATCCTTAAATATTGGCGCTTGCAGAAACGATAAGGACATGTGGAACTCATAACACACTTGAAATACTTATTGAGTAGTTCTGCTGGCCGTCTGTCTCATCAGTTTCATTTGACCAAATGGTGCTTTCTGAGAGCAAATGTACAAGTTACTATAAAAAATACCCAAATAGCTATAGGTGTGCCTATAATATTTGAAGAGTTCCTTCGATTTCTCCAGGATCCCGTCATCAAATCCTGACCTAATGACAATGGGACCTACCTATACCTGAAACGTATACGCTTTCTAACAAAAAAAGTATTTTTCAAATCGGTTTAGCCGTCTAGGAGTAATCGGGGAACATATTAGGTCGGGGCAAAAGTATTTTCGTATTTTTCATACAATTTTTTTTTTTCTTTTATGTTTAATTTTTTATTTATTTATAATATGTATGTGACGTTTTGATCGATGACTTGTTGCCATCTTGTGGGCAATGCCATGATCCCATTGCTGTAGAAGTTTTGAGATTTTTTATCAAAAAAATCTGACAGGTAGTTTTCACAGTGTTCTTTTGAGGTTAACTTTATGCTTCCTAAAGAGTTCTGAAGTGACCGAAACAGGTGGAAATCTGATGGAGCAAGATCAGGGCTATACGGAAGATGCATCAACACATTCCAGCCAAGCTCTCTCAATTTTTGCTGAGTGGCTATAGATGAGTGCGGTCTGGCGTTGTCGTAATGAAACACCACGCCCTTCCTATTCACCAGCTCCGGCTGGCTTTTCTCAATAGCTTCTTTTGACCTCATCAGTTATTGACAGTAGAGGTCAGAATCGATAGTTTTACCCGGCGGAAAAAGCTCATAGTGGACGATTCCTTCCCAATCCCAGCATCACTTTGTTCCGAATCAGGCCGGGCTTTGCCACGGTCTGTGGGGCTTGTCCATGCTTCGACCACGATCTTTTTCGGACATTATTATCATAAGTGATCCATTTTTCATCACCCGTAATCAACCGTTTAAGAAATGGGTCGGAATTATTACGTTTCAACAAAGAATCGCAAATGGAAACACGTTGCAATAAGTTTCTCTCAGTGAGATCATGTGGTACCCAAATATCAAGTTTTTTCTTGTACCCAGACTTTTGCAAATGCCGTAATGCTGTTTTGTGATCCACATCTAGCTATTCTTCAGCAATATCATAACTACTAATATGTTGATCTTGCTCCACTTTTTCAAAAATGCCACTGATTTTATCCGTGACAGGGCGTCCAGAGCGAGCTTCATCCTTCACACTAAAATTTCCTGACTTGAAAGGCTTGAACCACATTTGTGCTACTCGTATTGATACCGCATTAGGTCCGTAAACCGCACAAATTTTATTCGCGGTGGTCGTCGCATTTTTACCTTTTTTGTAATAAAATTTTAAAATATACCGAATTTCTTTGTCACATACGTTCATGTTGCTTGCTTGAAAAACAATTGAGAAATGGCGGGAACTAGTTTTGTTTTAATTTATTGCATCTTTAGAATGTCAACATTTCATAGTATTAAAACTAGCCAGTTACATTCAGTACTGCCAAAGAGGTTTGATTACTAACAATAGATTCAAAATACGAAAATATTTTTGCCCCGACCTATTACATTAAATAAAAAGATACAGACGAACTGAGAACCTCCTCCTTTTTTCGAAGCCTTGGCGCTGGCAGAAATGCTGACGAAATTCTAAAACATTCGATTTAATATGACACAGGTAACTGAAGCCGAATAGGATAATAATAATAATAATTTACGACTTCTGTTTTTACTGATGCGCTTCAGACAATGGTGTTCATCATCATCATCAGCCTACAGCAGTCCACTGCTCGAAATAGGGCTCTCCAATTACACGCCATTTATCTCGATTCGCAGCAACTCTCATCCAGCTGCTACCAGCCATCCTGCGAAGATGGTCGCTCCACCTAGCCTGAGGGCGTCCTACCTTATATTCTCCGATTCACGGTCTCCACTCTAGAACACATCTACCCAACGGTCATCGGTTCTACGGCTAATATAATATGGACGGCCCATTACCAGTTCAGCAGTGCTATTCTGTAAAAATCTCACCGTGAAAACTAAGGTGAAGTGAGCTGCCGTTTCACCTGATGTTACGAATTGCCTCTATAATATGTCTCCCTTCACGCTCACTTCACCTAAGTTATCACTGTGAGATTTTTACAGAATCGATCGGCAGAAGTGTTCAAAACATTGAAATAGGCTAGTTTCCACCATTAAAAAATTGAAAATCTATTTAGTCCGTCAGTTAGAGTTTTGGAAAATAATGGACACGTATTTTTTGTTTTCGTAAATCAATGAATATTGACAAAGATAAAACGCATCAAAACTCGGGAGTGGAGGCTCGTGACGTCAGAACGCACTAAAAATTATACCAAAGTGTGAAGTATTGAGAATTTTAAAAGCTTCGTATCTTCGTCAATTTTGATTTACGTAACAAAAGAAAAAATACGGGTCAAATATTTTTTGATAATCTAACCGACGGACTAATTATATTTTTTCAGTTGACAAGCCTATTTATGTAGAGTAGTATTTTACAAAATACCTACCGTAAGTGGCTAACAAATACTTTGTAGTATCAACAGGGGTAAGTCAGGGATGAGTAATCGAATGTCAGTCATGGTGATGGATGCGTGTGTCTAGTAGATGCATCCTCAGAGTTGTTGTTTGTTCCTGCCCTGTCGTGATAGGTTGCGGTTTGACCTTTCACAAACAATTTAGTGTTTGATTTCTATTTCACTAAACCCGACTAAAAATAAAGTTTTGACAATGTTAACTTAAGGTTACAAAGGTCAATTTACAGTATAGCACAGTGGCAGAAACACGCAATTTACAAAACAATAAGTTACCGTGCATTCCTCTTACTTATTGATAGAAGCTTGAGCAAAAACTCACGACTCCTGTCGTAACGATTCCTCATCATCATCTGCCTACCCTTTTCATTCAGCTGAATATCAGTATTTACATGGAGCGACTGCCTATCTGACCTCCACAACCCAGTTACTGGGTAATACGATACCCCTTGGTAAGACTGGTTATCAAACTTTCCAACTTCTGACTACCCGTAACGATTGTCAAAGATCCACGAATGACAGCCGGGACCAACGGCTACACATGCTTTCCGAGGCACGGAGGGGTCTCGGTATGCAAAGATGGTCACCCATCCACAGACCGACCGCGGCAAGCGTAGCATTATCTGATCGATCGACCTGTGCGGCTGTTATTATTTTGATCAATAAAAATCTATTTATTTTTTTGTCAGTTATAATAACTACAGCCGTAAAAAAATGTAAGTACTCAATCATTTATTCCATTCCAGGTGGTAAGTAATCATTTTTGTAACAATCGTGGACCTGTCGGGCACAGCAAAAGACAAATTTTAAGGAAGAGGACTTATTAAATTTATACACGCAAACTAACTTATTCTAATTATTATTTTTATGGGAAAGTCTTTTTTGGAAAGACGTCGGTCAAGACCCTTTTTCTAAGGAACACGTACATAAGTATAGGTATCAAGTTAAAAATAAGTTGGTCTACGGCCCCTTGAAGCTCTAAAAAATCAAGCTTTTATGTCAACGTAATAAAAAAATACAGCCATTTATGCGACATATTTTGATACTCGCAAATAAATCAAAAACTATATCCCGCTGATCTAGAATCATGAAATGTGGCAAGAAGCAAGGTCTCACAGCACAAGTAAAGGAAAAAGTCCAAAAATCGTTAATTTTTAGTTTTATCACATATAAAAATACTTTTTTGCGATTACAAACTTACATTTGCATTTTTATCGATGTATGAGAGAACAATTATTTTTTTAACTAAAACGCTTAGTTTGTCCTTGGGATAAATTCATCCCAGCTACGGAATCCTTCGTTGTGCTTGGTCTGACATGCACTTGACCGGTTTTTTTTTTTTCATTTCAAATAACCGTTCACGTCAATCGAACGACATTTGACATCGTCCTGCATTCGGTATTCAAAAACGAATTGAGAATACAAGTGACATCGCACGCTACATCACGCTATCACATTGCCTTTTATTAACTCAGCAGACGCGAAGTTACAGGTTGTACCGCTCATCCGCGCAGCTTTTTCAACAGAAAGGAAAAAGGCGGGAATGAAGAATATTGGCGTGAAATTCGATTTTTCGGCTTCAATCGAAACTTTCAGTTCGTGCTAGGTCATGAAAATAATTCAATTTCGCTGTTGGTCGGCACTTCGACGGCTCTGGGTTATAGTGAAGGGCTTTTGACGTTTTCCCATAGGTAGTCAAATCGTATAGAGACGAGAACGCATGAACGTTTTGCAAAATATTCCTCGAAACAACTTTGTGTTATGAGCAACTAACCACGACTCTAGTTATGTCGAAATAATCATAATAATTTGTAAGAAAAAGGGCTATACTCCGTGACTGTAATAATGATGAAATTGGGCAGTGGGTCCAGTCGACCTATTCGATCACTCATAAATCCATCACTCAACCCAATAAAATGTGATTGGGTTGAGTGATCCCGTGGGTCCAGTTGACCAAAGAATCTTAGTGACAGATGTTTCCATATTTCAGGAAAACCGAAAGCAGTCTCTTCACAAATATCATTGCAATCTCCAACCTTAGCTATTCTCATAAAGCTTGGTACCAACACTGGAGAAGACCTCCACCACTTATAATAGAAATATTTTCCTCCAGACCGTATTTCGGCCATCGCAACCAATCTCAAAGGAGACTAGCTGACGTCGCGGTAGGTATTACAGTGCTCAAGCATGTGTGCGAGCAGACACAAGTGCACTCTCTCTTCCCTTTCTCTCATAGTCCAATGGGACGGCACGCAATCCTACACGACCGAAGAGAGATCAGGCGCAGGACCTTTCCGAGGCACGGGGGCATCACACCGCCATCTTCCAAACTTCGGACTGTTACTAATAAATTCCTTATGGAAAAACCCAATATCACTTTGCCCGATCTGGGATTCGAACCCAGGACCCCACGCTCAGCAGTCGCACTTACGGCCACGAGACTAACGGAGCAGTTACCACTTATAATACATTACCAAGCCACCTGTTTCATAATATTATATGCGCTATAAACACCAAATAACCCTACAAATGAGCAGGTTGTCCAACTATAAACGCAAGCACTCTCTCTTAACCGCAGAGGGGTTAACTCTCAAGTTGTAACGCACAGCTATCCACCTAATGACTTAAGTGCCCAGAGACATAACTGCGAAGTCCCACATGCTGTTAATTGTGGTCTCAACATGAATACTGTTTAGTTATTTGTTTGTAAGTAAATGACCCGAATTGTACTTATGGGAGTTATGTATCTTGATTTTAGAGGGCTTTGCCCAGCAGTGCGATGATGTAGACTAACAGTAACATTATCTAACTATTCAATTCAATAAATTAAACCTGGTCAAAAGTTGCCAAACTCAACCAAAGGGTCTTTCTAACCTATAAAATTTGATGTAAATGTAGGATACATTTACATACTATTTCCTTATTCATCTTACCGTTTCAGTACGTTCAATCTCGGAAGATCCATTGGCCAGATCCATGATGGATCTAATGACGATATGAGCTATTTGCGAAGTGAACAAGACAATAAAATGACCACTATTTCTCGAATAGTAACAAAGCATTATTATTTCAACAACACATACCAATCACCTCAATATTCAACATATCTCTTCAAATATCGCGTCAGGAGCGTATCTACATAAGAGACATACATAAACTATACATAATACACTTGAAACCGATACTATTTAGTTCCAGCGACGCTTCGCCTCACTAATACATTCGCGGAGGCATATTTGATTACAAGGACATAAGGCTTCAATTGTGTTACGTACGGGAACTGTCTACACATCAAATTGATTTTATGTTCCTATTTTGTAGTTACGCGTTTCAGCTGGGAGAAGTCGCTGGTATTAGGGACATAAAGTTCTAAGGTTTCGTCTTTGAAAGTAGAACTGGATCGGAGTACCTACTTGAAATCGTAAATCTTTTTCTTCAAGAAAAAGACGCGAGAACAAGCTTCTGTCCGCGACTTTATTAGCGTGAAACTTGTAAAATACACAATATACTAAAGTGACCGCCACATTTTTATGAAACTCCCTCGGCCCCCGTTGCTATTAGGTACTTAGTTTTCCCTTAACGACTTTTTTATTTTTACTCGTCTGCTAAGGGTCTTAGCGTGATGTTAAATAGAAAGGCTATTCTCAAGAACTTTTCTAAAGAATTGGAGTATCAAATGCAAAAAGAATGTTTCAAATCCGACTCGTAGTTCTAGAGATTAGCGCATTCAAACAAACTCTTCAGCTTTAGTATTAGTTTTAGATATTCAAGTATCCTCAAATTAGAAACCACATTTAATTTAAATATACAGGGTTATTTGTAAAACACCAGCAACCTCTTAAGAGGTCATTTTACTCATCATTATGAACAACTTTTACTATGGGACCAAACCTGAAATCGCGAAAAAAAATCAGCTGTTCCCTACATTTATGTTCGCATAGCTCGTAACTGATTTTTTTTCGCGATTTCAAATTCAATTTCATTTATTCACATTTCAGGTTTGGTCCCATAGTAAAAGTTGTTCATAATGATGAGTACAATGACCTCTTTAGAGGTTGTTGGTGTTCCAAGCAATAACCCTGTATATTCATTTACCAATGAACAGCACCCTAATTGCGTAACACACTATTACTCTCAATTTGAATCATTTTGAAGCATATTGCTAATCCATTGCTCCATATGTTCGAAAAATGTCTCTGCTCAACAACACAAATGACGCAATGAATGTTGTTGAACTGTCAAAATGAAAACCATTGCTACTGATAGTGTGTTACGCAATTACCCTGCAGTTTTAAACCATTGTTTTCGTAATTCAGTAAGCAAAAATGAACGCCTTATCGACCCAACAAAAAAGCAGCATTTTTGCCAGCAGAGGAACATAGCTAAGCCGAGTTTGCAAGTTCCAACTGACAGAGTCCTGAGCCCTGATCCTATTGTGGAGAACTTGCTACCAGAACGTTTACTAGAACTTTAGATGGCGAGGCGACGAAGCTAATAAACGCCGAAGTATCTAGCAGATACTACCTAGTTTATACTTTAATTGGCTGAAAACAAGCTGGTTTATCTTGATAACATTTAAATTATAGAATAGAATAAAATAGAATAATTTATTTCAGATAATTATCATCCATATCTTGTTAGTACTTAGCAGCAATATTAGCTTACAATTATGTTAGTACTTATCTTTATGTAAACTACTATATAAAACCATTCACTACCCTCACCCAGTGTTTTTGAATGGAGCAGTCAAATCGAGCAGCAATGACTTTCAAAATGCCATTTTTAGCACCCCGTAGACGCTGCAGCAAAGAAACCGATTTTTTTCGAATGATGGCCTTTTATTATTATGATGATAAATTAAATAAAACATGAATTCTGTAATCCATTAACTTTTATTTAATTTTTTGCTAAAGTTCTAAAATATTTATGTAGCATGTGTCTTATCATATGAATCATCATCATCTGCCTAGCCTTTTCCCAACTATTTTGGGGTCGGCTTCCAGTCTAACCGGATGCAGCTGAATACCAGTGTTTTACATGGAGCGACTGCCTATCTGACTTCCACAACCCAGTTACTGGTAATACGATACCCTTCGGTAAGACTGGTTGTCAGACTTTCGGGCTTCTGACTACCCGTAACGACTGTCAAAGATCCACGAATGACAGCCGGGACCAACGGCTTAACGTGCTTTCCGAGGCATGGAGGGGTCTCGGTATGTAAAGATGGTCATCCATACACAGACCAATCGCGGCAAGCGTAGCTTAACCTGATCGATCGACCTGTGCGGCTGTTATTATTTAGCCACGGGCCCCTCTATATCTATATCTTATCATATGAATAAGAAGAAGCAAAAGTCGTCCCCATTCATAAATCCGACAATGAGGACTTAGTTTCGAACTATAGACCGATTTCAATCTTATCAACCCTAGGTAAAATCTTTGAGTCTATGATATACCCCCACATTCAAAATCATCTTAAAATTTACTTAAGTGAGGAACAACATGGCTTCGTGGGGTCTCGATCCACAAATACCAATCTGACACTTTTTACCGAGTTACTGACGACAGCAATAGACTCTGGCCATCAAGCCAATGTCATATATACAGATTTCAGCAAAGCGTTCGATCGGGTCTCGCATCAAATTCTCATTGACAAATTAAGAACTTATGGTATCGCTGGAACTTTACTCTCATGGTTGAGTTCGTATCTTGAGAATAGAACTTTCTTTGTAGTAGTCAATAGTTTTCGTTCAACCGTCAGACACATATCCTCGGGCGTGCCATAAGGGTCTCATTTGGGGCCGGTTTTATTTAACTTTTTTATTAATGATATTCTGAACTGCTTTCGCCGATGTAAAATTTTTATGTTTGCCGATGACTTAAAATTTGTCAAAATAGTTAAATCTAAGCATGACGCCTCTTATTTACAAAGGGATTTGGATGAATTGGTGAAATGGTGTCAGATAAACCAGATGCTCCTTAATCCTAGCAAATGTTACCATATAAAATTTACCAGGAAACATCATCTCATTGAACAGGATTATTATATAGATGGACGAAAAATAAAAGAATTGGACACAATAAAAGACCTTGGTGTTATGTTCGAGCGGAAATTAACTTTTATCCCTCACATAGGTAATATAGTGAAAAAGTCTTCCAAAATGCTGGGTTTTGTTATCAGAAACACAAAACAATTTAAAAGCTGCAAAACAAAAATTATCCTTTATAATTGCTTGATTCGAAGCATATTAGAGTATTGTAGCGTGGTCTGGCGGCCACACTGTGCTACTCACTCATTGCGTCTTGAACGGGTACAAAAACGTTTTTTGGGGCACCTGGCCTATGCGTGCGGTTTGTCCAAGAAAATACGTTCATACAGTGATAGGCTCAAACAATTTAATATGGCTTCTCTGGACAAACGTCGACGTCTGAAAGACGCGATGTTTGTGTGCAAAGTTATGGCCCACAAAATCGACTGCCCACAAATATTAAATCATTTTAAATTCCGTGCCCCCTCGAGAATTCCTCGCAGTCCTATAACGCCGCTCTGCCCTCCGCAGAGGAGAACGGTTCTGGGTGCAAATTCTCCATACGCGAGGTTTTGCAGGGTTGTGAACAGTTGCAGTGATCGGATTGACCTCCATTTTGACGGTTTAGGCAAATTGAAAGCCAGTTTTTATAAGTATCTCCCCGAACATTGAGTTTCTTGGCCCTCCATTATCTCGCTGGCTGGTTAAATTAAGGCTAAATATTACTTATTTTATTATTATTATTTTTTTTAATAATATTTTTGCATTACCTACTTTTATTTAGTTTAATTTGTTTTAAATTAGTTAACTTTGTTTATTAGTTTTATTATTTGTTTAGTACTACTTATAGTCTTTTTAATTCCATTTTTTTTTTGTAAGTTACGACAACGTTTTATGTGCATGCAGAGTTTACCTGTAAGTGATTGTTACACTATATTCTGATTGTTGATTCTGTTAATTTGCTTGTACCAGTGTATACAATTGTTGGTGAACCAAATACATAAATAAATAAGAATAAAATAACCCGTTGTAAAACAAAAATGCTTTACAACAAACATCGTAGTCAGTCCTATTATCTAGCGTAGCGCAGTGAGTTGCTACGTAGCTACGTAGCTACGTAGCTGCGTAGCCCGTGCTACGATCGTAGCGTGGTAATTCCTACACCTATTCAGTCGTCGGAAGTTGTGTACCAGTAGGCCAATTCTGCTAATTTAAAACGTTCAAAATCTAGTCGCAGTCTCATCTCGGCGACAAACAAATGTCAAAAACTTGTCAAAATGTAGGGAAATTTGAAGTATTTTTGACAGATTGAGATTGAGATCAGACTGTGAACGTTCTTAAAAATTACGAGAATTGCCCCTCTGTTATTTCGAGCATAGTTTGTCTATTTACTTTCATTCATAAATCAGTCCAGTCAACCTGTAACACTAATTGCCAAGTATCAAAACATATTTGTACTACGGCAGACAGTAAGAATCATTTGCTGTAGGTACACACAGCTAGATACATTCCTATAAAACTATAATGACAGCGGATTCCGCAAAAACATCACAGCTCACACATCACCTTGTAAATCGACTTGTAGTTAAATTGCCTTCCTAAGTAACAAAGCCAAACCATTGATCAAATAACAAAGGATCTCCAACCTCGGTTGGAACATCGAGACATCACTTGAAATACATCGACATTTATGTACACTGGTTTCGATTAGAAGTCGATGAATCAACACTATCGGATATCTGGACTCTCGACTAAATTAATATCTGGACTCTCGACTAAATTAATATCTGGACTCTCGACTAAATTAATCTATCAAGCAATGCCCTGTTGAGTAAATTGAAACTCAATATTGAATTGTATCGATACTTCAAGTCTCAAGAATCTATATTATAGAATGGACTGCTTACATCTATAAATAGGTTCATATCTCTAGAACCAAAATCAAATCAAATCAAATCAAAATATTTTTATTTCACATAAGCCTACAAGGGCACTTATGAAACGTCAGAAGCTAGGTGCACGGTTCCAATTGGTCGTTTCCTATGGAGAAGAACCGGCAAGAAACTCCACGGTTACTCTTTTAAAAATAATTGGCTTTTACAATGTTTTCTAATTACAGTAGGTATGGGAGAACAGCGTAGGCCTGTCAACAAGTGCCAGGTACTTGATAAAATAAAAAATGATCTACAGATCTAAAATCTACAGGGCCTACAAAGTCCTCACATTTACAAAATCAAAAACTCAAAAAAAGATAAATAAAATATAAAAACCTATTAAAACCAAGTGATCATAATTTCCATTACAACCACTAAAAAGAGTTGGAGGATTAGAATTCAAATAGTAAAAAGATTAAATGTCAAAGAAGTATGTAAAAATTAAATAAAAATCGTAATTTGAGAGCAGTTAATAGACGTTTATGTAGTTATGCCGTTAATGAGATGCCAGGGAAGCCACATGTGCAGAAGCAATTATTGCCAAACTACCTTGTCTTCAACGTAGTCTTTAATCTTATAATATGCTTTTTTGATAAGGACACGTTTGATGAGGGTCGGAGGGAACGGATGCTCGGAATGGGTTTAGGTCAAAGACATACAGATATTGAGGTTCTCACAGCAATATCCGTTGAAACTTAAACATAAATTTTCTTCGTTAACCTCAAAAGTTCAAGACTCTCTGTGGGTTTAAGTTCAAGAGTCTTGGATACAAAGTCTCTTTGTTGCGATATGTGTCACGGTTTTTCCCCCTATAGGTCAAAGGTTCAACGTGTAACTAAGTGGTGTGATAAGCCGCAGACCACAAAGTAAATTATGCGTCTCAATGAAGACGAGTTTTGTTTTCATGATAATTCCAGGGTCGACGAATTGAGGACAAAACTAAATTGAAGCTCTGGTAATTGTGCATTTAACATACCAACTTACTTGCATAACTTCTTCATCTTGGGACTTGGTGAATTTTAAAAAGCATTGGTTTACCACTATTTGCATCTTATTTTACCTTATTACCTTACAATGACCACAATTGTAGCACTATATTTTCACTAATTATAATCATACTTAGTCGCTCTTGTTACAATAACGAAGGACCCACAAACGACACTACCTACAATGTACCTCGATTTTTGTGGAACAGTTACTAAAATCATGTGTCAACTTGTATTTATGTCCGCTGGCTACCGGTCAGGTGTTCACTGGACTATGAAGAGTAGTTTTTAATTGGAACGCCACTCTTCTCACGGTCTCTGTCCCGACCAAATTGATTCCGCTAATGTGCACCCTCTTTATTTCGTGTTTGTGTTCTAATTTTTAAGATAGTGAAGAAAGAAGCACTATGACAATTGTTTAAAAATATAGCATTTTACAGCAAGTGAGGTTGGATCGATGACCTACGACGCGTTCTTGACAAAGCTACAGAATGACCACCACAAATGCAGCGCAAGAGCCTAAAAACCCTTTTCAAAAGTTACCGTAATCGGAGTCGTAACACATCCTGATTATTTCACCCACAACTCCATCCGACAACATTTTTTCGCACTGTCATGGCAACTATTAATAAAACCCGCGCTTTCAAAGATTGAACACAATCTCAGAATCCATTATTTCTTTGGAATTTCCAAACAAAGCATTTTTTGCGCTCTTTTAAAGTCTACTTGTCAGCCTGAAAATGACGTGAAGTTTTATAGCAAAGGCTTCAGATTTCGATTGGCAAAAGCCTAGTGTTACGATCGTTTGATAGCTCTTAAGGCAGGCGGTCACACTAGATCGTATGGCCACTCGATTTTATAGCATGTCATGGAAGGAATTTTAGATACCTATTGGATAAGGTACTTTATAAGCTATATTTTTATGTTCAAAATCTAATGAAGCATTTAATTTGAAAGAGAGCCCCAATATTTTCGGCCTCGTTATATTTTATTTTTTCAGTAAAAGTGGCGGAAATTTAAAAGTAGGCACGATCAGTCAGCCGATACATAGACACCGGATATTAATGAAAATATCAAATCCGTCGACAGTATGTACTTAGATAGATGGCAATTTTCCATTAATCAAAACACAAATAAAGTAGACATTTTGGAAAAGTTCTCGTTTTTCTTGACAATAGCAATTTTTAAACCGACAACAACACTCGGATTACAGTTTTATAAATTGCTGCTTTTTATTTAGCGCACAAATTATGAAAAACGGAACGCTTAAGGCGAGAAGGGTCATTCAGGTGCGAAACTGGCACCCAGAGCTATTCATGGGGTATCATTTTACAAGTCAATTTTAAACTCTTTGCTCTTGGAAATAAGAGTGAACTAAAAGCTTTAGGTATTACGTTAGCAAAAACATTTGGAGGTTAGTCCATGATAATATTTTATACTTGTCTAGAAAAACCTTGCGCTAGATACTCGAATTGGGCCAAGAAAATGTTGGCATAAACATAACAATACGGAAACCTACATGGATAAAAAAACAGTCAAACATTTTGCAAATACACTGTAATAATAAAACCTAACCTAAAAATCTACAAAGAAAAATCCCACGTAAAATTCATCATTAATCAAAGCTTACCTACCGTAGTTTATACAACGACCATCGCGAGATTGGAATAGCACTGAGGCATAAAATCCCAACAAGGGCTTTTCTTAAAAATAAACAAAAAATAAGTGTAAAAAAAATATGAAATGCTGCCACAGAGGTTGACAAATTATCATAGTAGGTACACATAAAGAAAGACATTTCTTTATGGTTAGGATAAGGCATTTTGCTAAGCAAGCGGCAAATGATATACTTACTAACATGTTAGAAGGCTCACAATAGCTCGATTTCCGTAGTTAAGTGGTTACACCCAGGAAATGATCAAAGAGATAGAGAGATGGTATGAATGGCATTTCCATTTGTATGTATCGAAAAATACACTTAGAAGTTGCGTGTTTACGAAAATCGATTGAAATAAATAGGTACAGACTCGACTATTTATTTATTTCCTCCAAACACACAAAAATCCTTACAGGCTACACCCAATGCGATATTGTAGTACACTTGTTACTACACACACACAAAAATTATACAGTTCCAAAGCTTGTACCATAGCAAATTCTATATGGACTAGAAACTAGTAAGACGAATTTTAAATTACCTAGATATCTAGAGAGATCATATACAAATAGGCTTGTGCTTTCAGTCAATAGCCATTAATAAATTCACAAGATATCAAGATTCATCCAGAGCAAGTACCAGGGCTAGATAAACGTTAAGGAATTCCCTAACAACATTCTCACTAACAAATCCTCTATTGACACAATCATCTCGGCATTCATTCACGTCTCCCGAAACACACGATATTAATTTATTTGATCGCAAATTACATGTTTGTTGACGTTCTACTAAGAACACACTGTAAATACTGTAATTGTGTTAGCCTGTCAAATGTATATAATAATTTAGTTTGGTATGTATCTCGTTAGCAATTACGAGTTGGTATGAAGACGAAAATGGAAGATTTTGGAATGGTGGCGAAATGTTTATTCATGCCTGTTTGAACATTATGTTGGTGGGAAGTGTTGAAATACACGTACATATTTACTAGTGACAAATATATCTTGCTTATACACGCACACGCACGCACGAACGCACGCATTAAGGTGAATGGGAAGTGGTAGACCACGAAATTCAAATTTTCTTACGTTTTTTGCAATTTGCAGGTCAGTGTCAGCTTGTCTCTTGATCAAAATTTGATTCGCGACTATAACAAGTACGTATTTACTGAATTATAATCATAAGAAACATTCATACATCTATATAAGTGAGATTTGTACCAAAAACACTTTTCCCTAGGAGATTTCTTCTTGTGGTACAAATCTAACTTAGGAAGATGTATTAATGATTCTAATGACTATAATTCTGCGAAGAAGTACCTGTAATAGTCGCGAATCAAATTTTGATCAAGATACAACCTGATACTGACCTGCAAATTGCAAAAAACGTAATAAAAATCGAATTTCGCGATAATCACTGCGCAATCACCTTAAAAGGTATTAATAGGTTACTACTGTCAGGCGACGACAGAAACATTATCAGAATCGAAAGCCTGGTTGCTCGTGAAAGAAAGTTAGATAACACAAGGAATAGAAGCAGATTTACAACAAAAAGACTACGAATGTCAAAGTCAAAACGTTTATTACAATGTTGGTGTTATGTTATGTTAGTACTTATGATTTAACAGCCTTTTACAAGCATTATCATTCGCCTGTCCTTATCATCCTAAATTAGGAAGTTACAATCTCTGCCATTCCGACGCCTTAGCTTTGAGCAGAATTAAGCTATGTAAAACAGTCGTTGAACAATTATGCGTCCAAACAAAACACAACATAAATCAAAGCTATTCCTAAATCACACACTCAAACCAGAATAATATTATTAGAATCACGTATCGCCCCATTGTCAGTAAAATCATGGTTCTCTCTTTCAATATTCGTGCAATTTATCCGCATTGGTATCTGTGACGGAACGTTTGAGACGAATTTATGAGATCGCTCCATCTATTTGGTGACTAACCGCGAACGATTGCCTTCGAATTGTCCTCCGTGTCGGAGTTTCTTTGTTGACTTTTCAATTCCGAGGTTTTGCTTAAAAGGGATGATGTTTCGAGAAAACTGAGAGGTTTTACCTGCTTGGGCTGGGAGGATACTTATTTATAGACTTAATTGGCAGAGTGACTTTCTATCTCCCGTTCTGTGGGTTGGTCGCATCTGCAACCACCGCTTAGGGCAAATAATATGTGTTTAGCAAACAGATACTTTGGAATCCTTTCTGCAAAGGATCCTCGTGTTGTTTGACAAAACGTGTTCCAGTATTTGCTCAAGATATATACTAAAGTACCTAATCCTATCCCAAAGTATATATCTAATTATCCTACGTGGAAACAAGACATGACTAACACCTAAACTATTATTTAAACTTCCAAAGGAGTTTGTTTTTTCAACGGACCCTAGGTACCTGACGTTATTAGATAACGCCAGGGCCCACCCAAATAGGGTATTCCTGAATAGTGTTGACTTACCTGCAAATACTGGCCCGAATACTCAAAGCCTGCACAGACGTCCCCAGAAGCACTAGCTCACATTCTAAGACGTGAAGCTTCCAATAAACTGAGTTCTTCTGTGTCAATCTAGGAGCGAGTTTGACCTAGTAGCAGAGAATACGGAATATCTTCTCCAAGAGATCTACGTTTTGGAATGTGCAACTAGCTTCAACTTTCTAACTGACCGACTAGTTAATTTTAACAATTCAAAAGTGCCTGTAAATGGTTTAATTGAAATAAATGCTTTGAGTTTGAGTTTGAATAGGAGGTATAGATACATACGTCCGGACTGACGACACTGAATTTGAATACTAAACCACAAAGCAGATAGGCAGGTCGACAGATCCACATACACACAGATATGTGTACGAAAAAGTGAGCTCTCGAACATAAAAAAAGACTGACGACACAAATATATAGGTTCACCCACACATACCAATATGTAATTGAAGCTTTTGTCCGCTGTTTCGCTCGTGTGGAGTTTGAGCTATTATCCCATTGGAACGTAGTACCTTAGTTAACGAGATAAACAGAATCCTATGTCCTACCCCAGGTCATGTTCTACCTGTGTGCTATAATAATATAATAATAATAATAAATTTTATTGAAATAATAAGTTTACAAAAAAAAAAAAAGTGTACATATGGGTCAGTAGTATATATTAATCTAGGCCTATAATAGAATTATAATAATCTGGATATAAACTATGGTAGGGCAAATATGAGATTACAGACAAAAATAGAACTCTGAGGGTAATATAGTGCGTTGCCTGATCTAGGTTTATTTAAACCTGTGTTTCAGGCCATCTCTCTACGAAAGTACTTATTATAGGACAATCAGTGAATTAAAATAATATAAATATTTTCAATATCTAAGCAGATACAATATTTTGCGTAACCTTATTATAAACTAGTCTTATGGGATGTATTTATATCTATAACTAAAATTATTATACAATAATATATGGTTAGGTAATTGCAGTTAAGTCAGCTACTTTAGTTCAGCACCTCTAGTAGTTTTTCCGTGTCCGAATAATTAAGTTTTGCTAAATAATCGAATAACATTATACTACACCTATTATAACTTACATTATATATCTTAAGCAATTTGTTAAATTTATTATATAAGAAAGGTCCTAGAAATAAATAAAATCTTTTTGAGAAAGCATGTTTAGTCTGAGAGTTCGTGCAAACCAGATCCTTTCTTCTCTTATCTGAAGGTAAAGGTTTAAAATCTAGTTCAGTGTGTTGCACTAAAACTATACTTAGAACAAAAAGTTGTCGAACTGTTATGCTATATTTCATCCAAATCCTTTTTGCCTTTAGAGCGCTGAAAAGGTAACAGACCGACAGCCAGAGATAATTTCGCATTATTGATACAAAAAAATATACTACACAAGGTGCAACATACACACATCAAAAGTGTCTAGGGATCAAGCATTTTTATGCGGATTTCTTGAGATTGAGATGTGGCTTTGTAATAAATTTATGATTTCATAAATTTATATGGATCCTTTTTGGTGCATTTCATAATTTGAATCAGGAACTGTGAATCAAATTCGAGTAAAAGATGAAAATCAGCTGTCAATATTTTCCCTATAAAAACATACAACGCATTGAAGACATTATTAGTGCTACTGTTTCCCTACTACTGATTAAAACCAACGTTATTATGGAGCGGCGACGTCATTTAAGCAGGGAAGAAATGCTCAGAGCCGTGGGAATGATAGAAGCTGGTTCCCGGCAACGTACTGTGGCTTTAGCTCTGAATACAAGTCAGAGTGTTATCAGTCGACTTTGGACACGTTACCGAAGCACTGGTACCGTGGCTGAGCGCCATGGAGGACGGTATCGCTGCACCACACGGAGACAAGACCGATACATTCAAATCTTAACTCGAAGAGCTCCAACAATAACCGCCATGATGTTAGCCGTGAGGCTTCATCACTCTTCAGGGAACTTAATTAGCGACCAAACAGTCAGAAACCGCTTGCATGAAGTGAACCTTCATTCCCGAAGACCGCTACGGGTACCACCTATAGCAATGCACAATCGTAGGATTCGATATCAATGGGCTCTTGAACACAGAAATTGGGCAGAAGAACAATGGCGTTTCGTGTGCTTTTCTGATGAGTCTCGTTTTGGTATGAGACCGGATACAAGACGTATACGACACTGGGGAACCCCTGGACGCCAACAGCGATTAAAATCCTGCCAGAAAGTCCATCCTTATAGTGGTGGAACCATCATGGTATGGGCGGGTATTTGGATCGGCGGAAGAACTGAGTTGATTTGGATCAGAGGCAACCTCAACGCTCAAATTTATGCTGAGACGATTGTATCAGACGTCATCGTTCCTCTACAAGTGCAAATCGGTCCCTTATTTCAGTTAATGCATGATAATGCACGACCGCACACCGCAAGAGTTGTAAGACAGACTCTCGCCGCAGCTAACATCAATGTCCTGCCCTGGCCTGCTCAGTCGCCAGACTTGAACCCGATTGAGCATGCATGGGATATGCTACAGAGAAGAGCTCTGCCGAATATGGAGGGTATCCAGTCGCAAGAAGACCTTTTTTTGTTGTTGCAACGAACATGGGCGGCCATTCCACAGCGTGATTTGGATGAACTCATTTTGAGTATGCCAAACCGATGTTCTTGTGTTGTTACTGTTCGCGGTAGAAACACGATTATTAATTGTTTAAGTTACCCAATAAAATTTTAGAGAAAACTGTTATTTCAGTCTTTTTTTCGAACTTTTGTGTTAGTGGTTCAAATGTCAAAAATCCCTTTATTATGAAAATGGCAAATTTCTTTATTAATGCAAAGGTGACTTGGTTTATCGTTACTGTGACAAACGAAAACACTTTATTTGATGAATCCTTAAAGAAAATTTTAATTAATATCAATCAGGAGAAAAGTTATTGCAAAAATATATGTTGATCCCTAGACACTTTTGATGTGTGTAGTTAACGCAAGACCTCATACACCCCAATTAGAGTATCGAGTTAAAAGCCTAATACAATGACCAAAACTTATTTTTTTTAAAGCTTGCTATTTTTATTATGAAAATTGTGTTGACACTAGCATTACTTTATGCATTTAAAATTTAGCCTTAATGCGTTGAGATAAGATTCAATTTTCTTTGGCTCAACCGGCAGTCAGTATGGCAAAATACATAATTTTTGAAAAAAATACCTACATTAAAAGTTACTGAAATCGATTCAGTATTCAATTATGAACAAAGTACTTTCAAGACTTGCGTTTATTCTGTTACTAGTACGGATTAATTATGGATTTCCAAATAAAGTGAAAGAAAGGAACAAGGACTTCCGACCCGAACAAGCAACTAAGTATGTGAAATAATAAAATATACTAAGAATGAAACAAAAGGTTTTAAAGGCCCTGGGCTATCCTAGAATATGCAGCACTATGCAATGAAAACTCTGCAGCGCTGCATTTCGGAGTGACTCGTTAAATTGAGGTGTGCGTTACGATTGCTCCGCCAAGTTATCCAACAAAAAAAAAACTTCGCCAAAAAAATTGTCGGAATTTGTCAAAATCGAAGGGAACAAACCAAAAATTTGTCAAAGTAGAAATAAAGAAGTTATATGGGTTTAAAGTTGGCCGCGCGAACGTAACGTGGAGGACTGCGCGGCCATGGAGATCTCAGTAACTACTTGGGTTAGAGATCAAATTCTTTTTGTCAATTAAAGACTGAATTTGTCAAAAATTGTCGAAAAAAGAATTATAAGCTCTAGATCAATATTTTACGAAATATTCACCTTGGAAGTTATGGCCGCGCAATCGTCCACTTGTTGTTTCTTTAATGTTCATTATTTCTTTAAAACTTAAGACTTCACACAGTAAAACTGTTACAAGTATAAAGGTCTTAATTTGTCAAAACTAACGAAAGCAATAAATACTACTAAAGTTTAGTAAAACAGACGAAATCAGTCCAAAACAAAACGTACGTGGCCGCGCGGTCGAAACGTTACTTTGTACGCTGATATCTCATCATCTATAATTGTTAGGGTTTTGGTGTGAACATCCATTTATTCGACATATTAACCTCATCAGAATAACATATCGTTTTACCCTCGGAACAGTTTTCAACGCGTGTAATCTTAAAAATAATGTTAACTCATACAATGTTCGAGCAGGGTAACCATAATTTCGATTTGATTTGGGAATACCTCTAGCTGGAGACTAGCAATTATATTGGACAACATCTAGCTCAATCTGCAAAATATATAATATTAAATGAAAAACTATACAAGGTGTAACATAATTAACGCAAGACCTCTTAAACCCAATTCTAGTAGGTATTGAGTTAAAAGCTTAACACAATTACCAAAACTAATTTTTTTAAAGCTTGCTATGTTCATTAGGAAAATCGTGTTGACACTAGCAGAATTTTATGCATTTAAAATTTTGTCTTATTGCCTTGAAATAAGATTTAATTTTATTTGGCTCAATCGGCGGTTAGTATGAAAAAATACATATTTTTTGAAAAAATACTTATATTAAAGGTTATTAAAATCGATTCAGTAGTCAATTATGAACAAATTACTTTCAGGACTTGCGTTTATTCTGTTACACCTTGTATAGATATACAAGTTTTTGTTTTTTTTTAATTATTGAAATTTCAATAATTAGAATGTTTATTCATCACAGCTTACAAAATTCTGCGCTCTCACTCTAAGATAATCATTATGATTTATCACTCGCACAACTGCTGACTAGCGGACCACCGGCTGACCACTTGGTTGCCGAATCAGCATATTTTACAAAGGAAAGAAACAGATCATGAATATTCCATCATTCGTATTTTTTTTTTTTCATTTCACATTAGCCATATGAGAATACACACAGAACAACATACTTATCAGCAATAATCAAGATAATAATATCAATTAACTTACATCAACATTGTAGGTAGTCAGTCGATCTTGTAGTTGTGACTGTAACGCTGCATTTATTTATGAACACATTGTAAATGACATTTTTTTGACCCCTACATAGTTGGGAAAAAGCTAGGCAAATGTGAATAATTGATTTTTTATTTTCTTAAAAAATGGTTCTGTAGATGTTTTTAAAGAATTTTATTTTATTTGTTGATTTAATGTACCTAAGTGTTGATTTTTTTTAATCTTATATTTTTGCTAATTTTGCACGCTGTGATTGATATGTAATTATATGTATATGTAATTATTAAAATATACAAGTTTTTTATTTAATAATATTGATACATTTTGCAGATTGAGCTAGATGTTGTCCAATATAATTGCTAGTCTCCAGCTAGAGGTATTCCCAAATCAAATCGAAATTATGGTTACCCTGCTCGAACATTGTATGAGTTAACATTATTTTTAAGATTACACGCGTTGAAAACTGTTCCGAGGGTAAAACGATATGTTATTCTGATGAGGTTAATATGTCGAATAAATGGATGTTCACACCAAAACCCTAACAATTATAGATGATGAGATATCAGCGTACAAAGTAACGTTTCGACCGCGCGGCCACGTACGTTTTGTTTTGGACTGATTTCGTCTGTTTTACTAAACTTTAGTAGTATTTATTGCTTTCGTTAGTTTTGACAAATTAAGACCTTTATACTTGTAACAGTTTTACTGTGGGAAGTCTTAAGTTTTAAAGAAATAATGAACATTAAAGAAACAACAAGTGGACGATTGCGCGGCCATAACTTCCAAGGTGAATATTTCGTAAAATATTGATCTAGAGCTTATAATTCTTTTTTCGACAATTTTTGACAAATTCAGTCTTTAATTGACAAAAAGAATTTGATCTCTAACCCAAGTAGTTGCTGAGATCTCCATGGCCGCGCAGTCCTCCACGTTACGTTCGCGCGGCCAACTTTAAACCCATATAACTTCTTTATTTCTACTTTGACAAATTTTTGGTTTGTTCCCTTCGATTTTGACAAATTCCGACAATTTTTTTGGCGAAGTTTTTTTTTTGTTGGATAACTTGGCGGAGCAATCGTAACGCACACAAATTGAGTAGTGTTTCGCTGTTATTCCGCTTTGCCTTCGGTCTTGCTCGAAGCCTCGAATCTCTATAGAATTATTGGTAACATGAGACTTTTTTAAGTTTCAAGAACACATTTAAGGAAAAAAAACGGTGAAGGAAAATATCGCAAGGAAACCGGCATGTCCTAAAACCAAAATCCGAAGACATATTTGACATTTATCAACCCGCATGCTTATCATATTTATGAGGTTTTATTATTATCAGCGGTCCTCAAGCGTGTCAAGTTTATAAACCAATTTCGCAGAGTCGGTGTGTTAACCCAACCAATTCTGAAACCGTAGGTACCTAGAATATTCGAATTTCGAATACTGAGAATTGTGACAAAAGCTATAACGGAAATACTTGATTAATATTACTGTGAGCCTAGCACAAACGGCCTATATTTACGTTTAAATTCGAACGATTTTAAAATAGAAAATACTTTTTTCGCACATAATAATGATTAAAGTCTGATTTTTAATTCGAAGGAATTCTGACAGTGGTCATTTTTTGACACTGCAGATATCATAAACCATTTATTTCTTGTCCTTTAAGTTATTTTAAAAGACTAGAATTTTTCGGATAAAATAACAAAAAATATGAAAGAGAATGAGATCAAGTAATAGTTTACTTGATCTCATTCTCTTTCATATTTTTTGTTATTTTATCCGAAAAATTATAATCCTTAAAACGGAGTATAGTGGCCACCGTTATCCGTTTTAAGGATTATAATACATATAACTAAACAATATAAAACTACCGTTTCTAATAATATTAACGTATAATCTTGTGAAGCACAACTTAACGTGCTTATTTTCTGCATTTTCATTCTAAATTGTATGAATTAACCAAACAAACGATGAGGGCGCCACTGTGCGGTCGGCACAGTCTTAACTGCCTCGACTAACGAGTTGTAGGTCGTGTGTTTGAACCCAGGCAGGCGATTTACTTTGTGTAAACAATTTCATCACCACTGCTCTCAAAACGCTGAAGGAAAACATCGTAAGGAAACACATGTCCTAAAACCAAAAATGCGAAGACATGTGACATCTACCAACCCGCACTGCGCCCGCGTGGTGGATTACAGCCCACTCCCTCTCATAGAGAGGAAGCCTGTTTCCCAGCAGTGGGAACATTAAATAATATCCTCCCCCGACCGATTTCGGTCACGGTGGCCAATCTCAACGGAGATTAGCCGGGTACGCAGGAGATATTATAGTGCACAAGTGTGCGCTCAGACACAGGTGCACTCCCTCTTCCCTCACTGCCCATAGTCCGATGGGACGGCAATCCGACACGACCGGAGAGAGATCAGGCGCAGGACCAACGGCTTAACGTGCTTTCCGAGGCACGGGGGTATCACACCGCCAACTTCCAAACTCCGGGCTGTTACTAAGAAATTCTTAATGGAAAAACTCAATAACAATTTGCCCGACCCGGGAATCGAACCAGTTCAAGTGATTGATGCTAATACAAAAATGTTACAGGGTTGGTTCTATTTTCGTTTTAAAATTCGTTCCAATTTACTTTACGTTTACGTCACGTTTACGTTACGTTTCCGTCGCGCGTTCGTGCCATGGCTCAACAGACTTGACTTAAAGTAAAAGCTGTCAAGTGAACATGACACCAAGGATCGTAAACTTGTACGCTTGGTTTGTTTACTATGTGCCCCACTGTTTAATTAAAGCTTAAGTGTACGGCGTATGTGGCAGTAGTAAACACATAAATAAAGCCAAGATAAGGGTCAGCGCAGACAGAAACGAGCGCAGCGGAGAGGATTATACAGGGTGCAATTGAAATCATGGGCATTATTTTAACCTAAGGTACTACTTATGATACTAATTGCATTAGGGCTACTATTACGCAAATCAAAAATATGATTAATGCAAGTATGGAAAACCTTAAAATGTAGTAAGTCATACAAAGTATCAAATTAGTTGCGCTTCTCGATAGCAAATGCGTAGGTACACTACGCCGTACGCGCGTCATTGGGCGTGAATTCTTTGACCCCGCCCGACTCACGTGACATTCGTAAGTTGCCAATGAATTGATTCATAATAAATTCCAATTTTCCCTTCGTATTTTGCCGGCTTAGGACGGTCAAAACTACGTCAACTAACATACATTAAAAAAAAACATTTACGTACCTAGCTTGTGGATTGTTTTGAAAAAACCTTATTTGTCGGTAAAGTGACAGAGGGTAAACGGGTGCTCTTCCACGAGCTTGTGCATGTGCTGGCACGTGAAAAGACGAAAAATCCAACAGGTTCTGAGTGGTTCTGGTGGAATGAGACCCCGTGAAGGAATAGGGTCGTTCGGGTAGCGCCGATGGAACATTTCACGAGTTCATACTAAATTTCTTGTGCGATCGTAAATTACAACCATTTGTGGGTATTGTTGGTTGGTGTACCTAGCCTGCACATTACGCGGTCGAGGCATCGTGTACACAAACACACACACAACACACAACTACTACACTAACACTTAATATACTGCAATCCAAGCACCGTATGACGCGAGCGGCGAGTACGGCGATTACGTCACGGGATCAATAAATCAATTACGCGTCAATGCACCTGCGCAGTCGTTATGACACTGGTTCCGGGTTCGTGACTTCGTGTTGCGGCGGGAAGCATACCCCGCGCGGAGGTGATATTCGTATTTTTGCGAGTGAGGGAGTGGGACGGAGAGAGTTCAGGGAATCCCGCCGGACGGAATGTCTTGTAGCCCATTGTTATTATTACTTGTAAGGAAAAACCCGCGCGCGCGCAGGTGATGTTTGTTTACATTTCGCTTTGCGCTGTACTGCGCTTTAAGATTTTGATATTTCAACAATTATTGGCGTTAACGAAGTATTTTGTTTTAATTACTTTAAGTGTTTATTTGCAATAATAAGCCTTGTGCAATTTGACTTACTACATTTTTAAGGTTTTCCTTACTTGCATTAATAATATTTTTGATTTGCGTATTAATAGCCCTAATGCAATCAGTATCGTGAGTAGTGCCTTAGGTTAAAATAATGCCCATGACTTTGATTCCACCCTGTATTAAGGCACTCGAAAATCAACTTTAAAATTATTGAAATAAACGCGCGCGTGCCTTCCCGCGTATCCTCGAGGACGCGCGAGCATTTTTTGTCTGGTTCAAGCATATATGCACTTTATTTCAATAATTTTAAAGTTGATTTTCGAGTGCCTTAATAAAATCCTCTCCGCTGGGCTCCTCTCTGTCTGCGCTGACCCTAACTGTCGTTGTAGAAAGGGAATTTCCCTTGTTTCTAAGGACAGTTCAAGGGGTTCAAGTTTGTTTTAATTACATACTTATATAAGTCCTTATAAAAACAGTTCAAGTTCAGGTCAAGCACGGATCAAAATGTAAATAATTGGACCAGAAAACGTACCGACAGGCAAATCCCAATTTGTAGTGCCACTTAAACATTGAATGCTTTGATTTGATTATTTGAATAGGTACTTCAAATTCCCGAAATCCTAATTTTAAATCACCTTAAGGTGATTGTGCAGTGATTACCGCGAAATTCGAATTTTATTACGTTTTTTTGCAATTTGCAGGTCAGTATCAGGTTGTATCTTGATCAAAATTTGATTCGCGACTATAACAAGTACTTATTCACAGAATTATAGTCATTAGAATCATTAATACATCTTCCTAAGTTAGATTTGTACCACAAGAAGAAATCTCCTAGGTAAAAGTGTTTTTGGTACAAATCTCACTTATAAAGATGTATGAATGTTTCTTATAAAAATAAAAAAAATAAAAATGTGTTTATTATCTTAAATCTATACAATAAAGTTGCCGGGGCTTCCCAGAAAGTAATCCGAAGATACTTGTGATGGGAAAACCTCGCTCTCCCTCGATTAATTTACAATTGTTTCGCTGTGCTAATTAGGTGTACGTTACACATTTTTTTTTTAAACCAATAAAAATAAAAACAAAACAAAACCAATAAGAAAAAAAAAAAGAAAAATTAAAATCGTGTTTATGGCAGAATGGTGTAAGGGTGTGTTTATGTGTGTGTGAATGTATAAAAGTCAAAGTCAAAGTTAAATCTTAAATTAATTAAAACCTATCGCCTATACATTGCTGTGCCCTAGCAGGGTTCATTGTTTGGAACTATCATAATGTAACAACCTGTAAACAACATGAAATGCAATAAATGAATGATTATGATTATGATTAAGTCAAATCATTTATTTCAAATAGGCACTTAAAAGGCACTTTTGAACGTCAAAATTTAAAATGAAAAAATAGAATTGATTCTAGTCGCCCATTCCAAAATGTAGTTTTCGTGTGGAGAAGAATGGGCAAGAAACTCCACCGTTACTCTTTTAAAATGTTTTACAAGTTTTTGTATACATTGTTTATATAATTATACGTGAAGACGATGCACCTAAAATAAAATTTAGTCTACCAAAAATGGTAAAAGAATTAAAAATATAACAGACTGGTAAATCAATTATGTGATAGATACATGGTGTCCACATATTTACAAAGATTGAAAAATTTTACTAGTATTTTAAAAAGTGTGAGTTACATTTGTCAAAGAATGTAAAAAACAATGTAAAAAAAAAAAAAAAAAATGTGTATGTATAAATTAAATTAGCAACCAGTTTGATTTTGTCTAGACTCTAGATTGTCCTATGGAGCAGGACCAGCATGTTTCCAAACATTGTTATCTTGGATATAATCCTCCAATTTGTAATATCCTTGTTTACAAAGTGTACTTTTTATATGAGTTTTAAATTTTCTTTCATTTAATTGTAATATATCAAAAGGTATTTTGTTGTAGCATTTAACACAGTACCCCATAAAAGATGTTTGCACTTTAGATAATCTGAAAAAAGGTTGATCTAATTTATCTTTATTTCTAGTATTAAAATTATGTCTATCACTTATTTTATTAAAAAGATGTTGATTTTTTCTTACATACATAATATTTTCATAAATGTATTGGCAAGGTACCGTCATAATATTAACCTTTTTAAATAGTTCCCTAAGAGATTCACGACGACGTAGATTGTAAATGGCTCTGACAGCTCTCTTTTGCAAAATAAAAATGGATTCAATATCAGCAGCCCGACCCCACAGTAAAATGCCATATGACATAATACTGTGGAAGTAACTAAAATAGACCAAACGCGCGGTTTCTACATCTGTTAACTGTCTTATCTGTCTAACAGCATAAGCGGCCGAGCTTAGCCGCCCCGCAATAGATGTTATATGAGGCCCCCATTGTAATTTCTCGTCTAGCGTGATTCCTAGGAAAACTGTCTGATCAATAAACTCTAGTTTTTGGCCATTCAATATGATGTCACATTCGCTGCTTCTAACATTAGGCAATTTAAATTTAATGCATTTGGTTTTTTTTTCATTAAGTACTAAATTATTTACCGTAAACCAATCTTGGACCTGAAGAATAGAGTTATTCACGTCGTCAAGATTTTGTGACCGTCGGTCTATTTTAAAGATCAATGATGTATCATCTGCAAATAACACCATCTTTGGTTGATTTTGAAGTAATTGGGGTAAATCGTTAATATAAACTAAAAAGAGGAATGGACCCAATATCGAACCTTGAGGAACGCCCATTGTCATTTCAGACCCTAATGAGTTTATGCCGTTTACTTGAACTTTAACCTTTCTATCTTTCAGGTACGATCTTAGCAAATCAAGTGCTTTTTTTTCTAATCCCATAGTGCTCCAGTTTCATCAGAAGTGTCTCATGGTTTACGCAATCGAACGCCTTAGAGAGGTCGCAAAAGATTCCAATGGCATCTTGTGCTTCTTCCCAGGCGTTAAAAATGTTCTTTATTAGGGTAACACCGGCGTCAGTAGTACAACGCCCTTTGGTGAAACCGTACTGGTGTTCATGAAAGATGGAATTTTTATTAAAGTGACGTAACATTTGATTGAGCATAAGCTTTTCAAACACCTTACTGAGAACTGGCAGAATCGACACAGGCCTATAATTGTTGGGTTCTTTACTGTCACCGGATTTGAATAATGGAACTACCTTACTATGTTTCATAAGATCCGGAAAAACTCCTTGATCAACACTGGTGTTAAATATGAAAGCTAAAAAATAAGGCGCAATGGTTTCTATGAGAGATCTACATACTTTTACAGACATTCCCCAGAGATCTTCTGTTGATTTAATTTTAAGATCTTTAAAAGCTTTTATAACAGCCTGGGGATTTGTATGCTGAAACCTAAACTCCAAAGGGCATGGCTTTACATTCTTTTTAAGCAAGGCAGCAGAAAGTGTGGGGGATGAATTTAAAGCTTCAGTAGTTTTAAAGGGAATATTCGCAAAAAAATTTTCAAATTCCTGAGCTATTTCTACATCTGAGTTGATGGGGCCATGTGCAGTCTCTAAATTAAATTCAGTATTACGCTGTTTTTTCCTACCTGTTTCATTATTTATTATTTGCCAGGTAGTCTTTATTTTATCATCAGCTGATTTTATTTTATTGCTAATATAAAGAGCTTTAGCTATTTGGCACACACTTTTAAAAGTTTTTGAATATTTTGCAACATACCGATGAAAGTTTTCATTTTTCAAATGTTGCTTTAAGCCATAAAGTTCAAAAAGTTTTTCCCTGCTTTTACGAATACCTGGAGTCGCCCAGTCACTAAATAAAAACTTTGTGTAAATGCTTTTAGTTTTTAGTGGAAAAGTGTTATTAAACTGGTCGTTTAACAGTGAAAAGAACTCGGCATAGAACTCATTTGGGTCACCTATATTATTAAAATTCTGGTCACATAATTTACTGGCCAAAGAATTATTTAATTTTTCCAAATTTTTACATGTAATTGTCCTAAACCTTATTTGAATTTTTTGTAACGGCATGTAGGAGCTAAATGTAATTGTTTGTCCACTGTGATCAGACGGCAACTTATTTACAATTTGTTTGTGTAAGTAATCACAATTACAAAAAATATTATCTATACAAGTGGCAGAGGAAGCTGTCACTCGGGTTGGTTCAATAAAAACATTTGACAAATCAAATGACCTAAAAAGGCTTAACAATCTGACAGTTATCAAGTTATTTTCCAATAAATTAATATTAAAATCTCCACATACGATTATTGATTTACTACTAGTACTAAGTTTCTTTAACACATCTTCCATTACAGAATCAAATAGAGATAGATTCTGGTAACTGGGAGGTCTGTATACGCATACTATAACATGCTTATCAAGCTCAACACAGGACAATTCAATGGTGTGTTCAACAGACAGCCCGACGATGTCTTTTCGTTCTTTCGATTTAATATAATTTTTAAGTAATATTAATGACCCGCCATGTATCATACGTTTTCGGCTGAAATGGCTAACTACACAATAATTTTCATAATTAATTGACATTACTTGATGATCTTTCAGCCAATGCTCTGTTAAACAAATTACATCAAACTTGGTGTTTTCCAAAAACAATTCTATTTCCAATAATTTGGAAGCGCAACCTTGGATATTTTGATGAAATAATTTTAAATGATGTTGCACTCCCTTTGGCTTTTTAGTGTTATTAAATATATTGCCAGAAGATACCTTTTTATTATTCTGTAATAATAATTGGTTATTTAAAGGGGTAACTTCTGTTGTCTCACTGACTAGTTTAAATAATTATCCGGAGTGACCTCCACAACTACAACTGGAGAGTCTAGATTGCCCGTACAAGTTCCAGCAGGAGGAGAGAGCCCTATCTGACTGGTAGTGGTCTCCAAGGATGTTGGTGTTATAGGTGGATCCTCCTTCGTACAACATGACAATTCATAATTAATCACTATGTTGTTAGTATAACTAGGCAACACAGACTCGTCACTAATCCTAGAATTTGTTATATTAGCTATAACCTCGTTAATATTATATGCTATCAACATAGCAATCAGATGTCTACATTCCCCAGACAGAGATAAAGTTCTCTGAGTTAACTTAAAACCACTAACAAACTTGTTAGTGTCAAAATACAATAATTTGTCACTATGATAACATGTCAGCTTGTGAATAGTTCTATTCAACTTAAAAATATAATTATTTTCGTTATATGATAAAGTATCAGAGTAAGGAAAAGCACACAACATTATCTTACCTATGTTTAAATTTAATAAGGTGTTGACACCATCCACTAGGTCCTTTGTGGTAATACCAGTGCTATTACCTAATAGCAAAACCATTGTAGAATAATTATCCAGGTTTGTATTGGCAATTCTTTTAATCATTTGTTTAAAACTTATGTTATGGTAACTATGATTGGTAAAACTATGGCTAAGGTAATTGAGTAAGATTTTTCCAAAGCCAGAACCTAATTCGTCACAAAAAAATATAGATTTATTTACCTGTGTGGTCTCTGCTGGAAGAGCTAACACCGGAAGGGGCAAGTCAGACTTATGCTGAAGAGGTGGTGGTTGGTTGGCACAGCTGCATGAAAGATCATTAGTCAGAGACTCATACCTCTCAGCATTGTACTTCACCAAATCCAGTAGTTCTGTTCTAATATTTTGTGTGTATGTGTGTGTGTATGAGTGGCTGTGAGGGTGTGTGTGTGTGAGTTAGAGTGTATGTGAGTGTGAGTGAGTGGGTGAGGGTGTGTGTGTGAGTGTGTGTGTATATGCATGACGTTCAACCCAGTGTAGCCAGAATGTCCTCCACAGCATCATAATTAAGTGTGAATAGCCATTCCGTCACTATCTTCTTACACTCATACAGCTGCATAGGGTAAATGTTAAGTATGCGATTTACTTTATTATAAACGCGTGGGGGCTTGAGCTAAATTTTGGCGACTAGCAAAAATTTAACGTGCAGAGTATGTAGGTGCTACTATATCACACCGTCTTTTTTTAAGTTTGGCATGGCTAAAGGGTAGAATTTTATGGTATCTGAGTAACAGATCAGCTGCTCTCCGTCAGAAAACTCTACATTCTACAATGTAGAGTTTTCTGACGGAGAGCAGCTTAGAACTTGCGTATAGAGATTCAGTAGGGAACCTGTAGGGCTTACAGTACATGACTTTAATCAAGGATCTCTGTGCCCTCTCTAGATCTAAAAAATACGTCTCAGCTGCTCCACCCCATACCGAAATACAATAAATGATTACAGATTGGGCCAGTGCAATATATATTTTATTCTGTAATTCTGTACTCATAACATGTCTCAGAGATTTGAAAACCCATATGAGTTTTCTTACCCTCCCTATAGTTAGTTCGAGGTGCGGGTACCAGCTTAACCTTTGATCTACTACAATACCTAGGTACTTGATGGAATTTACTTTCTGAATAACAGGGCAACTACAGGTAGATTGGGTTGGGGTAGGACAAGAATGTATTCTAATGTTAAAGTCAGGCCCAGGCTGAGAGTTTGTGTATTTAGTGAAGCAGACGTAGTTTGTTTTTTGGGTATTAAGCGTAAGTAGATTTTCATTTAGCCAACTACTAACTCTAGCTAGTCCCTTCTCAGCCTCAAGCCTAACTTTCTCCCAGGTCTTAGCGGAGAAGATAATAGCGGTATCATCCGCGTAGGACAGGATCCTCGCACCGTCGAGAATAAGGTTGCAGAGCTCATTAATATAAATCAAAAAGAGCGTTGAGCCGAGGACACTGCCCTGCGGGACGCCATACGTTACGTTCTCTTCGTCACTAAGCCGGTTTTCAATTTTTACCCCCTGTTTTCTATTTCGGAGGTAACTGCTGAGAAGAGAGAGAGAGCAGAACCTCGAAATCCTAAGTTCTCCAGCCTGTGTATAAGCTTAGAAATAGAGACGGTATCAAAGGCTTTCTTGAGGTCAAGAAAGACCACTAGGCATTTGTTCCCCTTATCTACTTCCTTGGTTATTACCGTTGCAAGTTCCTCAGTAGCATCCTGGGTCGACATTCCCCTCCTAAAACCATACTGTGAGGAAGATAGGATGTTAAACTTAGTCAGGTAGTTAACTATTCTAGAGTTCAAGAGCTTCTCAATAATTTTAGAAATGGAAGTCAACACAGAAATTGGCTGATAGTTGTTAATGTCGTCTCTATCTCCACTCTTATACACAGGGGTAACAACGGACCGCTTAAGAAGGTAGGGAAAGATACCAGTGTTAAAACATAGGTTGGCAAGGTCACAGATCAGCGGGCCAGCGGGGGTCTTATGATTATAATTCTGTAAATACGTACCTGTTATAGTCGCGAATCAAATTTTGATCAAGATACAAGCTGACACTGACCTGCAAATTGCAAAAAACGTAAGAAAATTTGAATTTCGCGGTCTAACACTTCCCGTTCACCTTAAAGATGTTTTTTATTTGACATACATTACATAATCAGCCTTTAATGTTCCCACTGCTGGGAAACAAGCCTCCTCTCAGTGAGAGTGTGGGCTGTAATCAAAATTGCGGGTAAGTAGATGTCACATGTCTTCGAATTTTTGGTTCTAGGACATGCCGGTTTCCTCACGATGTTCTCCTTCACCGTTTGGAGAGCAGTAATGATTAAATAAATAATTTACTCAAAGTAAAGCGTCTCTCTGGGTTCGAACCTACGATCTACAACTCGTAAGTCGCGGCCGTTACCACTGGGCCACCACTGCTCTCATTTCACAATAAAATTGTGGTTAATTTTTAACCGACTTCAAAAAGGAGGAGGTTCTCTTATAACCTCAATATTCGTCGATGATACAAAAATCAAGCCTGTATCCCCCGAAGTGTTTGGCAGAGGTACTGATACCTACACCACCACCAGTTTTATAAAACCAACGAAATAATGTTATTGAAACAATCAATAATGTAAAATGTGATGAGATATAAACTTAAAACCTTCTAAATACAGATGAATGTGTTACTAATTCCGTTTAGTGAGTAATTGCGTAAGTAAATTGAACAGGGTTTGTTTACGCTTTTAACAAACACATTTGGAACTGACTGTACGTTATAAATGCTGCAGTGCGATTCTGTAACCATCTCACCGTGAAAACTTAGGTGAAGTGAGCTGTCAGTGTCATCCTGATGCTAGGGATTGATACTCTTGATAGCTCACTTCACCTAACTTTTCACGGTGAGATTTTTACAGAATCGATCGGCTGTAGTTCTTGGCTTGGTGAGTGTGACCGCAGTGCAGTACTCCGGCGACCTGCTGACATTTACGGCCGATGGCTGTGAGATAATATTATTCGTCAAAGCCTGCTGTATCAACCAGAAACAAGGCAGTTGGATGCGTTTTTTTCTTGATATAGAATCTGGGGGCTTACTCTTCAAACTAATTTTAATTTTAATATAATGCCAATATGATTCCAATGTAAATTTTACAGTCACGTGATTCGGTACTCTTGAAAACAATATTGTCAACATTGACATTAAATTGACATTGATCCACTATTTTGATACATGTGAAGTTAGCTATGTGACGGGTTGCAATAGTGTGGTTCAACTCATTACGATAAACCGGTATTATGCCTTTAAAATGTTTTATCCGTTAAATAACAAGGCTAATAAATAAATATGGTATAAATAGTTGTATAATTGATTATTTGTAACGTATTTAATTCATTTGGGCGTAAGGAAACGATTAAATATAAAATTTACCATGACTTTGGCTGCATGCGGTAGATCGTTGCCTACAGTTCCAAAAAAAAGACTGCGTATTATATTTACAAACAAGTTTTCCAATGAATTTGAACTATGAGTTTGTTTAACAATATTGTTCGCGTTTGATACTTTTTTAGTAAGAAATAAGTACAGTCCGTTATGTTACTTAACTAATACTACAGTTTTAAACAAGTCGTAAGTACTTAAATCTATAGATAACTTCTATAAAAATTAATGTTTTTGTAACGAACGCCGAAAGTGCATGTGAATATAGTGAACATGACTGAGTTAAATACGAGTGAAGTGATAAATAAGTTATAATAAGTGTAAAAGTGATTAGAATATCATAGTTATAACCCTATCCGCGCTCCGGGGCTCCGGGCGCATAATTACTGTTTTACTGAGTAAGATTTTGATTTGCTAATGAGATTTTAAGTGTTTTGTATTGTCCTAATTAGCTTTATAATTTGTTTTTATTATTAGTTTCCGTATTAGAATCTGATAGGAATATTTAACGAAGAATTTTTGACAATTTTAATATAATTATGATGAAAAATTATAGAATATTTACGTAACTTGAAAACGAGGTTTTTTGTTTATTGGAATATTTACGTGATTTTAATGTCAAATGAGAGGATTATGTTTAAAACTGATATTCCTGTTTGAATTTTGTAAATTGGTTCACGTGTTTTAGAGATAGAAAGAATTTTGCATAATGAAAACATGCCAAAGTCCGAATTTTAGTAAGTTATTGTTCTAAAAAGTTTTAATTGCATAGAAATAGGATTTATAAATGTTGTTATGTTATACGAAAGAGGAATAAAATCCTTGCTCATTCTATAATTTGCTTTAAATTCGTATTCATTCATAGAAAACGCTTTGTCCCTAAAACGCATCATCCGACGTTCATCTCGTTTAGTTCAATTGTTTTTATGGGAATTAAGTAAAACACTATATATTACTACTTATCGTACCATATTATATACATATTACCGACTGAAAACCACTTCAAACCGCATAATAATTCCTAAAAAGTTACACATTTGTTATTGGAAAAATCACAATCAACAAACTATCCCAACGCAATATTGACGCAATACACAGCTGTCAAAATACACTCAAGAGTATCGTTTACCCCACGCCAAGCCCGATCTTAATTCCATTTAGTTCCCCAAAATGGACACCAAATTTAAAAACCATTTGGCGCTAGCATCGAACTCAAGAGTACGAAACGTCACAATTCCAATGTTGATCTATCGGAATTAAATTCAAGAGTAAGCACCCTGGATGTACATATTGTAACAGTTTGTTATGTTATCATACCTACCTACTAATGATATCAAATATAGCACTCAGCGGATCTAATTTGCACAAAAATGATAGGTATTAAGTAATACGGGCTGGTATCCGCAACTCGACGTCAATTCGCGTATTTTGCGTACGGATGAAAAAAATAAAATTATATTAATTACTAGGTGACCCCGCAAACGTCGTTTTGCAAAAAAAAATAGATAGTAGCCGATTCTCAGACCTACCTGATATACACACAAAATTTCGTACAAATCGGTCCAGCCGTTTCGGAGGAGTATGGTAACTAACACTGTGACACGAGAATTTTATATATTTGATTAGATATATATTAAATTAAATTATCATTTCACAAAAATGATAATCCAAGAGTTTGTTTTTTTTAAATATTATTATAATGATGCCAGATTTTAAAATAATAGTGTTTCTATGTAAAAGCAAACTATTTCCAGAAACAGGATGCAGGTGTAGTCAAGCCAACAGCTTCTGACTTCTTTACTTTTGACAAAAAACCAATCAAAATCACCACAGTCCGATTAACAATCAACACATCCATATCAGTCTCAATAACCACGAAACAATAGGCCTTCACACCGAAAATAGGAATATAAATATGTAAATACATTGTAATAATTGTAACGTCACAGTCTGCTTCACCGCTTTGTCGAAACGCGACACCCGTGAAGCGAAAGCTCTCTCGGTAATGTGTTCAAAATAACGCATATTATCATCTTTATTGTATGTAGATATTTATGTATGTTTATTAGGTTAAGCTACTCTTGCCACGGTTGGTCTGTGGATGGGTGACCAACTTTTCATATCGAGACCCGTCCGTGCCTCGTAAAGCAGGTCCCAGATATCATTAGTGGATCTTTGACAGTAGTTACGTGAGGTCCGAAACCCGAAAGTCGTGGGTGGTGGGAAATGGGTATCGAATTACCCAATAACTGGGTTGTGGAGGTCAGCCTGGAAACTGACCCCAACATAGTTGTAAAAAGGCTCAGCAGTTGATGATATTGTATGTAGATATAACGGTAAAACAAAGAGCTTGAATATTGACAATGCTTTGAAGAATAAATCTCCGTACCTACTACGAGTACTTTCAGAATTATTTTGTTTCTTCGTCAAATTAATCAAGTCTTCTGACAAGTTTACGATCGAATCATGAGCGCGCCTTTGACTTTGCTTATGACAGTACTGAAAATGACAAAATATATACTGTCTGAATTTATAGAATAGAATAAATTCAGCATGGTACAAAACAAGTGTTTTTATGTACATGTCCTATCTATACTTATCAATCGAGACAGGGACCAATAAAAGAGTATATTATGAAGACTATGTATTTATAGAAACGACCGAGGAAGAAAAATTAAATTAAATTACAGCTTTATGCCGTTTGAGGTCGAAACGCTCGGGTCATGGGGCCCGAGTGCGCGTCTCCTTTGTAAGGAAATTTCTCGCCGGCTGGTCGACACTTCACTTGACCAGGGGGCTGGGTCGTTCTTCGGCCAAAGAATTAACATTGCCATTCAACGTGGCAACGCTGCCAGTCTTCTGGGCACGTTTCCGAATGACAGTGATGGGGACGAGTACTTCGACGCCTAAGGCCTCATTTACGGAGACGCAGGGCGGCGCGGCCCGCATTGAATTCAAACACATGGCGTTGTATGCGAGCGTTTACGGAGAAGCGACTTTAAAATCGAATATACGACGCGCCGCGAGACGCCACGATGCAAGCGACGCGCGTCGCCCCGCCTCTCCGTAAACGAGGCCTTAGGCCTGAGTTCACCAATTCATTCATTCAAACCACCGGTTAGGTATTTGAACAATTGGTTTAATGTCTTTCCTAAGGAAATTTTAAATATAGAGCTTAAATATTTAGTCAGTTGATTTAAATGTTTGTGAACACAAGACTTAGTGTCCTTTGTTTTTGTATTTATTTGTATAGTAAGTTATTTAATTTAGTATCTAGTGTACATAGTCAGTTAAATTTTCTCTAAATAAATCATCATCGTCATCTCGGTAGTCTCCCCCTTTCCAACCATATCATCATTGACACAGTTCATCCATCGTTTCTAAGGAACAAGAATTCTATAAACTAAATCTAATATATAAAATTCTCGTGTCACAGTGTTAGTTACCATACTCCTCCGAAACTGCCGGACCGATTTGTATGAAATTTTGTGTGCATATCGGGTAGGTCTGAGAATCGGCTGCTATCTATTTTTTTTTTTTTTGCAAAACGACGTTTGCGGGGTCAGCTAGTCTTATATATAAAGTTCTCGTGTCACAATGTTCGTTCCCGTACTCCTCCGAAACAGCTGGACCGATTTGTATGAAATTTTCTATGCATATCGGATAGGTCTGAGAATCGGCCAACATCTATTTTTCATACCCCTTTTTTTTTGCAAAACGTCGTTTGCGGGGTCAGCTAGTCTAACATATAAAATTCTCGTGTCACAATGTTAGTTACCATACTCCTCCGAAACGGCTGGACCAATTTGCATGAAATTTTGTGTGCATATCGGGTAGGTCTGAGAATCGGCTACTATCTATTTTTTTTTTTTTTGCAAAACGTCGTTTGCGGGGTCAGCTAGTATTATTATAAAAATTAATGCCTGCGCCTTTATGCCCCTGAGTCGTACCCAACTCTTTATATGATAAAAATCATTTGTTCCTATATATAAGTCTACCTACTGAACTGACATCTATTCGTATAGATACCTAGTTACACGTAACACGTCGTAATCTATGTAGATGCATTCAATTTTTCCCCGAGGCGTTTGTGACGTCTGTGAGCGTCAAAGCTCGTCGTTTGCAGCACAAACACGCTTCAAATACAACCAATCACTACGGATTTGTTCTCAATTCTTATCAGAGAAGAAAAGAAAACTTTGAAGAGAATTCATGAGTATCTGCGTCAAATAAACTGTCTTCTCCTATACCTTCTCCTTTCCTGTACCATGCATGAAAACACGTTGGTGATTGCATCATACTTTTGGAACGAAGCGGTTGAGTTAACTGGTAGAAATCGTCGCATTTAGGGTAAAAGCGTTATGTGACATCCATGCGACTTTATCTCTCTCTATCTCTCTTTGTCTCTTTCTATTATTTACGAGCGTGTGTGTGCGTGCGGAACTTTGTTCCTATTTTATGGAATCAAAAATATTCACTAAAGTCTAAAGTTTAAACTTTAGTGAATATTTTTAGACTCTAAACTACTCTACTCTTAGTTGGAGAGCTAAGTCGACACAAGCGAGATATTTCAATATAAGACAACACAAAGGACAATTGGGTCAATAAACACAATTTCATTACAGCACCTCAACTGGGGCTTCAATTAGTGTTGTGGCTTCGTTTTTACCTACAGATTTCAAATAAAGCTATTTATATTTAACATTTCATAGAATAATTCAAGTCTCTATAGGTGTTACTGTTCCTTAAAGTAACTACGCTTCTAATAAATAATTATGTCACTTACTTTTTAGGCAGTCTCTCTGTATTCTTGTAATAATGGGATCTTGGGCTGGCGTACCTTAATACAGGTTACTGTGTAACCTAGCTAGGACGCCAGGACACTCTTATTCTGCCCTGTAAATTGGCTATAAATATTGTAACTGTTTAGACTGTACCTCATTTTGTGAAATAAATGTATATTATTACATTATTATTATTTTATTTTGTCAACAACTTGCTTCTGCCCGCGAATTAATCCGCGTATGTTTCCCCGACCCAACACGTCGTATCGCATCGCCCACCCGCGCTATTACTTGGTTTTCGGTAAGCGATCTTTCTGACTTTCTTTTACTCGATTCCTAAGGACCTTAGCGCGATTTTAAATAGCCATAGCCTATAAACCTTCCTACAGAATTGGACTATCAATTTATTAAATACAAAAATATTTTTTTCAAATCCGACTAGTAGTTTTAGAAATTAGCGCGTTCAAACAAACAAACTTTTCTGCTTTATTATTAGTAGTATGGCTATAGATATACCCCCTTACTAATAAACGTATTATATCAAATGAATTTGCACACCGATTTCTCTTTTTCAGTCGTCAGTAATTGACTTTCGAAAGAAAACGACAAAGTGTTGTGGAAAGGATGATTTCCACCAAACGGCTCGCATCGCATCGCATAGGAAAGGATACAAACGGACGCGGCGATAGCCGATCACGTCCGAAAGCATGTCGACGCATACGATCGGCTCCGTACGTCGTTGCGAACGTATCCGTTTCTGCGCATAGTCAAATATTTTCATTCCTACCGTGTTGACGTATTCAAATTTTTGAAAATAGTTGAAGTTGACGTAGTATGTTTGGCTATTGCATTAGAAGAAGAACTAACAGAAGAAAAAACTGAACTAAGTTTATTTATTTTGTATTTAAAACATGATGTTTTCTTGTCGGCATTAGCCGACGGTGACGTGTTGGGCACGTTTTCATTTGTCGGCTATACCCGACCGTGGCGGTCAAAGAAGTTCTACTTTCAGTATTCAATCTAATTATGTCAGATAATAATCTAGTCTCATGACGCAGTTCCGAAAATAGTATCGTCCTAGATTAATATCTCATCAAGTATAATCGTATCGGCCTTTTACTGGATTAATGTTAATTAATATTATATTGTGGGCTGGAAACAGGCCACTGACCACCTCATTAATATTGTTATCTTTATATTTTGATTATCAATGCATTTTTAATCCTTATAAACAAAGATTTAAAGGCTTATGTACCGGGATTTAACATAAAAAACCGATCAAGAGCGAGTCTGACTCGCGCACCGAGGGTTCCGTACAAATTTGTGGGTATGTAACAAAAAATGAACGGTTTTCGGTTTTTTCCTTTACTGTACTACATGTCATTATTTCTTGTTAAATTTCATGATTCTAGGTCAACGGAAAATACCCTATAAATTTTGATTCCCTTGAGAGTGTCGAAATATACGTTTTTTGCGGCATAAACGGCCGTATCTTTTTTTAAAGTTAACTAAGAAGTTCAATTTTTTCACAATTTCAAGGGACTTTAGACCTAAAATTATGTTTATAATTTCAACTCGATACCTCCACGCGTTCCCGAGATAAAGGGTCTTGACAGACAGACGGACAATAAAGTAATCCTATAAGGCTTCCGTTTTTTTCTTTTGAGATATGGAACCCTAAAAAACATATGATGTAATGCGATTACTGTACTGTTAGCCTGCACAATCCCACAGCTGGGCAAAGGCCTCATGACTTTCATCTCTTTCGATTCAGGGCTTAATTATATTGTAGAGCATTGCCGTATACCATATTAAGAGCCGATTTAACCGCCGCTTAAAAGGCTAACATGTGCACTCAAAAGAATCAGAAAAATAGGTAAAACCTAACTTTGTAATCTTAAACATATTATCTTCATTCTCAAGTACACACAATGTTGGCAGAATTGCAAGGAGAATTCAAGTTCCTACATTGTTTATAGGTGCACCTAACTGGCAGCAATATAGATTAAAATTTTACACACCCTTGCTAAAAGGAAATGGAGCGTGATAATTAGTAATAACCGCAGGAAACCGCCTTTAATAATTCCCGTTCAAACGCTTTAGATCTTCTACCTCTCTTCTAAAGAAAATTTATAAAACAAAAATTGATGAATAATAGAATTAACACGGTTATTTTGTTAGGCTACTTTTTAAAAGTCGGCTAAAAGAAATTAATAAGTTGGTTTTTCCTAAAATTACAATAAAAAACTAGTTAAAAAAGTCTTCTAGTGAAAATGTCTACGAGCTTTTCGTAGAGCCTTCTACGAGTGCTACGACACGCTACGAAAAAGGCGTAGGCTGTAAATGGCGAGTGGCCTTATGTGTAATTTCCGGTAGTGATCCTTCTGATCGCAACTATTTGAGATTGTGAGTTCTAAAACAAAATGTCAATTAAATTTTTACTAATTTGGCAAGTCAAATATAAAACAATAGCTGCGCCCTGTGGTTTCACCCGCATAAGTCTCAATCCTGTGAGAATTTCGGGATAAAAATATACTGTATCCTAATCCACGTCATGGTTTATCCATACGCCAAATTTCATCTAAATCCTTTCAGCCGTTTTAGCGTGAGGCGTACATACTAACATACAAAAACCCAAATCTTTTCTTTTTAATCCCCGAAGCAAAAAGAGAAGAGATACATACCCTGCTGCTCACAAATTACGTGCAGCCATCGACTTCCCCAAATCTTCTAAGCTATACTCGTATAGAATCACACCACAGAACCCACCACCACACCACGGAACCACAGTACCTGGCTATAGCCAGGTACTCTTTTTCAGACAGACTTGTACGTACATCCACGCCACGACTGCCTCTGAAGAGACCGGCTAAGCCCATTGATGCTGAACATAAAAACTGCATAGATGCAGTAAAAGTACTAAGCTGGGCATTTGCACTTCACAAGAGCCGGATTACGTCTACTTAAACGAAGATACTCGAGACATGATCCCCCTCAGTCGTCTACTTTGTACAACACTTCATAGTAAAAGCCATTCTCGTCATGCATGACATGACGTAAGTATCTACTCCGTTTAGACCTGCTAGAATACCTAGGAGGTATTACCTAATTCATACTAATATTATGCGTAACGTATAAGCAACTCTGAGGGGCAATTCTCGTAATTTTTAAGAACGTTCACAGTCTGATCTCAGTCTCAATCTGTCAAAAATACTTCAAATTTCCCTACATTTTGACAAGTTTTTGACATTTGTTTGTCGCCGAGATGAGACTGCGACTAGATTTTGAACGTTTTAAATTACGAAAATTAGCCTTCTGACTGTGAGCATTCATAAAATTACGAGAATTTCCCCTCATACACGTACGCCGGTTTCGAGTACTACGCACATTGCCTGTCTGAAAGATGTGTATGGCCTTTGTAAAGAACATCACCAATCAAAAATTGAAATAGGTATGTGTTTTAATATTACTTAGGTACTGTGTCGATACTGAAAAGCATTCAATAGCTTTGTTTGCAAAATTTACAAGGGTTTATCTAAAATGAGGCAATGCTATGCTTTTTTAAGAGTATATTGCTACAAAGGCCAATTCACGTAAATTAAAACGTTCAAAATCTAGTCGCAGTCTCATCTCAGCGACAAACAAATGTCATAAACTTGTCAAAATGTAGGGAAATTAGAGGCATTGGTGACAGATTGAGACTGAGATCAGACTTTAAACGTTCTTAAAATTACGAGAATTGCCCCTCAGGCGCCTTTCCTAAGTCTGTGTATACTCAAAGGTAAAGTATGACCGTTAATAGTCACTTTATGGCTGCCAAACGTTTCGGAACGCATTACAGCGTCACGGCTGATGAAGAAACGTAATGGCAGCTCTTCTTATAAGGACCATGAGGAAATTCAGCGTTTTCTGGAGAAAGTAGGTTTTCAGAAACAATTAAAAGAAATTTTTTTGTGCCCTTGAGGGAAAACTTTATAAATTATAGCTTCATTTGTTCCTTGGAGACCTTGAGCTTTTAATGTACCTACCTAATCCAGTTCTCCTTTTATGCCGAGTTCCGTACAAAAGGAGCTTTTATAATTTCGACTTTTCAAAGGGTCGAGAAATCAACCCTTCACTCTCTTATGCCCCTTAAAATATTAAAACATACCCACCCACCCATCTTGACTTTACCCACTGCCCCAAACCTTTCTAAAAAAAGTTTGTGAACGTAAACCTTTAGAGATATCCGATATTTAATTTCACTTCCTCAGTTAGTCAGTTGACATAATAAATGGTAAACCAAATAAGGAGCTAAATGTTCACCACAGCGGCTGTTGATCCCTCACACATGGGAAAACAAGAATAATGAATAAGTGAACTGTACATCCTGCCTTTTACTTACTATCACCGACTACTCCGGCGACCCAATTCGTCCCTAATTGAATCGACTTCAGGCCGGCCTTCAGACAAATTGCCTGTTAGAGCTCTCACTTAAGTTTTTCAGTTGAAATACACTAAAAGCAACGATTATTTCGGTTCACGATCACTTCAAAGGTTACGAATGAAAGCCGAAAAGTCAGACACGATTCTATGATCTCTCCAATTATAATAAATTGGTCTTTAGTTACGAGGTAAAGTTCAAAGGTACTGTTCTCGCTAAGAACAAATTTTAATTAAGGTTAATCAAACTCAGATCAAAACGCAATGCAGTAAATACTTACGTAAGTTCGCTAAATGCGGATGTCCACAAACTATACACCAACACACGCCGAAAATATAATTACAAACAATACAACACTGGTTAATAAAACAAAACACAAACAGGGGTTCGTAACAATCAGAAAAAACAAAAGCAAATGGAACACAAGTTCAAATTCGAATTGTTTTGAATATTGCACTAGTTCGGGAAAGATCGCGGTGTATTCGCAGAGCAGCCGGCAAGCGACGGGCGGCCGAAATGCGGGTGAAACGCGAACTGAAGATTGTTTCCACGAGGGACGCGGGCATTGGGGTGAAAATAGGGTGAAGCGGGGGTGTACCGCCGACCCGGCTTGAATGGACGCGCCGGCTACGCAACGCATGACGGTTTTCCGTCCGACGATCACAGAAACGCTCCCCCGACGTTTCGCAATGAATGTTTCTCTAATTATTATACGGGTTGGTATTTCGAATGTTTTCTTCTTGGCCAACAACGGGAATGTTGGAGATAACAATAATTACTTTGAGACTCGAGAAGCGTGAAATAACAAAGTTTAGGACGACATGGGTACGTTTAATAAGTTTTGACTGTGGAATATAGGCATAGGTACAGCCTTTCAGGCTCGTGTTCTATTTTACTTCTGCCTAAAATATTTGAGTCGACGACATTTTTGATGTTATTTGGATATTTTCCTCTAATTCGTAAGCTACCTACATAAACTTACAATTTTATTCACAAACTAGCGGCCCGTCCCGGTTTCGGACGGGTGGACATTTATTTTTTAAACATTTTTTTTTTTTCTTGCAATTAAAAAAGCCTATATTAATCAGTGATAATGTAGCATTCAAATGGTGAAAGAATTTTTAAAATCGGTCCAGTACTTTTTGAGCCAATTCGTTACAAACATACTTACATACAAATCTTTCCTCTTTATAATATTATATAATATATAATAATAATATATATATATATATACAGGGTTATTTGTAAAACACCAGCAACCTCTTAAGAGGTCACTGTACTCATCATTATGAACTACTTTTACTATGGGACCAAACCTGAAATCGCTAATAAAAAAATCAGCTGTTCCCTACATTTATGTTCCTGTAACTCGTCAAAATGTAGGAAATAGCTGATTTTTTTTCGCGATTTCAGATTTGGTCCCATAGTAAAAGTTGTTCATAAGGACGAGTACAGTGACGTCTTAAGAGGTTGCTGGTGTTTTACAAATAACCCTGTATACAGTGGACCCCCGGTAGTCCGACAAACATTTTGCAGGGCAGTGTCGAACTATCGAATTTGTCGGATTATAGAGTACTGCCTAAGACCCCCTATAGTCCGAATTTTTTTTACAAAAGAGTACCTTATAATCCGACAAATTGCCGATTCAATGATAAGATTCTTTATGTAGATGATGTCGGATTATAGGGGGTGCCGGATTAGACAGGGGCCGGATTACCGGGGGTCCACTGTATATACAGAGTTGATACGACAGAGGGGCATTAAATTACACTACGTATACTATACGTGTTTAGTATTAATTCGATACGGTATAAAAATAAAAAGCATCATAAATGAGAATTTTTTTGTTTCAAACAAACTAAATAGCTTACAAATCAGAATAAAACGCAACCACCCTTTGTAAATAAAGGAGAAACCCAAACTTCATAAAAACTTGGGCCTGGTGACTGACCTTGGATAACTATACAAAGTGGCAACGTCCAACGTCACGCGCGGGCAGAGTAACTCGAAACACACTGTGGATTTTCCAAACTGCAGTACCGGAGATTTTGCCGATTCCAGATCGGTCCGAGTAAAAGTACTCTCATCGGTCCATATTAAATTAGTTAAGAAATGACGGTCTTCGGATGTTTTATTTAGTAGCCATTGGCAGTAACTGTTGCTGATCGGCAAGTCTCTCGATAAAAAAGTTTGCACCTTCCGATATTTAGAAGGTTTGCGTTTTTTACGTTTTAGAACCTTGTAGATAGTTCTATGGCAACATCTAAACTGCCGGGCGGCTCTGTGGAGACTCGTCGGGCTGCGGGAAAAATTGTCTAAAATTCTTTCGTCCCAAGCAGCGGGCATTTACCGCGGTGGCACTCCCTCCTGTTACAGCACTATACGTTTATTGTCCCGTAATCTTTGTACTGCCAACTGTATGGTGCGGGCATTCCTAGGGCAATTGCGGCTATCACAATACCTTTCTCTGTAAGTTCGTAGAGCTAACGTTGCGTTTCCACGGCATTCGCCATAGATTAAAATCATGTCAGTGTATTCTGACGCCGTGTCAGTTACACGAGGTATTTTTGAACACTTTAATTATACACACACACAACCAAAGTTTAACTATCACAATAGAAACAGTCAATTACAAAAAAAAAACACTAACACTAAATAATAATAATCCCAAGTTACGTGTCCTGTCCTGTCACAATAAAAAAAGGAATACTGTCTTAAACTTATTTAGTGTCCTATCACAATAACAAAATAAATTCACAATTATTGTCAGCGCACAAGTTCGACAAAACAATAAGGGCGCAGGAGCTTCCGCGTACGTACCTACGTTCCGGAAGGGTAGCGTCGGCGCACTGAAAAAACAAGTTTTTTGGAGGCCCCACTTACTGATCGCAAGCACAAAATACAGAGAGTACAGAAGTCAATCTACATACAAAGTGCGCTCGAGCAACGCACACATAGACACCGCTCACGGACACGATATCTCGGACTGGTTGGGACTAGTGCGAGCGCAAGTGCCATCCGCTTGAGACATGCGTCTATGAAGTGCAAAAATGGAGCAATAAAAAAAAATTATAACTGTTCAGTGGACGGTTGTTTAAATTCAACATTAAACGGTGAATTGTCGTTTTTTAATCTACCAGTTGTTTCAGAGAGGTAAGTAGGTATTTGCTTGTATTTCGATGGTTTGTATTAACGTAACACAGTAGTTAGGTAGGTAGGTAAGCGCCCCGGCCCCCAGTCCCGCGCTGTAAAGTAAAAGCGAACATGACTTTGTAGCACTTTGTGACAAAGTAATGTAACAATAACATTAAAATTAAAATATTTTAGTTATTATTGGTTTTTTCGTTTCTCATCATCATCAATAAATCAAACAACTAGATGCGAGTGCCACTACCACGATAGTTTTTTGTGCATAAGCCAAAGTTGACAACCATAGCGCGACCGCCGAGCGTAGACTTCTGTACTCTCGGTATTCTGTGTCGCAAGGATCTAAGATACAATAGCAACACACTGACCTATTTCTATTTCTTTTACGCACGTGATGTTTTGCCAATAGGATTGTCACTCTCTTATGTACTACGTATTGGTTTATGACTTGCGTAAGAGCGGCAACAACGTATCGTAGATTTATCGTTTTAAGGTGCATGACCTATGCCTGTAGACATAATCAGCTGTTAGGAAAAATACATCGTGTTCAAACGGTGCAAAAACTTAAAAAATCATTTGCGACTAAACTACTGTTTCAATTTAATTGATTTTTGGCAGAGAGCTTGATAATGATACCTAGTATAGGCAGTTTAAAGGAAAGCCCATCTGTCGTATCAACTTTGTATAAATATATATATATATATTAGTATTAGTATAGATATAGATGGAACACTTCCTTCACTTTTGACTGGATTTAAGCGGAACCCCATTACTTTTTAAGGAAATATAGGTACATACCTACATTAACATTAAACTTTCTTAATTATATTTACAAATGTAGGCACTTGTTTGCTAGTACTCATGGCTGTAACAAAATTACTTAGAAATGCCAGGTCAAAGTAGGGCTCGACTGACAAGCATTACTGACAGGCTGTCACGACTAATGTTGTACACACGGCTACACATCAAGCTATACATTTCCAGTTTTAGCTGATCTCGCATTGTATAGGTTTTTCGTACAATCAGAGATCAGTTTATACTGGTTATGTTTAGCTTGATCTGTAACCGTGCGTACTCAACTCTTTGTTACGTGGAGAGGTGTAATCAACATGATATGTTGAACTATAAATTCGTTGAAATCATATGTTTCTCGTTAACTATAGACTAATGCTGTAAACTTCTAAGGCAAAATTTTGGCACATACACCCTAGGTATACCTATGGTATCTATATAAGGTGTAACGCAACGCATAATTAACGCAAAACCTCATACACTCCAATTGGAGTATTGAGTTAAAAGTATAATATTTACAATGACCAAAACTATTTTTTTAACGCTTGCTATTTTTAATAAGAAAATTGTACTGACATTAGCATAACTTTATGCATTTAAAATTGAGTCTTATTGTCTCGATATAAGACTTAATTTTATTTGGCTCAATCGGCGGTTAGTATGAAAAAAGAAATAATTTAAAAAAAAACCTATTATCGAAATCGATTCAGTAGTCAATTATGAACAAACTACTTTCAGGACTTGCATTTATTCTGTTACACCTTGTAGGTATCTACATTCAAACCTACTTACATACACTACTACAAAATCTCATCTTTGTAGAACTACAACTTGAAATACACTTTTTTTTTTTTTGTGTATGGGAAATCATCAAATGACCCCTCCCGCTCTGGGTGGAGCAGAAGGGAGTGTCAGACTCTTACTGACTAAAACCCACCCGTGTTCCTTCCTTAGCCCTTTGTGTTCCGGAGTAGCGGTAACCCTTTCGGACAATCCCGCTGCCCCGGCAGGAACTACGTTGGTCTCGTGGTCGCAAGCGCGAATGCTGAGCGTGAGGTCCAGGGTTCGATTCCCGGTTCGTGCAGTGTTATTGAGTTTTTCCATTAGGAGTTTCTTAGTAACAGCCCGATGTTTGGTAGTGTGATAAGCCGTGACTCGAGAAGCACGTTAGGCCGTTGGCCCTGCACCTGATCTCTCTCCGATCGTGTCGGATTGCCGTCCCATCGGACTGTGAGAGTGAGGGAAGAGGGAGTGCACCTGTGTCTGCGCACACACTTGTGCACTATAATTGGTAGCCGTGGCCGAAATTCGATCCAGATGACCATTATTATTAGACAAACATTCTAAATAGTCCCAAAGAAATTTTAAAAAAGCCATTTAGGTCTTAGGTACCTTGCGATTAAAATTATAAAAACTGCTCCATCTAATTAACCTAAAGCCCACCCTGATTCCTAATTCCCTTAAAACAATCCACTAATAAAATAACAACCAAAAAAAAACAGAAACAAAAGGGATCATGGGGCGCCATTCATTACGCACTTTAAAAAAAGAATTCCCGCCAAATATTTACTAGAGATGTGACGTTAGAGGGGCCAAAGAGCAGTATTCAAATGAATTAAAATCGATAATGAGTACTCCACTAAATCTAGACGGCGCGTCGCGTCGCGTCAGGGGTTGTGCACCGCAGATAGCGAGGGTGCAACACCCTCGTAAATTGCGCCCTCTTACTAGATTAGGTGCTTTGTTTCCCATTCTAAATACTACAAGTGGAGGGACGCTACCTATAGAAAGTGCCTGCTTACACAAATATTTTGTGACTACTGGACTGCGTAGTTCCTTTAGATATTCAGGATCTTAGTTTAATAAGCGATAGGTATAAATGATAAATGATTTTATTTCTGTAAGTAGGTCTGTACAAACACTTTTACACGTCAATCATATTTTTAAAAACGAGATGAAGTCGGCGTTTCCTAACTGACTACTCTGAAAAGAAAGGCCGAAACAAATTCAGAGGTCACAGTCTCTTTTAAAGTCCAGACATAATCTTGGTCAGATCATGTGGAGACCATGTAGATTGGTGTCTGAAATGGTCTTTTGAGGAAAGAACCACACAGATTGAGTGGACCTGTCCAGTCACTTGTCAGCACGCTTAAGTTTGAGTTGAGCTGCATGATTACTGACAAATGTCAGTAATCATGCAGCTCAACTCAAACTTAAGGAGCTCAACGATTCGACGAACAATACCAAAGAAAGGACATTTGGGTGGGTCGCATAAATTACTCAAACTGCCAGACCATGACTAAAACTATCTGAGAAAATAAATAAAGGCAAAAAAAAAATTAACCCACATAGTCTTCACATTCACAGTCATTAAAATAATATAATACTCGTACTTTACAAAGTAAATATTCATATCACTGTATATGTAAAATTTATCAATGTCAATGTGTATATAAAAATCCAGAAATAGTCTTGGTCAGATCATGTTGAGGACCATGTAGATTGGTGTCTGAAATGGTCTTTTGAGGAAAGAACCACACAAATTTGAGTGGACCTGTCCAGTCAGTATACTCAATACATATTAAATATCTCTGAATTATTGTTTGGACAGCGTCTGTCGGGTCGTCTAGTAAATAATATAAATACGTAGGTAGGTTCTTCTTTCTTCCTAGCACGAAGTATGGCATCATCTAGTAGTAAAAATGCTAGCCATGTGTCTTTAAACCTTACATGCCCAGGGAGAGTGAACCACTCACATGTACAATTTTTTCTTTTCACTGACATGTTAACCAGTCCAGAGTTTCATACTACTTAAAGGTGAGGGATATGTTTACCCCTTTGCCAATAAAAAGGATGATGGTGAAACATGGTATTTTTTCCACCACTCGACTCTCAAGTTTTATGGCTTCACTAGATATCGATCAATGCCATCTGTCGGCCGGATACGACTCGTCGGCGCTGGACTGGAACGAGTAAGGTAGATTGCCGTTCGGGGCACCGGCAAGCGGCAACCAATAAAGACAGTGCAATCCACGAAGACGCGCCCCACTCTTCTTCCGAATCGTTAGTAGTTAAGTATCGCTAGTTAATTCCAATAGTGTTTTAGTTCTTTCGATACACTCTAATTACCCACTAATAATAATTCGTGTGTATTTACAAAACTAAAACACTAGCGGAATGTTGCACACTTCTGCTGTAAGGCGCGTCTTCGTGGATTGCACTGTCTATACGGCCTGGCCACGGGACATTCGCGGCGAAGCGTCTTGCTTGTGACTACGGTTGCAAAATTACGTAATTTTACCGAAAACGCTGGTAAAATACGGTAATTTTACCGTAATTTACGGTAAAATTACCGGTGGCATAACATTCAAAATTTTAATTTATTTTATATCACGCGCGCGTGGGGTTACAAAATCAAAATGCGACGTTGCTGACAAGTGCGCTCCGTCAAGTTGTACGGCAAAATGCGATAGATTATGGATTTATTTTATTTTTCTTTTTTTTTTTTGTATTGTCATTTGTTTAATTTTATTATTTAAGTTGTTGATTCTGAGAACTGTAGTTAGTTTAATACTAAATACAAGTAATTTTCCAGAAACTAAAATATAATTTTTACTGGCCTTTGCACATAACATACTTAAATTATTAAATCGATGACGTGGTATAATTCATATATTTAATTTATTATTATTATTTTTTTATTATTATTATTATTATGTAGATATTCATATTTGAACTGAATAATTCATATTCATATACATAGTGAAAGAGTAAGGTACATACAAACACACTCATTCATTACCGTATTTATGTTTGTAGAACGTAAAACTACGATTTTTACGTTTTTTACCGTTTCTTACCGTTTTTTACCATAAAATACCGAAATTTACGGTAAAAAACGTTTTTTACCGTATTTTACCGTGGTAATTTTACTGCTTTACATGCCTACTTGCGACTAAGGCCGCTGCCTCGAATCTTGCGGGCAGCGGGGTGGCAGCGGCGGCGACGCGGGAGCGGGCAACGAGCGATGCACTCAAGGCAATCGGCGACCGCCCGCGCCGCCGCTGCTGCCGCCCCGCTGCCCGCAAAATTCGAGGCAGCGTCCTTAGGGTGATTGCGCAGTGATTACCGCGAAATTCAAATTTTCTTACGTTTTTTGCAATTAGCAGTGTCAGGATGGATCATTAATACATCTTCCTAAGTTAGATTTCTACCACAAGAGGAAATCTCCTAGGAAAAAGTGTTTATGGTACAAATCTCACTTAAAAAGATGTATGAATGTTTCTTAGGATTATAATTCTGTAAATACGTACCTGTTATAGTCGCGAATCAAATTTTGATCAAGATACAACCTGACACTGACCTGCAAATTGCAAAAAACGTAAGAAAATTTGAATTTCGTGGTCTACCACTTCCCATTCACTTTAAACATACTTACTAAAGAAATCTAGATACTAACCATGTCACGCATAGCGTCGACCGGCAACGCGACTGGCGAAGTGGCGAAGTTTGACAAGTAACTGGCGGCGCGGCGGGCGACCACGGGCACAACCACGGGACTCGCGCGGTAGGTAGTCGGGGCGAAGAGTGCAGGAAGCCAAACAAGTTTATTTGTATTCGCCGCGAAATAATGAACACCTAAACTTTTATTGCCGAAATACTGGCAAGGCCAGCTATTTGAAAGTCTGGTCCACCACAACATAAAAAAAAACCGGCCAAGTGCGTGTCGGACAACGCACAGTGAAGGGTTCTGTAGTTGGAATTTTATCCCAAGAACAAACTTAACATTGTAGTTAAAAATCATGCTCTCCCATATAGTTAGGGAGGCGAGGTAGCTAAATGGCGTAATTCAACGGCGCGCTCGAGACCTATAAAAATCGAAAGATAAAATGATTTCGAAAAGAAAAGCTCGTATGGTAAAAACCATTTTAGCGGTGGGTTTGGCGTGTACGATTTTTCAAAAATGTTAAAAAAAACAGTTACTTGGGCATTCTCGAGCGCGTCAGATATTCATACTACGTTTGCCCCAAGTGCCTCTGATAACAACGGTATACTAATCTGCCGGTTTGCGTGGTGGGGGTAGGCATATAAAGTAGTCAAAATGCAAAAAAAAAAATTTACTCGAGCGCGTCAGATTTTCGGAAGGGGTGTTAAGTAGGCCCCAAGGAAGCTCCCTTTAAAAAAACTGACGATTTCGGCGTGACGATAAGTTGCGATGAATTTTTGAAAATGCAAAAAAAAAAAGTTTTTTTGAAATATTCGAGCGCGTCAGATTTTCATAGGGGAGGTTTATCTCGGTATCCTGAAAGCATATTTCCTTAATGTGACAAAAATGTTGGTGGGTTCTCTTAATCTGATCGAAAAAGGTTTTTTGGTTTTTTTTTTCCTTTCTTTCTCCTTGATAAAACGGGGAATTTAAGAATGACAATAAAGCGATAGATACAACCAACGTAAATGTAGATGAAATGTAGTACGAATTGTATTATTTATTGTATAAAAAAAAATGAAATGAAATACAAATTGTATTATAATTGTATTGTTATGTATGACCTTTACATTTTTGCTCAATACAATTCATCAAAGTTTCCAGCACATTCGAGAAATATACCGTCGGGTCTTTTCTCTCTCTTCAATCGTCGTTATACTGAGGGCACATAGGTCTACGGTAGGGGACCATAAACATATGGTGGTGGGTGGTGGTGGTGGTGGTGGTGGTGGTATGGTTGGTGGTGGTGATATATATTAGGGTGTACCGAAAATTCCCTTCTACCGCTTCTTTCCCCACCATCAATGTTGCGAAATAAAGGAAAAATACTGGTAGGACGGCATATTTCCGCGAAGCGCTCAATCTGTATTACATGTTTATGGCAAATTCCTCTTTTTTGCTTCAATTCTTCACTTCGTTTTGCTTACGGTACGTCCAAAAAACAATTTGAGGATCAACAGGCTACTGAATAATATGTATGAAACTGTACATGTTAATAATACTTTTGTATACAGATACGCGTAGCTTTTTCCGAGTCCACGAAAATTGTCGAGAAGCTTTAGAAAAAAAAAAATTGTGAGATTATATAATAAAAGTCACATAATTTAATTATCGTTATTTCATATCAATTTTTTTTAACACCCTCAGTTTTCGAGATATACTCAAAAAAACCGGGAGTTTGAGTTTTTATGATGCTTCAAGTCAAAAAGTTTTAACTTTGGACAAAAATGTAAAGAGACCTTTTTTGTGTAAAATAAAATTACCTTTTTTGTTTATTTAAACTTTTTTTTTGTAAGATGAATCGTTCGCGACTTATATGCCGCAACGCGTTTTTCGAAAAATGAAATGGCTCCTCCACACTTCTGGTCATGCGGAAACCTGCAGATTTTGTATTTTTAGTGAGTTTTAGATTATATTCTTCAAAATAAAAATAAAAAAATCTCCCTCGAGAATGCCGGATTAACGTTTTTTTTTACAAGTTCGCGACCCTATAACTCGGCGGCGTCAAGGACTTATCGTCAGATTTGTTAATTTTTGTCTTAAAACACTAAAATCAACCCCCAATATCTGACGCGCTCGAGTATTTCAGACCATCGATTTTTTTTTACTAATCTGATCGTCTATCCTAGGCGCGCGTCACTACATATAGAGCTAAATACTTTACAAGGTTGTTCTGTTAGGTCTAAGGTATCTCTCATATCTCAAACTGCCACGCTCGAGTATTACCGAAAATTCCCCTATTCGTCTCCCTAACTAATACATTGCAACTGCAAATTTAAGTTGGTCGACTATTACTCGTAAACTTGTAAAGCCTACTTAGCTTGATAGTTTTCCTTTTAATTTGGTTATATATACCTACTACTGCCGTGTATTTTTTCACATACCCAAAAGCAACCATTTAGCTGGCAGGGGGGACACTTTAACAAAAATTAGCAGTATAAAGCTTAATATTTCACAAACGGATCCCCGAATTGAAAAATTGAAAATGGTTTTCACAAACCCGCAATATTTTTGAAAGACCTATCCAACGATACCTCACACCATGGCGTAGACGAGAAAAAAAAACGGCCAAGAGTGAGTCGGACTCGCGCAGCGAGGGTTCGGAACCATCATTTAACACTGCGGTGTAGAATATTGCATATTAGGTCAACGCCATCCGCAACCGATAGTGGAACTAATGTACTATTTTTGTTGATGATTTCTAAAAAGGGTGCTATTTAGAGACATCGTTTTATTTTTCCTGTAATCTTTACATAAACTTCTGTCACATATAATATTTTCAGATTTTTCTGTATGCAAACTTCGGAGATAAGGGGGAACGGTATTTTTTTTTACATTTTTCATCAAAAGTCGAAAATCATGCGGCTTAAAAAAAAGATTAAATGCTTAAGAATGTGCAAACAGCGCTCTTTCATAATTGGACGTAGTTATGCAAAAAGGATCCAACCCACAACATGACCGAAAATGAGTTAAGTATACCAAACTGCTCGTCAAGGTCTATATTTTCGATTAGCAAAAACAATCCAAGTAAAATAAGAATTTTTAATGTCAAAATATTCGTATTTTACTTGGATTGTTTTTGATAATCGAAAATATAGACCTTGACAAGCAGTTTGATTTGCTTAACTCATTTTCGGTCATGTTGTGGGTTGGATCCTTTTTGCACAACTACGTCCAATTATGATATAAAAAAAAATTATGATATAAAAATTCGAAGTGTGGCTACTAGGGCATGTGGGGACATGCCCTAGTAGCCCCACTTCGAATTTTTAAGACCCCCTTTCCCCTGTTGCAGAAAAAAAAAATTAAGTAAGTATTAAATTTCTTATTTGCAAAATAGTTGGGCAAACGTCATCTAAAACTATTCCAAATTTCAATAAGTTGATAGCATTAGTAGTTCTTGAGATATCTGGATATATCAAGAACTCGACGCTCACTCGGCTGTGACAGACGAACAGACAGGCAGACTGAGTCGCACCATAAGGATTCCTTTTTACCATTTTAGTACGGAACCCTATAAACATCCCCACTTTACGTATAGAGGAGGTACTCTAAAAAAAATGAATGCTAGATTTTATTTTACCACTTTGTCGGCGTGATTAATATGTATAGGTATCCATGCCAAATTATAGCTTTCTAGTAAGAGTCTCTGAGCCAAGCTGCGGACGAACTAACTAAACGAAAGTTCTATAAGGCTACGTACAGAGGCCAGCACATCAAGCTACCCCTATCTGTCAGATTTTCCCAATTGAATATGAACCTTATTCCTTTGTGCTAAAGTTGAAAATCTATCAAAGAAATTTGACAGATTGGGGTAGGTTGACCTGCTGGCGTCTGTATGTACATGAAGTCAGCGGCGCGCCGCTGATATCGTGTCCGTAGCCTGAGGGTTCCTTGTTGACTACGGAACCCTAAAAATCTGAATATAGTTTGTATTTCTCGTACTTCTTGTCTTGTGGAATTCTCCGTCTATAACACCGCGATTCTTATTTAAATCATGTACTCCACAATCTCTTCCAAATATTATGTCTAGAACAAAAACACGAGGTACCTACTATTCTCCAAGCAATAGCGAGATAACATTTCGCTCTCGATCTATAGTGATTACTGGTCGCGGCGGCGAATTCTAAGCCGCCCGTGGCCGTGCAAATTACCGCGCCGCCAGACGCACCGCCGCGCGCCGCGCCGCGATTTTCGCTACGTCCTGTCCCGTGGCCAGGCGGTTAGATGTTGTGTAAAACAACGTCTCCATCGCGTCTCAAAGGGTTGTAAGAGAAACCGGAACTCTTGCACGTGTTGGTACCATTGTAAATACAGGTGTTACAGACTTCGACAGGGAGAAGTGGATTGGTATTATTGCCGGAACTTGACGCAATAAACAAGTGCAGTATTGTGGGAATGTTAAATGCTGCAACAGCTGCGCGCAAACTTTTTAAAATGACTTGCGTATCCAAATATTATGTTGTCAGACGAGTAAAATGGTGTCCTTCACCACACAATCCTCACCTTTGAAAACTTCATGAAAATCAGTTTTGAGAACGCCAAAAAATAGTCAAGAAATAGTCATAAATAGTCACCAAGGTGAAAAAAATAGTCGCATTATGATTCCGAAGTTATAGCTATAGGTTGGTGAGGATTGTGTGGTGAAGGTCTCCACCAATCCTCACCTCTACTGCAACGAAACGGCTGGGAGTATCGACTTGGTTTCAATTCCAAAAAATAATCAAGAAATAGTCGTAACGCTATGCTAAATCTCGAAAATAGTCATTAAGTGATTCCAGAGATATAAAGTTGCCTAGGCGAGGATTACGTGGTGAGCCTTTCTCGCCACAATCCTCACCTGATTACCGCGGAACGCTTACGTTATTGAAATTGAATTTGGTGTCAAAAAATAGTCGTCTCCAACCATGCTAAATTCGAACAAAAAAAAAAATTCAATTTCAATAACTTAAGCGTTCCGCGGTAATCAGGTGAGGATTGTGGCGAGAAAGGCTCACCACGACGTAATGCTCACCTAGGCACCTTTATATCTCTGGAATCATTTAATGACTATTTTCGAGATTTGGCATAGCTTTACGACTATTACTTGACTATTTTTTGGAATTGAAACGACTCCCAGCCGTTTGGTTCCTAATCATAATGCGACTATTTTTTTGACCTTGGTGACTATTTATGACTATTTTTTGGCGTTCTCAAAATTGATTTTCGTGAAGTTTTCAAAAGTGATGATTGTGTGGAGGAGGACACATAAAATGACCCTTTTTACTTACGCTGTTGTCCTAATTAAATAATATTTAGATAAGCCGCCTAGATTTATATAATGCAATTTAAAAGGTAGGTACCCAGTGCCGTTACCTCAGAATACAGAAATTTCTGTATTCTGCGGCCGTTACCAGAGTTGCCCAACTATCGATAGTTTCCCTATCGATAGATGACCTCGAAAACTACTAACAATATCGATAGTGCTATCGATAGTATCGGTAATAGAATCGATAGTATCGATACTATCGGTAATAGAATCGATAGTATCGATACTATTACATGATAATACTATCAATAGTATCGATTATTTTTGAGTAATACTCAAAAATAATCAAAACTAAAAAAACTATTGTAAACTATTGTATTAAATAATAAAAACTATCAATACTAAATAAAATAATAATATATAATACTATTGAATATTGGAAGGCAATACTATCGCCGTTTATTAAACTATCGATAGTGTGAGCTATCGATACTATCAATACTATCGATAGTATTGCTCCTAAACCTATGCTGGTCTTCGATAGTATCGATAATATCGATATTATCGATAGGCTATCGATACTATTGATATGACGTCAACTATCGATAGACTATCGATAGTTTAGCGATAGTCGACTATCGGTAGGCAACACTAGCCGTTACAAATAAAAATAAAAAACAGCATTTATATTCTTTAAAAAAAAATAGAAGAACATTTGGAACCTAGGGTATTTATGTTCTGTGCTTGGATTGCTTGGAATACTACCAAGAAAAGAAGAAACCACTGAAGAAACACAGATTAATAATAGAAAAAACAGCTATAATTAAAAGGTTATCATTTTCTCCATTTTAAAAATAATGCAGCTACGTTTAGTTACCATTCGATGTCGCTTAAAAACAAAGCTTTAGAATATGGTCACTTTCATTAGAAGCTTTGGATAATAATCTTTAATTAGAATATAGTTATAATACAAAAAAGGTTTAATCGTATTTTTTAAAATAAATTGTAGACAATGGTTGCAAATAAATAGAACGTTTATATAAATAAATAAACGTGTTAAGTTAATGCAGTAACTAAACGTTCACTTCGCTTTTCGCTATGAGTTTTTACAGCCGCTGTGTCTGCTGTTTGGTTCATCAATTTATTAATTTTTAGTATCGTGGAAATGTGTTAATAGTTATTGATTTATCTTATACTAGTACTGGATATATTTTTGTTCTATATATTTAAAGAATAGGTAAGAGTTTTTGCAAAATATTTGTAGGAGACGTCTTCCAAATTAGAACGTTTCACCTTTCATTTTGTAATAACATTTTTTAACGATCTTTAGTAAATAACCAAAATACTGATCATGATATCATCATAGTCAATTGTATTGAATGTATTCTCTCTTTTGCCCCACATTGATTTTTTTATTTCAGGTTATTATCGACCTGTCAAGAAGACATTTTTTTCGTGAAGCTGTACTTGCAAAATTCGCAAAATAGGAGACGAAAACCCCTTTAAGTTTTCAAATTTCATATCGAATCTGCCACCAATAGTAAGTTTGATTAATTTTCATTAAGTTAAACCGTAAAAGTGCGTGTTACATCTTCAAAGGAAAATTTCATTTGATCTTTGAGGTGTGTAGGTAAACATTTAGCTGATTCCATTGCTGGGGGTGTTTTATTATTGTAATTTATCTGTTGTATTGTGTTTTTTACGTCTTTTAATCGGGTTTACTTCTCTAGATTGTGTATTATCGGAGTGCAGGAACGAATATTATGTGTATAACCTCTAAGTGCTTACAATGAATCCTATAACATATGTTTCTGTCACACCCAGCTGTTTAGATATCTAACTCACGCAAGGTTAGATTTAGATAAAACTTCTACATATTTGGGTGATGATTCTAAGAGGTTACACCATTTGTTAGAGTATTGTACAATGTCTTGCAAAGATAAGTGGAAATAAACTATGAATTGTCAACACATAGCTGTGAGAATAGTAAGCTGTGTTTATTAATCAAATGAAACATTAAGTTAGTCATTTACTCATAAAGTAATGACTGCAGCACTTGTAGCAGTCTGCAATAATACACTTTACATGTCAATATAAGTACTGAAATACAAACATTTAAAATTTCAAACCAAATTTCAAAAAAAGAAACAATTTAACATTAATTCCTAATTACTGAATACTTCTTACAATTATTTGAAAAGCTCCAAAAGTTAATGAATAATTGCATTAATAATTAAACCAAATTTTAAAATGTTGACTAGTCTCAACCTGAACCAAATGCTTACAAACTAATATAAACAATTAAAATATTGACATGAAAAGTGTTGAATCATCTTTAATCTTGAATTCAGTGTCGCAGTTATGTATAACAAGTAACAAAACCAGTTACGCTTATGAATACAGCAACATAAATTACTCGCCAATTTATAACTAATCATAAGATTCAGATTTATATAAAAGAAGATTGTTTTGGCAAAAACACTAAGATGGCCTTTAGAATTAATTATCTTTGTTGATAATCTGGTTTGTAGTATTGGGTGCAAAGTAAATTGTTTTGTTGTAAGGCATTCAACTTGAGTTGCTCCACAATACTGCTCCTACCATATTCAGTTGTTCCTGGCTGCCTTTACAAAGTCGTTGATCCATCTTTTTCAGAAAGAGTCCCACCGTATGCTTGCCAATTGGCACTCTCCACTTGTTCTTTGTGTCACTGGCACAACAGTTATTTAAATTTTGTTGGCCCAAAACTACGCCACTTCCACAGCGCTATCGGTGGCAGCACAGAGGTCACTTTGGCTGCATGTTTTGGGGCACAAAGGGCAGGATAAGAGGTGGGCATAGTTATTCTCCACTCAAGTAATCTATGGCCATTATTGTAGAAGCTTTGTTTTACATAAATGCAAAACAACTGCTACATTTTTCATTGTTCAGTATTTTTTTTTATTACATGTGTTACATTTGTCCAAAGAAACAACAATACTTATAATGCTCAAGTTTGTATACATTAATGAATTTATACATAAATAACCACTGATTATACCACATCATGTACCAGGTCTTTCACACTTAATGAAAACATCAAACAACAATTTTCTCAAGGCTACTGACAATAATGTAAATAAGTTATTTACTACTGCATATTAATTATTATGTGACTGAATGTCTTAGAAACATTGTATTGAGCATGTACAAAATGTATTAAAGTTGTACATAATGGGGAAGCAGACAATCCTTATCCTGACTGTTTTTATGGATAGATAACAGTAAACCGATGTTAAAAATTCAACAAAATAACAGACTTATTCTCTGCTTTTGATAACAACAAAAAAATGTAGTAGTTTTGATTTAATGGTTAAAGTGATATCAACCTAAATAATTATATGATTTTAAAACACAGTATGAAAAATCTCCCTCCTCATTGCTCTTCTGTGTGATCCTGATTATGAATTGTCAAAATTAACTAGTCAGTCAGTTAGTCAGAAAGTTGAAGCTAGTTGCCCATTCCAAAACGTAGATCTATTGAAGAAGAATGGGCAAGAAACTCCAATTGAAATACAATTGGAATAGAATATACTACTTACAGACTTGAATTAGGACATTAACTAAAAAAACTGATTTACTGGCCTTTATAGATCATTCTAATGACATTTTTAGTTATGCAGTACTCCAATAAAATAATGAAAGACAAATTATAAAACTAAAAAGCTTTCAAATTAATTAATTTGTATGCAACCAAGTATAAATATGAAAATTATACAAGATTAATCCCAGAGTAGGATTCTAATTTATAAAACAAGCAAACATACTTCTGGCTTTACTTAACAGCCCTTTGAAAAACATAGCATTGTGTTGAAAAACAAAAAACAATGTCTCTTGTCAATTTCTTGTTCCCAACCTGCAGCTCTATGGTTTTATTGAAACATGGCTAAATATTTATTTTCCCTTAAATATTTCACATCTTTGGGATTTTGCTTTAATTTTTTTGTGTGTAGATAAACCACATTTTGCAATATCAATTAAGTACTATCAAAGCTTTGTACAACTTCATTTCTATCTTGATAAATGTGTCTGTAAAATAGTTTCTATCTTTATCACAAATATTTTGTTTGTAAACAACACCCCCCGTAAATGTCACTCAGGCGCCAAAAGATCCTTGTAGCACTCTTTTTAGACAATAAATATTTCTAGGCATTATATAATAAAACAAAAAATAATACTGAAGCATTTATTGGACAGGGTGGTAGAACGATGCCACGTTGCAGTAAACGCACACGGAGCGGCGCTCCCGCGAGCGGGGGCGAAGTCCTGCCGGGGGCGACCGCCATTGACGAACACCATCACCACAAGAGATCTAGAAATAGCAGGTAAGACCAACCTTATTCCCTTCCGCTTCACTTGTGTACAAGTGCAAGACTTTAAAAAAGTGGTGGTAACTAATACTGCTCATACATAACCGCATCTTGTGCCTGGCCACCTTAAAAAGTAATGTAATTCCATGTTTGGAATTTTAGTCAGTTAACGCAGTGCAATCCACTGCGTGTTTTAGGGTACCGACCTTAAAACGAAAATCGGAAACTTTATATGATCATCTTATTATTTCTAATTAAACTCCAGCCAGGTAACATTTATTTAATGAATTTATTTACTTGTCAATTTCAGTTCACGTCGACATTCCAAATCAGAAGACACGAGTTTTAGCGTAAAGAAATGTTTAACATGGTTTAAAGAATACACAACAGCCCTGGACCCAGAAGTATTGGGTGAGTTTCTACTCTCTTCATCATGATTATCATCCGCAGCCTGCCTTGGTTGTGCGGTGTGCCAATGCCTACGCTCCTGCATCAGTCTCATTTAAGCCCAACCTGCGGTTGATTGTTGCCACCGCGGGTTAGACTAGTTACTGAATGCCATTGGTTTAGTAACTATTAGGACTGATAGTAAAATTCTTCTACTACATTTCTCGGCCTTCTACTGTTCCTCTCAGAAAAAACAGTTTACTCATTTTTGACAGCCATTAAAAATGAGTTTATTTTGTATGTACAGGTCCGGAAGGCATGGAAAAGTTCTGTGAAGACTTAGGTGTAGATCCTGAGAACGTCGTCATGTTGGTCATCGCATACAAAATGGGAGCAAAACAAATGGGCTACTTCACACAAGAGGAATGGATAAAAGGTAGTTTTGCCATTTCTTTTCTCAACTAGATATCTAAAAAGATACAGTATGATTATATTATATGAACAGGCATCTTTTAGGCACGCTTGTTATATCATAGACACCATCCATCACTTTCCATCAGGCGTGATTGAAGTCAAGAATAGGCACAAAAAATTCAGCAATAAAAAAAATGGTTCTAATATTGTAATCCTTCACCTTAATAGGGCTTGTGAAGAATGCTAGTTACATGTGGACATAATTTTCGTAAACTTCGTGTCATATTGTGGAAATTAACTACTATTAACAAAGAAACATTATTAAATTGATGCTTCAATCTGTTTCAGGACTAACGGAGCTACAATGTGACAGTGCGCACAAATTGCAGAACAAAATAGAATACCTTCGCAGCTTACTCAATGATCCCTATATGTTTAAGACCATTTACAGATATTCTTATGATTTTGCTAGGGTGAGTACAGTTTCTATCATCATATAAATAAACTAGATGCTGCCCGCGACTTTGCCCGCATGGAAGTTGGAAATTATCCAAAGGGAATGTACTACCGGGACAAAAGTATCTCTGTCTATGTTACTCCTTATAACATCAGCTATCTGCCAGTAAGTCCCGTCAAAATCGATCCAGCCGTTTCGGAGATTAACCTGAACAAACAGACAAACAAAAATGATAAAATTTGGTTTTTCGACTTCAAATTAATTGTTTACTGCTGTCAGACAATACAATACACAAAATAAAATTATTCCAAGACACTCGAAAATAAACACAATTTCTTGATTTTAATTTTCACTGTAACTTTTTTTCTAACAAAAGTTTTCACCTTTTTCCAGGATAAGGACCAGCGCTCACTAGACACCAGCACGGCCCGGGCGCTCCTGGGAGTCCTCCTGCCCCGCTGGGCGCTCCGACCTCCCCTGGCGGAGTTCCTGCAGCGCGAGCGTCGCTACCGCGTCGTGAACCGCGACCAGTGGTGCAACATCCTCGAGTTCAGTCGGACGGTCGACACGCAGCTTAATACATATGACGCCGATGGAGCGTGTTAGTATATTGTCTCATATTTATTTATTGGTCTAACTTTTCAATATATTAACACCTATCTTGCACATTCTCTGCTCTCAACACTCTCTTGGACGTCAAGCCTGACTGTGGCGTGTTCAAGGATGAATATAAATAATAATAATAATTTCTTTATTTGTATTGAATGCAGGTGTTACAATAATGGTGTTAGATCAGATATATGCATACCCAGTACATTCTGCCGGTTGGCATACAAAAATATACAAAAATATAGGTTAACTTAAAGATTATAAAAAAACTAGGTAGGTACAGAGTTAAAGAAAAAAAAAAAAAAAATTACAATTCATCATTAATAAAATCGGTAACAGAGTAATAACATTTCTCTGTTAGAAACGATGACAAGAGTTTTTTGAATTTTATTAAAGGTTGATCCTTAATACAATTTGGCAATCTGTTAAATATAGCAGGTGCCATACCAATAATGTTTTTTTTTAAGTAATGCAGTGTTATAACTACCAGTACATAATAAACCCTGATATTTTGATCTCATAGTAGTAGTTCGCTTCCTCAAATCATTCAATGTAGGAAATAGATGCATGTTAGTTTTAACGAATATAGCTACTTCGAGAATGTATATACTAGGAAGAGTTAGTATTTTGTGTTTCTTAAAAAATGGAACGCAACTATCTGTAACCTTGAGATTAAATATAGATCGTATGCACCGTTTTTGGGCTTTAAATATAGACTCTCTTTCTGAACAATTACCCCAAAATATTACCCCAAACCTTAGAACAGAAACTACCAAACCGTGATATGCGACCATTAAAGTATCAATGTTAACTTTCTTGGACAGATTGTAGAGAGCATACGCAGACGTGCTCAATTTTTTGCAAACTTCTTCAGCCTGTGGTTTCCAGGTTAATTGACCGTCAATCAATATACCCAAGAATTTTGCCACGTTAATACTATCAATAGTTTGCCCCTTATAATTAATGCTTAGGTTTAAAGGAAGAATTTTTTGATAAAAATGCATTATATTTGTTTTATTAAGGTTTATGATAAGATTATTATTGTTGAGCCAGTTTATTATTAATTTTAGAGAATTATTTATTTCATTTTCATAATGCTCTTTGTTGAGGCAATCAATTAGGACCGTACTGTCATCGGCAAATAACACACAAGGGTACGGGATCTCTCGGGGCAAGTCGTTAATATATAGCAAGAATAATAACGGCCCTAGAACGCTGCCCTGTGGGACGCCATATTTAATTTCCCTCGGACCAGATAAATATTTAATCTCACGTTTTGAGTTGGCGCATAATTTAGAGATTTCTGTATGTTGAACACGTCCACTTAAATATGATTTTATTAGGCGTAGAGCATTCCCTCGTATACCGTAAGTTTCAAGTTTGGCCAAAAGCTTTTCATGGTCCACATAATCAAAGGCTTTGGTCATATCGGTAAAAATGGCACAAATCGGTATTTTTTTATCTACATTAACCATTATTTTATTTATTAGATCGTATATGGCCATATTAATATTTCATTTTTACGAAAACCTTTTTGTTCCTCACATAATATATCATATTTTGACAGAAATGAATAAAGGGACTCATAAATTACTTTTTCAATGATTTTAGAAAAAATGGGGATTAAAGCTATTGGCCTATAGTTAGTCATGTCTTCTTTATTGTTCTTCTTGAGGAGTGGTTTAACTATTGTGGTTTTAAGACTATCGGGGAATGTTTCAGAGAATATGCTTGCGTTAATAATGTGGCTTAGAGGGTTAGCTATAGTAGAGCAGACAAATTTTATAACGTTAGTTGAAATACCGTCATATCCATGACTCTTCTTGTTTTTTAAGGATTTAATCACCCTTATAATGTCTTGAGGGACAACTGGGGCCATAAAAATAGAGTGAGGGTTATACGTTATTCTAGCAGTATTTTTAGTTGTGTTCAGGGGTGGGTCTGAGATCTGATCAATAAAAAAATCGTTGAAAGATTGAGCTATTTCATTAGGATTCGTTAATATTAAATCTTTTTTTTTTATTCTTGTTATGGGTTCACTTATAGATTTTGTACTATTTATTATTTGCCAGGATGTTTTTGATTTATTTTTAGAATTTTTAATTAAAAAGTTGTTTTGTGCTCTCTGGGTGAGTTTGATAATTTTTTTAAATCGTTTAGAGTACTTTTTAAATGTTGTTTTATTTTCACTAGTAGGATTAAATCTTTGTTTCCAGAGTAATTGGCGTTGTTTTTTGCTGCAGATTCTGATACCTCTAGACAACCATTTGATTTTTTTTTCAGATCTTAATATTACTGTTTTAAAGGGGAAGCATAGATTATACAGGAGTTGAAATATTTCTAAAAAGTTATCATAGGCTTCATTAGGGTCCTCTGTGCTATATACATTTGAAAATGATAAGTTACGCAGGTGATTACTAAAGATAGTTAAATTTTCTTCAGATATGTCTCGTCTTGATGTTTTCCACTTTTTAATTTGATAAAACTTACTAACTTTCATAGTAAATATTTGGGCCGTATGGTCGGATAATCCGAAGTCTATTACTTCATTTTGGCAGCTTTGTTTTGAATTGTGAGCAAAATTATCTAGACAAGTTTTACTGAGGGGTCTGGTCGGTTTATTTATTTCTAACTTCATATCAAAGTTCATCAGAAAATATTCAAAATCCATGCTGATTCTGTTCTTTTTAAGAATGTCTATATTAAAATCTCCGCACATTATAATTTTTTTGTTTGGTTTCGAAATCTTTTTAAGTATGATATCTAAGGTTTCATAAAATTGGTGTAGATTAGTTATTTTTGGAGGTCGATACAGACATAGGATTGTAAGTTTTTGAGAAGGTAATTGGATTGCGCAACATTCAATAATACCAGCTACCGAATGTCTCATAATGTCAGGCAATTCTTTATATTCGATGTTTTTTTTAACTAAGATACAGGCTCCACCGCGCTTAATGTTTTGTCTAGCATAACATGCTGCTAACTTATAATTTGGTATATGTAGAAGTTTCTCTTGGCCAGACATTATGAAATGTTCGGTTATACATATAACATCGAGATTAATTTGTTTACTTAACAATTCCTGCACACAAATAGTCAGTAAGTCGGACTTGCTTAGAAGACCGGCAATATTTTGATGCATTATATTTACATGATTAAAGAAAAAAATCGCATCGTTGAGAGGCTAAGCTTGTTTGGTTGTCAACTATATTATCTTGTTGAGAAAATGAGATATAATCTGCTATAGTTACCGACAGATTATAAAACACATTTTGCATTCCACGATCATTTATTTTCCTACTGTACTTAGAGAACATTGTAAAATCGTAACACAAGTCTAAATTAGAGTCCAACGCCGTTGCATAGTTGAAAGTCTGCAAGTCTAAATGAAGTAGATTATTAAAAGTTTCAATGCGTCAGTTATACAAAGTTGAATGGTCATTTAATTTAAAAGTAGGTACACATATTATAATATTCGTGTGCTGTATTTTCTGCAAATTTTCTCTCATTTTTATAATTATATCCACATAGTTTTCCGTTTTATGAAAGTCTTTTTCTCCAATTAGAATAATGCAGAAATCGTTTATTGTATATTCTATTAATTTCTTCTCCAGGTTGGTGATAAGCTGCACCGTGCCAGAGTCAGGGGAAAGATAATGGCAAATGTCACAGTTTGGAAATGTATTCTCGGCTATAGACAAAATCTTGTTATTTTTATTTGCACTCACGATACATAGTTTATGTTTAATGTTTTTGTTAGGTTCGATAAATAGTTCTGTTTTTTGGGATTGAAGTGCCTCAGTTTGTCTATTTTGTACAGAGAATATTTCCTTGGTTGCTGGTGACTGTGAAGGAATGTCAATTTCTAGAGGATTTGTAGGTACATTTGCACATAATTTTGCCAATGTGTTTTTAGCTTTTTTCTTAGGGGTAACGGTTATCTCAGATGTTAATTTACTTGTAACTTGTTTCATTATCTTGTTTTTTGAGTTTACATTTTTAATTTCTTCTTTTAACTTCATGTTTTCTAATGATAAATTATTAATTTCTTCATGAGCTGCGCTTAGTTGTAGATTAACTTTTTGTAGTTCGTTTTTTAGCTCCAAGGTTTCATCGTCGTTTTCATCATCAGATATGTTAGGAGGCAGGCTACTAGATGTGCCATCTAGCGGCGAATTCGTAGAATTATTAAGCGTACTTTCGTGTATTGTATCATTTGAAAACGATGTGGCGCGATTTCTTATACGAAATGTGATATTTTCCAAGAATTCCATTTTAGTAGCTGATAAACGTCGAGAAATAAATAGTAAAAGAATTTCTCGTCTCGGTTGGATTTGAACTCGGGCCTGTAGCGTGCACCTCGACTCAAGAGACACCTTTTACCAATTTAGCCAAACGATCGTTAATTTTGGTGACGAAAATCGTGTTCTGTCTTTAATTTAATATTTTTAAATTTTGATTTGACCGTTTTTTTTTCCTGTTGCTGTTTTTAGTGACCGCGATTTGAAAAAAGCTGTTTTTATGTTTTTTAACTTAGGACGATCAAAAAGTCACCAGGTTTTAGCACTGTGTGTTTTAAACTCCTTATTTATACAAAGATTGTTTATGTTTTAACGAAAGTTTTAGTTTATATACACTATGTTTACACTGTTTTATAGTTTTACTTAAACACTAGTATTCACTGACAGAATTGTTTGCTAACACTGTCACTTATTTATCGTGATACACTGATGTTATTTCACTACTTATGCACCTTTGAAAAGCATTTAGATAATTTAAAAACAAATTTAATTACGGAGCCGAAGTTAGCATTGACAACTACCGCCAGCTCAATTTCCTTAAAACCTTGCCAGTATGTTTGGAGTATTTTGGCCTGGCTGAAATTTGGTCTGGAGGACTATAAATTAACAAATTATTTCTATTCCAGGGCCAGTCATGTTAGACGAGTTTGTAGAATGGTTACGGGCCGAGCGCGCAGGCGATGCGGCCATGCCGGCGCACAGCTGAGGGCGAGGCAGTAGCGCCCAGCACGGACATGCGCGCGCCGCGGGCCAGTGTTGTGAGTAGTGCGGCGGGGCCAGTGTTGTGAGAAGTGCGGCGGGTCCAGTGTTGTGAGTAGTGCGGCGGGGCCAGGAACAGTGCGTGCGTGGAGTGCTGAGCTTTTATTTATTAATCGATTTGATGATCAGTGTGGATGGTCAGCCCAAACGTTTGCCTGTACCTGTAGGGCTGACTCCAGAGTGTAGGTAAACACCTTGTTTGGGAATTAGTTTGCGTTGGTTTAATTTACCAATCATTGAAATTTATTATGGCTGTGGGCTGATTTTTACTATGCTGGTATCTTTTATCCATAAATTAAAATTGAGGTCTGGCAGTTTTTTTTTTATGGAAATACTTAAAAAAAAAGCAAATATTTCTTGATTAAAGATTGATGTTGGAAATTTCAGCCCTGTTTGTAGTAAATCCCAGTAAACAGCTTTTTCAGTACACCCTCGTGTGTGTATTATACTGGTCATTATTGAATTCAATCAATATTTTAGTAAAAATAAATGTCAGCTCTCCATTTGTTTACTACTCCTTGGAATGATCATTGATATGTCTAGATTGACATTCAATGTGGATAGGTTTTATAATGAAATGGCCAATATAAGCAGTGGAAAAGACTTGATTAGGAATGAAAGGTCTAAATCAAAGGGATGTTAGAGACCTAGGTTAGGAAATGTTCTTTATTTAAAGAACAAGGATTGTTGCTCTCTCACAACACATTGGTAAGTCGGAATCTTCAGTGAACCTCCTGTATATGCAGACATGACATTGATACTGAAGAAAGAAAACTAAAAACTAAACTTATTTATCGCCTTTTGGCTTTATAAGCTTTTGGGACGTTTTTAGTGATACAGTCTGTCAAAAATGTTTCTGTTCTGGCTAGAAATAAACAAATGCAGATTTTATATAATGCTGAGTTTGGATTCCAAGAATGATGAAAGATTTTATAGGTAATTGATTATTGGATCGCGATATTTTACGTCACAGTATTGAAATAGAATAGTTACGGTGATAAATCCTCAATTGAAATACTTTCAGAATCAGTGTCATGTCTAAACAGTTGTAAGCCTTAAAAATATACCAGATATTCCCATACTGTACTCTATTATTTAACAACTTACAAACTCCATCGCAATTTCTTTAGTATATAATACTTGAGCCATAAGGGGTCTGTAATAATTTATGAACAGTGATGAAAGCAGGGAAATTAAATTATTACTTCAGTAATATTTATCACGGGCGATGATCGCGTTAGTTTACTTAAAACACAGTTTTGTTTAAAAAAAAAAATGTATAAAATGGAATTTTGTCTCGCTTTTTACTCTAGCGTTGTCACATTATTTTTTTCTAGTTTTTCTTTAAGACACCACATCAATTTTTTTTATTTCATTTCTAACAATGCTATTGTAGAAAGAAGGCATTCTGTCACTTATGCCAAATTGTAAAAATGAGTGAGAACATTTTAGTGTGTTTGTTTGGTCCATTTATTAATTCGTGAGAACGCATTAGAATGCTGTAAGTTAAATGTACCGATTTTTTACAAAAAATAAAACAAGCAGGTATTGTTTATAACACCAGTTTTTCTTTGTAATAAATAAGTCTTGCTTATGACTATCCTTGTACTTTATTTATGCAAAGCATGCTGCACTTTTCCACTATCATTATTTCACAAACTATGTAAATATAAAATTACTCTATTGGTTGGCCACTCAAGGAGCTTCATATTTCAATGGTCAGTACATAACCTTGTATTTTATGTATTATTAACCTAGTAGACATAAGTGTATGTGTATATTTTTAGCATTTATTTTAGATGTATGTATATTATGATTTTGCAATGCTCCTCTGATATAATTTAAAGAATAAAATATGCAATCTCGTAATCATTATTTAACAAATCTGTTTAGACACATTGAATATTATATTAATTTCCCCACCGAACGTTATTATTATGTTTGCAATAAAACAGTACAACAGGCAAGGAGAATACTTTCTTTTGACCAGGATATGTGGATATTTATTTTGAACCAGTAGCCAATCTTTGATGGGATTAGTGTAATGTATTACGATTCTATAAAATGCTTATAATGTCTGGTATCTGAAACAGATGGCCTTTTGACTGATTTTGAACACAATGCATAGAATAATTACTGTAACTCGAATGTGCGATACATCTCTAGTATTTCTCTCTAATAACATTCTTATGTCCTTGGCAATAATATTTGTTTAGTATTTATGTATAGTATCTTCATTTTACAAGGGCATAGAGTAAGAGTTTTAAAAGATTATTGAACACTAGCGGCACAGATTACTGAATAGTTACTACGTAACAGATACTTCACTCAGTAGAAAATTTCCAATACCTATTACGATAATTGCCTACTCCCTCGCGTCAACAACCACTGTATGCTAAAATGCGCCTAAATGCTCAAGCGTACAGCAGTGATTGCTTCGCACCGCGCGATTCCACAGTAATCGCAGGGCTGCCTCTTCGATAAAATTAAAATAACATAACTTTTTATCTATGTTATTGAGAACTGTGAATATGTTCTGACTTTTATGTGGCAGTTAAAAATTTTATCATTTATAAAATATTTAACCAAGTTAAAAAAAAGGAGGTGATCAGACATACAGGCAAAACTGAGATGTTTGACTTGTATGGTTTGTAGGTATGTATGTTTGTGCGCGATAATCTCGCTTTTGGCTAAACCGATATCGATGCGGTTTTCAGAAAAGGATTTGTTACATTTAGGAGAACGTTTTAAAATAAGTATAATACTTCTTAGTTTGATGATGATCTTCGGAGATGTTCACTAGAAATGAAAAAAAAAGCCTTAAAAGCAGTTTATATTCGAATGTTTTCTTTCGAAGAGTGCATCTTCTGTACCTTGTACTATTAATTATTCTGTGGTATAACGTTTCTATGTAACAAAATTATGTAAATCTGTGTCTGAAAGGCAAGCTAATGCTTAGTATATACCTATTAAACTGTCAAATTCTAAGTGGATACCGGTGTCCGCACACCTACTGTCTTTTAATTATGTCTCTAATGACGGTATGTGAATGGAAAAAAATGTAAACGACAAAAACTAGTAATAATTTATCACTTACCTTTCTTCATTGACAGGTAAATGGAAAAATGTTAGGTGTTTATCCCTTCTTTTGCTTGATTTACACCCATCTACAGCACATAAGGCACCACACGTCATCGTAATACGCGTACGAACGAACAGCACTATTAAAATTGAACGGCGTGCGCGCGCTTCGCTTGCGAAAACCGCACTGAATTTGATCCGCCGGCGGACCGAGACCGCTCGGCTGGGCGGTAGGCACTTATAGCGCGCAAGTACATGGAGTGACGGAGGCCTGCTAGCGGCCTGTCTCGGCTTCGCACGGGTGGACATTTTTTTCTTGCAATTAAAAAAGCCTATATTAATCAGTGATAATGTAGCGTTCAAATGCTGAAAGAATTTTTAAAATCGGTCCAGTACTTTTTGAGCCAATTCGTTACAAACATACATACAAATCTTTCCTCTTTATAATATTAGTATAGTATAGACTAATCCTAGACATGTATTGCACATTCACATAAACTAAAATAGAATAAATCCGTATACACCACAAACTTTAGACTGGATAAATGAGGCCACTTCGAATCATGTTCCAAAAGACTAGCTCTATGTCTAGTCTAAACTTTAGGTTTAGGTGTAGATATCGTTTTATATAAGACGTGTAGGTAGTATATTCAAATTCTCTGATTGTAAGTAAATGGTTTCTCTGTAAAATACCGTGTATCCAAATTATCGCAAATCGTTTAGGCCATTGTACCGGAGGTTTATTACATGAAGAAATAATAAATAAAAACATTTGAAAGTGAATTGCGTTTTGTTTACCATTGATATATAATTGATTGAAACTTTATGTAACCCTGCTCTCTCAATAAAAAGTTTGATTACTGAATTCGTAGTTGTCATTAAAATTGGATTACATTCCTTAGTCTGTTGCTCAAACAAACTAAGGTCCATGTCTGGTCCGTCCGAACCTCGATCAAAACTCGAGCATTAGGTACAGAGGCCAGCACATCAAGCTACCCCAATCTGTCAGATTTTCCCAATTGAATATGAACCTTATTTCTTTGTGCTAAAGTTGAAAATTTATCAAAGAAATTTGACAGACTGGGGTAGGTTGACCTGCTGGCGTCTGTACTTAAAGCCAGTTGTTTGGTGGAAACTAGTTTTAAGACTATGCCGACCGCACAGTGGCGCCCTCATCGTTTGTTTGGTTACTTCATACAATTTAGAATGAAAATGCAGAAAATAAGCACGTGAAGTTGTGCTTCACAAGATTATACGTTAATATTATTAGAAGCGGTAGTTTTATATTGTTTAGTTTTATTATAATCCTTAAAACAGAATATAGTGGCCACCGTTATCCGTTTTAAGGATTATGATAAAACTAAACAATATAGAACTACAGTTTCTAATAATATTAACGTATAATCTTGTGAAGCACAACTTAACGTGCTTATTTTCTGCATTTTCATTATAAATTGTATGAAATAACCAAACAAATGATGAGGGCGCCACTGTGCGGTCGGCACAGTCTTAAGTAACAGGCCAGGCGCACTTCGCATTTTAGCTATGAAGCTACAAGTACGCGGCGGGTTCGACTTGCTGGGACAAATCACTGGGGCTGCTGCGCGCTGCGGCCGGGTCGCACGTTAGTTCGATGCTCACTTATGAGCCGCGTCGTGTCGTCCGTTCGTGCATGTTGCGGACGAGAAAGGACAAATAACAACTCTCAAGCGCGGCGATTAAGTGCAATTTACCTTGCGGGTTGGCGGGGAAGTGATTTTGTAGGCATAAAAGCAGCTTTCTTCAAAATCAAAGGTGTGCATCTTCTGTACGTTAGTAAGTACTATTAATACCTAGTTATTCTGTGTCTAGAGTAAGGTTCTGTAAAACGGCCATATGTTTGTCTTTCGTGGGTAATGGAAAATCATGTTTTACATTATAAATTTATAATATTTCTCTATTTAAATGCTATTTACAGTATCGGTCGGCTTTCATCTTACTCCTACGGTCTAATAGTGTTTCGTGCAGATTGCCCTCTGTTTTTGCTTTCTTCAGCTCTGACACACCACCCTCGTTCAAACGAAGCTTCTTGTCTTGAAATTTCTGGAACTTTTTGCTGAAAAATGAATGTCACTTTTAGTCCTTCAAATTATAAGGTGGCATTTTTGTCAAAATCAATCATAATAGATCAGATATCGTATTGAGGAGACCAATTTTGTTTTAAAACTTAATGCTGCCGCAATATAAAGAGGAAACATCCCATGGAGGGGCATAACGGGTTTTCCTTACGTGACGATTTCTACCAGTCACCTCCTACCGCAAGCCGCATTAAGGAAATTCGTTCCAAAAATGTGGCAGTCATGGGATGTCCGGCAGATGTGAAACATGGCGGATGGGAGCGTGAGAGAGATAAGAGAGCGTCATGCCGTTTGCCGTCACGCCACACGAGTCGATCTTACTCCCAAAGCTCGCCAATAGATATCTTACATCAAAAAATAATTTTCTAGTCTGCCAGAAACAGCCACACTGAGATACCTCATTTAAAACTAGGAAGGCTTTTGATTTGAATTCCTCCAATTTGTTTTTAATAAATTCATACTCACACATAGTTAACTTCCACCTGTGACAAATCCGCCTGCTCCTCATCAGGCAATACAGACTTGTTAACTTCCTTGGTCTTATTGCTCCTGATGTTACAAAATTCATCAGTCCCAGCTGCAGTGCTCCGGGCCACCACTGCATCATCTTCAGGGTCCACGGACATAAACTTGTTGAGGGAACTCAGAATAGCTGTTTTACCTGTGGATTGTGTGACGAAAATGAATAGATATATATCTGTGCCTCCTGTGATAAGTGATACAAGTCAAAAAACGTCATTTTACAGGATAGCAAAAACAAGATTTTAAAAAATCTAGTTCGTTAATTAAGTGTGCTAGGTAAAATATCAGTGCACTCTTTTGTAGAACAAAACATTTTTTTTCTCTATATAATTTAGATTTTTTGATAGATATTTAATTTCGGAAGTAATTCATTAAAAATAAAATACAATAGCATTTAAATCACGAAGCACGAAAAATTGTGTGTTAAGTGACCGGTTTTGGGGTTACATCTTGACAAATATCGATTGTAACGAATTTTTTGCCAAAATCCCTATAGTTGTATCACTTTGCACAAAATTATCTCCGAAACTATAGCAGATAGAAGAACGTGAGTTAGACCAAAAAAGACGTATTGTTTTTTTTGATAATGCTCATGTGAAAATCACAAAAAGGGTACAACTCGAGTTATATCACTTAGGTATCACAGGAGGCACAGATATGTATTTATATAGGCACAAAAATGAATAAGAACTTAGTTCTACATGGCAGGATAGATGGTTTATGGCCATTTACACCACCTCTAGATAAGTTCTGGCTAACTAATCTCTTACCTAGCAGATTTCATTACTTGTAATTTTATCTGACTAGAAAACTGATACAAGCCTAATGAGCTTCTCAAACATGGATGCATATCTGTCTAAAATAGGCTAAATAATATCAAGAGTGAACTTACTGTTTGAGTTGGGAATAAAAACGATAGAGACAATCTTAGCCATACTATTTTACCCAGCAGATTAACTACAGTCTGAGATAATGCATTCCTGACACTGTCAGTGCAACAATTCTAGTAGGTAACCAATAAAGATCATCAATTTGCAAAATATGTACCCCTATTATCACGATAGGAAAAAATGTAAAGGCAGTGTCGCTAACACGATCAACACAAACGTATCGCGGTAAGGGGCATCCTTGACGCTATTATGAAACTAGACCGAAGCAGTATTTGCGACAGTTTTGTATGACGAGCGATCTATATAGAATGAGTTTGGACTTTTTGGTACAAGTTAAATCAATGACTTTTATTTTTTTGTTATCTGGGGGGCAACCATCCTACTATCCTACTTCCTACTCCTACTGATATTATAAATGCGAAAGTTTGTGAGGATGGATGGATGTTTGTTACTCTTTCACGCAAAAACTACTGAACGCATTTGGATGAAACTTTACAGTAATATAACACATAGGATACTTTTTATCCCGATATTCCCACGGGATCGAAACGTATGCGGGTGAAACCGCGGGGCGCTGCTAGTAGTGAAAATAAACCCCTGTTTGTATGAAACTCACAGGTGTCAAGAATGCGTTCTCTCGATGATATTGGAAAACAGTAACAGTAATAAGAGCAACAGTGGTATGATAGTTACTATATTAATTTGTGGTCAATATTTAACACACAAGTATACAGAACATAAACAAGCCATAACTATGCTTATTTTAAATAGGTGACAGGCATGTGTAAATAAGATTATTGACATAGGCCAGTGCATACATACATTATATGCAACCACCAATATAAATGTTTTTTTTTTTTTTTTGTGGATGGGAAATCATCAAATGACCCCTCCCGCTCTGGGTGGAGCAGAAGGGAGTGTCAGATTCTTACTGACTAAAACCCACCCGTGTTCCTTCCTTAGCCCTTTGTGTTCCGGGGTAGCGGTAACCCTATCGGACAATCCCGCTGCCCCGGCAGGCTTCGGCCCTTACGGGCCCCTTCCTTATTGCTGACATCTCTTTGAGGTGCGCGTGGAACACGTACGCGCCGATGATCGGAGGTAGAGTTACCCATTACTCTCCGCCCGCAGGCCCGCGCCTACGGTGGCCGGCAGTCGTCACGCGGCTCCCGATGCCCGGAGCGTCTCCCGCGGCGGCTGGGACGTGAGGCTCTCTCCCTCAGCCGTCCCGCCACCTCCTTCGCTAGCATGACTGCTTCCCAGAAGGAGGTGACTGCCTCCCACTCCCTCTCGCCCCGGACCATGGCTTGAACCAGGGCCGGGCGCGAGAGGTCGCCGCCGCTGCCGATCGCCTCTACGAGAACACGGCGGTGCTCCGCCCAAGTGGGGCAGACCTCCTCCGTATGCTCCACCGTGTCCTCCGGGCGATCCTCGCAGTGGTGACACCCGGGCGTTTCCTCCCGCACGATGGTGTGCAGGAACCTCCCGAAACACCCGTGTGCGGTGAGGACCTGCGTCAGGCGGTAGGTGAGGGCGCCGTGACGCCTCTCTAGCCACTCCTCAAAGAGGGGTCTTACCGCCACTAAATATAAATGATGGGACTGTAATATTATTTTGATGTCAGCAAATGTAGGTATTACCTATCAATTGCCATGCTAATAAATTATTAATCTACTAATGACAGCCCCTTTATTTTGTAACAATAAATTCATTTTTGTAGCAATAAATATTTTTTTATAGTTATATGTTACAAATTAATTTCTAAGGTGCTACGGACTGTACAATAAAATAACCTCCTTTCATAACATATGAAATAGTCACGCAGAGCCCTTACCTTCCTGCCACACAGGCTCCCACTGCTCCATAGCCCCCACAGCATCAGATCTTCCAACAACCGTCTCCTTCAAAACACCCAGATACTTTCCATACCCCGACTTTAAAGCAAACTTGCTCTCTCCGGCAGGAAATGCCGTAAAGATCTCTTCGGGAGAAGGACCTTCTCCATCTCCATGAGGAGCACCGAGAGTAAACAAGCCATTGTCTAAAGCTGATACATAAGCATTTTTTCCAAACTCTATGGACACAGAGCCAGTTATATCTTCAATCTTTTCAACCTTCCACCAACCGCCATGTTTGAGGGAATCCTCATCTACGTTAGAGTCTTGTGAGTTTTCTTTCTTCTTGTGCTTACGTTTCTTTGCCCTGAAAACAAGTGCTAGAATCAAAAAACAACAGATACAAATCTTGTGTTATGGTGTCTTTATTTATACAGCCCTTTTTTTAAATTAACTGTAGAGGAATCAGGGAATTGCTATCTGATTCTTGATAAACCCAATCAATCAGTATAAACTGTATAGGTAACTAAAATTTCAAATTAGTCTAAAAGTTATTTTTACAGAGCAATCACTTACTTGGGTTTTTCTCCTTTGAAAATCAGTTTGCCACGCTTAACAGCCGCATACTCGTCACCCATTTCTGCTCTTCAGTTTATTCTATAAATACTTCTCAATAACTTTATTTTTAAGATAAATGCAAGCAAAAGAAGATTTGACCACGGCTGCACGGGTACTATGTCATTCAGAGATCAGTTACAGTAAATTGTATTAGTGAAATGTGACTAGTTCATCAGTTATCAATTATTAACACACAAACTGCAAGCGACAGGCTCTAAATAATTGGTTCATGACTTTAAGTAATGTAATAAATAACCTAAATATCGCTTCCACAACAATGATACAATGATCAAAACAATACTATCAACATTATTTATACAAAGTACTCTTTGACTATCAATGACAAATTCTTGAATCTTGATTTGACTGCTGCCTGCCAGGCCGTCACTAACAGTGTTGCCAACTTTATTTTTACAAAGACAAACCCACTAAATGTGGCTTCGTGAACCACCATTGAAATTCTCAGTTATCATCAAAGTTCGGTGCATGCGCGGTCCGAGGGGGGGGGGGGTTGTGGGGGTCATGACCCCCCCCAAAATCATTCAAGCTGTCGAGAGTCTGAATAATTGACTTGTCGTTGTCTTACTAACCTAACTTGTACCACAGAGACCTCGACGGGCATAAAACATTATGAACATAGGCAGATATGGGGACTACCACAGAAGTAACAACTTAAAACTATGAAATGACAGTGGGTTTTTTATCACGCGTAAAAAAGTTTTTACTTCAAAAACCTGTTGTAAAATATACTGAATGAAATTGAATAGATTCGCCAAATTAAAACATCTAATTCAACGTGATATAAAGAAAAGCACATGATACGTGCGCTTATGCAAGCGGTTTGGTAACGTCTTCGCGCGTCCTTTTTTTTTCGTAGGTACGGTCAAAATTATGTAAGTACTGCTAGTTCAACGTGTTGCCAACTTTATTCATGTTGTGAACTTGTGATTTCTGCGATGACTAGATTGCTTATCGAACGCGCGCTAAAACATTTTAATTTTTTTATTTGTTTTGATAATTTAGAAAAATAAACCCTAAGTATCGACGTTTATTCGTATCTACTTGAAAGCAATAACTTAGTTTGCACTATCTAAGACGATAATTACACGATTTCTTTCAAGAATTTTGATTTGGGACATGACAATTTATAATGATTATGTAGCAGTTACTGGACCTCCTATTTCATCCTGTAGAATCTAGGATCCAAGAGCGAGCGAAGCAAACTTGGGATATTGGGCACCCCGTTTCTAAGGCCAGATTCCAAATCCTAAACTGTTGTAAAACGAGTGCATTTCGTCTTAATTCGATAAATTAAGTTCTCTTTCTGTATAATGGTCAAAAGAAAACGGAATCTATTTAAGGTAAGGTGCTAAAATTTTCAGGCTCGCTTCACTCGCTCTTACAATCTGCATTCTGTTGATTCTTGAGCATTTCTTCTTAATTCGGCAAAGCAAGCAATTCCCAGTCCTTTTAGAATGAAAAGAAAATCGAGCCTATCCGAGAATGTCCAAAATTTTCGAGCTCGCTTCGCTCGCTCTTGCAATCTAAATTCTCATAGTTGCTTGGACTTGCCTGCATAAATCGACAATTTAACTCCTATTTCAGCATAAAATATCAAACAAACCGAGGCGGGTTGTTAAAATTTTCGAGTTCGCTCTTGCATCTAAATTCTCATAGTTGCTTGGACTTGCCTGCATAAATCGACAATGTAACTCCTATTTCAGCATAAAAATATCAAACAAACCGAGGCGGGTTGTTAAAATTTTCGAGCTCGCTTCGCTCGCTCTTGCAATCTAAATTCTTATAAATAGTTGCTTGAACTTGCCTGCATAAATCGACAATGTAACTCCTATTTCAGCATAAAAATATCAAACAAAACCTAACCAAACTGAGGCGGGTTGTTAAAATTTTCGAGCTCGCTTCGCTCGCTTTTCCCATCCTACATAATAATCTACCGTTTTTATACATACGACCAATTTGCCGGCATTATTAAATAATGTGTAATGTAGAACTGGAGATGTACATGAACAACATAACACCACGCCTTTAATCCCCGAAGAGTTAGGCAGGTGTGTACCTTCATATAGTACTTACACCCACATTTCGCCAGTTATGTTGAAGTCACATGTTATAGGGGGCGAGTCTACTGCAATCAACCGGGCCTAAATCCATACACCGAGCTATTTCTGAGAAATTTCTGATGGAAAACCTAATAACACTTTACCCGACCTAGGAATCGAACCCAGGACCTCATGCTCAGCAGTAACGCTTGCGACCACTACACTAACGAAGAGATGTACTCTTAAAATAGGCACCCATGGTGACCCCCCCCAGAATCTTGGGCTGCGACCGCGCCTGGCAACAGGCCTGTTAGTCACTGACCAATTGACCATGAAAAAGATAGCCAATAGCCCTGCAGAAAACCACAAATCCAACTCAACGAATCTCATGATATGTACACGTTCAAACACATTTAGATAAATTCTGGTAAATGTTGAATGTGTAGGTACTTGTTGTTACTTAAACTTACTAACGTTACCTTTAGGGTTTAGACATGCTAGACACTATGTACCAGGTAATATAAAAAAAAAGTCGTTGACCCCGTCTACCAATGTTTTCCAATAATTGAAAACGATACGAAAAAAATGTAAAGGTAGTATGCGTGTCGTATGTCGCTAACATGCTCATCACAAACGTATCGCAATAAGGGGCGTCCTTGATGCTCTTGTGAAACTCGAACGAAGCAGTATTAGCGAAAGTTTTTTATGACGAGCGATCTATATCGAATAAGTTAGGACTTTTTGGTACAGAGGCCAGCACATCAAGCTACCCCAATCTGTCAGATTTTTCCAATTGAATATGAACCTTATTCCTTTGTACAGACGCCAGCAGGTCAACCTACCCCAATCTGTCAAATTTCTTTGATTGATTTTCAACTTTAGTACAAAGGAATAAGGTTCATATTCAATTGGGAAAATCTGACAGATTGGGGTAGCTTGATGTGCTGGCCTCTGTACTAAAGTTGAAAATCTATCAAGGAAATTTGACAGATTGGGGTAGATTGACCTGCTGGCGTCTGTACAAGTCGTATCAATGACTTTTATTTTTTTGTTATCTGGCGGAGGGAGACCATACTTATATAAGAAATTGACAAACTATTTTCGGGGAATCCCCGAAAACCACTACCTTAGTCCTGTGTTGTTGCCTACACAACAAAAAAATTATACACTTGTTTCAATCGTTATTTCCTAACTAGAGTGTTTTTGTATATTCTTCTAGTGGTTTAATTTCTGATTTTCATCATCTGTACAGATGATGAAAATCAGAAATTCAATACTATTGAACGGAATTCGAGTCAGAACTGTGTGGCGTCGAAGTGTCATTATGTGATTGTAAATTATACCAAACATTTACTACTTCGACGCCACACAGTTCTGACGCGAACTCCGTTCATTAATTAGTATTGAATTTCTGATTTTCATCATCTACTTTTGCTGTTGACTGTACCACCACTAACTGAAGCAATCAGAGCCACTAGAAAAATCCACTAGCCACTAAAACCAATATTTCTTCGCTAAAAGGAAATCCTAAACCACCAGATCTAGTGGAAAATCCACTAAGTTAGCAACACTGGTCACTGATGTTATCATTTTTTAATGATTACGGCTGAAGGACTTGTATCCACGGTCAGGAATAAAGTTAAAAAAAAAAAATGTTATCATTTCGGTCCGTAGTTTCGGTCTTAGGAATAAAAATAAAAAAAAAAATGTTATAATTTTTTTTTTCGCTTAAAGGGCAAGCTTTCGACCATACCGCCTCGTCTTCCGTGTAGAACTAATGTTATCATTTTATGGTGGATGCTCAAGGTAGCCCGCGAAATCCAAATTTTCTTATGTTTTTTGCAATTTGCAAGTCAGTATTAGGTTATACGGTGATTTGATTTGATTCGCGGCTGTAAAAAGGATTTATTTACAGAATTATAATCATTAAATTCATGAGACTTTAATTAATTATGCAAAAAACTTAAGAAAATTCGAATTTCGCGGGCTACCTGAAGCATTCACCTTATTTTCAAAATCTTTTATATTTTTAACATTTTTACGCAAGAAAAGACCACACAAGTTTTCTTCAAAACATCTCGCTGTATTGTGCATAATTATAACACTGCTTTGTGACAATGTTTTTGCAAAGAAATTGAGTACTGAATATTATGTATTTCTGAACGCAAGCTTCAACTCATGCCACTCATCCATAGACAACATATTCTGTACACGCCATTTTGTAATTTTGAGCATGTTGATTTTCCTCCGAAAATGATTTTATTTTCGCAATTAAGTTGTAATGGCGATGTAATTTAATAAATATAATAGTGAAGGAGACCAAAAAACCAAAATGGAAATGCCGGAAGTGAAATCGTTCAACGCGGAGGTATTCTTGCTTCTAAGTTTTCGTCTTGAACAAATTGTTCCGTGGCATCATATTAACAAAATTTTTCTTACAGTTATCCGCGTTGTACGACAACAAGCCGCCTATATCAAAGGCGAAGATGAGTGCAATTACCAGAGGTGCTATAAAGGCCATAAAGTTTTATAAACATGTAGTGCACAGTGTTGAAAAGTTCATACAAAAATGCAAGCCAGAGTATAAAGTGCCTGGTCTTTACGTGATAGATTCGATAGTGAGACAGTCGCGGCATCAGTTCGGACAAGACAAGGATGTGTTCGCGCCAAGATTTGCAAAAAACATGCAACAAACATTTGCAAACCTCTTCAGATGTCCTCCTGAAGATAAGGTTAGTTACATAAAATTTATGTTTTAGGTTATAATCTGTCCCTCTTCTTATCTATGTATTGAACAAATTGTTGTTGGATGTGGCTATGCTACTTTAGCTTTTGATAAAGTGAAGTTTGGTCAAGTTTTGGGTAATGTTTTCAGTCATGATACCATAAGATTTTGTTCAGTATTAGATATATCATGCATAAAATGAATATTATAACTTATTACCTTACCAATAAGTGAAAAATACAATACTTATAAATCTGCCCCTAAGACGACCCACTGACCATTCATGTCCTAAATCAATACTTAAAAAATAAAACTTTTCAGCGCAACATCATCAGAGTACTTAACCTGTGGCAGAAGAACAATGTGTTCACCTCGCAAGTCATCCAGCCACTGTTGGACATGGCAGACCCCAACCATCCGCTACACCAAGAGATACAGCAGCAGCAGAACAACACTGCCAATGGTACTATCATTGTTTTATCTATCAAGCCTCCCCTTCATATCCCCTGGTGCGCAAATACTAGTTTAAATAGAAAACTGATTGTTACAGCTCACAGATTCAGATCTGGACACATACCATGCAATAAATTTAATTTTATGATGAGGAAGACTGACTCACCAAACTGCAAAGATTGTGGCGTCTGTGAGGATCTATATCATTTATTGCTGGAATGTGTCCGATTTGAATCTGGAAGAACATGTCTAGCAAATGCCTTTGAATTAAACAGGCTGGATGTTGGCACATTCAATGTGATTCTTAGTCAACCCAATTCTAAGGTAGCAAAGTGTCTGTTTGAATTAATGGCATTGAAGTAAATTGTTATATTTATAATTTTAGTATAAGCTATTGGCAGTCAGATGTGGTTAGGGTATAATGGGACTGGTATGCACTATGTGTAAAAGTCCTTATAATAAATAAAAAAAAACTATCAAGCCATAGCAAAGAGATGACAATTAATTGTCTATTGTTTGTGACTTTGGACCTTGTGGGGAATGAAAAATGAATACTGTACCTAAGAGAATCCCTTTAATTGGCCATTTTTTTTTTACTAGCTTCTGTCCCATCCTTAGCAAAGGCACTCTCCAATCCACTCCTTCCAGTCCTGCGCCATTTATATTGCCAATAAAAAAATTGACTGAACTAAAAGAATTAGTTTACGAGCTGATTGAGCCAGTCAGCAATGTAATTCATATTTAATAATGGAAGAGATAGGAATTTGTATCTCACTTCATTCTGTTAAATTCAAGGAAAATATGATAAAGACCATTGATATTTCTTCACATAGTAATAATTTCATATGAAATGTTTCAGGGAGCAGTCTGAACATCAGTCACAATGCTTCAGATAGCAAGATATCACCCGTACCACCTCCGCTACACACCCCACAGTCTTCCACACCTATGGGTGATCAGGTAAATGATATATTCAAGTCTTAGAGCATTCACCAAAGCAGAGAAAATAACCATTAATATGGAGTTATTTGCACAACTCTGTTCATTATTAATGCAATACAATCATGTAAATGTTAATTTATGCTTTGCATGGTAAATATGCCTACGGTAAAAATAACATTTTAAACTTCTCAATTGCAACAATTGAAATCGTAAGTCCTGGTTCAAAAAGCTTTGATTGGCGAGCAATGTATCATAAAATCTAAACTAATATTATAAAAAGATCTGATTTTTCGTATGTTTGTTTGTTATCCTTTCACACTAAAACGGTTTAACGGATTTGGATGAAATTTGGGACATGCCCTGCATTAGGACTAAGGTTACTTTTATCCTGATACTCCCATGGAATCGAGACTAATCCGGATGAAATCGCGGGGCTCCGCTATTAGTGAATAACTTTAATTACTTCTCACTAATTTTGTAAAGAAAATGACTGGTTAGAAACTTGGCATTTACTTGATAAATCTTTCTTATCAGCATGTCTTGACATCTATGAACTCATGATGTCATAAAAAGATTCAACAATTTTTAATTTAAATACCTATCAAACAATTTGAGTACCAACTAAAATATTATTTAAAAAAACAATGACTTAACAGAAGATTATGCCAACTCTGGAGATGTTTATCATCTTATCATAAATATCATCAGATTTATGTCCATCTCAAAATATATACAGGGTGTCCCTGGGAGTATGGATCAAATCAAATAGGGGTGTGGGCAAAGTCATTTCCAAACTTTTTGATCCTGAGAATGTTGGAGAATTTTTTTACGGTTCAAAAGTAATGACCAACTTTTGTTATTTTCAATCACTTTGCAGGAACTGTCAATTTAAATTTTTTAGACAGCCCTGATAGTTTTTTTAAATGATTTTTTTTCTTTGAGCACTATGCAAAACAATTGAAAAAAATTGGTCACAACTTTTGAACCGTAAAATAATTCTCAATCATCAATCATTCTCAGGATCAAAAGGTTTGGAAATGACCTTGCCCGCGCCCCTATTCGATTTGATCCATGCTTCCAGGGACACCCTGTATAAACTTAGAAAAATACATTAGTTTGAATTCCTCTCTAATCTTGGATGGAAATATATTCCTTAAGTCAAAACATTCTGGAATGCAAGTGAACATCAATGCTAAAGCTTAGTCAACACAAGGCGTGCTACACACTTGTTCGGGTCGGCATAATTGGATTGGGCACAGCTGTACGGTAAAATCGAATATTCTTCTTCTTCATCGTTGTCTTAATGCTGAGGATCGCGACAACATACGACGCGTCTCGCAAGTTATGCCTTCCTCTGCAATGTGGACCACTCTTTAAAATCGAATATAATTATTATGTATTGAAATTGCTTCGGGTCGGTTTTATTCCTCAACTGCTGAGTCGAACCTGATAAATACGTACAAAGAAATAAAATGCAAATTGTTAGCAGAAAAAGAGTTTTATTTTCACAAGAGACTTTACATGTTGATAGGTTATTGGTTGACTTGTAAAAAATTGACGAAGAGCCTAATCTCATTTTGATTACTAACTAGCTTTTTCCCGTGGCTTCGCCCGCGTGGTTATCGGAAAGTATCCCACGGGAATGTACTGTCTGGATTGAAAGTACCCTATGTGTTAAGTTAATCCAGGTCATAATCTATCTGTGTGCCAAATTAAATCCGTTGAGCCGTTTTGGCGCCAATCCGGAACATACATCCAGACAAAAATTCTTCATTACTATTTTATTATATCGACGGTTGAAAGGCTAATTGATATAAGCGACATTTTGTAAAACTTACAGTAGGACAGATTAAAGTTTTTTTTTAAATTAAAATATTCATAAAAAAGAACTATTGCATTGACTTTTATTTATTTAATTTAAATAAATAAAAGTCTAGTTCTTTTTAATAAAAAAAAACTTTAATCCGTCAAGTTTAATCCGTCCAAGTTTTACAAAATGCTACTTGAGCAGCATCACCATCTACGTCAACTAGTGTCAGACTTTCAAACTTGCAGTGACACTCATGACCAGGCTTTGAAACGCATATCAGGCCTTGAAGCAGAATTATGCGAGGCACACAACACCATTTCCACCATCAACTCTCTGAAAGCCAGCGAACAGGTTGCCAACACCAATAACCTTTTCAACGAGCTGGTTGGTAGTGTATCTGGACTGGAGTATGAGAAGCCCACCATTACCATAGACCTGACTGGGAACGATACCTTAACTAGATGTCCAACTCCAACTAGTCATAATAAAATTAAGAAATATATTAAAATTAGTAAAATCATTAAAAAGTATAAGAAACTCTTGAAGACACAAAGTGTTCACAAGTTTAACATTAATCTTAGGAAACAACGTATTAACTTACAAAGCCAATTAAATGTATGTAATAATGAGTTGGAAAATAGCAGACAAATGTATTATGTTGACATACAAAACCTTCAAAAGGAATTATTGAACAGGGAAAATACCCTTAAGGAAATATCCTGTAAGTATGAGTCCAGTCAACAAATGTTAAGTGAGCGCTTGCAGGAGGCCTGTGAGTTGGTGGACCTAGTCACATACAATGCAGAGAGGTATGAGTCACTGACAAACAATCTCACCTGTAGTTGCGCTCCCACTCACACCGCCACCTCACCACCCGATCCACCTTGCATATCACAGCTTGTTGTACCTGCCACTTCACCCATTTTAACTCATACTATAAAAACTATCAATCACACTCAAAGTAACGTTTTGGTATTTTCTGATAGATTAGGATCAGGTTTTGGATCATTATTAAATAACCGCTCTAAACATACTATAGTTAACTGTTGTTATCATAACCTGCATTTTAATGAGCTTGTTCATAAAATAAAACATACACAAATGAATGAGCAGACTACTGTAGTTCTTTTAATTGGAAACAGTCTGAGCTTAACTAAAAGGGACCTAGTTAATGGTATTGACACCCTACTTAAATTAAAATTAGGTAAATTAATATTATGTGCATTGCCATATTCTAATAATTTGTATAACGCAGAAAACAATCACATTTATAATTTAAACAATTTAATGCATATTTTGACATGCCGTCATAGTGACCGTTTAATGTATTTTGACACAAACAATTTTGTTAAGGATTTTGTTTTAGTTCAGGAACATATGTTTCTTCCTAAGAAAAGTCAACATGTATTGGCTACTTTGTTAGCTTACAGTATACACGCAGTTATTGATAATTTAACTGAGACTAGTTTAAGTGACGAAACAGTATTATCTAGTACTTCTAATAATACTGTGATTCATTCTTTAAACTTTTAGAGTCGACAAAAGAGAAGCATAATAAGAATATTTTATTGTATCACCAAAATATAAATCGCTTCTCTGGCAAAATCCTAGACGTGGAAATGTTAATAGATAAATATCATATGGATATCTTATGTTTTTGTGAAACCTGGTTAAAACCAGATAGAATGTTGTTTAATGTAAATAATATTTCAGTTGCCAGTGCGTTCAACAGGTCCTCAATAGGGGGTGGTACTTTGATATTATGTAATAGTAGTTTTAGATATAAAGAAAGAAAGGATATCACTGCTTGCTCTGTTGATCGCTTATGTGAGGTAGCATGTGCGGAGGTAGAGGGCCATACTTTCTTATGTGTTTATAGACCACCAGCCTCAAACTTGTCATCTTTTTTGATCATAATGGAGGAAATACTAAGTAAACTTTTTAAAGATAGTAAATTTGTTTTTGTTTGTGGCGACCTAAATATTGATCTATTAGTTAATTCACCAGAAAAATGTAAACTTATCTCATTGTTTAAATCATTTAATCTAAAATGTATATTTAATGAAGCAACTAGAATAACAGCAACTTCAGCATCATGCATCGACAATGTATTTAAAATTGTAATATAAAAAACTCTTCCTTAATTAGTGACGTTAGGTCTGACCACACTGGTCAACTTGTATCATTTGACTTAGGTAAAAAATTACACATAGATAAATCCACTCAATATAGACCTCTAACTAAAAATAGATTGAAAATCTTTAATAATAATGTTCATAACAATCTTTCAACAGCTAGTTTTGATTCACAAGACCCCGACATAAACTATAGTACATTATTTTCTACAATATGCCAAGAATTCAATAAAGCATGTCCTGTAAAAAAAGTTACTATCAATACTAAACCAAAATTTAGTGAATGGGCCACTGCTGGCATTAGAAAAAGCAGAGATATTTTATATAATTTGTATCACGAGAAATCATTAACTTCTGATCAAGCCCTTCATAAATATGTAAGAAACTATTCTAAAATATTCAAAAGAGTCTGCGCTGAGGCTAAATCTAAATTGATAAGTAACAAAATTAGTATGTCTAATAATAAAATAAAAGCTGTGTGGCAGATAATTAACAAAGAAACTGGAAACACAAAACAGCAACATCAGAATGAGTTGTCCCTAAAAATCGATGATGAAATCATTTCAGATAAGTTAAAAGTGGCTGAGACACTTGAAAATTTCTTTACCAACATCCCAATAGAGGTTACAAAATCACTCCCCTCATCACCTGTATTAGCTGAATCTCTTCTTAAAGAAAACTTTAATAAGGATATACCAATTTTTGAATTCAAGCCCATTTCTATTGCCACTATTAAAAAAGCATTTAAAAGTCTTAACATAAAAAATACTGAAGACTTATGGGGGATTTCTGTTAGGGTTCTTGGAGATATTATTGACACAATTGCCCCTGCCCTAACAGGCATATTTAATCAATGTCTAGACAGCGGTACGTTTCCTGACTTAATGAAACATAGTAAAGTAGTACCAATTTTCAAATCGGGTAGTAAGTTTGATCCCTCCAATTATAGACCTATATCTGTGTTACCAGCATTGAGCAAAATCTACGAAAAAATCATGCTAGACCAGATGTTGTCACATTTTAACTCAAATGGGATTTTACATAGTCACCAGTTTGGTTTCACGAAAGGTAGGTCGACGATGGACGCGGGAGTAAAACTCATCAGTCACATTTTGGAATCCTGGGAGAAGTCCCAGGATGCAATTGGCATTTTCTGTGACCTCTCAAAAGCGTTCGACTGCGTTGACCATAATACACTGATCTGTAAATTATACCATTACGGAATTCGTGGACAAGCTGCTGATCTTGTTCTTTCATATCTGTCAAAGAGGCAGCAAAAAGTAAACGTTAACGGGGCGACGTCATCGGGGTCTCTAGTTAAGATGGGCGTGCCTCAAGGCTCAATTCTTGGGCCTTTTCTATTCCTAGTATATATTAATGACCTTCCTTACATGATGGCTAACTTATCGGATATCATTTTATTCGCTGATGACACTTCCCTTCTATTCTATTCTATTCTATTTTTTTAAGGTTCTGGCTCCATCGGTAACATTCGATGATTTTGCCAATGTCAAGGTATGAGAAAATAATGATCGTAAACTTTACACAACTATTGATCAGTGTTTGTAGCTGTGGCATCCATGGATCCCCATGCTAAAAAAGGACAAAACATTTTTGATTAGTAGATGTAAAACGTCACAAAATAAATGTTAGAACATTCAGTATATATCGCACCTTCGGTAGAACAAGGGCACAAATGTATCCCTTCCTTAAAATTAAAATTAATTGAAAAAAAACTAAAAGTTCTTAATTCTTGTTAACTATACGCCTAAAAAGGATATAGTATATAGTTTATATCATGCAAAGAAGAAAAACTTTCGAGCAATATTAACAGAGCAAGACCTCACTGAATGCAATAAATATCTTAAAATAGCTCTCCTGTAAAATAGCAAAAACTGCAATTATGCCCTTGTTCTACCGAAGGTGCGATATAATAAGTAAATAGAAATATCAACTATAGCTGGATTTTATTGATGCTAATGAATTTATAAAGGATTTTAACTGCAGGAGTATGGGCTAAAGATAAAAGGAAAGGAATGTTAATTGGGCGGGGAACATCAGATGGGAGTATGTCGTAAAGGGAAGTGGTTAAACGAGGACAGGAAAAAAACAAGTGTTCCAGAGTACCCTCCTCCAGGCCACATTCACACAAAGAAGAGTCCCTCACGCGGATTTTGGCCAAAAAAACTGGAGTGCAAACGAACCCAAGTCGGAGTCTAATTATGACAGAGGTGGCTATTTTACTAGAAAATTTTAGATTGCTGAACCAACATTTAGATGGAATGAATGGTTGGATAGAGCCATAAAATCTTCCCTTCAGTATTCGAGTTTTCTGCCAATGCTCATTCCAATTCTTCATCATCTCGGGTTTAACAAGACAGTGCAGATCTCGGGGATAACAAGACGGATGAGATTCGATCCCATTCCGAGTAGCCAGCTTAGCAATAGAATCCGCATTCTCGTTATCAATAATTCCAGAGTGACTGGGGATCCAAGCCAGTGCAATCTCTATGCCTAAGCAGTGGCATCTATACAGGAGTTGTTTTATCTTTAGAATAAGGGGAAAATTGTGACGAGAGCGAAAAGGCGATTTTATTAAATCCTGTAGACAGCTAAGAGAGTCCGAGAGAATAAGGCTTTTGTTGAGTCCATGTGATTCAATGTAGGAGACTGCTTCCAAAAGAGCTATTGCTTCCCCTGTGAATATAGTGCCAAAAGCAGGACTACGAAAATTAAGGATAATTTTGTATTTTGGGATCCACACAGCTGATCCGACATTACTATCATCGGACAACTTAGAAGCATCTGTAAATAACGTCAGCCAATCGTGCCAGTCCTCTGCCAGAATCCTATTGAATTTGACATTAGCAGCAGGGTCATGTTTGGATATACCCAAGTTAAAAATAACTTTTGGCTGGAAGAGCAAGGAATCAAAATTTACTTCAAATAAGGGATTTTTATCTAACTGGACTAAGGAAATGTGCAAATTATTGAATTTATTGAAGCTGTTAACGAGAAGTGGGGGATTTTTATGAGACCAATAGCGAGATGTTGGGATTAACTGACAAAGTGAACGAAGAAGAGGGAGAAGAGGATGACATTTATTCTGTATGACTTTATAAAAAAATCTGTCACAGAGGTATTGTCTACGTAAGTGAAGGGGAGGCTCTAAACATTCTACCTGGAGGGCATTAATAGGTGAGCATTTCATAGCACCCGTGATAATACGTAAGCATTTGGATTGAATTCTTTCCAGTTTGGCCAGGGCTATTTTGTTGCATGGTTCCAACAGAAAAATTCCATAGTCAAAGTGACTACGAACTATGGCGTTATAAAGGATTTTCTGTGAAGTTGGATGAGCTCCCCAGCGAACTCCAGAAAGGGCACGTAAGACATTAACACCTCTTTCGCATTTCTTTGAGATGTAATCCAGATGGTAGAGTCCAGATAATTTTGAGTCAAGAATGAGTCCAAGAAATTTTACTTTGTCACAGATCAAAATGGGTTCGTTTTCAACATGGAGGTTAATAAGGGGAATATTACGCTTACGAGAAAAGGCAACTGCATTACATTTGGAAACTGACAAACTTAAGCCGTGATCTGTCAACCACTGGTTTAAGTAGTAAAGGGCAGAATTTAAGCGAGATGAGGCATCTGAAAGCGAAGCTGAATTAAAGTAAAGAGCAATGTCGTCGGCATACTGTAGGATTTTGCAGAAACAACTCACTGAAGACTCCAAATCATGTGTGTATATATTATAAAGGATGGGGCTTAAGACCGACCCCTGGGGTAGACCTTTCCACACTAGACGGGATGGGGAGAGGTAGTTTTGATGACGGACAGAAATAGAACGGGACATAAGGAGACTACAAATGATGTTGACCATCCTCACAGGGATACTCAGCTGTAGCAGCTTTTGCCTGAGTATTGGAAGTTGGACATTATCATAGGCTGAAGCTATGTCTAGGAATACACCGAGAACACTTTCATTATTGGAAAAGGCAATGCGGACATCAGACATGAAGACACTTAGGCTATCTAGAGTTCCCATACCTCTTCGAAAACCGAACTGTGAACTGGATAACATGCCTTTAGTTTCTAAAATCCATTCAAGTCGATTCTTGATGAGATTCTCCATAATTTTAGCCAAGACCGAAGAGAGGGCTATAGGACGATAGGAAGTAGGATCTTTTGGGTCTTTACCAGGTTTCAAAATTGGGATGATTATTTGGGATTTCCAAGACTCTGGAACTTGGCCAGTAACGAAAAAGGAATTGATTAGGTTAAGAAAGATTAGTTTACAGTTAGAAGAAGACTTGGAAATAAAGGAGTAGGGTATTCCATCGACCCCTGGAGCAGAATCCCGGAGATGATCTAAGGCACAAATAAGTTCTGAATAAGAGAAAAGGTCATCAAATCTATCGGAGGAAGTGGTAGGAGGAGGATCTATAATGGGAAGGCAATCGGAGCTAGGAACATAGGGGGGGGCTAATTTGGATATGAAGTCTTCCAACCAGGTGCTGTGGTCATTGGTAGAAACATCGGGAGAGTGGTTGTCGCAAGCTCTGCGGTAGATTTTAATTTTTTTCCATACAAGGGAAACTGGAGAACGTGGAGATAGCGACTCGCAAAACTTGAGCCAGCCACATCTTTTCTTTCTTGCCAATAACCTACAAGTACTTGCAGAAGTCTTTTTAAAATTTAAATAGTCGGGCATATTAATACTAGAGGAAAAGGTATTTTCTGCTTCTTTACGTTTACGAATGCCATCAGTGCATTCAGCATCCCACCAAGGTGGAGAAGGTATTAGGTGACGGGCAGAATTTTTTAAGGGGATAGAAGAATTGGCCGCTCTCAACAGACACTCAACAAAATCACTGTAGAGAATTAGGGAGTTGGATGGGTTTATTTGGGGAAAATTTTGAAGTTCTGCGTCCAAATTGGACAAGAACTTAGACCAGTCAACTTGGGGTAGGCGATATTTTTGTAGGGGTTGGATGGGGGGTAAACGTGGATGAGTGCTTGGAAACGAAATTAGGATAGGAAAATGATCACTGCCATATGTATTAGGGAGAACAGACCAGGATAGAGTTGTTACTAGGGAAGGGGAACAAAAAGTAAGGTCAGGAACACTAATATTTTGGATAGGGGAAACCCGACGGGTAGCAGATCCATCATTAAGAACACAAAGGTTGCGATCATCTAAATGGTCTAGCAAAAAGTTGGAGGAGGGGTCATTACAGTGAGAGCCCCAAAGCGTGTGACGGCAATTAAAATCACCTGACACAATCAAAGGGCCAGGAATAGAAGAAAGGATAGAGTTAAATTCAGACAAAATATTAGCATTGGGGTGGGGAATGTAGGCAGATACATAGGATATGTCCATGGCTCTAATAGCCACAACATGTAGACCAGGATCATGATGGGGAAGAGGAATCTGAGAAAAAGTGATAGATCTGCTAACCAATAGGGCGCAACCCGCCCATCCATCATCTCTATCGTCCCGAAGACATGAAAAACCAGGAACCCTAAAGAGAGATCCAGGCCTGAGCCACGTCTCCGACACGGCAAAGACAACGGGTTTATATCTATTTATTAGATAGATTATATCATGTTTTTTCCTGCGAATGGATCTACAGTTCCACTGAAGGATTTTTTCCATTTTGGCGAATCCAGGTATCGAGGAGTTGTTGAACTAATCTAACGACATTGTCCGGTATTGCATCACTAAATTTAGATAATATGTTTATAAGGGAGCAAGTCAGGAGCTCTATCAAATTGTCATTGGGAGTGGGAAGGGGAGTGGTTTCAGTGTAAGGGGAATTCAGAGCACAGCCATTAGGCTGAGAAGACTTAGGGGTATAGACCATTGACTTATGGGCTTGAGTGTCATATGACTTGCCCAATTCTGGCCTAGGTTTTGGAGAACGATAAACCGTCTTTGTATAGGAGGTTTTAACAGGGGAGGCATATGGAGAAGAAGTAGGAGTGTTAAGAGGGGACGAGAAGAGAATGGGTTCAGAAGGATAAGTTTGAGGTAGTTTTGATTGGGAGGGACCTGCTGTCACATTAGAGTATGGCAATTTACGAGGACGGGGAAACCTTGCTGAAGCCTCACGGTAGCTTAAATTTTCTTCAGACATTACCATTTTAATTGCCTTCTGTCTTGAGTGTTCAGGGCACTTATTATCAGTGGCCTTATGGCTACCACCATCACACAAAAGACATGAGACCTGAGAGTCGGGAACATTACAACTATCTCCAGGATGAGGTTGTGCACAACGGTAACAGCGGGGCTTAGATCTGCACTGAATGCTTATATGGCCAAATCGTAAGCAGTTGCGGCATTGGATAGTGGGAAGTTGATAAGTAGAGACAGGAAGAGAAACATTGTAACAAAATACCTTCTCTGGGAGAATTTGGCCAGAGAAAGTAAGCACCACAGTTGATGATGGGGACCAAGTAACGGAGTCCTCTTTTTTGTTTTTAAAATTAAGCCTTCTAGCCCTAACAACTTCTCCACAATTGCGAGGGGTTTCTATACCGAGGACTAGCTCCTCTAGTGTCCAGTCAGTAGGGATATCCCTAACAACTCCCATGCGACTTACGTGAAAGCGAGGGATAGCTGCCGAATATTTGTTTTCAGTCAGGATGGGATTGTTGACAAAGTTGTTAGCGTCACTTACTGTCATAAAATCAACAGACATCCTGTTACGGCCCAAAGACCTGACACTGCCTTGGACAACACCTTTAAAACCTTTATTAAATATAAATTGAGCAAACTTGAGTGAGTTTAAGGTTAGGCCTTGCTTAGGGTCTGTTTCCACCCTAGAGACAAATACAGTGTAGGGAGCTCTGTCACTCTCACTATAGAGCATTTTGGAGTCGCTCTCAAAACCTGGCTTAGTAAAAACGGATTGGATTGAGTCAGACGGCGGCTTGTTTCTTTTTGCGTCAACAACAGTGGACTCAGGGTCTCCGGGGCGCTTTCTAACTTCGGGTCTTACGCGATCAGTGTTTTGAGAACACTCCACAACCTCCATAATATCCGGAGGAATCCCTCCACCCCCATCAGGGGGTTCCTCGGCACTCATTTCCTTGGGAAATGAGAGCCAAAAAGCTTAAATTACTAACCTTATACCCAAACCAGACGACACAAGACAATCACCACACTACAAACTGATTTTATTATTAAAATAAAGTGTTAGGTTAAGATTCGCGTGCTTATTCTCACCAAGACAATAGCAAAAAAACGACACTTCCCTTATTTTTAAAATAGATAGAAAAGATACGGATGTTTTAAATGTCAACGATAGTCTGGCTGTTCTTTCGAAATGGTTTGCAGCTAATAATCTTTTACTTAATGCGAACAAAACGAAATGTCTTAAGTTCTCATTACCAAATGTACCTCAAGTGGGTCTGAATTTAGAGCTTGATGGCAAAAAACTAGATGTTATTACGGAAACTGTATTTCTGGGAATTACTTTAGATTCAAAATTACAATGGGGCGCACACATTAGAGCTCTTTCAGGTAGATTAAGTTCAGCTGCATATGCAGTAAGGAAAATAAGGCAGTTGACAGATATAGCCACAGCTAGGTTAGTATACTTTGCTTATTTCCACAGTATTATGTCTTATGGTGTTCTGCTGTGGGGATCGGCAGCTGACGTAGATTCAATTTTCATTTTACAAAAGAGGGCAATCCGCGCAATTTATAAAATGAGTCCTCGCGAGTCTCTTAGAAACAAATTCAAAGAAATTGATATACTAACTCTGCCTTCTCTTTATATTTTAGAAAGTATTTTGTATGTTCGCAAAAACTTAAGACTTTTTAAAATAAGAAGCGATTTCCATAATATAAATACCCGTAGTAAAAATGAAATTGTGATACCTAAATTTAGATTAACAAAAACTAGCAAGTCTTTTCATATAAATAGCATCCGTTTTTATAACAAGTTGCCAAAGCCGGTTACAGAACTTAGCGATGGAAAGTTCAAAACCCTCATCAAACGTGTCCTTATCAAAAAAGCATATTATAAGATTAAAGACTACGTTGAAGACAAGGTGGTTTGGCAATGATTGCTTCTGCACATGTGGCTTCCCTGGCATCTCATTAACGGCATAACTACATAAACGTCTATTAACTGCTCTCAAATTACGATTTTTATTTAATTTTTACATACTTCTTTGACATTTAATCTTTTTACTATTTGACATTATATAGAGACAATTCTAATCCTCCAACTCTTTTTATTGGTTGTAATGGAAATTATGATCACTTGGTTTTAATAGGTTTTTATATTTTATTTATCTTTTTTTGAGTTTTTGATTTTGTAAATGTGAGGACTTTGTAGGCCCTGTAGATTTTAGATCTGTAGATCATTTTTTATTTTATCAAGTACCTGGCGCTTGTTGACAGGCCTACGCTGTTCTCCCATACCTACTGTAATTAGAAAACATTGTAAAAGCCAATTATTTTTAAAAGAGTAACCGTGGAGTTTCTTGCCGGTTCTTCTCCATAGGAAACGACCAATTGGAACCGTGCACCTAGCTTCTGACGTTTCATAAGTGCCCTTGTAGGCTTATGTGAAATAAAAATATTTTGTTTTTTTTGAATAAAAAAAAAAAAAAAAAATGTCGCTTAGATCAATTAGCCTTTCAACCGTCGATATGTATATACATATATATATATATTTTTATTCTTTTTTTTTTATTGATGCGATTTGTCCATTACTGACTTTCAGCATCTTTTGTGTTATGCCTTTGTATAAATGAATTTTCCTTATTTATATATGTACTCATCAGTTCCAGGATCAACCATCAAGCCAGCCGGCGAAGTTCAACAGGAAGCTGCTGAACGACTTTGAGTACGAGAGCGAAGACGACGCTCCGCCCGAGCCAGCGGGCGGGCACAGCACGCACAGCTCGCACACCAGCCACACGCCGCACTCCGCACACGCCGCCCACAGCGCGCCGCAGCAGAACCCGGCTGACGCGCTAGGAAGGTGAATATCGTCTGAACTATTTTAATCGACAAGTAATTGAGATGTATGGAAGAAATAAACACGTGGCGCCGACCCCAAATAATTTGGTAGAATGATGATATTTTAATTAACAACTGAAGAGATTGCAACTAGATTTTGTTAAAACAGCCTGTGATTAAAAAAAAACTGTTGAAAGAGAGCTTTCTAATAGACTAGGAAATGGAATGGTATGAAATCTTAGGAAATAACTTACATGAAATGACTTGACCATAAAAACTGTTAGCAAATTTCTGCCCGTTTTGACTAACTTACTCGACATCTAAATGTTTTTCCTCACCTAAGTATACTATATTCAAATTCAGTATGTGCAGCTTCATAGTATATTCCTGAGTATATATTGATTTTAATTTATTTTTTAGCTTATGCTGTCCCACTCCTGGACAAAGGCTTATAGATTTATCTATATAAATCTATAGGTCTTTGCCTTTGGTAATTGAGTCTACACTCGATTCAACAGTGTGTTATATATAACCACTGATGTTAGTTTCTTATCATCTAACAGTGCTGGTTACTATGCTACCAATTGTGCTAATCAATGATAGTGATTATCTTATCTGTAATGTTTATGTAAATGATATATGTTATTGTTTCAGTATATTAACAAATCCTGAAATCATGAGGCAACTGCAAAGTTTGCAGGCTCAAATGCAGATGATGACTGGAATGCAGATACCTGTAAGTATTTTTTTTTTAATAATTACTCTTAGTAACCAGTAGTTGCTTTGGCCTGAAGGCAATAGGCAAATTGCTTTGGCACTAAAAGGGGGTAAATTAAACCATGTCTTCCTAAGTACCAATAATAATGTAGACTTCTCGCTAAAGACTGGCAATCCTTCAATACAACCCCTTAATTTATTAATATGACTAAAACTTGATTTAATCTAATAATGACTAAAACTTAATGTAATATTTAACATATTAAATTATGATGTAACAATCAAATTAACTTTTGATTGTTCTAGAATCTGATGCCTATGATGTCTGATCTACAAATGCAACAAAATCAAAATCAAGGCCTTTCATTCATGGTAAGAATTTTTTTCGGAATTCCCTTTATCCCTCTAATTTTTATGTATGTTTGAAGAAGGATTAGCTAGTAAGGAGTTTGTTCTAAATAAACTAACATTTGTACATGTTTTCAGGGATCGCAGCAAGATTCACAGAAACAGAATGACCCTAAAGATGACATGGTCGAGTCCGATATAGAATTTGTGGAGACTGGCCCGCAAGTTATAGAAATACCTGATGCTAATGATTCTAGGTAAATACGAGTCTTTTCTCACTTATTAATACTGCTTATGTCAGCATAAAAGCAAAACAACACATTTTAAGCAATTTTGATTATACAAAAAAAAAAAAAAAATACAGCCGAATTGAGAACCTCCTCCTCTTTTTTGAAAGAAAGAAAGAAAGAAAATAAGTTTATCTGACCCAGGTTAAGTAAGGCACACAAAAACAATAACAAAAAAATATATATATATAATAATTATAAATATAATAATTTAATTTAGTTTGTGAACAACAGAATCGGGCCCAATATGTGCCTTATAAATACCTGTATAATCAACCTCGAAATTGCTTTATCACCCTGAGGCTAAATGTCATAAAACGTTAGGTCTATTTTTCGTTTAAGACCAATGTGACAGTTCTATAGTTTAGACCTTAGTAACCTCTGACTGGACATGTCCACTAAAATCTGTATGTTTTTTCGTCAAAAGAGCATCTAAGACACTAATCTGCATGGTCCTCATATGGTTTGACCAAGATTATGTCTGGACTTTAAAAGAGGCTGGCCTCTGAGTTTGCTTCAGTCTTTCTTCTCAGAGAAGCTATAGATAGGAAACACCAAACTTATTTAGTTTTAAAACATAATTTATTTATTATGTGTGAAAGTGTTTTTTGAAGCAATTTACAGAAATAAATATTATTTATTGGGGTTCTAAGTTACTGGGAGTTTTTGTCAAAAGTGGTAAAGCAACTACAAGGTCGACTACACGATTTCACAATACTTCTTTCTACTTATTTCCACAATACTAACAAAAAGCTAACGTATTTATGTAGCGTTTTTCTCAATAGTCCGTCGCCGAAGTCCCGGCGGCATCGCTCGCGGTCGAAGTCACCGCGCCGGCGTCGGAGATCCTCGCGCTCGCGATCTCGTTCGCCGAGACGGAGGAGAGACAGAGACCGTGAGAGAGATCGAGAGAGGTGAGACTTTATCTAGAAATGATAAATTCAATATATACGGTGATTGATAATTAGTGACCGATACTTAAACACGTGATTGTACTCATGATAACAAACAACTTTTACTTGTGAAAAAAAATCTGCTGTTCAGTCATTTATGTTCGCCTAACTGGTCAAAATGTAGGTACTGAACAGCAGATTTTTTTTTCGCGAATTCAGGTTTGGTCCCATAGTAAAAGTTGTTTGTTATCATGAGTACAATCACGTGTTTAGGTATCGGTCACTAATTACCAGTCACCCTATATTAAATTCTCGTGTCGCGGTGTTTGTGGTTAAACTCCTCCGAAACGGCTGGACCGATTCTCATGAAATTTTGTGTGCATATCGGGTAGGTCTGAGAATCGGCTACTATCTATTTTATTTTTTTGCAAAACGACGTTTGCGGGGTCAGCTAGTCTATATATATAAAAGGAGAAACTGACTGACTGACTGACTGACATATCAACGCACAGCCGAAACTGCAAGGACTAGGAAAGTGAAATTTTGCATACGGCTTCCTTTTATTATGTAGGGGAGCACTAAGAAGGGGTTTTTGGAAATTCGACCTTGGTGAAAAGGGGGGATTTTGTTTGTATGAAAAATCTTATTGCTTGAGTAAATTTTGTAAAAAAATTGTGTAACTTGAAATTTGGCACGAATACACGCAGACGAAGTCGCGGGCGAAGTGCTAGTGTTGTTATAAACAAGCAGTAGCAGAGACAAATTTTCTTTAGTAGCTCAAAAACATAGACACAAACTAATTTATAAGGGATGTTATGGGTCCACATAAATCTTTTGAAATCGCTACCAGCAAATCTGCTGTCAAAATCTGTGGATGCGATGTTGAAATCGCCAGCTAGTAGGCGGCGATTGGAGCCGCTGCGTTTGTACCATTACAGCATTGATTACAGTACACAACAAATGTCATTCAAGAATTTTGTCCAATTGAGAAATTGTTTAATTTTATTTCTTATGTTCTGAAATTTGGTACTTTTGAATAGTCTATCACACATATTTTTATCCAAACAGATGAGGTTGTATTTTGTGCGCACTGATAACAAACGTTGTCATGCTGAAATAATGCTTTTACCAACCATTTCTATCAGTTGTCATTGAGCTTTACAGAAACGTACTATCTGTACCAAATAGTCAGATATAACGTGTTTCAATTTTCAAATCGCTTGTAGAAAGGTCCAGAGAAGAATAAAATAAAATGAAGTTAATCAAACATGTTAACTCGATTCCTAGTGCGATCAAGGTCGCTGACATAATGGGATGAGGAAGAAAATTTTCACTAATTTGAATATTTTTTGTGTAACAGAGACAAGGACAGAGACAGGGACAAAGACAGAGAAAAGAATTACAAAGAGCGGGAAGTAGAAAGAGAAAAGCAGAGGGAGAGAGAGAAGAAAGGTTTGCCGCCAATCAAGAAAGAAAACCTTAGTGGTGAGTTTTAACAATGTTACACTTACAAGCAGTAGTAATGCCCGTTTTCGCACGGGCAATTTTTATAGCACACTGGATTTTCAACTGACGGTATTGAGTAGTGCGCTGAAAATCCAGTGCGCGATAATAAATAGCCCGTGGATACGAGGGACGTGGACATCCACGTTAATATCTTCACGTTGGAAATGTTACAAGCACACAATGGCTCTGTTTCAATGCTTAGTTTGCACTTAAGAGTAAACTAGTCGCGAGCTCGAACTCGCTGGGGGTCATTGTCAAAAAGCCCGCTGTCTCGCCAGCACTAATATCAGTGATGAGCAGTTAGACGCTAGTCTACACGAACAACGTCTAGTTTTCACGCACAGAAACATCGTTCCGAACTAATAGGCGCGTAAAAAGATTCGAAAAGTACTTCGGAAAATCGAGTTTTATGAAAAAACCACTGCATAAATTAATTACAATTATAGTTTATTGATCTCTTCGATAACTGAGCTTTGTCGGTACGGACTTGGTTTTGAAGATTTTACAGTTCTTTTATTACTTACCCAAAGTTACGTTAAAAATAGCAAGAAAAACGAATCTTTGTTGGCTCATAACTTTTTAATGGCTTTTTATTTATATCATGTTTAACTTTGGATGCACAATGTCAAACAGTGGAGTAATATTCTCCCGAAATTTGTATAGTAAAAATATCGAAAAGTGGCACCTGAATGATGGTTTATGTCCACTTGTTTGGTCTGCACAACTCGCAAAGTGTATTTTCATGATGTCTCGTTCCTCAGTATGCAGTACCACCCTGTGGGTGGGCCACCTGTCCAAGCTGGCGACGCCCGAGGAGCTGTCGGACCTGTTCGGCGGCGTGGGCGGCGTGTCGGCCATCGACGTGGTGGCGCCACGCGGCTGCGCCTTCGTGGTCATGGAGCGTCGGAGGGATGCCGCCAAGGCCATCGCCAAGCTCAACAGGCATAAGCTGCACTCGAAGGAGATCACGGTAAGTGGTTGGTTACTTTATGAAGAAAACTAGCTGCGCCCCGTGGTTTCACCCGCGTAAGTTTTGATCTCGTGGGAATATCGGGATAAAAAGTATCCTATGTTTTATTCTGATGTATAAACTATATTACTGTAAAGTTTCATCAAAATCCGTTCAGTAGTTTTTGCGTGAAAGAGTAACAAACATCCATCCATCCTCACAAACTGTCGCGTTTATAATATTAGTAGGATAGTAGGATTTGTCGTGAGGAAAGTTTTGAGTATGAATGTGGCTATAAAAGTAGGGGAGGGGATCAATGATTTATGATTTATGATATGATTTATTAAACGATGGACTGTATAAAAGATGATATGGCTGGAAATGGATTACCCAGTTATGTCATCCATATTGAAATGACGATTAATAGAAAAATATGGATGAAAAAAGTATGTTTCGTCGACTTCAAATAATAATTAGGATAAGAGGATGGTGACGAGTTATTTTACTATTATGTTTTGCAGTGAAAAGAGAATTGATCATTAAACTCATCATTTCAAGTAACTATATTTACGAGACGATTTAAACCTTGATGTGCTTTGTGCATATTTGACCAATTAATTTAATTAGAGAATACGCGATTTTTTTATTTTAATGAATGGTTATGCGATATAGAACCAATAGCATTAACAAATAGTCAAAATCTGTTTAAAACAGCACAATTAATTTGAGTATACAATTCAATTTGCAATGGGACTTCGGAAAAATAGCTCAAGTTGAAATCATGTTTATTTTCGTTGTTGTAAAGACAATATTCTTCATGACTGTTGCTGGCACGGCGTTATTTGAAATTTGATCATCTAAGGCTGATTTTACCAAAGTCAGATATCTATTATCCGTGGAGTAAAATTGATTATTAGTATAAGATTTGCCGTATGTATAAGCGCTCCTACGCACTATGCGGTTAGCCGGAATGCGGTCAACCGTCCGGCTGAAGAACTGCACGGACTGTCCGGCATCACAGTGCGGATAAAAACGGCTTTCACGTACATATGTACCCTAACAGTTGACGTAAGGATCCGATGAACTCCGCAGGTGGCGTGGGCGCCCGGCAAGGGCGTGAAGGGGCGCGAGTGGAAGGACCAGTGGGAGGCCGAGCTGGGCGTGTCGTACCTGCCGTGGGCCGCGCTGCGGGCGCGCTGGGCGCTGGGCGCGCTGTCGCTGGACGCGCTGGAGGACGGCGGCGCCGTGGACGAGGACTCGCTGCCGCCCTGGCTGCCGCCCCGGGCAAGTCACACTTCACTAACGAAAATAAACTATCCAACAAAAAAATTATTCAAAAGCTAAAACCCGACTACTGAAAAGGATGAAACAATAAAGTACCTTCCCGTAGTCGCATGCCGCCTTTGCTTATAAGTATATTGGATTATAAAGATGATAGTTGGCAAATTATCATATTTAGTGTTATGTAGTCTAAGTTACGAGGTAACTGACAATGAATATAAACGAATTCAAGTTTAAAACTTTTTTTAACATGTTTATTACTATTTCTTTTTTAATTTAACCTCGTAAATAATCCGACAATATTACTGTACAGATCCTCCCCAAATCCATGATGGAGAACATGTCGATGCTGGGCATGCCGGGCCCGGGCACCCTGCCGCCCGGCCTGGCGTTACCGCCCGGCCTGGGCGCCGCCGGCCTGGGCCCCGCGCCAGGCATGGGCCCCGCACCCGGAATGGGCCCCGCACCCGGAATGGGCCCCGCACCCGGAATGGGCCCCGCACCCGGAATGGGCCCCGCACCCGGAATGGGCCCCGCACCCGGAATGGGCCCCGCACCCGGAATGGGCCCCGCGCCGGGCGCGCCGGGCCCGCTCGCACTGGCCCCGGGTCTCCCGCCAGGCACCAACCCGGGTATCAACATACCTAGGATGCCGCCACCTGGGTCAGTCAACTTCCTTTTAGGAATTTTTAAAAGATAATTCAAATTCTGCATTGTTTGCGAACATACCACTTGTAAATAGGTGGAAAATAAAGACTTGAAGAAAAAAAACAATAATAATAACAGCAAAATCAATCATTCATTGCAATGAAAAATTGCTGTAGATTGAATAAAAAGAATAATTTGATTAAAGCCAGCGTAATGGCACAGCAATGCGCGTACAGACATAGTATATCAAAGACTAAAATACACATACACAATTTTTTAAAAGAAGTTACAAATTGTTTTATCCCTGTATACTAATTTGAGTCTTTTCACTGTTCATTGATCCAGATTGATTGATGTCCACAGCATGACAGCGGGCATGCCACCAGGCCTGGCCCCGGGCATGCCGCCTGGCATCCGGCCGCCCAGCCTGTCCAACATACCCAATATGCCAGGAGGAGTGCCTGGTAAATATTATTTATTATTTATTTATATCAGATGTATTAATTACCCTTAACGAAACCGAAGTCCCCGTTATTTTCTGGTTACACAAATATTGAAGATCAAAAATCCAACTTTTTTTACAAAAACAAGTTTTTTTTAATGTGTGATTTATAACTCAAATCTAAATAATGTTGTACTTGATGTTAAAAAGGGGATATTTTGCTTGTAATAAGACAAAAAAGCTTGCAACTTTAGCTAAGAACATTAATACATCGTCTTAGCGTCAGCGTTTGTCGCAGGTCTACAGAACGAGGCCGGCCTGCCGCCCGCGGGCCCGCTGCTCCGGTTCCCTCCTGGTTTACCGCCGCAATCACTATCGCAATCCGGTAAGAAACTTCTATCTATGTAGAATTAAATCCGTCTGAACCACAAATCACTGAGAGCCAGTTTCACGCACATAAATCTGTGAAGCCAGTTCGAGAAACTGGCCCTAAGTGCGTTTAGCATTAAAAATATTTAAAACATCGTCCTTTCTCTGTCTTCTTCAAACGATTGTCAGAAACAGAATGATGTTTTAAACACGTTTAGCGGGTTTAACGCTAAACGTGTTTCACCACCAGTTACTAAATATGTTTAACAGGTTCACTGTCGATATCTTAAGTAAGGGCGATAGTCAGGGGCCATTTCTTGTTTGTATTTTATTTGATTTAAAATCGTTTCAAATGTTAAAGATTTAGTACTATTAGATGTTTTTAGGGATAGTTAATACGGGCTGGTGTCCGCAACTCCACGTCAATGCGCGTATTTTGCGTGCGGGGTTTTAGGGATATACAGGGTGTAATTTATACCCTGTAGTTATCGTTATGCATTAAACATAACAGCTGGTATAGAGTCACTATACATAGTTTCAACTCAAAATAAAATACTCTAAGAATTGATACCAAATTTCCGGTTTCATTGGTTTCTTAAATTCAAATCATAACAAACGTGTCACCGCACTACGTAGGTCAATAACTTTTTAAGTTACTTGCTAATATCACGATAAATCTCTTCCGTAACTCTGCGCGCCTAGTACCGTAGCCTACTGCGCAGGCGCGAGGCGGTGTTCTTTGTCGGCGCCAACTGACGGAATATTCCGCCGCCGCCGCGCGCGCGCGCAATAAGCCATACGTACTTTACCGTGATGTAAAAATTAATGTGTAATTCTAATTATTGATTTACAGTTTACTCGTTATTAAGCTAGAAATTGCACGTAAAAACTGGAATAACAAAACTTACGTAAACAATCGAAACAAAGTTTAGGTAGGTACCTAGGTTAACTAGTTTCATCCCTTATTATTACTTTATACCGAGTAAACAGTAAAATCTTAAAGCTTTGCTTAATTTAGTAAATTGACTTACATTTTTAAAGATGGGGTTCGATGTGGTGACCTTGGTATTGTATGCACAAGGCCGCTCACTTGTTCATGGACACACATTACGTAGCATGTCTGGTGTTATTGTCCTGAAAGCGGCCTCAATCCGCACTTTAATTTGTATCACACTGCACTGCGTACACTACACACGCACATGGGTGCTGACCGTCGTTGCGCAGCGCTCGCCATAGGTACCTGATTACCTATGGTTAGAGGCACCAAGCCGATGTACCATCCGAGATCAAACTAAAACATGCTGACGAAGGCATCTATCGACGCTCAGCATCTGGTCTACCCTCAATAAAACGGTGACGGTACAGTTCTCGGGCAGCTCGCAAATTACTGATGCGCATAATTATCATAGGGATAAAAACGAATGTACTAGACGCAGGACAGACGTCGACTGACGGCGACGAGCAAAGCAATAACAATAATGCCCAAAATGAAACTCCTATTCCCTGCTATCCTGGTACCTAAAAGTCATTAGGTTTACACACACATCGATGTTACATTGTGTGTGTAGCGACGTAATCAGGGTTCTGTGAGCAAACGATATTCAATTCGGAAATAACAATTCCTGTTACTCATGCGCTTCTAGTACTTTTATTAATTTCTTTCGACAGTTACATGCAATTTTGCGACATTCTTTATTTGAATTATAATAACAAAGACTAAACGTGCTCAAACTAATAAAACCTATGTACCACTCAAACAGCACCGACAGACCGTGAACTCCGATAATTCTTTCGGTTAGTCCTACACACAAAAATTATGCGTGCGTGGTATTATTTTGTAATAAAAAAAAACGATTAACTTGTTGCTATTAGTTTACGTCTTATTTAGTAAAAAAATAACCTTATTTTAAAAATTATGAACGGAACCCACTGTGATTTTATTTGTACTAGGAGAAGAATAAGTTGCGAAGAGGTGAATTGAAATGATGTTTTGGGTTCAGTTGGACAAAAAAATGGTTTCTAAATCCTTTTTCTATTCTAAGTACTAATGGCAAATAATAATGTTTATTTAAGCAATTAAATCCCGGTAGGATGCACGTAAGGATTCGATTTTTATGATCAATTCAATGGTTGTACAAGCTGTCGATTTTTCGAAATCGTTTTAATGCGATCTTCAAGCAAATCGATTCAATAGTAACGTGAATCGAATTTCTTGGATCGTATGTGTAAATAAAGGCTCTTAATAGTTCAAGTTCATATTTGCCCAAAGCATTGTGCTGACAATCATAAACAGCGAATAGGTAGGTTTATCTATTTCAAACAAGATCAATTACATAAGTATGCCGACACTTTTTAACTTGTCCGAAGATTGAAACATATTAATCATCCATTTGAATTACGCCGGAAAGGTTATCAAATATTATTGACGTACCTACCTGACTGGCAACTGTAAATATGTCACAAAATAGAGGTGTGTTAAATGTTGTTTAAAATTTTTTAATTACGATTTTTGAATGAATTTTTAGAAGATCGATGTAAGAAGAGCACGAGATTCGATCTGTGAATCGAATGAAAAATCGATTTAAAGCAAAAAATCGTTCATCTTTATGGCCACCAAAATAAAAGGTTAGAAATAATGTTAGGAAATTTACAGGAATATTGTTTTTGAATTAGGTATTTACTGTGTTGTAGGTATGATGGAAAGGTGGGTGGCGGGTGGAAGATTACTACGAGGTAGATAATAATTATCTACAAAGTAATCTTCTACAAAAGGACAACTACGTAAAAAACCAACAAGTGTGTAAATGATACGTGACAATTCAAGCAGGTATCTAAATATTTCGTTAACTTTTGATACCTAGACCAATTAATTGTATTGTAGGTAGCTAGTTCACAAACATAATCAAAGTTTAGGAAAAGTCAGTACTTAATAATATTTTGTGAATAAAAAATAAACATGCGGAACCGTTTATTCAGAAATACCAGGAGTAGGAGGTTTATCTTTACTTACAAATAGGTCGGTGACACCGATCAGCTGTTTTAGTGCTAGTGATGTGTTTATTTCAATTTGAAAAGTTCGGTTTCTGGTATCAATGTATTAAAAAATCTCATAACTTCCGAACATGTAGCGATAGGATTAAAAAACCCTTCCTATATCGTTTGATATCATCCAAAGAAGCCGGGCCTTCTCTATACATATACCCATTTCGTTACACGTTGTATATAAAAAAAAGAAATCAAAAATATCTCGCACCGGTGCGAGTCCGCCCCCCTGCGCCACACCCCACGTCTCGCGCCGGCGCGAGACCGGCAGTCAAGTTGTTAAGGGCCTATACTACCTCAAATGGCTTAGCATGATCCTCCGTTATGTCGAAAATACTGCAGCATTAATTTTGAAATAAATATATGGTAAAGTCGAGGATTAATGTTAGGTCTTATGTTAGACGAAAACACGATTTCATAAAATTTTCTCGATAGAAAAAAATTCCAAAGTTACCTCCAAACCGAACAATAAACCACTGGTATTCAAAAAATACTTCAAATTAGATCATGAATCTTTGTATACTAACCGAACTAACTTTTTTAGTTAGTTCGGTTAGTATACAAAGTTTTATGATCTAATTTGAAGTATATATAGCAGGTCTTATGTTATTTACTTTTTTTTAATTACCATTATTTTCACCGTAAAAAGCAAATACCTAAACTATTGGCGCTGCCTGACGCCTAGCACCGCACTCTGTCTCGCTCTCACTCAGTCCGCGAGCAGTATCGTGCGAGCGAGATAAAGAGTGAATTTTAGCTGAGGTAGTGTAGGCTCTTAATATTTGGTGATGCAAGCAAAGCTAGACCGTCTTGATGGTGTAGTCATGGTTCTAAGTGCAATAACTATTTGCTAAAACTTCTCTTGAAACTTAATTTTTTAACAAATATTGATAAGAGTATGGTAACCTCAGCAGCTCAGCATTTTATCTTGGATTTGATTCCCAGGTTTAGAAAAGGGTGATTGTGTCAGGAATGATATATAAGAGAAAGGAGTTAATGATAGAGTTATGGCTGATTTTAAATAACATGGGACAGTGGCGGCAAGACAATGATATTAGGTTATTTCAACGTGAATGTTTCAGCATTAGCTTTCAGCCCCTCTGTTGCATGAACCCTTTTGGAGGGAATTATTTCTCATTTTATTAACCGTCAATACTTTAATCCCTGCAGTGTATGTGTTGTACAGACGCAGCACATCAAGCTACTACAATGTGTCAAAAAGTTTTAATAGATTTTCAACTTTATTGCTAAAGCATTAGGTTCAAGTTGATTGGGAAAATTTGACAGTTTCGGGTAGCTTGATGTGCTGGCATCTGTACACCAATTCTAAAATTCAACGAAACGAAAACGATAACGGTTTTCTTTCTTGTTTCTTTCTGTCTACATGAAGGCATGGTGGGTGGGTTCCTGAGCGGTTTACTGGGCGTGGGCGTGGGAGTGGGCGGACTAGTGGGAGGAGTACCTCTCCTGCACCACGCCGCGCTACACGCCAGGGATACTCCGCCGCCCAGCGTGCCGCAGCCTGCTGTGAGTAATGACTAATTATCCTACTCCACATAGAGCCAGTTTCTGAAACAAAGATAATGGCAAAATGAATGTAACAAATTGTCAAGCGTGCGTAAACTGCCATGATTGGTTAAATTATTCGCCGACAGCCAATCATAGCAGTGAACGTGCGTTTGACAATTTGTCACATTCATTTTCGTTTGAGAAATTGATATTTAGTAAGACTGTTTCTGAGCGGCTATTCGCTGCAGCCGCAACTACGAGCAACTTATCCTGCGTTTGCTATTTTGTTTCCGAACATGCAAAAAAGAGTGTTTGGAAAAATTGCTTTAATACATTAAAAAAAATAAAATTCATTTAATTCAGGCAAAACCCATATTACATACAATAAAAATTTTAAAAATTAAAACAAATTTCAATGCCTACACATAAAATAAATTAATTAATACAAATAAAAAGGTCGCAGAATTAAAATTAAAATAAAATGTCAATGCAATTAAAATAAACGAAGGTTAAAAGATACAAATTGTCGATGTCACAGAATTCAAAATTAAGTCAATGGAAATTAAATTTAAAATGAATAAAAAACCATTAATTAAAAAAAAAAAAACAAACAAACATAACAAAGTTCAGTTTGTTTAGGCAAACTCGTTTTTTTTTTTTTTAATAGAGCTGTGAATTTATTAAAACCCCCCTCTTACTCACAGAGGACGGGTGACGCACACCACAGCGACGACGCGATGGACCTGGACACAGAGGACAACCACGGCGACGAGCACAGCACTGACGCCATCGACGCCACCGGTCCGCCGCCCGCGCTACTACCTGATCAGGTGAGTGCAGAACAGAAACGAAATACATTTGTTTAGCACAGGCTGAATTGAAAGGAACATAATATTCTGCTAGTAAAAAGTGAAAGTGCGTTGTATGAAATTAACATATAATCACTCTTGTATACTCTGAAAGCGTTGACAGTGTTTAGTTTTATTATATTACTAGCGGCCTGTCCCGGCTTCGCACGGGTGGACATTTATTTTTTAAACATTTTATTTTTTTCTTGCAATTAAAAAAGCCTATATTAATCAGTGATAATGTAGCATTCAAATGGTGAAAGAATTTTTAAAATCGGTCCAGTACTTTTTGAGCCAATTCGTTACAAACATACATACAAATCTTTCCTCTTTATAATATTAGTATAGATTAGTCTGTGTTCTTCCTGTACGAGTCCCAAGATGTCTTTCTTTATAAATAAAAACGTTACTCTAACCACATTTGTTTCTCCCGCGCAGATCCAAGCCCTACTATCAAAACCTCCACCAAACTTCAACTCGGCAGAGCCTCCACCAGGCTTCAACATGTCCGAACCGCCGCCATTCAACGTGAACCAGCCGCCGCCCGACGACAAACAAGACGACGAGAGGAAAGACAGGGACAGAGATAGACGCGGCGGCGACAGGGACAGAGATAGAAGAGGGGATCGAGACAGAGAGAGGAGGGAGAGAGGGGATAGAGGGGACAGGAGGGAGCGGGATAGAGGACGAGACAGAGATCGGTGAGTTTTTGATGTGTGCTTTATTATTAACAGGTTTATGGTTTGTTGAAGGCGAGGCGCTATGCTGGTGAATCTTTAAGATCTGGTTACTGCATGTTTTAAAGCCTGTCAGCCTAATGTTCACCAACATTTAAATCAACTGATTAAATATATACACAGTTATATTATTTAAAATTTCCTTAGGAAATTTGACATAAACCAACTATTTAAATACCTAACCGGTGGTTTGAATGTTGGTGAACTCAAGCATTAGGGTTACACCTAAAATGACAACTAAACGTGTTGGAAACTTAAGGCGGATGACACACTGCAACGAGCCACAGGACGTGACGCGGGATACGGAACCAGATCCCCTGCACCGAAGAGCGTTTTTATTGAATTTGTGTATAAAATATAACGCGCGGGGCACGTTATGTGCGTCCCATGCTCGTGTGTGGTGCGCCTATAGTACTACTGTGCAGTGCTGCACACCCCTAGCCTATTTCAAGTTAAACAAATATCAACTTTATTTCAATGAAGATTAAGTTGATTTCAAAGTGACTAGCACTATTAAAAAAGTTATAAAAATGTTTGAAGTTGTAGTATAAACTGAACTTTATTGTGTAGGAATTAAAGTTATTTTTCGATTAGGTAACTCATACTTGTTTATATTTTTGGCAAATAAATCGAGAACTCAGATTAAGTCTGTAGCACTGAGATAGGCGCGACGGGGATATACAGAGAGAGGTAGCAGAGGGTATAGAGACGAGGAGACAGGGGATTGGGGCGATCGGAGATATTTTGTTGGTTGTTTTACTGTGTGTTATAGGCTTATGTGTAGTGCTAGTGATTTGTTGGAGGCGAGGCGCTATGCTAGTAAATCTATAAGATATAAGGCCTTAGCATGAACACCAGGCGAAATCAGCGTAACAGAATATAGAATTTTAATAGAAATAAATTAGTATAAAAAATCAAACATACACTATTGACTATAGTAGTACAATTGGACATCGACCGATTTTGAATTGAATGTTAATTATATGAATCAATTCTTTTGTCACATCACTATTTAAATTTCATTAAAAAGTGGCAACACATAAGATGTCATTTTACTGCAGCTAATTAAAAGTCAGACTATACAACGTGTAACGTTAAATGCGCAAAACCTGAAAATAGTTTGTTCAGTAATTTTTAATACTTACAGGTTTTTTTCAAAAATTATGTATTTTGCCATACTATCCGCCGATTGAGTCAAAGAAAATCAAGTCTTATTTTAAGGCAATAAGACTCAATTTTGAATGCATAAACTACTGATAGGATCAACACGATTTTCTTAATAAAAATAGTTAGCTTTAAAAAATAGTTTTGGTCATTGTGTTATGCTTTTAACTCTATGCTCTAATTGGGGTGTATGAGGTTTTGCGTTTTATGTGCGAAACAAGTATTTTCAATTTTAAAATCAACGTTTACTGCGCGCGTAGGTGCTAGGCTAGGCTCACTGGTTCCAAATACCAACACATTGTTTTTTGAGTTGAATTTATTGCGGTTTGATAATGTGATCCGAGGGCAATTAGGATGGAAAAAGCGGATAAAAGTGGCCACTATATTCTGTTTTAAGGATCATAATAAAACTAAACAATGTAAAACTACCGTTTCTAATAATATTAACGTATAATCTTGTGAAGTACAACTTAACGTGCTTATTTTCTGCGTTTTCATTCTAAATTGTATGAAATAACCAAACAAAGGATGAGGGCGCCACTGAGCGGTCGGCACAGTCTTAATATATTGGCAGTGACAAAGTTTCAAAATATTATAAGCGTTAAATGATGATCATTATAACGCTTATAATATTTTGAAACTTTAAATATATGTTAATATTTTATTTATGTCTAAGTTTGTATAGCATTGTAAGAACATTTTAAAGCATACAATATTTTGAAATTTTGTCACTGCCAATATATTAATGAACTCGACTGTACAACACTTATAGTATTGTTGTATGCACTTGCATAAAAGAAGCCAGGGTGGATAACTTTAAGTCGAGGGGTACTCTGCTTTTCACTTCGATTGCGAGAAAATTAAACATCATAAAGTATATAACAGTATTTTCACTGTTCAAAAATGTTGTTAAAATTGAAGAAGAGAATAGCGTATAATTCCCGCCACAAAATTTTAAAAAGTTTTTTATTTTTTATTTTCATCATTGTGCTTGGGTACTTCATACTGCCAAGTCATAAAAACGTTTGTTTGCGTTTTTAAATAATAAATGACAACTATATTATCTGGTTTTATTTAATTAACGATAGAACGCACGGAAGTGATAAGAATTAAAGCAAATGAAATGAAATAACGACTTTAATCTGCGACGTTTTATTGTGCGTGTGGTAGGTGGGCCTGATTAAGTCTTAGAAAAAAAAATATTTATGCTCTAGAGCATAAAAATCTACTATAATTATGTCGCCTACACACAGTATAAAGACGTACTTTTAGAGCATGAGAAGTAAAAAGGATTTAAAGTGAAAGGCGCTCGTCAGAGCATCCGAGGCCAATATGGCGGCGCCTATAGTTAATGTCTATAATGTGAAAAAAAGTTTCACTTTTATCGTGGTTTCATAAAACCATACAATCCTTTTTTTATTTAAATGGAAATAACACCAATTCGGAAAATAGAGTACAACAATTACTGGTGTTTTATATTAATTTGAATTATTTTCATGACAGCGATGGCAGCAGAGATGACCGTCGGGATCGCGACAGAGATCGAGGGGGGCGGGACAGGAGAGACAGAGACAGGGATAGAGACAGAGAACGAGGAGAGCGGTTCTCTTCTAGAGATAATAACAGGTGAGATTTAACATTCGCTCCCCCAGGAAATCAGGATGGCAACCAACCCTTTTTCCTTCAAAGTTAAGGTTCGTGAGCACATTCACAAGAAGCTGGCAGTATCATCACAACAGTAATATTTTCTCATTGTTTGTCTTATTTATTTTTAGTAAGTATATTCATGTATTTATGTATATTTATTTGTGCTTATATATATATATATATATGTAATTAGGTATATATTATATTCATAGTTTTAATAGGTTTTTGCGTATCTTTATATTTAAAATATTTATTCCTCAATTTTCATGATTGCACCTGCCACTGTTTGTTTCTGCATCACCCAAAGGTTGACTGGTAGAAAATGCCTATGGCATTAAGTCCGCCACTGTACATTTATGTGCTTGAAGTATTAAATAAATAAATATTCCGTCAGTAACCACATTTTGATCCAGGTTAATTAATTAACGGCATGTATTTAATCGAACCGCAAAAAAATCCAAGTTTGATTTCCCAATAAAGTTTTTAAGAGGATCAATTAAATATTTTCAATAATTAACCCTCCATTGACTGCACTCAAAACTCGTATCCGCTGTGTGTTTTTTAGAGAGAGCATGCAATGCTTTAGGTCGTTGTCATTGTAAATGAGATTGCGTAAAAGGGAGGACGCATTTACAGAGAACAACTACAAAACATATACCGCATGGGTCAATAGATCAGGTTAGGTTAGCAAGCTATGCTTGCCACGTTTCGTCCGTTGATGGGTGACCATCTGTACATACCGAGACCCCTCCCGTGCCTCGGAAAACACGTTAAGCGGTTGGTCCCGGCTATAATTATTAGATCTTTAAAGGTCATTACGGGTCGTCAGAAGCCCGAAAGTTGGACAACCAGTTCAGGTTGTGGAGGTCAGATAGGCAGTCGCTCCATGTAAAATACTTATATTCAGCTGCATCCGCTTAGACTGGAAGCCGACAATATAGTTGGGAAAAGGCTAGGCAGATTCATTTAACTACAAAACATGTATAAATCATCTTTTTTTATATATACTTTATTGTACACCACAAAAATACAACGAGTAAAGATACATCAAACACTACAAAATATACAATGGGCGGCCTTATCGCTTTCTGCGATCTCTTCCAGGCAACCTTAGGATGGACAGTGATTTTCCTGGACATAAAATGGGGCTGTCGTTGGTGCAAATATTATGTATACAATACACTAAAATATATACACAGATATATCTATCAATCAATCAACTCAGCCTATCGCAGTCCACTGCTGGACATAGGCCTCTCCCAGGGTGCGCCACAACACCCTGTCCTCCGCCTTCCTCATCCAGTCCGTTCCAGCCACTTTCTTTAGGTCGTCCGTCCATCTAGCTGGGGGACGTCCTACACTACGCTTGCCGATACGCGGATATATACATATCCAAAATTATAGATACATACATACTAAATATATAGGCAACGAAAATAAAAGAAGACAGTAGATGATTGCAGTTAAGACAACAATATCACAAAGACAAGTAGTGTTCTTTTACGAGTCTTTTGAACACATATAACGACTGCGCGCGTTTTATTTCAACTGGCAATGCATTCCACAAACGAGCGGCCTGGACAGTAAAGGATTTATCAATCTTCAATATCATCAAGCCTGTTTTCCCGAAAGGGTTAGCTTTTCTGTGCCAGTTATGATGAAACAAATATTAATTAACTACGTTTCCTCCAAATCATATACTAATACAACATTCCATTCACAGAGACCGCCCCGAAAGTCGAGATAAATCCCCGCGTCCACCAACAAGTAACGAGAACCCAGATCAGAAAAGCCTACAGGAACGTCTTTGGGAGATGGCTAACGGCAAACCAGCGAGGGAAGACAAACGTGACGAGTTCCCCGAACAACGCGACAGAGACGAGGCACGCGAGGAACAGAGGCTCGACAGGCCTCCGCTCATAGACAGAGTGCCGGCCAGGCATGATGGACCTCCGCCTGCTATGGATGGTGGTGAGTTTAACTGATATTATATCGATTAATGGTGATATTTATTTAAAGTGCTGTAAATAAGCTGCCTTTAAGGGAGTGACAACACTTATCGCTGCGGAATTGGCTTGATCTGATCAGAGAGAATTTTTTATCTATGCCATAGAGTATTTGACTTGTTTTTCATTATTTAATTTTTCCATAAATAAGCCACACTTTGTTTATGCCGTTAAATGGCGAAGTTGAATGCGTTTTAAAGTCCAGACAGAGAGCACTACGAGCATCTGACGTCACCACTCAGGAGCGCCACACTGACTTCGCGCCATTCAGTACAATCACAGTTAATAATTAGTTTATTAGTGGTACAATGATCGTTTTGCGTGACGAAGAATAATTTCAAAGCTTGTAACTTCTCCAATTTTTCACCATTTTATTACATAATTTTTTCACAAATCTTTTTTAGGAACAAAATTAATAAGTATTCATTCATGATTGTATATTTTGATAGTAGCCAAATATAAAACCGAAAATACGTCAAACTAATCGCGACAGATGTGGTTATACGTGATTTCGCATCGATAAGTGTGTTCACTCCCTAATATGACACTAGCCCCCTTATTAAGACTGCCGACCGCACAGTGGCGCCCTCATCGTTTGTTTGGTTATTTCATCCAATTTAGAATGAAAATGCAGAAACGGATAACAGTGGCCACTATATTCCGTTTTAAGGATTATAATAAAACTAAACAATGTAAAACTACCGTTTCTAATAATATTAACGTATAATCTTGTGAAGCACAACTTAACGTGCTTATTTTCTGCATTTTCATTCTAAATTGTATGAAATAACCAAACAAACGATGAGGGCGCCACGAGAAGTTACAACCAATATAACCTTCAGATTAACCAGACAGCTTTTGAGACATCAGTCTGGAAAATATGTCGGCTTAATAAAGCATTAAATTAAAATAAAACTTATAGCATAGGCAAGGCCAGGGGGAGGGTAGAGTTTAGGCATTTTCTCGTAACTGTGTGGCAGTCTGTTTCTAATGGCGGCCATAACTACCACGCTACTGTCTATCGGGAAGGTTTACCTGTGCAGCTGCGCCTGCGCACACGACTCACATGACGTGTTCCAAAGAACTGCCGGTCTATAGGTGAAGTGAACTGTCATTCCACCTGATGCTAGGGATTCACTAAAACCGGCAGCACAAGTATTCCAATACACGCTCCGGTCTTCCTGTGCAGGCACACCTGTACTGAAAAACCTCTCCGGTGGACCGTAGCGTGTATATAATAATATAAAGCTCGACATATATTTTTTTTGCGCAGAGGGGTTTTAGTTTTCTGATTATTTAACATTGATTTTTATTATTTATTTGTCGATACTGTGATGATTCTGACTCCCAATGAATTTGTGCTTTGCCTTTTCCCTGCGCGATTATATTTTTGCATGTCTCTATGTGAATTGTTATTTTTATCGTTGGATAACGCCCACCATACAATTCTCTACAACAATGAACTCGATTTTTCGAAAGAAAATAAAAAAAATAGCTAACAAGTCAAGCGCGCGTAAATGTTGTTTTTGACGTGATAACGTCTTATAAATAGATGAACACCGGCTGTACGCACGAAAAAGTGTCACGTTCCGCCTGAGCCTGAGCGTGCAAGCGAGAGCGTGGAACAAGCGACAGAGAGGCACGATCGGCCCAAGTGTTCGCTTGTGACACATTTATTTATCAGTGTTTTTGACGTTATCACGTAAAACTATCGTCCGTAAACCGACTTTACAGACAACCAATTTTTTGTGATATAATGGAAAGAATGAATGATCAACAGACAATCGTATCACTTGACTTGCGTTTAATTTGGACGCGTCGAGAATTTTCGTTCGAGAAATTGGGAGTAAATAAAACTTTGGAATGTGAGCTTTTTATCGCACAGCGGCACAGAAACATTTTTGGTGGTCGACTGCCAAAATGGTTCCTCATCTACTGTCACTTAGGATATAAAGTTCACATTCCCATGCTTCGTTTTGAGAGGAGTTTCTATTGAGTCGTTAGTGTGCGATGGTCAAAATGGCGGCGATGGGATGCATGCAATATTTTTATTTTCTCGAAAAAGAAACGATGAATGTATTGCGTGTGAAATGATTAAGTCTAAAGAGTTTGTGAATACTGAGATGACGGCTGATAGAGATGTGTGGAATACTTAACACATTAGGGAAAGGCGGAATAAAGAATGAACGATGATGTGATGAACAATAAGAAGAAAAAAAAAAAACTAAAACCCAACTACGCCAAATACGCCAACTATTATTTTTTTATTGTTGAGTGGGCCCACTTTTGACCTCGATCACGTCTAATGGAAAGCGATGGATCAGGTTTAAAAGCTATAAACAAGACATCGATGTTGATTTTAAAATTATTATCTGTTTTCGAGTAGTCTGAGTTACGTGTCTTTATTAATGGTAGGGGAGCCCAGAGAGTTTTTGATGAAGCATTTGTACGGCGAAAAGTTGACAGCTGAGTAGGTGCGCCATGATGAGAGAACATCGAAAATATATTTGAAAAGTTTGGCGCTGAAAGTCACGTATTTTTTATGCACTTTGGAAATCTGAAAACCTCTGGGCTCCAGAGATTCCGTATAACTTCGATGACACGAAAACCATTTTTTCAAAATACGACAAGAAGTTAATGAGTTAGTTATTTATTAATGGGATGACAGATGAAATATATACATAGCGTTTTAAAATCATAAGTATCCTTTGGACGTAGTCAGGTAAAAAATAAATGTGTGTCGATAAGGTGTGTTGGGGAAGTTCGGCGCTGGGATAAGACCGTAAAATCAGTGCAATTTCATTAAAAATAATTGCCCTGGTTGTCGCGTCGTCGGGGCAAAATATAATGGCGCAGAACATAATTTTGGCTGCGTTAAATGATATTGCTAAAATTAGCCGGGAATTTGATTCCTACAGTCTTATCCCAGCGCCGAACTTAAGACTATGCCGACCGCACAGTGGCGCCCTCTTCGTTTGTTTGGTTATTTCATACAATTTAGAATGAAAATGCAGAAAATAAGCACGTTAAATAAATAAAATAATCCTTAAAACGGAAATATAGTGGCCACTGTTATCCGTTTTAAGGATTATAATAAAACTAAACAATATAAAACTACCGTTTCTAATAATATTAACGTATAATCTTGTGAAGCACAACTTATCGTGCTTATTTTCGGCATTTTCATTCTAAATTGTGTGAAATAACCAAACAAACGATGAGGGCGCCACTGTGCGGTCGGCACAGTGTCACCCGACGCACGATGCGTGACGTGCGCGTGTGGGCGCAGCGCGGGGCGCGGGCGGCGCCGGGCGACGCTGGCGCCGCGCCCGGCGCCGCACGTGGCGCCGCACTTCCGCGCCGGTACGACACTACTTATTCGCGGACAATTCTCGTATTTTAAAACGATCAAAGTCTAGTCGCAATCTCATCTCGGCAATAATCAACGTCAAAAAAAAAATACTTGTCAGAACTGTAGGAAAATTCTGATTTATGACAGATTGAGATTATAAAAATACGGGAATTGCTCGGTATACACGTATAGCGCTACAAGGTTATTTTGGCGCGTACCCAAAATTGGAACCAACGCCGCCATCTTGTTTTTTCAATATATTTTCTGTCACACAATTTCAGAAATGTTTAGCAATAATGCCCTGTCAACATAATTCGAGCGCCAAAAAACCTTGTAACAGTATACTGTGTTCACAAGCATGCTTGTAGTGGATGCTTTCGTAAAAAACTTACACTTGGCGTATTTGCGCAAACATTCGAGTCAGTTCGGTATTACGTAAACTTTATAAAATCACACACGAGACATTTCAGCTTTGTCTTTAGAATGGCAATGCATCTGCAATGCCGCTGGTTATAGAGGTCCATACAAGTGTAAACACCTACAATGTCCTTAGGCTTGTTTACCATCCAATAAAGTAAAAACAACTTTATTTTTACTAAAATAAGATATATTTTGTGTCGGCTAAATAATACGAATATTTGGACAAATACGCCAATCGTAGTGCAAGCTTTTAGTGTCTACGCACTGAGCGTATGTCTAACGTAGACGTTGACGCTACGTAACTGCACACGCGTCGATGTTTTCGGATTGAATTTACGTCACGATTGCGCAGCGTCTATAGTCTGTATAAAAAGTATCTCATGAAAATGTAAACAAACCCCGTTTAGGCAATCACTCGGTAAAAGAATTGCAATAAATTCATATGTATTTACAAGGTTTCAAAATATTATCTCATAATTTTTTGCAACAAGTGTTGTTTGAATAACATGATTAAATTTTAATTGAAAAACCATCTATTTATATTGAGTTTATAAAATTAACCTCAACTTTTCATTTTTTTCACAACATCTTTATGGTGATTTAAAATTATAATTTCGGGTGAAGTATTAAAATAAAATTCAAAGCACTCCATTTGTAAAGTAAGACGTCCATAAGTACGTTTTCTGATCCATTTGATTACATTTTCGTCAGATATTTTCATCAGTGCTATTCCGTTCTTTTAACACTTTACTCGTCTTTCCTATGCATTTTCACAACATCATTTTATTTCTTTTCATTGTCTCACTTAATTTTGCTAGAATTTATTTCACTGACATTATACTGACCACGTTTGAAGCCTATTACTTTTAGTTCAGTTACTAATATGCAGAGTAGCATTACTAGGCGTTAGATAGACTTATTACAAAAGCGTTGTGTGAGTGATTGAATGACACGCAAAAAGTCAATGTTAACACAGCACACTATTATATAACAAAATAAACGTAATTAAGCTTGAAACTTATAGAGCTTTTCTTCATTCCTCAAACTGTTATTGCTAGCAAAATACTAACGCCGCAACCTATTATTATTTGCACCAACAAGTGACTTATCATTCTATTTGTATAGGGTCCCTCATTTTATTTAAGGTTAAAAAGTATTGTCTTAACATTATTTCTGTTCATAACTGGTTCATTGGTGGTAGCATTCTTATACATTATCTTGCAACAACAAATATATCTGTTCCAAACAAAATGTTGTCTATTAAAGACTATTTCCATTTACAGAGTTGAGAATGAGAGGACCACCTAGGCCCCAGATGTCAGGTATGGCTGGACAAGGTTACCTCCTATGTAAGCTCGCCCAGCACACTAAAGCTTATCCTAATGTTCCATCTCTTGTCGTTTTCAGGACCCTGGATGGACGGACCCGGACCAGGACCGGGGCCCTTCGGCCCACGTTTCAACGGCATGGGACCACCCTTCAATCGCCCGCCATTTGACGGTCCGCGGCCTCCCTTCGATGGCCCGCCCATGTTCGAAGGCGGCCCGCGCTTTGAACGACCACCGTTCGGTCGCATGCCTTTTGACGCTATGAATCGACCGCCGTTCGACGGACCGCGCCCGCCCTTCGATGGCCCGCGCCCGCCATTCGAAGGTCCGCGCCCGCCTTTCGACGGCGCGCGACCCTTCGACGGACCTCCCTTCGACGGCGACCGGCCGCCCTTCGACGGTCCGCCGCGCTTCGACGGACCGCCCGAGTTCTTCGACCGTCCGCGCGGACGCTTCGACGACCGCGACCAGTTCGGCGAGCGAGGCTGGAGCGGAGACAGAGACCGCGAGAGAGACTGGGGCGACAGACGACCTGACTGGGAAGACCGCCGGAGAGACAGGAGACAGAACAGAGACCATGACGACAACAGGTTCAACAGACAGGACCGCAACGACAGAAGGAGGCCCTTCGACGATAACCAACAGAACAGACCCAGTGACGCGCGCCGCGGCGACGACAATCAACCAAATAGATCTAATGACCTCCGTCGCGGTGATGATAACCAACCGAACAGACCCAACGATACGCGTCGTGACGATCACCAACAGAACAAGCCCAACGAGGCTCGTCGCGCAGATGACAGTCAACAAAACCGATCCAACGATGCTCGACGTGATGATAACCAAAACAAATCCAATGACGTTCGACGCGATGAGAACCAAAACAAATCCAATGATACTCGACGCGATGATAACCAAAACAAATCCAATGATACTCGACGCGATGATAACCAAAACAGATCCAGGCCGGCGAGAGAAGAAAGAAATGAAAGAAACAATAGGCGGGATAGAGATAGAAAATCTAGATGGGGTGCCGCCGAAGAGGCAGAGTCTACCGGCAACGGTGAAAATGATAAGCCACAAGAGTCCAGCAAAGTGACTCAAGAAGAAATGACTCAAGAGGAAGTGACTCGAGATGAATCTGCTGGCGACTCCATGAACACTGAGCCTTGCGAGCGAACCGATACTACTAGTCAGGACGAACAAATTGTACAAGCAGACGTGAGCGAAAGCATGCCTTCAGTGGAAACCGAGTCCGAGAGACCAGAGGAGCCTCGCGAGGATACCGGTGAGAGTATTGTAACACCCGTCGAGGAGGACCGCTCTGAGGAGGCTAGTTATAGTCAGGAGGATGATAAGCCGGAGTTCTCTCCTCCCGAGCCTTCCCCTCCACCGGCATTGGTTCAGCATGAACCATCGAACGATCTGTACGACGCAGACGAAGCTGTAGACACGAGCTTCTCAGTGCAACCAGTTGAACACGAACGAGAATCGCCTCAATCACAATCTCCTCCGTCTGTCGTAGAAAAAGAAAGCGAAGAATCATGCGAGGTGTCGAAGACCGGCGACATTTTCAGTCCGGAGAGAGCACAGAGTGAGAGTTCTCAAGAGAACGAACCTGAAGAGTCTCAGAGTAGTGTGGAGAGCAAGGAGGGAGCTTGACAGCGCCGCAGACGGAAGATGAAGAACGTGGGATATATCCAGTGGACTTGATTCGGGTGACACTCGCGGGCCCGACCGCGCCGCGAAGGGAGCGTTAGCTACTCTAGCGCAGCAAACGAACGACAGAGCTCTTCAGCGCATAGCGTAGCTACCGCTCTACCGACCGCCCAAACCGTTAACGCCAAAGATATTTTTTTATACACGAAACAAAAAATTGAAATATACGAGTGCCTTATTGGTTACCAAAGTGGTGTTTTGTTTTGATCGCCGGCACGCGAGGCGTAGAAGAGGAACGCGCCTGGGCGCTCAAGTCGAGTGACCCGGGCCAGGTACGGTTGCTAATGATACACATTCGTACGCGCGTCTAGCACAATTGCACGCTTGCACACAACACGGCGACGTTGCAACATGTCCGCGGTTTGTCGATCAGAATCAACTTTAATAAAATACGAATATTTATCTCCCGTGAATTTTACTTTGATTAAATTAAATTAACGCAGTTTTCAATAAACTCCATAATCGATTCTACATGTTGCAACAGTAAGAACTTGCCTAAAATAGAAAGAGATATGCACAATTGTACTCGGCGGGCGTCATTATTTTATTATTGCATAATGTCGAAATGGAATCAATCAATCAATATAATATAAAGTACATTACTCTATCTAATCATGAAGTAGTTCAATTGATTATTCTTTTATAATACAAATGATTCCCATTTCGACATATTATATCGCTAGCAATGTGTGCAAAATACCTCGGCGGCGGCCGCGTCACCCGAATCAGCCACGGATATACGGAAGAGTTGCGACGATGACAAGAACGGAAGATCACTTCATAAATTATATCGTACTGTTGAAACGGACTCTTGTGTTTAGCTACTGTGTTACGTCCACATTACGACGGTCTTATTAAGTTCTTTAATATTTTTTCTTTGCTAACTTCGATAACTTGAATTGTATGTGTACACTTTTCTTTTGGCAACACTAGTTGCAGCGATTTCACTCAAAATTACCACCAAAACATGTTAAATACTATTTCGCACGTTCTAAAAACTATAAATAATTTAAAATTGACTCTATTTCTTAGATAATTTGGTGGCGGTAGGGAACGGATTTTAAAGTAACGACTATTTAAATCTATTATATAGCTATAATAAACATGTTTTATAAATTTATATAGGCACTATATCTGTAGTTAAATTGTTTATGGATTTAGGTTTTATCGTAGGCTGGCAATGAGTATATTTTACTTTTGAAGAACATAACGCGACAACCGCGCTGTGTGTAAAGCTTCATAGTATCGATGTTTATATGTAACATATTTTTATAAAATTATAATGTGAGTCTTATTATATCATTGAGATTTACCTACTCCATTCATTTTAAACTTTTCAATGTTAGGTATATTTTAGCTGTGTAGATAAACATTATAATTTCAATGCATGCTTCAATGTTTGTCATATTTGCTTGAATAAAATTTTACAAAATTCATTGGAGCTATGTTTGATTAGATTCCGGAACATTCTAGACCATTCTAGTGCAGCATGTCTTCGTGGGTCCTCAGTCGACGTGGGGGTCCCTTTTGCACACATTGACTAGTTTGTGCGTTGTTTTTGTTCACGTTACAGCTACAGCTATTCCGAGCCATCAGCAAAAAAAAAATCAGCAGACCAGAAGCTTCTACTCGACATGCCTGCATAAATTATACAATCATTTTCAGCATAACTAATGTTTTAAAATTTATTATTCTGATTTTGTTTACCCTCTTTTGTGTGTTATTGATTTCGAAAAACCAGTTGCAACAAGTAAAATTTTTGTACAATCGATAGTAATTTTAGTAATAACTTGTTACGAAGTCCACACTTGAGACAAAATGTCATGTATTTGGTAGGTACTGTAGACAAGTTCTCACATGATTTCTCCTATTCTGTACGTTGATGCATTTACAGACAATGGCCCCGATTCTGTTGTTCTCAAACTAAATTAAATTTAAGTTCAGTGCATCTTTTTCTTTCTATTTCATTATGAAAAGGACAGAAGATAAATATTAGTTTAGTCCTGTCCTGTGACTAAACTAATATTTATCTTCTGTCCTTTTCTTAATGAAATAGAAAGAAAAAGATGCACTGAACTTAAATTTAGTTTACTTTGTGAACAACAGAATCGGGGCTAATGACAAATCTTAAATGTTCCGTCACAAATCCATAACAACTACATACCACCAAATTTAGGCCATACAAATATTTCATGAAATATAGGCCATATAATTATTTAACCGAAGCGGCGGGTTCACGGGACGAGTGCTAACGCGTGCCCGTGTTCCCGCCTTAAGCGGCCGAGGAGGACACCCAAACTCAAACTCAAACTCAAAGCATTTATTTCAATTAAACCATTTACAGGCACTTTTGAATTGTCAAGAAGTCGGTCAGTCAGGAAAAAAATGAAGCTAGTTGCCCATTCCAAAGCGTAGTAGGTACCTATGGAGAAGAACGGGCAAGAAACTCCATGGACACTCTTTTTAAATAATATTTTTACAAAATTATTAGTTACATCATATGTTGAATTTATAATATGTGAGAACGATGTAAAAAATAAATAAAAATCAAGTACGCGTTAAAAGTGTCCAGAGTACAGCAAATAGTAACAAAATAACAATCCAAAAATAAAATAATTAAAAATAAGCCGTGGCAGCTAAAAGATGACCAGCCCCAACTGACGGCGCCCGTTCACGAACATGACGCATGGATCAGCACCATCCAGCTCAACCATTTTGTAGGGAACCGAATGATCCAACACACACGCCACCGTCAGCGAGACACTTGAGCGAGCATGACATACTATCAGCCGCCAGGGCACATTCTAGTCAATGAAAAACATATTACCCGGTAAATACAAAAAAAAAAACATATACCGTGGAGTTTTAGTGGCCAAGAGTCCCAAATAACTGCACTATCTCCCCGTGGTAGTGCAGAATGAAATATAGGAAAACACCAAGTGTAGATAATAAGTCAAAACTGAAGCAATACACCAAAAGATTAAAAAAGATTGTGTCTTTGACCCAACGAGCGCAAAACAATTACAAAATTGCAAAATCAAATAATAAAGCAAAAGCTGTTTGGCAAACTATTAATGGTGCAAAGCAAAACAGGCCATCAGAATCTATCTCGTGTATTAAATTGAATAATAATATCGTGACAAATCCGTATGACATATCTAATGCTTTTAATAATTATTTTGTGGATAGGATAACTCCCATAAATACTATGCACAAAGATCAGCATAAGCAATACCTAAAATCTAGACTTAACTCAATCTTTATGAAGCCATGTCTGCCAGACGATATAAAACAAATCATAAAAGGTTTAAAAAACACCAAGAGTGTAGGATATGACGGTGTCTGCACTAAAGTCATTAAGCTAGTAGCAGAATGTATTTCGCAACCTCTTAGTTACATTCTAAATCTGTCTATTGAAAGTGGTATATACCCTGAAAAATTAAAAGTTGCAATTATTAAACCGATTCATAAAAAGGAGAGTAAAGAAGACATGAATAATTATAGACCCATTGCCCTAATATCAATTTTCTCAAAAATTTTTGAAAAATATATTTGTAATGAATTTGTTAAATATTTTGAATCCTATAACATTTTAGCTAAAGAACAAAAAGGTTTTAGACAGAACAAGAGTATCAATCTAGCGATATATGAATTTTTGGAAATTATAACGTCCAATGTTGACAAGCGAATACCGACCTGCGCCATCTTTATGGATATGACACAGGCTTTTGATTACGTGGTACATGATATCTTATTATCTAAGCTTGAGACATATGGCATAAGAGGCAACATTTTAAAATTAATTGAAAGTTACCTCAAAAATCGCACTCAGTATACTCAAATTAACAGACTTAATCGTAGAACTAAGATGGAAGACACATACCTATCAAAAGGACGGAAAATACAATATGGTGTCCCGCAAGGTAGTGTAGTGGGTCCATTACTCTTTATAATATACATTAATGACCTTCCAAATTCGAATTCAAACCCAATGACACTCTTTGCTGACGACAGCACCGTTGCAATTAAGTGTAATGACAGAACATCTTATCAGCATGATGTAAGTAGTGCCCTAAATGCAATCATTAAATGGCTAGACACTAATAATCTGAAGGTAAACATAGGGAAAACAAAAATAATCCACTTTAAACAGCGTGTGAATGCAATTATGCCTCATATTAACTATAAGGGTGAACCTGTAAATGAAGTGCAATCAACAAAATTTCTTGGTCTTACTGTGGATGACAAATTAAAATGGAAATCCCATATTGAGACACTATGCAAAAGAATTAATAAATCAGTATATGCGCTACACGAATTAAAGAAGATCTCAAGTATCAATACCTTGTTAACGGCATATCATGGTTTAGTTGTTCCTGCCCTGAGGTATGGTTTAATTTTTTGGGGAAATTCAACTGACAATGACTTAATTTTTAAAGCACAAAAACGCTGCATTAGGGCTATGTTTGGGCTTCAAATAATTGAAACCTGTAAACCGTTTTTCCAGGAGTACAAAATTCTAACTCTACCAAGCCTGTATATTTATGAGGTCTCAATGTTTGTTAAGGTCAATCAAAACTTATTTAAATTGGCCTCAGAAGTTAATAATAGGCAACAACGTGACGAATTTCGCCTCTATGTGCGCCGAACATATACTGCTATGATGCACAAAAGTGTGTTTCACATGGCTCCTGTAATCTTCAATAAATTACCTAAAGAAATAAGGGCAATGGATACTATCTTATTTAAGAAAACACTAAAGAGCCTCTTAGTTGACAAATGTTACTATAACCTGAACGAATACTTAAACGATAATTTTTCCAAACTCAAGACCTCACGGTGACATCAAGTAACAGAACAATAAATATGCATGTTTAATAATCAATCTGTTAGTATATTGTAATAATTCTCGAAATTACATTGTAATAATTCAATTATACATAATCTATACTTTAAGAAGGACATTTAATTAATTTAATTCAATTCTATTCTATATTATTCAATTTTATTCTATTCAATTCAATCCTAATATTGACTTGAATAAACCATGACTCTGTACTTTTTGCATGCCTTACGGTAGAAGCACTTGAAACATGTACATATACTAACAACACCAATGTAACAGTGTTTTCTGCAAAAATAAATAATTTGATTTGATTTGATTTGAATGCATGAGCATTTCTCCACGATAAAAAAAAGACCTTCAAGGTACGCACGACGACTCAAGCTATGCATTTCCAGTTTATGCTGACATATCACTACGAAAAGCCTATACAATGCTAGGTTAGCTACAACTGGAAATGAAAAGCTTGATGTGTCGTCGTGTGTACGCACAGCTACACATCAAGTTATACATAACTAGGGTCCGCGCGGAACTAGTTGGCCGCTGAGGTGGGGTAAGGGGTGAGGCGGTGCTTCGCAACGCCCGTACTGAGTAATGCGCCCCCGCCCCTCCGTCCCACCGCTCACATACCTAAGGCGCGGCCAACTAGTTCCGCGCGGACTCTGATTTGAATGTACGAAAAACCTATACAGTACGAGGTCAGCTAAAACTGGAAATGTATAGCTTGATGCCCTGTATATTAGTTTATTCTTTGGCTTGATGTGTAGCCGTGTGTACAAGCCAATCAACTACTGCAACAGTTAAAAAAAAAAAAATAACAGCTCGGTGTCCACAGATTTTTTATTTTCGTGTGACAGCTAGCGTCATCTGGCGCTCATTACAGGGTTCCTAATCCTGTGCTACATAGCCCATACACACATGAACAATCTGAATACCTATACATAATTTGAAAAAATACTCATCGTGTTCGTGTGGTACCTCGTTGACTTAGTAACTTTAGAGCTAGAGGATGTCAATCCTACTGGCCATTATCATTGATCTTCACACCGCGTGGCCGCTAGCTGTTAAGCTAGATGTTCTAGATATAAACTCCATTTGGGGGAGATAGAATCAGTCAGTGGTGGTTTTATTTAAGACTAGCTGTGCCCGCGACTTCGCGTACATGTCGGAATAAAAGTAGCCTAAGTTACTGCACATAACATCAGCTAGTTAGCTTCCAGTGAAAGTCTCGCCAAAATCGGTCACGCCGTTTCGGAAATTAGCCGAAACAAACAGACAGACAAAAATTTAACATTTATTTTTTGTTATAAGTATACACTTTCATATGTATTTAGTAAAAAAAAAACTTTTTCTTTTGACCAAACCAAAGACATACTATTTACTACTCTCTCTTTGGACCATACAAATACCAACACAGAGAAGTTTCGTTGACTACTTGTGCATGAAAGCTTGAGTTGGCTTGAGTTACAACTTACAAAGAATTTAGGACACATGAGTGAAAATGTTAGCACCCACCCACCTCGGGTATGTTAGATATTTTAGTTTTTACCGTTCACATGATACATGTTAATGAAGTAGAAGATGTCGGCTTATGCGTACAAGCTAATGAATAAGTAATTAAGAACTATAAAACTTTTTAAGTTCAGGAGGCCATGGAGGTCGCCGGCGGGTCCCAAAGTTTCTTCTTGTGAACGCCGTGAGTCAAAAGTCAAAATTATTACAAGAGTCCGTAGGATACGGGTCCAAAAAAAATCGCCGTGGGATCCGCCCTGACCTCCTGAATTCAAATCGTTTTTACAACTACTGGCGTGCTGTTATGGAAAATGTGATACTTACTCTTGCGTGAAATATGTGATTTGGCCAGCTAAACAAAATTTTTTGGGGGACGCTGCCGGCGGTTCCCATGGCAGAGTGTTAAGATGCAAAATTAGCTCGAAAATGTAAGCAGCCTCAGATTCGTTAGGTTTTCTTTTGATTAATCATACAGTTAAAAGAAGTAAAAAATAAGAAAAAAAAGTACAAGGGCGAGCTCAAACATTGTTGTACCCCGGCTCTGGGCAGGTTAGATTTTATTTTTTCCAAACATTAATAATAGTCCTATATACCTATTAATTCTAGTTCGGCCATGGCGGCCAATCTCAACGGAGACTAGTCTTCGGCGCGGAAGATATTATAGTGCACAAGTGTGTGGGCAGACACCGGTGCACTCTCTTATCCCTCTCATAGCCGGTGGGACGGCAATCCGACATGAATGGAGAGATCAGACGCAGAACCAACAGCTTAACGTGCTTTCCGAGGCACGGGGATATCACACCGCCAACTTCCGAACTCCAGTCTGTTACTAAGAAATTTCTAATATAAAAACCCGGAATCGAACCCAGTACTTCACGCTTAGCGGTCGCGCTAGCACCACGAGACTCACAAACCAACGCTTGGGCCGTTCGTGCCTCTCTATCGCTTGTTCCGCGCTCTCGCTTGCATGCTCAGGCTCAGGCGGAACGTGAGACTTTTTCGTGCGTGCAGCCGTTCTTCATCGATTGACCACGTCAAAAATACGTCCTTTGTGATCGGTTTTATAGTGATTAATGATAACATTACTACCGACGTAGTTGAAAGAAAACTAATAATATTGTTCAATGGCCCATATATTATCTTCTTTGACGGACTTTGAGAGTACCTAGGCCCCAGGCATAGTAGTAGTGTTGTAAGAAACTCGAGTCTTTTAGAAATCATTTCGAGACTTAAGTCGATTTTCAAGACTAGGACTCGTTAGTCACATGAGTCCGAGTCATTTGAGTCCTCTGAGTCCTTTCGAGTCTTTTAAGTTGTTTGAGGTAGACTGAGTCATGAACTTGAGTTAGTGTGATGAAAGCGATTTGAGCGATTATTACGTAAAAAAATAAAATAATAATAACGTAACGTAATAGTTACGTACTTAATAAATCAATAATTTGTTAATTGCTATTTTATTTACCTCAAACTATAGCTATAGATTTAGAGGACTCAGTCATGAGTTCTTTTCAAAAGACTGAGTCTGAGTTCTTTTTGGCAGGACTCGAGTCTTTTTTACAAATAGGTACTCCAAATTCTAAAGGACTTAAGCTCTTAAGTTTTATTTATAAGACTTGAGTCTTCAAAAATAGCTCAAGTCTTATTAAATGAGACTCCAAGACTTGAGTTTCTTACAACACTACATAGTAGGTATCTAGGGTAGTAGCATGCCATACAATCTTAGTACTTTACACCCTGCAACACAGCATCGTGATAACCCAACTTATTACAGATGACAGTACATAAGATATATTTCCAGCTAGTTAACAGCTTTACAATTTTGTAGTATTTTAATCTACTAGTTCAGTATTGTAAATCCAGAGGCGCTGGTGTAGCGTATAATATGAAAATAAAAAATACTCAAAACTTAATACTGCACTAAGGTTTACAATGTTCTCCTTAAATAAATGGTATAATATTAGTAGTACTATTAAAATTATGTTGCTATAGTAAATTAATTATTTGCTAAATAGGAGTTTGAAAGTTGTAATGAAGATAAAGACACACATTTGTTTATTGTAAATATAAGGTTTGTTAGAATGAATTAAATATAAACATACGTGTCCAAGATGATAAGTCATTTTTGCTGAAAAAAATGTCGAAACAAAAATACTTTGGTAAGAATTTAGACATATTTAAATATATGCCCTGGCAGCACTGGCAACTGGCAAGTAATAACAGGGTTACCAGACTGGGTATTTTTTTCGCAATTTTGGGCAAAAATTTGGCTCCTGGAGAAATGAAATATTTGGAGAAATGTTTGGAAAGAGGAAAAAAATCATGGAGAATTTTGGGTATTTTTAATATTATAATTATTCGATGATAATCGATGAGAGTACTCACGTCGACATATTTTATCAAGCTATACATTTCTAGTATAAGATGACTTCTTATTGTACGACAAGCCTATACAATGTGAGCTCAGCTAAAACCGCAAACGTACCTATAGCATGATATTATTTCGTCGTGGGTACCTCTAGAAACACCAAAGAAAAAAACGATGTGCATCATGGTACGCTATTTTAGTAAGTAGAAACTTGAAGTTCTAACTATTTTTATAGATTACTGGAAATAATTTGCTTGATGGTTAATTAATAAAATCTACTTACTACATTACTGATATCCATTTAGTTTCAATCAAAGAGCGTGCAATGCTCTTTTATAATTATGTCGATGTTGTGTTCAGTTAGGATATTCTGCTTTATTTTTGTCATTAAAAACTGTTTCCTAATGGTTACAATTGTTTAACCTTTTAAACGCTTAGGTACGTCGGATTACTCCGCAAATATTTTCGTGTCCATTTCTCCAGGGTCTTATATTAACGACCAAATACCAGAGCTCGTTTACTCTGGGTTTTTTTTATTATTTACGCTGTTTTTTTTTCGAATCACTGTGCCGGGCGCTGGAGGCACAACAACTGTTAAGAAGTCGGGCGGTTTTTTTTCTACTAAAATGTTTTTGTTTAGTGAATCTGTGTGAAACTTCTTTGAGACTATTCCTTGTGTTTGAAGGTCCGTAAGCTATCGGTATCCTAATCATGTGCAAAGTAGAAGAATCCGTTGTGTAAAGGCTAAGTCAGTTAAATCCGGAAAATCAAAGAAAGCAAAGCACAAATTATACGATAACACCGGTTAACACAAAGGCACGAGCGAAAGTGTGACGTATCAGATGGATGAGGCCTGACAGCACCTGACAGTCAACATTTTTTGTCATATTTGACAGATGAATAGAATCCACCTGTCAATTATGACATTTTCAAAGTATGTGGGAGGTTTCATTTGGGCTGCCATCAACAAATAAAATATATGAATTAACATTAAATAATTTATAATTTTTCTCTTAAATGGAGGGGTCCAAAAATATTATTTTAGTGGTTCTAAGTTCCATATTTTTGTAGCTTTTATTTGAGTGTAGTTTGATTCTGGTTAGATTTTTCTCGGAATAAAAAACCAACGTCCATATAAAAAGCGGACATCTCCTTTGGGGAAAAATAAAAAAACACGCCTGGCAACCCTGAGTAATAAACAAAAATGGTTGTTTGTTGTTGTTTCGAATTTCGATGTCGTTCTGCTTTAATGTGTAATCGTTCTTCGTTTTCCGCTAAGTTAACTCTATGTGTGTTGTGTGATTGTGTGAGGTGCAGAGAATATTCTAGGTGTGGTTCGTTGTGTTACCCAAATGAAAGTTTTATCTATCTATTTTCACAAATTCAGGACATGTGCCGTATAATCAGTGAGATTTTTTAAACGATCTTATTGCAATGATTTATATAAAGTTATAAGTGGAAAAAGAAAAAAAGACAATAATAATGTTCTTCAGAGTATGGCTGAAATATACTACAATAAATCTTACAAAAACAAAAAGAAATGAAAGTATCAATATTGTTTTATTTCCCATTTATTTAGATTAATGTAATTCAAATAATATCTAAATATTCTTGTAACAGAGTTATCTGTTACAAGAATATTTAGATAAAAACAACAATAGGGATGGATATAGGTCGCTCGAATAAAATACTGCCGACACGGATGTAGTTTAGTATTTTCATCGCAGAGGGCGCTTTTTATTTTGTTATCATCCAAATCTCGCGAGATGGCCCTCTATTTCAGTCTATACAAAGTACTCTTTGGGTAGTAGTATCTACGCACACATCAGTGGGAACAAATTGACATTTACGTCGTAGTAGTCAGGGCGATTTTCGTAGTGCAATAATTGATTATATTGATGTGTGGACGTGTGGTTGACTATAAGTTCGGTCAAAAATTAAGAAAATGAGTACCAGACCAGACTATTGGTTGCCCTTTATAAGTGAAACGGAGCGAATTGATTGCGACAGATGCGTCATCTCTGACGCAAAATGTCACAAACACAAAGCGTTTCATACCAGCGATATTTGTAGAAATTAAGCATTTTCTTGTCATTATCACTGTTTTAAGCAATATGAGTGAAAGAGATAAGTATATTTGAGGTTGAATGAATCTGGGGCGTTGGAGCCGTTTGGAGCACAACATTGACAGTGTTTTGTAATTTTGTTTGTGTGAATCAGAATTTCTTCTTTTGTCAATCGGTATAAATTTTTTATAAAACTATGGCAGGTATTCAAGTAGTTACTCCGGATTTTGTTAACGTGCATATCACGAAGTCTGACAGTGAAGATGCTGCGCCCGTCGAGAGGAGATTCAAGAAAGGGATTACCATCATGGAGTTTAAGGTTACAATGATTCACATATTTTTTAATTTTGCCTTCAGTAAAGTTAAATATTCGTATAAACACGATCTCGCGGCTCTTAACATTTGGTTTTTGATATAAAACAGAGGCACATGATGACTCTCCCATAATCCAGACCTAATCAGTAATTAGTGTCTCAGTCAATACAGAACTGAGTATAAATAAAAAAAATCTTATCACAGACCAAATTGGAACTCGTCACCGGCGGTTCTGCTGCCACAATGAAGTTGAAGCTCTATGACAAGAAGAACTCCTTTGTATGCGACATAGACAACGACGAAGCCCTGCTTGGTTCATACCCCATCAATGATGGTATGAGAATACATGTTGTGGACAAGTTCACTCTTCTAACTGATTTAGGATCTTCTGATAGCGCTGAGAGGTAAATATCAAGAATATTAAGCATATTTGAGCTCTAAGCTTAGACCTAAAACACATCCACTCAATCTGTGTGGTTCTTTCCTCAAAAGACCATTTCAGACATCAATCTACATGGTCTTCACATGATCTGACAAAGATTATTTCTGGACTTTAAAAGAGACTGTTGCTGAAACAACTTGAGTTTGTTTAGGCCTTTTTTCCCAGAGTAGGAAGCGCCAACCTCATCTAGCATATTTTTTCTGTTTATAATATGACGTGTAAAAGTGATTCCAATATCCTATTTACAGAATAAACAATTTCATTTCAATTCAATGGATTGAAATATCTATCATCCAACAGTAATAGATTAGTATCTCTTGTCGCAGGAAAAGTAATTATGATAATCAACCTGTTTGTTTGGCGTACCATACGTAAATTTTGTATTTTGTAGAAGCCAATAACTTTACTCTAAACTAATCTATACAAAAATGTAAAAAAAGGGTTTTTGATAAGCCTATGATGACCCATTCTGCCCCCAATAGTTAAAAAGATGTATCTAACAAAAAGTAAATATGGAGAAATAAATGTTATGTTAATGTATGTTAACTTTTTCCTTTAATCATTTGATTAATTTTTCTAATCGTTTGATGAAACGATTTCCAAACACAAATATGCACCTTTTATAATACTGAACTTAAAAAAGAATATTAAGTATAAGGACAGGATTTACATAAATACGACTTTTTAATTAAGTTTCACATAAATGACTCCTTCAATTAGGTGTAAAAAATGAAAGGAGTGCCCTATTTTGTTGTGCTAAAACTGCACTGGAGGAAGTTAGAAAAATATTAAAAATACAGGAAGATGCGTCTTTTTTACCTCATCCCGGCAATATATACAAGGTGTAACATAATTAATGCAAGACCTCATACACCCCAATTAGAGTAGTAAGTTAAAAGCATAATATAATGACCAAAACTATTTTTTTTTAAAGCTTGCTATTTTTATTAAGAAAATCGTGTTGACACTAGCATTGCTTTATGCATTTAAATTGAGTCTTATTGCCTTGAAATAAGATTTAATTTTATTTGGCTCAATCGGCGGCTAGTATGAAAAAGTAAATAATTTTTGAAAAAATACCTATATTAAAAGTTACTGAAATCGATTCAGTAAGCAATTATGAACAAACTACTTTCAGGACTTGCGTTTATTCTGTTACTCCTTGTATAACTCAAATTTGGAAAAAAAATTAAATACGTCCTTTTTACTATCGGTGGCAGCTACTAATAATTTTTCCAGCCTCAACTCAGCATTATAATAAAAATGTTTAATTACACTTTAATTTCAGATTCCGTTTATCTGAAGAAGAGTATGAAAAGAAAGGCGATACTGTGCGCTCATTCCTGCAACGCAACCGCCTCGGCAAGTACAATGAGGAGGAGATGAACAAAATCAAGGAACAGCAGCAGAAGGAACTTGAAGATGAGGCTAAGTAATTGAGAATTATAATTTATAATGCTATTTTAGGAGGCAAAACAATTTAGATTGCTATCAAAACTCTTAGAAGCTTCTTTTAAATAAACCCTTTATTCATGATTATGAAGAACATTAATAAAGAGTATTCTATTCTATACTAACATTCGGAATATTACACTATGTTCTTTTTTCAGAATCAGAAATATTTATTTGCTAACAATGTAGGTACAGGTTTTAGATGGTACAGAATACGATGTTTCCGCTACATTCTACCTTGCGGCATGCAAAAAACATTATTAAACATTACAATTACATCGACATTAAAATTACAAGACTTCAAAATTTAATACGCGTAAATGAATTGTCACATAAAGTCATTACATTAAAATTATGAAGTTTTTATAATATTGCAACAAGGTATTTTTAAAAATGTCAATTACCAAAAAGAAAACAAAAGAAGTCAAGGTACAGTTATAAATCTTTGTCATTCAAGAAGTCATTTATTGAGTAGTAACATTTTTGTAATAGTAATTCAGTCAGTTTAGTTTTAAATAAGCGTGTGGGGTATTCTTTGAGATTATGCGGAATTTTATTATAAATGATTGGCCCCATTGACATTGCATTTTTGTGTATGTAATAAGAACTTGTATTGTAGTCTTAAAGGACCTGACCTTGATCTAATGTCGACAAGTGACGGAAATAAATTTAAATTCGACTTAACAAAAATGGACACTTCCAATATGTACAGACGGCAGCAGGTCAACCTACCCCAATCTGTCAAGTTTCTTTGATAGATTTTCAACTTTAGCACAAGGGAATAAGGTTCCTATTCAATTGGGAAAATCTGACAGATTGGGGTAGCTTGATGTGCTGGCCTCTGTACAACGACGGGAAGGTTAGTATTTTTTTTTTAGGTTAGTAATTTCATTGGCTCGCAGCTATCTGTAGATTTTAAACTTGACATTGATCTTATGCAACGTCTTCTAATTCAATTTGTGCACAGTAGTTCCACTTAGCAAATATTTGTGTTAATATAATTATCATAACTATACTATCGTTAGCTGCTGGTCAAGCTGACTTTGTGCGTTCTCAAGGTCTTTTGGTTTTGTCTTTGAGTAAGAGGCAGTTTTGGCAACTTTTAATAAATTAAGTAATCTATTCATCTAAATGCAATCAGTCGTTAACACATGAAAGGTCACAAACAGAGTCACTGTCACATTTTTAATATGGGTAGTTCTACGATAAGAGGTTTTAAGTTCTTAGAGAATACGGCCGCGGAGAAAAGTTGCTGTTTTTTCATTCAACACTTATATTACGATTTTTGTCCTATTTATGTATCTTTTCACGTAAGGGCAGGTCACTTTATGCATATTTTATCACTTTTTACAAGGCCAGGGTAAATACATTGGGCAGGGTAGAGACAATAAGATCAGGGTAGATACTTATTTAGCCAGGGGAGAGAATTTGTGACAATAAAAGTAACAAAATTAGTAAAATCAACTTTAATTAAACATTGTACTTAACATAGAATCAGACTATCATTTTTACCAATCATATTAAACATCAACAGACTATATTATTTCAGCCTGCTCTGAAATTTAAAACAAAAATGTCTTTAGTGTCATAACAATACAACAAATAATAAAATACTCTTTTATTAATACTAATTATACAATGTGTAAGGTTAAATGCGCAAAACCTCATACACCCCAATTAGAGCATTAAGTTAAAAGCATAATACAATGACCAAAACTATTTTTTTAAAGCTATTTTTATTAAGAAAATCGTGTTGATCGTAGCATTATTTTATGCATTCAAAGTTGAGTCTTAATGGCATAAAATAAGACTTAATTTTCTTTGGCTCAAACGACGGATAGTATGGCAAAATATGTACATAATTTTTGAAAAAAAAAAACCTATATTAAAAGTTACTGAAATCGATTCAGTAGTCCATTTAAACAAACTATTTTCAGGTTTTGCGCATATAAGTAATACAAATAATCAGACTTGCGATAATCAGGATAATTTTCACATTACATGTATCTATGCTACATTTCACTAAATGAACATGTTTTAATCATAAAATAAAATTAAAAATATAAATTAAAGGCACTCTCTTGGCTATATTGCTCTCTAGGAGTCATTTGGTCGACAGTTTTTATAATTCCTTTCTCTTTCTTTTTTAAATATTTTGCCTTTTCTTTTTGCTTTTGCGATTCATATTTTTCGGGATCATTTTTAATCTTTTCATATCGTAGTCTCGCTGCTTCACGTTTCTTCTGTAATCTATCTTCACGTGTTAACTTTTTCCGCGGTTCCATGATCTGTAACGATATTAGACAATAATATAATAACAATATGAACTGAGAACCTCCTTTATTTTTCAGTTTTAAGAATTTACCAAAATTATTTAAATCTGTTTGTTGACAAAAATATGCTATATCTAAGTTTGTTTGCACTAACATTATCTCCCCTGGTCAACAAGTCTCTCCCCTGACAGTTATCTTGCCAGGGGAAATATGGCAGGGAAGAGACGTTTTCATGATAAATTATATTGTTTTAATTGACATAAGAAATGTTTCTGTACATTATGTATCACACTTAAACTATTGCATTATTATTAAATTAGACCAGTAAATGCAAATAAATTCAATGAATAATATAACTTTTATGACTTACCAGTGGAGAGACACAATGACCTCGCGAAACCAACACTTTGAACCAACGCGTCGCAACAACTAACAAATGTCGGCACTCTTAAGGGCTCACGTGTTTGCATTGCTAACTTCACGTTGATAGATGACCTGGAGCGCTATTTGGAATATGGCCGTTTTAAAATTTGTGTTTGTAGTAGCGGAATTAAATTTGCCAGGGTAGATACCCAAAAACATTGGGACAAAAGTTAAATTTAAAAAATATTGCAAATAAATAAATTTTGTTCTATTTTTCCTTAACAATACTTAAATATATTTATTGAAATTTGTGTTTAACTTACTTTAGTTTAATAACTGATAAAAAGAAGGTATGTATCGTTTGCAAATTAAACTGAAACCGACAGGGGGACAGGCCAGGGTAGAGACTTTTTTAGACTTTACAAGGAATTTCAGAAAAATATACTTTAATTAGGCATTTAATCGTGACGTTATTTAATAAAGTGCATTTAGGTGATGTGTTTCATTGCAAAAAATAACAACTTATAGAATAAAATTTATATTTTAAACTGATTGCCGCACAAGTTACCTCTTATCGTAGAATTACCCATATAAGAATAAATTTCTGACCTGTTAATAGTATTTTGCCAATATTTTGTATACTAATCACTACATAGTATAAAACAAAGTCGCTTTCTCTGTCCCTTTGAATGTTTAAATCTTTAAAACTACGCAACGGGTTTTGATGCGGTTTTTTTTATAGATAGAGTGATTGAAGAGGAAGGTTTATATGTAGTGTATTTAGTATCAGCATTGCACCCGTGCGAAGCCGGGGCGGGTCGCTAGTAATATAATAAAGAGGTAAAATTTGTTTGTTTGTAGCGGGTAATCTCCGAAACTACCAGTCAGATTTGAAAATTCTTTTCGCATTTGATAACCCAATTCGTGAGGAAGGTTATAGGCTATTTAACATCACGCTACGACCCATAAGAGCCGAGCAAAAGAAAAAAAGTCATAAAGAACGCTATGCGAAAACAAAGCAGTGTATCAGGCGGACGAAGTTGCGGGCAGAAGAATCGTATTCTCTCCTTAAGAGTAAACTAGTCGCGAGCTCGAACTCGCTGGTGGTCATGGTCAAAAAGCACGCTGTCTCGCTTGGCTTCGTGTCCGACAGCGCTAATATCAATGATGAGCAGTTAGACGCTAGTCTACACGAACAACGTCTAGTTTTCACGCACAGAAACACCATTCCGAATTGATAGACGTGTAAAAAGATTTGAAAAGCGCTTCGGAAAATCGAGTTTTATGAAAAAACCACGTCATAAATCAGTTACAAATAAAGTTTATTGATCTCTTCAATAACTGAGCTTTGTCGGTACGGACTTGGTTTTGAAGATTTTACAGTTCTTTTATTACTTAATGACACCCAAAGTTCGTTAAAATAGCAAGAAAAACGAATCTTTGTTGGCTCATAACTTTTTAATGGCTCTTTATTTTACTATTCTGTTTCCGTACAGACACAATTAATAATAAGTCAAAACGATATCATGTTTAACTTTGGATGCACAATGTCAAACAGTGGAGTATTTTTTTCCCGAAATTTGTATAGAAAAAATATCGAAAAGTGGCACCTTAAGTCCTAATAATACGTCTGTTCCAAACAGGATAGCAGAGGCAGTGTTAGTGGGCGCTCGTTGCGAGGTGCGCGTGCCTCAGCAGCCCGTCCGGCGCGCCACCGTGCGGTACAACGGCCCGCTCGACGGCGCCAAGGGGCTGTGGATCGGAGTGCAGTATGACGAGCCGCGTGGGAAGAATGATGGATCGTACGTATTATTCATTATCTGGTGTCGGCGCACAATGGCCCCGATTCTGTTGTTCACAAACTAAACTAAATTTAAGTTCAGTGCATCTTTTTCTTTCTATTTCATTATGAAAAGGACAGAAGATAAATATTAGTTTTGGCCTGTCAAATTAGATAATCCATAGACAAGTTTAGACGTGATCAAAAATGTGACTTCTAAAAATACGTCAATTTAGGTCAAGCGCTGACTAATTTGACAGGACTAAACTAATATTTTCTTCTGTCCTTTTCTTAAGACTATGCCGACCGCACAGTGGCGCCCTCATCGTTTGTTTGGTTATTTCATACAATTTAGAATGAAAATGCAGAAAATAAGCACGTTAAGTTGTGCTCCACAAGATTATACGTTATTATTATTAGAAACGGTAGTTATATATTGTTTAGTTTTATTACAATCCTTAAAACGTATAACAGTGGCCACCATATTCCGTTTTAAGGATTATAATAAAACTAAACAATATAAAACTACCGCGTCTATTAATAACAACGTATAATCTTGTGAAGCACAACTTAACGTGCTTATTTTCTGCATTTTCATTCTAAATTGTATGAAATAACCAAAAACACGATGAGGGCGCCACTGTGCGGTCGGCATAGTCTTAATGAAATAGAAAGAAAAAGATGCACTGAACTTATATTTAGTTTGTGAACAACAGAATCGGGGCCAATGGCTTCATCCAGACTTTTCTACTAGCCGTCATCTCGGTAGTCACCTATTTTCTATAGCCATATCATCTTTCACACAATCAATCCTTTGTTTTTTTTAGCTGTCCCCTACTGTCACATCATCATCATCTGCCTAGCCTTTTCCCTAACTATATTGGGGTCGGCTTCCAGTCTAACCGGATGCAGCTGAATACCAGTATTTTACATGGAGCGACTGCCTATCTGACCTCCACAACCCAGTTACTGGGCAATACGATACCCCTTGGTAAGACTGGTTGTCAGACTTTCGTGCTACTGACGACTGTCAAAGATCCACGAATGACAGCCAGGACCAACAGCTTAACGTGCTCTCCGAGGCACGGAGGGGTCTCGGTATGTAAAGATGGTCACCCATCCACAGACAACCGCGGCAAGCGTAGCTTAACCTGATCGATCGACCTGTGTGGCTGTTATTATTTAGCCACGGGCCCCTACTGTGACATATTGAACATAAAGTTAGTCAGTCTGCATTTAGGTAAATCTATCGTGGGCCATTTTTCTTTCACTTGAAGAATTCACAACATTTCAATTTTTTTGCCTTTTGTTTTTTTATGCTCAATAAATAGTACTTAGAAAACTAGGAGACCCATATTTTTTCTTTTCACAAAATTTGTATTCTAAGTTAGTCAAAAATAATTTTGAAATCTCGAAAAATTCAAAAACGCCTGTAAGGTTGAATCTACATATTACCTTTGCTTGGGTCATGAAAAAAAAAATGAGATGGAGATTGACGTGATGACGTTGACGTTTGTTAATTTATGATTTGTTTTCATAAATTGGTTTTTGTATTTTAATTCTTCGCATTTGTCTAGGCTGAATTGGAAATAATTGATAATAGATTGCTTCGAAATAGAAGTAGAAAAGCCTAAAAAACCTATAGACCAGGCCCCTTACATGGTCCCAATACAAGAATTGTAATACCATAAAGTATATTTTGATAAGTGCTACCCCAGATGGTTATATAAATTTTGTGTCTGAAGGTTATGGGGGACGTCTATGTGATATGTATTGTATTTAGTGGAACAAAGTGGATATTTAGAGATAATACCAGCAAATGCTACCATTCTAGCAGACAGGGGTTTTAAGCATTTAGAATCACATTTAGTTAAGAAATCTGTTAAAGTTCTGCGCTTGCCTAGTGTCCTCAAAGACACGAAAATGACAAAATCGAAGGTGATTGATAGTAAAATTTTAGCTAGTTTACGGATACATATAGAAAGGGTTATCAGGAGGGTAAAATGTTGAAACCACATGCCGTTGTAAATAATAAATGTACTAGATGATGCATTGGTAGTTGCTTGTGGACTTAGAAATTTACAGTCACCAGTCATAAGAAAGTATTAGGCATTGGAAGGCCTCCCTCAGTGTACAATTTTAAATTTATATTTAAGAAAACTATGTTATGTTTGTATATGTTTATTATGTGCGTTGCTATAGATACTTAATAAAAGAGATACTTTATGATTACAATTTTAATTTTTATCATAATGTACAATATCAAGCATTTTATTAAAAATAAATTTCTCCCAAAACATTTCACCTTCTTTCACTAACTTTTCTGCAAACAATCTGTCATAGTAGACCCAGTGATCATGATAGGCTTTATTTCTTTCAAAGTCTGGATCAGTCTGATCTCCTCTTCAGTCCGCTTAATAAGCCACATAATAAAACAAATTGAATGTTTGCATCCACTCTGACTTGCAGCACAATCTTCACATTTCACATCCAATATTGTTTCTTCTGCCGCCTCGTTAGGTGCAACGCAGACGGCACACTTTTTGTGCCATCCAGTCTGCGGCGCACAAAAAGTCTGCATGGCGCGCAAAAAGTCGGCCGCGGATTTTTCACAGACTCAACGCACACGACGCACATCTTCGATCATTCTGTCGGCAGAGCTGTAGGGACGTAGACGCTATGGAAATCGTGCAGAGATCACGAAGTATTATTTTGATAATAAATCGCGCCATAATAATAGATCGCGTGCGTTACGTCCACCCCTAGCAAATGCAGATTGCCGACTAAAGTGTGCGCCGTCTGCGTTAGCGCGCGTTGAAGCAAATGTTACATTTTTTTCACAGACTTTTTGTGCGGAGCGGCGCGGCGCGGCGCGGTCTGCCCGAATTACACGGATTTTTTGTGCGCCGGACGTTTTGCGCGTCGTGTGCGTTACTGCATATAATTGCATAGGTTCTATTTTCACAGACTAAAAAGTGCGTCACGGATAGTCTGTCGTCTGCGCTGCACCTTATGCTAGCGACAACTGAGTACATTTTAGTACGAACTCTGTGCTCAGGAGTTACTCTGCCCTTGATAAAACACACAGCATTTTCTCGTTTCACTTCCACGTAGCCTACAGAAGTTTCAACTTAAGCATCCCTTGATGACAACAAAACCTTAGCTCCCCGGATTTCGGCAACGTTAAACGAGTCGTTTTCACGCATGTATTGCAACATCATATAATCCACCTTGTGAAGGTTGCGGCTGTCTGCCATGGCATAGCCGTCGAAACTTTAATGGCAAATCAATTTTTAAAATGATGCGTTATTAATAGTAAATAACAACGCGTTTTCAAACAAAACTACCTCGGGAAACAACACTGATATTTGACAATGGCCCCGATTCTGTTGTTCACAAACTAAACTAAATTTAAGTTCAGTGCATCGTTTTCTTTCTATTTCATTACGAAAAGGACAGAAGATAAAATATTCGTTTAGTCCTGTCAAATTAGATAATCCATAGACAAGTTAGACGAGATTAAAAATATGGCTACTAAAAATACGTCAATTTACGTCAGGCGTTGACTAATTTGACAGGACTAAACTAATATTTATCTTCTGTCCTTTTCATAATGAATTAGAAAGAAAAAGATGCACTGAACTTAAACTTAGTTTAGTTTGTGAACAACAGAATCGGGGCCAATGACAGATGACTATATTTGACATTGACAACTTTTGTTTTTATTCATAATAATTAGGAGCAAAGGCAACACTGTGACGATGCCTTACTCTGGATCGTTAGAGGATTTTTTTGAATATTTCGTTAAATAAGTAATAAAAAAATCTAAAAATTATGGAATGGAATACTTAAACATAAAGCTCTAAATGGTTGTCGGTACCTTCGTATTTATTTAAAACTGAAATGTTGTGAATTATATACCATAAGCTAAAGTGAAGAACATACAGATTTGCTTCAACCAATTAACATACTTGGCAATTCAAGTATTACCTATGGGCTTTTACACACAAGCGTTTTGTGGGCATCATTGCTCATTTAAATTACGTACGCCTCATTACTCTAATACAACCAAATAACAACGTATGAAACCTGATGATGTTAAAACATGTTATGATTTTTTTTTTTCATTTATAGCATGTTCTTAATGTAAACTTGTAGGTTTTTTTTTAATTGCTGAGCAAAGGCCTCCCCCAAATCCTTCCAGGCATCCTTTTCTAGATCCACATCGTGACTTCCATCTAACCCTTGCGGTACGCGGCTTGTTCGTTAATATTAAAAGAAATTAATATTAATAAAGTCTTTCATGTGTTTCCAGTGTGAACGAGAAACGTTACTTCACATGCCCACCAAAATACGGCGGCTTCGTGAAACCAGTGTACGTGACCGTTGGCGACTTCCCCGAAGAAGAGTTCGAGCTGGACGACGAGATATAATCAGTCAACACTCGCAGACTTACGTAGACCGCGAGATTAAGGAGGTTCATATAATATTGTGTGAATGCTAATTTTAATTGTATGAAGGTTTGTTATTTCATCGTTTGCGATTTTCGTTGTGTTTATACACTTCTATCTTAAGACAACTAACAATAAAATGCCATTGGCGCCGATTCTGTTGTTCACAAACTTAACTAAATTTAAGTTCAGTGCATCTTTTTTTTTCTATTTCAATATGAAAAGGACAGAAGATTAATATTAGTTTAGTCCTGTCAAATTAGTCAGCGCCTGACGTAAATTGACGTATTTTTAGTAGCCAATTTTTTAATCTCGTCTAACTTGTCTATGGATTATCTAATTTGACAGGACTAAACTAATACCCTTCGTAATGAAATAGAAAGAAAAAGATGCACTGAACTTAAATTTAGTTTAGTTTGTGAACAACAGAATCGGGGCCATTAAAAGTTAAATGATATACTTGACTAACTTTAGCCGAGACTTTTAAGCAAACATTTTTAAAACTTGCTAAATAAATAATATTAACAACACGCATTCAAGCCAAAATGCATCTTAAAGAACATTCATACTTTCTAAAATGTCTCTGAAATATTATAAGAGACCCCGTGTATGCATCTAGGTTCTGTAAAAAAACTTGATCCATGAGCTTTTCAGCTAAGGAACACAATGTTGTATGGAACCTCCTAGCTATTATATTTTTGTATGAGCACTATTAAGCTTGCTGGCGGGCTAAATATAAACAGGCTTTAATATTATGATTTAAAAAATCTAATAAATAATGCTTTATTTACCTCTGTGTGGAGCGAGACTGAAAGAAAATAATGAATAAATTTTTTTTCCGAATATCTTTTATAAAAATTTTGCGCAATATCGTGAAATAATAATTTGTTTATATGTCAAAGCGATCTCATGTGGGTGTTTCGTTTGTTTAAACTTTTTGATTATTTTTGAATGAATTTCTCTCTATTGATTATGAAAATGTGTTTAGTTAGTATAGCGTGGATTCTTAGGATTGGAAGTAGTGATCGATGTTAGTTTTCCTGCCATTTAGGTATCTATTAAGTAAAGCCATAAGATCAAAGATGCCAGTTCTAGGGATACGAACTATACAGCTGAAGTATTAAAAGCGCAATTATTATGTAGCTGCAGAGTACATAATGTTGTGTTGTGGACATTCCATGCGAATGAGACTTATATTTACGATACTCAATCATGTGTGACGAACACGTACATATCTTTGCTTTGTAACATTTTAGGTTGTAAATCTCAATTATGATGTATAATTATGTAATATTTTTTAACAATAAAACGAAAGCACTGAATTCTAGAGTATTATTTTACTGAGACGCGTCAAGTTGGCGCCTAGGTAATACGGGCCGTTGTCCGCAACATCACGTCAATGTGCATATATTATTCGATCCACCCCAGCTCATCAAGGAAGGACATCAAGGAGTTGTTGTTGCTGACAGTCTCACGGAGGGTAATAATAGCCTCCCCGACCGATTTCGGTCACGGTGGCCAATCTCAACGGAGATTAGCCAGGTACGCAGGAGATATTATAGTGCACAAGTGTGCGCGCAGACACAGGTGCACTCCCTCTTCCCTCACTCTCATAGTCCGATGGAACGGCAAACCGACACGACCGGAGAGAGATCAGGCGCAGAACCAATGGCTTAACGTGCTTTCCGAGGCACGGGTGTATCACACCGCCAACTTCCAAACTTCGGGCTGTTAGTAAGAAATTCCTAATGGAAAAACTCAATAACACTTTGCCCGACCCGGGAATCGAACCCAGGACCCCACGCTCAGCAGTCGCGCTTGCGACCACGAGACCAACGGGGCAGTTAAACACGGAGGGTACCTGGGTTACCGAAGTACTTTGCCCTATACGTGGCGACCACCGGTTAGTTTAGAAACACATGAGCTGCTGTCTCGTCCTCCATGCAGGCACTGCACAGCGGACTGTATTGTGTCCTATTACAAAGAGATGTTTATTAAAATGACCCGTAGCTAGTTCAAGCTGCTGTAACTGTGTAAGCAGCTGTTATTGAGTTAGTCGGAGAACCTGTTTCGTGAGGCGGTTATCAATTGTAGTGTTAAGTAAGGAAATACTTAAACTATGAAAACAAACTACACCACTCATCATCTTAGGGAGATGATGAGTGGTGTAGTTTGTTTTGCCTTTTCCCAAATATGTTGGGGTCGACTTCCAGTCTAACCGGAAGCAGCGGAATACCTGCCGATCGATTCTGTAAAAATCTCACCGTGATAACATAGGTGAAGTGAGCGTGAAGTAAACTATCAATGGAGGCAATCCCTAACATCAGGTGGAATGACAGCTCACTTCACCTTAGTTTTCACGGTGAGATTTTTACAGAATGGCACTGCAGGTGAAACGACAGCTCACTTCACCTTAGTTTTCACGATGAGATTTTTACAGAATAGCACTGCTGTATTTTACATGAAGCGACTGCCAATCTGACCTCCACAACCCAGTGACTGGGTAATACGATACCACTTAGCAAGACTGTCAGATTTCGGGCTTCTGACTACCCGTAACGACTGTCAAAGATTCACGAATGACAGCCGGGACCAACGGCTTAACGTGCTTTCCGAGGCACGGAGGGGTCTCGGTATGTAAAGATGGTCACCCATCCGCAGACCAACCGCGGCAAGCGTAGCTTAATCTGATCGATCGACCTGTGCGGCTGTTTTGATTTAGCCACGGGCCCCTCCACAACTATGAAAACTATGTATAGTTTGTGATGTTGATCCCTGGTGCGTTTCCTAACCAGAGTGAATACCCGGCGCGATGAGTTCAGGTCCCACTGGTGCCATGCTCGACCCCCTTCTGGCGAGTTCGTCGGCTGCATCGTTACTTAGCGAACCGCTATGCCCTTTGATCCATTAGCCTGGTTGAGGCGCTGGTGACACTCGTATATTAGCCCAGAATCAACTGTGTGACTGTTTAGCGCTTGCAGAACAGCCATGCTGTCTTAGATTATTCGGATCGAGTTGTACTTAACTTCCCTGGCCATGATGGCTGAAGCGGCTAGATAAAAACCCATATGCATTCGGCCTGGAACACTGTGTTATGGACCCCTAATGGTGTGGCTATGTGTATGTTGGAAGTCCTCCGAGAAGATTCCAGCACCTGTGCCACTACCTGTTTTGGATCCATCTGTGAAGATGCGCAGCTCTGCAGGGCGTAACCCCTCGCATCGGCGATCCTCGTGAAGTTGTATCTTGTATTTTTATAGAAGATAAATTATTTGGGTACCTGGTCATTTATGGCTTTCTTAATAGGGAACTCCTTGTTGTCCAAGCAGCGCGGTATTTGGTGTCTCTAGTTCTTACCCCAGAGATTTACTGCATTTAGACGTACCGCTGCCATCGTCGCTTCCTGCTGCATGAACTGGTGGTGGAGCGGTGGTAGTCCCAACATGGCTTCAACTGCTGCAGTCGGAGTAGTCCTCATGCAGTCCAAAGTCGCCTTGCAGGCTAGTCTTTGCATACGTTGTAGTTTTTTGGAGGCTGTAACTAGCTTGGTGCGGCCTGCGGGGCCGCGAAGGTGATCATGGGGCGGTTGTTTGCGGTGTACAGCCATAGTATAATTTTAGAGGATAGGCCCCACTACTGACTTATTTCCCTGCACTTCCAGATGGTTATGCAAACCCTGTTTAGTTTATTGTGAAAATTACTTTTCCAGTTTAACTTGCTGTCTAGAATGACCTCGAGGTACTTGACCTTGTTGATCAACTGGAGACTGGAGTTCTTTGTTCGCTTGCTGAGTGAGGTTGCGGAAGTACCCGTCACCTGCCCCGATACAAGGATTGCGAGGTCATCTACCTAACTCAAACTCAAAACATTTATTTCAATTAAAGCATTTACAGGCACTTTTGAACTGTCAAGAAGTCGGTCAGTCAGAAAATATGAAGATAGATGCCCATTCCAAAGCGTAGTAGAGGTACCTATGGAGAAGAACGGGCAAGAAACTATAAAGACACTCTTATAAATTATATTTTTACAAAAATGTTAGTTTACATCACCTACCTATTGCATAATAGTGGTTGGAGTTGAGTTTGGTGATGAGGTCATTAATCACCAAATTCCATACGCGGGACAGCACCCCTCCCTGGCAGCCTCTGGCTATCATGGCCAGCTGCTGCTCATCCTCGTTTGCTGAACATGTTTATAATCCAATCCGTTAGTACCTGTTCTACTCCATTTCTGAAAAGGGAAGTTTGTAAGAGGTAATTTTAATAAGTACTGATCCGATTACAAAAATCTTTCACCCACAGAAAGCTACGACATTGCCGAGTGCCATAGGATGTTTTAAGGTACAGTTGACTTCGAGGCGGATGGAAGTCGAGCTAGTATAAAATAAAAACACCGATATCATTGTCAAAAATCTCCATTTATTATAACTAATAAAAACTATTTAGAATTTCCTCCTCTTCAGTATCTCTGGTCGCCAGTTGATAGGATGCGTCTCCTCGGACGCGGTGTCATCCTCGCGGTATATCTTGATGGTCTTGTCAGCTTCTGTCGTGATGAGGCGGGAGCCGGAGTTGTCGAACGTCATCGCGAAGATACCGGCCTCGGAGTCCATTGAGCCTGGTTGGACTGCCGCCTGGGAAGAAAATGGATCGTTTGAAAAGTTTATTATAGATTCATTTGGCAAAATAATTTCCCAAGATGAAAGGGAATAATTATCACTTTACCCTACACAACAAAGTTCCTAAAGTCTAGTAAACAAATATCAACTTTATTTTAATGGTTATTAAGTTGATTTCAGAGTGATATAAAAATGTTTGAAGTTGTAGCGTAAACTGCACTTTATTGTGTAGGAATTAAAGTAATTTTTCCATAAACTCATATTTGTTTACATTTTTGGCAAATAAGTCGCGAATGCAGATTACAAAGAATACTATGCAGTACGTGTTGAGTCTCTGTCGTAGCCTAAACTTAGAAAAAGATAGATGAAATTGCTTTTAAGATTTACAACATTGCCTCAAAGACTTTAAGAAACCATGATTCAGTATTTGTGTAATTATTCGGCCTACAGTTTCAAAGCAATTGATGAATAGTAAAGTTGCACGTTTAAAGCGGGTACGGAGGCCTTTACCCTGCACTGGGATATTATAGACCTATAATAATAATATTTGCAAAGGTCTGATGACATTCGCTCTGAGCAATCTCTCTGGCTCTGATAAATATTAGTTTAGTCCTGTCAAATTAGATAATCCATAGACAACTTTAGACGTGAATAAAAATTGGCTACTAAAATTAAGTCAATTTACGTCAGGCGCTGACTAATTTGACAGGATTAAACTAATATTTATCTTCTGTCCTTTTCTTAATGAAATAGAATGAAAAAGATGCACTGAACTTAAATTTAGTTTAGTTTGTGAACAATAGAAACGGGGCCATTATTTTGCTAACAATAAAATAATAAGACGCTAATTTAATAGAAAATATACTTCACAAACTCACCTGCAACCTCTGGAAGTTATAGCCGGTCCTCCAGTCCCAGAAGTACATGGTTCCGTTGTCTCCCCCACTGACCAGGACCCCCTCGGGGTTCACCGCCATGCAGTTGACGATCGCGTTGTGTCCCGATAGATTCTGTATATATAAATAGGATACTATTTATTGCACTTCAAATAAATGAGAAAATGATTTTATTTCTGTAAGTATTGTTATACAATTAATTTTTCACTTCTCATGCTCTAACAGTTCGTCTATAAGTTGTACGTAGGCGATATAAAGTCGCTTTTTGTGCATGAAGTACTTTTTTTTCAAAGACTACTAGATTTCATTTGCTTTAATTTATATCACTTCCGTGTTTTCTATACTTAATTTTATAAAACCAGATAAAATAGTTGTCATTTATTATTTAAAAACGCAAAGACACGTTTTTATGGCTTGGCAGCTTGGCACTTGGTACCCAAGTCGAATGACACATGTTAAAAATAAAAAAAAACTTTTGAAAAGTTTCGTGGCAATAATTTATTAAATATTTATTCTTATTAAATTTTCAACATTTTCGAACAGTGAAAATACTATTATATACTTTATATGCCTGTTTCATTTTGTTGCAATCGAAATGAAAAGCAGAATGTATAACTCGGGCATAAACGAGCCATTTTACCCCTCGACCTATCCAACAATATAAACGTCTCGAGGTAAAATGGCATCTTTTATGCACTAGTTGTACTAGCTACTAGTACACAACAATAATATTTTAAAAACTAATGAAGTCGGTATACTCGTATCGATAAAATTAATTTATTTTCTTTCTATCCTTTTTCAGTTTCTCCCAGAAAATCTTACCTGTATAAACTTTCCTTCCGGACACTTCCACTGTTTGATATTGTCGGGTGAAGCTGACGCGAACGTGTATAGTGTAGGGTGGACCACTATGGAACGGACCGACTTCTTGTGGTTTGTTAACGTACACATTGATTTGCCGGCTGCTAGATCCCAGAGACGGATTGTTGAGTCGTGTGAGCCGGTTATTATCTGGCAAATAAAAGGAAGTTATAGTTTTAAAATGTTTATTGGGTGAGTGTTGTACATAATATTACTTTTATTGATGTACTTACTAATTTAATCTATTTCGTAGACGTTTTTACGTTATTGAGTCAAAATCTAAATATTTTATTACACATAAGCCTACAAGGGCACTTATGAAACGTCAGAAGCTAGGTGCACGGTTTTAATTGGTCGTTTCCTATGGAGAAGAACTGGCAAGGAACTTCACGGTTATTCTTTTAAAAATATACAAGTATGCGACACTTCTCGTAAGTTGCCACCGCCATGTTATGCATATTTTCATCAGCTATCTAGTAGGTAATGCTGAAAAGTCTCATTCCTGTCAATACACCAACACCTATACCAGGGATGGCGAACCTCTATACATCTACGTGCCATTTATTTCCAAATAAATATTTCATGCGGCCATCACGTGCCAACAATTTTGGCTTAGTGATTACAAAAAAAAAAACTATATACAATTAACCATATTTATATGCGCATTTTTTTTTAACTCTGTCATTTCTCGGGTCGTGGACCTGAAAAGTGCCTTTTATTTGCCCATTTGAAATAAATGCTTTGACTGGCTTTTTTTGTTGTACGAGGGGCCGAAAAAAACTCGCATAGGCCCGTTTTATAACGTTTTTAATGAAATGAGACACAAACCGACGATTATCCCCTGTTCGCATTATACAAGTTAATATTTAGCTAGTAGTTAGCTATTAGTTATTCTGTGCCTAAGGACAACCACACGGTTTGTGTAGGACTAATGTTGATATTAAATTCTATATTTATTTAAATAAGATTACAAATTATTGCGACTTCTGCTGTTACAAACTAGAAATAAATAAATTCCTGAAATGATGAAATGATGATGCCGTGCCCAAATTATTTTGTTACGTGCCACCAACGGCACGCGTGCCATTGGTTCGCCATCCCTGACCTATACCATTTAAACCGGAGCGCTGTGCTCCGGTTTAAATGGTTCCTCGCTAGTCGCTGGTTGGCGGCAGCTCCTACATAAAGAGCTCTAATAACTACTACCTGGTTAATAAAATAACAGTTTACTTCATATATACCTGTGGTTCAGCAGCCTGGCACGCGAGCGAGGCGATGGTGTCCGTGTGTCCAGACAGCGTGTGCACGTTAGCCTTGGTCCGCATGTCCCACACGCGAGCGGTCGCGTCTCGTCCCGCTGTGACGAGCACGTCTATGGTGGGGTGGAGCGAGATCGTGTATACAGCTGATAAGTGGCCGTGGTAGTGGCGGATCACCTGGAATACATCGAAAATTAAGTTTAGCGAAAATGTTATGAACATATTAAATACTATATTTTTTTTATTATGACGTCCGCTGCTACTCAGGTTACAGCTCAACAGCTCAAGACTGATTTCCAGCGTATCTTCAGCTGATATGGTAACGATGATTACAGGAATACTAGCTTTTGCTCGTGGCTTCACCCGGATGGAAGTCAAAAATTTGCACAGCGGGATTGTCCGAAAGGGTTACCGCTACCCCGGAACACAAAGGGCTCAGGAAGGAACACGGGTGGGTTTTAGTCAGTAAGAGTCTGACACTCCCTTCTGCTCCACCCAGAGCGGGAGGGGACATTTGATGATTTCCCATCCACAAAAAAAAAAAGGTATACTCCTGTGGGCTAATTTTTGGCTACCGGGATACAATTCCTATATTCTACCCGGGTCACGATCTGCTTGTGTGCCGGTTGTTCAGCCGTATGAGCGTGAAAAGGTAACAGACAGATAGAGCATTACATATAATATTAATAAGCATAGATTAGGGAAGTATGGATCAAACAAAAATTACCTTATTATATTCCAAGTCCCAGCATTTGACTTGTCTATCTTCACCACAACTGAATAAGTATGGATGCCTGGAAGATACTTCTAGACCTGAGAACAGAAATACCACAATAGCACATTACGATACGTGTGCATTATGGCACGGCGTGAAGTTAGCGCACGAGCGTAAAGAGGGTCCTAAACGCCGTGCATTAATAGATTACTTTAGTCACAAGTATCGTATACTATTTTGTTGCTCGTGTTTAGTCACACGAGCTATAAAATAGTATACGATACGTGTGCCCGCACCAAAGAGAAAATGCGGTCAGAGAGACTTTTGAAAATGTCTAAGGAAAAGGTCCATAATTCGAGGTTTTCCCCACGTTTGGCTCCCCTATTTCCTCCTCCAATATTGAACCAATTTAAAAGATATTTCATAAACTGAATAAGAAGGATATATACTGTGTCCCTATGTTTTTCTTTTTTCATTAATAGTTATCAAATTTGTACGCTAGGCCTCTATTGACAGCGGTTCAAATCACCATGTTTTGAGGGTTCTAGTGCTTATAAAAATAATGTATCATCAAAAAGGAAAAAAATAGGGACATAAAAGTAGTTAATATTTATTGTTCTGTGAATAAATCATTGATTTACGGTCATTAATTCGAAAGAAAACAAACGAGAGCGTTTCTATGGAGAAACGACCACCCGCATTACCTCTTAAGTAACGCTTTTCTGTGTAAAATGGACTACTTAAGGCGCAGACATATGACTTCTAATGATTTTAAATTCAACATCACGTAAAAAAATATGTTATACTAGACAATCTTCTTCGTAATTTGATATGTGAATATTTGAAATTATATTTTTTTAACATAGTGTAATTAATTTGTGAAGTAATGTCTAACGCGGACAAAAAAACGATAATCACGCAAACACTATCGGGTGTATTTTCATAAAACTTACACCATCTAAAAGACAATTTAATTTCCTAAATTTTAGTATACGGTTTTTATTTGTTTTGTGTTTAATAAAACAACGTGGGTTCTTTTTTCAAATAAACTTAGTGCGCGTTGAAGCGGGGACTCTTGCGGGCGACGGGCGGCAGTGCATCGCTGACCACTGTCACGGGTGGACGCTAACGCTCGGAGCAATTAAAAAATAGTTTTATTGGCTTTTGAGTTTCGTGCTGAAAATGGCTGGCAAAATATGTAAATGACTAAAAAAGAAACGCTTTATACTTGCAAAAAATAGATTATTGAGGCAAGTAACGTATTTTAATCGAAATAAAATTATCATTAATCTCTATCGAAAGTTTAGTGTTCAGATGCCAGCACATCAAGCTACTCAATCTGTCAAATTTATTTAACAGATTTTCAACTTTATAGCTAAACCATTAGGTTCAAAGTTGATTGGCAAAATTTGACAGTTTCGGGTAGCTTGATGTGCTGGCGTCTGTACCTAAATAAAAAAATAGTAAACATACTTTTATTTTATTTGTAATAATTGTGTTATTTGTTTTAGGAGAATACCAAATAACGAAGACTCTCAAGTCGTAAATGCAGATACGAGTTAATTATTGTAATGTAGTATAACCATACTGCATCATTGTAGGGACAGTCCGGATCAGTTTAAAAAAATACTTGAATGCTATTATTGACATAGTTGTGGCAGGCCTCCTTCACTCGGCCGTCCTACAGCGATAAATGTCTACACTTTCGCGTGGTGCCGTCGCCACTCCGCCAGTCGGTTGTCACCGCTCGCGCGCAGAGTTCGCGCTTGCGTAATGTTATAAATAAGTTTCAAATAGTAATTTTTAAAATAATTGTTACGCGTTTCATACATGTTAGATAATTACGAGAGCAACTTGAAAATGCGATTTTTTGTTTGTTGAGATATCTTAACGATTTTGGTGTCAAATTAAAGGTCTAGGTCTAAAACCATTTTACCGGTTTGAGTCATTTAAATCGGTCCACGCGTTTAGGAGATAAATAAAAATTTGTATAGTGACGAAAAGACGCAATGACGTAAGTTGCTGCAATTTAGTAAAAGATATTTTGAGAGTCGATAGGACACATCCACTCTATAAAACACGGACAAGATAACGAAAATATCGCAAAAGAACAATTAATTATCAATACAAGAGAATGTTAAGATCAAGAAATAGTCCACTTATATAAACCAACTTATTCAATACATATTATTATTAAAATAATATGATTACAATCTTAATCAATTTTCAAAATACCTTATTTAAAAACACTACATTGAAATAAAAATGGATGATCAAAAAATCAGGTAGGATTTTTCTCACCATCTGAAATGTGTGGTTACCCTACGAAATTACGGCTGCATTCCGAATTAGCTATAATCGCTCACAGCACTCACATCATCTCACATGCGTTCCGATTTAGATATTACGATTATGACAGCTGAGAGCTGTCAACAATTCGGAATGTTCGTGAACGCGCTCACAATGCTTACTCAATGTCAAAACGATAACTATGTATTTCTTTGTTGTTTAAACACCATATTTCTTCTTCTTCTTTGGTTAGGTGGCGACTGTCAGCCAGAAGCACAATTTAAAAAATGCCACGTTAATTTAAAGATAAGATACAACTAAAAAAAAACACACACTGACACAAACACACGCACACACTGTCGTTTTTGACAGCGCTCACGGTGATATTAATAAAAGGCATGGTCGGCGTTATCGCAAGATGGCGCATGTCATGACGTCATTTATGACGATTCACGGGATATCGTTATCGCGCTCACGCTAATTCGGTACGCGTTAAAGCATGCTCATATCGATTACAGCGCAACTCGGAACGCGCCCTACGTGTGTGCAGTTGCGGGGTCGCGGGGAGTGTCGCTAGCTCCTCCCACTCGCGCAAGGTCGCTGTCATTTGATAGCGCCTTAAGTCATGGAAATGGGATGTGACCGGATCGAAGTCTCATGGCAGCAACAATAACTCAATAGAAAATATATTGTTGCTGCCATGAGACTTCGATCCGGTCACGTCCCATCGAGGAAGTTTACGTTCCTTATGGGTATCACACCTTCACCTAATTGCGAGAAATGTGGAATAATCGAGGACGTACATCATATCTTGACCGAGTGTCAGCGGGGCGAACGCAACGCCTCAGGAGAAATGTTTTCGATTCCCAAAATATGTTTGGAATTGGTAATGTAAATAGTGTTTTAGCCAAGCCTATGTCGGACGAGGCTAAAACTCTGTACAAAATATACTACAACCATATAAATTAATTTTAAATTCAAAATTTGGCTATGATGGAGCGACATAGTCAGTATTGTGACAAAGCTCCTTAATAAAAAGAAAAAAAAGTCACGGAAAAACGTGACCTAAGTGCGGGATTAGGTCACACAGTGCTATAAATAATTTTTAGTTTTGCATTTAATAACATTGTTCCTTAATTAAGTAGTTATGTCTTGAAAGTTACAATAAGGTAACACAAGTCAACTCACCTCTTACTGTACTGACGTGTCCTGTGAGTGATACTTTCAGTTTGCCACTTGCCAAATCCCAAATCTTTATCACTCTGTCTGCAGCACCTGAGAAATTAAGAGGACATATCAGTTCAATTGTAATAATAATAGCCTCCCCGACCGATTTCGGTCATGGTGGCCAATCTCAACAGAGATTAGCCAGGTACTCAGGAGATATTATAGTGCACAAGTGTGCGCGCAGACAGGTGCACTCCCTCTTCCCTCACTTTCATAGTCCGATGGGACGGCAATCCGACACGACCGGAGAGAGATCAGGCGCAGGACCAACGGCTTAACGTGCTTTCCGAGGCACGGGGGTATCATACCACCTACTTCCAAACTCCGGGCTGCTACTAAGAAATTCCTAATGGAAAAACTCAATAACACTTTGCCCGACCCGGGAATCGAACCCAGGACCCCACGCTCAGCAGTCGCGCTTGCGACCACGAGACAAACGGGGCAGTCAAAATTCAATTGTAAGGAGTGTATTAATCGTTGGAAAGCCAGCTATGAATTTAGACTCAGACATGAGACTTAAGATTTTCCCAGAGGTGAAAATTATTGGTTCATTTTTGCCTCGATATACAACGTGAAGGTGCTGCTCTCAAAACGGTGAAAGTAAACATCGTGAGAAAACAAAACATTAACATCTACCAACCCGCACTGGGCCCACATGGATAGATTACAGCCCACTCCCTCTCAAACTCATACTCAGCCAATGGGGATTACTTTTACTTTATGCTTAGTCAATCCATAATAATGCTGTAGATATTGAAAAAAAAAGTAGAATATTTTTTAATTTAGGAAGCACCTGATTGAAACCTTTGTGTTAACTTGTTAAGTCTTTAGATATTCATTTTGTTGGATATGATGAATTAATATTATTATTTAATTATGAATTTATAAGCTGTAAAGTCGTTGGTCCCGGCTGTCATTCGTGGATCTTTGACAACCAGTCTTAATAAGGGGTATCGTATTACCCAGTAACTGGCTTGTGGAGGTCAGATAGGCAGTCGCTCCATGTAAAATAATGGTATTCAGATGCATCCAGTTAGACTGGAAGCCGACCCCAACATAGTTAGGAAAAGGCTAGGGAGATGATGATGATTGAATTATGAATTCGACCAACGTCTTTCAATTATATTATAAGATAATCCTTACCTGTAGCAAACCACTCATTGCCCGGTTCAACAGCCACACACCGCACCCAGCCCAGATGTCCAGAGATGACACGGAACAGCTTCCACGGTGCATGCCACTTGGGCTTGGGCATCGTGGGAGGTTTCCTGGGCATGGCCAGGGCACCTGAAGGCGGGGCTGCGGCAGGAGTGGGGCCCGTGAAGGGAAGGAGGGCAGCATCTGAACCGAGGGCCGCTGACTCTGCTAGTTCTCCTAAGGAACATATAGTTTTGATATTAGTGGAGGAAATTAAAATGATTTGGAAAGCATGCTTATTATTTAGGAAATATAATTAATGTATATTTTTTTCTTTTTTGAGAATATACAATCTACTTATGTATTATGTTAATGTTTGTATAATAAGATTTAATTGAACCTTTTGTCGCAAGTATGCTGTCTGACCCCGCGTTTGCACTCATAATACAAGTTGTGATACTTGTCGATACATGTCGTGTATAAAACATGTATCCATATTGTTTCAGATATCGCTCATTTGGAAGAAGGGTATACACTATACAGCGGGGCAATTGCGTAATACATTATCAATGGGAATCGATTTCATTTTGACAGTTCAATAACATTCAACGTTATTTATGTGTTGCGCTAACAAATTTTTCAAACTTATGAAGCAATGGATTAGCAATTTGCTTCAAAATGATTCAGATTCCAATTGATAGTGTGTTACGCAATTAGGGTGCAGGTTAATGTGGCAAATTTTATTTGTTCCAAAAATTAAATTACACTAAACTTTAAAATGAGGGAGCTAGAGGTGTGACTTTATGCTCGCCACACTCTTAATGCTGCTTTTAAACTTTTTAAATCATCATACCCAAAAATTGCTGTTTTTAATTATGTGTAGCTTTTTGCAAATCAAGGACATGAATTATTAAATAGTCTTTAAAATTTGTTTTAAGTGTAAACACTGGGTGAGAATAAGAAAGCTAAACAGATTGCTGTTTGGTCAACAACCAGCGATATGCATTTGAGAAAAAACTTACACATCTATAAGCATGATTACAAAAGCTTCTACATAAAACTATGCACCACTTTAGCATGCACTAGCTCTAAATATAAGAACTATTATAGGTAGTTATTGTGAACTACACACAAACCATCTGATGTGGTTTCATCCTTCGGTTCTGGGCCAATAAAGCCTTGCATACAAGAAGAATAATTGACTTTTAAATAAGATCTGGTACAAATAAACTTATACAGTCAACAAAATAGATAAGTAACCAGGGTTGGCAGGGCGCTGGACCTTTTCGAATGAAATTTAATTTGATGAATGATTTCTATTATATTTTAAATTTGTTTTCTATTAATTAAATTAAACTTTACCTATATACGACGTCCCTTGTTACTTGTCTCCTTTGGTGACATACGTACTGAAGTATGTACATAATGTATGTACGTACTTTGGTGACTTACATACATTATGATAAGAATTGAGGGGACAGGCTTGGGGCATGTTTATAAAACAAATTCAGAAAAATTAATAATGCACCACAAGAAGGCTTGATCAAGGCATAGAACTTTCAAGTTTCAAAAGAATATAAGAGGCAAACTAAGGGATTTTACCAAAAGGTTGGACTGTAATCTTCTTGCACAGCTATTCACAACCGCTCCATATGCTTCTGTACCATATATAATCAGCCTATAATGTTCCCAGTGCTGGGACACAGGCCTCCTCTCTGTGAGAGGGAGTGGGCCATAATCCACCACACGGGCCCGGTGCGGATTGGCTTCTGTACCATATCGAATATCAATCAGTGTAATTGTAGGAGACCTCTAAAGCTAAATGCTGACAGTTAATCGAATAGACCGCCACTATTATTCTGACAGCTGTTTGCTGTTGGAGGAAAGTCAAATCCAGTTATTGAAATGTGTCATTTTTGATATAGCCTGTCAGATGATTATAAATAGCTACAGTAGGTAGTGCAAAAAAGGGTCATAATACTGATTTCAACTTCTCCTTTGATGAGTTATTTTATTTAAATATCATTGGGTGACTGTTGTGTTTAGTTAGAGATCATTGGGTGTCTGGATGAATAGAATAGGTAACATAGGTATGCCATAGTTATCAGAAGGTTCTATTAAAGTTAAGTACCATTTTCCATTATCATTGGTATGTCTGGCTGAGTCCTGGCATCTTGTTGTTTTACAGCTTGTGCGAGCTGCACCGTGTCCAATACCTGTCCATAGCTGTCACGAGACTTCACACCTTTTAGAATTTTTTCACTGAAAACAATAAGTTAGAAATTCTTAACAAACAAACAGGAAAATTTCACATGTTGTGCAATTTAATTATAAATGTGAAAAATAGTTTTAATGTTGTTGTACAGTACAGTGAGTATGGTCAGAACTTTAGAAGCATAGAATTAGCTTGAATAATTCAATAGCATAGAACTATTCAAGCAAATTATTTTATGGCATGCATACTTCGATCAATATTGATTGAAGCATGCATAGATTCTATGCAGATTTGAAATTGTTTTGTGTTTGTTGTTAACGTCGTGTTTATTCTTGATAATATTAGTATATTACTCACGCTTTTTTATCAATTGGCGGCAATAGTCCTTGGTTAGATAGAAACATATCATGAGACCTCTTCAAAGATCTAAACACCAATGTGTGTACCGAATGTTTTATCACTTCTTCCGACATTTTGGTTATCTGTTAGATTACAACTACTAAACTGAAGTAAGAACTATCTTTTAATCACTATTAAATTATCAGGAATAGAATAGTTTTGTCATATTTTTGGGAAAACTCAGTCAACAAAGTAACAAACACTGCTACAGCACAGCAAGCGATGGCGTCATGTCAAAGTCAACTGTTACTGTCAGACGTCAGTCAAGTCAACGTCAAACAAAATGACGTTCCAGCGTTTGTGATTTCGTCCGGAGACAAATTAGATTGTATTTTTTATTTCGTTCACAGTTTAAACCCTTATCCTTTTTCATGGTTTATGACCTTTTTAGAACCAGACCATCCGCTATAATGATCTAAGGCTATTCTTAATTTTTGTCAATCGGCAAAGCAATATTGCAGGATTGAGGATTGTACAGACGCCAGCACATCAAGCTGCTACAATCTGTCATATTTTCAACTTAATTACTATAACATAAGGTTCAAAGTTGATTGAGAAAAGATAGTTTCGGGTAGCTTGATATACTGGCGTCTGTACACATAACAGAAAATAATTATACTTTGCGAGGTGACCATACGTACCATACAGAGCCTAAAATCCCTTTAATGTCTATTTATTGACGAATTAAAAGACAGAAGAAATAATAATATTTTATTGACAAGTACAAAAATTCGTGATACATAAGTACTGTATAAAATAAAATATTCTAGCAGTTATTACAGATGCAGTTTATAGATTAAAATAGACATACATGTCACATTGTGTGATGAATGACTAGAAATTGTGACCGTAATGTTAGACTAGTTCTAGAGGCTTTATAGCATATACAATTGCACATTGAATAAAATAAAATTCATTATAAAACTATGATATTTACACGAATTAAACTAGAGACTACCGAGTTACAATTACGTTCGCATACACAGGCTATTCGTATTATGGACACTGATGCACTTCGTAAGCTTGGTTCTAACAACTACTACATTATGGTAGTCTTCATACTTCTTTCAATAAGTTTGAAATAAACAGACGCGCTTACTGTCTACTAAAAACAGCAAGAGGCATCTATCTACATAAAACATCTATTGTGTTCTATTGTGATTTGTGAGTAACGTTATCGAAAGAAGTACGCAAACTATTAATATTCTATTTCACTATATCTGTAATTGTCCCATTATGTGCTAGATGCGGATAAAAACGTTCTAAGTAAACTTTAGTTCAGGTTTCGAACTAATTGTGTCAGAAAAGAGTGGTCTTCAAACGAGACGATCAACATTCGAGTTCTCGATCGACTGCCAATCGTAATCGATATCGGTAGTATCGGCGACGGAGAATACCGCGCCACTCTCGGTTCAGATGGCCGACTTCTCCGGGTTATTCGCATCACTCACTCGGCGGGAGTGTGGGGCCCTTCTTAGAGTGCGGGGCTGTAGGTTCAGGGGAGGCAGATTCGGGCGTTCGATCCTTGTGGGAGAGGAGACGAGAGGTCGTGTCCCACGGCGAAGAGTGTCCATGCCATTTCGAAAGTACTCTTCGGTCCTGTCGCTGTAGCTTTCGATTAATGGTGCAGGATCTTCATATTCTACGTTGAAGTGTCGTGGGATGGCTAGGTCTTCTGGTGGCCCGAGCTTGTATAGTGGGGGCTCGACGCACTCATAGTGGTGGTCTTCGGTCTCGTCGTGCGGGTAGGTGTCGGCCACGAAGTGCCGCGTGCCGCGCGGCGTCAGTGCGGCCCACAGCACGCGTGAGTCGATGGCCGCACCTCCGTATAGAGCGTTGGAGCCAGAAGCTTTACCAGTGCCGCCCTTACATCCTCCTCGGGCCCTGTCGAGAAAAAACCCATGAGATTTTTTCCAACTGCAAGAAAAATAGAAGAAACAATGAGAGTTAAGAAGATAGAAGTCAAAGTGGATACTAGTTTTGAGCCCAGAAGAAAGAAGAAATATAGATACAAAGTTAGCAGTTGCAGTTGTTTCCATCATCAAATTGGTCTACCTAGTCGATTACGAAAACTACTCACTCTCTACATTTGAGGAGGAACAGGGCCAGTAAGGCAGCTATGCAGAGCACAGCGATGCAGCAGGTGATCAGCACGAGGAACCATGTGTCGTCGTTAGAAGCCGGTTCTGCAATAAGGTTTACAAAAATCTGTTAGCCATTATTAATATTATTTATAGTGGTAAATGTGATAAGCATTTCTAAGTTTTGATACTGTTTCAAAAGTACAATTCGTGGACTTACAGGTAATTGGTGTAGATATCTAATTGAAAAATGCAATGACTGAAGATTACTGGGACTCATGAGCTTAAGTTGGATATACAATTATTTTGTTGTTAAGATTGAACTACATATACTGTATATGGTCGTGCATATGTATGAATTATTTCGTATGATCACCTTTTGTCGAAGCCAGGTGAAATGTTGAGCTGGGAAACTCAGTGAGCGTTCTAAATACAGATGAATAAACTACAAGATTTATATTAATCAAAGGACAACATACGTATCTCACCATGTCTGGGTAGCTCATGGTATTCCACTCCGGGGAACAGCGAGTTCTCCTCGTTGTTCCTGTGAGGGGGGCACTTGGAAGCCCTGCATGGTGGTGTCAGGTTGGCAGCACTAGCTAGGAAGGCTGGTAGTGGAGGAGGTGGCATGTGCAGGATTGAGTCCGGTGGCGGCCCGAGGGACAGACATTCCGCCCCGCATGACATCCTGGAAAAAAGGAAAATGCTAGATAAACTATTACAGAAGTTTCGGGTTTCAACTTTTTACACAAAATCCCGTTGATCGAAACCTTTAAGCATTGCCTTTAAGTATAACTTTTTAAATGATGATGGGCAAATAATTGTCTTCTGTTAGGTCCTATATCTTGATAATCTTTTAAAAAATATTGTAATTAGAAAACCTAATAAAACCGTATAGGTAAGTTTGAAACTAAAACGTTTAAGAAATAGAAGAAATCCAACTCGATTGTATTTCGAGAATAGCCTGTGATTTCGTGATGATTTTGATAACAAACTACTAATAACTAAGTAATAACACATAAATGTATATACTTTTATTGTAGATACTTACTATTTATCTATTCTAGATTGAAAACACCCGAAATTGGTTGTACAGACGCCAGCATATCAAGCTACCTGAAATGTCAAATTTTCCCAATAAACTTTGAACCTTAATCTTTGGCGATAAAGTTGAAAATCTATTAAAGAAATTTGACAGATTGTAGTAGCTTGAAATGCTGGCGTCTGTACATTCACCACCTAATTTGACTGAAATAACGAACTGAAAAAATAAATAAAAAATATAGGAGTTTAGGTAAATGATTGGAGCCTCGCAAATTAATTAAACTTTTAATAAAAAGTTAACTGTAAACTACTTTGTTGTACTTACTTAACACGTAGGTACTTATTTCTACAAAAGTAAGTGTGTTCCAGCTTAGGTACCTACTTTGAATTCAAAATTTATATACTTACTTATTTATTGAATACGGTGGACTACCTTTTAAAATCGTTAATTAGGGCAATAAACTGCTATTTCATTTTCATTTTAAGTAGATTATATGAATCTAGCATTGCAGTCTAACTAAAGAAAATTAGTCACAGGAAAATGATAATTTCACACAAAGAAAATGAACACACGAAAATCTTCAGCATAATCCATTGAATATCAATGAAACTCGATCTACACAACATGCAAATCACAACAATATCAAACAGACTCACTTTTTAATATTATTTATAGAATTTTCACACAAAATAGATGCACTTTTCACCGCTCTCTTATTACACTTGCTAAAAATTTGGTCCATCGGATGCAGGGCGCAGGCGCGCACCTGTACCATGATATTTACTAACCACTACAAACACAACCATCCGTTCGATCAAGTTAAGTCCATTGCTGGCTAACCACAACATACTAAGTCATCATGTAGGAACAAAACCATCCATGGACGCTAAAGTAGTACATTCACACAGTAGTTGACATTTACAAGTAGTAGCACAATAACGGGTACATTATTGATTTACGCAAGCGCGCGGAAGGGCTTCTCGACCCTCGAATTAAGGGTGGTAAATAAAAGCTTCAAATCGAAAGCACTGACATATTGTTGTCTCCCTTTATTGTAATAAATCTAGAGTAAAGTAAAGAGTGTAAATATTTTTGTGTTTTGAATTTAGAAAATTGAGAATGATGTGAAGGTACCCTTGTTGCTTAATTAAAGGGTATTCATAGATGATTTCATTAAAGCAATGGAATATTGAAAAGGGTGTATATGTATCTTTACCACTGTTATTAAAATTTATTAAAGAAATTAATTTAAACTGTCACGCACATGACGCACATACTTATAAGCTTTCATTATCTGTAATAGTAATAAGTGTTTGGACCTATAACAGAAAAAAAAAACTTTAAAACAGTAGGCGTTACTAGAAAATATATTTTTTAATTTCTAGAGGTAAAAGTGTCCTCCTCCAATTTAATGGCAGCTTTGAAAGTGAAAAATACAATTCAATTTACTTTTCATCTATCAAGTCTTGACTTAAGACATAATTAATTACTTATCTACTGTTTTTACGTGACCCTCAGGGTAGCTACAGGTTTAAAGTATGTAACAATTTTAATTACTTTTTTGAGCTGTGTGTTAACTAGGACAATAATGAAAGAAAAACTTTTTAAGAAAAACATAAACCGACGAAAAAAACTGAAAAGCAAAAAATAAAGACCATTCAGTTCAGTCTAACTAAGCTCCTAAATTAACGTAAATAAATAATTTTGAACCGTCGCCAAACAAACAATCAACGCAGATCGATCAATAAACCTCCTTTTTATTTTCGTCGGTAAAAAAAATGGCGAAAGTTTGCGGCCAGGAAAAACTATATTTAAATTTCGAATTTATTTATTTACTAGCGACCCGCCCCGGCTTCGCACGGGTGCAATACTGCAGTGCGATTCTGTAACCATCTCACCGTGAAAACTTAGGTGAAGTGAGCCTGGAGTGAGCTGTCAGTGTCATCCTGATGCTAGGAATTGATACTCTTGACAGCTCACTCTAAGCTCACTTCACCTAAATTTTCACGGTGAGATTTTTACAGAATCGATCGGCTGATACTAAGTACAGGTATTTCAAGAATGCCAGCACGCGCCGCCGCGGCCGGTACCGCAGCAACCGCTATGTCCCTGCATTTTAAATCTGTAATATCTTCGAAAATATTCATTTAAATTACATGCTGTTTATACATATTTATCTATATTAAATGCACAATGTATTTAAGGTACTTAATTGGATAAGATTAATGCTGTATTGCTTAAAATCGCTTCGTAAATAAGCCATTATTTCTCGTAAAAAGTAAAGGATAAAAAATTATTATTATGGGTTATCCCTAAGAGATAGATATATACCATCACGGATTTTTTTGTAGACCTTTTTAAGGTCTACAATACTGTAGTACATTATTTTGACCTATCTCGTAGGGTTCAGCCAGCGTTTGAAAAGTAAGCGCAAAAAAATGTATTTATTTATGACATCACATGCATGCATGTATTATATATATAAACCTTCCTCTTCAATCACTCTATCTATTAAAAAAAACCGCATCAAAATCCGTTGCGTAGTTTTAAAGATTTAAGCATTCAAAGGGACAGAGAAAGCGACTTTGTTTTATACTATGTAGTGATTAATGAATCACAATTCGTACAATATACAAGTTAGAATATAATAGAAGGTGACCCCCACCCAAACTAGGCATTTGCCTTTAAGCATTCTGGGAGTCCGAGTTGGGACATTTTCAAAGTATGGTACCTCATAGTGATTATTGCATGCAAGGAAAACAAAAACTAAAATTTAACAAATCTAAAATCAATTTTATTAAAATTAAAAACTAGAATACTTATACATTGCCATCAGCGTGAGATCAAACTAAATAAAATCAAGTGTGAGATCAAATAAGAAGTAATAATATAGGTATAAATATAACTAACAAAATATACTTAAATAAAATATAAAAAAAATCCTGTTTCATCGTAGGAGAGTGAAAAAGCCATTTCTTTATTACCTTTTTGCACAGCTCCAGGTGAGGGTTCTTTAATCAAAGTCCCCACTTTGAGAGATCAGTCGTCAGAGGACTGATCTATCATAAAATAATTCCAACCATTATTTACGATATCTAAGTAAATAGAACCTTACTTTTACTTTTCCAACTTACCTTTTCTATATCCTTGTATTCGCTTAGTATTATGTGTATATTATTATTGCGCGCACACGTGTGCACTATAATATCTCCTACGTACCTAGCTAATCTCCGTTGAGATTGGCCACCGTGACCGAAACCGATCGGGGAGGCTATTATTATTATATTATTACTAGCTTCTGTCCGCGACTTCGTCCGCGTAATTTTTTTTTGTTTCCCCCACCCACCCCGTCCCAACGTGTCGCCGGCCTGCGCTATTACTTCGTTTTCGCTTGGCGAAAACTTCAGACTTTTTTTCTTTTTGCTCAACTCCTAAGGGTCCTAGCGTCAAGTTTAATAGAATATAGCCTTCCTCAAGAACCGGGCTATCAAACGCAAAAATATTTTTATATATGCGACCAATACTTCCAGAGATTTAGAGCTTTCAAACCGTGTTTCAAACAAACAAACTCTTCAGCTTTATTATTAGTATTATTTTAAAACTATGATATCTCCTAAGATATACATTGAAATCAAATCATGTCAGAAGCAATTTTGTTCAAAATTAAATACATGTGATGAATAACGTATTTATTTGGATAAGGATTAATACCATGTTTATAAAAACACCTTCGCAAATAAACCATTATTTTAGAACAAATTTGGTTAGCATAAAAGAGGTTATAGTGAGCTAACCTTAAAAGATAGACATATGCTGTCCCAGACTTTTTTTAAAGCTTTTAAAGGGGAACAATTCTGTCATATATGATTTTTGCGAAACTTTAACCGTTTACGCAGCGCACGCAGCGGAAGCTCTCAATAGTAAAAAAATCCCCCGATTTTGAAACATTCTTCATTGGTGCTCCGCTCCTATTAGATTTAGCGTGATGATATATAGCCTATAGCCTTCCTCGATGAATGGGCTGTCTAACACTGAAAGAGTTCAAATCGGACCAGTAGTTCCTGAGATTAGCGCGTTCAAACAAACAAACAAACTCTTCAGCTTTATAATATTAGTATAGATTATGGTGTTAGCTATAGCCATCATCATCTGCCTAGCCTTTTCCCAACTATGCTGGGGTCGGCTTCCAGTCTAACCGGATGCAGCTGAATACCAGTATTTTACATGGAGCGACTGCCTATCTGACCTCCACAACACAGTGAATGGGTAATACGATACCCCTTGGTAAGACTGGTTGTCAGATTTTCGGGCTTCTGACTACCCGTAACGACTGTCAAAGATCCACGAATGACAGCCGGGACCAACGGCTTAACGTGCTTTCCGAGGCACGGAGGAGTCTCGTTATGTAAAGATGGTCCCCCATTCACAGACCAACCGCGGCAAGCGTAGCTTAACCTGATCGATGGACCTGTGCGGCTGTTTTTATTTAGCCACGGGCCCTTCCATGGTGTTAGCTATAGTATGCTTATATATAGTAAAAGTGTTGTGTTAAATAATAAATAAATAGTTAGCTTTAAAAAAATAGTTTTGATCATTGTACAATTATTCTTTTAACTCAATACTTTAATCTTGCGTTAAATATGTTACATTTATTATGTCAGGTACACCTTCTGCAATAAGCCGTCACCTTGCTGACCGAACAATATTCCTACCACAGGTATGAGCTAATCTTGTGTAGGTAATGAAGCGTGAGAGCCTGTTGACTCCCCGCCCCGTAAGGCGCCCGGCCCGTATGGGCCGTAGCCTGCCGGGGCAGCGGGATTGTCCGAAAGGGTTACCGCTGTCCCGGAACATAAAGGGCTAAGGAAGGAATACGGGTGGGTTTTAGTCAGTAAGAGTCTGACACTCCCTTCTGCTCCACCCAGAGCGGGAGGGGTCATTTGATGATTTCCCATCCTCAAAAAAAAAAAAGGTATGAGCTAATTTTGTGTAGGTAATGCCAATAGGGAGGTGCTGCGTGAAGCGTGAGAGCCTGTTGACTGACAGCCGGCCGGCGAATCCATCGATTACACAGAATGTATATTTATATACTAAGGGCTAATTTTACAATCGACCGATAATTTTTATTCGTGAAATAAATTTGACGTCTGGAAGTTTTTGTATGGAAGAACTGTCAACAAATTTAAATTACTTATTCCTCAGATAAAGATATCTGGCGTTGGATAAATCAGCCCTTAAAGTATGAAATACACACATACAGCGTAAATACTAAAACAAGTCTTGATTTCATCAAGACAAGAATAAATAAAGATCATATTTCCATCACAAAGGAACTTCTTGTTGTCCTTTTGTGATGAAATAAGGTTAACCACACATAATGTTAAAAAGCCATATAAAAACTAAAGATTTTCCGTATCAGTAATTGTTTTGATAAATTACTACTGAAAATATAAACAGAAGCAATTCCTCTATTTAAAAAAAAGGAATATTTTGACTCGTCAAAGTTCAGTCGCCACAATAATTCTCTGCTTTTCTTCACTTAACAACTTTTTCAGTTATATAATTTCCCAAAAAATTCCAACCCATTAAAATGTCGACATTTTTAATTAAAGTTAGTGGAAATAACCGCGAACTGCCGCTGTTCTCGTAAATTGACTGCAATGAAAACAAACATGCTATGAAGCCGCTGTGGTATGACGTCAACAAGATGGCCGGTTCATTGATAACCGCCGCGTCGCGCGTCACATCCGCGGGCCCGGCGCATGCGCGCTGTTATACAACCATTGATAGAGGGTGGAGCACTTTGGAGCTGTCGGAAAGCTTTCTATACGACTTGGGTACGATTGAAAGTGTTTTCGACATACGAGTTTTCCCTTTTATCCGAGTGCGGTGGCGCCGAAGAAAGGTAATGTTATTTCAACTGTAATTTCTCTTCTCCATGTTATAAATCTCATGGGTAGCAGTGGCAACAACTAATGTTTTCTTTCTTCGTAGATGTTGGGGTAGGCAGCGCTCTGTATTTATATTACATCGTAATTGAAAATCCAAATAACAATATGCTCAATCTGAGGATCAAATCGAATGCGAACCCTATGCCCGTCACTTTTGTAACTTTTAGATCAACAAGGCAGAAGCTCGAAATAATTTATTAAATTTTTGAGCTATTTATCGTGTCGTTGTCGTTCCATTTGAAAGAGCTTTTCAGTGCGAAAGCAGCCTCTTTCGGACATGAAATATAGGCTGTATGTCGGCTGTATCAGATGCCGCCCTTGCCTCTAACCGAACGGACGAGCGCTCGCAACCGGGAATAAGCCGCGAACTTCATTTTAAATTTCGTATACCGAACGCTTTTTAATTTTAAAATTATTTGTTTTCTTGTAATTTTTTTTAATTCGTTGCTGGTTTAGCAACTAGTACCGAGACTGAATATACTCTTTGGTGAACTTTGAAGATTATTTACGGAACGCTTGGTAAGTTTAGTATATTTGTTTATTTGGATAAAATTGTTATAGAGATTAAGATAATTTTGTATGAAAATTACCGGCCAGATTTACGTAGAAAAACTTTAACCTAATTTAGTAAAGTGCATACAAGGTAAGTATAATGTTTTATGACAGCTAAATAATTAGCATTAACTCAATTATCATTAACTTTATATCCAATTACGTTTGTTCAAAAAGGTGCCAAAAATACTGACTAACGTAAGTCAACGCAATTTAACACGTTTATAGTACTTTTCGGAGTCACTTTGTACAGATATTTTACGGTCTACGGCGCGTAGCAAATTAGCTACGCTTTCGGTGCTACGCGCTACGCCACCCGCGTAGCTATGCAGAGTTTTATTTTTGGCAAGGAATTGCCTGTAAAAATATTTTTAAATAGGTTACATTACAGTTATTTTTAATAACAAGTCTGATGTCTATTATTATTTTTTAAAAAAATTGTTGAAAATACTTGTTTGAATGTTTCCTGAAACAATTCCAGCGGCCTCCAAGCCTTAATGTTTTTTCTTAGAAGGTTGTGTACCCTTTCTTCTAAAAGCAATAACAAAAAGTTTTCTTTTGTTTTTTCTTCAAGTTTAACGAGTAAATGGAATATCATGAATGAATAAGATATTAAACGTTTCTTTGTAGGAGCGATGAAAAATATGAGCGATGATAGCTGTTTTTTTTTTTTGAGGATGGGAAATCATCAAATGACCCCTCCCGCTCTGGGTGGAGCAGAAGGGAGTGTCAGACTCTTCACTACATAGTATAAAACAAAGTCGCTTTCTCTGTCCCTTTGAACGCTTAGATCTTTAAAACTACGCAACGGATTTTGATGCGGTTTTTTTTAATAGATAGAGTGATTCAAGAGGAAGGTTTATATATATAATACATGCATGCATGTGATGTCGTAAATAAACGCATTTTTGGCGCATACTTTTCAAACGCTGGCTGAACCCTACGAGATAGGTCAAAATAATGTACTACAGTATTGTACACCTTAAAAAGGTCTACAAAAAAGTCCGCGATGGTATATGTCTATCTCTTAGGGATAACCCACAATAATCATTTTTTATCCTTTACTTTTTACGAGAAATAATGGCTTATTTACGAAACGATTTTAAGCAATACAGCATTAATCCTTATCCAATTAAGTACCTTAAATACATTGTGCATTTAATATAGATAAATATGGCCCTTTACAGCATGTAATTTAAATGAATGTTTTCGAAGATATTACAGATTTAAAATGCAGGGACATAGCGGTTGCTGCGGTACCGGCCGCGGCGGCGCGTGCTGGCATTCTTGAAATACCTATATTTAGTATCAGTCAAAGAGTACTTTGTATAAAGTATCAGTATTGCACCCGTGCGAAGCCGGGGCGGGTCGCTAGTACTGACTAAAACCCACCCGTGTTCCTACCTTAGGTCTTTGTGTTCCGGGGCAGCGGTAACCCGGACAATCCCGCTGCCCATGATAGCTGGTTTGAACCCATAATCGATTCTGTCATAACAACCAGGAGACTATCTTCACATATCAAGACATCGTATATACGTTACGTTACGTTTTTTCGTGGCTCAAAAAGCACGTTAAGCCGCTGCTGGTCCCGGCTGTAATTCCTGGATCTTTGGCAGTCGGTACGGGTCGTCAGAAGCCAAAAAGTCAGACAGCTAATCTTACCAAGAGGTATCGTATTACCTCAGTGACTGGGTTGTGGAGGTCAGATAGGCAGTCGCTTCGTGTAAAATACTAGTATTCAGCTACATCCAACGAGACTGGAAGCCAAACCCAACATGGTTGGGAAAAGGCTAGGCAGATGATGATGACGTAGGTATATCAGCATTACTGATATTTGTGTCGTGGAAAGAGTTACCAGATAATGTTGGTTAGATTGTTACATCAGGATTGTTTTGTACTTTCGTGCTACCTTTCGTGGGACATTTTCAACATTTGTCCAGCAATGATGAAAGGAGATAAGTAACCAGGGTCGTCGGATATACAAGGTGTAACATACACACATCAAAAGTGTCTAGGGATCAACATAATAAATAAATAAATAAATAAATAACATATATTTTTGCAATAACTTTTCTCCTGATTGATATTAATTAAAATTTTCTTTAAGGATTCATCAAATAAAGTGTTTTCGTTTGTCACAGTAACGATAAACCAAGTCACCTTTGCATTAATAAAAAAATTTGCCATTTTCCTAATAAAGGGATTTTTGACATTTGAACCACTAACACAAAAGTTCGAAAAAAAGACTGAAATAACAGTTTTCTCTAAAATTTTATTGGGTAACTTAAACAATTAATAATCCGTGTTTCTACCGCGAACACTAACAACACAAGAACATCGGTTTGGCATACTCAAAATGAGTTCATCCAAATCACGCTGTGGAATGGACGCCCATGTTCGTTGCAACAACAAAAAAAGGTCTTCTTGCGACTGGATACCCTCCATATTCGGCAGAGCTCTTCTCTGTAGCATATCCCATGCATGCTCAATCGGGTTCAAGTCTGGCGACTGAGCAGGCCAGGGCAGGACATTGATGTTAGCTGCGGCGAGAGTCTGTCTTACAACTCTTGCGGTGTGCGGTCGTGCATTATCATGCATTAACTGAAATAAGGGACCGATTTGCACTTGTAGAGGAACGATGACGTCTGATACAATCGTCTCAGCATAAATTTGAGCGTTGAGGTTGCCCCTGATCCAAATCAACTCAGTTCTTCCGCCGATCCAAATACCCGCCCATACCATGATGGTTCCACCACTATAAGGATGGACTTCCTGGCAGGATTTTAATCGCTGTTGGCGTCCAGGGGTTCTCCAGTGTCGTATACGTCTTGTATCCGGTCTCATACCAAAACGAGACTCATCAGAAAAGCACACGAAACGCCATTGTTCTTCTGCCCAATTTCTGTGTTCAAGAGCCCATTGATATCGAATCCTACGATTGTGCATTGCTATAGGTGGTACTCGTAGCGGTCTACGGGAATGAAGGTTCACTTCATGCAAGCGGTTTCTGACTGTTTGGTCGCTAATTAAGTTCCCTGAAGAGTGATGAAGCCTCACGGCTAACATCATGGCGGTTATTGTTGGAGCTCTTCGAGTTAAGATTTGAATGTATCGGTCTTGTCTCCGTGTGGTGCAGCGATACCGTCCTCCATGGCCCTCAGCCACGGTACCAGTGCTTCGGTAACGTGTCCAAAGTCGACTGATAACACTCTGACTTGTATTCAGAGCTAAAGCCACAGTACGTTGCCGGGAACCAGCTTCTATCATTCCCACGGCTCTGAGCATTTCTTCCCTGCTTAAATGATGTCGCCGCTCCATAATAACGTTGGTTTTAATCAGTAGTAGGGAAACAGTAGCACTAATAATGTCTTCAATGCGTTGTATGTTTTTATAGGGAAAATATTGACAGCTGATTTTCATCTTTTACTCGAATTTGATTCACAGTTCCTGATTCAAATTATGAAATGCACCAAAAAGGATCCATATAAATTTATAAAATCATAAATTTATTACAAAGCCACATCTCAATCTCAAGAAATCCGCATAAAAATGCTTGATCCCTAGACACTTTTGATGTGTGTAGTTAACGCAAGACCTCATATACCCCAATAAGAGTATCAGTGGCGAAGGGTGAATTTATCCCGTGCCGGACGGCGCGCACGTGTTCCACGCGCGCCTCAAAGAGATGTCAGCATAAGGAAGGGGCCCGAAAGGGCCGAAGCCTGCCGGGGCAGCGGGATTGTCCGAAAGGGTTACCGCTACCCCGGAACACAAAGGGCTAAGGAAGGAACACGGGTGGGTTTTAGTCAGTAAGAGTCTGACACTCCCTTCTGCTCCACCCAGAGCGGGAGGGGTCATTGGATGATTTCCCAACCACAAAAAAAAAAGGGTAAATTTATGACAAAGGTAAGCCGGAGCAAAAAAAAGTCAATAAAACGTTTCATTATATTTCAATGATGAATTGTCTATAGAGTGGCTGTGTTCTGAATTTTGGAAGGGAAGCCGGCAGGAATCGAGTTGTATGGTACCTTCGCCACTGAAGAGTATTGAGTTAAAAGCATAATACAATGACCAAATCTTATTTTTTTTAAAGCTACCTATTTTTATTATTAAAATCATGTTGACACTAGTATTACTTTATGCGTTTAAAATTGAGCCTTATTGCGTTGAAATAAGATTTAATTTTCTTTGGCTCAACCGGCGGTCAATACGGTAAAATACATAATTTTTGAAAAAAATACCTATATTAAAAGTTACTGAAATCGATTCAGTAGTCAATTATGAACAAACTACTTTCAGGACTTGCCCATAGTCTGTTACACATTGTAGTTGAAGTTTAGTAAGAAACTAATGGGTGTTTTCGAATAAAATTATTAGAAAACAATCAGTTCCCGTTGGGCCCGTGGCTAAATAATAACAGCCGCACAGGTCGATCGATCAGGTTAAGCTACGCTTGCCGCGGTTGGTCTGTGGATGGGTGACCATCTTTACATACCGAGACCCCTCTGTGCCTCGGAAAGCACGTTAAGCCGTTGGTCCCGGCTGTCATTCTTTGATCTTTGACAGTCGTTACGGGTAGTCAGGAGCCCGAAAGTCTGACAACCAGTCTTACCAAGGGGTATCGTATTACCCAGTAACTGGGTTGTGGAGGTCAGATAGGCAGTCGCTCCCTGTAAAATACTGGTATTCAGCTGCATCCGGTTAGACTGGAAGCCGACCCCAACATAGTTGGGAAAAGGCTAGGCAGATGATGATGAATCAGTTCATTTATCAAATTATGTTTCATTAGAAAACATCCAGCGGTTTCTTACAAAACTTCAACCAGATTCGACGACCCTGGTTACTTATCTCTTTTGGTGTCTATACATATTTTCATTCATGTCATTTGCATAGGATAATCAGCCTATAACGTTCCCACTGCTGGAAAACACTCCTCCTCTCTGTGAAGGGGAGTGGGTATTAATCCATCTTGGTTAGTGAAAGTCTTAAGTTGTTCTATGACGTGCCGGTTTCCTCAAGACGCTTTCCTCCACGGTTTTGAGAACACTCTTGTTATGTGTACTCGAGGCAAGCTAGCGTTCTATCCAAATCCCAGAGGGCATTTGCCGTGTAAAGAACATTCACCTATGGACGTAGCCATGCTACGTGACTTTTTACGTCCCTGTTAGTAAACCAATCTTTACATGGCGCTTGAACTTCGGACGTCATCAGGATTTCATACATTAGGTATATCGTGACATTTTTACCTAGTTTTTTTTACTCAGGGCTCCCTTTAACTGGTTTGTAGAGGTCAGATAGGCAATTGCTCTATGTGGAATACTGGTATTTAGCTGCAAAACCGACCCCAACATCGCTGGGAACTGATTAGTTAGGACGCTGGTGGCAACATTGAACATTACGTGTTCAATGTTGCCACTACTTTAAAGAGTAAAACATTTTATTGAGGATGATATTCACATAGCATGTACCTATGTCTATTTCTGTTTAGTAAATATTGTATCACTTTTAAATTCAATTAAATCATTTTTCTTTAAATACGCTGTGCCGGTACAGTGTCCTAGTTTGCTGCACCGAACGACGTCATTACGTCAGCGCCGGCTGTCGCTGAAAACCAGCGCTGGGGCTCTGTCTTGCGTAGGGTCGCAGCATAATGCTGAGCGATAGTCGTTTTGCGTGGATGTGACGCATGTTTCCCCCTAACGTTTATTTATTTTATTTTTTGTGTTTTTGTTCTTTTTGCGTCATGTTCACCGCAAATAAACGTATTTTCTTTCTTTTTAAGAAAATGTTTTGGCCCTTCAGGTCCAAGAGTAACAACTAACGAGTTTGTCTTATTTTGTACACATTAAGAACGTGGACTGTGACATAACTCACACCCAGCGTCACAAAAGTCACACCGACGCGACGAGTGGCACGACTCCGTTGTTGTCAAGCCACGTACCGTTTTATTACGAACGTGTCGGCTTTCTCACGAGATTTCACTTCAATGCCTTCATATTAAGACTTTTTGAAACGGGAAGGTATTTTTAACTTATTTTTTTCTGTAATTCAGTTAGGCATGGAAGATGGAGCTCGCTTCACATGTTTGTGGACTAACTTTTTAGTGGGTCACTTGTAATTTTATACAAACGGGATGGGGAATTCCGGAAAAGGACATGTCTACGAGTTTGAAGTGTGGAGCTCTGTATCGGTTAGAAAAAATAAAATTATAAGGACGTTTTTATTGATAAACATTAATTATTAAAAGTTTTACGTCCCTGTTTTTTATCTAATGATTATGATAAACACTAAGTACTTTTCAAAATAATCGTGATCAATTTCTTACTGTGATTTACATGTTTTTTTTTCATCTAAATTTATTATTAACTTTTTTTTAGTAAAAACGATTTGTAATGTCTGTGTTGTTTGCGGACTAGCTAAGTGCGAAGCCTATATTACATTTATCTCTTAGGAGTTACACCGATTTAAATAAAATCCTTTTATATAACTTACATACTTACTTTCAGAAAACATCGCGCAAAAATGTGTTTTTAAGTAAAGTCTAGAATTCTAGATGAAAGTTATAGAATAGAATAGAATAGTTCTTTATTTGCACAGAAAGTAGGTACAAGTTACAGATGTTAAGTTTATAAATATGATCCTATACTAACTACCTTAACTAAGGCATGCAAACAGTTTAGCTACTTATAATAATAAAGACTCATTAATATTTTTGTTATTTACACATTCAATCAAATTAATTTATGATCACCATGTCAAGATGAAATTCAGTATATTATTTGAAAAAATAGCCAATACAATACATAATGTCAAGCTTACTAAAATGGGATTATAAATTCGTCAAGTTCGAGGTCAATACAGTTAAATTAAAAACATAAATGATTAAGTACAAGTCAGGAATACAAAGATGTCATTTTATTAATTTAAATTCATATCGGTCAGAAATTCGCCAATTGAGTAATAACATTTATTGATTAATAGATCTGTCAATTTCTTTTTGAAAAGTGGAAGAGTCTCATTTTTAATTAAATCGGGTATTTTGTTATATATGATCGGACCCATACATATAATACTTTTCTTTAATAGGGCAGTATCGGAACTACTAACAATTAGCAAATTTTTGTACTGTCTCCTGATTGGCCGGTTTCTATTTTCGGACACTTTATTAAAAAGATGCATATTTGATTTAACAAAAACAGCCACCTCGAAAATATATAGTGATGGGAATGTTAGTAACTTTAAGGACTTAAATACAGGTACGCAGCTATCTGTTACTAATAAATTGCACATAGCCCTTTTTTTTTTTTTTTTTTGTGGATGGGAAATCATCCAATGACCCCTCCCGCTCTGGGTGGAGCAGAAGGGAGTGTCAGACTCTTACTGACTAAAACCCACCCGTGTTCCTTCCTTAGCCCTTTGTGTTCCGGGGTAGCGGTAACCCTTTCGGACAATCCCGCTGCCCCGGCAGGCTTCGGCCCTTTCGGGCCCCTTCCTTATGCTGACATCTCTTTGAGGCGCGCGTGGAACACGTACGCGCCGTCCGGCACGGGCCTGGTCCTGATCGGACGGAGAGTTACCCATTACTCTCCGCCCGCAGGCCCGCGCCTACGGTGGCCGGGAGTCGTCTCGCGGCTCCCGACGCCCGGGGCGTCTCCCGCGGCGGCTGGGACGTGAGGCCCTCTCCCTCAGCCGTCCCGCCACCTCCTTCGCTAGCATGACTGCTTCGCAGAAGGAGGTGACTGCCTCCCACTCCCTCTCGCCCCGGACCATGGCTTGAACCAGGGCCGGGCGCGAGAGGTCGCCGCCGCTGCCGATCGCCTCTGCGAGGACACGGCGGTGCTCCGCCCAATTGGGGCATACCGCCACCGTATGCTCCACCGTGTCCTCCGGGCGACCCTCGCAGTGGTGACACCCGGGCGATTCCTCCCGCCCGATGATGTGCAGGAACCTCCCGAAACACCCGTGTCCGGTGAGGACCTGCGTCAGGCGGTAGGTGAGGGCGCCGTGGCGCCTCTCTAGCCACTCCTCAATATACAGCGTTTTTGAGCCTTGAACACCTGTTCCCTCAGACTACAATTTCCCCAAAATATTATGCCGAATCTCAGAATCGACGCGACTAACCCGTGGTATGCAGTTAACCTTGTAGCCATATTTACTTTTTTAGACAGGTTAAAGAGTACATACGCAGCCGAATTAAGTTTTTTGCAAACTTCTTCTGCTTGAGGCTTCCAAGTTAATTGGCTATCTATCAAAATGCCAAGGAATTTTGTAAAAGGTTGGCCAAGTACTAACTTGGCCAACCTTTTGTCCATTATATTTCCCCCCCCCCCCCCCCCCCTTTGCGTGTCTGAGCAGAGTGGACGTGTTTTTGGTTGCGCGAATAAATTAATTTCGTATTTTAAATTCATTTTATATTCTGTATTTTTTAAATAATCGGACCCTCCTCTTCTATCTTGTGGAATCGTCCGTAAAAGGCAGCGGCCATAGTGGTTTGTGTCGGACCTCACATTCAGCGAGCTACGAATGTCAAATTGTGGGTCTCGGATTCCTAAAAGTGTTTTGGCGTCTGCGGCGAGATTTGAACCTGCGCCGTCTTCGTGCATTGGATCGAGACCGCGCCAAGGGACGCTGCGCCACACCAACATTGACGTAGTCGAACGAAATTAAGTACCTAACTGTGCCCGCACAGCTACGAAGTTCTACGTCATCGCGATCGGCTACGCTTTTGAGTGCTACGGAGCCTACGAATACCACATTATAACTACAGCGTCACGCGCACTCATTTGATCCGCTACGCCAAGTCTCCGTGCTCAATACAATTTGCGGGGCGACCAGTTTTTACATTTTTCCGTAACTTGCCATCGACGTTGTATTATTAATTATGTCTTCCCGGCCCACTCCGCCCGCAAAACCTGAACAAACGTTATTGGTACCGAGTGCTAATGCGCAGGAATCTGACACAGCATCGGACTGCGTGGGCTCGGAGCCTGACTGTGGAATTCAGCCAAACATTACACGTCGTTTAAAACGCAAATTTGACGACTCAGCGCTCAGTGAAATAAAAGACATGCTGCTCGATGTTCAACTCCAACAAAAGAACCAAACTATAAAATTTGAGGAAGAAATGAGGAGGATGACGCAGCAAAATAGTGAAATTATTCAATCAATTCAACTCATGTCGGATAAATATGACGATGTTTTATACCAACTTCAACGAACAAAAGAAGAAAATACTGTTTTTAAAAATCAAATAAATAAGATGGAGCAAAAGATTGATCTACTCGAAAGGAGCTCCAAAGCGTCAAGCTTGGAACTTAGAAATGTACCCGAAGCCCAGTCAGAATCAAAAGCTGCTCTAATTAACATAGTCAAAAATGTTTGTGATGTATTAAAAGTTGAGGTGCTTGATAAGGATATTCGGAATATTTACAGACCCAAGAAAACTCTGAGCAAATCTACTCCCATAATAGTAGAATTTTCCACGAATTCTCTCAAGGAAACTATCATAAGTGCATCTAAAACTTATAACAAAAACAATAAAACTGATAAATTGAATACCACACATTTGAAGATAAGCGGCGAATCAAAACCGATCTTTATAGCGGAGTCTCTCACCACCTATGGAAGATACTTATATTACCTGGCTCGTGAATATGTGAAAAATATTAAGGATGCAAGCTGTTGGACCTCATATGGTAAGGTATATTTACGACAGAGAGGAGGAGGTCAGTCTTTACTAATCGCCAAAGAAGAAGACATGATTAAACTAAAGTCTCAATGACTAATCTGCTTACTACTACAATCATGCATTGTTGCTGCCAAGATCCTTTTTGTATGCTGCGACAAAGACTGGGATGACACCCAGCTTGGGATTGTGCTAATTTTTACAGAATATTTTACTATCACTTTACATAATATTTACCTCATAACAATTTGTAACTTACACCAAACTTACTCACCAGTACACAAATACTACATTTCTCTACAAACTCACACAACTCGCACCTATACAAACCATACTACTAAACATACCTACACTGTGACTTATTACAACATTTATATCATTGCATTATTTGCTTATAAGCGACTTCTACATGTATATGTTACAATATTTCAATTATTTCATCTTAGTCAAATCAACAGTCTCAATCGTATTTACACAGTATGTCTCATCTTATCACGGAATATGCAATATTTTTTGCGCCTATTAATAATCCAATGCGGCACTAACTGCCTCGCCTCATCTAGAAAACAAGAATCAAATATATATTATCCTAAATATATCTTAAAAGCAAAATTAGCACCCATGTTATCTTCACTACATCCTAATGCGCATAACATTCGATATCACTAATGATATTATTGAAGATATTGACAATTTTGACGTATCCGTGCCAGTTACATGTGAACCCGAGGAATGCATTTCATACTTAAAATATCCAAGACAATATATAAAAATTTTACAACAAAATATTCGCAGTCTGAATTGCAATTATGAAGAGTTACATGTTCTGCTTAAAAGAATAAAACTATCGTCTGACATCATAGTGCTTTCTGAATGCTGGCTATCACAAGTTACTACGTTACCATTGCTACAAGGCTACAATGCATACAAAACTAATGACAACTACAATCAGAATGATGGTGTAGTTGTCTATACAAGCAATAATCTAGAATGTACTGTGGAGGAACCTAATCTGCTGGAAGCGAACTGCTTAACGATTAAAATTAAAGAACATACTGTGGTAATTGCAATTTACAGACCTCCTAGTTTTAAATCTCCCGATGTTTTCTTAAACTCACTTCACACAGTATTAGAGACATTTTCATCATTTAAGAATGTTATTATTGTTGGTGATATAAACATTGACCTCTTAAGCGCCAGTCATGTTACCACCGCGTACTTAGATACCGTTAACTTCCATGGATTACTTCCTACCATTAATACTGCAACCAGAGGTAAAGCTTGCCTAGACCATGTTATATTGAAAACGAAACAAAAAGCATTCACTTTTTCTCTGGGCACTAGTATTACTGACCATGAAGCCGTATTATTTTGTATGAAAAACGACACTACTAATGATAAAACAATAAAATTAAACTATAAAACTGTCAATGAAAAACTAAAATTAGACTGCCAAAATTGCAGTTTTGACGTTATATATCAAGAAACTAATTTAAATAACGCTATGAATAATTTCATTAACATAATAAAACAATTAATTGCTCAACCATAGGCAAACAATTAGCAGATATGATACCCACACATATTCCTACGTTCAAGTCAATAATTAATTCTACACTAAATTCCTTCGTTCTTTTACCCACTGACAACGAAGAAGTTGAAAGGACGATAAAAAACTTAAGAAGTGACTGCGCTCCAGGATGGGATCAAATAAGTGCTGACGCTCTAAAAATTACATGCAAAACCATCGCACCAGTACTTGCCAACCTAATAAACCGCTGCTTTGAGACCGGATTTTTTCCTGCCGCGCTGAAAAAAGCCGTGATACACCCAATACACAAGGCGGGTGACAGAGGCAGTGTCAATAATTATAGGCCAATTGCAATATTAACAACATTATCAAAACTATTTGAACGCATAATAAATAAAAGGCTCACCAAATACCTTGAGGAACGTAATCTTTTCGCTGATACGCAATATGGATTTAGATCCAGCCGCTCGACAGATAGTGCTGTTCTTGACCTTGTTAACTTCTTGGTGAGTAAATTGGACAACAAAAACAAATGCTTAACTATATTTCTCGACCTTGCAAAGGCATTTGACACTGTCTCTGTTCCCCACCTTGTGCAAAAACTTGAAAACCTTGGTATTAGAGGGGTCCCACTGGCATTGCTAACAGACTATTTAAAAAATAGAACCCAATGCGTCAAAATCGGAGATTATATGAGCAATGAACTACCAGTCGACTTTGGCGTGCCGCAAGGCAGCATACTGGGTCCTACCCTTTTTCTTTGCTACATAAATGAACTTTGCACTCTTAAAATTCCAAACTGCCGCATATCTGCGTATGCTGATGACACTGCCCTCACTTTTTTTTCAGACTCATGGGATGAACTTTATAACTTCGCACAAAACGGGTTCAATACAATATGTCACTGGCTACTGTCAAACTCTCTCTCCTTGAATGAGGATAAAACTAAATACATTGTCTTCTCAATGACAAAACGAAATAAACCTCCTAACCATTTAGACAAGATTTATGCACATAAATGCAACTATCCTCCTACTCTAAACTGTACTTGTCCCAACATTAATTCAACTACCTGTATTAAGTATCTTGGAATTGAACTTGACGCTAACTTAACTTTTGGAAGTCATTTGCTATCTGTATCCAAAAGAATCCGTAAGCTCACTTACATTTTTAAGGATCTTCGGGATGTTGCAGAGAAACAGACCATGAGGATGGTGTACGAGGCCTTGGTACAGTCCATTCTTAGTTACTGCATAACCACTTGGGGAGGAGCATGCAAAACAAAAATGATAATGCTTGAGAGAACCCAGAGGATGATCCTAAAAGTGAGCTATTCAAAGCCGCGATGTTTCCCTACCTCTAAACTCTATGAGGAAACTCAAGTTTTGACTGTCCGTCAGCTGTACATAATGCTTACAATACTTCGCCAACGCTCCTATTTAACCGAAGAACTAAGAAAACGCAAAGCCCTTACTAGAAGACGTTATGCACTTTGTGAATCAACGGCTGTACGCACCTCGTTTGCTCAAAGATTCTTCTCATTCCGTGGAGGAGTATTGTTTAATAAACTCAATAAAGAAATTGGCATATCTGACTGTTGCAAAACTGAATGCAAGAATAATCTTAAAAAAAGGTTACTTGAATTAACCTACACTGACACTGAAAAATTGATTGAGATGATTTCTTGATTTTTGCATTTTAGTAATTGAATTTTTTGAATACATGCAACCATACATATACATTTATATATATATATAGGTATAATGTAGTGATGTATTTCAAACTGACACACGTACATACACACACGCATACACACACACATACACGTACACTCATTAACATACACACGCATAAGCACACATGAGCGCAAGCATGCACATTTAGCTCATTCATCCACTCACATATCTGCTTACTCACGACGTTGACAGTCTGAGCAACATAATTTAATGGGGGGCCTGGAGTTCTAAAATACAGGCCTAGGCTTAGTTTAGACTCCAGATCTCCCACAAATTACACACTTTGCCAAAATGTCTGTGTCTGACTGTGACTCACGTTCACGTTGATATGTAATTTGTGGAGATAAATAAAGATTTTTTATTATTTATTATTATTATTATATTGTAAATGTAAGACTTCTGGTGGAATTCGTTGGTAAAAATGCATTACATTAGTCTTTGGTATATTAATTATTAAATTATTTTGGTCAAGCCAGCGTATAATGTTTATTAGAGTGCCATTTATGTCATGTTCATATGTTTTTTTGTCAATACATTTAATCAAGGCAGTACTATCGTCAGCAAATAAGACCATGGGATGTTCGATGTGTCGAGGTAAATCATTAATATACAGCAAAAATAATAAAGGGCCTAGAACACTTCCCTGTGGTACGCCATACCTAATAATTTTAGCCTTAGATAAATATTTTTCTTCGCGTTTAGTTTTTAGACATATTCTAGATATTTATGTGTGTTGCACACGATTGTTAATGTATGATTTTAAGAGATTAAGTACATTTCCTCTGATGCCTACAATGTCTAGCTTTTTTAGAAGAATTTCGTGATCAACACAATCAAATGCCCTCGACATGTCCGTAAAAATTGCGCAAACTGGTACTTTTTTATCCACATTTTGCAATATGACATTTATCAAATCGTAAACTGCAGTATTTATACCTCTATTTTTTCTGAAGCCCTTTTGTTCATCACTTAAAATATTATATTTGGATAAGAAGTTAATAGCCGAGTCATAAATTATTTTTTCTATAACCTTAGAAAAAATGGGTATTAAAGCAATTGGTCTATAATTTGCTAGATCTTCTTTACTGTTTTTCTTAAAAAGTGGCTTTACTATAACTGTTTTTAAACTATTCGGAAATACTCCAGTACAGATACATATGTTAATGATATGTATATGTAATATATACATATGTATATAATACATATGTATATATATACATATGTATATAATACATATGTATATATGTATAATACATATGTATATGACACAAATGCAAGGCGATGTCGCCAGATACGAATTTTACAACCTTTGTAGATATACCGTCATATCCAGTGCTACTTTTATTTTTTAATGAAGAGGAGACATGAAAAGGTCAGGGGAAAGAGAAAAATACAGTGAAAGTTCTTTGGAGGGCCATAGTTTTCTATGGATAATGGAATGTTCTTTCAGAAAAAGAGGTTTTCGCCAACGTTTGGCAAAGCTGCTCTTTACCCAGGGAGGTGTTGGATCATTTGGTCCCTTCAAAATGGTTGAGCTGAATAGTGCCGATTCTTGCGCCATGTTCGTGAACGGGTGCCGTCATTTGGGACTGGTCATCTCCACGGCTTATTTTAATTACTTACTTTATTTTAGAATCGTTATTTTTTGGTTAACTTTTGCTCTGAACGCTTTTAAAGTGCTCGTCTTTCTACATACTCACAATAATATGTTTTAAGTAATATTTTATGACAATATTCTAATATAAAGGAGTGTCCTTAGAGTTTCTTGTCCATTCTTCTCCATAGGAACCTACTGCGCTCTGGAGTGGAAAAGCGTGACCTTTCTGACTGACCGACTCCTTGACAGTTCAAAAGTGCCTGTAAATGGTTCAATTGAAATAAATGTTTTGAGTTTGACTTTGTGGATACGCAACGACTAATTAGTCCCATATTGGCCAAAATCAACGAAAAGTGATCACTTCTTTAGGAGTGATTATCTTTCGTTTTCACATCAAGCTACTACAATCTGTCAAATTTCTTTAATAGATTTTCAACTTATATAAGGTTCAAAGTTGATTGGGAAAATTTTACAGTTTCGGGTAGCTTGATGTGCTGGCGTCTGTACGTAGTTGCTATTCCAATATTTTACCATCTATCACATTTCATATTCCAATCAAAAGCTGTATAAATAAACCAAATCATTGTCTGCATAGCCGACCGGTACGTACCAACATTGGCGATTCAATTATAACTTGTATATCCTGGACGATCCATGAATAAACATAGATCGATCGTAAAACACACCCAAACAGTTTACAGAACATTGATTTCATAACTTTCCTATGTAAGGACGCGTTCATACTTTTACTTAGTTATGATCTACGAATAAGTAATACGGTTATGATAGATGGAAAGATAAATATTTTATTTCAGACACGCTTATGAAATACAAAATTTAAAAAAGGAGCATGTAAAACTAAACAAAAATGAAGATCACAGGTCTTTTATTGTTAGTTTTTTAATTGCCAAAAAGGTTTCTATCTTAGCATAATGCCGCGATATTTAAAAAACATAAATAGATATCATAGCGCTGATTCATAGGGCTCGCTGTGAGGCCATGGCCATAAATTACTAAGTACTAATTATTACTTAATTACTTAAATTCTGTTCAGAGGGCCATGCAGAGTAAAAGTAACGTAAATCCGAAAGATTCTAAAATATAATGTAATATTTACTTTTAAGACTTTATTCATATCTATGGGTGATACTACTTAAATGAACTTGTTCCAAAAATTTAAACCTAAATGCTCTATAACTGGGCCGGACATATCGCTGACTGAATACATTAGTGGCACAAGTCGAATTTGTGGCAATTTGAGTTAATAATGAATTCTTGTTCTAAATTAGGTACTTTATTTTATGCATTAAAGACCCAACTCGTTAGTTCATAAACTACCCGGTTGGAGGCGTAAGTGTCGTTAGTGAATAAACGATATTGTTGCATCTCTTTCATGCAACACCGGCTCATCGTTAGTCGGCCGCAAGTTACTAAACATGTATGGTACTTTTATTTACGATTTAACAATCCATTGATGAGCACTTCTAGTCTTATATTCTACTTAGCTAATTTTTCGTGAAAATGCATTCTTATTTTCTTTACTTTTATAACATAGTTTCTAGCATTACTCAAAAAAGTGAAAACAAAACAATGCAATACTGGCACAACTCGGAGTCACCATCTTCTGAACCTCATATTAATAAAAATAACAAAAAATATTTCAAAACTATTACTGCCGGCAACTGAAGCTATAAAGTAGATGTTTATAAACCAAACATAAACTATAATTATATTCCATAAAATACAGTCGGTAAGAGCTTTTCTGTGCGCGCGCACTAGTCTTCGAATATTTATTGCACGTTTTCTCAAATTGTTGAATTTTGTCTTGTGCCACTATCGAATTCAGTCAGCGATATCTGCCGCATGTCAGATGAAAAATGTGCTAAGAGAAACACCGATTGGGTCCCACTAAACGCACAAACACGCAACAAGCCGAGAAGATTGACTTCTACCGAAAGGACTGGCCGGTACTAGCAAAAGACAGAATTGTGTGGAAAATTGAGGGAGGGAGGCCTTTTTCTGCCGTGTGATAATACAGACTAGTTAGATTCGGTTATAATGCTCTATGATAGTTCTTTCTATTTTAATTGTTTTTGATCTGATTTGGTTTTGTAGCTATAGCTAGCCATATAGTAACTTACTTTATTGTTTCAAAATATTTGTTAATTTGGATAATGCTCGTCTAGTGTCTACCTCTGATCTTTTAATATGTCCTATCTGCGGATAATGCAGTGGACTGCAACATTACTTGCTAAACTTTTGTTAGCATTATGTATTATATATGTTGTAGTTGTTTATTATCCCTCAATAAATAAAAAAAGGTTTTTGTGGTTTTATGAAACCACGGTAAAAGTGAAACTTTTTTTCATATTATAGACATTTAACTAAAAATTTCACTTTACCCCTACTCCGCGGCCGACCGTCACGCGACATGCAACACACAGACGAAAAAGTTTGAGACGATGTAATAAAAGTTTCACTTTAAAATAAAATAAAATTCATAAATCATTCGAATTCACATAACCTTACTTTGCGTGGTCGTGCTTAGGCCTCTGAACTTTAAGATGTCTGAACGCCAGTTCTCTCAAATACTCTAGAAACTGAATAAACTTTAGGAGAAGTGTCTTAAACTAGTCTCGACATGCTTCGCCCGTCTCTAAAGTATCTAGTCTTATATTAACAGCTGCCTTTTCAGTTCAAAGTTTGTTAGAGAAAAAGTAATGGTAAGGACAAAAATACGCTTTCTTTTTTTCTTAAAAAAATGTTTTATCCGGATAAAAATGCACGGTGTCGTATCATGTTCTAGACTTATAACAAGTACATGATGATTTTTTTCGAATCTTAAGTGCGTTCCTATTCTACCTCACGAAACTAAAGTTCGTGGTCACCACCTTGCAGCTTGCGGGCAATTCCGTAACACATGTATCAATGGGAATCGGTTTCATTTTGACAGTTCAACTACATTCATTGCATTATTTATGTGTTGAGTAAACAAATTTTTCGAACCTAAGAAGCAATGGATTACAGTGGCGAAGGTACCATACAACTCGATTCCCGCCGGTTTCCCTTCGAAAACTTAGAGCACAACCATTCCATAGTCAATTCATCATTGAAATATACCTAATGAAACGTTTTATTGACTTTTTTTTGCTCCGGCTTACCTTTGTCATAAATTCACCCTTCTCTACTGATGGATTAGCAATTTGTTTCAAAATTATTCAGATTCCGATTGATAGTGGGTTACGCAATTAGGGTGCAGACTCATCCTATTGTTTTAGTAAGTAATGGTTGAAAGCAATGGTGGCCACAAACTACTCATTCGACCACTGGGAGCCTACACTCTAAGTCCATCAACAAAGATACGAGTCTGTCCGAAAATAGTTCAGTACTTCGGAATGAATCCTACACCTGTATAGTTATTCACAACCTCTCGATACGCTTCCGTACCGTATCGAACATCAATCAATCTTATCGTAGGGGTCTTCTAAACGCTATTCACAAGTCCAAAACCCGAAAATTTGGTCAGTTTAAAATCAAATAGAAGACCACTATAACACTATTCTTCCGATAGCTGTTTGCTGTCGGAGGCGTATTTATGTTCTGTGCAAATCAGGTTACGACAGCTTGTCGTACGGTTGTGAATGTATGTTGGGTGCTGATTAATTAACTTTTTCGGACGGGCAAAGACAAATCGGAATTAGGAACAAATGTCAAATCGTATTGTCATTCATTCTTAGTGTGGGCCCCGAAGTAATCTTATGTCTGTAGGTGATACGAAGTAGGAAACGCCCGTAACTTCGGATTCCGTGCATAGAGAGTAGATCCCAGATTACACGATAAATAAAAGTTAATGAGATTTAATATTCACAGGTTTTTATCGCTACGATCCATAAAAGTCTCCATGATAATGTGTTCTCAAATCTGACATTATCAGTCAATGACCGACCCAATCAATCATTCATTTAAATATACTTACGGGAAAATAAATAACCCCCTGGGTATTACAGGGGAGTCGTTGACCCCCAACTTGTTTGAACTGGGAATTACTTAACAATATCATTTGCAATGCTAAACAGTCGGCTGGCAACATTAAATGAAGATTTAATTTTAATTCAATTAATTCGCGTCTCGCAACAGATTTTGATGAACAACGTTATTTCAAAGGATTTGGGAGACTCGTCTACTTGCACAGTGATGAGATTATTAATTTTATTATTTTCTGCTTGTTTGGTTATTTGGGTGTTAAGTGAAAGGTTGCGTTGATGTCGTCTTTATCTGGAACAATAATATCGCGACAACTACCTAGGTCACCTAGGTTAAAAGTAAAAAAAAAACCCGTCACGAGCCGTCATTTACGCATTCTGTAAGTAAATGAAACAATCATTCATTGTGCAATAATAATTGCTGGTAAATGAATGAATGAATTTTCCATGATAAAATTCGCTGTTTACGTTACGCTGTAACGCACGCAATACTGCTTAAGCATGCAACGGTATAGGGATAGCGGGAGACGCGGGAGTATTTAAAGTTCACACTATCACACTAATATTATAAAGGCGAAAGTTCGTGATTGTGTGTTTATATGTTTGTTACTTCTTCACGCTCAATCGGCTGAACCAATTTTGATAAAATTTTGTGTAGAGGTAGCTGACACCCTGGATTAACATATAGGCTACTTTTTATCCTGGTATTCCCACGGGATCGACAATTATGAGGGTGGACCCGCGGGTCTAAAGTTAGAACTTTGACCTTTATTATCTCCGTACTCTCATACCCAGAAACTTTCTGTCCCAGGTTTTCGAAGGACATAAGTGATTCTCGGCTTCGTTAAGACTATGCCGACCGCACAGTGGCGCCCTCATCGTCTGTTTGGTTATTTCTTAGAATTTAGAATGAAAATGCAGAAAATAAGCACGTTACGTTGTGCTTCACAATATTATACGTTAATATTATTAGCAACGGTAGTTTTACATTGTTTAGTTTTATTATAATCCTTAAAACGGAATATACTTAGTGGCCACTGTTATCCGTTTTAAGGATTATAATAAAACTAAACAATATAAAAGTACCGTTTCTAATAATATTAACGTATAATCTTGTGAAGTACAACTTAACGTGCTTATTTTCTGCATTTTCATTCTAAATTGTATGAAATAACCAAACAAACGATGAGGGCGCCACTGTGCGGTCGGCATAGTCATAAGGGTATTTGCTCGAGAATATGAAAACTACTTGTCGATGATATAGGTACGATAAAAGTTGACTATACCTATGTATTTCATCTCAAACTGTCCTAATTACCCAATACGTTCACATTTCAATTTTCGATGGAAGTGTGTAAGTTGGTATCTTACATTCGTATAAAAAATAATAAGGCACTAATTTTTATTAAAGTAAGTCTTGTACGAAACTACGAACCTACCTGAATAAATATGATTGAAAAATAAATCTGCCTTCAATAACTTCTTGAACCTCCAAAATCCACTTAGTCAAGCTCGAACACGAAGCTGCCGTAATAGTGCCGTCTTGAACTATAGAGTATATAGATTGCTCGTTGACAGTCCCGAGGAGATCTTGTTATCATAACCCACGGCCAATGATACAGAACAAATAATGGGAAAGAAAATACCCAACGATCCCATTTCCTTCCTAACGAAGAGGTACTGAGAAATATATTTCTGATGGAAATGGTGGGAGGAGAAATGAGAAGCTGACTTGATTTGAAATTGTGATAGCTTCTCAGATTCGTTTCCGATTTGGTGTAATCTTATTCATACACTCATATATTAGAGGCCCACAGCCCACACCCTTTTCCCTCGGGGCTAATCAGAACGTCATGTGCTACGACCCTTATGGTTCGTTCATATCTTTCGTAGATATAAATTCGTTACATCAATCATCGAAAGGTTTTTATTTAAAGTTGCTCGTCCGTAGCGACCATAACCGCAACGTTCGGAACCCGTAGCGGTAACGCCACCGAATCCCAGGAACAGGCCGCAGTGATACGACTGATTTCAATATAACTCTATGATGACTTTGGCAGGTGCCAATGTCGCCATCTTTATCAGAATTAAGAATTTGACATAATTTTCAAGTTATGGAATAACAAACTGAATGCCATGCTTAATAAAGCTTAAATTCCATTGCAAAAAAAAACTTATAGCACTTTTTTGTTAGAAATGGTCACACAACTCAATTTAGAATACATTTTACTAAAGTAGATAACTGATTAAGTGGCGATGGGATGAAAATTATCTGAAAATGTTGTACGGAAGTCATAGTTACATAGAAATCAGTCATCACTTTAAACGTACTACTTCTGTTGTAGTGATGTATATAGATATACCAAAACTATAGACTACGACACATCACTATTTATGACTGTTCCTGAGAATTTTCAATTTAGCTGGATAAGATCTGTATGCGGCAGAAGTCCGACACAAACTTTCGTTCTCGTGATGATACAATTCCTCAAACGTCCGTAAAAATACAGCGGGCATTCGTCAAACGCAGAGTGTTAGCGACGACGAAAGTTCAACACACTTTTAACTGTGTTACATCGGAGGGTCGGAGTTGTAATCTAGTTACTACAAGTAAGACATCAAGTGAGAGGTGTTAACTGGATTTAAAACGGAGAAGGTCTACAGTCCGGCCGTCGAGAAAAGGCGTTCTTGACACCCGTCAGTTTCATACAAACGATTACGTGTTTTGCGAATTTGATCTTTATTAGCTACTGGAATTGTCGCACTTACACCTGTCAGGAACGCATTCTCTCGACGGCCGGACTATAATAGTAAAAAAAATAAAAATAAATACGAAATTAAAATTATACTGCTACGTCGTTCGTTTAGTGGTCGCAAGCGCTAATGTTGAGCATTCGATTCCCAAGTTGGGCAAAGTGTTATTGGGTTTTTTTTTATCAGGAATTAATCAATAGTAGCTCGGAGTCTATACAGGGTGCAATTGAAATCATGGGCATTATTTTAACCTAAGGTACTACTTATGATACTAATTGCATTAGGGCTACTATTACGCAAATCAAAAATATTATTAATGCAAGTATGGAAAACCTTAAAATGTAGTAAGTCATACAAAGTATCAAATTAGTTGCGCTTCTCGATAGCAAATGCGTAGGTACACTACGCCGTACGCGCGTCATTGGGCGTGAATTCTTTGACCCCGCCCGACTCACGTGACATTCGTAAGTTGCCAATGAATTGATTCATAATAAATTCCAATTTTCCCTTCGTACTTTGCCGGCTTAGGACGGTCAAAACTACGTCAACTAACATACATTAAAAAAAAACATTTACGTACCTAGCTTGTGGATTGTTTTGAAAAAACCTTATTTGTCGGTAAAGTGACAGAGGGTAAACGGGTGCTCTTCCACGAGCTTGTGCATGTGCTGGCACGTGAAAAGACGAAAAATCCAACAGGTTCTGAGTGGTTCTGGTGGAATGAGACCCCGTGAAGGAATAGGGTCGTTCGGGTAGCGCCGATGGAACATTTCACGAGTTCATACTAAATTTCTTGTGCGATCGTAAATTACAACCATTTGTGGGTATTGTTGGTTGGTGTACCTAGCCTGCACATTACGCGGTCGAGGCATCGTGTACACAAACACACACACAACACACAACTACTACACTAACACTTAATACACTGCAATCCAAGCAACGTATGACGCGAGCGGCGAGTACGGCGATTACGTCACGGGATCAATAAATCAATTACGCGTCAATGCACCTGCGCAGTCGTTATGACACTGGTTCCGGGTTCGTGACTTCGTGTTGCGGCGGGAAGCATACCCCGCGCGGGGGTGATATTCGTATTTTTGCGAGTGAGGAAGTGGGACGGAGAGAGTTCAGGGAATCCCGCCGGACAGAATGTCTTGTAGCCCATTGTTATTATTACTTGTAAGGAAAAACCCGCGCGCGCGCAGGTGATGTTTGTTTACATTTCGCTTTGCGTTGTACTGCGCTTTAAGATTTTGATATTTCAACAATTATTGGCGTTAACGAAGTATTTTGTTTTAATTACTTTAAGTGTTTATTTGCAATAATAAGCCTTGTGCAATTTGACTTACTACATTTTTAAGGTTTTCCTTACTTGCATTAATAATATTTTTGATTTGCGTATTAATAGCCCTAATGCAATCAGTATCGTTAGTAGTGCCTTAGGTTAAAATAATGCCCATGAATTCGATTCCACCCTGTATTTGGATGTGTTCCCGGTTGATAGCAATAGGATCGCATTCTGTAGCATGGGACTTAAACATAACTAGCCAAACGTAGTTGTACTATATAAGGACACCACCAAAGTCTTCGGGGGAAACAAGCGGAATGTTATATCATGTTCCATGAAAACTTTTTGGGATGCATAAAGAAGCCTCCTCGTGTAGCGCAGTTTGTTCCGCCAGTTACTCAACTGAGCCGAGCGCTCGGCGCATTCTGGACTGTCACACCCAAGGAGTCAGATGGCGCTGCCGTCACGTAAACATTACACTCCGCGTACAACATTTTAGTTTAATTCATAAAAATATAAAAGGTGGACAAATAGTAGTGTTATAAGTTTTAAAGTGAACGTTAAAGTGTGACAATCAAGTGAGAGTGTTATCCAAACTATATGAACACTGTGGACAAATACACCAAGTTTTATAAAATTTGTATAAAAATCCCGCCAAATGATACTTTGTGTTAAGTTAAACCAAACAACTTTTAAACAATAACTTTACCTTTAAAAGACTACATAGTCGTCGCGTATTTCAAAATAGTGCTATGAACTTTTTCACGTATATTTGAAAATTTGACCTTTGACCAGACCAGCCGTTATAAAATTCTCGAAGTCAATCTTCAACAACCAAAAATATTGAAAAGCGACATCTATTATCGAGTAGCGGTACAAACTAGAATCAATAATTACTTCCGCCATCTAGCTTGAGGACTCTGCACTAAAATGTCAACCTCCAAACTACAAGCAAACAATAATATCCCCAAGAGGGCAGCACAGGTAGTCTGCTACAAATGTAAAAATACTGTTGATGTAAGAAATACAGCATTGTGCTGCGTTTGTAATAATAGATTTGAGCCCGATTGCGATGGATATCCAGAACAAACATATAGATTAATGAGTCAGGAGTCTAAGAAGAAATGGCGATGCAGGATGTGCAGGAAGAAAACAGTCCCAAAGAATACAGAGGCGTCTAATATAACTTTGAGAAAAAAACCTATATCAGCCAACCAGTCTCCACCTGACAGATACACCGAAAACAAAGACAAATCGTCCATCACGAACGACTCCCATATCCTAACAGATTGCGAAACAACATATGAAACTGACACCTCTCTTAACAAATTATCAAAAAGCTTAGATGGGACAATATTTAATACCTCACTAACAGAAATGCAAGATACGATAGATCAACTAACCGTCAAATTGAAAAGTACAGAGAATGAGCTGGAAAATATTATATTGGATAACAATAATTTACAAAAACAAGTCAAAAAATTAACTGCGGAAATGAAAATAATGAAATCTCTGTGTACCTCAGCTACACTCACGAAAAGTCCAACATGCTCAACAAGAAAGAAAAGGAGCTCACTCTTGTTCCAAGATGTATCCTGCTCATCAACGCCATCTAGACATACATCAAGGATTGATTTCAACAGCGAAATGACATGTTTCAACCTGCAAAAAAATATCGAAGCATTACAAAAAGATTTGAAAGATGCTAAACATGAAATAGCAGCTCTCAATAGAAAAATACATGCCCTGACTGCAACAAGCAATGACAATCATGCAGCTTCAAGCACACAAAATGCTGTTTCTGAAAGTCCAGAGAATAATCCGAAGCCGACATTAAATTTCCACTATTATGTCAATCAGCAAACAAGTGAACGTAGAAAAATACATATCCTCGGTGGGCAACAATGCGTCGGCTTGGCTGCAGCAATTTCAGAGTCTAGAAAAATAACACAGTACGCAAATTATGAAGTTTATGCTGAAACCAAATCGCATGCGCCAACCCATGAAATATTGAAAAATTATAGAAACATCACTTTAAAGCGGAATGACAAACTCGTTATATGCATAGGTGAAAACGATCAGAATATTCAACTAGTACTAACGCAATTACAAAATGTTTTAAATGCATTCCATAATAATACCGTTATTGTGTTAAATGTTATAAATAATAAAATGCTGAATGTAACTAATTTAAATAATAGTATTCAATATTTGTGTAAAAATTATAAAAAATGTCACTTTGTAGATTTTAAATATTACAATGTTTTCAAAATTTGTAAATTGATAAATTACTTTATTGACTGTAACGATTACGAGGAGAAGTATCTGAAGCCTGTAGAAATTAAAAAAATCATAACGCGTGGTAATCCAACTTCTAGCTTAGACAAAAAATCTAATGAACCTAAAAAAGGAACTATACCCTTTTATTTTAATCGCCCTGACACTGCAGTGCAAAGAAATTGCAGTAATGAACCACCAATGCAAACCTTAAAAAAAGGCACTATACCTTATTACTTTCGCGTAATTCAAAATAGCGAGCAGTTTTTTCGATGTTAAGACATCTAATTCTACTGATTCCTATAACTTTAAAATTCTTCACCAGAATATTGCTAGTATCATGTCAAAGCGAGATATATTGGAACTAACAATACAAGAACTTGAAGAAGCAAAACTTGACCCAGAAGTAATTTGCTTAACAGAAACTTTTATAAAAAAGGGACATGAAAACTATGTAAAAATACATGACTATGTTATGGCTACAAATTTTTGCCGAGAAAAACAAAGAGGTGGAAGTTGTATCCTAGTCAAAAGAAGTTTAATATTCGAAGAATTGTTATTTGTAAAAGATTATGCAGAGCAAAACACATTTGAAGTTTGTGGTGTTCAATTGATGTCTAATAAATTATTGGTCATTTGCATATATAGGACACCAAAATCTGACCCAACACAATTTTTAACCAAACTTAATGAATTACTACACTACATAAACAAAAAGTACAAAGCAGGCACGCGTATAGTCCTTGCCGGGGACTTTAACATAAATACACTGAAAAAGAATACAATTTCAAATCAACTACAAGACTTAACTTACAATTACGGCATGAAAATCCACATTACGGAGCCTACAAGAAAAATGTCGTGCATTGATTTAATTATTAGCAATATACCATATGCAACTGCTAAAATATTACCACTTCATCTTTCCGATCATGATACGGCACAAATTCTGACCTTTCCGTTAAAGACTGTATTACAGAGACAAGCAATTTATTACATTTATAAAAGAGACTATAGCTTAGAGAACATTGTTAAGTTTAAAGAATGCTTGAAAAACTTATCATGGGCGGAAACGTACTCATATACAAATTTTAATACTGCGTTTAACAGTTTTTACGAATTCTATTGTACATTATACAAACTTTGTTTTCCAAAAAAAAGAATAAAAATTAATCTTAATAATAAAAACAAACAAACTTGGATCACAAAAGGTCTAAGAGTAAGTTGCAAAAGCAAACGTACCCTACGATATCAATACTATAAATGTAAAAATTTGAATAATAAACTTAAATATTTGACGTACTCTAATGTCTTAAAAAAATGTATCCAGATTTCCAGAAAGAATGCTAATATTAATTTTATCCATAGAACCGAAAATAAATGTAGGGCTACGTGGGCGGTTATTAAAAATGAAATACATCATACTTGCCCTAAAAATAGTATTGATAATGTTAGAATTAATAATATAATAATAACTAACCCCGCTGAAATAGCCTCCGCTTTTAATAATTATTACATTGATTCTACAAACATAGCCTCGCATGGAACTGCGGGTAAATATAATATAATAAGCAAAATTAACAATTCTATGTTTCTCAAACCCATGACGGAAAGTGAGGTGAAAAATGAAATAATGTCGCTACGAAATACTAGCTCAGAAGGCTATGATGAAATAAATACCAAAATAATAAAAGCATCTATCGACGAAATAACTAAAATATTAACGTACTTAATTAATTTATCGTTTTCTTGCGGAACTTTCCCCGATGCACTAAAGTTTTCAGTAGTTAAACCACTATTCAAAAAAGGAACAAAATACGAAATTAGTAATTACCGCCCAATAACCTTAATACCCATAATATCGAAGATATTTGAGAAGTGTATGCATAAAAGATTGATAGAATTCTGCACTAAATTTTACATTCTAAAAAGTGAGCAATATGGTTACCAAAAACAGAAATCAACAACTCTTGCCATTTTTTCTTTAATAAAACTCATATTAACGAATATAAATAATAAACATTTAACAACTGGATTATTCTTTGATATGTCAAAGGCATTTGACTACGTCTCTCACGACCTGTTACTAATAAAACTGGAATCCATGGGAATCCGGGGACATGCATTACAGTGGATATCTTCGTACTTGAGTGATAGACAACAATGTGTTACAATTACAAAAATAAATGATAACAAAGATATGACACCTTACTATTCCCAATATAGACACAACAAATACGGTGTACCACAGGGAAGTGTACTAGGTCCTGTATTATTTCTATTGTATATAAATGACATTGTCGATAATATTCATCACAAATGTATATTGTTTGCAGATGATATATCTATTATAGTTGCTTCTGATAAACGTAATAATACCGTTATTAATCATGAGTCTGAAATAAATAATACAATCGACATATTAATTAAATGGCTTGACATAAATAATTTGAAAATAAATTTAGATAAATCAGTATATATTCAATTTAATAAATCTACCAATAAAAATAATTTTAAAATCAATGTACCAAAAATAAATGAAGTGATGCAAACAAAGTTTTTAGGTTTAACGATAGATAAGGAAGTGAATTGGAAGGTACATATAGATAGTGTGACTAATAGAATAAACAAATTTGTGTATGCATTAAGACAGGTCAAAAAAGTTACTAATGTCAAAACAGCTGTAATATCCTACCATGCATATGTAGAGTCAGTGCTGCGATATGGCATTTTGTTGTGGGGTAATAGTACAGACGTCAATAGAGCATTTGTTGCGCAGAAAAAGTGTATTAGGGCCATATGTGGACTACAGATGGATGAATCTTGTCAACCTATATTCAAAGAACTTGGATTATTACCGTTACCATGTCTTTATATTTATGAAGTAGGCATGTTTGTAAGGAAACATAAAGAGCTATTTAAAACAATTAATGACATAAATCCTCGGAATCGAAGAAACCCAGACAGGCTTGTACTTAGTGATTTCCCAAGACTAACACAATACAGTAAAAGTTGTTTAGCCATGTGTGTGAAAATTTATAATAAGTTACCAGGTCAAATTAAAACTCTAAATACAAGACAGTTCAAAATAAAACTGCACAAATGGTTAAATGAGAAAAATTTTTATAGTGTCAAAGAGTTTCTAGAAATACGTTAGTAAAAATGTGAAGTAAAAATGTTTCGTGTTTCGTGGAAACTAGCGCCAGCTCCTTTGTCCTGGGAATAGTAGTTTAGTTTAATTGTGTTACCACGTGCCCTGATTCTACTGTATTTTTTTAACTATTCAATAACAATTTTGCATGCTACATTATTTTAGCTAAACATGTGATCAAATTGACTATTGTAACACCTTTTATACCATGTTTTGTGCAAATAAATATTCTATTCTATTCTATTCTATTCTATTCTATTCTATTCTATTCTATTCTATTCTATTCTATTCTATTCTATTCTATTCTATTCAACACCTTAGTTGACTGGCCAATTCTTCCCTTACGGTGGTAGGGCTAACGCCCGCTTGATTTGCGACCACCCCTTCACCGGAGTCCGGCGTCAAGCAGCCTGCTTTGTTTCGTTGATGCGTGGGAGTTCCAGTGCCCTAGGCATCTTCTGGGCACGCTCGTTCCATCATAGACCTCATCCATCGCTTTCCATAAGTCGTGATCGAGAACAAGAGCGGGGCCATTCAGAAAAAAAAATCTGCACATGTAGACGGAAAACGTGACGGAACGATAAGGTCACATAATATTATCATACAGACGTCTGTGTAAATTAAAAAAGAAACGTGATTTACCCACGCCAACGCTTTGCGTGCCGAGGTCCATTAAAACAACCTTAGATTAAAATGACGTCGGTTAGAGAAAAAAAAACTCCCGTTCGATGTTTTCTTGAAGGTCAAACTTGTCTTAATACTTTGCTTCTTATGTTAACGAAGAAAGTTTTTGACTTCTGAAAGGTCAGAGAATACAAGAGGCTGTCTTTTGTTTTATTGAATAGGTAAGTTTTTAGATATTTGTTCAAGTGCCATTTTAGAACAATAAAGACAATTGCTATAAACTTCGTAGGTAGGTACTTAGTTTATTAAACATTGGATGGTGACCCTCCTCCTCCCTCTCGATGAGAGGAGGCCTTTGTTCCAGCACTGGGAACATTATAAGCTGATTATTTGTTGTTCGTGTTGGATGTTGATCACAGTTTCCCTCGTCTTTAAGTTAGGACTTTAGGGAGTATCGTTTTTCTATGGGTAAAAAGTATGTAAGTACCTATGTAGATGTATTTATACAGGATATGGTCTATCTATGCACCACCTTTTATTCGATCGTGTATGACCACTCGCTTCTACGGACTCCACCGCGACGGACGATACTCCCTAAAGTCCTAACTTAATTTATTGTTTGTCCGGGAAAGTTTAATACATATTTTTAGATCAGACGGCATTAAACCATTGCTTATTTATAATACAGTCCACTCTTTTATTGCTCCCCGTGCTAAAAATTAACAAACTTCTAAAATCTTCACAATCACATTTCCAAAATTAGTGGGATCGAATCAAATGTATTCATCGCCAATAGTTTCATCGCCATTGCTCTCAAAACGGTGAAGGAAAATCATCGTGAGGAAACCGTGTACATGTCCTCGAACTAAAAATTCGAAGACATGTGACATCTACCAACTGGACAACTATTGATTGCAGCCCACTCCTGAGACACAGAGAGGAGGCTCTTGTCCCAGCAGTGGGAACATTATAAGCTGATTATATATGAATCAAATGTCAAAGATTAATTACACTCAATCACGCGTCCAAAGGTAACAATTAAACATTGACCACAGACCTTTAAGTCGCAGTATTAAGGGCCTATACTACCTCAAATGGCTTAACATGATCCTCCGTTATGTCGAAAATACTGCAGCATTCATTTTGAAATAAATAAATGGTAAAGTTGAGGATTAATGTTAGGTCTTATGTTAGACGAAAACACGATTTCAGAAAATTTTCTCGATAGAAAAAAATCCAAATTTACCTCCAAACCGAACAATAAACCGCTGGTATTCAAAAATACTTCAAATTAGATCATGAAACTTTGTATACTAACCGAACTAACTATAAAGCAGGTCTTATGTTATTAACTTTTTTTTAATTTACCATTATTTTCACAGTAAAAAGCAAATACCTAAACTATTGGCGCTGCCTGCCGCCTAGCTCCGCACTCTGTCTCGCTCTCACTCAGTCCGCAAGCAGTATCGTGCGAGCGAGATAAAGAGTGAATTTTAGCTGAGGTAGTATAGGCTCTTAAGGGCGATTTTTGTAGTCCAAGAAGCGTTACTACTGATTTGCATTGACCGTACAAAAGAGTAACCTACCTAAATGCGAAATTGCACCTTTTTTGTAATTATTTCGCGCTGGCAGCACTTAAGTCGCCCACTACCTCTAGCCGCACAAAGCTTTGACTGGCCTCGTTCAAAAGAACCATTTGTTGTAGTGCAAACTGCCGCTAGCAGAATAATAGGTTATTGTCACCCTTCATCATTACAGCCAAATGATCCACACCCTTTTTTTTTTTTTTTTTTTTTTTGTGGATGGGAAATCATCCAATGACCCCTCCCGCTCTGGGTGGAGCAGAAGGGAGTGTCAGACTCTTACTGACTAAAACCCACCCGTGTTCCTTCCTTAGCCCTTTGTGTTCCGGGGTAGCGGTAACCCTTTCGGACAATCCCGCTGCCCCGGCAGGCTTCGGCCCTTTCGGGCCCCTTCCTTATGCTGACATCTCTTTGAGGCGCGCGTGGAACACGTACGCGCCGTCCGGCACGGGCCTGGTCCTGATCGGACGGAGAGTTACCCATTACTCTCCGCCCGCAGGCCCGCGCCTACGGTGGCCGGGAGTCGTCTCGCGGCTCCCGACGCCCGGGGCGTCTCCCGCGGCGGCTGGGACGTGAGGCCCTCTCCCTCAGCCGTCCCGCCACCTCCTTCGCTAGCATGACTGCTTCGCAGAAGGAGGTGACTGCCTCCCACTCCCTCTCGCCCCGGACCATGGCTTGAACCAGGGCCGGGCGCGAGAGGTCGCCGCCGCCGCCGATCGCCTCTGCGAGAACACGGCGGTGCTCCGCCCAATTGGGGCATACCGCCACCGTATGCTCCACCGTGTCCTCCGGGCGACCCTCGCAGTGGTGACACCCGGGCGTATCCTCCCGCCCGATAATGTGCAGGAACCTCCCGAAACACCCGTGTCCGGTGAGGACCTGCGTCAGGCGGTAGGTGAGGGCGCCGTGGCGCCTCTCTAGCCACTCCTCAAAGAGGGGTCTTACCGCCGCTATCGCGGCGTGCCCTGCGCTGGGTTGCGACAGTCGCTCTTTCCATGCCGCCATGAGATCGCGCCGGAGGTCGGTCCGCTCCGCCGCGATTTGCCGCGGAAGCGGAGTTTCCCCCCGGCGTAGTGCCTCCGCGCGCCACTCGTACAGGCGCGCAAGGACTATCGCCTCCAGATCCCACGGCGGCAGTCCGGCAAGGAGGCTTGCCGCCTCGCCCGAGATCGTGCGGTACCCCCGGATTAGCCTTATGGCTACCACCTTCTAGGGCGCGTTCAGGTAATGGGCGGCTCGCCGCCGCAGTGAACGCGCCCACACCGGGGCCCCATATAGGGCCATGGACCGCACGACCCCCGCGTAAAGCCTCCGGCAGGAGGCGTTTGGCCCCCTCAGGTTGGGCAAGAGCCGCTTGAAGGCGGCCCCGGCCCGTTCCAATTTGGGAGCCAAACGTCGAAAATGCTCGACGAAGTTCCACCGGCTGTCGAGGACGAGACCCAGGTACCTCATCGTTGTCTCGACGCCGATGTGAACCCCTCCTACCGTTAGTTGGGATCCCGAAGGCGGCCCATTCCGAGGCCCATGAAAAGACATGGCCTCGGACTTGTGCAAAGCCACCTCGAGACCCAACTGCCGGATCCTCTCCACGACTGTCGCAACCCCGCGTGTCATCGCGTCGGCCGCCGCCTGATGCGACCTCCCCTGCGCCAGGACTAGCGTGTCGTCAGCGTAGCAAACCACGCTGACTCCATCAGGGAGATCGGCCCGCAGCACCCAGTCGTAACCGATGTCCCACAGGAGCGGCCCCAGAACCGATCCCTGCGGGACACCGCACGACATCTCTCGCCGGTTCCATCCCCCGTTGCGACCGGGGTAGATGACGGCTCTGTCCGTCAGATACGCCCCGACTACTCGACGGAGGTAGGTCGGCACCCGGTGATACCGGAGTGCCTCCCCAATGCAACTCCAGGGCAGGGTGTTAAAAGCGTTGGCGATGTCGAGTGACACCGCCACGACCACCCCACCCCGGGACACCGCGTCCCCCGTCGTGAGGGCCCTCACGCGCATGATGGCGTCCACCGTGGAGCGCCCCTTGCGGAAGCCGAACTGGCTGTCCGCAAGATCCGGCCCCGTCCTCACCAGGTGCCCGACGAGGCGGCCCGCAATCACTCTCTCAAAGAGCTTGCCGACCTCGTCGAGCAGCACGATGGGCCGGAATGCAGACGGAGAGTCCGCAGGGCGCCCTGGCTTCTGTATGAGGACCAGCTTCCCCGTCTTCCAGCGGATTGGAAACTGGCCCCTCTCCATGCATGCGCTTAAGAGCGCCTCTAGTCGGGGCCCGAGAGCCGTCGAGGCCAGGACCCAGGCCTTACCCGGCAAGCCGTCGGGTCCTGGGGCGGTATTTTTGGCCTTCAGCCTATTTACCGCCACTCTCAGATCTACCCCGGTCACCTCAGGGATGTCGTCGTCGTCCGCGTGGTCCGCTTCAGGCACCGCAAGTGGCGGAGCCATGGGCGGGGGAGTATGCTCCGCCCGTGAAGGGAACAGAGCGCTCACCACCTCCTCCACCAGCTGGGGGCGGAGACTCTGCGTCAGCGGGGGGGCCCAGGAGCGGAGTTTATTCCGCACCATTTTATAAGGGCGCCTCCATGGATATCTGTTCAGAGTCTCCACCATCTCCTCGCGGGCCATATCCTTGGCCCGCTGGACAGCCTCGCGGAGGGCGGTCTTCGCCGCTCTGTACCCCTCGTACAGCTCCGCCTCCGTGGCTTCCGCATCCGGAGGGCGGATGCGGAGCCTGCGGTGCCTGGTGTACAGGTGTCGCGCGCCGACGCACGCCTTGCGTAGCGACTCCACCTCCCGCGACCACCAGTACACCTGACGTCGTCCACACCCTTGTGTTGTGTTAATTAGTAGACCATTGCTAAGGCTTATTTTTTCGTTAAGATTGTAGCTATTGTAAATGAAAATAGGAATTGGCAGTCAAAAGCAAAGAAAAAGTGTCGTAAGGGCTAAAGGTTGATAGTTATACGAAACTTTTTGATTGCAACTTTCATTTTCAACCTCTGCTTAGTGTAAACTAATACCCAATTACTTAACTACTAAATAAAATTCAATACGAAATTTTTCGTTGAGTATCGATTCAAATGTTGAAATAAGATACAATTTACAGTACCTACGAGTAAATAGTACGTTTTCAAAGATACTAAATTGCGCCCAACCTTTATACAATTTCAGTAAATGTGCACTTTTGGAGAAAATCGTTGTTGAATTTTACTTGGGGCTGATTTTTCAATCGACAGATAATTTTTATTCGTGGAATAAAATTGACGTCTGACAGTTTTTGTATGAAAGAATTGTCAAAATTCAAAATTATTCCTCCGATAAAATTATCTGGCGTTTGTTTGTTACAAAGGTCACAGTGTATAAACGAATTAATGTGACATTTATCTCCTGTCTTATTAGTGCTGAAAGCCTTCTAACATTGTTTATTGGTATTAATCGCTCCGCCATTACGAATCGCATCGAATAAATACTGTGGACAGACAAAATTAATATCAATCTGAAAGCGATTATTCACAATTTAAGACTTTTAAAGTATTTTGTGACAGTAATTATAAAACTTTTAGGGTTAGTCAAATAGGTTAGGTTAGAGCTCAAAACTTCTTAGAATTTTAGCCTAAAAATGTTTCACATTTTGAAACTTATCTTTAATACACATTTTAGCAAATCCAATAAAATAAAATTTAAAAGAAATGTTTTCTATTCTACAAAACCAATATTATTATGGGCACTGTCATACTGTTTCGTACAGACGCCAGCACATCAAGCTACTACAATCTGTCAAATTTCTTTAATAGATTTTCAACTTTATCGCTAAATAATAAGGTTCAAAGTTGGTTGGGAAAATTTGAAAGTTTCGGGTAGCTTGATGTGCTGGCGTCTGTACGTAGTTGCTATTCCAATATTTTACCATCTATCATATTTCATATTCCAATCAAAAGCTGTTTAAATACTTCTCTAATCCTAGACTAGTTTTCTCTCTGAACGAAAAGTTTCATTTCGCCCCCACAAAAACACATTTTAAATAGCCTTTTTATAATCATTCAGAATCCCACTTAAAATTCCATACAAAAAAATGCTAAAAAACCACAGCCGCGGACAGTGATTAAGGCTAACTTTATAATGGACGTTTTTACCTGTACCTCTTTGAGTGACAGAATTGGAAAACAGGACGCTTTTAACAGATGGTATAGATAATATTATTTTCATTTACATATTTCTGGACCACGGCCTCACATGATGAATATTACATGAACTTTTCATCCGTACATATTTTCACTTCATTGCGTTCGTAGGACGCGATAGAGCGGATTATGAATTGACACGTAATGGAATGCGAAGCGAGTGATGTGAACATAATGATTGTGTTGTGCGGTAAAAAGTAGGTACGGGGCTGTAAATGAAAAATAAAGAAACGATTTTTGTCGTGAAGTAAGAAAGGAACAAAGGATTACTTCTCAGAAGTATGTCCGAAGTTTGGGTTATAACTTATACGGAATGTAATGTATGTAATGTAACGTAAGGTTATAACTTATTGCCGGGAGACATGACAGCCCGTCGTTGGTGAGGTCACTTGTCACCTGTACATTGTCTGTGCGGTGCTAATAGTTAGGTACTGGCCCCGATTCTATTGTTCACAAACTAAATTAACTTTAAGTTCAGTGCATCTTTTTCTTTCTATTTCATTATGAAAAGGACAGAAGATTAATATTAGTTTACTCCCGTCAAATTAGATAATCCATAGATAAGTTTAGACGTGATTAAAAATATCGCTACTAAAAATAAGTTAATTTACGTCAGGCGCTGACTAATTTGACAGGACTAAACTAATATTTATCTTCTGTCCTTTTCATAATGAAATAGAAAGAAAATGATGCACTGAACTTAAATTTAGTTTAGTTTGTGAACAACAGAATCGGGGCCGCTATTATAGGTTAAGACTTTTGTTACTCACCCAATGTACCTATCTCTGTTATCGCAAAAAATGAAATGAAAATGAAACATGAAATGTCACGTCAAGTGTTCGTAAAAACCGAAAGGTACTTTTGAATAACCACATTTGGGATAGTAAAATGAAATAAAATTATACCATTGACATGAAAAGGAAGATAGAACTGCTCGCACTTAGGCGGTTTTTCTGAAATCTCCATTTCTTCTGAGATAGTAAAATCAACTTGATTCTGGTGTTAAGCTCCGAAGACGCAAAGACATTATGCTGTCTGAGTCTAAGTTTGTTCCTCATCTTCTTCTACGACACCCACATCTATACATTTTAAAGTGGTTCTCTGGGAACCACATAGAAAGCCAATTCTCGTAATTAAAAACGTTCATTAGTCGCGGTCTTATCTAGGCGACAAACAAATATCAAAAACTGGTAATAAAAGTATAAAAATTTGAAATATTTTTGACAGATTGAGACTGAGATTAGAATGCGAACGTTCTTAAAAATACGGGAATTGCCCCTTAGATAGGTAGGTCAACCTTGTTGCCATGCACACAAATAACGTGAAACTTCTGTTGCTATGGTCGAAAGTGGAAAGTAAGCGGGTCAGGCCACGCCGTGAATGATTGATGAGCTAGCCCGCTAGCCGCCTGGCTACAGTCTACACTGTGACTTCATGATAATGTCACGAGCCTCGTTTACACTTGCCCACTGTCTGTTTATGATACCATCTGTTGCTTAGGTTGAAAGCAGATCTGAGAACTTATGACTTTAGCCTGTATAAACACAATGATGGCAAAAACGGGTAATATAAAACAAATAGCTCATTCATCAAGTTAAATTTCAGTCGACAACATCCATCGGTTTCTTACTAAACTTTAACTGTATCCGACGACCATGCTTAATTATTTCTTTTGTTGACTGTACAGACGCCAGCACATCAAGCTACCCGAAACTGACAAATTTTCCCAATCAACTTTGAACCTTATACTTTGGCGATAAAGTTTAAAGTCTATTAAAGAAATTTGGCAGAATGTAGTAGTTTGATGTGCTGGCGTCTGTACATAGATATTTTATTATAAGAGTCCTTCATGTTCTATCTTCCACGTGGGCATGCAAATCATATTATTAATTTACACAAATGAAAAGATATTTTAAATTTTAATTAAATAAGTAGCAATTAGGAAAATTAAGTAATACAAATTAATGTCGAATCGTTTGAATTGCATTGTTACTGTAATTTGTATTGTTTTCACAATAATACAAAAATGACAAAAGTCAACCCATGTTGACATTTCAATAATAAAATGTCATCAAGGTTAGATAAAAACAGTATTAAAAAAAAAAAATGATATGTCAAATGGAATAATAGCATGTCAGTCAGTCATAGTCAAAGATATTAAGCCTACGGCTGATCAAAATGGTTTGACTCTCTCTGAAACTGTGCGCACAGCCTTCAATTACAATCTTAGTTTCCCGATTAATCAACTAGGTCTGGGAAGTCGTTTCTTAGGGTGATTAGGCCACTGACAATTATGTATTTTCTTGAAATGAGACATGCCTCAGGAACAAGGAACACAACCGAGTTGAATTTTACAATTCTTTTGTCATTCAGGTATATCATAATTATGACATGAGATGCACGTTTATTATGCACTATAAAAAGTCCATAGTATTAAGAAAGAAACACTCTTTTCTTGCTAATACTTTTTAATATTTGTTGGTTTGTTTGTAACGCTTTCACGCTAAATTGGTTGAATGGATTTGGATGAAATTTGGCACATCGGTAAACTATGACCTGGGTTAGGACCTAAGATACTTTTTATCGTAATATTCTCACGAAACCGAGACACATGCGGGTGCAACTACTATTTATGGGTGCAAAACATACGGCCCACCCCAGGCTCTCCATTTGAGACATCATATCTCAAAAATCGTAATAATAAAATAATAGATTAGATTGGTTTTTTTTTATTTAGATTTTGACATGGCTTTATGTGGCTAATAATATAATGATAGATAATGCGTGCAAGTTTCACTTCTCTTCTCGTACCTATTAGAACGAACAAAGTTAAAAGTACAGGTAAGAGAAAAGCTGAATCTGTGTGCAAGTAAGCGAGGTAGTTGCAGGGATGGGCTGACAAAAGTAGGCTGGTCGTATATCTCAGTATCATCATCATCAGCCTACAGCAGTCCACTGCTGGACTTAGGCCTCTCATTCAGCTCGATACTCGGCAACCCTAAGGACTTCTGGCTAAGTAAGAACAGCCGCACGGGTCGATCGATCAGGTTAAGCCACGCTTGCCGCGGTTGGTCCGTGGATGGGCGACCATCTTTACGTACCAAAACCCTCCGTGCCTCGAAAAGCACGTTAAGCCGTTGGTCCCGGCTGTCATTCGTGGATCTTGGACAGTTGTTACGGGTCGTCAGAAGCCTGAAAGCCTGACAACCAGTCTTACCAAGGGGTATCGTATTACCCAGTAACTGAGTTGTGGAGGTCAGATAGGCAATCGCTCCACGTAAAATACTGGTATTCAGCTGCATCCGGTTAGACTGGAAGCCGACCCCAACATAGTTGGGAAAAGGCTAGGCAGATGATGATGACTCGGCAACCCTCATACCAGCCACCTTGCGAAGATCCTCACATTACCTACCTCGAGGGCGTCCTACTTTACGTTCACCGATTCGAGGTCTCCACTCAAGAACACCTCTACCCCAAAGGTCATCTGTTTTACGGTTAATATGGCCCATTGCCACTTCAGCTTAGTTATTCTGTAAGCTATGTCGACAACTTTGGTTTTCTGCCGGATCACCTTATACAGAATTCTTTTCCTCAGAGAGGTTCCAAGCATAGCTTCTTCCATACTTCACTGAGCGACCTTACATTTATGGACCATCCGCACCGTGAGTGTCCATGTTTCGGCTCCGTAAGTCGTAACTGCACTGATTGAAAATACATTAGTTTTTCCAAACGCCGCCTGTGTCTTGCTTAAACAATTGCTTTCATAGAATTTCTATTTAATTTATCTATCAAGAAGTATATAAGCTGACAACGATACAGAAACCACTATCAAGTTTTAATTCTTTGATTATCTTTCCCAGTTTGCGGTAGCAAGTAATCACAAAACTAAAATCTCTACAGTAAACAGAAAAATCACTTAAACTTTGTCTATTTGCTAAACAGAGTAACCATGTAACCTAGCGAGTCTCTGGTGCCAATTAAAAACAACTAAAACGAATTACTGGTGTGTTCTCAGAGGATTTGTGCGACCGCAAACTAGAGTCGCGAGGGTTGACGAATGTCGACTAGAAAGTAGGTAGGTGGGTACAGTTTAGTTTTTTTTTGTTGTGCTACTGTCTTTTCTTTTTTATGTCATACAAACTGTAATTATGATATTTGTTTGTGTGGTAGCTATCACGCATAAAGCGACAGTTTTTTCATCTTATACAACTTGTAACGTTAAATGCGCAAAACCTCATACACCCCAATTAGAGCATTAGAGCAATGAACAAAACTATATTTTTTTAAGCTAACTATTTTTTATAAGAAAATCGTGTTGATCCTAGCATTAGTTTATGTATTTAAAATTGAGTCTTATGCCTTAAAATAAGACTAAATTTTCTTTGGCTCAATCGGCGGATAGTATGGCAAAATACATAATTTTTGAAAAAAAAAACCTGTATTAAAAATGACTGAAACCGATTCAGTAGTCAATTATGAACAAACTATTTTCAGGTTTGGCTACATTAGAGGTGAGTTGGAGAATTCGTTTAGGTTTTAATTCGAATAGAATTTAAAATTTATGGATTTGCCTCATGTTTCAGTCAATCGGATGTAAAATCCTGAACATTCTTGATACGAAATTGATTTTTTGAACATTTTGCCGTGTGCGAATGTATGCATGCGTAGCTTTGTATCTAATACGACGACAATTTTATCTCACAATCAATGTAATTAATTTATTATATAAATGAAAAATGTTTTATACATAAAAGCATAAATTCCGTTTATGTTTATAACATAATAATCTAATTGTAGTGTTTGGTAGTGTGCGTTAATTTCGGGACATGTTGTAGACATCTCAGTTACCATACTTACCTATATAATGTTGTTTCCTGCGTAATAACGACTGAATTAATAAAGATTTAGTACAAAATCCGACGGTCCGTTCTATCATTTTAATATTTAACGATCCGACGGAAGATTATGTTCGGAAATAACTTCAATATTGTTTTTGATATTACAATATTTCAGAACACTTAATTTACTGAATTAATAAGTACCTACTTAATATATTTTTACTTATAATATACGGTACAAAAGTGAGATAATACATTTAGGGTATAATTTAGACGAATACCAAATAAAATGAACAACTTCAAAAAAAAAACAATTGACTTTATTAAAAGGGCCCTAAAGTATAAATAACATCAGAAAAATCGCAAACCTTGCACAAATATTATTTTTGGTTCCTAAAATGGATCAACGGTCACCAAAATGGATCAACGGTCACCAAATTCTATAGGTTAGGTTAGGTTAGATTGGTGACCATTTATCCATTTTGGTAACCGTTAAGAATTTTTTTGGTAGTAAAATAGGTACTTTTTTGGGCGGTGTTTAAACATAAGCCATAGGTACATTTATATTATGATAAAAATAATATCGTCCACTTGCGACGACAGTGTGATATCTCAAAAACCGTAATTTTACAGAAAACTACTTTTAAACTGTTGTAAAAATGGCTTTATTATTACGAAGCGAGAAGAAGAGTATAAATAATAATGAAATATCAAAAAGAAAAAACACATTTGGGACCAAATTAAATATTTTTGTTATCTTATTACCCTATATTCGCAACCGGCGGCGTGTGTGCATGCGACCGTGAGAACGTAAACGAAGCAAATGAAGTAAAGTATGTAAGGATCGTAACAAGCGGCGTTCTGTAGTTTCTGCGTACTGCCATTGGACTAAGGCGTAAGTTTCGTTGGAACTTTCAATAGGTATAATATTTGTTGTCTATTATTGTCTATCTGCTTAGCATCCGTTTGTTCTTCAGCCGAGCAATGGATCGTATTTAATTAGATTTTGTAGAGAAAATATTGGGTCAAGGAGGACATTCTAAGTCAGTCCGGAGTTCCTCACCTGCTGAGGAATGAGGACCGTCGAGAGACAGATATTTTTTAATTATCTTCTCACGCTCCGTAGTGCTGTAGGTACCTACAGACTTTGTAGATCACTCGTTCTTAGTAGGTAATACAGGTTTTAAGAATTTGTATTTCGTCTATAATCCATGTCTTTGTAAGTTTAGTCGCTACCAGGTGATTGGTAAATAGAGCAAAATATTCAAAAATAATATTTTAGATTTTTTATTTTTCTTTAATTAAAACGGTTTAAAACCAATTACTTACATAAATTAAAGACACAGTTTGTATACAACGTGTAACGTTAAATGCGCAAAACATCATATACCCCAATTAGAGTAGTATTGAGTTAAAAGCATAATACAATGACCAAAACATTTTTTTAAAGCTATTTTTATTAAGAATATCGTGTTGATCCTAGCATGACTTTATGCAATCAAAATTGAGTCTTATTACCTTAAAATAAGACTTAATTTTCTTTGGCTCAATCGGTGGACATTATGGCGAAATACATTTTTGAAAAACAAACTATTTTTAGGTTTTGCGCATTTAACGTTACACGTTGTATAGATAAAATATAAAATCATCAAGTAAAAAGTTAACAACACTTTCATAAATCCCTTTCACAGTACTTCTGTCATGCCGACAAAATCTTCGTCCATTCGTCCTTAAACAGATCGTTTGTTGGATTAGAGTCCAAGAGTACATAGTACGTGGTACTGGGGACTTAGCACGCACAACTGTGCGACATGGAGGCACAGCAAGCTGCCCGTGCTTTCTGCCGCGGCAGTAGTTGTCTGACACAAAGAAGCGAGCTACTACAGCATGTAGATCAGACGCGTCAATAGTGCCACGGAACGTCTTACAGGCTATGGTGAGCTGGTCTTTTGCCCGCCTTACCTCTAACGAGTTATATATTCGAGGCATCCCACTAGAAATTTAGTCGAATATAGGTAAGGGTAATAGCCGTGTTTACGCTTATAGAGAAACCTAAGGAACGCTTTTTATACCTTTTCCAGTAAAAGCACGTAGGTATTTTCGTGTGGATTCCACACGCAGGAGCTAGATTCCAATTTGTTACGTATGAGTGAATTAGGTAAATATAATTTTGATGGCATGTGCGGAGCGGAAATCGCGGCAATTACGCAAAACAAAACCCAATCTTTGGAAGGATTCCTTAGCTACCGTGGCGATGTGGTCGTGGAAGGTGATCTTTCGGTCAAATATGACTCCCCGATCTTCAGTCAGATCATCCAGACAGATCATTAGAATACATTAATATTATAAACTAGTTAGTAAAAGTAAATCAGAAAAATGGCCGCAACTCCGATTTAATCAAATAAAATATGACTATGGTACTCGAATAGTAGTATTTTTGTTAACTATTTTTTCTGCTACTTTTTGAATTAGTTATAGGATCTATAAATTAAAATGTCTGCCACGCATACATTAATTTCATCGAAATATAAGTATTTAACATACACACACAAAGTTATGTATAAACAATAGGGTTTGGGGCGAAGATATAAGTTGTGAATTTTTGTACACTTTCGGTGCGCAGCTCAGTTGACGGATGTCACTTAATCTTGTCAAATTCAAACAAAGGTGCGCGCCGAATGGAAAGCTTCTAGAATAAAATGTAAAGAGTTTAAGGTTTGCGTTATATTCTCCCCCTTTTGACCAAGTTATGACCCCATGACTGGACAAACAAAGTAAGAAAAACGCATCCTAATCCACTAACGGACTTTACGAGGACGACCTCTACGTCGCTTAAGAATTACAGGCTCAGGACATTCACCTTCCCTAGAATGATATCGGCGCAAGTCTGATACGTGATACTTTCCGATGACCTGCTTAGTTCCATCCTTATTATAGGCCAAAAGGTAGGTAGTAGGGCTTACCTTCTTAATTATTTCATATGGACCGTCCCGCTTAGGGACGAACTTAGAGGTAACACCTTTAGCGGCGTTACTGAGAACATGGGTTGTCATTAACACCAAGTCCCCTTCTATAAAAGTCTCCGCTCTACGATCTTTGTCGGCTCGAGACTTTCTCACATCTTGATGGTGCTCTAACTTCTCTTTAGCTGTGGTGATAGTGGTAGCCAATTTACGCAGATAAGGCGTTATTTGTGGCACAAAATTTTCGGCCTCGATGATTGCTCGTAAATCCGTAACCGTAGCTAAAGGTGAACGGAGTTCACGGCCGAACGTGAGATATGTAGGTGTTTGCTCTGTTGAGCTAGTGAGAGAGCTGTTAAAAGAAAATCGGATAAAAGGTAATACCACAGGCCAGCGGTCATGATGACCTTCAATTAACATGGCCAGCTGGGCCTTCAAGTCCCTGTTTTTTCTCTCCACTGGATTAGCTTCTGGGTGGTATAATGGCACTAGGTTTTGATTTACCCCCAACACGAACATGGCCTTCTGCATAACGTCAGCCACAAACTGCACTCCGTTATCTGAGATCACTCTTCTAGGTACACCATACCGCATAAATATCTCGTTTACAAGAGTTTTAGCACAGATCTCAGACGTAGCTTCAGTGAGGGCAAAAAGCTCGACCCACTTACTAGCAGTGTCCTCAATAATTAAAATCCACCTTTCACCTTGAGATCCCTTAGGCAAAGGCCCAAAAAGATCCACTGCAATGACTTCAAACCTTTGAGCTGGCACTGGAGTCTGTAGCAGGCCAGCTGGTTTCACATTCGAAGGCTTGAAGCGTTGGCACTCTTTACAAGTCTTTAAGTACTCCGTAACAAACCGTCTCATACCTGGGAAGTAATATCTCTGAGAGATACGATGTAATGTTCGCTCAATACCGCCATGAGCAGCAGTAGGCGCATCATGACATTCGAACATTACCTTACTTCTCAAACTCACTGGTATAATAAGTTGCGGCTCCTCAGAGTCAACTTCCGCAACATAACGGTAGAGTACGCCTCGACTTAAGTGATAACCTCTCTCAGCCCATCGGTTACTAGCTACCTCATCATCACCTTCCAAGTCCTGAATAATTTTGGCGACTTCGGGGTCCGCTAATTGTGACTCACGCGTGGTAGAGGCTTCCCAGCGTGGAACCTCTACAACCACAGGAGAGAGCTCACAAATAGGTGCTGTGTCCTCATCGTTGACCGGGCGACTGAGAGTATCGGCTATGACATTGCACTTACCTGGAGTGTAGTCAATTTGCAAGTCAAATGATTGTAATTTCAAAGCCCAGCGAACGAGCCTGCCACTTGGCGACTTAATAGAAAATAACCACTTCAAAGGTTGGTGATCACTCCTTACGCATACCTGATGTCCATCTATATAACCACGGAACCGCTCGACAGCCCATACCACGGCGAGAGCCTCCCGCTCCGTAGTAGAGTAATTACGTTCAGCCGGTATCAGAAAGCGACTGGCATACTCGATTGGATGTTCATCGTGCGGTGACTCCCCCTGGAGTAAAACCGCACCCAAAGCATAAGCGCTGGCATCTGTTCGCAAAATAAAGGGTTTAGAGTAATCAGCTTGTACCAGGATGGGTGGAGTGGTGAGCAGCCTTTTCAGGTCAGCAAAGGCTGCTGATTGCTCTTGACTCCAAGTTCAAGGCTGATTCTTCTTTGTAAGGCGGCTGAGTGGTTCTGCTATTCTAGCGAAGTCAGGAATGAACTTCCGAAACCACGAACATGTTTGAATAAAAGTACGAAGTTGTTGGAGACTTTTGGGCTCCTTCATCTCTAAAATACTACGTACCTTATCCTGATCCGCTGATATACCCTGCGGGGTAATCACGTGCCCAAGGTATTTGACCTGCTCCCTGGCGAAGACACACTTGTCCCTGTTTGCACGAAGCTTAAAAACACGTAGTCGGTCAAATACGGCACGTAGATCAGTGACATGTTTCTCAAAGCTGTCAGAAATGATAAGAATATCATCAAGATACGTAAGAATAGTAACGTCCTTGAGAGAGGCACCCGACCTGAATCGGTCAATTAAGCGCTGAAATGTTGCCGGGGCATTCTTAAGACCGAACGGCATTCGTCTAAACCGATAGGTCCCAAAAGGCGTTACGAATGCACTTTTATCACAATCTTTCAAACGAACCTGCCAGTAGCCACTACGAAGGTCTAAGGTACTCATCACGCAGTTTTTTTTGGTCAACTGCACAAGCTCATCGATACGTGGCATAGGGTAGGCATCAGATTTTGTAATAGCATTCAGTTTCCGATAGTCTACACAAAATCGGAACTTCCCGTTACTCTTTGGTACTAAAACACATGGCGCTGCCCAGGCGGACTCACACTCCTCGACTATGCCTTCGGCCAACATCTGGTCAAGCTCGGCGCGTAAAATTTCTTTCTTGGCCGGCGTTAAACGGTACGGGGGCACCGCGATAGGGGAGTGGTTACCTGTATCTATAACATGTTCAGCGTAGGGAGTTGGCTCACCGACTAAGTCAAAAACGTCAGAGTACTCATTAATTATATTGGCTACTTGCATCTTCTGCGACTCTGTCAGTAACGTAGCCTCATCATCACGCAGAAGACCCATAGCAGAGCAATCTGTCGCACAACGTGAAGGTTCAAACGAAAGTTGGTGAATGACCTGAGGCCGGTCAGCTGTATACCAATTCATATGATAAAAGTCAAGAACCAATTTAGCCTTAGTAATAAAATCAATGCCTAACAACGTTTCGTTATTAGTTGCGTCCGGAAAAATTATCAACTCGATTGGTATGCATAAGTCCCCAAGTGTAATGTTTACATTGGTTAACAATACGCTAACTTCTCTAATTAAACCATCCGCGAGTTTAATACTCATATAACTAGACGTGAATGGCTGATTACGCTTTTGGAGCAACGCGTAGAGTGAGGATCCGGCGATAGTTCCCTTAGCCGCGGTATCGATTAAACCCGTTCCTTGAATACCGAAAATCTCAATATATAAAATGGGTCGTCGCGGTGCACTATTATGTGGAGAACTCATCGAGGAACAGCTAATAAACTGCTCATACTCGACATTTGTAATCACGCTATCCGGTAAACAAATTTCCGGATTTTGTCCCGAGAAAACCATGGTCGCCCTACGCGGAATACGAATTTCTGGATTTTGTCCCGGAAAATTCATGGTCACCCTACTTTGTGCTTGACACTGACAAGAGCGATCAAAAGGTTTTTTACAAATAATGCAATATTTATTATTTATGTGGGGTGAACATGCATTATTACGCGAAAGAGTCCCCGGTTCAGTAGTACTGAGCGTTGTGTTTACCTTTACACAGTTCGAGCTCTTAGAATATACAGTACAAATAGGAAAACACAACTCGGGTAGAACGGCAGTAGAAATCACAGGAGAAACATCAATGTTACTCACCTGTGCAGCCGGATTACCGTCTGCTGTGTGCAGGGTACGCGAATTATTCTTTCGCGACATAGAAACAAGATCAACTGCGCTAAACTTCGAATTGCATTTTGGACAATTAGAACGTGTCACCCCGCTCTCGCCGCATCCGAAACACGATAATATCTTATTAGTATCTAGATTAATACTACTGTCTTTTGCATTTAATTTACGACACTGATCGCGATTATGTCCGTAATGTTTACAATAAACACAGAAACGTTTTTCTTTCTTGATGACTGGAGTCTTGTTGACGTCGACGTTTAGCGTGTCTTGACGAAGGGTAGGCTCCGTGGAACTCGTGGCTCGCTGAGGTGACGTCCGCGCCGTAGCCTGCGCATCCTTTTGAGGCGACTTGATACGTGCGCGTGTAGCAGCGGCGATGCCCTTTGAAGTGCCGACGTTTGGAGTTTCCTTTAAGGAATCCTCGATACTCCGAGTTTTACGAAGAAGGGTATTAAAGTCAGAGAATTCCTCTCTTCGTAATCTTTTTCTGATTCTATGTTTTAGAAGGCCGTAAATCATATCTAATTGAACCTTCTCACTTATGTCGCCGGTTGGCAGTCGCGCTAATTGAGCGCGCGCTGAGGCGATGAAGAACTCCGTACGCTCTTGAGCTTCTTGTGGTCTGGAAAACAGCTCTATGTATATACGGCTTGGTGGGCGGCTGCCACCAAAGGCACAACGTAAATATTGTATTGCTTCGTCCCATGAATTGAGCGTGGCCTTTACACCTTGCCACCATGTAGCTGCATCATGTGTTAGGAGCATTGACAGACCACGTAAACAGTTGGCTTCACTAACATTGGCGCAGTCCTTGTATGCCTCTACGGCATCTATGAATCCGTCGAGAGACTCGGTCGTCGTTCCGCTGTAACGAGCCTTGCATGCAGCGAAGTTACCTGATGCAGGTTGAGCAGACGGTGACGACGGCGTGGGTGCGGCCGGCGCGACGGCATTAGCAGCCGCGGGCGGACAAGATGATGGCCGGGCTTCGAGGACTAATGTGAGGAGTCGTTCGAAGTTATCGGCTTGCGCCTGTTGAAGGGACGTCATCATGGCGGACAGGTCACTCGCCGTGATGAGCGCCGTGGCCTCGGCCTGGGGCGCGCTGCGCCCCGCTGACTTTGGCGTCTCCATTGCGTCTTGTTCTGACTCCACGTCGTAAAAGTCGGGTTTCTGTTTGCTGCGCGTTGTCATACGCGGCATTCTACAGCACGTATGAAAACAACGATAGATGGTACCTGCGATTCACGAACCAGTTCTTCAAAACGCGCGCACGCACGCGTTTCCCACTCGTTGGGGCGCCAGTTTAACATACACACACAAAGTTATGTAAAAACAATAGGGTTTGGGGCGAAGATATAAGTTGTGAATTTTTGTACACTTTCGGTGCGCAGCTCAGTTGACGGATGTCACTTAATCTTGTCAAATTCAAACAAAGGTGCGCGCCGAATGGAAAGCTTCTAGAATAAAATGTAAAGAGTTTAAGGTTTGCGTTATAAGTAGGTATATTGAACTTTTCATAATTCCATATGCCTAGAGAGTATCATTATTAATCCTACGCAAACGAACTCTTCCGTAGTTTATCTTTCGATTAACTTTATCTTAAAGTAATATTATTATAAACTAGCTTTTGCCAGCGACTTCGTCCGCGTGGAATAATGACTTCCGGAAATTGAGGCACTAACTCTCATAGAGTTTAACCGATGTGCTCTTTCTTCTGCCGATTCTTGAGAACGCGTATTTCTCATTCAACGCGTTTTTCAAGACAATAGCGGGCGGACGCCGGCGTCTGCTTGGGGCTTGAATAACTAAAAATATATAACTACGTCTAATATATAAAATAATATATAATAAAACCTACTTCACTTAAAACTAAATACCTATAACTACTATAATTAATAATACCTATACCTATAATTAATAAAAGTACCTACGCTTTTACCTACTTAATATTAAAAAAAAACTGAACATAAATAAACCAAAACTTACCTACTACTAACTAACTACTACTAACCTATTACTACTTCACCTAAAAAGAAATCCTGTTTTCCCAACATTTCCCTTCACTGCTCTGCTCCTATTGATCGTAGCGTGATGAAAAGTATACTATAACCTGCCCAGTAGTATGAAGAACAATTGAAGTTGAACAATTGTTGTTGAAGTTTCGTTGAAATCCGTTGAGTGGTTTTTGTTTCTATAACGAACATACAGACAGACAGACAGACAGACAGACAGACAGACAGACAGACAGACAGACAGACAGACAGACAAAAATTTTACTGATTGCATTTTTGGCGTCAGTATCGATCACTAATCACCCGCTGATAGTTATTTTGGAAATATATTTCAAGTACAGAATTGACCTCTCTACAGATTTATTATAAGTATAGATAATAAAGAGAAAATATTTGATTTTTTGTATGTTTGTTTGTAACGGTTTCACGCAAAAACTGCTGAACTGATTTAAATGAAATTTGGCACATTACCAGGGGCCCAAGTCTGCTATTTCTATAAATTCGTCATTCCAACACGATCCCATTGTCATTTTGATAAAAGTTCCTAATCTGCTAAATTCATAATGGTCGATCATTGGTCGGTCAATGGTCTGAGAAAAACTACTAAATTTCATGCTAGATTTCATTTAATATATATTTTTACATGTTATTACGTATTAGTGTTTGCAATCTGAAGTAGTAAGAAGTTCGTTAATAGCAATAAACATTACATTTATTCATTTGTCATTATGTACGAGATTATTATTGTATGCCATTTCTTTCAATCGAGTGTCAGTGGTTGACCATCGAAAAGTCATAATGACGCCATTATATTAGTAGATTACCAAACTTGTCAAAATCGACAATTATGAAATCAATGCTAGACCATTCTGACACTATTGTAATAGCAGACTTGAGGCCCTGGATTAGGACATCGATTGCTTTTTATTCCGATATTCCCACGGGATCGAGACTTATGCGGGTGAAACCGCGGGGCGAAGCCAGTATTTGATAAAGCTGATTACTTTTTGAGGGGTACTCTCAAATAAATCCTGATAAGTACTTACAAATAGAGTATTTACAAAATGTATGCTTTATTTAGTCTTAAGTAATGGAGTTGTAATGTACGTTATTTGCCGTAGAGAACATTATATAAACTGGAACGTGCTTTTCGCTCAGATTGGCAGATGTGTGACCTTAGTATCCCTGTAATCTTTGGATTATTACTCTGTTTGGATAGATCTCTGCTGCTTACATATTAAGCCGTGAACTTAGTAATATCTAGAATATTGGAAGGCATTCAAATTCAAAATATTTTATTTCACATAAACCTACACGAGGACTTATGAAACGTGAGAAGTTAGGCGCACGGTTCTAATTAGTTGTTTCCTACTGTAAGCAATTACAAAATAAATCAAACTAGTTATTTCAATGTGAATTTAAGATTTTATTAGTACGCAACTTGACTAGTAACAGTAATTTGGTTCGATAAAACATGATAACGTATTTAAATATTATGTTATGATTAAATACGTAATAAAGTATATATAAATAAATATAAATAATTAATTAATTTGAATCCAAACACAAGTATTAATAAATAGTTACCATTTTATTTATATTAAACGTCCATCTATTGACTTAAAATTCGCGCGCTTTCCCCCACTTTTGTAACGTGGGCACAGAGCTGTTAAGTAAATCGAATACTGTTTTGCGGGGCAGTATTTTTTGGACTAGCGAATGGTTTAAACAAAAGTAAATAAGTATAATCTGTGTGTCTGACTACGTGTGTTGTTTAATGTAAAGTGTTAATAAATAAAAGGATATTTACCACAGTATAAGTGACTTTTCTTTCAGTTCAGAAGTGGGATATTTCACGTAAGTATATTTGCCTAACCTATATGTATTCTGTTACTTTTCAAATTACATAGTGTAAATCTTATCTTTATGTCGTGCATATTTGAACGTTAATTACTATACCTGATAGTCTTTTGGTAATGGAATCATACTAGCCGCTTTATAGTTGATTCATTTCTATTAAGATTGTCTGTGCTTTTATGATATTAACGGTCGTTGTGGTTTGAAATATAATCATTACGAAGTTACATTAAAATACGCCATTGCCAATTTTATACTTGGTGATTGTAACAGTAAAATATAAAAGTACCTTCCTGATTCATGTTTTGCTGTAATCTCTTTGTTAAAAGTATAAAAAAAAAAAAAAAAAACTATTAAATAGCCATTGAAGCCAAAAAATAAGATAAAAAAATAGCCATTTAGATGATTTAAAAGGATAGCTGTGTCCGTATATTATTTTTATTGACCAGGTCTACAAATGGATGACGATCGTGATGGAAGTTTGGTCCAACCGTCGCGAACCCCATCGCCACTGTTGGACAGGCAGGGCCGCAAGCGGAGCAGAAACCAGAGCCGCGGCCAGTGCAGCAGGCAGAGCCGCAGTCACAGCCGCAGGCTGGGCTGCAGGCATAGCCGCAAGCGCAGCCGTGTATGGAGCCCTGGTCACCGAATTCGACGGCTCGAGACGCCGCCGCCGGAAAGGATTGCAACACATCGGAGTCGCAGTCCAACCAGGGTGATCCCTGGTACACAGGAGAAGCGGCACGGCCAAAATTGCAGATCACGGTCAAGATGCAGCAGGAGCAACGGGGATCCACGTCGTCGACGAGATACCCGTTCATCAAGCAAAAGAACCAGTGCACGTGAGTCATTTCCTACAACTGATGTGTTTTCTAAATTTGCCAATTTTCTTGATCAAATCTCGAGTAGGGGTAGTGAAAAAATAAGTAATTTTAATGTAGTTCCAGAGTTCGACCCTTCTTCAAAAAATCAGAACATAAATAATTGGATACATAAAATCAATGAAATAGAAAGCATATATAATTGGACTGACCGACAAATCGTACATAATACTATACCTAAACTTACTGGTAATGCAAAGCGGTGGTACGAGGGTCTTACAACCATCAACTATAGCTGGGTTGAGTGGCAAGAAAAGCTCAAAGCAGCTTTTCCGTCCGATGAAAATTATGGTCAAATGCTTTCGGATATGTTGGACAAAAGAGCGAAGTTTGGGGAATCCTTAGAGGATTATTTTTATGAAAAGATGGCATTACTTAATAGGTGCGAAAGAGCAAAAGAGCGGTAGAGTGCGTGATCTTTGGCATAGACGATAGGGCCATTAGGATAGGAGCGGAAGCAGCACAGTTTGATAACCCTGACAAACTTTTGGCGTACTTACGCAATGCAAAAAGTATAACCAAAAGAAACGATAATACTCAAAGATCTTATAAGAAATTTCCGACTAAAGATAAAGCACCTGTTAATAATAAATCAAATACAATCAAGTGCTTTAATTGCAAGGAAGAAGGCCACGTTATGAATAAGTGTACAAAGCCATTAAAAAATGTACAAATTGTTCTATAATAGGTCACGATTCTAATGAATGTTATCGTAAGAAGGAAGATGCAAAATCTGTCTTAGAAATTTCAATTACCAAACCTAAAACTAATGATAAGTATGTACAAACGGTTTTTATCAACGGTCACAAAAAAGTAGGGTATTTAGATTCAGGTAGCGAATGTACGCTCATTAGAAACGCCGATGCTGTAGAAGTTTTAGGTATATGGGATAGAACTTATTCAGTGGCAATGACGGGTTTTGGTGGAGCGGTAGTTCATGCGATAGGTCGGTGCCCAGTAGTTTTGGAAATTCAAGGAGTCATTGTCGAATTAGATATTATTGTTGTACCTGATCATTTCTTGAAGTACCCATTGTTGGTTGGTCAGTCATTTACCGAAGCATTGGGGGTTAAAATCTTAAAAACCGATTATAAATTAATAATCTCCCGTGAATTTCCAGAGACTATTGGCGTGGTTAAACTATTTTCAAAAGACTCTTGTTCAATTCTACCCGGATGTTCTTACGTAGAGGTTGACACGTCTCCGAACATAACAGGGTCCATATTAGTATACGGCAGTTACAGGTCCATCCCTAATTTAGAACATAATATAGAAGGTGTTTACTCAATCGAAAATGGCAAAGGTGTACTATTAGTCGATAATATTTCCTCAAACGTTATAACTTTTAATAAAGACCAGCTGATAGCTAGAGGGCAATTTTTGCAATTAAAAATCATACGTTGTCCTACTATAAATAAGATTGATGTTGCAAGCCCTTTGGAACCATTTCATTTAAATGACTTGTGTCTGGACGATAGCTTAAACCGGAATCAGAAATTGCGACTATTGGATCTTGTAAATCGTTACCGAACTTGTTTTGCTACTAAATTGACCGAGTTAGGCTGTACTAATGTAGAGACAATGAACATTGATCTAATGGACTCCAAACCTGTAGTTTACAGGCCTTATAGGTTGTCGCATACAGAAAAACAAGAGGTTAGGGGTATGACTGATGAGTTACTACAATGTGGTATCATAAGAGAATCTTGTTCGCCGTTTGCAAGTCCAATTATTTTGGTAAAAAAAAAGAACGGCGAGAAGCGTCTTTGTATAGATTACAGGGCTTTAAATCGGAAAACTGTGAAACAACACTACCCTTTGCCTAGGATAGAGGATCAGATGGAAAGGTTAGCGGGGTATACTTTATATACAACTTTAGACCTAGCGTCAGGGTATTACCAAATAGAGTTAGCTGAAAGCGATAAACAAAAAACTGCTTTTGTCACACCAGAAGGGCAGTTCGAATTCAATAGGATGCCTTTCGGTCTGACAAATGCACCAGCGGTGTTTCAAAGAACTATCAATAAAGTTCTTGATAACTTAAGATTTGACACGGTCGTCGTGTACATGGATGACGTCCTTGTGCCTTCGGTTTCATTTGAGGATGGTCTTAAAAGGCTAGAATCAGTATTTAACAAAATTAGTAATGCAGGTCTTACATTGAAACTCTCTAAATGTAACTCTCTAAATGTAACTTCTTCCATTCAAAAATCGAATTTCTTGGTTTTGAAGTCTCGGGGAATGGTATAAAACCGGGGAAGTGTAAAATAGACGCGGTTGATAAATTTCCTACCCCTAAAGATGTCCATAATGTTAGGCAATTCCTAGGCTTGGCTAGTTTTTTTAGGCGCTTTATTAAAAACTTTGCCCTAATAGCTCGACCATTGACTCAATTACTAAAAAAAAATGTTACTTGGATTTGGGGCCAAGAAGAAGAGACCGCATTTACCCAGTTAAAAGAAAAGTTAGTATCTCGACCAATATTGAGTTTGTACAATCCTAGTGCTGCTACCGAGTTGCATACGGATGCCAGTAAACACGGTGTAGGTGGTATGCTTTTACAAAGACAGGATGATCAAGTTATGAAACCAGTCGCTTACTTTAGTAGGCGTACCTCACCAAAAGAGCAACACTTTTCATTATATGAATTAGAAACCTTGGCGGTTGTAAATAGTTTAACTAAATTTCGATGTTACTTGATAGGGTTAGAATTCACTATTGTTACTGATTGTAACTCTTTACGTGCCACTTTTACTAAAAGGGATATGATTCCGCGTGTTGCTCGCTGGTGGAGTATGATCCAGGAATTTGATTTTAATATAATTTATAAACCAGGGACTTCTATGATGCACGTAGATGCCCTAAGTAGGAACCCTTTGCAAGAAAATACTTCCAGTACCGACCCTGTTGATTTACAAGTTTTCCATATTACTTTAGATTGGTTAGCCACGGTTCAAATGAATGACGATGAGACGCAAAGGATTAAACGGGTTTTAGATGAAAAAGATTCAAACAAAATTAATTATACAAAACAAAATTTTATTTTAAAACGTGTAGTAGTTTACAAAATAACGGACGATGGACCTAGATGGTATGTGCCAAAAGGAGTTAGATGGCAAGTGTTACGTGCTTGTCATGATGATATAGGTCATTTTTCTTATGAGAAGACTTTAGACAAAATTAGAACAACCTACTGGTTCCCAAAAATAAACAAAATTGTCAAAAAGTATTGTCAAGCGTGTATTCAATGCGCTCACGGAAAGGTACCTGCTGGAAAGCGGTCAGGGTTTTTACATCCAATACCGAAAATATCTGAGCCTTTCCACACCATACATGCGGACCACCTAGGTCCGTTCAATGAGAGCAAAAGAAAGAATAAGTACATATTAGCCATTATTGACGCGTTCACGAAGTTTATTATCCTTAAGCCTGTTAAAAATACGAAAACCCACACAACTATTTCAGTTTTTAAAGAATATTTTAGTTTGTTCGGTGTACCTTCTCGAATAATTACAGACAGAGGCACTACTTTCACGAGCTCGAAGTTTAGGCAGTTCTTGTCAGAAAAAAGTGTGAAACATATTTTAAATGCGGTCGCTACTCCTCGCGCTAACGGTCAGGTAGAGCGTTATAACAGGACGGTATTAGATTCATTAACGGCCATGACCTTCGGAAAAGACGAAAGACTATGGGATGAGTATTTGCTACAAGTACAATGGGGTTTAAATAATACCACCAATAAATCAGTAGGTAAAACCCCAGCTCAATTGCTATTTGGGTTGCGGCTAAAGTGGTTGAGTGAGAGTGGACTGGCTTTATCAGTTCAGGAAAGTGATGATACTAATATCATTAACGTAAAAGATATTAGAAGCGAAGCATTAGACAAAATAGTACATACTCAGGAAAAGCAAAAGCAAATCTTTGATAAGGCTAGAATTCCCCCGCGTCAGTTTCATGTAGGACAGCTAGTTAGGGTAGAAAGAGAAGTAGGTCAGAAAGGGAAGAGTAAGAAATTAGTTCCAAAATGTCTAGGCCCTTACCGCATTACCAAAGTATTACAGAATGACAGATACGAAGTAGAGGACACGCCTATCACAAAAAAAAAGGGTAAACAAAAATATGTAGGAATTTTTTCGGTAGACAAAATTTACCCTTGGCTTGTATACCAGTCGGTTGATGAGATTAATGAAGAGGTTGATGGTAACCATTCGGATATGGATACAGACCACTAAATTGTGGAAGTATTTCAATGAATTAGTGTGTTGAACACTTTATGAATATAAGTGAGTTTCTTATAGAAGGCCAGTTTCGTTATTAGTAGTTCGCAACCTAACTAACTAACTATACTTGTTGAATCAGATATTATTATTAGCTTAGTTAATCAGATAGTATAGTAGTAGAGGACACACGCCTTTAAGAGGCTACAATCTGCTTTTATGGCTAGTATGGTAGTATGGCTAGTATGGCTAGTATGGTAGTATGGCTAGTATGGCTAGTATGGTAGTATGGCAGTATGGTAGTATGGCAGTATGGTAGTATGGTAAAACACCACTAGTTGGCGAGATTCAACTAACATGATAGTATTACAGTATGGTAGGATGATAATATTGTGATATGGTAATATGGTTCCAGTAGTGAAATGGGACGAGTGTAAATTGTGCATTAAGATTTTCGGAAAGGAATTGAAATTGGTTCTATTTTTAGAAAACAATGTTAATGTACTTAGTTGATTGTTATTGGCAGATTGGTTAAAAATGGATTGTTGATGATAATATTCACTATTATTAAATTGTTGTTACTTAATATTTAACATAATTCAGATGAACCATAAATCATTGGAAAAAGTATTGTTATTATGTTTTTGTTTAATTAGTATCCATCTAGTAATGAAAGAAATGTATTACATTATTTAAGCCAATTTGTTGTATTTTGTGTGTTTATTTTGTTTTTCATACACTAAGTTGTTTGTACTTATTTTCATTTCTTTTTTTTATACTTCGCGAGGGCGCGACTTATAGTTAGGTCAGGATGGACGAATGTAAGCAATTACAAAATAAATCAAACTATTTCAATGTGAATTTAAGATTTTATTAGTACGCAACTTGACTAGTAACAGTAATTTGCTTCGATAAAACATGATAACGTATTTAAATATTATGTTATGATTAAATACGTAATAAAGTATATATAAATAAATATAAATAAATAATTAATTTGAATCCAAACACAAGTATTAATAAATAGTTACCATTTTATTTATATTAAACGTCCATCTATTGACTTAAAATTCGCGCGCTTTCCCCCACTTTTGTAACGTGGGCACAGAGCTGTTAAGTAAATCGAATACTGTTTTGCGGGGCAGTATTTTTTGGACTAGCGAATGGTTTAAACAAAAGTAAATAAGTATAATCTGTGTGTCTGACTACGTGTGTTGTTTAATGTAAAGTGTTAATAAATAAAAGGATATTTACCACAGTATAAGTGACTTTTCTTTCACTACGGAGTAGAGCCGGTGAGAAACCCCACGGTTACTCTTTTAAAAATATTTGGCTTATAAAATGATTTCAAATTAAACTATTAGTTTTTTAATAGGCCTTTCAACAAGTTTGTACTAGGTACTTAGCAAAATAGTAAATGGGCCCCGATTCTGTTGTTCACAAACTAAATTAAATTTAAGTTCAGTGCATCTTTTTCCTTCTATTTCATTGTGAAAAGGACAGAAGATAAATATTAGTTTAGTCCTGTCAAATTAGATAATCCATAGACAAGTTTAGACGTGATTAAAAAATTGACTACTAAAAATACGTCAATTTACGTCAGGCGCTGACTAATTTGACAGGACTAAACTAATATTTATCTTCAGTCCTTTTCTTAATGAAATAGAAAGAAAAGGATGCACTGAACTTAAATTTGGTTTAGTTTGTGAACAACAGAATCGGGGCCATGGTCAACAAATCGAAGCATCTATGAGTCTACAATGTTTCAGTGTTCTCCGAGTATCTAATTATAGCTATTCAAGTAGCTAATGTTACTTATCGTTTACCTCGTATGAAGTTCAGGGTTTCAGAGGACTCTGAATGTGGCATTAGCATTAAGTACATAACATAAGTGTAAATAGCTTATAATGTTTCAACTGCTGTTATAGATAGTGCAGACCACGAAGACGCGCCTTCCGAATCGTTAGTGTTTATCGCTAGTTAATTCCATTAGTGTTTTAGTTCTTTCGATACACTCTAATTACCCACTAATAATAATTCGTGTGTATTTACAAAACTAAAACACTAGCGGAATGTTGCACACTTCTGCTGTAAGCATTAGGAAAAAGAGTGGGGCGCGTCTTCGTGGATTGCACTATCTATAAACAGGATTCCTTTTTGTTAGACAAAAATATACAAATATTATTCTTCCGTTTGAAATTGTCTACATAGGATTTTTTTGTAATTTACATTTTGATTAGTTTACATCATTGTATTTTGGAGGCCTGTAGGGTAATTGCGTAACATACTACCTATAATAGTAGCAATCAATGGCTTTCATTTTAATAGTTCAACAACATTCATTGCGATATATAAGTTGTTGAGCAGACAATTTTTTCGAACATATAATAATTATAAAAAAAAAAAACGTTTATTTTCTCCACCACATAATGAAAAGGTAGCAGGTACAATACATGATTGTGTATACATAAATACATTGATGTTGTGGAGACTGGAGCCTGTACTAGGAATACCTGTGTCACAGGTCTCCAGGCCTCCAAACTACACGGACAAGTCACACTGATACAGACGTCTATTAACAGATGCTAATGTTAATGGGATGAAAGATAAAAAGAAAAAACAAAACTAATGTAAAAAATGGAAAGTAAAAATCAAACAATTAATTAACTAAACAGAAAAGTAGGGTATGTGGGTGTGGGTGTGGGTGTTGGTGTGGGTGTGTGAGTGTGGGTGTGTGGGTGCGGGTGCATGGGTGTGGGTGCGTAGTGAATGTGTATGTGATATTCAAAACTTGTCTTAATATGGTATACCACTTTAGGACATGTCAAGCTGCTTTTTATGAGATGACTTCCAAGAGTCTCTCAGTGGCTTCATAATCATGAGATTGAAGCCAATTTTTGACTATATTTTTACAATGAAATAAAGATAAGGAGTAGATGGAAATGGCTTTATTGACTTTGTTGTAAAGGTAATCTCCTAGGAAACAAAAGAATCTACGGCTGAAGCTAGTTTTGAAGGACCTAGATTTACAGACTGTGTGTTTGCGTCTCTTGTTCAGGATTTCAACAGGATTATAAGGAAGTTGAGTATGCCTACGAATGATAGTGCCTAAAATGAATAATTGGCGAACTGTCAGTACTTTGCACTGCTGGTAAAGTTCTTTCGTTGGGAACAGAAAGGGAAGTTTACGACCAACTTTAAGAACAACTCTCTGAGCTCTCTCCAGCCTCAGCAAAGATGTCTTTAGGGCTCCGCCCCATGCCGTTATGCAATATGATAGGATTGACTGAACTAATGCATAATATACGGTGTCAATGGTCTTAGTTTCCGCCACATGGCGTAGATTCTTGAAAACATATATCAATTTCCGGGTTCTTGCTGTAAGTGCGTCTATGTGTGGCTGAAAACTAAGACGATCGTCAATCAGAATACCCAAATATTTGATAACAGCCGTTTTTTTGAGAATAGGACATGAGCAACGATTGCCTTGCAGCAAGCAGTGGATTAACAATATCCTTCAAAATTGCAAAGCAATTACCTCAGGTGCTGGAGACCTGTGACACAGGTATTCCTAGCACAGGCGCCAATCTCCACAACATCAATGTATGTGTGTGGAAACACATTTATCGAATAATGTGTTTATAAATAATACATCCCGAGAAAGAAAGTGTAGGAAAATTTTAACCTCGGTTATATAAATAAAATAGTTTCAGTTGGTACCTTTACCATTTTTATTATTTTGGTAAATAACAAATTTATCTGACGTTCAAACCATAAATTCAGAATGTCGATAGAGCAATCTCTTTTATAGTACAACTGTGAAATAACAAATGAGTCAATATCGCTTGCGAACGTGCTCTATATTCGAGAAACCCTTCAAGGTGAAAAATGGAGGCAATTCAATAATAAAATACTTTTTTTTTAAAGAGTAAGCTTTTAGGATTTGTTTGAAAATAATCGCGGTGTTTAAAACTTCATACTTTCAGAGTGAGTGAACAATTGGTCTTCGTTTATCATTGAGTACTTCGAATCATTCATTAAAAGACTTAAGTTTGATTCAGGCTGATGACTTATTCCTAGAACAATTAGTGCCAAAGTTGTATTGGATAGAGTAGCCAATCAACAAACGTACTTAGTCGTTATGTAGTTAGGGCCAGTCAAGAGTTCTAGGGTTTTAAATTCGAATTGTGTGCGGTTAGTTGAATGATGTTCGAACAGAACTTCGCAGAAAAGTTAAAAAGGGTGAGTTTATCCCAGTTTAAACTAATACTACGATGTAAAATTTGTGAGTTTGTATGTAGATGTTAATCTTCTTAAATTTATATTATGTTACAACAAGAAATTTCACGCGAACGAAGTCACCGAAATAAGCTAGTTAAAAAGAAATGTAGATATAAAGTTAGTCTTAAGTAGATTGTTACCTGTTGAAGTATTGACGTCAGTTCGCGTTGTGTTCAACTCGTTAGCAGTTTTCGCAAAGAGGTGTTGCGAGGCGGCAATATTTCTTCAAGATCTTATGACCTTTTAGGGGTATAAAGGATTTATTATAAGCACTTTTTATATGAAATTGCTCTCGTTATTGGTTTTCAAGCTGTGTGATTTATTTGATGGTTCAAATCGGTTTATTGTTGATCGGTAAGTTTGAAAAAAGTAATTGACCGTCAACGGAGGTCTGGAAAGTATTTTTTTATTGGATATTGTTTTCACTTAATAGGAGAGCTTATGAAAACAGCTATACCTTATCCGTGATTATTGAAAAATTGCTTAGATAAACCTACATAATACGATAGGTAAGTTTATCTTAGCGTTTGCTTTATTAAACTAAGCGCAAAAACAAAATTTCGCCTGCGCAAACTTACTTTTTCGTACCTAATTCAAAAAGATTAATCTCTTTGCTAAGCCCTGGCGAATTTTATCGCCGATAAAAAAGTATGAACATCAGCAACGCAATTTGTGACTTAATTGACTTTTTATTGAGACCGTGGAAGTTACTCCAACTTCCCAGGCCCGGCTAATAGATGTCACTAACCCGTATTTTTGTTTCAACAGGTTTTTATGGTTTCGTAGTTTTTACGGCCATCCAATTTGCTTTAGTTCGATTTCCTTTGATTGTCATTTGATATCATATGGAATTATGGATAGAGCTATCCTACAGCCTTATATCACGACAACAACATCTTTAGTTTTGGCCTCCAAGCTAATTTATATACATGACATAAGCTCGTATGTGTTCAGGTTCAGTGATATAGGGCAACGAAACATACAGGGTGACCTGTTACCATGGATTTAGTACCTACATGATTCTGAAAACTAGAAATTTTTCGTCGGCTATTAAAAAAAAAATTGCTGTTCCATACATTTTGACCGCGTAGGTTGATACTTTATAGGAAACAGCAGTTTTTTTTATAACCGGCCAATTATTTCTTCGCTCGACTAGAATCATGTGCTGAATTCCTGAAGGCCAATTCTCGTAATTTAAAACGTTCAAAATCTAGTCGCAGTCTCATCTCGGCAACAAACAAATGTCAAAAATTTGTCAAAATGTAGGGAAATTTGAAGTATTTTTGACAGATTGAGACTGAGATCAGACTGTGAACGTTCTTAAAAATTACGAGAATTGCCCCTCTCTGGTTACAATTTGCGCGTCGTGTCCCTGTCACACTGTATATTTATGTATTTAACACAGCCTTAGACATATTTAAGCCCACTACAGTAAATCTACAAAAAAAAAGTAGTACATTTCTATAAGAATAATCTCAAGACGGTCACCATATTATAATCGGTACGTTTGCATCGGGCGTCGTGTGTCGTACAACAAATCGTCCGCCAGGACGAATGCGTATCGATCAGACGACAAGGTCAGGGGCAAGATATGCCACAGACTAGATCGGCATAGAAGGACAGCTCCATACAATGAGCAAAAACCCACAAAATAAAATAAAAATAAAATAATAATAATAATCGTTTATTTATAAAAAGGGAATACATTTACAATGAATAGCTTAACAATTAAAATAGCGCACAGTTGCTAAGTTGCCTGAACTAGGTTGAACCTGTGCTTCAGGCTAGAAAGTGCATAAATACTTAATGTAATAAATGAACAATGATTATAACTTTAAAAAAAAACTAAATTAAAAACTTAGGTAAATAAAAAGTAAAATAGCATGTTAGCAGTTCTATTTGCAGACACTAAGTAGGTCTTCTGTTTGTGCATAGTCGATGGTTAGTAAATAATTAAGTACAATTTTCTTACAGCTATAGTAATTTAGTTTATAGATACTTAGTTTTCTATTTAATCTATTGTACAGGAATGGGCCTAAGAATGTTAAAAATCTTTCTACAAAGACATGTTTTGAGGTTGCATTAGACATGCATACTAGATCATTCCGTCTCTTGTTAGTATTGTAGGCAAGCATGGTGTGCTGTTTTAATACTAAGTGCATAATCAAAAGCTGGCGAACAGTTAGTACATTGCAGATTTATATAGCAGATCAGTGGGAAAAAAGAAGGGATGGAAGTTTGCTACCTTTAAAACTGCTCTCTGAGCTCTTTCAAGAGGAAGCAAATTAGTTTTTGGTGCATAGACACGCTTACACACGGCTACACACCAAGCTATACCGTTCCAGTTTTAGCTGACCTCGCACTGTACAGGTTTTTCGTACAATCAGAAGTCAGCTTATACTGGTTATGTATAGCTTGATGTGTAGCCGTGCGTACTGTAAGACCTTCGCTGTCTTGCAGTACAGGGATTGGTCCCTGTACTGCAAGACAGCGTGAAAGGCATATTCAGTAACAATTATCTCGTAACTATTCCTAGTAATTATAGAATTGATAGGTACTATTACTGTTACATTATGATGGGGTCAGCTTTCCGAGCGGACTTCCTGCTCTTTTTCTATTCTCTTAAATATAAAAATAATGTTTATATCTCCTAATGTATGCTAAACATTCGCAGAGTTCGGATTAGAACGCCCTTTAGGTAGACCCTAATCTATAACTTACACCGCGAGTCCTCGAGTTGTCATTACTTTTTTAGAGATTGCCGTGTGTACCTACGCCTCTATTTATATATTTATTTATTTATAACTAGCTTTTGCCAGCGACTTCGTCCGCGTGGAATAATGACTTCCGGAAATTGAGGCACTGACTCTCATAGAGTTTAACCGATGTGCTCTTTCCTCTGCCGATTCTTGAGAACGCGTATTTCTCATTCAACGCGTTTTTCAAGACAATAGCGGGCGCGGCGACCGTTACACAAAAGTAATCCTTATAGCATGATTCAGTATTCACGCGCGATGGCTTATTAGCGTATTTCGTGTATAACTTTGGTGTTTCTGTACCGATATCTATGATTCTTTTTTATTACTTATGTAATAATGTTAACATTTTTTAATTAGGGATGAGTGATAGTGTTATAAACGTAAGGGTAGATAAATATAATCAGAAAGCTCCGAACTGCTAAGCTATCGGGAGTTACACGTGTTATTGTGAGTCAACCATAAAAGATAGACATTTGCTGTCGTGGAATATTTTTTATATAATTTTAAGGAAAATATTTCCGTCATACATGATTTCTGTGTAGCTTTAACCATTAAGGCTGCACACGCGACGAAAGCTTAAAAAATGGAGTAAGTTCTCCTGTTTTCCCAACATTTCCCTTCACTGCTCTGCTCCTATTGATCGTAGCGTGATGAAAAGTATACTATAACCTGCCCAGGAGTATGAAGAACAATTGTACCAAGTTTTGTTGAAATCCGTCCAGTGGTTTTTGTTTCTATAACGAACATACAGACAGACAGACAGACAGACAGACAGACAGACAAAAATTTTACTGATTGCATTTTTGGTGTCAGTATCGATCACTAATCACCCGCTGATAGTTATTTTGGAAATATATTTCATGTACAGAATTGACCTCTCTACAGATTTATTATAAGTATAGATAAAGATAAGCACACCAACAGCACAGTCACTTACAATTCATATTAAATATCATCTAAAATTAGCATTTCAGTAACCATGCAAATAACAGGTATGCATGACATCTAACTTTAAAAATATTAGAGACAAAGGAGAAAAATAAAAAGTGTGTCTAGTAGATCTTCAAGAACACTACAAAAACAAACCAATTTGAGCTACATAGACGTGCACTCTTCACACTGTCTAAATAGGGAACGTCTGTATGAAGCAAAACTCATGGAGAAAATATCAATAGGAAAATCTGACAAGTTGGACCTTTCATTATATTGCCTTGCTATACGCGTTAGTGGGCTGTTAAATGTGGTATTTAAGGTGGATGTAGGCAATTTAAAAATACGATGATCACGCTTACTACGTTGGCAAGGCCTAAAGTTAAAATGGTTTACCAATTGTGCATCGATGGAGCCGTTTATAATTTTATACAGTAATAGTAAGTCAGAGTGGCTACGTCTTTCTTTTAAGCTTGTCATTTTAAAGTGCTTTAACCTGTCATTGTAATCAGGTATAGCTTTACGGATCCCATTCTTCACACATAAATACCTAACAAAACGGGCCTGAACAGATTCAACACTATTAGAATAAGTTGAATAATAGGGCGACCAAATAGTGGAACAATATTCCAAGGAGCTCCTTACTAGTGCGTTGTAAAGCAAAATAATGCTACTATAATTACGAAAAGGTTTCGACGTTTGGTTTATAAAGCCAAGCATTCTTTTAGCCTTAGTCACTATACCATCTATATGATCGCGGAAAGATAGCGATGTATCGAAAAGTACCCCCAGGTCACGGATAACCGACACTGTTCAGTACTGATCCACCAATATGATAATCCTACTAATATTATAAATGCGAAAGTTTGTATGTATGGATGTATGGATGTTTGTTACTCTTTCACGCGAAAACTACTGAACGGATTTTGATGACACTTTACAGTAATATAGCTTATACATCAGAATAACACATAGGATACTTTTTATCCCGATATTCCCACGGGATCAAAACTTACGCGGGTGAAACCGCGGGGCGCAGCTAGTCAAATTTAATGCAATTAACTTTATTAGTAAATGTAATTGTCTGGCATTTTTTAACATTGAGCGTCATTCTGTTGTTCAAACACCATTGCTGAAGGACATCAAGATCTCTTTGAAGGTTCATACAATCACTTAGGTCCAATATCCTACAGTATATCTTTAAGTCGTCAGCGTAGGCTAAACAATTGCAATTTATAAAATCTAAAAGATCATTCAAAAATACCAAAAAAAGCAAAGGGCCCAACTTAGAGCCCTGTGGAACACCAGAACCAGGAGAAAAAGGTACAGATTCATAACCCGCTAAGGCAACTATTTGAGAACGATTAATTAAATAGTTCTCGAACCACCGCAACAGAGAGCCATGAATACCAGCGTAATTCAATTTCATAGAAATAATTGAGTGATCAACGCGATCAAAGGCTTTTGCAAAATCTGTGTAAGCAGCGTCAACCTGGCGTAGTGTAAATAAGTATAAAAGCAGCATAAATAAGTAAGTTAGACATAGTCGAACGGTTGGATACAAAACCATGTTGCTTCAAACTAATAATATGACGGAGGTGGGAATAAACTACATTGTATATGAGACCCTCAAACATCTTTGCAAATTGTGATATAATAGAGATTGGTCTATAGTTAGTTACGTCATTCATACTACCAGACTTATGTATGGGGATAATGTGTGAGATTTTCCATAAAAATGTGTGCGTTCGCCGGTTTTCGTTCATTGTATGGAGCCAGCCTTCTGTATCTATCTATTCTGTCTTATGCCGTGATAAATTGACTCCGTCTGTCTGTCGGGCGGTCTCGTAATGACGTGTGACGTCACGAGATATTTACCAGCTGAGGTTTGACAGGCGACAATAGGGTGATTGATTAACTTGTTCCTGTCTAGGAGGGGTTGCTACGCGTTCCAATCACAGTTATATTGGTACCAAATCGCACTAAAATAAATTTAGTAGGTGCACACTGAAGCTGTATCTAGGGTTACTTATTTTTTTTGCTTACCTACAAGTTTTTTTTTTTAATATAGTCCGTTGCTCATATTTCCATAAAGTAGGTACCTCACTTAAAAGTAAAACTGCAAAAATGCAGTTTTACTTTTAAATGAGGTACTGCAAGAATACCTTCACGAAAAATTAAAATATTAAACAAGCGGTACTTTTTGATAAGAATAGAATAGAATAGAATACTCTTTATTATGTACCTACACCATATAAATTACAGACATAAATATAGAAATATTACAAATGGTGACACAATGGGCGGTCTTATCGCTAAACAACAAAATAACACAACAACATAATTATTTACAAAACATTAACTATAAGAACAAAACAATGAACAAGGATACTTTGTCAGCGAAAGAGTAGTTTTTATTTCTTCTTTCGCAAACCTCTTCAGTAAACTTCGCAAGCTTCTTGGGAAAATATGCAGCTGACACAATTTATATTTTATATCACGTTAGCAAGGGAACTTACATTTAAAATACGTTCGTAAATTCTTATGTTGTTAAAGGTATTATTAAAGTCGGTGAAAGCCGAAAGATTGAACCGATTTCGGCCGTTGGCTTTGCATTAGATTTCGCGAATCGGAAAGGTTGAATTGGAATTTTGACGAAGGCGTAATAGAAAAAACCACATTATAAAGATGTAGTATCGCAAGGCAAAGCAAGACAGGCACGACACGACGGAACGACGCGATTCTGGTAAAAGAATTTCCTTGAAATTTTCATAGAAATTGTTCTTCTAAAGTCGCGTCGCGCCTGTCCGCGGGAGCCTTTGAAATACATTAGCAGTAAATGCAAAACCATGCATTCAAACTCAAACTCAAAGCATTTATTTCAATTAAACCATTTCCAGGCACTTTTGATTTGTCAAAATTAACTAGTCGGTCAGTTAGTCAGAAAGTTGAAGCTAGTTGCCCATTCCAAAACGTAGATCTCTTGGGGAAGATCGGGCAAGAAACTCCAAGGACACTCTTTTAAATTAAAATATTACAAAATCCTGAGTACAGTATTCTTGTTGCTTCTATATGTGAGAACAATGTTATGAAGAAACAATTCAAAAAGGTTTAAGATTAAAAAGAAGCCCTGGCAGCTAAGATATGACCAGTCGCAACTGACAGCGCCCATTATTTCAAGGCATAGAAGAAGTTATGGTCATTCTCACAGAACAGAAAAAACAGGTAATTCTCATACCTTGACACCGTTGCAAAACTTTGCGTTGCCATTAATTTGTCTCAACGCGTCATAAATAAAAAAATCTCTTTTCCTACTGCATTGAAAGACTTGAGGTCGCCGCATCATGTATTTTTCTTTAATACTTATCTATTAGCCGTCATCTCGGTAGCCACCCCCCCATTCTAACCATATCATCATTCACACAGTCCATCCATCGTTCTTTGGTCTTCCCCGACTTTTATAGCCATCTACATTCACAGCATAAACTTTCTTCACAACATTTTCCTTAATCCTACAGAAAATTCTCTTATATGGATAAAAAAAAAACATCTAAGTACAAGATTAATGGATATGTCACTGAAATTATGTTCTGCAGACGATAGGTTTTTGTCACAAAAATGTATAATGTACATTATTTAGGCTTGCCTTAATTATTAGTCTAGACTGATCGGCTTACATAGATATTATATCTAGCCCTGAATTACATCAGATATTATCATTATGTTGTTAGTGGAGGAATATATTTATACACGATTACATTCAGAGTTCATAAATGCTAACTTAATATAACATTTCAATATTTCTTATTAGTTATAGAATAGAATAGAATACTCTTAAATCTCTCTCTTCTATCTCTTTTCTTCTTCCCTTCTCTCTTACTCTTTCTCTTTTCTCTTCTCTTTTCTATTCTTCTCTTACTGTTTCTCTTACTCTCTCTTTTTATCTTCTCTCTTTTCTTCTTATATACTTTATCTTCTCTTTCTCTTCATCTTTCTCTCTTTCTTTACTCTCTCTCTCTTTATGTTTAAGTGCAAAGCTCTTTAACCGAGTATAAATCCAGAAACCAGGCTACTAGGAGAAATTCATGCTGGAACAAACCCAATAACACTTTTCCCGACCTGAGATACGAAGCCAGGACAACAAGCTTAAAAGTCACCATTAGAAATGCTTATAGTACTAATTTAATTTTAAATTAAAGTTTTAACTTGCCTCCTAGTTTTCACAAGGAAAAACAAACAAAATAATGCAAGTTTTCAGCTATCTACAATGCTAAATGCTAGAAACTTAAGAGGTTTTGAATAAATCTTCATTATTCTCTTTGTTTGATTGTGCAGATGGTAATCGTACAGGTACCGGCTGTATTTGAAGTATTGTTGTTATTCGAATGGACAATGAGCAAGTGGGGTTGAAAAGAAATGTTTATACAGGCAATGGAGCTGGTATACAAACATTCACGTAAAAGGGTTTATAAATCCTCAGACCCTTTTGTTGTGGCTCAAGGTCGAAGGATGAGAGGCTTTCGTTCAGATGAATATGGAATAAATAAAAAATATGATAAGCATACTCAAAACGTATTTGAATTTATTACATTAAAAGTTAAAAAAATTGCACAGACACAAAAAAATAGTGCTTTATCAAACTCCACGTCTCTCTGCATGTCTGTTTATTAAATAGCGAACTTATTGCTCGAGAACTGCTGTGTTTTTTTAATGAATTCATAGACCATAATATTTTCTGGATAGGTTTCAGTAAATAACTAAACCCAGACGACCAGAGGGGCAATTCTCGTAATTTTAAGAACGCTTACAATCGGTAAGCCGATTCTCGTAATTTAAAACGTTCAAAATCTAGTCGCAGTCTCATCTCGGCGACAAACAAATGTTAAAAACTTGTGAAAATGTGGGGAAATTTGAAGTATTTTTGACAGATTGAGACTGAGATCACACTGTGAACGTTCTTAAAAATTACGAGAATTGCCCCTCTGATCTGACTCAATCTGTCAAAAATACCTCTAATTTAGGGTAATCAATAGGGTAGGTTTCAAATCAATGTCAAAAACTTGTCAAAAATGTATTGATTTGTCGCTGAGATGAGATTGCGACTAGATTTTGAGCGTTTTTAATTATGGGACAATTCCCATAATTAAAAACGAATAATTTAATTATTTGTTTGTAATTTTGAACTCTTTTGTAATGTGTCCTAATAGATATAGATTCCGAAAATAGTCTGTTAAATGAAACTCATTGTTACAACAGACTCTTTAGCTGAATAAACAATGAAAGTATTCCTGTTATTAAGTATTCGCGTCATCTATACATATAATAAAATCGTAGGAAAGTCAAAACTGTACATTGAATATTTTTTAAAAAGAATACTTGGGGCGTGATCTACAATCGATATCGAAGCCAAAAATATAGTTTTGAAAATTTTTGTCTGTTTGTCTGTTTGTCTGTTTGTCTGTCCGGGATAAACTCAAAAAGTACTGCATGGATTTACTTCAAATTTTGCATGAATATTACTAAGAGGTCAGGTCAACATATAGGCTACATATTATCACGCTATCACCTACGGGGGAGGAGCTGTGAATCGTTATTTTTCTTACGCATTCTGTGACAGCGTGTAATCTAACGACGCATATTTAAATGTTGTTTTTGAGTAAGCCATGCTGTTATCTAGCTTTTTACACTATAAAAACTACGCCATTTAAGTAACTTAGGCAGAGAAATATAGTTTAATGAATGTTAGTAGTATAAAGACAATTTTAAAACAGCGCCATCTATGAGATTTCATAAAAATCAAATCAAGTTACATGTTAACATTTTTTGGAAATTAATAATTTAAATTTTATCATGTTGGCGAGGTAAGTAGTTAGTTATTCTTAAAATTCATAGATGGTGATGTGCATTTTCTTCTTATAAGTTGTATCGTATAGTTCGTTTTGACAAATTCAAGTTCCAACAAAACCCTTAAAATCTTAAGCAGAGTTGAGGAAGACAATTTAAAAAAAATGCGGTGTTAAGTATTACAAAAAAGTTATGTTCATTGATGATGATCATTTCATTTCATGACACCCTCGCGAGGCTAGCGTCAGTGACAGTCCCAGCCGCATGCGTCATCTGTTTGCCGTCATCTTGGTGTTTTGTGGAGTCGCGAACCCGGTAGCTTTGTGGGAGAAGTATCGCTATCATCTGTCTGAAGATTTTCTACGAGCTTTGAGGCGTGCTACTGGAGACGAAGTCGAAGTAATTGATGAACGCGTGCTGAACACCTGTCTCAGTTCACTTCAAGATGTGGTCATTTCTATCGGCGGCAATCCACTGATCGAATATGGGTTACTAGCTCCCCAATCATCACCGTATCAAGACCGTGGAAATCGGGAGTATAACGCTGAGACAAATTACGATCCGGGCGAAATGATCACCATACGAAATGACCATGTCGCTTTGTTCTCTTCAGAGCAAAAACTTTATGACACCGTCCTTGAACGCGTTGGGCAAAACCAGGGTAAAATGTTTTTCTTGGATGCTCCTGGTGGAACAGGAAAAAACATTTGTCACCACTGGCATACTTGCAGAGGTCAGGAGGCAAGGCAAAATTGCTATTGCTGTAGCGTCATCGGGAATCGCTACCACACTGCTTCCGAGTGGCAAGACAGCACATGCCATGTTTAAAATTCCCATCGATTTAGGAGCGCCGAAACGCCTGTTTGTGGTGTGTCACGTAACAGCGATAAGGGACACGTGCTCAAGGATTGCTCTCTGATCTTATGGGATGGGTTTACGATGGCCAATAGGAAGGTAGTTGAGACCGTGGACAGAATCCTGCAGGACATCCGCAGGAACGAACATTTGATGGGTGGTGTCACACTTCTGTTCAGTGGTGATTTTCGGCAAACGCTTCCCGTGGTGACGCGGGGCTCGAGGGCTGACGAGGTGAATGCTTCGTTGAAACGATCTTCGTTGTGGTCACAAGTTCGTACGCTGCGCTCGACCATTAATATGAGAGCTCGGCTCGGCGGCAATGCACGTGCTCAAAAATTTTCCGATGTCCTTCTAAGTCTTGGCGAAGGCACTCTACCAGAAGAGATAGGTGGACAGGTGGTGCTTCCAGAGTCTCTCGGTAGAGTGGTATCCAGCTTAGAAGAATTAATTCGCTGTGTGTACGGGGACATCAGTCGTATACCGCACCAGCAGAATTCTTGGGTGTGTTAGCGGGCCATTTTGATGCCCAAAAATGATCAGGCTGCAGCAATTAACGAATGCATTCTCTCGGAAATTGAGGGCAATAAAGTGGTCTAAGCCTCGATAAACACTGTTGTCGAGCAAAATGACGCCACACATTATCCCGTGGAATTTCTGAGCTCCCTGTCAGCAAGTGGACTTCCAGCGCATACCATCAAGCTGAAGGTCGGTGTTCCGATTATGCTTCTTCGGAACCTATCTCCTCCGAAGTTGTATAACCCGCCTTAAAGTCATCTCGCTCCACAGACACACCATTGAGGCGGAAATTCTTACGGGTTGTGGCGTCGGCGAGGCAGTATTTATACCACGCATTCCCTTCATACCTCATAATTTCCCGTTCCGGTTCAAGCGCGTACAGTTCCCCGTGAGTGTTTGCTTCGCGATGACCATCAATAAGTCGCAGGGGCAGATACTGAGGGCAGCGGGTGTCGACCTCAGGACAAGTTGCTTCTCACAAGGGCAACTGTACGTCGTTTGCTCCCGCGTCACCAGTCCTGACTCTCTTTACATTTTGGCTCCTGGCAACATAACTACCAACGTAGTTTATAGAGAAGTGTAGTAAGGTATGATACCTTTGTACGTATTTTTACTCTTTTGTGTCCTGGAATGTATTCCTGCATTATTTTCTCTATTTCCTTCAGTCACATCTTATGACTGAACTCAGCAGGATTCCCATATAACTCTCTTCACTTGCTTCGCTTGCAAAAAAAACTTATATTTTAATGCTATTTTAAAAGTTGTGTACTTATAATGCTATAGCGACACTGGCATCTTAGGTATTTTTGGTGCTGTAGAGCCTTCACGCAGACGACGTCGCGGGCAGCAGCTAGTGTAGAATATTCCGCTGCGTTAATAATTCGGAGAGCTACCGGCTTGTATTTTATTATGAGCAGAAATATCTCTTATTTAACCGTTTCTTGTTGAAAATACTTGCTCGATGTTTAGATTTAAAAGGAAGTAAGAATTACAAGTATATAATAAAAAAAAGGAAGGGTTCATTGGGCATCAAAAAGTACGTCCGAATCGCTGTCAGTGGAATAATTGCCCAAAAGGTTGGCTGCATTGCCACGTTGGATGGCAATGCATTTGGGCGAAAAATTCACGGGAAGAGTCGACCAACCGCTTGGCGATGTCCTGAAATACTCGATGAGCACTCGGATTCCAAGGCCCTAATGGTTCAACCCCAAACGGCTTAAAAATATATCTCCTAATAAGGTTGTTATATGCGCCATGCTAGGAAGATGGGAACGCGCAAGGGTGTCGACACAGATTGCAGAAAGATCTTTGATCATGGCTTTGATGCTTTTCTTACAATTCCTATAGCCAACTTCTAAGTCTACTATCAGACCCTGGACTCCATTTAGTGCTAAAGTACTTCTCTTAACAAATCTAAAGAACCCAATCACGATGGGGCTATTTGTTTAGTTGAAGTGTTCCTGTGGCCTGCCACTTTCTCCACCATCTTACTCTGGACCAGTAGAATAAAAAATGGTAAGCATTTTAGGCGGAAAGTTAGTGTATTCTCAACGTAAAAATATCCTAAGTTAGCATTTGCTCAATAACGTTATTTTAGGAACGACAATATTACTGAGTACCATTTTCTTTTCATTTTGTCGAAAAACGGTATGAATAAAGTTACATAAGCAGCTTTTAATGTTCTCGCTTCAGGGACATAGGCGTTCTCTCTTCGAGAGGGAGTGGGCTGTAATCCACCACGCGGGCCCAGTGCGGGTTGGTAGATGTCAAATGTCTTCGAATTTTTGGTTCTAGGACATGCCGGTTTCCTCACGATGTTTTGAACAAAGTTATATATTCAAACTAAATCGATTAACGTGAACTTGGTATTTACATTACAATTCCCGAGAGATAACAGGCTTCCAAGTTTAAATTAACATCCGCCATATTGGATTGTTAATATTGTTACTAAATCATCACCAAGAACTTCTACTGTCTACCCCTGACGGACATAGGTTTTCTATATTTTACAGCCTTTTATTTAAAACTAGCTTCTGCCAGCGACTTCGTCCGCGTGAAATTTTTTGCTCCCCCGACCCACCGCGTCGCATCGCATCGCCTGCCTGCGCTATTACTTCGTTTTCTGACTTTTTTCTTTTTGCTCATCTCCTAACGTGATGTTTAAAGCCTTCCTCAAGAATTGGGCTATCAAATGCAAAAAGATTTTTATAAATCTGATTGATACTTCCAGAAATTAGAGCTTTCAAACAAACAAACTCGGCAGCTTTATTATTAGTAAAGGATTTTTCCCGTTTTTGCAACATTGTTCATTGATACTCTGCTACTATTGGTCGTAGCGAGATATTATATAGCCTATAGCATGCCTCGATAAATGAACTATCTAACGCAAAAAGATTTTTTCAATTCGAAGCAGTAGTTCCAGACATTACCCCCTACATACAAACATACAAACTTACAAACTTTACCTCTTTATAATATTAGTATAGATATATAATAAAACCTACTTCACTTAAAAATAAATACCTATAACTACTATAATTAATAATACCTATACCTATAATTAATAAAAGTACCTAAATCAAATCAAATCAAATCAAAATATTTTATTTCACATAAGCCTACAAGGGCACTTATGAAACGTCAGAAGCTAGGTGCACGGTTCCAATTGGTCGTTTCCTATGGAGAAGAACCGGCAAGAAACTCCACGGTTACTCTTTTAAAAATAATTGGCTTTTACAATGTTTTCAAATTACAGTAGGTATGGGAGAACAGCGTAGGCCTGTCAACAAGTGCCAGGTACTTGATAAAATAAAAAAATGATCTACAGATCTAAAATCTACAGGGCCTACAAAGTCCTCACATTGACAAAATCAAAAACTCAAAAAAAGATAAATAAAATATAAAAACCTATTAAAACCAAGTGATCATAATTTCCATTACAACCACTAAAAAGAGTTGAAGGATTAGAATTGTCTCTATATAATGTCAAATAGTAAAAAGATGAAATGTCAAAGAAGTATGTAAAAATTAAATAAAAATCGTAATTTGAGAGCAGTTAATAGACGTTTATGTAGTTATGCCGTTAATGAGATGCCAGGGAAGCCACATGTGCAGAAGCAATTATTGCCAAACTACCTTGTCTTCAACGTAGTCTTTAATCTTATAATATGCTTTTTTGATAAGGACACGTTTGATGAGGGTTTTGAACTTTCCATCGCTAAGTTCTGTAACCGGTTTTGGCAACTTGTTATAAAAACGGATGCTATTTATATGAAAAGACTTGCTAGTTTTTGTTAATCTAAATTTCGGTATCACAATTTCATTTTTACTACGGGTATTTATATTATGGAAATCGCTTCTTATTTTAAAAAGTCCTAAGTTTTTGCGAACATACAAAATACTTTCTAAAATATAAAGAGAAGGCAGAGTTAGTATATCAATTTCTTTGAATTTGTTTCTAAGAGACTCGCGAGGACTCATTTTATAAATTGCGCGGATTGCCCTCTTTTGTAAAATGAAAATTGAATCTACGTCAGCTGCCGATCCCCACAGCAGAACACCATAAGACATAATACTGTGGAAATAAGCAAAGTATACTAACCTAGCTGTGGCTATATCTGTCAACTGCCTTATTTTCCTTACTGCATATGCAGCTGAACTTAATCTACCTGAAAGAGCTCTAATGTGTGCGCCCCATTGTAATTTTGAATCTAAAGTAATTCCCAGAAATACAGTTTCCGTAATAACATCTAGTTTTTTGCCATCAAGCTCTAAATTCAGACCCACTTGAGGTACATTTGGTAATGAGAACCTAAGACATTTCGTTTTGTTCGCATTAAGTAAAAGATTATTAGCTGCAAACCATTTCGAAAGAACAGCCAGACTATCGTTGACATTTAAAACATCCGTATCTTTTCTATCTATTTTAAAAATAAGGGAAGTGTCATCAGCGAATAAAATGATATCCGATAAGTTAGCCATCATGTAAGGAAGGTCATTAATATATACTAGGAATAGAAAAGGCCCAAGAATTGAGCCTTGAGGCACGCCCATCTTAACTAGAGACCCCGATGACGTCGCCCCGTTAACGTTTACTTTTTGCTGCCTCTTTGACAGATATGAAAGAACAAGATCAGCAGCTTGTCCACGAATTCCGTAATGGTATAATTTACAGATCAGTGTATTATGGTCAACGCAGTCGAACGCTTTTGAGAGGTCACAGAAAATGCCAATTGCATCCTGGGACTTCTCCCAGGATTCCAAAATGTGACTGATGAGTTTTACTCCCGCGTCCATCGTCGACCTACCTTTCGTGAAACCAAACTGGTGACTATGTAAAATCCCATTTGAGTTAAAATGTGACAACATCTGGTCTAGCATGATTTTTTCGTAGATTTTGCTATAATTGGAGGGATCAAACTTACTACCCGATTTGAAAATTGGTACTACTTTACTATGTTTCATTAAGTCAGGAAACGTACCGCTGTCTAGACATTGATTAAATATGCCTGTTAGGGCAGGGGCAATTGTGTCAATAATATCTCCAAGAACCCTAACAGAAATCCCCCATAAGTCTTCAGTATTTTTTATGTTAAGACTTTTAAATGCTTTTTTAATAGTGGCAATAGAAATGGGCTTGAATTCAAAAATTGAAATATCCTTATTAAAGTTTTCTTTAAGAAGAGATTCAGCTAATACAGGTGATGAGGGGAGTGATTTTGTAACCTCTATTGGGATGTTGGTAAAGAAATTTTCTAGTGTCTCAGCCACTTTTAACTTATCTGATATGATTTCATCATCGATTTTTAGGGACAACTCATTCTGATGTTGCTGTTTTGTGTTTCCAGTTTCTTTGTTAATTATCTGCCACACAGTTTTTATTTTATTATTAGACATACTAATTTTGTTACTTATCAATTTAGATTTAGCCTCAGCGCAGACTCTTTTGAATATTTTAGAATAGTTTCTTACATATTTATGAAGGGCTTGATCAGAAGTTAATGATTTCTCGTGATACAAATTATATAAAATATCTCTGCTTTTTCTAATGCCAGCAGTGGCCCATTCACTAAATTTTGGTTTAGTATTGATAGTAACTTTTTTTACAGGACATGCTTTATTGAATTCTTGGCATACTGTAGAAAATAATGTACTATAGTTTATGTCGGGATCTTGTGAATCAAAACTAGCTGTTGAAAGATTGTTATGAACATTATTATTAAAGATTTTCAATCTATTTTTAGTTAGAGGTCTATATTGAGTGGATTTATCTATGTGTAATTTTTTACCTAAGTCAAATGATACAAGTTGACCAGTGTGGTCAGACCTAACGCCACTAATTAAGGAAGAGTTTTTTATATTACAATTAGTAAATACATTGTCGATGCATGATGCTGAAGTTACTGTTATTCTAGTTGCTTCATTAAATATACATTTTAGATTAAATGATTTAAACAATGAGATAAGTTTACATTTTTCTGGTGAATTAACTAATAGATCAATATTTAGGTCACCACAAACAAAAACAAATTTACTATCTTTAAAAAGTTTACTTAGTGTTTCCTCCATTATGATCAAAAAAGATGACAAGTTTGAGGCTGGTGGTCTATAAACACATAAGAAAGTATGGCCCTCTACCTCCGCACATGCTACCTCACATAAGCGATCAACAGAGCAAGCAGTGATATCCTTTCTTTCTTTATATCTAAAACTACTATTACATAATATCAAAGTACCACCCCCTATTGAGGACCTGTTGAACGCACTGGCAACTGAAAAATTATTTACATTAAACAACATTCTATCTGGTTTTAACCAGGTTTCACAAAAACATAAGATATCCATATGATATTTATCTATTAACATTTCCACGTCTAGGATTTTGCCAGAGAAGCGATTTATATTTTGGTGATACAATAAAATATTCTTATTATGCTTCTCTTTTGTCGACTCTAAAAGTTTAAAGAATGAATCACAGTATTATTAGAAGTACTAGATAATACTGTTTCGTCACTTAAACTAGTCTCAGTTAAATTATCAATAACTGCGCCTACGCTTTTACCTACTTAATATTAAAAAAAACTAAACATAAATTAACCAAAACTTACCTACTACTAACTAACTACTACTAACCTATTACTACTTCACCTAAAAAGAAATAAAATGTAAACTATTAATAATTTGTAATTTGAACGAATATAATACACTACCAAAATAACTCATACCTATTTTATAAAATAACAACAATAGAAAACTAAATAAACTAAATTAATTTAAAGACTAAAAGTCGCGCTGATAAACAATATTGTCTGTCAATAAGGTCGAATGCTCGGAACGTCTACTCGCATCAACAGCCAAATATTGTATGAAGTTCGCGTTTTTTTTTTTAGGTATGACCACTCGCAGTTGTGCAACTCATGGAGGTTGCCATACTGCTTAACCGGGCTATCAGAAGTTCGCGTTTGGATCCCCCGCCCTTTTATACCTCCCGCCGCGAGCCGCGTCGAGCGCGGCGACCGTTACACAAAAATAATCCTTATAGCATGATTCAGTATTCACGCGCGATGGCTTATTAGCGCATTTCATGTATAACTTTGGTGTTTCTGTACCGATTTCTATGATTCTTTTTTTATTAACCCTTTGACCGCCACGGTCGTGAATAGCCGACAAATGAAAACGTGCCCAACACGCCAATGCCGACAAGAAAACACCATGTTTTAAGTATAAACACAGAAAACTAAATTTAGTTTATTTATTTTGTACTTAACATGGTGTTTTCTTGTCGGCATTAGCCGACGGTGGCGTGTTGGGCACGTTTTCATTTGTCGGCTATACACGACGGTGGCGGGCAAAGGGTTAAATAGGTAATAATGTTAACATTTTTTAATTAGGGATGAGTGAGAGTGTTATAAACGTAAGAGTAGACAAATATAATCAGAAAGCTCCGAACTGCTAAGCTATCGGGAGTTACACGTGTTATTGTGAGTCAATCATAAAAGATAGACATTTGCTGTCGTGGAATATTTTTATATAATTTTAAGGAGAACATTTCCGTCATACATGATTTCTGTGTAGCTTTAACCATTAAGGCTGCACACGCGACGGAAGCTTAAAAAATGGAGTAAGTTCTCCTGTTTTCCCAACATTTCCCTTCACTGCTCTGCTCCTATTGATCGTACCGTGATGAAAAGTATACTATAACCTGCCCAGGAGTATGAAGAACAATTGTTCCAAGTTTTGTTGAAATCCGTCCAGTGGTTTTTGTTTCTATAACGAACATACAGACAGACAGACAGACAGACAGACAAAAATTTTACTGATTGCATTTTTGGTGTCAGTATCGATCACTAATCACCCGCTGATAGTTATTTTGGAAATATATTTCATGTACAGAATTGACCTCTCTACAGATTTATTATAAGTATAGATAACATAGGAATTAATTATTACTTATAATGGATATAGTAATAATATATTCATAAGTTGCATCTTGAATCAGCAATGAGTAGCTAGAATGTAAAAAGCACAAGTAATGTCAATGGTGGTTCGTACACACGGCTACACATCGACCTATACATTTCCAGTTTTAGCTGACCTCGCATTGTATAGGTTTTTCCTGCAATCAGAAGTCAGCTTATACTGGTTATTGTTATGCCGTGTGTACACGGCACGACTTACAACCCGCAAGAGTTAACTTGAGACCCAAGCAGCCCCTCCCGACTCCCGCGCTGTTACTGCACTCGCCATCGACGCCTCACTACAGTGCGCTTATGTCATCCGAGCAAAATCTCAATTTAACTCTTACGGGTTGTACTACAGTCCAGCTGACGAGAGAATGCGTTCTTGACACCTGTCAGTTTAATACAAACGAATACGTGTTTTGCGAATTTGATCTTTATTAGCTACTAGAATTCTCACACTGAGGAAAGGCCAGGAAACAAGCAGCTTGTAGATAAAAATGGAGGCAACACTCTAAATACCTAAGTGAAACCGACTGTGGGCTGACGCTCTCTTTCTAAATACGCACTTAAGAACGAGACAGTGATATATGTTATCTTTGTCTTATGTATGTATTCAGAAAGAGAGCGACAGCCCACAGTCGGTTTCACTTAGGTATTTAGAGTGTTGCCTCCATTTTTATCTACAAGCTCGTGTCGGTGAAGAAGTTCTGCACTGGGCGACTCATTAGTGATTTGAGTTTGCAACACGTTACTTAACTGATTGCTTTAAATAGGATTTTGGGCCGTTGCTCAGTATTTCCCAAAAACACTTTACCCGATCCGGGAATTGAATACAGGACCTCGCCTTTTCGACTACACTACTAGACCATCGAGGCAAGCTATGTCAATTTATGAAGGTACTTGACAAAGGATTAAAAGTTGAAAGAAAGGGTCAGTTAAAAAGTATTTAGGTAAACAAGACCCGACATTGTTTGAGGATTTTTCATTATTGACATTATCCCTTCAAAGCATAAAATGAAAGGACTACTTTTGTCTTTGATACCCAACTCTTTTTAATCTGTGATGAGAATGGTTCTGTCTTTACATTTTTATATAACTGTAGTCGTTTCCATGAGGTAAATAGTTCGCAGTTATAAAACCTACTTAGTAAGTTTTAAAAGGGATTAAAGGTGGCCTAATGATACAGTCGTTATGTGAAGTAGCATAAGTTTCAGCAACTATTAAAGGCTTTTAAAATAATGCTATTATACTAAATGACATTTTAGTTAAAAAAGGTTTAGTTTACAAAGAACTAACATTAATAAAAACATTTGCCACACAGAATTCATTTGAAGTCTGTGGCATAGAACTCATATCTAGTAAATTAATTATTATCTGTCTTTACCATACACCTACATCAGATCCTAACCAATTTTTAATTAAACTCAATAGTGTTTTACATAATATAAACAAAAAATATAAACCCAACACACATATAGTTTTAGCTGGTAATTTTAATATTAACACATTAAAAAAAGGGAAGATCACAAGTGAGCTACTCGACCTATCCTACAATTATAATATGAAAATTCACATCAATGAACCCACACGTAAATCAACCTGTATAGACCACATTTTAAGTAATATCCCTAAAGCGACTGCTTCAGTACTCCCTCTTCATCTCTCCGATCATGATACAGCACAAATGTTGAGTTTTCCCATAAAAGATAAAACAGTAACTAACTCAACATATTCGATATATAAGAGAGATTATAACTGGGATAGTATTAGAAAGTTTAGGCAATGCTTACAAAGTCTGGCATGGTCAGAAATATACGCCGAAAATAATTTAAACAAAGCATTTAATTCCTTTCATGAATTAATATGCCTGTTCTACAATCTTTGTTTCCCGAAAATTAGGATAAAAATAAACGTCGGAAATAAAAAGAAACAAAATTGGATTAGTAAAGGACTGGAACAAAGTTGCAAAACAAAACGGAATCTACGCTTTAACTATTACACAAATAAAAACGCTGCTAATAAAACAAATTATAAAAAATATTCAAAATTATTACAAAAATGTATCTTCGCCTCAAAAAAAAAACGCAAATATCAAATATATAAATAATAATGAAAACAAATGCAAAGCCACGTGGAGAATAATTAAAGATGAAATAAGGAATGCTAATTTTAAAGACAATATAGATAACATCCAAATTGATAACACAGTAATAACAAAACCAGTAGAAATAGCATCTGCCTTTAATAACCACTACATCAATATGACACATAATTGTACCAGTACGATAACAAAAGGTAGAATATCCAGTGAATATTCAGCAGTCCACTCGATGTTCCTCAAACCTGTATCTGAAAGCGAAGTTCGAATGGAGATATTATCACTAAATAACACGAATTCCGAAGGTTATGATGAGATTAACACTAAAATTATAAAAGCATGTACATATGAAATAACTGTGGTCTTAACATATCTAATCAATTTATCGTTCTCACTTGGCACTTTTCCTGAAGCATTAAAACTATCCATAGTAAAGCCACTTTTTAAAAAGGGAGAAAAGTCAGACGTCAATAATTATCGCCCAATAACATTAATACCCATTCTGTCGAAGATATTTGAAAAGTGCATGTATAAGAGATTGATTGACTTTGCAATAAATTCCATATTATTAAGAACGAACAATATGGCTTTCAAAAACAAAAATCCACAACTTTAGCTATCTTCTCTCTTATTAATATAATTTTAACGAATATTAACAAAAACCATCTAACAACAGGATTATTCTTTGACTTATCCAAAGCCTTTGACCTAGTGTCATGATCTATTACTACAGAAGCTAGAAAAGATCGGGATTAGGGCACCTGCACATCAATGGATATCATCGTACCTGAATAACAGACAACAGCGTGTAACCATTACTAAAATTGATAAAAATAAGGACATGATATCACACTCATCTGAATATAAATACAACAAATTCGGCGTCCCCCAAGGAAGTGTCTTGGGGCCAATCCTATTTCTACTCTATATCAATTCCATTATATTCCAATCATAAATGTATACTATTTGCCGATGACATTTCCATTATTGTTACATCCGATAGAAAGAATAACACTGTTGATGACCATGAGACTGACATAAACAACACAATTGAAACACTAATTGAATGGCTAAACAAAAATAACTTATCAATAAATCTAAATAAATCCGTCTTTATACAGTTTAATAAATCAAATAATCCTACATACAACATAAATCTGAATATACCTAGAATTAAAGAAGTAACACAAACAAAATTTCTAGGTTTATCTATAGACCAAGATGTCAACTGGAAAACACATGTTGATGATGTCTCTAAAAGAGTATATAAGTTTGTATATGCACTCAAAGGGCTTAGAAACGTAACTAACATTAAAACGGAAATAACATCGTATCACGCCTATGTCGAGTCGTTGTTGCGATATGGTTTAATAATGTGGGGTAACAGCACCGATCATAATAGAGCATTCGTTGCTCAGAAAAAATGCATTAGAGCAATTTATGGGCTCCAACCAGACAAATCATGTAGACCTATATTCAAAGAACTTGGTTTGTTACCGTTACCGTCTCTTTATATCTATGAGATATGTATATTTGTCAGAAAGCATCAGAATTTATTTATCAAAGCAGATGATATTAATGTCCGAAACCGACGAGACCCCAACAGGCTCGTACTAAGTGAGATTCCAAGGCTAACTAAGTATAATAAAAGCTGTCTTGCAATGTGTGTACGTTTATATAATAAGTTACCAAATGATCTCAAACATTTAAATACTAAGTTATTTAAAAATAAAATGTACGAATGGTTAACTGTTAATAGTTTTTATAGTATTAAAGATTTCATTGACAAAACAATGTTAATGTCAGTTACATACTGAAAAATTCGCATGCCTATTATATTGGCAAAACATGTTTTTGTTCTAAAATTGTACCTTTTACCATCTTTTTATACCGTGTTTTTATGCAAATAAATATATTATTATTATTATTATAAACTGTCTTTAAAAAAATATCTAAGTACAATGAAAACTTCAAAGTTTATATTTTTGAATTTTATTTAGTTTTATCTTAATGGTTGTTAAGGAAACTGTTATCTAATATCTGAATGGTATTAAATAGTTATTTAATGTTTAAAAGAAATAATAAAACAAAAAAATAATCAAAATAATGTCATGAGTAGTATTTCAATTACCCAGCTTCGTAGCAGCGTAGCCCGTCGCTACGAACCACGTAGCGGCGTAGACCGCGTAGCACGTAGCAACCTTTGTAATGAATTATTATTAATATTAAGGTAGTCAACAGGTAACCAGACTACCAGACATCATAAATCCCCCCGCCCCTCCCGGCGCCCCCTTTAGCGTGTAGGCACGTCTAGGTTAGACCCTTAGTACATGTAATATTAAATATTATGAACTATTTATAGAAAACGTGACTTTATACTCACTTTCGTACATTCGAAGTAATCATCATGTGCCTAGCCTTTTTTTCAACTATATTGAGGTCAGCTTCCAGTCTAACCGGATGCAGCTGAGTACCAGTAGTTTACATGGAGACTGCCTATCTGACCTCCACAACCCAGTTACTAGCGCGCTGAACGTGCTTTCCGAGGCATGGAGGGGTCTTGGTGTGTGTACGTTCAAAGTAATCCTCTGTCTGATAAATGGCAACAGTTTTTCTATTGCTAAACTGGGTTATTTCGTAAGCTCGTAAGTTCATTTAATATTTCGAGCCAGTACGAGTCACTGAAGCTAATTTTAGACTTCAAATTTGGCTTTGCTCTAATTCACGTAAGATCTATTTGTATTTACGTTAATCGGGGTTTTATCCGCCCACGTTATTTGATCTATATTCACCAGTGTGGTTAGAAAACATTTAAAATATACACAGAAAACACAGGATTATCTTCAAGACTTCTTCTTCCATACCTTACTCCTAGTAATATCTGGGGTGGGACAGCGACACCAGGATGCTCTGTCCTGGGTTGTCATAGTTAAAGTTCTGCGATTTCATCTCCCTCTTGATACTAGACCACCATGTAGCGAGGGTGCTAATTCTTCCCAGGCGTTTTTTAAGGATATTCAGGACTGTTTTTACTGAGAAACTATCATCTCAGAAGAGCCTGCTTTTTTATGGTTTTTCCGTTATCCACTCCAAAAGATTCTGTTACGTGCTCATTACGTATTCTGTTCAGACGTGTTACGCCGCCCAGATTATCTTCAAGTTTTACAAAAAAAATATACACATAAAAAGCTATACCCCTACTCTCTATAAGGGTAAAAAGTATGTATCAGGTATGTTGAAACTGTGTGTACTCCCCGTCACTTGTCCCCAAAGGTTCATCAGAAAACCAGCGTCAGACAGCATCTGTCTGGCATTAATGCTGAAATGAACCGTGAGGCACACACAATTGTTGTTTGCAACATTATTTTTATTTAGTTTTTGTGTTTTGTGTTTCACGAAATGTGTCCAAATAAACTTTTTTTCTTCTTTCTTACCTAATACTATATTTTTCTGTTTCTTGTTGAGCTCGATCGTAAAGTACGAATAACCACGAAACTTATTTTAGTCGCCGAGCAGTGTCGCTGTGTATGGTGCATGGTACTTGCAATGCAAAGCCTCTAGTATTGCAGATGGCCATAAACTATACAGCCTGTTTGATTTTACCCCCCAATATCATTTATTTATTGGATCTCCAACTGAGGCTACTTAATTACGTGCAAGTTCATAGAAGTGAAAAAAACAAGTGCACGCTTACAATTAAAAGAGACCATCTTTATTATTTATAATCGAGGTACATTAATTTTGAAAAAAATCACGCAAATTCGATCTCGTTTCCCACTTTTAACAAAACACTTTTGGAGCTTCCTGTAATTGTGTCATTGGTCATAAAACATAAATAGATGTAAAGTTTTATGACGTGCAAGTGTTGTTCAAAGGATATTGATAATCCACTGTATATGTTATATATATATATGTTCGATTTTTTTTTCTGCTCAACATCGTAAACACAATTAATGTCGTTGAACTTTCAAAATGAAAGCCATTGCTAATGATAGTAGAGGCAATTCTCGTAATTTTAAGAACGTTCACATTCTGATCTCAGTCTCAATCTGTCAAAAAATACTTCTAATTTCCCTACATTTGTTTGTCGCCGAGATGAGATTGCGACTAGATTTTGATCGTTTTAAATTACGAGAATTGACCCGAGTGTGTTACGTAAGTACCTACCCCGCTGCTCGCCACCCCAAGGTGGTAAAATTACGAGGTAAACAATACATATTCGTACACGAGCTTTTAAGAAAAATTTTCAGTGTTTCGTAAAGAAACGGTCTGGGTCAGTAGTTTATTTTTAAGTATTGATATTGTAACTATTTATAGCTACAGAACCACTAGCCACCCAGGTCCGACTCGAATTATTTAGTAAGAAAATGTAGGTCGCTGGCAAAGAGATACTTAGAACGGAAACTTCTTTCTTTTCTTTCTTTTTTTTTTTTTTTAAAAAAACTAGGAATTTCTCCTGTATTGTGGGTGCGTACAAATAATTAAACTCACATACACAAACAGCCAGACCCGGAACAACTACTTGTAGTTCATACAAATATTTGTTCCGTGCGGGAATCGAACCCGCGACACGCAGCGTAGCAGTCAATCGCTTAAACAGTGCGCCAACCGTGCCAAACTTCTTTATGAAATGTTGGAATTTTTGCGTTTATATATTTATGTTTTCGTAATTATATTTTGGTGTTTTCTTTAGTCAGGCATCTATAGAGTTATAAATAAACTAACTGCTACCCGTGCTTTCACTTTAATTCTAAGGGATAATTACACATAAAACTAGTGGGGCTTGTGGCTAAGTAATAAACAGCCGCACGGGACGATCGATCTGGTTAAGCTATGCTTGCCGCGGTCGGTCCGTGGATGGGTGACCATCTTTACATACCAAGACCCCTCCGTGCCTCACAAAGCACGTTAAGCCGTTGGTTCCGGCTGCCATTCGTGATATCATGTAAATCTGGCAACCAGTAACCAAGGGGTATCGTATTACTTACATAGTAACTGGGTTCTGGAGGTCAGATAGGCAGTCGCTCCATGTGAAATACTGGTATTCAGCTGTATCTGGTTAGACTGGAAGCCGACCCCAATATAGTCGGGAAAACACTAGAAATAATGACTTACTCGTAAAACTGGATAAAAAGTATTTTATGTATGTGTCAATCCAGGACACGGCTTGTTTGTGTTGTCAATTTACATTCCGAACAGCCGTTTATGTGTGATTGATTGACAAATATCTGCAAAAGCTTTCACAATTTAAAAATAAATATCTTTTCTTGTTTGTGATGTCGATCGCCATTATCGTTTTCGATAATGATGGCATAGTTAAAGTGTATTATGGATATTTGGCGCTATTACTATTAGTGGTCCTTGAAGATTCATACACTATAATAATAATAATTATAATATTTTTTTGTTTCAGAAAAACACATTTAAGGTTCACAACAACACACTCTATTAAGTATCTTTACGAGCGGTTCATATTAATCGTTTGGTTATGAATACACAAATAATAATGTATTATTTTTACACGATGTTATTATTCTAAATACTACTGCAATTTTATGGATAGCTGTATTCATAATGTGAAACTAGCTTCTGCGTGAAATTCCTTGTTCCCCCGACCCACCCCGTCACATCGCATCGCCAGCCTGCGCTATTAGGTACCTCGTTTTCGCTGACTTTTTTTCTTTTTGCTCAACTCCTAAGGATCCTAGCTGATGTGAAATAGCCTATAGCCTTCCTCAAGAATTGGGCTATCAAATGTGACTCCGGTAGTTCCAGAGATTAGCGCGTTCAAACAAACAAACAAACTCTTCAGGTTTATTAATTAGTAAAGATATAGATTAGCAAAAACATCTTCTTTCTAGTCAAAAAAAACATTTTCTACATCGAAAAACAGACACAAAATTTTCATTTTTAACCAGTCTACAAAACCTAACGCAAACAAAAAAGTTTATCCTTGAAAAATCAACATAGAAATCTAACTACCTACATTAAACAAAGAGAAGTATTAGATAGAAAGTTATAGCCTGTTGAATATAGAAACGACGGATCGATGGGGTTCTGACGTCATCGGTTCAGTACATACCCCAGTTATAGACAACGAATATTAATGTGATATCGAATGGAATTTCTTTCAGGGATGGGTTGAATACAGTGTTATGTTGGCCTTTTTGTTTATTTTTTTCTAATAAAGATTATGTAGTAAGTAAGTAATTTATTTCATAAAAATATAGGTACATTGTGTTGAAAAATTTAAAATTAACATTGTACAATTGCAATTAAAATAAAATTATTAATCATTAAAAACATTTAGAAAAGTCAATAAAAACAACAACGGTCAATTAACAATTCAAGTACAATAGATCATCTATACTTATAATAAATCTGTAGAGAGGTCAATTCTGTACATGAAATATATTTCCAAAATAACGATCAGCGGGTGATTAGTGATCGATACTGACGCCAAAAATGCAATCAGTAAAATTTTTGTCTGTCTGTCTGTCTGTCTGTATGTTCGTTATAGAAACAAAAACCACTCGACGGATTTCAACGAAACTTGGTACAATTGTTCTTCATACTCCTGGGCAGGTTATAATATACTTTTCATCACGCTACGATCAATAGGAGCAGAGCAGTGAAGGGAAATGTTGGGAAAACAGGATTTCTTTTTAGGTGAAGTAGTAATAGGTTAGTAGTAGTTAGTTAGTAGTAGGTAAGTTTTGGTTAATTTATGTTCAGTTTTTTTTAATATTAAGTAGGTAAAAGCGTAGGTACTTTTATTAATTATAGGTATAGGTATTATTAATTATAGTAGTTATAGGTATTTAGTTTTAAGTGAAGTAGGTTTTATTATATATTATTTTATATATTAGACGTAGTTATATATTTTTACTTATTCAAGACCCAAGCGGACGCCGGCGTCCGCCCGCTATTGTCTTGAAAAACGCGTTGAATGAGAACTACGCGTTCTCAAGAATCGGCAGAGGAAAGAGCACATCGGTTAAACTCTATGAGAGTTAGTGCCTCAATTTTCGGAAGTCATTATTCCACGCGGACGAAGTCGCTGGCAAAAGCTAGTAAATAATAAATGTCAAAGTAATAAAATCAATCATAAGTTACAATGTCTTATGTCATCTAGAAATTCATTGATACTGTAATAGCCTTTCTCCAATAAATAGGTCCTCTATTTGTTTTTAAATAATTTAACACTGTATATGGTTTTGAATTCTATAGGCAACTTATTGTATAAAAATACAGACTGATACCTCGGGCTATGTTTGACAACTTTTAATTTAGGTTGAATAGTGTTGGGCAAATCTTTCCTACGTGTGCTAGCTCTAGTTTGTCTTTGCTCATCAGTCTCAATTTTGTGCAAGTTTTTAACTAAGCTGGTTAGCAACACTAAAATGTAAAGGCATGGCACTGTTAAGATTTTTAGTCTAATAAAATAGTACTAGTTAGAATCTAGAAGAGTGGGGCGCGTCTTCGTGGATGGCACTATCTGTACTAAACACGGCGAAGTAGACGGCGACGTCTCACTGAGTTTCATTAACGTCACACTCTTGTCTCGTGTGTTGTTATTAAGCTTTCGGTGGTGGTGGTTTAATGGTGGTTTTCCAAGTCATTTAAACTGACCTAAAATTTCCGGTTTTGTGTTTGTGAACAGCCTTAGAACTCTTTTGATAACATTGATTGATGTTCAATTCGGTACAGAATCGTATCGATCGGATATATGTGAGTAGCTATGATGGTGTACTTTCCTGTGTTAAATAGGAAATAATCATCTACCTTTACCTTCTATAGACCTCAATGAAACAATCAGTCCAGCCTATCATTATCTACTGTTGCATCCTAATTCACAACCATACGACAAGCTATCGTATCGAAAATGACACATTTCAATAACCTGATTTGCCTTGCCACCGACAGCAAACAGCCGTCGGAAGAATAGTGGTCGTCTATTTCATTTAAACTGACAAAATTTTCAGGTTTTGGACTTGTGAACAGCGCTAAGAGGACTTTTACGATCATATTGATTGGTGGTCGATACCGTACGGAAGCGTATCGAGTGGTTGTGAATAGCTATGCTGGACATAGGCCTCTCCCAACTCGCACCACAAGAATGGGGTGTCCCGTTCTTCGTCTTCCCTATCCAGCCTGTTCCAACGTTATCAGACCATCTATCTGTGGTCGGATTCATCTATGCTTGCTGATGTGCGGTCTCCACACTCGTGGTCTCGTCTATTCTAACGGCCGGCCATCGGTCCTTCCACAGTCCGCACTCGCCCAAACCTAATTTGGGTTGTCCAAATTATATGCCGTATTATGAAGTATTAACGCCATCATTGTGTCATTTCGAAAAAGGGGTGAAACAGTAGCACCCCTTTTTCATAGTCGTGTTCATGTATAACTCCGTCTGTCTTTTGCCTCTCGGCATCGTTCGGAATCGGATAAACGGAATTAAACTGTCATAACACGACGCCAGAAAACAATCCTGACTGTGTTAGCCCAGGTTTTTTCCCCGGGAATTTTTCGCATTTTTCGCGTACTGGATTTTCAACTCCATGCTTGGCGCCGAAAGTTGAAAATTCAACAGTGTGTGTTTTTTGACACGCTCGGACGCGCTCAGTTGGTTTCTCAACACCGAGAGTTTAAAATCCAGTGCGCGATAAAATCCCGCCGCGAATTTTTTTCACGTCCAAGCGAACTTGGACTTGAAACGTTTCTTACGCCCAACAACAAAGCTTCTAGAATGCCTTCGAAGAGGAGGCTTCGCTTCTAGATTTTCTTATTCTATGATCCACTAAGTACTAGTGATTCTATTTAAATTTTATCTCCGTGCTACAGCTACGGACTTTTTATCGACTTTTTATAGAATCGGATTATGTTAGCGGGCTTTTTACTTCATTTTAGATATCTATCTGCTGCTTTTTTGTTAAAGAATAGGTATTGAATATTTCACTCGGAATCTTAAATTATAAAGGGTGGCAAGATATCGACGCGTAAACGGTAACCATGAATTGCACATGATTCTGGACCGACGAACAATTTTTTTAGACAAAAAAAAAACAGCTGTTAAATACAAACCTACACAGTCAAAATGTATGGAATTGCAATTTGGTTTTAAATAACCTTCGACGAACAGTTGGGATTTACGACGAATCATGAACTGAATCCATGGTAACAAGTTGCCCGTCGATGCCACCTTTTATACGAAGGAAATGGATATTGCCTTACAATGCACAAAAAAACTAACATCATTTCCACGCACTAAACACACACACTCTACACTACATCACTAATTTCAGTAACGCTGAAAGTTATTTTGAATGTAGAAGAAGTATGTTTATCGACGCAATTATACGCACGCACTTAACAAAATTAACTATGAAATTGCGTCACATTTATAAATAGAAATAATAAACTATTCAACAAAAATAGAACTCCAATAAATGTTTATACATTTAATATTTATAGACTCAAATTACCTAAGACCTGAAATAAATTAATTATTCATTCATTCATTCAAGGATAAGGTTATTCTTGTACCTACTTATTTTCAGTTCACCGAAACGGGCGGCGAGCATTTGGCTGAGTGGCACAAAATGGATATACCGTACAGAAGGCTGGCTCCATACAAAGAGCAAAAACAGGCGCAATCACATATAGACGCGTATGACCGTAGGTATGACGGTTATATTAATCTTTTAGGGACTAATCACACTTATTCAGCTCTGTTCACCGTTTGTCCATAGAAAACAACGATTTTGTATGAAGTCCGTTCAGCCGCGAAAAGCTGAACGGACTTCATACAAAATCGTAAACGTACGTAAACGCGTACGCATCTCATACAAAATCGCCGCCTACGTCGGATTAATCCGACATATATTTTCGTGCCCATTTCGCCACGGTCGTATATTGATGACCAAATACTACAGCTCGTTACTCTGTTTTCTTATGAATTACGTTGCATTCTATCAGGTTATTTGAAAAACAAAAAAAGAAATCGAATCACTGTGCCGGGCGCTGAGGGCACGACAACAGTAGACCAATTCTCGTAATTTAAAACATTCAAAATCTAGTCGCAGTCTCATCTCGGCGACAAACAAATGTCAAAAACTTGTCAAAAAGTAGGGAAATTTGAAGTATTTTTGACAGATTGAGACTGAGATCAGACTGTGATTAACGTTCTTAAAAATTACGAGAATTGCCCCTCTGATATAAAGTCGGGCGGTTAAAGGGTTAAACAAGTCGCAGGTGCGCTTACACAACAGCGTACTCTCGCTCGACACAGGCCTCCTCTATGATAGAGGAAGTGGTCCGTAATCCACCACGCGGGCCCAATGCGGGTTGGTAGATGTCGCATGTCTTAGAATTCTAGACATTCTGGTTTCCTCACGACGATTTTCCATCACCGTTTTGATAGCAGTGGTGTAGAAATTATCTACACAGAATAAAGCAGATGCTTACACAGCATACACAGATGCTTAGAAAGATTCGTACTCCACGACCGACAACTGGGCTATCATTGCTCCGTGTCTAGGTGAGCACGCGTTTTCGCTCATTATTTAAAGCCGGCCTTCTGCACAATTATATCTTTTGTGTAGGGGGAGTTATTTTCGTACACAATCTTAGTTCAATTAGACCGGGCTTTACAGACGTCACCTTCGTTTTAATTGGCAGTGTAATGGGCCTCGTCTGGACCCTAACTTAATTTAAGTCCGGACTGCTTTTGGTCGAAATAAAGTCGAATATTTAAGCATGAAAAATTTTTGTACTTAATTAGTTTAGTAAATATGATGGACAAGGTGTCTGGGGCTAATAAATTGAATAATTTTATTTTCGTAATCAAAATTAAGTTTTAGACGGAAGTTTGCTTGTTAATACAGTAAGGCTTACGTTTGATTATGAAGAATTGAAGATTGGTTTAATGTGATTTTCATAATCAGCTTATAATATTTCCACTGCTGGACACAGCCACACAGGCCTCCTGTTGCAGGCAAGCAGTAAATAAAAATGAAAAAACATTGATCTGTCCTGCTTTAAACAGTTCCTTGTGAGCCTAACATTCAAAACAGTATTTTTTACTGATCCGAAAACCGTTAAAGCTTCAGGCAAAATGTTACCGTCATGACGGTAAACTTTTACGTTGTTTTTCAGTAAATGGTATGTTCAATCATTAACCGATACTGTTTGTTGTTTTACAAACATTTCTTCTTTCTGTATAAAGTCAGTAGATCTTAATGAAAGCTTGGTGTAAGTAGTAAGGAATTATTTTTTTCAGAGTGAGAGGGAATGGGCTGTGATCCACCACGTGGACACAGTGCGTGTTTGTGGATGTCACATGTCTTTAAATTTTTGATTCTAGAAGGTTCTAGGACATGCCATTTTCCCCGCGATGTTATACTTCACCGTTTTTAGAGCAGTGTTGAAGAAAACGTGTATGTGTACAAAGGGCCTAACTAAGCCATTGAAAGAAAACCAATTCCTTAGTCTTACATGAAAGGAAACTGAAGTAAATCGCTTGAAATGAAGTGATTTACTTATCGAATGTCTACTGTGTGATATTTGTTACACATCAACATCATTTCCCACAGGTTTATATTCGTTGTGTATTCAACAAATGTGCAAAGAAACTCGTATATTTTGTTTTTCCCGAGAAACAACGTTTTCTTCAGTTGTGCGTTAAATCTTATAATACCTTTCCTAATGGTTTCTCTCAAGGGGTGAACGCTGTCGAGTGAAACGCAAACTGGGTTTTAAAGTACGAAAGTTAGTTCCATTATATGTATTGTGGAGAATATTTTATCTGAAAATAGAACAGCACCCTTTTTTTATGGATGGGAAATCATCAAATGAGTCCCGCTCTGGGTGGAGCAGAAGGGAGTGTCAGACTCTTACTGACTAAAACACCCGTGATCCTTCCTTAGCCCTTCTATTTCGGGGTAGCGGTAACCCTTTCGGGCAATCCCGCTGCCCAGAACAACACCCTAATTGCATAATTATCAATCACAATTCGAATAATATTGAGTGATAGCCATTGCTTCATATGTTCCAAAAATGTGTCTGCTCGACAACTTTAATAACGCAATGAGTGTTGTTGAATTGTCACAATGAAAACTATTCCTATTGTTACGCTATTACACCGCAGATTTTTACTTCTTACCACTGACGTGCCGTCGACTGTACCTGGGCCTAGTACCCAGTGCTTGTCCGGATACTGTTTAAAAACAAATTTGACGATTTTTTTAACACGATTAAACGTTAAATTAATTCATGTTACAGAATACCACACCATACCAAAAAATATGAATTTTATAATTTATTAGCGGCCTGTCCCGGCTTCGCACGGGTGGACATTTATTTTTTAAACATTTTATTTTTTCTTGTAATTAAAAAGCCTATATTAATCAGTGATAATGTAGCATTCAAATGGTGAAAGAATTTTTAAAATCGGTTCAGTACTTTTTGAACCAATTCGTTACAAACATACATACAAACCTTTCCTCTTTATAATATTAGTATAGATAACATTATTTATTTATTTTCTTAGGACAAACTCCTTTTGACTTCACAAAAACAATTTCCCAAGTAAAAAAATAACATTAAAAAAGTGTATCGTTGGTGCCTTTACTAATGACAAAAACATTATTCCACCGACACCAGAAAGAAAAGGAACCAGTACACGAACTTTCGCTCAAGCCGACGTAACAATAAATAATGAACACACGAGACAGACAAACTGCTTGCGTCTTACAATGATTAATATCAGAATTACTGAAGGTCTACTTATTAGTGCGCACCCCTCACCTCTTAGAAGTGCCACACGACTAATAAGATGGTTCCAGAAGGTTTACTCCAAACAATGGATGAACAGTATCTCTAAGTAGTCTGTGGATGAACGCAAGAACACGCAAGTCAAAAATATCGGAATGAATTATTGCAATAGCCAACATTTCGAGTAACGGATTAACATTTAAGTTTACTTTAAAAAATCTTAATGTGTGATGTACAGACGCCAGTACATCAAGCTACTACAATCTGTCGAATTTCTTCAGATTTTCAACTTTATCGCTAAAGCATAAGGTTCAAAGTTGATTGGAAAAAAATTACAGTACCGGGTAATTTTCGTACGTGTATTAGTTAGGGAGGCGAGGTAGCTAAATGGCGTAATTCAACGGCGCCGTCGAGACCTATCAAAATCGAAAGATAAAATGATTTCGAAAAGAAAAGCTCTTATGGTAAAAACCATTTTAGCGGTGGGCTTGGCGTGTACAGTTTTTCAAAAATGTAAAAAAAAACAGTTACTTGGGCATTCTCGAGCGCGTCAGATATTCATACTACGTTTGCCCCAAGTGCCTCTGATAACAACGGTATACTAATCTGCCGGTTTGCGTGGTGGGGGTAGGCATATAAAGTAGTCAAAAATGCAAAAAAAAAAAATTTACTCGAGCGCGTCAGATTTTCGGAAGGGGTGTTAAGTAGGCCCCAAGGAAGCTCCCTTTAAAAAAACTGACGATTTCGGCGTGACGATAAGTTGTGATGAATTTTTGAAAATGCAAAAAAAAATTGTTTTTTTGAAATACTCGAGCGCGTCAGATTTTCATAGGGGAGGTTTATCTCGGTATCCTGAAAGCATATTTCCTTAATCTGACAAAAATGTTGGTGGGTTCTCTTAATCTGATCGAAAAAGGTTTTTTGGTTTCTTTTTTTTCCTTTCTTTCTCCTTGATAAAACGGAGAATTTAAGAATGACAATAAAGCGATAGATACAACCAACGTAAATGTAGATAAAATGTAGTACGAATTGTATTATTTATTGTATAAAAAAAAATGAAATGAAATACAAATTGTATTATAATTGTATTGTTATGTACCTATGACCTTTACATTTTTGCTCAATACAATTCATCAAAGTTTCCAGCACATTCGAGAAATATACCGTCGGGTCTTTTCTCTCTCTTCAATCGTCGTTATACTGAGGGCACATAGGTCTACGGTAGGGGACCATAAACATATATATATATATATACTAGCTTTTGCCAGCGACTTCGTCCGCGTGGAATAATGACTTCCGGAAATTGAGGCACTAACTCTCATAGAGTTTAACCGATGTGCTCTTTCTTCTGCCGATTCTTGAGAACGCGTATTTCTCATTCAACGCGTTTTTCAAGACAATAGCGGGCGGACGCCGGCGTCCGCCTGGGGCTTGAATAACTAAAAATATATAACTACGTCTAATATATAAAATAATATATAATAAAACCTACTTCACTTAAAACTAAATACCTATAACTACTATAATTAATAATACCTATACCTATAATTAATAAAAGTACCTACGCTTATACCTACTTAATATTAAAAAAAAAACTGAACATAAATTAACCAAAACTTACCTACTACCATTGATATATATGTTACACTAGATTAGCAATTACCGCACCAAGGCGTTGCCACTAGGCTGATGGCCACAGCCATCAGAGTAGCTAACGTCAGTTCAGTGCTCTGTGTGACGCCAACCGAAGTCAACCGAGTGACATGCGACAAAAAATATCGCGAAAGAGTGCGATTCAAGATCACAAAAACATAATAAATTAACCGGAATTACTTTCCACACGTAAATTAATTGTTTCTGTGTTTATATCAACGTAAAAACGCAATAAAATGTAGAATTTTGTAAATTAGGTTCAGTATTACCACTAAAAACTTAGTTTTAGTTTCCCACATTAGTGGGAGTTTTTAATTTATGGAATAAGTGATTTTAAATATTTTTTAATAATAACAACGTAGCAGGGTACCTAAAGATGCAGCATGCCGTGAAAAATGGGTGGAAATAATACGATTGCTGAGAAAAGAGACTGACTGGCTACCTACTATATCATTCAATTTCATTAATAATAAAGAAAAAATATTCAAAAAGAAAATGTCTTAATTATTTTCATTATTTATAAACTTCTATTACACATCTAATAAGAAATACACAATTCAAATATTTAAAAAATAATTTAACTTAATCTATAACGCTTTTTATGGCTTAAAATGTTGGGTAAAATTTCGCATGGGTAGGCAACCCCATCCCGTCATTGCATATTTATATTGCGGTCTTTGTCTAATCTAAGCGACGGTATTATTCTTACGACGTGTGTAAGTGAGACAGATATATGTTTACTTTTAAATGTTTAGTGGTTTCAAAGCTACGTCGTCGCGTTTTTAAAGTGGCTACACTTTTTTGACACATTTTATTGGGGTTTGCTTCTCTAGTTATATAGCTCAATGCCTACTACTAACTAACTACTACTAACCTATTACTACTTCACCTAAAAAGAAATCCTGTTTTCCCAACATTTCCCTTCACTGCTCTGCTCCTATTGATCGTAGCGTGATGAAAAGTATACTATAACCTGCCCAGGAGTATGAAGAACAATTGTACCAAGTTTCGTTGAAATCCGTCGAGTGGTTTTTGTTTCTATAACGAACATACAGACAGACAGACAGACAGACAGACAAAAATTTTACTGATTGCATTTTTGGCGTCAGTATCGATCACTTATCACCCGCTGATAGTTATTTTGGAAATATATTTCATGTACAGAATTGACCTCTCTACAGATTTATTATAAGTATAGATATATATATATATATACCTATATATATATAGGGTGTACCGAAAATTACCTTCTACCGATTCTTTCCCCACCATCAATGTTGCGAAATAAAGGAAAAATACTGGTAGGACGGCATATTTCCGCGAAGCGCTCAGTCTGTATTACATGTTTATGGCAAATTCCTCTTTTTTGCTTCAATTCTTCACTTCGTTTTGCTTACGGTACGTCCAAAAAACAATTTGAGGATCAACAGGCTATTGAATAATATATATGAAACTGTACATGTTAATAATACTTTTGTATACAGATACGCGTAGCTTTTTCCGAGTCCACGAAAATTGTCGAGAAGCTTTAGAAAAAAAAAAATTGTGAGATATAATAAAAGTCACATAATTTAATTATCGTTATTTCATATCAATTTTTTTTAACACCCTCAGTTTTCGAGATACACTCAAAAAACCGGGAGTTTGAGTTTTATGATGCTTCAAGTCAAAAAGTTTTAACTTTGGACAAAAATGTAAAGAGACCTTTTTTGTGTAAAATAAAATTACCTTTTTTGTTTACTTAAACTTTTTTTTTGTAAGATGAATCGTTCGCGACTTATATGCCGCAACGCGTTTTTCGGAAGACGAAATGGCTCCTCCACACTTCTGGTTATGCGGAAACCGGCAGATTTTGTATTTTTAGTGAGTTTTAGAATATATTCTTCAAAATAAAAAAATAAAAAATCGCGCTCGAGAATGCCGGATTAACGTTTTTTTTTTACAAGTTCGCGACTCTATAACTCGGCGGCGGCAAGGACTTATCGTCAGATTAGTTAAATTTAGTCTTAAAACACTAAAATCAACCCCCAATATCTTAATCTGACGCGCTCGAGTATTTCAGACTATCGATTTTTTTTTACTAATCTGATCGTCTATCCTAGGCGCGCGTCACTACATATAGAGCTAAATACTTTACAAGGTTGTTCTATTAGGTCTAAGGTATCTCTCATATCTCAAACTGCCACGCTCGAGTATTACCGAAAATTCCCCTATTCGCCTCCCTAACTATATCGAAGTGTTTTTTTGGAAGTCTGTTGTTTTTTTTTTAAGTTTTTAATCACTTCAGTACAAACTTTCTGCACTATCCTGTTTTTCGGTACATCTTCACAATAGGAACGTCGCAAAGAGATATATTGAATACAAGGGTAAGCCTCAGGGATTTGTGCTAAGCCGCAGTGCTCAGGTGTCATGGCAACAGCCTCGTGAACTTGAAGGGAAAAGTACCAGAGATATAATTGAAAGAGGGGTACAATGTAGGATTGTGGTACTGCGAATAGTTACCTACACTGGATTATTGGGACAAGGCATGGAGACGGAGAGTAGTGGTAAGGTCGTGGGTTCGAACACAGACATGCGCTTTACTTTGTGTAAATAATATCAGCACATTTACTCTCAAAACGGTGAAGGGAAACATCGTGAGGAAACCGGCATGTCTTAGAAGCAAAAAATCTTAGACTTGTGACATCATCTTTCTATTTCAATAGGAAAAGGACAGAAGATAAATTTTAGTTTAGTCCTGTCAAATTAGATAATCCATAGACAAGTTTAGACGTGATTAAAAAATTGGCTACTAAAAATACGTCAATTTACGTCAGGCGCTGACTAATTTGACAGGACTAAACTAACATTTATCTTCTATCCTTTTTATAATGAAATAGAAAAAAAAAGATGCCCTGAACTTAGTTTGTGAACAACAGAATTGGGGCCAATACCAGCAATTTTTTGGTAAATGTTTTATAGTATAATAGGGTCCATATTTGCATGATTTTGGTGTATTAAATCTTCGTCGCGTGTCACCAAACTGTGTATCATACTAATTGGTCGACATGAATAACAAATGCAAGGTATTATGTCGTTAAAACTGTTGGGGATTTTATGTGAATATAACCAAGAGTATTATTATAACAGGTCCTGTAAAACATAGTTGTGACCCATCTAAGGCCCAATTATCAGCCTATAATGTTCCCATTGTTAGGTCACAAGTCCCCTTTCTGTGAGGGGCAGTGGGCCGTAATCCACCACGCGGGCCCAGTGCGGGTTGATAGATGTCACACGTCTTCCAATTTTGATTCTAGGGCATATCGGTTTCTTCACAACGTTTTCCTTCACCGTTTTTTTCATCTAAGGCAAGCCGTAGCTTTATATCAGGAGGGGCAATTCTCGTAATTTTTAAGAATGTTCACAGTATGATCTCAGTCTCAATCTGTCAAAAATACTTCAAATTTCCCTACATTTTGACAAGTTTTTGACATTTGTTTGTCGCCGAGATGAGACTGCGACTAGATTTTGAACGTTTTAAATTAGCCATTGATATATATGTTTAGAGAAGCAAACCTCAATAAAATGTGTCAAAAAAGTGTAGCCACTTTATAAACGCGACGACGTAGCTTTGAAACCACTAAACATTTAAAAGTAAACATATATCTGTCTCACTTACACACGTCGTAAGAATAATACCGTCGCTTAGATTAGACAAAGACCGCAATATAAACTTGCAATGACGGGATGGGGTTGCCTACCCATGCGAAATTTTACCCAACATTTTAAGCCATAAAAAGCGTTATAGATTAAGTTAAATTATTTTTTAAATATTTGAATTATGTGTTTCTTATTAGATGTGTAATAGAAGTTTATAAATAATGAAAATAATTAAGACATTTTCTTTTTGAATATTTTTTCTTTATTAATAATGAAATTGAATGATTTAGTAGGTAGCCAGTCAGTCTCTTTTCTCAGCAATCGGATTATTTCCACCCATTTTTCACGGCATGCTGCATCTTTAGGCACCCTGCTACGTTGTTATTATTAAAAAATATTTAAAATCACTTATTCCATAAATTAAAAACTCCCACTAATGTGGGAAACTAAAACTAAGTTTTTAGTGGTAACACTGAACCTAATTTACAAAATTCTACATTTTATTGCGTTTTTACGTTGATATAAACACAGAAACAATTAATTTACGTGTGGAAAGTAATTCCGGTTAATTTATTATGTTTTTGTGATCTTGAATCGCACTCTTTCGCGATATTTTTTGTCGCATGTCACTTTGTTGACTTCGGTTGGCGTCGCACAGAGTACTGAACTGACGTTAGCTACTCTGATGGCTGAAATTAGCAGAATTGGCCTACAGACCATATTTTTTTGCACTATAGTTCGTAATTCTTTCTCCCTGTGTTGGAGTCCGACTTCCAGTCTATCCGGACCAAGCTCATCATTCTTTATTTCTGTAAAATTAAACTCGGTAAATAAAAACGAAACCTCACCTACCTATCTACCACCGAACATTTTCCAATGTTGATGGAGCTAATGGACGCTAATAATAGGCCCATCAAGTTTTCACGATTCTCGACGGGACGTAATAGGTACTGTACATTTATAAATTAGTCAGTGACACTGTTATATTGTAAAGCGAGGTTTATTGGAAATTACGCTACAAATGCCACGTCATGACATTCACAGTCGAAAAAGGCCCAGGATAAGTTTGTGAACAAGATGTTTAAATATAAAAGTGGAGGCCATATTCTGAACATCTAAGTGAAACCAACTGTGGGCTGTCGCTCTCTTTCTGAATACATACATAAGACAAAGAAAACATATATCACTGTCTCGTTCTTAAGTGCGTATTTAGAAAGAGAGCGTCAGCTCACAGTCGGTTTCACTTAGATATTTAGAGTGTTGCCTCCACTTTTATCTAGAAGCTTCTTGTTTGTGAAGGAGCTTGTAGCGGCATCTACATGGCCACATATGAACTACGCATCGCACTGACGTCACGCAAAATCCTGCATCGCGCAAGCCTATGGCACATACATCTCTTTTTTACACAATAAATTAAATTATACACTTTTTTTCAAATTAATTACACGGTTAATTTCATTTTAGGTTTATGAAAAAAAAAGACGTCTGTGCTTCTACTCCTCATCTTGTATACCTATCCTGTTTTTGTCCAGACGGTAAAAAAAGTCAGCCGACATAACGAGACGCCTCAGTGACATCTTTGTCTAGATCGGTTTCACATTTAAGATACTTTATTCTCATAAAGTACACAAATAGTTCACTTAAAATATGAGATTTTATATAGATACTAGCGGCCCGCTTCAGCTTCGCACGGTAGAATTTTTTTTTCGAATTATCAGAAATTTTTAGAACCTTCTAAATCTTTCTAGATCGATTCTTACAGTTGCATACATTTTGGAGTTTTCTAGATCATTTCTGAAAACTTCCAGAAGTTCACATGAGTTAGAAAAGGACAGATATATATTTTTTCACATTTTCGCCACCCACTTCCACCCACCGCGACCAAAGTCCCTTACTTCCACCAGGAGACCAAAGGGTATTTACCACCCCAACGGGAAGTTCATTGGAGTTGGAGCTCATAGAGAAAACCCTGTCTTCACGTACTAACATTAGCATTTTATAAGTATAATTATATTTAGATAAAATACAAAATAAAATAATAAAATACACTTATTAAATACTATTACATTTTGACTACGGTACGTTATAGAGCCTGTTATTTAGTTGTTTTTAATACACAGTCATCTAAAATATAAAATTTAACCACACTAATAGGGCAACACTAATAGCCTTTTTTTTTTTTTGTGGATGGGAAATCATCCAATGACCCCTCCCGCTCTGGGTGGAGCAGAAGGGAGTGTCAGACTCTTACTGACTAAAACCCACCCGTGTTCCTTCCTTAGCCCTTTGTGTTCCGGGGTAGCGGTAACCCTTTCGGACAATCCCGCTGCCCCGGCAGGTCCCGCTGCCCCGGCAGGAACACTAATAGCCTTTAATGCGTTTAACATTGCCGACGCTTTATATACAGAGGCCAGCACATCAAGCTACCCCAATCTGTCAGATTTTCTCAATTGAATATGAACCTTATTTGTTTGTCCTAAAGTTGAAAATCTATCAAAGAAATTTGACAGATTTGGGTAGGTTGACCTGCTGGCGTCTGTACAATAATGAATTCATTTTACCCGCAAAATGAAACGCGGCTGGCTCAAAATAGTTAATAACTTATCATTTAAAAGCTCATGTTATTTAAAGGAAACGTTTTTATTACAGTTCAGTTATTTATAAAACGCCCGTTAAACCTGTGTGGGTGGATGTTTGTAATGAGTCATTGATCGAAATTGTTCATTTTATTGAGAAAATAGCTACACGTTTTGGTCATATTATACAGGGTGAAATTGAAAACATGCGACAAAGTCAAATGGGAGATTGTACTCATCATTATGAACAACTTTTACTAAGGAACCAAAGCTGCAATCGCAAAAAAAAACATCAGCTGTTCCCTACATTTTCACGAGTTATGCGAACATAAATGTAGGGAACAGCTGATTTTTTTTTCGCGATTTCAGGTTTGGTCCCATAGTAAAAGTTGTTTATAATGATGAGTACAATTTCCCATTTCACTTTGTCGCATGTTTTCAATTTTATCCTGTATAATTAGTTTTTACCAGCGGCTTCGCCCTTGTGGAGGTCGAAAATTATCCGACGGGATTTCACGGGAACGTACTGCCGGGATAAAAAATTGACTGTGTCAGGTTAATAGTTTAACCTGACACAGTCAATTTTTTATCCCGGCTTTTTATCTTTGTGCCCATCCAATTCCGTTCAGTAGTTTTTACGTGAAAGAGTAACAAACATGATCATCCATCCATCCTCACAAACTTTCGCGTTTATAATTTATTATAGTAAGATAAACCCTTTCCCAGGACTAATTCGTGGTAATTCTTGAACAATTTGTGTTGTTTAACACTGTTGCGTCTGCTTTGCAAACACTATCATAAAAGGTACATACGCCAGCACATCAAGCTACCCAAAACCGTCAAATTTTTCCAATCAACTTTGAACTTTATGCTTTAACAATAAAGTTGAAAGAAATTTGACAGATTGTAACACTGCATAATGTAAGTTCAAATTCCATTAAAAAAAATATATAAAAATTTATATAAGTCTTTTTACAAAGTAATACATTTACAAACTTATAAATACTTAGTAGTACCAAGTTCTTAAGGGATTGGCTTAAATACTCATATTAAAGCTAGTTTAATTTACACGATTTTTACTTAACTATGAAAGGTGTGTTGGTACTGTCATTCTAACTTGTAGCGACCTGCCTGAGCTAGGTTAATAAAAACCTGTGTTTCAGGCCATCCCCATACTAAGCGATCAGCTAATTATTTATCCATAGTTAGTTAGTTATTTTTTTAAATAATAGGTACTATCCTATTTAATATTATAGTAGGTACTAAATACAACTAAATACAATTAATATTATAATAGGTACTAAATACAATTAAAAATTACCAATTTAATAACTAAATCACTATATAACACTACATAACATCACGCCTGTATTGCCGGAAGGGTTAAGCAGAAGTGCACCTACACCTAGTACCTACACCCACATTTCGCCAGTTTTTTTGAAGTCCAATATAATAGGGGGCGAGTCTATGGCCAGCATGCTGGCCATAGACTTACTCTTACTCTCTTACTCTCTTACCTCTCCTCTCTCTCTTTTCTCTCTTTTTTCATATACAGACAGATAAACAAAAAAAAAAAGGAGTCATTTAAACATCTTGGTAACAAAAGACAACCCTTAAAAACACTGCAGCTTCATCGTGAATGCTTTCTACTATAATAATTGGCTTTTCGACGTCTCATTGGCGTAAATATACCGTTTGAGGTCCGTGGGAAATTCATTCGTGGGTTAGGGCCCTACCTCAGTGTAAAGAAGCTCAACCAACGTTATAGATTTTTTTTACTGTTACTTCGCCCGCGATCTCTTTCGCGTAGATTTCGTAATTTCCCCTACAAAATTTAATGTCTGACTGCTTCGTTGGTCTAGTGGCCGAAAAATGTTTGCATTTCTATACTCATGTTAAGATCCCCCTGTGCTCATGGCCCTCTCGGGCCTGGGGCCCCCTCCGGCTGGGGGCCCGTGGCATTTTGCCCCTCCTGCCACCCTATTGTTACGCCACTGCGACGTCTGTTTATGTGTAAAGGTCATAAGCATACGTATCAACTCGGAAAGGGAAAAGAATTAGAGTTCCTCGCAAAAAAATTAAAACCCAATATCCACGCGGGCGAAGCCGCGGGCGGAAGCTAGTATTAAATGCCTACGGATGTTACTCACACTCTGCCCGTTACCTTTTCACGCCTTCACGGCTGAACGGATTTGGATGAAAGGAATTATGACCATGACCTGAATTAGAACATGGGATACTTTTTATTACTTTTTATAGAGGCCCCTCTATAAAAAGTAATAAAAAGTATCCCATGTCATGTCATGGCTAAGTAATAACAGTCGCACGGGTCGATCGATCAGGTTAAGCTACGCTTGCCGCGATGGGCCTATGGATGGGTGACCATCTGTACATACGTACGGTCAGCAACAAAAGTCAATTAACGCTTCAGTTTTTTAATCTCAGTTATTGGACAAAATATTTGTTTAAAATTGGAGCAGAAGTACAATGCAATTTTGAACAAATATTTTACTCAATAACTGAAATAAAAAAAGCTGAAGTGTTAATATTTTGCTCAATAACTGAGATTAAAAAAACTGAAGTGTTAATCCACTTTTGTTGCTGACTGTACCAAGACCCCTCAGTGCCTCTGAAAACACGTTAAGCCGTTGGTCCCGGCTGTCATTCGTGGATCTTTGACAGTCGTTACGGGTAGTCAGAAGCCCGAAAACCTGATAACCAGTCTTACCAAGGAGTATCGTATTACCCAGTAACTGGGTTGTGGAGGTCAGATAGGCAGTCGCTCCATGTAAAATACTGGTACTCAGCTGCATCCGGTTAGACTGGAAGCCGACCCCAACATAGTTGGGAAAAAGCTAGGGAGATGATTTCCGACATCCACGCGGGGCGAAGCTGCGTTCAAAATCTTGTATCTATTCAAAATAGGTAGCTACAAAACTAACCTTTTAAAATATCAGTCCTCTTTTAAACTAGAAGACAACTCCCTTAAATATCTACAAATTGCAGCCGACCTGACCCCTCGATCTGGTTCACTAAAAGGTTACAATTTTAATAATAACTCTGACGTGGGTACTCTTAAATTTGTTAGTAATTCAGTCCTGAAATTCAGGGCAAAATGTAGCACAGGTTTAAATTCGACCTAATGCTGGTTTTGAAATGAGTCTGGGCTGTGTTTAAAAATAGGAATGATTTTTACAGAGTTAATTAGAAATGTACCTACCCGTAAATATATTATTAGCAAGTACTTTTTCTTGTAAGTATCACTTATTACTGCTCATTAGGTATTTTATTTGCAAAGAGGTATATCGAAAGCAGAAAGGTCAGAACATCTTTTTAATTTGAGAGTTTTTTTTTTTCTTGATTTTGTATTTTATCTACAGTACTTATTCAGTATCTTTTTAAAGTTCGTAACATTAGCTCAAGACAGAGAGGAGTGGAAAGGAGAAATGGAGGAATCTGCTTGGCAGTGGGACAACATAGGAACTTAGGCCAAAAATAAATGAACAACTAACATTTCTAATTGTGCTACTTTCTTCTAGAATTTTCTTTCTTCAACACACAATTATATATGTACCAATAACCTTTTAAATAATAGAAGTGAATGTGACAAAATAATTAACAAGTCTGACCACGCGGCCATTTGTTATATTATTTACTACGTGACCCCGGCGAACTTCGTGCCGCATCAGAATCAATAAGAATTAATGTCTATGAGGAAATTAATTATTTTCATTAAATTTTGTCGTGAAATTTTCCCTTGTTTTTAATAGTTATTCTCCTATTCGGGGCGGAGACAAATTCAATAAATCAAAGATCATAAATCGGTTCAGCTGTTCTTGAGTTATAGATGGTGTCTAACCCACTTTTTGAAGTGAAACTTCTTTACGCACGCTTGACTTGGGGAGTAAGCTGGCGAACGCGTGACGTAAGCGTTACGAAAAGTGTGATCGGGCAAGGCGAACGGAAGTTAAGTGGGGGATATAAGCAAGAGACAGCAGTGCGCGCGCACATTTTCTTTCTCTCTTCCTCTCATAGCCAAATACGTTCCGTATATCTAAGCACACTGCAGGCTTATTGTCTGTATCACAGTGTAGGAGCAAGAGAGAGCAGTGCGCGCGCACATTTTCTTTCTCTTATAGCTAGTAAATGAAATATACATACAGATGGAGCGAAAGAAGTTTCACTTCAGTCGTGTGGTCATAAGCACACTCGTTTTTTTTATTTACCTATATAGATTTGACAAAATTATAACCAGCCAGCAGTCTCGTGTACTCATAATATTTAGTGGTGGAACAGGGTAAAATGTTTTCCTCCGGGAAATCAAAATAAACTTCTGTTTGCAGAACTACTGGCCGTCTATTTGTGATTCGCATTTCAAATGGCTAGACTATTGTTCGTTTTGATAATTCAAATACTTAATAGAGAACTGGATATCGTAGGTATGTATTTAAATTAGTTGTTCATAGAATAGAATACTCTTTCGGGTCTGTGGTTAAATAATAACAGCCTCACAGGTCGATCGATCAGGCTAAGCTACGCTTGCCGCGGTTGGTCTGTGGATGGGTGACCGTCATTTCATACGGAGACCCCTCCGTGCCTCGGAAAGCAAGTTAAGCTGTTAGTCCCGGCTGTCATTCGTGGATCTTTGACATTCGTTACGGGTAGTCATAAACCCGAAAATCTGACAACCAGTCTTACCAAGGGGTATCGTATTGCCCAGTAACTGGGTTGTGGAGGTCAGATAGGCAGTCGCTCCATGTAAAATACTGGTATTCAGCTGTATCCAGTTAGACTGGAAGCCGACGCCAACATAGTTGGGAAAAAGCTTGGGAGATCCATCATCATCTCCCAAGCTTTTTCCCAACTATGTTGTGTATTCCACAGACTTTGGGTAATTCAGTATGGGCCCCGTACCCAAAAAATAAAAACGGAATGTAGCATTAAGAAATCTTTAAATCTATCTTTTATGCCCTCAGGGAGTAGTATAATTAATCCTAAGAAAGTATGTCTGAATTCACTTGGAGAAAAAAGATATGTGAGGGAGTAAGATTGATTTAATATAGAAAAATATTTAACTTATCCTCTAAAAACTTATTGATCTGCTGATGATAGACCCTTTTTGCAATTAATTAACCTTCAAAAAGGTTTTGTACTTCTAATGATGCAGTTTTTTTTTTATATTGAGGCTCTTTTTTTAATAATAATATGTACCTATTGGATTCCACGACACAGGGAATCCTAGTGAGCTAGGGGTCCACGGCATTTGTGAAAATAGTACTAGCACCTAATACTCCTATGTAATCTGTTACTAGTTCTTTCATACTGTACCGTGTTTTTTCTGAACTGAATAAAGGGTTTCAAAGTTTTATTTTTTCATAATTGACTACTGAATCGACTTCAGTAACTTTTAAGTATTTTTTCATACTAAACGTCGATTAAGCCAAATAATATTAAACCTTATTTCAAGGTAATAAGACTCAGTTTTAAATGCATAAAGTAATGCTATTTTTAGTAATTGTATTATGCTTTTAACTCAATACTCTAATTGGGGTGTATGAGGTCTTGCGTTAATTATGTTACGCCTTGTATAACAATTTCATTCCTATTCACATTTTTCGAACAACTTTTGAAATAAAAACTCTGCGGTCCCAATATATGGAACTTCCTAACAAGCCTTTTCAATGTTCAAACCGCTACAGTTTGCACGGAGCATACAAAAACACAAGCACGTCATCGTCCAGTCCGACGTATATTCGGTTCATGTTTCAAAGGTCACACGTTGATAACTGCGTCGAAACACGTTTCACAGTCATCTGCAAACAGTTCGGGTTCAGTATGTGTGCACTAGTCTTTATTGAATTTTATTCGTATTTTCCGATGAGTGAATCTGTGTAGTGTAGGCTTAACTAAGTATAGATAGTGCAATCCACGAAGACGAGCCCCACTCTTCTTCCGAATCGTTAGCGTTTACCGCTAGTTAATTCCATTAGTGTTTTAGTTCTTTCGATACACTCTAATTACCCACTAATCATAATTCGTGTGTATTTACGAAACTAAAACTCTAGCGGAATGTTGCACACTTCTGCTGTAAGCATTATGAAAAAGAGTGGGGCGTGTCTTCGTGGATTGCACTATCTATGTATATTATTGGGTAGCATAAATTGGCTGATTCAAACTATTATTTTATAAAATAAGCTTCAACTGGTTTTGAACACAAATGCAGTGCAGCAGATGCAATTGTGGGATCCAAAAAAAGTTATTGAGTTCTTCTATCAAGAATCCCCTAGGCCCTAATACATGGGACCTGCCAAACCTTTCGGGGTAAATACCTGCTGTCAAAAGTTATTTTGTAACAGGCAGTTAGGTACAATAAAATATTAGTAAGGAATAGAGATGGGTTTTTGCCTGGGCATTTTGCGACGAATTGAGTAAATGCCCAATAAACGTCCATTTACGCCCGATAAAAGTACCAGTACAGGGCAGTTATTGGGCATTTACTCAATATGTCCCAAAATGCCCAGGCAAGAACCCATCTCTAGTAAGGAAGCAACTTATGGAAATTTTCTTATTCACTTCACTTTCAGTCGTAAGTTAAGTGAATAAGAAAAAACCCAAGTCCAGTTAGACTTGTATCCTAACTAAGCGAAAGTAAGTTTGTTTGTTACCTTTTAATGCCTGATCCACTGCACTGCACCCTAATTGCGTAACACACTATTACTCTCAATTTGAATCATTTTGAAGCTTATTGCTAATCCATTGCTCCATATGTTCGAAGATGTGTCTGCTCAACAACGCAAATAACGCAATGAATGTTGTTGAACTGTCAAAATGAAACCCATTGCTACTGATAGTGTGTTACGCAATTACCCTGCTGATCATCATGTAAATTTGCATATATGTTGTCAGGGGAATAGAAAAGGACATAAGGGTACCTTTCATCCAGAAAAAAAAAATGTTCCCGAGAAAAAGAACTTTACGACGCTAGATGGCGATACGTGTCTTTCCAATCATGATTGACATAACCCGACTTTCTGAACTGTATTCTAAAAAAAAGGCTTAGGTACATGAATTGACGATAGTGTCGATAGTGTGTTGGTGATAGTGTATACATGTGTGTGATGGAGGGTGTGTGTGTGTGTGTGATCATTAGTGTTATGCTTTTAATAGGAATTGGATGAAATTTGGCACACAGATAGTTTATTATAACCTGGATTAACAGTTTAACACTTTACTTACTTTTCTATCCCGGTAATACGTTTCCGTGGGATAATTTCCGACCTCCACGAGGGCGAAGCCGCTGGCAAAAGCTAGTTGCATATAAGTAATACAGCGAAGTCTAACTGGACTCCTACCTCTCCCTTCCCTCTGACAGAGAGAGGACCATTAAATGCTGGTTATGCTAAGTTAATACAGTGAAGTCCCATTTTCCACATCAGAATTAATATTTCCAACTCTTTACCCTAGTTAAATACTTCATCCCAGCCTTCCAGCAAATCTAATAATCTACTCCATATAAATCCATATAATACAGAACAAGTGCAAACAGGATATTCAGAGCGTCCGCCGTCGGGTATTATTACCCGGCCCGGATAATGCGGCTGGGCGTATTTGACCCGATTGAGCCGACGACATTAGGTACATTACGTGTAGCCGGGTATGTGACGTCATTTTAATTGAACTAGACAACTGTGGGGTAAATTATGTAACACACTATCATCACGACGACGACGTCATTACGTCAGCGCCGGCTGTCACTGAAAACCAGCGCTGAAGCTCTGTCTTGCACAGGGTCGCAGCATAATGCTGAGCGATAGCCGTTTTGCGTGGATGTGACGCATGTTTCCCCCTACCTTTTATTTATTTTATGTTTTGTGTTTTTTTGCGTCATGTTCACCGCAAATACTTAAACGTATTTTCTTTCTTTCTTTTTTTCTTTTTACTATTACAGTGGGAAAGAATTTCCTTTTGACAGATCAGTATCATTCATTGCGGTATTTATTTTGTTGAGCAGACAATTTTTTCGAACATATGAAGCAATTGATTAGCAATGTCCTTCAAAATTACCAGTTTGTTGTTCATAGAGTAGGATTAGAGAATTTGAAGGGATGAAGCTGACTTTTTGGACACAGCAGTTTTTGATTACCAATTCAAGGTGAAATCTGTGTTTAGAATTTTGTTAATGTTCTGGAAAAGGATTAATTTAACTAAAGGTTATTTAATTAAGGATTATTTCAGGTACATAGATGGCACAAGCTTTAAGGGGCTTGTGGCTACGTTTGCTGCGGTTGGTCATTGGATGGGTGACCATCTTTACATACTAAGACCCATCCCTGCCTCGGAAAGCACTGTAAGCCATTGGTCCCGGCTGTCATCCGGGGATCTTTGACAATCGTAACGGGTCATCAGAAGCCCGAAAGTCTGACAACCAGTCTTACCAAGGGGTATCGTATTGTAAAATACTGGTACTTAGCTGCATCCGGTTAGACTGGAAGCTGACCACAACATACTTGGTTGGGAAAAAGCATCTGCCTAAGATGATGAAAATCTTTATTATGTATGGTCACCAAAGGAGATATTTATTATATTAAACAGTAACTGGGTTGTGGAGGTTAGATGGGCAGTCGCTCCATGTAAAATACTGGTATTCAGCTGCGTCTGGTGGGACTGGAAGCCGACCCAAACATAGTTGGGAAAAAGCTAGGCCGATGATGAGATGTCATAAGCTATAGGTACTTTTACCTATAGTAATTAAGTATCTAAAAACTTAGGTACTGTAAGTAATTAATAAGTGTGTAACATCTATTTATTAATTTTCAAGATGACCTGAATCATAGAATTTGCAAGCTTCAACATATTTAAACTACCATAGTATTTTCTTGACTTACAAAAAAATTCACAAACTTTTTCTTTATTATTCATTTAACTGCACATACTTTAATGTTGGGGAGGTTTGCAGAGCGGAAACACAAGTTATGTGGTTAAACATATATTAGGAAGGTCATGGTGAACAATGTAGAACATGGAATCTAATTGAAAAAAAAAACTTTACGTCAATATTACATTTAAAACAGTCTTTCATCTAGCCAGTAGTTACTGTCAGTACATGGAGGTGATATACCTTCAACACACCCCCTCAACTCATGTACGATACGATTCACAAATAATAAACCTATCTTTATTTTCTCACACACAATCCTAACGCACTTGTTAGTAATTCGTGTCTTACGCGAGGCAAAGGTTTGGTGAGAACATCTGCCAACATCTTATCAGTTGACAAATGTTCCAATGTTATAGCTTTATTGGAACGTAGCACATCCCTTATAAAGAAATGTCTAATGTCAATGTGCTTACTTTTCGCATGATGTATACCATGATCCTCAGCAAGGCAAATAGCACTTAAGTTATCAGCATGCATTCTTACCTTACAGAGTTGATGTAAACCTAGTTCTTTCAACAGGCTATTCAAATACACAGCTTCTTTCATAGCTTCTGCCAAACTCACAAACTCAGCCTCACAAGTAGAAGTCGCAACGATGCGTTGCTTTTGTGAAGTCCATGATATGCTTGCGCCCCCTAGAACGAATAAATAACCCGTAAAGGATCGTCTATCAATGAGGCAGTTACCCCAATCTGCATCTGCATACCCTTGTATGCATAGCCCTGTCGGCTTAAACGCCAAACCATGAGTTATCGTACCTTTCAAGTATCGAAGAACTCGCTTCGCAGCCCTCCAATGAGTTTCCTGCGGGTTTTCTGCAAACTGTGCAAGTTTTGCCGTAGCGTTGGCGATATCAGGTCTAGTTGCTACACTTAAATACATGAGTGCTCCAATAAGTTCTCTATACGGAAATTGTTTCCCTTTTATTACTTCTTTTTCACTAATAACAGGATTTCCGATTTCCATTGGAGTCTGGATTGGATTGCAACTATCCATAGCAAATTTCTTCAAAATATCTTTTATATACTTCTCTTGTGACAAGAAATACTCATTACCACTTTTCTTTATATTTATCCCGAGACAGAAGGTTGCTTGACCAAAGTGTTTAAGCTCAAATCTCCTCGCTAATTCCTGCTTGAATTTATCTACACACATCAAAAGTGTCTAGGGATCAACATATATTTTTGCAATAACTTTTCTCCTGATTGATATTAATTAAAATTTTCTTTAAGGATTCATCAAATAAAGTGTTTTCGTTTGTCACAGTAACGATAAACCAAGTCACCTTTGCATTAATAAAGAAATTTGCCATTTTCCTAATAAAGGGATTTTTGACATTTGAACCACTAACACAAAAGTTCGAAAAAAAGACTGAAATAACAGTTTTCTCTAAAATTTTATTGGGTAACTTAAACAATTAATAATCCGTGTTTCTACCGCGAACACTAACAACACAAGAACATCGGTTTGGCATACTCAAAATGAGTTCATCCAAATCACGCTGTGGAATGGCCGCCCATGTTCGTTGCAACAACAAAAAAAGGTCTTCTTGCGACTGGATACCCTCCATATTCGGCAGAGCTCTTCTCTGTAGCATATCCCATGCATGCTCAATCGGGTTCAAGTCTGGCGACTGAGCAGGCCAGGGCAGGACTTTGATGTTAGCTGCGGCGAGAGTCTGTCTTACAACTCTTGCGGTGTGCGGTCGTGCATTATCATGCATTAACTGAAATAAGGGACCGATTTGCACTTGTAGAGGAACGATGACGTCTGATACAATCGTCTCAGCATAAATTTGAGCGTTGAGGTTGCCTCTGATCCAAATCAACTCAGTTCTTCCGCCGATCCAAATACCCGCCCATACCATGATGGTTCCACCACTATAAGGATGGACTTCCTGGCAGGATTTTAATCGCTGTTGGCGTCCAGGGGTTCTCCAGTGTCGTATACGTCTTGTATCCGGTCTCATACCAAAACGAGACTCATCAGAAAAGCACACGAAACGCCATTGTTCTTCTGCCCAATTTCTGTGTTCAAGAGCCCATTGATATCGAATCCTACGATTGTGCATTGTTATAGGTGGTACCCGTAGCGGTCTTCGGGGATGAAGGTTCACTTCATGCAAGCGGTTTCTGACTGTTTGGTCGCTAATTAAGTTCCCTGAAGAGTGATGAAGCCTCACGGCTAACATCATGGCGGTTATTGTTGGAGCTCTTCGAGTTAAGATTTGAATGTATCGGTCTTGTCTCCGTGTGGTGCAGCGATACCGTCCTCCATGGCGCTCAGCCACGGTACCAGTGCTTCGGTAACGTGTCCAAAGTCGACTGATAACACTCTGACTTGTATTCAGAGCTAAAGCCACAGTACGTTGCCGGGAACCAGCTTCTATCATTCCCACGGCTCTGAGCATTTCTTCCCTGCTTAAATGACGTCGCCGCTCCATAATAACGTTGGTTTTAATCAGTAGTAGGGAAACAGTAGCACTAATAATGTCTTCAATGCGTTGTATGTTTTTATAGGGAAAATATTGACAGCTGATTTTCATCTTTTACTCGAATTTGATTCACAGTTCCTGATTCAAATTATGAAATGCACCAAAAAGGATCCATATAAATTTATAAAATCATAAATTTATTACAAAGCCACATCTCAATCTCAAGAAATCCGCATAAAAATGCTTGATCCCTAGACACTTTTGATGTGTGTATATATAATCTATTTTTTGATGCGATTAATACGTCATCCACGTAAACAACAACAAAAAGATCTGATCCACCTTTATTGCGTTTGTGATACAAACAAGGTTCATTTATCGTAGGTTTCAATCCCATTTCTCTCAGCTTCTCGTCCAGTTTAATATTCCACTGTCGTCCAGCTTGTTTGAGACCGTAAAGAGATTTCTTCAGACGACAGGTGTCACCACCTGCTTTCATATCTTCAAGCATTTTAGCAGCTTTTTTACCTACTGCAGAATTAACGCCATCTGCATTTTTTAGTTTCTCTAAACCTTCTTTCAGCAGCTCTGGGATCTTCATATAAATATCTTCGTTCAGATCACCGTTTAAATAGGCGGTATTTCTATCTATCTGGTCAATGTCCATGCCCATTTCGACAGCTAAGGCGACCAACAAACGTACAGTTGCAATTCTCGCAACTGGGGCGAATGTCTTATTATAATCTAGGCCATGTTGCTGACTGTATCCTTTTGCTACTAGTCTGGCCTTCTTTTTCTCGGTATTGTCAACATTTAGCTTTGTAGTCAGCACGTATCGACATCCTACGATATTACGATCTGAAGGTTTCTTCACAATTTCCCACGTGTCGTTATTTACTAGACTCCTTATTTCTGAAAGAATCGCTTCATCCCATTGGACCTTTTCGTCAGATGCTAAAGCTTCCTTCAACGTGGTTTCAATTGCTCCAACAAAATCATCAGTGTCGACGTATTCTTCCGTCGATGACTCATTGTCGCTACTCTCTTCTACCTCAACCATGTTGTAGATTTTACGAGGGCGGCCAACCTGTCCTTTCTGAATCCTTGGCCTTCCAGGACCTCTTTTTAAAGTAACGTTTCTATTACCAATTCCAGTAGATTCTGTATTCTCTGATGTTCCTTCATCAATCACTGGCACATTCGGTTGAATATCTAATGGAACTTCTTCTCTTGAATTTTCATCACTAAATGGCACATCCGACTGTTCTTTAGTTTGAATTTCTATATCAACAGTCTTTCTCACAATACTCTTTTCATATTGTGGTTCTATTAGTGATTTATTTGAGACCTTACACTCAATTTCAGTCAGTTTACCTTCCTGAAATTTTACATCTCTCGACACTACGATTTTTCTACTCTCAGGTATCCATATTTTATAGCCTTTAGCATCAGCTGGATAACCCACAAAAATGCCAAGTGAACTTCGTGCTGCAAACTTATCTTTACCTGGTTCCTTATCCAAGACGTGTACTTCCGTGCCAAATGTTTTTAAATATTTGACATTCACAGGTCTCTCAAACCATTTTTCGTATGGAATTTCGCCATTTAGACTACTAGTTGGGCACCTATTACGCAAATAACATGCAGTAGCTACAGCCTCTGCCCAAAAACTTGGTGAAATACCTGACGATAAGATCATGCACCTTGCCATCTCAATCAACGTACGGTTCATCCGTTCAGCGATGCCGTTACTTTGAGGTGAGTATGGCGTCGTAAAACGTCTCTTAATTCCTTCATTTTCTAAATATTCATTGAATAAATTATTTTTGTATTCAGTTCCGTTATCCGTGTGTAAAAATTTAATTTTTCTTCCTGTCAAATTTTCTGCATGACATTTAAAAATTTTAAACTTTGACAAAACGTCACTTTTATTTTTCAGCATAAAGACGTCACACCAACGAGTACAGTCGTCAATAAAAGTAACAAAGTATTTATTTCCGCCATTCGATTGAACTCTCATTGGACCTACCACATCAGAGTATATTATTCGCAATTTTTCGTTGCAGCGCAAACTGGATTTCACAAAAGGCAACGACACCATTTTACCCTTAGCGCACACATCACAATCATGCAAGTTACTATCGATCTTCATCGGATCAATACCTGATTTCTTTAGTACTTTCATAAGATCCCTAGCATTCAGATGTCCCATACGCTCATGCCATCTATACAGATCAACACTTTCACTACTTACCACAGACGCTGAAGCGTCCAGCTCCCTCAAGTAATATAAATCACCTCGCCGATCAGCGGTCAGTTTTACCTCACCCTTTTTAACTACATAGGCTACGTCATGCTTGAACGTGACTTCACAACCTCGTTCGGTAAGTTGGGCGATGGAAATTAAATTACTACGTAAATCGGGAACCAATAGGGTATTTTCAAATTTAATTTTTCGCGTTCGATCATCATTGCATGCTAATAACTCAACTGTACCTTTACCTTGCACGGTTGTCAAAGAATCTGTGGCTAATTTTAATTTTTGAATCGCAGGGAGTATCTCAGCAAACCTTTGCGGGTCATTGCACATGTGAGAAGTGCAACCACTATCAAAAATCCATTCCTGACGGCGCTTCGCATCAACAGCGATGCGGCAGTCATCTGAAACATGATATATAGTTAAAACTTCACTACTTTCATGACTAGTACATGACTCCACACATCGAGTTTCTTGAGTCTTCTCCCTTTTCTTAGTGCAGTCCGATGCCTTATGGCCAAAATTGTGGCACTTAAAACATTTAAACTTAAATGTTTTTCCAGTCGTTTTCTTCTGATGTTTGTCCAAATACATGGCGCCTTCTATTTTGTCAACTTGAGCGTTTCCTCTTGAACTATCCTCTTCGATGATTTTAACTCTTAGTTGCTCTGGCTTTGGAAGTTCATCTCTAGACTCTATAGCACATCTAAAGTTTTCATAACTTCCCGGAAGACTGTACAGCAGCATTATCGTTAATAAATCATCATGGATTTTTATATCCATTTCTTCCAATTTGTCGACAGCTTCAAAAAAGGAATCAAGGTATGTACCTTTTGGTTTTCACTCATCCTTTGTAACATGAGCCTTTTCATTAAATTCGCTTTCTTTGCAGGTCCTCTTGATGCAAACAAGCTCTCTAATTTTAACCATACCTCTCGTGCAGTTTCCACCCTTTTTACGTGACGAACTACACTCGGATCTAATGCCAATATCAACTCAGACTTTGCTTTTCTGTCAGCTGTCTTCCATGTCGATATAGCAGCATCGGTAGTAGGTTTTGGCTTTTCTCCACTTACATACTCCCAGAAGTCATTTTTAATTAACAATGCTTCTATCTGTACCTTCCAACTGTCGTAGTTGTCCTTCGTCAATAATTCTATACGTACATTCGAAGTCATTTTTCTTCCTACATGTACTTTACAAATCTTCAACATTTCGAATTATTTTCACAACAATTTCAACAACATACAATACACTTTACTGCTCTGGGCCCATAACCTTTGTTGGGGAGGTTTGCAGAGCGGAAACACAAGTTATGTGGTTAAACATATATTAGGAAGGTCATGGTGAACAATGTAGAACATTTAAGAAACAAGAGAATAACTCAAATTATAATAATTCTATTGTTTCCAAAAAAAAAAATACATCTTTACTTTATGACACAGTATTAAAATAAATTGGAGGTATTTGAACTCTTTCTCCGAAGAACACTTTGACCCCTAGCCAAAGTGATTTATAAACTTATTTAATTCCACGATCTCCATTTATACTAGTTCTTAAATTCATTCAGAAACGTCACCGTGAAAATGTTAAATACAAATAGTACTGTAATTAGGTATTTAAATGGCTGTAAACACGCGAAAATGTCGTTGAAACTCGATAAATATGCAAATGGAACGTTTTAATAATTGATACGACTGTTATAAAGACGCACTGTTCGCGTTCCCCCCGCTGACTTCGCAATGTGTGGTTAAAATATTTGAATTCTGTGCCCCAATTCTGTATGATAATTATTATTCCCCGCGTAATCATATCACGTTCAAACCACGTACGGTTATCAAGCGTGGTATTTTGACAGTTCAAACCACGCTGTTCTTAGTTAAATAACTTCGTGTTCATTTCGCGCAATTTCGTTCATTGTGTCATAGAGAATACGTCATTAGCGAAGCGAAGCGTGGTTTCGAAGTAAGGAATCATTAATTGGTCATAGTGAATTAAGGCCTTGAATGTGTGGGACAATCCTAGGTTTTCAGACGTCAAATACAAGCTTTTCTATCCATAGGTCCTTTGTACACGACATGGTTTCTTTATAGTAAGGCCTATAAACTGCGCCGTAGAAAAAACGTGTCTGTCATAAGCTTCCATAGCGATCCACACAACACTGACGACCGTGCCTATACACGGCAAATAAACCGCAGTTTTTCACGGCAGGAAAAACGTGTGTATTCAAAGGGCCTTAGAGTTCACTGCTTACCTATCTCCGAAATTAATAACGGTAGGTACTTATTTGTAGTTTTGTCAGATGCATTGGTTCCTGTTTTTTATATAAGTGAAGTTATTATAAAAAAATTACCGGAGTTACCAACATAATTTGAGTAAGCAAGCTGAAGTGGCAGTGGGCTGGCTATGTTTATCGAAGGAGCGATGGCTGTTGGAGCAGACGAGTCCTTGAGTGGAGACCGCGTATCGGCAAGCGTAGTATGGGACCTACAGCTAGATGGATGGACCGACGACCTTAAAAATGTGGCTGGGTCAGACTGGATACGGGAGGCAGAGGACAGGGTGTGTTGGCGTAGTTTAAGAGAGGCCTATGTATAGCAGTGGAATGTGATAGGATCAGTTGATTGATTAGCGAGAATGGTGCTGCTCCACCCTCTATGACACCTTTTAAACCTCTAACCTATTAAAACGCTGAGTGCAGTTGGATCATGAACTAACAAAAATTCCCTAGGTATGTATCACAGACATACAGACGCCAGCACATCAAGCTACCCGAAACTGTCACATTTTCCTAATCAACTTTGAGCCTTGTGCTTTAGCGATAAAGTTGAAAATCTATTAAAGAAATATGATAGATTTTAGTAGCTTGATGTGCTGGCGTTTGCATACATACTAACAAAATCTCAATTTTACCAATACAGTTCGGCCCGACTTTTGGGTTGTAGCTTAGTTGTAAGTCGTGGGTTCAAACCAAGACAGTCGCTTTACTTTGTATAAATAGTTTCATCACCACTACTCTCAATATGGTAAAGGAAAATGTCGTGCGGATACCGGCGTGTCCTAGAACCAAAAATTCGAAGACATGTGACATAAACTAACCCGCACTGGGCCCGCGTGGTAGACTATGGCCACTCCCTCTCTCAAAGAGGAGGACTGTTTTCATTCCTCCTCAGCAAGCATTATTGCTTATGCTAATTCAGCCCTCACACACAATAAAAGAAAAATAATGTACAATACAATACTACACAAAAGCGAATGTAAAAATAAACCACACACATTACATTATAATTTAATACCCGCGTCATCCTCTAGAGATTTTCGCCTGGTTTAAAAGCTCTTAAACAAATTGAAATCGATTTGATCTCAAAATGGACGCACTCGCAGGTAAGTACGTGGCGCGTGATAATTGAAATGGATTCGTCCATTACCTGGCGTGTAAAGCGAATAACTACTGTTTTGATAGCATCGTATATATTCTACATTATGTTCAACTGTAGAATAGCATCGTAGATTTTTTACTTTTTAAATAATGCACACTTGCTTTTCCAGTTCACTTTGACATTGGCAGAATAGTCGGCATCGGCTTTACTTGCCATAATTAAAAATAGAATAGAATAGATAGCATCGTAATACGTGGTAACTGAAACTTTTGTTTTGGATGTTCGAAGTTATTTTTACGGTGAGTTTTTATGGTTGCTAGTAAAATGGGTATGCAGTTTTAGTGGTAGGTAGTGTGGCAGTTTCGAAGGTTAATGCATTATGTCATTTCTGTTGACTACTACACAAGGACGTCGAAACGTGGACACTCACGGTACAGCTGGTCCATAAATTCAATGACTATACTAGGAATAACGCTGCATTCGCTTTTTGATTATTTAAGAGTGCTCATTTTAACATCAAACTCATTTTGTTACAACGTGACCTTCCCCTCTTCTGCATCATTGCTTGCCAATTTGCTATGCGCCGGTTGTGACAGTCACCTCACACTCTAATTTTAGCCAAGTTTGCCAACCGTACCACGTCATTCCTTTTCCCTTATCTAGAATTTTCCGCCAACATTTTGTATTACTTGCCTATTATTGCCATAGCATTATTTTGCATCTCTTCGCTTAAATCTGTGCACTCATCTTAAATAACACTCATTTGATACTTCAACTAAAACGTTTTACAGTCCGGCCGTCGAGAGAATGCCTTCCTGACACGTCCTGTCAGTGTGACAATTTTAGTAGCTAATAAAGGTCAAATTCGCAAAACACGTATTCGTTTTTATGAAACTGACAGTGTCAAGAACGCATACTCTCGTCGCACCGCACTGTACAGTCCGCTTACAGTTATTTTACCTATGACAGCGGCAACGGAATAGCAACCTTATAGCAACGAATATAAAAATCATTGTGATTTGGCAGAGTTGGCAATGGCAGCAACCAAATAGCAAACTTATTGCCACGACAATAAAGATCGCTGTGATTTTGACAGTGATGCAAAAGAACTGTAAACAGACATTGTTTTCCATCACCGAAGCCACGCAATGAATTTCTATTTATTTCAAAATTACACCAATTCGGTATGTAAAGAAAAAAAATCCTACGCTGATTCCCAAACCATTTCGAGATTTAAGGTTTCTTAACTTAATTTTTCTATTTTTAGTGCTTAAAATTATAAGATGAAGTTTATTTTAACATAAACACTTAATACCACTTGACTTTCATTTGACCTCCAAATGACGTCACAAGTAAGCAGATTGAGAATACTTTCAGTGCCTCCTCTCATCATATGTTAAAAAGTTAGTCATATAATGTCAACCATAGGGATGACCATAGTAATATAGGTATGTAATGCAGTCGTGCGAAAATTTCGGCCTTTGAATCGATTCAAATCAAACAGTGAAAATCTATTCATACATAAAACCTAAATCCCGAATTCTGAATTATCGTTAATCAATCATTATAATGATAGCTTAAATAAAATGCATTCCCTTTAAATAATAATATTTTAAGTATAAAATCATTCGAACTATTTTGTAACCACAAATGGTGTTGCAAACTTGCAAATATAACTAGGTACTGTAGCTACTTGTTATTGGTTTGATTTTGATAGTGACATATTAATAATACCTATTATTTAATTTAATTATTAATTATCAGTCATTTCTGTCCCACTGCAGGGCAAAGGCCTCCCTTCCCTCCGTCTAGTTATCCCTATACAAAATTAATAACTGTAGTAAATGTTCAATCGATTATGTCGATCATTCCCACCTCTAAAACTGTCTAGTGTCATGCTTGAAGTTTCTGATGTCAAGCAAAAAACGTCAAATTTAGAATTTTTATTACTGTGTTATACGTGGCATAGATATTGAACTCTTCAGCCTACTTTTGAAGCAGAATTTAGAAAATTTATTTAAAATTAATGGCTGCTTAGAAAACCAAAATTTTGAAATTAGTTGCATAAAATAACTAAATCTATAAATTAAAAATATAAAAAAAATACCTGAAAAAAACTTTACATACCCAATTAAAAGAATCTGGAAAGTACCTACGTAATCGATTCATTGTATTAGAATCGATGTTCGATTGCGACCTTGGCCACTAAGTAGTTAAGACTAGGAAATGTTTTATTCATAATAAATCGTTTAGTTTCATTAATTCATTGTGGTTTCATGTTCGTTCATGAAAGCTTGATTGATGGTGAAACTACATGAAGTACCTATACTAGCGAAGAAATAGAAGCTCTAATATTTATTTGCTTCACAAGTAAGTAAGGTAGTCACGCAACCTTTCATCAGTACCGGATTAAGCCAGCGCGGGGCCTGTAGCAATTCTGTATTGATAGAATTTTTATTTAAATTGCATAAGCTATTCTCCAAATCATCCGCGTAAGTAACTGACGATGATATTATTTTTTCTCTTCTTTTAGAATAGATTTTAGCTGTCGGAATATTCCGAAAACTAAAGTAATTTTATGGTATGCTTTCATACGTCTTCTGTTTATACTGATATTTTTTTACAGTCTGAAAGTATTGGTGCGCGAGGCCCCCAAATGCGCGGGGCCTGTAGTATTTGCTATTCTTGCTACGTGGTTAATCCGCCACTGCCTTTCAAATAGGGTGGTAGGGATGTAGTGTTACACAAATTCCTGCATCTCGCAAGCAGATCCCGATGGATTACTGGTGACCCAGTGGCATAGGCCCCGAATTACGGTCGCAAGTTCGAACCCAGACAGGCGGTTTTTTTTTGTGTAAATAAGTTCATCACCACTGTTCGCAAAACGGTGAAGGAAAACATCGTGAAAAAACCGGCATATCCTAAAACAATAAATTCGAAGACGTGTGACATCTACCAACCCGCACTGGGCCCGTGGTAGATTATAGCTCACTCCCTCTCGAAGAAAGGAGCGTTATATCCCAGTAGTGAGAATATTATTAGCTGATTATACACACATCAAAAGTGTCTAGGGATCAAGCATTTTTATGCGGATTTCTTGAGATTGAGATGTGGCTTTGTAATAAATTTATGATTTTATAAATTTATATGGATCCTTTTTGGTGCATTTCATAATTTGAATCAGGAACTGTGAATCAAATTCGAGTAAAAGATGAAAATCAGCTGTCAATATTTTCCCTATAAAAACATACAACGCATTGAAGACATTATTAGTGCTACTGTTTCCCTAATACTGATTAAAACCAACGTTATTATGGAGCGGCGACGTCATTTAAGCAGGGAAGAAATGCTCAGAGCCGTGGGAATGATAGAAGCTGGTTCCCGGCAACGTACTGTGGCTTTAGCTCTGAATACAAGTCAGAGTGTTATCAGTCGACTTTGGACACGTTACCGAAGCACTGGTACCGTGGCTGAGCGCCATGGAGGACGGTATCGCTGCACCACACGGAGACAAGACCGATACATTCAAATCTTAACTCGAAGAGCTCCAACAATAACCGCCATGATGTTAGCCGTGAGGCTTCATCACTCTTCAGGGAACTTAATTAGCGACCAAACAGTCAGAAACCGCTTGCATGAAGTGAACCTTCATTCCCGAAGACCGCTACGGGTACCACCTATAGCAATGCACAATCGTAGGATTCGATATCAATGGGCTCTTGAACACAGAAATTGGGCAGAAGAACAATGGCGTTTCGTGTGCTTTTCTGATGAGTCTCGTTTTGGTATGAGACCGGATACAAGACGTATACGACACTGGAGAACCCCTGGACGCCAACAGCGATTAAAATCCTGCCAGGAAGTCCATCCTTATAGTGGTGGAACCATCATGGTATGGGCGGGTATTTGGATCGGCGGAAGAACTGAGTTGATTTGGATCAGAGGCAACCTCAACGCTCAAATTTATGCTGAGACGATTGTATCAGACGTCATCGTTCCTCTACAAGTGCAAATCGGTCCCTTATTTCAGTTAATGCATGATAATGCACGACCGCACACCGCAAGAGTTGTAAGACAGACTCTCGCCGCAGCTAACATCAATGTCCTGCCCTGGCCTGCTCAGTCGCCAGACTTGAACCCGATTGAGCATGCATGGGATATGCTACAGAGAAGAGCTCTGCCGAATATGGAGGGTATCCAGTCGCAAGAAGACCTTTTTTTGTTGTTGCAACGAACATGGGCGGCCATTCCACAGCGTGATTTGGATGAACTCATTTTGAGTATGCCAAACCGATGTTCTTGTGTTGTTAGTGTTCGCGGTAGAAACACGGATTATTAATTGTTTAAGTTACCCAATAAAATTTTAGAGAAAACTGTTATTTCAGTCTTTTTTTCGAACTTTTGTGTTAGTGGTTCAAATGTCAAAAATCCCTTTATTAGGAAAATGGCAAATTTTTTTATTAATGCAAAGGTGACTTGGTTTATCGTTACTGTGACAAACGAAAACACTTTATTTGATGAATCCTTAAAGAAAATTTTAATTAATATCAATCAGGAGAAAAGTTATTGCAAAAATATATGTTGATCCCTAGACACTTTTGATGTGTGTACTATGCTAAAGATGCCGATGATACAGAATGATTTGCCCAAGTTTGTGTACAGGGAATAGTCAAAAGCGAACAAAAGACAATCGAGGATGGCCGGGCTATGAATATAACATGTCAGGTTTCTGCTTCGGAATGGTTTCCGTTGCTTCGCTTTGGTCTCTGACTATGAATAAGATATTTCTTGTTCACAAGGGTGTAATAGAGATGAATAGGAGATTCAGGTCGCAAGATAGATAGGAGATAGGAGGTCATCTCTTAGCCGCCACGGCTTATTTTAATTTATGAATTGTTATTTTTAGTACGGACGCCTTTAACGTGCACGTCTTTCTGCATCGTTCTCACATGTATAATTTCAACATGAATGATGTAATCAAGATTTTTGTAACAATTTTATGATTTAAAAGAGTGTCCGTGGAGTTTCTTGCCCGTTCTTCTCCACAGGGATCTACGCTTTGGAATGGGCAACTAGCTTCATCTTTCTGACTGACCGACCCTTGACAATTCAAAAGTGCCTATAATTGGTTTATTTGAAATAAATGCTTTGAATTTAAGTTTTGAGTTTGATTATTTTTTGAATTCTGATGAGTTATGTCTTCTTGTTAGTTATTCATTTTAATAGCGTGACTCGTATGTCTGTTTTCACTGACACTATAAAAACATCTAAATGAACTCTGTAGACAAAAGCGTGCTGTTGGATTTTTAACTTTCAACGCTATGCAGAGCGTTTCCAATTGCGGGCTTTTATTTAGGCATTCGTTCAAGTGTCGCCTAGTGTTAGTGAAGACGGGCATACGAGTCACGCTATTAAAATGAATAACTTTTTGCTCCCTTGCCTTAGCCTTTTAGGCTATGCTACTTTGTTACAAGATTTGTTTTTAACTTCAATGGAACATTTTATGTAAATGTATCACTAAACAAATAATACACATTTTATATAGATACTTAGTTAAGTTTTTTATTAGTGAGGGGCTTGCGGCTAAGTAATTACAGCTGCACGGGTTGATCGAACAGGTTAAGCTACGCTTGCCTTGGTTGGTCCGTGGATGGGTGACCATATTTACATACCAAGACCCCTCCCCCGGCTATCATTTGTGGATTTTTGACAGTCGTTACGGGTCGTCAGAAGTCCGAAAGTCTGACAACCAGTCTTATCAAGGGGTTTCGTATTGCCCAGTAACTGGGTTGTGGAGGTCAGATAGACAGTCGCTCCATGTAAAATGCTGGTGTTCAGCTACATCCGGTTAGACTGGAAGCCGACCCCAACATAGTTGGGAAAAGGATGATGAGTGATAGGAAACGACGACATCATCTCGTTTTTAAAAAAAATATGATTTACGTGTGTTTGTAAACATCTACTTACAGAAATAAAATCATTTATCATTTATGAGTTAAGTATTTATGATAGTGTACGTAATAGGTATATTTATAGCACATCAATAGTTTTCCTTACTTATGATAATGCTCTCCGACAAAATAGGTTGAAACAAACAATCCTTAAGGGCCTATACTACCTCAAATGGCTTAGCATGATCCTCCGTTATGTCGAAAATACTGCAGCATTTATTTTGAAATATATATGGTAAAGTTGAGGATTAATGCTAGGTCTTATGTTAGACGAACGATTAACGATTTCATAAAATTTTCTCTATAGAAAAAAAATCCAAAGTTACCTCCAAACCGAACAATAAACCGCTGGTATTCAAAAAATACTTCAAATTAGATCATTAAACTTTGTATACTAACCGAACTAACTTTAAAGCAGGTCTTATGTTATTTACTTTTTTTTTAATTACCATTATTTTCAAAGTAAAAACCAAATACCTAAACTATTGGCGCTGCCTGCCGCCTAGCACCGCACTCTGTCTCGCTCTCACTCAGTCCGCGAGCAGTATTGTGCGAGCGAGATAAAGAGTGATTTTTAGCTGAGGTAGTGTAGGCTCTTAATGAAGTTAAAAACTCCCATTTTGATAGATAAACAATATGAGCTATTAAAACTGAAAGCTTTCCGAGTGGGTGACCCCATTAATCAGCTTATCGTTAAATCCATAGCTCTTAATTCCCTTTAATAAACACCTTTAATGAGGCAGCAACGCTAATCGAAATGACAGTGGTGCCGATTCCCTTGTTCACAAACTAAACTAAATAATTCAGTTCTTTTTCTTTCTATTTCATTAAGAAAAGGACAGAAGACACATTTTAGTTTAGTCCTGTCAAATTGATCAGCGCCTGACACAACTCCATACAAGTTTAGACGTGATTAAAAATGGGTGTGTAATGTTTGACATAATAACAAAAGTTCTAATGATCATAAATGACCTAATTTAATTTAATACACTTTCGTTTAATATAACGATGAAATGATATAATAAATTATTGAATTAGAAAATTATATCATGTGAACGTTATTTAAAGTGATATTTTATTCTAAGTTATTATGCCATATAATACACACCCGGTGCCGATTATGGTGCCGATTCTGTTGTTCACAAACTAAACTAAGTTCAATGCGTCTTTTTCTTTCTATTTCATTAAGAAAATTACAGATGATAAATTTTAGTTTAGTCCTGTCAAATTAATCAGCGCCTGACGTAAATTGACGTAATTTTAGTAGGCCAATTTTGAATTCATAATTATAGTGAAGTTTCCAGGAAAGCAGCTCTTTTACAGTCACGACTTAGCAACAAAAAAATTAAAAGCTAGTTGACCGCCCATTGCGTCAATCTATGTTAAATTTCTACATTTATATCTAGAATTCGTATGATATAAATATTATAGAGTATTCTATTCCATTCTCCTAAATTAAATATTGATTGGCTATTACTGACATATTATGTACTTACGACCGAACCCAATCCTACTAATATTATAAATGCGAAAGTTTGTATGTATGGATGTATGGATGTTTGTTACTCTTTCACGCGAAAACTACTGAACGGATTTTGATGAAACTTTACAGTAATATAGCTTATACATCAGAATAACACATAGGATACTTTTTATCCCGATATTCCCACGGGATCAAAACTTACGCGGGTGAAACCGCGGGGCGCAGCTAGTTACCTATATCACCAGGTTTGACATGCTGGAGGTAGAAAACCCTATCTATCTCTAGTTTTTAACGTCCCAATAATCTATATCAGCAGCGATGATTATGATATATTATACTGGCAGTTTTGATTATACTGGCTACCATCAAACTGAAAATAGGTTATTGTATTTTTGAGCCCATACCATAATTTATGATATAAATATCTAGGTATAAAAAAATACAAAATGTACTGATATTAAAGATATAATGTATAAAAGATACATAAAAGTTAACCGAGTTACATAAAAAAGTTATAAAAGTGAACATATTTATAGTATTTTTAAGTTATATTATTATTGTATTGTATGTGTTGATATGGACCTTGATGCCTGAAATAAATAAATAAATAAAAGGAAGCCTAAAAGTGACACCAGTGACTGAATCATATCATCTGCCTAGCCTTTTCCCAACTATGTTGGGGTCGGCTTCCAGTCTAACCGGATGCAGCTGAATACCAGTATTTTCCAGTCAAATTATATTTTTCACCAGTGTTGAATAGTTGTGAGGAAATCGGTTGTAATGGAATGGACATGTGATGCGGAAGAATGAGAAAAATGTCGTGAGGAAAGTTTTCAGTATAAATGTAGCTAGTAGGGAAAGACAAAAGAAAAGATAGGGTTACTACTGAGGTGATAACTAATAGGGAAGTATCACATGGAAGAAGATATATTACACCGTCCCCAAATTAATTGGGATAATGAAAAAATTATGCTGTCAAAAACTTACAACCTTAATTTCATGAGAAAATCACTTTTGAATTTTGTTAATAGTGTACACTTATTGATGCTCGTGACTGTACACTACCGAGATAGTTAGAAAATATTACGTTCATTGCAATATGGCGGCTTATATATTGCCAAGCTTTCTTAGAACTTCGATAAATAGAACGGATCGAGTATGAGACGTAATCTTTGCTGATACGAGACGTGAAAAAAGCTGCTTCGTTGCTGTTTTATATATTTTTCTTGGTAACTTTATCGGGGTACTTAAAGTTAAAGAAAATCATGTAATTATATTTACCGACGCCGGGAAATAAAAACGTGCCTTTTGAGCCGGTTAGGATTACCTAGAAAAAATATGTATTTATTTTTCCTTTTTTGTAGTACTTAAACTTAACATTCTGATTTTCAGTTAACAACATTCGATAAATAATGGTATTTTTATTCAAAATCAAATTACTTTGATTCACATAATGGGTACTTAATGAATCGTCAGTTAAGCTAGGTGCACGGTTACAATTGGTCGTTTCTTTTTCGCTTTAATTTTTCCATTTTTTCTTGTCAGTGGACGTGTTTTTCGATTGCCCTTTAATTCAGCATAAAATCATGATTCAACTACAGAAAACGTATGAACTGTCGCCCACATTGCTCTCAACAATCTTTACCATCTCAAGTCAATGTATGTCACATAAAAAGATAATGTTTCTTCACTATTACTACATACTTAAAAACCGTAAAATAATTTCAAGCCTCGTTCATCTATTTTGTAACTTAAAACAATTTTTTAAAGTGAATGGGAAGTCCTCCCACGTTACGTTATAAAATAACATTATTTAATAGACTGGTATACGGTTATTTTTGTATCGGGTGAAGGGCTGAAAAGGTAAAGAAAATACAGTTGGAAGTGCGTGGGTTAATCAAGAATTTCAAGATGTTTGAGTTCTCTACTTGAATCGTACTTCAATAAAGTTAGTGAAAGGAACTGTTTGTTCGTGGTTCTAGAATTTTCAAGATATTGTTTTGTCTTACTGAGTTGAAAATAGCTTGATATAAAATATTTTCTTTTGAATTAATGGTTTTGGGAGTTACTAAGGTACCAACACGTATTTTTTTTATTTGAGGTTATCTTCTTATGCCATCTGGTCCACGAAGTTATTGCTTAAAATATAGATGTTATTTAAACTTCTGCTTACCTGTTATATATCGTATTACACAGTAACTGGATTGTGGAGGTCAGATAGGCAGTCGTTCCAAGTAAAATACTGGTATTCAGCTGCATCCGGTTTGACTGGAAGCTGACCCCGGACTCAGTTGGGATAAGGCTAGACAGATGTTGACCTGCTATCTCAATACCAAAATGTTAATAATTTAATATATAAACCTAACCATTTTAAGGAAAATAAAGCAGGATCTTTTCATCACGTACCTACTAACGAGTACGTTATTAAGTGAGAAACACGATACAGATACTTACAGGGCACAATACAATCCGGCAGAAGCCATCCGAGCGAGTTTCCGAGTCACGTGGCTTTGTTCTAGAATATTACAATGTTACCACAGTAAAATATTACTATTTTTACCAACTGTAACATAAAATAATTCGTACACTAAACTTTTACAGACAACCAATCCATACATACATTAGACACAAAAAAATAAAATATAGGTATGTTTTGTATTGATCTTCCCTTCAAGGTTATTTAGGTAGGGAACTGTCTATGAACAAACTTCTGTGCCTTAAAAACACATACAATATTTAGTTACAAACTCCTATTTATTAAAACAAGAAGTTTTAGTTTTTTTGGTCTGTAAAAGTTTATAACTAGAACAATTTTACGCTTTTTTTTTGTATAAGTACCTACTGTTGAGTTTTTGGGGTGCAAAGAAAAAATTTATTTTTTAACAAACTAGTATAATAACATCACGTTCCCTAAAAGATAAAATTAATTCACTAGTTTTTTACAAGTCTATGTCTCTTGTCGTTAAAATGGCACAAATTCAATACAAATGCTTGTGGAGACTAATAGAGAATGTTTAGAAAAACCTAAATATACTTTTCTCGATTCAGAGACAACACCTTCAACAGTTCAACTTGCCACCACTTGCCTCAGGCCGGTCAATACATAAAACGTGTGCGGTTGTTGTCGCCATATTGGATTTTTATTTTCACCTCACTATTGGCTTTAGCATCTAAAACCATAAAAGCGATACGAATGAAGAAAAAAATAAAATTTTCGCAGCCACCATCTTGGATTTTCATTTTGACCTCACTATCGGCTTTAGCACCCTCGAAAACCACGAAAACTATTTCTATCTCGCTACATTCTCATGGAGGGGGAATAACACTTTTTCGTTACGAGACGATTTCTAGCAGCCAACTTCTACCGCATGCCTTGTTAAAGAACTTCGTTCCAATAACTGCCATCTGCCTTGCCTTTCCCCAACTAGTTATGTTGGGGTCGCCTTCCAGTCTAATTGGATGCAGGTGTATACCAGCCGGTCGATTCTGTAAAAATCTCACCGTGATATCTTAGGTGAAGTGAGCTATCAATAGGGGTAATCTCTAACATCAGGTGGAGTGACAGCTCACTTCACCTAAGTTATCACGGTGAGATTTTTACAGAATAGCACTACAGTATTTTACATGAAGCGACTGCCTATCTGACCGCAACAACCCAGTTACTGCATGGGTAATAACGATGCCCCTTGGTAAGACTGGTTGTCAGATTTCGGGCTTCTGACTACGTAACGACTGTCAAAGATCCACGAATGACAGCCGGGACCAATGGCTTATCGTGCTTTCCGAGGCACGGAAGGATCTAGGTATGTAAATAGGTATGGTCACCCATTCACAGACCAACCGCGCAAGCGTAGCTTAACCTGATCGATCGACAGTGCAGCTGTAATTACATAGCCACAAGCCCCTCGTTCCAATAACTACAGAAGTATTATTTACGATATAAATATTATTAAACATTATCTATTTAGATAAAAGGAGAAACTGACTGACTGACTGACTGACATATCAACGCACAGCCGAAACTGCAAGGACAGGAACGTGAAATTTTGCATACGGCTTTTATTATGTAGGGGAGCACTAAGAAGGGGTTTTTGGAAATTCGACCTTTAGGGGGGTGAAAAGGGAGAATTTTGTTTGTTTGAAAAATCTTATTGCTTGAGTTGATAAACTTGAAATTTGGCACGAATACACGCTAGTTAAGTATATACAGTGCACGATGCAGAAAGTCAACCAACTCGCACAGTTGTGAAGACTCGTAAACATGCGCGGTTCATTTGAAGTTAGAACTCAAACAAACGTCTTTTATTTCTGTTTGGTAGAATTCTTTGCGTTGGCTGATATAAAACTGTGCACAAAACTTGTAAGCTGAGCAAACAATAAGCGAAAATATTCGTTTTCATTTTATTCTACGTCTAGATAACTGCTATTTTATATAGAGATATCTATCTATCTACCCACCTTTCTATACTAAAAACATACTTATAAGTATATAGGTACTACTTTTTTTTTCTTTTGAGGATGGGAAATCATTAAATGACCCCTCCCGCTCTGGGTGGAGCAGAAGGGAGTGTCAGACTCTTACTGACTAAAACCCACCCGTGTTCCTTCCTTCGCCCTTTATGTTCCGGGGTAGCGGTAACCCATTCGGACAATCCCGCTGCTGATAGGTACTACTGAAAAGAAAGTTTAAAAAATACAACTCATCTTTTAGTAGCATACCAATTTATACCAACTTAGGCACGTATTTTATATTCAAAACATTTTCTGAAAAAGTTTTTCACAACACAGACGGAACTGATTGCAATGTCATAATTATGCAATGAAAATCAAATGTGTACCTACCACAGATATAGATAGACCTAGATAACGCAACTATCACGATCTGTATGAAAACCAAGCGTGCCATTTTTAGACTACCTACTATGACGTCACAAGCACTAATGGGAAATTCAAATCGATTCAAAGACGCAGCCGCATGCGGCACCCGTCTTGCCCTACCCCCGGGGTCTAGCGCCAGCGCTCACGCTCACCCAGGCAGCGACTGAGCGCGAAAATGGCGGCTTACGATTTTTGTACGTACGCTGGGTACGTGAGGTAGTTGCTCTGGCGTTATCTAGTGCCTACTGAATTCAGACACTCGATGGCAGATATACCTATCGCGTAAAACTTGACACACAATCAAAGGCACGAGCCCAACTAATACTCCAGTAACACAAACGTGTCAAAATCAGAATCCTTTCAATCAAAATGACGGCCTTTGTGTATATGCTTTGCAATCGGCACGCGACTGACGTCACTTCCTTGTGCCATGGAGGTACAACGTAACGATCACTTCAGTAACAGGTAGCTCTCACTGATAATATTGATAAACTGTCAACAAGATAACGCACGTTTGTTATCTACAGGCCTTATATTGAGATTCAGGTGTCGATGTTGTTGAAACCTTAAATAAGGTAGGGATGTTCTTGTTTCTATGGTCGGCTTTTGTTTTAGGGTGAGAATAGATACTGATATTGATAACAAACAGTATCGCAATTGACATGTAGGTATAAATGATAAATGATTTATTTCTGTAAGTAGGTTTGTACAAACACTTTTACACGTCAATATTATTATTATTATTTTTTAAACTAGATGAGGTCGGCGTTTCCTAACTGACTCTGAAGAAAGGCCGAAACAAACTCAGAGGTCACAGTCTCTTTTAAAGTCCAGACAAAATCTTAGTCAAATCATGTAAAGACCATGTAGATTAGTGTCTGAAATGGTCTTTTGAGGAATGAACCAGACAGATTGAGCGGACCTGTCCAGTCAGTGCACGCATTTGTCAAAAATCGTGCAGTTCATCTCAGAACTTGAGGAGCTCAACGATTCGACGAACAATACCAAAGATTGAACATTTGGGTAGACCGCGTAGATTACTCAAACTGCCAGATCATAAAACTAACTAAGAAGAAAAACAGAAAAAAAATAAAGAAATGACCCACATAGTCCTCACATTCACAATAGTTAATTAAAAAAGAAAAAAAAATAATTTACAAAGTAAATATTCATGTCATTGTATAAAATAAATAAAATTCATCAATATCAATGTGTATATAAAAATACGAATATAATACTTGAGGACCATGTAGGTTGGTGTCTGAAATGGTCTTTTGAGGAAAAAACCACAGATTGAGTGGACCTGTCCAGTCAGTGCACGCATTTGTCAGTAACAGTGCAGCCACTAAAATATATATAAGACACTAAAATAGATAATGGCCCCGATTCTGTTGTTCATAAACTAAACTAAATTTAAGTTCAGTGCATCTTTTTTTATCTATTTCATTACGGAAAGGACAGAAGATAAAAAATTAGTTTGGTCCTGTCAAATTAGATAATTCATAGACAAGTTAGACAAGATTAAAAAATTTACTACTAAAAATACGTCAATTTACGTCAGGTGCTGACTAATTTGCAGGACTAAACTAATATTAATCTTCTATCCTTTTCATGTTGAAATAGAAAGAAAAAGATGACCATCAACCAGAAACTTTACGAATCTCCTTTAGAACCGCACTCTCAGATTACAATCCATATGAGAATTTATAAGTTTTGGTATTATTTAAGCTACAGGTGGTGAGTTCTCAAGAAAAGTCTGACAGTTTTTGAATGGAAGAGCTGTCAAAAATTCAAAGTTATTCCTCCGATAAAGTTATCTGGCGTTGAAAAATCAGCCTTAAGAAAAGTTTTGTATTTTAACAAAAGAACGAAGCATTTATTCTGCGGCAAAACCGTTATTCTATCCTGAGACCGTTGCAAACTTTTGAAAATCGAAGCTCCATAGCAGCTGCAGTGTGTTCGGAAAAGTGTTCTTCAAAAATACGAGTTATGACCTTTTTCCTACAACATTTTCATAACAGAAACTTCACGATTCCCCTTTAGAGCCGCACTCTCAGATTATAATCCATACGAGAACATGCAATAAATGCAGCCTCCTTCAGTAAACGCTCCACTGGCAACACTGCAATCTATTTTTCTTTATTACTTGAGATGTGGAGTATAACGAAATTGCTTCCCTTTTTGTTCCGATGTGTGATTGTGGTTCAGTTGGTTTGCTTGATTTTATTTCTTATTTCTTAGTAGAAAGGATTATATTTGAAGCACTCTTCTTTGTGTGAAGTTACTGTTTTGTTTCATACTATTAATCAATGGCTTATTTATGATTAAACAGATACAATACGATACAATAGTAATTTATTTCTCTCATAAAGGTACAATTTTGATTTATAGCATCAAGTCACTTATTAAAGTTTATCCTTTGTGATAGCTGGGGTCTATACTGTCTGGATGAAACGACATTATTTTATAATTTGTTTGGATTATGTGAAACAGCCTTTTATGCCGATTCCTATAATTTACGGTCCGTTATTGGTTAAAAAGAAGACTCTTGTATAAAAATACAAGAGTCTTCATTTTTATAGCCTTGCATAGTAGACCCTACCATATGGAAGTAGCTACCACAGGTAAAATTTGCGTACAATGTAAAAAATGGCCAGAATGGCAATAAAAAAAACTTTTTTACAAAAAAAAAAACAAGCGACTTCCAAAAAAACACTACAAAGTGAAAAATAACTTGAATTTCGGAAGTCGGTGTCGTTGGTTCCGCATTTTCTTTTATTCACACCGACTTCCGAAATTAAAGTTATTTTTCACTTTGTAGTGTTTTTTGGAAGTCGGTTGTTTTTTTTTTGTAATTTTTTTTTTATTTTTCACTTTTTAATGGGCCAGTTTGTAACTTATCTAAGTAACAATAGCTTAATGTCAACTGCTCATCACCTTTTACAAAATATTGCTTTTCCCAATGCAGGGACGTTAATTGTTGAGGAGTTCTCATTGTAAGAACCTGGAGAACTGGAGCTGATTGAGAAGTCACCATCAGCTCCACTTGACGATACGCAATGTGCTTAGCAACCACATTAAAGTACCTAATCGAATCGCAACCCGTAAAATATTTATTATTGAGTAGTTCCGATGGCCATCTGTGGTCTTCATCATCAGTTCCACTTCACCGAATGGTCTTGCTGAGAGCAAATGCACGAGTTACTATAAAAAATACCCAAATCGCTATAGGTGTGCCTACAAAATTTGAGGGTTTCCCTGGATTTCCATAGGATTCCCTCATCAGATTTCGATTTGGTGACAATGGAACCACCTTGGGAGCATTGCCTTTCGAACAAAAAAAGAATTTTGAAAATCGGTCTACAATTGGCGGAGTAATCGCGTAACAAACACAAAAAAAAAACATACCGTCGAATTGAGAACCTAAAAAATGCTATATTGGTAAGCAAAACGTTTCGTTTTTGTTTATAGAAACCCAGAATTAATGGGTATTTTCAACTGGTCCTACTATTTTGTCCTACCAGTAGGTTCACGAGGGTATGTTATTGCTGTTGGTCCTACTGAAGTTTTGTTGACACTTATGTCTACCTTTTAGAAATGCCCAAATTGGAATGTTGGTTAAATCCAACCGTCCCGTATTTTCGCTCAATTTCAAAGTGTAATTTGCATACCCCAGCATCAGCATGGGTCCCCTTTCAACTTTTAGAAGCTTTTACTGGTAAAATTACTTTCACAATCTTTTCAAAGGTGAGGCATTAAAAAAAAAAGCTGCGATTGTTATCCAAACGATTCGTTTTTGAAATAGAGTAGATGCTTGTTCCTTCTCAGTATGAGAAGAAGCCTTTGTAGTGGGTGGGAAAGTACACGGTACAAAAAGATTACATAAAATACACACTTACAATGATACAAAGTAGCTAAAAGCCTCGTGTTCAAGCAATATTTCACACCGAAATCTTAAAAGAAAAAAAAAGACCCTACAAAGTGAAAAATAACTTTAAATTCACAAGTCGGTGTCGTTTCGTTTTTTTTTCTCGTTGTTTGCCACCGAATTCCGAAATTAAAGTTATTTTTCACTTTGTAGTGTCTTATTTGGAATTCGGTTTTTTTGGAAAAAAGTTTTTACTTACCCCACACAAACTCGTACACACTCGAACACTACTTGCTATGTAAAAATCACTGATAGGAAGTTATTAAGTATAACATCATCAATATAAACAAAGTGGAAAAAATACGTATTATTGAACCTATCTCAAAAACTACCCAAGCAAAGTTAGGTAATATTTATATGGGACCACCCCTGAGGCATACCTAACCTACCCTATCCATTAAAAAAATAATTTTAAAAATCGATTTACAATTATGACAGATATCGCGTAACAAAAAAAAACATGCAGTCAAATTGAGAACCTCCTCCTTTTTTAAAGTCGGTTAAAGATAAAAGTTGTTTCCCAGCAACTATTTCTATTATCCCGGCAGTACGAACCAGTGGGCTAATTGCCGACTTCCACGCGAGCGAAGACGCGGGCAAAAGCTTATATTCTGCGTTTGAATGTGTTTACATTGTCACATTTGTTTATATCCTCCGTTTAAATCTTAATAGCATCTTATGATATTTTTCTTGTCCCCAGCTGATCCCCGGTCACCATGCGGCTGGTCGTGCCCGGGTGTGTGAACGACGCGCGCAGCATCCCAGCACTGCGCATGTTCGTGCTCGCGTCAGCTATGGCGCTTTATCTCACTATGGGTAAGTTTAGTAGAAACAGTTAATACTAAGTTTATGACTTAAAAGACCATTCCTTTAAATTGGGAATCATTAATAAAAAAATTACTTTCTATCCCGACTATATATGTTAAGTCAGCGAGTATAGAATCTTCGATAGACATACGATAGAAAATAGAAAACTGCAATACAGACAATACGACTTCGTGGATACCTACTTTATCTATACTTAATAATATAATAATAATATTATAAAGAGGAAAGATTTGTAAGTATGTTTGAAACGAATTGGCTCAAAAAGTACTGGACCGATTTTAAAAATCCTTTCACCATTTGAATGCTACATTATCACTGATTAAAATAGGCTTTTTTAATTGCAAGAAAAAATAAAATGTTTAAAAAATAAATGTCCACCCGTGCGAAGCCGGGACGCTAGTCTATACTATAATATAATATTATAAAGCTGAAGAGTTTGTTTGTTTGTTTGTTTGTTTGTTTGTTTGTTTGAACGCGCTAATCTCAGGAACTACTGGTCCGATTTGAAAAACTCTTTCAGTGTTAGATAGCCCATTCATCGAGGAAGGCTATAGGCTATATATCATCACGCTAAAACCAATAGGAGCGGGGCACCAATGAAGAATGTTTCAAAATCGGGGGATTTTTTTTCCTATTGAGAGCTTCCGCTGCGTGCGCTGCGTAAACGGTTAAAGTTTCGCAAAAATCAAATATGACAGAATTGTATCCCTTTAAAAGCTTTAAAAAAAAGTCTGCAACAGCATAATTATGTCTATCTTTTAAGGTTAGCTCACTATAACCTCTTTTATGCTAACCAAATTTGTTCTAAAATAATGCATTATTTGCGAAGGTGTTTTTATAAACATGGTATTAATCCTTATCCAAATAAATACGTTATTCATCACATGTATTTAATTTTGAACAAAATTGCCTCTGACATCATTTGATTTCAATGTATATCTTAGGAGATATCATAGTTTTAAAATAATAATAATAATAAAGCTGGAGTTTGTTTGTTTGAAACACGGTTTGAAAGCTCTAAATCTCTGGAAGTATTTGGTCGCATATATAAAATTATTTTTGCGTTTGATAGCCCAGTTCTTGAGGAAGGCTATATTCTATTAAATTTGACGCTAGGACCCTTAGGAGTTGAGCAAAAAGAAAAAAGTCTGAAGTTTTCGCCAAGCGAAAACGAAGTAATAGCGCAGGCCGGCGACACGTTGCGACGGGGTGGATCGGGGAAACAAAAAAAATTTACGCGGACGAAGTCGCGTGCAGAAGCTAGTGTAATATAATGATACAGTGCTGCTTACATCTATCTTAATATCAGTAATGTATTACTGGCACATGATCAGAATAAAAAGGTTTTATGTTTTATTGCAACTGTCTTACCAAGGGGTATCGTATTACGCAGTAACTGGGTTGTGGAGGTCAGATAGGCAGTCGCTCCATATAAAATACTGGTATTCAGCTGCATCCGGTTAGACTGGAAGCCAACCCCAACATAGTTGGAAAAAGGCTAGGCAGATGATGATGATGTTTTATTGCAACTGCCTTCAGAATGCAATATTACTTTTGTTTTGTTTACATTTACTTTTTCTTTTCACACATCAGTTGCACTACGAAATTCGACCTTTTCTACTAAGATGGATGTACACACGGCTCCACATCAAGCTATACATAACCATGAGAGGTCAGCTAAAACTGGAAATGTATAGCTTGATGTGTAGCCGTGTGTACCCAGACGCATTTAATGTCAAATTGTTACCACTATTGCGCCACTATATGCGGAAGACTTTACATTAAATACTTTACTTTATATTTGATTTAGAAAAATTTAATCCTCTTTAGGTAGGCGTTACAATATTATTGTATGTCTGCCCAAAAATCTCACCGAGAATTATTATATCTCTAGACATTATTAAATCTTTTTTGTGGTTTCTTTGTGTAATTATTATTCTAGTCGCATCTCTTAAGAAGACCCAGAAAATATTTACATTTCCAAAGTAGCTAACTACCTAAAAAATACGTTAATTTTGTTAGTTTTTTTAACGCTCCTTTTTTACAGTTTGTATTTCATGTGCGTGTACCAAATTAAATATTTTCCTTTCTTTACCATAAGTAGGATTTCCACTATGCATAATTACTCATTTCTACAGTTTTAACGACTTAATAAAACATCCAGATTTCTTTATTATTATTTACTAGCTACCCACCCCGGCTTCGCACGGGTGCAATGCTGATACTAAATACACTACATTATAAACCTTCCTCTTCAATCATCAAAATCCGTTGCGGAGTTTTAAAGATTTAAGCATTCAAAGGGACAGAGAAAGCGACTTTGTTTTATACTATGTAGTGAAGCTTCATATTAATGTAACATTCACTTAAACCTTCCGGAATACATGCTCTAAATGATGGTGATAACCGCATAAAATCCATTGCGCAATTTAGAAGACCGTGCCAGTGCAACGCGGTCACACAGGCAAACCTGAAAAGCAACTTTAATTCATAACATGTACAGAGGCCAGCACATCAAGCTACCCTATTCTTTCAAATATCTATGATAGATTTTCAACTTTACTATAAAGGAATTGTAAAGCTGTTAAATGGCAAAAAGAAACAAACGGTATGTGTTGCTCAGGTGGAAAAGTACATATATTGAAATATTACAAAATCCTCCAGAAATATTAAGATCACTGCTAATCTGTGACTACAGTCAAAACATTTCTTGGACAACATCCGTTCGTACAATAATGCCTTTCAAATGACATCTTTTGGTGCGAAACAGATTTCAGAAGGCCCATTTATGCCAACATTCAAAGTGCAAGGCCCAGTTTACCACGTTATTGGTTCATTATTGCCTGAAAATGATCCCAAGTTTCTCAAAATATATTTCGTATCCAATTATCAAGAGCAGGCAAATATTAGAAATCAAAACTTTCAAAATATGTTGCATGAAGTAAATCCCTACGTACACAGTTTTAAATCTGCCTTAGAATCTGTCCCCCTGGACAAAGCAACAGTTATAAATTTGTGATTGACGCTGATAAACGACCTGCTACTGGACAACGTGGCAGATACAATGCTCCAGTAACAAATGAAGTTGCAGTGGTTTTGGCTGATCAAGAATGTGAGCGGCGTGACATAGTGTTATAACAGTATAACATATATAGGAATGACGTCTTAGCAAAAGTTGTTTAGTCTGATGGGCATTTCCTGTTGACTTACAAAAATGAAAGATCTGGAACGTCTCGAATCGTTTCGCGCATCCCGTTGCTTTCCCGTTCGCGGGCTCTTAGAATTCGATATCAGACGTTTCAGATCTTCGATTTTGACGACCCCGTTGTCGCTGGCATAAGCAACAGGATCCGCGTACGAAGTCGCGGGCAGAAGCTAGTAAAGGAATAAGGTTCATATTCAATTGGGAAAATTTGACAGATTGGGGTAGCTTGATGCTGGGCTCTGTACATTTATACAACCTGTCTCGAAACGTCCCATCCAAACAGCCCAATTAAAATATTAAAATATTATGTAATAATCATAATAGATACACTGAATGTAACTATTATGTATAAAACATTGTTTATTTATTAAATTAGTTGTACTGATTGTGGGAGAAAATTGTGGTCGCAGCATCGTAAGTACTTTTGTTTTAACGTAGTTTGCGTTTGGTTATTCTTCGCATAAAAAATACCTAGGTACCTGTATTAATAAAAATGACAGAAATCGATTCAGTAAACAATTTTGAACAAACTACATTCATAATGGACCCGATTCTGTTGTTCACAAACTAAACTAAATTTAAGTTCAGTGCATCCTTTTCTTTCAATTCCATTATGAAAAGGACAGAATATAATTATTTTAGTAGCCAATTTTTTAATCTCGTCTAACATGTCTATGGATTATCTAATTTGACAGGACTAAACTAACATTTTATCTTCTGTCCTTTTCGTAATGAAATAGATAAAAAAAGATGCACTGAACTTAAATTTAATTTAGTTTATGAACAACAGAATCGGGGCCAACGTGCATCAATTCAGTTACACATTGTATACATACCTATTCCTACATAGATTTATATAGATTGTCGAAATTTATTACCTAGGTACAGTCCTTAATCTATTGATTCGATTGTATTCGTATTCCAAAATTAAATCATAAGTAAACCAAGATGGCGGATCATCAGATCAGCGGATCGTTCGTCCTTTCAATAAAGTATAGCAGGCCGTCGACTTTAATAATAAATAGAAAAACATTCGCATCAACTTCGCCAATGAAAGTCAAATCATATTAGTCTGTATTTATTCGGTAAATTGTTTGAAATTGAGTGAGGTTTGATTGTTAGTTATAGGTACTTATCACAAATTATTGAACGATGACTGGCTGACAACAAATCTATTAGGCATAGATTCAACCAACCGCGTAGCTGTCAGAATAAGTACCTATAAGTATTTTATTTGGTAGAAAATTGGCTTCGGTACATCTGTCGAAATATTTTAAGAAATACTTAAACATCATGAGATAATTAAAATATCTGCAGGGAAGAAGTTCCAATAAGAGGAGTCCAAGTGAATAAACTTTAAAATTACAATTGGCAGAATAGAAAACTTCTCGTGCTTGGGCAAGTGATTAAAAATGAACGAAAGAACTATCACATATTTTCTAATTATTTAAGCCGACATAGTGGCTTGCTTTTAGCCAAATGGCAAACTATAATGATATGCCTGATTTGACAGAAGTCTTTCCTTAGAAAATATGGCTCGTTCCATCGGTTTCCATCAGGCGAGAAATTGCGTAACACACTATCAACCAATTTTGAAGGATATTGCTAAACCATTGCTTCATACGTTTGAAAAATTTGTCTACTCGTCGTAAATAACGCAATGAATGATGTTGAACTTTCAAAATGAAAGCCATTCTTACTGTTAGTGTGTCACGTAATTACCTACCCCAAGCGCACACCGTAATAAAAATTAAATACAGGGTTACTTTTCAATAACCAGCCAAATTTAAGGATGTGGTACAGACCATCAAACTAAACAACTTTCTCCATGGGACCAACATCGTAATCGCGAATAAAAATTCAGCCATGCCATACGTTTAGGTCGAGTAGGTATTGAAGTTTTCTATGGGACAGTTGACAAATTTTTCGCGATTACGAAGTTGGTCCCATGGAGAAAGTTGTTTAGTTTGATGGTCTACACCACATCCTTCAAATTTGGCTGGTCATTGAAAAGTAACCCTGTATATTGCCTCCTGATAGATGTCTCTGTTGGAGTTTCTTGCCCATTCTTCTCCATACGAAAACTACCTTTTGGAAGGGGCGACTAGAATCAATTCTATTTTTTAATTTTAATTTTTGACGTAAAAGTGTCTTTTATGTGCCTATTTGAAATAAATGATTTGACTTTGACAACTACATAGTTTACTTATGTAATTATTCGGTGCCCTCCGCCGAACCAAAATAGAAATAATAATGGTTATAAAACTATTGCGAATAGATCGGAAACTTTTCTTATTATCCTGTCACAAACAATTACTAATATACGTCTACGAACTTCTTATTTTATTCATGGTCTATTTATTTCAATATTATTTATTAATAGGAATCATGTTACAATAATAAATTCACAACTCAAAGAGATTGCCGGCTTGACGCCTACGAAAATTACAATATCAAATTCTTTCAAATGGACACAAAAAAGCCATTAAGCGATGCTATCATTGGCTTGGCTTTCTTCATTATCAAGAATGTCGAACTCATGGAAATCATAGTATAAAACCTGTGAAAATAGCTTTCTATTCGTTGAATAATAAATGAGCGATCTAGGTTTACTAGTCGTTGTTCTAACTCATTATTTTAATGGTCCCGATTCTGTTGTTCACAAACTAAACTAAATTTAAGTTCAGTGCATCTTTTTCTTTCTATTTCATTACGAAAAGGACAGAAGATAAATATTAATTTAGTCCTGTCAAATTAGTCAGCGCCTGACATAAATTGACGTATTTTTAGTAGGCAATTTTTTAATCTCGTCTAACTTGTCTATGGATTATCTAATTTGACAGGACTAAATTAATATTTTATCTTCTGTCCTTTTCGTAATTAAATAGAAAGAAAGAGATGCACTGAACTTAAATTTAGTTTAGTTTGTGAACAACAGAATCGGGGCGAATGGCAGACTAAACGAGAAAAAAAAACAGAAAGCGATAAGGCCGCCCATTGTATAATTTGTAGTGTTTGATGTATTTTTGTGGTGTAAAATAAACTATACTAATTATACAAATAATTATAAAAAATATACACGTTCCTTGTGATTCTCGTCAAATGTCAAAGTCACTTTCCCTTGGGCTTACGAAGGTCATCAAAATGTCGAAAGAATGGGTAGAAATGGCGTAACAACGTTAATAAAAATGTCAATGTGGCAATAGAACCGTTATTTGTCTAAAAGATGAGGGGCTTGCCATATACTCTTATAGCGAATCAATTTAAGAGGAAAAATGAAGAACTGTCATGCTATTTTCATCATCTGCTCTGTAATCAGATAAATATTAGTTTAGTCCTGTCAAATTAGTCAGCGCTTGACGTAAATTGACGTATTTTTAGTAGCAAATTTTTTAATCACATCTAAACTTGTCTATGGATTATCTAATTTGACAGGACTAAACTAATATTTATCTTCTGTCCTTTTCATAATAAAATAGAAAGAAAAAGATGCACTGAACTTAAATTTAGTTTAGTTTGTGAACAACAGAATCGGGGCCAATAGCGACGCCCACCAAATCTATAAGGTTTCATTTACGTATTTTAACATCGTCATATTTTTATTATTACAGGAGCATCAGTGTTCCAAGCGATCGAAGGTCCGTTAGAGGAGAGCATCGCTGAGAAGCTCGACCAACTGAAGGCGCAATTCCTTCGGGACCATCCCTGTGTCACAGGTGAGTTTAGAAGAAATAACGCGCATTAGAACCAGACTTCCTACTAATACTAATACTAATATACTAATCCTACTTCTTCCTACTAATATTATAAATGTGAAAGTTTGTGAGGATGGATGGATGGATATTTGTTACTCTTTCACGCAAAAACTGCTGAACGGATTTGGATGAAATTTGGCAAACATATAGAATATATTCAGGATTAACACATGGTACCTTTTATCCCGAGTTTATCACGGGATCGAAGCTTATGCGGGTGAAACCGCGGGGCGCTGTTAGTCCTACTATCCTACTTCCTACTAATCCTACTAATTTCCTACTAATATTATAAATGCGAAAGTTTGTGAGGATGGATGGATGGATGTTTGTTACTCTTTCACGCAAAAACTACTGAACGGATTTTGATGAAACTGTACAGTAATATAGCTTATACATCAGAATAACACATAGAATACTCTTTATCCCGATATTCCCACGGGATCAAAACTTACGCGGGTGAAACCGCGGGGCGCAGCTAGTAACTCATATAACATACATAATCAGCCTATAATGTTCCCACTGCTGGGACACAGGCCTCCTCTCTTCGAGAGGGAGTGGGCCGTAATCTACCACGCGGGCCCAGTGCGGGTTGGTAAATGTCACATGTATTTGAAATCTTTGGGTCTAGGAAATTACAATTTCCTCACGATATTTTCTTTCACCGTTTTGAGAGAAGTGGTAATGAAATTATTAAGAGCCTATACTACCTCAGCTAAAATTCACTCTTTATCTCGCTCGCACGATACTGCTCGCGGACTGAGTGAGAGCGAGACAGAGTGCGGTGCTAGGCGGCAGGCAGCGCCAATAGTTTAGGTATTTGCTTTTTACGGTGAAAATAATGGTAATTAAAAAAAAAGTAAATAAGACCTGCTTTATAGTTAGTTCGGTTAGTATACAAAGTTTCATGATCTAATTTGAAGTATTTTTTGAATACCAGCGGTTTATTGTTCGGTTTGGAGGTAACTTTGGAGGAGGTAAATTTTTTTTCTATCGAGAAAATTTTATGAAATCGTGTTTTCGTCTAACATAAGACCTAGCATTAATCCTCAACTTTACTATATATTTATTTCAAAATTAATGCTGCAGTATTTTCGACATAACGGAGGATCATGCTAAGCCATTTGAGGTAGTATAGGCCCTTAATACGAAAGTAAAAAGCCTGGTTGAGTTCGAAACCACGACCTGGAACCCATAAGTCGGGGCCGATACCAGCGACAACCATACAACTTATGTATATTATGCCGTTACAACCCATACCAATACAGATAAAACTGTCACTTCTAAATAAGTGTTATATAAAAACACTTCTAGAAAAGCAATTGATTAAATTGAAACCTTTTGAATTTGGTAGGTAAACCTAGAACAGTTTTAATCGCTTAATCGTAATTACTGCACTTCAGTCTAACAGAGTGAAAGGTCCATGAGCCAAAGGTTTCATAGACGTTGTTCGTCTTATCAGACTGCATCATACATATAGAATTTTCTCTCATATTTATAACATAAATTACGCCTATCTTTTACATGCGTCAAAATCCACGCGCAACAAAACGTGTAGGGATAAAGTTCATAAATAATGTTGTAATATAGACTTTTTCCTACACTTCGCCGACTATCTAAGGCTTTGTCTAGATGTGGCGTCTAAAACGCAGTACACATTTGTAAGAAATTGTCTGTGCGAGCGTGCGAGAATTCGGTTCAGAAATCAGTTTCATTTGACATGGGTTTGACAGGACCACTGAGATTGAAATGGAAACAAGTAGGTAAGTAAGCGAATAGTGAATGGAAAGTATCTTTTAAGGTTTTTTCACTGGGAGATATGTGAAGAATAAGGGAACACTCAGTGTTTAATTGATTTATTTATTTATTTAAACTTTTCGCACAAAAAGGTACAAAGGCGGACTTAATGCCTTAGGCATTCTCTACCAGTCAACCAAGGGTGGTGAAGAGAAAAAATCTCAATTCAGAACATAGGTACTTACTTAATGTTATCGGTTTGTAACTTTGTCTGTAGATGCGTAGGTGGTGGGACGAATTTGACGGTTATACAATAAGGGACTGGTCCTTATTGGGTCAGGATCGAGTGGGAAAAAGGAAAGCTCTGCAGTTGGAAAATACAATTATATTATATAATTATGTCTGTAATTAAGGTTTGTGGCTAAGAAATAACAGCCGCACGGTTCAATCGATAAGCTACGCTTGCCGCGGTTTGTCCGTTGATGGGTGACCATCTTTACATAGCAAGATCCCTTGGAAAGCACGCAAAGCCGTTGGTCCTGGCTATCATTCGTAGATTTTGACAGACGTTACGGTCGTCAGAAGCCCGAAAGTCTGACAACCATTCTTACCGAGCGATATCTTACTATCCAGTAACTTGGTTGTGGAGGTTAGATAGGCAGTCGCTATATGTAAAATACTGGTATTCAGCTACATCCGGTTAGACTGAAAGCCGACCCCAAAATAGTTGCGAAATGGTTAGAAAGATGATGAACTATACATATATCTGTAAAGAGTCTCGGTGTTAAGACGACCCACTGACCGTTTGCCTGGGTAAGTTTTTACACACACCTACATAAGGCCAATAAAGACCTATTCAGAACAGTGTTAATAACACCAATCCCACCCAACGAACGTGCAGGATCTAGCGTTCAAAACGCTTTATCTAGACTAGCCCTTTTATGAAAGTATCAAGTGACACACCCATATTGCACTCAGCTGACTTGTATTACTTACATCTTTTACCGATAACAAGCTACTTTCTACAAGCATGAAGCAAATACTGACAGTAAGATTATATAAGGAGAACTTGTTGACAAAGTGAAACATAAATATTATTATTTTACTCTTGTAGCGAAAATAAAAAGATCATTTCACTTCACTGAATATAAAGTCAAGTCACTAAACTCAGGAAAATTTTCCATCTAAGTATCAAATATTCTTGCTGTCATGCCAAAAATACGAAACCCGTTTGAAAAAAAAAACATTAAAGACCCGTCATTATTTGGAAAAAAGGTTTTAACAGAAGAGGCGAGGTTTTAACCGCAGAGGTAACGCTGCACTCTGTTAAAGTAGGTACAGAGGCCAGCACATTAAGCTACCCCAATCTGTCAGATTTTCCCAATTGAATATGAACCTTATTCCTTTGTGCTAAAGTTGAAAATCTATCAAAGAAATTTGACAGATTGGGGTAGGTTGACCTGCTGGCGTCTGTACATATCTCCTGTTAAGAAATGTTATTTATTTTGCAAAAAAAACTTTTCTCTAAAGGCGCTGTGCACCAGCAAACCTATTGGTTTCAACGAGTGAAGACCACTTTCCAAGTGTCGGTTTATTAAACATATCTTCTTGGCGTGTCAATATCCTTTGCAGTCAGCAGAATATAGGTGTATGACTTCTGTCATAGACGGCATAGATGGTGACCATAGACATAAAGGCGCCACGCCACAGTAGCTAAGCTACGCACGTGTAGGTGCGTGGTTACAAGTATCTAATCTACATTCACGATTTAAGTATTTGCCAAAAAAAAAAGTTAAGTAAATATAAGTTTATGGAATAATAACTTCAAATCCTATACAATAAAGTTCAATTTACGCTACAACTTAAAGCACTTTTATAACTTTTTCAAAGGTGCTAGTCACTCTGAAATCAATTTAATAATCATTAAAATAAAGTTGATATTTGTTTAACTTGAAATAGGGTAGGGGTGTGCAACACTGCGCACTTTTACTTGTTATTATTGTAGTTACTTGGCCTTTGTATGAAAATGTAGGTGGTATCGTCCACCCTCTAACTCTGCAGCCCAGGGCCCCGTGGCTGACAAACAAATGATCCGGGCAGCTAACATGGCAAACCTCTCCGTGCGGTGTGCACATCCAATGTAGCAGACTAGCAGTGGACGGTCTACTTAAAGTCAGGCACAGCAGCAGTTCTTTGCCAAGTAAGATAGTTTTAATACTAATTATTAGGAACAGAAAATATAAAACAGGATGAAAAACCAAGTATTTTCTCGTATCTACATTCAGTGATAATTCGCCTCATTAACTAATATTTTGCTAGTTAATAACTATTTTATTTTATTTATTAACGGATATTAAATAACTACAACATATTTAATACATAAGGTTAACAAAAGTTTAGGTAGTCATGTTGCGGTCCACAGCGTTATCTGCAGATAGGACATATTAAAAGATCAGAGGTTGCCACTAGACGAGATTTACCAAAATCAACAAATATTTTGAAACAAATAAATAGGTACTAATAACTATAATACTATAAGGCCAGCTATTGCTACAAAGTCAAAGTCAAATCATTTATTTAAAATAGGCACTTTTGAACGTCAAAAATTAAAATTAAAAAATAGAATTGATTCCAGTCGCCCCTTCCAAAAAGTAGTTTTCGTATGGAGAAGAATGGGCAATAAACTCCACCGTTACTCTTTTAAAATGTTTTACAAGGTTTTTTATACATTTATTATATAATTATATTATGTGAAGACGATGCACCTAGAATAAAAATTTGTCTACCACAAAACCAATTCAGATCAGAAACAATTTCACTACAATTTAAAAAAGTGTCCGTGGAGATTCTTGCCCGTTCTTCTCCATGGGTACCTACTACGCTTTGGAATGGGCAACTAACTTCATCTTTCTGACTGACCGACCCCTTGACAATTCAAAAGTACCAGTAAATGGTTAAATTGAAATGCATGTGTTGAGTTTGAATTTATGTGCTTTGTTGCAACAGCTGCACATATTGATAGGCCTACTGTAGGTACTTGATAACAACTGATACGTGATACCGTCGTGTCAGTGTTTACTGATAAGCAGATGACGTAAAACGGATGCATTAAGTAGGATCAGGGGACCTACTCTCACGGCCGAACCCAATTACCGATCTATCATCAGTTTTGGTATACTGGAGGTAGAAAAACCTATCTAGTTTTAACTTCCCAATAATCTATATCAGTAACGATCTGTATGATTATATGATACTGGCAGTCATGATTATACTGGCTACCGTCAGTAGCGAAACTGAAGATCGGTTATTGGGTTCGGCCTTAAGTCCGTCAAAGATACGCGTCCGAAAGTAGATCGATCCTTCGGAATGAACTCTACTTACGATTAATTAACTTTTTCGGACGGGCGAAAACAAATCAGGGGCGAGGACGCCTGTCGAATCGTGTTTTCAATACATTTTTTGTTCGGACCCCGAACTAATCTTACCTTCGAAGATGATTCGGAGTAGGAAATCCCTGAATCTTTTTTAAGGGCCTATACTACCTCAAATGGCTTAGCATGATCCTCCGTTATGTCGAAAATACTGCAGCATTCATTTTGAAATAAATATATGGTAAAGTTGAGGATTAATGTTAGGTCTTATGTTAGACGAAAACACAATTCCATACAATTTTCTCGATAGAAAACAATTCCAAAGTTACCTCCAAACCGAACAATAAACCACTGGTATTCAAAAAATATTTCAAATTAGATCATGAAACTTTGTATACTCGTACTAACTGAAGTAACTATAAAGCAGGTCTTATGTTTTTTATTTTTTTTTAATTACCATTATTTTTACCGTAAAAAGCAAATACCTAAACTATTGGCGCTGCCTGCCGCCTAGCACCGCACTCTGTCTTGCTCTCACTCAGTCCGCGAGCTGTATCGTGCGAGCGAGTTAGAGAATGAATTTTAGCTGTAGACCCTAGACATCATCTCTCGTTATGGTGGAAACAAGAAGGATCCGTTTTCCTTAGAAGTGATAAGGCAGATTAGCCATTAGCCAATTAGCTATAATGCGGGATCAATGTCAGACCATAACATAACTTTTATAGAGTTATTATTTTCTCTCCATGAAGCAATGGATTAGCAATATGCTTCAAAATGATTAAGATTGAAATCGGCAGTGTGTTTCGCAATTAGGGTGCTGGTGGACGCTGGTGATGGCGCCAAACAATTAGCCGAATTCTGGGCCGAGTCCATTTAGATTGCTATCGACACGCTTAGAAAAAGGACTGATTAGCGCGTTCAAACAAACAAACAAACTCTTTAGTTTTATTATTAGTAAGTTTAATGTCTCCGTGCCTCGGATTTCGGAAAGCACGTTAAACCGTTGGTCCCGGCTGTCATTCGCGGATCTTTGACAGTTGTTACGGGAAGTCAGAAGCCCGAAAGTCTGACAACCAGTCTTACCATCGTATTGCCTAGTAACTGGGTTGTGTAGCTGGGGTATTCAGCTGCATCCGGTTAGACTGGAAGCCGACCTCAACATAGTTGGGAAAAGGCTGGGCAGATGATGATTAGTAAGTATAGATAATCTATGAGGGTGGCATGTTCACCATGAGATCAAACCCTCGTTAATAAATAAAGATTAAAATAAAAAAGTATACTAAGTAATTACTAGGTATAATTGACCATTTAATACCGATAAATTAATGCTTTATAATCAACAGGAAAACCAATCATTAACTTCAAGATAGCTAACATTATGTGTCCATTTAACTAAGTACATACGTACCAAGGTATATGAACTTTTACTGTATCAAGTGTCGTGAGGGGCAGCGCGTGACCACTCACTCCTAGGGTTACCGTCCATCAGTATTTTACTTGACACACTTCACTTTGTAAGTAGAAACATTTTCGTGACTTTTTGAGAAGGAATATAAGGTAATTAAATTGAAGGTATGACTCAGAAGACGTTCACTGAAACTTTCTCTGCTGCAAATTAAAACATTTTATTTTTGAAATTAAAAAACAAAAAACAAAACAATTTTTTTTTTTTCATATACAGGGTTACTTTTCAATGACCAGCCAAATTTAAGGGTGTGGTACAGACCATCAAACTGAACAACTTTCTCCATGGGACCAATATCACGGTAATATTATATCCAATATCGGGATAAAAAGTATCCTATGTGTTATTCTGATGTATAAACTATATTACTGTAAAGTTTCATCAAAATCCGTTCAGTAGTTTTTGCGTGAAAGAGTAACAAACATCCATCCATCCATCCTCACAAACTTTCGCATTTATAATATTAGTAGGAATAGGAATAGTAGGAAGTAGGATAAGTTATTAGTAGGAAGTAGGAAGTAGGTTTTTACGTAGGTAGGTTATTTTAAAAAAATCTGTTGTTCCATAGAAAAGTGCAATATCTACGCGGCCAATATGTATGGAACAGCTAATTTTTAGGTTCCGAATCATGTAATACTGAATTCATGGTAACAGGGTGCGTGTACTCCGCCACCCTGTGTTAAACAAATATCAACTTTATTTTAATGGGGATTTAGTTGATTTCAGAGTGACTAGCACTATTGAAAAAGTTATAAAAATGTTTGAAGTTGTAGCGTAAACTGAACTTTATTATGTAGGAATTAAAGTTGTTTTTCCATAAACTCATATTAATTGTTTACATTTTTGACAAATAAATCGCGAATGCAGATTACAGGACCTAAAAAATTGATTTCATAAAAAGGTTAGATTACTGGTGATTTCACTATAATAGGTATATTTGAAGTTGATTTTATGTACCCAATTAATTCAGAGCACAGTTCCGCTGCTTCGTATTTACACAAGCCAGCGGAAATTACGAAGGCAAATAAAAACATGAGAGGCTTTATGAAATTCTGAAGAAAATGGTTATGAATCGATATTTATCTTCCTTAGAGACTTCAAGACGGTAAGTTAGATACTTTCGTGCTCGTCAGCTAAAATTTGAAGCCGGTACTCAGTTGAAGTATTTTCAACGAAACCAAACATTTCTTCTTGAAATAGGTTTAAGGATACTTTTACACTGTCTGTAATGATTATTAACAATGAAATAATTAACTTAGACTTATGGTCATTAAAATATTCAAAATAACTGTAAGTAATCTTATATTATGTCATTTCTGTTGTCAAAAACAAAATGCTATAGTTTCTAATAACTTATTATGTACTTTATTTAAGTAAATTCTGTATTTATCGCAATAAACGGTTACCGTTATATCGTTAAACGACATAAAACATTAAAACCGTTTGTAGGTAAGCCGTGATTATCACAACCATATTATCTTGGATACCTACTTTACAAACAAGAAGCGACAACACACCCAATGGGAGCATTCTACTATAATTTTATCGAGTGTCGACTCGTGCGCTCAGTCTACTTACGGTCACTGTCGCGATCGCTACGCCCACATCTACACCAACATTCTTACGGCTTCCGCCTTATTTAATTTTTAATCCCAACCAGTGCTTCTAAAATGCATCAAAATGGTGATATTTAAACTTGAAAATTGTCGCCGGGATACTAAAAAGACGGAAATATTCGCGCTTTTTGTTGAACCTAATCACCCGAAGAGGTTTTTCAAGTACAGTTGACCATAATCCCGCGCGTTCCGGGATTTTTTGGTTTGTGTTCTGGAACTGTGGACTACCGACAAGCCATATCTAGATTAAAAACCGTGCTAGTGTTTCTTTTTTGGTGTTTTTATTCGAATTTGGAATGTGTTTTTGAAAATGTTTATGGATTTTTGATAGAATTATAAACTTTTTCTTGGTTTCGCGCGTAAAATTTATTGGCATTAACTTTTCAAAATGGAGAAGCATATTGGAATCGTAGGGAATGGTGGAAATAAGTACAAGCGGATTCAATCCTACGGGAGTATGAGCTCGAGGAGTGAAGACGATATGATAGTTCACAGCCAATTATTTCCTCACCACAAGAAAATGGTTGTTGAAAGGGAGATTTTGTATGAAGAAGAACACCCCCCATTCCAACCTTTGATAGCAACGAGCAGATTGTTTGGTAAGGCGAGGTTCACATGTCTGCTGTTGTTCTACGTCATATTCTACGTGGTTTACTTGGCGTCGGGAGCGCTGGTGTTCTCAGCGTTGGAGGCGCCGTTGGAGAACCAGATACGGCTTGAACTGATAAGGGCCAAAACAGACTTTCTGGCGCGCTATCCGGATATCCTGGGTAAATAAAAACTTCTTTAAACTTTCACTTGGTTCTTTTTCCTGTGGGTGTCTTATTAGGAGATTTAGGGAGTTTTTCAGCTGATTGGATACTGTAATGCTATTCTGTAAAAATCTCAGCGTGAAAACTTAGGTGAAGTGAGCTGTCACTCCACCTGACGTTAGGGATTACCCCTATTGATAGCTCACTTCACGCTCACATCACTTAAGTTATCACGGTGAGATTTTTACAGAATCGACCGGCTGTCCTTTCGGCTGCCTGTCAATACCAATTTTGTCACTGACATTCCAGCGTTCATCGGAAGTCGGACGACGATCTTTGAACATCAATGAGCTAAGGAATATTTTTTTTTTACTTTTAATTTCTCAATAAATGGGAGTGACTACTGAGAGGACCACTGATAGAATAGTATGAATGAAAAAGTTGCCTTTCCCCAATGATTTTGATGATGATCATTTCTATTATGGAACTATGATACATGCGTACTTATAATGCTTCCATGCCTCGAGGTAATTTTACAACTACCCACAAAGCCAATATTTTGCAGAAATGAGCGCTATTATGCAAGCAGTGTGCAGTGGGTAAATATTTAAAATGCCTGCAATACAGGAGCATAATGCAGGTTTCTCCTTGTAAACGATCGAACCGTTGCACGATATTGCAAGAAGGCATAAAAATGTTGAATATTTTTCTTGTGTAAAGCCAATTTTATATTACCTACTTAAACTAACTTGGTGTCTCTTTTCTCTGCCCCTATGTACACACGGCTACACATCAAGCTACCTATACATTTCCAGTTTTACCAGACCTCGCATTGTATAGGTTTTTCGTACAATAAGAAGTAAGTTATACTCAAACTCAAACTCAAAGCATTTATTTCAAGTAAACCAATTACAGGCACTTTTGAATTGTCAAGGGGTCGGTCAGTCAGAAGATGAAGCTAGTTGCCCATTCCAAAGCGTACGTACCTATGGAGAAGAACGGGCAAGATACTCCATGGACACTCTTTTAAATCAATATAATATGGTTACAAAGTCATGGTTAAGTACATAATTCATGTTAAAAAATTATGCATGTGAGAACAATTCAGAACGTTAAAAGCGTCCGTAATGAAAAGATGAGAAAAAAAAGAAACAATTCAAATATAAATTAAATTAAAATAAGCCATGGCAGCAAATAGATGACCAGTCCCTAATGACGGCGCCCGTTCACGAACATACTGGTTATGTATAACTTAATGTGTAGTCGTGCGTACATAAATGGTAAATAAAATGCTGTACTGTCAAAACTGCACATAACTTGGCTAGGTTTTGGCGAAGGGGCAGGAAGTACGCGCATGTACACTTAGTGCAACAAAAAAATGGTCACTTTTATTGCTTGCCATTATTCTATGGTTCTGTCACTCATAATTTATTTTTAATATACATGTCTGTTTAGAAGAAAGTTAAAGACAGTCGACTAACAACTCTTACCAAGTTACGTGCCGCCGACTGTGCCTACCTAATTTTGATGTTGTATGGATAATGGATACCTATCTATTACCATCCTACATTTTTTTCATAAATATCACGGCTTGACATTTCACTAAACATGGTAAACATTTCAAAAAATGTAACGACTTATTTATCAACCCACTTAGCAACTAACCTAAATTATTTACCAATCGTTTGATAAAATTATCTTATTGTATAATAAACAAACCAGTAATAACGTTTAAAGGTTAACTCGTTACTATGGTGATCTATATACATATAATAAAATCGTAGGAAAGTCAAAACTGTACATTGAATATTTTTTTAAAATAATACTTGGGGCGTGATCTACAATCGATACCGAAGCCAAAAATATAGTTTTTAGAATTTTTGTCTGTTTGTCTGTTTGTCTGTCCGGGATAAACTCAAAAAGTACTGCATGGATTTACTTCAAATCTTCCATGAATATTACTAAGAGGTCGGGTTAACATATAGGCTACATATTATCACGCTATCACCTACGGGGGAGGAGCTGTGAATCTTTATTTTTCTTACGCATTCTGTGACAGCGTGTAATCTAACGACGCATATCTAAATGTTGTTTTTAAGTAAGCCATGCTATTATCTAGCGTTGCACTATAAAAACTACGCCATTTAAGTAACTTGGGCAGAGAAATATAGTTTAATGAATGTTAGTAGTATAAAGACAATTTTAAAACAGCGCCATCTATGAGATTTCATAACAATCAAATCAAGTTACATGTTAACATTTTTTTGGAAATTAATAATTTAAATTTGATCATGTTGGCGAGGTAAGTAGTTAGTTATTCTTAAAATTCATAGATGGTGATGTGCATTTTCTACATAAAAGTTGTATCGTATAGTTCGTTTTGAAAAATTCAAGTTCCAACAAAACCCTCAAAATCTCGAGCAGAGTTGAGGAAGACAATTTAAAAAAAAATGCGGTGTTAAGTATTACAAAAAAGTTATGTTCATTGATGATGATCGTTTCATTTCATTTTATGACACCCTCGCGGAGGCGAGCGTCAGTGACAGTCCCAGCCGCATGCGTCATCTGTTTGCCGTCATCTTGGTGTTTTGTGGAGTCGCGAACCCGGTAGCTTTGTGGGAGAAGTATCGCCATCATCTGTCTGAAGATTTTCTACGAGCTTTGAGGCGCACTACTGGAGACGAAGTCGAAGTAACTGATGAACGCGTGCTGAACACCTGTCTCAGTTCACTTCAAGATGTGGTCATTTCTATCGGCGGCAATCAACTGATCGAATATGGGTTACCAGCTCCCCAATCATCACAGTATCAAGACCGTGAAAATCGGGAGTATAACGCTGAGACAAATTACGATCCAAGCGAAATGACCACCATACGAAATGACTATGTCGCTTTGTTCTCTTCAGAGCAAAAGCAAATTTATGACACCGTCCTTAAAAGCGTTGGGCAAAACCAGGGTAAAATGTTTTTCTTGGATGCTCCTGGTGGAACAGGTAAAACATTTGTTACCACTGGCATACTTGCAGAGGTCAGGAGGCAAGGCAAAATTGCTATTGCTGTAGCGTCGTCGGGAATCGCTACCACACTGCTTCCGAGTGGCACGACAGCACATGCCATGTTTAAAATTCCCATCGATTTAGAGAGAGCCGAAACGCCTCTTTGTGGTGTGTCACGTAACAGCGATAAGGGACACGTGCTCAAAGATTGCTCTCTGATCGTATGGGATGAGTGTACGATGGCCAATAGGAAGGCAGTTGAGGCCGTGGACAGAATCCTGCAGGACATCCGCAGGTACGAACATTTGATGGGTGGTGTCACAGTTCTGTTCAGTGGTGATTTTCGGCAAACGCTTCCCGTGGTGACGATCGATGGAAACGATCTTCGTTGTGGTCACGAGTTTGTACGCTTCGCTTGACCATTAATATGAGAGCTCGGCTCGGCGGCAATACACGTGCTCAAGAATTCTCCGATGTCCTTCTAAGTCATGGCGAAGGCACTCTACCAGAAGAGACAGGTGGTGCTTCCAGAGTCTCTCGGTAGAGTGGTATCCAGCTTAGAAGAACTAATTCGCTGTGTATACGGGGACATCAGTCGTATACCGCACCAGCAGAATTCTTGGGTGTGTGACCGGGCCATTTTGATGCCCGAAAATGATCAGGCTGCAGCAATTAACGAATGCATTCACTCGGAAATTGGGGGGAATAAAGTGGTCTACACCTCGATAAACACTGTTGTCGAGCAAGATGACGCCACACATTATCCCGTGGAATTTCTGAGCTCCCTGTCAGCAAGTGGACTTCCAGCGCATACCATCAAGCTGAAGGTCGGTGTTCCGATTATGCTTCTTCGGAACCTATCTCCTCCGAAGTTGTGTTAACCGCCTTAAAGTCATCTCGCTCCACAGACACACCATTGAGGTGGAAATTCTTACGGGTTGTGGCGTCGGCGAGGCAGTATTTATACCACGTATTCCCCTAATACCTCATAACTTCCTGTAAGTAAGTCGCAGGGCAGCGGGTGTCGACCTCAGGACGACTTGCTTCTCACACGGGCAACTGTACGTCGCTTGCTCCCGCGTCACCAGTCTTGACTCTCTTTACATTTTGGCTCCTGGCAGCATAACTACCAACGTAGTTTATAGGGAAGTGTTGTAAAGTATGATACCTTTGTACGTATTTTTACTCTTTTGTGTCCTGGAATGTATTCCTGCATTATTTTCTCTATTTCCTTCAGTCACATCTTATGACTGAACTCAGCAGGATTCTCATATAACTCTCTTCACTTGCTTCGCTTGCAAAAAAAAAAAACTTATATTTTAATGCTATTTTAAAAGTTGTGTACTTATAATGCTATAGCGACACTGGCATCTTAGGTATTTTTGGTGCTGTAGAGCATGCACGCAGACGACGTCGCGGGCAGCAGCTAGTTAATTAATAAAACAAAGTTCAAAAGAAACTGCAACAATGTAACTATTAATAAATTACCACACGATTGCTTAGGTTTCCATTCAATTCGAAAAAAAAAAACATAATATAAACTCACGCCTTCATTTAGGTACGTTGTTGAGAAAACAAATTTTTCGAACATAGGTATTTATGAAGCAATTGATTAGCAAAAACCTTCAAAATTAATAGTGTGTGTGTGTGTGTTACGCAATTAGGGTGCTGGCCATACACGCACTCCGGTTACGACTAAGTAATACGCACTTGAACTTTGCGAAGAACATCACCAATAAGGCATAAATTAAGTCCCTGATTTTAATATTTAAAAAAAACCTTTAAAAAAATGGCACTTTTAAACTGTTCGGAGTCGATCAGTTAGAACGTTGCAGCTAGTTGCCCGTTCCAAAACATTGACCTCTATGGGGATCCTCTCCATTATGTAGGTAACCACTTATCTGCTGGTCGAACTTGTTTTTTATTAACTTAAACTCGTCTTATCTACTTTATCGTCCATTTTGATACTATTTAACTTATTACAAACTGATATCAGTTTTCTATACTAATATTATAAAGAGGAAAGATTTGTATGTAAGTATGTTTATAAGGAATTGGCTCAAAAAGTACTGGACCGATTTTAAAAATTCTTTCACCATTTGAATGCTACATTATCACTGATTAATATATGCTTTTTTAATTGAAAGAAAAAATAAAATGTTTAAAAAATAAATGCCCACCCGTGCGAAGCCGGGACAGGCCGCTAGTAATTACTTAATAAAATATTTTGCCTTTCCGTATCACAGAAATCTTTTTATTTTAAAACGTTATCTTAGTATATTAACACGAAAACATACGTTATCATGTGAGAATTCTGTTTTATATACATATATCTATGTTATTATTTACATCGTGATAAAAGGTTTCGATCATAAAATTTACCTAATTTTAATATGTACACTCGCAGCAGTAGGTCAAACAATCTATAGGTATTGATATCATCAATGCGATGATTAGATTGTTTGTTTGTGACGTTTTAACTTTATTATATTGTTACTAAAGTATCAAATCGATTTTGATGAAAGACGAATGGTTAGCTTGGTAACTAACTTATACCCTTAGAACGATTTGTATTTGAGTGCCAATCCTTCTAGGGATATTTCGCGTTAAAGTTGAAGTAGGTACCTACCCCTGGCTCTACTTTAACTATTACAGGCTTTCAGAACAATTTTGATTACAATAAATAACTAATCAATGATTCTCATCTCTGTCTGTATCTATCTGTTATATCTACCCTGAATAATTCTGTTAACCTTTTGTATTTTTGAATTTATAAGTAGGAAAATGAATGTAGTACAAATACCGGATTAATTTTGTATTTATACATACCTATCTAGCCAAAAATACTTCATTATGTTGCCAGCTTAGTGCCGACTCATAACTCTCAAAAAACGACTTTAATCATTTAAGAATTAAAACCGTAGGATCCTTTCGCTTTGTTATAGAAACTCATTAAGAACTATGAATGACTGCCTCGTTGGTCGAGCTTGCAGGCGCTATTGTTAAGCATGACATCCCAAATCGGGAAAAGTTGTACAAAGTGGCATCAAAATGTGACCTGGCAATTTTGATAAAAAATCACTTTTACAGGGTAAATTTGTACTTGTAAGTAAGTGTAGCGACAACCACTAAAATTGCCCTTGAAAATCATTTAAATTCTAAAAGCATATTTTTCTTAAAATTTTCAGGTCAGATTTTTGATGGCTATAAAGCACTCCAATAATAAAGTAAATAAATAAAAGAAAACAAACAGCAAAATACAGATGAAAACACCCGTAACAAAACAAACCATTAGGTACCATTTCCACGCTCTACCTAAATGGCTATTATTTCTAAACAAATGTTGTTTAAAAAGCAGCGTTAATTAAGACAGGTCGTATATCAATAAATACAGACGACTGATTCCTAGCTAATTGCTAGGTTCCAAGGAAGTGCGGATTCAGATTTTGAAGGGTATAAATAGGTGAGGTTACACAAATATCAAAACCGTATCGCTATTGGTCAATATAGACCACTTCCCATACAAAATCGACATACCACCCAGTCTCCTTTACGATAAAATTACATAATGATTTAATTACCAATGTATTGATACCTAAAGGAACATGTTAAAACGAATTAGGTACATTAATTAGTTTATAATTTGATTTTTTTTTTAATAGTTATATTATAGCTATGTTAATTATGTAATAATAAGCCTCCCCGACCGATTACGGTCACGGTTCTCGACGGAGATTAGCCAGGTACTCAGGAGATATTATAGTGCACAAGTGTGCGCGCAGACACAGGTGCACTCTCTGTTCCCTCACTCTCATAGTCCGATGGGACGGCAATCCGACACGACCGGAGAGAGATCAGACGCAGGACCAACGGCTTATCGTGCTTTCCGAGGCACGGGGGTATCACACCACCAACTTCCAAACTCCGGGTTGTTACTAAGACATTCCTAATGGAAAACTCAATAACTAATAACTTTGCCCGACCCGGGAATCGAACCCAGGACCCCACGCTCAGTCGTCGCGTTTGCGACCACGAGACCAACGGGGCAGTCCGGGTCCGGGTGTTTGTTGTGTAATTATGTAATAATTAGTAATTACACAACAAACATGTAATTTATAATTTGTTGAATTATCTTAAAACAACTAAGTATGTTGTGGATTTTGTCTGTGCTTCGACAGTATAATACCTAGTCTATACCTACTTATTCTGTTTTAGCATTTTTTGTTCAACTTTTTTAAATAAAAAAAAATGAACCAACAAAGTACATTTTCCCATTTTCGAAAAGAAAAACCAAGTAACATGTTTAATTTAGGGCTGAATTCTCAATCGACAGACAAGTTTTATTCGTGGAATAAAATTGACGTCTGCCAGATTTTGTATGAAAGAAATGTCAAAACTTCAAAATTGTTTCTCAGATAAAATTATCTAGTGTTAGAAAACAGCCCTTAGTAAAAATATCTAAGGATAAGAAAAATAAGTTGTACTTAAATTGAGTTACTTATCAACAAATACCAAATCTTTTTGGTTATAATAACATAACGCCTATAATCAAAGGGTTATGAGGTGTACAGTCACCAAAGGAGATAAGTAACCAGGGTCGTCGGATATAGTCGAATTTTAATAAGAAACCGATTAATATTTTCGAATAAAATTAAATTAAATGAATAGAAAACAAAAAAATCACTTATCAAATTTAATTTCATTTGAAAACATCAATCGGTTTCTTTTTAAACTTCAACTATATCCGACGACCCTGGTTACTTATCTCCTTTGTTGACCGTACTTATTGTACACCCACATTTTATCAGGTAGATAGGTATGTTTAGTTTAATTTTATTGATTATTAATGTATTCATCTTCGAGTTACAGATTTCAAATATTATGTTACGAGATCCAATAGAAAACTATACCTACGCTCGTAATTAAATAAACAGGTTTGTCGAAGAAGGTCTTGTCCAAAGCAAGTTACTTTTTAAGGTCATAGAGGTCTATGACCTTAAAAGTTAAAACCAATGGTACCATCAAATATTTAAACACAGTACCTACAGAACTGTTATAGTACTCGTACCAAATCTTGTCCTATCTACTGCTGATAGGATAATAAATTTATATTTCTATTTATATTATTTGTTTTATAATTTTAATGAAATTCTTGATTTTAATTTATATGGATTTAAATTAATTTAAAGATGTAAATGATTTTAAAGATTTTAACGAATTTGAAGATGATTGCGATTTTTACTAATGAATTTATTTTTACAATTTGTTTTTAAGTAATTCAGTTAAGTAGTTATTTAATTTTAGTGCATACAACATGTTATGTTCGTGTTGTGCATGTATTTTAATATTTGGTTACTAACATATCTCTTGGTATATTTATTTGTATGTATGTAAATATATTCTCATATTTGTTTAGTTCTATTAAGTGAATTGTTTATGATTTCATGTATTTTTTTTTGTCTCCCCTATTCTTTCACACGCTGTCTACATCTCTCTATTTATTGTCCAATCGTAGGTATTCTGGAAGAGATTTCTTATGAAATAGGCATCACCTTTGTACCTATTTTTCTGTTCTGTTTTTTTCTTGTCTTCTTATATATGTGTGTACATAAATGCTAAATGAATAAATAAAATACTTAAATAATTTTAGCATATGAATCACCGTTTCTGAATTAAATAATAATAATAAACTGGTTTAGTAACTCAACTATAATATTGTGTAATATTTATGTGGTTATCATTATGCAGGGATTTGAGAATCATTATGAATTAGTAATTCATTAGTACGAGGCATGCCTTCGCTTGCGACCACTATGCCGACGAGGCAATCTATTAAGGGCTTATTCTTCTAAATTTTCCATCGACAGATAACTTTTATTCGAGGAATAAAATTGACGTTTGACAGTTTTTGTATGAAATAACTGTCAACATTTCAAAATTATTCCTCGAATAAAGTTATTGGATGATTGAAAAATCAGCTCTAAGTCGATCGTTTTAAAATGCATCATCGACAAATTTAGTTACTTCTTATCTACTAGGTAATTTAGTAACTGATATTTAAGTAGGTACTTTAATTTAACGACAACTGATGAGTGATGACCCAAATACGCGTAAATTACATTACTAGATAGGTGTCCTTTTGGTTTCGATAACGAAAATTAAATTAATAAATATTTAAATATATGTAAGCTTTTAAAATAAAACGAAAAGATGAGTCATCAAATTCCAAGGCCACAATATTAATTACATAACTGACAATTTAAGTCCAAAGTTGAATCGAACTCCCCTGACCAAAATACCATAAACGTACTTAATTTTAATAAAAAAAAGCTTGAAGATTCTTTAAAGCAGTTCTCTAGAAGCTAGAATCTATATACGTATACAGTAGATACGAACAATACCTATTCAGACATCGAAAATTAACAAAACTATATTTTTTACGTTAGGATGCATTACTATTGTTAGTGTTTTCATTTATTGTTGTATTGTCATCTCCACATTGTATAACTTATTTTTTATTTATGTTTACCCGCTCTGGGCCCGCGTGGTAGATTTCGGGCCACTCCCTCTCACAGAAATGAGGCCTGTGTTCCAGGAGTGGGGACATTATAGGCTGATTATGCTATGTCTCTAAAAGAGTGTCAGTCTAATTGGACTACGCAGAAGGCCTAAGTCACTATTCTCCAGCCCTTATCCTAATTTATTTGGTGTCGCGCAACATGTTTTTTCTTTCATATCCCTCTACTAGCGGCCTGTCCCGGCTTCGCACGGGTGGACATTTATTTTTTTAAACATTTTATTTTTTTCTTGCAATTAAAAAAGCCTATATTAATCAGTGATAATATAGCATTCAAAATAGTGAAAGAATTTTTTAAATCGGTCCAGTACTTTTTGAGCCAATTCGGTACAAATATATATACAAATCTTTCCTCTTTATAATATTATTAGTATCGATTATTCGGTCTTTTTATCTCGGTAGTCACCCCCTTTTTACCCATATCATCTTCCATACAGTCAATTGATCGTTTCTTTGATCTTCCCCTACTCTTATAGGCATTTTTATATTTACCATATAGAAGAAATACCTTCGATACACAAATATATAGTCTTCTTCTTTTCGTGTCGATGGTACTCTTGCTCGTTGTTTTTTTTTTATATCGTGTAATGTTTCATTAATCCTACTTCCTACTAATATATAATATAATATAATCGTACTAATATTATAAATGCGAAAGTTTGTGAGGATGGATGGATGGATGTTTGTTACTCTTTCACGCAAAAACTACTAAACGGATTTGGATGACGTTTGGCACACATATAGTTTATAACCAGGATTAACACATAGGATACTTTTTATCCCGATATTCCCACGGGATCGAAACTTACGCGGGTGAAACCGCGGAGCGCAGCTAGTCCTACTAATATTATAAATGCGAAAGTTTGTGAGGATGGATGGATGGATGTTTGTTACTCTTTCACGCAAAAACTACTGAGCGGATTTTGATGAAACTTTACAGTAATATAGCTTATACATCAGAATAACACATAGGATACTTTTTATCCCGATATTCCCACGGGATCGCAGCTCCATGCGGGTGAAACCGCGGGGCGCTGCTAGTCAGTCTATAATGTTGCCACTCTGTGAGAGGATGTAATGTTTAAAGACAAATTATTCCTTTATCATTTAATAGCTGCAATACTGCAAACAACCATTTATACTTTGAATGCAGCAGGTATCAATGTGATGTATGGTAACCATGTTGCCGGTTCATTGGCTCGACTCTAAGTAAGCGAGCGATCGCTACCCCACTCTTGTTGCTAGACTCCTTGAATTTCCTATATTTATTCAATTAGAAGACAAAGGAAATATCTCATTTACCTAGTCGTAAAAAAGAAATGCTTGTAGCCAAAGATATATTTTCCTAAAAACAAATTCATTTAAAAGCTTTTTAGAACCAACTTAAAACGAATTAGGTACTGGTAATAAAATATGAAATGGCGGATTTTTTTCTACAAGAAACTTATTGAAAAAGACACTACAATGTGAAAAATAACTTTAATTTCGGAAGTCGGTGTCTTTGGGTTCGCATTTTCGTTGTTTGGCACCGACTTCCGAAATTTCAGTTAATTTTCCCTTTGTAGTGTACTTTTTTGGAAGTCGGTTGTGTTTATTTTTTGGTGAAAAAGATTTTATTGTTCACTTTTAAGTTATACTTACCCCACACAAATTCGTATAACACTATTTGCTATATAAATATCAGTGACCGGAAGTCATTATGACATCATCAATATAAACTAAGTGACAAAATTACGTATTATTGAAGCTAACTCAAAAACTACCCAAGCAAAGTTAATAAAATTTATATGGGACCTGAGAAATACCCTATCCATTAAAAAAAAAATATGGAATCGATTTAAAATTGCCAGGTAACAAACATACAAAAAATAAATAAAAAACAACATACTGTCAAATTCAGAACCTCCTTTTTGAAGTCGTTTAAAAATATAGGCTAAGTAGGTACTTTCCTGAGATCGGATCTACGTTTTCAAATAGGTTCCCGTTTTTCTTTTCTTAGGTATTTAACATGATGTCGAAGTTAGGGTCAGTTCATACCGAGACGCGACGCGACGCGACGCTGCGCGCACACTTTAAAACAGTGACTCAAAATATACTTTATTTTCTACACGAAAAGGTTACACATTGCATTGTGAGAGTTCAGAATACGTTGCGCCGTGCAGCGCTGCGCCTCGCGATGCCTCGCGGCGTAGAGCGACGCATCGCGACGCAGCGGTACTTTGACCGTACGCGCGGCATGCGAGAGCGGCGCTGCGCCTCAGGACGCAGCGCGATGCCGCGAGGCCCAGCGCGACGCCGCGAGGCGCAGCGCGACGCAGCGCGAAATCACTGGCCTCTTCCAGTACCGTCGCGTCGCGTCTCGGTGTGAACTGACCTTTAGTGATCCCTCGTTTGTTAAAAAAAAAATAGAGTAAGAACACAAGCTTCAATATCTAGAAACGTGTTTTATTTGATGTTTTTAACGAGCGCCCACCTGCCCATACAGACAAGCGGGCTGGAAAAACACCCGACTCTTTTGTTTTTTTTTTAGACTGTCGTTATTATTTTGATATGCTCTATCTTAACTATCAAAATGATATCTCTCAGTTTCTTAGAAAGAAAAAAGAAGTCGATTTGTGTCGTGGGAATAGGAAGAACAGAAAGAAGATCACTTCGCTGTATATTAGGTATGTATGAAATAACAGGCACAAATACGGTATGTATTTGTACTACACGCAATCTTCCTCTAAACAAATGAATAAATAATTTAAAAATCGGTCCATAATTGACGAAAACATCGAAGAACATATCATACAAAATATATGAAAATATAGGTATTGAGAACCTCCTCCATTTTTAATAATAATTAACATTTATTTCAGATTCACTTCCATATTTGTTAGTAATTTCAGTAGTTTACCTTTATGTCTAAAACAGAAGAAGATCTAGCCCAGGGCATCCAAGGGGGGAGGGAGTGGAGGGGGGCTCAGCGGATCAGACCCGGAATAAATCCATCCTTACATAGTATAAAACAAAGTCGCCGAAATGTCTGTACCTGCATAACTTCCGAATGACTGCACCAAATTGGTTAATTCGACACCTCCATGCAATAACATAGTAACTCCCTTTTTCCAAAAATTGAGTTACAACGGCATTGTTATGTAAAAAAAAAAATGCATTTTTTCTGTACTATCATTGTAATTCTATTCCCTTTCGTTTCTAAAATATAAACATTTTATGTAACTTAACACCTTGGAGTTACAATTATCTGACCACAAAAATAAATTAAACTACAAAAAAACTAAATTGTAACTCAGACATATAATGTTTGTCCTCGTAACTTATATGTCATTTCACTGTTTTGTTTTTCACGTAAGTCATGAAAACCCATGAAAACAATTTTTCTTTTACAACTTAACCATACCTATTTATAGTCCGCCTAAACTATATTAAATATAGCCAGCTTCAAAAATTGTACGGGGTGTTTTGAGTTTGCTATAATTTTTCAAACTTTAAAATCGCTCTCCTGTAAAATCACAAAAAGTGAGTTACAATGTTATTGCATGGAGGTGTCGATTTCTTTTTTTTTTGTGTTCGGTATTGCCAGGACAAGGTTTTTATGAAAGAAAATTTCGTAAATTCGAAAAAAATTAATTGCACCCGTGCGAAGCTGGGGCGGGCCGTTAGTTAATAATAAAGTAAAATTAAAATAACTTTATAATCGGCAATATAAAGTCAGATGTGCATATATAAAGTCGTTCTATGTAATTTGCGTTCGCGATTTACTTGCCAAACATGTAAACAAATATGAGTTATCGGAACAAATAAAAATTAATTCCTACACAATAAAGTTCAGTTTCGATTCTACTTCAAACATTTTTAAGACTTTTTAAATAATGCTAGTCACTCTGAAATCAACATAGTTACGACTGAAATAAAGTTGATACTTGTTTAACTTGAAAGAACATCAATTGGCAACGTAAATTGGAATACGCCTTAGTTGCGTTACGCTAGCAATCCATACAGCCTATCGATTCTGTAAAAATCTCACCGTGATAACATAGGTGAAGTGAGCTATTTAGACAGCCAAACAGCAATAGTTAAATTTATTAATTGCGCTGATCGAATAGTCTGAAAATATTTTCTGACATAAGTACTAATTTTCCCCATACATAATTAAGGTATACATGATATTGTAACTCTTTTTCAAAGAGTAACGGAGTAACGGTGGAGTTTCTTCCCCATACTAAACTACCTTTTGGGAGGGGCGATTAGAATCAATTCAATTTTCTTGTAAATTCTGACGTTCAAAACGACGTGCCTTTCAAGTGCCTATTTGAAATAAACGATATGACCAATCTAGTACCTACAGGCCGATGCCTTACCTACTTAAAAACTCATTGCCGTACAAATACAGCGACAGGAATCCCCAAAAACGAAACCCACCAGCTTTTCTACGGCCATTTCACCATTGTTTCGAGTTACAACGCGAGGTAATAGATTAAGCCGCCCCGTTTGTTCGGGTCTGTTGACTTACCCAACTAAACCGCTGAACGTGATCTTGTTTTAAAACAATGTTATAGCACTTATGCAATATGTTTACATTTTCTATTGTTATAATAATAAGTAGGTACATAAGTAATTTTGTTTCTTGTTTCTGTTATCATAACATTGGTTGCCATACCTACCCCTTACCACATCTTTGTAACTTCCTAAGAAGGACTGTACTTATGGCGAAAGTGGCAGAGTAACTCGCGTAATTCAATTTTTGTTACGCTTTTTGCAATTTACAGGGCAGTATCAGGTTGAATTTTGTTTTAATACATATGATTCGCGGCCGCAACGAATATTTATTTATAGAATTACTAGCAGTGCCCCGCGTTTTCATCCGCATAAGTGTCGATCTTGTAGAAAGATTGGGATAAAAAGTATCTTATGTGTTATTCTGATGTTTAAGCTATATTACTATAAAGTTTCATCAAAATCCGTTCAATGGTTTTTGCGTGAAAGAGTAACAAACATCCATCCATCCATCCATCCATCCTCACAAACTTTCGGCTTTATAATATTAGTAGGAAAAAGTAGGATAGTAGGAAGTAGGATAGGAGTAGTAGGATAGTCATAAAAATCATCAATACAAGTGTCTAAGTTCATATTACCCTATTCAATGCCTATTATATCACGAAATCATGATATTTGAAGCCAATTCTAACTCGAGGAATTGTATTGCTGATTCTAATGATTAGGTATAATTCTGTAAAGTCATAAGCACAGAACAGATAAAAGAGACCTCTTTAACTGTTCTGTGGTCATAAGTATTTGTTACGGTTGCAAATCATATTTTAATCAACGTACAACCTGACACTGAACTGAAAATTGCAAAAAACGTAAGATTTGAATTATGCGAGCTACCTTAGCGATTCTGTAGGCAAGGTCAGTTGTTTCTAATTCAAATTTTCTTACAATTTTTGTAATTTGCAGAGCAGCTCAGTGCCTGGGTGTAGGTACGTTGATTAAAATATGTTTCTCGACTGTAACAAATATGTATTTACAGAATAATTATAATCATTAAAACGAGTAATACAACTTGTTAAGTTAGTACTCCTAAATGTCAAGATTTCATGGAATAGTCATTCAATAGTATTACTTGGCCTTAGAGAGTTGTATTGATGACTTTAATGATTATAATTCTGTAAATACATATTTTTTACGGTCGCGAATCATATTTTAATCAACGTACAACTTAAAAATGACCAGCAAATTGACTTTAAAAAAAAATAAATATATCTTGTATAGTTTTTTAAGCACCTACTAAATTAACACGTTTAGCATGTAGGTACATGCCCCCTTCAATGAAACACGAATGTGTTATTAGCAAAGAATTTAAGATTACATTACCTCCTCCAATCGCCTTTTACGAAACAAACTCAAACGCAATCGTCGTCGAGTCGTGAGGAGTTTTGAGTATGCATCAGTGTATAGCTTTAAGAGTAGGGAAAGGCCAAAGAAACGATGGATGGACTATGCTAAAGATGATATGGATATAAAGGGGTGACAACCGAGATCACGACTAATAAAATTATGGAAGAAAAATTTATGTTACACCGACCCTAAATAAATTGGGATAAGGACAGGAGAATGATAATGAGTCTTCTAAGTGTAGGTACATTATTTGAATTTCTGTCTTTTCTGTACATTTTTCGTCCATGACCTAAAGTCTATTCAAACTCATGTTTCAAATTAATATTATTTCAAGTTAAACAAATATCAACTTTATTTTAATGGTAGGTAATTAAGTTGATTTCAGAGTGTCTAGCACTATTGAAAAAGTTATAAAAATGCTTGAAGTTGTAGCGCTGAACTTTATTGTGTAGAATTGAAAGATGTTTTTCCATAAACTCATATTTGTTAACTTTAGCAAATAATTATCACGAATGCTGGTTACAGATCGTTGGCTAAGTATTTTAAGCTGCTAACTCCATGTTTGACTAAAGTGACTTTTTGGTATCAAATGAAAGAGAAAATATTTTCCGACTGACTTTTTGGTATCAAATGAAATAGAAAATATTTTTCTTTTTCATTTGATACCAAAAAGTAAATTTAACCAAACATGGAGTTAGCAGCTTAGAATACTTAGCCGACGATATATTGCGGAATAATTAATGGCCGGCGCATTTCCTGCCAGAACTACTTCTTCTCCTCCATAGTTACCTACTACGCTTTGGAATGGGAAATTAGATACATCTTTCTGACTGATCGAAACCTTGACAGATCGAAAGTGTATGTAATTGATTTATTTGAAATAAATGCTTTCAATTTAAGTTTTGAGTTTGAGATACAACGCTTGGGATAATACTTACTAGTGAGATAATATTATGGAAGTGTATGAGAGATGACGGATCTGTAACCCAAAATAAATTCTAAAGACAGTCTTCATTCGTAGTCATACCTATTTGCGCGCTGTATCTATTCGAACTTTAGGTAAGAGGGTATTATTTTATCATTAAAACCATCACAATTAATAATAGGTACTACATTCAAAACTGAATCAATGCATTCTTCATCGATTCACTGAACGTGGAGAACGGAGAGCATACCTATCTATTATTGCGAAGAGGTTCATGCTCAACTAAGTATATTCAGTTCTTGATAAATTGATGATTTACCTACGATCCTAAACACGCTGGACAATATTCATTGAGCCGGAACTTTCGCCCCGCCAAAGATCTTCTTCTGATAAACTTGTATGAACTCTAGTAAACGTTACTAATCAAAAAAGAGACCATAACTTTTGAATAAAGTGCCTCGAATATCGTGAAAATATAATTAAAAATGTCCTGAAAAAACCGTTCAAACTTCAAGAAAAGGTCACCGAAATGTCCTATAATTCGGTAACTTACTTATTCTTGAAGTTTGAAATGCTGCAATAGTTGGATGAGATAGCGGTGCATCAAGCTCCCGGGTGTCCTTTAGTTACATCAGAATTCACAATATACATGATTCTGAACCCCAGGGGGGTTCGTTGAAATTTTTCGTCTCGTTGGGTGTCTAGAATCATGTGCAATTCATAGTTTTCGCCATCTTGAGACTGACTATATGCACGACACTGGGGAAAACGAACTAGTTAATAATGCTTATCAAGAAATTATCATCTGCAGTTCCAACCGAGTAATAAACAGGCCTCTGACTCCAAAATCCCGCTAACCCTCCTCCATATAATGCCATTTTACCTGGCCCAGTTTTACCCACATGCTCTCTTGCAATCTACCAGGAGTGCTTAGGTGGTTAGACGGTAACCGCACGCCGTGGTAACAAAATATATCTCGCGAATCGACTGCCACACCCCCGTACACTGGCTGACCTCAAGAACTATCTCGTGATAAAGGATAGGTCATGTTGTATGAGGGAAGCGAGGAGGTGAGCGGAAAAGAAAGTTTGCGATTTCACCATTTGGACACCACCGCATCAGTCTACGGTATCAGAACGGCTACGAATAAGCTACATCCATGGGCGTACCCAGCTTTTGACTCAACGAGCCAAATCGGGAGGGTAAATTAAAAAAATCCAACCCCATACTACTATTTCCTATAGGTACTTACGTTGCCTTCTTCAGCCAATCAATCAATAATTTTCCTGCAAAATGTGTGAGAGGCAGGTGTGGGGCGACTGCCTTCCCTAGCCCCCCTCGTTACGCCCATAGCAATATAATTGCAGTTTGATAAAAATTATTGCATATTGCAGCAGTAAACGATGATGTACAAAGCGTGTTGAATTTGAAATGCTAGAATGTCATTACTTGAAAGGATAAAAACGTGGCATGATTAGGAAAATAAAGGCATTTGACCATGGTGGTCGAGATATCATTGCTACCCAGATATACAGCGTTGTCAATGACTGCCAAAAGTGTAATTTCAGTGGCCCAGTGCTAACGGCCGCGACTTACGACCTACAAACACACAAACCTACGTAGGTTCGAACCCAAACAGGCGCTATACTTTGTCTAAATTATTTCATCACCACTGCTCTCAAAACGGTGACGGAAAACATCGTGAGGAAACCGGCATGTCCTAGAGTCGAAAATTCTAAGACATGTGACATCTACCAACCCGCACTAGGCACGTGTGGTTGATTACAGCCCACTCCCTCTCGAAGACAGGAGACTTATGTGTATCCCAGCAGTGGGAACATTAAAGGCTGGTTTATATGCTATGCTGATTTATTTATTTAATACTTCAAGCACATAAATGTACCGAGGCGGACTTACTGCCATAGGCATTTTCTACCAGTCAACCTTTGGGTGATGCAGAGACAAACAATAGTAGGTGCAATCATGAAAATTAAGGAATAAATATTTTAAATATAAAGATACGTAGAAACCTATTTAAAGAATAAATATAATATATACCTAATTACATACCATAATTACTTATTACATTTTATTAGAGATGCACTTTTCCCGTCTTGTAAATCCCCGCTCCCGCTCCGCCTATCACCACACCACCGCTCAGTTGACCTAGCTAGGGAGCGTTAGCACAGATCGAGCGGGAAATGCATCGACCCCATCTGTTCGTAGTTACAAACTAAATATAACAACAGTAGGCACCAATTGTTCACTTACCCGCTGATTTATACCATTGTGATAACGTTGGGTGATAGGTGATAGCAATGCCCTTAGGACCGAGTTGTATCTACGTAGTAATTGTTTAGTAATCTGTGGTTGTTGTTGTAGTATAACCACAGATATAGATACACCTAGATAACGCAAGAGCAACTACTTCGCGTGCCAAAAATAGCACCAACTTAAGTACGTTCAAAAATCGTAAGCCGCCACTTTCGCGCGGTGCTATTCTGTAAAAATATCACCCTGATAACTTAGGTGAAGTGAGTTTAAAGTGAGCTGTCATTCCACCTGAAGCTAGGAACTGACACTATTGACAACTCACTTTAAGCTCACTACACCTAAGTTTTCACGGCGAAATTTTTACAGAAAAGCATTACTGTGGTTGGTTTTTTATTTTAATTTTAATTTTATAAGTTTGCGATTTTATTTTTATTTGTTTTTCATTTGATTTATATGGATATTTATCTGAAATAAATGATTTGATTTGATTTGATTACTGTGTACTGCTTGCTGGATGAGCGTGAGTGAGAAAGAGCGCTTGTGACGTCATAGTAGGTAGTCAAAAATATGGCACGCTTGGTTTTCATATCGTGATACTTGCGTTATCTAGGTTTATGTATATCTGTGAGTATAACTCACACAGCGATAATGATGTGCTTGTTCTTTAATGGGCTCGTCAACAGAGTAATTTGATAAATGGTAGCTGATTTGTTGTTGCATCTCTATTATTTTCAAAACTATTTAAAATTCTTATCAATACGTTGTCCTAAAGCAAATAAAAATATTTATGTTTTCTTCGTAATGGATGGTGTAGCTACGTATTGGTCCTTTGTTCCGCGTTTTGTCAAAATCGAATGACTTTCCTTTGGTTTTGTGCAATACTGTACTTTGTTTTTCTGCTCCGACGCAGAATGCAAAGCTGTGCATTTAAAATCAACATTATCTATATCTTCATCATCATCTGCCTAGCCTTTTCCCAACTATGTGTAACGTTATGTTACGTCTTATGGCTACTAAATAGATATGTATAATTAATTATGGGCGTTGATGTTTCATGACGTACCTAAGATATCATTGAAAATAAGATAAAGCGATCTAATATTTACCTATTGTAAATGCCTGCGTTGTGGATTATGACCACAGTCACAGAATTATGACCCACTCCCTCTCACAGAGAGGAGGCATGTGCCAGCAACATTATAGGCTGATTTTATTACAATATATCAACATACAATTATTGAATCATTCTTTGCTTAGATCACATTATGATCTGAGCAAACAATGATTCAAGAGACCTACATAAATGTATGTAGGTATGAGTAGGTAAGTAATCTTCAAGCCCTGTTTTGCAGTGCTTATGAAGAGCTACTTACTTACCCTACTTATTTTCCAAACCTACAGAGACGTAGGCACATAAGAAAAACAGAAAGCATTATCTTACCTACATCAATAACGTAACATTAATTTCCTTACAGCATACCGAACATTCTTCACTGAAAGAAATAAGCAGTAAATAAAAATGAAAAACATTGATCTGAATTGCTTTAAACAGTTCCATATGAGCCTAACACTCAAAACAGTATTTTTTACTGTTACGAAAACAGTTAAAGAAAGCTTCAGGCAAAATGTTACCGTCATAACAGTAAACTTTAACGTTTTTTCAGTAAATGGTATGTTCGATCATTGAACATTATTGTTTTGTTTTTTACTGTTTTACAAACATTTCTTCTTACTATAAAAAGTCAGAAAGTCTTAATGAAAACGCTTTAAGGTGAATGCGAAGTGGTAGACCACGAAATTCAAATTTTCTTACGTTTTTTGCAATTTGAAGGTCAGTGTCAGGTTGTATCTTTATCAAAATTTGATTCGCGACTATAACAGGATTACAGAATTTACAGAATTATAATCATTAGAAATATTCATACATCTTTATAAGTGAGATTTGTACCATAAACACTTTTCCCTAGGAGATTTCTTCTTGTGGTACAAATCTAACTTAGGAAGATGTATTAATGATTCTAATGACTATAATTCTGTGAATAAGTACCTATTATAGTCGCGAATCATATTTTGATCAAGATACAACCTGACACTGACCTGCAAATTGCAAAAAACGTAAGAAAATTTGAATTTCGCGGTAATCACTGCGCAATCACCTGTGTAGTAAGAAATTATTTTATTCAGTGTTCAAACAAAACACAATCATCACACATCAAATAGAATCTGAACAGATAACTCAGAGAAAATGACGTGATACTCAAGCAAAAGTACCAGGCTATCATAAATACATATCAGTTATAGTCTTACACAAGATCGCAACACGTAGTCATGTTGTTCGATAACATGAACACAACCGTTTATTATGAAATATTATCATGTATCGACATGTTATAGGGGAAGAGAAATCATCCCGAAAATAAAGAGGCTTTCGTGTTGAAATAAAAGGAAAATACTCGCTATGTAGGTAACATAATCAGTCAATATGCAGTGAGGTATTACTGTATACCTACCTTATTCTGAAATTGATATTAGGTACAGACGCCAGCAGGTCAACCTACCCCAATCTGTCAAATTTCTTTGATAGATTTTCAACTTTAGAACAAAGGAATAAGGTTCATATTCAATTGGGAAAATCTGACAGATTGGCGTAGCTTGATGTGCTGGCCTCTGTACTAACAATAGCGCGGATGGATAAAGAACCTATTTTTGGTCCTGAATATTCATTAAATTATTTTCCGGGAAATTTTCGTTAAAGTAGAGGTATTTCACATATCCTTGATTTTTTAATTAAATCATTTTCCGAGAGATGATAAAATATAATGTACCTACATACCTGTATTTTAACATCCTTCCAAAATTCAGACTCAAAAATAAATATATAGTAGGATATTGAAATACCTGTAATATATAAATATATAAATAAACAAACTACACGGTTTGTAATACACACATCAAAAGTGTCTAGGGATCAACATATATTTTTGCAATAACTTTTCTCCTGATTGATATTAATTAAAATTTTCTTTAAGGATTCATCAAATAAAGTGTTTTCGTTTGTCACAGTAACGATAAACCAAGTCACCTTTGCATTAATAAAGAAATTTGCCATTTTCCTAATAAAGGGATTTTTGACATTTGAACCACTAACACAAAAGTTCGAAAAAAAGACTGAAATAACAGTTTTCTCTAAAATTTTATTGGGTAACTTAAACAATTAATAATCCGTGTTTCTACCGCGAACACTAACAACACAAGAACATCGGTTTGGCATACTCAAAATGAGTTCATCCAAATCACGCTGTGGAATGGCCGCCCATGTTCGTTGCAACAACAAAAAAAGGTCTTCTTGCGACTGGATACCCTCCATATTCGGCAGAGCTCTTCTCTGTAGCATATCCCATGCATGCTCAATCGGGTTCAAGTCTGGCGACTGAGCAGGCCAGGGCAGGACATTGATGTTAGCTGCGGCGAGAGTCTGTCTTACAACTCTTGCGGTGTGCGGTCGTGCATTATCATGCATTAACTGAAATAAGGGACCGATTTGCACTTGTAGAGGAACGATGACGTCTGATACAATCGTCTCAGCATAAATTTGAGCGTTGAGGTTGCCTCTGATCCAAATCAACTCAGTTCTTCCGCCGATCCAAATACCCGCCCATACCATGATGGTTCCACCACTATAAGGATGGACTTCCTGGCAGGATTTTAATCGCTGTTGGCGTCCAGGGGTTCTCCAGTGTCGTATACGTCTTGTATCCGGTCTCATACCAAAACGAGACTCATCAGAAAAGCACACGAAACGCCATTGTTCTTCTGCCCAATTTCTGTGTTCAAGAGCCCATTGATATCGAATCCTACGATTGTGCATTGCTATAGGTGGTACCCGTAGCGGTCTTCGGGAATGAAGGTTCACTTCATGCAAGCGGTTTCTGACTGTTTGGTCGCTAATTAAGTTCCCTGAAGAGTGATGAAGCCTCACGGCTAACATCATGGCGGTTATTGTTGGAGCTCTTCGAGTTAAGATTTGAATGTATCGGTCTTGTCTCCGTGTGGTGCAGCGATACCGTCCTCCATGGCGCTCAGCCACGGTACCAGTGCTTCGGTAACGTGTCCAAAGTCGACTGATAACACTCTGACTTGTATTCAGAGCTAAAGCCACAGTACGTTGCCGGGAACCAGCTTCTATCATTCCCACGGCTCTGAGCATTTCTTCCCTGCTTAAATGACGTCGCCGCTCCATAATAACGTTGGTTTTAATCAGTAGTAGGGAAACAGTAGCACTAATAATGTCTTCAATGCGTTGTATGTTTTTATAGGGAAAATATTGACAGCTGATTTTCATCTTTTACTCGAATTTGATTCACAGTTCCTGATTCAAATTATGAAATGCACCAAAAAGGATCCATATAAATTTATAAAATCATAAATTTATTACAAAGCCACATCTCAATCTCAAGAAATCCGCATAAAAATGCTTGATCCCTAGACACTTTTGATGTGTGTATATGAAATTGGCGTTTGTACGGGAGGAATATAAAGTCAATTTTTTTTTGTGAAATAAATATTTAATTAATCAAAGTATGCACCGTTGTTATCTATGCACTTTTGCCATCTCATAGGTAGTTCATTGATCCCTTTACTAAAAAAATCATGGGGGCGAGAATCAATGAACTCTTTGAAGGCGGTTTGGACTGCCGCATCGGAGTTAATTTTTTTTCCTTGTAAGAAATGGTCCAAATTCCGGAAAAAATGGTAATCTGTCGGAGCAAGGGCCGGGGAGTACGGTGAATGTCGCAGACATTCCAATTGTAGCTCATCTAACTTAGTGGTTGTTTGTTGTGCAGTATGAGGTCTTACGTTGTCGTGAAGCAGCAGTAGCCTAGAGCGATTAGAAAATCTCGGTTGTTTAACAGCTAGTTCTTCCTTCATGGTTTGCAGTTGCTTACAATAGATATCTGCCGTAATCGTTTGGCCAGATTTTAGAAAGCTGTAGTGAACGACACCGGCGCTAGTCCACCAAACACTCACAAGTAACTTTTTGTGAGTCAATTTTCATTTAGGGCAGGATTTGGCTGGTTCTCCAGGGTTCAGCCATTCCGACGAGCGCTTCCGACTATCGTACAATATCCGATTTTCATCACAACTAATGATTCGATTTAAAATCCCTTCATTATTGTGTCGGTTGAGCAAAGTAACACAGCAGTCGACGCGTGTTTGCAAGTTCGATTCACTCAATTCATGAGGTACCCATCGTTCAAGTTTTTTTACTTTCCCGATTTGCTTCAAGTGGATTAATACAGTTTTATCACTTACCCCGAAGCCTGCAGCTATCTCTGAAGTGCTTTGTGATGGATCTGCTTCCACAATAGCCTTTAATTCTTAATTTTCCACTTTGGTCTCCGGCCGTCAACGGGGTTGGTTCTGAAGGTCAAATTTCCAGAACGAAAACGCTGAAAAAAAAAACGTACCGTGCTTTCTTTTGCGACACCAGCGCCGTACACCATAAATCCTTCGAGCTGTTTCTGCAGCACTGGTGCCACGGTAGAACTCGTACTCGCAAATATACCGAAATTTCATGTTTTCCATTGTGCGGTAATAAGCGACGCCAAAGAAAAAAATAATGAGGAAAAAACAAATGAATGACTGTTTTCAAAACTCAAATGTACCAGCTAAATGAATTTATAAATTTGAATTTGGAATTCTTAACCAAAGAGGAGATATTTCAGATCAAAGTGGTCAGTATGACAAAACGCTAATTTCATATGTAAGGACCTAATATGTACTTACTTAGTTAGTTACTAGGCCCTTATAGATAATCAATATACGTATCTTTATCGAAACTTGGAGCCCTGTGGTTTAATCGGCTCAGTGAATGGCTGATCGCTGCTATGTGAAAGGGCTGTCAAGCCCAGAAACAAGCGAATACCGCAGAAACCAATTTTCTAATCGATTTTATAACGAAATGACTTTTCTCCGGTCGAATCGACATGGGAGATGACTCGAAAAAAACGTGCCGGTCTATTCTGAAGAAGGTGAAGTGAGCTGCCTTTCCCTAGCATCAGCAGTGCGATTCTGTAACCATCTCACTGTGTAAACTTAGGTGAAGTGAGCGTGGAGTGAGCTGTCAGTGTCATCCTGATGCTAGGGATTGATACTCTTGACAGCTCACTGTAAGCTCACTTCACCTAACTTTTCACGGTGAGATTTTTACAGAATCGATCGGCTGATCGAATGACAGTTCACTTAAAGCTCACTTCACTTAAGTTTTCACTGTAAGATTTTTACAGAATAGACTGGCTGTGCTACTTGTGGTAAACAACATTACACTAATTTGAACTTTCAAGTCTGCACTACAAGAGGATAATAAAATTCAAATATAAAAAGTCTAAGGCCTAAAATATTATGAACTTACTTTTAGATGTCAAAAATTTTACTTTGCCATCATTCACTAGGCGCTGTTGACAAGGAAAAATGAGGCAAAATAAACGTCACAAAAGAAAGCACGCACTTATTATAACTTAATTACTTACTCATCGCATTAAGTTATCAACATCACCGTCACAGCCATATCACCATTAATTTTATTATCTATACATTTGCGCATTCTCAGTGTTAAATGTCAAAGGTGCAATGCAGACGCATCCCACTTTCTCGACGCCATTACGTGACGTCACTGCACTGTATGTCATAATATTGACCGACCCCAAAGTCAGTGACTACTGCCATGCCAGTAGGTTATCGCCAGTGTACCCCCAGGATCGTTGCACGACAGTGTACGCACACCGCGTATCGTGTGTAACAATTAAGTTGTAATGAATTGTAATAATTTAGTGTCCCATTAAGATAATGGAGAACTGCAATGTAGGTTTTCTTATGAAGAAATGCTTTGTAGAGTATTTCCATTGTAGGTATCTCAGAGGTCAAGAGATGTCTACTGCCAATAGGCTATCGGTCTGTTTATGCTTTAAAACCTAATTAATCGTTTAATAGGTACTTTTTTTTCGATAAAGTACTTTCCTTAAGACATCTCTTCTAAGTTTTGGTTTTATTAACGGTTATACTCCGTGAAAAAAAGTTTAAAAACTAAAACCCGACTAGGTACTGAAAACGATGAAACAAGAAAGTACCTTCCCGTGGTCGCATGCCGCTGTACAGTCAACAGCAAAAGTAGATGATGAAAATCAGAAATTCAATACTAATTAATGAACGGAGTTCGCGTTAGAACTGTGTGGCGTCGAAGTAGTAAATGTTTGGTATAATTTACAATCACATAACGACACTTCGACGACACACAGTTCTGACGCGAACTCCGTTCATTAGTACTGAATTTCTGATTTACATCATCTACTTTTGCTGTTGACTGTACTAACATAAGTACATATAAGCTATGGTAGCGTGATGCGACCAAGGGAAGGTACTTTTTTGTTTCATCCTTTTTAGTAGGCGGGTTTTAAATTTTAAACTTTTTTTAAATTTAAATGTTTTGAGGCTTATTTCAGTAATATTTATATTTTTGAAATGTGTTAATTAAGCCCCGAAAGTAGTAAGTAAGAAATAGGCGTAGGCCTATCGTAACTGCGTATTGTTGAGCCGCGTAGCGTAGCTGCGTGCGTAGCGTCGTTGCCATGTAGCATGCATTTTTAACAACCCACTTTACTAAAATGTATATAACAGCACGACCAGTAACAACTAGCAACATTTAACATTGTTAGCACAAAAAAGCCTCTATTACCAACTGGAGTGTTCCAAACTAGGAACTATATTACAGCCATTACAGGCAGCTTTAATTTTCATCAAAACACCGTCGCGCCGGGCCGCGTTCTGAAATGAATAATGCATGGGCACAGAATGAAATACACATTCGCGGTAACTGCGGGAAAACGGACCAGCCACAAAGTGCTACGAAATTGCCGACATTGTTCAAAATATGCTTTATTTAGCCTGCGTATTGTTCAGTATTTAGGAGATAATTAAACGTAAATAATTTCACAAAATGACGGCTGCTCATGAAACGTGTCGGCGATGTGGACGAGCGTAATTGTGATTAATGGGGAGCTTTAATTTGAATTTGGAAGGCTGATGTGTTGTCAGCCTTTTGTCTATGTTAGCATTCATTGAAAATTATGGTGTTTCAAATAATGGAAATAATAATTCATGCTATCGTAATTCAATTCAATTCATTTTTTTTTTTTAGATCATGAAATCCAATTTGTTAGTAGATAGATACACAAGTTAGTACATTCATAATATCCGTAATGAGCATAGTTAATGAAATGGAAATCGAATTCTGATTTCTATTTAATTATAACGTTAATCAATGATGCAAATTCTCTTAGAGCCCGCAAGCAATTTACATACCTAACGTTACTATCAAGAAAGAAGGAGGTTCGGAACAAAAATATTTACCTCGAAGACTAGCAAAACAGATCTGACAACGTAACGAAAGGCCGAAGGTCGAAAGTTTTTCCAAAACGTTGAAATAGAAACTAAACAATGGTTGTTCCAGGGTCGGGGCTTAGAATAATCTCTTCATTGAAACCTGTAGCATCATTAGTTCGCAACTTTGACTTTAATAAGATGAAGTTTCCTATTGAAGCTTAGTTTTCCAGCTATTATCTCTCCAGAACATTCCTAGAAGCCTCAATTCTCTCTTTTTATTTTTAAATAAATTTCCTTTCTGAAGGGAATACCAGGAATATGACAAAACATTTCCAAATCCGTCTTTTCAATTTGAGCAATCATTTTTCTTTGAGTCGATTCAAAGTAACTTGTTATTCAAGCGCTGTTGAAATTCATGCTTGGTTCTGTGAATTTCATAATGTAGATTTAACTTGGGTTCTAAGCCCACCCCACAAAGGAATAATAATAAAATAGAGTTGAGATCGGAGTGTTTCTTATTGTTATCTATATAAGTTCTAAGAGTCGAGTTGAGTTCGTTATTAAGAGGTAAAACTGTTTGTTTGTTTGTAAAAGTGTGTACCTAAAGGTAATCTCTGGAAGTACTGATCTTTTAACAAAACTTGTTTCACTGATAGAAAGCTACAGCATTGCCATTTTCACCATAGCATATTTTTATGACAACGAGAAACTTCTGCACGCGAACGAAGTCGCGGATAGAAAATAGATTTCGATTAACATAAACAAACGTGAATAAAAAAAAACAGTTTTAACTAGTTAAGATGATGTTTAGCCAGATGGAGACCCATCCTCTTCGAAAAAATATTTTAACAGAACAGCTAGTAAACTAGATCATTGCACAAACTGTTACTATGAACTCAGCACATGATATTTAATACGTGGAAAATGTTCTGGTTATTACATTGATTTTGTTTTATCTAAGTACCTTACTGATAAGTGATAGTTTTAATGTAATATCGTTTTTTTTTTCCAAATAAAATAAAAAAAAATGATTCTAGACCCTCTATTGGTTTAATTTTACGTAGGTTCATCTGCCTAGCGTTTTCCCAACTATGTTAGGGTCGGCTTCTAGTGTAACTGGATGCAGCTGAATACCTGTACCTATTATAGGTAGGTACATGGAGCGACTGCCTATATGATCTGCACAACCCAGTTACTGGGTAATAGAATGCCCCTTGGTAAGACTGGTTGTCAGACTTTCAGGCTTCTGGCGACCCGTAACGACTGTCAAAGATCCCCGAATGATAGCCGGGACCAACGGCTTAACGTGCTTTCCGAGGCACGAAGGAGTCTTGGTATGTGAAGACAGTCACCCACCTACGGACCAACCGCGGCAACCATAGCTTAACCTGGTCGATCGACCCGTGCGGCTGTTATTAGGTACTTAGCCACAAGACCCTCGAAATATAAAGTCGATTATCGAAAAAAATAAAAAAAATCAGCAGTGAGATTCAGAATCATGTACCTACTTAATCCATAGTAATTGGTTGTGCATTGATGTCCCTGTCACCTTGTATAATTAAGCTACTGATTATAGGGGAAGACCAAACGCCCCTCGCCCACGGCGACTTTTTGTAGCGATGCAGTAGCGATGCTGTAGTGCATTCGCTTTAATACAGTCGCGATACGGTCGCTAGCTATTTGCCCTCGCCCACGATTCTCAGTCGCGATGCATACGCGATACTGTCGCGCTTCTGTCGCGATGCAGACGTGATTCAGTAACGGCACAAAAATATCACAGTTACAAGATGGACTCCGTTGATGCAACATTAGTCACGTTGTCTTTGGTGCTGCTTTTACGTAAACAGCCGAAGCGTGGACAGCCAAAGCGTGGGCAACGAAAGCAGCGTCAATATTGGATGCACCCATTTAATAAAGAGAGATTACGGTCGCGCGTTTGCATCCATACAGTCGCGATGCTGTAGTGCGTTGGCATCGGTTCTATAGCGCGTTGCAAATGCGACTAACGCGCGTTAGTAGCGGTACTGTCATGCGTTTACGAAACGCGCGACAGCATCGGTACAAAAAGTTGCCGTGGACGAGGGGCCAAAGAAACGATGGATGGACTGTGTGAAAGATGGGGTATGGAAGTAAAAGATAAAAGATATGTTGCGCTACTAAACTACTCAAACAATAATGTTAACTACCCATAATTAACGGCTGTTTGTCTTCCACAGACGATGATCTGGAGCTGTTGCTGGGAGAAGTGGTCCGCGCATCAAATCGCGGTGTATCAGCATCACGTAATATCACCGGAGGCCCCAACTGGAGCTTCGGACAGTCACTGTTCTTCTCCTCCACGGTTGTTACTACCATCGGTAAGTTGAAATCTCTTTCAGGTGATGAACTGGAGGAAATGATGCTAGTGTTGTAAGAAACTCAAGTCTTGGAGTCTCATTTAATAAGACTTGAGCTATTTTTGAAGACTCAAGTCTTATAAATAAAACTTAAGAGCTCAAGTCCTTTAGAATTTGGAGTCTTTTGTAAAAAGACTCGAGTCCTGCCAAAAAGAACTCAAAGACTCAGCCTTTTGCCAGCCCTTTCATGTCTGAGTCCTCTAAATCTATAGCTATAGTTTGAAGTAAATAAAATAGCAATTAACAAATTATTGATTTATTAAGTACGTAAATATTATATATAATTATATACTCGCATATACAATGTGTTAATGAAATAACCCAAAACCTGAAACTAGTTTGTTTAGAATCGGCAGCAAAATCGAATACAATAATTTTTAATATGGGTTATTTTTTTTCCAAAAAATAACTATTTGTCATGCCGTGTCTAATATTTTTTAACGACGCTGTACGCTACTGTCCAACGCAATGAAAACAAACAGCGCGGGTGAGGGTGAGGAGAGGGGGGGTGCTAGAGCTGGCGCCAAGGCCGGGAAGCGCGCCGGCGGCGATAGAGCTACGAATCTGTAAGAAGTAGCGCGACAACAACATTTACAAATATCTTTTACTATAATTTTTGAAAATAAATAATTATATGTCATATCAATTTATAAATATAAGAATCGCTTGGGGTGTCCGAGGTTTTGGGTTATTTCATTAACACTTTGTATATAAATAATCGCTCAACTCGCTTTCATCACACCAACTCAAGTTCATGACTAAAAGACTCGAAAGTACTCAGAGGACTCAAAGGACTCGGACTCATGTGACTAACGAGTCCTAGTCTTGAAAATCGACTCAAGTCTGGAAATGAATGACTAAAAGACTCGAGTTTCTTACAACACTAGCGGTGCCCGAGACAACCATCGAATTACCACCTAAGTACACATTGTGGAATGCAATAAATGATTGAGTATTGACAACAACCGAGCTGAATAGATGTGGATCTTGCTTAGCAGTGATGGTGAAAAAAATTGTATCAAAAATAACTTGATACAATAGGTTTCCTATACATTTTATTTTTAGCCGTAAGGCCTCCCTAATCTATTTCCACTAAAAAACACAAAAAAAAAAACTAAACATTACCCAATTTAAATGATAAATATAGTAAAGCAAATTAATTAAACGTAAATTAGAGAGAGGATTAAATTATTCTGTAGGTAAATGAATTACGATCAAAGTTCACCACTTTGAGATTTGGCAGTCCTAAAGTTTAGCAAAAGTCACTGAGGTCAAGACCAAGAGCAAGGCCTTTGTACAAAGTGCCCTCTTAACAGTGGCGAAGGGTGAATTTATGACAGAGGTAAGCCTGAGCAAGAAAACGATGTCAAAAAACCGTTTCATTATATTTCAATGACGAATTGACTATAGAGTGGTTGTGTTCTGAATTTTCGAAGGGAAGCCGGCGGGAATGAGTTGTATGGTACCTTCGCCACTGCCTCTTATAATTATGGAGAAAGAAAATTTGGCACAGAGGTTATACGCAATATAAACGCAAAAAGACTTATTCTAAACATAATTTAAAAAGTATATTGTGTGCCATGGCTCCAGAACTGGAACTGGTATTGTGTATGAATGTGGAAGAGTAAAGCTAAAACAAAGGAACGATGGATGGACTGTGTGGAAGATGATAAATTATGGCTAGAGAGCCTGGGTGACTACCGAGATGCCGACTAAATAGTATAGAAGGAAAATACATATTGCACCAACCCTAAATAAATTGGGAAAAGAATTGTATAATAATTGGCAGAAGAATTCTGATATACTTATTGTGTGCCTGTGCAGCGCCAAACAGGCCCGTGCTTGACGCAACGAGACCTTACGTTGAGAGTAATGGATGTAAACGCCGACTACATCATTTTTACCGACTTCACAAAAAGGAAGAGGTACTATGTTCGGATGGTTGTATGTATTTTTTTTTTGTATGTTTGTTCATCGAATACTCCGCCAATTGTCGACGGATTTTCAAAATTCTTTTTATTTGAAAGGGTATGCTCCCGAGGTGGTCCCATTGTCACTAAATCGGAACCTGATGAGGGAATCCCATGGAAATCGAGGGAAACCCTCAAATTTTGTAGGCACACTTATAGCGATTTGGGTATTTTTCATAGTAACTCGTGCATTTGCTCTCAGAAAGCACCATTCGGTGGATTGGAACTGATGATGAAGACCACAGATGGCCATAGGAACTACTCAATAATATATATTTCACGGGTTGCAATTCGATTAGGTACTTTAATGTGGTTGCTAAACACAATGCGTATCATGAAGTGGATCTGATGGTGACTTCTCAATCAGATCCAGTTCTCCTGGTTTTCACAAGGACAACTCCTAAACAATTAACGTCCCTGCATCGGGAAAATCAATGTTTTGTAAAAGGTGATGAGCAGTTGAGTCGGTGTGAATAAAAGAAAATGCGGAACCAACGACACCGACTTCCGAAATTAAAGTTATTTTTCTCTTTGTAGTGTTTTTTTGGAAGTCGGTTGTTTTTTTTTTGTAAAAAGTTTATAAGGCATCCCTTTCTTTACTTGCAGGGTACGGCCACGTGACTCCCCTGTCAAAACCTGGCAAGTTGTTCTGCATGATGTACGCACTCCTCGGGATCCCTCTGACCCTGGTGCTGCTATCAGCTCTGGTGGAACGACTGCTCCTGCCGGCTACTGCACTGCTACGCACTCTAAACTCTGGGCTAGGTCATCTGTACCGCCCGTTTACTATACGATTGGTGCACCTGATGATGATAGGTGAGCGTTTGTCATTTGTTTTTTCTTATTCTGTGGGCATGTTCCTGTCTCTGTCTTGCACTTGAAGTTTGACAGTTGTGTGACAGTGACAAGATAATGCATAACCAAACTATATACTTGCTAAGTGACGTACAGACGCCAGCATATCGAGCTACTACAATCTGTCAAATTTCTTTAATAGATTTCCAACTTTACCACAAAGGAATAAGGCTCATATTCAATTGGGAAAATTTGACAGATTGGGATAGCTTGATGTGTTGGCCTCTGTACATATATAGATCTCAGTCTCCTTGGCAATACTTGTGTTAATTTTATTTTGTTACTAGCTGCGCCCCGCGGTTTCACCCGCGTAAGTTTCGATCCCGTGGGAATATCGGGATAAAAAGTATCCTATGTGTTATTCTGATGTATAAGCTATATTAGGTACTATACAGTTTCATCAAAATCCGTTCAGTAGTTTTTGCGTGAAAGAGTAACAAACATCCATCCTCACAAACTTTCGCATTTATAATATTAGTTCCTACTAATATTATTATTATTGCGTAGGTCAAAAGCCTTGCATTTGCATATTATTATAATCCATCTAAATAAAATTCAAAGTCCTGACTGACTGATATATAAACGCACAGCCTAAACCGCTGGTCCTACAGACATGAAATTTGGAGGATGTGTTTTTGTGAAGAGTAGGTAGGTATCCACTAAGAAAGAGTTTTTCGAAATTCCACCCCTAAGAGAGTGAATGGCGGAGGGTGAAATTTCACGCGGACGAAGTCGGTCGCGGGCAGAAGCTAGTGTGGAAATATAAGATGGAATTACCTACCTGTGTAAAAGGAGTAATCTATAATAATAGGTAATATTTACCATAAAATTAATCGTGCTTAGGTATTGTAGGTAATCGCCATCTGGTACGACCAGCGGTAGCCATCAAATATTCATTAGGCTCCGGGCCTTGAGCACACCTTGAGTTTCTATATTTGAGGAAATATTAATATACAATTTAGTGGGTTACAAGTTACAATAACTCGTCCGCCTATTGCTGCCGCTTCTATGAAAATAAATGTCGTTTCTAATTTCTGACAAATGCGTGCACTGACTGAACAGGTCGACTCAAATCTGTGTGGTACTTTCCTCAAAAGACCATTAAACGTGTATTTTTGACGTATTAAACAGTGTTCGTTTAAACCAATTTACAAAAATAAATATTGCCCGTACTTAATTATTTATTTAACAATTAGTAATTTGACAGATTGACTAATTTACTAATAGAAGATATCTCAGAAGACAGACAAAGGCACCAACCTAAAATAGAGTAGGTAACAAAATGATTGACATAAATAATATAATTATGGATACTTTAAACCAAAAATATGATCCAAATAATATTCTAAAATTTGTTCACAGTGACAACACTAGTGCTGCTGTTCCTAGTCGTCCCTGCAAGCGTGTTCGCGTACCTGGAGCCTGACTGGGACTTCCTCGACTCTTTCTACTACTGCTTCATCTCGCTCACCACCATCGGACTGGGCGACTACATCCCCGGAGACTCGCCCGGACAACCCTACCGGCCGCTCTACAAAGTTGCTACCACGTGTAAGTTTTTTTTTGGGCTGGCAATGTTTTCAAACGTCATTGTTTTGACACGGAAATATACCCAACAAAAAAAAAAACGACTGTTTATACCAGCCAGCACCTTAATGATAACGTCAATGGCACATCATTATAATAATAAAAATAAAGACTGAAACTTTAGACCAATTAAACAAGCAGGCCGGGTAGACGCCCTTAATTTAAGGAATTAAGCTTAACGAATTGTACACAAAATCATTATTTATAAAATGATTGTTATTTGTGAAATACAAATATCTACTTACAAATTGACCTATTATTCAACAGCATTCTGTATCATCAATAACCTTTCAATCAGAAGTCGTCCAAATATCACTTATTAATGTCATTTTCTTTTTTCTAGTCTATCTACTCATTGGCTTGACATTCCTGATGCTAACGCTAACCGTCTTCTACGACATTCCGCAACTGAACCTGAGCACGGTGTTCTCATCCATCAAGCTGGACGATGACCCAGAAAAGATTCGACTGAGCGGCTCTGGAGTCATGGGACCTGGGTACGGGATTGGCGGGTTGGTGATGCGGGATGACTACAACCACCACGACCAGCGCCGCTCCGTGGTGCACATCCGACCGCATCTGGACGACAGCCCCAGTCCCGAGGACACCACGCCCGTGCATGCCCGCGACATACGAGTACACTAAACTGCTTTCTCCCAAATGTCTTGGTCGTGATTTCGTTGGCTAGTTGGTGCTGTTTGATGGAGCAATGTGGAACAAACCTATTTTCTGCGAACCTTCATTTGTTTTCTCCTTGTATTTCAATTTGAGAATGTGTCAAAAATTAAAAAAAACATCATTTGACTCCTCAGAGCAATACTTTGTTATTGTTCTGAGTTTGACCCACAGGCGTTCTACATTGTAATATCAAATCCGAAAAATAGCAGCCAACGTTACTAAACGACGTTTGCTTATGTCAAAATTCCTTGAAAATGGAATGAAAATTTAAAAAAATATGATGAACAGGCGCGGTTAAATTTTAAATTAGTTTTCGTTATGTAGTTACGTTATACTTATTTTTAGTTTATAAGTTAATTCCCTAACGTTTAGTGATAAGTTAATGTCAGATTTTTCCTGTTAGTTTATTTTTTCGACCCCTTTGTCGACTACCGTCCTAAAAATTTGCGAAAATCTTCATTTTAAATCTTTAAAAGAGAATGTTTCATTATGTCTGCTGGTAAAAGCTGCGATAATAAGACTGAGAGGTTTTTCAAATTTTCAAACTTTTCTAATTCATTTTTAAGAGTTTTGTACCTGCAAAAATGCGTATCTTGCGAACTACCTATATCAAAACAAATGACGGAAACAATGTAGTATTTAAACAGACTGACTAACAACATGTCCTTCTATATGTATACGTTTTACATTCATAAATTGTAAGAACTTTTCTAAAGTAATATCCATTTAACATCCATTTTTAACGTTTCCAAATCAAGGACATAATCAGAAACGTTATCGATTCAACAAAAACTATCCTTGCCATATCAAAAATATCAAGACTATAACGTCATTGTTTATAACTACCTACATGAAACTGTACCTAGGTAGGTACCAGTTTCATGAATTAAAAAGGAAAATCTATTATTGTGAATATTCTACCCTCTTTATAGAATGTTTGGGCAAAGACGTCACGTCACGTCACGACACATGCTACTACTCATATTATGCTACTTAAATCTAAATATGCATAGATATAAAAAAATTGACGTATCAATTATGTGTGATAGATGACCAATAACTTAGTAGATTCATTGGATTTATAATATGAAATATTTATATATCTATAGATATAAAAATCCAATCTATATTAACTTTCAACATAAAATGTTTTCTTATAAAAATATCTATTATGCTAGGATGGTAGTGCATAAATTATAATGTAAAATCATTAGGTATTCAAAATTGTAAAATGTTTATAGTTGTGTAAGTATATAGTTTAGTAACTGTTGCGAATAGAGATGTCTAAATTGCTGTTGGTAGTCCACAGTTTTTTTTTTACTTTTTTAAATTCACATAATAACTGTGTGGCTGTGACTTTTTAAACTCCATAATATTTTTTTGGGTCATTTTGCTTTTCCAACTTTGTATTATATTTTATTTTAATAATCATCTAGGATCGAAATGCAATCAATGACAATATATTCAAACTTATGAAAAGATTTTAAATAGAATATTATAAAATTATTTTGCTACTTTATATCAATTAATTTTATCGACCTTTTGTTTCTCCCTTGTATGTACGAAAGAATAAATTCTAAAACATGAACAAATTTTATTTTTAAGAAAATTATTTACAGGGAGTCTTTAGCACTACATCACTTAGAAAATAAATACTTCTAATAATACACAAATTATCAAACAGAATGTATTGAATGTTAGAATATAATACTTCTAAGTGTAAAACTAAGCATGTTAACCTATTCTATGTTCGAACAACTCCATAACAACTTATTGTATCAGATCTTATAGAAAATAGAGAGTAGTTCGTAGATATAAAAAAACACAAAGAGCCTTCAACGGTAACCGCATTATAGAACAAAACTGTATCAGGAGTAATTCGTAAATAAATCAGCTTGAAAAAAGTAGTTTTATTGTTTTATTTAACTTGATAAAATGAGAATATTCCAAAAGTATTTGCACGTAAATTATTAGAAAAATTATCAATTTCCTGGGCTGACTGGAAAATATTTCACCTTGTAATTGTTCGGGTCGCGAATACTGGCAACCTGCTAAGCAAAACGTTCTTGCACACATAATCCTACTAATATTATAAATGCGAAAGTTTGTATGTATGGATGTATGGATGTTTGTTACTCTTTCACACGAAAACTACTGAACGGATTTTGATGAAACTTTACAGTAATATAGCTTATACATCAGAATAACACATAGGGTACTTTTTATCCCGATATTTCCACGGGATCAAAACTTACGCGGGTGAAACCGCGGGGCGCAGCTAGTCTTAGTAATAAAATTGTTAGGTTGTTTTGTGTTTGATAACTAACTAAAGGTTTTTTTTTTTGTTGAAGACTGGAGGTGTACGACAGGAATAACCTGACCAAAGACAAAGATATTTATTCGTCAGATATACAAAGTTGGTTGGTATAATAAATAAGGTGTTAAAAAATTAAGCCTACAAACTTGACCACCGAACTGAACAATTTTCACTACGGGACTAACTCTAAAATCACGAAAAAAAATCAAAATGTATGAATCAGCAGATTTTTTTTCGTGTTTTCAGAGTTGGCCCCATAGTGAAAATTGTTCAGTTCGATGGTCTAAAGCACCTCTTAAAGTTTGTCGGGTTTTTAACACTTTGTATAGATAAGTTCGGCGGCATACGAATATTTACAATACTAAATACACGTCAGTATAAAACCTAACTAATAATTGTACTACTAAATACTCTATTAAAAAATACAAAACACATATACTATGGTCATTTATACTCTATTATCTACACCAATATAATAAAGAGGAAAGATTTGTTTGTTTGTTTGAATTGAATAGGCTCTGAAAATGCTGTACCGATTTGAAAAATTCTTTCACCATTAGAATCCTACATTACCCCTGATTAACATAGGCCATAGAATATTTTCACAAAAGTTAGGGATCCGTATGAAAACTTCGATAGTGTAACCCAAGGTGTGAAAAAAATACCAAAAAAATCCGTATATCGGGTACGCTGCGGAAACTATTGACAATAGAGCAAAGTAATGTACAGACGCCAGCAGGTCAACCTACCCCAATCTGTCAAATTTCTTTGATAGATTTTCAACTTTAGTACATAGGAATAAGGTTCATATTCAATTGGGAAAATCTGACAGATTGGGGTAGCTTGATGTGCTGGCCTCTGTACACCTTAAAAAGGTCTACAATAAAGTCCGCGATGGTATATGTCTATCTCTTAGGGATAACCCACAATAACCATTTTTGTTCCTTTACTTTTTACGAGAAATGATGGATAATTTACGAAGGGATTTTAAGCAATACTGCATTAATCCTTATCTAATTAAGTACCTTAAATACATTGTGCATTTAGTATAGGTCAATATGGCCCTTTTCAGCATGTCATTTAAATTAATATTTTCGAAGATATTACAGATTTAAAATGCAGGGACATAGCGTTTGCTGCGGTATCGGCGGCAGGGGCAGGCGGCAAGTTAAAAAAAAACATTAAATTAAAATGATTAATTATTTAATTAAATTTATTAAATTGCATTGCACCCGTGCGAAGCCGGGGCGGGTCGCTAGTTATCTATATAATAAACCATTTTTTTATTATGTCCAACACAAAAAGAGGGGTGTTATAAGTTTGACGTGTGGATCTATGTGTCTGTGTGTGTGTATCTATCTGTGGGTACCTACGTGTAGTTGCGGCATCATAGCTCATAAACGGAAAAAAAGCAGACATCCAGTATTCTAAGCAAGGAAAGTATGCCAAGAGAGTGTTAAAATTTATAATTTAAAAAAAAATATTAAATACTAATAGGTATCTACCCGTGCGAAGCCTAGGCGGGCCGCTAGTACAATATAAAATAAAAAACCAACAATAAAATTTCTATTAAATAAATCTTATTAAAAAATATTATTTACATATCCAGCCTTATGCGCCGCCGAGGCCGGCCCAGAAAGAGATGGTGAGCGAGATGACCGACGCGTACCGCGAAGGCTGGTTCAAGGTGGCGCGAGAAAAGAGTAGGTACCTGAGCCCGATTCAAACTTTATGGCGGCTCTGAAGTGCGCTACTAACTGCGCAGTACCGCCCCCCTCACCATCGCTGACAGGTGAATTTGTTACTGCGCAGCGACTCGCCTCATGTACCGAGCCGCCATAAAGTTTGAATCGGTCTGTACCTAGTCCATTTTTACACAGAAAAGCGTGACTTACATAATATTACACCACAAGTTGCCTGTAGGTAATGAAAACAGAATTAATACTTTTGGGTGCATCTAATTTCTCTCAATAAAGTCTATTCAAACGTTTATTTCAAATTAATATTATTTCCATATCAACTTTATTTTAATGGCAATTAAGTTGATTTCAGAGTGACTAGCACTATTGAAAAAGTTATAAAAATGTGTGAACTTGTAGCGTATTGTGTAGGATGTAAAGTTATTTTTCAATAAAATTATACTTGTTTACATTTTTGGCATATAAATCGTGAATGCAGATTAGAAGTCTTCTGGTTTAGTTTAACAAAGATAGCACAGTCTTGACAAATAAATTTCTATCTTTTTGTCTTGACGAAATATAGGGTTTCCAAATATTTCTTCGGAGAGCTTTCTCCCACAGTTTTCATATTTTAACATCTTTGGGAAATACATGGTTCCCCGGTTTTTTCAGTCAATAGCTGCGTATTAACTATGCGTAAAAGAAGTCGATTGTTGTGATACTGTGACAGCTACCTGTTAAATTCTTGGACTAGAGATGGGCGGGTGGGTAAAAATTGGAAGGAAAGGTAAAAAAGGGTAAAAAAAGGTAAAAATTAAAAAATACCCTTTTTTACCCGGTATTTATTATTAATACCGGGTAAAAAAGGGTATTTTTTTAATTTTTTAATTAAAAAAAAAATGATTACTATCTATAAATTATTTAAATGGCTTCGTCATCAATACTACGATTTACCATGTTAATATTGACCTTAAACATTGAAGATAAAACATTGATTTTAAATAAAACGAAGTTAAATATCTTTTAAATCTTTAATCAACATATACACACATCAAAAGTGTCTAGGGATCAACATATATTTTTGCAATAACTTTTCTCCTGATTGATATTAATTAAAATTTTCTTTAAGGATTCATCAAATAAAGTGTTTTCGTTTGTCACAGTAACGATAAACCAAGTCACCTTTGCATTAATAAAGAAATTTGCCATTTTCCTAATAAAGGGATTTTTGACATTTGAACCACTAACACAAAAGTTCGAAAAAAAGACTGAAATAACAGTTTTCTCCAAAATTTTATTGGGTAACTTAAACAATTAATAATCCGTGTTTCTACCGCGAACACTAACAACACAAGAACATCGGTTTGGCATACTCAAAATGAGTTCATCCAAATCACGCTGTGGAATGGCCGCCCATGTTCGTTGCAACAACAAAAAAAGGTCTTCTTGCGACTGGATACCCTCCATATTCGGCAGAGCTCTTCTCTGTAGCATGTCCCATGCATGCTCAATCGGGTTCAAGTCTGGCGACTGAGCAGGCCAGGGCAGGACATTGATGTTAGCTGCGGCGAGAGTCTGTCTTACAACTCTTGCGGTGTGCGGTCGTGCATTATCATGCATTAACTGAAATAAGGGACCGATTTGCACTTGTAGAGGAACGATGACGTCTGATACAATCGTCTCAGCATAAATTTGAGCGTTGAGGTTGCCTCTGATCCAAATCAACTCAGTTCTTCCGCCGATCCAAATACCCGCCCATACCATGATGGTTCCACCACTATAAGGATGGACTTCCTGGCAGGATTTTAATCGCTGTTGGCGTCCAGGGGTTCTCCAGTGTCGTATACGTCTTGTATCCGGTCTCATACCAAAACGAGACTCATCAGAAAAGCACACGAAACGCCATTGTTCTTCTGCCCAATTTCTGTGTTCAAGAGCCCATTGATATCGAATCCTACGATTGTGCATTGCTATAGTTGGTACCCGTAGCGGTCTTCGGGAATGAAGGTTCACTTCATGCAAGCGGTTTCTGACTGTTTGGTCGCTAATTAAGTTCCCTGAAGAGTGATGAAGCCTCACGGCTAACATCATGGCGGTTATTGTTGGAGCTCTTCGAGTTAAGATTTAAATGTATCGGTCTTGTCTCCGTGTGGTGCAGCGATACCGTCCTCCATGGCGCTCAGCCACGGTACCAGTGCTTCGGTAACGTGTCCAAAGTCGACTGATAACACTCTGACTTGTATTCAGAGCTAAAGCCACAGTACGTTGCCGGGAACCAGCTTCTATCATTCCCACGGCTCTGAGCATTTCTTCCCTGCTTAAATGACGTCGCCGCTCCATAATAACGTTGGTTTTAATCAGTAGTAGGGAAACAGTAGCACTAATAATGTCTTCAATGCGTTGTATGTTTTTATAGGGAAAATATTGACAGCTGATTTTCATCTTTTACTCGAATTTGATTCACAGTTCCTGATTCAAATTATGAAATGCACCAAAAAGGATCCATATAAATTTATAAAATCATAAATTTATTACAAAGCCACATCTCAATCTCAAGAAATCCGCATAAAAATGCTTGATCCCTAGACACTTTTGATGTGTGTATTTTCAAATAAACTGTTTAGAATTCATCTCATCTGCCTAGTCTTTTCCCAAATATGTTAGGGCCGGCTTCCAGTCTAACTGGATGCAGCTGAATACCAGTATTTTACCTAGAGCGACTGCCTATCTGATCTCCACAATCGTGATGGTAATTGAAATAATGGTTGCAGATCTTTAAAAAAGTCTATCCACAATATATGTTCCACTAGGCTCCGAGAGCTTCTCCACAATCGTCGGTTTCAGGTCCACTTTCTCTCGAAAAGAAGTCGTTGGAGAGCGCAGAAAAACGGCCTACCTCAAGGCACCGCTTCTTTTTAATATCTACACCTACGACCAACCGTCTAACCCTAACACGTCCCGCTTTCTCTATACAGACAACCTTGCTCTCACGTCACAAGCCACCACTTTTGAGGAGGTTGAGGCCCACTTGTCAGACGCTCTTGGTAACTTAGCCACATATTACTTCGCTAACTCATTCAAGCCCAATCCGCGCAAAACCCAGTCTTGCATATTTCATCTCCGCAATAGAGAGGCGGGCCGTAAACTTAACATCGTTTGGGGTAGGGTGTCCATCGGGCACAGGCACTTCTCTAAATATCTTGGTGTTACCCTAGACAGGTCTCTAACATTCAGCAAAAACTGCAAGATTATCAAGCAGAAGGTGCAAACTCGCAACAGTCTTCTTCGTCGACTAATCTCATCGAAGTGGGGTGCTTCGCCTGACGTTATGCGGAATACTGGTCTAGCGCTATCTTTTCTGCGGAAGAATTCGCGTGCCCCGTGTGGAGTCGTTCTGGTCATGCAAAGCTGGTGAATACAGCTTTGAATGAAACGTGCCGGATCATCACTGGTTGCCTAAAACCGACCCCGGTACAAATGCTGTTTCCACTAGCAGGAATCCACTACTGGTGGCGCAGTAGTTCGCAGAGCGGTGGCAAGCTCAAGCGAAAGAGCCAAAATGGTCTACGTCACACGACACCCTTTGCGTGACAACTTCCTTGTGCGACAAAGGCTGAAAAGCCGAAACAGTTTTTTAAAGTGTGTCGTCCCACTCACTGAGGAGCCATCACAAGAAAGACTGAAGTTGTGGCGAGACAGTGCTTCCTTACCCAAACCGTTTGTTCCAACCGCTGAAGGCCTCCCACCTGGACATGAGTTACCTTGGGTAACCTGGAATTCTTTAAACAGACACCGGACCTAGGTTGGCCGAAGCTAGGAACACCTGTTCAGGTGGAGTTTCATAGACGACTCCGCCTTGGAGTGTAAATGTGGTGCTGTTCCACAAACGATGGGACACTTAATATCGTGTCCTGCGTGTCCTGTCAGCTGTACGTTACAGGAATTGGTGGACGCTGGTGATGGCGCCAAACAAGTAGCTGAATTCTGGACCTAGTCCATTTAGATTGCTATCGACACGCTAAGAAGAAGACCAGGCTCAAAGCCGATCCAGAAATGAATACTGCCTTTGCTAATTTTACTGTCAGCCTTTCAATTTCTTCCTCTTATTGCCTTTTGTGATGACGACGATGGCTGATTCAGATTGTGATTATTCTGAATCCAGCGAACCAACATGGGGCGCTGGGTGCGAGGATGTCATTGTTATAATAGGAGCGTTAGTAGTATTGGTGATATTTACGTCAGTTTGATTCTTCAGGTAATTTTTAGCTTCAGAGATATTTTTTTAGACACTAATAATTATTACATTTAACTAAATGACCTCCCATTTTGTTGACATTTGGTATTTTATATTTATGATCACAATACTTGCAAATTACTGATTTATCAGGACCCACATTATAGTGTTTCCAAATTTCATCTCGTTTATTTCTGCCTTTTCCCATTATCTAAAAAAAAAAACAGTGAATTTAATGAAGTTAATAATAAGTGTAAAACACAATTAACATATTATATTTAGCTTTTGACATAGTATTTCTTGACGGTTGTTAGTTCGATCCCGAATACCGATGTAGAAAAATCAAAATCAAATAAAAAAGACGTTAGAAAATAACACGTGGGCCAAGTTCTTCTAGACTTATAAGTCCAAAATTGATTATAATTAGTATTTAAAGAACCAACTTTAGCGATATCGAAAATCTATTACAGAAATTTGACACATTGTAGTAGCTTGATGTGCCGCGTCTGTACTATGAATTAAAATTGACATACCTTCTTCTATAGTGTTCTAAGAACAAGACTTCACACAATTCCGTTGAAAAAAACTGAATATAAATCGTATCTATTAAAAAATACAATAATTAGTTTCAGTTAAACTGATTTTAATTTTTACCCGGTATAAATTAAAAATGGGAAGGTAAAAATGGGTATAAATGGGTATTTACCCATTTATACCCATTTTTACCGGGTATATTCCTATATAGTATATAGTTATAGTTTTTATTCTCATTGCTGAGCATTCCGGACATCTAAACGGCCTCCGCCTCACGTTTTGTATCATATAGCCAGGAACTTACCGGTGACGATGACGTGTCTATACATTTCTAAAACTTACCGTGTGTGTGAGTGAATACTGTGAATGTGTAATACAATCATAAATATTATACAGTATGTAGTAGTTCCATGCAATATGAACTAATTACTTAAGTACCTACACACGGAGCGCTACACATCAAGCTATACATTTCCAGTTTTAGCTGACGGGTCTGACCTCGCATTGTATTATAGATTTTTCGTACAATCAGAAGTCAGCTTATATCTACTGTTAAGTATAGCTTGATGTGTAGCTGTGTGCGTACCACAGATATGTGTACTATATCTCCCAAATCAGCCTCAGCCCAGTTAAAGTACTCAGAATAGGAATATAGAGAAGTTTAAGAAAAATAATTGATTAACGTAAAATGAAACGTATTGCGTCAAGTTTCAGCTGTGGACGGTGGACAAACGTCAAAAATATAACCTTACTTTTTGAACATTGTGCGCCACCCACGGTCTATCAGGCCGGGTTTTATTTTCTGAGAAGAATCGTTTCTTAAATAGATTGTTTAAATCAGTTTATTCATTTGTTGAAAGTTTTGGTGCCCGTTGAAGTTCTAACATTGTTAACACATCATTTAAAACATATTTTAAATAATAGAACATTAATCGCGTGTGCGGTTCCATTATTGATTTGTAAGAGAATGGAGCCTCCCTTGTCCGCCTTTGCTATTTACAAAGCAAATACTTCGGCAAACAAAGATAAAAAGCACAAAAAAAGGAATAAATCGAGCAAACAGCCAATTTCCCAGAAACTACCGCCACAGTTAACTGAGAAAAAACAAATAGAACTCACTAAGAAACTGAAAAAGAAACACAAGAAAGTAAAAGAATCAAAGAATATCAATAAGAAGAAGCAACACAAAAAGAAGAAATCTAAACTCAGCAGAGATGATAAAAAAGAAAGTATAGATAAAAAAAAATTGCGAAAACCAGCACAAAGCTTAGAAGCTGATGATCAAGAAGAGGTACCAATACTAGTTGCAGCACCAAAGATGAAAAAAAATGATGCGCTTGATGCATCAGTAGAAGTGTGCTCACATTCAAGTGATGGCAGCTTTGAGTTCACACCTGTACAAACAGACAGTGCTGAAGAAGGCCTAAAAGTATTCAAGTGGATGATTGCTCCATACAACGTTGATGATTTTTTCAAAAATGTGTGGGAGAAGAAACCATTGCACATTGCTAGAGGAAATCCTGATTACTACAAAGAAATAATAACAACACCCATTATAGATGACATGCTGCGGAATGAAAATATCCAGTTCACCAAAAATATAGATGTTACATCATATGTTGACAGCAAAAGAGAGACACACAATCCAGAAGGGAGAGCTCATCCACACCTCGTATGGGACTTCTACTTAAATGGATGCAGTATAAGGTTATTGAATCCCCAAACTTATATTCCTAAATTGCATTTAATGAATGCAACCATGCAGGAATTCTTCAATTCCTTTGTAGGTGCCAATGCCTACCTCACACCACCTGATAGTCAAGGGTTTGCTCCACACTACGATGACATTGAAGCTTTCATACTGCAAACGGAGGGCAAGAAACATTGGCGTGTTTATAAGCCACTCAATGAAGGCGAGGTCCTACCTAGAGTTTCTTCAAAAAATTATGACCAGAATGAAATAGGAAAACCAATACTAGAAGTTACTTTAGAAGCAGGAGACATGCTTTATTTCCCACGTGGGTACATTCATCAAGGTGTCACAGTAGATGGTGAACACTCCCTTCATCTCACGATCAGCACATATCAAAAGAATTCTTGGGCTGATCTGTTTGAGAAATTAATTCCCGCTGCCTTACAGGTGGCTATCAGTGAAAATGTTGAACTGAGAAGAGGTCTTCCATTTGACATGTTTGATAATTTTGGTTTAGTCCATTCTGATTCAGCCACACCTCGCAAACAAGAAATAAATAAAATGCTTATGAAACTTTTTGACAAGATTAAGGAATCATTACCAATAGATGATGCTGTAGATCAAATGCACAAGAATTATCAGCATGCAGCACTACCACCTGTCTTAAATGACCTCGAGAAGGCGGTCACAGTATTTGGAGATACTGATGTGATGATAGAGAATGGCGTTGTCACTAATAGGGTGGAAATATCTCCTGATACTAGAATAAGATTACTGCGTAAAAATATATTAAGAATGGTGACAGAAGATAAAATAAGGTTGTATTATCATGTTGAAAACTCTTTGGAATACCATGGAAGTGAACTGCCATATATTGAAATCGAGGAAGAGTTTGCTCCTGCAATAGAGGTATTGATAATGGCATACCCTGAATATGTTACAGTAGAAAGCTTAGACATGCCCAATAGTGCAGATAAGTTAAGTTTAGCAGACGCACTGTGGAGTCGAGGACTCATTATGACTGAATACCCATTGGAGAATTTAGAAGATGATTAAATCATAATAAATTATTGATTGTGTACTGTTTTTTTGATCCAACAAGCTGCCTATTATTTCATACAAGTTTTTTTTGTTGTTGATGGTATAACTCTTGGCCTGCCCAAATTTGGTACTTAAAGTTAACACACATATTGCATACCTACAAGTAATATCACAATATTCTTTAAGAAACTACTTATTATATTTCTAACAAATATTACTTAATTAATAATAGTTAAAATAAGTAATTTGAAATAAAGATATTCATTAAATGAAATGGAATATTTTGTAAATTGATGCTTTAATAATCTTTTTGTAAAAGTAATGATTTAAATATGCCTATGTACTATGCTGATAAAATGATCTCTAAACATACATTATTATGTGGTGTTTATGTTAAGTAGATTCTTATCTTCCATAAACTCTTAATATTATAATATTTTTTTTTTGTAAAAGTTAAAATAATTAAAATAAGTTCTGGTAACTTATTATATATTTGGATGCTTCGGTATTCCGGGCTGGCAATCAATAAAATCAAGGGCTCCAGAAAGTCACGACGCAACAGTGCGACGCGATTCCGGTAGAGCAAATTCCACGAAATTCTTCTACTAGTGTCGCGTCGCGCCTGTATGCAACCATGATAGTATTATAGATATAGAACTTATAGTTTAGAGTTGTAGAATCACATTTCATACTAATGTAACAGGCACGACTCACGCAGGCAGTGCGCAGTGGTGATTATCATAAACGAAATCTTAAGCTGCAGTCAGCCTAAAATGTTGAATACACATTTAGCTAGTATTAGTGTGATGTTTTAGGTAGGTACCTACTTGTTATATAAGTGTAGATAATGCTACCTGTAGGACCGTACAAGACTGAGTCATCCCAGAGCAGAAATTACATTACATTATCACATTATCAATAGGGTTTGCACATTCATTACTTGTATTGATTCCAAACAACACAACAAAGCAGAAAAACTGTATGAGTTGAGGATCGAACTCACGACCTTTCGGAGAATTCCCACTTTTGACTCAATCAGTACTGTTCTTTACATCGAGTAGAATACGGAATGTCGACGCGCAAAATATCGATAATTGCTAATACGATGCTACAAAATTGCGATGCACGTTACTACTAAAGACCGTCTCTGCGAAGCCACTACACTTCGATGCACGTTACCGCGATAGATCTTCACTGCGATACTACGTGATTTCGATGCACGTTACCGCGATAGATCTTCACTGCGATACTACTTGAGTTCGATGCACGATAAAGGTAATTGTATTCTCATTCGCTCGCTCTTGCATCCTATGTCGACGGAGCCCCGCGTTACGGGGCTCCTATTTCTGTATAAAGGGTTTAAAGTAACCAAACCTCGGGGTGCCCTTCGCTCGCTCTAGCATCCTACGTCGCCTATTGCGTTCGTTGCGTTCGTGCTTCGAAGCCTATCGCAGTGAAAGTCTTTCGCGGTAACGTGCATCGAAGTCAAGTAATATCGTAGTGAAGATATATCGCGGTAACGTGCGTCGAAGTGTAGTGGCTTCGCAGAAACAGTCTTTCGCAGTAACGTGCTTCGCAATTTTGTAGCATCGTATTAGCATTTATCGATATTTTGTGCGTCGATCCGTATTCTACTGCTTTACATCATATCACGCCCCTGTGTTCCACGTAGGGTTAGGCAGAGGTCGACATAGAGCTCCCCCAGGAAATTAGGATGGCAACCAATCGATAACTTATCCTTTAAAGTTAATTTAAGGTTCGCGAGCACATTCGCAAGAAGCTGACAGTATCATAACAACAGTAATATTTTGTTTGTCTTATTTATTTTTAGTATATTCATGTATTTATTTATGAATATTTATTTCCGCCTATATTTATATGTAATTACCTAGGTATGTAGGTATATATTTATATAAACTTACACCAAAACTAAAAAAATACGATTATTACTACAAAACATACAATAGGAGGCCTTATCGCTTTATATATATACATATTGTAGTTATTTTATGCGTATTTTTAAATTTAAAATTTTTTTATTCCTCAATTTTCATGATGTTTGTCTCTGCATCACCCAAAGGTGGACAAATGCCTATGGTATTAAGTCCGCCTCTATACATTCATAAGCTTGAAGTATTAAATGTATAGAGTAGGTTCACATCTACTCATTACTTTAATACATGGTAAACAGGAAACTATACCGTTTGGCAGGTACAGACGCGCAACTTATTATCATGAAATCAGTAAAAAAGACTGATGCTGTGGCGAGCCGATGCCTCCTTACCCAAACCATTGTTCCACCCGCTGAAGACCTCCCACCTGGACATGAGTTACCTTGGATAACCTGGAAGTCATTAATCAGATAACAGACCCAGGTTGGCCGAAGCAAGGAAAACCTGTGTAGGTGGAGATTCATAGATGACTCCGCCTTGGAGTATATGTGGTGCTGTTCCAGAAATGATGGGACACTTATACGGGTTGCAGAACAAGAGCTAAGTTATGTTAGTCTAGCTTAGCTCGCATAGCTGATGTAGGTTTTCATACATTTTTACACACAAAAATTACCTAAGTTCTTGGTCTACAACCCACTTGAATATCGTGTCCTGTCAGTTGCACGTTACAAGAACTAATGGACGCTGGTGATGGCGCCAAACAAGTAGCCGAATTCTGGACCGAGTCCATTTACATTGGAAAGCAATGTTAACACGCTAAGAAGATGTTAATCAGTACATGATTCTTTGAAAAAAAAATCGGTTGTGTGTAAAGTCGGTTTACTGACGATAGTTGAACGTGAACGTCATAAGAAAATACTAAAAAAAGAAAAAAAATCTTTTTTCATTCTTTATTTTTTTTCTTTTTTTTCGATTGTGCCTCTTTGTCGCTCGTTCCGCGCTCTCGCTTGCACTTCAAGCCTTAAATGAAACGCCTCAGAACGAGATAACGCCGCATGACGTCATGTTTTTTCGTGCGTGCAGCCAGCTTCATCGAATTATAAGACGTTGTCACGTCAAAAAATATTTGCTGTTCCATCATCACACATTTTGACCGCGTCGAAAAATGTATACTCTAGGAGTTCTAGAAAGATATACACAGTTTGTGCGTCGAAGTTCTAGTAGCCACCCTGAATTATAGTTTCAATAAAAACACGAATTTTCTTAAATCATTATATTTATTTTAAATTGCATATAAATTTGTGGACTTTCTGTTACAATAGTACTCTCGAACTGATATCATTTTTGTATAAAACGCTAAAATTATGTTTTACAACTATTGTACCAGAGTGCCATGACAATGTCGCAAACATTCGATCCACTCAAGTAGGTACAAGTTATAAACAGAAAATACACACACAATAATTTATACTCTAAGCTTATTCTTTTCTCTTCAAGAAATTAACCTATTTAAAAATACCACCTAAAATGTAGGTACTTAAGATTTCCTAATGTTCACACACACTCACGCTCGAGTCGAGCACAGTTATTGATAACAACGTAAGGGTATAATGGAAAACAATTTAACAAAAAAATATACGGGGACCCCACCGCAATAAACAATCTTAAAATAGTCATCATGTAAGTAACAAAATGTAGTTTCAATCCGCGTACAATATGTCAACGTGTTTCTAATGATAGCTGAGCTCCAAGCAAGGTTTGTAAGTTACAAAAAACTTGTTACAAACCACAGAACTGTGAGCTGGTTCATTAATGACAGACACGAGAAGTGTTGTAACAGCGGTAAATATATTTCATTTAACTACTAGACATTTTATTATTTCAAGTTATTTCTCTACAGGCAGTGAAAAATTTATAACATTTGGTATACGTCGTATATGTTATAATCGCAATTTCATAATAAAAAGCTTGGTCCAAATAGTCTATAAAAAATCAAAGTGCTATTACGAAGACATTTTTGAAATTTCTTCTAGTCCACGAGTAATTTGTTTGTAACATGTGACAGATTAGTTCCCACAAACTGCGACACCACACTTTCTTTACCTTAATTAAAAAATAAACACTGATCATATCAAAATATATTTTATGTGAAGCAAAACGTCCAATGATAAAAACCATTATCTGATAAATTTTAAATTCTTTGTACTGATATACAAGATTTCCGTCGCAATACCTAATCCAATACTACGCAAACTTTAGAATTTTTAGCCTAAACTTATTTAATAAAAAAAAAAAGAAACTTCTAAATCTATTGCCTAATTTTTAAAGAGGTGAAGAAACCTCTTTACGTCTCGTCGACTGTAACCGGATAAGGGATTAACTACATTTACGCATTTCGTCTTATTTTAGAATGTTTATAATTTGTGAGAACATTTATGTTACGTGTATTGAATTAGTGTTAACTATTATTTGGCTATGTTACTAACGAACTGTACAACGACAAAAACAGATCCAGACAATTATTTCAAAATGATTAAAGTTAACTATATTTCAAAATGTAAACTGCGAAGAACAAATGTAGCAATCCCCTATAAAATGAAGTTCTTAACATTTCCTTAAATGTAAATATTTACAAAGAATGAAGTTTCTTACATTTAGTAGTTAGTTCGCGTTAGTAAACTATATTAACCTGTTAATTCGCTCTCCACTTGCCTTATTTATACCGTAGAATATCAATACATTGTGATGTCAAACTTTCACTATTTCTCTATCGCCTTCTTACACTACACGATTAACTCTTATTTCCTCTAAAATTTGAATTAATATAAAAATCCATCATTTTAAAATGGCCTAAATATATCGTATTCCGAGGTAGAACATTATTCTATATCTAATCTCTCAGTTAGCAAAATATTGCTAAGAAAACTTTCAAATATTTTATCTTTTCTCAATTTAAAAACGCCATTATGCGAGTCCGTAGTCATGTAGTGTAAGTTCGCACAAAAATTTTATTATTGCTTCAGGTTTCACACATCAGAAAGGTTTCGTTATAAAATAAGAAATAATTAACCCAACATGGCAACATAGACTGGGTTCCTACATTTAAAAAAAGTTATTCATGTTAAATAGATTCTTCATTCGTTCAACATCATTTTTGCCGCCAAAACATGGCGGACTCCGTCGCGTAAAAAAATGTAGATTTCGTTGCCATAAAATTACAGAACCCAAAACATTGCTTTTCTATTTTAAATCCTAAAAACATGTAACTTATCAAATAGATGTATTGAAAGCAAAAATACGCAAATTGTGCTATCTGTTATTATTACAATGTACTTTATTTCATAATATAAAAAAAAATGTTTAGTAAATATTATACCAGATTCCAGTAAAATAAAGTTACAATAAACCATGATTATGCAGACAAAAGGTGGTGTACCCATAATAAATATCTACTAAAAAGATACAACTTATATGATCCTTGCTAGAAATGGAATTTGGGAAGTGAATGAAGTTTGAAAACACACATTGCATTAGGTATAGTAAAATTGACACATATTTGTAGCTAGATTCTATTACAATTAACATTTGATAAACGCGATATTTTGTGAGATGCTAATTATTTGACATGTACGCACAACAACACATCAAGCTATACATTTCCAGTAGGTATAAGCCGACTTCTCATTGTACAAAGAAGTCGAGTTCAATTAAAACTGGAAAACAGTAGCTTGATGTCGTCGAGTGTACAAAACTTTTGCATCTAAACATTAATTAATCAATCGCTAACTTTCATCCAGCAAATAAATACAATGAGATAATAGATTTTCAATAGACAAACTATCAATCCGACATACTACTGGATAGCAGTTAATATATACGAATTACTACATTTTTGACAAAACCACGACCCAAATTCCATATACAGCTTAAAAAAATAGAAAACAGACCATCCTTTATCCCAATCCTCATCGAATTTCAAACAACGGTCCGGGAACCTAACATTAACGTTAAGACACTTAAAAGTACATAACATACGTACTTGGTCATAGTGTTCGTTCATTATTGAACTGTCGGTGAACGACTGAGTTGCACAACATGTATTATTTCTTCGCGGGCGGTTTTCTCGGCGTGCGGGTGGCCTTACCCGTCGATGTTGAGGGCGTCGGCACTATTGGCGACGCTTTTACTTCTGGAATGGGTGAATTTTTGTTTGAAAGAGGGAGTACAATTATTTTTAAACAATGCGGTAATGGCCCCCATTCTGTTGTTCACAAACTAAACAAAATTTAAGTTCAGTGCATGTTTTTCTTTCTATTTAATTACGAAAAGGACAGAAGATAAAATATTAGTTTAGTCCTGTCAAATTAGATAATCCATAGACAAGTTAGACGAGATTAAAAAATTGGCTACTAAAAATACGTCAATTTATGTCAGGCGCTGGCTAATTTGACAGGACTAAAGTAATATTTATCTTCTGTCCTTTTCATATTGACAAAGATGCACTGAACTTAAATTTAGTTTAGTTTGTGAACAACAGAATCGGGGCCAATGTCAGGTTAGTATTCGGCGGGCCAAATATGCAACAAATGCACAAAAAACTGCTCTCAAAATGCTGAAGGAAAACATCTCGAGGAAACCGGCATGTCATAGAAATCCTAGAATAAAACATTCGAAGACGTGACATCTACCAACCCGTACTGGGCTCGCATGATGGATTTCCTTTTTTTTATTTTACAGGAGAAGATATAAACTGACTGAAACATGGCCGTTATTGACATTTTCAGCCCGGCCACCGTAGGCGCGGGCCTGCGGGCGGAGAGTAATGTGTAACCCTCCGTCCGATCAGGACCAGCACCCTAATTGCGTAACACAATATTAATCGGAATCTGAATCATTTTGAAGCAAATTGCTATTCCATTGCTTCATAAGTTCAAAAAATTGGTCTGTTCGACGCGTAAATAACGCAATGAATGTTTTTAAACTGTCAAAATGAATTCGATTCCGATTGATAATGTGTTACGCAATTGCCCCGCAGGCCCGTGCCGGACGGCGCGTACGTGTTCCACGCGCGCCTCAAAGAGATGTCAGCATAAAGGAAGGGGCCCGTAAGGGCCGAAGCCTGCGGGGACAGCGGGATTGTCCGAAAGGGTTACCGCTACCCCGAAACACAAAGGGCTAAGGAAGGAACACGGGTGGGTTTTAGTCAGTAAGAGTCTGACACTCCCTTCTGCTCCACCCTGAGCGGGAGGGGTCATTTGATGATTGACAGTTCAACAACATTCATTGCGATTTTACGTTGTTGAGCAGACTAATTTTCGGAACATTTGCAGCAACAGATTAGCAATATCCTTCAGATTGTGATTGCTTGTGTTACGCAATAGGCTAGTTTCCACCATCAATAAATTGAAAATCTATTTAGTCCGTCAGTTAGAGTATTGGAAAATAATGGACACGTATTTTTTGTTATTGTAACTCTATGAATATTGACAAAGATAAACCGCATCAAAACTCGTGGGGGCTCGTGACGTCAGAACGCACTAAAAATTATACCAAGGTGTGATGTATTGAGAATTTTAAAAGTGTCGTATCTTCGTCAATTTTGGTTTACGTAACAAAAGAAAAAATACGGGTCAAATATTTTTTGATAATCTAACTGACGGAATAATTAGATTTTTTCTGTTGACAAGCCTGGTGCTGGTCCATCACCAACTATATATAAAGTACGTTTACCGCTTCTCCTGCCTTTGCGAGAGGGCGTCGCGACGGGTGTCTCTTTCTGTTTGGCCGGCGTCCGCTTCACCGGGGTACTCTTCGCCTTAGCCTTCTCAGTTACTGCGGTTGCAGTCTGATGAAGTTTATAAAAGATTTAGTTCCTACGAAATATGTGGGTAGAAAAAAAATGGGGAACAAAAACTACCGATCGATTCTGTAAAAATCTCACCGTGATAACTTAGTGAGCGTGAAGTGAGCTATCATTAGGGGCGATCCCTAACATCAGGTGGAATGACAGCTCACTTCACGCTCACTTCACCTAAGTTATCACCGTGAGATTTTTACAGAATAGCACTGCTGTTATTATCTTTTGTTGTAAGACTCCCGGGGGGCTTGAGTCGCTTAATAATATCTACTTTAGTTTGATCTTTTGTTTGTATATTTTTGATCATACTGCTGTTTTTAGACTTTGTAAGTATTGCACAGTATTTATAACAAATATCTATTTCAAAGATTGAAAATTGCAGCGTGATTTTGTTAAATTTACTTCTTGAGATGCTGATTTACTATGCAATACCTTAAATATAAATTATTACTAAATTAATCCTTTACTATAAAGAAGTTAATTCCATGCAAACACGCGCATGCCAAATATAATTGAAAAATGGCAAAATAAAGAAGAAAATAGGCTAATAAATAGGAAATAAATTTTGAACACAAAAGCAAGCAATGAAATGAATGAATATGAATGAATACGAATATTATACATAAATTCATTAATATAGAGAGAAGTTTAACTTATTTTTAATAGAGAAAGTATTAAGTAAAATATTAGTGCATGCTTTTCTATTATTGTTTAGATTTTATTAGGAAAGATCTACAGAAAATAAAATACGGCAGAATGCTGCCGTTTTTCTTGGAAAAGATCAATTGCACCACATAATTTATATGTATTTTATTTCTACATTATTTTCGTTGACTATGAAAATAATATGGGCCTATATACCATATGGCAAACCAAACTATTTAAAAAATAACTAACTTTTTACAAAATATAACCATGCATTCACCATGCATCCCGGTCACCCTTAAAATTCACAAGCTGTCTACCTAACTATTGGTTAGTCAGCAATATTATTTTAATTAGTTTAACACTATTGGCAGATTTCATCAATCATTCCTCAGTTCTACCTGATCTGAATCTTTGAAAATCTTATAAGCTACTTAATTTTTGATAAGTGTTTTAAATAAACTTTAAAACTGTAACATATTCCATAGAGATTGGTTCAAAATAGAGGACATGTTAATCTACTTTTTAGTATAACTTTATGAACAACTCTTGGTCTCTTATTCCGAAGTTTCTACTGTCCAAAATCCCTCCATTTTTTGTACATATTTCTTATGAAATGTTTCGTATGTAAATAATGGTCCTGAATGCGTGGAATGACGTATGAATAATAACGAAAATAAATTAATACCTTTACCCAAAAAAGGCTGTCCACTGTACACTGGAATTCTATAACTTGCATCATACAATTTGCTGTAGATAAGTGGATTTGTCAAAATTGTTGTTACTGTGAACGTTACACTTTAAAAAAAAGCATTTTCGTTATTCTCTGCTAAGAGTTTAAAATTATTCAAAACTAGAAGTTTTATGCAATTTTATTTTAATATATTTTAAATTTATTAAAAAAAAACTGATCAATATTAGCATGAAGTTTGTCTTTAGGTGCTTCAAATTAAGTCCCAAACACATTGCAAAATATAATATTTGGTATATTAAACGGCAGCGGGATTGTCCGAAAGGGTAACCGCTGCCCCGGAACACAAAGGGCTAAGGAAGGAACACGGGTGGGTTTTAGTCAGTAAGAGTCTGACACTCCCTTCTGCTCCACCCAGAGCGGGAGGGGTCATTTGATGATTTCCCATCCACAAAAAAAAAGGTATATTAAACAACAATACATTTTTCCACTTCCACCAATTTGAGCATAAAAATACTTACTTGAAAATTCTCAACAAGAAATGTTTTGGGATTTGATACCTTGATTCCAAAGACATTTTAAAAAAGTAAGTATCAAAAACTTCTTTGCTATTTTCCTATCAACAACTTTGACAAAAACCACGCTATGATAAATTGTATACTTAAAGCATGCATAAAACCTATACAAAATATACTCCATCGATATCTGTCAACACTCAATAACATCGTAAATACAACTTTCTTCTAACTAATACATTTTCACTTATAATACACATACTGTGCCGTCTGCTGGGGGTTTGTTAAAAATGTATCACAATTATTTTTAGTATTCATATTTTTCATTGTCTTATACTTTCGAAGACATACGGGAACTCTATTTAAAAATTACATATATTCGAGGTTTTGTATAAAATTATAAACAAGGAACCGGTAAAAAGAATCAAGCCACCCCAACAGACATGTCGCCATCCCGCTCGCACTCACGCACAGTCCCAGTGCGAGCGAGAGCGACGCACGTTGCCACAGCACTCGTACTCACTCTCGACACATGAATGTAAATGACTGGTGATGGCGGATACGTACATTTCTATATATCCGTTGTACTATGCCTACCTTGCTAGTGCTCGCCACTATGGGCGTACTACCTGACGATTTTCTCTTATTGTTTGTTTGTGATTTTGTTTGTGCTTTAGTTTTGCGAGCGCTTTTTGGACTGCGCTTTGGCATCGTCCGCGCGCGTTTCACGGGCGTCACCGATTCCTGGAACAAGTGGGTGATATCTTAGCTTGAAAAGATGGCATAATATATAAAATTCTCATGTCACAGTGTTAGTTACCATACTCCTCCGAAACGGCTGGACCGATTTGTATGAAATTTTGTGTGCATATCGGGTAGGTCTGAGAATCGGCTACTATCTATTTTTTTTTTTGCAAAACGACGTTTGCGGGGTCAGCTAGTCTAATATATAAAATTCTCGTGTCACAGTGTTAGTTACCATACTCCTCCGAAACGGCTGGACCGATTTTTATGGAATTTTATATGCATATTCAGTAGATCTGAGAATCGGCTACTGTTTATTTTTTATTTTTGCAAAACGACGTTTGCGGGGTCAGCTAGTTAACTATAGAAAGATCACACACTAAAACGCTCCACGCGCAGGGACGCAGATAACGCGCCGCAACGCGTGATTTTTATATGCAAATTCAATAACAACGCGCTTCTCCGCGGGAAATTTGGCTCCGTTTCCCGCGTCCCGCTGCGAGGGGTGTTATAGAGTGTGATCTCACCTAAGGCCCGTTTTACAGAACCTCACTCAAGACTCGAATAATAAGGCACGTCGAGTTTCACAAATTCACTCATCAAATTGTATTCTCACTCCTCTTGTGGTATCTTTTTTCCTTAATTTTACTTTACTTCAACAATTCTTTCTTGTTCATTCACACACACTCTAACAAGAAAAAAATACATAAAGACGAACACTGTACTGCTTATTTCATTAGAATTCTCTTTCTCCTTATTATGTGTGTAAATAAATCAATCAATGTTGAATCTCACCTCTGAATCATTAGAGTTGTCCAGTTTGGCCCGTGGGGACGACTTGGAACTGTTCCGTTTGCGCCCCTTCTTCTCTAGCTGCGATTCGTCTTTGTACAGTGAGAGGTCCACTGTAGACATCAGATGTTCTAGTTCAATGTTATAGTTGGGTTTGTCAATATAAGATAATAAATAGTGCAGCACAGTTATACATGAAAATAAACGAAAAAAAGACAGAAATAATTCTAGTTAGTGGCCAGAGAGATCAATAGTGTAAAATCAGATAACAGAATCGTTTTTTTTTGTATTTTTTAGCATCCGATTGTATGAGGCCACTGCCATTTAAGGGTGCTTCAATAAAGAAGCAGGTTTTCGGTCTCGACTATCAGTACACATCCCTGCAAGTTTATTTATTTATTTATTTAAAATTTTCGCACAAAAAGGTACTAAGGCGTACTTAATGCCTTAGGCATTCTCTACCAGTCAACCAAGGGTGGTGAAGAGATTAGATGACAAGTTATCTTTGGAAAGAAACAATTTTAGCTGTTTCTGTATGAATGAGTGCATAAGTCAACATGGGACTGTTTAGTCCGCACTACGGTTGCAATATTACGTAATTTTACCGAAAACGCTGGTAAAATTCGGTAATTTTACCGTAATTTACGGTAAAATTACCGGTGGCATAACATTCTAAATTTTAATTTATTTTATATCACGCGCGCGTGGGGTTACAAAATCAAAATGCGACGTTGCTGACAAGTGCGCTCCGTCAAGTTGTACGGCAAAATGCGATAGATTATAGATTTATTTTATTTTTCTTTTTTTTTTTGTATTGTCATTTGTTTAATTTTATTATTTAAATTGTTGATTCTGAGAACTGTAGTTAGTTTGATACTAAATACAAGTAATTTTCCAAAAACTAAAATTTTAATTTTTACTGGCCTTTGCACATAACATACATATATTATTAAATCGATGACGTGGTATAATTCATATAATTTAATTTATTATTATTATTTTTTTATTATTATGTATTCATATTTGAACTGAATAATTCATATTCATATACATAGTGAAAGAGTAAGGTACTACATACAAACACACTCATTCATTACCGTATTTATGTTTGTAGAACGTAAAACTACGATTTTTACGTTTTTTACCGTTTTTTACCGCCAAATACTGATATTTACGGTAAAAAACGTTTTTTACCGTATTTTACCGTGGTAATTTTACTGCTTTACATACCTAGTCCGCACCGAACGGTACTGACTTGTCAATCTTGTGTTGGGAACCAAGCAATAGTGGCAGAAAGAAATTCCACTCTAAAGCTTTTTGCGAAAGATGCATCTTCGAGATGAGACAACATCTTTCACAAGAAGCTTTTTTACTACCAAAATAAAATGTCTGCATTTTTTAGTGGTGCATAATGGGTTATGGGAAAAGTTCTAAGTTTTAAATAAATATAAATTTAACTAATTGTTTATTTTACAAATTGATTTTATGTATTTCAGTTATTTAATTTTAGTTTTAGTTACAATAGTATTATTGTGGCATGTATTTTAGTCTTTGATTACTAACATAATTTTTAAGTATAAGTACTAACATAAATATGGATCGCTGTGTCTGAAGTAAATCTAATATATAAAATTCTCGTGTCACAGTGTTAGTTACCATACTCCTCCGAAACGGCTGGATCGATTTGTATGAAATTTTGTGTGCATATCGGGCAGATCTGAGAATCGGCTACTATCTATTTTTTTTTCTTTTTTGCAAAAAGATGTTTGCAAGGTCGGCTAGTCTATACTAATCTATACTTCTATACTAATATTATAAAGAGGAAAGATTTGTATGTATGTTTGTAACGAATTGGCTCAAAAAGTACTGGACTGATTTTAAAAATTCTTTCACCATTTGTATGCTATATTATCACTGATTAATATAAGCTTTGATTAATATAGGATTAATATAAGCCGGGACGGGCCGCTAGTCCTACTAATCCTACTATCCTACTGATCCTACTAATATTATAAATGCGAAAGTTTGTGAGGATGGATGGATGTTTGTTACTCTTTCACGCAAAAACTACTGAACGGATTTGGATGAAACTTTACAGTAATATAGCTTATACATCAGAATAACACATAGGATACTTTTTATCCCGATATTCCCACGGGATCGACATTTATGCGGGTGAAACCGCGGGGCGCCGCTAGTAAATAATAAAAATAAAATATCCTCACGTCCATCGGGATGCTCCTCGGAGAGCGCGGCGGCGCGCTGGCCCGTGGCCTCGGCCTGCAGGGCGCGCTGCAGGATGGACCGCGCCCGCGCCGCCTCGCCCGCGCGCAGCAGCTGTGCGCCGCCCGCGCCGCGTGCCAGCGACAGCGTCGTCAGCACGCAGTCCATGTCTGCCCCGACAAATTACATCGTCAGCTAAATCACACCCTTTTTTTGTGGATGGGAAATCATCAAATGACCCCTCCCGCTCTGGGTGGAGCAGAAGGGAGTGTCAGACTCTTACTGACTAAAACCCACCCGTGTTCCTTCCTTAGCCCTTTGTGTTCCGGGGTAGCGGTAACCCTTTCGGACAATCCCGCTGCCCCGGTAAATCACACCCTCACACACACACTTACTTCGATAGTCACACATACATATACTCATAATTACAAACTACACAGAGCTGCTAATTACCTTATAAGTCATTGGCCCCGATTCTGTTGTTCACAAACAATTTAAAATTTAAGTTCAGTGCATCTTTTTCTTTCTATTTCATTACGAAAAGGACATAAGATAAAATATTAGTTTAGTCCTGTCAAATTAAATAATCCATAGACAAGTTAGACGAGATTAAAAAATTGGCTACTAAAAATACGTCAATTTAAGTCACGTGCGGACTAATTTGACAGGACTAAACTAATCTTCTATCCTTTTCATATTGAAATAGAAAGAAAAAGATGCACTGAACTTAAATTTAGTTTAGTTTGTGAACAACAGAATCGGGGCCAGTGTGTTATCTTTTTAAGTTTTTTTTTTTAAATTAGTTCTTAATTGAAATTTTTATAAAGTCTCAATATTATTAATTATCAATTAAGGGAAGGAGCGAGACAACCCCAACACAAGTATTATTAATTACTTACTGGGGCTATTTCATTCGAATTTGTAAATGTAACCGTTTGAGACACAGTAAACAATTTTTTTTTAGCTAAATATTCCAAGATGCTAACTTGAAAACGATACTAGAGGGCAATTCTCATAATTTTATGAACATTCACAGTCTGATCTCAGTCTCAATCTGTCAAAAATACTTCTAATTTCCCTACAATTTGACAAGTTTTTGACATTTGTTTGTCGCCGAGATGAGACTGCGACTAGATTTTGAATGTTTTAAATTACGAAAATTGGCCTACTGATTATTTACGTATACTTTATGCACAATGGTAGTACATAAGTCTGACTTAATGACATATAAGGCATTATCTACCAGCCAAACTTTGAATTCAGGTTCTCTAGAATAAAAAAAAACTTCAATTTTGAGGAAACTCAAGTTAATAATACATACATTTCCTAGACATGAGAAAATTTGGTCAGTACAATCCGATTTTGAAAGGTAGAAAATGCTTGGACACATCCGGAATTTTCAACCAATTTTCATGATCTTTTTTTTATACTTTTTAATTCTGCTTAGAACTAAATTTAGATCTGCTAAAAAACCTATAAGAATATACCTATGACGTCATAGAAGTCCGGCTTGTAAGTCTCGCCCGCGGGGTCCGCGGTCTTGTCTTGCGACAGCCAGCGGATCTTGATCTTGCGAGTGGTGCGGTACACGTTCTGCATCGCTTGGCACACGTAGAACCCTCCCTCGGCGTTGCGAACTGCTAAGTACTCGTTTCTGATGAAAATATTTGAAGAATTAGGACTTGCCCACAATATGTGGATAGGTTGTATGCAATAAAAAAACAGAGTATTTTCTTTATGAGCAACTATCTTTTACTTAGAAGTCTTGTGTATTAAATGCCCCAAAAGAATAGCAAATTAACCTAAAATTAATACAAAAGTACCTTTGACAATTATTCAAAGCGTGTAAACGGTTTAATTGACATATATCCTTACATTTCAAGACCATAAGCAGTTTATTTGAAGTGCTAACAAGATTGCCAAATGGATTGCTTCTGCCTAAAGACTTACAAGTCAACGCCATAGTTTTCTTCCCATTGCTAATCTTAAGACAATAGTTTTTCTTGGGCCTTTTAAGCATACTTCCTACCAAACCACAGCAATGCTGCCAAATGGCAGAAGAATTTTACAAGTACCCTCTACTCCTGCTAACTACTACTTACTTGTAAATGAAGATAAGTTTGTCATCATTCTGTTTAGTCGGCGTAGAGCGTCCGGCCGAAGCGGACAACTTGGTTGCCATCGCCAGCTCCGGGGTCGGCGATTGGTATAACTGCACCTGGAAGATTGTTAATAATTAGCTAAATAGATGGGGTACATTATCAGGAGACCAAGATGATAGGTCGTAGGATAGGAGATTACCATCTTGCAGGGACTAGGGATGAAAATATTATAATATGGATTTGATGAACACTATCCTAAAGTATGCGTTTTGTCTTTCCTGGCGACAATAATTTTTACGTGAATGATAAGTTAACGTAGACAAGATTGACGTTCTAAGTACAGCTTTGCATTACCTGTTTTATTTCCCCTACCTTGTTTATTATTATTACAAATAAAAATTTCCATCTTTCCTTGACACATCGTGAAATTAGTTCAACTAACCTTCTGCCTCCATATAAATAAGTAATAATGAACTGTCATTAATGCACCCTTCAGTCCTATACCCTGCACTATTACTGATCAGGCCAATGCCAGCGAATTGCCCCAGTTCTCATCACTTATTACAAACTATCGATTTTATTCGAGTATCATTGCATTTTAACTGGAGCACCACAACGAAGAACTTATTGATCTGCATTGAAAATATTCCAGTTCTGTTTTAATGTCTTAATGCACGGCAAACATATAAAGGCCGAAATTTTTGGAAAAAATCGGGTGGTCCAACTGATGAGGGGCTCATTTATTACGTAAGACGATTTGAGGGGGGAGGAGGGTCCGATCAAATCTTTTTTTTTCTTACATCGGGGAGGGGTCTAGATTCTCTAGAACCTAGATTGTTCTAACGTAAGATTACAAAAGTAAGCAAAAATTATAAGTTTTTATATTTTTGCTACCTTTTCTTTACAATTTTGGTATACTGATCTTACGTAAGATAGAAAGGGGGAAAGGATTCATCCAAATCTTTTTCTTACTTCGGGGGCAGGGGGGTTAGAAAATGGTTAAAATTGTCTTACGTAATAGATGAACAGCCCCTGAAGGACAAGAACACTGATGGCAAGTGGTGGAATGGCCACCGCCGGGTTTGGACATTTGCAACAAAACTGGCATCGCCACAGATATATGTAGATACACCTAGATAACGCAAGAGCAACTACTTCGCGTGCCAAAAATCGTACCAACTTACGTTCAAAAATCGTAAACCGCCACTTTCGCGCTCAGTCCTGTGTATTGCTGGCTGGGTGAGCGTGAGTGAGAAAGAGCGCTTGTGATGTCATACTTAGTAGGTAGTCAAAAAAAATGGCACGCTTGGTTTTCATACAGATCGTGATACTTGCGTTACCTAGTTCTATCTAGTATATCTGTGGGCATCGTCCAAGTCACAAAGCTAAAATACATTAGCTCTTGTGCTTGTCACTTGTGACATCTACCAACTAGGGCATGAATCTCGGAATCTCGGAATATCGCAATATCGGAATCTCGGAACGCAAGTTCCGATATTACAATTCCGATACTGAGTGATCCAATATCGAAATCGGACAATTTTTTCTTTATTTTTGATATTAATGAGAAATATGATAAACAAATATTTCCAATAATTGTTGTTCCTAATTGTTGATTTTGCTTGCAGATTTTAAATATATATTAGGTCGGGGCAAAAGTATTTTCGTATTTTTCATACAAAAAAAAAAAAATTGTTTTAGGTTTAATTTTTTATTTATTTATAATATGTATGTGCCGTTTTGATCGATGAATTGTTGCCATCTTGCGGGCAATGCCATGATCCCATTGCTCTAGAAGTTTTGAGATTTTTTATCAAAAAAATCTGACAGGTAGTTTTCAGTGTTCTTTTGAGGTTAAATTTATGCTTCCTAAAGAGTTCTGAAGTGACCGAAACAGGTGAAAATCTGATGGAGCAAGATCAGGGCTATACGGAGGATGCATCAACACATCCCAGCCAAGCTCTCTCAATTTTTGCTGAGTGGCTATAGATGAGTGCGGTCTGGCGTTGTCGTGATGAAACACCACGCCCTCCCTATTCACCAGCTCCGGCCGGTTTTTCTCAATAGCTTCTTTTAACCTCATCAGTTGTTGACAGTAGAGGTCAGAATCGATAGTTTTACCCGGCGGCAAAAGCTCATAGTGGACGATTCCTTTCCAATCCCACCAAACACACAGCATCACTTTGTTCCGAGTCAGGCCGGGCTTTGCCACGGTCTGTGGGGCTTGCCCATGCTTCGACCACGACCTTTTTCGGACATTCTTATCGTAAGTGATCCATTTTTCATCACCCGTAATCAACCGTTTAAGAAATGGGTCGGAATTATTACGTTTCAACAAAGAATCGCAAATGGAAACACGTTGCATTAAGTTTCTCTCAGTGAGATCATGTGGTACCCAAATATCAAGTTTTTTCTTGTACCCAGACTTTTGTAAATGCCGTAAAACTGTTTTGTGATCAACATCCAGTTCTTCAGCAATATCATAACTACTAATATGTCGATCTTGCTCCACTTTTTCAAAAATGGCACTGATTTTATCCGTGACAGGGCGTCCAGAGCGAGCTTCATCCTTCACACTAAAATTTCCTGACTTGAAACGCTTGAACCACATTTGTGCTACTCGTATTGATACCGATTAGGTGCGTAAACCGCACAAATTTTATTCGCGGCGTTCGTCGCATTTTTACCTTTTTGTAATAAAATTTTAAAATGTACCGAATTTCTTCGTCACATACGTTCATGTTGCTTGCTTGAAAAACAATTGAGAAATGGCGGGAACTAGTTTTTTTTTTTAATTTATTGCATCTTTAGAATGTCAACATTTAATAGTATTAAAACCAGCCAGTTACATCCAGTACTGCCAAAGAGATTTGATTACTAACAATAGATTCAAAATACGAAAATATTTTTGCCCCGACCTATTAAGAAGTTTTGTTGATTCTGAGTTCGGTAGTTTAATTAGTAATAAGTATAGGATATATACCTAATAATGAGAAATATGATAAACAAAAATATTTCCAATAATTGTTGTACCTAATTGTTGATTTTGCTTGCGTATTTTAAATTAAGTATAAGAAGTTTTGTTGACTCTGAGTTCGGTAGTTTAATTAATAATAAGTTTATGACATAATAATGAGAAATATTGTAAACAAATATTTCTATCTAATACCTAATTATTGTTCCTAATTGTTGATTTAACATACACATTTTAAATTACTTATAAGTTTTGTTGATTTTGGGTCAGGTAGTTTAATTAGTAATAAGTATAGGAAAATAATGAAAAATATGTGATTTAATAAATACTTAAAAACAACCAATGTTTAACCAAATTAAAGAATACGATTTAAAAATGTTTTGTATTGCACTCAATCCAACCTCATACCGAATTTGTGCAATTTATAAATAAAATGTGCAATTTCTAAAGAAAACACGAAATTCCGATATTAATATCGGAATTCCGATATTGAGATCTAATATCGGAAATCAGTATCGGAATTGAAAACCTTCCGATATTACATGCCCTACTACCAACCCTTTTTTTTTTTTTTGGTGGATGGGAAATCATCAAATGACCCCTCTCGCTCTGGGTGGAGCAGAAGGGAGTGTCAGACTCTTACTGACTATAACCCACCCGTGTTCCTTCCTTAGCCCTTTGTGTTCCGGGGTAGCGGTAACCCTTTCGGACAATCCCGCTGCATCTACCAACCCTCTCTGGGAGTCTGGGCCCGCAGCCCACTCCTTCTCGAAGAGAGGAGGCCTGTGTCCCAGCAGTGGGAACATTATAGGCTGATTATGGTCGTCACTATCGGAATACAGTAACGTTCTTCGGCGGCTGAAAAGAGTAGGCATGGTCTAAGGCAGGGATTCCCAAACTATTTTGGACAAGTGATCCCTTTTCCAAAATGAACTGTTACCTCAGACCCCCATGGCCAAATTACCTACTTTTAAGATCAACCCCGTCGACCCCCAAAATCAGTTTTCGTTTATGTCGACCCCTAGGAAACAGGGATTCCCAAAGGGGTCGACCCCTTTGGGAATCCCTGGTCTAAGGCATAGGTTCCCAAAGTGGGCGATAACGCCCCCTCGTGGGGGCCACAGACTTTCGGAGGGCAGTGGAAGACCCAGATATAATTATTTATCCTATTTTACGACTGTATAATATTACTCATTTAAATAATTATAATCGTGCAATAGCTGTTTCAGATTCCCGAGAGATGGTGAGTAAAAAAAAATATGCTGTGTTTTGTCGATGCGTGGGAGTTCCAGTGCCTTACGCATCTTCTGGGCACGCTCGTTCCATCATAGACCTTATCCATCAGGTGTGATCGAGGCCAAGAACGGGCCCAATCAGCAACAAAAAAAGAAATTCAAATTTTCTTAATTCATGAAATATAATTCTGTAGGGTTATATGTAGGTACTTATAAGGTTGTATTGATGACTTTAATTATTATAATTCTGTAAATACATATTTGTTACAGTAGCGAATCATATTTTGTTCAACATACAACGCGACCTGCCCTGCAAATTCCAAAAAACTTAAGAAATTTGAATTTCGCGGGCTGTTCCAGAGCTTCCCTCTTAGTGCGTACGTTATATTTGCCGATTCGCAGTCTCCTCTCATAAACACGTCTACACCCCAACGGATATCAAATCAATGTCGGCGTATGTAAATCGTAAAAGTTTATCGCCTAATAACTCTCTAATAATAATAAACAAAAAAAAATAAATAAATAAATAATAGATGTACATTGCGTTATACTACCTCCTTTACTGAAATGATGACATAAACATTTTAATGTTGAATACTCACTGATATTCATGAGAAATAACAACGGTAAATAACTATGTAACGGAAAACCTATATACCGCGCAAAAAATAGAAGGGTTGTTTTTATACTTGGCGGAAAGAAGGAAGGTGCCTAGTTAGAGAAATAACGGAAACTATCTGGAAACGTTATAATTTTTTCCTGCATTCGATCTTATGCATTTCAAAAGGCTAAGAAAAACCTATTGTTATAGCTCTTAAACGGTCAAAACAAAAAAAAATAGGTGTACCCACCTACCTTTTTTCAAAGCACGCGACATGGTTTATTAATTAACATTTCTTTAAATTTTCAGTATTAGAAGCACCGGATATCAAAATAAATTCTGAGTTTACTTAAGACATACACTTTCACAGATGGACTAACTTCCGGATTTAATTTGTGTTAAAAACTCTTAAATAACTTCAAGTTATATAATCTTGGCTAATATGCTCATTTTATTTACCGAAGCATCACGTTAATTCTGTCCGTTTCAGTGGGTTATCTTCGCATGCTATTCGCAAGTCGTATAACTGGTAGAAATAGATTATTTCGGTTGATAGGAAGCAACGCTTGTTCCACAATTTGATCTTCACAATCAACTTGTTGCTAGAGCTGACGTCATCAAGAGCGTCGTTTGAGGTAGCACCTCTTCAGTGTAAATAGAGTTTGGAACCTACGGTTTCCAACCCCGCAATAATAATATCCCGGTATTCCAGGATCTCGAGTCTTTTTCCAGCCCCGCGTTTTGCGGGATTACGGGCGCGGGAGCCCGCGGGATTTGCGGGATTGGAGAGAAGCATGTTGTACACAAACATTCGCAAACGTTTTCAACTGAATGCTGACCAAAAGAATTAAAGTCTTGATTAGTTTCGTGTTTTTGGATTTTGTATGACAATTATTTGCAACTTGATTGATCTGTTGCTAAGTAAAACTTCACTACATAGTATAAAACAAAGTCGCTTTCTCTGTCCCTTTGAATGCTTAAATCTTTAAAACTACGCAACGGATTTTGATACGGTTTTCTTATAGATAGAGTAAGAAGAGGAAGGCTTATATGTAGTGTATTTAGTATCAGCATTGCACCCGTGCGAAGCCGGGGCGGGTCGCTAGTACTTAAATAAAAGTGAAGTTATGTTGATTACTGTATGCGGGATCTCGGATCCCGCAAATTTTGGGACGTGGCGACGCGACATGGGTCGCACATGGGTGTGACAAGATTTATGTCGCGACTTGTGTCTTTGTCATAAAAAGGTCGAAAGCATATCCGTGACTAATGTTAGAAATCATCTCGTGTATTGGAGATCTTATATTTGTGCATTCTTTTGTTGTCTCTATTTTTTTATTTATTTAAGGACAATATAACGCTATAACATACTTTTTATTTAAAAAAAGTGCTAAAGGAGTTATTAACAATATTAGAAGATTTTTTTACTAAATTTATTTAGGCAGGGCAACATTGACTGAGAAATAGTTTCTGATGTATGTAGGTAGGTATAACTATAATGTTAAGTAGGATGTCTCCTAAATATGAAAGACAATTAAATAGGTGCAGCTAGACATTAATTATTTTAAAATGGTATAATTAAAAGTAATAAACGTAAGTAAACGGCATAAACGCGTACCGTAAGGGTTGGATCGAGGTGGCTCTAGAAAAAGATGCTTAGGATTTGGGGGAGGCCTTTGTTCAGCAGTGGGACAGTGTAGGCTGATTTAAGAAAAAAAAGGCATAAGAATTTACAAAAAAAAAAAAACGGTCAAGTGCGAGTCGGACTCGAGCACCAAAGGGTCCGTATAAAACCCAATGACCAAAAATGGTGCATTTTTTTTTGGCGGCCATCCGTCATTCCTATGGAGAATAATATGACGAACAAAAGTTAAAATGCGCTAACATAACCTAACATCAGTCTGAACTGAGGTATAAGATTTTGAAAAAATACTAAGTAAACTTAATTACAAGTGTCAATGGGCGCTCTTATTGCTTACAGCGATCTCTTCCAGACAGCCGTGGATGGAGAGGAATAACAATAATAACATGGATGGTGGCTTATCTCATCTGTTTATCTAGATGACTTCATTATTTCTTACCTACATAAAAATTCAAGTTCAAATATATCATCTCGGACTACATTTGTATAAAAATCGTTTGTCAATTCATTTTTGTGATAGGCTTATCGAATACCGACTAATGTTTCAAGGATGACCGTGGAATCAGACCAAATGCATCAGTCCCCATAGTGATTTGGTCATTGTCCTTTGTAGGTATGTAAATAGTTTTTTTTTTTTTTGTAATGTAACTACAAATTTACGGTTATCGGATTTTTTCCTTTACTTTTGCTCAACGGGAAGTACCCTATAGGTTTTGATTCCGGAACATAAAGGCCCGTATCTTTTGATTGCGTTGACTTAGAAGTTTGATTTTTTCACTGCTTCAAGGGATCGCAGTATTAGATATTAATTTCAACTTGATAACTCCAGGCGTTCCTGACAAAAAAGGTCTTAATTGACGGACAGAGGGACAACGAAGTGATCTTATAAGGGTTCCGTTTTTCCTTTTGAGGTACGGAACCCTAAAAAGGAATAGTCCTATTTGAAAATAATACGAAGCCGTTATAAATCCAAACACAATGTGTTGTTAGCAATAGCTGTTAAGTACTCTTCATTCTTAAGTTTCAAGTTAATGAACTAAGTGGTTATGGACCAAAGCGTCATTTTAACGGTAAAAGATTACGAGGATCTTTAATGAGCAGTCTTTATGCAGGGCCATGCGGCGGAGAATAAAACAAAATTGAAAATCACTTGATGCGCGGACCAAACCAAGTGAAATATCCTAGGGAAGGAAACTCGAGAGAATATAGGAAATTGATGATCTTTTTAAGGAATTATAATAAATTTTTCCTTTACGAAAGCATCAAATTAGCGCTTGATAGGGATTGGTGCTAATTATGCGATTCGATTTTTAACCGGTCCATCCCCGTGGATCGACACAAAAAACTAAAACCTCAACCTCTCTTTCTCTTCTTGACTCTCCTTATAAAACTAAAAACTGGCCAAGTGCGTGTCGGACCATTTATTTGTTTATCCCATTTTTTTAAAAATCGAATTTATCCCAAGAACAAACTTAAATTTCTAGATGAAAAACATGTTTTGCCATACATTTTAACTGCAAATATAAGTTGGTCGACTATTACTTGTTAACTCTAGATAGTTTTCCTTTTAACTTCGTTGTATAACTTGTATACCTATACAACTGCCGTATTTTTTTACATAAGTATCTAAAATATATTTTTTTTCAATATTTTATTTTTCTACTTTCGTCAGCGTGATTAATATCGACGCTTGAAAGGTAAAATTGACTAAACGACATGTCGAACTTCTCAGAAAAAAAATCATATAAATTCTTGTAATCATCCTACAGGCATAATTCTTACTGTTTTGGAAATCTTATTTTAGCATCTGAATCAGAACTTATTTGATTTTTTAAAATGAAAAGTTAAACTTTAAACTGTGTTCCTGTAAAGTTGACTTCCCACCCATGTCGCTTAGTCAATTTTACCTTTCAAGCGTCGATATGTATACCCATGTCAAATTACAGCTTTCTAGTACTAAGAGTATGACTGAACTAAGCCGCGGACAGACAGACAGACGGACGGACATGGCGAAAGTATAAGGGTTCCTTGTTGCCTGCGGAACCCTAAAAATGGAAAAGTACCATTACCATTTAAACTTTTATTTAGGTAATAATAAGTTCCTAAAAGGTACTCTGTGGCCATTATATTAAAAGATATTATTATTTATGCAGACGTAATGAGCAAAATGCTTCTTTTGGCCACTTGTATAACAGTGAGCAAGTCCCACACAAACAAAAATAATCAGAAGTCTAAACGCCGCGCACTTGAAACACTGCCGGCACTTCGCTGTGTCAAACAAAACGTTTGTGTAATTATCTACTGAGACAGATCTTCCTCAGGCTCTGTTTGTGGACAAGTGTTATAGTCATTGTATAGGCACTTCCGGCTGCTCGGACGAGCCGGTACACAAACGGCGCGCCGTAATGAGATTGAGCCCTACGTGTTCCACGCGCGCCTCAAAGAGATGTCAGCAGCAAGGAAGGGGCCCGAAAGGGCCGAAGCCTGCCTGGGGCAGCGGGATTGTCCGAAAGGGTTACCGCTACCCCGGAACACAAAGGGCTAAGGAAGGAACACGGGTGGGTTTTAGTCAGTAAGAGTCTGACACTCCCTTCTGCTCCACCCAGAGCGGGAGGGGTCATTGGATGATTTCCCATCCACAAAAAAAAAAAAAAAAAAAGCTTATTCGGCTTTTGTTTCTTTTTAACCCTTTGACCGCCACGGTCGTGTATAGACGACAAATGAAAACGTGCCCAACACGCCAATGCCGACAAGAAAACACCATGTTTTAAGTATAAACACAGAAAACTGAATTTAGTTTGTTTATTTTGTACTTAAAACATGGTGTTTTCTTGTCGGCATTAGCCGACGGTGACGTGTTGGGCACGTTTTCATTTGTCGGCTATACACGACCGTGGCGGTCAAAGGGTTAAAACTACGCACGACGTATCAAGCTATACATATCCAGTATAAGCGGACTTCGCATTGTACGAAAAGCCTACACAATGCGAGGTCAGACAGACAGAACTGGATAAATGTATATTACAATGTCGTCGTGTTTACAAGCTTTGTAAGTTCAGTTTAAAAACAAACAATATATATTTTTAGAGTGAAATATTCGCGAATTAAATAAATAATGACAATCGAACTATTTATTAGTGTTTTTTGGTAAACATAATTAACTCTCATCCAATAAGATTAAGTCATTTTTGAGGGTTTGTTCAAAATAAGCCTCTAACTTGTCAAATTTTGACAAGTTAGAGTTTATTGTGTGTGCTTGTGCACACACACTAAGATGAAGATGATGATCACACATAGGATATTATGCTTGTAGGTGATAGGAGCTATTACTATAAGAAATGATCCTCAGGACCTAGTAAGAAGGGGAGGGTGGTGAATGCTAATTATTTAGATTGAAATAAACAGTTAAGATCTTACCAAACTTGACAGCATCTATGTAAATCACACACAAATTGATAACCCAACTAAATTTTTATAAGTTTCAAAACAATAATAAAAGAGTAGCAGAAATATCTGGAGACCTGCAACCCACTTATAAGATTAATGATTAGTAATGAATCAAAAGGGGACATGTTTAGATATTTCTGCCATCAAGCAACTCAAGTTGCAATAATAAAGTGAAAAATACATACCTTAGTCCTATTCCTTTTCATCCTTGTATCTGGTGTGGAGTCCCCGTCAGCCGGCTTCTTGGCCAGACCAGGCCCCTCACTGGTCTTGCTCGGAGACACCTGCCTCCTTTTCCGCATTGGCGGAGTCACAGTTGCCAGTTTCATAGTTGATTTAGGCTTAGACTCAACCTTAGCAGGTTTCAGTTCAGGTTTCTTTTCCTCAACTTTCTCTTCCACCTTTGCCACCACTTTTTCAACCAGTTCTTCCTTTATAGGAGACTCAGTTTTCTCTGGTTTGTCAGCAACTACTTCTTCTTTCTTTTCCTCAGTAGAAGTGGCTGGCTTCTGCTCAACTTTAGGCTCTTCCTTCTTTTCTATTTCTTCTGGTTTTGGTTCAGGGACGCTATCAACTTTTGCACTTTCAGCTGGAGGAGGGTCCTGTTTCAAAGGTGTTGGTGCCTTCTCTTGTAATTGACTGTCATTTGCTGACTCAGGTACAGGCTTGCTGTCACTCTGTGTTGGTGCCACATCTGCAGCGGGTGCTGGCTTCAATTCTGATGGCTTTGCTGGCAACTTCTCTGAAGGCTCATTAGCTGTAGCCACTTTGGGTTGAGCCAGACCATCACTAGTGCTAGCAGGAGTAGCAGCATCCGTCTTCTGAGCGATACTCGGAGAACTGGATGGCTTTTCAGGTGGTTTTGGTGTACTTGGTGAGGTCTTAGCGATATCCTGCTTATCTTTGTTAGACTCAGGATTTAGAGGTTTCAATGCAGCGGGAGCATTTGATGCAGACTTAGGCGAGTCAATAGTGCCGTTAGCATGACCAGTGGAATCTGGTTCATTCTTTTCAGGGGTTCTGGTGAGAGCGAGAGCTTTTTCCTGGACGAGACTAAGGGGAGTGATCGGGTTCCCGGCTTTACTGGGACTGGCGGCTAAGTTCGAGGGGCCGACGGAGTTCTGGGTGACGTGTGAGAGGTTGCCATGGTGACTCATGTTCTGTGCCATTTGTGCCATGTTGGCGGACACGGGCGCCATGGGAGGCGGTGCGTGCGGGATAGGCGGCGCGGGCGCGTGATGCGTCAGGTTCTGGCCGACGAGGTTGTTGCTGGCGTGGTGCAGCGAGTTCTGAGCGCCCTGCGGGAGCCCTACGGTGTGGTTCGCAGTGGCCACGTTCCCCTTCGCGGGGCTCGCCTGTCCGCCCGGCTGCGGCACTCCCGGCTGGGGCAGCACCGGCTTTAAAGCAGAATTCATTTCAAACGCGTCTAAAACTCGCCTCCTGGCCGTACACAAGCTGAAACACAAAGTTAGCCGGGTTTATGACACTGTTTTCGTAGCAGGTTAACACACCGCGATGTCTTTGACCCACAACAATAATTCATACATAATAAACGTATAAGCAGTACGCGCGTAAGAACGCGGGGACCGATCTGCCCGCCTTGTGAGCCCGCTTTCTACGTGTGGCGCTAATGAACGGTCAATAGATAGTGTTGGAGAGTTACCACTAGCTGTTAAAGCGAGAGAGGCCCATGAAATAAATCCTGTGTGGCGGTCCGCGGCAGAGATAGCCGCAAAAAATATGCGTTGCTATAGCCAAGAAACTTCCGCAAGATATGACCCGCCGTTGGCGAAGTCTCCGTGATGTCACTGTCTTGTTCAATCACTGTGAACACACACTTGATCTCACTCGCGACTATGTAATTCCATGATTTATTCACACTTTATACCACGAATTAGCATTCACTTTACTCTAGAGCAAGTACATAATAGGCACAGTAGTTGCAGAGATGGCGTCGGCATAACGCGCATGCGCCACCCTCTTTCATTCTCATCCAATGAAATCCCGTGACGAAACGAAGCCTAAACGAATTTTTACGAGAACGCTATCCTTTTCCAACATGAGCAGTTTCGATAAAGCTGTCTCACTTTGACTTACATCGTGTTTGGATACGTTCATTTTGTTGCAAAATAATGATTTCAAATAATTTTATGTCGTGCTTGGTAAACGGTTTTTTTTTTCCAAAAAATAAAACTTATTTTAGGTTTGTTGCTACTTAGTACTTAATTTTCGCTGCATCTGCATGATTTAGCTATGTATAGATAATATAATAGAAACTGAACAAGTTAACTTTAGTCACTGTGAATTATAGTGAAAATAATAACTAAATTCAACAGACATGTGAATGATATAATCAGTTCTAACAAAACTAAATACCTAAATAAGCACCACAAGCGCTCGATAGTACAAAATGCTAACCAAAGTAACTGTTTCATCCGAGTACTATGTAAACTAAGAGGACAATCGGAAAATGTCAAAACTCTGAAAATGCATTCTCCATTCTGTGCTACCTATTATGGCGCCTGTACACTCTCCTCGAGGCACCGCGAGGCATGACGAGTGCGAGTGCGATGCTACACTCACTTAAAATGTGTCCCAGGTCCCTCACTCATGAGGCACTTCGTTTGAGGTACTCGTGATCGCAAAATGAAAGGGTTACTCGAATTTCATACCACCTCAACGCTCATCACCTCATTCGCTCAATAGGAAATCGAGGCATCGAGGCGAGCGAGTTCATGACTCGTGAGTACTCGCGAGTGAGTACTGAATGTTTGAGTGAGCTCAGTGAATGAACCGACTCAAAAATTGTAGAATTAGAATTGAGACTGAGGGAGGTGAGGTCTGGTTTTGAAATTTTGAATTGCAACTAACTAATGATCGAATGGCGGGAGCACTCGCGGAAGTGTGTACAAGTGCCATTAATTTACAGCTTTCAAAGAATGCATGAAAATATCTGTACTCGGTTTGGTTAGAGACTTCTCAAAGTTACAGTTACCTTACCTTACCTTTAGTGTCAAAATAAAAACCAACAATAGTTTTGCAATCCAAATCGTCTTGGACTAACCTACACCATAGTCAGACAGTATTTTTAATAAAAAAGACTGTCCGGCCAAAAATAATTTGTAACTCGATAAGGATGTATAATTTTATATCTGTGCTTGTGGAAACAAAAACTTGACAACTGCGTTTCAGTAACCAAAAAAAATATTTATATGCATGAATAAAAAAAAAGAATCACTGTTTACTCTTTTCCACATTATTAAATAGTAAAGGATGAATGCATGCATTTTAGTTTAATGCACTTTTTGAATCATCTGATTGATAGGTTTTGTAATGGAACGCGCCTAAAGACATTTTCCTAATTTTCATTGTTCCGTTCCATGTGCATTATTGTATGGAATTTAATTGGGATTGATTTGTGCTTTTGTGGCTGAAATTACAATCTAAATAGCAAGGAAAATTCTTCAATATGGTAAGTTTTTAGCTAATTAGCGAAGTTGGTAAATTTTCGCGTACTCGTAAAAACTTAGGTTGCGGTGAAAACGCACATTTTGTATTTTTTGCAATTATAATTTAAATTGATGTATAAACGGCTACATTCTATCATTTCGTGCTTGTTTAAATTCAGTTGTTTCTATAGAACAATGTGGCTGATTTCTAAAACCGTTAATGAATACAAAAGTTTGAATTATTGAGGTTTTATTTAAAATCGAAATCTTGGTATGTTTTAGGACGTGCTGTCGCGACCAGCTGAAGAGTTTGGGAACGATGAAACGCTGGAGCGGTTGTGGGCCGCGAAAGCGATGGAGCACAGTGATATCTACTTTAATGTAAGTAATATTTCTTCAATACTTTTGTCAAGATAGAGTGAGTGACCAAGAGCTAGCTGAAGCAAGTTACTGTCATGGCACTTAACTACTTTTAGTTTAGATTCAATTACATCATATCTAAACAACCTCAATCCGCCCCCAAGACGACCCACTGACCGTTTCTCATTTTTTAAATTTCTGTTTGCAGATGCTTTGTTCCGTGGATACAAGATGGCTGCAGCTAACTCCAAATGATGACCTTATTTACACACACTTCAAGCAAGACTTCCCCGACATGGATGTCTCTTATGTCAATGAAAATGAAATAAAGAACAGCATGAACAAGGCGAAATGGAGAATATTCTGTGAAAAGTTTAAAAACATTGTTGAAGACTATAGTTTTGGCACTCTTATGAGAGCAGACGCTAAAGGGGATTACTCAGAACTGAATACAATGCTTGTTCCTAGAGTTCAGTTCTATGCAATAGAAATAGCAAGAAACAGAGAGAACCTGAATAATGAAGTAAAGAAAAGATACAAGTGTATGGCGAAACCTACCATAGAGACTCAGGAACACACCAAGATCGCCACCTAAGATCTATATGCACCAGAAACAGGCTAGTTTTGACAAGGATAGTTTGTTTTTAAACAGTTTGAAAATGGATTAGGCAGTAATATTAAACTGCCAAGTTAGAAGTGATGAAATTTAATATTAATACCTACTTGTGTAGGAATCGAAGACTTGTGATATTTATGCATTAATTGAAGTAAAATTATTTGTATATTTTTAATAATAATGGCAATAAAATGTGAAGAATGTCTTTATAGAATTACATTTAATGAAGAACATTGTGCATTTCTATATCTGTATGTTTCTGTTTTTACTATAAATAATAATTTGTTGATAATTCATAGCAGCTTCATGATAATTATGTAACTTAGTTATAACATTATTTCAAAACTTGAAAGTTCTATTTCCTTACTTTCATAAGTTAAAGTACTCATAAGACTCTTCTTGTGTAAACTAGCCTAATTTTTCGAAAACCTAAGCATTCTCAAATAACGATCATATTATATTTAGTATGTACTCTCAATTAATATACACATAGGTACAGACGCCAACACATTAAGCTACATGAAACTGTCAAATTTTCCCAATCAACTTTGAACCTAATGCTTAAGCGATAAAAGATATATTAAATAAATATGACAGATTGTAGTAGCTTAATGTGCTGGCGTCTTCTGTACTGTGTGTAATACTGGCCAAATAGATTTGTATTAGGCCCTGGCCACCGTCCTAGAAATGACTATAAAATTATATTTGTACTCAATTTTGCCAGCTTCTCACTTTAAACAATACGCGTAGAATAACATAATCAGCAGTCCTATTATTTAGATTTAAATATTTTAACAAAAACAACTTTGAACATTTACAAAATAAGTTTTTTATAAGGCGGGCCTTTCTGTTCATTTTGAAAGTTGTTTATGTAAAAATGTACCCTACTAATTATTAAGTTGAAATTAATTGAAAAATGAATGAGGTGCTCTATTGCTCATACATTTTTTATATTAAAATTTATACTGTCATAAAAAAAACGAAGTTTTATTTGCACCTAGTTATGGTGGGTTCAGTCAACCGAACGTTCCCACTGCTGGGACAAAGGCCTCTTTGTGAGGGATAGGGCCGTAATCCACCACGGGGGTCCAATGCGGCACCCTAATTCCGAAACACACTATCGATCTCAATTTGGATCATTTTGAAGCATATTGCTAATCCATTGCTTCTTAAGTTAGAAAAATGTGTCTGCTCAACAATGTAAAAAACGCAATGAACGTTGTTGATCTGTCAAAATGAAACCCATTGCTACTAATAGTGTGTTGTTTTTTTTGCTATTGTCTTGGTGAGAATAAGCACGCGAATCTTAACCTAACACTTTATTTTAATAATAAAATCAGTTTGTAGTGTGGTGATTGTCTTGTGTCGTCTGGTTTGGGTATAAGGTTAGTAAATTAAGCTTTTTGGCTCTCATTTCCCAAGGAAATGAGTGCCGAGGAACCCCCTGATGGGGGTGGAGGGATTCCTCCGGATATTATGGAGGTTGTGGAGTGTTCTCAAAACACTGATCGCGTAAGACCCGAAGTTAGAAAGCGCCCCGGAGACCCTGAGTCCACTGTTGTTGACGCAAAAAGAAACAAGCCGCCGTCTGACTCAATCCAATCCGTTTTTACTAAGCCAGGTTTTGAGAGCGACTCCAAAATGCTCTATAGTGAGAGTGACAGAGCTCCCTACACTGTATTTGTCTCTAGGGTGGAAACAGACCCTAAGCAAGGCCTAACCTTAAACTCACTCAAGTTTGCTCAATTTATATTTAATAAAGGTTTTAAAGGTGTTGTCCAAGGCAGTGTCAGGTCTTTGGGCCGTAACAGGATGTCTGTTGATTTTATGACAGTAAGTGACGCTAACAACTTTGTCAACAATCCCATCCTGACTGAAAACAAATATTCGGCAGCTATCCCTCGCTTTCACGTAAGTCGCATGGGAGTTGTTAGGGATATCCCTACTGACTGGACACTAGAGGAGCTAGTCCTCGGTATAGAAACCCCTCGCAATTGTGGTGAAGTCGTTAGGGCTAGAAGGCTTAATTTTAAAAACAAAAAAGAGGACTCCGTTACTTGGTCCCCATCATCGACTGTGGTGCTTACTTTCTCTGGCCAAATTCTCCCAGAGAAGGTATTTTGTTACAATGTTTCTCTTCCTGTCTCTACTTATCAACTTCCCACTATCCAATGCCGCAACTGCTTACGATTTGGCCATATAAGCATTCAGTGCAGATCTAAGCCCCGCTGTTACCGTTGTGCACAACCTCATCCTGGAGATAGTTGTAATGTTCCCGACTCTCAGGTCTCATGTCTTTTGTGTGATGGTGGTAGCCATAAGGCCACTGATAATAAGTGCCCTGAACACTCAAGACAGAAGGCAATTAAAATGGTAATGTCTGAAGAAAATTTAAGCTACCGTGAGGCTTCAGCAAGGTTTCCCCGTCCTCGTAAATTGCCATACTCTAATGTGACAGCAGGTCCCTCCCAATCAAAACTACCTCAAACTTATCCTTCTGAACCCATTCTCTTCTCGTCCCCTCTTAACACTCCTACTTCTTCTCCATATGCCTCCCCTGTTAAAACCTCCTATACAAAGACGGTTTATCGTTCTCCAAAACCTAGGCCAGAATTGGGCAAGTCATATGACACTCAAGCCCATAAGTCAATGGTCTATACCCCTAAGTCTTCTCAGCCTAATGGCTGTGCTCTGAATTCCCCTTACACTGAAACCACTCCCCTTCCCACTCCCAATGACAATTTGATAGAGCTCCTGACTTGCTCCCTTATAAACATATTATCTAAATTTAGTGATGCAATACCGGGCAATGTCGTTAGATTAGTTCAACAACTCCTCGATACCTGGATTCGCCAAAATGGAAAAAATCCTTCAGTGGAACTGTAGATCCATTCGCAGGAAAAAACATGATATAATCTATCTAATAAATAGATATAAACCCGTTGTCTTTGCCGTGTCGGAGACGTGGCTCAGGCCTGGATCTCTCTTTAGGGTTCCTGGTTTTTCATGTCTTCGGGACGATAGAGATGATGGATGGGCGGGTTGCGCCCTATTGGTTAGCAGATCTATCACTTTTTCTCAGATTCCTCTTCCCCATCATGATCCTGGTCTACATGTTGTGGCTATTAGAGCCATGGACATATCCTATGTATCTGCCTACATTCCCCACCCCAATGCTAATATTTTGTCTGAATTTAACTCTATCCTTTCTTCTATTCCTGGCCCTTTGATTGTGTCAGGTGATTTTAATTGCCGTCACACGCTTTGGGGCTCTCACTGTAATGACCCCTCCTCCAACTTTTTGCTAGACCTTTTAGACGATCGCAACCTTTGTGTTCTTAATGATGGATCTGCTACCCGTCGGGTTTCCCCTAACCAAAATATTAGTGTTCCTGACCTTACTTTTTGTTCCCCTTCCCTAGTAACAACTCTATCCTGGTCTGTTCTCCCTAATACATCTGGCAGTGATCATTTTCCTATCCTAATTTCGTTTCCAAGCACTCATCCACGTTTACCCCCCATCCAACCCCTACAAAAATATCGCCTACCCCAAGCTGACTGGTCTAAGTTCTTGTCCAATTTGGATGCAGAACTTCAAAATTTTCCCCAAATAAACCCATCCAACTCCCTAATTCTCTACAGTGATTTTGTTGAGTGTCTGTTGAGAGCGGCCAATTCTTCTATCCCCTTAAAAAATTCTGCCCGTCACCTAATACCTTCTCCACCTTGGTGGGATGCTGAATGCACTGATGGCATTCGTAAACGTAAAGAAGCAGAAAATACCTTTTCCTCTAGTATTAATATGCCCGACTATTTAAATTTTAAAAAGACTTCTGCAAGTACTTGTAGGTTATTGGCAAGAAAGAAAAGATGTGGCTGGCTCAAGTTTTGCGAGTCGCTATCTCCACGTTCTCCAGTTTCCCTTGTATGGAAAAAAATTAAAATCTACCGCAGAGCTTGCGACAACCACTCTCCCGATGTTTCTACCAATGACCACAGCACCTGGTTGGAAGACTTCATATCCAAATTAGCCCCCCCCTATGTTCCTAGCTCCGATTGCCTTCCCATTATAGATCCTCCTACTACCACTTCCTCCGATAGATTTGATGACCTTTTCTCTTATTCAGAACTTATTTGTGCCTTAGATCATCTCCGGGATTCTGCTCCAGGGGTCGATGGAATACCCTACTCCTTTATTTCCAAGTCTTCTTCTAACTGTAAACTAATCTTTCTTAACCTAATCAATTCCTTTTTCGTTACTGGCCAAGTTCCAGAGTCTTGGAAATCCCAAATAATCATCCCAATTTTGAAACCTGGTAAAGACCCAAAAGATCCTACTTCCTATCGTCCTATAGCCCTCTCTTCGGTCTTGGCTAAAATTATGGAGAATCTCATCAAGAATCGACTTGAATGGATTTTAGAAACTAAAGGCATCTTATCCAGTTCACAGTTCGGTTTTCGAAGAGGTATGGGAACTCTAGATAGCCTAAGTGTCTTCATGTCTGATGTCCGCATTGCCTTTTCCAATAATGAAAGTGTTCTCGGTGTATTCCTAGACATAGCTTCAGCCTATGATAATGTCCAACTTCCAATACTCAGGCAAAAGCTGCTACAGCTGAGTATCCCTGTGAGGATGGTCAACATCATTTGTAGTCTCCTTATGTCCCGTTCTATTTCTGTCCGTCATCAAAACTACCTCTCCCCATCCCGTCTAGTGTGGAAAGGTCTACCCCAGGGGTCGGTCTTAAGCCCCATTCTTTATAATATATACACACATGATTTGGAGTCTTCAGTGAGTTGTTTCTGCAAAATCCTACAGTATGCCGACGACATTGCTCTTTACTTTAATTCAGCTTCGCTTTCAGATGCCTCATCTCGCTTAAATTCTGCCCTTTACTACTTAAACCAGTGGTTGACAGATCACGGCTTAAGTTTGTCAGTTTCCAAATGTAATGCAGTTGCCTTTTCTCGTAAGCGTAATATTCCCCTTATTAACCTCCATGTTGAAAACGAACCCATTTTGATCTGTGACAAAGTTAAATTTCTTGGCCTCATTCTTGACTCAAAATTATCTGGACTCTACCACCTGGATTACATCTCAAAGAAATGCGAAAGAGGTGTTAATGTCTTACGTGCCCTTTCTGGAGTTCGCTGGGGAGCTCATCCAACTTCACAGAAAATCCTTTATAACGCCATAGTTCGTAGTCACTTTGACTATGGAATTTTTCTGTTGGAACCATGCAACAAAATAGCCCTGGCCAAACTGGAAAGAATTCAATCCAAATGCTTACGTATTATCACGGGTGCTATGAAATGCTCACCTATTAATGCCCTCCAGGTAGAATGTTTAGAGCCTCCCCTTCACTTACGTAGACAATACCTCTGTGACAGATTTTTTTATAAAGTCATACAGAATAAATGTCATCCTCTTCTCCCTCTTCTTCGTTCACTTTGTCAGTTAATCCCAACATCTCGCTATTGGTCTCATAAAAATCCCCCACTTCTCGTTAACAGCTTCAATAAATTCAATAATTTGCACATTTCCTTAGTCCAGTTAGATAAAAATCCCTTATTTGAAGTAAATTTTGATTCCTTGCTCTTCCAGCCAAAAGTTATTTTTAACTTGGGTATATCCAAACATGACCCTGCTGCTAATGTCAAATTCAATAGGATTCTGGCAGAGGACTGGCACGATTGGCTGACGTTATTTACAGATGCTTCTAAGTTGTCCGATGATAGTAATGTCGGATCAGCTGTGTGGATCCCAAAATACAAAATTATCCTTAATTTTCGTAGTCCTGCTTTTGGCACTATATTCACAGGGGAAGCAATAGCTCTTTTGGAAGCAGTCTCCTACATTGAATCACATGGACTCAACAAAAGCCTTATTCTCTCGGACTCTCTTAGCTGTCTACAGGATTTAATAAAATCGCCTTTTCGCTCTCGTCACAATTTTCCCCTTATTCTAAAGATAAAACAACTCCTGTATAGATGCCACTGCTTAGGCATAGAGATTGCACTGGCTTGGATCCCCAGTCACTCTGGAATTATTGATAACGAGAATGCGGATTCTATTGCTAAGCTGGCTACTCGGAATGGGGTCGAATCTCATCCGTCTTGTTATCCCCGAGATCTGCACTGTCTTGTTAAACCCGAGATGATGAAGAATTGGAATGAGCATTGGCAGAAAACTCGAATACTGAAGGGAAGATTTTATGGCTCTATCCAACCATTCATTCCATCTAAATGTTGGTTCAGCAAACTAAAATTTTCTAGTAAAATAGCCACCTCTGTCATAATTAGACTCCGACTTGGGTTCGTTTGCACTCCAGTTTTTTTGGCCAAAATCCGCGTGAGGGACTCTTCTTTGTGTGAATGTGGCCTGGAGGAGGGTACTCTGGAACACTTGTTTTTTTCCTGTCCTCGTTTAACCACTTCCCTTTACGACATACTTCCTTCTGATGTTCCCCGCCCAATTAACATTCCTTTCCTTTTATCTTTAGCCCATACTCCTGCAGTTAAAATCCTTTATAAATTCATTAGCATCAATAAAATCCAGCTATAGTTGATATTTCTATTTACTTATTATATATACTGAATGTTCTAACATTTATTTTGTGACGTTTTACATCTACTAATCAAAAATGTTTTGTCCTTTTTTAGCATGGGGATCCATGGATGCCACAGCTACAAACACTGATCAATAGTTGTGTAAAGTTTACGATCATTATTTTCTCATACCTTGACATTGGCAAAATCATCGAATGTTACCGATGGAGCCAGAACCTTAAAAAAATAGAATAGAATAATAGTGTGTTACGCAATTACCCCGCGGGTTGGTAGATGTCACCAATACCGTCTTTACCATAAGGGCACACGGGGCCCGTGCCCAGGGCCCCCATTCTCAGGGGGCCCCGAAGGACTGACAATTTCTCTCACACATCTATTCTCAAAACGTTTTTGTCGGGCACATTACACTTTTTTACATCTTATCAGAAGGTATTTACAAGGCATAATATACTACGCCATTATATTGGTTACTGCGCCTATTCCTACTGTACTAATTAATAACATTTCCGAACGCATCCTACTTAATTTATTAAGTACACCATCTAGTGATCACTCACGCAATCCCTCCGATTCCAAAGTCAAGCTGCACCGTCTAAACAAGGCCTAACATGAATGTTGACAATGGCCCCGATTCTGTTGTTCACAAACTAAATAAGTTCAGTGCATCTTTTTCTTTCTATTTCATTATGAAAAGCACAGAAGATAAATATTAGTTTAGTCCTGTCAAATTAGATAATCCATAGACAAGTTTAGACGTGATTAAAAAATTGTTTACTAAAAATACGTTAATTTACGTCAGGCGCTGACTAATTTGACAGGACTAAACTAATATTTATCTTCTGTCCTTATCTTAATGAAGTAGAAAGAAAAAGATGCACTGAACTTAAATTTAGTTTATTTTGTGAACAACAGAATCGGGGCCATTGTTTATGGTTGGGGGAATCCCCGAATTATGTATTAAACTTTCAGTCTGATAGAAGTGGGTGGCGTTATTTTGTTTCGTTTGATATTTAAAATTGAGTAAGATAAACAGAAGCTTTTATTTGTTCGTTTAAACATTATTTCATTGGCCCCGACTCTTGTTCACAAACTAAATTAAATTTAAATTCAGTTTATCTTTTTCTTTCTATTTCAATAGGAAAAGGACAGAAGATAAATATTAGTTTAGTCCTGTCAAATGGAAGAAAGTCAGAAAGAAAGAAGTTTGTTGAAAGAAAGAAGACTGTCAGAAAGAAGATTTTGCTCAACAGAAATCCCGAAAAAAACGTTATCGTAATCGTAAAAAAACCAGCAGCATTCGAATATCATTAATGACATATATCATACTGTATTTGATTACCTATAATAAAAAGTATTATAAATTCGCTTTTTTTACTTTCTAAAAGGGCCCCAAATTCTTGTGTGCCCAAGGGCCCCAGCCTAGTTTAAGACGGCCCTGGATGTCACGTGTCTTCGAACTGTTGGTCTAGAACCAACAGTTCGCCGCGTTTCAATGGCACGGCCACGTTTAAACCCTTATAACTTTTTAACCATAGCTTTAACAAATATATGGTTTTGGGAATCAACTTTTACAAATTGTTACAAAATATTGGCATGGTTTTTTTTTTTAAAAAAAAACGTCGTGGCCGCGCCATTGAAACGGACACGGTCCTAGGACAGTAATCCTCTGGACCCTCTAGTAGCAGTAGTTTAGTTTTAAGTCCGGTTGACCGAACTACTGAAACTTAAATATGTACCCTCCTTTTAGTTCGGCTAATAAACTAGGCATATAATGTAAACAAATTATATCTTAATTTTATTTTTAACACGCAAAAAGCCTCTTAGTAGCAGTAGTTCTTTCGGTTGTTAGTCCGGTTGACCGAACTACTGGAACTTTCAGTTGCGATATTTCGGTTCTAACAAAGCACCGAACTACAATTCCATTTATTTAGTAGGCCAATGGCCCCGATTCTGTTGTTCACAAACTAAACTAAATTTAAGTTCAGTGCATCTTTTTCTTTCTATTTCATTAAGAAAAGGACAGAAGATAAATATTAGTTTAGTAGAACAGTAGGAACTTTATACACAATCTTCTAATATATAAAATTCTCGTGTCACAGTGTTAGTTATCATACTCCTCCGAAACGGCTGGACCGATTTGTATGAAATTTTATATGCATATTCAATAGGTCTGAGTATAGGCTACTATCTATTTTTTTTTCAAAACGACATTTGCGGGGTCAGCTAGTTATGATCTAATAATATCCTCGTGTAGCGCACTTTGTTCCGCCAGTTACTCAACTGAACCGAGTGCTCGGCGCATCCTGGACAGTCACACCTAACACCTTATTTGACTGGCCAATTCTTCCCTTGCGGTGGTAGGACTAACGCCCGCCTGGTTTGCAACCACCCTCCCACCGGAGTCCGGCGTCAAGCAGCCTGCTGTGTTTCGTTGATGCGTGGGAGTTCCAGTGCCTAAAGGTCAGCGCAGACAGAAAGGAGCGCAGCGGAGAGGATTTTATTAAGGCACTCTGAAATCAACTTTAAAATTATTGAAGTAAACGCGCGCGTGCCTTCCCGCGTATCCTCGAGGACGCGCGAGCATTTTTTGTCAGGTTCAAGCATGTATGCACTTTATTTCAATAACTTTAAAGTTGATTTTCGAGTGCCTTAATAAAATCCTCTCCGCTGCGCTCCTCTCTGCGCTGACCCTTAGGTATCTTCTGGGCAAGCTCGTTCCATCATAGACCTCATCCATCGCTTTCCATCACGCGTGATCGAGGTCAAGAGCGGGGCCATTCAGCAACAAAAAAATAAAACGATTATTTATTATAACAACACTGGTCGGGACCTGTTTTGGCGTTCTCTTATTGTAGCTACTACACAGCTCAAGTGCGTTCTAACAACCTCAACGAGAGACGAAACGTTCTCCAATCAGATTCTTAAAGATCACACCTGGATTCCTTGAAGGGTTGGGCAGAGATTTACATTTTAGCACACCCACATTTCGCCATTTACTCGTACCTTTTAAGTCCCATGTAATATGGGGCGAGCCAGTTGCCATCAGCCGGGCACAAAACCAAACTACAGCCTGCTGCTGAGAAATTCCAGATGGTTAAACCCAATAACATTTCTCCCGACCTGCACCCTAATTGCGTAACACACTATTACTCTCAATTTGAATCATATTGCTGATCCATTGCTCCATATGTTCGAAAAAAAAAAAACAACCGACTTCCAAAAAAAAACACTACAAAGTGAAAAATAACTTTAATTTCGGAAGTCGGTGTCGCTGTTTGTGCATTGTCGTTTTTTGACACCGACTTCCGAAATTAAAGTTATTTTTTACTTTGTAGTGTTTTTTTTTGGAAGTCGGTTGTTTTTTTTTTTGTAAAAAAGTTTTTATTTTTCACTTTTTAGTGGTATCTACCTCACACAAATTCATATAACACTACTTGCAACAGGGAAATGAGGGTGTATAACGCTAGTTTACATACTTTTTGTGAGGGTGTACCATTATATACTGAACACATCTGCGTACCCCTTTAAAGGGTACAGGCGCGATGTTATGTTGTGTGATTGCGTAAACAATGGAAACATATGGGATAGCAGCAATCGCGGTTGATTTGCTGGCATTTATTGAAGAGTACCGTTGTCCGTCTCCGAAAGTCATCATCTCAAATCAGATCTTTACAAAATTTAAATGGAACCTTTTAGAAATACACATCTTTCAAACAAAAAAAGAATTTTGCAAATCCGTCTATAAATGGTGGAGTTATGCCCGAACCCGTAAAATACTTATAATTGAGTAGTTCCGATGGCCATCTGTGGTCTTCATCATCAGTTCCACTTCACCAAATGGTGCTTTCCGAGAGCAAATGCACGAGTTACTATAAAAAATACCCAAATCGCTATAGGTGTGCCTATAAAATTTGAGGGTTTCCCTCGATTTCCATGGGATTCCCTCATCAGATTCCGACTTGGTGACAATGGGACCACCTCGGAAGTATACCCTTTCAAACGAAAAAAGAATTTTGAAAATCGGTCCACAATTGGCGGAGTAATCGCGTAACAAACACACAAAAAAAAACACCGTCGAATTGATAACTTCCTCCTTTTTGAAGTCGGTTAAAAATGTGTCTGGTCAACAACGCAAATAACGCAATGAATGTTGTTGAACTGTCAAAATGAAACCCATTGCTACTGATAGTGTGTAACGCAATTACCGTCCTGGGATCGAACCTCATACTCAGCAGAAGCAATCGCGACCACTAGACCAGCGAGGCAGGCAGCTAGTTAGTTTCATAACGTGATAATTCAGTGTTAAGGCGCGGTCGCAGTCATATTGTAAAATACTGTGGTCGCAGCTCAAGACAAGGGTTACAAGGCTGCACGGTTTTGGTCAACACAGTTAAGCTTTAGGGTGTCCCCACCTAAGATGATTTTCAGTAGACTACGGAATGTCGACGCACAAAATATCGATAAATTACGAAGCACGTTACTGCGAAGCCACTACACTTCGACGCACGTTACCGCGATATTACTTGACTTCGTTGCACGTTACCGCGAAAGACTTTGGCGGCCCGTACACAGTCAATCTCGATCGCGATCCGCGGTCAAAATCAATGATCGCGATCCAGACTGATAATGTACGAATCGTGAATGTACGGATCGTGGATCGCGATCAGTGATTTTGATCGCGGATCGCGATCGAGATTGACTGTGTAAGGTCTATATTTTCGATTAGCAAAAACATTCCAAGTAAAATACAAATTTGAATTTCAAAATATTCGTATTTTACTTGGATTGTTTTTGCTAATCGAAAATAAAGACCTTGACGAGCAGTTTGGTATACTTAACTCATTTTCGGTCATGTTGTGAGTTGCATCCTTTTTGCTATCTACGTCCAAATGATATTACAAGTATTTTTATCTGTTCAGTGTAGAGCTTTGTGGGTTTGGTGTTGTAAAATAAATAAAAACAATTTAGGAGTTTTACTTTTTTATTTGTCTTAAAATCTATATTTACGAGGTCTCCATGGCGGTGGCAGTTTCCTCTGTGTACTTGCCCTTGTCTTTGCCGAGAGCTGCCAGCCTTCCCTTCGCTCTGCGGTCAAGGATGGACTTGCGATCCTTGTTCATCTTTAGCTTGACAATCACGCACTGTAGAAATAACAAAATTTTAGAACTGTGATAGGGACATCACTGTGGAGGATAAGAGTTAGGTGGGAGGATCAGAGCCATGGAAGTGTATCAGCAGTACCCATGCCCTTGCCATACATCGCAAAGCTTCAGTATGACATGAAGGCACAGTCTCAGGAACAGTAATATCATCATTTCAGATGTACTTTCATTATAATTTTAATGTAAACTTCTTAGTTGCATAACTAGGGTTGAGAATAATGTAACTATGTATTTGGACTGATTAACAAACTAGTTTAGAAGTTTGATTTTACTGTTTTTGTAGGCAAAAAAAACTAGTCATATTGTTATCATATTGCACAAGTTAAAAGTAATCTCATCTATACTATGGGTTCTTTTAATTATTTTCTAATTATTATTTGGTTAGACACACTAGAAGCTAATCAGCTGATGTATGTGTATTGTATAGCTTGGAGATATTTAATCTGTCCAGTTGATTCTTGAAGCAGTTCAGTGTGGGAAGCCGTCACAACATTTTCCGGGAGCCTATTCCATGCTGTTACAACTCCGTTAGATAAGAATTGCTTCAAGGGCTTTTTTTTATGAATTTTCCCATAGCTTTAGAGAATGCCCATGCAAATGCGTGTTTGCATTCAGTGTGTAGAGATTTTGAAGGCTGGGCACTTCGTAGTATTCTGTAAGTATCTAACAATGCAGTATTGCTTAACAATAATAATAATTGAAGTTGTAGCCGATACAATGTGAATACACATCTAGCCAGATGATAAGTGAACCTTATTGGGACAAGTATACAATATTTGCTGCACTAGCATTAGTAAATTCGACCGTAGCAATTAACATTGTCGGATCTACATTTTTGCAATTATGTAGATCTGACAATGTTACTTGCTACGGTCGAATCACAACAAAAAAAAAAAAAAACTGCCCTAACATCTTTATATTGATGTTGTGTTGTGGCTGATTTTGACAAAAGCTAAAACAAATGTATACCTTTGAAGGGTGGATGCCGACGTATGCGCTGGCACCGTTAGCCTTCTCCCTCTGGATCCTCTCGATGTAGACGACAAACTTCTTACGGTACACCTGCACTACTTTGCCAACCTGCTGGCCTTTGTAGTGTCCACGGACAACCTAAAACATGGTGCAAATTGGTTATTATGATGTTAATAATCGTGAAAACTTTTAAGTTATATCATATTGCTAAGTGAGAGCTTTTGAATATTGAAATGTGGCAATTTTTTTCAGGTTAGCCTGCATTGTAAATATTATTAATTTTGTAATGATACCAACCCTAAGTAATTTGGCAGCATTTGACCGAAATTGTTGTTTGATAAAGTTAACTATGTTGGTCAATGTGCTTGGTAGTCTGCCTCATCTGTAAGCACCAGAATTAACTTACTTTTGGGATAGCTTACTCAGGATGCAAGAGATAAGTGAGGTTTTATTTTTAGTTAAGTTATAAAAGGAGTCATCTCAAATTTATAAACCCAGATTTATTACAGATGACCACTGCTGACTAAGCATTATTAAAGGAAGGTTTTTCACAGTTCCTATTTGATGTAGTGTTAAGTATTCTATTAATCTACATTATAACATTGATTGTGCTGCTCAGATAGTAAAACAGGAGTTACTTAATCAAACATTGACATGCAACACCATAGATAGATGATAACCTGTGTTTAGAAGACACCAGTGCATGTTATTTTTTAAACTTTCATTACCATGAAAAGAGCATGGCATCATGTATTTTAACTCAAGTTAGGTATGGTGTTTTAACCACAAATATTCATGTCTGTAGTGCAAAAAAATCAGAGCCTTAGTTCCACCATGGTACAGACTAGCAAACCGCGCCGAAGACTCATATGAGAAAACCTCAAATTCGTCGGAAGCACGGCAGCAATCATCCGTAGTCTAAGAATGGTTTATTCATCATCATATTGATTTGCACATACAAACATAACCTAACAAATCGAATACAAGTTGATACAAAAGAGATTTTCAATGTTATCTTACCTGAACTTCGTCATCCTTGCGGATTGGCATAGACTTTACGTTGAACTTCTGTCTCAACTCCTTGGAAAGAGGTGCAGACATAAGCACTCGCCTAATATGTGAAGGCGCGCTGAAGTGCCTCTTCCTGTTTTTCCTCCTCGAGGATGTGACGAGCTTATTGTACTTCATTCTGTCGCTCTTCACTGAAAACCCAAAATACCACGTTTTACTTCACAGACGAAATGTTTAGGTTACTGTTTCCTGCGTGCTAAACGTCAAGTTGCCGCGGCGATTATTTCGATTAACAACAATAACTAAATTGAAAATATTCATCGTTAGGGATGGAGAATATAGTCTAAATAAACAATTTAACAATTTTAGTCACAGAAATAGGAACAAATACAGGATTTTCACGGATTTATCAACGTACCCTGAACAACTCGGGCAAAGAACCGAAATAAAAAGACTTTATATTAGTGTTGCCAATTCAAGAAACATAGAAGGTTTTGTCAAAACATAGTACGGTAAAAAAAATAAAACCGCTTTTAATAACTAACGATTATGAATGTCAAAATAAAATAAAATTTGTGTTAATCTGAATTACAGCTAAATCCATCGTAAACGCATGATTATAAATCAAAATCAAATTGAACATCTGGCTGAATAATTACCTGGCAACTATATTTTAAAGTAAAGTCTAGGATGTTTCTTTTTACGGAGACGTATACGTAAAAATACTTAGGAGTAGATTATACAACTTTATTTTTTGCCGCAACGTTGCCAAGGCGAAAGCGTCAGGATAGCCCGCGAAATTTAAAATTTCTTACGATTTTTGCAATTTGCTGGTCAGTAAAATATGATTCGCGATAGTGGCAAGTATTTACAGAATTATAATATTTAGAACAAGTAATACAAGTTGTTATGTTAGTTTATTCCTAAATGTCAATATTTCATGAAATAGTCATTCAATAGGATTACTTCATACTTGGTTTTAGAGATTTGTATCGATAACTTTAGTAATTATGATTCTGTAAATACATATTTGTCACGGTCGCGAATCATATTTTAATCAACGTACAACTTAATACTGACCAGCAAATTGCAAAACACGTAAGAAAATTTGAATTTCGCGGGCTACCCTGGCGCTTTCGCCCTAACAAGTTGTATTACTTATCATAATGATTATAATTCTGTAAATATATATTTGTTACAGTCGCGAAACATATCGCACCCCCGGTGCGACACTGTCACTTTTGCAAAAATGTAGTTTTTCAGGAGAAGCATTTAAAACTTTGACACCTCACAAAACAATGACTTATGAATAGGTATATAGATGAGATGAACAGTCAACTTTTAACTTTACTTTTGGATAAATATTAATCACTTTATATTGTAAAAAATATACTATAATATTTAACTCATTTTTGCAATTTTTGGCAAAAGTGACAGTGTCACACCGAGGGTGCGATATATTAATCAACGTACACCCAGACACTGAGCTGCAAATTTTAAAAATCGTAAGTACGAAAATTTGAATTTGGCGGGCTACCTTATCGCTTCCCCTTATCACATAATCCCGCAGCCATCACTCATAGTTGTACGTTGTATCACACATGCTAGAACGTATTTTCACAGCATTTATTCTACATTTGGGCCTCTTTTGCCACGCCCGACATGTTCTATTATCAACTACTATTATTTTATTTATTTACACATTTTGTTATAGGTACATATTCTAGGTATTTGGACAATTTATAGTATGCGTGGCAATGATGCGTGATAATAATTAATTTATCTGTGGCGCACTTTCCCACCAGGAACACAAAGTGCGCCAAAACCGGAACTATTTTATGTGGTCTGATTGTGTACAACCAGTGCTTAGAATAAGAAAAGAAGAGAGAAGCCATTTTTACCCCGAGACGTTTATATCCACCCGAGTCACAAAAAAAAAAATCAGCTGTTTCCTACATTTATGTTCGCTTAGCTCGCCAAAATGCAGGGAACAGCTGTTTTTTTTTTTCGCGATTTCAGGTTTGGCCCCATAGTAAAAGTTGTTCATAATGATGAGTGACCTCTGCAACGTTTCCCGCGCTCCGTCGCGTGAAACGTTGCAGTGGGTGATCCGCCTTACTCTCATAGTCCGATGAGACGCCAATTTTCGTGTATTTTCATTCAGAGCTAGGAGCCATAGCCGGCAACGGCATCGAGGACAGCCAGCACCCTATTTGCGAAACACACTATCGATCTCAATTCGAATCGTTTTGAAGCATATTGCTAATCCATTGCTTCATATGTTCGAAAAATGTGTCTGCTCGACAATGTAAAAAACGCAATGAACGTAATAGTGTGTTACGCAACTACCCCGCAGGTCTCAGGGCTACAGACCGCGAGCAACTTAGCACCCTGATGAGGAATACACTGTCAATCTAAATCTGAATAATTTTGAAGGATATTGCTAATCCATTGCTTCATATCTTCGGAAAAATTCTGTTCAACAACGTAAATAACGCATAGTATTAATATGCCCGACTATTTAAATTTTAAAAAGACTTCTGCAAGTACTTGTAGGTTATTGGCAAGAAAGAAAAGATGTGGCTGGCTCAAGTTTTGCGAGTCGCTATCTCCACGTTCTCCAGTTTCCCTTGTATGGAAAAAAATTAAAATCTACCGCAGAGCTTGCGACAACCACTCTCCCGATGTTTCTACCAATGACCACAGCACCTGGTTGGAAGACTTCATATCCAAATTAGCCCCCCCCTATGTTCCTAGCTCCGATTGCCTTCCCATTATAGATCCTCCTCCTACCACTTCCTCCGATAGATTTGATGACCTTTTCTCTTATTCAGAACTTATTTGTGCCTTAGATCATCTCCGGGATTCTGCTCCAGGGGTCGATGGAATACCCTACTCCTTTATTTCCAAGTCTTCTTCTAACTGTAAACTAATCTTTCTTAACCTAATCAATTCCTTTTTCGTTACTGGCCAAGTTCCAGAGTCTTGGAAATCCCAAATAATCATCCCAATTTTGAAACCTGGTAAAGACCCAAAAGATCCTACTTCCTATCGTCCTATAGCCCTCTCTTCGGTCTTGGCTAAAATTATGGAGAATCTCATCAAGAATCGACTTGAATGGATTTTAGAAACTAAAGGCATCTTATCCAGTTCACAGTTCGGTTTTCGAAGAGGTATGGGAACTCTAGATAGCCTAAGTGTCTTCATGTCTGATGTCCGCATTGCCTTTTCCAATAATGAAAGTGTTCTCGGTGTATTCCTAGACATAGCTTCAGCCTATGATAATGTCCAACTTCCAATACTCAGGCAAAAGCTGCTACAGCTGAGTATCCCTGTGAGGATGGTCAACATCATTTGTAGTCTCCTTATGTCCCGTTCTATTTCTGTCCGTCATCAAAACTACCTCTCCCCATCCCGTCTAGTGTGGAAAGGTCTACCCCAGGGGTCGGTCTTAAGCCCCATTCTTTATAATATATACACACATGATTTGGAGTCTTCAGTGAGTTGTTTCTGCAAAATCCTACAGTATGCCGACGACATTGCTCTTTACTTTAATTCAGCTTCGCTTTCAGATGCCTCATCTCGCTTAAATTCTGCCCTTTACTACTTAAACCAGTGGTTGACAGATCACGGCTTAAGTTTGTCAGTTTCCAAATGTAATGCAGTTGCCTTTTCTCGTAAGCGTAATATTCCCCTTATTAACCTCCATGTTGAAAACGAACCCATTTTGATCTGTGACAAAGTAAAATTTCTTGGCCTCATTCTTGACTCAAAATTATCTGGACTCTACCACCTGGATTACATCTCAAAGAAATGCGAAAGAGGTGTTAATGTCTTACGTGCCCTTTCTGGAGTTCGCTGGGGAGCTCATCCAACTTCACAGAAAATCCTTTATAACGCCATAGTTCGTAGTCACTTTGACTATGGAATTTTTCTGTTGGAACCATGCAACAAAATAGCCCTGGCCAAACTGGAAAGAATTCAATCCAAATGCTTACGTATTATCACGGGTGCTATGAAATGCTCACCTATTAATGCCCTCCAGGTAGAATGTTTAGAGCCTCCCCTTCACTTACGTAGACAATACCTCTGTGACAGATTTTTTTATAAAGTCATACAGAATAAATGTCATCCTCTTCTCCCTCTTCTTCGTTCACTTTGTCAGTTAATCCCAACATCTCGCTATTGGTCTCATAAAAATCCCCCACTTCTCGTTAACAGCTTCAATAAATTCAATAATTTGCACATTTCCTTAGTCCAGTTAGATAAAAATCCCTTATTTGAAGTAAATTTTGATTCCTTACTCTTCCAGCCAAAAGTTATTTTTAACTTGGGTATATCCAAACATGACCCTGCTGCTAATGTCAAATTCAATAGGATTCTGGCAGAGGACTGGCACGATTGGCTGACGTTATTTACAGATGCTTCTAAGTTGTCCGATGATAGTAATGTCGGATCAGCTGTGTGGATCCCAAAATACAAAATTATCCTTAATTTTCGTAGTCCTGCTTTTGGCACTATATTCACAGGGGAAGCAATAGCTCTTTTGGAAGCAGTCTCCTACATTGAATCACATGGACTCAACAAAAGCCTTATTCTCTCGGACTCTCTTAGCTGTCTACAGGATTTAATAAAATCGCCTTTTCGCTCTCGTCACAATTTTCCCCTTATTCTAAAGATAAAACAACTCCTGTATAGATGCCACTGCTTAGGCATAGAGATTGCACTGGCTTGGATCCCCAGTCACTCTGGAATTATTGATGATGAGAATGCGGATTCTATTGCTAAGCTGGCTACTCGGAATGGGGTCGAATCTCATCCGTCTTGTTATCCCCGAGATCTGCACTGTCTTGTTAAGCCCGAGATGATGAAGAATTGGAATGAGCATTGGCAGAAAACTCGAATACTGAAGGGAAGATTTTATGGCTCTATCCAACCATTCATTCCATCTAAATGTTGGTTCAGCAAACTAAAATTTTCTAGTAAAATAGCCACCTCTGTCATAATTAGACTCCGACTTGGGTTCGTTTGCACTCCAGTTTTTTTTGGCCAAAATCCGCGTGAGGGACTCTTCTTTGTGTGAATGTGGCCTGGAGGAGGGTACTCTGGAACACTTGTTTTTTTCCTGTCCTCGTTTAACCACTTCCCTTTACGACATACTCCCTTCTGATGTTCCCCGCCCAATTAACATTCCTTTCCTTTTATCTTTAGCCCATACTCCTGCAGTTAAAATCCTTTATAAATTCATTAGCATCAATAAAATCCAGCTATAGTTGATATTTCTATTTACTTATTATATATACTGAATGTTCTAACATTTATTTTGTGACGTTTTACATCTACTAATCAAAAATGTTTTGTCCTTTTTTAGCATGGGGATCCATGGATGCCACAGCTACAAACACTGATCAATATTGATGTAAAGTTTACGATCATTATTTTCTCATACCTTGACATTGGCAAAATCATCGAATGTTACCGATGGAGCCAGAACCTTAAAAAAATAGAATAGAATAGTAAATAACGCAATGACTGTTGTTGTACTGTCAAAATTAAAGCCATTGCTACTGATAGGGTAAACTTTTGCTAAATCAAAATTTTTAAGTGATTCAATTAAAAATTCTAGTAATAAAGTAAAAAACCACTTGGAAAATTATTAATAATGAAATGGGTAAATCGGTTAAACAAGATAAACAACTTGAGATTATGGTTGACAGTAAATTAGTTAATAAAGCTGCTGACGTAGCTGGGGCATTTAATGAGTTTTTTATTGCCAACATACCTGTAACCACGACTCGCTCCTTAAATTCGTCCCCGTCTAAAGCTGAAAACCTTTTGCATAGTAGTGCTAAATGTAGTCGCTTATTTAGCTTCGAACATGTAACCCCACGTGATGTAGTTAATGTTTTTAACACATTTAAGTCTAAAAACACCGGTGATTACTGGGGCATCTCCATTAAACTTTTATGTAATATAATAGGCATCTAGCTGTTACTTTTAATAAATGTGTTGATTTAGGAATTTTTCCTGACCTCATGAAGAGTAGTAAAGTCATACTTTTATCATTTTTATCTAAATCAGGTAATAAAAATGACGTTGGCAATTTCAGGCCTATTTCTATCTTACCTGCATTTAGCAAAATATTTGAAAAATTAATACTCAAGCGGCTGCTAAGACATTTTAATTTAAATAGCCTCCTTCATAATGAACAACATGGCTTTACAAAAGGTCAGTCGAACGACCTTTTAGATGCGGGTGTTACTTTGCTGAAACACATATTTAATGCATGGGAGAACTCGCAAAATGCTATTGGAGTTTTCTGTGATCTCTCCAAAGCCTTTGATTGCGTGCACCATGACAAACTTTTACGTAAACTACGTCATTACGGTGTCCAAAACGAAGCTCTCAACGTAATAAATTGTTATTTACATAATAGGTTCCAATGTGTAGATGTTATTGGTGTGAAATATTCTGGGCTACCAGTTCAGTTAGGTGTACCGCAAGGCTCAATACTGGGTCCATTCTTGTTCTTAGTATATATCAATGATTTACCTTTCTATTTACAGGGCATCTGTGACGTTTACTGTTTGCAGATGATACCTCTCTTATTTCTAAAGTAGACAGGAATAGACAAGATTTTGACGACGTAAATAGTGCACTCTCTATAGTTACGGATTGGTTTACGTCAAATAACCTAGTTCTCAATGCCAAGAAAACGAAACGTGTAAAGTTCGCCTTACCGAATGTTAGAAATCTAGGACCCAATATCGTCTTAGACAAAGAGGTGCTTGAAACTGTGGGCTCGGAAGTTTTTCTTGGAATAACATTAGATGCCAAAATTCAGTGGGGACCACATAAATCAAGCCTAGCAGGAAGGCTCATTTCGGCTGCCTACGCCGTCAGGAAAGTAAGACAATTCACTGACGTTGATACAGCTCGTTTAGTTTATTTTAGTTATTTTCACAGCGTTATGTCCTACGGTATTCTGCTATGGGGCAAAGCCGCTGATATACAAAATATATTTGTCCTGCAATAACGAGCTGTTCGAGCAATTTACCATCTAGGTGCCAGAGTTTCTCTTAGAGATTTTTTTTAAAGATATTGGTATTCTCACGGTTACATCACAGTTCATCTTAGCCAACATCTTATATATTAGGCAAAATATACACTTGTACACTAAAAACAGTGATATTCACAATGTTAACACCAGAAACAAGGACAAACTACGTGCTCCCTTTCACGGGCTTCATAAGGTTCTTATTTGTTGGGCTTGGTATAGCCTTTTATAATAAGCTGCCTTCTTCTTTGCTAGATTTTCCTTTTAATGCGTTTAAAGCTCAAGTAAAATCTAACCTTTGTTCAGAGGCATACTATTCCATCAACGACTACTTAAACGATAAGAATAGTTGGTCGCCCTGATTAACTCAAGACAATGTTTATGTTCTTTCTCCTGAATTAGCTTACTGACAGGTTATATGAGTTCATATAATGTTTTGTTTTTAGTTGACTGTATAAGTCAATTCAGTTTAATTTAATTTTAATTTATTATTGACATAATCTACTTATTTCAATGTTTTCTAATGAGTTGATTGCAACATATGTGGTTAGCTAACGACCTCTACGATTGATCACATTTATCTTGCCTGAGCAACCGGCAGCAAGTTCGTCATGCTCCCTTAGATGTCACTGCTTGCGGTAGAGTCGGGGGTCGGGTTGCCTCCTTCCCTCAAATATGGCGAGGGGGGTAATGCCAAATCTAATTTAATCTTTGCGTTATGCTCGTGAACGGGTGCTGCTTGTGGTGACTGGTCGTCTTGCTGACCTTGGTTTTACTGTTGTTATTAGTTAATAATAATAAAAAAAAAGTTATTACTTTTTTTTAAATTATTTTACTTCGATGGTCCTAGTTTACCATTCACAGCTATGTGAACTGAACCCAGTATTGCATACATATGTAAGCTGTCACGCCCTATATACCTGGAGGCTTATATTTAGGTAGCAAGTTTTTGTTTACATTTTTAATTTTTGCTTGAGTACGTATTGTTTTTATTGTATTTGTGGGTATATTGGCGTGGCAAGCTGACATAATTATGGCAAATAATTTAATTTAATGTTCTGTGTTCTGTAACGTCAATAACTTTGCAAACCTAGTATTGTGTACAATTAAATATTTTCTAACTGAACAGACAGCTGTGCTGCTGGGGAGTTTGTTGCGCCACTTCTTCTCCCCAGCGAAAGCACTAGGAAGTGGTGAAGGGCGGGCGTTTTGGGGGGACTGTCTTTTGTAATTGACGTTCAAAAAGTGCTGATTCTCAGCCTGGTTTGAATAAATGACTTTAGATTTTTTTTTTTTTGATAGGGAGTTGCGCAATTACCCCGCAGGTCTCAGGGCCACGGACCGTCAGGGTTCCAGAAAGGAATAATACCCACCTTCTTATAAAACGCGCCATCATACATACTCGTGTATAGGTATGTAAGTTACATAGGTTGTCATTAAATCTCCGGTAGATATTGTGTAGATCTACATAAGTATGTAGGTATGATACACTAAACGGAACATCAGTGGCACTACGAAAATCACCTTTTACTACTACGATATAAAGGCGCTGTCAATATCATTTTTTTACCACTGATTTGCGGTTTTGCGTACCTAGCTACAGCTAATTCATCTTTCAGGCTGTCCAATTGTCCATAGGTCTGCTACTTGATAGGTTCGTTTAGCGATTTTGACTTGGTGGTCCAAAATTTTATAATACTTCAAGCACATATCATGTACAGAGGCGTACTTAATGCCATAGGCATTTTCTACCAATCAACCTTTGGGTGATGCAGAGACAAACTGTAGTAGGTGCAATCATTAGAGGAATAAATATTTTAAATATAATGATACGCAGAAACCTATTTAAACTATAATTATATAATACGAGCTGCGCCCCGCGGTTTCACCCGCGTAAGTTTTGATCCCGTGGGAATATCGGGATAAAAAGTATCCTATGTGTTATTCTGATGTATCCTACTAATATTATAAATGCGAAAGTTTGTGAGGATGGATGGATGGAAGTTTGTTACTCTTTCACGCAAAAAGTACTGAACGGATTTTGATGAAACTTTACAGTAATATAGCTTATACATCAGAATAACATATAGGATACTTTTTATCCCGATATTCCCACAGGATCGAAACTTACGCGGGTGAAACCGCGGGGCGCAGCTAGTAAACTATATTACTGTAAAGTTTCATCAGAATCCGTTCAGTACTTTTTGCGTGAAAGAGTAACAAACATCCATCCATCCATCCTCACAAACTTTCGCATTTATAATATTAGTAGGATAGTAGGATATACCTAATTTTTTTTTTGTGGATGGGAAATCATCAAATGACCCCTCCCGCTCTGGGTGGAGCAGGAGGGAGTGTCAGACTCTTACTGACTAAAACCCACCCGTGTTCCTTCCTTAGCCAGTTAGCCCTTTATGTTCCGGGGCAGCGGTAACCCTTTCGGACAATCCCGCTACCCCGGCAGGATATATACCTAATAACAATAATTTAATAAATCCTAATTACGTATAAATATAAGCTCAAATAAATAAATGAAAAAAAAAGAAATAAGACAAACAATGACAAAATATTAGCGTTGTGATGATACTGCCAGCTTTTTGCGAAAGTGCTCGCGAACCTTAACTACGAAGTACTATTAGGTATTCTGTGCCTAAATTTAAAGGATAATCGATTGGTTGCCATCCTGATTTCCTCAGGGTGCGCATTCCACAACGAAGAAGGAAGAGTGAATGAAGTCTGTGCGATGAGTGGGACATTGGAGAAGACGATTGTGTGATGAACGTAGATTTTTATTGTGGTTGTCGCAAATGTACTGAAAGTGGGGGGCTAGATAACCAGGGGAAGAGGGAGAATCAAGAAATGAAAATGGTAATCAGCGCCTTTAGCTCTCTGCGCTGGCGTATTGGGTATTGTTGCGTATGGCGTTGGCGTAAAATTTTATACCTACGACGATGGTCAGTGTCAGTTTGTAGGTTAATATATTCTAATAATAATATATTTAATAAAAAACGTTTACAAAAGGTGTACATTTAACCAAGAGAAGTAAATTTTCAATGCAATTAAAGTGCCTAAATATTAACCTAAAACTAAAATATATTTTTTTTTTTATAAAAGGTGCAAGAAGTGATGGTTCGGAATTACTAAGTGTTAAGCGACCCGCTCGAACTAGGTTTATACCTGTGTTGTATGTGTATATCCGCGAGCGTAACAATACAAGTATGACTTTACAGAATTATAATCATTGAAATCATCGATTACCCTCTTACTAGTTAACTTAGAGGGCAGTATTGAAGATTGTAATGATACGACGCTCAAAAAATTAATTAAAATTCTCAATACGTTAAACACACATAAGTGTTTCCTTACAGGAAATTATTACCCCCTACCCACACAATCTAAAATAAAGACCGCTGAAAGTCCTGACCCACTGCATTCGTCTGCAAACTGAACGAAACTCGGTTCCCTCTCCTTCAGATTTTGTTTCATTCATAAACAACCGGAATCGTTTCAGGTCGCGGTTCGCTCCTACCGAGTTACCGGCTATCGGATGATCTGTTTTCCGCAACAATATTGCATCTTCAGCGTTGGTCTTATTTGTCAAATACTTGAACCTGAGAAGGTTTTCTTTTAGAGAAAAGTCGTTTCTTTACTGAAGGTATCTATCTACTTATAGAGGTTGTGGCGTCAGGTATTGTGCATTTGTGAACGCACCTTAGAATACGTGGCGTCGCCTGTATTGTTTTAAATAAGTAATTATAAGTTAGTTAGGAATGCACCCTTGTTAAGTGGCAACACGAAGCTACGATCCGGGGCGCTACAGATAGATTCCTTATAGCGTCCCCTCGGCCCTCTCTTGCTTGCCAACCGTCACGGGACACGGACTAGATTTTATGTCATTAGTTTATTTTGTCGCTGTTAGTTTTAAATAGTTATATCTACTACATAGTTTACCCAACTGTAAACTATAATACGTGTGTGACAATTACAATATATTAAGTATAAGTTGGGGTTTCATTTCCGCTCTTCGATCACAACTTCACCTTCAACACGCGTAAAGGAGACAGTTAGAACACCTTCCACTATGTCTCCAAAAGGTTTTTTATTTAGTTTTATAGCTGCTGCATTGGTTTTTTCTTCAGAGATTGGGTTTAAGCACTCAACCTGAGGTTCTAGGTTCATTTCTGACATGCATTACAAGAAAAGCCATTATATTTCTAATGCTTTTTCCGAGTGTTCATTTTGCTGACTAAAGGTAGTAAGTACTTACGCTAAATTCACTCTGATAAGCATGAATTTATAAATGAGAAAGGGAGATAAACATTCTATTGTGAATGCAAAAGACGTAAACGAGGGGGAGATGTATTCGGGTCGCATCGTAAGGTAAGAAAATACGAATACTTAGGTATCTATAGCACAGATCCCATTCCACTTCCCCTTGCAACCGATATGAATCATCGCGGAATCCATGGCACACACTATGAGCCCACGTCGGCGTCGCCAATGTTTACAGTAATTGTGTCGCTATCAATTTACCTACGACCTTGTGACCTCTGAGTCGGCATCGGGTGGCATCGGCGTGCCCAAGCCCAACCCGGCACAGTGCGTGGCCGACTAACAAAACAGAGGGAGCTAGTTGCCCCCTGAACGCATGTCCGAGCCTGCGCAATCCGAACACGTCGCCCGGGCCTTTCAGTGAATGAACTGCGGCCGCGGGGAGCGCACGCCTGCCGCCCGCCGACGACATCGGACCCCAAAGAGCCTGATATGAGTGACGTTGAGTGGTGTGCGTAGTGATAGTGTGATGGTACGCGCGTGAGTGACGCTATGGCCGCGCGCTCGCTGGAGCCCGGCCACCACCGACTATGTGCGGCGTCGTAGGTAAGCGTTACCCGGGCTTCAAGGTCACCCCGTAAACAATTCCCTGGTGACACCCTCCAGTTTCCACACCATGCTGAATCTGCTGCCATTTTGATTGTCCATCACACCCTGAGACGACTTGTGGCTGTCTCGGAGTGCTTGCCAACGTCTTAATGGCAGACGATCCCTGCGAGGACCCCACGTTGTGTGCTTTGGTGGCCGTTTTTAGTCGCTTAAATGTTGTTGTAACGAATGTTTTAGTTCAAACAAACCTTTCCAAATTACCACTACCTGTGAGAAAAACCACAAAAATCTCCACAATCAATTGTAACCTAAAATGTAAAACGCCTTCTTTCAAAGTGATTTAGACGCCTACAGATTACTCCAAAAGTAAAAACTGGAGGTCCATTCAGCTCAATTCTCACATACCATCATCAGAATGCTACAGAACTCCTCCAAACCCGAAGGTAGTGTAATTAAAACCATCGCTGGAATCTCATTAGGTGACAGACTGCGAATCAATGATCGTCAGGGGTCCTCGTATCAAAGTGTATGAGAGATAGGAGGCTGGGGAGCCATCACACTGAAGCGAAGGTTCTTCCATTATCTGTAACATCTTTTAACGATTGAACTAGCGAGGATTATGCACCGTAGGAGGCCGAAGTTGTGGAGACTGGTAAAAGTTTCAGAATAAGATTGCACGAGGTGATATATCGTCTTGTTATGTCATTATATCGGAGTATGCAAATCTTTGTGAGTCTGGGTATACTTTATTATGTTATTGTTCTATTCGTTGAGGACTCCAGATTTACACAGAACAGACTTTTTTGTGTATTTAGAATTTTAGATTTCTAAGCAAATCGACGACCCCTTATTATCATGGGGCGGTAGAATACCTAAGCTGCATAGAACTTTCTGGTGGTTCATAACCCAAAAGGTATATAACAATAATTTTATTATACCTTTAGACTCGGCATTGAACGAGGAGTCAACTTCTAATATAATCGAAGTTTTTCGGTTCGTCAGATCAAAGGGGTAGCAATCTGTCACATTTTGCATAGCGAAACATACGACCTAACTGAAGATTTCATAATTTTTTAAGTCACCTCTTTTAATAATATTAATATTATTATTATTTGACCTCTGCCTAACCGTTCTGGGTTATTGGCGTACTGTTATGTGTCTATCCTATGTACAGTGTACCTACTAAATATTATTTTGAGTAATTACTTGATTTTCTTGATCATGTACGAATATGATAGTTATAAGCCCCCTTAATGCTTGCAAACGTTGCTGTAAGTTTAATTAGCGTATGCATAACTGCTTAGCCATAATTTTTTGACGTGTAAGTTTGTCTCTTAACTTTAAGCAATATTTTGAGAGGAAAGTGTTTACTGTCACCTGCCATTTTTTTCAGACATTTTTTTATTTATCGAATACTTACTTTAAGATACGTCTATAAAATACAGACCCGTTGACATGCTTTTCATCTGACGAATCGAATTTCACGTCTCCTCATATCGAGGATGATATATTGGAGCTCAATTTTATAGCCTCAAGGTTTTCAGTTAGAAGACTTCGCTTTTTATACCTTATCGAGAAAATATAGTCTGGATAGCTCGTAAAAGAAGAATTTCGATCCTTTAAAATGATCAGAACGATGAAATTTCATTCATAGACCGCTTTCGGTAGAATTTAATTAAATGTAAAACGCCCTGTTAGCAAGAATGAAGAATGAATTCATAGTATACAAGCAATTAGAGAAAGATTGGGTGAATGAAGAAATAATATAATAATAAAAGCTGAAGGGAAAAAAATATTTGTACACAGGAGGAAAACCACGGAGATTTAACAATGAACAGGGAACGAATCATTTTGAAGAAAATATAATATTGTGACGTTATGAAGGAATAGAAATAATTTTGGGACAGAATAATATTAGAAGTAAAGATTCTGCTTTAATGTATTGCTTTAAGCCCGCTGTTGGTAAGTATTGGTTTACTACTAATCTCTTTAGGCAGGCACCTATTTCATTTCTTTTTTCGCGCTTGAAATATTATTTTCTGACAGTAGAGAGGCTCAAAATTAAGAGATAAGTACCTAAATCAAAGTTGTTTAGCTAATCCCAAAATTAAAGTGAAGGACGACACGTGAGACTTTGTTAAAGTGAGTTTTATTAAAACAAATTACGTGTAAAAAACTATATTTTAAATCCAAATGATTTCTCATTTATACTGCATAGGACCATTGCGAATCTCAAATGCTACACTCACGGGATATGTTAGATACACTTATTTAAATTTAGGGCTGCTGGATTTGTAAATAGGTACTTGTAGCAACATTAAATAATAGAGAGGGGCTAAATAATAACAGCCGCACGAGCCGATTAAAGGTTAAGCTACACTTGCCGCGGTCGGTTCGTGGATGGGCAACCGTTGGTCCCGGCCGTCATTTGTAGATCTTTGACAATCGTTAGGGGCATAGTCAGAACCCCAAAAGTTTGACTACCAGTCTTACCAAGGGGTATTGTGTTACCAAGTCACTGGGTTGTGGAGGTCAGATAGGCAGTCGCACCTTATAAAATACTGATACCTATTCAGCTGCATCCGGTTAGACTGGAAGCCGACCCCAACATATTTGGGAAAAGGCTAGGCAGGCAGGCAGCAACAATAAATAAGTAATATTCTATTCTATTTAAGCACAGCTACATGAAGTGAACAGAGCGTACTCATTAGCATCACCATAAATTCATCCAACGATACAGCAGACCTAGTTTCACAGACCAATTGCCGCCAACCTCTGATAATGACACAAAGATTGCAAAGCGTAATTGCACACCGCTGTACTTTCCCGTTGAACCCAGTCTGTTGATTAAAGTTTTAAATAACGACTCTTTCGTCTCGCCTCGCTTCGCCCATCTTTCCTCGTTAGGGACGATCACTTTGTCTCGTGTAACCATCCTCTTTTAATTATGGCTGCCTAATTAAAGCTAAGCATGTGACGTCACTTTATTGACGTGCTGGCACGAATATGTTTTAATTAATTTGTTAGGTGTATTCATTGTATTAAAATTGGTTGGGGATGGGGATAAAGGTATCATCATCATCATTTCAGCCGAAAGATCTTCACTGCTGGACAGTGGACAGAGTGAGTGAGTCACCCAAGGGGTGACTTTTAGCCTTCTAATAAGGCCCATTATGAATTACCATGTTACTCTGCCGTATGTTATCATTGGCAACACGCACTGGTCAAAGATTTCGTCTTGAGACACTGCGGTATGTTGGACGAGAAGATATTGCGTAGCTTCCCGAACGCTGCCCAGTCGAATCGGATTCGATGATTGACCTCTTTCTCGAAGTTGGACCTACCTAACTGGGCAGTTTTTCTCAGGTAAAAATACTCGTCCACGACTTAGTGAAGCGTAGTGTAGCGTCTCCGATCTTTATGGGAGTGGGTATTATTTGGGCATTTGACTTGACCTTCGTTTTGTCCATGTTCATTTTAAGACCCACTCTTTCGGAGGCTCTACTGAGTTCATCGAGTATTGTACTGCGATCTTCCATAGTCTCAGCCATGACTATGATATCGTCGGCAAACCGAAGGTGACTTATGTACTTGGCATTGATGTTCCTTTCCAGTCCAGAACCTTGAAGACATCCTCCAGTGCAGCGGTGAACAGTTTCGGAGAGATAACGACTCCCCGTTACACCTCGTTGCTAAAGCCTTTGTGGAATTCAGCTTGTTCGGGAGGCAAGAAAGGAAGTCGTCAAACCTGCGCGCGGGACGTTCGTGATGACTCCATTGTTATATATGTTACACTAGATTAGCAATTACCGCACCAAGGCGTTGCCACTAGACTGATGGCCACAGCCATCAGCGTAGCTAACGTCAGTTCAGTGCTCTGTGTGACGCCAAACGAAGTCAACCGAGTGACATGCGACAAAAAATTTCGTGAAAGAGTGCGATTCAAGTTCACAAAAACATAATAAATTAACCGGAATTACTTTCCACACGTGAATTCATTGTCTCTGTGTTTATATCAACGTAAAAACGCAATTAAATGTAGAATTTTGAAAATTAGGTTCAGTGTTACCACTAAAAACTTAGTTTTAGTTTGCCACATTTGTGGGAGTTTTTAATTTATGGAATAAGTGATTTTAAATATTTTTTAATAATAACAACGTAGCAGGGTGCCTAAAGATGCAGCACGCTGTGAAAAATGGGAGGAAATAATCCGTTTGCTAAGAAAAGAGACTGACTGGCTACCTACTAAATCATTCAATTTCATTAATAATAAAGAAAAAATGTTTAATTAGAAAATGTCTTAGTTATTTTCATTATTTATAAACTTCTATTACACATCCAATAAAAAATACATAATTTAAATATTTAAAAAATAATTTAACTTAACGTATAACGCTTTTTATGGCTTAAAATGTTGGGTAAAATTTCGCATGGATAGGCAACCCCATCCCGTCATTGCATGTTTATATTGCGGTCTTTGTCTAATCTAAGCGACGGTATTATTCTTACGACGAGTGTAAGTGAGACAGATATATGTTTACTGTTAAATGTTTAGTGGTTTCAAAGCTACGTCGTCGCGTTTAAAAAGTGGTTACACTTTTTTGACACATTTTATTGAGGTTTGCTTCTCTAGTTATTTAACTCAATGGATGACTCTTGAAAACAGCTTGTAGACATGGTTCAGAAGTGAGTTGGGCCTATAATTCTTAAGAATGGCATTGTCATCGTTTTTAAAGAAAATTATAACCACACCTCTGTTTCATGCCTGTTGCGTTTTACCCTCCAGTATGACGGAACCAAACAGCTTTTGAAGGGCTTTAAGAACGGTTTTCCGCCGGCCTTCAGGAGTTCGGTCGAAATTCCGTCATCACTCGGCACTTTATTGTTTTTGAGCTGCTTTAGAGCCATCCCAATCTCGTACAGGCTGACGTCCGGGATGTCTTCGGTATAGTGTCGGGTCAATCTAGCTCTTAGATCATTTGCCAGATTCGTAACGCGGTTACTTGTTGACGTGTATAGCTGTCCATAGAACCTCTCGATCTTTTTCAACAGCTCAGGTTTGGCGGATACAATCCCGCCATCATCGGTCTTCAGTTTCATATGCTGGCTCTGCCCCATAGACAGATCTCTAGCAAAGAACTAAGAGCCTTTATTCCGCTCTATCGCGTCTTTAACACGGTCTGTATTAAAGCGACGAAGGTCGGTTTTCAATGACTTAGCGGCCGTGTAGCTGCCGGTTATTGAGCGTATCATCTCAAGACTGCAGAATCATCTCGCGCCTCTCCGTCATGAGCCGTAAAGTAGGATCAGAGAGCCTCTTTTTTGTATTTTGTATGGACAGTTTTCACGAACCCATCGTTATAATCGTCCACGGAGCTCCCTAGGCACTCAAAATTATTCTGAAGTTTGAGCTGAAACTCTCGGGGTTTTGGACTTGGATCGGCGCTGGGCAGAGCGTAGATTTCATCAGTCGAGATCTATCCAGCTTGATATTTAAGTTCACCTTGTGCCTCTTACTATGCGGTGCTCACTTTACCGCGTTGATCACAGAGACATCATTGAATACTTGCATCGACGTTGACATAAAAATAAATAAGGTTAAAGGTGTCAAAATCCTGTTCCAAATCTCATTTTATGTCCACACGGTTTTGCATCGGGCAATTCTCGTAATTTTAAGAGCGTTCACATTCTAATCTCAATCTCAATCTGTCAAAAATACCTCTGAAATCCATACATTTTTGACATTGATTGTCGCTGAGATGAGATTACGACTAGATTTAGAACGTTTTCAGTTAAGGAAATCGGCCTTATGGAATAATTTCCTGGACTTAAAACTGTGTTTCCAAATCATCGCATATCTGCATTACGGATTCCTTTATTTTTGACGTAATTACATAAGGTAACTTACTCGAGACGACTCGCTCAATTTGTTTGCGAAATTAAAAAAAAAAAAACATTCTCATTGTAAAGAATAAAACCCATTTAAGTGTACACTTAATTACAATATCTAAGTCACAATTTCACGAGAAAAAACGCTGTACCATCAAAAAGCTCATGAAATCCTTATGAATTTCGAATAAGCGACCGCCCGCCGTAAGTAAGAAACGTCAAAATTTTAATGAGATGTCTTTGATGCCATAACGGAATTTAATTTGGGGCCTTACTTTATTATGTTAGTCATCAAAAAGATGTTCGTTGGGCCAGAAAATTGGGACCCTCGCGCGCAAAGGACGTGTGCCCGTGTACTGGACCACAGCTTTATCTTTTAATCATGTTTTTTTAATGACTGTGTGGAAAGGGACCCCTGAATTTCTACCCCTATAGCCTTATACAGAATTGTGTATGGTAGAATGTAATAATTACGAAGTAGAAAGTAGAATAGTGGCTCCGATTCTGTTGTTCACAAACTAAACTAAATTTAAGTTCAGTGCATCTTTTTCTTTCTATTTCATTAAGAAAAAGACAGAAGATAAATATTAGTTGAGTTCTGTCAAATTCGTCAGTGCCTGACGTAAATTGACGTAAGTATTTTTAGTAGCCAATTTTTTAATCACGTCTAAACTTGTCTATGGATTATCTAATTTGACAGGACTAAACTAATATTTATCTTCTGTCCTTTTCCTAATGAAATAGAAAGAAAAAGATGCACTGAATAAATTTAATTTAGTTTGTGAACAACAGAATCGGGGCCAGTGCTTCATTTAGTAAGCTTATTCAACTCTTGATGATCTGTGGGTTTTGTAGGTGAGTCACCACGACTTCGCCAACGTTACGTTTATTATTTAGTCAAAGTTATTTTTTCTAATGGCGCGTAGGTGCAGGATTCAGGAATCACAAATTTCTGGCCTGGCCACCAAGTTATAACTTGGCGCACGTTCGACTGCCCCGTTGGTCGCAAGCGCGACTGTTGAGTGTGGGGTACTGGGTTAGATTTCCGGGTCGGGCAGTGTTATGTGTGGGTTTTTCTATTACGATTTTTTTAGTAATAGCCCGGAGTTTGGAATTTGGCGGTGTGATACCTCCGTGTCTCGGAAAGCACGCTAAGCCTTTGGCCCTGAACCTGATCTCTCTCCGGTCGTGTCAGATTGCCGTCCCGTCGGACTATGAGAATGAGAGAAGAAAGAGTGCATTTGTGCACTAAACCTTAGCTAAGATTGGTCGGCATGGTCGAAATTCAGTCTGGAGGACTATTCGGTGTGAGTTATTTAGAAATCTCTCTTTTGCGAACTCAACAGTCTTACAATTCTTATGGTATCACTGTGGATAGTCACAACGAAGCTTAACCCTTTTTCAGCAACAATCATAAGCAAAAACCAACCCTCCATGGTCCTGTTATCTCTACCCAACATTCGTGATCCTGCCCACTGATGATTTCGTCACGTGCCGGTCGCTACGATACTGAAAATAATCGTGGTTCTGTTTACCTGTAAATCTGACCTTTTTCAAGTAGCTCCGACAAGGGTAGGTAGTTGTATTTAATTAGGAATTACTTAGCATTTATTGATTCGTTCCCAGGCGAACGAAGCTTGGAAGAAATTAAGGAGTATTGATTGAGATGTATCGTCCCTCGTACGTTGCTAATGGCTCGATATTTATCTGCTTGAGTGTACCTATGTGTTGTGTTTATATCTTTTACGATTCTCTCCTTTGCGTCTACGGTATTACGGGTACCTATAGTGTACTTGTGTGTGTGTAAGTGATATACGGGGATAAGTGTTCTTGGCTTGTTCGATGGCTATAAGAATAAGGATGGAGGATCAAACAAACGATGGATGAACTGTGTGAAAGGGGTGACTACCGGGATGATGGCTAATAGAGAAGTATGGAAGGTATAGACATGTTGCGATGACCAGAAACAAATTGGGATAAGGGCAGGCGAACGATGAAGTGTTCTTGTGCGTGTGTGTGTATCAAAAATGGTGGTATGGCACAGTCAACAGCAAAAGTAGATGATGAAAATCAGATGTTCTATACTAATGAACGGAGTTCGCGTCAGAACTGTGGCGTCGAAGTAGTAAATGTTTTGTATAATTTACAATCACATACTTTTGAATCACTTCGACGCCACACAGTTCTGACGCGAACTCCGTTCATTAGTATTGAATTTCTGATTTTCATCATCTACTTTTGCTGTTGGCTGTACAAAGAGAGCTTGCGATTCACAAAAATATTGAGATTTAGTAGGTATTGTGTAACAAAGGTAAATTGAATATTGATTCGAGTTTTTTTATTTTGTGATATTGTTACGTATTGCAATTGAAATAACAATCAATTCGCCTTGTGCTATATGGGACTTAACCCCGACTGTTCCCGACATAAGCTATCGGTGCGACCTGTGATTACGTGTCTGGAATTGGATTAAGACTGAGAAATAAGTTGCGTAAATTACTCGTAAGCTCTCAAAGCCAAGCCAAGTGTACCTTGAAAACCATAACTAAAACATATTGCTATCTTAATTACCGTCGAAAAATAGACGGAAAAATATTAACATTCATTCATTCTACTAGAACAGCGCTATAATTGTATGATACACTTTCAATCACGGTCCGAAAGTTTTTGAAGGCAATTGCTAATCCATTGCTTCATGTGTTTGAAAAAGTCGTCTGCCCAACATCGTATTTAATGCAATGAATGTTGTTGAACTGTCAAAATGAATTTCTTAGGAAATAAACAGTACCTTTGTACTCAAATTATAATTATGTCATATCTTTATGTACTTTACTGTGTGTACATAAATAAATAAATAAATGAAGGTTATGCCATTTTAAGTGTCGAGATCATCCCGCAGGTTCAGAAGACATTTCCAAAATGCTGATCTTTTACTGCATCAATTTGGAAGTTCCTGACTCCGTCTCTTTCTAATGTTTTATGTTAGTAAAAGAAGGATTACCCAATGATTCAGGGCCACACTGCCCTACATCAGCATAATAAATTCAACCACCCACTCAAAAGGATCCGTGTGTAAGAACATAACATTCACCTTCTTGGTCTAATAATAATTTTATTGGCTTTCGCAACCTGCTAACATTTGTATTCAGTTGGCGCGTTCTTCATAAAGTTGTTGACCTAACCCTTCTGCCTTCAAAACCTGTGGCCATTTTGTTTTATATAAATGTTGCTAATAACGTTACTTTTTAGCGTTACGTAACGGTTTTATTGTAACCGTTTTTCTTACGTTACGTTATCGATGGAATTGGAGTTAGTTTTTATTGTAGCGGGAAATTGGAGGAGTGCTAACGGGTTGGAAGAAGAGTGTTTTATATTGGGCATTACATAAAATGAGAAGTGCGAACTCTTTTCCGCGAATTTTCGAATAATGAAATGGAGTGGTAGGGTTTGGAATTGTTTTATATTGGGCATGGAAGGAACTGTTATTGTTGTACAAAAATACATATTCGCTATATCGAAATGTTGGTAGGTACATATTTATAAAATGTTACCTCATTTAAGTCTCTTAGGTATGAATTGCTGTGGTTAGAGCCGGGGGTGGTCTTTTTCCCCAGAAACGCTCTCGCCTGTTTTATTTCTGGTAAATAACCATAAAGCAATGATTTTTTCAGAATAATAAATATTAATTATTTGTATATCATTAACTTTCCTTTTTGATGATACATTATTTTCATAAACACTAGACCCTTAAAAATGCTGATTTAAACCGCTGCCAACAGAGGCCTAGTGTACAAATTTGGCAACTGTTAATGAAAAAAGAAAAATATTGGGACACAGTATATATCCTTCGTATTCAGTTTATGAAATATCTTTTAAATTGGTTCAATATTGGAGGAGGAAATAACCGAGAGCCATACCTCAAATTATGACTTTAAACTTAGGCTTTTTCAAGTCTCTCCGACTGGTGTAGCTTCGAGTAAGTAAGTTATTTCATCACCACTGCTCTCAAAAAGGCGAAGGAAAACATTGTGAGGAAGCCGCCTATCCTATATCGAATACATGTGACATTGCCTAAAAAGTCTTTTACTTCAAAAACAAATGAGTTCGCTTCATTCACTTGTGCGGTAAGGCCTTTTGTACACAGCACGGCTTCTTTATGGCGTATAAACCGCACCGTAGAAAAACCGTATCTGTGTACAAGCCTCCTTATTAATCCATACAACACTGACAGAGTGCCTCACGGCGAATAAACCGTAGTTTTTCACGGCAAGAAAAACGTGTGTGTGTACAAAGGACCTAACTACAAATCCCCAGAATGTTAATTCTTACTCATGAAGTAAAACCATGAATTTTGTATATTATCAGAGAGCTTATATGGTAGGTAGTAGAGACTGATTATAAAATATTCCGTGTGTAATTCACGTTGTCACGTTGATTAAAACATGAAAGGCGACGTAAAGATGTGTGGAATGGAGGGTATTTTGAGATTGACAGCGTTCTTTGTGAATTGTTTGTTGTTATGAAGATTGGGAGGTGTAATATATCTTGGGTGTAATGAGATAATTTAGGTAAAGTCTTATTAATATTATTTCAAGTTAAACAAATATCGACTTTATTTTAATGACTTTTAAGTTGATTTCAGAGTGACTAGCACTATTGAAAAAGATGTTAAAATGCTTGAATTTGTAGGGTAAACTGAACTTTATTGTGTAGGAATTAAAGTTATTTTTCCATTAATTAATATTTGTTTACATTTCTGGCAAATAAATCGCGAACGCGGTATATTAATATTTATTTTTGTATTTTATTATTATTTTCGAGATATTCTTATATCTTTATGTTGCATCTGCCATGTTTTGTCTTTGCATCACCCACAAGTAAACTGCCGATCGATTCTGTAAAAATCTCACAGTGATAACTTAGGTGAAGTGAGCGTGAAGTGAGCTAACAATAGGGACAATACCTAACATCAAGTGGAATGACAGCTCACTTCACTGACGTTTTCACGGTGAGATTTTTATAGAATAGCACTGCTGGTCGAAAATGCCTGAGGCATTAAGTTTTATTAATTAATTACCTACCTGCGCCCCGCGGTTTCACCCGCATAAGTTTCGATCCCGTGGGAATATCGGGATAAAATGTATTTTATTTGTTAATCCAGGGTATCAATTATCTGTGTGTCAAATTTCATCCAAATCTGTTCATGATAGTTTTTGCGTGAAAGAGTAACAAACATCCATCCATCCATCCTCACAAACTTTCACGTTTATAATATTACTTAGTATTGTATACAATACATAAATAATTTGCTAAAGGGAAGGAACGTCGTTCAACTTGCCCGGGTCGACGGCGCGTTGTGTTCCACGCGCGCCTCTAAGAGATGTCAGCACTAACTGACGGGGTTCGCTAGGGCCGATGCCTGCAGGGTCGCGGGTTGTTCAAAGAGTTACAGTGGCCCCTGGCACAGGCAACTGAAGGAACACGAGTGGATTTTAGTCAGTAAAAGTCTGACATGAATAACTTCTCCCGCTCCTCCCACAGCGGGAGAAGTTATTTGATAATTTCCCACCCAAAAAAAAAGGGGAAGGAATGTTCGAAGAAGTTTCGAGTATAAGTAAATGTCGATGGTTATAAGTGTTGGGGAAGATCAAAGAACCGATAAATGGACTGTGTGAATGATGATATGTTTATAAGGGGGGTGACTACTGAGATGATGATCAATAGAGAAGTATGGAAGGAAAAGACTTGTTGCGACGATCACAAAAAAAAATAAGGGCAGAAGAATGGTGATGAAATAATTTAATTTAGTAATTGGAGCCCGTTGTTAAATAAAAACAGCCGCACAAGTCGATCGATCAGGTTAAGTATCACTTGCCGAGGTTGGTCCGCGGATGGGTGACCATCTTAGAACACTCCATGCCTCGAAAAGTTGATCCCGGCTGACATTCGTGGATCTCTGACAGTCGTTACGGGTCGTCAGAAGCCCGGAAATCTGACAATCAGTTTTACCAAGGGTATTACCCATTAATTGAGTTCTGAAGGTCAATAGGCAGTAGCTCCATGTAAAATACTGTTATTGAGCTGCATCCGGTTAGACTGGAAGCCGACCCCAAAATAAATGGGAAAAGGCTAGGCAGGCAGATGATGATTGCAAGATGGTCTGTAGTCTGTTGGTGAATCATTCTATGCGAGTCTGCAATACTTTATATTGCAGTGGCTACTAGCGAGGAAGTTGAAACCATGAAAGTCTCGTATATGTGTCTTTTTTTTATTTTTATTTTTTTGTGGATGGGAAATCATCTAATGACCCCTCCCGCTCTGGGTGGAGCAGAAGGGAGTGTCAGACTCTTACTGACTAAAACCCACCCGTGTTCCTTCCTTAGCCCTTTGTGTTCCGGGGTAGCGGTAACCCTTTCGGACAATCCCGCTGCCCTCGTATATGTGTCTGTACCCGAGATAAAATTAAAAATTGTCACGCGCCTGTATTTTCACCGGTGTCCTTAAAGTCAGCTGTTGCATTACGTCACATAGGAACATCAGTACCTCTTAATCCTCTATTTGCATATTTTACATACATAATATAATCAGCCTATAATGCGGAGACACAGGCCTCCTATCTTCGAAAGGGAGTGGGCTATAATCTACCACGCGGGCCCAATGCGTGTTGCATATTGAAAAATATAAATACAGTTCGGAAACATGGTTAATTCTAATACAACACACAATATTTATAGACATATTGGCACCAAATATACTTAATTCTTTCTATATTGGTAACCCGTGGGTGTGTGAATCTATCCTTGTGATCCAATCTGTCATACAGAGGACTTTGACCTTCATGTGTAACTGTGTCACTCAGATGGATGGATCAGTTTTCGATGTAGCACCTGGTTCTTATTACTGTTATGTATACTAATATTATAAAGAGGTAAAGTTTGTAAGTTTGTATGTAGGGGGTAATCTCTGGAACTACTGGTTCGAATTGAAAAAATCTTGTTGTGTTAGATAGTTCATTTATCGAGGAATGCTATAGGCTATATAACATCACGCTACTAACAATGTTGCAAAAACGGGAAAAACCTTTTCCGAGCTTCCATTGTGTGCGCTGCGTAAACGGTTAAAGACACGCAAAAATAATGTATGACGGAATTATTTCCCCTTAACAGTTCTAAAAAAAAGTCCTCGATAGCATATGCCTATCTTATAAGGTTGACTCACTATAACCTTTTTTATGGCAGTCAAATTTGCTCTAAAATAATGCAATATTTGCGAAGGTGTTTTTATAAACATGATCTATGTAATCCTTATCCAAATATATACACACACAAGTATTTAATTTTGAACAAAATTGGCCTTAACATCATTTGATTTCAATGAATATCTTAGGAGATATCATAGTTTTAAATTAATACTAATAATAAAGCTGCCGAGTTTGTTTGTTTGAAAGCTCTAATCTCTGGAAGTATCGATCAGATTTATAAAAATCTTTTTGCATTTGTTAGCCCAATTCTTGAGGAAGGCTATAGGCTTTAAACATCACGCTAGAACCCTTAGGAGTTGAGCAAAAAGAAAAAAGTCAGAAAACGAAGTAATAGCGCAGGCAGGCGATGCGCTGCGATGGGGTGGGTCGGGGGAACAAAAAATTACACGCGGACGAAGTCGCGGGCAGAAGCTAGTTTGAAATATTTAAGAGAATCTACGGTAGTATGTACGGCACTGCTGATTTACCTTTGGATATACATTTTATCTAAACTAATATTATAAAAAAGGAGAGAACAGATTTGATTTTATACAAAAAATCAAATCTGTTCTCTCTTTTTTTTTGTAAAGCTTTTACGCTAAAACGGCTGAACGGATTTCGATGAAATTTAACACGTTGGTAGGCCATGACCTAGATTAGGACCTAGGATACTTTATAGCCCGATATTTTTACGGGATCGAGACTTTGCGGGATAATCCGCGGGGCGCAGCTAATGCTAAATTAAATCCATAGGTTCAAATAATACTTTGAGAATTGACACTGCTGATGGAATCGCCTTCATGTTTGGTAGTACTGAATGTATATATAACCTGCACACCCTAGGTAGTCAGCTGTGCTACTACCGCGCTGCCCGAAAATGAGCTATTTTTATAATAATAATTTATAAAACTTTGTGCAAGGTACAAAGGCGGACTTAATCCCTCAGGCGTTCTCTACCAATCAACCAAGCCAAGGGTAGTGGAGAGATAGTTTGGCAGGTGCATTTTTTGTGAGTGGAAAAAAATGTATAAAAAGGTATCATAATTATAATATTCTTCAAAGCTTTGTATGGTTCTTTTCTCAGAAGAGCGTCTGAGACTTTTATCTGCATGAGCCTCATATGGCCTGACCTAGATAAGACCTCTGAATTTGTTTCGGTCTTTCTTCTTACAACTCATCTATTTTTTTATGTTTACGTGAAAGTGTTTTTTTTTACCAATTTACAGAAATAAATATGTAATCTAACTGGCCAGTATTGTCCCACTGCAAAGGCCTCCCTCTCCCTTTTCCATACAATTTTGTCTTTTGCCAGTCCTTTCTGTAGGATTCAAGCTCCTCCCAATATCTTCGGCTCAGCCTGCCGCGACGGCTTCGTCCGTTTAGTGCTGGGACCCAATCCCACCGATCGGAATAAATATCATTTATCATTTGTTGTCATGCTTATCCCCGACAGTTCTATTGTCGAATGGGGTTTGGGAATCAATAATGTAGGTATGTCACAGGGTTCTTTGAGAGAGGGATCATTTGTGATTCTAAAGTGCTTTCTTTTTATCCGTTTTTGAATACCTTTGTCAAGAAAACTGTGTTAATGTGCTTTGTAATTACAAACTGTGTTTGTTTTATGGAATACCACCTATGGGTGTGGTAAAATCAAACTAATTGCATTTTAAAAACAACTTCACATTAGTAACAAAGGGATGTAAATATCTGTCGCAGCCAACTGGTTTAATTAGCAGTTTGGTTAACCGCCTACGCCTATAGCCTGTTAACTAAACGGCGGCCGTTTAACTAACGGCCTCAGTGATATTTAATTATAGTCTAGTAACCAATCACGCGTCAGCCGAATTGGTCGCAGGAACTAAGCCAGGGCACCCCGACCAAATGAGTTAGGTTAGATTAGAACTGTGATCAACAGCGTGCGAGCCGAGAGAGTGAAGCGAGGCGAGCACTACTTCCAAAGGTCAGGCGGTTAAGTAAACGGCTAATTTAACCAACTGGTTAACAACCAACTGGCTGCCAACTGGCTGCGACATATCTACAGGGTCAAATTAAATTAGCTAGCGAAACTCCACGGACGTGATGGCTATTGATATCTAAATACGACCACAATTTTTTTTTGGGTCCTTGACCGCTGGTGGTGTTGTTACTTGAAGTATGAGTTGAGAAAATCAGTTTTTTTGGTTTTGTTTTGACGTCATCGATACACATTACGTTTTTAAAGTGATATTTTAAGTAAATACTGCGGTTGATGACCCCAAAAAAACCCACCAAATTAATTTATTTTTTGTTTGATTATGTTTTGATATCGATGCCATCACGTCTGCGGACATTTTATCTATATCTATACCAAGCCAGATATCCAGATAGCCAGATATATGCTATGCTATCAATTTAATTGGGGTCGGTGCAACATGCCATTTTTGTTCCATACTTCTCTATCATCATTCATCAGACAATTTATATCGATAACAAATAAATATCTAATTGCCCACCTTAAAAAAGAAATGCAAATGTATACACTTTCCTGCTAATTTATATTTGATTGTATCTGAAGGCCAATTCTCGTAATTTAAAACGTTCAAAATCTAGTCGCAGTCTCATCTCGGCGACAAATAAATGTCAAAAACTTGACAAAAATGTAGGGAAATTATAGGCATTTTTGACACATTGAGTCTGAGATCAGACTGTGAACGTTCTTAGAATTACGAGAATTGCCCCTCTGATATGTATGTCTCTGGTGTACCTACTGTGTGTCTTTTGGTCAGTGCTAAATAAATGTATTTCTTTCTTTCTTTATATAAAGAAGATACCTAGTGATACTGTGTTGAAATGTAGTTTCTAGATTACCCTGTGGAAAAATGGCGGAGTTTTATTATTTACTATCTTCTGCCCGTGGCTTTGTCCGTGTAGATGTCGCAAAATATCCCACGGGATCGTGCTACTGGGACAAAAAGTAGCCTAAGTCCTTCCCCAGAATACCTACCAGAAGAATTTTACCGAAATTCGTTCAGTGGTTTTTTAGGTGTGAAAAGGTAACAAACATCAGCAGTGCGATTCTGTAACCATCTCACCGTGAAAACTCAGGTGAAGTGAGTGTGGAGTGAGCTGTCAGTGTCATCCTGATGCTAGGGATTGATACTCTTGACAGCTCACTCTAAACTCACTTCACCTAACTTTCCACGGTGAGGTTTTTACAGAATCGATCGGCTGTATATTAGTCTGTAAATTCGAAAGTAAAGTCTAGTTACTTTCGAATTTATAATATTAAGCATGGATAAACCACGTAAAAAGAAAAATGGCCGGTTTTCCCCCATTTATCTCTCGCTTTAGATTAAGCAATGTATTCTGTTTAGTATGGCGGGCCTAGAGAGATTAACTGAGACGTAATCCTTTAAACTCTCCCATACTTAATAAGCCATACATGATGGAGCAGAAAGTTAACATGTATAACTATTGTATAAGAGCTTTATTAGAAGGAATTTCTTAGCACTTTCGTAGAATTGTTCTTAGATAATCACTTAATATGTTCTCTCTACTGGGACTCAAGGCTTCTCTTTTTTTGAGAGGCCGTAATCCACCACGCGGGCCTAGTGCGGGTTGGTAGACGTCACGTCTTCGAATTTTTTGGTCCTCGTGTTTTCTTCCACCGTTTTGAGAGCAGCGGTGATGAAATAATTTACCTGAGTTCGATAATTTGTCTGAGTTCGAACCTACGACCTACAACTCGTAAATTGCGGACTTTTACCACTTGGTCACCACGGCTTCCTGACTTGTTCTTGATCTTTCTAAAACTATCACCTTAGCGCAACAATTTAAGGTGCAATTTGTAAAAACATTTTTCAAAATTAAACCTTGGGGACAGGTCGATCGATAAATGATTTTATTTCTGTAAGTAATTTTAATTTCGATTACTTTTACACGTCAATCATATTTAAAAAACTAGATGAAGTCGGCCTGTCCTATCTGACTTCTGTGAAAAGAAAGGCCGAATCAAACTCAGAGGACACAGTCTCTTTTAAAGTCCAGACATAAGCTTGGTCAGAAAATGTGAGGACCATGTAGATTAGTGTCTGAAATGGACGGTCTTACTTTTTGACCTACGACTTATTTAATAACAAGATATGCCTTTAGTCGTTTTGGAAAATAATATCTTAGAATAGAATAGAATAGAATAAGTTTTTATTTGCTTAGAATGTAGGTACATAAAAATAAGTTGTTAAATTATATAATAGGATCCATGTAGTACATTCTGCCTTAATATAGCATGCAAATGTAATAAAAAGTAGTGGATTATAAAGATATTACAAAAAATTATCATTTAAGAAATCCTACACAGAATAATAACATCTTCTTCTTTAATTGTGATACCTACATCATTGCGATAAAAAGAGAAGCTAGAAGATGCAATTTTATTAAAATCTATACAAGTACATAAAATAAAAGTGTCTGTTTGTAATGTCAAAATAACAGCGTTTTACTAAATGCAACAAAAAACAATTTTTACTATTTTTGTCTGTCCGTTTGATCCGGCTAATCTCTGAAATGGCTGGACTGATTTTGACGGGAGTTTCACTGGTAGATAGCTGAACTGTGAGCTGTGTGTGTGTGTGGGTAGTGGTGTATGTACTTAGGTAAGACCTTCTAAGAAAAAACATTTTTAAAGAGACATTTTGGTCCGACATTCATACATTAATTTTTTTTTTCATTCAGTAGCGTGGACCGCTAGTCTTACATAAAGTATAATTCGTTTTACTTCATGTAACACATGAATAAAGGCATTTACGCATAACTCAACATACGGCGACGAAAAACAAGCAATACCATAAATAAGCACTCTTATTTGAATGGAAATGAACGTCAAGGAGCCTTTTACAACATTCTTATGAAAACAACACACATAAAATGCCCACGCACAAGCACACACACACCCTTACAACTAAATTTTCATGCACACAATCAAACATATACACATACAAGTACAAATAACAAAAGAGATAGGTATTCAGGTGGATCACACTAATTCTATCGGTGGTTTTGACACTAAATACATAATTCAAGAGATACAAAACACATACTCACATTGACATATTCTAATAAAACTAGCCTCTACTAGGATTCCCTCTGTTGTGGAGACACCTTCGTCTTACAAGATGACAAGATAATACAGGGTGTTAGTAGAACGCTTCCGAAAACGAAGACGGGTGATAGGGCTAGTGATTCTCAATACGATACCATCAAAAAACTAAAAAAAAAAAAAAAAAATTTACTATTTTTTTTTGCATTTTTCGTACACTATGCTGTGAGAGTAGTTAAATGAAACCATTATTTGTGATTAAACTCATTTTTTTCTTTACTACTCTAACAAGCAATGTATTCGTAAATAAATATCAGCTGACTCGCGCATGACCTCTAAGTTCAAAGTGCGCGCGCGCTGGCCGCCAGCCGTACGTACGACGACCCCAAACCACGTGACGCGCGACGCGGTGGCGACCTTAGGCATACTTTGTAAAGCGCCGCCAAAATAAATAAAAAGAAACATTACAGAGGCGTCAATAGTTTTAAATTGATGCATTGTGTCTTGCATTTAATAACAGTTTTGTATGTAAGTCGATAATCGATAGTGAATGAAATAAAGTAAAAGATCGCGACTTTAACCGTGATAGACTAAAATTTTTTAATAGCGTGTACAGTTTGCAGCAACTAGCGCGCGTGAATCAATTGAATTTGGACTTTATGTCAATGTAATTAGAGTCACATTGATATTATTTATTGAATTAAATTAATTTAATCTAAGAAACCCGTTAAATCTTATTTATAAGTTAGAAAATGAAGACAGTTAGTAATAGTTATAAGGCATAAGTACAATGTACTAATAATTAAAATTAATTGGTTTCTGGTTTCAAAATTATTCTTTTAAAATTTTCTCCTCTGTAATTTGTTGATCTTTGCACATCAAAAGACACCGTGCCGCTATGTGACTCCACGTTGCCGCATAGGCGGCGTCCGCGCGGCGGCGGTATCGTTTGTCGGCCGACACCACACGCAGGCGGCGTGTTTGATCTTCATAGTACTTCTTTAATAATCTAGCTAAGTAGCTAGTTAGTACTAGTTAGTTCCTTTCTGACCGTTTCATGAGCGAACGTGCTTTACGTTTAATCGATCGATCGAGCTATTGAATTGTATTTAATACTGTTTTGTTAGTTTAGTTACCTTAGTATTGTTAAATTTTTAGTGCTGTTTTATTGATTTTAGTTATTATTTTTTGTTGTATTAAACAATGCCTGAGGCATACGTGTACAGTGCTCGTGATTACGGCAACATGATGATCGGGAATGTGACAGTGCTGATGAAATGCGGAATAGTGAGCGTTTTTAATAAACTACTTGTGTTGAGGATCCTACACTAATGCCTCGTGTTCACGGGTCAACACAGCGACGGACGGGCCCGGCTTTGAATTGAAATGGATGGAGCGCAGGTCGAACCATACTTCATAAGATCGCAATGGATTTATACAGGTACCTAAAATGCCTGTCAACTTTAATGTTTAACAGTGGGCTACGAATGCGATTAAAATTCATAATTTTGTGAAGTGTTGTAGGGGTAGGTATTTTGAAAGGGGTGTTTGTAAATTCCGTATAAATAAATCCCGCGACTCGGCCGTACGGAGCGCTCGGCGCCCGCGTCGACTCGTGGGCGCGCGCCGCCCGGTGGCGAGACGTTGCCATGCGTGTCAGTGACCTCACGTTTTGTACGGTTTCCATTGCGTGCTTACGAAATGTGAAGTCTTGAAAATAACCAATTTAAAGCGAAAGGTTATTGGTATCCGTTTGCATTTGGGTTGTATATAATCTACGTTCTGGCTTAGGAAGCGTTCTTCTTACACCCTGTATAATAGGTGGGTACACATACATAGCATAAGTCGGCAAGATTTCTGACTTATTTATAATAGATCATGTAAATGTCTTTATATTGGCGGGGAAGCAGGCGGCTCAGTAGTCACTGACGCCCATGGACATTATACAATTTATACAATACCACAGGTGCATAGATCTCAGAGATAAAGCTGAAATGTATTTACCAACACTCAAAACGGAACATAGCAACGCCACTTGTCGGTTGAAATATTTACGGTGTTGGTACTTTCAGGACGAACCATCACAAATTGCTCTATTACTAACATGTGACATGACTTAAAGTGATTACATGATACATAGATGACACTTGCGTAGTGCAAAGACGTTCATTTCTGGTCTGCTCACCAAACTGTTGTGTCGTCAGTACACACACCCGTACAGAAGCACGTACGGTTTTATCTCGCTCACGCCTCAAGACATTAAGCTAGCTGTAAAGTTTATTGTTTGTTTAAATTTTCATGAGGTCCCCGCCGCTGTTAGCCTGCTTTATAATGTACAGGAGCCTTCCAACGTTTTCATTGTTGGTCTTTAAGTGCTATGCGTGAGCGTTGCGTGGTACTTAATCGAAATATTTATTTGTTATTATCAAGTTTAAGGAGCGATTTCTCTTTCTTAACAAATGTAATCGCGGTCGTATCTTTTCTGAGGGCAATCCTCGTAATTTTAAGAACGCTCACAGTCTGATCTCAGTTTCAATCTGTCTAAAGTTTTTGACATTATGTTTCTTACCGACATGAGATTGCGACTAGATTTTGAACGTTTTAACTTACGAGAATTAGCCTTCTGATTTCGAAGCGCATTTTTCATAGTTTAATTAAACTACTACTACACGATTAGACCCTATCACTCTTCTGTTGTATATTCAATTCGTTGCTATTAGGTTGCTGCTGTCGGAGGTATAATAACTGAGAACGGACGTGTAGTTTCAACTTGACGTGCTGTTAAACCACTTCCCCTATAGTGAATCAGAGGGTAAATTCTCTTAATTTTAAGAACGTTCACAGTCTAATCTCAGTTTCAATATGTCAAAAAATACTTCTAATTTCCCTACATTTTAATAAGTTTTTGACATTTGTTTGTCGCCGAGATGAGACTGCGACTAGATTTTGAATGTTTCAAATTACGAGAATTGGCATTGACCTTTTTACGCATACGAAAGCGGTTTGCAAAATGCGAAAGTGTGTCTGTCTGTCTGTTACCTCTTCACGCTTAAGCCGCTGAACCGATTTAGATGAAATTTGGTATAGAGATAGTTTGAATCCCGGGAAAGGACATAGGATAGTTTTAATCCCGATATTCCACGGGATCGAAACTTATGCGGGTGACACCGCGAGGCGCTGCTAGTAATAAATAAAAAGAGATAGTTCGTTATCTTTATTCGGCAAATGTACCAGGAACCTAGGAGACGAACGGGTGTTACAGAGGATAAATGTACATTGTATAATGTTTTTCCTCTTAGCAATTGAACTGGGTTGTTGAGGATGCTACTTCTACGATTTACGATTGTAGCTCGTGATTATGTTATAAGCTTTACGAGTATATTAGCGAAGTTGTTTTATTATTTTTGGTATTATGGGTTTTAATTACTAGCGGGATTGAGACTGTGGTATCAAAGTATTTCACCGGTTATCTTTTTATCTGGAACAGGCAGCAATATTGTTTGGCAGTGATCAATAGGTGGTACTTCTCACTAAAGGATATAGCTAAATTATTGTCCCAAGCATGTACAGTAATCGCACATTAACTCGTAATATTTAAGTATTCTTTAATGAATTATTTAGCGCTTAATAATGTCCTAGAACTTTCGTGAACTGTTAAACATAAAAAAGTATCTTAGTTGCTTTTTTTGATTGTTGACATGACAAGTTCAAGAGGAAATAATACAGTACTGCAAGCTAGGGAGAATGAACTTGAATGTACTTTTCCAGAATGTCAAATAAAAACTGTACTTCTATCGATTTTTGATAACGGGTATCAAATCAATTTATTTTCTGAAACTAAGACGTGGCAATCGGAGTTTTTGGCGGGAATTCGGTGTCCTGTTTAGTTGCTTGTTTTCACAGGGTTTTGATTAGAAAAATGGGGTTGTTTTTAAAGTGACAATCGACTCTACTCAATTCCACTTTTTTCTAATCAAATTCAAATAAAAATAACTGAAAGCTTCGGAATGTGCTTCTTCTTACGCTAACACAGATTTGGGCGGGTCACGCTACAACGCAACGCATTGCAAAAATCCTCCTTCATCACTTTCATACATTTTCTATGAACCAACGGACACTACAGGAGGGCTGTACCGCACTTTTTGTATGAAAATGCGTTACACTGCGGCTCATTGTCAGTCATTTTGCTGCGCGCTTGGCTTAGCAAAGAGGTTACTGAAACTGTTTCAATAGACAAAAAAAACATACAGAACTCTATCTAAAGTCAATCAAGTGTAACACTGTTTCAGTCATAAGGTGTATCGGGGAAACACACGGAGGTATGGAAATTAAAAGTGCATGTAAGTATACAATATGTAACATAATTAATGCAAAACCTCATACACCCTATTTAAAGTAATGAGTTACAAGCATAATACAATGACCAAAACTTATATAATTTATAGCTAACTATTATTATATTATTAAGAAAATCGTGTTGCACCTCAGCATTAAAATATGCATTTGAAATTGAGTCTTAGTACTTTGAAATAAGATTTAATTTTCTTTGGCTAAATTGGCTTACAGTATGGCAAAATACATAATTTTAAAGAACCATTTTACTATGGGACCAAACCTGAAATCGCGAAAAAAAATTAGCTGTTCCCTACATTTATGTTCGTATAACTCGTCAAAATGTAGGGCACACACGCCACACACGCGGGGGGGTAACAGCTGATTTTTATTTCGCGATGAGTACAGTAACCTCTTCAGAGGCTGTTGGTGTTTTTCCAATAACCCAGTGTAAACGGATTTGTAAAATTGTTTTTTTAATGGGTATGGTATCCCTCAGGGGTGATCCCATAAATTTATTAACTTTGCTTGGGTAGTTTTTGAGTTAGCTTCAATAATATTTTTTTTGTCACTTAGTTCTATATTGATGATGTTTCAATAGCTTCCTGTCACTGATGTTTATATAACAAGTAGTGTTATATGAATTTATATCGGTTAGGTTAGTTAGGAAAAAGTTTTTATTTTTCACTTTTTAGTAGTACACACGGCTACACATCAAGCTATACATTCCCAGTTTTAGCTGACCTCGCATTGTATAGGTTTTTCGTACAATCAGAAGTCAGCTTATACTGTTTATGTATAGCTTGATGTGTAAGTAGCTGTGCGTAACAAAAAATAAAAACATTTTGCGGTTGTTTTTTTTTTGTAAAAAAGTTTTTATTGATTTCATAATACGAACTTCACGATATGGGTGTAAATAAATCAACCTAAAAATAAGCACATTGTATCTGCGTCACACACAATAAATAGCGATTGACGTAACGTAACGCTATAACCGTTATTATAGTTATCTGGCCCAGTTACCCAACGGTATGGGACACTTCACGCACCCAGGGGATAGGTCACGTTTATAAATAGGGGTAAAAAAGAGGTAGAAGTGCACCCTTTGTGATTCTGTAGGGTTGGAGCTATTCTTGTGTATGTCATTGATAAAATGTTTTAATTAATTTTATAAAGTATGTAGTTCAAACTGTTCGCAAATTAGGGTTTATTTGGCTTTATTCTAGTTATAACACTCCTGAGGGCAATCACTTTCAAAGGACAGGTCCACTCAATCTTTGTGATTCTTTCCTCAAAAGAACATTTCAGACATCGATCTACACGGTCTTCACATGATCTGACCAAGATTATATCTGGACTTTAAAAGAGACTGTGATTTTTGACAGATTGAGACTGAGATCAGACTGTGAATGTTTTTAAAACTACGAGAATTATCCCGCCTCTGATCTCAGTCTCAATCTGTCAAAAATACTTTTAGTATCCCTGCATTTTTGACAAGTTTTTGACATTTGTTTGTCGCCAAGATGAGACTGCGACTAGATTTTGAACTTTTTAATTATGGGAATTGGCCTTCAGACTGTAAACGTTCATAATTCGAGTTTTGACGTTCAAAAGTGCCTTTTATTATTTTTTTAATACTTCAAGCACTTAAATACACAGAGGTGGACTTAATGCCATAGGCATTTTCTACCAGTCAACCTTTGGGTGATGCAGAGACAAACAGTAGTAGGTGCAATCATGAAAATTGAGGAATAAATATTTTAAATATAAAGATACGCTTACACCTATTTAAACCTATAGCCTATTAGCCATTTATGTGCCTATTTGAAATAACAGCGTTGAATTTGAATTTAAGTTACGAGACGGCACGGCACGGTTGGCGCAATAGATAAGCGATTGTCTGCTGCGCTGCGTGTCGCGGGTTCGATTCCCGCACGGAACAAATATTTGTATGACCTACAAGTAATTGTTCCGGGTCTGGCTGTTTGTGTGTGTAAGTTTAAATGTTTGTAAACGCACCCACGATACAGGAGTAATTCATAGTGTGGGGCAACGTATTTAAAAAAAAAAAATTGCCCCTCTGGTATATGTATGGGTGATTGCAATCTGTTTTTATTAGTACAGGAAAGATAATGCTGCTTAATTTGTTAAGGCACCTCTTATTTTAAACGGCATACGCTGTTATGATGTATATTTACACTAGCTGCGCCCCGCGGTTTCACCCGCGTAAGTTTTGATCCCGTGGGAATATCGGGATAAAAAGTATCCTGTGTGTTATTCTGATGTATAAACTATATTACTGTAAAGTTTCATCAAAATCCGTTCAGTAGTTTTTGCGTGAAAGAGTAACAAACATCCATCCATCCATCCATCCACACAAACTTTCGCATTTATAATATTAGTAGGATAGTAGGATAATATTCATCTTTTAAATGGAAGAAAAAGAGGCATGGGGTCTACATAATATATGTTGTCATGTGTATATGTCTGTCCACATCCTCTACACTAAAGTATATTCTATAGAATTTGCAAATCCCTTATAAAGAATGTACCCCCATACATTTCCATTTGTCTCGTCCCTTTCCCCTGAAAAAGAATGTAAAGTGTATTTGTCTTGGCATCTCTTCCTTGAACTCTGTGTTATTAGTACTAAGTGCATTGCTAGTAGACATTTTGAAAGCGGAGATTTTTAAGGATGAGGGCAAATGGTTCATCCAATAATCCACAGTTGTAACTCCATAACCATTGCCAAATGAATTTAGTAATCATCTCATAAAGACAGCTATAAAAAGGAATTTAGTCAAATTTGGAGACAGACTATGTTAAAATGTTCCATTTTAACTTGCGACACACAATGTAGATGCGCTTTGTTTCAAGAAGTTTTAACATAAAATTAACATAATACAACGAAACCAAGGGACAGAAATTTGTGGAATTTTCTATTGTGTACTATACAAAATACAATACAGGCTAGTTAGATGCAAAAAAAAAAAAAAGAATCAAGAGAAGAAAATGTTAAAATACTCAAAACGAAGTAACCATAACTCCGTGGTGGTACAAGTTCTACGAATTTCATATTTTGTTAGTGCTACGGGTTACGAGCGGCTACGGCGTAGCAATATCGTAGCGGAAATATGCATTTATGATAATTACGTGACTTTTCCTCACAGCTGCATTCAAACAAGTTTAGAATTGTAAAATATTATGCTAAATGCGAATGGAATAATTATATTATTATATAAACCCAAGAATTTGTTGCTAAATGGTTGTTTCCGGTTCAATTAAACGTGATTTTACACGTAGCTGTGTTTATTTTTGTTTGTAAATAAATTTTGTAAAGTCAGGGTTTATTGTTTATCAAATAGACTCCCAACTTAAATTTACTGTTTATTTAAAACACAACTATCACTCTTCGACAGTTGGGTGAAATGGCTATAACATGACAAATCGGTTGTCTCATTTCAAAATATAGTAAGGGACATTTAAAAAAAAAATCGTTTAATTGCATAATCTTGATAACCTAGACTAAGTTAGCAAGATTATGCAATAAAACGATTAAAAAAAAATGCCCCTTACTAGGTTTTGAAATGGGACAGCCGAAATTGACGTGCCAATTTGATAAACAATTAATTTCCCTGACTGTACATTATCTGATACTCGGTACTAAATTTTTTATAGGCTCTCGGACTATTTATTACAAATATTGCAAAACCAAAAATAGCCAAATTAGTCCAGCTGTTCTCAAGTGTTGCACTTACAAACTAGCAGTATTTAAGGCTTGTTTCACACCAGTGGCGAAGGTACCACACAACTCGATTCCCGCCGGCTTCCCTTCGAAAATTCTGAACACAACCACTCTATAGTCAATTCATCATTGAAATATAATGAAACGTTTTACTGACTTTTTTTTTTGCTCCGGCTTACCTCTGTCATAAATTCACCCTTCGCCACTGTTTCACACATACCACAACCACAACCAAAGGCCCATTTCTGTATAATAAAGTACCTAAACGCAATTTTGTCTATGTTTGCATTAAAAACGGTACATTGCAAAAATGTTATTACAACTTGGTTACAAAAATTTGTCTTATGATGACACAGAAAAGTTACTGGTTGTCTATTATTTTTAATTCAGTATCATGTCCTATCATTAGTCGGTTAAGTTACTCACTAATTATGTTTATCATCAACCTTAAGAATATTAATGTAATAAGCTAATTTGCACGTATAATACCTGAGATACAGGTTTATCCTAGTTCAGGTAGATCCCATTATTAATACCTACCGCTCTAGTTTAATAAATATTGTAAATATGCAACATTTAATTAATTAAATAAAATAATACATAATACAACAGGCGGGCGGGCGCTAATTTGTATGAAAATTAATACTTAAATTTACACGGACCACATTTTGCCTTCATTATCGACCGCGTGTGTGATACTCACCACATGGCAGCCACGTCGCAACCACAACGCAACCACAAGAACAACCGCAAGAAGCCGAAGCGAGACTATTCACACGACGTAACCACAGCTTGACCACATTTTGTCGCTGCGATATGGTGTGGTTGTGGTACGTGTGAATGATAATGACCCCTTTTAAGGATTAAAACGATCAAAATGTAACGGTGTAAGTATATGTAATGAATTCATGGTTACAATTTATATTCGTGCCACCCTGTAGAATAGATAAAAACGCTGGCAACATGTAACTACAGAAACAGCTATAGTTAGCTTTTTGTAAGCTGATATTACCTAAATTAATGTTGACCCGTCAAACCACTTTATATCAATTATCATGGCTATAGGTCGCTGGGTGTCACGGATTATCGATGGACAATAAACGACTGGATGGGAATGATAAAATAACGGTTTCGTTAATTGTGTCATAGACAATACAATATTAGCAGATGTCCTGATAAGCTAAGGATTTGACCTTAACCTTTTCAGTTGTCTGTAGATGGCGATAAATCTTTTCAGTAAGGTATTGGTACCATCGGATTGTTAGCCAACCAATTTTAGTATATCCAGCAGTTCGTTAACATATATTTATTTCTGAACATGACACGACAACTTATACTTATCCACTCGTATTTTTTCCTCCACATGATCAGAACAGAAGGGTAATTCTCGTAATTTTAAGAACGTTCACAGTCTGATCTCAGTCTCAATCTGTCAAAAAATACTTCTAATGTCCCTACAATTTGACAAGTTTTTGACATTTGTTTGTCGCCGAGATGAGACTGTGACTAGATTTTGAACGCTTCAAATTACGAGAATTGGCCTTCTGATATCGGTTGTTTTCCAAAAAAAAAAAGAACAGGTACCTTCCCGTGCCTACCTTGCACGTGTCGTGTTGTTGACCGTTTAATCAACACACGCTACGATAAATCTGAATTTAATAGAATAGATAGGATAGTAGAGTTAATTATCTTTTACTGAAGTCTGTCAGTCTAATGATACTGACGCACTTTTTATACCGATTTTATTAAACTGCCCCGTTGGTCTCGTTGTCGCAAGCACGACTACTGAGCGTGGGGTCCTGGGTTCGATTCCCGGGTCGGGCAAAGTGTTATTGAGTTTTTACATTACGAATTTCTTAGTAACAGCTAGGAATTTGTAAATTGGCGGTGTGATACCCCCGTGCCTTGGAAAGCACGTTAAGCCGTGGGTCCTGCGCCTGATCTCTCTCCAGTCGTGTCGGGTTGCCGTCCCATCGGACAATGAGAGTGAGGGAAGAGGGAGTGCACCTGTGTCTGCGCGCACACTTGTGCACTATAATATCTGCGTACCTGGCTAATCTCCGTTGACATTGGCCACCGTAAGCGAAATCGGTCGGGGAGGCTATTATTATTAAACTGTGTCTTCAAACTTTGGAAAGATGAGTAAAATATAAAAGAGTTGCAAGGATTCGATTTGTGCCCGTTTGATGGCAATCGGCTCGCCCCCCTGTCATACATGGGACTTATACATAACTGGCATTATGTGTGTGTACTATAGGTACATACACCTCTGCCCTACCAATCGGAGAATCAAGGCGTGATGATATCCAACTAATATTATAAATGTGAAAGTTTGTGAAGATGTTTGGATGTTTTTTACTCAATCACGCGTAAACCGTTGAACGGATTTGAATGAAATTTGGCACACAGATAGTTTATAACCAGGATTAACACATAGGATACTTTTTATCCCGATATTCACACGGGATCGAAACTAACGCGGGTGAAACCGCGGGGCGCTGCTGGTGTTACATAATTATATTGTACGAAACAAAATTGCTAAATGATTAAGTAAGATTGTACAATACACACACAAATACACTACAATGCGAGTGCTATCACGAGAAAGTTATAAAAAAAATCATAAAAACGCCATTCCCATTTACCTTCGACTAACCAAAAGGCGCATAGCATTTACATGAAAGTCCTGAAACTCCACTCAAACACTTCTCCCCATGGGCACGCCTGAAATAACCCTTAAAAAATACGCGTCATACATTTTTACTTTCGGTACTTTCGGTACTTTCAAAACATTAATTTGCGTAATGAATTCCCTTACTTTTTAATGCAGGACCGACCGAAGACGGCGTTCCTGGTATTCCTGGTACACTCAAATGGAATAATTCATGAAGCAGGAATTTCTGATTGTGAGAGTTTGCCATTTGTTTGATGTTTGTTTTGTTTTTGTCGCTGTTTAGGCGTTTGAACTTCATGAGGGAATCTTTTCCCTCATTTTGATGAGACATCAAAATGGGATATGAAGAGATATTGACACTTTCGGGCGGGTCGCTACTTAACACTCTAATTCCGAACCATCATTACTTGTAAACTAAAAACGCTAAAAACTGGGGAGCGGGATTGTCCGAAAGGGTTACCGCTGCCCCGGAACATAAAGGGCTAAGGAAGAAACACGGGTGGGTTTTAGTCGAGTCTGACACTCCCTTCTGCTCCACCCTGAGCGGGAGGGGTCATTTCATGATTTCCCATCCACAAAAAAAGACGCTAAAAACTGCATAAGTGCATTGCTGTGAAGGCCGTACCTATGTCTGTGTGTGTAAGTGATGTATCAACACAGAGCGCACACCTCAGATTTAGAAAACTGGCTAGCGTCGTCGAACGAAACAAAAAACATACCGTCGCTTTTACACTTATGGTACGTAATTACGTTCCTATGACTTTGTATATTGACTTTTGGAGTTGACTGTACCTGTAATAAAAAAATATAGTTTTAGCTTATTTTTAGGCACTATAATTGTATGGGAAATTTGCTACTCTTGGCTAAATGTACACCTTTTGTAAACGTTTTTGGGGCTATGGGCTATTTTAATTGTTATTTTGTTTTTTTTGTTTGTGTTTATTTTTTTATGCGTCATTTTTGCCGCAAATAAACGTATTTTCTTTCTTTATTTGACACAGCCTATGAAACCGAACAAAAAGAAAAAGTAAAGCATTAAGTCCGCCTTTATACAGACTCCATCGGACATCAAGCTACCCGAAACTGTCAATTTTTCCCAATCAACTTTGAACTTTATGCTAAGCGATCATAAAGTTGAAAATCTATTAAAGAAATTTGACAGATTGTAGTAGCTTGGTGTGCTGGACCCTGTACCTATCACCTGTATTGTGGTGTCTTACGACTTCCATGCGGACGAAGTCGCGGGCAGAAGCTAGTAAAAAACAATCCGCTAATCTGCATTCACGACTTATTTGCCAAAAATGTAAACAAATATGAATTAATGGAAAAATAACTTTAATTCCTCCACAATAAAGTTCAGTATACGCTACAACTTCGAACATTTTTATAACTTTTTCAATAGTGCTAGTCACTCTGAAGTTAACTTAATTCCCATTGACTTAAGTTTATATTTCTTTAACTTGTAAGAACATCAATTGGCATAGACCTTACGTATTCAAACATTTACATAATAAAATTTCCATAACTGCACGAAACTAGAGCTTGACACTCAATTTTCTGCCCATACTTATTCCCTGAGCCCCCGAGCAGTTTTGTTTAAACAAATTTCCGCAATAACTTATGTTTTTCAATCAGCGACGAAGAAGCACAGGGGTGTAACTGCGCGCAAAATTCTATAAAACTTCGTACGGAATACGATTTACATCGGCGACGTCCTCGGGGCATGTCGTAAAAATTCGCGTAAATTTATGAAGACATATGCGGGACGCGGGGGTAGGTTGTTTTAACGTGTATGTACGTTCGAAGGAGCATGTTGTGTAATGTTGTCTAGGAATTTATGTATGTGTATTAGTGTGTGGAAATATGGAGACGTGGAAGAAAACAGATCGACTGCCTGTTCAGTTTCATTTTAAAATTGAACATTAAATATAATTATTAATAATTAACATTTAATATGGCAGTCCTTAGTTGAAAATTTTGTTTTTTGACAACTTTAAAATATAACATTAACTAGTATTAGATACGCAAAGAGTAACACAGATAAGTGCCGCTGTGAAGTAAATCTAAATGCCCTTTTAAAAAAACGTTTCCACACTCGCCGGATATCGCAACTAATAAAAACGTTCACATACTTCATCACACAGGAAGATATAAGAATAAGATAACTACATCATAAAACACGGTGTACAGGAATATGTCCGTAATGTGCAAATCTAACATTGTCGTGTAACATCGCGTGTGAAGATCTCATATCGCAGATACGACGTTATTCGCTTCGCTCCTCGTAAATACTTTTGTTATGTCAAGGCATTGTTTCCCACTGGAAATATTTAGATAATAACATGTTTTCCGTTTGATCATTGAGCTGTGAAAGGAGGTTTTAGTTCGGCGAGGTTTATTCAAGTTCATTTAGTCTAGTAATAGAAGGATGTAGCAAAATTTATACAGTATTTTAACCGACTTCAAAAAAGGAGGTTCTGTAGTCGAGAGGAGGTTCTGTTTGTATGTATTTATTTATGCATGTCCGTCATTTTGTCAAAAACTAATGACCTAATTTTGAAAATTCTTTCATTAATGTGATCTACACACCTTCATGAAGGTTTTGGTATATAATACATTAGGTAATTATGCTTACATACCTACGAAGTTATATGCATTTTGATGATTCTTCTAGTCGGCGTCTTCAATTCTTCAATGCAGTGTTAATTGAATTTTTGTGGGGTTATATACAACTAAAAAGTGGAAAATAAAAACTTTTTTACAAAAAAACACAAACCTACTTCTAAAAAAAACACAACAAAGTGAAAAATAACTTTAATTTCGTAAGTCGGTGTCAAAATGCGGAACCAACGACACCGACTTCCGAAATTAAAGTTATTTTTTAATTTGTGTTTTTTTGGAAGTCGGTTGTTTTTTTTGTAGTCATCTCACGAAGCGACTCGCGCTTTACTTGTGGTAACCAAGTTTACAAACACGCTGTGAATGTGTGCGTGAAGACGAGTAGTGTCAGCACATAACATACACACACACTTCCAAATTAGCCTCTGTCTCGGACGGTACTGAGCTGCTGCGCTTACACACACATTCACAGCGTGTTTGTACACTTGGTAACCACAAGTAAATCGCGCGTTCCTTCGTGAGTTAAAAATACTACTCTAATACATATATTTAGCTTTGTAAATAAACCACCCACATTAACTTCACAATGTCATCGACTTCCACAATAGGTACTTAGTGCACACGGTATTATATTAATCAAATAAAATGAATGTCTCCCAAGTAAATCGACGTTATTGAATTTAGAATCCGTGCCGGAGCCGTCCCGTGTGCCGGGGCCGTGCCGGAGCTGGGCCGTACATCTCGCCGTGCCCGGCTCGGTCGTATTTCCTCTTGTTGTCAATTTTATTACCGGAATGATTTAATGCGTTCCTAATTGTGTTTCCAGCCAGCTTTCAGTGGAAAGTATTCTTACCTACTGTTGGTATAGAAACGAAGGGGTAAACTTTTTAATTTGTGGCTAAATTTGAACAGCCGCAAAGGTCGATCGATGAGGTTAAGCTACGCTTGCCGCGGTTGGTCTGTGGATGCTTGATCTTAACATACCGAGACCCCTCCGTGCCTCGGAAAGCACGTTAAGCCGTTGGTCCCGGCTGTCATTCGTGAAATTTTGACAGTCGTTACGGGTAATCAGAAGCCTGAAAGTCTAACAACCAGTCTTACCAAGGGGTATCGTATTACCCAGTAACTGGGTTGTGGAGGTCAGATAGGCAGTCGCTCCATGTAAAACACTGGTATTCAGCTGCATCCGGTTAGACTGGAAGCCGACTCTAACATAGTTGGGAAAAGGCTAGGCTAGGCTGATGATGATGATTGGCGGATATTGGCGCCGATTCCCTTGTTCACAAACTAAACTAAATTTAAGTTCAGTGCATTTATTTTCTTTCTACTTCATTAAGAAAAGGACAGATGATAAATATTAGTTTAGTCCTGTCAAATTTGTCAGGGCCTGACGTAAATTGACGTGTTTTTAGTAGCCAAATTTTTATCACGACTAAACTTGTCTATGGAATATTTTATTTTGACAGGACTAAACTAATATTTATCTTGTGTCTTTTTCTTAACCCCTACACGCGCCCTTATCGCAAGCGACCACTCGAAATTCCGTGCCGGCCGTGCCGTTTGGCGCGGACCGCGCAAAAATTGCGGGGGCGGGGGAAGGCATAATTAAACAGTAAGAAAAAGATGCACTGAACTTAAATTTAGTTTAGTTAGTGAACAAGGGAATCGGCGCCATTGGCTTGGCATAACGTTGTCATGGCAGGGAATGGAGCCTGTACTGTATGAAAAAGGGGAAGCAGATTTATCTTTACATATAAACATAAACTCATGCCTTTATAGAGGTGTGAGGAACAGGGTGTAAAGTTTACTCATCCTCTATAGAAAAGGGAGGATCCTCCGACCAGACTGGTGTTGTGTCTGGCGGGCAACTGCCCAATGATTCATGTCGGGCCGTTGTTTGTATGCTAGTTGCGTGGTAAACTCTGCTTGCGAGATGCAGGATTTTGTGACGTCAGTATGACGCGTTGTTCGCATGTGGCCGCTACACCTTCGTACCATGGGGGTGGGCAGGAACTATTGAACGCCACCTGCTACGAGCCCATACTCCTTTTGGTTCTTTTTATTTCTCTTTAATTTACAAGAACATTGTATTGGGCTTCTGTATGTTTGTCAAGCTTAGACCGGCACACGTATCATGACCACCATAAAAACGGGTTTTGTCGACGGAAGAATAGACAAAATTACTGATATATTATGCACAAGAACGAAGAGAATTCGTAAAGACGGAACGTTGTTATTTTTTCTTCTCAGTTTTTAAATAAGTAAAGTGGTAAAAAGTGGATATTGGCCCCGATTCTGTTGTTCACAAACTAAACTAAATTTAAGTTCGGTGCATCTTTTTCTTTCTATTTCATTACGAAAAGGGCAGAAGATAAATATTAGTTTAGTACTGTCAAATTAGTCACCGCCTGACGTAAATTGACATATTTTTAGTAGCCAATTTTTTAATCTCGTCTAACTTGTCTATGAATTATCTAATTTGACAGGACTAAACCAATATTTTATCTTCTGTCCTTTTCGTAATGAAATAGAAAGAAAAAGATGCACCGAACTTAAATTTAGTTTATTTTGTGAACAACAGAATCGGGACCATTGTAACAATATTAAAATGTTACCTCAAATCCAGTCAAGTGACCTGTTAGAAATGTTATTGTATTAACAGCATAGAAGAGGTTCTCATAGATAATAGTAGTTCGAACTAATATGTGATTCAATTTTAATGATTTTAAATTATATAATTATTATTCAACATTATATCATGATTGACATTAATTACATCATAATGAATTTTAATGACATACATTTCTTTGAATTGAGTTTATATTAATTTTGAATTAATATTAAGTTAAATGATCATAATTAATATTAAGACTAATAATGTTGTGACCAATGTGGAATGTAATTTTTTTTCTTTTCTGGATTTATTTGATTATTTAATTTTGTGTTACATTTATTGTTAAAACCACTATTCGACACAAATGTAAATTTGTTGAATAAATAAATAAATAGTAAATAGAATAGACAAAATTACAGATTTCTTTAGAAGCTTGTAAACAATCTTTAATTTCAAATGTAGTAATAATAATAATAATAATAATAAATAACTTTATTTCACAAAAATACAGATTTAACATGTTTATATAAACACAATTCACATGAGCTTTGGTAGTAACACAATGCAATACAATCTAGGAACTGAAATCTGTACACAATATGGAAAACCCTGCCTCTCAAACTAGGAAACCTGTATCTTGAGAGACAGTGATTCAGCTTAAAAAGTGATGCTATAAGTACAATTTATAGTAGACTGTGTCGATCTACCTGAGCGATTATGAATATAAAGCTAATATAAGTAATAGTTTATATTTAAACGTGATGCGTGAGGGTGTTTGCGCGCGTTTGTGTGTGTGTGTGTGTGTTTGTGTGAGGGTGGGTGAGGGTGTGTTGGCGTGTTGTGTGTGATTGGGGATATGTAGGTATTTAAGAGACGTACTTAAGTAAGGATTCTGTTTGTAGATAGTCCCGTTCCAGTAGCCATTCCGTTAATTTTGCTTTTATTTCATATTTATTTAGATCTACAATGTTTACCTTTTTGTGAACTTGTTTGTATATGTATGCACTTAATGTGTAGTATTGGTGTTGAGCGAAGGCGGTTTTGTGAGGGGTACTTAAGGGTAGTTTCTTCCTTTTTTTAGGGTCAGTTGGCGGAACGCTAGCGTGTTTTCTAACAGTAGACTGCAATACAAAAAGCTGGCGCACTGAAAGTACTTTAGAATCAGCGTATAGGTGCGTAGTGGGATAGCGATAAGGTTTGCGCAACATCACCTTCAGTACGGCTCTCTGTGCTCTTTCAACCCTCAGAATACTGGTTTTATTTGCACCACCCCATATTGTGATGCAATATCCAATGACGGATTGGCATAATGCATAGTACACCATCTTCAGGGTATCAGGCGCAGCCGAGTCTCTAAGGGATTTGAAAATATGCAAGAGTTTCAAACATCTAGTGGTAATGGCGTCAACCTGTTTATCCCAAAGTAATCCTCCATCTATTTGGACACCCAGATATTTAACGTTGTCAGTTCTTACAAGTTATGTCCGACGACATAAGCATGGTGGGGATTGTTTGAAGCAGGTGTGCGCTGTGATGCAGAAGGATTTGTCGGGCAAGTTGTTACGCCGGATAGCGAAGGGAATGTACGATGTTTTGTCGCAGTTTAGGGTAAGCAAGTTTAGGTTGAGCCATTTCATTATGGTTGTCATTGCCGCTTCTGCGTAGCTTTTAACGCTATCCCAAGTTGGTCCGTGAACTATGACTGTAGTAGGCAAATAAGTATGTGATCTAACTCCAATCAGAGCTGGCCGGAGCTCGTAAAACTTCGGCTGACTTCGGCTCACCTCGTCATTTACGAGCGCACACAATTTATGACGGTACCTATATTGGTTTTGCTGACACCGCACGGATATCTTTACGGGGTAGTAATATGTTTTTATGTTATGAGGATGGGTTCACTTGGAATGGCTTGAATTATCATTATTTTGGTAAGATTTAGCGATGGTTACTAGCTGTTGTCTATCATCACCTGTGTTCTAATCATCCAATCAATTTGAATAACAGACGAATTCATTTCTTTGGTGATATTGGTGCACTTAGTAATCCACCGTTTTCTTTGTATAAGTAAATAGTTTAGATTTTAAATTGAATGGTAAAACTAGAAAAAAAAATTAAAATTTCTGCTTCCACCAATCTATACTAATATTATAAAGCTGAAGAGTTTGTTTGCTTGAACGCGCTAATCTCAGGAACTACTGGTCCGATTTGAAAAACTCTTTCAGTGTTAGATATCCCATTCATCGAGGAAGGCTATATATAGGCTATAACATCACGCTAAAACCAATAGGAGCGGAGCACCAATGAAGAATGTTTCAAAATTGGGGGATTTTTTTCCTATTGAGAGCTTCCGCTGCGTGCGCTGCGTAAACGGTTAAAGTTTCGCAAAAATCATATATGACAGAATTGTTCCCCTTTAAAAGTTTAAAAAAAAGTCCGCGACAGCATATGTCTATCTTTCAAGGTTAGCTCACTATAACCTCTTTTATGCTAACCAAATTTGTTCTAAAATAATGCATTATTTGCGAAGGTGTTTTTATAAACATGGTATTAATCCTTATCCAAATAAATGCGTTATTCATCATATGTATTTAATTTTGAACAAAATTGCCTCTGACATCATTTGATTTCAATGAATATCTTAGGAGATATCATAGTTTTAAAATAATACTAATAATAAAGCTGAAGAGTTTGTTTGAAACACGGTTTGAAAGCTCTAAATCTCTGGAAGTATTGGTCGCATATATAAAAATATTTTTGCGTTTGATAGCCCAGTTCTTGAGGAAGTCTATATTTTATTAAACTTGACGCTAGGACCCTTAGCAGTTGAGCAAAAAGAAAAAAAGTCTGATGTTTTCGCCAAGCGAAAACGAAGTAATAGCGCAGGCCGGCGACACGTTGCGACGGGGTGGGTCGGGGAAACAAAAAAAAATTACGCGGACGAAGTCGCGGGCAGAAGCTAGTACCCAAATAAAATCTAATCCGTCTACTGAAAAAAAAAGCGGGAATTTATTAAAATGGTTGTCAAATGAAATTTTACGTCAGCGGCCAATCACCACGGAGCTATAAAAAAAATAAACAAAGCCTTTTCGTAATATTGGAATCGATTGGAATATTTAATTAAAATCGGGATGAGCCGCTGTCGATTACTCCCACGCTCCCTTCGAGGTATATTTGATATTGAGGCTGTATTTGAAATGTGTTTGCGCTTCAGGGTCAGTGGGTTGTCTTAGGGGCGGCAGAATGTCTAAGAGATTAATAATTATGTGGACTTATAATAAAAATGACAAATTAAAATAATAATAGAAAAAAAAAATAATATGATAATAATTATGATTTTCTTCTTTTTTATAATTTGTCTTTGGAGCCGGTTTTATATTTAAAAATAAAATAAAATCGAATATAATAAATACTCTTTAATATGTAGGTACACCATACAAATTACAGATATAGAAATTTTACACATAGGGTGATACAGTGGGCGGTCTTTTATCACTAAGAACGGTCTTTTAAAGACAAATTTCGAAAAAAAAAGTTAAATTGTGTTCATGTTGCAAATATTAGGTAAAATCAATACAAGTCAAATCGCATGTAAAACATGATTGGTTAACTAATAAAAAAAGTATGTTGGATATTTTTGAAACTAACGAAACTCAAGCTTCGTTTTTCATATTTTCGTAGGTTGTTTCATCCAATTTCGCAATTTTTTCGTTTGAAATATTGCTATAGGAAGTACTCTGTGTTCAGGAAACTTTTTGCTATTCTTGCTTATTTATACGTTTGCTCCTAAATGTAACTTTTTCAACAATGTTTTTGTACTTGCACTCAACCTTTGATGAGTAACAGACTGGGTTCGATACAAAAAAAAAAAAAATAAGTATGGCTTTACGACTTTCTTTTGTTTTTCAATTTTTATGTTGAATTTTTATTTCATTGATGAGTGGGTAGTAGGTACCTAAGTACCTGCTCTACCTACACATATTAAAAAAGAAAATAATAAAGTCAAAACTCGGTTTAAAAGTACCTAAGCAATAGGCAGTAAAAAATAAAATAAAAAGTTAATGGCCGATCAATGTCAATTTTGATTGTTATAGGCTGAACTCCCATGATGCCTTTGCCATAATTTACGAGGTCAATGCTATAGCCGCCATTTTCAATTTATTAGCTTTGGTAAGCAACACGGGAAAGTAGAATTTATTGTACAGACGCCAGCAGGTCAACCTACCCCAATCTGTCAAATTTCTTTGATAGATTTTCAACTTTAGCACAAACGAATAAGGTTCATATTCAATTGGGAAAATCTGACAGATTGGGGTAGCTTGATGTGCTGGCCTCTGTACAAAAGCATACAAAAGTGTTTTATTATTGTTTTTATGTACGAATCTGCCAACCAAACTGATTTGTTGTGCCAAAATGGTAGATTGTACCCAAATATGAAGACTGAAAAGGTAAAGCAAGTTTTTTTATAGAATGTGTAAAATACAAAAGAATTCTAACGTTGTTGGCGAGTTGATGGGTCGAGGTGAAAAGTATTATAAATGTATAATTTATTAGCGACCCGCCGCTGCTCCGCACGGTTTTTACGACTAGCCAACATCAAGATTTCTTTACTTATATCTATAGTATATGTAACTTAAATATTAATGTTTAATACACACATAAACATTCTGGAATAAATTCTCTAAATCTTAGTAAAAATCGCATCAAAATCCGTTGCGTAGTAGAACAAAGCGGTTACACAGATAAACACGAAACACTTTAATTTATAATACAACTAGCTGACCCCCCAAAAGTCGTTTTGCAAAAAAAAAAAAATTGATAGTAGCCGATTCTCAGACCACCCAGAATATGCATATAAAATTTCATAAAAATCGGTCCAGCTGTTTCGGAGGAGTATGGTAAATAACACTGTGACACGAGAATTTTATATATTAGATAAATAATAAAATTTATTGAAATAATAAGTTTACAAAAAAAGTGTACATATGGTTCAGTAATATATATTAATCTAGGGCTATAATAGAATTATAATAATCTGGATATAAACTATGGTATGGCAAATAAGTACCTATGAGATTATAGACAAAAATAGAACTCTGAGGGTAATATAGTGCGTTGTTTGGTCTAGGTTTATTTAAATCTGTGTTTCAGGCCATCTCTCAATGAAAGTACTTATTAAATAGGACAGTCAGTGAATTAAAATAATATAAATATTTTCAGTATCTACAATGTATGGATATAGAAGATGATAACTTCCATCAAGAATACACTAGATTCAGGGTTAACTTCTCAAAACTGGGCCGATGCGATGTGTGTGTGATCAAAAACAGAATAAACACCAACATCTTACCATTACACGCTACCAATCACAATCTGAATCATTTCAAAGGATATTGCCAATCCATTGCTTCATATGTTAGAAATATTTGTCTGCTTAACAACGTAAATAATGCAATGGATGTTGTTGAACTGTCAAAATGGAAGTCATTGCTACTGATAATATGTTACGCAATTAGCCCGCTGTTATCAACATATTTTTTCAACCCATTAGATTTTATCTATACTTTACCACTACTATATTTTAGATATATACTATGATTATATTTATAGTACCTATATACCTAGAGGGAGGGGCTCGTGGCTAAGAAATAACAGCCGCACGGGTCGATCGATCAGGTTAAGCTACGCTTGCCGCGGTTGGTCCGTGGATGGATGACCATCTTTACATACCGAGAACCCTTAGTGCTTCGAAAAGTTGGTCCCGGCTGTCATTCGTGGATCTTTGACAGTCGTTACGGGTCGTCAGAAGCCCGAAACTCTGACAAACAGTCTTACCAAGCGGTATCGTATTACCCAGTAACTGGGTTGCGGAGGTTAGATAAGCAGTCGTTCCTTGTAAAATACGGGTATTCAGCTGCACCCGAATAGACTGGAAGCCGACCCCAACATAGTTGGGAAAAAGCAGGCAGATGATGATATACTATAATTATATCAACTCAATTAAAAGTAGGATTGTACATATATTACACAATACATAATTTACCTACATACTTAGTTATTAGATTTCAGTACAGTATCCTTATGTAATGTTACAAAGAAAAACAAGGTTTCTTAGAAGAATCTACGTCGCTTCGCTGCAACAGACTTACACGATGGTTATTATTTCCTGTTCTATGTCAAAACAAATATGCATAATATATTTGTCTAGATCTGTGTTTAAAAGATTCGGCTTTACTCCGTGACTGTACTAATGATGAAATTGGGCAGTGGGTCCAGTCGATCTATTCAAAATGTGATTGGGTTGAGTGATCCCGTGGGTCCATTTCGAGTGGGTCCATTGACCAAAGACTCCGTATGATCATAGCAACGTAACTCATGCAAGACTGTTCAATTGATATTGGTTCCAAAATTTGAGTAGATATTTGTATGTTTGTCACTATTGAAGTGGTATCGGTATGTGACTATCTAGTACATATCGAGACCGCTCCAGGCCTTCCGTCATTTCTAGATCTTTGGCAGTCGTTACGAATAATCAGAAACCCAAAGTCTGACCAACGGTCTTACCAAGGAGTATAATTATCATGTTACCCAGTAACTGGGTGGTGGAGGTCAGATAGGCAATCGCTCCATGTAAAATGTTGGTATTCGGCTGCATCCGGTTAGACTGGCAGCCGTCCCAGACATAGTTGGGAGAAGGCTGATTGATTGTCACTATTAAGTATTAGGTTTAGGTAGAGTTTAAGGCCTGGACTGGCATGCAACTTAATATGATGGGAAGTTACAAGAGTCCATAATTTTCACGTAAAATAATCAGTTGCCATAAATTAATATTCTTAGTAAAATCCTTATATCCTACTAATAGTAGGAATGTGAAAGTTTGTGAAGATGTTTGTTAGTCTTGCAAAATCTCCTGCACGGATTTCGGTGAAATTTGGTACACAGATAGTTTATAACCAGGATTAACACAGGATACTTTTTATCCCGATATTCTCACGGGATCGAAACTAACGCGGGTGAAACCGCGGGGCGCTGTTAGTGTTGTATAATGTCTAAAGAAAGCTACCTGTGAAGTTTATAAATATTACTTCAAACTTCAACACTAATATAACTGAACAAATTTAACAAGCGTAGACACAAAAGTTTCTTAGTACTTACAGAAGAGTGCACTGATTCTGCTACAATAAAGCTAAGTTTTGTTAAGGGGATGCGCGAACGTAGTTCGCTAATTTAAAATTTACTAACGTTTTTCTGCAAATTTGCTGTTCAGTGTCAGGTTGTATGTTGATTCGAGACCGTAAAAAATATAGCTTTACAGAATTATAATCATTAGAATCAGCAATATAACTCGTAGCAATATAAATCGTGCTGCTCGACGAGGTCGGCAAGCTCTTTGAGAGAGTGATTGCGGGCTGCCTCGTCGGGCACCTGGTGAGGACGGGGCCGGATCTTGCGGATAGCCAGTTTGGCTTCCGCAAGGGGTGCTCGGCAGTAGATGCCATCATGCGCGTGATGGCCCTCGCGACGGGGGACGCGGTGTCCCGGGGTGGGGTCGTCGTGGCGGTGTCACTCGACATCGCCAAAGCGTTCAACACCCTGCCCTGGAGCTGTATTGGGGAGGCACTCCGGTATCACCTGGTGCCGACCTACCTCCGTCAAGTAGTCGGGGCATATCTGACGGACAGAGCCGTCATCTACCCCAGTCGCGATGGGGAGTGGAACTGGCGAGAGATGTCGTGCGGTGTCCCACAAGGATCGGTTCTGGGGCCGCTCCTGTGAGACATCGGTTATGACTGGGTGCTGCAGGCCGATCTCCCTGATAGAGTCAGCGTGGTTTGCTACGCTGACGACACGCTGGTCCTGGCGCAGGGGAGGTCGCATCAGGCGGCGGCCGATGCGATGACACGCGGGGTTGCGATAGTCGTGGAGAGGATCCGGCAGTTGGGTCTCGAGGCGGCATTGCACAAGTCCAAGGCCATGTCTTTTCATGGGCCTCAGAACGGGCCACCTTCGGGATCCCAACTAATGATAGGATGGGTTCACATCGGCGTCGAGACAACATCCAGGCTCCAGGCTGCTACTAAGACAATACGGTTTAAAATATCATTTATTTCTCAAAAACTTAATAATGACTCCTTACATAATCACTCCATAACCATTCCTAATGGAATCCTATTAGTAATATTATAAATGTGAAAGTTTGTGAAGATATCTGGATGTTTGTTAATCAAGCACGCGTAAACCGTTGAACGGATTTGGATGAAATTTGGCACACAATACAAGTTTATAACTAGGATTCACACGGGTGTGTATAATGCTTGACATAATAACAAAAGTTCTAATGATCATACTCGTATGACCTAATTTCATTTAATACTTTTTCCTACGGGATCGAAACTAACGTGGTGAAACCGCAGGGCGCTGCTAGTAACTGAATACCTATAACTTTTCCCGACTTGGGAATTGTACCCAGGACCTCGTTCTCAACAGCTCTCTACTGCTCTACTGCTCAACTTTATAAACAGGAATCCAGCATAAACATGTAATCTATAAACAAAAAGAACTCAACAGCCGGTCCGATAATAATTATATTCAACTTTGAATTGGACACTCAATGCCATTGTTCAGACAAGACTGTTCCTTTCTAATTGAGTTTTTGGCTTAATTACTTTAATTAAGACTCGGATTCGCTCTTTTACTTCATCGTTAGTATATTTGTGTACTTGGATATTTTCTTTACCCTCTGTTTTCTTATTAAAGCAATAATGTTGCTTTTTTATGATGCCGGGAAGTTTATTGGAGATTCGTTTTGTAAATTTTTATCAGAATAGAGTGTTATGATAACTAGACTTGAGATGACTGTTCAATATTTATCAGCTACATTATTTAGGATGCGTCTACACGGCGTCAAATTCTACTACGCTGCGCTGGGCAAATGGTTCAAAAATAGTCATATGTGTGGTCTGTGGTCTTATTTAAGGGTACATACCATTGAACTCAACAGCTTTCTCTATTGGTCCAATATCGCGAAATTGAATCAACCGTCCCATCCCATACATTTGGGTCGTGTAGGTATTGAAGTTTTGTATGGAACAGTTAATAGATTTTTTGCGATAACGGTGTTGGTTCCATGGAGAAAGTTGCTCAATTTGATGCTCTGTACCAATCCTTTAAATATGATTACACCTTTTTAATACATGTTGTATAAGTAAATAAGTATATATAATAAATTTTATAAACGAAAACCAATTCAAATAAATGATAATAATAATATTACAGACACATATTATGCGCTCCCTCAGAATATCAGGACGTTGACCTTTATGTATTTATTTTTATATTTTAGTTATAAATATTTTCTAATTCGTTTTCTGTTATTGCACCTAAGTGTATTGTCTCTGCATCACCCTAAGGTAGACTGGTAGAAAATGCCCAAGGCATTAAGTCCGCCTTTGTACAGTTTTTACTTGTGCATAAAGTTTTAATAAATAAATATTGTATCATATTCAGAAAAAGTGCTCCTTATTTATTATAGCCCTTTGTATGTTTTCTCTCATTTTGAATACGATACATTACATACCCTTACAAAGGGGGTGAGTAAGTAATCACTTTGGTGGGTACTTAAGTTGTCACGCCGCAGTAAAAGTACCAAGACCATCTGCTATAGTTCTCACCCACTCAAAGAGTAAGACCACTTGTATTTTTATTGTATAACCCTTTTATCAAATTTGTATACTTACCCTTTTTTCGACCGACAAAGAAGAAAAGTAATGGAATAATGTACAGTGCTATTCTGTACATGATTCCATGCATTCCTTCTTTATTTCCATCACTTTCCAGCCACTTTATTTGATTTGCAATATTCAATATTGTAACTTAAAATAACTCCCTCTCCAATTTCACCTACATTTGTTGATTAAAGCCAGACCTTCAGTGCTTCCAATACAATCTAGGAGTGCATCAGAAAGTGAGATAAAGTCGTGTATTCCTTTAAAGCCGAGAAAATTATTGTAAGCCGAGAAAGTAATCCACTTAGACATCTGCGCTCTCCGGATATTGCGTTTGTGTCGGACGGTGACAACCCTAACAATGTTGCCTTTAGCAAGCCACCTTGACCGCAAAAATATTGTTTGTTCTTGAAAATCCTATAAAATGACACAGGATTTAACGACAAAAGATATAAACCCATACATTATAAACCTATTTAAAAACAATGATTTATTAACTTTAAAGACTTGGGACACCACCCTGGTTACAGGATTAGGTAATCCTACCTTAAAAAAAATATTGTTATTACCATTAATTAACTTAAGATCATACATAGTTCTTGTCACTGCAAGTAATTCTAATAACATAAAACCTGTGATAGCTAACGATAACCACAATATTAATATAAAAACAAACACATTAAATAAAAGACTGTACCAGAAATTACAACGTTTGAACGTTGCACATTCGGGAAATTCATATCTAACAAAGACTTTGACGCCCGCATAAATTCGGCTCAGTATTCGGCGAAGCTCCCATTTCCAATATTCGGCTACTCGATGGGGAGCGATTAAATTTTCAATTAAAATGCATCGCGCTGCTAACACATGGTTTAGCTTTGTTTATTGTGACACAAATGTTTCGGCCAACTATTTAATGCATTATTTTGGCATTCAGTTGGACGTCGTTCACGGTTTGTGTTTAAGTTACATGTCATTTATATTTACGATTCGAAAAGTAGATACTTGTTTTTTATAATAATTTTTATTTATTTTCACTTCAAAAACAAAAAAAAAAAAAAAAATTATATATTACTAGCTCACCCGCAAACGTCGTTTTGCAAAAAAAAAAATAGATAGTAGCAAAAAAAAAAAAAAAAAGCCGATTCTCAGACCTACCCGATATGCACACATTTCATACAAATCGTCAAGCCGTTTCGGAGGAGTATGGTAACTAACACTGTGACACGAGAATTTTATATATTAGAAGAATATATATTTTTGATGATGAAACATTTACCTACAATAACACTGGCGTGTGCGTGGGTGTATTAATAACATGCATTTATTTTACATGAAGGTTATATTCAGGTAAACTTCGATCGCGAGGTAGCGCAGTGAGTCATCTTCGGTATGTAATTTGAATCAGTCCGTTAACAGTTATTTGTATCTCTGCTCCGAATAGCAACCTTATTGGCAACGAAAATAAAGTTCATAGTGATTTTGACGGAATTGGCAATGGCAGCACCCCAATAGCAACCTTATTGCCACGACAATAAAGATCATTGTGATTTTAACAGTGATGCAAAATCAGAAGTAAAATGACTGCGAATAGACTGTACAGTATTTCCTTTGTTTTTTGGATCGACTAGACTAAAAACTTTAACTTGGGTGGGTGAATAGATTTCCTTTAGAATTTCCAATAATATTTCCTGTATGTTTAAATTATTCGCATTTTTCTTGTGAAATAAGAAATCAGTCTATACCTAATTAAAAAATAAACCTATGTAGATTTCAAAAATTAAAAAAAAAAAAATCTGTAAATAATAATGTGTGTACAGAGTTTTACTTTAAAAATAACATGTGCAAATGCAAAGCAGTTTGTTATGATTGTACAGTGCTCCAACACACTAGGTACCTACTCTACGCAAAATTGCCTTTAATGCTTTCAATATCTGATGATTTACAGAACAATTTTACTTTATAGCCGAATTCATAATATTTTATCGTAATTTCCATCATCAATTGATTTAATGACCCGTGTAATGACAACCATCAGTATTATTTATGATGAGCTTTTAAATAACTGTGCAACTAGTTATACTTATGTTATTCACTCACTACGGCGATCACAGGGCTTTTTTTTTTGTGGATGGGAAATCATCAAATGACCCCTCCCGCTTTGGGTGGAGCAGAAGGGAGTGTCAGACTCTTACTGACTAAAACCACCCGTGTTCCTTCCTTAGCCCTTTGTGTTCCGGGGTAGCGGTAACCCTTACGGACAATACCGCTGCCCCGGCAGGCTTCGGCTCTTACGGGCCCTTCCTTAATGCTGACATCTCTTTGGGCTATTATAACAATTTGGCATTTAGTACATAATGCACCTATTATTGTTGTCGAGCGCAAGATCTTTTCTTTTTGATTTAACTTGTTGTTGTGGTTGACTGTTACCAGGGCCCCAACGCTTTACGGTAATTATTATTCTCCGCGAAATCTTACCACGTGAAAACTACGTCATTATCGTGTCTAGAAAATATATTAATAGCAGATGTCGTGATTAGCTAAGGAATTGACGTGTTTTTGATGTAAGGAATCGTTAAGTGCTCATAGTGAATAGGGCCCTTTGCTGTTACCTTAAATTGGATCTGTCGTGGCACGCCTGAGAAAATCTAATATATAAAATTCTCGTGTCGCGGTCTTTGTGGTTAAACTCCTCCGAAATGGCTGGACCGATTTGTATGAAATTTTGTGTGCATATCGGGTAGGTCTGAGAATCGGCCAACATCTATTTTTTTTTTGCAAAACGACGTTTGCGGGGTCAGCTAGTGTTTATATAATTTTAAGAAACTTAGATGCTCGGGTTAAGAATATAACAACCCGTTCCATCACTAAAGTAACTGATGTCACTCGGAAAGCTGCCATGCTTAAATGGAATTGGGCTGGACACATCTGCCGTATGTCAGATAATCAATGGGCCAAACTTACGACCCAGTGGGTCCCGCTTAATGGCAAACGACATCGCGGCAGGCCCAGACGGAGATGGCGGGATAAGCTGGACTCCTTTATGTAATAAAAATTGGTCCTTGGCAACGATTGACAGAGAGAGATGGAAAGAGAGTGGGGAGGCCTGTGCCCAGCTGCAATGGGATATTAATGGCTAATAAAAAAAAAGATGCTTAGCGGATTTTGATACCTTAATATCCTATATATATTTTTTTTTTGAGGGGCCCGTGGCTTAATAATAACAGCCGCACAGGGCGATCGATCAGGTTAAGCTACGCTTGCCGCGGTTGGTATGTGGATGGGCGACCATCTTTACATTCCGAGATAGGGATCGCTCGAGATAGGGATAGGGACGGCTTAACGTGCTTTCCGAGGCACGGAGGGCCGTGCCTCGGAAAGCACGTTAAGCCGTTGGTCCCGGCTGTCATTTGTGGATCTTTGACAGTCGTTACGGGTAGTCAGAAGCCCGAAAGTCTGACAACCAGCCTTACGAAGGGGTATCGTATTACCCAGTAACTGGTTTGTGGAGGTCAGATAGGAAGTAGCTCCATGTAAAACACTGGTATTCAGCTGCATCCGGTTAGACTGGAAGCCGACCCCAACATAGTTGGGAACAGGCTAGGCAGATGGTGAATTTGGTATATTTTGTACTTGCTCAGTCGGTGTAAGGTTTGCCTGACGGTCTGGGTTTGTGCGCACAAAACAACATTATTGCGGATCGAAAGTGCTCAGAGAGCAGTTTCGATCCGCAACAAAGAGTCCTTGCGAGGAAACTAATCCGCTTTCCTACGACATCACTTAAGTCTTTCTGCCAGGTCTCAACAGTCAGAAAGTTCAGTCTCAAGCCGTACTCCGTAACCATATCCAGATGGATTATAAACCAGTTAGATCTAGAAGTGGACTTCGTTATGATGTATCATATACAGGGTTATTTGTAAAATACCAGCAACCTTTTAAAAGGTCATTATGAACAACTTTTACTATGGGACCAAACCTGAAATCGCGAAAAAAAAATTTGCTGTTTCCTACATTTTGACGAGATAGACGAAGATAAATGTAGGGAACAGCTGATTTTTATTTCGCGATTTTAGGTTTGGTCCCATATTAAAAGTTATTCATAATGATGAGTACAATGACCTCTTAAGAGTTTGCTGGTGTTTTACAAATAACCCTGTATATACAGCCTTACATTTTGATCGTTTTAATCCTTAAAAGAGGGGTCATTATTCTCATCATTATGAACAACTTTTACTATGGTCTAAGATCTAAGATCTTTTAAAAGTAAAATGTTTATAGTATGTTTCACAAATAAACGTTGATTCTGATTCTATGGGACCAACCCCGAAAATGTATGGATGAACTGATTTATTTTTCACTATTTCGGGGTTGGTCCCGTAGTAAGAGTTGTACATAATGATGAGTACAATGACCCCTTTTAAGGATTAAAACGATCAAAATGTAACGGTGTATACTAGCTTCTGCCCGCGACTTCGTCTGCGTGAAATTTCTTGTTCCCCCGACTGATCCCGTCGCATTGTATCATCTGGCTGCGCTATCACTTCATTTTCACTTAGTGTTCTATCTGATTTTTTTCTTGAGCGGGATGTAAAATAGCCTAATAGCCCATTACAGAACTAAATCTAAAAGCTGATGATCTTGGAGCCCATTTTCAGCTAATAGAGTAATTAAAATACACGTCATGTTAAAAACCTAAACCATTTATCAAAATAATATATATCATTAACTGTTTTTATCAAAAATAATCTTTGACGCAAAAGTCTTTAATCAGTGTTAGGTATATCTTTATATAATAATGATTAATTTAATTATTAATCTTCAAATAATCTATTATAATTGAAATATAATATAATACATGCTTACCGTACAAGTGTAAACCATATCTTGAATTGACAGACAAGGCACAACTTTAATCATTGGAAGTATAAGTGTGCAACTAAAATTGCACTGAAGCATAATCAGCATAAATAATGTTCCTACTTCTCTGGGACACTTCTCTATGAGTGGTAATGGGCCATAATCCACCACGTAGTGGGCCCAGTGCGGGATGGTGGATGTCACATCTCTTCCAATTTTTTGGTCCCAGGACATGCCGGTTTCCTCACGATGGTGAATACAGTGGTAATGAAATTAAAAACGCAAAATAAAAAAATGCCCAATTCATGGCAATTCTATACAATCTTGAAATTGCCGTTAATTGCTTGGAGTTACCGAGACGTCATACTAACCGTGGCTGCCCTGCCCGTGTAAGAACAGAATATCAGAAGGCCAATTCTCGTAATTTAAAACGTTCAAAATCTAGTAGCAGTCTCATCTCGGCGATAAACAAATGTCAAATACTTGTCAAATTGTAGGGAAATTAGAAGTATTTTTGACAGATTGAGACTGAGATTTATTTATTTTTATATACTTTATTGTACACCAGAAAATACTTAACAAAAAAAAAAAAAACAATTATTACTACAAAACATACAATAGAGATTAGACTGTGAACGTTCATAAAATTACGAGAATTGCCCCTCTGATGTCTGTAAAATTGAAAAACGAAAGAATAATTCGGAACTGCGGGTTTAGCAGGGAGTACAGTTCGATGCAGAAAAATCCACGAGTATTTATTAGGTAGCTGTTGATAAATTTCAGAATTTTATATTTTCATTTAGTTTTACAAGCACATATTACCTATAACAATATTACTGTTCATATTCTTTTAGTACATTTTCCCAGAACTGTACTTCATCCTTATAGGGCGCAACATCCGGAGTTAGGACGTTTCCAATGTCCAGATATTCTTGTTTTTCAAGAGTATACGGTGCCCATTTTGCGCCCAAGGAGTCGTCAGGAGTCGGGTTCCTGAAATTGTAAATTATTACGTTTTTGAGAATAGTGACGGTTAATCTTGGTTTTTTACAACTGTCAACCACGATTCATGAGTTTTGTATAAGTACCGGGTGGCTATTACGTTATGAAATTACAAATTATTACAAGTTGTTATCAGTCTGTTAAAATAATACAATAAACAATTTTACTAATTATAAAATTTTTCAAACAAAATAAATGACACCACCCTTGACATTAAGACACTAGTAGACTCGCGCAGGGCGATGATATCGACAATTCAACACAAACTTTATGGTATTGTCACCAAATAATCTCAAAAATTCTCTATTTTTATTATTAATCAAGATAATTTTTACATACTATAAGCTAACAGACTTAAAATAATAATAATTATGTACATGTTATAGTCGGGCTACTTTACGTAAGAAAACTCCCAACTATTGTGCATGTAAACGAGGCGCAAGAGTCTGTGAACGCCGAGTGCATGCGCACTTACCGGGCGCTTGTGACTCACTGGCCGTCCATTAAAATCTTGAGAATACAATAAGTTTTAAGGTGATTGCGCAGTGGTAGATCGCGAAATTCAAATTTTCTTACGTTTTACGTACGGGCGACTAGAATCAATTCTATTTTTTCATTTTAAATTTTGACGTTCAAAAGTGCCTTTTAAGTGCCTATTTGAAATAAATGATTTGACTTTGACTTTGACTTTATGCAATTTGCTGGTCAGTGTCAGGTTGTATCTTGATCAAAATATGATTCGCACCTATAACAGCACTTATTTACAGAATTATAGTCATTAGAATCATTAATACATCTTCCTAAGTTAGATTTGTACCACAAGAAGAAATCTCCTAGGGAAAAGTGCTTAGATATGGTACAAATCTCACTTAGAAAGATGTATTAATGTTTCTCATGATTATAATTCTGTAAATACGTACCGTGTTACGCAATTAGGCTGCTGTTATAGTCGCGAATCAAATTTTGATCAAGATACAACCTGACACTGACCTGCAAATTGCAAAAAACGTAAGAAAATTTGAATTTCACGGTCTACTACTTCGCATTCACGTTGTCACACTGTTTTTCATGTACATACATCGTTTTATACAAGTTTACATGCACAATAGTTAGGAGTTTCTTTTGCATAAAAAAGAAGCAAAAGAATCATAGGGCATCACAATAACTAAACACCTAACTTCAATGTTGTTAAATACTCAAACGAAAAAAAAAAGGTCCCATGGCTAGAATGTTAATTGTTATGAATTATTCTAATTGTGTATGTTCAAAATACTTAATATAGAATACATGGTTACAATCAACATAATACCTAATCGCCACATTGTACATTGCTAAAAGGTCATTTTCAGACATAACAGTGTTTAAAATAAAAAAATATATTATTATACTGTATTTTCGGCGATGACTTACCCATATTTAGCAAAATTGGTCCAAAGTTTAGTTGCTCTGTCAATAAGTTGGAACGTATCAGAACTAGTATCCAACTTGGTTTCAATCAATTTGGCGTCAAAAAAATACGTCACGTCGTCACCGTGGCAAGTTACTGGTTTACTTCCAATTAATTCACCAAGCCCCCTTATATGGGCGATAACGTTTCTCTCAGATTTACAACTGAATTTATACAAGTAAAGATTGTTTTTCTCCTTACGAGCAGTGAGTTTAACCCACTGTATTATAGGCAATATGAACAGCTGCATCGAAAGGAAATTCGCCCATTTCTCCCAGTCATCGGGTATCTTGATCTGGTTATTAAAATAAAACTTTCTGATCTTCTCTCCAAGTTCCAGCTGTTGATTCATCGGCAGTTTGAATGACAGGAGTTTAGGAATAAATACTTCAGGGAAGTTTCTCGCTGTTTCTAATGCCTTGTAGGTACTCTCCACGCTCTCTAAACTGATAAGACCTTCATCTGAGGTAAATCCGGTCATAATGTCCACTCCTTCGTGAACACCGTTGGACACGACATCGACCATGTCTCCATAAAAAAATCTCTCATTGTCACCAAATTTTTTTTCATCACAAATACTGAAGTAAATTTCTGATGCACCCTTTTGTGCTTCAGATAATGTTATAGGCACTGAAGCAGCTACCAGTGAATCAATCGGTTGATTTTTGAAGAATTCATATAATTCCTTGTCATCCTCTGAGTAGCATCCCAGTTTTCTCGCTAATGCTAAGGCTCTCTCACGAGGTTTAGGAGTTAGACCCCAATCACAAAGAGAACTACCACTTTGTGCTATAGCTCTCTTGAATAAGCCCTTGGACATTGGAGATATTAATTGGTAACTAATACTGGTTCCTCCAGCACTTTCACCAAATATGGTTATGTTTTTTGGGTCACCACCAAAGTTGGCAATATTTTTATTGACCCATCTTAGAGCTTGCACTTGGTCTTTCATGCCAGCATTGCCGGGTATTTCTGGTGTGTTTAGGCAAAGAAAACCAAGTATTTCAAGTCTGTAGTTGATTGTGACAACAACAACACCTTGTCTCACAAGGAACTCAGGACCATATAAGTCATCGTCACTGCCACCACAGATGAAGCCTCCTCCGTGTATCCAGAACATGACAGGGAGAGGCTTGTCAGATTTGACCTCTGGTGTGTATACGTTAAGATATAAGCAGTCCTCTGAACCTATTCTACCAGTGTTTGTGAACATGTCGTTTTGGTAACATTTCGGTCCGAACGCCTTGGCGGTGCGAATTCCTTCCCATGGTTTTGGTGGCTGTGGTGCCTGTGAAAAAATAAGACTATCAAGCTGTGTTTTATAGAACCAACTGTGTACAATATTTAGAGTTGATCGTTAATCTTGAGCCAAGTCTAGGCAAATACTTAGTTTTTATTAACACTTTTTATAGCCACGGTCTAGAGAACATGTTTTAAGATGTTTGTTGATTTACTTATAAGAAATGAAGGTCGTCTACATAATTAAGTTGTCTAAAAAAAGAACGAAATCTATTGTAGATAATTATGTTAATTTTTGGGTTGTGCGTTGTTTCATAGACAGCAGTTTTATAGAATTTCGTTTCACATTTTTTCTTCTATTATTATTATTATTTTATTATTATTATTATTATTTCATAATACATAAAATTAATACGCAGAATAAGTACTTTGAAAAAATAATTAATCAAATCATAGATTTTTGTTGCAAATAAAATTTAATGTTTAGATATTCATATCATAGTATAACAAATCAAATATTCTATATACTCATAATGTTTAGTTAATATAAAACTTACATTTTATCGACTGACAGTTTTTAAACGTTTCAATTCATACTTTTAATAAAATGCATACCATCCTATCCTACTTTATTATTATTAATCCTACTAATATTATAAATGCGAAAGTTTGTGAGGATGGATGGATGGATGTTTATTACTCTTTCACGCAAAAACTACTGAACGGATTTTGATGAAACTTTACAGTAATATACACACATCAAAAGTGTCTAGGGATCAAGCATTTTTATGCGGATTTCTTGAGATTGAGATGTGGCTTTGTAATAAATTTATGATTTTATAAATTTATATGGATCCTTTTTGGTGCATTTCATAATTTGAATCAGGAACTGTGAATCAAATTCGAGTAAAAGATGAAAATCAGCTGTCAATATTTTCCCTATAAAAACATACAACGCATTGAAGACATTATTAGTGCTACTGTTTCCCTACTACTGATTAAAACCAACGTTATTATGGAGCGGCGACGTCATTTAAGCAGGGAAGAAATGCTCAGAGCCGTGGGAATGATAGAAGCTGGTTCCCGGCAACGTACTGTGGCTTTAGCTCTTAATACAAGTCAGAGTGTTATCATTCGACTTTGGACACGTTACCGAAGCACTGGTACCGTGGCTGAGCGCCATGGAGGACGGTATCGCTGCACCACACGGAGACAAGACCGATACATTCAAATCTTAACTCGAAGAGCTCCAACAATAACCGCCATGATGTTAGCCGTGAGGCTTCATCACTCTTCAGGGAACTTAATTAGCGACCAAACAGTCAGAAACCGCTTGCATGAAGTGAACCTTCATTCCCGAAGACCGCTACGGGTACCACCTATAGCAATGCACAATCGTAGGATTCGATATCAATGGGCTCTTGAACACAGAAATTGGGCAGAAGAACAATGGCGTTTCGTGTGCTTTTCTGATGAGTCTCGTTTTGGTATGAGACCGGATACAAGACGTATACGACACTGGAGAACCCCTGGACGCCAACAGCGATTAAAATCCTGCCAGGAAGTCCATCCTTATAGTGGTGGAACCATCATGGTATGGGCGGGTATTTGGATCGGCGGAAGAACTGAGTTGATTTGGATCAGAGGCAACCTCAACGCTCAAATTTATGCTGAGACGATTGTATCAGACGTCATCGTTCCTCTACAAGTGCAAATCGGTCCCTTATTTCAGTTAATGCATGATAATGCACGACCGCACACCGCAAGAGTTGTAAGACAGACTCTCGCCGCAGCTAACATCAATGTCCTGCCCTGGCCTGCTCAGTCGCCAGACTTGAACCCGATTGAGCATGCATGGGATATGCTACAGAGAAGAGCTCTGCCGAATATGGAGGGTATCCAGTCGCAAGAAGACCTTTTTTTGTTGTTGCAACGAACATGGGCGGCCATTCCACAGCGTGATTTGGATGAACTCATTTTGAGTATGCCAAACCGATGTTCTTGTGTTGTTAGTGTTCGCGGTAGAAACACGGATTATTAATTGTTTAAGTTACCCAATAAAATTTTAGAGAAAACTGTTATTTCAGTCTTTTTTTCGAACTTTTGTGTTAGTGGTTCAAATGTCAAAAATCCCTTTATTAGGAAAATGGTAAATTTCTTTATTAATGCAAAGGTGACTTGGTTTATCGTTACTGTGACAAACGAAAACACTTTATTTGATGAATCCTTAAAGAAAATTTTAATTAATATCAATCAGGAGAAAAGTTATTGCAAAAATATATGTTGATCCCTAGACACTTTTGATGTGTGTAGTTTATACATCAGAATAACACACAGGATACTTTTTATCCCGATATTCCCACGGGATCAAAACTTACGGGGGTGAAACCGCGGGGCGCAACTAGTAATATTATAAATGCGAAAGTTTGTGAGGATGGATGGATGGATGTTTGTTACTCTTTCACGCAAAAACTACTGAACAGATTTTGATCAAACTGTACACTAATATAGCTTATACACCAGAATAACACATAGGATACTTTTTATCCCGATATTCCCACGGGATCGAAACTTACGCGGGTGAAACCGCGGGGCGCAACTAGTATAAAATAAAATTGCGACATCGTGTTCACAAAAACAATGCGCGTAAATTCTAATCAAGCAGGAAAACAATCTCGTTATTTTCATTAATAGTGACTTCATATTATGCACGGCATTCTTAAATTATACAATGATGTTTTATAATATAAAGTTAGCTAATTGTCTTCTTGTTGGCCCCGATTCTGTTGTTCACAAACTAAACTAAATTTAAGTTCAGTGCATATTTTTCTTTCTATTTCATTATGAAAAGGACAGAATTTGACAGGACTAAACCAATATTTATCATATTGGTTTAGTCCTGTCAAATTAGATAATTAATCCATAGACAAGCTTAGACGTTATTAAAAAAATGGCTACTAAAAATACGTCCATTTACGTCAGGCTAATTTGACAGGACTAAACTAATATTTATTTTCTGTCCTTTTCATTTTGAAATATAAAGAAAAATATGCACTGAACTTAAATTTAGTTTAGTTTGTGAACAACAGAATCGGGGCCATTGTTTTGTTGTCCATAATATAAATTCATTTGGCTTCGCCTCGTGTGATAAACCCACTTTCGTGTTTATTACCCCTTATTAGACAACACTTGCATAAATAACTATTATTCTATACTAATTTTATAAAGCTGAAGAGTTTGTTTGGTTGAACGCGCTAATCTCAGGAATCACTGTTTCGAATCGAAAAATTATGTGTTGGATAGTCTTGTGGTTGTGACGTCATAGTAGGTAGTCAAAAATGGCACACTTGGTTTTCATACAGATCGTAATACTTGCGTTATCTAGATCTATGTATATTTTTGGTAAATACGATAAATATATATTATTTTTATAACATGTACCTTGAACCGGAGGTTTCCTATTGGCGGCTGCGCGTACGGGATGCCCTTGAAGCTGCAGAACGTGCCGCCGTACTCGTTGTTCACCAGCTCTCCCTCCAACAACCCCTCACTCACCCTCACTTGCACCATCGTCAGAGCTTTGATGCAACCGTCCGCAACAACGCGACGCCTCAACAGAACTAACTGCTAGGAGTGTTCTGTAGAACTAAAGTGTCGGTCTCAAGGACTATGACAAATACACGATTATCGCTTACTACTTTTAATCCATTACAGCTCTTATAGTTATGCATTTAAGATAAAAAATTGAACGTGATTACTTTATCATAATTCGTTGACTCATATGGAGATAAAAAATTCGGATAAGTATACAGGGTTATTGGAAAAACATTAACAACCTCTTAAGAGGTCATTGTAATCAACATTATGAACAAATTTTACTATGGGACCAAACCTGAAATCGTAAAAAAAATCAGCTGTTCCCTACATTTTGACGAGTTATGCGAACATAAATGTAAGGAACAGCTGATTTTTTTTTAACGATTTCAGGTTTGGTCACATAGTAAAAGTTGTTCATAATGATGAGTACAATGACCTCTTTAGAGGTTGTAGTCATTGACTGCCACCGCGGTCATCGTTGACCGTGAACAATAGATTTTTTCTATTGTGTCTGTTGTCTGGCAGTCAACGTGTTAATATTTTTCCAATAACACTGTATAAAGTCATCTATTGAAGCTTGTGTATTCTATATACTTGAAAGGAAACTTAGCCTACCTTTGCACGGACGTAAAAAGATCTCGGCGGGACCTTGTCACGCACTGGATTTGCAACTCTCGGTGTTGAGCAGAGCACTGAGAATCCAACAGAGCGCATCCCATCGCGTCAAAACAACACGTTGTTGGATTTTCAACTCTGCAGTGCGTTGAAAATCCAGTGTGCGAAAAATATCGCTGCGGGAATAACGCGTCCATGTGAACCTGGGAATAATGTGTGGCAAAAATGAATAGGTTCTTATACAAACGAATTTGATCAAATAATCATCCTAATCCTATGGGTCCTTAGAACAATAAATTATACCGTGGGTCCATTACTAGGTGGATCGACGACCTATGAAGGTTACGAGGGGCCCTATTTACAGCAATGGACGTGACCTCGCTGATATGATGAAGATGTAGCGGTATCTACAATGCCACATGCGAACAATACCGTCATACTGACGTCACGCAAAATCCTGCATTTCGCAAGCAGAGTTTACCGCGCGACTAGCTTAAAAAACGGTCAGACGTGAATCATTGGGCAGTTGCCCGCCAGACAGAACACCCGTCTGGTCGGAGGATCCTCTCTTTTCTATAGAGTATGAGTTAACTTTACATCCTGTTCACCCTAAAGATAAATTCGGAAAATCATCAGCTTAAGAATTACAAAACATAATGTGGAGAGATATAAAAAATTGTAGAAATATATAGTCAGACAAACCCGAAATAAATACGTGAAAAAAACCTGTAAAATCCAAAATAATCAAAAATAGTAGATTTCCCTACATAGGTAGATAGGCAGTCGCTCTATGTAAAATACTGGTATTCAGCTGCATCCGGTTAGACTGGAAGCCGACCCCAACATAGTTGGGAAAAGGCTAGGCAGATGATTTTATGAGTAGATTTCCCTACATTTATGTTCGCATATAACTCGTCAAAATGTAGAGAATAGCTGATTTCTTTTGAGACCGATTTCATTCATTATTTGTATATCGTCAGCAAAGGCGATAACAAATATGTAATAAAATTTCTTGCATATTTATGTGATAAATGATTTATTTTCTGTAAGTAGGTTTGTACAAAAACTTTTACACGTTATTCATATTGTTCTTAACTAGATGAGGTCGGCGTTTCCTATCTGACTATTCTGAGAAGAAAGGCCGAAACAAACTCAGAGGTCACAGTCTCTTTTAAAGTCCAGACAAAATCTTGGTCAGATCATGTGAAGACTATGTAGATTGATGTCTGAAATGTTGTCTGTCTTTTGAGGAAAGGACCACACAGATTGAGCGGACCTGTCCAGTCAGTGCACGCATTTGTCAAAAATAGTGCAGCTCAACTCAGAACTTGAGGTGTGGTTACCTTATAAACGGAAATGCATTTAATTAGTCTTATGTTTATCTTTATATAACAACTAGCGGTGCGCACCGGCTTCGCACGGGTGAAAAAAAAAGCCTATATGAATCAGTGATAATGTAGCATTCAAATGGTGAAAGAATTTTTAAAATCGGTCCAGTACTTTTTGAGCCAATTCGTTACAAACATACATACAAATCTTTCCTCTTTATAATATTAGTATAGATGATTTATTTAATCATTGCTCTTCAAATAATCTATAATAAGAGGAAGAGGAGGAGAAAGTAAGAGCAGGCCGATTTAGCAATAAAAAAATAATTGAAATATCTATACTATGTTACATATCGTACAAGTGTAAAACATATCTTGAATTGACAGACAAGGCACAACTTTAATCATTGGAAGTATAGTTTGCAAATAAAGTTGCGCACAGCATAAATAATGTTCCTACTTCTGGGACACAAGCCCCCTCTATGAGTGGTAGTGGGCCATAATCCACAACGTGGTGGGCCCAGTACGGGATGGTGGATGTCACATGTCTTCCAATTTTTTGGTTCTAGGCCATGCTGGTTTTCTCAAGATGGTGAAGACAGTGTTAATTAAAATAGTCGCAAAAATAAAAATGCGCGAGTATTCGTTAGCTGTTGATAAATATATATTTCATTTTATAATTTCGTATTGTTTTACAAGCACATATCACCTATAACAATATTACTGTTCATATTCTTTTAGTACATTTTCCCAGAACTGTACTTCATCCTTATAGGGCGCAACACCTGGAGTTAGGACGTTTCCAATGTCCAGATATTCTTGTTTTTCAAGAGTATACGGTGCCCATTTTGCGCCCAAGGAGTCGTCAGGAGTCGGGTTTCTGAAATTGTAAATTACGTTTTTGAGAATAGCGACGGTTAATCTTGGTTTTAAGCAATTGTCAACTGCGATTCATGAGTTTAGGATACAGACTAGCGATTTGACATTAAAGTTGTTATCAATCTGTTCTATAATAATCTGCAAAATAATAAAATAAACAATTTTACTAAAAATACTGAATTTTTCAAACAAAACAAAAAGCTTAAAAATTGGTACGAAGTAAACCATCCTGACAATAAGGCACTAGACTCGCGCGGGGCGATGGTATCAGCAATTCAACACAAAAGGAACACTTTAACGGTAAACTTTATAATATTGCTACCAAATAATCAATAATTAAGAACAAGATTAATTAACAATATGATTGTTAATTAATCTTGTTCTTAATTATTTTTATTGTATATCTTTAAAATACGTAATTTAGAATACGTGGTTTCAATCAATGTGATACCTAATCGCCACACTCATTGCTGAAAGGCGTCCTTTTCAGACAGAACAGTGTTTAAAATAAAAAAAATATTATTCTACTATCTTTTCGGCGATGACTTACCCATATTTAGCAAAATTGGTCCACAGTTTAGTTGCTCTGTCAATAAGTTGGAATGTATTAGAGCTAGTATCCACCTTGGTTTCTATCAATTTGCAGTTAAAAAGATACATCGATTCATCAGAATGGCAAGTAACTGGTTTACTTCCAACTAATTCACCAAGCCCTCTTACATGGGCGATAACGTTTCTCTCAGATTTACGACTGAATTTATACAAGTAAACTTTGTTTTTCTCTTTAGGAGAAGTGAGTTTAACCCACTTTATTGTAGGCAATATGAACATCTGCATCGAAAGGAAATTCACCAATTTCTCCCAGTCATCGGGTATCTTGATCTGGTTATTAAAATAAAACTTTCTGATCTTCTCTCCAAGTTCCAGCTGTTGATTCATCGGCAGTTTGAATGACAGGAGTTTAGGAATAAATACTTCTGGGAAGTTTCTCGCTGTTTCTAATGCTTTGTAGGTACTCTCCACGCTCTCCAAAATTATAAGACCTTCATCAGAATTAAATCCGGTCATAATGTCCACTCCTTCGTGAACACCGTTGGACACGACATCGACCATATCTCCATAAAAAAATCTCTCATTGTCCCCAAATTTTTTTTCATCACAAATACTAAAGAAAATCTCTATACCACCCTTTTGTGCTTCAGATAATGTTATAGGTACTGAAGCATCAACCAGTGAATCAATCGGTTGATTTTTGAAGAATTCATATAATTCCTTGTCATTCTCTGAGTAGCATCCCAGTTGTCTCGCTAATGCTAAGGCTCTCTCACGAGGTTTTGGAGATAAAGCCCAATCACAAAGAGAACAACCACTTTGTGCTATAGCTCTCTTGAATAAGCCCTTGGACATTGGAGATATCAAATGGTAACTAATACTGGCTCCTCCAGCACTTTCACCAAATATGGTTATGTTTTTTGGGTCACCACCAAAGTTGGCAATATTTTTATTGACCCATCTTAGGGCTTGCACTTGGTCTTTCATGCCAGCATTGCCGGGTACTTCTGGTGTGTTTAGGCAAAGAAAACCAAGTATTTCAAGTCTGTAGTTGATTGTGACAACAACAACACCTTGTCTCACAAGGAACTCAGGACCATATAAGTCATCGTCACTGCCACCACACATAAAGGCTCCTGCGTATATCCAGAACATGACAGGGGGAGGCTTGTCAGATTTGACCTCTGGTGTGTATACGTTAAGATATAAGCAGTCCTCTGAACCTAGTCTACCAGTTTTTGTGAACATGTCGTATTGGTAGCATTTCGATCCGTACGACTTGGCGGCGCGAATTCCTTCCCATGGTTTTGGTGGCTGTGGTGCCTGTGAAAAAATAAATCTATCAAGCTGTGTTTTATAGAACCAACTGTGTACAACATTTAGAGGTGATCGTTAATCATGAGCCATGTCTGAACAAATAGTTTTTATTAAAAAAAATTATAGTAACGGTCAGAAAACATGTTTTAAGATGTTTGTTGATTTACTTATAAGAAATGAAGGTCGTCTACATAATTATGTTGTCTAAAAAAGAACAAAATCTGTTGTAGACGTCATGTAGACATGTTACTTTTTGACAGTTAAGGTGAATGAGCAGTGGCAGCCCGCGAAATTCAAATTTTTCTTACGTTTTTTTGCAATTTGCAGGTCAGTGTCAAAATATGACTAGCGACTATAATAGATATGTGTTTACAGAATTATAGTCATTAGAATAATTAATTACAGGTATCTTTATTGACCTAAAAAAGGCATTTGACAGGATTAGTCATGATTTGCTTTTAATAAAGTTAACTGACGCAGGAATATCGGGATCTGCACATATATTACTTAAGTCGTATCTAGAAAATCGGACACAAATAGTGAAAATTGATAATTATGAAAATTTGTCTTGTAAATTAACCTACGGAATCCCACAAGAATCAATTCTTGGACCGTTATTATTTTTGATTTACATCAATAGCATCGGCAGCAGCAGCATTAAAATGACGGGCAGTTTTAGAGATGATACTTGCTTATTCTACTTTGGTCACAATCTAACTGATATAGTGAAAGAGGCTCAAGATGATTTGAATATCCTGAATACATGATTTCTGTCTAATTTGCTAACTATTAACACAAAGAAAATCTCGTACATGATATTTGCTGCAAAAATAAGAAAATCCTCAATCAAATCCAACTAACAATAAACAACGAAAATATTGCTAAATCAAGCTGTGAAAGATATTTGGGTCTCATTTTAGATACTAAGTTAACTTGGAAACCCCATATTGATTGCATTAAGTCTAAACTATCACCTCTGGTAGGAGCATTGCGTCGAATGTCTGCTTGCGTTCCTAAAAAAGCTCGCGTAGCGATATAGAATATCTTATTGAGATATGGGGAACTGCAGCAAAATCGGTAAACTAGGATATACAAATACTACAAAATAAAGCAATAAAAACACTCTAAAACTAGAGCTACCTTACACCAACCACCAAAATCTACAATGACACCAAAATACTTAAAATTAACCAACTCTATACACTTAAAACATGCATTCTAATACATAAAATCATAACACAAGACACACATTCGCAACTTAACTTTACAAAGAAAACTTACACATATAACGCAAGACGACGAGACAAAATAGAATTAAGGCCAGGTGTTCCTGTTTTTGCTTGTTTTAGAATTCATTTTTGATAGGCAAATTATAATATTTAGAATCTGAAATAAATATATATTTTAGATACATTCTTTCTCCTTACCATGTACCCGTTCAATACACGATACAGTACAATTTTCTCGATAGAAAAAAATACCGAACTAACTTCGATTTGCAGTTTTTTTACAACCAAAATTTCATTTTAATCAAGTACTAATACTCCTTTTTTTCTATAATTAATATGAAAATATAGGTAATTCATTTTGGAATCGATTCTACCCGATCATTTTTTTTTTCCTTACAAAAAATTATTGATCATTCAAATTTAAGGCCATACTCCATTTAGAATAATATTAGACATTTAAACAAACCTTTTTTACCGTCTGTTCAATCGATTTTGACTTCTAATTCGTAGGCATAAGGATGGCATTAAAAGCAGTAAACAGTTGTTATTATAAGCACTTTTTTTGCTTTTAATGCCATCCTTATGCCTACGGAATAGAAGTCAAAATCGGTTGAACAAGCTGTAAAAAAAGTTTGTTTAAATTTCTAATCTTATTGTAAATGGAGTATACTATACTAGTGTACAGAAAAATCACTCCGAACAATATATTATGGTATTTATAGTTGTTTGTTTTTTGTCATTTTTGTGCTCCCATACTGCTGTTATAAAATGTTTACTAACATTACCTAATATGAATTTTTTTCTGATTTCTGAAAACCGATTTTTGAGCCGAAGGTGCGCAGTGGGGCAACTTCGACCTCTTTTTTTATGGAATTTTTCACTTTTGTATGGAAAATATGAAAAAATATTACCAACGTGTTGAGGTTTAGGGGGTTTACGGGTCGGGGGTCGAAATGTTCATTATTTTTGCGATAGGACACACCGTTTTCGAGATATAAGCAAAAGAAAAGAAAATCAAAAAACAGTACTGTTTTTTCATCTGAAGTCAAGGTGTTGTTGTGAATTTTAATTCATGCCAACTAATTTTATTCCACATCTTTTTAGTCGCGATTAACAATACTCAGATTTAGTTAGAAAATCTAAATTTTAGATGATAAACGTCAAATTCAGAATAGCAAAATTACTATTTTCACTAAACTAATATCTCAGTGCAATCTTAGTGCCGTCAAACTAAAATTTAGTTAAGTTATGCCACTTTAATTAATTTCAGAATGGGAAATTGTCGTTTGACAGGAATAAACTAAATTTTGGTGATTTTTAGTCTAGTTTAGACGCCTAAACTAGACTAAAAATCACCAAAATTTAGTAATTTTGCTATACTGAATTTGACGTTTTTCACCTAAAATTTAGATTTTCTAACTAAGCCTGATTATTTTTAATCGCGACTAAAAATGTGTGGAATTAAATTAGTCGGCTTGAACTAAAATTCACACCAACACCTCGACTTCAGATGCAAAAATAGTACTATTTGATTATTTTCTTTTCTTTTGCTTATATGTATTTCGAAAACGGTGTGTCCTATCGCAAAAATAATGAAAATTTCGACCCCCAATAAGAGACCCGTAAACCACTAAAACTCAACACGTTGGTAATAATTTTCCATACAAAAGTGAAAAATTCCCTATAAAAGAGGTCGATGTTGCCCCACTGTGCGGTGTACAGTCAACAGCAAAAGTAGATGATGACAATCAGAAATTCAATACTAATGAACGGAGTTCGCGTCAGAACTGTGTGGCGTCGAAGTGTCGTTATGTGATTGTAAATTATACCAAACATTTACTACTTCGACGCCACACAGTTCTGACGCGAACTCCGTTCATGAATTAATATTGAATTTATGATTTTCATCATCTACTTTTGCTGTTGACTGTACGTAGTACAAGAGAATCGGCACCACTGCCGGTGAAATGCGCTAGAATCGAAATAATATTTTAAATATTATTAGCGTCGAACATTTGTCAATATTAAAAACAGTATTATGCAACATTAATAGGGCTCAAAGTTCAATGCATCCTGCGCGGTGACTACTTACAGTCACGTCGGAACACGATCAAAGACCACGTGGTAGTTATCTCTGTCACTTTCTTGCAGATGTTTTATGTGCTAAAATGCACCTTACGTCGAAACCGGTTCTTATAGGCTGATTAACCCTATAATACGGGTTAACCTTTATTGTGGGTTTTCTAACCTAATCCTAAAAATTAACCCGGTTAAAATCCTCATACGGGTTAACCTTTCGGTCCCTGCTATTTTATTCTTGCAACTGTTTACATTTCATTGGGTAGGTACATATTATTGTCTCCAAACCGGTCTAACGGCCTGCCCACTGAAAATTCACTCCGCGCGAATAATAAAAAAACCGCCCAAGTGCGTGTCGGACCACACACAATTGTAGTTGGGATGAATTTATCACAAGAACAAACTTAAAATTGTAGTTGAAAAACATGTACTCCCATACATTCCAACTGCAAATGTAAGTTTGTACGCACAATATTGAGACTAGCAAAATATTAACTAGACTTCTTATAGGTTTTCCTGTAATCTATATGTATAAATAATAAATAGAACTATTTTCTGTATATGAGAGTCTCACAGTAAGCCCATTCAAAATTCGCGCTTTTATTTAGGTATTATTTTAGGAGTAACAATGAAAACCGACATAGGTATAAGGGGTTTAACGCAGAATGTGCACAGTAGTAAATAAGAAATATTATAAGACTTATACTTATACTTTTTACTTATTATTATATTAGCAAATAAATGATTTTTATTTCCAAGAAGTGTTTCCTTTATTAGAATAACTTTTTGATTAAAAAATAAAAATATTTCTATTATTTTTTAACAACTTACACTTCACATTATGTTTTACACAAAATAACCATTTATACCTGTAAGCTTTCTTGAATTAAAATGTCGATATTGTAATTCAAGAATTGTAACACAATTCTAAAGTAAGTGTGCCTACCTACTGCTTGATTTTTTTAAACTGCAGTATGAAGGTTTAGCATTAGCATAGCATTCCTCGTTAAATGGACTATCTAACACAAAAAGAATATTTCAATTCGAACTATCAGTTCCAGAGATAACCCATATACAAACTTATAAACTTTACCTCTTTATAATATACTAGCGGCTCGTCCCGGCTTCGCACGGGTGGAAAAAAAAACCTATATTAATCAGTGATAATGTAGCATTCAAATGTTTTAAAATCGGTCCTTTTTGAGCCAATTCGTTACAAACATACATACAAATCTTTCCTCTTTATAATATTAGTATAGATTTGTACTAGTATAGACGTACTTAACCTATATATATAACCTTAAAAAATACTATAAAAATAAAACAAAATAAACTTACACTAATTCATTCAAGTTGATCTTCTGCATTGCTCTTTTTTGTGACGCAACTTAGTACCTACTCGAGTTCATGAACTCTGAGCGGTGCGCTCGGCGCGCGCGTCTCCGGGCATCGTAATTTTTTACGTATCGCTACTCATGGCGGGGGCTGAGGTAAACGTTCAATACCTACGGCGCTCGGGTCATCCTCGCCTTAAGAAAACCTAGAACTATGTAGGAAAAAATATACTGTATGAGGGAGCAAAACTTTATAATGAAATACAATGATATGTTTAACAGTAATAGATGTTAGGTATACATATAAAAAAGCCCTAGACGAATACGTCAAGACGAAGTATTAACACCTGAATGTCACCTATTAAATTTTATAATTATGTTGTTTTGAATAACTGTATGTGATCGCAGTGACTGTGTATACTTTTATTATATATTTTTTTCTATACATTTTTCAATAATTATGTAAGTGAACCGTAATGTTTTTTTTTGAGAAATAAATGTTTTTAAGCCGAAAATAGATTCATGAAAACCCCATATATTGTACAGTCCCTAGATACTGGATTAAACGAGTTATAAGTAAATACGATAGATATATTTTATTTTTATATCATGTACCTTGAACCGGAGGTCTCCTAGTGGCGGCTGCGCGTACGGGATGCCCTTGAAGCTGTAGTACGTGCCGCTGTACTTGTTGTTCACCAGCTCTCCCTCCAGCAACCCCTCACTCACCCTCACTTGCACCATCGTCAGAGCTTTCATACAACCGTCCGCAACAATGTGTCGCCTCAATAGAACTATAAACCGCCAGGAGTGTAGTGTTCTATGGAACTAACGTGTCGGTCTCTAGGACTATGACAAAATATACACGACTATCGCTTACTTCTTTTAATCCATTACAGCTCTTATTGCTACGCATATAAGGTACAAAATTGAACGTGATTACTTTATTATAATTCGTTGACTGTCATCTATCGAGCTGGTTGTGTATCTAGTTTCTTGAATGGAAACTTAACTTCGCACGGACGTAAAAATATCGTGGCGGGATTTTATTGCGCACTGTATTTTCAAGTTTCGGTGTTGACCCGAGCATTGAGAATCCAATAGAGCGCATCCCAGCGCTTCAAAAAAGCACGTTGTTGGATTTTCAACTCTCGGGGCTAAGCAGTGCGTTGAAAATCCAGTACAAACGAATTTGTTCAAAACCTATAGTCATTCCTAGTCCTATAGGCCCCTCCATTGAACAATAATTTATATCGTGGGCCCCTTACTAGGTGGACCGACGAACTATGAAGGTCACGAGGGGTTCTATTTACACCAATTGACGTGCCCTCGCTGATATGATGAAGATAAATTCGTCAAATCATCAGATTAAGAATTTACAAAACATAATGTGGAGATATTAAAAAAAATTGTAAAAATATATAGTCAGGCAAACCCGAAATAAATATGGTAGAAAATGTGTAAAACCCAAAATAATCAAAAATAGAAGATATCTACATTTTCGATATTGAAATAATTCTCACGATGAATTTTATAAATGGGGGAAAAAGACAACAAAATGTACATAATCTGCGTTCGCGATTTATTTGCCAAAAATGTAAACAAAAAAGAATTTTAAATCCTACATAATAAAGTTCAGTTTACGCTACAACTTTAAACATTTTTATAACTTTTTCAATAGTGCTAGTGACTTTGAAATCAACTTAATTACCATTAAAGTAATGTTGATATTTGTTTAACTTGAAATAATAATAATTTGAAACATACGTTTGAATAGACTTTAGGTGCCTAAGTTACAATGCAGTTACTTCACTTAATAAATAACATAAACTTACACCTTCTTACAATGGGGGAAGGCAGAAACTACAGAACGCCACTTACCACGATCATTACATACTCCTTTTGCTTCGTCCAGTTTCATACTCGTACATCTGGTCACAAGCGCCGCACTGGTCCACACTATATATTTATTTTAAAAAATCTAGAGAGATATTCTTTTTCAATATCGAAGAGCATGATGGAACCCTAACAGGAATTAGGTCACTGAGGCGCGAGGTCACAAAATGGGCGCAGCTATGTCATTCGACGGCTTAATGCCGATAAACCACCCCTATCTAGAAGATTTTTATGATACATCGTGGGGTTTAGTTCAATACGATATGATTAACTGGTGGCTAAATAGAAATAGCCGCTCAGGTCAATCGATCAGGTTAAGCTACGCTTGCCACGGTTGGACTGTGGATGGATAACCACCTTTACATACCAAGACCCCTCCGTGCCTCGGAAAGCACGTTAAGCCGTTGGTCCCGGCTTTTATTCGTCGATCTTTGACAGTCGTTACGGGTAGTCAAAAGCCCGAAAGTCTGACAACCAGTCATACCAAGGGGTATCGTATTATCTAGTAACTGGGTTGTGGAGGTCAGATAGGCAGTCGTTCCATGTAAAATACTGGTATTCAGCTGCATCCAGATAGACTAAAACCGTCCGTATCATAGTTGGGAAAAGGCTAGGCAGATGATGATAATATATTATATTAAACGTTGTTTACAGTGGTCACAAGAGGCAAATATTTCAAGGCATAAAACTGGCGATCTAATTAAATATCGGGAACCCATTCACAAGAATATTTAGCCTAATAGAGGATTTAACATAAATAATACTAAGTGATAAAGTTCGACGAATTTATTAAAATTCTCTGTCAACATATTCAGGGGTGAATTCTCTGAAAATATTTTCCCAAAACTTGAACTCTGCATCATCAGGTGCTGATCGTGTTTGCAGTTCGTTACCGATGTTCAAATATTCTTCTTTTTCCACTGTATACGGATTCCATTTCACGCCAAGATCATCATTTGGAGTTGGGTCTCTGTAAAATAGGTATACATTTTTATATTTTTTCAAGACTTACAATATAATGGAATTGAACGCAAATCATTCTCGTGGTTGTTTACTTTACTTACCCATATTTTGCAAAATTTATCCAAAGCTGAATCATGTTTTCAATCATTTCGAAAGTTTTTGATTTCGTATCGACTTTCTCTTCTAATGCTTTGCTGTTGAAAATATAAAACAAATCATCAATGTGACAAGATATTTCTTTACCACCAGTCACGGCGTTAAGGCCCAAGATGCGGCTTGCAATGTTTCTTTCAGATTTGCATGTGAATTTATAGAGAAAGACACTATTCTTTTCTGCGCACACTTGTGCCCATTTTATGATTCAATATACAAACATTTCAAAGGAGTGGAATCGAGCCAATCGTTCCCATTCAGTATTTACACTTCTGTCACACATATAAAACTCTTTGATCTTTTGTCCTGCCTCGATTTGTTCTCTCATCGAAGAATTCAACGCAATATGTTTAGGAGTGAAATAATTATCTAAATCATTAGCTTGTGCAAACATTTTTGTGTATTCGCCAAACACAAATAATAAAACACCCTCATCTTCAGTATAACCAGTAATAACTTGCACCCCTTCGTGGATACCATTTTTTAAATAGTCAGATATACTGCCGTGAAAGAATCCCTTATTATTTCCGAATTGTTTTTCACTAACAATACCCAGATGTAATTCAAGAAGAATTCGTAGAGATCTTCATCATTTTCAGAGGTGTACCCTAGTTGACGTGCTAACGCGAGGGCTCTCAAACGGGGCTCAAACACTTTTGCCCACCAGCAAGTTGTGGCTCCACTCTGACAAATCGCTCTCTTAAAAAGTCCTTTAGTCATGGGTGACACTAAATGGTAGCTGACGCTGGCAGCGCCAGCACTCTCGCCAAAAATCGTAATATTATTTGGATCTCCACCAAAATTTGAAATATTTTTATTGACCCATTCTAAAGCTGCAACTTGATCCTTCATGCCTGCATTGCCAGGTACATCCTCTGTATTTAAACAAAGAAAACCTAGAACTTCAAGTCTGTAGTTGATTGTGACAAGTATAACTCCGTGTCTGACGAGGAATTCGGGTGCATACATGTCATCATTGCCGCTACCAGAGCAAAATCTTCCACCGTGAATGTAGAACATCACGGGTAAAAGATCTTTAGGTTTCAACTCTGGGGTGTAGACGTTCAGGAATAAACAGTCTTCGCTGAAATTCGGTATAGTTTTCATTAATAAGTCGACTTGATAGCATGCTGGACCGAACTCTTTGGCGTTCCGGACTCCTTGCCATGGCTTTGGGGGTTGTGGTGCCTGTAACATTACAATACGACCATTAGACATATTCTTCAGTTTGTTCAGGCTCGCGAACTGTCACAAGGAACCTACTTATCAACAGCCAAAAATAATAATTGCAGCTGTTATACTGGGCTATCGTGTTTAAATCATTTTGTTGCTACGTGTCGGTCGCACCCGCCTCAAACATGTGATTAAAACCCATATCACTAATGAGATAGCGATATTGCAATCACACAATGAAGTAAGCAATGCAAAACGTAACACTGTATTTCGATATCGATTAACTTATCTTAAGTAGATACATAATGATACTGATGTTGCAATTTTACCAATAATATATATTTTACTTTTTCTGTTTTGACAGATTTTATATTGATATCAATTAATTGTGTAGTGCTATGAATATAGAGCTCTTTTTATATAAGCGAATGAATAACCTATTTGGTAAACATCACCGTTTCTAAATATCTATCCAAATAGATATTGGCCCCGATTCTGTTGTTCACAAACTAAACTAAATTTAAGTTCAGTGCATCTTTTTCTTTCTATTTCATTAAGAAAAGGACAGAAGATAAATATTAGTTTAGTCCTGTCAAGTTAGTCAGCGCCTGACGTAAATTGACGTATTTTTAGTAGCCAATTTTTTAATCACGTCTAAACTTGTCTATGGATTATCTAATTTGACAGGACTAAACTAATATTTATTTTCTATCCTTTTCATAATGAAATAGAAAGAAAAAGATGCACTGAACTTAAATTTAATTTAGTTTGTGAACAACAGAATCGGGGCCAATATCTACTATCTCTACTGGACTTGTACATATTCTGTTGCAAATTTTAGTTTATATAGTAGATAGTAGACATTATCAATATGGATATAATATATTTAGCTTATGCTTATCTAGCAGATAAGCTGAAATTTATAATTCCATGTTTGGCAATAACGTAGCCCATATCTACTTTTCTTCAAGGGTTAGCCACACGGACAACAAACAAAATAATTCAATCTGTAATCAGTTATGAAGATATAATCATACTTTGAACTGTTGGCACAGAACACATAATAGTAATCTATTGGTCTCTGAATAGAACTATGGAAGAAAAAGACACCTTGCAGCGAACCCAAATAAATTGAGATAAGGATACGATGATGACGATAATTTTAGATTTACCTTAAACCTGAGCTCTCCTAGTGGCGGCTGCGCGTACGGGATGCCCTTGAAGCTGTAGTATGTGCCGCCGTACTCGTTGTGCACCAGCTCGCCCTCAAGTAGCCCCTCATTTACTCTCACTTGCACCATCTTCTATAAAACACTTTGTTACTTTCTTAAATGATTTGGGCCCAGTATGTGGCCACGTTAATCGCACTAAATAACACAAACAGTTACAGTTCACCGAGTCGGAGAGCAAGCGTGGTCATTAAAGATTTCAAGGTTAACTTGTTTTTTTTTTGTTTTATGTTCGATTTTTTTCGTAAGTGCGACTGTGTTGATAGCACCTACGCTAGTCTACGACTGACATATTTTTGTGGTGGTTACTATTTTATATATTACAGTTTTGCACGCACTCGTATTGTATTTTGATGGCAAAGATTACAAAATGCGAGCAAATAACATAAACGGATTTAGCGCAGTAGACGCTAAAACTGAGGGGTAATTCTCGTAATTTTAAAAACGTTCACAGTCTGATTTCAGTCTCAATCTGTCAAAAAATACTTCTAATTTCTCTATATTTTGACAAGTTTTTGACATTTGTTTGTCGCTGAGATGAGATTGCGACCAGATTTTGAACGTTTTAAATTACGAGAATTGGCCTGCAGTTGTTATTATTTGTTTTGTTTGAAAGAGTTCGTTGTACGATAAGAAAGAGATAATACCTGACCAATTATAGATGTCGATTGAAACAGAAAGTAATTATGTGGAAAAAGTTAAATTATAAGCTTGCTGAAGCACGATTTCTAAATTCTTGTTTTATTAAGCGAAACATTTTAAAAAATACTACTCAACCTCTCTCCTACTTTACGAAGGTGCATCTAGAAAAAACAACTTAAAAAAGATGTAGTTTAATAACTAAATCGGTGGTTTCACATAGTGCAGCAGCAGACTGCGTGAAGACAAATAGAAATTCTCAATATATTATAAATAGCGGCCTGTCCCGGCTTCGCACGGGTGGACATTTATTTTTTAAACATTTTATTTTTCTCTTGCAATCAAAATAGCCTATATTAATCAGTGATAATGTAGCATTCAAATGGTGAAAGAATTTTTAAAATCGGTCCAGTACTTTTTGAGCCAATTCGTTACAAACATACATACAAATCTTTCCTCTTTATAATATTAGTATAGATATATATTTTTGTTCAGTTGTGTTATTTACTTCACATAGACACTGTTTTAATAAAAATATCTTTATATTGTACATCTTTTTGAGATTAATAATATGCTACACAATATAATAGTAAATAAAAAAATATGCAGAAGTTTATGAACACAGACTTCATCATTACTTGAATGTCGAGGCGATCCAACTCAACTCCTTGAAAACACAGATTTAGTGCGAAGACTAAAAAGAGTAAAACCTTTTGAGTTAGTTTAGTGCAGTGTAAGTGAACTTAAACTGTAGTGCAAGTGCTGAATTTTATAAAGAACAAGTGAATCAAGTGTCTTTACGGACGATTTCTTAATTTTATAGTTACTTAGCAGTTTAAATTACTTATTAGCTAATAGGCTAAATTGTAATGTAAATAAATTATCACCATTTGTGCTACTTTATGAAAGGAAAAAAAACCATATAATTTTCCATTATCTATTTGTACCAATAACCTTGAGACAACTAGCTGCTTAAAAATCTTTAGTAAAATATTTTGGAGCGAATTCCCTAAAGATCGTGTCCCAGAATTTAAATTCTTCATGATCCGGTGCTAACCCCGTTAGCAAATCGTTGCCTATGTCTAAATATTCTTCTTTTTCCACTGTGTAAGGATTCCACTTCACACCTAGTTCATCGTTTGGAGTTGGATTTCTGAAAAACGGAAACAAATGCAATTTTATGAATCTAAAAGATTGAGAAATTTTTTCCATAGGCCCGGACAAACTTACCCATATTTTGCAAAATTAGTCCAAAGCTTTGTCATATTATCAATCATTTTGAATGTTTTAGATTTCATGTCAACGGTTCCTTCTGCTGCTCTACTATTGAAAATATAAAACAAATCATCCATATGACAAGAGATTTCTTTCCCTCCAGTCACTTGATCTAGCCCCATCAATCGGCTTGCAATGTTTCTTTCAGAAGAGCAACTGAATTTAAAAAAGTATATTTTGTTCTTGTTTGCACTTGCACAAATCTTCGCCCACTTAATGTCTCATATTTAAGTACTTCATAAGAATGGAATCGTGCCAACTTTTCCCAGTCAGCTCTTGCAGTATTGTCATTCATATAGAAATCCTTGATCTTTCGTGCCACTTTTATTTGTTGTTTCACAGGACTGCTCAATGCTATATGTTTAGGAGTAAAATAAGTTATTATTTTATTTGCTTGTGCTAGCATTTTTTCGAATTCAGCAAAGACATAAAGTATAACACCTTCGTCCTCAGTGTAGCCGGTTATAACTTCCACCCCTTCATGAATGCCATTGTTTAAATGATCATAAATATTGCCATAGAAGAATCTGTCATTATCACCAAATTGTTTTTCACTAACAATACCCATACTCAATTCATAGCCCGCTCGTTGCTCTTCAGAGAATGTAAGTGGTGTTGTTATTTTAACGAGTGCTTCCATCGGTTGGCACTTGAAGTAATCGTAGAGACTTCCATCAGTTTTTGGATCGTACCCCATATGCTCGGCCAATGCCACTGCTCTCTCACGGGGTTCGATTACTTCTCCCCACCAACAATTGGCAGTTCCACTGTGACAGATGGCTCTCTTGAAAAGACCTTTTGTCATGGGTGATACCAAGTGATAGCTGACGCTGGCAGCGCGTACACTTTCGCCAAAAATAGTTATATTATTTGGATCGCCACCAAAATTTGAAATGTTTTTATTGACCCACTTCAAAGCTGCCACCTGATCCTTCATGCCTGCATTGCCAGGTACTTCTTCTGTATCCAAACAAAGGAAATCTAGCACATCAAGTCTGTAGTTGATAGTAACAAGTATCACGCTGTGTCGAATGAGGAATTCGGGGCCAAACATTTCGTCATTTCCGCTGCCGGAGAGATATCCTCCTCCATGTATCCAGAACACTACTGGTAAAGGCTTGGCGGGTTTCAGGTCTGGAGTATAGACGTTGAGGTACAGACAGTCTTCGTTTCCACGGGGTGGTGTTTTCATGAATACGTCATACTGATAGCTGACGGGACCAAACTCTTTTGCGCTCCGTACACCATCCCAGGACTTTGGACTTTGAGGTGCCTGCAAACATAATTATTAGACCATTATGAATGTTGACGTTATATGAATCAATATGGATAGTTGATTACATATTTGGACACGATTAGATTGATGCAATTTTTTGTCTGCATCAGTCACAATAATACTTAGCTATGTAAGGTCAATGTCCTGGAACTCTCAATAACATTGATCGTGAATGGTTTTATTGTACACTAGCTCTTGCCAGCGACTTCGCCCGCGTGGAATAATGACTTCCGGAAATTGAGGCACTAACTCTCATAGAGTTTAACCGATGTGGTCTTTCTTCTGCCGATTCTTGAGAACGCGTATTTCTCATTCAACGCGTTTTTCAAGACAATAGTGGGCGGACGCCGGCGTCCGCTTGGGGCTTGAATAACTAAAAATATATAACTACGTCTAATATATAAAATAATATATAATAAAACCTACTTCACTTAAAACTAAATACCTGTAACTACTATAATTAATAATACCTACCTATACCTATAATTAATAAAAGTACCTACGCTTTTACCTACTTAATATTAAAAAAACTGAACATAAATTAACCAAAACTTACCTACTACTAACTAACTACTACTAACCTATTACTACTTCACCTAAAAAGAAATCCTGTTTTCCCAACATTTCCCTTCACTGCTCTGCTCCTATTGATCATAGCGTCATGAAAAGTATACTATAACCTGCCCAGGAGTATGAAGAACAATTGTACCAAGTTTCGTTGAAATCCGTCGAGTGGTTTTTGTTTCTATAACGAACATACAGACAGACAGACAGACAGACAGACAGACAAAAATTTTACTGATTGCATTTTTGGCGTCAGTATCGATCACTAATCACCCGCTGATAGTTATTTTGGAAATATATTTCATGTACAGAATTGACCTCTCTACAGATTTATTAAAAGTATAGATAAACCAATTATAGGCACTTTTGAATTGTCAAGGGTCGGTCAGTCAGAAAGATGAAGCTAGTTGCCCATTCCAAAGCGTAGATCCCTGTGGAGAAGAACAGGCAAGAAACTCCACGGACACTCTTTTAAATCATAAAATTGTTACAAAAATCTTGATTACATCATTCATGTTGAAATTATACATGTGAGAACGATGCAGAAAGACGTGCACGTTAAAGGCGTCCGTACTAAAAAGAACAATTCATAAATTAAAATAAGCCGTGGCGGCTAAGAGATGACCAGTCCCTACTGACGGCGCCCGTTCACGAACATGACGTATGGATCAGCACCATTCAGCTCAATCATTTTGAAGGGAACCCAATGATCCAACACACACGCCACCATCAGCGAGACATTTGAGTGAGCATGACATACTCTCAGCTGCCAGGGCACATTTAAGTCAATGAAAGACGTACCCAGTAAATGGTAGCTTTATAGTTTAGGTACATAGTGCTCACACGTGTGCTATGCAATTATACAATACTAAGAGATTGAATTTATAACTCTCAATAACATTGATCGTGAATGGTTTTATTGTACATAAACAGATTCTTAACTCAACTAAATATACTTTTTGAACTCGTAATTAATATGAGCATAGTTAATTCAAAGATGCCAAGATTGTTTTTAGTTACAAATTTAGAAAGTAAACACTAATTTACTGAAATTCAGATCTAAAACATTAGAAAACTGTCAGACAGGATTCGGTTCAAGTGTCTTAATAGTGCACATTACACATATAGTGCTTTCACAGTTAATTTACCTTTGATTTGGCATCACAGAGTTCTTTATAGTCCTTGCTATAAGGGTCATAACAGGTTGCTGTCGGGTAAAATTACTGTGAAAGGACTGTGGGTACAGTATGCAGAATAATCTAGGCCTACACCTGTGATCTGCCAGTGTATTCTGTAAAAAACTCACCGTGAGTGCTTAGGTAATTAAGTGAGCTGACACTCCATCAAATGTTAGGGATCGACAGTATTGACAGCTCACTTCAAGCTGACTTCACTTAAGTTATCAAGGTGAGATTTTTACAGAATAGACCAGAAGGCCAATTCTCGTAATTTAAAACGTTCAAAATCTAGTCGCAGTCTCATCTTGGCGACAAACAAATATCAAAAACTTGTCAAAATGTAGGGAAATTAGAGATATTTTTGACAGATTGAGACTGAGATCAGACTGTGAACGTTCTTAAAATTACGAGAATTGCTCCTCAGAAGTTCTATCAGACAATCACTGATTTCAAATTTGAGGCGAATTTTTACGATCTAAATTTAATATTTACCTTGAACCGGAGGTCTCCTAGTGGCGGCTGCGCGTACGGGATGCCCTTGAAGCTGTAGTACGTGCCGCCGTACTCGTTGTTCACCAGCTCTCCCTCCAGCAACCCCTCACTCACCCTCACTTGCACCATCTTTGTACTGCAAACATAAATAATAGGTACACTGCTAATAGAATGTTTTGGCACTATAATGTTATCGTGTTTACATTTTATTACAAAATCAATGCATGTCCATGTGGGATAATCGTATTATTTTCAAGCATTGTTTTAACAACAACAAAAAAAAGAGAGATAAAGTTTAATTTTCTTAGTTGTTGAGATCTTTTTGAACAGTCTGTTCGTCCCGATATTTTTGACGCTGACTGTACTATATAACAACAAATACATAATTAATAATTAAAAAAAAAATTATTATGTCCTAACTTAACTAAAACTATTCACAAACTAAAACATAGCGTCGAAAAATTCATTCGCAACGCTGTCGACTGGTAATGTACCCAAGAGACTGGCGGTATTACCACTTTATATGGCTCTGGCCAAGGTAAAAGCCCTTGGTTCGGGAAGCGTCAACCAGCCGTTACAAGTACCTTAAAGAGACCATGAGTACTTGGACTCCACGGCCCGAGGGTTTGAACTCCAAGTGATTGGTTATTTTCCAACGTTAGGGCAGATGATCTACAAAATTATTTTTGTAAAAAAAATTTAGTTGTTACTTTTAACACGAAGGCTAGACTATCGGACATAGGTATACCTATCTACGTATATAGGTATCCATGTACTAACACATAAGCTTAATCCGAAGCTCAGAAACCGCGACCCACTAATTGGAAGTCGGTACGGTACGGCAAATTCCCTGGTTCATCAGTAATTGTCAACCAAGTTAGTTATGTAACTCTGCGGTGCAATCTATCTGTATTTTTAATCTGCTTTAAAAAGAAGGAGGTTCTCAATTCGGCTGTATTTTTTTGTTGTACCTATATATGTTTATACGTGATGTCTCCGGAAATTGTGGATCGATTTTGAAAATTCTTGGGTGGTCGCATATAAAATTAATAACATTGATTGGGTAGTGTCATAGACTAAATACGTGTTGCTTAGTTACGGTTGTTGATATATTTTTATGTCATTCATTAAAATACTGCTTTCATGAAATATGCTTTAATTCATATTTAATATCTGGCGACGATGCCATTCGATATAAAGAAAGCAAAACGTTCGCGAGCCATCCTACGCGGCTTGTTAACAAAAACTAATAACGTATTTCAAGAAGAACAAAATGTATTTACACAAGAAGAAATAGAAACACGATTACTGACACTTCAAAATACTTACCAAGGACTGCAAAAGATACAATTACAGATAGAGGAGGAGACCGAAGACGAATACATCGAAATTGAAACCCATTACAGGTACGAAGTGGATGAAATTTATACAAATTTACGTACAAAAATGATACGACTGATGAACACGTTTTCCAAACCTCCTGAGCCGTTACCCAACGTACCATCCACACATCATGCATGTGAAATCACGAGCGCTCATCGTGAAGTACATCCTAGGCTCAATTTCCAACCGTTTCAAGCAAACGAATCGTTTAAAAATTTTATAAAAAGACTGTCTGTTTACATGATGCTCAACAATATTACGGAACCCATAACGAAGGTCTACACCCTGCTGTCCACTTTACCACCTGACATTCATGAAAGAATTTACGACCTGTGTTCACCCGATGACCCAATCAAGAAGACCTATGAAGAACTTTCTGATATTTTGGACAATTTTATCGATCCAAAACCTAGCATATGGGCCTCACAGCACACTTTCATATCAAGGCTACAACAAGCCAATGAATCGATTGCTGTTTACGCGTCAGAACTAAAAAGACTATCGTCAAAATGTGAATTTAAGTGCTCACATTGTCTGAAACCCACTCTCGATTCATTTTTGTCTTTACAATTTATTCGAGGATTAAAAGATGGAGAAATTCGCACAAAGATTCTTCAAACGAAACAAACAGCGTCCTTTTCAGAATTACCGAATTTACGACTGTGGAAATGGGAAAAAATGAAAATTCGACCATATCTACATCCATCCATCAACCACCATTGGACACGATCAATATAGTTTCAAAAGCCCATAATGAACTACAACCCGCATCGAATAAAGCAAATTCAATTAAAAGTCCGACTTCTATAAGAGAACTTAAAGGTAAATGTTATCGCTGTGGAAAAGACGATCACAAAGCAAATAAATGTGGAGCCATAAAAAGCACGTGCCGGAAGTGTCAAAAGGAAGGACACCTAGCCCGAGTCTGCCTTCAAGGACATAAACGCAATGAAACGAATTTGCTGAATTACTCTACAAGCAGCACCAGTACCGACAGCATCGCAGAAATCAACCTCGTAAAGAGTGAAATCTCAGACAAATACATTATAATTATCGAAATTGAAGGAAAGAAAACAAACATGGAATTTGACACGGGTGCAACACTCTCTACCATCTCACTTAAGGATTATAAGAAGCTTAACATAAACAAAAGACTATTTCACACGAGCATCAAACTAAGAACGTATACAGGCGAAGTTTTTGAACCCATCGGTGTCACGTTTGTTCGATGCAAATTTAAAAACCAATTGTTCTATGGAAAGCTATACGTAATTAACAAAGACGTTGAACCAATCTTAGGTAGAAGCTGGATGAAGGAGTTTGACATTAAACTAGCCGAAATGAAATCGGTTGATACGTGTGAGAAAATACTTAAACTTGAACAATTACTTAAAGAGTACGAACCCACCGTCTTCAGTACAAACCTAGGCGAAATTCCAAACGTTCGCGGCCACCTGACCCTTAAAGATAATGCGCAACCAATCTTTATTAAACCACGGAGAATTCCATATGCCCTACGATCTAAAGTAGATGAAGAAATTGACCGACTTGAAAAACTGGGAATTATTACAAAGATTGATCACTCCGATTGGGGCACTCCCGTTGTCCCAATAGTGAAACCAAACGGAAGCATCAGACTGTGCGCCGACTACAAAATCACCTTAAACAAAATGATAGAAGACGAAAAATACCCAATACCAATAATTGAAGACATCCTAGCTGAAATGAACGGCGGACAATTTTTCTGCACCTTAGACATCACGCAAGCCTACCTGAACATGGTGATGGATGAAGAAAGCTCCCGCCTGCAAACATTAAGTACACATAAAGGTACTTTTAAAGTGAACCGACTTATGTTTGGAGTCAAAGTAGCACCAAGTCTTTGGCAAAAATACATGGACCAATTACTACTGGGCCTCGACGGTATTAAGTGCTTCTTCGATGATATAATAATACAAGGCTCGACAGAAGAACAATTATTATCCAGATTGAAACAAGTTTTGCATAAACTTAAAGACAGCAATCTTCGTGTTAATAAAGAAAAGTGCCAATTCTTCAAAAAAAGTATCAATTACTTGGGACACACAATAGACAAAGAGGGTTTACATAAAAATCAGGACAAGATAAAAGCTATTTTAAATGCACAACGCCCAACTAATGTAAATGAACTAAGAACGTTACTAGGATTAGCAAATTATTACAATAAATTTATACCCAATCTAGCTTCCATCACTGCCCCCTTAAATGAACTCTTGAAGAAAGGAGCAAAATTTAATTGGTCTACAAAATGTGAAGAAAGCCTGAGGAACATTAAAAAAGAAATATTAAGTGAAAGAATACTAATACACTTCGATCAGAATAAACCACTTATTCTAGCCACAGACGCTTCACCTACAGGACTTGGTGCAGTTCTAAGTCACAAACTTCCAGATGGCTCAGAAAGACCAATAGCATTTGCTTCTAGATCTCTGACCAGCAGCGAAAAGAATTATAGTCAAATCGATAAAGAGGCGACAGCTATTTTCTGGGGTTTAAAGAAATTCTATCATTATTGTTACGGCCGGAAATTCACTCTAATCACAGACCATAAACCTCTTACGTCAATCTTTCACCCGCACCAAACCTTACCAGCCTTGAGTACTATGAGGCTATTCCACTACGGTCACTTTCTATCAGGATTTGACTACAATATCGAATATAGAAGTTCCTTAAAGCACTCCAACGCCGACTACCTCTCACGTTTTCCCGTTGAGAAAATTAATGAAAATAAACATGATCAGCATTACATATTTCAGCTGAATCAGATAAATACTTTTAATATTTCACCGGAAATAATAGCAAAAGAAACAAGAGTAGACCCAGAATTACAGAAATTACTCGAAACACTCCATTCAGGCACTTCACTTAGGGAATCTGGATATAAAGATAATGAACTAACTCTTCAGAATGACTGCATCCTAAAAGGCACGAGAGTTATAATTCCACGTAATCTACGCCAGTGCATCTTAGATGAACTACACGCGGGACATATCGGGATTTTGAAAATGAAACTTCTTGCGCGGAGTTTCGTATACTGGAAGAACATTGATAAAGATATCGACAACAAAGTGAAATCGTGCAGAACTTGTCGTTTAAACCAGAATAATCCACCAAAAGCCCCTCTGCATCACTGGGAAGAGCCAACGGGCCCGTGGCAAAGAATACACATCGATTTTGCAGGCCCGATATCGGGCTACCAACTTCTAATTATCGTAGATGCATTTACCAAGTGGGTAGAAATAATCCCTACAAAAACTACGACGAGCGCATTTTGTATTCAGAAACTAGACGACTTATTCGATACCTTTGGATTACCCTACACGTTGGTGTCGGACAATGGAAGGCAATTTGTCTCTCAAGAATTCCAGACGTTCTTAACTAGCAATGGAATTATTCACAAAACGATTGCACCGTACCACCCCGCAACTAATGGACAAGCTGAACGATTTGTCCAGACGGTTAAGAGATCACTGCACAAATTGGAGGGGGAGAGTGGTGGTATACTGCACAAGGTCCGTACGGTTAGAAGTCTCCTCCGGGCTAGGCCAGTCATCTCAAGCGACTCACCTTATATGCTCATGTTCGGAAGAGAGGTAAGAACGAGATTGGCAGCCAAGATTAGATCTCCTCCAAAGGAACTACATAGGGACAGAAGAGAAGGGGTGAGAGAGTTTGCAGTCGGTAGCAGGGTGCAAGCACGCAACTACTCTGTATCAGGTAGGAAGTGGGAGTTTGGTACAGTGACCCGTCGACTAGGAAACCTCCACTATGAAATAGAAACCGACAGTGGATGCACATGGATGCGCCACCTTGACCAGCTACTTCCGGCGCCTCTGATTCCTGGAAATCACGGCGGAGGTGTGTCATAGACTAAATACGTGTTGCTTAGTTACGGTTGTTGATATATTTTTATTTCATTCATTAAAATACTGCTTTCATGAAATATGCTTTAATTCATATTTAATAGGTAGTTTTTGAGTTAGCTTCATTAATACGCATTTTTTCCATTGATGATGTTTTATGACTTCCTGTGACTGATATTTAGCAAGTAGTGTTATATGTATTTGTGTGGGGTAGGTACGACTATAAAGGTAAAAATAAAAACTTTGTTACAAAAAAAAAACTACTTCCAAAAAAAAAACACTAAGTATAAAGTGAAAAATAACTTAAATTATTTCGGAAGTCAGGAAAAAAATGAAAATGTTGTACCAACAATACCGACGCGATGGGAATAAATTGTATATTAACTTTGCTTGAGTGCTTTATGAGGTAGCTTCAATAATTGTGTTTTTAATCAACATCATGTGTGTTGATGATGTTATAATACTCATACCAAACAACCAAAACAAAAAAGTAAAAAAAAAAGAAAAAATTACATTGTCCAAACACTTCGATACAGTTATTAGCACAGAAGACAAAATATTTACCACGTATTTACGGTCGAGCTTCTATCTTCTAATATGTGGACACTGTTAAGTTGTTAACTTTCATTCCAAAAAAAAATATATATACAGGGTTATTTTAAAAACACAAGCAACCTCTTAAGAGGTCATTGTACTCATCATTATGAACAACTTTTACTATGGGACCAAACCTGAAATCGCGATAAAAAAATCAGCTGTTCCCTACATTTTGACGAGATAGACGAAAATAAATGTAGGGAATAGTTGAATTTTATTTCGCGATTTCAGGTTTGGTCCCATACTAAAAGTAGTTCATAATGATAAGTACAATGACCTCTTAAGAAGTTGCTGGTGTTTTTCAAATAACCCTGTATATATTATGGTACCATAATTACACTTACTGAGGTTGGCACTAACTGATTTGACAGTGTATCTTCCTCTTTTTTTTTTTGTGGATGGTAAATCATCCAATGACCCCTCCCGCTCTGGGTGGAGCAGAAGGGAGTGTCAGACTATTACTGACTAAAACCCACCCGTGTTCCTTCCTTAGCCCTTTGTGTTCCGGGGTAGCGGTAACCCTTTCGGACAATCCCGCTGCCCCGGCAGGCTTCGGCCCTTGGGGGCCCCTTCCTTATGCTGACATCTCTTTGAGGCGCGCGTGGAACACGTACGCGCCGTCCGGCACGGGCCTGGTCCTGATCGGACGGAGAGTTACCCATTACTCTCCGCCCGCAGGCCCGCGCCTACGGTGGCCGGGAGTCGTCTCGCGGCTCCCGACGCACGGAGCGTCTCCCGCGGCGGCTGGGACGTGAGGCCCTTTCCCTCAGCCGTCCCGCCACCTCCTTTGCTAGCATGACTGCTTCGCAGAAGGAGGTGACTGCCTCCCACTCCCTCTTGCCCCGGACCATGGCTTGAACCAGGGCCGGGCGTGAGAGGTCGCCGCCGCTGCCGATCGCCTCTGCGAGAACACGGCGGTGCTCCGCCCAATTGGGGCATACCGCCACCGTATGCTCCACCGTGTCCTCCGGGCGACCCTCGCAGTGGTGACACCCGGGCGTTTCCTCCCGCCCGATGGTGTGCAGGAACCTCCCGAAACACCCGTGTCCGGTGAGGACCTGCGTCAGGCGGTAGGTGAGGGCGCCGTAGCGCCTCTCTAGCCACTCCTCAAAGAGGGGTCTTATCGCCACTATCGTGGCGTGCCCTGCGCTGGGTTGCGACAGTCGCTCTTTCCATGCCGCCATGAGATCGCGCCGGAGGTCGGTCCGCTCCGCCGCGATTTGCCGCGGCAGCGGAGTTTCCCCCCGGGTGTATCTTCCTCTTTGACCTACGCTCCACGACTAAACGGCCGTTCGATAAGCTACGCTATCACAGTGATATGTACCGCCTAGCCTGTACCGTCAGCCTCAAAGATGTTTATTTCGACGGGAATTCATTTAATCGTCTACAAATCCAAAATCTTTGTTCTTTAATAATTTATTTCAATGAGTAACCACAAAACAAATTACACATCGATCGATCAGGTCAACGCTTGCCGCGGTTGGTTCGTGAATGGGTGACCATCTTTACATGCTAAGATTCCTTCGTGCCTCGAAAGGCACGCTAAACTGTTGGTTTCGGCTGACATTCATGGATCTTTGATAATCATAACGAGTTACCAAGGGGTATTACCCAGTAATTGGGTTGTAGCCGTTAAATAGGCATTTGCTCCATGTAAAATACCAGTATTCAGCTGCATCTGGTTAGACAGAAAGCCGACCCCATCATTATTGGGAAAAAAGGCTAGGCAGATTTAATTTATGAAAATCTTTTTAAGTAATGGTAAACCGGTACTTTAGAAGGTTCCATAATGTGCAAGGAAGCTGTGGAAATCTTTGCACATGTGCTCTTTGTGTGCACAGGCGTCACCCAGATTGGGACAGAAACCCTCGGGACTCCCAGATCTTACACAGATGTTCTCAACAGGCCAGAAGATGTAATTACCTTCTGGAGGGAGGTGTGCTAGTTGGAATAACCACCGTTGGCAGCTATGGTCCACGCACAATGGTCCACTTGATAGACTAAGTGCGGAAAACAAACCTTCTATAATAACGTATATTATATTTATTGTTTTAATAGGTTTATGCGTATCTTTATATGTAAAATATTTATTCCTCAATTTTCATGATTGCACCTACTACTGTTTCTCTCTGCATCACCCAAAGGTTGACTGGTAGAAAATGCCTATGGCATTAAGTCCGCCTCTGTACATGTATGTGCTTGAAGTATTAAATAAATAAATAAATAACATAGAACATAGACGTCTTAAATTATCATATTTAAGAGCCTACACTACCTCAGCTAAAATTCACTCTTTATCTCACTCGCACGTTACTGCTCGCGGACTGAATGAGAGCGAGACAGAATGCGGTGCTAGGCGGCAGGCAGCACCAATAGTTTAGGTATTTGCTTTTTACGGTGAAAATAATGGTAATTAAAAAAAATGAAAACATAAAACCTGCTTTATAGTTAGTTCAGTTAGTATATAAAGTTTCATGATCTAATTTGAAGTATTTTTTTAATACCAGCAGTTTATTGTTCGGTTTGGACGTAACTTTGGAGTGTTTTCGTCAAACACAAGACCTAAAATTAATCCTCAACTTTACCATATATTTTTTTTAAATTTAATGCTGCAGTATTTTCAACATAACGGAGGATCATGCTAAGCGATTTGAGGTAGTATAGGCCCTTAAAATAGCTAAATCATGCAATTCTTTACAGCTATCACCTCCTCAATCTCCTCTTACGTCGTTATGTGTAACCAATCAGACACATTTCCATAGACACAACATTGCTCGACCATAAACAACGTGTCCATGAATATTTAGGGGTGGCCAGTGTTACATTTTGATACTGCGGAGCAATGTGCAGCGCCACGGCGACACAAATAGCTATGTATGGAGCCGATAACATTGTGGAAAGTGGAAATGTAGCGGCTTTCTGTTTCGTTTAGGATGGAACTCTATAAAGGGTGAAATTGAAAACATGCGACAAACCGAAATGGGAGATTGAACTCATCATTATGAACAACTTTTACTAAGGGAACAAAGCTGCAATCGCGAAAAAAAGTCAGCTGTTCCCTACATTTTGACGAGTTATCTATATACATATAATAAAATCGTAGGAAAGTTAAAACTGTACATTGAATATTTTTTAAAAAGAATACATGGGGCGTGATCTACAATCGATATCGAAGCCAAAAATATAGTTTTTAGAATTTTTGTCTGTTTGTCTGTTTGTCTGTCCGGGATAAACTCAAAAAGTACTGTATGGATTTACTTAAAATTTTGCATGAATATTACTAAGAGGTCAGGTCAACATATAGGCTACATATTATCACGCTATCACCTACGGGGGTGGAGCTGTGAATCTTTATTTTTCTTACGCATTCTGTGACAGCGTGTAATCTAACGACGCATATTTAAATGTTGTTTTTGAGTAAGCCATGCTATTATCTAGCTTTACACTATAAAAGTACGCCATTTAAGTAACTTGGGTAGAGAAATATAATTTAATGAATGTTAGTAGTATAAAGACAATTTTAAAACAGCGCCATCTATGAGATTTCATAAAAATCAAATCAAGTTACATGTTAACATTTTTTGGAAATTAAAAATTTAAATTTGATCATGTTGGCGAGGTAAGTAGTTAGTTATTCTTAAAATTCATAGATGGTGATGTGCATTTTTTTTATAAAAGTTGTATAGTTTGTTTTGACAAATTCAAGTTCCAACAAAACCCTCAAAATCTTGAGCAGAGTTGAGGAAGACAATTTAAAAAAAATGCGGTATTAAGTATTACAAAAAAGTTATGTTCATTGATGATGATCATTTCATTTCATGACACCCTCGCGGAGGCTAGCGTCAGTGACAGTCCCAGCCGCATGCGTCATCTGTTTGCCGTCATCTTGGTGTTTTGTGGAGTTGCGAACCCGGTAGCTTTGTGGGAGAAGTATCGCCATCATCTGTCTGAAGATTTTCTACGAGCTTTGAGGCGTGCTACTGGAGACGAAGTCGAAGTAACTGATGAACACGTGCTGAACACCTGTCTCAGTTCACTTCAAGATGTGCTCATTTCTATCGGCGGCAATCTACTGATCGAATATGGGTTACCAGCTTCCCAATCATCACCGTATCAAGACCGTGGAAATCGGGAGTATAACGCTGAGACAAATTACGATCCGGGCGAAATGACCACCATACGAAATGACCATGTCGCTTTGTTCTTTTCAGAGCAAAAACTTTATGACACCGTCCTTGAAAGCATTGGGCAAAACCTGGGTAAAATGTTTTTCTTGGATGCTCCTGGTGGAACAGGAAAAACATTTGTTACCACTGGCATACTTGCAGAGGTCAGGAGGCAAGGCAAAATTGCTATTGCTGTAGCGTCGTCGGGAATCGCTAACACACTGCTTCCGAGTGGCAAGACAGCACATGCCATGTTTAGAATTCCCATCGATTTAGAGAGCGCTGAAACGCCTGTTTGTGGTGTGTCACGTAACAGTGATAAGGGACACGTGCTCAAGGATTGCTCTCTGATCGTATGGAATGAGTGTACGATGGCCAATAGGAAGGCAGTTGAGCCCGTGGACAGAATCTTGCAGGACATCCGCAGGAACGAACATTTGATGGGTGGTGTCACAGTTCTGTTCAGTGGTGATTTTCGGCAAACGCTTCCCGTGGTGACGCGGGGCTCGAGGGCTGACGAGGTGAATGCTTCGTTGAAACGATCTTCGTTGTGGTCACGCTGCACTTGACCATTAATATGAAAGCTCGGCTCGGCGGCAATGCACGTGCTCAAGAATTCTCCGACGTCCTTCTAAGTCGTGGCGAAGGCACTCTACGAGAAGAGATAGGTGGACAAGTGGTGCTTCCAGAGTCTCTCGGTAGAGTGGTATCCAGCTTAGAAGAACTAATTCGCTGTGTGTACGAGGACATCAGTCGAATACCGCACCAGCAGAATTCTTGGGTGTGTGAGCGGGCCATTTTGATGCCCAAAAATGTTCAGGCTGCAGCAATTAACGAATGCATTCTCTTGGAAATTGAGGGGAATAAAGTGGTCTACACCTCGATAAACACTGTTGTCGAGCAAGATGACGCCACACATTATCCCGTGGTATTTCTGAGCTCCCTGTCAGCAAGTGGACTTCCAGAGCATACCATCAAGCTGAAGGTCGGTGTTCCGATTATGCTTCTTCGGAATCTATCTCCTCCGAACTCAAACTCAAACTCAAAATCATCAAATCATCATCAGTCATCTCGCTCCACAGCCACACCATTGGGGCGGAAATTCTTACGGGTTGTCACGTCGGCGAGGCAGTATTTATACCACGCATTCAATAAGTCGCAGGGGCAGATACTGAGGGCAGCGGGCGTCGACCTCAGGACGAGTTGCTTCTCACAAGGGCAACTGTACGTCGCTTGCTCCCGCGTCACCAGTCCTGACTCTCTTTACATTTTGGCTCCTGGCAGCATAACTACCAACGTAGTTTATAGAGAACTTTGGACGTATTTTTACTCTTTTGTGTCCTGGAATGTATTCCTGCATTATTTTCTCTTTTTCCTTCAGTCACATCTTATGACTGAACTCAGCAGGATTGCCATATAACTCTCTTCACTTGCTTCGCTTGCAAAAAAAAACTTATATTTTAATGCTATTTTAAAAGTTGTGTACTTATAATGCTATAGCGACACTGGCATCTTAGGTATTTTTGGTGCTGTAGAGCCTTCACGCAGACGACGTCGCGGGCAGCAGCTAGTACGAACATAAATGTAGGGAACAGATGATTTTTTTTTTCGCGATTTCAGGTTTGGTTCCATAGTAAAAGTTGTTCGTAATGATGAGTACAATCTCCCATTTCGATTTGTCGCATGTTTTCAATTTCACCCTGTATATACTAGTAATAAAGCTGAAGAGTTTTTTTGTTTGTTTGCGCGCGCTAATTTCTGTAACCACCCGCCCGATTTGAAAAAATATTTTTGCATTTGATAGCCCAATCTTTGAGTAAGGTGATAGACTATTTAACATCACGCTACGGTTCTAGGGAGACGGGAAAAATGAAAAAAGTCAGAAAGAACGTTTTGCGAAAACAAAGTAATAGCGCGATCGGGCGATGGTGAGCGATGCTTTGCTAGAGGGATGGGTCGGGGGAAAAATAAATTATACGCGGACAAAGTCGCGGGCTGAAGTTGATAGGAAAAGACAGAAATAATGAGGAGGCTTTATCAATGTACAGACGCCAGCACATCAAGCTACTAGAATCTGTCAAATTTTTTAAATACATTTTCAATTTTATCGCTACAGCATAAGGCTCAAGGTTGATTGGGAAAATTTGATTGTAATTTGATTGTAAATATGTGAGCACCATGTATCTATCACATAATTGATTTACCAGTCTGTTATATTTTTAATTCTTTTTACCATTTGTGGTAGACTAAATTTTATTTTAGGTGCATCGTCTTCACATATAATTATATAATGAATGTTTACAAAAACTTATAAAACATTTTAAAAGAGTAACGGTGGAGTTTCTTGCCCATTCTTCTCCACACGAATACTACATTTTGGAAGGGGCGACTAGAATCAATTATATTTTTTTAATTTTAATTTTTGACGTTCAAAAGTGCCTTTTAAGTGCCTATTTGAAATAAATGATTTGAGTTTGACTTGACTTTGACTTTGACGGTTTTCTGGCGTCTGTACCTACATGCTTAAAAAACTAAAGTGTTTTTTTTTTTACCATGTAGATAAAAAATGTAATGTGAAATGCATGCAGGACGTGGGGCTCTGGATTTTATTTCTAGGTAGTGTCGGGCTTCCTCATCAAGAATTTCTCAGTAGCTACCTGGATTGTTTCTCGATTAAAAAAGTTTTAGTGGCCGCTCTTAACTGGCACACGGGCTCTAAGCTTGACTGGCGAAATAAGGTTGTACTATACTATAAACATCCGCTTACCCCTTCGTTGTACACAGGCGTGATGTTACGTTATTTCGTTTGCCTATCTTCTATTCAAAATAAATTTTACAAATCGATGTTCTTTCAAGTTAAGCAAATGCCAATTTTATACTAATGGCAATTAAGTTGATTTCAGAGTGACTAGCGCTATTGAAAAAATTATAAAAATGTTTGAAGTTGTAGCGTAAACTGAACTTTATTGTGTAGGAATGAATGTTATTTATCCATAAACTCATATTTGTTTACATTTTTGGCAAATAAATCGCGAACGCAGATTGTTTTATATCCATCAAAATATTTTCTAATAATAAATATAGAAACATGACCTAATTTTTCCAATTTAGTGATGCCCTTTCCACATTTAAAAATAACTTACGTTACAATAGTTCCATATTCGAGTACGTCGGATGTTGTCGGCTGTCCCCGGAGCGCTGCGCTTTCGTGTCACGCGCGCCCGTCAATCACCGCCGATTGTTTGAACATGGAGCGCGGAATATTCTTCCGATGTTTCATGTTTAATTGCACGATGTGACTAACGATGGGCGGGTGGACGTGATGTGATTCGCGATTTGTTGTAATTATGATGTCTTTGTTTGGTAAATGGTATCATTACTTAATGAAGATTTTGCTTATATGTGGGCATGGTGGGAATGTGGGATGGATCTTTACATACCAAGACCCACCTCGGAAAGTATGTTAAGCCATCGGGCCCGGCTGTCATTCGTGGATTTGTCAGTCGTTACGGGCCGTCAGAAATCCGAAAGTCTGACAACCAGTCTTACCAAGGGGTATCGTATTACCAGTGGGTACCAACTCAGTGGAGTTGTAGAGGTCAGATAGGTAGTCGATCCATGTAAAGTACTTGTATTCAGCTACATCCGGTTAGACTGGAAGCCGACCCCAACATACACACATCAAAAGTGTCTAGGGATCAACATATATTTTTGCAATAACTTTTCTCCTGATTGATATTAATTAAAATTTTCTTTAAGGATTCATCAAATAAAGTGTTTTCGTTTGTCACAGTAACGATAAACCAAGTCACCTTTGCATTAATAAATAAATTTGCCATTTTCCTAATAAAGGGATTTTTGACATTTGAACCACTAACACAAAAGTTCGAAAAAAAGACTGAAATAACAGTTTTCTCTAAAATTTTATTGGGTAACTTAAACAATTAATAATCCGTGTTTCTACCGCGAACACTAACAACACAAGAACATCGGTTTGGCATACTCAAAATGAGTTCATCCAAATCACGCTGTGGAATGGCCGCCCATGTTCGTTGCAACAACAAAAAAAGGTCTTCTTGCGACTGGATACCCTCCATATTCGGCAGAGCTCTTCTCTGTAGCATATCCTATGCATGCTCAATCGGGTTCAAGTCTGGCGACTGAGCAGGCCAGGGCAGGACATTGATGTTAGCTGCGGCGAGAGTCTGTCTTACAACTCTTGCGGTGTGCGGTCGTGCATTATCATGCATTAACTGAAATAAGGGACCGATTTGCACTTGTAGAGGAACGATGACGTCTGATACAATCGTCTCAGCATAAATTTGAGCGTTGAGGTTGCCTCTGATCCAAATCAACTCAGTTCTTCCGCCGATCCAAATACCCGCCCATACCATGATGGTTCCACCACTATAAGGATGGACTTCCTGGCAGGATTTTAATCGCTGTTGGCGTCCAGGGGTTCTCCAGTGTCGTATACGTCTTGTATCCGGTCTCATACCAAAACGAGACTCATCAGAAAAGCACACGAAACGCCATTGTTCTTCTGCCCAATTTCTGTGTTCAAGAGCCCATTGATATCGAATCCTACGATTGTGCATTGCTATAGGTGGTACCCGTAGCGGTCTTCGGGAATGAAGGTTCACTTCATGCAAGCGGTTTCTGACTGTTTGGTCGCTAATTAAGTTCCCTGAAGAGTGATGAAGCCTCACGGCTAACATCATGGCGGTTATTGTTGGAGCTCTTCCAGTTAAGATTTGAATGTATCGGTCTTGTCTCCGTGTGGTGCAGCGATACCGTCCTCCATGGCGCTCAGCCACGGTACCAGTGCTTCGGTAACGTGTCCAAAGTCGACTGATAACACTCTGACTTGTATTCAGAGCTAAAGCCACAGTACGTTGCCGGGAACCAGCTTCTATCATTCCCACGGCTCTGAGCATTTCTTCCCTGCTTAAATGACGTCGCCGCTCCATAATAACGTTGGTTTTAATCAGTAGTAGGGAAACAGTAGCACTAATAATGTCTTCAATGCGTTGTATGTTTTTATAGGGAAAATATTGACAGCTGATTTTCATCTTTTACTCGAATTTGATTCACAGTTCCTGATTCAAATTATGAAATGCACCAAAAAGGATCGATATAAATTTATAAAATCATAAATTTTTTACAAAGCCACATCTCAATCTCAAGAAATCCGCATAAAAATGCTTGATCCCTAGACACTTTTGATGTGTGTAGTTTGGAAAAGGCTAGGCAGCTAATAATGATAATAGTAAGGTGGGTACTGTAGCGGTATCTACAACGCTACATGCGAACAAAGCGTCATACTGACGTCACGCAAAATCCTGCATCTCGCAAGCAGAGTTTTCCGCGCTATTTGCATATACAGATTTGATACGACAGAGGGGCATTAAATTACACTACGTATACTATACGTGTTTAGTATTAATTCGATACGGTATAAAAATAAAAAGCGCCATAAATGAGAATTTTTTTGTTTCAAACAAACTAAATAGCTTACAAATCAGAGTAAAACGAAACCACCCTTTGTAAATAAAGGAGAAACCCAAAGTTCATAAAAACTTGGGCCTGGTGACTGACCTTGGATAACTATACAAAGTGGCAACGTCCAACGTCGCGCGCGAGCACTAACTCGAAACACACTGTGGATTTTCCAAACTGTAGTACCGGAGATTTTGCCGATTCCAGATCGGTCCGAGTAAAAGTACTCTCATCGGTCCATATTAAATTAGTTAAGAAATGACGGTCTTCGGATGTTTTATTTAGTAGCCATTGGCAGTAACTGTTGCTGATCGGCAAGTCTCTCGATAAAAAAGTTTGCACCTTCCGATATTTAGAAGGTTTGCGTTTTTTACGTTTTAGAACCTTGTGGATAGTTCTGTGGCAACATCTAAACTGCCGGGAAAAATTGTCTAAAATTCTTTCGTCCCAAGCAGCGGGCATTTGCCGCGGTGGCACTCCCTCCTGTTACAGCACTATACGTTTATTGACCCGTGATCTTTGTACTGCCAACTGTATGGTGCGGGCATTCCTAGGGCAATTGCGGCTATCACCATACCTTTCTCTGTAAGTTCGTAGAGCTAACGTTGCGTTTCCACGGCATTCGCCGTAGATTAAAATCATGTCAGTGTATTCTGACGCCGTGTCAGTTACACGAGGTATTTTTGAACACTTTAATTATACAGACACAACCAAAGTTTAACTATCACAATAAAAACAGACAATTACAAAAAAAAAACACTAACACTAAATAATAATAATCCCAAGTTACGTGTCCTGTCACAATAAAAAGAAAGGAATATTGTCTTAAACTTATTTAGTGTCCTATCACAATAACAAAACAAATTCACAATTATTGTCAGCGCACAAGTTCGACAAAACAATAAGGGCGCAGGAGCTTCCACGTACGTACCTACGTTCCAGAAGGGTAGCGTCGGCGCACTGAAAAAACAAGTTTTTTGGAGGCCTCACTTACTGATCGCAAGCACAAAATACAGAGAGTACAGAAGTCAATCTACATACAAAGTGCGCTCGAGCAACGCACACATAGACACCGCTTATGGACACGTGCCATCCGCTTGATACATGCGTCTATGAAGTGCAAAAATGGAGCAATAAAAAAAAATTATAACTGTTCAGTGGACGGTTGTTTAAATTCAACATTAAACGGTGAATTGTCGTTTTTTAATCTACCAGTTGTTTCAGAGAGGTAAGTAGGTATTTGCTTGTATTTCGATGGTTTGTACTAACGTAACACAGTAGTTAGGTAGGTAGGTAAGCGCCCCGGCCCCCGGTCCCGCACCGTAAAGTAAAAGCGAACATGACTTTGTAGCACTTTGTGACAAATTTGTAATGTAACAATAACATTAAAATATTTTAGTTATTATTGGTTTTTTCGTTTTTCATCAATAAATCAAACAACTAGATGCGAGTGCCACTACCACGATAGTTTTTTGTGCATAAGCCAAAGTTGACAACCATAGCGCGACCGCCGAGCGTAGACTTCTGTACTCTCGGTATTTTGTGTCGCAAGGATCTAAGATACAATAGCAACACACTGACCTATTTCTATTTCTTTTACGCACGTGATGTTTTGCCAATAGGATTGTCACTCTCTTATGTACGTATTGGTTTATGACTTGCGTAAAAGCGGCAACAACGTATCGTAGATTTATCGTTTTAAGGTGCATGACCTATGCCTATAGACATAATCAGCTGTTAGGAAAAATACATCGTGTTCAAACGGTGCAAAAACTTAAAAAATCATTTGCGACTAAACTACTGTTTCAATTTAATTGATTTTTGGTAGAGAGCTTGATAATGATACCTAGTATAGGCAGTTTAAAGGAAAGTCCGTCTGTCGTATCAACTTTGTATACAACGGCCCGACATGAATCATCGGGCAGTTTCCCGCCAGACACAACACCCGTCTAGTCGGAGGATCCTCCCATTTCTATGGAGGATGACTTAACTTTACACCCTCTTCCTCTTCCTCTATAGTACCAATTAAGGGGAAGAGGTCTGCCAGGCTAGTTTCCGGGCACAAAACAGAGACGCATTCACACAGAATCGATCTTTGTGATTACTAGCTTTTCGCGTAAATTAAACCATAGACAACTATAAACCATCTGCCCCAAAAGCCAGGCAAAGGTAACTCGAAAGTCAAAACCAACCTAATCCAAGATGCAATTGATATTAAGCGTTCTCCATCTCAATTCACGACCGAGGTATTTAATAACAGAGGAACAGGTATTTGGTGCGGGAGAATATTCAAGGAACGTTTGAATTGCAAACTGTTTCGGGCGGCCAACGGTTGATAGGCTGCCAGCCGGCGCGGGCGGCGAGACGTAGTGCACGAGAACTAGCGGGGAATTTACTAAAATATTAAGAGCCTACACTACCTCAGCTAAAATTCACTCTTTATCTCGCTCGTACGATACTGCTCGCGGACTGAGTGAGAGCGAGACAGAGTGCGGTGCTAGGCGGCAGGCAGCGCCAAAAACAGGTATTTGCTTTTTACGATGAAAATAATGGTAATGAAACAAAAAAAATAACATAAGACCTGCTTTATAGTTAATTCGGTTAGTATACGAAGTTTCATGATCTAATTTGAAGTATTTTTTGAATACCAGCGGTTTATTGTTCGGTTTAGAGGTAACTTTGGTATTTTTTCTATAGAGAAAATTTTATGAAATCGTGTTTTCGTCTAACATATGACCTAACATTAATTCTTGACTTTACCATATATTTATTTCAAAATTAATGCTGCAGTATTTTCGACATAACGGAGGATCATGCTAAGCCATTTGAGGTAGTATAGGCCCTTAAGCTTTTATTATGTAAGCAGTGTTGACCCAGTGTAGGTCTTAGGTTCGAACCCAGAAAGGCGCTTTACTTTGTGTAAATAATTTCATAACGATGAAGGAAACTAGCATGTCCTGGAACCAAAGATCCGAAGACATGTCATATCTACCGTCTCGCACTGGGCCCGCGTGTTAGATTACGGCTTACTCTCACAGTGAGGAGGCCTGTGTCCCAGCAGGAAACATTATAGGCTAATTATAAAGACGAAGACTTTTATTATAGAAAAACGCCTTTTTTGTCATTCTACACCCTGTATGTAACTTGAATAATAATGCCATATAGGTAGGTACACATAAATCATCCGAAATAGATTCTTTAAAATGTTGGTGAAATCCATTGTGACCACAGACATGTGAAGGGACTTAGTTTTATATATTGTACTTTGCTGTTTTATATATTTTGTAAATATTATGTATTGCTGTAAACATTATTCAAAAAAAAAAATCGACGGGTTGCACTCCGGGAGTGCCGGCACAAGTGAAAACTTAAATATTAATGTTCTGCATTTTTGATATTTTGGAATGGTTAGAGAATAATTTTGTACGAATTGCTTTCGTTATCAGTATAAAAGTATTATTATTTATGTGGTAGGATACAATATTTATTCATTGCGCTATCGTACACAAACATGACAATTATCGAACATTCGCGCAAGCGCCTTGCGCCGCCTGCCCTCTCTCCATCCGTCTTACGAATTCTCGATCAGGTCACGTGTCCTGACGCGAGTTTAGAGATTTTTACCCATTCCAAAAAAAATACGCAGCGCCGCTAAAGAAGTTTTCACTTCAACATTCGCGCAAGCGCCTTGCGCCGCCTGCCCTCTCTCCATCCGTCTTACGAATTCTCGATCAGGTCACGTGTCCTGACGCGAGTTTAGAGATTTTTACCCATTCCAAAAAAAATACGCAGCGCCGCTAAAGAAGTTTTCACTTAAAAAAAAACAAGACTTTGAAAACAAAATCGGTGGGACGTGTTTCCTACTATTCGATCTATGCCTACCCCTTTCAGGGTATATTAGACGTAGCAATATGTTTTAAAACTATAACATATGAATTGAAACTTCTTTTGGTTGTTGTGAATGCTTTTTGTCTAAATAAAAATTATCTTCATTTGAGCATAAAAATGGCTTTATCTCTAAAACAGGCAATTTTTTTTTTTTTTTTGCGATCATAATAACTTTCAATCAGCATGTTACAAGCTATATTGTACCAAAATTTCAGCCAAATTCACCGAACGGCTTTCCTCCTCCTTACATTTTGTGCGGGGTTCTTTCGTTTTAATAACTCTGCAACTTAAGGGGGAACCGTCAAATTCCCGCGAAGTGTCAGTGGGCTCGGCACATTGCTCGCAGAACAGATGGCCGATGGGGCCGAAAGATTCTGGAGCGGCGACCGCGTACCGGAAGACGTAGCGTTGGAAGACCTCCCACAAGGTGGACTGACGACCTTGTGAAGGCCGCAGGAACCCGTTGGATGCGAGAAGCACAAAACCAGTCGAAATGGAGGTGATTGAGGGAGGCCTATATCCAACAGTGCATCTTTCGGCTGAAATGATGATGATGATGACGGTTGTATTGGTGATTTTTTAAAATATAATTCTGTAGTCATATTTGTTACGCTCGCAAACATATTTTAATCAACATTCAACAGGACACTGACCTGCAAATCGCAAAACACTTAAGAAAATTTGAATTTCGAGTGGTACCTAGCGCATCTTTCTTTAAGGCATTTGCAGCAGTGAATTTTAATTACGTTCATTCCTTGATACTCATAAAGAAACGAAGTCATGGGGCCATTACCCAACAGTACCATTGATACTCGTCATTATCTGCCTAACCTTTCCCAACTATGTTGGGGTCGGCTTCCAGTCTGACCGGATGCAGCGTATATTTTACATAGAACAACTGTCTATCTGACCTCCACAAATCAATTACTGGGTAATACAATGCCCCTCGAACATCAAAGATCCAGGAATGCCAGCCTAGACCAACGGCTTAACGTGCTTTCCGAGGCACGGAGGGGTCTCGGTATGTAAAGATGATCACCTATCCACAGATCAACCACAGCAAGCGTAGCTTAACCTGATCGATCGACCTGTGCGGCTGTTATTATTTAGCTACGGGCCCCCCTGATACTAATGAACCTAAACTAACAAATATGACTCCAAATACACTGTAATCCTATCAAATCAAATCAAATTTATTTGTAAATGTAAGTTTAATTACAATAAGATGTTATAGTAAGATGGCCAGTTCGCTACATTTTACTCGAGAGTATACAAATATTACCAAAGTTTAGTGTCAGAACCACATTTAAAATAAAATTTAAAACAAAAATAACTCAATTACTTACATACTAACACACAATTCTTTACGTACTAACACACAACTATCAATGTCAACATAATAATAATCTAAATGTAGAACAAGAACATAAGAGATTGTAACTTAGAATATATTTAAATCTACATTGAAATCAAAAGAAACAGCCATTTCAACAACATTAAAAATTAATATCAAAGTTGCGACCATAACTTGGACCAAAGTAAAATTGTAATGCGTTCGGCGCTGGCACAAACTTCGTCTGAAATATATAAATTAATTATACACATTTGGTAATTCCTACGAAATTTGTGTATTGTGCAAAAGTTGGCTATTTATTTCCAGATTTCAATAACAGTCTGCTGTAATAACTTATAGGGTTTGTGGGAATTGGTTCGAGGGAAATGGATTTTCCGTGTTTCTGTCACATGTTCGATTAAGTTTCATTTTGATGTATTGTTTTACGGCTTCGTTTAGTAATTTAATCTTTTACCACTTCCTATACTATTGAATTAGGTTTCCCGTTTCGTTTCTTGTTCTTGCTTTTTTAACGCTTCCTGATGAAAAAACTGCACCTAAGTAAGATTTCTGTCTCTCCTCAACTCACTTACTGGGTAATACGATACCCCTTGGTAAGACTGATTGTCAGACTTTCGGGCTTTTGACGACCCTTAATGACTGTCAAAAATCAACGAATGACAGCCGGGACCAACGGCTTAAAGTGCATTTCAAGGCACGGAGGGGTCTTGGTATGTGAAGATTGTAACCCATCCACGGACCAACCACGGCAAGCATAGCTTAACCTGATCGATCTACCCGTGCAGTTTTTATTACTTAGCCACAAGCCCCTCTCTTAAAACTCCTAAATTAAGTTTGTCAACATCAATTTTATCACAATATTTATTTTAAAAATTCTATTTACGTATAAATATAATGGCTTAAAAGTGCCTTTGATCGTTAGAGCGTCGGCTACCTTGTATTATGGGGCACTACGCGACTGAACGCACCGGTTCCCAAGAGAACCCCGGGAATAAGGTTCAAAAACTTGCAACATTTTTGTCAACGCTCCGCCATGTTTAATCCGTTCGTCTATTTTCGTAAGCACTCGGGTAAGTTCGATAAACAGTGATTTCTGTAGTGGCTCATGTTTCAAAATAATTACATGCCTAAGCTTGGATAGACAAGCAAATAGGCTCTTGATAACATTCTCGCGCTCTCTATGATTTGATATTTGCTTTTATATTTGTCCATAAATATTTATATTAGGTACGCATCTACATACGTAGTTTCTTCCTAAACAAAAGCTACATGTAAAAAAACTGCTATGAAATACATTTTTATTAGTCTATTATACAGGGCCAAATTAAATTAGCCAGCGAAACTGCAGATCTTGGTACCGATATCTATCTAAACATGATTAAAAAAAAAAATAATTCGATGTTTTTTTTTGTGGGGTTATCGACCGCTGTTAGTGTAGGTATTTACTTGAAATATCAGTTTTTTTTTTGTGTGAACTTCTCAGACGTGATTGGTATCGATATTTCAACACGATAAAACATATTTTCTCAACTCATACTTCAACAACATCCTCAGCGGTCGTTGACCCCAAAATAAAAAACATCAAATACTTAATATTTTATCGTGTTTATATAACGATACCCATCACGTCTGCGGAGTTTCGCTAGCTAAGTTAATTTGACCCTGTATACTGCAGTATTATCCACGCATTATTAGAATGCGTAAGTTAACGCATTCACATTTATATATTCTCTTGTTAATTCTAAGCATCATACCTCTTTAGGATAGAAGCATTTATTTACACACACAATAAGAACAATATGAATATAGTGGGGTACAGGATATAGTGGGTGCGTAATTTCGGACTTAATCATTATGAATAGCGTGCCCTACGCGGAATGCTAACAAATATTGGTAGAGGGCTCTAATAAGCCAGGGCCTTAATTCACTATGACCACTTATCACTTAATGATTCCTTATTTCGAAACCAGGTCAATTCCTTAGCTTGAAAATGACAACATACTGCGATCATCAATGCATTTTAGGCAAACATGATGTTAATGGTAATTTCCTCTACTACTTATTGCTATATATGGGTATCTCATTATTGTCGAAATTCTCGATATAACAACGATAGGAAGAGTCAGAATCAATCTTGCTCTTCCTCTTTTACTACAGACTTCGAGAGGGCAAAGTACTCGGGTAACTCAGGTGGGTACCTGGGTACTACGTGAGATGGTCAGCAACATTAAGGCGTTGCTGGCCTTCCTTGAGGAGCTGGGGTGTATCGAATATACGATTTACCCACTCGTACACAAAATACGTATACGTATTACTTATATAGCTACTACAAGGATCTTTTGGCGCCTGAATGACATTATCAGGGTTGTTGGTTGACATTTGTGAAATGTGCATAGATAAAACAAGATGGCGGCATTAGTTCTGATTTTGGCCACGCCGCAAAATAACCTAGTAGCGTCATTCCCTTTGCGAGTGTGGTGTAGAAGAGGGTACTCTTGAGCACATATTTTTCTCTTGTCGTAATCTTGTGGTCCCGCTATATGATATTCTTCCCTCTAATTTCCCCAGACCTATTAATATCCCATTCCTCTTAACACTGGTCGATTCTCCATTAATTAAAACTCTTAAAAAAATTATTTTAATAAATAATATCAAACTATAACAGTAATTCATAACGGTGGTTCAATGTGTTCGTACCATAACAAAATTAATTTGTGTTGTCTGGTTATTAACAATATAACTAATAAATATTTTGTGTTGTCCTTACAGGCTACTCAAACAGATCCACTTGTAATTATACCGTACTAAAGGCAATATAACCGGTCATCCTCAGCAAATACACTTTGTTTCCTTCAACCTTGACATTGGCAGAATCATCGATAAAACGATGGAGCCATTAATATAAAATTGGAATTGGAATTGGAACCTAGTAGCGTTGTATGTAATTTTTTTAATGTTGTATTATTAATAATTTCTGAAAATTAATACCAAAACATGATTTTTTATTTTTTATTATTGTTGTTATTATTAAAATTTTATCGCAGAGTTTAAAGTTGAGTTCGGAGATATATTGTCTATTATAGGTATCTACTACAGAGAAACATATTTAGATGTTAAGTTTGTAAGTTTTACATTAAAAAAACAAGATATTTTAAGTTTTTACTTATTCTATATTATAATAATAGCCTCCCCGACCGATTTCGGCCACGGTGGCCAATCTCAACGGAGATTAGCCAGGTACGCAGGAGATATTATAGTGCACAAGTGTGCGCGCAGACACAGGTGCACTCCCTCTTCCCTCACTCTCATAGTCCGATGGGACGGCAATCCGACACGACCGGAGAGAGATCAGGCGCAGGACCAACGGCTTATCGTGCTTTCCGAGGCACGGGGGTATCACACCACCAACTTCCAAACTCCGGGCTGTTACTAAGAAATTCCTAATGGAAAAACTCAATAACACTTTGCCCGACCCGGGAATCGAACCCAGAACCCCACTCTCAGCAGTCGCGCTTGCGACCACGAGACCAACGGGGCAGTCCATATTATAATAATACCACAATTAAAGATGTAATAAGTGTATCAAGCTAAAGTACATATTCATAGTTTGTAATTTGCAGAAAATGCTTTTTTAATAAACATTTAGCTATATTAAGGTTACAGAGGTATTTACTTTGTGTGTCCGTAGGAAGTTCGTTTACTATTTTTGGTAGTATGTAGGTGTATGTTCTCATACCATATGTATTGTTACATCTAGGCAAGGTAAAGGTTTTTATGTTAGCTAAAGTTCTTAATTTAGGATGACGTGTTCTCCTAATTAAATTATTTATATTGATGTATTCGTCTTTTAGTATTGAAAGTCTGATCATGTTTTGTATTGGCAATATGTTGCAATAGTGAAATAGTTTAGAGTAATAATTTTGGAATTTTGTTTTAATTTTGAGTGGTACAATATTTTTGAGGATTCTTTGTTGTAGTTTGTAAATTTTATCTAAATTCGTTTTATATGTTCTCCCATAGCTACTGAGACCATAACCAATTATGGAGTCAGCTAGGGCTAGGTACAGTAGTCTTAAAGTTTTATATGGCATTTTATGTTTAAGCACGATTATTCGACCCAGAATAGATCTTAGTCTATCACATAGATAGTTAATGTGTGGTACCCAATTAAATTTGTAGTCGATTATGAGACCAATGTATTTATGTTCCTTGACGAATTCTAATGTTTCACAGCTACAACTATCGGTACATACTGCGTGTAGACAGGTATGGTTATGCGCCTTAATGGATGGTGTATAAGTGGCTTGATTATGTGAAGAATGTATGTGCATGGCTTTGGTTTTATCGGCATTTATGACGAGACCAACATCGTGCGACCACTTACATAGTAAGTCAAAGTTAATTTGAAGAAGACGCTCGGCCTCTTCAGTGTCTTTATCAGCAACCACGATGCAGGTATCATCGGCAAACTGGTATACAGAGCCTACCTCTATAGTATTGCACATATCGTTGACATAGAGTAGGTATTCAGTAGGCCCGATTATTGATCCCTGTGCCGTACCTTTTGTTGTTAATTTCAAGTCGCTATACGAGTTTCCTAGCTTGACAGTCGTGTATCTGTTGCTATGGTAGCTCATAAACCACTGGAGTAGAGGACCCCTTATACCACTGCATTCTAGTTTCTGGGATAGTATATTATAATTAAGTGTGTCGAAAGCTTTACTGAAATCAATAAAAATTATTAAAATATGATTTGCTAAATTGACACAGTAGCTGAGCGGCGCTTCGGTCTTTCTGAAAGCCAAATTGCTTTTTGTTTATTATATTGTGCTCGCATAGAAAGTGGTTTATTTTATCGCCAATACAACGCTCAACTATTTTGTCAATGCTTGATAAAATTGTGACAGGCCTATAATTATTGTAGTCCTTTAAGGATCCTTTTTTGTGGATTGGGCGAATAGTACCTATTTTTAGTTTATCAGGGTAAGTGCAGGTTTTTAGGCTAGTATTAATAAGATGTGTTATGACTGGAGAAATTTTTTGTGATGCATATTTTAAGTCGGATACTCGTATTTCGTCATAGCCAGGACTTTTATTTATACTTAAGTTATTTATAATTTTATAAATGTTTTCGTATGATATATTGTTAATTCGCAGGGACATGCCGTAGTCACTAGAGTACGTCAGCGGGTCTAATATGGTGGTGTTGCAAGGTTTTGTTATAATATCGACATTTTGTTGGAATTCATTTGCAAATGTATCTTATATATGTATTATATTTATTACTAGCTTTTGCCAGCGACTTCGTCCGCGTGGAATAATGACTTCCGGAAATTGAGGCACTAACTCTCATAGAGTTTAACCGATGTGCTCTTTCTTCTGCCGATTGTTGAGAACGCGTATTTCTCATTCAACGCGTTTTTCAAGACAATAGCGGGCGGATGCCGGCGTCCGCTTGGGGCTTGAATAACTAAAAATATATAACTACGTCTAATATATAAAATAATATATAATAAAACCTACTTCACTTAAAACTAAATACCTATAACTACTACAATTAATAATACCTATACCTATAATTAATAAAAGTACCTACGCTTTTACCTACTTAATATTAAAAAAAAACTGAACATAAATTAACCAAAACTTACCTACTACTAACTAACTACTACTAACCTATTACTACTTCACCTAAAAAGAAATCCTGTTTTCCCAACATTTCCCTTTACTGCTCTGCTCCTATTGATCGTAGCGTGATGAAAAGTATACTATAACCTGCCCAGGAGTATGAAGAACAATTGTACCAAGTTTCGTTGAAATCCGTCGAGTGGTTTTTGTTTCTATAACGAACATACAGACAGACAGACAGACAGACAGACAGACAGACAAAAATTTTACTGATTGCATTTTTGGCGTCAGTAACGATCACTAATCACCCGCTGATAGTTATTTTGGAAATATATTTCATGTACAGAATTGACCTCTCTACAGTATGTAGTATGTAAGTATAGATATTTATAAACAGCCTAAGCAGCCACAATATTCAGTTAGATAAATCAATTTATTTTTGTTAGTATTGTAGCCATTTAAGTTAAAAGTCATGAGTTGAAAATTTTGGCGAGCGCCACAAATCAGTTACAGGCTAAATAACTTTTGTTTGGAGTTTAAACTCTACATTACGTTAAAGTACAACAAAAAAGGGAAAAAATAAAATAAATAAGGGACACGTTACACAGAGAAATGCAAGTCTTAGTTTTAGCAACAATGTACAATTGTACAGGTATACTAACTCAACTGGGGTTAGCGTAGACCTATACGAGTATTTCAACTAAGCTACAAGTATACATTTCCTTTTTCTTTGACTGACAGACGTAGGTAATTCAGTTTACTTCTGTAGTTTTTAATTATGCGAACTGAAAGCCAATTTCCGTAGTTAAAAACGTTCAAAATCTAGTCGCAATCTCATCTCTTGTCAAATATGTAGGGAAATTATATAAATTTTTAACAGATTGAGACTGAGATCAGACTGTGAACGTTCTTAAAATTACAAGAATAGGCTTGTCAACTGAAAAAATCTAATTAGTCCGTCAGTTAGATTATCAAAAAATATATGACCCGTATTTTTTCTTTTGTTACGTAAACCAAAATTGACGAAGATACGCTTTTAAAATTCTCAATACGTCACACCTTTGTATAATTTTTAGTGCGTTCTGACATCACGAGCGGGCCCCACTCCCGAGTTTTGATGCGTTTTATCTTTAAAAACAAAAAAATACGTGTCCATTATTTTCCAATACACTAACTGACGGACTAAATAGATTTTCAATTTATTGATGGTGGAAACTAGCCTATTGTCCCTCTGAAGTTTCTATACTTTCAGCGATCTACTACTAGACTTGCGTATTAAACAGTTCTTGATGGCACCATTCTATTTCACTAGGAATCTTTAAATTTGCGCAAGAAATAAAAGCTCGGAAACAGGACTTTGCATGTTATTCAGACCACTTCTCAACAAATTTTAATACTACTAGTATTTTTAGTTCTATTGCACTTAAAATTAAGTTCAAAAATCTTTAATCTGCGTTCAACAATGAACATCGAACTCAAAAAAGAATAAAGATAAAAGACAGGAGATTTCAAAAGATATTACACGAAAAATTCCCTAAGTTGTTCAGTTTGAACTGGTTAAAACCAGTTGGATCCGGCACGTGCCGGTGTGAACTAGTTACGGATTATTGCCGCGTCCGATGTAGGGCGTTTACGGGTGCGCTTTTCTTACAAACTGAAAGTTCTTCCACGAGCTTTTACTTTTAAAACGTATTGCTTTGTTTACCGTTCTTGTATGTGAGCTTGACAAAAAGATCGAAATACACAGGACAACACAGGACACAGGACATGTAGTTGATAAAGATGTATATTTTTAACATGCTAGGTTGCGAGATAGATTAAGGTCAACCCAAAGAGTGAAATCATATGTTTTTATCAGTTGTTTATTCTGCACAAACAAAACGCATATATTACAAAAAAAAAGATAAAAAATGTACACATACAAAGTAGTCAAAAGCCAGCTAGGCAAAGTTAGTTATATACACCTCGTAATATACGGAATCGTAAGAAACAGATACTGGTGTCACAAAATGCGCCATAGCTGTAATAAAAACATATGGGAAACCGTGTGGAAGCCTCATGCACTATATTTGTCATGCAGAATACCAGCCGTGCCAACAGGGGCTGAGTGTTACGTAATGCATTTACAACTCGGTCAGAACAAGTTCATAGTGTAATAAACAGTTTTCAAATCTAATACTAACTCCTTTGTGTGCCAGCCTTTTGTTTAGTTAGTTACCTAATATATTGTTAGGTTTATTTACTATGTTTGGCTCCCATACTTTGTCCCTACTCCCTACCAAATTGAAAGTTGGTCCAGCGTTTGTTTGAACTATTGAACTAGTTTACCGACTTGTTTACCGCTCGCAAACGTTTTTCAAAACCTTGTCGGGTGTATTGTCTGGAAGTTTTTGGACTGACACGGTGGAAAATAGTTTTGATTATTTTTGGTGCGCAATATTTTTGTGTTTGTCGAATCAATGGTGCAGAGCAGACCGTCGAAAGTAAAGCAATTAAATAAAAGGTTGCCTAAAATAGTGTTTTAGAAATTACATTAAAATACAGTAGTGATATTAACTTCATAACAGCAGTGCTATTCTGTAACAATCTCACCGTGAAAACTAAGGTGAAGTGAGCTGTCATTCCACCTGATGTTAGCGATTGCCCCTATTGATAGTTCACTGCACGCTCACTTCACCTAAGTTATCACGGTGAGATTTTTACAGAATCGATCGGCTGGTCACTGTCCCGAGGAAAATACAAAAAATAAAAATAATGTATACAGGGTGTCCCTGGAAGTATGGATCAAATCGAATAGGGGCGTGGGCAAGGTCTTTTCTAAACTTTTTGATCCTGAGTATGATTGATGATTGAGAATTATTTTACGGTTCAAAAGTTGTGACCAATTTTTTTCAATAATTTCGCATAGTGCTCAAAGAAAAAAAAATAATTAAAAAAAAAACTATCAGGGCTGTCTAAAAACCTGACAGTTCTTGATAGTTTTTTTTTTAAATGATTTTGTTCTTTGAGCACTATGCAATGTGATTGAAAATAACAAAAGTTGGTCATAACTTTTGAACCGTAAAAAAATTCACCAAGATTCTCAGGAACAAAAACTTTGGAAATGACTTTGCCCACGCCCCTATTTGATTTGATCCATACCTACTTCCAGGGACATCCTGTATACATTGGTGAAGGGCGGGCGTTTTGGGGGACTGTTTCATGTAATTTTGACGTTGATTCTCAGCTTTGTTTGAATAAATGATTTTTGTTTTTAACTGATTTTGTTTACTAATCCCTACTAGGTAACTCCTAATTAAGGCACCATCATCAACCAAATTTTTACGGATAAGCGGTTCCTAAACTTAGAACAACAAAATGTAGGAAATAGAACCGTTTTGAAATTTAAGTTTCAATTTGGGCGATGGTGTAAAAGCCTTACGTTTTCAATTCTTTTGTGTTATCTCCTCTCAATACATAGTACGTCTATTATTCTCATCTCGAGTGATAGAGAGTAAAACTGTTTCACAAACTGGGTCAGCGGTATCGTATTGCCTGGCCTGTCAAAATTTGATGGATCGGCTAACCGAAATCGCGCTATAGTAATCGTTTTACGCATATATTTATCAAAACGCACAATGTATATCGAAAAACCATTATTACAGGCGATGGTACTTACGAATACCTGTGATATTTAGGGATTCTGTATTTGCAGATCAAGTAACATAGTCACAGTAGCAATGGCAATCATTTTGACAGTTCAACAACATTCATTACGTTATTTACGTTGTTTAGCAGATATATTATTCGAATATATGCAGCAATGGATTAGCAATATCTTTCAAAATTATTCAGATTGACATTGAAAGTCTGTTACGCAATTAGGGTGCTGGTTACAGTTATTTTTAACCGACTTCAAAAAAGGAGTAGGTTATATGTTCGTCGTCGATATTTTCGTCAATAGTGGACTGATTTGGAAGCTTTCGCGTTTATGTTTTTTTGTAAAAAGTTTTTTTATTTATTTCGTTTCTGAACTCAATAACTATAAATTGATATTACGAATACAACTCACGAAGTCAAAAGAACAAAAGTCTCATTCATGTGCAACATTGTTTAATGTGTTTAAGTCTTAAAAATATTATAACAGGTTAAACTGAATAGCCTGAAATCACTGCAGTCACAAATTGCACGCATCAGCTATTTTCCACATTAATTATATCCCCATGTGTGCGTGACCTTCTATTGTTGTATTGAGGAGATCTCCTATAATTGCCAGTATTTGTATAAGCTATTATTGTGTTTGTAATGTACCATAATGTAATAGTGTGTGTCTGTGTGTGCAGGCGAGCGCGCGCTCGGTCGGCGCTCGACGAGGCGGGGCGCGGGTGTCCGCGCGGCCGGCGGCTCGCCCAGTTGACAGTATGCTCATCGCGTTCAATGACTCCACCAACCTCACTGATTTGGCGCTCGGCATCGACCTCCCCACCAGCCCCTACAGTCTCGCGCAGAAGATCATCATCGCCATCATAGGCAGCGTCCTATCGGTGCTCACCGTCGTCGGCAACTCCATGGTGATGATTAGCTTCAAGATCGACAAGCAACTGCAAACTATAAGCAACTACTTCTTGTTCTCCCTGGCCGTGGCGGACTTCGCCGTGGGCCTGATCTCGATGCCGCTGTTCACCATGTTCACCATCTACGGGTACTGGCCGCTGGGGCCGCATGTGTGCGACACGTGGCTCGCGCTGGACTATCTCGCATCAAACGCGTCAGTGCTCAACTTGCTCATCATAAGTTTCGATAGGTACTTCAGTGTGACGAGACCGTTGACGTATAGGGCTAAGAGGACTACACGAAGAGCCACGATGATGATAGGCGGGGCGTGGGGGTTCAGTTTGTTGTTGTGGCCGCCGTGGATATACGCGTGGCCGTACATCGACGGCGAGCGGAAAGTGCCGCCGCACGAGTGCTTTATTCAGTTCATAGAAACTAACCAGTTCATTACGTTCGGGACAGCGATAGCGGCGTTTTATGTGCCAGTGACTGTCATGTGTATACTGTACTACAGGATATGGAGAGAAACTAAGAAACGGCAGAAAGATCTGCCGAATCTGCAGGGAGGGAAGAAACACGACTCGTCGAAGAGATCAAATTCTAGGTGAGTTTTTTATACTTATACTTACCATAAAAGTAACTAAGAATTTCATCTAGATATGAATCTGTACAATTTTGCTTTGCTGTGTTAATTAAAATGAAGAAACTAGCGTAATATACAGGTATACAGTATGGTAAGTCAATAAAGATGTGTACTTCATCTTTTCCAATTAAAACGTAAAGAGACGCGTTACAGTATGGTAAGTCAATAAAGATCTATACTTCATCTTTTCCAAATAAAACGTAAAGAGACGCGTAGCTCCCTTTGTGGGCATTCACACCCTTTTCCAAAAAAAGAGTATCGTGTGAAAGAAGTGAAAGAAATAGAACATTCTGGCTATGAAATCATATATATGGAGAGCTATTCGACATATTCCAGGTTCCATTCATTAACATCTATGTCAAATACTTACCTGGAATTTGTCGAATTATGCCCGGATCATATTACCTAATTACGAATAGTTTGTTTGTAATAATTATAGTGTATCTAGTTCTCTCTGCCTGTAAGCTGTTGGCTTACTGTAGTATGTAGTTCTACGAGCCAACTGAACCTACTTTGAAATTTTAGCTTAATTAAGCAGATAAACTCATTTGCAATAGCAATAGCTTTTGTTTTTACTGCATCTACTCATTTTTTAACCCCCGTCCAAAAAGAGAGGGGTGTTATAAGTTTAACGTGTCTGTCTGTAGTATCGTAGCTCGCAAACAGATGAACCGATTTTCGTTTAGTTTTTTTTTGTGTCATATTGATTTAGATGTCCAGAAGACGCAATTAGATTTGTGCAAAGAACATTGTTCAAACACAAAATCAAAAGTCATTTATTCGAACTAGGCTGAGGATCAGCACTTTTCGAACGTCAATTACAAAAGACAGTCCCCCCAAAACGCCCGCCCTTCACCACTTCCTAGTGCTTTCGCTGGGGAGAAGAAGTGGCGCAACAAACTCCCAGCAGCACAGCTGTCTGTTCAGTTAGAAAATATTTGATTGTATACGATACTAGGTATGCAAAGTTATTGCCGTTACAGAACACAGAACATTAAATTAAATTATTTGCCATATGTCAGCTTGCCACGCCAATATACCCACAAATACAATAAAAACAATACGTACTCACACAACACTGTAGCGTGTCCCAGAAGAGCATAAATAGTATAATCAACCTATAATGTTAGGAGCTGCCTGGGACACAGGCCTCCTCTCTGTGAGAGGGAGAGGGCCACCACGCGAGTCCAGTGCAGGTTGGTAGATATCACATATCTTCAAATTTTTTGGTTTTAGGACATGCCAGTTTCCTTACGATGTTTTACTTCACCGTTTTCTTAAGAAACCAAAGCTTTACTGCCAAAAATTTAAGTCATTGTAGTTGTGTGCAGTTTCTTTTCAAATGAAAGTGAAAAATAAAAACGTTTTTACAAAAAAAAACCCACTTCAAAAAAAGATACTACAAGGTGAAAAATAACTTTAATTTTGGAAGTCGGTGGCAAACAAGGAAAATGCGAACCATACTTGATTCTCTTGTCGCATGGCAGATGTCTTGACCTACCTAATAATGGCCAGTACTTTATAGAAATGCGTTCCTAAATAGTGTGTAACTAAGTTACAAAACTGCATAACCATCCGAATTGGAACTTTGCCCGATAAATGTATGGGGGCGTTGTCTATTAAAATTACCCCTAATTCCATAATTGGCGAACTGCCGGTATTTTAAACTGATTCGTATGTTTATGATTTAAAGATCTTTCAAATATATAATTTGAAGTGGAACATAATTTAAAAGTTTGATGGAGGTGATTTTAAATGGATAATTTTAATGGATTTTCGATGGATTTTATCGGAATAGTGGAAACAAATGTGTCATTTTGAAATATTTATTATCCATAAGATTATACTGCAGAATTGCCTCGTAAATAAGTATGATTATGATGATATCTACGAAATAGTTTACCAATAAAAAAAAACTGTTAATATTCAGACCATATTAAATATTTTATCAACATCTGTAGCGTCATTGTGTGTACAATAATAAATCGTGGTAAATATTATAATGACAGATGATAGTTTTAAAGAAAAAATGTGGAATATCTAAATAAAAAAATGTGGAGCTATCTAAATAAGAACAATATAAAGGGTGAAATTGAAAACATGCGAAAAATCGAAATGGGAGATTGTACTCATGATTAAGAACAACTTTTATTATTGGGACAAACCTGAAATCGTGAAAAAAAATCAGCTGTTCCCTACATTTATGTTCGCATCTCGTCAAAATGTAGGGAACAGCTGATTTTTTTTTTTGCGATTGCACCTTTGGTAGGTAACTTAGTAAAAGTTGTTCATAATGATGAGTTTATTCTCCCATTTCGGTTTTTCGCATGTTTTCTATTTTAACCTATATTGGAAACTGTAGAGTGTAGGTAGGTTAACACGACAAAGTAAATGTCATGTAAGTAATCATTTTTTTCGCTGAAATAAGTTCAAAACCACCTACACACATTGGACCTACGCAATAAACGTCGGTTACTATGTATTTCCATAGCTACTTGACAAGCCACGTGAATCGAAGGGAAAAGTGATGAGGAAAAATGAACGGAAGTGATAAGAGAGAGGGAGAAACATTAGTATAGCGGTATCTACAACGTCACATGACATACGAATTACGCGTCATACTGACGTTACGCAAAAATCCTGCATCTCGCAAGCAAGTTTTACTGCGCAACTAGCATTATATAACGGCCCGACATGCATCATCGGGCAGTTGCCCGCCAGACACAGCACCCGTCTGGTCGGAGGATCCTACCTTTTCTATGGAGGATGAGTGAACTTTACGCCCTGTTCCTCAAACCTCTTTACTAGTTCCCACTATATATACAAATAAAATTCAAGTGTCTGTTTGTAACGTCAAAATAAGAGCTTTTTACTAAATGCTGAAGAGATTATAGCAAAAACCAATGTTTAAATTTTGTCTGTCTGTCAGTTTGTTCAGGCTAATCTCCGAAACGGCTAGACCGATATTGACGGGACTTTCTTTGGCAGATAGCTAATATTATAAGTAGTAACATAGGCTACTAATTATTGTCCCGGTAGGACGTTCTCGTCCCAACATCAATCGTCGGGCAGTTGTTCACCAAACACACCCCTCTGGTCGGAGGATTCTCCCTTAACTATGGAGGATAAGTGAACTTTACACCCTGTTCCTCATACCTCTATATTACTCTCCCGCCGCGCTTGACTGCCCCGTTGGTCTTGTGGTCGCAAGCGCGACTGCTGAGCGGGGGGTCCTGGCTTCGATTCCCGGGTCCGGCAAAGTGTTATTGAGTTTTTCCATTAGGAATTTCTTAGTAACAGCCCGGAGTTTGGAAGTTGGCGATGTGATACCCCCGTGCCTCGGAAAGCACGTTAAGCCGTTGGTCCTGCGCCTGATCTCTCTCCGGTCGTGTCGGATTGCCGTCCCATCGGACTATCAGAGTGAGGGAAGAGGGAGTGCACCTGTGTCTGCGCGCACACTTGTGCACTATAATATCTCCTGCGTACCTGGCTAATCTCCGTTGAGATTGGCCACCGTGACCGAAATCAGTCGGGGAGGCTATTATTATTATTATTATATTAATCTATAAGCATATTGTGTTTATTTCAGCCTTCAAACGTGTCAAAACATCTTTAGTTTTTAATCATGTATCAAAATCATAATCAAAAGTCATTTATTCAAATTAGGCTAGACAGTCCCCTAAAACGCCCGCCCTTCACCACTTACTAGTGCTTTCGCTGGGAAGACGAAGTGGTGCAACAAACTCACCAACAGCACAGATGTCTGTCCAGTTAGAAAAACTTGCTTCTGTACAATAGTAGGTATGCAAAGCAATTAACATTACGAGACACTACGATTGCCCACCCAGCCAACCGCGCACCGACTATCAACTATCTCCTTATGATCAATCTATTGTACCAACTATTTGATTACCGCTAGCTGATAGCATTACATGCTGCTCATGCCTGGTTCAATCACATAGTACCCTTCCACACGGACTGATCCCAATTGTTTGATCCAGTCGTGAGTGATGTGCCGCTCATGTAGGCTTGTAACACTCTCGGTACGGCATATCAATTAGATATACGTATTTACAATTAATCGGTAACTCGATAGTTAAATGGTTTTAATTCTAGAGGTAGAGAAGTTATTGGGATAGAAAGAAGAAAGAAATAAAGAAAAATATTTTGTTTGGCCAACAGTTCATGAGACACAGCATACGAAATAAAAAAGTGAAATGCTTTAAAAAACATAGTGTGCGCCTCGTCGCTGCGCCAAACATGTTTTTTATCAAATGCAAAAAGACACTTTTAACACCATTTCCTGGCACTTTCTGATTTGTAAGGAAGTCGATCAGTTATTTAGAAAGTTAGTAAAACTTTTACAGAAAGAAGTGGCAAATTCAATTTGTGTTCATACTTTTACTTTTATCAACATAAGTGATTACATAGATAACATAAAATCTATGGACGGTTTGTTTACGTAAAACACATCGAGTTGGACTTAGCACATTGCCTTTCTCTTTTAACATTTTTTCAGATTTTCTTTGGCTTGTTTATTATTTTGCACCTAATTTTCGCCAGTGGCCACTTGAGATTATATGAAAAGTATGATATAATTATTTTTATCCAACTCCCAGATGATCGAGAAATCTTGTTTTAAGAGATAATCTCTGAAACTACTCATCCGATTACAAAAATTCTTTTATAGATAGAACGCTGTTCTATTGCCAAGTGCCAGTGGATGTTTAGAATATTTTATGGTACAGATCATTCAACTAGTGCCACAAAAAACTCATTTTATTTACTTAGATTAGAATACAAAACGTCATCCTTTGATCAATTCAATCTAAATCTTGTAAAGTTGTGACAAAATAACCATCGTACGAAAATATTAATTCTCCCAAGCATCACTCCATCACCAATTCACCAGCTGTCGTTGTATAACTCGACATCATTCCCCATAAATTTCAATTTCACCATACCACGATGGATATTAATGATTCTATGCCTCAACCGACATAGATTCCTCCCGTCCAACTAACTGAAATCAACAGTTTTACCTTTAAAAGCTTTCACTTGTAAGTTGTCGGCTGATACGGATTCACTGGCCCTTTGGAAATAAGTATTTGTAGGGTAGGATTTAAGTTTAAAACTTTGGAAGTAGGGTATCGTATGGGCAGGAAAAAAAACACAAAAAGGGGCACTACACCCTTTTTCAATGGGTAACTGAGTCCTCATCCCATTTTCATCCGGTATATAAAGTATTTGCGTACGCTTATTAGGTGAAGAGAAAAGAAAAGAATGCAAGTTAAGCCGTTGGTCCCGGCTGTCATTCTTGGATCTTTGACAGACGTTACGGGTAGTCAGAAGCCCGAAAGTCTGACAACCAGTCTTACCAAGGGATTATCGTATTACCCTGTAACGGGGTTGTAGAGGTCAGATAGGCAGTCGCTCCGAGTAAAATACTGGTATTCAGCTGCGTCCGGTTAGACTGGAAGCCGACTCCAATATAGTTGGGAACAGGCTAGGCAGATGATGATGATGATATTAGGTTAGAATCATTATTCTCCAGCCCTTATCCAAATTTATTAGTGGTCGACGCAAAAAGTCTTTTTAACCGACTTCCAAAAAGGAGGTATTGATCGACTTTATGTATGTTTTTTTTTATGTATGTTCACCGATTTCTCCGTCAATTGTGGATCGATTTTGAACATTCTTTTTTTGTTTTTCTTCCATACTTCTCTATTAGTCCTCATCACGGGTCACCCCCTTTCTAACCATATTTATTTATTAGTTTTAAGAACGTTTACAGACTAATTACAAATAACAACAACATATTATCAAGTTGCTAATAACATGCCTCCACAGATATATAACATATCGATTGCTTAAAGTCAAACAATTAAAGTACATTGCATATGTCACGGCTAATGGCCGAAGTGCGGCTACACCTAGTTTTAACCGGGTACAACTAGGTGCGGCCGGCCACATGCGGTTCGTGTGTACTTCGGGTGACATCGGTTGCATGATTGCGGTCAGTCGATAGGCGACGTAGGATGCAAGAGAGATCGAAGGGCACCCCGAGATTAGGTTTGGTTAGGTTACTTTAAACCCTTTACACAGAAGTAGGTCCATCGACGCAGGATGCACCTACTTGTACCCGGCTAAAACTACGAGTAGGTGTAGCCGCACTTCGGCAATTAGCCGTAACATATACATAAGTAAATAGTTAGGTTAGTTTTATTTATTTAAGTTGCCACATATGAGCGTCCTCGCTGTGTTTATCTTAATGCAAAATAATATCACCATTCATACAGTCCATTTTGGGGTTAAGAGATTGAACACAAAATAATATTGCTACTGTATACCCCGTAGGAGAAAGCAGAGTTGTATGTACAGTACACCATCATTCGAGTTTAATATAGAAAATTATATCAACATGAAACTTTTTTCCTTAAGTACCGTCTAGAAAATATACTACGTATTTTTCTATTACCAAACACTGAAAATGGATGTTGCAGCTATCCCCCACTTAAAAGAAACGCAGTATTATCTTTCGTTCAAGCAGTAACGTAGCACAAAGCTGAAGGATCTCTAGAGCGTATGTAAGTGATGTAGCAGAAAAGTTGTTATTGTGTATCATAATACCCCTTTGATACAGAAGGCTACAGAGAACGGACTAAACGGGTTACGGGACGCCCCTGCCAATTGTGTGCTAGGATGTACAGTCAGCAAAGGAGATAAGTATGCAGGGTCGTCGAATATAGTTGAAGTTTAGTAAGACACCAACTGATGTTTTCGAATAAAATTTAATTTGATTAATAGAAAACAAACAGTTAATTTATCAAATTAAATTTCATTCGAAAATATCAATCGGTTTCTTGCTAAACTTCAAGTTCTATATTCGACGACCCTGCATACCTATCTTCTTTGCTGACTGTATATTTTCTTATATTTTATACATAGGTATTTTTCAAGACGATAGATGAGAAACTAGCGCTACTTTAGATTATCTGCTTTAAACACCAGAATTTAAATATTGAAGAGAATTTGTACCAATTATTTGCCGGATAAAGTAATCGAACTTGCGAAGATTTGGCGAAAACCTTAGGATGACATACCTATTAACAATTCGAGATAGGAAATCATTTCTAATTTAAGTACGTACACAAAATTTAATTTGATAAATGAGCTGTTTGTTTTCTATTAATTAAATTAAATTTTATTCGAAAACATCAAACGGTTTCTTACTAACTTCAACTATATTAGACGACCCTGTATTATCTCCTTTGCTGACTGTACATATTCCTGTTCTGTGCATATTATCATTTAGAGAGGGGCCCGTGGCTAAATAATAACAGCCGCACAGGTCGATTGATCAGGTAAAGCTACGCTTGCCGCGGTTAGTCTGTGGATGGGTGACCATCTTTAAATGCCGAGACCCCTCCGTGCCTCGAAAAGCACGATAAGCCGTTGGTCCCGGCTGTCATTCGCGGATCTTTGACAGTCGTTACGGGTAGTCAGATGCCCGAAAGTCTGACAACCAGTCTTACCAAGGGGTATCGTATTACCCAGTAACTAGGTTGTCGAGGTCAGATAGGCAGTCGCTCCATGTAAAATACTGTTATTCAGCTGCATCCGGTTAGACTGGAAGCCGACCCCGCCATAGTTGGCAAAAGGTTAGGCAGATGATGATGTACATATTATTATTTGAAGTATGTTAGCTTATATAATAGTAAATATTTTCTTGGTTAAGAATAAAAAGTAGTGTGTACATCGTATATTTTAAAATGTTTATGTTTTTCATAAATCAGTTTTACATTTGTGGTCACTATTGCTTAGGTAGCAAGAATGTGTGCCAACATTGCAAGCACGCAAGTACTATATTTCCTCCTATATCTTCGAAAATTGGACAGCTTCAAAATTCTCGCTTACCCGAATATCGGAAAAGTAGGGCGCACGATTCGAATAACCGAACTCCGGTAAGAGATCGTTGTGTAAATTCAAGAACCGCAAACTTTTCTTCGAGGTTTATTGAACATTTTAAAATGTTTTGTACACTTTATTCGGAGAACTGCTGCCAATGCTGCAGTGGTATCAACCGTTGGTAACAGTACCTACACAGTTTTGAATTTTCCGCTATTTTATTGTTGGTTCTGGTGATCAGGGCTTTTTTTTATGAATGGGAAACCATCAAATGGCCCCCTCCCGCTCTGGGTGGAGCAGAAGGGAGTGTCAGATTCTTACTAACTAAAACCATCCGTGTTCTTTCCTTAGCCCTTTATGTTCCTGGGCAGCGGTAACCCTTTCGGACAATCCCGCTGCCCCGGCAGGCTTCGGCCCTTCCCTGTTGCTGACATCTCTTTGAGGCGCGCGTGGAATACGTACGCGCCATCCGGCACGGGCCTGGTTCTGATCGGACGGACCCATTACTCTCCGCCCGCAGGCCCGCGCCTACGCTGGCCGGGTGTCGTCACGCGGCTCCCGACGCCCTTGGTGATCAGGGCTTGGAACCGGTAACAAAAATGCAGGTTCTGTAGCAGTTTTTGCCATTTCGGTCAAACCACCTAATAGGTACCGGTACCAAGTTCAGGTACCCGTCGTGTACCACAAAACTCATATTTGTACAGTCAGATAAAGTTCTTTTATATTTTATTTATTTGAGTAAAGTAAATTAAATATAAAAGTATTATAAAATTCTGTCGATTCGTATTATAAAAAATCTCAACCATTTATGCAAAGGGGGGTCAGCTAATTACTGTAACTTACTGTACGTGGACACTCGAACGGTGCGAAGCCTTGAAGTTATTTTTCTAAAGGCTATTAACTATTTCTTTTTAGTAACTATTTCTGTTGTCTCATTCTAACTTTTGAAACCGGCACAGTACCTACCGATATTGATTAGAAATACCAATAGTACAGGTACTGATTTGGTACCGGTACCAAAAGTACAGGTAGTACTCTGGTACCGGTATCACACCAAAACTGACGGTACCGGTTCCCAAAAAATACCGGTATTTCAAGCCCTGCTTACGATAGACCAATACAATATTCGTGCTTGAATCAGAACATCACCCTAATTGCGTAACCCACTATCAATCGAAATCTGAATCATTTTGAAGCAAATTGCTAATCGAATGCTTCATTAGTTCGAAAAATTTGTTTACTCAACACGTAGGTAACGCAATGAATGTTGTTGAACTGTCAAAATGAAACCGATTCCCATTGATAATGTGTTACGCAATTGCTCCGCAGGCTACAAAAGCATATACAAACGCGTATATATGTGGTATAAATACATTTACAGAAAGTGCAGTTTTTTTGGTTGTTTTGGTTGTCCATGCCATACATACAGGCTAATTGTTTCATCGTTAACTTTACTACCTATCACTGAACAACTTTTGTTAAACCCGCAGGTTTCATACGACTCGTGTAAACGATCCAAACCGTGGATAGAAAACCTGTCATAAGTTTATAGTAAGCTCTAGCAATAGTTAAGAAAAAAAAAACATAAACTGACCACCAACAAAGAAGCCATGACAGTGTATTTATTTTTCTTCCACAGCCATGAAATATATTTATTTTCCTTTGTGTCACACAAACCACTATTCTTTCTTCGTCTATTTTCTTTGCAACACAATAAACTGCATTTGTTCCATATAAACTGTATCTCAAGTTTGTCCCCAGACATACTATGTACCTATTCTTAAAGTCTGAACTGTTGGCATACAACAGATTGAAGCAGAAGCTCTAAATCTTCGACTATAACGACACCTGTAATTTAACACAAAGCGTTCTTGAAGAACTCAATGCGAAAATGTAGGAGGCACCTCTACTAAAAAAAAGCTATTTTAATAAGGTAGTCTCTTGTGATGTAACAAAAGCAATGATTGTACTGCAGGGGCTACTAGAGGGGCTCGAAGGTTAAGCTACCCTTGCCGCGGTCGGATGGATGACCATCCGTTATATACCGAGACCCCTTGGTGCCTCGGAAAGTACGTGGTTCTGGCTATCATTCACAGTCGTTACGGGTCGTCAGAAGCCCGAAAGCCTGACAACCAGTCTTACCAAGAGGTATCGTATTATTGTGTCGCGTAGCTGGGTTGTGGAGGTCAGATGGGCAGTCGCTCCATTTAAAATTGGTATTCAGCTGCATCTGGTTAGACTGGAAGCCGACCCCAACATAGTTGGTAAAGGCTAGGTAGATTGCATGATTGTACTGCAGTATTTTACTGTTTCGTGATCAGCCTACATCAGTCGGGCGCTGGCCTTTCTAATGACGGTTTAATAATAGGTACATTAAATTGATGTAACTGTCATTTCGCAAATAGTCGGCACGGTAGTCGGGGAAAGCAGAATCCTTATTTATTCATAGATTTATCCTCACACTGGAACGCCATTCAGTAATTACACCAACGGAGCAAAAATTACTTCATGTGTTGCTTTCTATCCATCCTGTGCGCGGATCACGCACTCAATATTCTCAGCCTTTTTAGGGTTCTGTACCTCGAAAGGAAAAAACGGAACCCTTATAGGATCACTTTGTTGTCCGTCCGTCTGTCTGTTAAGACCCTTTTTCTCAGGAACGCCCTTTTTATCAAGCTCGAATTTATATCAAATACTCAAGTCTACTGTCCCTTAGAGCTGTAAAAAAAATCAAACTTCTAAGCCAACGCAATCAAAAGATACAGCCGTTTACGCCGCAAATTTTCGCAAATTATCGACACTCGCTAGGGAATCAAAACCTACAGGGTACTTCCCGTGAACTCAGAATCTTGAAATTTGGTACGAAGCAACGTCTTATAGCACAAATAAAGGAAAATTTGCGAAAACCGTAAATTTTTACTTACATCATATAATAAAAATATTTTTAATAATTTTAAACTTACTACCCCTTTCTTCATGAACGCGTAGAGGTATTAAATTGAAATTCATATCAAATACTCAGGTTTATAATACCTTTAAGCTGTAACAAAATAAAACTTCTATGTCAACGCAATCAAAAGAAACAGCAATTTAAGCCGCATATTTTCAAACTCGCAACTACTCGCAAGAGAATCAAAACCTATAGGGTACTTCCCGTTGACCTAGAATCATGAAATTTGGCAAGAAGTAAGGTCATGTAGCACAAATAAAGGGAAAAATCCGAAAACCGTAAATTTGTAGGTACATACCTACTTTGTACGGAACCCTCGGTGCGCAAGTCCGACTCGCACTTGAGCTATTTTTTTTGTAAGTTCTCTTCCTTTTAAAAGATCTATTAGTCGTAGTTATACTTCTGTAGTGTCCAGTAGCAAGTCTTGTGTGCCGGTGTAGTCGGTCGGGTAGATTCCGCCGCCGTGCGTCCTTTATGTCGGCACCCCTTTGTGCACTAATGTCTGCTACGGCGTCGCGACGTTTGACAAGACATGTGTGAAATGACGATCATATACGCATCGGGTTCGCTTGTAAATTTGGAAATTAAGATTGTAGGTAATACTGATAATGATTTTGTCAAACAATGTTGGCTAGTCGACTTATTAGTCGATTCGCCTGAATTTACTCGCCCGAAACGAGCGAATCGTCACTTTCAAATAATATAATTTTTTTTATAAGTGACTCGCACGTATTAGCACATTATGAATATAATGCGATAAAGTATGGAAAAAAAGACACGCATAGAAGTGATAAGAGTTAAATTAATGCAACGTGTATCTTATGAACTCGAAGATACCCCGCTCGTCAATCCGGCATATATCTATTGGGATATTCTTGCTTCTATTGTTATATCGTGTCAATCAAGGCTAGACTCTGATTCTCTGAGTCTCTAGATTGACTAATTTAATTAATCTTGCTGAAGTAATGATCAGAGTTTTGCACCGGTAAAATTGTAACAGCTTTTGCGAAGAAGTTTATGTATGTGTGTGTATGTAGATTGATATACATACATACATTATTTCACTATATAAGTCTAGTAAGATAGTTATGAACCGCTTTCATATAACTATATTACGGCATGTAGCTATATCCCTAGGGATATAATATATCACGGCCATAACCATCTCACTACGACACATATTATATAAACTTATGTCTTCTTACCATGGAGATAGGCAGAAATAGCGTGTATTCGCTTAGCATTCTTTCAAATTTTTTCTATTTGCTCCGCTCCTCGAGAATTCAAATACGATTGGCAGTTCCAGAGATAAGCGCGTTCAAACAAACTCTTCACCTTTATTATTAGTATAGATTGATTAACCACTGCTGTATTGCACTGTACACAATATTTGCGCTTCATAAAATATTTCGGTCCTTTGAGTCTTACGAAGCTTGAGCAGCAGTGGTTGATATAATCAAAATCTAAGACGTTGAAGTAGAAGTAACATAAATCCAATTTAATTGCGACACAAAACCTCATTACAAAACCTCCCAGTCTGATCCCTTAGTATTGCGAGCACTTCAACAACATGCATCAAACTGTCGGACTTTATCTTAGCTAAGCTCGGTAGCAGTTAGCCGTTTTATTGCCTGCATACGTGCTATAGTAATATGCTCTCCTGGTACCCCGTCTGGCTACCAGCCACTTTTATCCTAATATGATGAAGTGGGGTGAGCTGGATGGGATTTTGAGCCTCGAATTATTTGAACGGCGCTTTTTAAAGGACAAATGTTTTTTTTTGTACATAAAAATGTCGTTGTTTTCTTTTTAGGGTAAGTGCATCACAAATTATGTTGCGGAGGGAAATGTTTCGTATGTAGTTACTACCGCGCTTTGCACGGTTTTTACGACTTCACAAAATATGGAGATTTTTGTTATTAAATCTACTATCTGGTATTCGTATGGTGGACGTAATAAAGAGTATTATATTATATTCTTACGATAAACTTCAATACAAACGTTTAACCCTCTTTTAGACGGTGTATTTTCAAAAATCGTCATAAAGGGTCAAATTAAATTAGCGAAACTACGCAGATGTGATGAGTATTGATATCTAAACACGACAAACCATAAAATAATGAAGATTTTTTGGGTTCAACGACCGCTGTAAGTCAGTTTTATTGTTATCAATAACGAAACGATTTCATTGTGGTTAGCGATAATGTCAATTCTGTTAAAATACTAATAACACACAACATTACTACCTATAGAGAAAAATAATAATTAGGTGGATAGTGACAAAAGTATACGATTGTATTACACTAATTCAATATACCATTTAGTTGCAAAATTTGTTTTTAGTTCTATTACGTACCTACTGTAAAATTCTTCGTATTTCACAGAGAATACTACGAATATCTACAGATAAGGTAAAAGTTTCTGTAAATCAGGTCAAACGCCTGGAGATAAATGGGGCAGTCATTCACCTGCATTTTACATAGGTATACTCGTACATTCTTGTTAGATCATAAGATTTCACACAGTGGAAGTGGATGTCATTGCTTAACCTTAGATGACGTGATGTCATTTGCGGTTTACTCCTGATATCATAATACTGAATTTTAGACATTTTGGTAACCACTAAATCCTTGCTTATTGTTTGAAATATTAGTAATCCAACTATGTACGTATGTAATTGTTTTTACTTGCGAATTTGGTCGAAAACTTGACCCCCATTTGTTCCCTTACTTTTTAAAAATCCCGAATAGTGCCACCACCAAAAAAGCACATATCTTCCTATAGTTTTCTGTCTTTGATGGTTGAGGTTATGTTGTCTGTCAATTTGTCAGAAAATCAATCATTGTGTGACTGTATTAAAAAAATATAGTCTTCCAGACCAATCTCAGCCTTCGGCGCGGGAGATATTATAGTGCACAAATGTGTGCGCAGACACAGGTACACTCCCTCTTCCCTCACTCTCATAGTCCGATGGGACGGCAATCCGACACGACCGGAGAAAGATCAGGCGCAGGACCAACGGCTTAACGTGCTTTCTGAGGCACGGGGGTATCACACCGCCGACTTCCAAATTCCGGGCTGCTACTAAGAAATTCCTAATGAAAAAAATCGATAACACTTTGCCCGATCTGGAAATCGAACCAAAGATTCCGCGCAGACATATCCACACAGTGGCTCTATTAAACAGACAAAGTAAGTCCTAGAAACTTAGATAAACCTATTCAACCACAATAAACTAAACAAATCACGTTGAACCCCTGTGCTCATATTTCACCCCTTCGAAGATCCAATAAAAATACCTATCTTCTAAGAGCCTTTAAAAATTTCATCGACCGTACACCTATGGAAGGCACCCATTTACCGGGGGTGAATGGGGGCCTTCGGGGGGAAACTCCCCCTTTTACGGCGAAGTGAAAGACATTACTCTTGGATGCGCCTAGATTTATGTGCTCAACGACGTTGGTTGATACATATTTGTATATGGATTTGTGGAGCAATTTAAATTCAATTTTGTGAAGTTCATAATGTTGGTTGTTGTGGGTTAAATTGCTGTTGCGCTGACGAGAGAGGAGATTGCCTCGTTAAGCTTCTCTGAAAACGAATTTTAATAACATAAATTGCCGGTAGCTACTCAATTTTGTTAATAGTTTTGTGTAAAAATCCTCGAAGTAGGTAGTTCAATTAGGGTAATTGCACTGCTAACAATACTATTACTAATCGTACAAATGATAAGTGCTATATCTCCACGCAAATGTTGTGCAGTTTGGTTGTCCGTTGTGCAATATCACAGAACAGATAAAAGAGGTTTTATCTGTTCTGTGTGCTTCTGTATTTGATTTTTATTTCTACAAATGAAAATCAAATACAGACAGCACAGTTATGAAATATCATTTAAAAATACCACAACTCAAGTGGGCATACATAAATGGAGTACTGCTTACTTATGAAAGTACAGTAATTACGTGGGTGCAAGGAAATTCCGATCAAATCAGTATTTCTGTTTGATTCGCGTTCAGTGAAAAATAGATCATCATCATCTGCCTAGCCTTTTCCCAAGTATGTTGGGGTCGGCTTCCAGTCTAACCAGACAGCTGCAGCTGTATACCAGTATTTTACATGGAGCAACTACTTATCTGAACTCTATAGCCCAGTAACTGGGTAATACGATACCCCTTGGTAAGACTGGTTGTCAGTCTTTCGGGCTTCTGACTACACGTAACGACTGTCAAAGATCCACGAATGACAGCCGGGACCAACGGCTTGACGAGCTTTCCGAGGCACGGAGCAGTCTTAGTATGTTACGATGGTCACCCATCCACGAACGAACCGCGGCAAGCATAGCTTAACCTGATCGATCGAATTGTTTTACCTGATTCCGAGATTCTACATTCGTTTGCAAGAATGTATTAAAATTTTTACAATAAATATTCATTATCTCGATCAAAGATGAGAACTGGATGATAACATTAAGTCATTGCATAACCTTCGAACTTTCTTTGTACCTCAGTAGACTTTAGTTTCCTTCAAACCTAGTTGATCAGATCATAGCACCCTTATATTCAAAACACTGCCTTACATTGTAAGTAAAACAGTCAGTCAGAACATAACATACGTTGTTTACAGCCAACGGAATGGTTCAGCCCCTTAGCAACTTGCCGGCTGCGTGTGAGTGAGGCCGAGGGGTGTCACGACTCAAATATATATCTTAGAGTATAAGGCTGTCTGTCACCGGCAGTTTCTTCCAAAGTTCTGTTGATGAAGGAGGTTGTGTAGGAATCTGACAGAGGCTTAGTTTGTATTTATGGTATGTTAGCAGATAATTGTCTTACCTTTTGTACCATTTATTTTAGCATTGCAAATAACGGTAAAACAATGTCAGTTATTGTGGAATAATGTTGAAATTACTTCACGTTACAATTTTTTTTATTGCACTTTATAGAAGTTTTTTAAATGTAAAATAAAAGGTAAATAGATTACATTGCTTTGTATTTATCGTGAAAAAACGGAGTTTATATAGAAATAACGAAAGGATGATAACCGCTATTTGTCTAAATAAATGGAGTTTTTTTATAGCTAGTAATGAAAGAAGTGAAGCTAAGGTGAGTTATAGACAATTATGACTCCAGCACATTAAGGGAGGCATGCTGTAGACGTAGGATTATTGCAAAGGAGTTACATTTTTATATTTTAACTCTCGTTACTCTTCAATGAATTATGAAAGTGACCCGCCTATCAACACATTACAGCCACTTCAGTATGTAATGTAATTTTCTATTCTACATAATATAAAAAACTGAGTCTATGGATTGAAACTAGACTTTCAGGATGTCTAGGTGAAAAGTACTGAAGAAAATCCAGATAACAAGAAACACAAGTTTATTCTTCCACTTAGCCTTTTCGTCCAGCTCAAATCAGAATGCTCAACCGACCTTTTCCCACCTCCCAGGTTTCTGATAATTTGCGCGGTAAAATCGAGTTCTTTAATTGGTCAACGAGTTAATGTCGTTAACCAATCACAGATGAAAATGTGCTGGCCTCTGATCGGTGAGCCAATCAGAAGCATCCAACTACCAATTGAAAAACCAAAGTGTTGCCAATACAAAATATTCGAATCAAATAGTTACTGGCCTGGAAACTAGTCTTTTTGCGTTTAAATTTAATTTTTAAATAATTATGTAAATTACCGAACCCTTACAATAATTTGTTACAAGCATTAAGATGTCCACTGCCTAAAGAGTTAGTTCTGTTGCTAAAGCGAAAATGAAGAAAGAATTATGTTTACTATCATTTGCTTAGCAAAAAGATTGACACCCGCCCGATGATGACCCAGAGGATCGAACTACTTATGCATCCTCTTCTTTTCTTGAGCTATTTCAAACATAACTAGATATCTGAAGCCTATTCTATTTATTCCACACAGATGCCGGACTCACATTATGCTCTTCTTATCTATTCGTGAGGCCTCTAGCATAATAACAACAAAGAAGCTCACCTTTCACAAAGTCCTCACATTTCTTACATTATTCGGGTTCTCTTCAAAGGGACAAACATCTGTCGATATTCTATATTAATTCCATATCAATGGAACGGACCCGGTCTTTTTGCGCCTAAATAAAAATACACCCTTTAATCGGAACCACCGTATTTTTGGGGATCCATACGTTGACTACCTTGAAAGGATAATGGAACCATTGTAAGATTAGTCCTGTATCATCTATGTTTCCGTCTGTCACAGAGAATTTTCTAGAAAACTACGTGAAGTTAACTTTCATGATGCAAGGTCTAATAATGTGCACACAATCTCATAATAGAAACTTTATGAAGTATTTTTTAAGAGGGGTAGTTTGACCTCATAAAAATTACCTATTTAAGGGCATTAAGGGAGAATTTCACCAAACTTTTATACCTTTTTTTTGAGGATGGGAAATCATCAAATGACCCCTCCCGCTCTGGGTGGAGCAGAATCCCAGTGCCAGTGTTACTGACTAAAACCCACCCGTGTTCATTCCTTATCCCTTTGTGTTCCGGGGTAGCGGTAACCCTTTCGGACAATCCCGCTGCCCCGCCAGGCTTCGGCCCTTACGGGCCCCTTCCTTAATGCTGACATCTCTTTGAGGCGCGCGTGGAACACGTACGTGCCGTCCGGCACGGGCCTGGTCCTGATCGGACGGTGAGTTACCCATTACTGTCCATCCGCAGGCCCGCACCTACGGTGGCCGAAACTTTTATACCTAGAATGAGTCTTATCCTGAGAATTTTTTAAAAAAATTTTGACAGTTTTTCATAGGTACTAGAACTGTCAGACATCAATTTTATTCCACGGATAAAAGATATCTAACTTTGGTAAAATCAACCTTATGAAGAATAACAATACATTTTATTCTGTAATCAGATATTAAACATCTGTTTCTGAACTACACACATCAAAAGTGTCTAGGGATCAAGCATTTTTATGCGGATTTCTTGAGATTGAGATGTGGCTTTGTAATAAATTTATGATTTTATAAATTTATATGGATCCTTTTTGGTGCATTTCATAATTTGAATCAGGAACTGTGAATCAAATTCGAGTAAAAGATGAAAATCAGCTGTCAATATTTTCCCTATAAAAACATACAACGCATTGAAGACATTATTAGTGCTACTGTTTCCCTACTACTGATTAAAACCAACGTTATTATGGAGCGGCGACGTCATTTAAGCAGGGAAGAAATGCTCAGAGCCGTGGGAATGATAGAAGCTGGTTCCCGGCAACGTACTGTGGCTTTAGCTCTGAATACAAGTCAGAGTGTTATCAGTCGACTTTGGACACGTTACCGAAGCACTGGTACCGTGGCTGAGCGCCATGGAGGACGGTATCGCTGCACCACACGGAGACAAGACCGATACATTCAAATCTTAACTCGAAGAGCTCCAACAATAACCGCCATGATGTTAGCCGTGAGGCTTCATCACTCTTCAGGGAACTTAATTAGCGACCAAACAGTCAGAAACCGCTTGCATGAAGTGAACCTTCATTCCCGAAGACCGCTACGGGTACCACCTATAGCAATGCACAATCGTAGGATTCGATATCAATGGGCTCTTGAACACAGAAATTGGGCAGAAGAACAATGGCGTTTCGTGTGCTTTTCTGATGAGTCTCGTTTTGGTATGAGACCGGATACAAGACGTATACGACACTGGAGAACCCCTGGACGCCAACAGCGATTAAAATCCTGCCAGGAAGTCCATCCTTATAGTGGTGGAACCATCATGGTATGGGCGGGTATTTGGATCTGCGGAAGAACTGAGTTGATTTGGATCAGAGGCAACCTCAACGCTCAAATTTATGCTGAGACGATTGTATCAGACGTCATCGTTCCTCTACAAGTGCAAATCGGTCCCTTATTTCAGTTAATGCATGATAATGCACGACCGCACACCGCAAGAGTTGTAAGACAGACTCTCGCCGCAGCTAACATCAATGTCCTGCCCTGGCCTGCTCAGTCGCCAGACTTGAACCCGATTGAGCATGCATGGGATATGCTACAGAGAAGAGCTCTGCCGAATATGGAGGGTATCCAGTCGCAAGAAGACCTTTTTTTGTTGTTGCAACGAACATGGGCGGCCATTCCACAGCGTGATTTGGATGAACTCATTTTGAGTATGCCAAACCGATGTTCTTGTGTTGTTAGTGTTCGCGGTAGAAACACGGATTATTAATTGTTTAAGTTACCCAATAAAATTTTAGAGAAAACTGTTATTTCAGTCTTTTTTTCGAACTTTTGTGTTAGTGGTTCAAATGTCAAAAATCCCTTTATTAGGAAAATGGCAAATTTCTTTATTAATGCAAAGGTGACTTGGATTATCGTTTCTGTGACAAACGAAAACACTTTATTTGATGAATCCTTAAAGAAAATTTTAATTAATATCAATCAGGAGAAAAGTTATTGCAAAAATATATGTTGATCCCTAGACACTTTTGATGTGTGTAGATATAAAGGGGTTTATTTATAAACGATGATTAAAGTTAAGTGACGTTTAAACGTCAAATATGTATGCTTAAACAGACGCTAATCACTAACATTAAGCAAAATTTATGAATAAATGGGAAAGTATATATACACGGTGTCCCTGGAAGTATGGATCAAATCAAATAGGGGCGTGGGCAATGTCATTTCCAAACTTTTTGATCCTGAGAATGTTGGTGAATTTTTTTACGGTTCAAAAGTTATGACCAACTTTTGTTATTTTCAATCACTTTGCATAGTGCTCAAAGAACAAAAACATTAAAAAAAAAACTACCAGGAACTGTCAATTTAAGTTTTTTAGACAGCCCTGATAGTTTTTTTTAATGATTTTTTTTTTCTTTTAGCACTATGCGAAACGATTGAAAAAAATTGGTCACAACTTTTGAACCGTACAATAATTTTCAATCATCAATCATTCTCAGGACCAAAAAGTTTGGAAATGACCTTTGCCCACGCCCCTATTCGATTTGATCCATACTTCCAGGGACACCCTGTATAGTGTATCACCATATTATTTAAACATTTGACATTATTCTCCCTCTGACCTTCGAGAATTTTGAACTCAAAAGTTTGTCATTGTTACAGTTAACTTACTATTAAATATGAATTAAAGCATATTTCATGAAAGCAGTATTTTAATGAATGACATAAAATATATCAACAACCGTAACTAAGCAACACGTATTTAGTCTATGACACACCTCCGCCGTGATTTCCAGGAATCAGAGGCGCCGGAAGTAGCTGGTCAAGGTGGCGCATCCATGTGCATCCACTGTCGGTTTCTATTTCATAGTGGAGGTTTCCTAGTCGACGGGTCACTGTACCAAACTCCCACTTCCTACCTTATACAGAGTAGTTGCGTGCTTGCACCCTGCTACCGACTGCAAACTCTCTCACCCCTTCTCTTCTGTCCCTATGTTCCTTTGGAGGAGATCTAATCTTGGCTGCCAATCTCGTTCTTACCTCTCTTCCGAACATGAGCATATAAGGTGAGTCGCTTGAGATGACTGGCCTAGCCCGGAGGAGACTTCTAACCGTACGGACCTTGTGCAGTATACCACTACTCTCCCCCTCCAATTTGTGCAGTGATCTCTTAACCGTCTGGACAAATCGTTCAGCTTGTCCATTAGTTGCGGGGTGGTACGGTGCAATCGTTTTGTGAATAATTCCATTGCTAGTTAAGAACGTCTGGAATTCTTGAGAGACAAATTGCCTTCCATTGTCCGACACCAACGTGTAGGGTAATCCAAAGGTATCGAATAAGTCGTCTAGTTTCTGAATACAAAATGCGCTCGTCGTAGTTTTTGTAGGGATTATTTCTACCCACTTGGTAAATGCATCTACGATAATTAGAAGTTGGTAGCCCGATATCGGGCCTGCAAAATCGATGTGTATTCTTTGCCACGGGCCCGTTGGCTCTTCCCAGTGATGCAGAGGGGCTTTTGGTGGATTATTCTGGTTTAAACGACAAGTTCTGCACGATTTCACTTTGTTGTCGATATCTTTATCAATGTTCTTCCAGTATACGAAACTCCGCGCAAGAAGTTTCATTTTCAAAATCCCGATATGTCCCGCGTGTAGTTCATCTAAGATGCACTGGCGTAGATTACGTGGAATTATAACTCTCGTGCCTTTTAGGATGCAGTCATTCTGAAGAGTTAGTTCATTATCTTTATATCCAGATTCCCTAAGTGAAGTGCCTGAATGGAGTGTTTCGAGTAATTTCTGTAATTCTGGGTCTACTCTTGTTTCTTTTGCTATTATTTCCGGTGAAATATTAAAAGTATTTATCTGATTCAGCTGAAATATGTAATGCTGATCATGTTTATTTTCATTAATTTTCTCAACGGGAAAACGTGAGAGGTAGTCGGCGTTGGAGTGCTTTAAGGAACTTCTATATTCGATATTGTAGTCAAATCCTGATAGAAAGTGACCGTAGTGGAATAGCCTCATAGTACTCAAGGCTGGTAAGGTTTGGTGCGGGTGAAAGATTGACGTAAGAGGTTTATGGTCTGTGATTAGAGTGAATTTCCGGCCGTAACAATAATGATAGAATTTCTTTAAACCCCAGAAAATAGCTGTCGCCTCTTTATCGATTTGACTATAATTCTTTTCGCTGCTGGTCAGAGATCTAGAAGCAAATGCTATTGGTCTTTCTGAGCCATCTGGAAGTTTGTGACTTAGAACTGCACCAAGTCCTGTAGGTGAAGCGTCTGTGGCTAGAATAAGTGGTTTATTCTGATCGAAGTGTATTAGTATTCTTTCACTTAATATTTCTTTTTTAATGTTCCTCAGGCTTTCTTCACATTTTGTAGACCAATTAAATTTTGCTCCTTTCTTCAAGAGTTCATTTAAGGGGGCAGTGATGGAAGCTAGATTGGGTATAAATTTATTGTAATAATTTGCTAATCCTAGTAACGTTCTTAGTTCATTTACATTAGTTGGGCGTTGTGCATTTAAAATAGCTTTTATCTTGTCCTGATTTTTATGTAAACCCTCTTTGTCTATTGTGTGTCCCAAGTAATTGATACTTTTTTTGAAGAATTGGCACTTTTCTTTATTAACACGAAGATTGCTGTCTTTAAGTTTATGCAAAACTTGTTTCAATCTGGATAATAATTGTTCTTCTGTCGAGCCTTGTATTATTATATCATCGAAGAAGCACTTAATACCGTCGAGGCCCAGTAGTAATTGGTCCATGTATTTTTGCCAAAGACTTGGTGCTACTTTGACTCCAAACATAAGTCGGTTCACTTTAAAAGTACCTTTATGTGTACTTAATGTTTGCAGGCGGGAGCTTTCTTCATCCATCACCATGTTCAGGTAGGCTTGCGTGATGTCTAAGGTGCAGAAAAATTGTCCGCCGTTCATTTCAGCTAGGATGTCTTCAATTATTGGTATTGGGTATTTTTCGTCTTCTATCATTTTGTTTAAGGTGATTTTGTAGTCGGCGCACAGTCTGATGCTTCCGTTTGGTTTCACTATTGGGACAACGGGAGTGCCCCAATCGGAGTGATCAATCTTTGTAATAATTCCCAGTTTTTCAAGTCGGTCAATTTCTTCATCTACTTTAGATCGTAGGGCATATGGAATTCTCCGTGGTTTAATAAAGATTGGTTGCGCATTATCTTTAAGGGTCAGGTGGCCGCGAACGTTTGGAATTTCGCCTAGGTTTGTACTGAAGACGGTGGGTTCGTACTCTTTAAGTAATTGTTCAAGTATTTTCTCACACGTATCAACCGATTTCATTTCGGCTAGTTTAATGTCAAACTCCTTCATCCAGCTTCTACCTAAGATTGGTTCAACGTCTTTGTTAATTACGTATAGCTTTCCATAGAACAATTGGTTTTTAAAGGACATGTCTGGTGGAGCAATGGGCGAATGTCTAGGTACTCAAAGAAAATGTTCAGTAAAGATTCTTATATTAATATAATCGTCGTATTTTATAGTTTATCAATCAATAAGTTTCAGATGTCAGGATCTTGCGAAAACTGGTCAAAATAAGGTTTACACGCTGGAGATTTTCTTAGTTTTTTTTAGTATAACGCCATCTGTGAGCGAATAGAGGTACCAATTGGTGGTATGCCTTTGTAAGGTTTAATGAAACAATATTTTGTTGGTCTGAGATCATATTCTTCAGGTTTTTTGAATATTTCTATTTCTGTAACAAAAATGTAAAGCACCTACTGTTTATCTATTAAATACTAAGTGCATGACTTTTTTTTTCATTTAATCACAAAGCATTCTTATTCTTTATTGTACACATAAATGCGCATAATATGGTATTGGTATCATCTTTAATTCCGTATTTTGGTTTCTAGCTTCAATACCCATACATACCTAATTTATTTTATTTTTAGCTACTTGAGGTACTGAATTGGGATTAGTTGAAAAACGTTAATCTTGAATAACCCGGAAACCTCAAGACGCACAAATTTAATTTTTTGGGCTAAACTCTTTGAAAATGTATTATAATCATTTAAAGTATTTCATAATTTGACTATATAATAAATAAAACTATGTATGTATTTATTGTTAAATAAATTATTTTATTGTAGATATAATATATACATAAATAAAATGATAAAAAAACATTAAGCATATTCTAGACTGAGACACCAAAACATTGTCCAAAAATGTCGTTGTGCTACTGGTGATAATGGAGGTGGCGGTGTTAGTGGGACGGCCTGTGGTAGTGGCGATGTTGGTGGAAGAGCGGCGGAGTAGGTGATCCATGTTCCACGGATGGAACAATATCCTCTTGTAAGTCTCTTGAAGACTCATGAATCAGGCGTCGATTCGCTCGAACCCAACATGCATAAATTGTTGCTATATCCTGAAAATATTTATTACATTTTATTACATGACATGATATAACTGGCGAAATGTGGGGTGTACTGGTTCATCTCCCCAAATCCTTTTCTTGATAGTCGTTTCTTCCATTGCTCGTCTTTCCAGTTTTGACAGATCTGTCCAATTAATTTTACCATTTTCTTTCAAAGATGTTTCCTATTTATAAAATAAATAATTTGCCTGATAATTAATATAATTGGAAATGTACTATATGGGTATGCACTTTCTATATGGTTGTCCACTGCAACGGTATAGAAACGTCTGCGTCTTGGATTTCTGAGTCCGACTAAGATGCCACAACCATGGCAGACCATTGTATGACCTAGTAATCTCTCATTGTCAGTAGCTTCGGTATTTAATAAATTATAACAATCGTGACAAGCGTATCCATCTAATGGGTGCTGGAACAATAAAATATGTCATTGTATTTTTCAAATTATAACACAACTGCTCAATGTACTGACTTTACTGCATGGCTTACGCGATTGCCGTAGTTTAAAGGCGTACCTGATTTGCTAACCATCGAGCAAGTCTCACTTGCAGGGGTATCGCCAGCCTTGACACGATATGTCTGTGAATCCGCAGCACAGGGATGCCATAATTGATGCACCTCAGCACCAAATCGAAAGGAAAAGCAGAATCCTATAAGAATAGTAACAGTAATCGTGTCTAGATGATGTCAGTCCGTGTAGAATAGCAATGGTCGGTAAAAGAAAATATCAAGAACACAAAATAATTGCACATTATGCAAGGAACGCATACAAGCTTATAAGCTTGTATGCGTTCCAAGTTATAACTTGGAACTGCAATGCAAGCAAAGCAAGCAAAAAAGAACTGGTAATATGACATGTCAATGACATGTCAAAAAATTTATAAATAATTACCTTCATGTTAGGAAGTGGGTATTCAAAGTTGATGTGTACGAACAATATTTTAGTAATATTGTCGTATTTTATACGCAAATAAGTTAATATATTCCTTTGGTCTAAAATAAGAGGCTTATAGTTATTGTTCACATTCTATAAGGTAAGTAATTACGGGATAAAATGGAACATCAAAGACATTTTAGTACTTCCCGTTAAAAAGGGCAAAGCGGAAGCCACGATTGAGTACTGTTTTTTTGAAAATTATGTTACGCAAGTAATACTGAATTAATAAATCCATAGTAATTTAAATCTAAATTTTTAAATCTTATTATAAAATCTTAAATCATGAACATTTATCGATACCAGAATTACCAGAGGGCAAACTGGACATCTCCTTTGCATCGAACAAACGTGACACCGATGGGTTCAAAAACTTCGCCTGTATACGTTCTTAGTTTGATGCTCGTGTGAAATAGTCTTTTGTTTATGTTAAGCTTCTTATAATCCATAAGTATAATAGATTGTAATAGATTTAACAACTACTGTGATTCAATCTTTAGATAATAAACTAAAAACCATAGCAGTTTTTTTGGACCTGTCGAAAGCTTTCGACACGGTTTCAATTCCCATCCTTCTAAACAAGTTGGAAGCAGTAGGCATTAGGGGCACGGTCCTAGAAATGTTTCGTAGTTACCTCACTGACCGTAGTCAGTATGTCAGAGTTGGAAATTACACCAGCAATGAAGAATTTCTCACATATGGAGTCCCACAAGGCAGTGTGCTGGGTCCCACCTTATTTTTGATATACATCAACGGCCTGTGTCAACTGGCAATTAACAATTGTAGATTTATTACATATGCAGATGACACAGCGTTGATTGTGCATGCCAAAGACTGGCAGCTAGCCTATAAGGAAACTGAAAAGGCCCTGTCGACCGTAATATCCTGGCTAAACGACAACCTGTTAACCCTAAATGTACTTAAAACAAAATTTATAACTTTTTCTGGTTCTTCTGCGTCTCAACCATCGGACTCCCTAAAAATTATTGCCCACACCTGTCGTCACTCTAGTCCCAATTGTGACTGCCTACCTCTCATACGCACAACTGACATAAGGTATCTGGGAGTGCAAATCGACTCCCGTCTTAGCTGGGACAAGCATATAGGAAATATAGTATCCCGTACAAGAAAACTTCTATACATTTTCAAAAAATTAAGATCTTCTGCAGACCTAGAGACATTAAAGTTGGTTTATTTTTCCCTAGCACAGTCGATACTAATGTACTGTATACCGGCGTGGGGTGGCACGTTTGCTACAGGTATGCTGCGAGTAGAGAGAGCGCAAAGAGCAGTTCTAAAAGTGCTTGTAAAGAAGCCATGGACAGCTCATGGACACTGACACGTACACTCACTCACTTACTCACATATACACTCGCACATACAGAATCATTCACCTGTGCACTCTCGTGCACGCACACGCACAAATGTTCTACATAAGTAAATAAGTAGCTTAATTTTAATTTTATGTTTATATAATTACCTTATTATATTTTTTAAGAGTTCACTTATATAGCACGTTCGAATTTAATTTATTAATGTAACCTATCTTGGAAGGCGCTGGTGTCTGTGATACAATGATGTTCTTTCATTAGTACAGGCACCAACGATACACTTTTTTCTGTAATGCTCATTATTACTTGGAAAATTGTTTTTGTGAACCTTAAATGTGTTTTTCTGAAAAAAAAAAAAAAAAAAAAAAAAAAAAAAGTGAGATGGTAGAGAGTGTTGCACCCGTGTCAAATTCCATGTTTGTTTTCTTTCCTTCAATTTCGATAGTTATAATGTATTTGTCTGAGATTTCACTCTTTACGAGGTTGATTTCTGCGATGCTGTCGGTACTGGTGCTGCTTGTAGAGTAATTCAGCAAATTCGTTTCATTGCGTTTATGTCCTTGAAGGCAGACTCGGGCTAGGTGTCCTTCCTTTTGACACTTCCGGCACGTGCTTTTTATGGCTCCACATTTATTTGCTTTGTGATCGTCTTTTCCACAGCGATAACATTTACCTTTAAGTTCTCTTATAGAAGTCGGACTTTTAATTGAATTTGCTTTATTCGATGCGGGTTGTAGTTCATTATGGGCTTTTGAAACTATATTGATCGTGTCCAATGGTGGTTGATGGATGGATGTAGATATGGTCGAATTTTCATTTTTTCCCATTTCCACAGTCGTGACCGTGTGAACTAATTCTGAAAAGGACGCTGTTTGTTTCGTTTGAAGAATCTTTGTGCGAATTTCTCCATCTTTTAATCCTCGAATAAATTGTAAAGACAAAAATGAATCGAGAGTGGGTTTCAGACAATGTGAGCACTTAAATTCACATTTTGACGATAGTCTTTTTAGTTCTGACGCGTAAACAGCAATCGATTCATTGGCTTGTTGTAGCCTTGATATGAAAGTGTGCTGTGAGGCCCATATGCTAGGTTTTGGATCGATAAAATTGTCCAAAATATCAGAAAGTTCTTCATAGGTCTTCTTGATTGGGTCATCGGGTGAACACAGGTCGTAAATTCTTTCATGAATGTCAGGTGGTAAAGTGGACAGCAGGGTGTAGACCTTCGTTATGGGTTCCGTAATATTGTTGAGCATCATGTAAACAGACAGTCTTTTTATAAAATTTTTAAACGATTCGTTTGCTTGAAACGGTTGGAAATTGAGCCTAGGATGTACTTCACGATGAGCGCTCGTGATTTCACATGCATGATGTGTGGATGGTACGTTGGGTAACGGCTCAGGAGGTTTGGAAAACGTGTTCATCAGTCGTATCATTTTTGTACGTAAATTTGTATAAATTTCATCCACTTCGTACCTGTAATGGGTTTCAATTTCGATGTATTCGTCTTCGGTCTCCTCCTCTATCTGTAATTGTGTCTTTTGCAGTCCTTGGTAAGTATTTTGAAGTGTCAGTAATCGTGTTTCTATTTCTTCTTGTGTAAATACATTTTGTTCTTCTTGAAATAAGTTATTAGTTTTTGTTAACAACCCGCGTAGGATGGCTCGCGAACGTTTTGCTTTCTTTATATCGAATGGCATCGTCGCTAGATATTAAATATGAATTAAAGCACATTTCATGAAAGCAGTATTTTAATGAATGACATAAAATATATCAACAACCGTAACTAAGCAACACGTATTTAGTCTATGACACTTACAATTACAAAATTTGCCAGAATCGGTCAGAACTTTCGTAGCTTATAAAAACATGACCAGTTCTGGTGAGGAACCCGAGCCCGAACTCGCTCTGTTTACCCTTACCTGCCCTTTGGCCCTGTGATGTAATATTTAATAAGGTGTAAGAGCCTCATTTAAGTATCGTGACCGGTACTAAAACTGGATATATATATGTATATCCAGGGTGAAATTGAAAACATGCGACAAACTGAAATGGGAGATTGTACTCATCATTATGAACAACTTTTACTAAGGGACCAAAGCTGCAACCGGAAAAAAAACAGCTATTCCCTACATTTTGACGAGTTATACGAACATAATGTAAGGAACAGCTGTTTTTTTTTTTCGCGATTTCAGGTTTGGTTCCATAGTAAAAGTTTTTCATAATGATGAGTACAATCTCCCATTTTGCTTTGTCGCATGTTTTCAATTTCACCCTGTATATTATGTAGAAGATTTCCTCGTGAGAAAATAATTAAAAAAGAGACAAATTGTAAGCGGAATTTTGGAAATGGGTTGATTATTTTGTTAACTCAATGCACGACTTTGACTTAAACACTCGGAAATAAGTTTATTTTGCGTCAAACAACGTTTTAGGAGAATGTTATGTTATAAGTTCGTACTCAGCGATTTTCCTCCACATTTATTATTTGCACAACCAAAGTGTGAAACTCTCTGCCAGCCTCTGTGTTCCCTTCCATATTATAAGTGAACAGGCATCTTCTAGGCACGCTCGTTCCATCATATACCTCATCCATCGCTTTCAATCAGGCGTGATCGAGGTCAAGAGCATATTAAACAATAAAAAAAATACACGGTAAACAAAGAGTGCCCTGTGGAAACATACTTTGGACTATAAAACAACAATTCAGCATATCGTCGTAAATATTAAAAGAGTACCTACACTTTCCCAAGTTTATTCACTAGGTACAAGTTTTTGCCCGCGGCTTCGCCCGTGTGGATGTCGGAAAATATTCTACCGGAACGTACTACCGAAATTAAAAATATGTTTTAATCCAGGTTATAAACTATATGTGCCAAATTCCATCCTAATCTGTTTAGCCATTTTTTCGCCAATCCGCGAAATCTAATATATAAAATTCTCGTGTCACAGTGTTAGTTACCATACTCCTCCGAAACGGCTGGACCGATTTGTATGAAATTTTGTGTACATATCGGGTAGGTCTGAGAATCGGCTACTATCTATTTTTTTTTTGCAAAACGACGTTTGCGGGGTCAGCTAGTATAATACAAAAATTAAAAACTATATTTTCAGTACCAGACTCGTTCACACACATCGTGGTATTTTTTTTCTAACGAAGTGTTTGACTTCGTTAGTATTTTATTATAATTATGTAAGTACAGATATGGATGTATAAAAGATTCGCAAAACAAACACAAAATCTGCTGAACCTTCATTAAACCCCACAAAGTACTCAAGACATCGAACTTAAAACTACATCGAAGACAAATTACACCGACAATGAACGAAGATGGCTACTAAGTGCATCGCCGACAAAGATAGATGATCCCTAATCCCGTGACTTGCGATCCTACCGCCCCCTACAAATTTATTACTGAAACTCCATTTTCTTACAAATTTCGATAGGAATGTATGAGAAAAGTTTAGCTTAGCCGAACATTTGCGTTGACATTCACAAGGACACATTTAGGGCATTTGGAAAGTTTATTTATTTACTTTTATGACCTTTAAATGATAAATGATTTTATTTCTGTAAGTAGGTTTGTACAAACACTTTTACACGTCAATCATATTTTTTTAAAACGAGATGAGGTCGGCGTTTCCTATCTGACTACTCTGAGAAGAAAGGCCGAAACAAACTCAGAGGTCACAGTCTCTTTTAAAGTCCAGACATAATCTTGGTCAGATCATGTGGAGACCATGTAGATTGGTGTCTGAATTGGTCTTTTGAGGAAAGAACCACACAGATTGAGTGCCTTTTTTCCCTAACATGACCTAGTTGTTAGGAAAGACGAAGGATCAGTATCAATTTGAGCCACATAAAGTAATTACCTACTTTAAACAACCTAACGTTTTTTTTTGTGTTCGAGAAGCCGTCGTAGGCGTAGTACCGTTGCTACGCACGTAGGCGCAACCCTACGCGCGTAGTCGTGCGGCTACGAGTATCTACAGCGCGTGCTACGCGCTACGCTATGCGGGCTGAACGTGTGTGAACGCGTTCTTACTGAGGTGTGAAGGTCAATATTCAAAGTGAGGTGCAGATGCATACTTAGACACAAAAAAGGTGATAAAGATATTAATATTTGGAGGCTCGGGAGATATCAGAAGGTTGAGGAAATACTCGTTGATGTATGTATGTGAAACATATATTTTTGATAAAATAATGCGACTTATTTACAATATATGACCTAACCAATAAAAACGTGTACAGTAAATTTAATAAAATATTCACAAAAATATAACCAATAAGAATAACGTATTTTTAACCAATAGCACAACAGCGCACTGTTGAGAAATGGTTTCCGCACGGTGTTGCCTGTGTCTTCGTGAGCGCGGCGCAGTGCGCACGCCGAAGCCATAAATATGGGTGCCTAATTATTAGTAAACCGTGCTTCCATTTCGAGGCGGCCACCATCGTGTGAAGATCTGTGGTAGTGAACTTGTCGGGTGCGGCGATAGAAGATAGAAGATGTCGCGAACCGAAGCTGGAGAACACGATGACGGTGTGAGGCATCTGCATTCCTGATACTCCGGTTGCTATAATGTTAGCTAAATTAATAACAATTCCAGTGACATAACTTATAGACAGCTAGCTATCGTAACTTTCGCGATATCGTTGTTTTAATTAGACGTGGCGTAATTTCGGGGACTACCCGCGGACCACCCAGAAGTACCCTCACAGACATTCGCGAATTTCAAAAAATGGCCGCCACAGTCAAAGGGTTAACAAGTTGTCAAAACGTGGAGTGTATTACATGACTTAGAAAAGTGTAACATCGATTATCACGTCCCCGTAAGATTGCTAATACGACACACATAACAACGAATGCACGACGTTTTTCTAAGTCACGTAATACACTCCAAAACGTGGTGTCAGTTCTTCTCAAGGCTGTTTGCTTCCGTGTTTATTTATGGGATGTCAAAATGTGGCGTCAGTTCTTCGGCTGTTTGCTTCCGTGTTTCTTTATGAGATGTCAAAAACGTGGTAATGAAATGTGGCTATAAATACATTCTGAACTGAGTTTACTCATTCCATTTTTAGAAACTATAACGTATGTATGTGATTGAGTCTTAAAGTTTTTTCTCGAGAGTAGTCGTGTAGGAAAAATCGACCTTATCTAGTTTGTAAAATATTATTGACCTGCAAGGCTGAATTTAGTGCTCGACAGACGGTCAGCGCTGACATCGGTCGTGTATCGATTTATAAGCACTCGCGCTCGCTGACTGTCAGTGCTTCACTACACACGTCCATTCACACACACCCTTCCTACACTTACTCACTACACACACACATTCAGACCCTACATGAACTCACCACACCACACAGTTACACGTATTTCATTTGTGTTTCCTTTATATAAACTATATCCTGTTTTCTTTTACACCATTTGCGTATTGTTGAAACGTCCCGATTTAGTATATGGCTTTGTTTGTATCGAAGAATCACTGACTCCTAAGACACAGGCACCTAGTTTAGGAGTCAGAGTATTAATATTATTGAGACCTAGTTATAAGCCTTATATCCTCTTAGTCTTTGGATATTGTAATGTGATGGCTTTTGGTGAAATAAAGAATTTATTTATTTATTTATCATCAGCGTCTTGGCACGTGTGACCGACGGTACGCGACCGACGTCAGCGTAACGCTAAATCCAGCCAAAAAGTGTTTGTATAAACCTATTGAACACAGAAATAAACATCATTTAGTATTTGTTCCCACTTTTGGGCCACAGGCTTCCTGTCTGTGACCCAAAAGTAATGGGTAACCCTCCATCCGATCAGGACCAGGCCCGTGCCAAACGGCGCGTACGTGTTCCACGCGCGCCTCAAAGAGATGTCAGCATAAAGGAAGGGGCCCGTAAGGGCCGAAGCCTGCGGGGGCAGTGGGATTGTCCGAAAGGGTTACCGCTACCCCGGAACACAAAGGGCTAAGGAAGGAACACGGGTGGGTTTTAGTCAGTAAGAGTCTGACACTCCCTTAAAAAAATCCTACCCATAAAAAAAAGGCTTCCTGTCTGTGAGAGGGAGTGGATTGTAAACTACCACGCGGGCCCAGTGCGGGTTGGCGAATGTCACACGTCTTCGAATTTTCGGTTCTAGGACATGCCGATTTCCTCACGATGTTTTCCTTCACCGTTTTGATAACTGGTGTAGGAATTAAATACACAAAGTGAAGTGCCTGCCTGGATTCCAACTCACGACCAAGTCGGGGCGTTGATCATCATCATTTATCATCATACAAAACTGAAACAGTCTAAATAATTTCGAAAACCTACTACTAAAAGGTACACAAGCCGAAAAGCTTATAGCTGTTCATGAATTTTACACAGCGGCATTATTTGACATACATTTACAAAAAAACTTAAAACTATTGTAAAATTCACCAACTACGCTAACATCGAAGGATTAGGGAACGAATTCGCTTGAAATAACACCGATTGACAAGTCCGTTCTGTCGGCCATTCTGTGTTTTATGGCACATATATATCAGCCTATCGATTTTGTGGGGTTACCCCGTAAAAAATAACTGTGTGGTGACGGCGGATGTAATACATTTATCCGTACGAAATACAGGATCAGTGTTGTGTGTTTTGACGGTGGAATTTTTATTGTTAGCTATTTATTTTTGGCGATTGAATTGTTTGCTTGGTTTTCGATAGACAGCATAACTATAGGGTGTACCTACAAGGTTTTTTATGATAAATGTGAAATAGAATGGAATTATAAGATTGTGCTACCTGGAATAAGCGACAGGTTTACACATATTTTGCTCTCAAAGAGAGCAGTGGAGGTCCAGAGGTTTCGGCCCCGACTTACGAGTTGTAGGTCGTGGGTTCGTTCGGAGAAGAATGCGTCGAGGAGGTAACCGCCTTGGCGCCTAATACGCCGAAACCCACTTACCAACCAAGGTAGGTGCAGTGGCGTGCACAGAGATTTTAGACAGGGTATGCACAAAAAAATTACCAGTTAGTTAGATTACTTTCTATAAGTTAAAATCGACGCGCCTATCTGACTAAAAGTTCTTTTTCGATTATAATCATAGATAAATCTGTAAGTCTGTTTTTGCCCTGTGTGTTTCGTAAATATGTATGAATTCAAGTACCTACTCTTTGATGAATTCTTTTTAGACTAGAAAAAACTTTTTACAAAAAAAAAACAACCCACTTCCAAAAAATACTACAAAGTGAAAAATAACTTTAATTTCGGAAGTCAGTGTCGTTGGTTCCGCATTTTCTTTTAATTGACACCGACTTCCCAAATTAAAGTTATTTTTCACTTTGTAGTGTTTTTTGGAAATCGGTTGTTTTTTTTTTTGCAATTTTTTTTTTTCACTTTTTAGGGGGCCAGTTTCTAACTTATCTAAGTTACAATAGCCTAATGTCAACTGCTCATAACCTTTTACAAAATATCGCTTTTCCCGATGCAGGGATGTTAATTGTTGAGGAGTTCTCCTTGTAAGAACCAGGAAAACTGGAGCTGATTGAGAAGTCACCATCAGCTGCACTTCACGATACGCGTTGTGCTTAGCAACCACATTAAAGTACCTAATCGAATCGCAACCCGTGAAATATTTATTACTGAGTAGTTCCGATGGCCATCTGTGGTCTTCATCGTCAGTTTCATTTCACCGAATGCTGCTGTTTGAGAGCAAATGCACGAGTTACTATAAAAAAATACCTAAATCGCTATAGGTGTGCCTACAAAATTTGAGGGTTTCCCTCGATTTCCATGGGATCCCCTCATCAGTATCCAATTTGGTGACAATGGGACCTTCTCGGGAGCATACACATTCAATTAAAAAAAATATTTTGAAAATAATTATGTGATGGGCAGCGGAGGAGTCCAAAAAAAAACCCAAAATTTCCAATAAATGAATTTAATAAAGTAATTACAATTAATTCTTAATATTAGGTGATTAGGTACTAAGAGGTTGTCCTAACGACCGATGTATGTGACGAAAGGCCCCGCGCCGAATTTGCTGGTTAGTTTTATTGGATGCATCAAGTTGGGTTGCGCAATCCGTTCACAGTAACCGAATGTATGGTGATGACGTATCTGGGAGGCACTCACAGATATAACACCTCCCCCCTTAGATGAGCAACTATTTGCCAATTTCTACGGCAAAAGTTGCGGCTTTCTTGTTCCGCTGCGACAATTCGATGGCTTCTTTATTCGATTCAATTTTAATAAGTTTTGCTCGATGATGACGAATAAAGTAGACGGTAAGAAGTGCACCTGCACTTAACAATGCAAGTACAATCGCGTACAATGGTATTGTTGTGTGGTAGAGACTCGAGGAATCCGCAGTATCGATTTCAACAGACGTTTCCATTCTAACTTGTTTCTGTATCTTGTGCAATGTACCGAGATCCATTGAAGTCAGGTGGTAATTTGGTTGAATCTTCTGAGAATCATTAGTCATCCGCGGGAGCGCTGCGATTTCAATTGAAATTCCGTTGACTTTATCATCGATGTTGGCCAATGTGAATTTCGAGGTTTTCATTCTGCAAAACTTCGGAATTGTAGCCAGAAAACTTCCTTCCAGAATTTGATGTTTTTCAGGGCCGCAGTAAAGTTGAACCTTGGTGGGCTTCGGGAATGAAACTATGTAGTGCTTGCTATCCAGCTCCAGCAGGGCTTCCTTGGCCAGAGAGATAGGCGTGATTTGACACGTTTCATCTATCTCCTGGGAATGTATGAGCTTTTCTATGCAATCCTGACCGGAGCGAATTTGGTGACTTGCTTTTTGCTCGCAGATATGCCAGTTATCTACCTTCGGGCATTCAGCCTCCATGTACACATATTCCTTTGAATTGATCGCTACATATGGATAGGAAGGCAGGATGACGTCAAAGTTTTTATTAGGAACTGGACAAAGTTTAAATAGTTCAAAAGTACTGGGAAGAGTGATAGGGAATTGAAGGACAACCACGATTTTCTTATCGACATAATATGAACCTAAACTAATTATGTCATAGTAATATCTAATGTCTAAGTCTATGACCTGATCGGTGCTATATAAATGCTGTAATTTGCTTATCATAGTTCTTAATTCCCTAACAGATAGAATAGAATGGTGCAAGGATACCGTACGACTAAAATCTAATATATTTTCTAGCCTACTTATTTCACCGGATAACTCTTGTACGTTATCGTTAAGTATAACGAAGAGTTGCGCAAGGTGAGCATATCTTAAAGTAAGATCGCTCTCTGACGTAGTCATATTGATGACGTACGAAAGGGCTTTATCTAATTTAAGCTGATTTATTGTCAAATTATTCAGTACGTGAGTTTGCTGTAAGGAAAATTCTTTAAATAATGAAATATGCTGATTAATTTTGTTAGAAATGAGTTCATCATTTCGTTTTAGAATTTTCATAGCATTTTCGAACCTTATAGCATCATCATGATCCAAATTTCCCGAAATTGATTTTATCAAAGTGCCCAACGGGTTTATCAAGCCACGTTTTACTCTACTAGGTTGCAGTGTTTCTAATTGTAAAAGGATTTTATTTAATTTAATATGTAAGTACTTAATTTGTGCACTGAACATGAGCAAACTATTATTACTTAATTTATCCGTAGTGTCACGTAATTGTCGTTGAGAGTCATATATCTGTCGTTCTATCTGAATTAAGTTAATGTCCTGTAAGAACGTATGATGATGGGATACGATTTTCGTGTCCCCTAGATTATAAGGTAAAAGTCCCGGTCCGTCATCTAAGCTGTCAAGTTGGATCTCTTGAGCTCGGCCCAGGCTCATTATTGTCAGTAGTAGGTACCTGTAACAATCGAGGGTCTTTATTCTTTTTAGGTCGTTTCAGTCTACTTTTAGCTACCGGTCCTCGTTTCCTTGAAGTGTAAATATGAATAGGTAAGTTAGCAATAACCTTGTCTTGAGTAAATCGAGGGGCAAGTTTTTGCCGGGATGCAGTAGGGTTCCGTATGTATATCTCCTGGTTTTCTGAGTACTCGATTTCAGGTTCCCTATCGCTGTTACGTTGCGTCATCAATGCCTCGCGTTCGGCAAGCGATGATTCATGGACAAGGCTATATACCGTTTCCATTCGACTACGGTGATCTTGAATATACTGTTGTAGTAATCTTTCCGACAGATTTAAATCTGTGGGGTCGCGTGGGTCGAAATGTCCGGTGATAAGGTCAAACGGCCTACATTTAGTCAGACTATGAATTGAACTATTATATGCCAAAAGGGCGTAAGGGACTAAAGTGGTAGAACATTCATTTTTGTGTTTCAGCTTTAATATGCGTAAATGTTCAAGTAGTGTGCTATGGAAACGTTCTATCATCCCATTTTCGTTCGGGGTATGAGCAGCAGTAGTATGATGTTGTACTTTGTGTAATCGTAAAAATTCACTAACTACTTGATTTGTGAATTCGGTTCCCTGGTCAGTTATTAATTTCATTGGGTAACCATGATGCGTACTAAAAATTAAAAGTGATTTTATTATATTAGGGGCTGTACAGTCTGCCATACGGTAAGCCTGAGCATATTTACTAAAAGAATCAATTATAGTAAAATATTTTTCTTGTTCGATAGTTAAAACATCGACATGTGCAGTTTCAAAGGGCTTACTAGGGGGTGGAACGATTCTAAACTCTTGGCGAATCGGGTTACGGTCGTATTTTGCACAGTTACATATCCTGCATTCATTAATGTACTTAGTTATGTCAGTTTTCATTTTAGGCCAGAAAAATTGACGTGATAAGGCTAGATAGGTCTCATTTATGCCACGATGATTTGTCTTTCCCTCATGATACTTGCGAATAGCATCCTGTTGATTTAAATATTCGGATATATTAGTAATGTGGCATTTAACTAGAATCAACTTCATAGATGAACTTTTAAAATTTCTTTGAATTACAGGAACTATTTCAAGCATTTTCTCTATTGGTTGGACTAAGATAGCTGTGCGGAATTTGGGATCTACGCGTTTTTTTATTAGGTCTACAACGTCCCTGTCAAAATGCGATTCTCGTACATTCGTCACAACTTGCAGGTAAGTATCAAAAGGTTTTTTAATTATAGACTTAGATGTAGGTGAGTCACTAACTATATTAATTACAATTTGTCTACGATATTTATTTAAGGGGTCTTCACTAATGGGAATTTCGAGAATTGGGCTTTCTACGCTAGTGTGAGCGGTCTCACCGTCTGACATGTCTTGAATTTCAGGTGCTGTAAGAGTTGAAGAACTGTGGTTATCTTGGACCACTGAAGGATTATCCAGTGACATAGCTTCAGGTGCTGAAATCGTTGATGACGTACTATGGTGACGTCGTGGTGCTTGTGACGTATTGACTATCATTGAGATAGTTTCATCATTATGAATTTCGATCCGCGATAAAGCGTCAGCGTTTGTATTACATTTACCCTTTTTATAAATTACATTAAAATCGAATTCGGATAATTTTAGTCTCCACCTAGTTAGACGCGAGTTAGGCTCTTTTAAATTCATTAACCATTGCAACGGTTTATGGTCGGTGATTACTTTAAATTTGCGCCCAAATAAATATGGCCTAAAGTACTTTGTGGCCCAGACGATCGCAAGAAGTTCTTTTTCGATCGTTGAATAATTAGTTTCGCTATGGTTTAGTGTCCTAGATGCATAAGCTATGGGCCTATCAGCTCCTATTGGGCCTTGGGATAGTACAGCGCCTAGTGCGAATTTGGATGCATCAGTAGTGAGAATGAATTCCTTTGAGAAGTCTGGATACTGTAATACCGGGTCATTAGTCAGAAGAGTCTTACAGTGTTCAAAATGTTTTATATAATCAGGTGTAATATTAATTTTAGCTCCCTTTTTCAGACATGTGGTAAGAAATTTTGTAATACAAGCGAAATCGGGAATAAATCTACGGTAATAACCGATAAGGCCTAGAAAAGATTTAATTTGTTTCGGAGTTTTTGGGATAGGATAATTTACAATTGCCGAAATTTTGTCGGGATTCGGTCTGACACCTTCAGGGGTAATAATATGCCCTAAATATGGTGTTTCACGTTTTAGGAACTCGGACTTATCCATTTGGATCTTAAAATTTGATTTCTTAAGACGCTGAAATACCTTACCTAAGTTATCTATGATTTCCTGTAAAGAGGTACCAAAGACTAGGATATCATCTAAATAGACAACGCAAATTTTATTCAGAAGACCTTGGAGTACATTATCCATTACTCTCTGAAAGGTGGCTGGCGAATTTTTCAAGCCCATGGGCATTCGCAGGAATTCATAATGTCCATGCTCTACATTGAATGCCGTTTTATGAATATCTTTAGGGTCTAATTCAACCTGGTAAAATCCATTAGTTAAATCAAGAGTAGCAAAGTATTGACACTTCCCTAGCTTATCTAATATGTCGGTGACATTTGGGATGGGATATTTATCGTCAATTGTCTTCTCGTTCAACTTACGGAAATCAATGACTATGCGCCACTTAGTTTTGCCAGACGCGTCACTCTTCTTTGGTACTACCCATATAGGTGCGCTCCATGCGGAGGTAGAAGGCCTAATTATCCCCTGATCTAACATTTTACTGATTTGAGTTTGTACCTCATCTTTATGAATATATGGATACCTATAAGTTTTACTATAGACAGGTAATTCGTCTGTGGTGTTAATGCTATGCTTAATTTGGTTTGTGAACGTTAAAGGTTCATCTTCAATATAGAATACGTCTGAGTATTCTCTGCAGAGGTTAGTTAAATTGATTGTCTCCTCTGGATTTAAATGATCTATGCGCAATCGCGATAACACCTGCTCGGCTCGAAGAGTATTTTTATTGTAAGTATCCGATGTCACTGCAGATACAGTTTGTTCGCTAAATATATGTGCGACGATTGGTTCTGACAAAGATAAAATTACATCATTATTCGTAGGGTTAGATATTTCTAAAAAAGCCCGATTATTTTTTGCAGTAGTTAGACACTCACTTATGTTACAACTCTGTATACTTTGCTGATCTATGTGTATATCTCCTTGGCCAATATTAATAGGCAAATTTACTATTTTAGAAGATTGTGCCGGGATAATGTTCTCATACAAATTTACACTTTGGGAGGTATACATATGTATAGGGTTACTAGAAAATTCAGTTTTAAGTACGCGAGAACTTAAGTCAATTTTCGCTAAGAATCGTTCAAGAAGATCGCACCCTATTAGTCCGTCAAAGTAATCGTGGAATCTGTATATGTTCAATTTGATTGGATTATTGTCTTTAAATTCTTCGAAACAGGGTATAGTGATTGAGTAATAATTCATTGTGGATGCATGCACGTTAGCGACTATAAATGGTTCGTAGTCAAGTTCATAATCGGGATAGTACTTTGCCACAGTTTCAGGACTTATGAACGACTGGTTAGCCCCCGTATCAATTAAAAATTTTAAAGGTGGAAAGTCGGGCCTAATATTTAATTTTAAAAAAGGCAATTGTCTTTTCCCCTGTATATTAATTTCTATTTGGGGGCAGTTTTCGGGGCTTCCTTTGGAAAATTTGACGACTTTGGGTTTTCAGGTGGAACTGTGGGTGTGGGTTCACCTACGGAGACGTCCTGTGTCAGTGTCAAGTGAGTAGTCGGGTCACAAGCTGGGACACAGTCTGGGACATAGTCATAGTCACTGTAGTAAAAGTCCTCTGGGACATAATAGTCAAAGTCGGGTTCTTGTACAAAAAATTCGTTCACGTTTGCTTCTCGTGTTCTAAAGTAATTACTAGGGGGTGGGTTACCGTAATTACGCCAATCATGCATATTGGTCGGTGGCAGAACACGTGCAACGGGGTGACTAACACCGCTCATTGGACGAGGCTGGTTGTTCGGTGCCTGCTGAGACGTTGGGGGTCTAGGGTTGACTCTAAAACCGGTGGACATATTGGTTCGCGGTAAAGCTTTGAACATTTGTTGGGTTCTAGAGGGTCCCTGATAAAATGGTCTAGCTTGCTGTTGAATAAAGCTATTTGGATCAAAATTTCGAGGTATAAAATTTCTATTCATCTGAGGATACTGAGCTAGCACATTGGGGAATATTGGAAGCAACCTTTTACTTGAAGGTATAATTTTTTGTTGAAGGTAGAGAATGTTCATCTCCTCTTGGGCAAATTCTAATGCTTTCTCCAGGGAAGGAGGCCTCGTGCATCGAATCCTAGATCCTAGAGGTTCCGCTAAGCCTCGTAGATACGTCTGCAAAGCTAGTTTTTTATACAAAGTTCTTTTCGCTTCGACGGTGGTAGCGACAGCATCGTGTATTTGCACGTATGTCATGATGGTGCTTAAAAGGTTTAAGACGCGCTCATAGAATACTTGAGGCGTATCTGACCCTTGAGATAATAACGATAGATCATTGTATAACGCAGACTCATCTCTATGGTCTGAAAAATTATGAATTAACGTATTCCTAATACCGTTCCAATCCCGGGGAACACCATTTGTTACTAGTGTTCTAGCTGCGTTCCCGGTGATTTTATTTAATATACCATTTAATAATGCTAAGTTAGTTAGTTCATGACCAGGTGCTGGATCAATATAGCTCGCAACAAGCTGGTCACATAGTGATAAAAATCTAATTAGAGTATTACTATTACCGTCAAATTCTGGTACTAATCTTAATGTTTTAACAATTTTATCAATCATATCGTCTTGATTTTCCATTATTATTTCTAAGCTACCTAACTCTAAATTTCGGGTAGCGTCCCTCAGCGCGTTGCGAGAGGACAACCGATTGCCCAGGGGTTCGATACCCCTAATAGATCGCGATGATCGTGGGTGAAAAATTTTGTAGGCGGGGAATAGCGACCGACTGTAAGGAATTTGTGCAACTTACATAAAGTACATATCGGCGGCTCTCGTAGTATCGATGTCTGGATACAGTCTACAGGATCTCCAACGGCTGCTTCTGGTTCTTCTGGATTGTCAACGACGCACGTTGAAACGTGAACAGCACGCACAAATGTCCAAATGTCCAACTCGATCGTGAAATTATAGTCTTTGATTTGCACGCACTGACTCGACAATCCTACCGACTGCGCCAATTATGTGATGGGCAGCGGAGGAGTCCAAAAAAAAACCCAAAATTTCCAATAAATGAATTTAATAAAGTAATTATAATTAATTCTTAATATTAGGTGATTAGGTACTAAGAGGTTGTCCTAACGACCGATGTATGTGACGAAAGGCCCCGCGCCGAATTTGCTGGTTAGTTTCATTGGATGCATCAAGTTGGGTTGCGCAATCCGTTCACAGTAACCGAATGTATGGTGATGACGTATCTGGGAGGCACTCACAGATATAACAAAATCGGTCCACAATTGGCGGAGTATTCGCGTAACAAACACATAAAAAAAAAACACCGTCGAATTGAGAACCTCCTCCTTTTTTGAAGTCGGTTAAAAATGATCGTTCGGTCGATGCGCTGAGTAGAATCGTAACTATTAATTTTCCTAATTTGTAAACAGAAAATATGGAAGTCTGATTTGAACATAAATTTTGAATGAGATCGAATATGTATAATTATCCATTTTTTACAATAAACTTACTAAATAATTACTTGACAGGCAATCACTTGCGCCAAGAAAAACAATAAATGGCGAAAAAATTTTGCAATTTTAGATACGAACTAATACAAACGAATGAATTACTCGGGTCATTTGGTCAATCCGACTAAAAAAAGTCGACCCTTTGCAAACAACAATTAAGCGGTGCTTTTACGGGTTCTCAATTTGGCCGGCTTGCAATGTAAGCTATGCTTCTAAAACTCCAACACGCGCGCACATTTTCACGCACACAGTCACACTTTTACTGTGTACTACACGAGATGCGTTCTATGAAGAATAAGCAAGGCGTAGTGTTGCTTTTGCTCACGGGAGCGCTGCCTGCGCGCTGCACGGCGGCGGGTGTTCGCCGATCCAACGAGTTAGTTCCAAAAAATGTAATAGATGGCGCGTTAGCATATTACCATGATTTTTTTAAATTAGTTATTTAACATTTAGAGTATATATGTATGTATGGGACTACAGGGTATGCAGAGCTTATTTGCATGTATGGAGTGCACGCCACTGGGTAGGTGGACCTTTGGGGTCACGGGCGCATAGAGTGGGGACTCTGTCCGCCCACCAAGTGATCCTAGGGAAGACGGTGGCACAGTGGTCACGTGCCACCGTAAATAGCGAGGCTCAGGGGAGGCCCCTTTACAGTCTCCACAGGGATGTGCCTTACAGGCGTTGCAGGGGGGGGTTCCGGAAGTGGTATTTTAAGAGGAACCGGGACCACCCCTATGTGCTGATGGTGACCACCGGGGTGGTTTCAGTGAGGTAAAAATCCCACACTCCCCGAAATCCCTCCCCAGAGGTCGGGTGCCTAAAAAAAAAAAGGTCGTAGGTTACCACGCAAACGCTTAACTTTGTATAAATAATTTCATCACCACTGCTCTTATAACGGTGAAGTAAAACATCGTGAGAAAACCGGCATGTCGTAGAACCAAAAATTCGAAGACATGTGACATCTACCTACCCGCACTGGGCCCGCGTGGTGTTTACAACCCAGTCCCTCTCGATGAGAGGAGGCCAGCCCAGGCCCAGCAGTGGGAACATTATAGGCTGATTATGCTATACCTGTTTTTAATCCTAGTTTTACAGCCAACAAATAGGTATTTTTTAAACATTAGGTAAACTAATTAGGGTCAGATCAGGTTGATGATTCATCAGCGCCGTACACATCATTGATCCTTCGAGCTGTTTCTGCAGCACTGGTGCCACGGTAGAACTCGTACTCGTAAATATACCGATATTTCATGTTTTCCATTGTGCGGTAATAAGCGACGCTAAAGAAAAAAATAATGAGGAAAAAACAAATGAATGACTGTTTTCAAAACTCAAATGTACCAGCTAAATGAATTTATAAATTTGAATTTGGAATTCTTAACCAAAGAGGAGATATTTCAGATCAAAGTGGTCAGTACGACAAAACGCTAATTTCATATATAAGGACCTAATATCAATCTCATTGTCAGTAGGTTTCCAGGTTAGGTTAATGTTGAAAAAACAGTGGTATTTCTTATATAAGGTTCATAAGTAAGTTTATGAGACGGTTAAAATATAGGTACACAAATTTTATTGAACCAAATTACTGCTATAAAAAAAAACACCGGGAAACAATTAATCATTCACACATAACAATCGGAAGCAATTTTTTTAAAGCAACGTAAAATATCATTGGCAACAAAAACAAAATATAATAAGCCTTCTATTGTCAGTGAAAATTAAGCGCAAATATTTTCAGTTGTGCAATTTGAGTGGAATCTATATATACTGTTGATGATCGGTGACAGTGTTCATTCGTGCTAATTACGCGATTTCAACATGACGTTACGTGACGTCTAGCTGACGCGACGTGTTAAAATATTCCATTGTCACGCGTTGACAGTTTAATGACGGTTCCGAAGTCACGGCTCGTGTGTTTATTTTTAATAACCGTCCCTTTCTATATTCCAGGTTCAGTAAAGCTTAGTTTAAAACCCATCTTATATGTAATTAGAAGCTGCTGCGAATAAATCTCATAGTCTTTTAGTAGTTTCACGCCTATATTCTTAGTATCTACAGTTTCCGCAAAAACTCATAGCATAGAATACATAACTGAATAAGACGAAATATATAATTGTTCATTTATCCTTCGAATGACGTCGGACCAAGATTATTTTTCTGAGAAATGATTTAAAACACGACGGAAAATTTCTGCAGGTATTTTTCCCCTCTGACATGCAACTCCATGAATTTATAACAAACATTCAAATTAAATATTTCGATACCTTTTCAGTTACATGGAACAGAATTGAATTAAATTGAAGAGCAATTGCACTGCGGCACTACATCCGTTTGTTATTTCCATCGGCAAACAGTACACTGGCTAGTTTACTTCACAAGGACAAAGCAAACAGCACAATGATTGTGCAGCCGTTTGTGTTATTATACGCGTCCACGGGAAATTAACCCATTGTGGTGGCCTGTCACGCTGGCTGAGCGGTAATCGCGATGACAGCGTGCACCCTGTTTTGTTTACCTACAAACACGCTCATAGAGTAGTTGTTTGATGATTGTTTAGCAAATTATCCTATTCAATTCAGATCATCTGACTATATTGACCGCTTGAGTCATTTTATGGTGCCCGTTTCACGTTCAATGAGAGCTAATCGAGATGACAGCGTGCACCGTGTTTGATTCCCTAGCACGCACACAGACTTTGATGACTATTAGGCTAAGAGGTGGATGAAAATTTAAGTTACTCCACTACTCTACTAGTAAGCATATTCTGGCCGCTTGTGTCTATTTAAATAAGCTCATTGTGGTGGCTTGTTTGACTGAGCGCTTATCGCTATGACAGCGTGTTTCATGTTTTGTATAAGTAACACGCTCATAGCGTAGAGTTGTTTGACGATTCTTCAGCTAAGAAGTGGAAGAATACATTCAGTTGATGGTCCCACTCTAACCGCTTGTTTGTTACAAATTAACCCATTGTGTTGGTATGTCACGCCAAGTTAGCACTTGCAATAACAGCCTGCACCATCTTTTTACCTTGAAACGCGCATAACATAATCAGCCTATAATGTTCCAACTGCTGCTGTAACACAGGCCTCCTCTTTATGAGAGGGAGTGGGCCGTAATCCACCACTCAGGGTATTGGAAAACGGTGTCACGCTGAGTGTGTGCTTGGTAATAATATTGGCAAAGTTCATTGTGAGAAATCAAGTTATGCTAAAATGGTTCACACTTTAATTTTTAAATAGCTCTAACTTACCCGTTCTGTTCACCAAATCAATGATTGTTTTAAGTAGTAAAATTTCCATATGCCTTTAATCGTCAGTCCATTATCATACTGTCATCTGTAGGTACCTACACCTAAATATTTAACGGTACTAAGATACCTTAGTGCCATCCATCACTAATTATGACGTCATTTTGTACGCAAATTGTATAATTGGAGTACGTAACAGCGCAACATGCGATCTCAAGGGGACTTTAATGAACCCATTGAGCTCTTTTGTCACGCTGACTGTGTATTTATAACTTTATGTGCGTGTTAATTGGCGTGACAGAGGATATTTTGTTTACCTGCGTGATCATCTAGTTGTGCTTAGTGTAGTAATTATTATAATAGAAGAGTAATCCAACGCGTGGGAGTGTTGAATTCGGAATTATGAGAATTAGGTAGGCGTTACTATGTTTATCGCGTATAATAATGTTGAGATAGACGAAGTATTAAATGTATTAATAGGGTACGTTTATCTTGCGTGGGCCCAAATATTATTAAACGTTTTTTTGTAGTAAAGCTCTATAGATAATCGGAATCAGAATTATTTCAAAACTGGTACAACAAAACTCTATAGATAATCGGAATCAGAATTATTTCAAACTGGTACAAACACATACAGACATTTATTAAAAACGCAGCAATCTTAGTAAATGCTTGTGAGATAAGTAGATGATGTATTGAAAATCTGAATATAAACCAATGATCAATCGAATACTAAGCCTTGTGTTCACCAACATTTTAATCAACTGATTAAATATTTAATCAGTTCTATATTTAAAATTTACTTAGAAAATTTGACATAAACCAACTGTTTAAATACCTAAACGGTGGTTTGAATGTTGGAGAACCCAGGCCTTAGACAAAGTGCTCAGTTAAGTTTTAATTAAGTACGGAAGAAAGTTTGAGGCCTCAGTAATAACTAGGGCAATTAACACTTGACGATTAAAAAAACCCACTATTTCTATTTTTGTTGTGAGGTTTAGTTATTTTTGAATATAGTTTTTCCGTGGTTCCGTATCACAAAAGGAAAAACGGAACCCTTATGAGATCACTTCGTTGTCCGTCTGTCAAGACCTTTTTGTCAGGAACGCGTGGATTTAACAAGTTGAAATGAATATCAAATAAAGTCCTCCAGACCGTATTTAGGCCACGGTGGCCAATCTCAACGGAGACTAGCCTTCGTCGCGGGAGATATTATAGTGCACAAGTGTGCGCGCAGACACAGATGCACTCCCTTTTACCTCACTCTCATAGTCCGATGGGACGGCAATCCAACGCGACGGGAGAGAGATCAGGAGCAGGACTAACGCACGCAAATATAAACGAGCACTCACGAGCGAGCACGTTGATATAAAATACTCAGGGCTGCAATACCTTGAAGCAGTGAAACGATCAAAATTTTAAGTCAACGCAATCAAAAGATACGGGCGTTTATGTTCCGTTTATGCCGCATATTTTGACACTCGTAAGGGAATCAAAACCTATAGGGTACCTACTTGCCGTTGACCTAGAACCATGAAATTTGGCAAGAAGCAATATTATGTATCACAAGTAAAGGGAAATATCCGAAAACCGAGAATTTGTAGTTACATACCTACTTTGTACGGAATTTGCGCGAGTCCAACCCGCACTTGACCGTTTTTTTTTTTTAATTAGGCCCACTTGCCTTTCTTGCTTGCAAGGCTGGTTTTGTTAGAGGACTGTTTGGCCCTGAGAAGAGCCCTGCTTTGTGGGATTGCCTATGAACTTCTGGTCGACACTGTAGGTACCATTTCTTGAGTAAAATAATTTATGTCCCCTTTCTTCGTCAGTACCAACATCGAATCTATAGTAATACTAGCTGACCCCGCAAACTTCGTTTCGCAAAAAAAGGGATATGAAAATGGCCGATTCTCAGAGCTACCCGATATGCACACAAAATTTCATACAAATCGGTCCAGCCGTTTCGGAGGAGTATGGTAACTAACACTGTGACACGAGAATTTTATATATTAGATAATAAAGCTGAAGTTTGTTTGAACGCGCTAATCGCTGGAGCAACCAGTCAGATTAACAAAAAAAAAATTGCATTTGATAGCCTAATTCTTGGGGAAGGTTGTAGGCTTTTAAATCACGCGACGAGCTACTTTCCTTAGGAGCCGAGCAAAAAGCTAAAAGAGAGAAAGAACGCCTGGCGATAACGAAGTAAGTACCTAATAGCGCAGTTGGAAAATGTGGCTTATTTTAGTATATTTTGGTATATTACGACATCCATGCGAATAAACTCGCGGGCAAAAGACAGTTTAAAAAATAATACTTTTGAAGGCTTACAACCGATCAATAGGCTGTCAAGGGTCTTGAAAGTTGGCCGCTAAAAGGCTGATGCATCATTGAGCACGGATCTCGAGAACTCGAGATGTCGACAACTCGAGATATCGAGATTACGGCCGATCCTCACACTCGATATATCGAGAGCCTCCCGGGAATTTCGTGCAGATTATATTCCGCTGAGTAGGGTTCGTGTTTTAAAATAGGCCGCATTTTGTACGGTTTTGCGTGTTGCGATTTGTGCTTTTTCTCTGGTATCGACATAAAAATATAAAACAGAACTTCTGTTGTAGTAAAGGTACGGTCGATTAACACTACTACTTTTACACATCTTCTAAATTGAAGTGAATATTTCAGCATATTCAGCAGAGTAAATATTCTTTTAATTCTTATTCTGTTCCGATCATCACAAAATATTTAGCTGTCGCGCTGATCTCTCTCCGGTCGTGTCGGATTGCCGTTCCATCGAACTATGAGAGTGAGGGAAGAGTGTGCGCACGCACTTGTGCACTATAAAGGTCATAAGCACATATATCAACTCGGAAAGGGATCGTCACCGTATCGCCTTTCGCCTCGACGTCAAACAGACGTCAACCTAACGTAAGCACGTAACCAAAGCGGATCAGCAGCTACGATACGTCGGTCGGCTACGGCTAGACGACGCCGCGCTTACGGCTCGCCGAGCGCTGGTTGATGGTGCTGCAGGCAGGCCGCGGGAGGTGTGAGAGGGGCAAGGGTGGATGAAGAAACGTAAGCTGGGGTACGGAGAGAAGCAAGCTCGGGGACGACGAGTCGTAAGCGCGAGAACTGCAAGTTGATCACGCACCGCACTACGGTTCGTGAACTTGGCCCGAGGCGAGGCGATCAAATCAAATCAAATCAAATAAAAAATGTTTTATTTCATTATTACACGTTGTACGTTATACAGTTGGTGGCGACTCCTTCTAAGCATATAAATGCCTGTGCCAGGAGGCGCCGCTCTTTTATGTCTTGCGGTTAGTGTAACATGTAACGAAACAACGGTTTACGAATTATTTTTCTTATTAATATTATCCTAAGTCTGTTGGTGTATGTGTGTGTATATGTAAGGGAGTGTGTGTGGGTGTGAGTGGGTGTGGATGAGTGTGTGTTGTGTAAGGGTGCGTGTGTGTGTGCATGTGAGTGTGAGGGTGTGTGTGGTTATTTTATGTATTTGGTTGATTTTACCTCATATTTAATAGAAGATTCTCTACTTCATCATAGCATAATTTGTTTATCCACTTAATCAGCAATGATTTGCATTCTTTAAACAGTTTAGTATGTGCGGTGTAACGGTTTAGTGTGTGTGTGCGATTAAGGTACGATTCCGATTAGTGTGTGTTGTAGTTGGGAGTTTCATACAAAGAATACGGAATGGCTCGAGTTGATACAGTTACGATCCCTTTCCGAGTTTATATATGTGCTATGACCTTTATGCCTCCCGCACTTAAGCTCCGTTGAGATTGGACACCGGGACTGAAATCAGTCGGGAGGTTATAAATTGATTAAAGCATAACTGCCTATTCATATTATTCGTCAACACACGTGAATAAATTCACAAATAATTTGAATGTACACTGTATTGCGAGCATCCCCACCGCTCGCAAACGGATCGTTCTATTGACAATACAGGCAAAATAACGAATCGCTTTGAATGAGCGAATTGTATCGATGTTAGGCTACTAACGAGCACTCCACTCGGTCCTTTGTCAATGGTATTATTGCCTATTGGTAGTGAGGGGTTCGTGGCTGAATAATAACAGCAGCACGGGTCGATCAAATTTAAGGTTAGCTACTCTTGACGAAGTCAGGTCCGTCACGGATCCAACAAACACGCACAATACAAGAATATTTACGACGGGAAAATCTTAACCGCGCCCTCACCGATGTTACGTGCGCGAGACTGGTGCTGTCGATTCTATAAAATCTCGATTAAACACTGGAGCCTGTCAAGTAGATTCATGCTTAGAATTTATATCCAGATGTATCTGTGGAGAGCATACGTTCTTACCTTCACAAAAAACACCCAAACAACGACAACGACCTTTCCAAAAAAATCCTAATCACTACATAGTATAAAACAAAGTCGCTTTCTCTGTCCCTATGAACGCTTAGATCTTTAAAACTACGCAACGGATTTTGATGCGGTTTTTTTAATAGATAGAGTGATTCAAGAGGAAGGTACAATACATGCAGATAATAGATAATACATGCATGCATGTGATGTCGTAAATAAACACATTTTTTTGCGCTTATTTTTCAAACGCTGGCTGAACCCTACGAGATAGGTCAAAATAATGTACTACAGTATTGTACACCTTAAAAAGGTCTACAAAAAAGTCCGCAATGGCATATGTCTATCTCTTAGGGATAACCCACAATAATATTTTTTTATCCTTTACTTTATACGAGAAATAATGGCTTATTTACGAAGCGATTTTAAGCAATACAGCATTCAATCAAGTACCTTAAATACATACATAAATATGACCTTTTACAGCATGTAATTTAAATGAATATTTTCGAAGATATTACAGATTTCAAATGCAGGGACATAGCGGTTGCTGCGGTACCGGCCGCGGCGGCGCGTGCTGGCATTCTTGAAATACCTGTACTTAGTATCAGTATTGCACCCGTGCGAAGCCGGGGCGGGTCGCTAGTAAAATATATAAAACAACACACAACATAATACAACACACACACCCTCACACACGCCCGCACTCACACTCACTCAGTTATGTCTCTAGACGTAACTGTTGTATACTGATAGTTACATTGCATTTGTTTAACTTCTTTTTGTCACCCAGAAATTGGCCCTCAAATACATCACTCCAAGAATGGTTCACCTATCGAAAGACCGAATCGTTCAAAAATTGTTTCATGAAGAGAACTAAAAAGTTGGAAATGAATGACAGCGTGTTTGACGCTGAGTTATTCCCGCGAAAATATGGCGTGCTGTGGTGTGATGTTTTTGGGGCGGATGTTACTGGCCGCGCTCGCCCACACTTACACTGGGCTTCAAGTCTGCTATTACGATACTGTCAGAATCGTCTATCATTGATTTCATAATTGTCAATTTTGACAAGTTTGGTAATCTACTAATATAATGGCGTCATTATGACTTTCCAATGGTCAACCACTGACACTCCATTGAAAGAAATGGCATAAAATGGTAATCTCGTACATAATGACAAATGAATAAATGTAATGTTTTTTGCTATTTACGAACTTCTTACTACTTCAGATTGCAAACATTAATACGTAATATGTAAAAATATATATTAAATGAAATCTAGCATGAAATTTAGTTGTTTTTCTCAGACCATTGACCGACCAATGATCAACCATTATGAATTTAGCAGATTACGAACTTTTAGCAAAATCACAATGGGATCGTGTTGGAATGACAAATTTATAAAAATAGCATACTTGGGCCCCTGTTCGTCTTTCAGGCTGCGCCACAACACCTTTTTTTTTGTGGATGGGAAATCATCAAATGTCCCCTCCCGCTCAGGGTGGAGCAGAAGGGAGTGTCAGACTCTTACTGACTAAAACCCACCCGTGTTCCTTCCTTAGCCCTTTATGTTCCGGGGCGGGGCAGCGGTAACCCTTTGTCCTACGCCTTCTGAATCTAGTCGGTCTTAGCCATTGAGCCATCTTTTCAACACAGTGAGTAACAGGAAGGACGTTACCAAGAAGAAAATGTTAGCGTTACAACTTTTACACACTTTTCTGAAATAATTGGCCAGAGGAAGTAGTGAAAAGAATGGTGCTGACTAATCCAGCTAACAGATTTCTTTATGAATTAAAAAAAATAACTTTGAGTTCTGCGAAGATCACACAGTTTCTCCGCAACCTCACAATTTCACAGTAATATCAAGACCACAATAGTGTTGTTACCTTGTTACCACTTTTCTCCGAAGTAACATAGTTTCTGATAATAACTGAAAAGAAAATAGTTGTTGGTCGCAGCTGGCGGCAAGTTCGTAACGTTATCGGTCGAAAAGGGGTCGACAAGGCCGTCGAAAAGGGTAAACAACTGAAGGGTTCCCCAAGGGAGGTGTGAACGTCATTTGGGGTTAGAAAACGGTGAAGCCTTTGAAGACTTGATAGGACTTCGATGATGTATGGTAGCAAGGTTTTTAAGATAAAAAACAATCTGCACTGTTATTACGGTCATTTCAGGATGATTTCAGATATTTTAAAAGCTAGATTGGAACATTCTCTGGAACATTCCAAGTTAAGTTTAAGAGAAACTTGAGTCGTTTAAAAGCGTTTACTGGTAACATAAGACCCATTACAAGATACATTACCAAGATTTTTAAACACAATTTAATTCGTAGTACACAATTTCGTAGAACATTCGCCGTTTCGTTAAACTCCTCAAGAGATCAATTTCGATAAGGAGCGAAAAAAATATACATAAAGTGTGTAAAAAGGGAATCTAATTTTGTGAAGGATGTATTTTTTTCTCGCAAAGAGAATCCCTTTAGTAAGGGGCCCGTTTTGGGTTGTATCAGAATACACTTTTGAAATAAGTCTCAATGTTTTTTCTTATCTTGGAGTGGAGTGATGAATAAGAATGATTTTTCGATTGCCGTGATGAATGTTTATGGTATTTAGTGAAGGAAAATATCTTAAAAAAAGAAAGAAAGACAATACATTTCTTGTTGCCATGTCGACAAAGAAACGTAAAGATAACAGAAGGAAAACAGCGGGGCAATTGCGTAACGCATTATCAGTCGGAATCGGTTTCGTTTTGACAATTCAACAACATTCATTGCGTTATTTACGTGTTGAGCAGACAAATTTTTCGAACTTATGAAGCAATGGATCAGCAATTTGCTTCAAAATTATTCAGATTCCTATTGATAGTGTGTTACGCAATTAGGGTGCAGAAGTCATGATTTCCAACATCTAATCTAAATTTAGATTATGTGCCTAACAAACTAGCTAGCGCCACTGAAAAATACAAATAAGTAAAAAGGTAAAATACATAAATTTTCGGATCTCAACAGCTCCAAAACCAAACCAATTAGATTGAGAACTATCGCAACTTCCCTTCAATTCCTACCAGGCCACGAGTAACTACCAGAATTTACCAACCATTGAAAAACTTTCCATAAAGAAAAACATGTTTACTACTCGCGTTTTCCTTAACTTTCCCGAGATCAAAGCTATTTATTGGGAAGCGAAAAAATATGAGAGCGATTGCCCCAAGCCGAGCGGGGAATAAGGTATCAAGTGTGTGACGGGCCACAGATAAATCTGAAGATATCGAGACAGCTATACAAATTCAATAACATGTTGTAAATCTAATATACCGTGTTTGATACTTTGGGTGGGGGATATGGCGCTGTTAGGTGTTCTGTTTTATGTGAGCTTTATTGTAATGATGTGTTAGATGATATTTCTGTTAAAATATTGGTATAAAAGACTTTTAAAGATGCTGACAGACGATTAAACTCATGCCGAGTGATTTGATTACCAGCTATTTTACCTCTTTTTTTTGTGGATCGGAAATCATCAAATGAGGGGTCATTTGGGTCATTTGTTGCCTATTCCAAAGCGTAGTAGGTTCTCATGGTTAAAAATAGTGGTTACATCCCCCAAATTGTTATAAATAATTCCATCTATATCTATACTAATAATAAAGCTGAAGAGTTTGTTTGTTTCAACACGCTAATCTCTGAAAGTTACAGTCGGATCTTTTTTTTATTTGTATGGATGGGAAATCATCAAATGACCCCTCCCGCTCAGGGTGGAGCAGAAGGGAGTGTCAGAATCTTACTGACTAAAACCCACCCGTGTTCCTTCCTTAGCACTTTATGTTCCGGTAACCCTTTTGGACAATCCCGCTGCAGCTATTTTATCTCTGACGGAAAACTAAGTGGCAACCCACCAGCACAACACGTTGCGCTGAGGCTCTGTCTCGCTTAGGGTCGAAGCATTATGCTGAGCGATGACCATTTTGAGTGGATCTAAATTTATTTTCTTTCTTTTTTATGATAATGAGAATTAAGATCAGATTGATTTTGATATACTGATGCAATCATCCTATCAAGCCTAGCCTTCTCCCAACTATGTTGGGGTCGGCTTCCTGTCTGGATGCAGCTGAATACCAGTAATTTTACTGATGCAATATTACTGTGAAATTACTGAAGTTGTTGTTATTTCAGTCAGTCGATCACAGCAGGTAACATTAGCTTGCCAAGCTATTAGCAAATTGTGAGATTAGCCTTTGAAAAGACCAGATGTGTGTGTGTGTACTTGTGTGTTAAAGTCAATGCTTATTGTATGTGTGAGTATACTTTGTAAAAGTTACAACAATCGCCTTCAAATAAGACAAAAGATACCCAGAGCTGGAGTACAACGTTTTCTCTACTAACTTGCGATCTTAGTTCGAATCTAATTCTCTGTTCAATCTCATGAGAGTCACTCGCTTCTTACACGTGTCTAAAAGCTATAAGACTGGCTTTTCTTTCTGAACTGTCTGCACTTTGTATTTCTTACGTTAATAAAAATATAACTAAGTAAGTACATTTCTTTATTATATTTTCTTCCAATCTTTTCTTTAAAGCCAGCCATAGTGCTTCTTTGAGAGGATCCAATGAACGTAATCCGATTGGTAATTGAATGTGCAACCAAGAATATCAATATTTTATAATGCAAATTCCACGTAGAGCTTATTAGTTTTCTCGATAAAAATATTTTTTCCACTCTGAAATATGTTCAATAAATGTAGTTCGTTTCTATAAATAGAGAATTTTTTTCGAATCGAAATATTTGTTTGATATCCCTGACGTAAAAAAAGTATGGTGTATGGCTTTTTGCAGACCCCTATACGTTTGCTCTTGATTTATATTTTGATTTTTAGGTCACGACACTGTTGCCAATGTTACCTACGCTACATCAAAATTTGGTATAAATATTGTAATTGATTCATTCAAATCACTACTATGTTTGAGTTTATAATGCTATCTCTTTCACTATCATTCCTCACTATCACACACTTACAACCTACACCATTTCATACCATCCTTTCATACCATATCTTGCGTTAGCTGAACAGTGATGCAGATATATTATTCATTGACACCAAGTCTATTCAGAAAGCATAGAATTCTACTGACAACCCTCAGATCCGATACTATCAGCTCCACCATCCCTCGCGATGTTCATTATAGTCTCAGGAAGGACGTGTCAGCGAGCAAGACAGCATTATACCCGTGTCTAACGATTGTAAAGGAGAGACATGTATCATTGTGTTGCGTCTCGATTGTTAGAACTTTGTATGCAGAAAGGAAACCCCTTTTATGTCTGTTCGCCTAGTACACCGCGTTGGTTTTACGACATATTATTTCACACTGTTTTTTCTGTCATGCAACATTTATTATTTATTTGTTTATTGGAGGTTCGCGTTTTGTAGGTTGGCAATCTAAATTGTGATTTTGACACCTGCTGCTCTTTTGGCGGGTTCTCTTTATTCCGACAGGGGTTCGAGGCTTTTGTTAGAACTTCTGATTATTCATTTGTTAGGCAAAGATTTGTTGTCTGTTTGATTTTTTGCGGCAGACGAATGCTGTTTATTATGTTTTATTTTTGTGTTTATGGTATTTAAATATGCTTTTGTTTTATGACACATGTTAAGTTCCATTTTCTAGAACATCTGAAAATGCCATTTGACCCAGTCACCCAAAATATAAAACTGCTTTATTTCATTTTGAAAATAACTCTTTGGAATTATTAACTCAACTTTCAATCTAATACTTACTTCATCAGTCATTATTCAATATACTCCTCATACATACTTACTGAAAATCCACCCTGCCTTCCTACAGACACTCGAATCCCTTCCTCCCACATTAGTTAAGGGCCTCAAACGCGTCACGTCCAACTCTCATACGTGGACTTAGGCCTTAATTCCTTTCCACACGTGCTCGCTATTGCCCTTGGGTCTACAAAGTTTCAGTTCAATTTAGCCTCGAGGCCTAAGTAACCAAAAAACTTCATTAATTGAGAAATCTAATTAGGAACTTCAATGTTATGAAGATTAAATTAGAATACGTTGTAATAAAAGCAAAATCTCATGTTCTCAGATGAAATAGAATATTTCTATCTGTCTGCAAACTTAAATAGCAGCCAGGTATTCGCAAATAACTGTGATTTTAACTGGCAAAAATATATTACTTTACTTCAGGAAAAATATATTATAACTTTGATATAACAAACTGGGTTGCGTCAACTTAGTTTTGTTCAAATAACATTCTGCAAACGGATAATATTTTCTTTTATGAGTATTTCTTGTTACTAGAATCGTTATGCTAACAAATTTGAGTTTTATAGGAAGTTTGCCTAGAAGTCTTTTCTGAGTATTTTTAAGGTCAAAGTCACAGTCAAATAGTTTATTTGTGATAACCAGGTTTAAACAACATAGGTCTTACAATATAGGTAGAATTAGTTCATGCTGTGATCAGCCCATGGGCATACATATTTATTAGAAAATTAAACAATTATTAATATAGTTTACAATGCACTCAATCAGACGTTAACAATTTATTTATAGCAGTAGAGAAGAGAAAAAGTAATGAAAAATATATATAACCATAATCATTTCAAGTCTAAGAATTCATTTACTGAGTAAAATATTCATATTACAGACATTTTTGAAGACAGACTGATAGGATAAAGTTAAATGGACATACAATATATCCACTGTTTAAAAAGCTACAGAAAAAACAAACCTACCTTCTAAATTGATAAACGTATTTTCTTTCTTATTTTATAAGAAACTAGCTTCTACCCGCGACTTCGTTCGCATGAAATTTCACCCTCCTCCCATTTACCCTCTTAGGGGTGGAATTTGGGCAGCGGGATTGTCTGAAAGGGTTACCGCTGCCCCGGAACAGAAAGGGCTAAGGAAGGAACACGGGTGGGTTTTAGTCAATAACAGTCTGACACTCCCTTCTGCTCCACCCAGAGTGGGAGGGGGTCATTTGATAATTTTCCACAAAAAAAAAAAGCGTTGGAATTTCGACAAACCCTTTCTTAGTGAATACCTACTCTTCAAAAGGAACACACCCTCCAAATTTCATGTGTCTAGGACCAGCAGTTTAGGCTGTGCGTTGATATATTAATCAGTCAGGAATTTGAATTTTATAAAGATAATAATAATCTCCTTTTTGCTTCGCCGTAGTTGGGTAATAAATAGTTTGGTCTTCAACCAATTGGTAACAATGAATAAAGATCATTGAAATCGTAATTTGTAGATATTTGATTATTTTAACAACCACTTCAACGGGTTGACGCTCGTTTTTCGGTAAATGGTGCGTGCAAAGACAGAAAGATAATAATTTAGGTCCATGTTTATACTCAAAACGACAGGACATTGTACGGGTTATGATATTATAATAATGTTGAAAATGCGGAAATTGGTGTAAATCCAAACCAAGCAAGATGACAATATAAATCAGGTTGTTTGTAACTTCATACGACAATAACACCTATTGAGTTGAAAATTATTGTCGCAGTTTCAGCTGACGGGACCAGTTTGGCGAATATGCGAGGTAGAACAATAAAACTTTGTTAGTTTGTAGGAAACCTGGATTTGAATGGGACAAAAATTAGATTAGATGCTAATATTCTTGTGTAGGAAGGGGTTAATAGATCATGCATTTACAATGGTGGAATCTATGTGTCCCACGCTGGGCGCCAAATTGTGACGGTGTTGCCACAGTGAAAAAAGAATTTAATGAAAGAAATATTAAAAAAAAACTTCATGTTATGCCGAATGGTTTATATTATGCGAAATCGCAAACAGAAGATGATAAGTATATAATTTTTATTTACTACCTAAGTATATAAATAATAAGTCTTTATTGACAATGAAAATTAAGCAATTTGATACATATCTGGGGGCACGGTAGTGCTAAAAAAGTTATCAGATCTAATCTAGAGCCAAGCCCCTAACTCTACAATCCCTAACTATACATCTTGATCAGAATGTATGGCTTGGACGTTCCATTGAACTATTGAATATCAGAACATTAAAGACTAGTGACTTAATTTCTTACTGTAAGCCCTTATGAGTGTACAGAGGCCAGCACATCAAGGTAAAGCCATACATTCTACTATGATATTCATTGAACTATTGAATATCAGAACATTAAAGACTAGTGACTTAATTTCTTACCCCAATATATCAAATTTCTTTGGTAGATTTTCAACTTTACTGCAAGGGAATAAGGTTCATATTCAATTGGGAAAATTTGACAGATTCGGGTACCTTGATGTGCTGGCCTCTGTACATGCGACCAAGATGTAAGGTTTGTAGAGTTAAGCCTTCATTAGATCTGAGGGGCAATTCCCGTATTTTGAAAGAACGTTCGCATTCTAATCTCAGTTTCAGTCTGTCAAAAATACATTTTAGACGAGTTTTCGACATTGATTGTAGCTGAGACGAGATTGCTACTTGAATTTAAGAGCCCTCTTACATTTTGGTACTGAGCGCGTATTTTTTTTTTTTTTTGTTGATAAATGGCATCTCGCAGTTCAACTTAGGAGGTGGTCGTCTTAACCAGGATTTCTTGTGGATGCCTCAATAAATTAAGGACTCCAGCCAAGGCGAGCGCGCGTCACCAGCGCAGTGAAATATATAGTACTTTTATTTTATTTATTAAAAAATCAAAGTATCAATATATTATATATTTTTAAATTGGTATTGTTTAAGCAATAATTGGAGACTATTTTACTTTACATTATCAAAATCAATCAAAAGTCATTTATTCAAACTAGGCTGAGAATCAGCACTTTTCAAACGTCAAAATTACAGAAGACAGTCCCCCAAAACGCTCGCCCTTCACCACTTTCTAGTGCTTTCGCTGGGGAGAAGAAGTAGCGCAACAAACTCCCCAGCAGCAAAGCTGTCTATTCAGTTAGAAAATACTTGATTGTATACAATACTAGGTATGCAAAGTAACACATTGTTTTTGGTGGGTAGGTATTATTGAAGCCAAACTGGCTTCAGTCAGCAATACTTTTACAAAATAGAATGCATTTCTAACCTTGTGTAGCGTTTGCTGTTTCTTTCTATGTAGATATGTGTTTAGGAAGCAGGTATATGTTTGTCGCTTAAACCTACGACCTATAAAATACATAATGTACAGACGCCAGCACATCAAACTACCCGAAACTGTCAAATTTTCCCAATAAATTTTGAACCTTATAGTTTAGCGATAAAGGGGCTTGTGGCTAAGTAACAACCGTACGGGTCAATCAATCAGGTTAAGCTACGCTTGCCGCGTTGGTCCGTGGATGGGTGACCATCTTTTCATACCAAGACTCCTCCAAGCCTCGGAAAGCACGTTAAGCCGTTCGTCCCGGCTGTCATTCGTGGATCTTTGACAGTCGTTACGGGTCGTCAGAACTTCAAAAGCCCGACAATCTGACAACCAGTCTTACCAAGGGGTATCGTATTATCCAGTAACTGGGTTTTGGAGGTCAGATAAGCAGTCGCTCCATGTAAAGTACTGGTATTCAGCTGCATATGGTTAGACTGGAAGCCGACCTCAACATAGTTGGGAAAAGGCTAGGCAGTTCATGACGATGACCTACATGTGAACGTAGATAAATAATGAGTTAGCAAACCGCCGGGACCGAGTACGGATTACATCCGGTCGTCAGCTCGATACGGAAAAAGACTTTTTATTTTAAAATTCTTTTTTCATTCAATCGTTAGATTGCATTACGTTGCATTTTTAATCATGCCTAAGAAGTGGTGTTGTGCGGTGTAGTAGTAGCTTAACTTTTACCACAAATTGAAACTGAAGGTAACACTCGTAATTTAAACGTTCAAAATCTATTCTATTTTTCCTCTATGGCAATGGTGCCGGTGTCGACAATTCTGCCAATGTCAGATGTGATATGAGAAAACGTGGGGGAGAGAGAAAAAAAAAATTAAATGAAAAAACTAAAATTCTACATCCATCCAAACTTGTCAAAATGTAGGGAAATTAGAAGTATTTTTTGACAGATTAAGACTAAGATCAGACCGTGAACGTTCTTAAAATGACGAGAATGGTCCCTCTGATCATGGCTCCTAGAAGTGAGACCCTGTGTATATTTTTCCCCGGGTCATCTTGTGTTTATACTCATAACTTACTATTCGCTTCACTATCGACTCAGCCTATTGCATTCCACTGCTGGCCATAGGCCACCCCCAGGCTGTGCCACAACACCTTGTCCTTATACTATTCACTCACTGGTATCATCAATTGATGTTGCTTCAGTACTCTCAATATTGCAGACAGTTATATCAGAAACCGAATCCGTGAATCCGTAATATTAGGTCGAGGCAAAAGTGTTTTCGTATTTTTCATACAAAAAAAAAAAAATATTTTAGGTTTAATTTTTTATTTATTTATAATATGTATGTGCCGTTTTGATCGATGACTTGTTGCCATCTTGTGGGCAATGCCATGATACCATTGCTGTAGAAGTTTTGAGATTTTTTATCAAAAAAATCTGTCAGGTAGATTTCACAGTGTTCTTTTGAAGTTAACTTTATGCTTCCTAAAGAGTTCTGAAGTGACCGAAACAGGTGAAAATCTGATGAAGCAAGATCAGGGCTATACGGAGGATGCATCAACACATCCCAGCCAAGCTCTCTCAATTTTTGCTGAGTGGCTATAGATGAGTGCGGTCTGTCGTTGTCGTGATGAAACACCACGCCCTTCCTATTCACCAGCTCCGACCGGTTTTTCTCAATAGCTTCTTTTAACCTCATCAGTTGTTGACAGTAGAGGTCAGAATCGATAGTTTTACCCGGCGGCAAAAGCTCATAGTGGACGATTCCTTTCCAATCCCACCAAACACACAGCATCACTTTGTTCCGAGTCAGGCCGGGCTTTGCCACGGTCTGTGGGGCTTGTCCATGCTTCGACCACGATCTTTTTCGGACATTCTTATCGTAAGTGATCCATTTTTCATCACCCGTAATCAACCGTTTAAGAAATGGGTCGGAATTATTACGTTTCAACAAAGAATTGCAAATGGAAACACGTTGCATTAAGTTTCTCTCAGTGAGATCATGTGGTACCCAAATATCAAGTTTTTTCTTGTACCCAGACTTTTGTAAATGCCGTAAAACTTTTTTGTGATCAACATCCAGTTCTTCAGCAATATCATAACTACTAATATGTCGATCTTGCTCCACTTTTTAAAAAATGGCACTGATTTTATCCGTGACAGGGCGTCCAGAGCGAGCTTCATCCTTCACACTAAAATTTCCTGACTTGAAACGCTTGAACCACATTTGTGCTACTCGTATTGGTACCGCATTAGGTCCGTAAACCGCACAAATTTTATTTGCGGCGTTCGTCGCATTTTTACCTTTTTTGTAATAAAATTTTAAAATGTACCGAATTTCTTCGTCACATACGTTCATGTTGCTTGCTTGAAAAACAATTAAAAAATGGCGGGAACTAGTTTTTTTAAAATTTATTACATCTTTAGAATGTCAACATTTAATAGTATTAAAACCAGCCAGTTACATTCAGTACTGCCAAAGAGGTTTAATTACTAACAATAGATTCAAAATACGAAAATATTTTTGCCCCGACCTATTATTACAAAGCCGAAGTTTCAGGTTTCATAGGAGCAATTTCCTTTTAAAATTGGTGTTAAACAAGCTGAATTTCCTAAGAGGTAAAGTACACACATCAAAAGTGTCTAGGGATCAACATGTATTTTTGCAATAACTTTTCTCCTGATTGATATTAATTAAAATTTTCTTTAAGGATTCATTAAATAAAGTGTTTTCGTTTGTCACAGTAACGATAAACCAAGTCACCTTTGCATTAATAAAGAAATTTGCCATTTTCCTAATAAAGGGATTTTTGACATTTGAACCACTAACACAAAAGTTCGAAAAAAAGACTGAAATAACAGTTTTCTCTAAAATTTTATTGGGTAACTTAAACAATTAATAATCCGTGTTTCTACCGCGAACACTAACAACACAAGAACATCGGTTTGGCATACTCAAAATGAGTTCATCCAAATCACGCTGTGGAATGGCCGCCCATGTTCGTTGCAACAACAAAAAAAGGTCTTCTTGCGACTGGATACCCTCCATATTCGGCAGAGCTCTTCTCTGTAGCATATCCCATGCATGCTCAATCGGGTTCAAGTCTGGCGACTGAGCAGGCCAGGGCAGGACATTGATGTTAGCTGCGGCGAGAGTCTGTCTTACAACTCTTGCGGTGTGCGGTCGTGCATTATCATGCATTAACTGAAATAAGGGACCGATTTGCACTTGTAGAGGAACGATGACGTCTGATACAATCGTCTCAGCATAAATTTGAGCGTTGAGGTTGCCTCTGATCCAAATCAACTCAGTTCTTCCGCCGATCCAAATACCCGCCCATACCATGATGGTTCCACCACTATAAGGATGGACTTCCTGGCAGGATTTTAATCGCTGTTGGCGTCCAGGGGTTCTCCAGTGTCGTATACGTCTTGTATCCGGTCTCATACCAAAACGAGACTCATCAGAAAAGCACACGAAACGCCATTGTTCTTCTGCCCAATTTCTGTGTTCAAGAGCCCATTGATATCGAATCCTACGATTGTGCATTGCTATAGGTGGTACCCGTAGCGGTCTTCGGGAATGAAGGTTCACTTCATGCAAGCGGTTTCTGACTGTTTGGTCGCTAATTAAGTTCCCTGAAGAGTGATGAAGCCTCACGGCTAACATCATGGCGGTTATTGTTGGAGCTCTTCGAGTTAAGATTTGAATGTATCGGTCTTGTCTCCGTGTGGTGCAGCGATACCGTCCTCCATGGCGCTCAGCCACGGTACCAGTGCTTCGGTAACGTGTCCAAAGTCGACTGATAACACTCTGACTTGTATTCAGAGCTAAAGCCACAGTACGTTGCCGGGAACCAGCTTCTATCATTCCCACGGCTCTGAGCATTTCTTCCCTGCTTAAATGACGTCGCCGCTCCATAATAACGTTGGTTTTAATCAGTAGTAGGCAAACAGTAGCACTAATAATGTCTTCAATGCGTTGTATGTTTTTATAGGGAAAATATTGACAGCTGATTTTCATCTTTTACTCGAATTTGATTCACAGTTCCTGATTCAAATTATGAAATGCACCAAAAAGGATCCATATAAATTTATAAAATCATAAATGTATTACAAAGCCACATCTCAATCTCAAGAAATCCGCATAAAAATGCTTGATCCCTAGACACTTTTGATGTGTGTATGTTTATATTAAGATGAAGCTCCCTGTGTTAGATATGTTTCCGTAATCTTCTAATATATAAAATTTACTTGTCACAGTGTTAGTTACCATACTTCTCCGAAACAGTTGGACCGATTTGTATGAAATTTTGTGTGCATATCGGGTAGGTCTGAGAATCGGCTACTATCTATTTTTTTTTTTTTTGCAAAACGACGTTTGCGGGGTCAGCTAGTATAATATACAATTATATTTATTTATTTGCATCAAACGTGGTATACAAAGGTGTTACAAAAAATCGAATCGATATAATAGGTCAACTGATACAGCGGCAGACGTGACTTCGATGTCGTAAAAGAAAACGAAACGATAATACTAAAGTTGAAACGTTTTAGGTGAAATGAAATTCAGTCAAATATTTTTCTAACTTAAATGATAGGTAATCGGTAATTTGTTATCACACACGTTTTTCTATAACACCGAGAGCAGTGGTGGGTGGCCAAGTGGCAACGTCCACGACTTACCATTTGTAGGTCGTATGTTCGAACTCAGATATGCGCTTTACTTCGTGTAAATTATCTTATCACCACTGCTCTCGAAGGAAAACATCGTGAGGAAACCGGCATGTCCTAGAACCAAAAATTTGAAGACATGTGACATCTAACAACCCGCACTGGGTCCGCGTGGTGGATTACGGCCCAATCCCTCTCACAGAGAGGAGGCCTGTGTACCAGCAGTGGGAACATTATATGCTGATTATAATAATAACACCAGTCTACTCTTTTACTGCATATAAAGACCAGCCGATCGATTCTGTAAAAAACTCACCGTGATAACTTAGGTGAAGTGAGCGTGAAGTGAGCTATCAATAGGGGCAATCCCTAACATCAGAGGTGCGATTCTGTAACCATCTCACCGTGAAAAATTAGGTGAAGTGAGCGTGGAGTGAGCTGTCAATGTCATCCTGATGCTAGGGATTGGTACTCTTGACAGCTCACTTCACCTAACTTTTCACGGTGGGATTTTCACAGAATCGATCGGTAGGTCATCGGGGAATGACAGCTCACTTCACCTTAGCTTTCACGGTGAGATTTTTACAGAATAGCACTGCAGTTTTCACGAAGGAACTCGTATTTATCACCATTTTTCACGCACGCTGTAAATGCAATGTCCACACGGCTTTTTCTTCCAACGTAAAAAGCTATCATAAAACCAATGTGAAACATGATCCACTTAAATTCTCTCTACCACGCACGATCTAAGTAACAGCATTAAATGGCACTCCAGAAAAATCTTAATAACGAATTGGGTTAACACACGTCAACTTTATCAATTTATCTGGGTGACGGGCACCGCGCCCATTATATGGCCCCACCACATGTTACCCCAACGGGTAGACTTGCAGGGTATAAAGGGAGGGGAAGGGGGGAAACAGCCCTCCGGAAAATGTACAAGCTCCTACCGTACACTATTTATGACGGCGCTTTCTTTCTCAATAAGTTAACATTAACCTATTTGCCGACCCACTTCCAATTGTATACAGCGACAATACACCTCAAATTCCCACAGCACCAAGTACCACTTACTACCTTTTACAAAATGAAACAATCCCTACTGTACGCTCCGCTCTTTACAATCAAATATCAACTTACAGTTAACGAGGGAGGATTCATAATCGCCTGGCGCTTTTCCTGTAGTGTTAACGTTTCGGATCGTGCCTTTCGAGATGAATCCACGAGAGTACTTATTACGAAGCTCCTATTTCGTGAGATGTGTTTATTTTTTGATATACAAGCGATTTAGATTCGTATTGCTAAGACTTTTGGGAATATTTTGCTTTGAGAAAGTGAGGGCGTTTGTTTTATTTCGGGTTGCAGAGGCAGTGTTTTTCAGTGAGACTGGAATCGTTTTTCGGATAAGACGATTCATCTAAATGTTTTTTGCATCTTTGTTTGCCATTGTTTCGTGTTGTATTGTTTGATTCTCAAGTTTGGTGACCCGTTTGGCCTTTTAGTGGCTTATTGTGGAACATTTGTTGGTATTCAGTGTTGTCCTTTACTCACACAACAATAGATTATTCACGAGGGCTATGTAAAACAATGTGATTGTTTCCGTCAAGTTTCATCTCTTATAAGCTGCATATAATTTCTTCAATTCAATAAATAATTTATTCAAAAGGTAAACTTGTCTTAATTAGAAAACTTCTAAGCTTTCCACTTTTAAACTGGCATAACGATAAGTCTTTGTTTTAAGAGAGTTAAGCAGAGGTGGTAAGTTTTCTCCCCTCCCCATTTGCTTGTGCCGGAGAGGGTCTTTAATGTTCCATCATTACCTTTTTCTTTACGAATAAATAGAAGTATAATTAAATCGTAGTGTCCATCTTTTTCATTGTTGCATTTAAATAAAGTCATCCATACCGTATTTCGGCCAATCTCAACGGAGACTAACCTTCGGCGCGGGAGATATTATAGTGCACAAGTGTGCGCGCAGTTCAGTAGTTGAAATATAGGGCATCCAGATCAAACAAGATCTGGATACCCTATATTTCACTATTCGAAATGATACTTCTAAAAACGCTAAATCAAATTTCGATGAATTGAACATAATTTGAATAATATTATTTTATTCCCTCTATTGATGAAACCAGTATTGATTAAGTTCGAACCACCTCGCTATAATGCTAAGAGTTTTGTGCTGTGTTTAAGATATGTGTTTTTAATTATATATATTGTTTATCTTTCACTTGTCAGGACACTGAAATTGGGGTACGATACAATATAATTTAATTTAGGTGTCTATGATGCCGTGACATGTCTCTGAGGAAAAACTGAATACCTAATCGTTTAAAATTGCATCTAGGAATCAGTTGTTAGGCGCGACTGCTTGTTTACATAATAACAAACACTTTACCATTCCCGTTAAGGAAACGGATCGCATTCTTTTCTACCCATCGTGTGCCTCACAGCTATTACTAAGCTTTAATTATTATTAATTTACGGTAGAAATCATCATGTACTATTATGATTAAACCAATATACCACGTATCAAAAATGTATATCTATGATAAACAAATAGGTTAACATAATGAGTATCGACATGAATAATAAGTACATTGCATAGAAAAATGTGAATGTTTCTCTACATTAATAAAGTTTTGAAATGATACTTATCTTGTTTATAAAACTATTACATAGTGTAATGAATTCTCCATACAGGAATTGAACCCGTAAACACTTAGTGCAGTTAGATATGTCTCGATCATTTATCTAATGCACTAAGCGTGTTGTGTGCGAAGGTAACAAACTTGATCACATAGGTACCTACTCTATGATAAGTCTATTCGACACGACAATGATGACAACCTAACGAAAATGGAATGTGCTTGGTATTATCCAACGCGCTGCCTTTTATATGTAGTGCTGTGGCTAATTACTTTGGAGGTTATGACGTAGAAATAAAAGCAAAATAATACTTCAAATAATTATATTTTAAATATTCATATTCGAAGTTGAACTTAACATTTTAACTATTTTAGTAACTAAATACTCAGTTTCACTCATGATTTCGTCAAAATCACTTCGCACTAAATATTGTACATTCACGCTAGCACAATCAGGATCACAGTCTATATCTTCCATATGACGACCATCCACATCATGTACCATTATTTTTATTATTCGACGAACATTTCCTGTGTCTTTACGAACGATAAACGATGTGTTTTTGAAAGGTTTTGATTTATTCTTTTTTTTCTTCAATTTTTTCTTTTCTATTTCTTGCTGTCTACTTTCTTTACATGCATTTGCCGCAACCTCGGCGTACCAGCTCTCTCGATCTTGAGCATAATCGAATGGATTAAGAATTGGATCTGAGGCCCCTATCAAATTCTGAAATAAAAATATGAATTATTATGTGTTATTAAACAGCATCAAATATGAATTCAATCGTTAAAATCAATGGAAGTGACCATTGATGCGATACTTACGTTACATTGTTGGTCAACGATATCTAGAACAGGACTGTAGGATGGTGAGCCTGACATCGTGTTTAATTCGATATCCAGACTATGCCAAATATCTAGAAAAAAAACATAGTGTTATGTAAAATTAAATACTCATTTATGTACTGGACACATGCTTAAATTAAATTGCAATTATACTGTCTGATAATGATGTAGGTAATATTTTTTTAATGTTTGATAAAATACTGAGGAGTAATATAAAAACTTACCAATATTACACGTTATAGGCAGCTGCAACAGTCAGGTGCAGAAATCGAATACATTTTAAAAGATTTTTTCTAAATATATATAGATTTAATTGTAATCTATAGAGTTCAAAATCGTATGCTTTTGTTAGATGTGAATCCTATACAAAAAATGGTGCAGTGAAATTGAAACCTTAACATCTGGACACGTGTTTAACAACTTATTGTTTACTTAAAATTATATAAATAAAACAAATATTACAATGCGTTTGTTCATTGTATTTTTTTCATATATCCAATTAAGAAAAATCAGTAGGCAAAGTCATTGTACATAGCTAGTATGTTAGAAACAATTATTTTTGCAACGTAAGTATTTATTTATAAGGAGAAGATCAAAACAATATACAATATCGACATACTATCGTTACGTTTGGATTTGTCTGTTAATATTGTAATATTTTTAAGCTTATTTTAATTGTTGTTACCGATAGAAAGGTAAGTAATATTTTTTTGATATTTCTTTGCGTCTAATAATTGGTTTACTTACCGACATTGCAGATGAAGAAAACTTAAGGGAAGGTATTTTTTTTAAGTTGTATTGGTTTTATACCTGTCCAGATTAAATATATTTTGTAATTAAGGTTCAAAATAATTAGATTAATTTCAACTTCTCATTATTCCTATTAGTTACCTAGAAATATGAGAGTCCGACTCATCTTATTTACACATGACTATGGGTTGCATACGAGCGTGCAAAACGCTGCGTTTTATGTTTTACGTTTGTAGCGTTTTTAAACAGACTTGAATGGATTTTGAACTCATGTACATAAATAAAAAATATGAAATTACAAATTTTATAGGTATCAATGAAAAATTTATTTTCAGATTAAACGAACAAAATAAAACATAAAACGCAGCGTTTTGCACGCTCGTATGACTAAGTACCTAATTATTATTGTATTTTTTTTGCAACAGTGCAATTTTACAAATATGGATTGAATGATGTGATTTTTAGCCCTATAAAATCAGCTCCCAAGTTAGATTCGGTACACATCCTCTCTGGATCGAATCAACTACGAATCGATAATCCTGAGTTAAAAGTCATCAAGCTACTATCTATTCATCAACCATGTAAGTATTCATAATTAGTTTTCAACTATTAAATTGTTAATATTATTTTAATTAATTATGTATTCAAGTACTAAATACTTCATTAATTAATTAGCACGTTCAGCTTAGAAGCTGATATGCTTTCCACAGATGCTATGTGTCGTGGGTTCGATTCCTGCACGAATAAAATATTTGCTAATTATTAGTCATTTATTAAAAAAATAATTATCATTCTGTTTAGTGCAGTAGGTGAGCAAATATAATTTCTGTGCTAAATACACGTATAATAGTTGTGTTGAGATGATGTAGGTGTTTTAGGATGTATAAAGTGTGAGCTAACGAATGAAATAAATAAATATGTTTTACCTAGTCTAGCTTTCTATCTTTAAATTAATTAATCTTACAATGATATTGAAACTGATTGCATTGCTTTAATATTTTTTTTTTGTTCCCAGGTCTAACCTACTCGTCAATGACCTGTCCCTGTCTAGTGACTCTGAAGTAGAAGTAAAGGCGAAAGAAAAGTTGACGGAAAGAAAAACGAAGCGGGGAAGATGTAGCAAGTCGAATGAAGGCTCCAGTTCAAAGAAGTCGAAACCCACTATTTCTCCGCCTACATCATCAAGCCGAATTACTGCCGCTGAATTATTTGGTGAAGACAGCGACAGTGACGAAAATGTCACCCGAATACAAAACTCTGCAAAAACCGGTAATATACCACCTCTTTATTCTTATTTTACGAGAAGATTGGGTAAGGGTTACTCTCGACAGATAAGTGAGACGAAAGAAGGGAAGTACTACGTGGAGGTGAAAATATACTACACGGACGAAATTAAAAAAATAGCACCAATAAATAGATGGCGCTCTGCTATTACTACCATAAAAACTAAATTAGATGAAAATAAGGAGTCTTGGCAACATATAAAAGAATTCGTGAAAACAACTCATAAAGATTTCAAAAATTGTGCAGTCACTCATATAGGATCCTACGATAATTAAGCGCTTTATTTTAAATAACACAATAATTGTAACCATATTTATAATAATAATAATCGCGCCCTCTATATTCATATTTTGTACTACCTGTGTAACCATGTATATTCATGACTATTTGTATTAATAAATATGTATAAATAATATCATCATTGTATTAATTGTTTTTTTACAGTTACACACCTCAGCAACAATTTATCAAGATCTAGAAAGTCAATAAACTGTGAGAAATGTAACATTTTAATACCAGAAAATCAGTATACTTATCATATGAGAACTAATATACACAAAGCAAATTGTTTATTAGATACGAAATTCAGAGATATCCATATTATTGCAACAGCATTTAAAAACAGATTAATGACTTACAGATTGAATGTCACTCAGGAAGACGAATACCTCAGTCTAGAGACGTTCCTGTGTGATCATCGAACAAATTTAATAGAATTGATAAATATGTCACTGAATGAACACAGTTGTATCAAATTGAATTTTGAATTGTTTGCATATTTTATGCTACCAAAATCAGACGAAAAACAATTAAAATCATTTAATACCAAGTACGATATTGTTTATAAGAGCACTGATTTGAATGAATTATTAACGAAAGTAATGAATAAATTGAATAACAAATTAACCGAGTTTCAGCACTGTCAATCTGGTTGGACATTTATTTCTATGAATCATCTCGAAATTAACATTAACAAATACTCTCCTATGAGAGGTGGATCTTATATAGAACTACCGACAGCTATAAAATATTCTAAAAGTTGTATAAATATAAAAAATAATGATAATGGCTGTTTTTTGTGGAGTATAGTAGCTGGATTATACCCAGCAAAAAATAATGTATGTAGAACAAGTTCATATCCTCACTATTCTTCTGTTTTAAATACTGAAGGAATGTCATTTCCTCCTACGATAAATGATATTAAAATGTTTGAAAAAAACAATGCAAACATTAGTTTAAATATATATGGTATACAAAATGATATTGTGACTGGACCTCTTTATGTATCAAAAAATAAAAGACAAAATCATATTAATTTACTTTATATTGAAAACAAAACCATTGGACATTATTGTTTAATTAAAGATCTGACACGTCTTGTACGTCGTCAACTCACTCATTACAAAGGTAAAGTTTATTTATGCGAAACATGTTTGCAACTATTTAGTTTAGAAAAAAGATACAAGTCACATAACTGCTCCAAGATTTTGTGTATTTTACCTAAAAATAATCCAAAACTAAAATTTAAAAATTATGAGAGGCAGCAAAAAATTAATTTTATAATTTACGCTGATTTTGAATGTATGCTAATTGACTACAATGAAAGTAACTCTTTGAATACTCGGAAACTAAAAATGCATCAGCCTTCATGTTTCGCGTATTATATTTGTTGCGCGCATGATGATCAATTAAACAAATATGTTACATACCGGGGTGTAGATTGCGTCAAAAAATTTGTTAAATGTTTAATTAAAGACATCAAACGGTTACACACAATTTTAAATAGTAAAAAGCCAATGACCCCTTTATCTACAGAACAAGAGATGGATTATCGAAACTCGACTCTATGTCACATATGTAAACAATTGTTATTGAATGATAAAGTTCGAGATCATGATCATATTACATCAGAGTACCGTGGAGCAGCACACTCTCATTGTAATTTGATGTATAGAGTTTGTTCATTCATTCCTGTTGTCTTTCATAATTTGTCCGGGTATGACTCACACTTATTCATTGAAGAGTTAGCGAATTATGAAGGCTCTATTAATATCATACCGAGAACTAAAGAAAAATACCTTTCAATTACAAAAGTAATAAAGACAGAAAAATATAATCATCCTATACAAATAAAATTTATTGATTCTTTTCAGTTTCTCAGTTCTAGTCTAGATTCATTAAGTAAAAGTTTATCAGAAAACGATTTTATTAACTTAAATAGAGAGTTCACTGTTAAAAGAAAATTTGATTTAATGCGAAAAAAAGGTGTTTACCCATATGACTATATTGATGCTTGGTCCAAATTTGATGAGACTAAACTTCCCTCAAAGTCTTGTTTTTATAACAGTTTAAGTGAGAAACATATAACTGAAGAGGAATATTTACACGCTCAAAAGGTCTGGAACGTTTTTGAAGTTAAGTCCCTTGGTGAATATACAGATTTATACATGAAATGCGATGTGCTTTTACTATGTGATATATTCGAAAAATTTAGAATTACAAGCTTACTTTATTATAAATTGGATCCAGCTTATTATGTAACGTCACCGAGTTTAAGTTGGGATGCCATGCTTTTATATACCGGTATTGAACTTGAGTTGATAAGTGATTTACAAATGTATGAATTATTAGAAAAAGGAATTCGTGGTGGGCTGGCGCAGTGTTCTCTCCGCCATGCTGTAGCGAACAATAAATACTTACCACATTTTAATAAGTTAGAACCGAGTAATTATTTAATATATCTTGATTGTAATAATTTATATGGCTATGCTATGATGAAGAAGCTTCCAACTTCAGAATTTAAGTTTTTGACTCCAAAAGAAATTGATAACTTTGAAGTAAATAATGTGTCAGATGATAATGATTACGGTTATATTTTGGAAGTAGACTTGTTATATCCGAATTATTTACATAATAAGCATAAAGACTTACCTTTTGCAGTTGAAAAATTAATACCTCCTTACGGAAAATCAGCAAAATTGGTTGCGAATTTTTATGACAAGCATAATTATGTAATTCATTATGTTCACTTGAAAGAATGTTTGAAAAACGGTTTAATTTTAAAAAAGACTCATTGCATACTAAGCTTCAAACAAGAATGCTTTCTCAAAAAGTACATAGATCTGAATACAAGTCTTCGACAAAATTCCAAAACAGCGTTCGAGAAAGACTTCTTTAAATTATTGAATAATGCAATTTTCGGGAAAACCATTGAAAACAAACGCAAGCAAGCTGACGTTAAATTAGTAACAAAATGGAGAGATACAAGAAATAAAACGAACAAGTATCTAAGTGCCGAAAAATTGATTGCTAAACCAAATTTAAAAAGTATATCAATTTTTTCAGAAAATTTCGTAGCTGTGGAATTATATCGGGAAAAGATTGTCTTAGATAGACCTATTTATATTGGGTTCACAGTACTGGAATATTCTAAGCAACATCTATACCAATTTCATTACGATTTTATAAAAAATAAATACGGAGAAAACGCTGAGCTATGCTACACTGATACCGATAGTTTATTGTATTTAATTTATACGGATGATTTTTATCATGATATGCATGAAGATCTTACTAAGTTTGATACCAGTAATTTTGCAGTAACTAATCCTTATCACATACCGCAACAAAATGCTAAAATTCCTGGTTTATGGAAACTTGAAGTTGGTGACGATTTAATTAGAGAATTCATCGGTTTAAGAGCCAAATTATATTTTATAAATAGTATCAAAACTCAAATAAAAAAAGCTAAAGGCGTTTCCAAATCTGTGACTTGTGACCTGAAATTAAGTGATTACATTGATGTACTCTCAAACAATAAAGCATATAGACATAAAATGAATATGATAAAATCCATTAAACACGTTTTATACACTCAACAAGTAGATAAACTAGTTTTAGAAAGAAACGACGACAAAGTTCAAGTATTACAAGATCAAATTCATACATTACCCTGGGGTCACTGTGATTCTATGTTTTTAGATTATTCCAGTGACATGTAATATTTATCTAGCATTTTAATCTTTTATAGTATTTTATACTGTTCTTGTGTGCATAAATTAAAAATGTTTAATAACTCTAGTAAAAGTACTAATAAGTAGATATAATGATGATAATAATTTATTATTGTATAATGTCTCGAATAAAAAAATAATACTAAACAGTTTTTTTATTTTATGTTTACCTTACACGTATTTTATTAAACGGTTATAAATTGGTATGTTTGATGGTAATAATATTATTAAGCAAGATGAAGTTGATCAAGCACCCCATATCCTTGAACGTCAACAATATAAACTTTAGTGACTCTCCTCACCACATTAGACATAGCCCTTTATTACCGAATACAATTCGTTGTATAATATGTGGGCCTTCCAACTGTGGTAAAACAAATGTTATGATCAGTTTAGTACTACATGAAAATGGACTGAAATTTAAAAATTTATATCTTTACTCTAAAACTTCTTATCAACCAAAATATCGCTTTTTGAGCGAAGTGATGAAAAGGGTGCCACAGATTAAATTCTACGAGTTTAACGATGATAAAGATGTTATGGCTCCAAGTGAAGCTTTAACAAATTCTATATTTATTTTTGATGACGTTGCAACCGAGAACCAGACAAATATTCGGAATTATTTCTGTATGGGACGACATAAACAAATCGATTGTTTCTATTTATCTCAAACCTATTCAAAAATTCCTAAGCAGTTGTTACGTGATAATGCTAATTTTCTTATAATATTTAAACAAGATGATGTGAACTTGAAACATATTTATGAGGAACATGTTAGCCCTGATTTAATCTGGAACCAATTTAAAGATATTTGTAAAACTGTATGGAGTAATCCTTACAGTTTTGTGCTTATTAACAAAGAATGTTCATTAAGTAATGGAAGATATAGAAAGAATTTTGATATATTTTTTAAATTTGATGAAAGTTAATTGACAATCTGATATAATTATAAATAACATGTAAAAGAAAATTAGTATCAGTTCTTCTTTGGCTGAATGCGGGCGTTGAACATAAGATGGAGAAAAATATTAAAATAGAATTAATTAAGTCTGTAGACTCCATAAAAAATAAAATAAAACAAATGAAGACTCAGGAACATGATATGAACTTATCCCTCAATAAAATGCTGAAACCTGTCGCCGATCCACTTAAGACCCTAGTTGATTCGAATATACCTATTATAAAAAATAGAAATGTGGAAAATTCATCTTTTATTAATACTGACAACATTGAATCTGATAACGATAGTAAAAGTTCATTTGTGAAGTTTGAAGACTGTTACGAACCTAAACAAAATTCTAAAAAGTTAGTTGTAAGCTCACCTAAAACGGAGTTATCAGATGACCTAGAAATTTCATTAGAGCATCATGATGTACATGATATTTATGATGGCGTAAATATACCGTTCGGGATAAGAAGTGAAAATAAAAAATTATGGATGGGTAATTCAGTAGTATCCTTTTCTAAAATAGAAAATTTGAATAAAGATAATGTAATTTTGGTTAAAATTGGCGACAGAGCTTATAATTTAACTCCTGGTCTAAAAGAACTTTTACTTCGAAGAAAACCTGATTTAAAATTAATATCTGGTGAAGATAAACTTGTCTATAAGGACATGTTACATTTTACAAATGCACATAAGAGAGATTTTAATCCTAATGGTCAAATAAGAGGTGATAAAGGAATAAAATACCGTGCAATTATCAGACCACTGTTTTCTGAAATATCAAATGAAAAAGTTACTGCTAAATTTGGGGGAACCTTACCAAAGCTTAAGAAATACAAAAAGAACACTGATTTAGTATATTGGGATGACCCTAATGAATTGGTTGAGAGATTGCAATTATTGGTTGCGTCGAGAGATGCTGGCAACACAAATCATGATAATGAAATTTTATCAATAATTGAAGAATTAAAAGAAGCTGGCATTATTAAAGAATAAATAGTGAGAATAATGTAGCGTTTGTTTAGTTTTACATAGAACTTGATAAGAGATATAATTAAACTGAGACAAAAAAGGAAACATGAGTAAAGCCGACGTGGTCAACGAAATTCATAAAAATGCAAGAGTGAACTTTTCACGAAGACACGTCATCATGAAAGATATAGATGATCTATGGCAAGCGGATTTAATTGATATGCAATCAATTTATAAGGAAAATAAAAACTTTAGATTTATTCTCGCAGTTATTGATACATTTTCGAAATACGCTTGGGTCTTTCCTTTGAAGTGTAAGACCAAAGATGCTATTAGTAATACTTTCAAGATGTTGTTAAACAAAGGACGTGTGCCTAAAAATTTGCAAACGGATAACGGGACTGAATTTTATAATAATACATTTCAAAAACTTATGAAATCTTATAATATTAATCATTACTCAACATTTTCAACAAAAAAAGCTTCTATAGTAGAGAGATTTATTCGAACACTGAAATCGAAACTGTATAAAGAATTTAGTTTCAATGGAAACTATAAATGGATAGATAATACTCTTGATAATGTTATTTACAAATACAATCACACTCAACATCGAACCATTAATGAAATTCCGGTAAATGTAGATAATAAAAATAAAAAACGTATACTGGAAAGATATGTAAGTTTGGTAAAAAATGTTAATATAAAAAGTAAATATAAGGTAGATGATTATGTACGCATTAGTAAGTATAAGGGAACTTTTGAAAAAGGATATACACCTAACTGGTCAACAGAAATATTTAAAATTACAAAAATACAAAATACATCTCCTATCACGTATTTAATTGAAGATGCCAGAGGCCGACCTATTTTAGGTGCATTTTATGCACAAGAGCTCCAAAAAACGAATCATCCCAATGTATATCTAGTGGAAAAAGTTCTGAGAAGGAAAGGAAATAGAGTTTTAGTGAAATGGTTAGGCTTGCCTCCTTCTGAGAATAGCTGGATCGATAAATTGAATAAATTGTAACAAACTAATAGGAGCTAACTTTACAATACTATTTATTAAGGGTTCAATCTATTACTCATTAGTCTTATGATGTGTATTGGAGAGAGTAGTCTTCTCAATTGGTTAATAAATAACTTACCATTGGAGTTACACTTACCAGGTTACAATTATTGTGGACCTGGCACTAAATTAATTAAAAGGCTTACTCGTGGTGATAAAGCTGTTAATAAATTAGACGAATATTGTAAAGAACACGACATTGCTTATCACAAGTCCTCAAACTTAAAGGATCGTCACAAAGCAGATTTAGTCTTGTTGAATATGGCAAAAGAACGAGCAGTTGCACCGGATTCGACTGTAGGGGAAAAACTAGCAGCACGTTTAGTAAGCAGCGCCATGGCAGCAAAAGTTAAAACTGGTTCTGGTCTAAAAAAAAGTACCAAAAAGTATTTGCGAAAAGATGTGTCTGGAAAAGGCTTGAAAAATAAATTTAAAAATGTTATCAACAAAACGAAAAGACATATAAAAAAATTAAAACCGAAATGTAAAAAAGTGGCAATTGAGTTAGCTATGGCTGCTACTAGAGAGTTATTTAATGATTCATCTATTAAACTACCTCGCGTTATTCCTATACCAAAATCTGGTGGAGTATTACCATTGATTCCAATTTTTGCAGGATTATCTGCAGTGGGAGCCTTAGCAGGCGGTGCTGCTGGTATTGCTAAAACCATAAATGAATTCAAGATGGCTAGAAAGTTGTATACTGAATCAAAGAGACATAATGAAAAGATGGAAGCTCTTTGTATCGGAAAAGGACTTCACCTTAAACCTCATAAAGATGGGCTCGGAATTTTTGTATCGAAAGAAAAAAACTGAGATATCGGCTACCCAAACGAGCCTTAACTAATTTAGACATTTTGAAGTATGGGAATAATATTCCCTACTTTAGAGGTGTATTTATGAGAGATGAGCTTCCAAAACACCCGTTTAAAAAAGAATGTGGAGTTATTAATTTAGATAGCTCTAAAAAATCTGGTTCTCATTGGGTAGCCTATGCAAAATATAATGATTATATTGAGTATTTTGATAGTTATGGAAATCTCAAACCTCCAAAGGAATTTATAAAATACGTGGGTTCTAAAGTTCACTATAATTATGATAATATTCAGCGTGATCACCCTTTTAATTGTGGGCATCTTTGTTTAAACTTTTTGAATAATTTCTGGTATACTTAGTGCAGGAATAAAACAAACATAATCATACAATAACGTTCAGTATACAAGAATGTCTACTACGGTTACGATCTCTGGAAATAAATCGGAATTGGTTACATACTTTCAACCACCACTATATTTATCCGATCAATACGAGTGCGGTTTGCTATACTTTTCAGTATTAAATTCAAGACAAAATATTCCCATTATTAACAACAGATTGTCCGTGATCAGAATCGAATGTGATCTTGTCCACGGTTCGTACTGCAACGGATTACCAACTCATTTTATTCATGAATTTGTATCTGATACTGCTCCAGGTCATCAGTGTATGGAAATACCGCAAAACGTCATTTACTTTCCAGTAAACAAAAACATAATTTCATCTATATCTGTTAAGATTGTAGATCAATTTACCCACTGTATTAACTTTGGAGAAGAACATATTGAATTACGTCTACATTTAAGAAAAGCAAAATGATAGTATACCATAAAATTACCCCAGTGAAAACAAAACGTCTTAGTTCTTCTACGATTGTCAAGGTGGAAAGACGTAAGAAAAAAGTTAAGAAGTTAACTGAAGCAAATAAGGATTTTCTAAAAGCCTTAGGGTTTAAAGTATGAATATACTACAGATTACTGAATTACCACACTTCGACACTTCGATTGAAAGTTATGAAGTCCATTCATACAATCCCTACAATAACAGCTTTAGAGAAAACGATGAAATCAGAATCCCCATACATCAGCAAGACGTATACGTGCTACCATCAGCCAGTTCAATTTACATCGAAGGTCAGGCAAAACTGTTCGGTAAAGATGGGAATCCGATCAAGAAAACTGTTACGTTCACTAATAACGCTGTTATGTCTTTGTTTCAAGACATCCGATACGAAATGAATGGTATTGAAATAGACCGTATAAAAAATTCGGGAGTGACATCTACAATAAAATCATACATCTCCTTAAATGAAGCAGAAAATAAAGTTGCTGCCTTGTGGGGCTGGAATTTAGAGGGATTTAAAAGTGATGGGCATTTTAGCGTTGTGATACCATTAAATAAAATATTAGGGTTTGCTGAAGATTACAATAAAATTGTCATAAATTGCAAACATGAACTTATATTGAATAGAAGTAACTCTAACTTAAACAGTGTTATCCTTACTGATGATATTGCTCATTTTCAAATAGATATGCAAAGAGTTCAGTGGAGAGTGCCACACATAAAAGTATCAGATCGAGAGCGACTGACACTTTTAAAACATTTAGAAAAAGATAAATCTATTCAGATGGCTTTTAGAAATTGGGATTTATATGAGTATCCTTTATTACCAAAAACCACTAAGCATTCTTGGTCAGTTAAGACTGCTTCGCAGTTGGAAAAACCCAGATATGTAATTTTCTGCTTACAAACTGATAGAAAAAATAATAAAATTAAAGATAGTTCAATATTTGATCATTGTGAAGTGACAAATGTAACACTCTTTTTGAATTCGCAATATTATCCATATGAACCAATGAGTTTAAAGTTTTCTGAGAATAAATACAGTATATTATACGAAATGTATGCAAAATTTCGTCAGTCGTTTTACAACTGTCCTGTAGACCCGTTGCTTAACCTAAAGGAATTCAAGGAAAAAGCTCCTCTCTTTATATTAGACTGCTCAAGACAAAACGATAGTCTAAAAACAGGCCCAATTGACGTGCGGTTGGAAATTGAATGTTCTACTACAATACCAGATAAGACGACAGCATATTGTTTAATTATAAACGACCGACTTGTGGAATACAAACCTTTAAGCAACATTGTACGCAGATTATCATGATTGCCATTGTAGACGTTCAAGGTTTTAAAACTGAAGCAAACGAATTTATAATAAAAGAAATTGCTATATGGTGTAATAATAAGTTGCAAGTATTTTTAATTAAGTCACCATTTCCCTTTTACGATTTAACAAATCAAGAAAGACGACAAGTTAGTTGGATTGAGCGTAACAGAAAAATATACTGGAATGAAGGATTTATACCTTATTCAAACTATCAATATTTAATTTTAGATTTTTTAAGAGATAAACGTGTTTACACTAAAGGTACTGAAAAAGTGAAATGGTTAAAAAATATTTTAGAAAATAATAATGTAGTTGATTTAGAAAATAAAAATTGTCCTAATTTGTTAAGTCTGTGTGATCAATATTCTAAAGATTTGTATAGCTGTATGTATCATGACTCAATATGTGCTTTAAAAAATGTTCTGAGTTTAAAAAAATGGTGCTTTGATAATAATATTTTTAGTACAATATAATATATATTTCTAAGACATATTTATTCAAAAAATAAATTTGTCAAATTATTAATTGTGTTCTTATTTTACTTGATAATTACCTGTTCCCATCTTTAAAAATACTTACGAGTATATGATGATTGTAACAATTATGTCATTCTAGACAAGTATCTGAAAAATTAATGAAGAATGTAAAATGTAATGTAGTCATTACATTTTCATTACCATTCATCTAAACCAAGTGTTGTGGGTTCGATTCCTACACGGAAAGGTTGATATTTGGTCTGGTCTGGCTTTTGTAATTGTATTCATTACTACTGTTTATTTAAATACTTATTTGACAATAATAAGAGTAAAAGTATTTCATCAGATCAGATCAAGTCAGAATATTGCAGCAGTTCTTATATGAACTGGTCTGTTATAATGAATACATAGCCGTAAAACAGATCAGAATATTGCAGCAGTTCTTATATGAACTGGTCGGTTATAATGAATACATAGCCGTAAAACAGATCAGAATATTGCAGCAGTTCTTATATGAACTGGCCGGTTATAATGAATACATAGCCGTAAAACAGATCAGAATATTGCAGCAGTTCTTATATGAACTGGTCGGTTATAATGAATACATAGCCGTAAAACAGATCAGAATATTGCACCAGTTCTTATATGAACTGGTCTGTTATAATGAATATATAACCACAAAACAGATCAGAATATTGCATCAGTTCTTATAATTATGTTGTTAGAATGTTATCCAAGTATTCAAAAGTAAATACTTAAGTGTAATTTTGAATAGCGTTTTTAGAAGTATCATTTCGAATAGTGAAATATAGGGTATCCAGATCTTGTTTGATCTGGATGCCCTATATTTCAACTACTCAGTTCGTTGACATTGATATATTTTTTCCTCCTACTGCAAATAAGTGACAGAGCACTGGTGGTGCGACAATTACGAGTTACAGGGTTCGAAGTGTTCGAACCCAAACTGACGCTTTGCTCATCACCACTGCTCTCAAAAACGTTGAAGGAAAACATCGTGAGGTAAACCGGCATGTCCTAGAAACAAAAATCGAAGACATGTGACATCATACCAACCCGCACTGGGCCCGCGTGGTGGATTACGGCCCAATCCCTCTCACAGAGAGGAGGCCTGTTTTCCAGCAGTGAGAACACTATAGGCTGATTATGTTTATGCTGCAAATAAAGAAGCGGTACATCAATCACCTTAGCGCATATTGTAGTAAATTTTACTACAATATGCGCTGAAGTGATTGATGTACCGCTTCTTCATCCTATGGGGTACATACCCACAGGGGTTTGCGAACATTACGAGTATCACGCCCAAGGCGTTGTATGACGCACTAGTTAGAAGCCATCTTGAAGATAGCGCGGTCATTTGGGCACCACATGAAGCCAAATACATTGTCATGTTGGATCGATTACAGAACAAGTTTACAAAGCACTTGTGTTTTAAACTGTAAGGGGTGTATCCGTTCTACCGGTGATGTACTTACCCCACACCATTTATAACTCCATTTTGAACTCCTGGAGTTCAGTCTTGCTGCGTATGTAGTGAAGCTAGTGCGTGGCGTAGCATATAACCCGGGAGTGCTGCGTCAACTGGATCTTAGAGTGCTGGACCGGTACGTGTGGAGGCGGCGACGCCCGCAACTGCTAAATGTACCCGTGGCCAGAACCAGTCTACTGGCGAAAGCACTCCTCACCCAAACAATCCGTCTGGTGAACGAAGTCCATGAGAGACTGGATATTTTTTCGTGCTCTTTTGAGTGAATTCGCAAGAGTTTTATTAAATGTAGTTATCTAATCTTACATACCCAACAACAAATAATATACTTTTTACCTTACATACCTACATGTAAGGTAAAAAGTATATTATTTGTTGTTGGGTATGTAAGATTAGATAAGTTATTTTTTTAAGTTGATATCTACACTGTCGCATTAGGGTAAGGCCTGTAATTATAGTTGTAAGGATGATAAATAAATAAATAAATACTAGGGCACTATGCAGCTGAAATCTACATATCACTAACTAATTTGCAACAATCAATTCTAATCCGTATCATATCACTAAATAAAGACCAAAGGAACACATATGCTCCAAATAACTACAAATCTCGCTCACAACACACGATAGTGCACACGACGACACAACAAGCTAAGAAATTTCCAGTTTTAGCTGACCTCGCATTGTATAGGCTTTTCGTACAATGAGAAGTCAGCTTATACTGGAAATGTGTGCCTACATGAGTACAAATAATGTACTCATGTAGGTAATTTGATCCTACCACTGGTTAACACGTGCCCCTGTATTCACCGCTACTAACCTATGTAAGCCACGACTTGATTACATGTGTAATCAAGCCGAAGAGCATTGAACACGATGAAGTATACCGTATGTCAATCAGGATAACATGGAGACGATTGGGTAATCCAATCATCTCCTGTTGTTCGTTAGAACAAATAAAAAAACTTTGACTTTAGAGTTTACAACGTGTAAGAGAATAAACGCAAGTCCTGAAAGTAGTTTGTTCATAATTGACTACTGAATCGATTTCAGTAACTTTTAGTATAGGTATTTTTTTCAAAAATTATACATTTTGCCATACTGATCGCCTGTTGAGCCAAAGAAAATGGAATCTTATTTCAACGCAATAAGGCTCAATTTCAAATGCATAAAGTAATGTCAACACAATTTTCTTAAAATAGCAAGCTTTAAAAAAAATAAGTTTTGGTCATTGTATTATGCTTTTAACTCAATACTCTAATTGGGGTGTATGAGGTCTTGCGTTAATTATGTTACACCTTGTATAGAGTACTGAGGGGCGATTCTCGTATTATTAAGAACGTTCCCATTCTAACCTCAGTCTCAATCTGTCAAAAATATAATCAATTTTCGTACATTTTTGACAAGTTTTTGGCATTGATTGTCTCTGAGATGAGATTGCGACGTGAATCTGAATGTTTTTTAAGTACGAGAATTATTGGCCTTAATGTGATACTTGTTTATTTTTTGGACGTGGTTATAATAAGAATAATGATACATTATCTTAAAACAGACCCAATATACATGGTGGCGATTTAGTCGCTTGCATCCGTCAAGGGAGTGATTCTACATGTCATTTTAAACAACTTTCGCTATGAAACTCACACACGAAATGTAAAAAAAAACTCAAGACTCAAAGCATTTATTTCGATTATACCACAGGCACTTTTGAACCGTGAAAGAGTTGTTGAATTAAAGTTGCCCATTCCAAAACGTAGATCTCTATGGAGAACTTTTATACATGCATCGAAATTGTTCAGGAATTTGTTTTTGACGTGACAACATCTTATAATTCGATGAAGCTGGCTGCACGCACGAAAAAACATGACGTCATGCGGCGTTACCTCGCTCTGAGGCGTTCCATTTAAGGCTTGAAGTGCAAGCGAGAGCGCGGAACGAGCGACAAAGAGGCAAAAAAAAGAAAAAAAAATAAAGAATGAAAAAAATTTTTTTTTTATTTATTAATTTTTTTTTTAGTATTTTCTTATGACATTGTCACGTTCAACTTTCGTCAGTAAACCGACTTTACAGACAACCGATTTTTTTTTTCACGAAGAGGCTAAGAGTATCGTAGCGAAAGTTGATAGCATCACCCCCACCCCTCGAAGAAAGCAGGTGACTAAATTACCACCCTGTATAAGTTATCAATGCGATATTTACGGGTGTTCACAATGTGTCGATTGCATTATCTGTAACCCATTAATATAACAAGAATTTCGAAATTCTCAAGAATCCTTCAATACAATCAACTACGCGTCATACTGACGTCACATAAAATCCTGCATCTCGCAAGCAGAGTTTACCGCGCAACTAGCATTACATAACGGCCCGACATGAATCATCGGGCAGTTGCCCGCCAGACACAACACATGGTTGTTCGGAGAATCCTCACATTTCTATGGAGAATGAGTGAACTTTACACCCTGTTCCTCATAACTTCACCAAGAAGTTTCCTATTTAAACAAAACACATAAGCAACAAGCCATAAAAGAAGAACTAAAAACCGTTCAAACTAAAGACGTAAATATAAAAATCCAATTAAACCATGGACTTAATAAAAGCCGTCGCGCCGACAGCATAACGACTAGACACAGCGAAAGTCGACCACACAGAGCAATAGAAAATCCAATTGGTCCAACTCAATTAAACCCTAGCGACAGTTACTAGCATTCGAAACTGTAAATAAGTAGTCTCAACTGTCAGAGACAAATGAAAGTTGCACAGTGGGCCAATCTGCACACAATTTAGTGGCAATTCCCGCAGACTTGGAGGAGGTTCTGTGCGGTTTGGCGCAAGAGACGGGCGGTAACTAGAATTTAAGAGCCAAATAGTTTAGGTATTTGCTTTTTATGGTGAAAATAATGGTAATTAAAAATAAATAAAAAACATAAGACCTGCTTTATAGTTAGTTCAGTTAGTATACAAAGTTTCATGATCTAATTTGAAGTATTTTTTGAATACCGACGGTTTATTTTTCGGTTTGGAGGTAACTTTGGATCTTTTTTCTATCGAGAAAATTTTATGGAATCGTGTTTTCGTCAAACATAAGACCTAACATTAATCCTCAACTTTACCATATATTTATTTCAAAACTATATTTCTCTTCCCAAGTTACTTAAATGGCGTAGTTTTTATAGTGTAACGCTAGATAATAGCGTGGCTTACTCAAAAACAACATTTAAATATGCGTCGTTAGATTACACGCTGTCACAGAATGCGTAAAAAAAATAAAGATTCACAGCTCCTCCCCCGTAGGTGATAGCGTGATAATATGTAGCCTATATGTTGACCCAACCTCTTAGTAATATTCATGCAAAATTTGAAGTAAATCCATGCAGTACTTTTTGAGTTTATCCCGGACAGACAAACAGACAAACAGACAAAAATTCTAAAAACTATATTTTTGGCTTCGATATCGATTGTAGATCACGCCCCAAGTATTCTTTTTAAAAAATATTCAATGTACAGTTTTGACTTTCCTACGACTTTATTATATGTATAGATGAATGCTGCAGTATTTTCGACATAACGGAGGATCATGCTAAGCCATTTGAGGTAGTATAGGCCCTTAAGTTGCGAGTTCGTGTTGGTTTTGAGTGTGAAATGAGATCAAGTTTTGGTGTAGCTGTAGTTTGTTTATCTTGAGGTGCAAAGATCGTGGATTTGATTGTAGACTTTTTCTTAAGTCTTCCACTTTTGTAGACTAATTAAGATTATATGTCGTCGCTGTTGACAATGGCATATAAGATAATCAATTTGTTTACTTTATTTAAAAGCTTCTGCTCGCGACTTCGTCTGCGTGAAATTTCTTGTTCCCGCGGCTCAGCCGTCGCTTCTTATCGCCTGCCCGCGCTATTACCTTGTTTTCTTACTGACTATTTTTCTTTTGCTGTCCTCCTAAGGGTCCTAGCGTGGTGTCAAATTGCCTATAGCCTTCCTCAAGAATTAGGCTATCATATGTAAAAAGGATTTTTGAAATCCTTCTGGTAGTTCCAGAGTTTAGCGCGTTCAAACTCTTCAGCTTTATTTTTGATTAGTAAAGATAGAGTATATACTCGTATATAAAGATCATTTGCAGGCTTATGTTTACCTGAGACCACCTCACGATTCACCAAATGATGTACAATCACCAAAAGAGATAAGTAACCAGTAGGCCAATTCTCGTAATTTAAAACGTTCAAAATCTAGTCGCAGTCTCATCTCGGCGACAAACAAATGTCAAAAAGTTGTCAAAATGTATGGAAATGTGAAGTATTTTTGACAGATTGAGACTGAGATTAGACTGTGAACGTTCTTAAAAATTACGAGAATTGCCCCTCAGGGTTGTCGAATATAGTTGAAGTATAATAAGAAACCGATGGATATTTTCTAATGAAATTTAATCTGGTAAATGAACTGTTTATTTTCTTTTAATTAAATTAAATTTTATTACAAAACATCAATCGGCTTATTACTATTAATTTAACTATATCCGACGCCTCTGGTTACTTATCTCTTTTGGTGACTTTATCTATCTATAATATATTCTAGAAATACAGTTACTTTAATATAGATATAGATCATTTGCAGGCTTATGTTTACTTGAGTGGTTAATCATGAGGTGGACTCATGATTAACCAAATGATGTAGCTATCTTAAACGAAGTTTTGATACGTCAGCCGTAACAACGATGAAACATTTTCTACTACTAGATTCTCATAGTTGAGTCGAGGGCAAACAACGTTTTACGACATTCTTTTATTTTTCTTGTACTACGGAAGCATTCTATGATTTCGTTTTTATTTCACTCATATAACCAGCATGTTTCTGTACATTTTATTTTCCTGCGATCTTTATTACTTACGCCATACCATATGCGAACTAAATCGCTGCACCCTGGCTTGGTGCCAGCGATAAACTCTCAGTCTCATGGTTTCTCCTTACGAGGTTTTGATTAACCACAGAGCACATTAAATTACATAACGCTTCCTTACCAGTGTCGTGATTATTATAGTCGTACGATCATGAGACAATAAACTGTTCTCACACTGTATTGTTTTGTAAAATAATGTTTTATGTCTATATTATGAGATGGTGTATGTTTGTCGTATAGTTTTTGTATTATATGGGTGTTTCTATTTATTTATGATCTAGATTTAATTTGTAATCGTTATGAGTAGTCGTTCCTTTTGGTACTGAGATAAATGTGAAGATTTGACGTGTCTTGAGTTGATTTTTTCTTTATATCGTTCTAGAGTCTTAATGGACTAGTTTTCTAATTAGTAAACGTACTATGTGCAAAGCATTATTTTTTTAAATAATGTGTGTGTCATGTTTATTTGTACCTATATTATTAAGAGCACTCTAAAACATTAAGTATTAATTAAAAATGCCTAAGTTGCATACTTAGGCATTTTTAATGAATTTGGACTCATCAAAGCGTCACTGGTTCTGGTCTTTCTATACTAAGTGTCGTTATTCGAACAGCTGTACTATTAATTTCCAATATTCAGTAATTGATGGGTACGTTGGTTTCTAAGAACTTTGATGTACAGACGCCGCGATTTTCAACTTTATCGCTACAGCATAAGGTTTAAAGTTGATTGGGAAAATTTGACAGTTTCGGGTAGCTTGATGTGCTGGCGTCTGTACCTACTTAATGAAAATATAAATCGGAAACACCAACATTGTCCGTTAAGGGAGCCACTTTTGTCACGAGCAACTTTTGTTTCTGCAACTAATTTGTCTATCACATCAAGTCAACCGTTTTTTATGTAAATGCGCACATGTAGCGACCCGACAAAGACAGCACTTTCTTACTTTTGATCTCGGCGACAAGTGTATCCATATTATAATATAGACTTCGTACCCAAGTATAGATAGTGCAATCCACGAAGACGCGCCCCACTCTTTTTCCTAATGCTTACAGCACAAGTAACATTCCGCTAGTGTTTTAGTTTTGTCGATACATACAAATTATTATTAATGGCTAATTAGTGAGTATTGAAAAAAATTAAACCGCTTGCAGAATTCACTAACGATTAGGAAGAAGAGTGGGGCGCGTCTTCGTGGATTGCACTATCTGTAGGCCGCAGCAAGGACAACCTCCACAAGTGGGGAGTTCATGGCAGGCTCTGACCTCCGGTGTGTATGCAACGCCTCTCCACAGACAATGGCTCACCTCCCATCTTGCACCGCATGCTCTGTCACCTGCACACGTCATGTTCATGAACGGGCGCCGTCAGTAGGGACTGGTCATCTCTTAGCCGCCACGGCTTATTTTAATTTATGAATTGTTCTTTTTAGTACTGACGCCTTTAACGTGCACGTCTTTCTGCATCGTTCTCACATGTATAATTTCAACATGAATGATGTAACCAAGATTTTTGTAACAATTTTATGATTTAAAAGAGTGTCCGTGGAGTTTCTTGCCCGTTCTTCTGCACAGGTACCTACGCTTTGGAATGGGCAACTAGCTTCATCTTTCTAACTGACCGACCCTTGACAATTCAAAAGTGCCTATAATTGGTTTATTTGAAATAAATGCTTTGAGTTTGAGTTTGACACGTGAGAATCTCATGGCTGCGTCAGTGAACGCTATCCGTGTTGATGAATTTTGGGCCAACAAATTTAAGAAAAAAGGTATAATTTTTGCCATCGACACGCTAAGAAGAAGATACTTCTGATGTGAGAAACATATTTAGCTGCTTAGACAAAAATTGCCAAAATTGCTCTAAGGCGCCCGCCCTTAGTGGTAGCTGTAACAATTTGAAAATCAAACAACAGCAGGTATATTCTGTAAAAATCGCACCGTGAAAATTCAGGCGAAATGAGCTGTCATCCAAACTGAGGGGCAATTCTCGTAATATTTAAGAACTTTCACAGTCTAGAAGGCAATTTTCGCGCATGCGCATTCGTTCTTGTCGTTCGATTCGAACTTTTCCCTCGAAAAAATCCAGTCGACCTATTCTCGCCATGTCGATTCGAGCATTTCTCGCAGGAAAGACACGCGACATGCAAAGAGTGGTCGGGACCAGTCGACACATACATGACGTCATGTCGACCGATCTCAGTCTCAATCTGTCAGAAATACTTCAAATTTCCCTACATTTGACAAGTTTTTGACATTCGTTTGTCGCCGAGATGAGACTGTGACTAGATTTTCAGATTGTTTGTTTTAAATTACGAGAATTGGCTTTCTGGTGCTAGGGAGTACTGACACTATTGACAATTCACTTCGAACTCACGTCACCTAATTTTCGGCGGTGAGATTTTACAGAATAGGTCAACAGTATACTCCAATCTATATCACTCATATTCTTGTTTCTTTCCAACAGTGACGAGACGAGAGAAGTTGACGGGCGTACGAGGTCCGAGTCTGGAGACGCAGACTCCGTGTACCATGTCAGAGGAGCCCTACACGACCAGCGGTGGAGGGATAATCAGGTGAGGAATGTAAGAACCCTTTGTATACGTCTTTATCTTAATGTAAGCTTAATTGCAACTTTTGTGAGATACTGTGGTTGGTTTGCGATTTTCCAGGCACGAATCGTCCATGTCGTGTTTTTAGGTTGTAGAAGCATATCAACTGTAGTATTGGTGCTCATCAATTGAAATTATGGTTTCTTTGTTCATATACCGTAGAATCTATTACATTTGACCCTATTGTGAAGTCCTTCTACACCGAGGGACAAAACATGCTTTTTATTTTATTTTATTTGATAGGAATAACAAACAGCAGTATATTACATAGTAGGCATACAATATAAAACTTGCAATAAAAGTAACAAATACACTACTCAAGACGTTATCCACAGATTCAGAATAGCTAGCAGTTAGCATATCAAGTTAAAAAAGCACTTATTTATATACTAGGGCTATCTCTTAAAATAGTTGTAATCTCACTCTTAAATACAGCTTTGCTGAGAAACATAATATCATAGTATCTTCTTTTTTGTATAGACGCCAGCACATTAAGCTACCCGAAACTGTCAAATTTACCCAATCAACTTGGAACCTTAAGATTTAGCGATAAAGTTAAAAATCTATTATAGAAATTTGGCAGATTGTAGTAGCTTGATCTGCTGGCGATCATAATAGTGTGAATCAACACAATAGTGTGTTCTAGACTAGTCTCTAATCTAATCTAACCAACCTGTATTGTATTGTCTCACTGCAGTTCAAAGGTCTCTTCTTCCTTTCCATACGATTCTGTCTTCTGCTATTGTGGGTCTATGTTTTATTAGAATATAATACGATAACTTTTATTGCCTCTAGCATTACTAGACAATCATTCAAAAATCTATATTAACGGAAGCAAAAGATAATGAGAGGAAATGCAGTCGGAGAGACTTTTGAAAAAGTCTGAGTAAAAAGTCATAATTCGAGGTTTGGCTCTCGCTTATTTCCTGATCCAATATTAGACCAATTTAAAAGATATTTCATAAACTGAATGAGAAGGATATATACTGTGTCTCTATGTTTTTCATTTTTCATTAATAATTTTCAAATATGTACGCTAGGCCTCTGTTGATAGCGGTTTAAATCGGCATTTATTGAGGGTTCTAGTGCTTATAAAAATAATGTATCATTCAAAAGGAAAACATAGGAACATACAGGTAGTTAAAATTTATTTTTCTGTAAAAAATCATTGTTTTATGGTCATTAACCAGAAAGAACCCAGACGAGAGCGTTTCTATGGAGAAAATACTACCCGCATTTCCTCTTAAGCGTCAGCATTATGCTTAGAGGGGGTGTCAAGCGCAGGTTTTCAGCTTAAACTTTACCCTTTCGGTACAACTCAAGCTTTAGACATTAAAGAAACATAGTTAGGCTAAAATTACAAAAAAACACTCCCAAATTATGAACAAAAGACTAAGTCACTCACTACATCTCTTACATGAACAAAACTTAAGCGAAACAGAAGCGAACTATAAAATTTATTAAGTGAAACATTTCTACGAGGGAAGATTTGAAACTAAAATAATAGGACGTGTATAAAACGGCGAATCCACACTGTATAAATTGAATTGTACCAGGCTACCAGCGAGCAGGAAGAGATAGCGGGTGTCAGAACTTGCTCGGCCGAATTACCGGCGTGAACGCTGCTGCATTTTAAATGAAAACTTTTCTGCCTGTACCTTTAGATACATGTGTGCTGTGTGCAAGAATTTATAATGCAAGTTGGGTGAATATTAATGAGTTACTCGGATCGTTTTGTATAAACTTCTCATAAGAGTAGTGATGTATTTTGTTAGATTACCTATGAAATTGTAAGAAAATCATGATTCATGGTCCGGGATACAGATCCATATTTATTCCAAACAGTAGCTTCTGCCCGCGCGATTTCGGGACCCGATATACCGCGTCGCATCGCATCACCTGGCCGCGCTATCACTTCGTTTTCGCTTTCGGGGTGTCCTGCGTGAGCGACGAATACGACGCGACGCGACGCGACGCGGCACGACACGATGCAATGCGACGAGATGCTCCACGTGACAAATGTCCTACGTGATTTTGGTCATTACTTCTTGAAACATGGAGATGTACATTACGATTTTGCTTGAAAGGTTCATATTTAAAGTCCTACAGACTTTTAAGTTTTTTTTGTCCCGCAAGAATCTTTGCTCACGCACTGCAGCGATCAACGCTTCTGAATCAACCATTTCGTACTTCGTGGTGTCGCATCTGGTCGCCCTCAAAACAAGTACGCGTTACGTCGCGTCTCGTCGCAGACTGCCATATAGGCCGCAAGTAGGGTATGCCGTTGAGTTGATCGCGTTTGTCGTGTTCGCAGCGTCACGTCGCGTCGTATTCGTCGCTCACGCAGGACACCCCGTTAGCGTTCTTTCTGACTTTTGCTCGGCACCTAAGGGTCATGGCGTGATGTTAAATAGCTTATAGCCTACCTCGAAGATTAGGCTATCGAATGCAAAAATAAATTTTCAAATCTATAGATTAGCGCGTTTAAACAAACAAACAAATTCTTCAGCTTTATTATTAGTATAGAATTATAGATAAATAGGTGAGCTTATTTGCCTTTTTCGACCTCACGATCCTTACAAACTTCGATATTAACAATAGTAAAACTCATCGGTGACACAGAATAACTAATAAATAATAATAGTACTCACGGTTATGTGCCTATTACTCTACTTTTGTGAACAAATTACTTTTCAAATAAATAAATAAAAAATCATTTATTTCAGACAACAGTGATCCATATTTTGTTAGTATTACACACAGCTTATATTGTAGTGTTACATTGATATAAAAAAAAAATAAACATAGGCTCGGTACTTACTTAGTAGTATGTAGATCAGAAAACTCTTTTATTTTATTTTCGACCCGGCCGGCGCGCGGCAGCCGCACTGAAATAGCTTCATACCTAAAATGCGGAGTGCGCCTGGCCTGTGTGAGGATGAGCTTATCCATGAGAGCTCTATTTGTGGCTAAAACCAGAAGAACAATATCAAAACAATCCTGCACTGTTTCCAATCAAAGATTTAGGAAAATATGTGCGATTTAAATAGTTAAAGCGTGTCGTATTACCTAGTAACTGGTTTGTGGAGGTCAGATAGGCAGTCGCTTCATGTAAAATACTGGTATTGAGCTGCATCCGGTTAGACTGGAAGTCGACTCCAAGATAGTTGGGAAAAGTCCCATCATGTAATGTTTGTTAAACCAATTAATTTTAATTTTAGTTAAGTACTCAAATATTAATCTTTAATTATAGTTCAGTGCTTGTGGTACATCTTATTTGTTTATAAACAATTTAGCAAGCGGTTAGCACCGCATTCCCCATAAATGCCCCATAAATGGGGTATGCGGTGCTAACCTGTAATTCATTGTTACACTAATCTTAGATATTATATACTTAATTTAAATGTTATCAGTGTAAACAATAAAGAAAAATAAAATAAAAATAAAGTCTAGGCGATGATGTGATTGGTTGCGTCGTGACGTACGGACCGCTATTGAAATACTTGTGCTGTGTAATACTGGTGATTTGAGTTTTGAGTTAAATCGCACATCAATCTATGTGCGATTTAAATAAATTAGGGCTGATTTCTCCAACGCTAGATAATTTTATTCAAAGTCAAAGTCAAATCATTTATTTCAAATAGGCACTTAAAAGGCACTTTTGAACGTCAAAATTTAAAATGAAAAAATAGAATTGATTCTAGTCGCCCATTCCAAAATATAGTTTTCGTGTGAAGAATGGGCAAGAAACTCCACCGTTACTCTTTTAAAATGTTTTACAAGTTTTTGTATACATTCATTATATAATTATACATGAAGACGATGCACCTAAAATAAAATTTAGTCTACCAAAAATTCGAGTAATAATTTTGAATTTTTGACAGTTCTTTAATACATTTAATAAACTGTTAGGCGTCAATTTTATGCCACGAATAAAAATTATCTGACGATTGAAAAATCAAACCCTCAATCATTTAAATTGCATAAATTTTCTTCTTTCCAGGAAACCTTTAAATACAAACGTACTAAGCAAATATTTATTGTTGGTAGTCGGTAGAATGTTAACGAAATACATGTTTTAGAGGAACTAGTTAAGAGTTCAGAATCAAGAAAACATGAGGCTGCTGAGCGTTGATTCGTTCGCGTTCACCCTGTTTTACGAATTGTTTCCTTTCCAGGGAAAATGCTGCTGGATGAATTAAGTTGAGGTACTGCGTTATTAAAATGTATACTATGTTTTAATTACGAGGTACGAGAGTTGTTATTGTGGTTGAATAATTGGAGTTACGTTAATTGGATTGCTGAAAACTAACATTAAAATTAGGACAAAGATTAGTAAGAAAGTAATCCTTTATTTTAAAATTATGTTTTGTTACTTAATAAAAACATAATATGTTTTAAGTAATTTTGATTAGGAGCTCGTGGCTAAATAATGACTAACGCGCGAGTCGATCGAAGATTAAGTAACGGGGTGTCCTGCGTGAGCGACGAATACGACGCGACGCGACGCTGCGAACGCGACGAACGCGATCAACTCAACGGCATACCCTGCTTGCGGCCTATATGACAGTCTGCGGCGAGACGCGACATAACGCGTACTTGTTTTGAGGGCGACCAGACGCGACAGAACAGAACTACGAAATGGTTGTTTCATAAGCGTTGATCGCCGCAGTGCGTGAGTAAAGATTGTAGTGGGACAAAAAAAAAGCCAAAAAATTTAAAAGTCTGTACTTTAAATATGAACTTTCAAACAAAATTGTACTATACTTCTCCATGATTCGAGAAGTATTGACCAAAACCACGTAGGACATTTGTCGCGTGTAGCATCGCGTCGCATTGCATCGTGTCGTGTCGCGTCGCGTTGCGTCGTATTCGTCGCTCACGCAGGACACCCCGTTACATTTGCCACAGTAGATTCGTGAAGGGGTGACCAATCCATTACATGTGGAGACATCTCCGTGCCTAAGATAAGCACGTTAAAGCCGTTGGTCCCGGCTGACATTCGTAGATCTTTTGAAAAGCGTTACGGGTAGTCATAAGTCCAAAACTCTGACAACCAGTCTTTCCAAGGGGTGTCTTGTTTCCCAGTAACTGGGTTGTCGAGGTCAAATAGGCAGTCGTTACATTTAAAATACTAGTATTTAGCTGCATCTGGTTAGACTGGAAGCCGACCCCAACATAGTTGGGAAAATGCTGGGCAGATTGACTTTCTTAGTCATTCCCCTGCTTGCGTTTTTCTTTTACTCTATAAATGTACTTTCCTTTCAAACAAGCTAAAACTTCCTCACAAAATTATGAGTGAACGTGGCTCTCCATAGTCTCCATCAAGTCTCGGAAACTAATAAATCGCGCTATGAGCAAACAACGTTCAAACTTAAGTCTTTTTTCAACGTCCAAACTCCTGAACAATGATTTTATACCCATCTTAATGTACCAAAACAGTGATTTCGTTGCACTAAAATGTTCGCAACAAACATTTACCTGCTAAAATTATGGCTCGTAAAAGCCTTAAATTGTGGCAAGAAAATATGAAACAGCCATTGCTTGTTTACGTCGGTATTGGGCCAATATTTTCTAACAGAAACGGCAATGTATTTGAAATTGCTTTCAATTCAATGTGTTTTCATGGAAAACTACTTGGGTGTGATTGGATTGGTTTAAAATCAATTTGACGGTTGAGTAGCTACGTAATTGTTTTCTGGAACACTCCATGGGTTTGAACTGAGATATTGGAATGATAGAAAGTAATGTGGGTTTTGCAGTAGGCTCGTCCCCTATTGCCTTGCCTTGCCTAGGGTGCTTACATAAAGAAGCGGGTTTTCGGTCCCAACTCCCGGTGCACGTCTCTGCAGGTTGATCTTCGAAAGGAAACCGTTACATGTTTCACGTGTTTGTTTATATGTGAGTGCATAAGTTAATGTGAGACTATTTCACCTACACCGATCGGTACCGACCTGCACAGACTCGCCTGCATCCTTTCATGTGACTTCAACATAATGAGGATCCTTACTGCCAATTTTTCACGATAGGTTAGTAGTAGGTAGGCATTGAAAGCTGTCACTTACATGCATTTTGTAACTTATCATTCAGTTATTTTAAATTTTCTCGATAATGCCTCTGTGTGCTGTACCAGGATGTAATAACCCTGGTGTACATTTATTTCCCAACAATATAACAGTAAAAAAAAGTGGGAAATGGCTATACGTCGCAAAAATTTGTATTTTAGTTCGTCTTTTAGTTTTTTAAGCTTCCAGGTACAATACAAGTTATCGATAACTTTGGTGGACCGGTTTCAATACAAAAAATAGCGAATAAACTGACTTTTAAACAAAGCGAAAATGATTTGACAGCAGCCATCGCGCCGCTGGCGACATCTGCGCTGAGCTTTGCGTGTGGATCCCCATTGGTGAATTGTAGGTGAACTATAGATAGATACACCTGTGCCTAAGCCTTCGGGAGAAACAGATGATACATTGTAATACAACAATTAACAAGAAATACATAGCTCGAATATTTACTTACTAGGAGTAAGGACGTGACCACTAACAAAGGTTAAGACGCTTAATTGACACCTAATATTACATTAACATAATCAAAATGGCCATCCTACAAAGTAAAAAGTAAAAAAGGGGCTCAATGGGGCTGATCTATGCGTCATGTTCGTGAACGGGGGAAATCTCTTTAAAATCAAATTAACATGTCATCACATGTTTTGAACAAAACCATCGATTGCAGTTATTGAAATAAGTTGTCAAAATCAATTAGTGCTTACACCGAATCCTACTATCCTACTAATATTATAAATGCGAAAGTTTGTGAGGATGGATGGATGGATGTTTGTTACTCTTTCACGCAAAAACTACTGAACTGATTTTGATGAAACTTTACAGTAATATAGTTTATACATCAGAATAACACAAAGGATACTTTTTATCCCGATATTCCCACGGGATCGACACTTATGCGGGTGAAACCGCGGGGCGCAGCTAGTACTCTATAAATTTACTCTATAAAATTTAATTTGCTAAATAAACTATTTGTTTTCTATTAATTAAATTAAATTTTATTTGAAAACATCAATCGGTTTCTTACTAAACTTCAACTACATATATTCGACGATCCTGCATACTATCTCTTTTGCTAACTGTACGTTTAGTTTGTACAGAACAATCAATTTTCTTTCTCTCTTACCGTTACCACCATTGCCCGAATTGCGTGCTGTTCATCAGACCTTTATGCACAGACTTTTTCCTTACAGTTTTTCTTTCAACGGAAGTTTTTAGTGACCTTTGTTAAAGACCAGTAGGTATAATAATTTGTAGGTATATGTAGTAGTCAATCAAAATGAAACGAACTTTGTAACAGCATCCGGGCTTGGGTTCTTTAGGGGTCGGGCAATGCGTAATTGAGGTTCACCCCGTCAGGGGTTTAATTAATTGATGTAATCTGATAAGAGGCTTAAAATTGTCCTTATATATTTATTTAAGAGTAAGAGTGTGTAAAAAGTAGAAGGCAAAACTAAGTAAATACTTAAAATCAAAAAACAATTCTCTAATTTAAATAAGTATAAACATTTAATATAAGAATATATTTACATACATACGTATACTTCTAAAATAAATATCACTAAAATATAATATAATTATGACGTAATTTATATATTATAATCTTTGAAACCCATCGGTTTTATAAAAAAGTCTGTTCATTCGACACTATAAACATTAATTATTTCGTTTTAACTATTTAAACTAGGTACTAAATTAAAAGACTTACTAAATAATTATTTAGATAAAAAACAAAAGGATATTTAGGCGTCGAAGTCCTCGTCCGCATCGCTGTCATCTGGAAATGTGCCCAGAAGACTGGCAGCATTGCCACGTTGAATGGCAATGCTAATTCTTTGGCCAAAGAACGACCCAGCCCTCTGGTCACGTAAAGTGTCGTGTCGATCAGGCAGCGAGGAAGGAGACGCGCCCTCGGGCCCCATGACCCGAGCGTTTCGACTCCAAATGGCTCGAAGCTGTACGATAATAAATATTATGCAATTATGACAAAGAGGAAAGATAGTGTTCTTTCACTCTTCTTTTAAATACTGCAACAGTTTGACAGTTTCTAATGTCAGGCAAAAGTTTTCGAAAACCTCGTGCACAGTGGAGGAGTAAAGTCGGTTGTGTGGGGAGGGGATTTTAGGAGATTTCTAAGCGCATCAAAAGGACGGGCGTATGAGAAGATTTTCCACAGATAGAATGGCGGTTTAGAGGAAAGCCCCTTCTATGACTGAAATGTATGATTTTAAGTGAACTAAAAGTGAGATTCATCGTGCCACGAACAGTACAAACCCGTTGGTCCCAGCTGTCTATTGAATTTTGTCAATTATTATTGACTATCTGCGCTCCGCGGTTTCACCCGCGTAAATGTCGTTCCCGGGTCGGGCAAAGTGTTATTGAGTTTTGGGCAGCGGGATTGTCCGAAAGGGTTACCGTTGCCTCGGAACATAAAGGGCTAAGGAAGGAACACGGGTGGGTTTTAGTCAGTAAGACACTCCTCCTGCTCCACACTGACACTCCCTCCTGCTCCACACTGTGCGGGAGGGGTCATTTGATGATTTCCCATCCACAAAAAAAAAGGGTGTCAGCTAGGCAGTGGAGGCTATTATATTATATTATATTATATAATAGCTATTATATTATATTATACATTTTGGTCCTGAACTGACAAAAACTCAAAATTATTCCTCGGATAAAATTATCTGGCGTTGGAAAATTCAGTTCTTAGGCCTGAGTTCACCAACATTCAAACCACCGGTTAGGTATTTAAACAGTTGGTTTATGTCAAATTTCCTAAGGAAATTTTAAATATAGAACTCATCATCAGTTGATTTAAATGTTGGTGAACACAAGGCTAAATGTGATAACCTAATCGCTACTTCTGGTTACCTCTTCGATGAACACAGGCGTGATTTTATGTTAACTGAAAACACGATAAACCACAACCACCAATTTACATCAACATCAATTATTGCCTCTGCAATTTCGTTGTATTTGGTAATCTCGTGTTTTCGCTTTAAAACTAGTATGAAATTAACTCTCTAAATTAAACAGGTTCAATTATAAATAAATGATGCCTGGTTTCGATTGACGGAATAATCGGATAGCGGGTGTAAAACTGAATTTATGACGCGGATGGTACTGCCGGTAATAATTACTCGTTATTAGTCCTATTAGTCAAATTATTATTTATTAGTTAGTATTAAAGGAATAGTAATGTAGTTATTTCGGATTACAACATTTTTTGGTCAAACTATTTATTTCAAACTAGCTTCCGCCCGCGGCTTCCTCCGCGTGGTATGTCAATAAAAAGTATCAGAAGTCCTTCTCTAAGATTCCATTTATCTCCTTGTCAAATTTTATAGAAATCGGTTCAGTGGTTTAGGTGTGAAATGATAACATACAGACAGACAAGCAGAGTTACTTTCGAATTTATAATGAAGCTAGTTGCCCATTCCAAATCGTAGTAGGTACCTGTGGTGAAGAACGAGCAAGAAATTCCACGGACAGGAAACTTTTATATCGAAATATGGTTACAAAGAAATGGTTAAATCATTCATATTGCAGAACGTTAAAAGCGTCCGTAATAAAAAGATTAAAAAAAAAAACAATTCAAATATGAAATTAAATTAAAATAAGCCGTGGCAGCTAAGAGATGACCAGTCCCTACCGCGCCCGTTCACATACATGACGCCTGGATTAGCATCATTCAACCATTTTGAAGGGAGCTAAATGATCCAATACATGCGCTACCATCAGCGAGACTTAGAGTGAGCTGACATATCTCAGCCGCCAGAGTTTTGGCCCTTTTTCATTCCTAGACAAGTGTCTTTACAATCTTCCAAGAATCTCTGTGTGGTCTTTCTTGCCCATCTGCCATGAACTGATAGTGGGATATAGGTCAATCAAATTAAGTGTCTACCCGTGTCAAATATAGGTAGGCAGCTGATAGATTGCCGGCCCACGACTAATTTACTAGCAACCCTTGCTGACTTTAACGACTTCCCAAGATAACATAACGTTTGGACGTTCTAAAATGTATAGCTAACTTAGTAAATAGTTTCGCAATGGCTTCCTGATCTAATTTATGTGCAAACTAGCTTCTGCCCGCGACTTCGTCCGCGTAAAATTTCTTGTTCTTGCGACCCACCTCGTCGCATCGCATCACTTCATTATAGTAAGTTCAAATAAACAAAAAAAACTCTTCAGCTTTTTTATTAATATGGATATTTAACTTTGAATCTAGCTATAGATTCCTATAAACAAATGCAGTTAGAAATTCCCATGCATCATAATAGTTTCTATTGTATGAACGCAGCAACCGGAACGAAGGACCAAATAAAATACCATGCAGATCTTTCCACCCTTGCGTTTACCAAATAAGGTTGTTTTTGCTGTACTCCGATGTTATGCATAACTCGGCCTAAGTAAGCTTATAATGTTGGGTAGGCGCCAAGTGCAACACTGGGGGCGACTATTTGGCACGAGACGTCAAAACCGATTGTAACCGATGTGGAAGCCGATTTTAGGTTTGGCTATTCCATCAATTTATTCGGTGATAGAAAATTTACATAAATATCGCGTTTGTGGGATTACAACACAGATATAGATAGACCTAGATAACGCAAGTGTCACGATCTGTATGAAAACCAAGCGTGCCATTTTTTTGACTACCTACTATGAAGTCACAAGCGTTCTTTCTCACTCACGCTCATCCAGCCAGCCACAGGACTGAGCGCGAAAGCGACGGCTTACGATTTTTGAACGTAAGTTGGTGCGATTTTTGGCACACGAAGTAGTTGCTCTTGCGTTATCTAGGTGTAAATATATCTGTGGATTACAACATAACAATTTAATGGATGTTATCTTCCGTTTATTGTGAAGAATAAGTGGTAAATAGGCCAACTGATTTATTAATGTGCTATTGTATTGTGTGGTTCATAACCATTGATATATATGTTACACTAGATTAGCAATTACCGCACCAAGGCGTTGCCACTAGGCTGATGGCTACAGCCATCAGCGTAGCTAACGTCAGTTCAGTGCTCTGTGTGACGCCAACCGAAGTCAACCGAGTGACACGACAAAAAATATCGCGAAAGAGTGCGATTCAAGATCACAAAAACATAATAAATAACCGGAATTACTTTCCACACGTAAATTAATTGTCTCTGTGTTTATATCAACGTAAAAACGCAATAAAATGTAGAATTTTGTAAATTAGGTTCAGTGTTACCACTAAAAACTTAGTTTTAGTTTCCCACATTAGTGGGAGTTTTTAATTTATGGAATAAGTGATTTTAAATATTTTTTAATAATAAAAACGTAGCAGGGTGCCTAAAGATGCAGCACGCCGTGAAAAATGGGTGGAAATAATCCGATTGCTGAGAAAAGAGACTGACTGGCTACCTACTAAATCATTCAATTTCATTAATAATAAAGAAAAAATATTCAAAAAGAAAATGTCTTAATTATTTTCATTATTTATAAACTTCTATTACACATCCTATAAGAAATACATAATTGAAATATTAAAAAAATAATTTAACTTAACCTAAAACGCTTTTTATGGCTTAAAATGTTGGGTAAAATTTCGCATGGGTAGGCAACCCCATCCCGTCATTGCATGTTTATATTGCGGTCTTTGTCTAATCTAAGCCACGGTATTATTCTTACGACGTGTGTAAGTGAGACAGATATATGTTTACTTTTAAATGTTGAGTGGTTTCAAAGCTACGTCGTCGCGTTTATAAAGTGGCTACACTTTTTTGACACATTTTATTGAGGTTTGCTTCTCTAGTTATATAGCTCATTGGTCATAACGGTGTTGATCAAAAGCAGCAGTGCTATTCTGTAAAAATCTCACCGTGAAAACTAAGGTGAAGTGAGCTGTCATTCCATGTGATGTTAGGGATTGCCTCCATTGATAGCTCATTTCACGCTCACTTCACCTATGTTATCACGGTGAGATTTTTACAGAACTGATAGGCAGTTCTTTTAATATACACATAGATATATACATATATATATAATATACATATATATATAATATACATATATATATAATCAGGCTATAATGTTCCCACTGCTGGTACACAGGCCTCCTCTGAGTGAGAGGGAGTGGGCCGTAATCCACCACGCGGGCCCAGTGCGGGTTAGTAGATGTCACATGTCTTCGAATTTATGGTTCTAGAACATGCCGGTTTCCTCACTATGTTTTCCTTCACCGTTTTGAGAGCAGTGGTGATGAAATCATTTACACCCCACGAACTGCTGCAACTCAACAAACTTCACCTTGATCAACATATTGATAACATCACCAAAAAGGCTTATCGTATGTACGGGTTCGTTATGAGATCAGCTACTGAATTTAAACACGCAAGCACTTATTCTCATCTCTGTAAAGCACTAGTTAGATCTCAACTCGAATATGCAGTGGTAGTGTGGAACCCTTTTTATAATAAATATGTTGAGATGCTAGAAAAAGTGCAGCGACGAGAGGTGCGCGCACGTCCTCTTTTTGCTGTGTCCCATTGCCGCACCAATGCTGGTTTGCGGGCGCCTCTACGTCGCTTGTGCAAAAACTATAATGATTTTTGTTCAGAAACTTCAGAATTAGATTTATTCTCAGTGTCAGCAAATAGATTTCGTTCTGCTTTGTTAAAGAAACTTAAGGATTCCGATGTATAGTTATTTGAACAGTCTTGTAGTCTTACTCGCATAGATTGTTCATTAGTAAAGTTATATAAATTGTATGTGCTGTGGATAACGGTGTGAGTTTCCCATTTATATAATATCTTTGTTTATATTATTTGCGTAGATATAATGTGTTACTGTTTGTTTGTCCCAAATAAATAAATAAATAAACTCGTAAGTTGGAGCTGTTGCCACAGGCCACCACTGCTCTTTAAATACAGTGTGTCAGGTTAAACGATGGACATACTTTATGGGAGTGTAGTACCCATGAAAATGAACAACTTTTACTAAGAGACCAACACTGAAATCGAGAAAATAAAACCAGCCGCTCTATATGTTCGCACTAGCGGCCTGTCCCGGCTTCGGGTCCGATCCGTCTGTAATAAATGTCCGGCTGGATATTTATTTTTTAAACATTTTATTTTTTTCTTGCAATTAAAAAGCCTATATTAATCAGTGATAATGTAGCATTCAAATGGTGAAAGAATTTTTAATATCGGTCCAGTACGTACAAATCTTTCCTCTTTATAATATTAAGTATAGATAACTGGACAAAATGTAGGTAACAGCAATTTTTTTCTCGATCAAAATCAAAATCAAAAGTCATTTATTCAAACTAGGCTGAGAATCAGCACTTTTCGAACGTCAATTACAAAAGACAGTCCCCCCAAAACGCCCGCCCTTCACCACTTTCTAGTGCTTTCGCTGGGGAGAAGAAGTGGCGCAACAAACTCCCCAGCAGCACAGCTGTCTGTTCAGTTAGAAAATATTTAATTGTATACAATCATCCATCATTAACCTGACACACTGTATATCAAATGACAATCATAGTTTCCATCCATTTCCATCTATCTTTTCTCTAATAAAAATGTGTTCGTTTGTAAGCGCATCACTTGAGAACGGCTGAGACCTTTGATCAATAATATCGATCGTAGCCTGGGACCGATTTGGCTTTTTTTTAACCGACTTCAAAAAGGAGGAAGTTCTCAATTCGACTGTATGTTGTTATTTTTTTGTATGTTTGTTATGAGATATCTCCTGGAATTGTAAATCGATTTAAAAAAGATTTTTAATGGATAGGGTATGCCTCAGGGTCCTATATAAATTTTATTAACTTTAATTGGGCAGTTTTTGAGTTAGCTTCAATAATACGTATTTTTGTCACTTAGTTTATACTGATGATGTTATTATGACTTCCTCTCACTGATATTTACATAGCAAGTAGTGTTATACGAATTTGCGTGGGGTAAATACAATTTAAAAGTGAAAAATAAAAACCTTTTTACAAAAAAAAATCTATCGACTTTCAAAAAGACACTACAAAGTGAAAAATAACTTTAATTTCGGAAGTCGGTGGCAAACAACGAAAATGCGAATCCAACGACACCTACTTCCGATATTAAAGTTATTTTTCACTTTGTAGTGTCTTTTTTGGAAGTCGGTTGTTTTTTTGTAATGTTTTAAAATGTTCTTCATAGTGCGTAGCTTTTGTGGAAAGAAAAATTTGAAAAATTTCCCGGAAAATATTCAAATTACGGAAAATCTGAACTTTTTTTATGGGAATTTGTATGAACTATTGAAATTTGTTCAGGATAACGTCTGTCGGGTCTAAACTAATATTATAAAAATATGTCAGTTGAACGATTTTATAAACGCCGATACAAAGCATTTAAAGAATTAACTGGACTGAAATGCTCGTTGAAAAATTTCTCATTGCGCGAAAAAAGTGTCTTTGTAAAAATTCCAGCTCCACAGAAAAATTCACACCTCACCAAAAATACGATTAGTTTACAGCAAAATAAAAGATTCCGGCTCGTCAAAATGAAATCTCTGGAAGAGCGACTTAAAAATCCCTTTAAGGCCTTCACAAAGTAATACAAAAACAGTTTTATAAGGTTTTTCATTTCCGTTACTTATATTTTTCATTTCCTTGTTGATCATGAAATGGTTGTAGAGCAAACTGTAACCGGAGAAGTAGCGTTATTTAAGAGAACCGGTGTTATAAGACGAGGGGAGGATTATTAGAGCTCTTCACAACAATGGGCTGCCATGTTTGCTATGAAGAACTAAATTACGGTCGTTTAGAATGCAGTCCAAAAGATTTTCAACAGGAGTTTCATTTGGTCTAGTAATAAAATTCACAAGCCGGAAGCCTTCATCTTTTAATACACTGAAAAACTGGCTATTAACGATCAAAGCCGCATAGTGATAGCTATTAGTGTGTTCGGTTATTTGGTTAATACACTTTAAATAAGTTATACCAATTTTGTGGTTGAACCCATTTGGGAAAACCACACGGTTATGATTTGCTTAAATACATTTTACCATAATAAACGTAGATCATGTTCCCAGAACCACCCAGGAGTTCCAGAAAAGAAAATATGTGCCTATTATTTTGTTTTTTTATTTTTTATTATGTAGTGTCGTTTTTATAAATGTAGTAAAATTTGTGTTAAGAAGCTCATTTTCTGGATACATAATCCTGCCTCCAAGCAGCCTTCTTGTTCCGGTTTCATGAATACTGATGAATATGAGTGCCGGTATAATATTGAACCTCATGAGAAATTTCAGCTTTTGACTCTAAGGCCCGTATTACAGAACCTCACTGAAGATTCAAGCGTTACTTAAAACTAGCTGAAAGCCATTTGATTGGTCGAGTTTAAAGTAATACTTGAGTCTTGAGTTAGGTTCTTGTAATACAGGCCTAAGGATGCACATGTGATGATTCTGGCATTGCAATTAGTAGATGCCGGAGACCTGTGACCTGCATTTTCCCATAACATTAAAAAAGTGTATATCGGGTTATGTTGAGAAGATGAATGAAATGCGACTCACAAAAGATATCTGTGGCAAAGCAGATGTGAATGGAAACGCCGGGAGGGAACGGACATATAGAGATCTTATTGATGATGTTTTGAAAAACATCATCAATAAGATCTCTATATGTCTCTATATGTCCGCTCAGGTTCATAGAACACGCAACAAGCGTGCGTGTATGACCAGAAGGCCAATTCTCGTAATTTAAAACGTTCAAAATCTAGTCGCAGTCTCATCTCAGTGACAAACATATGTCAAAAAGTTGTCAAAATGTAGGGAAAATAGAAGTATTTTTTGACAGATTGATACAGATCTGAGGGGCAATTCTCGTAATTTTTAAGAACGTTCACAGTCTGATCTCAGTCTCAATCTGTCAAAAATACTTAAAATTTCCCTACATTTTGACAAGTTTTTGACATTTGTTTGTCGCCGAGATGAGACTGCGACTAGATTTTGAACGTTTTAAATTAGCAGAATTGGCCTACAGACTGTGAACGTTCTTAAAATTACGAGATTTGCCCCTCAGATGTATGAAGGTAAACGAAGCAAAAGTAGTACTTGTAAACGTCGTAGTAGGTGGAGTTCTGTAGTATTTGTATGTGTACCAACCACCATTTTTTTTTAAACAGGCTGCAAACGCACGTCGAGCGCTACGTGGCTGGGCTGCGGTTAGGGCATGGTGCGTGGCGTGGTGGCACTCCGGTCGCGAAGATGTGGAGGACACAGAGCCTGAGGAGGAGCCTTCAGACCCCGGGTACGCCACCCCCGTGTCCGTGGAGACGCCGCTGCAGAGTTCCGTGTCTAGGTAAGAGGTTAAGAAGTCAAGAGTAATGTAGAAATAATCGTTTGCATAGTCGACCGTACGGTAATGGTAAAATATTGACTTTAAAGTGACCTAGCAATAGTGCAGAGTTTCAATGGTATAAGAGGCTAGCTTATACTGCTGTTATCTATAATGCCTAATGTTTGAGTGACAGTAGAGAACGCGCGGCGAACAGCGGAGCAGAGACGTGCAGGAACCGACCAATCACAATGGTTGAAATCCTCATCGCGTCACTCGTCTCGTTTGTGATTGGACGATTCCTACACGTCTCCGCTCCGCTCCGCACATCTCCGCTTTGGTGGAGTCCGGGCCTGACAGAACCCTCCCACCGGAGTTCGGCGTCGAGCAGCCTGCTGTGTTTCGTTGATGCGTGGGAGTTCCAGTGCCTTAGGCATCTTCTAGGCACGCTCGTTCCATCATAGACCTCATCCATCGCTTTCCATCAGGCGTAATCGAGGTCAAGAGCGGGCCCTTTCAGAATTAAAAAAAAAATGTACCGGCATTTTCTTTTTACGATTTTATCTGCCAGTTTCACGTTCTAATGCCATCATAATTGTAGTGGGCAGCTGGATTGTCCGAAAGGGTTACCGCTGCCCCGGAACATAAAGGGCTAAGGAAGGAACACGGGTGGGTTTTACTCAGTAAGAGTCCGACACTCCCTCCTGCTCCACCCTGAGCAGGAGGGGTCATTTGATGATTTCCAAACCATAAAAAAAAAATCGTGATTCTAGTGCGAGTGAGAGACGGAGCTAAGCATGACCGATAGCACCATCCTTTTTTCGGACTGGAATTATGATGGCGTTAATACTTCATAATTGGGCCCCAGGTCTTGTTTGATTCCAAGGTCGGCAATGTGTTATTGAGTTTTTCCATCAGGAATTTTTGAGTAGCAACCCGGAGTCTGGATTCGTGCTCGGTTGATGGCAATAGGCTCGCCCACTATTCAGAGTGTCCCTGGAAGAATGGATCAAGCCGAATAGGGGCGTGGGCAAGGTCATTTCCAAACTTTTTGATCCTGAGAATGATTGATGATTGAGAATTATTTTACGGTTCATAAGTTGTGACCAATTTTGTTCAATCGTTTCGCATAGTGCTCAAAGAAAAAAAAATCATTAAAAAAAACTATCAGGGCTGTCTAAAAAACTTAAATTGACAGTTCCTGGTAGTTTTTTTTTATGATTTTGTTGTTTGAGCACTATGCAAAGTGATTGAAAATAACAAAAGTTGGTCATAACTTTTGAACCGTAAAAAAATTCACCAACATTCTCAGGATCAAAAACTTTGTCCACGCCCCTATTTGAGTCTGCCTAACCTTTCAGGGAAACAAGTCGTGGTTATGTTATGAATTTGACTACGTGGTTGTATCTTTTATGAAGTACAACACCATTGTCGTGTGATGCTACTGCTTTAGCGTTCATGGATGGTTTTGTTCCTACATGAATACTGGTATGTTGTGGTTAGCCAGCAATGGACTTAACTTGGTCGAATGGATGACTGTTTGCAGTGGTTAGTTTGGACTTACCTACCTAGTTGAACTATCATGACTGAATCTGACCTAACGCGAATCTGGCGTAAAGCGAATCTGTCCATATGCTAACAAATGCTGACTAAGTATCTATAAATCCATTGGAACAATTTCCTATGGTCATGAACATATTCTAACCAAACACGTTACTATAAACCCAATCTACTTAAACAAGGACATCTCAATACCGTTCTGATAACGATACATAGTTGCTCCCTAAGGCAATGGGCTTATAACTCACGACCCTTCGTTACGTCCAGAGGACACCTTACTGTAATGTTATCATATAAACTAGCACTTCGCCCGCGACTTCGTCTGCGTGTATTCGTGCCAAATTTCAAGTTTATTATCTCAAGCAATAACATTTTTCATACAAACAAAATTCCCCCTTTTCACCCCCTTAAAGGTCGAATTTCCAAAAATCCCCTTCTTAGTGCTCCCCTACATAATAAAAGGAAGTCGTATGCAAAATATCACGTTCCTAGTCCTTGCAGTTTCAGCTATGCGTTGATATGTCATTCAGTCAGTTTCTCCTTTTATATATATAGATAACTAACTACGGGTCCAGTATGAAGCTCTTGTCACATATGAGCAAAAGGATTGCTAAGAATTGTAAAGGTTTGAATTGGAGAATTTAGTGGAATGTGGTTCGAGACACTCTCGTCTGTTGATGAGAGTGTCTCGAACCACATTCGACAATACGACAATAAACTAAAACATTGGCCCCGATTCTGTTGTTCACAAACTAAATACAATTTAAGTTAAGTGCATCTTTTTCTTTCTATTTCATTATGAAAATGACAGAAGATAAATATTAGTATAGTCCTGTCAAATTAGTCAGCGCCTGACGTAAATTGACGTATTTTTGAATCGGGGCCACTGACAGTCTAATGCATAGGATTATTTTGAAACTAACTGCAAATAAATCCTAACATAGAAATTAAAAAAAGTGTTTTCAGGGCTGATCTTTCCATCCCGAGATAACTTTTATTCGAGGAATAAAATTGACGATCGACCGTTTTTGTATGAAATAGCTGTCAAAATTTCAAAAGTATTCCTTGAATAAAGTTATCAGATGATTGAAAAACTAGCCCTTATTCCTACGAATAATAAAAAGGAAGCGTAACTATGAACAAAATCAACGAGAAATTCGGCTCCAAACTTCACTACATTGACAAAATACCTCGAGTGTTCGAACGAAAGAACACACATGCAAATAAGCCAATCAGCTGCGCTCGCTCTAAAGCGTTGTATTCTGGCAAGCGCCGTGATTGGTTCTGGTGCGCGGTGGCCTTGTCGGCAACGCCCACCGCGGTAAACATTTGCGTGGTGCCATTTTTGAGCTTGAGTTACTCTTCTTGACTTTTATTATTCGTAGCGTTATTCAAACCAACTAAACAATAGTAATGGACTGACTATGGGTTTTGCCAATCTTTGACTAGCTATAGTGAATAAACTATTGGATATATTTGACAGATTTTTTTTGTAAGCAGACAAAAGTTTGATTTATTGTCGTCTCCACCAGGTATCACTCGAAGTTCTTTTTCGATGTGCAGTCTTTTTATGCGTTTATCTTCTTTCTCAGATGCACATCACTGAACGTCATCAGGGACCCCTACGCATCTCGCGGCGGTGGTTCCAGTGGCTCAGGGGGTGATGGAGGAACCTCTCCCCTCCGACGAACATATGAGCCACCCTCCAACATGCCGCAAGCGCGCGACAGTCGCTCCTTACCCCCAAACACCAGAATCAACGCTACTACCTCACCAGCACCTAAATCTGCATCCGCAGACTCAGTATACACAATCCTAATTAGACTACCAGATGCCGACACCGAAAGACCAACGATCAAAATGATCACCGAAGAGTCTCCACCTTCCAACGCTAGACCACACTTCCGACCAACCAGAGGGGATTCAGAGCTCAACCTCCACCCAGCAGGACACCAAGCGTTGACTAGAAGAACATCTCACATACAAGATGTTAGAATTCCTTTAAACGCCAAGATAATTCCAAAGCAGTTGGCAGGCAAGGGACTAGCGAAACAGCCAAAGCCAAAAAAGAAAACACAAGAAAAAAAGCAGGAGACGAAAGCGGCAAAAACATTGTCGGCTATTCTTCTTTCTTTTATAATCACTTGGACGCCTTACAACATTCTGGTGTTGCTGAAGCCTCTCACAGCGTGTACGAAGTGCATCCCTACCGAATTGTGGTCCTTCTTTTATGCCCTTTGTTACATTAACTCTACGATAAACCCTGTGTGTTACGCTCTGTGTAATGCCACCTTTAGAAGAACGTATGTGCGGATTCTGACGTGCAAGTGGCACAATAGGAATAGGGAAGCAATGACTAGGGGTGTGTACAATTGAATTGTGATGAGCTTGGTTTGATTGAATGATTATGTTTTGCGACGGTGCCAAAATGTAAATTGCCCAATTTTGGTGACCGTTTTGTTTTATTTGTTGTTGAAGTGTGAAACAATGCTGGTAATTGGAGCAGACATCGTGTTGCAATTTCATAGATTTGTAACGAATTAAAGAACTATTATAGATTGTGAAGATAGAAAGTATGTGCCAAAATTTTCAAAATATATTTATATTACCAGCATTGGCGCATTTGAACTGAAAGGAACCTAATTTCAAAATATTCTTCCTAAAAAGTGAACTAAAATGTACTGCTAATAAAACGTGGTATCATCCATATTTAGTGTGTGAAAGTAAAGTTTATTTTGTCCATTGAAACGATTAGTTGTGAATTTTGATTTCGATTAGTGAGTTGACCGTCCCGTCCATACATAGTTATATAATTTGTAGACTTAGATACATTTTATTTCATTTAAATTTTGTTGATTATGGATTTTGTTCGTTTTTTGTGACGTGCCAATTATGCTTCGTTAAAATAAAGCCAGAAAGAAAAACCATTGAATTGGTTTTGACTGGCGTTTCCAGTCACGGACAGAAAACTATTTTGAAACACGTGGGAGATAGAAGGAACAGTTTTAAAGATTCAAACGTTCAGGCATATTATATTAATATTATTTTGAAGCCTGAAAATGACTTATTAAAATTTTTAAGGAAAAAAATGAGTCGCTATCGATATTTACTGCAATCTAATTTACTCAGATTAAGTATTTACGAAGAAGCACGCCACAAAAAACGTGCTACTCTTCTCCTGTTATAAGAAGAAGAATTATTTAATTTTAAATCAAAACTTAAGAGCAAAGATTAAATGCCAAGAGTATATTAAGAGTGATTAGTGTTAGAACAACAGCTGATTATAGCTGTATTAAAAAAAACTGGTAGTTTGTCAAAAAATCTAGTCAGAGGACCGATGTGAAAATGTGAGAACGCCATTTTATTGTGCACCGTGTAAATGGGGCTTTATAGGTATTCGAAAATAAATTTTCTTTTTCTTGCGATTGTACACTCAATAAACATGCTTGGTGCACAGGTGTAACGTTCAAACATAATGCAGATAATGTCATGGGTTTAACTACCCAATATTTGTTTTTAAAGGAGTCGCAGCACTCGAAAGCCACCACACACCCCCGCCCACGCCGCACACCTATCTATTTTGTTGACGGTAGGTACATTACGCGACATTGAATTTCAACTTTCTATTATCTGTAGTTCGGAAATGAAATAGTGTCCATCACTATTCAAATGTGAATTCGAATAGTGCTGTAATAAACTAGCTATGCAAAATTAGTAAGGTGAAAAGTAAAATGAAGTGTCGTATCTCGTGTTTTCGTATCGGACCGCTTTGAAGGTGTAACTCTAGTCAGATATTTCTCTACAGTGTTCTGGATAAGGTTTGAGCTTCTAGGATTAATATCGACGAATTTAGATGAAGAATAATTTCGTTTGCAATCTTTAAAGGTAACTTATTTCATTTTCATCTTTCTTTCGTCGAGTGCTTCAAATCTTTGAAATTCTTGTCCATTGAAAAATGTTTTTTTGGGCCTTTTTATTTTTTTCCTGCGCTTTTATGAAAAGTTTTAGCTGTGAACATTCCTTTTCGTTTTTAGCTTCTAACGCTAACATCATTGCTTTAAAATGTTCCATGTGTTTGTTTTAGATGTAAAAGAGTTGTAATGAGTGAGTCGTAGCACTTGTAAGTTAGAATGTATCAACTTTGTGCATCAATGTATGTCGAACAGTATTAAGAGAGAGTCCTGAGCCTTTTGTCAAAATATTTACTGTGTGTTTCGTAAAGTATTTTATTTAAAGTAAATTTTATAATTATAGAAATTCTGAGCAATACTCAAATCTATTTCTTGTGAGAATACTAAATATTTATTATATGATAATTTTAAGATTTCAAAGATGACCATTTAAAAAAAAATGTTAAGATTTGTTTTTCTTTGTCGTGAGTACCTACCTACTCTGTGATTTCATTCAAGATCAACGTAAGATGTGATCATATCTCGATGTACTATAAAACTCATACAACGATCTTTATCATAAATGTGTCCCTTACTAATTGTATTATTTTACCTCACTCTTCTACGGAAATTTTATGGATATTACGGAATCTATTATTCCTTTTAATGTCGTAATTACTATCACTATTGTGATAACGTTGTGAGAAATGAATAGTGAGTTAAAATGATAATCCAATTTTAATTCATCGCTAATCTTAACAGACAACGTCAAACTCTAATATAATTAAATATGTGTCAGTTAAAGTAGATAAAATGGGATATACTTATTCATTGAATTCTAAATATATGTATGGATTTTAAAATATATAAATCGTAATTGTACATACAACATTCGACATATTAAGTCTATGACATTTGTATCGGCAGTATTACTATGAATAGGAATATGTACCTATGTATTATACAATTAATGTGTGTGTAAGTAAGTACCTACATAAGGTTATGTAACATATACATCAAATCTATGAGTGTTGTACAACGTTCCTTTTGTTGTGAATGAGGTTTTATTAACCTAATTATTAATTATATGTATGTGTAGAAATAGAAAATCTATTATATATCAACGCAATTTACATTTAAGTCCTAGATTTGAATAAAACCAAATTTTATACAAAATGGAGGAGAATTACGCATTTTTCTTATTAAATATTTTCAAATTATTTACGACGTAAACGAAAACAATTGTAAAAGCGTACAGTTCCTTTTAAATAATAAATGACGAAAGAAACTGTTGCCAAAAATGTGCCAAAAAATCGAAAGTAATTTTTATTGAAAATATTAAAATACGTATTGAAATAGATATATTTCACAAACAAAAAACAGTGAAAGAGTGGGGACAGGGCTAAAACAAACAACAAAAACAATTTCAGACAAACAACAAGCAAAATGTTTCAAATATAGTTCCAATTAACATTTAAAAAGATCACCAATCTCATATCCCATATGACACAAAACACAATGAATTTTCATAAGACTTTATGTCTAAAATAATACCTACAGTAAAATATTTTTAAAAATCGAGAGTACTCATGAAAAGAACTTTTTTATGGAACTAACTCTACCTATAATATCGATAATAGCTGCCATTTCATAAAATGCAATATTGCACATTCAAAAAAAGTATGGATATGACGTTTGTCTAAATTTTAAGATATAGTCCCAGCACAAAATACATATATTTATGAGTACACTTAAACTGCGGTTTCCTTGGAGAGCGGTGGCCGCCACTTAAGTGGCGGCCACCGCTCCGGCCGCTCTGGCCGCTGTCATGAAAATGATGGCAGCGGGGTTAGTCTTTACGGTGTCAAAAGTCGCTCTCAAAGAAAACGCACTTACTTTTATAAAATTAAATATCGTTTCAGTGGCGTCATTTGCCGGCAAATTGCGGACGCTATATGACGGCAGTCAGTCTTAGGAAAGTAGATTTACCTCCAAAAATATTTTACACTAATTTTGTTGTTAGACGTTAAATTATTCTACTGATTTAAAAAACACTATGTAAGTACATTAGAATGCGTAATTCTGCCATTATACCTGACAACACTATTTGACTTACAAATACAATTGCAACACAATAATTTCCACTGACCACATTTACTTGAACGAAACATTGTTTTATTTAATAAAAACTGTTTATTCAACAAGAGTTGTAATTATTATTTGCTCCAAAATTATGAATACTTTTTTTGCAATTTTATTTTTTTTATTTAAGGTTTCGTCGACGTTGCTAGCCGAAAAGAAAATATTCAGACAATTGAAAAAGCATGCTAGGACAATGTTGTTGATTTAAAAAAATTAAGAAATAATACTTATATGCTAACCCTTTTTTGTCAAAATCCAGAAAAATATTCCAATATTCTGAATAGAAGCATTAATTAATTGCTGGCATATTAATTTTATAACATATATTTTATGCGACTTTTCAGTAAGATATGATAAGATGATTTTAAAATAAATCATAGAATTACTAACAATTGAGTCCCATATTTTTGTTAAGTTAATTAAATAAATAAATTGTATTTGTAATCACTTGGTAGGTAATAATTCTAATTCCTAAACGTATTGTCAATGCGCACAGTAAAATTAGTTAAATCTTATTTTTGTGGATGTCCCTTAACTTAGATTTCTAGGCCGAATTGTTTTGTAGGTTATCTAGTAGTTAACACTTCATAATTCCGAAAAAGGTGCAATATTAAAATGTCCATTAAAAATAAAAAGAACATTAAAAAAATATTTTTTATTATACAAATTAAGTATCTACTAACAAAAATATAATTATATTCGAGGAAAATAATTTTTAATACGTAAAAGTATGAAGTTACGAAAATAGTAAGAAGCTGACATTGTTGTATTGACGTAACACAATCTATTTTGCTGACAGTACTTAACTGTCGTCATAAAAAATGAGTTGTGATTTTTAATAGTGCACCTTTTTGTTTTACTCCCCTGTGTAAATTATAATAGTTTACAGTACAAAAGTGGGCCCCTGACAGCCCAAACATTCCACCACATCACGTCTTTAATTTGGTGTCCCTAGATTTTCTATACATTATCTATAGAGCGACAACATACTAAGAAAGTGTGAATTGCAAAAATGTCTGGCACGTAAGATTTATTTTTTTCGTATCGAAGTTCTTTTATTTTTTACTATTTTAATTAGAACTTCATTCAAGTTGAGTGATATATAGTCTTTAAATGTTAAACAATCAGTAGCTATTATAAAAACTTTCCAGAGTTTTTCAAGTTTTGTTTTTGTAATGTTGTTATGAACCTATTTGTATGATGTCGCTCTACATTATCTATGGTAGTGATTGTTTTACTGCATGATGTTTTTTAAATAAATGCAAATTCAGCTATCATAGGAGAGTCTTGAAAGACTTCTTGTATATTACTAGATAGTTAAGTACTACATCTCGATGTTAATAATTTTTATATCTCGAATCATAATAGTTTTACAACCTTGCTTTGCGATTAACACTTATTTTGAATTCTTCATATTTAACACCCTTTCATACATATAAGTATAAAATATAATGATTGAGGTAGTACCTTGATAAAATCTAGATAGTGAATTACAAGATTCTAAATTTTTTGCCTATTTTGTATTACAGATATGAACAAAAAAAAAAATCATTAAATATTTAAATGTGAAATCGGATGTGACCTTAAATTAAGTTAGTAACATGTACCATAGTGTCAGTGTTTTACAGTATTAAGAAGCAAGCTCAAGATGTGCTAAAACATGCGTAGTTAACAGACAAGTAGCGGATTTCTTTTGACGTTGCGTAAAATCGTTTTGCGCAACCAAATGATTAATATCTACGAATACCTAGCTAGTAAAATTAATAGTTTTAATATACAGTACGTACGTTTGATATTTTCCCGGACTCAATACGTCGCCCGCCGTGATTAAATTATAATATGAGAACGTTATTTTATGATTAATTTATTTAATGGATGTCTTGTAAATCGTATTATATCTTAATATTCATCATGTTTTTTGTAATATAAGCTGCGATAGGTAACTCAAATATTTTGGAGAGGGAATATAGTTTGTGTGTTTTAATAAATACATTTAATAAGTTTTTCAGGAGTCGTTTAGATAAAGAGAAAATGAAATTAAACTACTGGTGGTAAAAGAAAATAGGTAAATCTTATCTAAAGTTAGTTATTCTGTTTGTCATAATGATTGTTTTGCAATAAAATAAATTATACTGCCATTTGAATAAAATATGAGTATATTAATATTTTAATTTCTAAAAAAATAAAAATGAATTAACTTGATTGAGTACTAAAACTCAATGTAGTCGTACCCCCTTAGTATTTTCTTCGAAACTAATAAAAATGTTTTCAGTTTTATTTCTTATAAAATATTTGAGGTATCTATATTTTAACGAATCCGGTGTTTATTATAAAACATTTTTAGATGTCGATTTTGTAAAATCATTAAAATAATGACAAGGGATTAAAACGAACTGAAATATTTAATTAAAAGTATTGTCATGTAATATTTGTAGTGTTGTAAAATAAAAAAAAAACTAATGGAAAATAAACTCAGCAAATAATTATGTTAGATTCGATGGGATTTTGCATGAAATATGATAGAACAGTATTGAAACATTAAAATATTACGAAAAAATGGAAATATATAATTTGTTACACCGGCTGCTGGTGGATATATTATTAATTACCCTTTATTGTATTTGCAAATTATTTTAACTCTGAATGAGCCAGAGCTTTGAAATGGCAGGAATTTTATTACTTTAATTTTTTAAGGGATTTAACTGTCCCGCTCAATTTGTGTGGCTTACGGCGTCCGGCGACCATAATTCGGCGCCTTTTATTTCGTGAACCAATATAATCGGAAGGTTCAACACAGTTCAGAAAATCGCTCGTATAGACTACAATAGCCTTAACAGAATTCGAACTAGTAGGTAAGTGCTCTCAACGTGGAAAATGTGGATCCATTTTTGTTATCTCCTTGATTAAAACAATCGTGATTCAACTCAGTTTTGTTTTCAAAATGAAATTTTTTTGAACCGTAATAACGATATTGAACTATTAAATAGATGATAACGGTAGGTGTGACTTAAGTAGTTCATTATTGCACAGCGTCAAATTAGCCTGCTAAACGCCGTGCATTAATGCTACTTAAGAGCCTATACTGCCTCAGCTAAAATTCACTCTATTATCTCGCTCGCACGATACTGCTCGCGGACTGAGTGAGAGCGAGACAGGGTGCGGTGCTAGGTGGCAGGCAGCGCCAATAGTTTAGATATTTGGTTTTTACGGTGAAAATAATGGTAATTAAAAAAAAAACATAAAACCTGCTTTATAGTTAGTTCAGTTAGTATACAAAGTTTCATGATTTAATTTGAAGTATTTTTTGAATACCAGCGGTTCACTGTTCGGTTTGGAGGTAGGTAACTTTGGAATTTTTTTCTATCGAGAAAATTTTACGGAATCGTGTTTTCGTCAAACATAAGACCTAACGTTACCACATAATTATTCATTTCAAAATTAATGCTGCAGTATTTTCGACATAACGGAGGATCATGCTAAGCCATTTAAGGTAGTATAGGTCCTTAAGTCACAGGTCATACATCGTATAATATTTTATAACTCGTGTGACCCAAACCCGCATTTAATTCACGTTTTTCTAACTACTCACAGAAAAGCGTGTCTTAATTGCGGGTAGGTTGCACAGTGCTATAAACATATTTCAGTTGCAACATTTCAATTAAATAAAGTGCTAATTACTGGTGTTTGAAATTTCACACGCTAATGGTTCCACGTAATTATTGACACCTTATTTTAACTAAACAAATAACAAGTTTCCAATTTATAGTATGGAGTTTATGACAATAATTATAAAGTTTAATGGGCTTGTAACGCAAACAGCGACGCGAGGACTTTGTTCAAATATTCCGCAGTCGAATCCAATTATTATTTGTGTAGTTCCATTAATATTTGTATTGCTTCAATTTCAAAGTTAACTGGCTCGTTCATTAAGCAGCCCGATTCAAACTTTATGGAGGCTCTGAAGTACGCTACTCACTGCGCAGTACCTCACCCTCACTCTCGCTGACACGTGAATTTGTTACTGCGCAGTAACTCGCCTCATGATCCGAGCCGCCATTAAGTTTGAATCGAGCTGTACCAGGAATGCAATATCATTATTTTTTAGTAATTTAAGTGTTATTTTGTCTATAAGACATGTTGTTTTTATAACCCGACCAAAATACTCTTCGTCGTTCATGTGTCTATGGTAATGTTTGACAGATTTTGTGTGAGTGACGAACGAAATCAAAACATTGCAATTTAAAATTTTAGGATTTATTATTATCAATGTACAAGTTTAGTCATTCACGATGTATTTATTAATAAAGAAATAAATAAATGTGGTTTTTTGTAAGTTATTTTAAAAATTAATCGATGTTTTTGTATAACCAAAGACAATAAAAATTTAACTAAAAAAAATGTTGTGTTTGTTATTTTGTATGTGTGGGTTTTGTTGTATATATTTTTTTTAGTTTAATTAAACATTTCAAACTAAAATATTAAAATATATAAAATGTTATGTTATTTTCATACTGAATTAATGATTTTTTTTTTTTGTATTTTTAAATATTATTACGCTGTTTTATTCCTACTAGTACTACTAGTTAATTAGCATAACATGTAAGTACAGACGCCAGCACATCAAGCTACTACAAATTCATTTAATAGATTTTCAACTTTATCGCTAAAGCATTAGATTCAATGTTGATTGGGAAAATTTGATAGTAGCTTGATGTATACTGGCTGTCTGTAATCTATGAATTCCATCTGCAAACTACATTTCGTCTAAACTGATTTAAATTGAATATTGGCCTGCACGCCTAGCCAGGTCCAAACAGATTAAATTGTAATTGGTCGTGAGTTAGCAGACCTACCAAACTGATTGCTTTGCTGAGTCTTAGTGCCTATAGGTATCCAGTATCCAATTGACTTTAGGTACAGACAGCGTTAAAATTGCTTACCCATAGGGACAAACAGACAGTTCAAAATGATCTGCGGGGTAATTGTGAACACAATAACAGTACCAATGGCTTTCATTGAGATAGTTAAACAACATTCATTGCATTATTTACGTTGTTTAGTGGACAAATTTTTCAAACACATGAAGCAATATGCTTCAAAATAGTTGAGATTGTGATTGATCGTGTGTTACGCAATTAGGCTGCTCAACAAATAAGGGCTGATTTTTCAGTCGTCAGATTACTTTTATCTGAGGAATAAATATGTTATACGGGTTATTTGTAAAACAACCTCTTAAGAGGTCATTGTACTCATCATTATGAACAACTTTTACTATGGGACCAAACATGAATTCGCGAAAAAAAAATCAGCTGTTCCCTACATTTATGTTCGTGTAACTCGTCAAAATGTAGGGAACAGCTGATTTTCTTTCGCGATTTCAGTTTTGGTCCCATAGTAAAAGTTGTTCGTAATGATGAATACAATGACCTCTTAAGAGGTTGCTGGTGTTTTCAAATAACCCTGTATAATTATAATATTTTATAAGTTTGACTGCTTTGTTATAGAACATTATGTCAAACCGCTTTATTTACTTTAAAGATAAAAGTTATCTGACGATTGATTAATCAGCCCTAAGTAATTTAAACTGTCACTAACAATGGACAATATTACAAAACAAGGTTTTTCTATAAATCGGGGTTAAACCACCGAGCCAGTTATTGAATTAAGAACCTAACTGTTATAGAAATGCAGTTCTTTATACAAAAATGATAGCTTAGTTCGATGCTAAGTTGTCATTTTAGTATTAAAAACTTTGTTTAAATCGAAATAATGTTCCAAATACAATGAATACTGGCCCAAATGTTTAGGCTAGAACTAAAGTTAGATTTTGTGGTGTAATAAGACGGTAACTGTTTATTAATGAACACAGTACATGGTAACTGTTATTAAAACAAGGTTTATCCAATTGAGTTAGGTTAATTTTCTTTTCCGAACCCAATTACGAGTACCTATATATCACTAGTTTTGGCATACTGGAAGTAGACTAGCCTATCTACGAGTATCTCTGGTTTTACCGTCCCAATAATCTATATCAGTAGCGATTTGTATGATTAATTATTATTACTGGCAGTTATAATTACTGGCTACCATCAGTACCGATCTGTCTTTAACTAAAAATAGGATATTGGGTTCGGCCATTAGTCTTTTGTTTTGATAATTTTAAATGATGTGTCTGTGCATATATAGGGTGGCCAAAATGTCGTGAATCAAACGAAACAGGAAGCTAAAGGAGGTCATTTCCAATAAAAAATCTTTCTACAGCATAGCCATAATTCAATTGCCCTAAAAGTTATGAATATTTTACAATTAGATTAAATTATAAAAAAATGTGATATTATGAAATATAGCAAACGGTGTTGTATTATTACTAGATAATGTATCAGCACAACAAAAGTTCTATTGCGGCTCTGGGTACCAAATTTCAAGAGCAATTAAATTTTTTCCAAAAAAATTTAAGCATTACCAAAAATTATTTGGAAATGACATCCTTTATCTCCCTATTTCGTTTGATCCACGACTTTTTGACCACCTGTATTTTTGATGCTGACTTTACTGTAACTGAAGTTCGTCTAGAACCTCATAGATCCAATAAAGTATATTAGGTTTACAGAGATTAGTGAAGAGAAATGGACTGCACTTCAGTTTCATGTCGAACAACGTTGTCTTCATGTTAACTCGTTTCCCTAACAGTATTGATTTTATGATGGGTAGGTATCAAGGTAGGTACGGTGGGCCGCACGTACTAGTAGGCGTATAAGCTGGCAACTTTTTCTATTGAGGCTACGTACTACGCTAGACCAGCTCAAGGTCATAATGTTACCACTGGCGTGCGGCCTACTGTACGTTGGAGAATAACTTAGGCTAGTACGAAGCGACACGCGCTTTACTTGTAGGAACCAAGTGTACAAACATAAGTGATCACTTAAGTGCCTAGTCATTGAACGCTACTGCTGAGGCCTAGAGCTTGAGGTCCTAGGTTCGATTCCCGGGTCGGGCAAAGTGTTATTGAATCTTTCCATCTGGAATATTTCATTAGCACCCCGGAATCTGGATTTGTGGCAGTCCCGGTTGATGGCAATTAGGCTCACCCCATATTGCATGGGACCCAAACGTAACTGGCAGAATGCGGGTGTACTATAGGTACACCTCTGCCTAACCCTTCGGGTAATACATGCGTGTTGTTATGTTATGATATTTATGTTATTTTATGATACTTATGTTATTTTGTGATACTTATGTTGTTTTATGATACTTATGTTATTTTATGATATTTAGTGATATTTTTATGATATTTATATGTTATTTGCACAATTTATAAAATGGTATTTTAGGGGTTTTCTGTTCGGGTGTTGCGGTGTACACTTACATTATGTCCCTACAGTAATAACAAGATAAACAGTTTGGCAAAACATCGACGCGCAACCTGCAGTGCTATTCTGTAAAAATCTCACCGTGAAAACTAAGGTGAAGTGAGCAGTCATTCCACCTGATATTAGGGATTCCCTCCATTGATAGTTCACTTCACCTATGTTATCACGGTGAGACTTTTACAGAATCGATTGGCTGTTCCCATTGATTCAGTACCTATGTGATTCTGGACAAAAAGAGTCAGCTTTCATACCAAAGTGCAATACCTACGCGGTCGAAATGCATGGAACAGCAATTTTTTTTTAATAACCTTAAAAATATTTCAACATGGGGGGGTCCAATGTACTGAACCTATAGAGGTATGAGGAACAGGGTGTAAAGTTCACTCATCCTCCATAGAAAAGGGAGGATCCTTCGACCAGACGCATGTTGTCTGGCGGGCAGCTACCCGATGATTCATGTCGGGCCGTTGTATAGGTATATGCTAGCTGCACGGTAAACTCTGCTTGCGAGATGCAGGATTTTGCGTGACGTCAGTATGAGGCGTTGTAGATACCGCTACAAATCCATGGTATCAGGTTGTGCGTCCTTGCCCTGCCATCCTGTATACATAGCGATTCTAACTTTGATAATTGCGTAATCGAAGACACGTGTTAAAGCAATATATTATGTATCCAGCTATATAATAAACGTACCTATATGTTGAGATCCTTCCTCTAAATTACATTTAGCATGAAAATTTAATCGTATCGTTATTAGATCGAATCGGTACGAGGACTGCGCGGATGTGATCACCGGGGCATATTATCAAGATTGCCCGTAAGTATCTCGGTGAGGGGATGCGTGGCCTGGGGAAACTTAATGGCTGTAAATTATGTGGTACTAGGTAAGTAGATATATGAGAAGGTTGTATGTACTACTTATATAAGGTGATGAATTCAGCGAAGGAATTTTTCTTCAGTTATCTAACAACTGAAACAAAAACAGCCGCACAGGTCGATTAAACAGAAGGACATTCTCAGCGATAAACAAATGTCAAAAACTTGTCAAAATGTATGGAAATTAGAGGGTTTTTTGACAGATTGAGACTGAGATCAGACTGTGAACGTTCTTAAAATTACGAGAATTGCCCCTCAGGTTCTAGACCCAAAGTGTGTTGTAGGGGAGGGCGGGGTTGAAAGTGTTGATTTTGAAAAATCCCTAGATAAATCGAGAAAGACGAATTCTATGGTTAACCATAGAAATACTTAGGTGAAATTTAATGTAGATTTTAAGTTTATACCCAGGTTTAGCGCTTCTTGAACAGTTTTATATATAGAATTATATTTTTAGACAGTGGTCGTAAGGCACTACTGACCCCTCGCTGGGGCAAATTGTGCCTCAGCTGGGGTCAGTTGTGCCATTCATAATACTCGGTCATTTACACGGAGGGGCAATTCTCGTAATTTTAAGAACGTTCACAGTCTGGTCTTAGTCTCAATCTGTCTACTTCCCCTACATTTTAGACAAGTTTTTGACATAGATTGTTGCTGAGATGAGATTGCGACTAGATTTTTAACGTTTTCAATTACGAGAATTAGCCTTCAGATCTTCGCTAAATAATAACAGCCACACACGTCGATCGATTAGGTTAAGCTACGCTTGCCGCGGTTGGTCTGTGGATGGGTGACCATCTTTACATACCGAGACCCCTCCGTGCCTCGGAAAGCACGTTAAGCCGTTGGTCCCGGCTGTCATTTGTGGATTTTTGACAGTCGTTACTAGTCAGAAGCCTGAAAGTCTGACAATCAGTCTTACCAAGGGGTATCGTATTACCCAGTAACTGGGTTGTGGAGGTCAGATAGGCAGTCGCTCTATGTAAAATACTGGTATTCAGCTGCATCCGGTTAGACTGGAAGCCGACCCCAACATAGTTGGGGAAAGGCTAGGCAGATGATGAGCCTGCAGATCTTCGTCTGTATATAGTGGTGTTATTTAGGTACGTACATTTAAAAGGCTGTGACAGCAAAACAATAACGGAGAATGGTCTACGAGAAGCTGCTACGACTTCCTTGATGATCTGAAATTTAAATTACAGTGGGAATCGATTATTCGTGTGATGGCAGTGGGCTGGCCAAGTTTGTCGAAGGACCGATGGCCGGTGGAGCGGATGAGTCCTAAAGCCCGGTTTCCACCGCGAACGGAACGGACCCATTAATGACTTCGTTAACCTCGCAAACGCAAACTGTTCCACCGTTGGTGGAAATACAAGTACCTATGCAGTTTGCGTTTGCGAACCGCGGTGGAAACCGGGCTTAACGGGCAATTCTCCTAATTTTGAGAACGTTCAGTCTGTAGGCCAATTCTGCTAATTTAAAACGTTCAAAATCTAGTCGCAGTCTCATCTCGGCGACAAACAAATGTCAAAAACTTGTCAATATGTAGGGAAATTTGAAGTATTTTTGACAGATTGAGACTGAGATCAGACTGTGAATGTTCTTAAAAATTACGAGAATTGCCCCTCTGATCTCAGTCTCAATCTGTCAAAAATACCTCTAATTTCCCTACATTTTTAGCAAGTTTTTGACATTGATTATAAATTATCACTGAGATGAGATTGCGACTAGATTTTGAACGATTTTAATTACGGAAATTAGCATTCTGGTGTGGAGATCGCATATCGGCAAGCGTAGAGTGCGACGCCCCCAGCTAGATGGACCGACGACTTAAAAAGGTGGCTGGGACAGACTCGATGCGGAAGGCACAGAACAGGATGTTGTGGACTGTGACAGGCTGAGTTCATTGATTGATTCATCTGATAAAACGGTTTTTGAAACAACACTGCCTTTATTATAATATATGATCTGATATAAGCCGTATTTTATCCAAAATCAGACTATTCTCTTACGAAAAAACCGGCATTTCTTATCCCTTACGTAATTTCGATCCCTCACCCAAATAACAAAGGCTACTTTAAAAAAACTAATCTACTCCGAACTCGGAATAGGCATCTAGAGCTGTGCGCGGGATAAATCTATGTATGGAGCCGGGATATATACGGCTGAAACTTGGCTCCTTACATGTCGGAATTATATGCCTATGTCTGCTGGTAAAGGGGAACTTCCTTTGGAGCGGAATGATACGAGAATGTGAGAGTTTCGTAATTAAGTGGTTAAGTAAATAGGTTTGTTTTTAAGTGACTGGTAAGTATGATTGCCAACCCAGTCCAGTTTAAGTGCTCATACATTTCAGTGACATGCGTCAACGGGAGAGGCAAGTGCTGTGCAGACGTCAACGAGTGTCGGCGGCAGTGATATGTCATATGTATTGTATATTATGTCACGGCTAATGACCGAAGTGCGGCTACACCTAGTTTTAGCCGGGTACAGCTAGGTGCAGCCGGCCACATGCGGTTCGTGTGTACTTCGGGTGACATCGGTTGCATGGTTGCGGTCAGTCGATAGGCGACGTAGGATGCAAGAGCGATCGAAGGGCACCCCGAGGTTAGGTTTGGTTAGGTTACTTTAAACCCTTTACACAGAAATAGCTCCATCGACGTACGATGCACCTAGTTATACCCGGCTAATCTTAAGTTTATGTTCACACCCACCTTTAGCCGTAACATATATACTTACACAATAAAGAAAGAAAGAAAGAAAGAAAAAGTATTTATTGCAACTCGTACAATACACACTTATACAGTATGGAAACCATATGTATGCAATAAATTATTCCACATACTTGTTATCGCCTTTTCTGACGATATATACAAAAAATGAACGAAATCGGTCGCGAAAAAAAATCAGCTGTTCCCTACATTTTATTGAGTTATCCGAACATAAATGTAGGGAACAGATGACTTTTTTCGCGACCGATTTCACAAGTATGTTGTATAATTTATTGCCTATAAGTGGTTTCTCTATTGTATACTGAGTGACAATTATCATGCTTGGCAGATGGATTGGCATCGCAGTGAGTATGTTTGTTTTATTAAACATACAAGGGTTGCTTATTCATTGCCAGTAATCACAGGCTAGCAATGTTGTCAATAATCTAGCATAATTACAAATACTTACTGGGGAGCTATTCTCTAAGGATACAGCCTTGCGGACAGCGCTGTCGCAACTGTCAAACCCACCGCGACAGCGCTGCGACAGCGCTGCCCGCAAGGCTGTATCCGTAGAGAATAGTATGGCTGATCTTCACCATCATCTGCCTAGCCCTTTTCCAACTATGTTGTGGTCAGCTTCCAGTCTAACCGGATGCAGCTGAATACCAGTATTTTACATGGAGCGATTGCATGCACATATACCTCGCATAATGAAAAATATGTATGTTGTACTTTAATTATCCAAACGCATTTTTATACGTAAATAATTCAAAATTCAATATTATTCCCCACGAGAACAATCAAAATACAGACTGCATACGAAATTACACAGATAAAAACACAAATGGTAAAGGTAATGTATATATTCAGCCTATACGAGGATCGGGACAAAAATTAAAACAATATTGTGCCGTTTCACAAAACGCTGAATTGGCGATATGTTAATAGAAAATGTTGATAAAATAAACAGAGAGTGGAAATCGTGTTATTGCTATGAGAGACACGTCCCACTACGTGTTTGATTTTCGGACATATTCGCAAATTGTGCTGTTACATTGCGGATATAAAGGCTGTATGGAATCTGGCCTTTGCGTATCGTATTTGTGTTTATCTGTGGCTTGTCGAGTTTTTGTGAGCAGCCATTGGAAAATGCAATGTTGTTTACTGTGTTTTTATTTATTTTTAATTAACTTGTAGATTCTCGACTGTGAGTGTATATGGGTATACGCGGAAAACGAATGAATGAGAAAAGTCTTTTTATATCTAACTAAATGTATAATAGGTTAATGAATCCTTTACTGGTATCTAAAACAAAAGTAATTTAAGTACTTACGTCACTTTCTCCCAAAGTTGGAGTTCCTCGCTCACTTCTGACAATTTTATTTTAAAGTTGGTAATCCATTGAAGACATCGAGGCCTTTTCCGCGATCACCTGCTTCCGTCTCTTTGAAATTGGAGTCGAAAGTTTGAAAAGTACTTCATATGAGAATGGCAGGATATTAAGAAATGGAACGATATAGACGAGCAACTGTTTTTTTTTTTCGTTAGACTACACTGTTCCACTGCTAAGCAAAGGCCTTTCCCAAATCCTTCCAGGAACCCATTTCCTGCGTCACCTCGAACCAGCCGATCGATTCTGTAAAAATCTCACCGTGAAAAATTAGGTGAAGTGAGCTTAGAGTGAGCGGTCAAGAGTATCAATCCCTAGCATCAGGGTGATACTGACAGCTCACTCCATGCTCACTTCACCTAAGTTTTCACGGTGAGATGGTTACAGAATCGCACTGCACTCGCGGTACGCGTCCAGGTTATCTCACCATCTCTTTCTAGGCCGGCCTCCCATCCACCATATCATCATTAATTATGGCCGTCCATCTTCAGGCATCCATTGTGTGGAGAATTTTGTCCAGCGGTCAACAAGCATGCGGATGATGTGACCAGCCCAATCCCATTTAAGCCTGGCAGTCTTCTTTCTTGCATCCAGTATGCCAGTTTTCAGTTACTCTTTTCAGTTTTTTTGTTTCTTTTTTAATTTTTATGATTATAAGAAATTATTGCTCTTACTTTTCACCTTGTGGACTGGCGGTTCTATTACTGGCACCGAATTGCGTAATTTCTAAAACGAATTAAATTTCATTTATTAGGTACACCTAAGTATTGCTTATATTAACTATGGACTTGAGGCTCCGAAATATATTGCAATATAATGTTCTAAAAAAGTATGCATAATAATTATGATCATTACATTGTTCTCTATTAACTCCTATCCATTTGTATGTCAGTCCCAGTCTATGGAGAAACGAGTAAAATCATAACTATTAACTATATTAATAAGACCGTAATTTAGCATATTATAAAGCAAATAAAATATATTCTAATCCATTGCAAAATCAGCAACTAATAATCGCCTTAAAGTGGCACATACGCAGCCCGTCTGCATTTGAAGGAAAACATTTAATTCCCGATGGAACGTCCCCTGAAAGTCCTTTACGTTGTCATATGTCGGGCGAGCTGGAGTGCCTCCATGTTTTATTTTTAAACACCTTCTATCTACGTGGCGTTTCACATCGGGTGGTCGGGTGTTTGTGAAAAATGTCACTCTTTTGTTATCGGCTGCCTATCTTTGGTGATCGTAGATTTTATACGCTCAAAAAGTATAGAAAATAGTACATTATTATACCTACGTGTGACTTAAGTAGTTGCGCTCGGGTGCTTAACGCCGGTCACGTTTTTCTGTGTATAAGGCACAGAAAAGCGTGACTTAATTACGCTTTTAGGTCTAACGAGCTATAAAATAATATACGATACGTGTGACTTAATTAGTCTAATAATGTACGGAGTTATGCACCAAGATATGTAACGTCATTCTACTATTTTGTTTGATGGACATTCCCCAGAAGCCTATTTTCAAGTTGCCAGTTAATAACAGAACAGTCTTTACGGAAAATGCAGAAGTGAGTTTGAAAAACGAACAGCAGAACGGCATTTTAAAATTCGACTAAGGTGCGAGCCATAATTATCGTCCTCCAGATTTCACGTTTACCGTCATGGGCTCTCGGCTCAATTCAACGTCCACTTCCCGCTATTTGGGGCGTACCGCTTCTTTTTTTTTTTAATGCTCGAATTATGGTTTTTACACTAAGTGTTTTCTTTGAAAAATAATTTAATGGATTTTTTTATAATGTGTTTAAAGTGTTTTATGGTGGTGTTTTAGCATTTCATGAATGATCCACACCTTAAAATAGCAGTTAATAAATCTTTTTTTTTGGGTTTTTTTTTAAATAAATAAAAGTCTATGCAATAGTTCTTTTTAATAAGAAATATTTTAATAAAAACTTAAAAAAAAAAACTTTAATCTGTCCTACTGCAAGTTTTACAAAATGTCACTTAGATCAATTAGCCTTTCAACCGTCGATATGGTAAATAGTTTTAAATTGATTCGTAGCTCACAGACAGTTTAATTATACCAAGCTTAATTAATGAATAATTAAACGGTTTCGTATTGTACGATAAATCTGAACTTGTAGTATTTATATCAATTAATGTAAATTGAACACAAACACACATGCATAGATCTAAATTAACTAAACATTGGTATTTGCGCTCAATTCTATTTAGGTACGCTAATTTAATCAGAGAAAACTTGTTAACAAGATTGTCAAATTATTACGAAGGTGCCTTTAATATGTATAAAAGGCTGTTTTGTGTCTTAAGGAGCTAACAACGGTATCTCAGTTATGAAACTAGGTACTAACTAAGTTGTGACAAATTCGCGGGCACTTCTCATATACTTACCAAGAGTAATTTTAATAGGCGTATTAAAACGCAGACTAGCTGGGAACGTCTATTAAATAAGCATGGAATGGGCAACTAGCTTCATCTTTCTAATTGACCAACCCCTTGACAATTCAAAAGTGCCTGTAACTGTTTTTTGAAATAAATGCTTTGAGTGTTTTTTTTTTCAAATGCAAATGGAGCTCTGTTTGGATAGGCACATGATACCAACACTATGTTAAAAAAAACGTTATCTTGAACCAATTTAAAATTGGTATATATTTTATTTACTGTATGTGGAAGAGAGAATATATGTAGAAGAGATATCGTGTCGGTCGTCCGGCGCGGCGATATGGGCAGTCGACACTGTTGCCATCCCGGGCAAAACCTGGATGAAGCTTGCACAAGAGCGTGGGAATTGGCACAACAGAGGCTTATTCCCAGCGGTGGGTGAAGCAGTGGGTGTGGATGACGATGATGATGGTGTGGAAACTACAGAATTTCTTTTAAAAGTAAGGTTATTTTAATGACAACTGTTATAATAATAATAATAAATTTATTTCAGATTATAAATCCATGATTATTGTGTTAGTAAAAACACAAAATTGAAACGATTGATACCTACGTGTGCAGCCGTATCCAATGATCCAGCATGGGGCTGTCCCACCTATCACGCAATACAATCAGGATGCTGTGGGAGCTAGCACGCATTCTACCGAGAATAGAAGCGCTCCGTTTCCGTGTACTGGCATGAAAACCATCAACCCTGGCCTCGGTGAACATCCCGGAAGCGCTACAAAAGCGTGGAAGACCCAACAGCATCCCGTCGTCGTCATCGTTATAGCCGTGTCTAAATAATAATAATAATAATAAATATTTATTCCTTAAAAGGGTATTTGTACTAAGTACATATTACAGTAAATTAATTAAGCGTAGAACTTATACTAACAAATATTAGCAGGGGTGAACTATTGTTCTCCTAGCTAGGTAGCTGAGCAACCTGTATTAAGGAGAAACAGATTGCCTCCCCAAATAAAGGTCATAGAAAATAATAATTATTATTATAAATTGATCATAGTGCTACGTGGTGTCTCCCAAAACAAGTCGTTAGTTAACTTACGAGTACACACATTCGCAACGTTTTCTGAAGGAATAACTCTGTTTAAAATTCATACTTTAGATGGTTACAGGTTCGAAAGATAAAAAAGAAAAAATAATAATAATAATAATAAGCCCCCTAAACAACCACACGTCCTGATTGACCATCTAATCACTTGGGGGGCGGACACACGAATGAGAAATTACTGGCGTGGCTAACGTGGCTCTGGAAACCCATTTAAAATGGAGACTAGATCAAAGAAATTACGTATAGGACCGCTACCCGAGGGCAATCGTCGGGGCGCACCTGGGGCCGATGCTGGGTGTCTCAGCATGCGACCCATCGGCGGTGGGGGACTGAGCAGGCGGGTTCTCCCCGATAAAAATACTACAGCCGAACTGACAGACAGACTAGACAATAGCGATGACAGTAGAGCAGTTACATCCGCCTTGGATGTTTCGCAGGCGGCGTCAGCTACTCAGCCTGCGACCACCAAAGCGGGAAAACCCCGAGTGCGCATGAAATGGACTGAAGATATGAACACATTCATCATGCGCACTTACTATCACATTACGAAACTTGAAGAGGACAGAACTATGTACTGTACACAATTATTGGATAAATTTAAATTACAATATCCAGAAATTAATGTAACAGAACAAAGAATAGCTGACCAAAGACGGGTTATTATCAGAAACAAGCTTTTATCAGACGATACTTTAAATAGAATTAGATTTGAAGTAAGAGAACAACTAAAAATTGAAGAAGAAAGTATAAATCTCAGACAACCAACAAACACCTTACAGCTAACCCAATCGCTTACAGCATTTTCCTTAGAACACGACACTAGATCAAGAACTGAATATTTTTCTACAGAACCAACCACACCCACACAGCACAGCAATCAATCTACTACAGATAATGTCACATTAACACAAACACAGAATAATATTGAGTTTGACCCTTCCATAGTAGAATCATTAAGTAACGAATTAGAAGCAAATATGTCAAAATACAACGGAATGGATCCTGCGTGTAGACCTTTATTACCAAAAATTAGACCATCTCGCCAACTGACGGATATCGTTAGTATGTTTAATAAAAAAGTTATTCCTCCCAAACTATCAACCCTAGAACACTTAAGCGACACGCACTCTTTAATCTATTCTGTAGCTATTACAGTTGCAATTCACTTTACACTAAAAATAAATGTAGATAGAACTAATAGTAATAATAGAGTAATAAACGACTCACCATGGCAAAAAAGATTAAAAACGGACATAGATCAGCTAAGAAAAGACATTAACAGACTAACACAATATAAAAATGGCAACACATCAAGAAAACTGAAAAAAAAGTCAAACTGATTATTAAAAATACTAAACAACATAGTTCACATGAAAACTTTAATAAGAGAATAGAAGATCACTTAGATACATTAAAACAAAAACTTTTAGTGAAGAGTCATAGACTAGCACGATACAAAAAAGCCAAAGAAAGAAAGGACAACAATAGATTATTTAAATCAAATGAGAAACAATTTTATAGAAAACTTAAAGGCAACAATACGACAATCCTTAACCCTCCATCTCAAGAGTCTTTAAAAGAGTTCTGGCAAGGCATCTGGTCAGACAGCACTGAACATAACAAAGAAGCTGGATGGATACAAAAAGAAATAGCCCGATCAGAAACAATAGACGAAATGCCGTTTGAAGATATAGATGCTCTTGAAATAAATACAATTATAAATAAAACGCATAACTGGAAAGCAGCAGGAATAGATGGTATACACAATTTTTGGATAAAAAGACTTGATTCACTTCACAGCACGTTAGCAGAACAAATAAATGACATCTTAAAAGGCAACCAAAATATTCCAGAATTTTTGACTAAGGGAATCACATATATGATCCCAAAATCAAGTAGAACCCAGGATCCTTCACAGTATAGACCAATCACTTGCCTACCGACCTTTTATAAAATCATAACGTCATGTATAACTAACAAAATTATTAAACACACTGAGCAATACAATATCTTGACTGAAGAGCAAAAAGGATGTAGGCGCGGTCATATGGGGTGCAAAGAGCAATTAATTATCGATTCCACTATTTTAAAATACGTTCAGAGATCTAGAAAGAACGTATACATAGCATACATAGATTACAAGAAGGCATTCGACAGCGTTCCTCATTCATGGTTGATCGAAGTATTAAATATTTATAAAATTAATCCATTAATTATAAACTTTCTTAAGAATACAATGGGATCCTGGAAAACTACACTAAAATTACACACTAAAACAACAAACTTATCCGTAGACGAAATAGCGATTAAAAAGGGTATTTTCCAAGGGGACTCATTAAGCCCTCTATGGTTTTGTCTAGCCCTGAATCCACTCTCCCGAGCATTAATCGAATCGGAATTAGGTTTTGATATTAAGAACGGTAGATCAATATTACACCAAATTACACACTTACTATATATGGATGACTTAAAACTATATGCTAATAAAAAAACAGATTTACACGATTTACTAAACATAACAACAACATTTTCAAAAGACATAAGAATGGATTTTGGACTAGATAAATGCCGGAAACTAAATATAGAGAAAGGTAAGATTATAGAAGGAAACTACTCAACAGACACCGAAGAAGTAATAGAAGCGATGAAAAACGAAGAACTATATAAATATTTAGGTTACAATCAAGCACGATTGTTAGAACATACGATTATCAAGGATAAACTTAAAAAAGAATACAATAGTAGAATACATTTGTTATGCAAAATGCATCTATCTAGTAAAAACCTATTTAAATCCATAAATACATACGCAATTCCTATACTTACTTATTCTTTCGGTGTAATAAAATGGTCTAACACAGAATTACATGCTCTCGAAGTAAAAACAAGAACCACACTGACACAACATAGATATCACCATCCCAAATCAGCAATAGAAAGAGTTATAATGTCCAGAAAAGAAGGTGGCAGGGGACTAATCGAAATATCACATCTCCATAAAAGACAAGTCATAAATTTAAAACAATTTTTCTCGCGGAAGAAAAACAACAGTCAATTACACAAAACAATTATAGAGATAGACAAAAAATACACACCATTGAACTTTAGCGATGATAGCAATATTGATACAGTAGATAAAGCGAGACATATAGAAGAAATACACAGTAAATGGAGGCAAAAAGAACTACATGGAAGACATCCCAACGATTTATACCAAACATACATAGATAAAGAGGCTTCCAACAAATGGCTAGAGTTAAGTGAGCTGTTCCCTGAAACAGAAGGGTTTATGTTAGCTATTCAAGATCAAGTCATCAATACGAAAAATTATAGAAAATACATTTTAAAAGATAGTACAGTGAGAAATGATTTATGCAGAAAATATCACAGCAAACCTGAAACAATACAACATATCACAGGAGCTTGTATCACACTAACCCAAAACGACTATACGCATAGACATAATCAACTTGTCAATATCATACATCAAAAACTCGCAACTAAACTTAAACTGATGCAGGATCCCTACACACCATATTACAAGTACACGCCTAGAGCTGTATTAGAAAACCAATTCTACAAAATATATTATGACCGCACTATAATTACAGACCACACCATATATAACAACAGACCTGATATAACACTAATTGATAAAGTAAGTAAACACACTTTTATAATAGATATAGCAGTCCCAAATACTAATAACCTTCAAAAAACTATCACAGAAAAAAATAGGAAGTATACAGAATTACAAGAGGAAATTACCAGAGTTTGGAAAATGACTAGAGTTACTATAGTCCCAATAGTAATATCAACAACAGGTGTTATCCCGAAACAAATATTCAATAGTTTTAATGCATTAAATCTATCTAAGTACACATACATAACACTACAAAAAGCTGCCATATTAAACACTTGCCGCATAGTAAGAAAATTTTTACAACTAGACTTGGATAATAATTTCACTGCAGTACAGAGCAATTTACATTCTCAAAATAATAACTAGAATTTCACCTTGGTTCACACCCGTGAGATTCTGAAAATACCAGGTACTTACTAACCTGAGAAAATTAAATTTAAAAACCATAATAATAATAATAAAAATAATTAAGTAATGGTAAAAATCAGTTTGTTTTGAGAGGGACGTGATTGAGTATGAGTGAGTGTTTGATTTCTGTGTACTGAGTGTTTGGTGTTAGTGAGAGTGGGTGTTTATGTGCGTGTGCGTGTGTGAGGGTACGTGTGTGAGTGTGTGGGTGTTTGCGAAATTACTATTGGGTTATTAAACGGTTATGTTGTGCCAAAAACGAGAAGTTATGAGAGTGTTTTTAAATAAAAAAGAATATCCCGGAATGTGTGTGGGGCACAAATACCGAAGTGATGATTTAAATAAAATTGTATTTTCTGTGCTCAGAAACGATCCTGCCAATCCCGGATTATCTGGCGCGCCTCACCGCCGCGGTAATTAACTTACCTGGCGAGTGTCGATCGCAATCTGGTGCAATTTGTCACCGACGACAATTGGGGCGCGCACCTTAAACTTTGAGAGTGATTGATAGCGATCCCGGAAGTTTGGGTTTCAATTTTAATATTTTTTTGAGATTCTTAATGGTCCATGGATTTATGATTGATGCTGATTTTAATAACACGGAAAAGAAATTCTTTCTAATGGACGCATCTGAAACTGCGGCGTCAGTTTCTGTTTTTTTTTTTATAATTTTATCTACTTATTTGTTGTCTGCAAATGTCATACTTGTGTACTTACATTTAATGTTCGTATGTAATGTTATACGTTTGATTCAATCAATCAATTAAGTCTATCGCAGTCCACTGCTGGTCGTAGGCCTGCCACAACACTCTGTCCTCTGCCTTCCGCATCCAGTCTGTCACAAGGGCGTCGGTCCTTCCAGTTGGGCGATTCCCACACTACGCTTGCCGATTCGTGGCCTCCATTCCAGGACTCGTTTGCTCCACCAGCTATCGGTTCTTCGACAAACATTGCCAGTTCCCTGCCGCTTCAGTTTGCATAATCTGCCAAGTTATTACAGTATACCAATCGCAACTTTTGACTTGCGTTTTGCTTATCTAGAGCATATTAACGTGTTATCCAGTAACTGAGTTGTAGAAGTCAGATAAGCAGTAGTTTCATGTAATACCCGGTTAGACTGGAAGCCAACCCCAATATAATTGGGAAATAGCTAGGCAGATGATGATAAGCAGGTCCACATATCGGTTTCGTATATCATTAAGGCTAACGCTTCTATTAATGATATTTGTCAATCAAATACTTTATTTGTGTTTACCTGTTAAACTGTTGGACTATTATTTGCAAAGATTATTATTTTGGTGCAAAATCTATTAACATTGGAAAATTCACGGTGCATTTACTAGCTAACAAAATTACGCTGATGAAATTGCTGCGGAATATGTATAAATATTGGAACTAAAATTAATTTTGAATGTGGAAACATGAAATTGGAAACTATGTTATAATAATGTTCTCCTAGGCTTTCATCGCGTTATTAATAAAATACAAAATGGCGACGAAAATTGTTGGCGCCCAACGTGGGACCATCAAAATTATTGATTGATGACAAGGTCAATAGAACATAGTGTTTAGTCACACATATGAAGATAACTCTCTATCGCATACAATATTTTTAACTACTTGCAAGAACAAAGTATCTATAACAGTAAATAATGTTAAAGATATGAAAATAATAATAAGAATTAGATTGGCGCCCAGCGTGGGGCTGTTGAGTTATTAGACTATAGAGAGCACAGCATTCCTGAAACTATAAGCAAAAGTAGGAATGCGGTTCTCTATATATCCATTTTTATAGATAAAATTTTTAATCCCTTGTAAGTTAAACGAGAGCAACCCTTTACACGGTTCAATTCTAATCTGGAATGTTACAGAGAAGAGAAAAAGCCGGAAATCGAATTCAGAACCAAATTAAAGCAGTAAAATCAAAAGTCAAGTCAAGTAAAAATAATTAAAATACTTGAAGACAATCTTCAGGTAAAGTTGTGGAATCTCATTTTAAAGTGAGTGAATATGATTGGCAAATATCTGGCAGATAGTTGCGATGTTTGGAAGTGCCAGGGGGTGAGGGGGCGGGGGTGGTTTTAATTGCTTTTTCAATTAACGCCATCGGAGGGTCTCTTGGGATCCTATTCGTGAAGGCGTAATGGACTGTTCAAAGAAGAGTTGTAGTAGATGGGACAGTTTTTATTGGTGACTTGGAAATCTCGATGTTGTTCAAAACTGATGTTGATTTGGTTTTAAACATCGATTGTCTTCTCTATACAAATGAATCGGTTTCTACGGGTGATAGTTGAAGGGTAACAGAAATCTATAGCTACTTAATAGCCATTTTTCTACCTTCTGACTTAGATACTTTATCAGACAGATCTATAAGTTTTCCTTTTAATTAGAGGTTGAGATGTTGACGGAGCATTTGACATACCTACCTTCGACTTCTCCTATTGAACTATTTAATTGTTGTTTGTACATAATACTCTATGTATCGTAACTAATAGGTACCTACATCTTCTCAAGTTAGGTTTCTTCATAAACTATATTTAGTCTCCACGAGTATTGAGACATAAAAATGTAGGCTAGGCATACCGTAGCCTTTCAGCGTTATTACCATTTTGCTGTCAGACAATATTTTTACCAAGACAATGCTTTATGTAAGTAGTTAGTGCCGATACGAAACAAGATGGAGCATTATGTAGTTCATATAAGTTACTACCTAGGAAAGCTACGCTTGCCGCGGTTGATCTGTGGATGGATGACCATCTTTACATACCGAGACTCCTCCGTGCCTCGGAAAGCACGTTAAGCCGTTGGTCCCGGCTGTCATTCGTGGATCTTTGACAGTCGTTACGGGTTAGTCAGAAGCCCGAAAGTCTGACAACCAGTCTTACCAAGGGATATCGTATTACCCAGTAACTGGGTTGTGGAGGTCAGATAGGCAGTCGCTCCGTGTAAAATACTAGTTTTCAGCTGCATCCGGTTAGACTGGAAGCCGACCCCAACATAGTTGGGAAAAGGCTAGGCAGATGATGATGTTATAGGTTTCTACCTACCCGTCCGTCTGCCCACAATCTACTCAGCACAAAGTCCTGCACCGCCGACACTCAGACATCTATAATTCCATTTGCAACTGAGTCGCGACTAGCGGACGTACTTGTTCTTACTCACTGTTAACGTTGTACGGATTGAGAGATTTTTCTCCATTTTGTACTTGAGATATAGGTATTGTTTTGGTTTTAGAATTGTTGCTATAAATATCTACTACTGATACAAGGCCAATTCTCGAACTTAAAAATACGTCGCAATCGTTCTCAGCGATAATCAACGTCAAAAATTAAATGAAATTAGAGAGTTTTGACAGATTGTGACTGAGATTAGAATGAAAGAAAGAAAGAAAGAAAAAGTATTTATTGCGACTCGTACAGGAGGATCACAAACTAAATTAAACACAGTCTAAATTAAAATACCAAAATAAAAACTAAAAAAAATTAATAAAGTAACAAAAAGAAAAATGAAACAGAAAGTCCTATACGAGGCCAAAACGCTCCTATCTCAGCATGATGCTGCGATATTTAAAAATAAATATCGCAGCGCTGGTATTCTGATAGCCCACGGAATGAATGAGAATGCGACGTTCCTCAAAATACGGAAACTGCTGTCCCTCGGGACACATTCACAACTTACGACTTTTCTCATGAAGGTGGATATAAACAGGAATATAAAACAAAATACTCTTGATGTTGGTTGATGATGCAAAACTTGCCACTTGTTGAAAGAAAGAAAAAGAAAGAAAGAAAATACATTTATTTGTGTTGAACATGACGCAAAAAGATCAAAAACACAAAAAATAAATAAATAAAAGGTAGGGGGAAACATGCGTCACATCCACGCAAAACGGCTATCGCTCAGCTTTATGCTGCGACCCTGTGCAAGACAGAGCCCCAGCGCTGGTTTTCAGCGACACCCGGCGCTGACGTAATGACGTCGTTCGGTGCAGCAAACACTTAATAGGACACTGTACCGGTACAGCGTACTTAAAGAAAAATGATTTAATTGAATTTAAAAGTGATAAAATATTTACTAAACAGGAAATAGACATAGGTTTTAAATGTTTTACTCTTTAAAGTAGTGGCAACATTGAACATTTCGAAGCGTCCTTAGCGTGTTGCCATCCATACTCCTTTTGCTTCGTCTCTAATAGATTCTATATCAGTAACTGTATTTTTAAACCTCACGTTTGCTAAAATTATTGCAGACTACTTACAGTTTGTTTTTGTTGGACCATGATAAAGAGTTCAACCAGTGAAGTAAGTACCAGTCAGCATTGCTGTGTTTCCTTTTCATCGGTGTATTTATCAAGTCTGAAAGTATGAAAACTTTACAACTACACAGATAATGACCAGATAATGATTCATTCCACGTGAATGGTAATGTATGGTAGCTCCGTAGTACCGGTTCCATCAAGTACTCATTATAAAAATACGGATCACTGTTTTTTTACCAGGCCACCTGTTTTCCTAGGATTGTATTTTGATCTCATACTTGTTTGCTCTCCCATTGTAATCCTTACATGATCCTGCCAAGTTACAAGCATTCTAAAGCCATAATTTCTAACACACTTAATCCCCGACTATTAGAGGTTCAGAATATAGTTTGCAACTTTGCACAAAGCGACTAAGTTTCATCTAATACGTTAGCAACTTTAATAGTACTTACTGTTCAAACATGGAACGGTACGGCACGGAATTTTGAAGTGGAATTAGCGATGATTTTGAAGTGGAATTAGCGATGATTTTGAAATTGAATTAGCAATCACTTTGTAGTGAATTAACAGTTAGAGTGAAGCTTACCCATAGGTTATGATAGTATTCTCTTCCAAGACTATAAGCTCGGATTGCTCAAAGCTCTTTCCTTGAGAGTACTTCCTAGTCTTGTACTGTTTGGCAAGTGTTTCAACATACAAGAAGAAAATTGTACAGAACAGTATCACCGTTTCTTAAGATGCAGGCCCTAGTTTAAGAGACAGGATTTTTTTGTTTTTGTTTATACAGGGTGCATTTGATATCATGGGCATTATTTTAACCTAAGGTACTACTTATGATACTAATTGCATTAGGGCTACTATTACGCAAATCAAAAATATTATTAATGCAAGTATGGAAAACCTTAAAATGTAGTAAGTCATACAAAGTATCAAATTAGTTGCGCTTCTCGATAGCAAATGCGTAGGTACACTACGCCGTACGCGCGTCATTGGGCGTGAATTCTTTGACCCCGCCCGACTCACGTGACATTCGTAAGTTGCCAATGAATTGATTCATAATAAATTCCAATTTTCCCTTCGTACTTTGCCGGCTTAGGACGGTCAAAACTACGTCAACTAACATACATTAAAAAAAAACATTTACGTACCTAGCTTGTGGATTGTTTTGAAAAAACCTTATTTGTCGGTAAAGTGACAGAGGGTAAACGGGTGCTCTTCCACGAGCTTGTGCATGTGCTGGCACGTGAAAAGACGAAAAATCCAACAGGTTCTGAGTGGTTCTGGTGGAATGAGACCCCGTGAAGGAATAGGGTCGTTCGGGTAGCGCCGATGGAACATTTCACGAGTTCATACTAAATTTCTTGCGCGATCGTAAATTACAACCATTTGTGGGTATTGTTGGTTGGTGTACCTAGCCTGCACATGACGCGGTCGAGGTATCGTGTACACAAACACACACACAACTACTACACTAACACTTAATACACTGCAATCCAAGCACCGTATGCCGCGAGCGGCGAGTACGGCGATTACGTCATGGGATCAATAAATCAATTACGCGTCAATGCACCTGCGCAGTCGTTATGACACTGGTTCCGGGTTCGTGACTTCGTGTTGCGGCGGGAAGCATACCCCGCGCGGGGGTGATATTCGTATTTTTGCGAGTGAGGGAGTGGGACGGAGAGAGTTCAGGGAATCCCGCCGGACGGAATGTCTTGTAGCCCATTGTTATTATTACTTGTAAGGAAAAACCCGCGCGCGCGCAGGTGATGTTTGTTTACATTTCGCTTTGCGCTGTACTGCGCTTTAAGATTTTGATATTTCAACAATTATTGGCGTTAACGAAGTATTTTGTTTTAATTACTTTAAGTGTTTATTTGCAATAATAAGCCTTGTGCAATTTGACTTACTACATTTTTAAGGTTTTCCTTACTTGCATTAATAATATTTTTGATTTGCGTATTAATAGCCCTAATGCAATCAGTATCGTGAGTAGTGCCTTAGGTTAAAATAATGCCCATGACTTCGATTCCACCCTGTATAGATTTTTGGAGTCTTATAACAATAGCCTAGTTTCCACCATCAATAAATTAAAAATATTTAGTCCGTCAGTTAGAGTATTGGAAAATAATGGACACGTATTTTTTGTTTTTGTAAATCAATGAATATTGAAACGCATCAAAACTCGGGAGTGGGGCTCGTGACGTCAGAACACACTAAAAATTATACCAAGGTGTGACGTACTGAGAATTTTTAAAGGGTCGTATCTTCGTCAATTTTGGTTTACGTATCAAAAGAAAAAATACGGGTCAACTATACGGGTCAACGCTTATATCCACCCGAGCCGCAGGTGAAAGTGGATAGTAATAAATAGAAAAAATACGGGTCAACTATACGGGTCAACGCTTATATCCACCCGAGCCGCAGGTGAAAGTGGATAGTTAGGTCGAGGGGTAAAATGGCTCCTTTATGCCCGAGTTATGCCCACTCTGTTTTTCACTTCGATTGCGAGAAAATGAAACAGGCATAAAGTATAAAACAGTATTTTCACTGTTAAAAAATATTGCAAATTTGAAGAATAGAATAGCTAATTCCATCCACGAAACTTTTTAAAAGTTTTTTTTTTTATTTTCAACATGAGTCATTCGACTAAGATATCATACTGCAAAGTCATAACAACTTTTTTGCGTTTTTTGAGTTTACGATAGAAAAGACGGAGGTGAAAATAAATTAAAGCAAATGAAATAAAATAACGATTTTAATCTACAACGTTTTATTATGCGTGTGGCTGTTGGGTCTGATTTATCTTAGTCTTAGAAAAAAAACTACTTTATGCACTAGAGCATGAAAAGCGATTTTATGTCGCCTACGCACAACATAAAGACGAACTTTTAGAGCATGAGAAGTGAAAATATGTATGTATCAATATCGAGCATTCAAATATAAGTTATATCTCATTTTATAATGTTTTAATTTAACTATGTCACTGCAAATTATACAAATCCTCCTAAAAATTACGATAAAGTCCAAATTTTCAAACAAAAAACATAGCATTTTAGACAAAGGAGAGCAAAATTATTTTCGTTTTCAAGATCTTTCTGCACCTATCATAATGTACTTTGTAAAAGCGAATTTCTGCAAGTCTTCTTATAATAACTTTGCACTACTGAACGCGATACCGACTGTGAAGCGGTGTGTTAACGTGCACTAACTAATGAGCAAACGGATTGCCCATTTGTCGGAGCACGGCGAGATTAAAGACTATTATTTGCGTGTTCTCATTACCGAGCGAAGCACGTTACATATCCATGTTTTGTTATTAGTAAAGATTAGTAAGAGAGGTAACATTTGATTGTTATGATGGTGAGCTTAATCTTAATACTTGGTGCGATAAGGTATAGTAGTTGTTACCAAGATGATGGATAAAGACTTTGAAAGATATGTATGTAAGAACTGGGCCGATCTCAAATAAATTGAGATAAGTACAGAAGCATGCAAAAGCAAACCGGTTTGATAAGTCAACCTTAAAGGTCGATACTGATATGCAACGTTCGTTTGTAATTTATTGAGTTTTTGCAACGCGCTTCAGTAGTCAGTGCAGCGAGCCGAGCCGCTCGACGCTCGATGCGAGCATTGCGGACGCATGTTTACAAACAAGTCACTGCAGGTCATCCATTATCGTTTTGTTTTTTTCTTATTCTTCCAATAGCAATATCTAAATAAAATGAATGAAGCACACACAACCTTTACTACCGCCATTCTGAATAAAAATTGAGCACGCTTGAATCAAGTGCTCGAAGCGAGTGTTCGGCGCGTCTTGTGTATCGCCGTTTTGTAACAAAACTCGCTTCGAATGATACATTCATATGGTGGGGACTGACTTGCATAAAAAAAACGTCGCAAGTCAGTCTACGCCTAAGGAATAATGTCACAAATCAATAAAACAACAAAACTTTTAAGAGTGAATGCTTTATTACTGTGCAAAGCCAATTATAGAGGAGTTAATTTTGGGAAAGAGACTACCACTTCGTCTTATTTATGACTCAGGCTTAGCCGTAATGTTTGCCGCCAAGGCCGACGCCCCAACCACCCAAACCGCCTAGGCCGCCCCAGCCGAGTCCATGGCCGCCGATTCCGTAGCCACCAATGCCGTGGCCGATACCGCTTCCGAGTCCGAGCCCGAGGCCACCGAGTCCGTAGCCGACATTGATGGGAGCGGCTACACTGACAGTGCGAAGGATAGGAGCAGTAATGACGGGAGCGACGGCAGTCTTAATGATGGGTATCGGAGCAGCTTTGATGACGTTCGCTGTGGATATCGCTGCAGGAGCCACGATAGCGCCGTGCCCGTATCCCAGGCCTGAAAAATATAAGGAACTTTTATTATTATTTTATTAACACACAGTGTTAGTTACCATACTCCTTCGAAACGGCTGGACCGATTTGTATGAAATTTTGTGTGCATATCGGGTAGGTCTGAGAATCGGCTACTGTTTTTTTTTTTCTTGCAAAACGACGTTTGCGGGATCAGCTAGTCTAATATATAAAATTCTCGTGTCACAGTGTTAGTTACCATACTCCTCCGAAACGGCTGGACCGATTTGTATGAAATTTTGTGTGCATATCGGGTAGGTCTCAGAATCGGCTACTATCTATTTTATTTTTTTGCAAAACGACTTTTGCGGGGTCAGCTAGTTTAATATAAGTTCACAAAATTCTAATAACTTATAAACTAGGTGAGCCCCACAAAACCGTAGCAATGGTTTGACTGTGGGGTCTGACGAGTCCTTATATATCACTTAAACTTGTCACTTAAGGTTTAGGTAGCACTTTAACATTAATTAATATCTTTTTAATTTATTTTTTAAATCTGTTTTTATTGGTTTCACTCCTTATGTCTGTCGGTAAACTATTCAATAGATATGGTATTCGTTTTTTATATCTTTTTCTGTTTCTTTGGTTGCAAATCTAACTTCACTCGAATTGGAGCATAGAAGAGGTCATTAGGATAGAGTGCACTTTAAAGAAACAAGAGATCGTAATGGATTGGTAATCTATATTTATCTGATAGATACTAATAATTAAGCTGATGAGTTTGTTTGTTTTAACGCGCTAAACTTTGGAACTAACAGTCTGATTAAAAAAAATATTTTTGCCTAATTCTTGAGAAAGAATTATGAAAGAGAATTTAACATCACGCTAGGGCCCTTAGCAGTCGAGCAAAAATAAAAAAGTGAGAAAGTACGCTAAGCGAAAACGAAGTATTAGCACTTGCAGGCGATGCTGTAATGATACGGAGTGGGTCGGGGGAACTCGAAATTTCACGCGAAGTCACAGACAGAAGCTAGTAGACGATATGCTGAGTAACGTCGTGAATAAAATTAAGGCCTGCTTTGTTCATGATGTTAAAGAAACACATTTTGCAAAGGAAAAAATTATGTAAAGAGCACAAAATGAAAATGAAAGAGATTGTTCTCTTACCGATTCCGCTGCCATATAAACCGCCAATTCCGCCGATGGCGCTGCCATGAGCGACGGCCAGAAGGCAAGCCAGCTGTAAATGTAGACACCATTAGTCAAAATCAAGTACAACTACCTACATTTTTACAAAACAATAATTTTGCTAAAGTATAGACGATGGCCGAGCGCACAATTTTTTAGCCCAGGTACGCAGCGCGGTATTTCCGCGGCGATTTTTTTACAGCACTGGAGTTTTTACGTCCGTGCATACAAGGGCTTACTCAAACTCGAAATACGTTCTAAAATAGAACTACTAACTGAATGTAAGTCACTTTTGACATCAGACACGAATCAAACGAGACTTGTATCATATTTCGGGTTTACTCGACTTCAATCCACGAAGATGCGCCCCACTCTTTTTCCTAATGCTTACAGCAGAAGTGTGCAATATTCCGCTAGTGTTTTAGTTTTGTAAATACACACGAATTATTATTAGTGGGTAATTAGAGTGTATCGAAAGAACTAAAACACTAGCGATAAACACTAACGATTCGGAAGAAGAGTGGGGCGCGTCTTCGTGGATTGCACTATCTATAGTTATTGACATGACCTGAGAAGTCTGTATTCACGGGTTCCTTAATTTGTAATGAGGCAAAGATGTCGTACCCAAACCTCATCAAGTGATCCCCGAAATATGCGTTGTTAATATCCACAAAAAAAACTCAATTCAACATAATCAGCATACACTGTTCCCACTACAGGCCTCCTGCATAATCCACCACGCGGACCCAATGCGGGTTGTTGAATATCACATGTCTTAAAATTTTTGGTTCTAGAACATGCGGACTTCCTCACGTTTTTTTTCCTTCACCGTTTTAAGAGCAATGGTAATGAAATTAAACACACAAACTAAAGTATCGGACTGGGTTGGATCTCACGACTTATAAACCCGTAAATCGGGGCCGATACCATGGGGCCACCACTGCCCTGTTCAAGATTTAAGATATACAAATCAACTTACAGCTATGTAGATGTTCATCGTGGTTGGTTACCTCAGACGAAGTGTAACTGTTTATGCAGTAGGGCAGCGTTTTATACTAGTGACCGGGTATCCGTTGGCCACTGAAATACAGCCGGATGCCGCTTGTCTTGGCACGCACTCATTACGTTTCGTCAGGCATTAGCATCGGGCATCCTTGCTTGATTGGGGACGATGAATTCATTATCCTTTATCCTTATTGAAAGGGTTTTCGATTGTTTGTTGGGTGTACGGTTGTTTGTGCTTCCTGCAAATAGACAGGGGAATAATGGAACCTACCTATTGATTAGAAATGCTTGGAAGATAATAATAATATTCTCTAGTTTAGGAGGCAGTGTTTCCATTATTTAAGCTACCTTTATTAGCTAAACTTGTAACCTAATCTCTAAGTATTTTTGTTAAAGGTTATCTGTTTCACTAAAGTTATTATTATTATAAGTTTTATCAGTGCTATTCTGCAAAAATCTCACCGTGAAAACTAAGGTGAAGTGAGCTGTCATTCCACCTGATGTTAGGGATTGCCTCCATTGATAGCTCACTTCACGCTCATTTCACCTATGTTATCACGGTGAGATTTTTACAGAATCGATAGGAAGGTTTTTGTTATTGTATTCTACTTCTTAGTGTCCTTAGCGGCAGTTTATCATTGTCATTGGGAATGACATGTTCATTGCAAAATTTTTAGCAGTAGAACAAACGCTAACGCTTGTAATCTCGAAGGTTTAGGAAGAAGTGTACCGTATACCTGTACACCTATTTCTCTGGTTAGCCATAGTAAGGTTATTCAAATGCGTTTCTGAACTCTAACTAGTAAGGTTTATACATAATACTACATATATTTACAGTTCCATCCTGTTCTACAGTGTCCAAATAGTCACTATGTATCAGCTAACTATGTACACAATGAACTGCTCCGTTGGTCTCGTGGTTGCAAGCACGAATGCTGAGTGTGGGGTCCTGTGTTCGATTCCCGGATCGGGCACAGTGTTATTGGGGTTTTTCATTAGGAATTTCTTAGTAATACCCCCGTGCCTCGTAAAGCATCCGTTGGGTCTGCGCCTGGTCCCTCTGCGGTCGTGTCGGATTACGTGCTCTCCCATCGGACTATGAACTGAAGGATGAGAGAGTACACCAGTGGCGAAGGGTGAATTTATGACAGAGGTAAGCCAGAGCAAAATAAAAAGTCAATAAAACGTTTAATTATATTTCAATGATGAATTGAATAGAGAGTGGTTGTGTTCTAAATTTTCGAAGGGAAGCCGGCGGGAATCGAGTTGTATGGTACCTTCGCCACTGCTACCCACATACTTGTGCATAATATTTGTCACGCCGAAATATTGGCCGCCATGGCCGAAATAGGGTCTGAAGGACTATAAGTATAATTAAATATCAGCTAAATTAAAGAAAAGAAAACTATTTTGAAACTTATACAGGATTGGTGAAACATATAAACTCTGGTTAGTTTTCTCAATTTAGGGTTGATTTTTCAATCGACATATAATTTTTATCCGTGGAATAAAATTGATGTCTGACAGTATTTGTATGGAATCACTACATAGTATAAAACAAAGTAGCTTTCTCTGTCCCTATATCCCTATGTATGCTTAAATCTTTAAAACTACGCAACGGATTTTCGGAAATCTTGAATCCAAGAGGAAGGTTTATATGTATAATACATGTATATAGTAGAGAAACACTGATAATTTTAGAGGTTTCTAATGTGATGTCGTAAATAAACCCTTTTTTTTGCGCTTACATTGCAAACGCTGACTTTCACCCTATGAAATACATCAAAATAATGTACTACAGTATTGTACACCTTAAAAAGACCTACAAAAAAGTCCGCGATGGTATATGTTTATCTCTTCGGGATAACCCACAATAACCATTTTTTTTCCTTTACTTTTTACGAGAAATTATGGCTTATTTACGAAGCGATTTTAAGCAATACAGCATTAATCCTTATCCAATTAAGTACCTTAAATACATTGTGCATTTAATATAGATCAATATGGCCCTTTACAGCATGTTATTTAAATTAATATTTTCAAAGATATTACAGATTTAAAATGCAGGGACATAGCGGTTGCTGCGGTATCGGCGGCAGGGGCTGGCGGCAAGTTAAAAAAAAACATTAAATCAAAATTATTCATTATTTAATTAAATTTATTAAATTGCATTGCACCTGTGCGAAGCTGGGGCGGGTGGCTAGTTCCTCTAATAAAATTATCTGGTGTTGGATAAATCAGCCCTTTTCTAATCAGTTTTCTCAAGAAAATCAAAGAGATAAACAATTCACACTCTACACCAAGGTACCAGGATAGCATGTATCGTAGGCGGCATTACTTACACAAACCACCTGCACTGAGCTGACACCCGGACTCAACAAATACCTGGGGGCAACACAAATATTTGTACTAGTGTGGAAAGCACTCGGCACAAAGGGCGACCGATACATCACTGTGACATTTAGATCGTTACTTAAAGGTTAAATACACACATCAAAAGTGTCTAGGGATCAAGCATTTTTATGCGGATTTCTTGAGATTGAGATGTGGCTTTGTAATAAATTTATGATTTTTTAAATTTATATGGATCCTTTTTGGTGCATTTCATAATTTGAATCAGGAACTGTGAATCAAATTCGAGTAAAAGATGAAAATCAGCTGTCAATATTTTCCCTATAAAAACATACAACGCATTGAAGACATTATTAGTGCTACTGTTTCCCTACTACTGATTAAAACCAACGTTATTATGGAGCGGCGACGTCATTTAAGCAGGGAAGAAATGCTCAGAGCCGTGGGAATGATAGAAGCTGGTTCCCGGCAACGTACTGTGGCTTTAGCTCTGAATACAAGTCAGAGTGTTATCAGTCGACTTTGGACACGTTACCGAAGCACTGGTACCGTGGCTGAGCGCCATGGAGGACGGTATCGCTGCACCACACGGAGACAAGACCGATACATTCAAATCTTAACTCGAAGAGCTCCAACAATAATCGCCATGATGTTAGCCGTGAGGCTTCATCACTCTTCAGGGAACTTAATTAGCGACCAAACAGTCAGAAACCGCTTGCATGAAGTGAACCTTCATTCCCGAAGACCGCTACGGGTACCACCTATAGCAATGCACAATCGTAGGATTCGATATCAATGGGCTCTTGAACACAGAAATTGGGCAGAAGAACAATGGCGTTTCGTGTGCTTTTCTGATGAGTCTCGTTTTGGTATGAGACCGGATACAAGACGTATACGACACTGGAGAACCCCTGGACGCCAACAGCGATTAAAATCCTGCCAGGAAGTCCATCCTTATAGTGGTGGAACCATCATGGTATGGGCGGGTATTTGGATCGGCGGAAGAACTGAGTTGATTTGGATCAGAGGCAACCTCAACGCTCAAATTTATGCTGAGACGATTGTATCAGACGTCATCGTTCCTCTACAAGTGCAAATCGGTCCCTTATTTCAGTTAATGCATGATAATGCACGACCGCACACCGCAAGAGTTGTAAGACAGACTCTCGCCGCAGCTAACATCAATGTCCTGCCCTGGCCTGCTCAGTCGCCAGACTTGAACCCGATTGAGCATGCATGGGATATGCTACAGAGAAGAGCTCTGCCGAATATGGAGGGTATCCAGTCGCAAGAAGACCTTTTTTTGTTGTTGCAACGAACATGGGCGGCCATTCCACAGCGTGATTTGGATGAACTCATTTTGAGTATGCCAAACCGATGTTCTTGTGTTGTTAGTGTTCGCGGTAGAAACACGGATTATTAATTGTTTAAGTTACCCAATAAAATTTTAGAGAAAACTGTTATTTCAGTCTTTTTTTCGAACTTTTGTGTTAGTGGTTCAAATGTCAAAAATCCCTTTATTAGGAAAATGGCAAATTTCTTTATTAATGCAAAGGTGACTTGGTTTATCGTTACTGTGACAAACGAAAACACTTTATTTGATGAATCCTTAAAGAAAATTTTAATTAATATCAATCAGGAGAAAAGTTATTGCAAAAATATATGTTGATCCCTAGACACTTTTGATGTGTGTAGTTATAGACTCGTGTATAAAAGGTTTTCCTGGGAAATTTCTTTCAACCGTAGGTAATGTTTAACCAACGAAACATTTTTTTTTATATATAATTCACATAACTGATGTACAGAGGCCAGCACATCAAGCTAGTCAATCTATCAGATTTTCCCAATTGAATATGAACCTTATTCCTTTGTGCTAAAGTTGAAAATCTATCAAAGAAAGACAGACTGGGGTAGGTTGACATGCTGGCGTCTGTACAATCACAAATGCATTTAAAACAGTTACAAAACAATATTTCTGATTGGCATCTACTAGATGTGAATCTAGCATGCATAATTTACGTAAAACAACTAATATTAAACAACAAAAATTAACCAAAACTTACAAAATGTAAAATTTTCCATAGATAATAAAAAAGAAATCACTGTATAATTTATGAATATTACTGTTATACTTTGAACGAGGAGAGTGTCCGTGAAGTTTCTTGCTTATTTTTCTCCATAGGACCCTACTACGCTTTGAAATGGGCATCTGGCATCATCAAGCTGACTGACTGATCCCTTGACAATCCATCCAAAAGTGCATGCAATTGGTTTAATGGAAATAAATGCTTTGAGTTCGAGATTGAACGGTATAAGATGAACACTTTATAGGTTAGTCTCGTGATGCAATGTTATTAGATGTAGGATCTCCTTTTCTACTCATTGTTACAGATGTGTTAGGCGAATCTTTTAGCTTCAAATCAGATGGTCCATGGTATGTTACTGAAAAGGGATGATGTTAAAAATCTCATCTTTTTTCAGGATAAACATTTTCGTGCTTGATAACTTTGCTTGGAAATCATATCACTTGGTTTTAATAGGTTTTTATATTTTACTGGCTGACCCCGGAAACGTCGTTTTGCAAAAAAAAAAAAAAATAGATAGTAGCCGATTCTCAGACCTACCCGATATGCACACGAAATTTCATACAAATCGGTCCAGCCGTTTCGGAGGAGTAGGTATGGTAACTAATACTGTGACATGAGAATTTTATATATTAGATTTATCCTTTTGATAGATTATTATTTTGTAAATGTGAGGATTTTGCAGGCCTTGTAAACTTTAGATCTGTAGACCATTTTTTATTTTATCAAGTACCTGATACTTGTTGACAGGCAAACGCTGTCCTCCTATACCTACTGTAATTTGAAAACATTGTAAAAGCCAATTATTTTTAAAAGAGTAACCATGGAGTTTCTTGCCGGTTCTTCTCCATAGGAAACGACTAATTGGAACCGTGCACCTAGCTTCTGACGTTTCATAAGTGCCTATGTAGGCTTATATGAAATAAAATATTTTGATTTTCAATATTGTTGATTCCCACTTAATTCCCACTGCTGTGCAAAGGCCTCCCAAAAGTCCATCCACCAACTCTTTACCAGCACAAACCTTGTGGTACACGTCATTCATCTCGTCATCACTTTCGGGATTCGACGACAACGTCCATGTTCTAATCTTGTTGTTAAATCTAAGAACATTAATGTTAAATAGCAAAATGTGATTAGTGTCATTAGCATTACGGAACTGCATGCAGCTTTAATATCCTAAGTTTATGTAATTCCCTCTATACCTAAGTAACAGTTTTCTGGCTGGTTGCCAGGGCGGGCTATCCAAAAACTTGTCGGAAGCCTGTTAACGAGTTTCTGAGTCTGATAATGTAAGATTATGGTTACAAGTCTGGAAAGGAATGGTTTTATGCAACTGTTGTTGACATCAAGCATAAATCATCCTATAATGTCCCCAAAGCTGGGTTATGACCCATCTTTGGGGACATTATATGCCTCCTCTCTTCGGGAGGGCTGTAATCTACTACGCGTGCCCAGTGCGGGGTGGTATAGATGTCAAATGTCTACGAATTTTTGGTTCTAGAATCGACGGCGTGCGGGTTTCCTCATATTGTTTTTCTTCACCGTTTTGAGAGCAGTTGTGCTGAAACTATTTACACAAAGGAATGCGCCTGTGTGGGTACGAACCTACGACCTACAACTCGTAAATCGGGGGCAATACCACTGGGCAACCACTGCTTCCCAACAGCTAGCTAAGCTAGAATATCTTACCAGAAATATCTTAGTAGAATGAAACCCCAGTCTTAAGCCCGTTTTCCGTGTCCTCAGTTAAACTTGCTTCATTCGGTAAAGTTATATATTTAAGTGTATTTCTGTCTTCAGAAACAAGATATCGAACTAAAATCGAATCGACAAATTCCATTTTAAAACCTCTTATAGTGGGCACTAATCATTTATAACATGACACGACACGTCTTTAGATTCAGCAAAATATAGAAAATGACGCGCTGTTTATGTGTAGTTAGCAAGATTGCCAGGACTGCCTAGGTTCCGTTGAATAGAAAGTGTTTTTAACACTTTAAAAAAATATTATACAATAATTATGTACCTATAAGTATGGAAGAAAAAGACGTATTGCGCCGATACGCAATAAATTGGGATAAGGACAGGAGTTTGATAATAATGAATGTTTATTACCTCACGGTAGTGGTAATCAGGGATATCGAAAAAAAGGTTCAAGTCTGGATAAATACCATTCAGCACCCGAATTGCGTAATACATTTTTAATCATAATCTGAAGGATTTTAAAGGAAATTCTTAATCGACTGCTAAACGTTTTCGAGATAACGAATTTTCAAAATCAAAATCAAATCAAGTCTGCAGCCTACTTGCGGAACACAAGACATTGGCGGTAGTTTTGAATGTAAGTAGATTTATGACCGGTAAATGGCAATAAGTTTTACAACGTAATTAGGTAATCCATCATTAACTAAATATCGTTTTCAACCTCCACAGATATTACAAAGAAGAATCACGAACTATTTAAATAAATCATGTAAATTCAGAGGCAGAACAAAACATCGCGTGCGCAAATACCGATACAATACTTTGCATATCGTATCACACACTGATTCCACTTAACTTTATTATTTCCTTCAGCAATTGAAAATCAGCTGTAAGTATTGCTAATAAGTATTAACGCGTTCCTCACACATTTGTGTAGAACACAATTAAAACATTATCGTGTTTGCTTGAAGGTTGCGAGCCAATAAATCATGCAAGTTTGTGTCCACACCTTGTGCATATTTTTGTAGTTAACTTCAACTCACTGTAATCATGAATCAAGGCATGAATTGCGGGAATGTTAAAAAAATGGCTGTTTATACTACGATTTGAAGTTTGAAAGTGTTATTTGTAATCAACTAACAAAATAAGTAGGATGTTTATTGTGTAATCCTACTAATATTATTATTAGCCTGTGATGGCCCACTGCTGGGCAAAGGCCTCCCTACTCTCTTTCCACTTTCCTCTGTTCACAGCTGCTAAGGACCAGTTCTTGTTGAAGGAGTCCAGCTCATCCCCCCATCTCCGTCTGGGCCAGCCACGATGTCGCTTGCCATTAAGAGGGACCCATTGGGTCGTAAGTTTGACCCATCGTTCGTCTGACATGCGGCAGATGTGTCCAGCCCAGTTCCATTTTAGCGTGGCAGCTTTCCAAGTGACATCAGTTATCTTTGTGATGGAACGGATGGTCGTATTCCTAACCCGGTCTGTTAGTTTGATACCCAGAGCAAACCTCGCAAACCTCGAGTGGACCTCTGCTGATTTGTCAAAGACCACCATATGTTAGGATAGGAAGTATGCACATGTCAATGAGTCTTCTCTTAGGGGACAAAGGAAGATCACCCTTCATAAGGTCTTTCATGGTCCAGTAGCTCCTCCAGGCATTTTCGGTGCGTCTGTGTTTGGTTGTTTGTCACTTAATCACGCAAAAACGGCTGAACGGATTTGGATGTGGCGCACAGATAGTATATAACCTGAAGGCCAATTCTCGTAATCTAAAACTTTCAAAAAATCTAGTCGCAGTCTCATTTCGGCGACAAACAAAATATGTCAAAAATGTAGGAAAATTAAAGGTATTTTTAACCAATTTTGACTGAGATCAGACTGTGAAAGTTCTTAAACTCCTCTCAGGATGAATTCTACTAGGTATTATGCTCCGCCCGTTAGGATACCGGTATTAGTTGAGAACTGGTCAGTGTACTTGCTGTGTCATTGATTGGTATGGGAAAAGCCCGCAAAATTCCTTTGCCATCAACATAAGTCAATTTCGCGGGCTGCAATGAAAGAATCGCCTTAAGTACCTAATGCTAAAATACAGTGCTATTCTGTAAAAATCTCACCGTGAAAACTAAGGTGAAGAGAGCTGTCATTCCACCTGATGTTAGGGATTACTCTTATTGACAGCTCACTTCACACTCACTTCACCTAAGTTATCACGGTGAGATTTTTACAGAATCGATAGGCAGTTCGATAAGTTTGCATCTTCAGATTCTCAATTAAAAAACCGGGTGGGTTTCATTCATTCATTTATTTATTTATTTATTTATTTTTGAATAAATTTCTTTCTATTTTTAGATATTTTTGAATGAAGTCCTTTTAGTTTAGAATAAATTGTATTATTATTTACTAGCTGCGCCCCGCGGTTTCACCCGCGTAAGTTTTGATCCCGTGGGAATATCGGGATAAAAAGTATCCTATGTGTTATTCTGATGTATAAGCTATATTACTGTAAAGTTTCATCAAAATCCGTTCAGTAGTTTTCGCGTGAAAGAGTAACAAACATCCATACATCCATACATACAAACTTTTGCATTTATAATATTAGTAGGATTTATTTAGGGACAACAAATAGCAGCGCAAGTAAACATAGGTTAGAACTTAATAATATAGATAACAAATACACTACTCACAACGCTATCCACATATTACTGAACAGATCTACTAGTTGTTAGAATGAACAATATAAAAATCAACAGAATGAAAGTAAACATTACTTAATTATTAGGGTTCTGATCACTAAAAATAGTAACAATTTATTTTCTAAATATAGCCTTGCTGAGAAACACAATATCAGTTGAGCTAAACGGCCTATTATAGGTGTCAATTAATCGATGCAGCAGCGAGGAGCGAACGCCTGAGTTGGTTCTTACAAAAAGTAGTTTGCAAGTGCCTCGAACGAACTTAATTAAGACATTAGTCAAGACTTAACAGATTCTCATCCATCATTAGATTAGTTCAGTACCTATTGATTTCAGGCCCCTATGGAACATTAAGATTGTAATAAATTGCCTTAAGTAAGTCTCTTATCTCGTATCGACACAGGCTACATGAGAATACCTACCTCATTTCGTGCTGAAAACATTAGCTATTAAGGAAAATTACTTAGCAGCTTGGCCTAACTGCACATGATGTGTCTATCGGAGGTGCCTAGTGTAGCTTCCTACAGAACTCTCAGGCCGAGATCTATAAACGCTACTTAACACGTACTTTGACTAAGCGTTATTGCTCTCACTTTCGCACAACTGACAAACTACAAGTTCAAGATAGAGACGGCAACATGTCCAAGCCTGTGACTGTGAGGCTCTATTACACACAAGTAGTAAAAATGGCCCCATTCTATTGTTCACAAACTAAACTAAATTTAAGTTCAGTGCATCTTTTTCTTTCTATTTCATTATGAAAAGGACATAAGATAAATATTAGTTTAGTCCTGTCAAATTAGATAATCCATAGACAAGTTTAGACGAGATTAAAAATTGGCTACTAAAAATACTTCAATTTACGTCAGGCGCTGACTAATTTGACAGGACCAAACTAATATTTATCTTTTGTCCTTTTCATAATGAAATAGAAAGAAAAAGATGCACTGAACTTAAATTTAGTTTAGTTTGTGAACAATAGAATCGAGGCCAATGTCTTACACACAAAACCCAGTTTGTAGCTGTGGTTCGATGATCTTTTTTAGCAATAATAATAGCCTCCCCGACCGATTTCGGTCACGGTGGCCAATCTCAACGGAGATTAGCCAGGTACGCAGGAGATATTATAGTGCACAAGTGTGCATGGAGACACAGGTGCACTCCCTCTTCCCTCACTGTCATAGTCCGATGAGGCGGCAATCCGACACGATCGGAGAGAGATCAGGCGCAGGACCAACGGCTTAACGTGCTTTCCGAGGCACGGGGGTATCACACAGCCAACTTCCAAACTCCGGGCTGTTACTAAGAAATTCCTAATGGAAAAACTCAATAACACTTTGCCCGACCCGAGAATCGAACCCAGCACCCCACGCTCGGTAGTCGTGCTTGCGACCACGAGACCAACGGAGCAGTCTGAATCTGAATCTTTAGCAATACATACCCACCAATCGACATTTTCTTTGCCATAACAGTGTTGATTTGGTCAGTTTTTTTTATGGCCGACTAATTTGCTGCAATCTGTATCTACCAAAGAATTTGTACTCGCAAAAAAACTGTGTAATTGACACTTGTAATATCTACCGCTATTAAAGACACAGTGTAAAAAACATGTGCTGCTGGAAAACGTGAACCAATACCGGTGAAGCATGAAAGTTATTCTAAGTTCACGAAATATTTAGTGTGCCACTGAACTAACTATAATTAGATAATTATAGAACAATTAATTTTCGTATCGGCGTTTAAATTCATTCATTTACATATTGATTCTTTGTTTAACAACCTCGGTTTTATATCCTAATTATTATTGAATTCATTGTGTGTGGTTTCTCGAAGAATGAACTACAAAATCTCCTCCTGTGTTCATCAATAAAACCAGCCATCAATTTTTTTTTTATAAAATTCCTATAACTGGAATAAAATTGTCATAAAATAAAAATCAATCTGCCTCGCGTTTTCCCAACTATATTGGGGTTGGCTTCGACTTCCTATCTTACTGGACGCAGCTGAATAGCTGTATTTTACAGACTATCTATCTAACCTCCATTATCCAGTTACTGGGTAACACGATACCCCTTGGTAATACTGATTGTCTGACTTTTTTGGGCCTGTCACGAGACGAACGACTGTCAAAGGATCAACAAATGATAGCCAGAACCAACGGCTTAGCGTGCTTTCCAAGGCATGGAGGGGTCTCGATATGGATGGTCACGGATCAACCGCAGCAAGCGTAGTTTAGCCACGAGCCCCTGACATAAAATTGTGATAAATTAAAACAATAATTTCCACAGCTCCCGTGACAAATTGCAACTATTAAACAATAATATTTAAACTCTCCATGTACCGCTAGCCAGATTAACTTAACTTTGCCATTTAAATATCCGGATATATTCGGTTATAACCAGTCATAACCATACGTAACTGGATTCCGCTCGAATTTAAAACTGCATTCGTTTTGTTTATGCAAACGGTTCGGAAAACATTTTTTGCTGCGCTGTGAATTAATTTCCAGTCTTTTCTTTATTATAAATTCACGTTGTTCCTATGAATTTGAGGTGCTAAAGCAACATTTTTACACTAGGGGTACTAGGGAATTTTCTGTTGTAGTCATTGCATTCAAATGTATTTACGTTTTCATCGTTTCAATATGGTGGAATTTTGCTCTCTACTCGCTATTTTAATCGATAAATATTTATGCACAATATCTTCTTTTACAGACAGTTTGAATTTAGCAACAGAATAAACTGAAAGAACTCAAAACAATCACCAAATGAACTCCATCAACGTGCCAGGATAATCGTACAAACGAATAGTTTCACCAAATGCAATATCCAGTAAATTCTAGTTATTCCCGGAGCCAACCAGATCCGCTTCACTTTACGAGTAATACATTCACTTTTTGCGCAGTCGCGCCTTATTCCTTTGTTTTCGCAAATGATTCCTGGCTGCTACTGCTTTTATTTTTTCTCACACTTTTTCCTTTCTTGTATTTTTATTTTTCTTTATAGTTAGTTTCAATAGTAGAACGATTTCAGGAAATTCGAAATAAAAAGTTTATAAAAAGTCAGTTGGCTCTGTTGAAATATTAATTGACTAGCCTGAAGAATATTTACCTTCTTGCAGGTAAGTATTCGTTGTCTTTTTTTAATTAACCAGACTCAATTCCGATACGTTTTCAATTAGCGAAAGATTTTCTTTTAAAATTAAACCTTTAGTAAGCTGACTTATTATGGTGTGCCATTTTAATTATTTCCTCTCCATTCCATTAAGACTTACATTAAGACTATTTCAGGAAATTTTTAAGCCCAACATTATTTTTCGTTTACAAAATAAATTGAGATTGGTCCCGGAAAGTTTTAATTACAGTAGAGCCTGTAATCAAAAGACCCCTTTTCTCGGTTCATGACATCGATTTTGGGTGTCTTGTTTTTCCTACATTTATATTTTTGTGACAAAAATGTTGTACTGTTTAGGTTGATACAATTTGTGGTATACTGTAGTGGCAGCTACCTGCCATAATGGGGATCCACACGCAAGGCTCAGCGTAGATGTCGCCAGCGGCGCGATGGCTGCTGTCAAATCATTTTCGCTTTGTTTACGTCAGTTTAGTCGCTATTTTTTGTGTTAAAACCGGTCTACCATCGTTATCGGTAACATGTGTTATACCAGGAAGCTTATAGAATTGAAAGATGAACTAAAAAAAATGTTTTTGCGATGTGTAGTCTTTTCCCACTTTTTTTTTTGTTTTACTTTTGGCCACTAAATGTACACCGGGGTTATTAAATCCTGGTACAGCACACAGAGGCATTATCAAGAAAATTAAAAATAACATAATGGTAGGATATATAATGTATGTCAGTGACAGCTATCAACGGCCATGTCGATGATGCGCCACCTATTGTGAAAAAATGGCAGTAATGATCCTCATTGGATTAACATTGTACCTAAATGGGATGATGATTCGAAAATCCATTTATTTAGGTAGGTACGCTTCTTATTATTTACTTACTTTATATAAATAAATGATCTCAGACCATGATATTTCTTGAGACATGATCCTTTTGATACCTAAATATCTGTCCATTTTTCTTAAGGTGTATGCTCAAGGTAGCCCGCGAAATCCAAATTTTTTTGCAACTTAAAATAGGATAACGGAATCACTTTCACAAGTCATATTATTAAAAAAAATAGCTGGATGCTGTCTACATTTCATAACTGACTACCCATGAAAAGAAAAATGGCGGAACAGACTCAAGGATCAAAGTCTATCTTAAAGTTCAGACACAATCCTGGTCAGACGATGTAGATTAGTGCCCATGGTTTTTTGAGAAAAGCACCACACAGATTGTGTGGATCAGTCCAGTCAGTGCAACCATTTGTCAGTAATCGTGTTGCTCAACTCAGAAATTGAGGAAATTCTAATCCTATTTAATATAAGAAAAACTGAAACCACTCACACAATTTCATCGTTCAACCATTGTCAACACAGCTACTAATTCAGTTACCGAAATGAACGTCCTATAATTTCCATAAAATGATAAACTGAGTGCGGCGAATATACCATAATGCCATGATGAGATCGTTAGCCCCGTCGGTGGATCATAGCCATTAGTTTATCTCCAGTGGCGTAATACCGGACACATGATATAATTAGGAAGCTCTTATAAGCTACTTAGGGGATAATTAGGTATTATACATTGATGCAGTTTTGCGATCATGTTAGTATTTATTGTTATCAACGTGGCCATCTAGCGGGCTCAAACAATATAAAATATCGAAGAAGAGTACCATCGACATGAACAGAAGGAGAAGAAGACTTCTTCTTCTTCCCTTCTTCTCTTTGTTATCGTTTTTAGGTTAAACTAGCTTCTGCCAGGGACTTCGTCCGCGTGAAATTTTTTGCTCCCCCGACCCACCGCGTCGCATAGCATCGCCTGCCTGCGCTATTACTTCGTTTTCTGACTTTTTTCTTTTTGCTCAACTCCTAAAGGTTCTAGCGTGATGTTTAAAGCCTTCCTCAAGAATTGGGCTATCAAATGCAAAAAGATTTTTATAAATCTGATCGATACTTCCAGAGATTAGAGCTTTCAAACAAACAAACTCGGCTTTATTATTAGTAAAGGTTTTTCCCATTTTTGCAACATTGTTCATTGATGCTCCGCTACTATTGGTCGTAGCGTGATATTATATAGCCTATAGCATTCCTCGATAAATGAACTATCTAACGCAAAAAGATTTTTTCAATTCGAAGCAGTAGTTCCAGAGATGACCCCCTACATACAAACTTCACTTCCCTTCACTGCTCTGCTCCTATTGATCGTAGCGTGATGAAAAGTATACTATAACCTGCCCAGGAGTATGAAGAACAAATGTACCAAGTTTCGTTGAAATCCGTCGAGTGGTTTTTGTTTCTATAACGAACATACAGACAGACAGCCAGACAGACAGACAAAAATTTTACTGATTGCATTTTTGGCGTCAGTATCGATCACTAATCACCCGCTGATAGTTATTTTGGAAATATATTTCATGTACAGAATTGACCTCTCTACAGATTTATTATAAGTATAGAAGATAATTAAGTAGCCAGACAAAACAGTTCTTTGTTGAATTTTGTAAGTACGCACGACTACTTATCAAGCTGTACATACATTTCCAGTTTAGGTGCAACGCAGACGGCACACTTTTTGTGCGATCGAGTCTGCGGCGCACAAAAAGTCTGCATGGCGCGCAAAAAGTCGGCCGCGGATTTTTCACAGACTCAACGCACACGACGCACATCTTCGATCATTCTGTCGGCAGAGCTGTAGGGACGTAGACGCTATGGAAATCGTGCAGAGATCGCGAAGTATTATTTTGATAATAAATCGCGCCATGATAATAGATGGCGTGCGTTACGTCCACCCCTAGCAAATGCAGATTGCCGACTAAAGTGTGCGCCGTCTGCGTTAGCACGCGTTGAAGCAAACGTTCCATTTTTTTCACAGACTTTTTGTGCGGAGCGGCGCGGCGCGGCGCGGCGCGGTCTGCCCGATTTACACGGATTTTTTGTGCGCCGGACTTTTTGCGCGTCGTGTGCGTTACTGCATATAATTGCATAGGTTCTATTTTCACAGACTAAAAAGTGCGTCACGGATAGTCTGTCGTCTGCGCTGCACCTTAAGCTGACTTCTCACTGCACGAAAAGCCTATACAATGCGAGGTCAGCTAAAACTGGAAGTTAGAATTTCAAAATAAAACTAAAAAAATTCCTATTGAATAAGTGTCTATATACTGTAGAAGAACTGTAATTTTTATTGAATTTTAATTTTGTTGAGAATCATGGGTTGTTAATTTTTATTGGATTTTGTTCATTCTGATTTATTGATTTAACTATAAATTTAATATTATTATTTTGAATTATTTCTATTAATCTATGCTAATTTATCTTTTATTAATTATTGCAAATTTTAAAGTGTTGGTCATATTGTTTCATTTACATGTCGAAGTATTATTGAAGAAATGTTAATTTATTATTTTTAAATTGATTTTTAAGTAATTCAAAAGTAGGTCATTTATTTTAGTGTTTATACCTACTGTAACTGTGTAATTTTGTGTGTAAATTCAGATACAAGTTACTTGTTTATGAATAAATGACTATGACTATGACTATGTTAATAGCCTGATACGTTGTCGTGTGTACCTATAATATCGTTTCAACTTTTGACAAAATTTACCTATTAGAATTTTGTTTTTTTTGGAGAGGAAATCTTCAAAAGGCGCCTGGTTTTTGTAGATAAAACCAAGGAGTTTAGGATTTTTACCCCACTGGTCACCATCTGCACATGGAAGGGGCACCGTTATTATTATTATTATTATGAGCCTGTTATGTCCCACTGCAGGGCAAAGGCCTCCCTTCCGTTTTTCCATATTCTCCTGTCTCTTGCTACATCTGGCCAATCCTTTAAATAGGCGTCCAATTCGTCACGCCATCTCTTTCTGGGCCTACCGCGTCGCCGATTCCTGTTGTTCGGAACCCAGTCAGTGGCTACTTTTGCTCAATTCTGTTGCGACATGCGGCAGATGTGACCTGCCCAATTCCACTTTAGTTTGGCGGCTGTGTTGCCCACGTCTGCGATTTGTGTTTTGGAACGAAGTATACTGTTCCGAATGCGGTCCGTGAGTTTGACTCCAAGAATACTTCGTTCCATTGCTCGCTGGCAGACCCCGAGTGCGGACTTTTGACGTTTCGTTAACGACCACGTTTGTGCTCCGTAGGTGAGGGTCGGAAGGATGCACATGTCCATGAGTTTTCTTTTTACGGCACCGTTACCTTTCAAAAGACCCATCCGGAGCCCCCTCTGTGCAACACCTGTTAGAGCACAGGGCACATCTCTGGGGAGACTGTAGAGGGGTCTCCCCGAGACTTAGCTGCGCAAGAGTGCAAGGCAGCACTTAACCACTGTGCGCCGTCTTCCCTGAGGTCACTCTGTGGGCCGACAAAGTCCCCATTCTAATCGCTCGCGACCCCAAATTCTCGCCTGCCTTAGGTAATGCAGGCGGGGTTTCGGTTTGTTAGGCGCCGAGGCGGTTCCTTCTCCGGCCTTCTTCTTCGAACGGAATCAGCCTTCTCACGATCCCGCTCGGCAGCCTCCTTCTGGACCATCATAGTCTCACAGAATGAGGCCAGTTCCCTCCAGTTCTCCCTAGACCTAACTACTGCTGGTAGCGACAAATCTCGACCGATCGTGGCGACCCTTCTTTCAAAAGCCCACGCAGGGCACTCCTGGAGCGTGTACCTACAATGTAATCTCTGTAAGTAAGTCAAAGTCAAATCATTTATTTCAAATAGGCACTTAAAAAGGCACTTTTGAACGTCAAAAATTAAAATTAAAAAATAGAATTGATTCTAGTCGCCCCTTCCAAAATGTAGTTTTCGTGTGGAGAAGAATGGGCAAGAAACTCCACCGTTACTCTTTTAAAATGTTTTACAAGTTTTTGTATACATTCATTATATGTGAAGACGATGCACCTAAAATAAAATTTAATCTACCACAAATGGTAAAAAGAATTAAAAATATAACAGACTGGTAAATCAATTATGTGATAGATACATGGTGCTCACATATGTATTTACAAAGATCTGTATTTGCGAAACCACATTTCAAAGTATGAGTCTTATGGAAATATATCGCCTTTTCTTAGATTGCTTTGTATTATTCAAACATAACACATTATGTACGGACCCCAGCACATCAAATTACCCGAAACTGTCAAACTTTCCCAATCAACTTTGAACGCTTTAGCGATAAAGTTGAAAATCTATTAAATATTGTAGTAGCTTGATGTGCTGGCGTCTGTAAATCACGCCGTTTCCTCGAAGTGTTATGCTGAGGTACATAGGGACACATAGTATACCCACAATTGGCCAGTTATGTTTAAGTCCCATATAATAGGGGGCGAGTCTATTGCCAGTTCAACCGGGCACAAATAAAGGCTCCGTGCTGCTATTGAGAAATTCCTTTTATTTTTATTCAAATGCCTAAGTTAGAAAATGCAGGGACATTTAGTGGAACATAAAAAAAAAATCTACTGGCGGCAACATAACATAAGTAAACTCAATGATTAAAGAAAGAAAGAATAACGTTTATTTTGACACAGTTCGTGAAATACAAAATACCGGTCAAGGGCGAGTCGGACTAGCGCACCGAGGGTTCCGTACAAAGTAGGTATGTAACTACAAATTTACGGTTTTCGGATTTTTTCCTTTACTTTTGCTAGGTACATGACCTTGCTTCTTGTCAAATTTCATGAATCTAAGTCAACGGGAAGTATCCTATACATTTTGATTCCCTTGAGAGTGTCGAAATATACAATTTTTTGCGGCATAAACGGCCGTATCTTTTTTTTACTTTAATTTAGAAGTTCGATTTTTTCACAGCTTCAAGGGACCGCAGACCTGAATAATGTGAATATATGGTTTAATTTCAACTCGATACCTCCACGCGTTCCCGAGATAAAGGGTCTTGACAGACAGACGGACAGGCGGGCAACAAAGTGATCCTATAAGAGTTCCGTTTTTTCCTCTTGACGTACGGAACCCTAAAAATGTGAAAATAATGTTTTAACTACAATATTGTGTACCACACGGCTGCAGCAAAAAGGTTAATTTCAGTGTATTCAGAATCTCAACAGTAATGATTCTTAATACCAACAAATCAATGAGCCAATCCCTGTTTTCTATCAACTAAAAAACCTCGCCAACGCCCTTATTTACACAACATGCGATATATTATATATTCTACAATCATCCTACATTCTGCAGTACCAAATACATTTCATTTCCGAGCGAGCTCGTAACACGTTAACTATTAATTTGGTACGGAACCACGTTCAGTGAGAACGTTCCGTTATCGCATCCATTTTGCATGATTACCGAGGCAAAGCAAATAAAACTGCTTTCAAAAGGAATTTTGATAAAATGGATATTATTTGAAGCGTGGGACCTCTTTCAGTTGGAGACAGTGGTAAATAGTTAAGATTGAACAATTTGTCCCCCGCTTTTTTTGGCTTTTGCTAGCTGACATTGGTAAATAATTTAATTTAATCAAAGTCAAAGCATTCATTTCAAATACGAGCACATAAAAGGCACTTTTGAACGTCAAAATTTACAAAAAAATAGAATTGATTAGAAGGCAGATGTGAGTGGGAACACCGGGAGGGGAAGACCTAGAAGGATATAAGGGAAAACATCAAATGACCCCTCCCGCTTAGGGTGGAGCAGAAGAGAGTGGCAGACTCTTACTGACTAAAACCCACCCGTGTTTCTTCCTTAGCCCTTTGTGTTCCGGAGTAGCGGTAACCCTTTCGGACAATCCCGCTGCCCCAGCAGGCTTCGGCCCTTACGGGCCCCTTCCTATTGCTGAAATCTCTTTGAGGCGCGCGTGGAACACATACGCGCGCAGAGTGCCCCCGCCGCCGCCCAGCCACTTTTCATCACCACGCCACTGATCCATTCAATTATATTTTTGTTTCATTAAAATTTAAGCAGATTTTATGACGAATGATAAAAAAGCCAAAATAAAATGGTAATGGTAAACTTTAAAAAAATGTGTTAATATAAAGACTAATAAATTAAGGGTTTCCGGCTTTTTTACCCAAATGTCCGGCTAAACTGGCTAGTCTGTCCGGCTTTTCGGTTTTAAGACAACCCTACTACCATGGGAAGAAGGTGTGAGTCTATGTACGTAATACGCGTATAGTCATGGAAGCACATACAAAACAACACAGAAATTACCTTGAATTTCCTTAGTGGGTCGATCTCTGCATTGTTTATACGCAGAGGTACTTGTAAACATTGGAATCACTGTTACTACGTGGGTAGTTTACTAGCTTACATGGTCATCGGGGCTTTGTGTAACTTAATTATTTATGTAAACGTAGTATATTCGCAATCTAAAGGATTGTAGTGAATCTTTTAGCTGTAGCCTGTGCCGATTCCTTTGTTCACAAACTAAACTAAATTTTAGTTCAGTGCATCTTTTTCTTTTTATTTCATCAAAAATTAACTCGAGTCGACTGTTTCTATACAACGATGAGAAAACGATGCGCTTCCTTGGTGCGCCCCGTGCGGGCCAGCCTCAACCTTATTCTGCGCTGTTTGGCGAGCAGACTCGATTGTTTATATGTGAGTCCAGCTGTCCACCTCGATGATAAGCGTGTGGCAGTGATTCACATATATTCATGGTTTTAGGCTAAGTGATTAGAATAGGAATAGTAACATATGGGTAAAGAATGCACTAACACACTGAGTCATGTTACTTGACGATTAAAGATATTATTATTAAGAAAAGGACAGAAGATAAATTTTAGTTTAGTCCTGTCAAATTAATTAGCGCCAGGCACTACTCCTTACAAGTTTAGACGTGATTAAAAATTTGCCTACTAAAATTACGTCAATTTACGTCAGGCGCTGATTAATTTGACAGGACTGAACTAAAATATTTATCTTATTTATTATTTATGTACACACATATATAAACAGACAAGAAAAAAACAGAACAGAAAAATAGGTACAAAGCTGATGCCTATTTCATAAGAAATCTCTTCCAGCATACCTGCGATTGGACAATAAATAGAGAGATGTAGACAGCGTGTGAAAGAATAAAGAAGACAAAAAAAATACATAAAATCATAAACAATTCACTTAATAGAACTAAACAAATATTATGAGAATATACTTACATACATACAAATAAACATACATACTTCTAAAATAAATATCACTACAATCTTAATAATTATATTATATACATACATACACAACTATGATGAAGTGGAAAGACAGTGTTCTTTTACTCTTCTTTTAAAAACTGAAACAGTATGGCAGTCCCTGATTTCGAGCAGTAGTGAACACTGATCTCACAAAGAGGAGGTCTGTGTCCCAACCGTGGGAACATTATAGACTGATTATAAAGAAAGAAAGAAAATACGTTACGTTAAGTATTTTGTAAAGCGCCTGTCTGGGTTTGCTGTTTATATGGACAATAAACCTAAGTCAGGTCTGCAACAGTGCATAAGACACTTCCTCAAGTCATCGCCACATAAATCCCACGAGGGTAGCAAGCAATTAAGTCGTTACAGCCAGTATCAAGGGATGGCAGCACTCCCTGGGAACTAATTACTACATGCTGCAACCTCAGAGTACAGAACAAAACAGAGGGCGCAAAGAACAGAGGGAACAGAAACGTCAAAAACTACTCTTAAAAGTAAAGTTTGAAAGTTAGACCCTTTTTTCTTAAGTACAGACGGTAGCACATCAAGCTACCCGAACCTGTCAAATTTTCCCAATCTACTTTGAACCTTAATGTTTAACTCAGTAGTGACAGTAGTCCGTGGATGGGTGATTGTGGATTTTTACAGATGTTACGGGTCGTCAGAAGCATGAAAGTCTGACAACCAGTCTTACCAAGGGGTTCCATATTACCCAGTAACTGGGTTCTGGAAGTCAGATAGGCAGTCGCTCCATGTAAAATACTGGTACGTCGCTCGATTGCGGTCTGATTACATAAAAGTGTAATCTCGATGAAGAGATGCCGGGTGCCCCGATTTATGTTTTGTTTTAGACACAGTTCGCGGCATAGAATTATGCTCGTATGCGCCTTCTGGTTTGTTCTGTATTCTGAGGCTGCACCCTCACCCGCCTGTCATGTGCGGTAACTAAGAGATTTATCTCAGCAGAGTAGGCTATACACTGACGTGTAATAATATTTTAGAGTAATTAAGTATTTAAGTTGATATGACAATGGTAGTCAGCATCTAATTGCGTTACACACTATCGATCACAATCTGAATCATTTTGAAGAATATTTCTAATCCATTGCTTCCTATGTTCGAAAAATTTGTCTGCTCAACAACGTAAATAACGCAATGAATGTTGTTGAACTGTGAAAATGAAAGCTATTCCTACTCTTTGTGTTGTGAGAAATTAAAAATAAGTTTTAGTTGCTATTTTCATTACCTACTTTAGGAAAAGGCTAGGCAGATGATGATGACCATCATCTGCCTAGCCTTTTCCCAACTATGTTGGGGTCGGCTTCCAGTCTAACCGGATGCAGCTGAATACACTGGTTTTACATGGAGCGACTGCCTATCTGACCTCCACAACCTAGTTACTGGATAATACGATACCCCTTGGTAAGACTGGTTGTCAGACTATCGGGCTTCTGACTACCCGTAACGACTGTCAAATATCCACGAATGACAGCCGGGACAAACGGCTTAACGTGCTTTCCGAGGCACGGAGGGGTCTCGGTATGTAAATATGGTCACCCATCCACAGACCAACCGCGGCAAGCGTAGCTTAACCTGATCGATCACCTGTGCGGCTGTTATTATTTAGCCACGGGCCCCTTTAATTACTTAGTTACCTACTGTAAAAAAATTGGTATGTGAGTATTACTAATAAGCACATAAATGGAAGTACTATCAAGATTAACTTCACCTTAGGGATTGTAATTTTTATTCTGAAAGTCAATTTATGAATTTAACTTTCACCAACGTTAATTAACACAATGTTATTATTTTAATTTGAGACAAGATTTACTAGGTGATGGTTAAAAATATCGTCCACACAAAAATCTATTATAATCACGAATCCAATCGAATTACTGAGGAGACATCTTGTAACCCGTTCGTTCTTATTTGGCAATCCTATAATTTCAGCAGTAGACGTTTACGAGTTGAAATAAAGTGCGAATTTCTTTTCAATTTCACCCCTATTTCGGGTAACGGGTATTATCATCATCACCCCGTAAACCTCAACTATTGAGCACAAAGTTCACAAAGTATCTAAGCGAGGAATAGCAATCCATTTCACCCCCATTCGTAGCAAAAACGTGCAAGTAATAAAGTTTATGTAAGTGCTTTTGTCCGGAGATGTGCATGCGCTCAGGGTAAATTTCACGTGAGGGTTGAATTTATAATTCATTGCGCTAGGTTTGGGGTCGAAAAATGTTGAGCGGAAAAGGGGGTCAAGTCGGGATAAATAAAAAAAAAAAGTACAGATGCCAGCACACATCAAGCTACCCGAAACTGTAAAATTTTCCCAATCAATTTTATTTGTACGTAATGCATGCAATAAAGTTGAAAATATATTAAAGAAATTTAACAGATTGTAGTAGATTGATGTGCTGGCGTCTGTACCTTTTTGAATTAACATACTTGATTTAAGTTTTATGTCATAATAGTTACGCCCAGTACCTTTATGAGTTGTGATTCTCATGACATACCTACCGTTTTTACTCTTATTGATACAAGTCTCATACAAATAATAAAAAGTGGTCAAAGCGAAGCCAAATAACTATCTGTAATTTATTTTTCAGTAGAGACTAACTTATTTTTTTATTTATTACTAGCTGACCCGCAAACGTCGTTTTGCAAAAATAAAAAAATAGATAGTAGCCGATTCTCAGACCTACCCGATATGCACACAAAATTTCATACAAATCGGTCCAGCCGTTTCGGAGGAGTATGGTAACTAACACTGTGACACGAGAATTTTATATATTAGATTGAAATGTAAGTTTTATCCACATATTTATAGCAGCAAGATTGAAACTACAGTTATTATAAAAGTTTTTAATTGAAAATCACAAAGTATCACGTGAAAGTTGACATATTGCATGAATATTAATGTTTAACCTATTAATAAAAGCAATATATATTAGGGCTGAATTTTCAATTATTCTTATAATTTTATTGGAGGAACAATTTTGAAATTTCGACAGTTATTTCATACAAAAACTGTATGTAATTTTGTTCCTCGAATAAAAGCTATCTGGCTATGGAAAATCAGCCGTTAAAATTAGATACTTATATTACAAAATACTTGCTGAAAATTAAGAGTGATTGTCCATTCAATGCTTTGCCACCAAAGAGCTTCACCACAAGTCGAGCCGTAAATTAATTGACCTCTTATCTTTAAGGTGATTGCGCAGTGATTACCGCGAAATTCATTTTTTTTTTACGTTTTTTGCAATTTGCAGGTCTGTTTTAGGTTGTATCTTGATCAAAATTTGATTCGCGACTATAACAGGTACTTATTCACAGAATTATAGTCATTAGAATCATTAATACACCTTCCTAAGTTAGATTTGTACCACAAGAAGAAATCTCCTAGGGAAAAGTGTTTATGGTACAAACCTCACTTATAAAGATGAATGAATGTTTCTTATGATTATAATTCTGTAAATACGTACCTGTTATAGTCGCGAATCAGATTTTGATCAAGATACAACCTGACCCTGACCTGCAAATTGCAAAAAACGTAAGAAAATTTGAATTTCGCGGTCTACCACTTCCCATTCACCTTAATAATATTTTGCAATCCAATTTGAAAACCCTCCGGCAATTTGTCGCGTGATTTCATATAAAAGTCAAAGAGTGACAGTTGCGATTAGACGGACCATTTCAGTTGGTAATCAATTTGCCTAATCATTAATTGCCATGACTCTAAGTATCTCTGAATGTTTTCTAGAAACGGCTGATGACATACTTACATTATCACAATAATTTTCATTCGCCCGCGCATTGCATGACTTAAATAATGCCACTGATGCCGCAATCAACGTGGCCACCTACTGAACCACAAACTCATCATCTGCCTAGCCTTTTCCCAACTATGTTGGGGTCGGCTTCCAGTCTAACCGAATGTAACTGAATACCAGTATTTTACATGGAGCGACAGCCTATCTGACCTCCAAAACCCAGTTACTGGGTAATACGCTCCCCCTTGGTAAGACTGGTTGTCAGACTTTCGGTCTTCTGACTATCCGTAACGACTGTCAAAGAACCAAGAATGACAGCCGGGACCAACGGCTTAACGTGCTTTCTGAGGCACGGAGGAGTCTCGGTATGTAAAGATGGTCACCAAGCGTAGCTTAACCTGATCGATCGACCTGTGCGGCTGTTATTATTTAGCCACAGACTGAACCACAAACTAATAATATAAAAAAAAAACAATGAGTAGGAGAACCATAGATACGAAAAGAAGAAAATTAATTAAGAATTTTTGTAATGCAAAACTCAGTGAGCTGTGATGTGGCAATTTTACCGTAATAAAACTATTTCGCATGCGAAGATTTGACAAGGCAATATTGAGTAGAAAATGAGGTGATAAGTAATAATAATATGGAGAAGAGTCGATTGGGAAGTGGGTGACAACCCTCACCTCCGCTCCCCACTCCGCGTTCAGCACAATAACGCTTCTGAAGGATTTTTATGCACTTTTTAAAGGCTATTGGGATGAAATTGCTTGTATAAAATACGAGATCGTTACATTATTCTAGTTATCGTTAAAATGTCTATGAATATTCTTTATTAGTTTTATTATAGCGTTATTGCTGCTGATATGAACCGTAAGTTTTATTTAAAACTTTTAAAATGAAATGGTGGATTCTGTTTAATTTAATTGAATGGATTATGGTGATGAGAAAATACAATAACGTATGCTATGTATTTAAGAAAAGCGTAGGAACGAAATCTGTCACAAATATTTTCAATTTTTTTTTTTTAAATATCGGTAAAAACTCCAAGCGATAAAATAATACAAAACGAAACGCAAACATTGTTATAGCCCTTACAAAATTCATTAAGCATCTAATTTATTTCTATCTAACATACAAACAGTCGTATACTTTATTAATATTACATATGTATAACACCAAATAAATTATTTATCTAACTAAATATATTGAAGATAGGCAAAAACAATACCATTTGCAGAAAACATTTCTCCGATGCAAATTGCACGATAGTTCTCTCCTTGAAGGAAGAAAGTTTTTATGCAAATTGACGGAGAAAAGTGGGTATTTTAGCGACATCTATGTTTTACAAGGAGAATTACACTTGTGATCAAAATTCTGGCAAAAATTACTTTTGATACTTTTTATGTCTGAGTAGATACACAACTAAAAAGTCTCCAAAATGAAAACTTTAGGCCTTTTCTCGTTTATTTCTGGTCCTAATGAAAACAAGTCATTCTTTCAGATTTCTGAAAATATTTTTTTATGTTATTGTTAAATCTCGTAAAATTAATGAATATACAAAAGCTACAGTTTCAATTCTCCGAAATAACAAGCAAAACGAAAATAGGCTTACAGTTTAAAAGTTTTTTTTTTCCATCAAAAGCACTTAGGTTAGTCCAATTCCTATTTGTAAAACATAGCTGTCAGTTGACTTAGGACTTAGAAAGTATTCTATCAAATATTCTTATCTTCACACACGCCTGGTTCTGGAGGAATTGTCAGGCTGTTCGTCACGTGTTTCATAGGCTCAGCATGTTCCTGTAAATGGAAATTATAAACGTTTATGTTTGATAATTTTTCCTAACTTTGGCTCAGTTTCCCTTAGTAGTGATTTCTTCCAGAAACAGCAGACTATTCAGTAACAGCAGGATGGTCCTGGTAAGAGAATTTCTCAGTGGAGTAATGGTACTAAGCCCTAACCCCGAGGATTGAACCCACGACCACACTTGCGACAATTATAGTCCGCGCGGAACTAGTTGGCCGCTGAGGTGGGGAAAGGGGTGAGGCCGCGGTTCGCAACGCACGTACTGAGTAATGCGCCCCCGCCTCTCCGTTCCACCGCTCACATACCTAAGCCGCGGCCAACTAGTTCCGCGCGGACTATAGTACAACAGGGTAGTCATAACATTCATCATCATTCTCTAGTACTTATCCCAATTGATCTGTGGTCGACGCAACTTGTCTTTTCTTCCATATTTCTCAATTAGTCATCATCTCGGTAGTCACCCCCTTTCTAACCATATCATCATTCACACAGTCCATCCATCGTTTCTTTGGTCTTCCCCTACTCCTAAAGCCATCGACATCCATACTCAAAACTCTCCTCACGACATTTTTCTCATTTCTCCGTAACACATTCCAATACTATGACAACCGATTTCCATGCAATTTTTCAGCTACCGGTGCCACTTTCAAACTTACTCATAAGTACTAATTTCTTATTCTATCCATTCGTGTAACACCACACATTCCTCTTAGCATTCTCATTTCAGCTACATCTCATTAGTCATATAACTTAGAAATACCTTTGTTTTTCTGCTACTACGCGAGGCTTAGGAATTGCTTTCGATACTCACATGTTCTGTGTCAAGTCTGCCCATTTCCTGCACATTCTTTATAACCTTCTGCGCCCTCTTCTGAGCTGATGCCGCTCTCGCCTGCAGTATCTGTAATGTGTATAATGGAATGCTCATTATTTCCCCCTTAGTATTGAAAATGAAAGTCCTCCAGACCGTATTTCGGCCACGGCGGCCAATCTCAATGGAGACTAGCCTCCGGCGCAGGAAATATTATAGCGCAGAAGTGTGGGCGCAAACACAGGTACACTCCCCCTTCCCTCACTATCATAGTCCGATGGGACGGCAATCCAACACGACCGGAGAGGGATAAGGCGCCTACCCCCCCCCCCCCCCCGCCCCTACCGGCCCTTTTTTTTTTTTTTTTTTTTGTGGATGGGAAATCATCCAATGACCCCTCCCGCTCTGGGTGGAGCAGAAGGGAGTGTCAGACTCTTACTGACTAAAACCCACCCGTGTTCCTTCCTTAGCCCTTTGTGTTCCGGGGTAGCGGTAACCCTTTCGGACAATCCCCCCGCCCCTACCGGCCCTTAGTATTACTCAGTATTCAAATGAAAAAAGAACAAACCAACAACGATTTTAAATTAACGACCGTTGATTTTAGAGAGTAGGTACAGTAAACACTACTAGCAACAGTTAGCAAGACTTTTTGAAAGTCTTTGAAAAGAAGTTCTTTTTGCGTCATGTTCACCGCAAATAAACGTATTTTCGTCCGAGGTGTGCGGTAGTATCTGCCTAGTTGTTGGGAATCGAACCCAGCACAATACCTTGCGCGCGGCCTGCACGCGCAGGCAGCGTGATCAGCGCGTCATCGCCAAGCTGAGGCGCGGCGCGGCGACGACACGGCTCGGCCCGTTGACCACTCGCTTCTACGGACTCCACCGCGACGGACGACACTCCTCTCTTAAGTTCAAATTATTAATTTTTTGTCCTGAAGTTATGTTGTAATTAAGTAAGAACGGCATTAAACCATTGCCTAAAATACAGTCCACTCTTTCATTGCTTCCCGCGATAACACTAACCTTTTCTCAATTATGTTGGGGTCAGCTTCCAGACTAGACTGCAGCACCGGGTGCAGCTTTAATACCAATATTTTACATGGAGCTACTGCCTATGCAACCTCCTCAACCCAGTTACTGAGCCACACGACACCCTTTGGTAAGACTGGTTGTCAGATGAACCCGTAAGGACTGTCAAAGATCTACAAATGTCAGCTGGGACCAACGGGTTAACGTGCGTTCAGATTCCGAGGCACGGAGGGGTCCCGATATGAACGGTCACCTATTCACGGACCGACCTCGGTAAGCGTTGTTTAACCTTGAAGATCGACCCGTGCGGCTATTATTATTTAGTTGCGGGCCCCTCTAGAAAGTTACAGACGGTTATTCAATTCTCATTTTTATCGGCACAAGGGTTTTTGAACAGCTTCTTGCGTATCAGCGTGGCAGTTGTATGTATGTCAGAGAGGCCTGAGGGAGGGGCATGTGGCTAAATAATAACAGCCGCACAGGTCGTTCGATCAGGTTAAGCTACGCTTGCCGCGGTTGGTCTGTGGATGGGTGACCATCTTTACATACCGAGACCCCTCTGTGCCTTGGAAAGCACGCTAAGCCGTTGGTCCCGGCTGTCATTCTTGGATCTTTGACAGTCGTTACGGGTAGTCACAAGCCTGAAAGTCTGACAACCAGTCTTACCAAGGGGTATCGTATTACCCAGTAACTGGGTTGGGTAGGTCAGATAGGCAGTCGCTCCATCTAAAACACTGGTATTCAGCTGCATTTGTTTAGACTGGAAGCCGACCCTAACATAGTTGGGAAAAGGCTAGGCAGATAATGATGAAAATACACTTACAGATAGTCGCCTCTGTTCCGCCTCCGCCAGTTTCTCCTCAATATCAGGCAGACTGATGTCAGGCTGGACTGGTTGCAGAAGTCTCTGCAGATGAGGGGGTGGGGTGGATGGCCGCTTGGTGCCGTCGAACTCCTCCACTGGAATCTCGAAGGCTACTGTTGACGAGGAAGAATAGAAAAAGGAGTAAGTTCAGTAACCTTGTCACTAGGGAGGTGATGATTATAAAATGATCTAGTATTTCAATAAATTATCCTGAGGGCCTAGACAAGCGGCAATCGCTTTCAAACCGTTTCGTATTTCTACAACGACTTCCAAAAGGATAGACGTAGTGTTCCTGATGTCACATCGGGCCACACTCCACACCGCGATCGCAGGCTTCCCCCGCCTCTCACTCGTTCGCCGACACCTGGAGCGTACGCACACAATCGGTCAACTCCGTAAATTTGTAATCAGCTTATGAAAATACAGTGCTATAATATCGCAGTCGTTTTTTATTATCAAGTCATGACCACCAGCAGCACACCTGGAGCTTGACACTCAACATATGGTCCTTCGAGCCGGATCATATGTTGAGTGTGGAGGCAGGTGTGGAGTGTGGCCCGATGTGACGTCAGGAACACGTAGGCTTTTCGGTAGTATATCAATATATCGTTATTGCTGATAGAATGTCACTCTGTCTAGGCACTCTTCACACTATAATTATAAAAGCGAAAGTTTGTGAGCGTGTGTGTGTATGTATGTTTGCCTCTTCTTCACGCTCAAACGGCTGGACCAATTTTGACAAAATTTTGTATGGAGGTAGCTGACAACCTGGATTATCATATAAGCTACTTTTTATCCCTACATTCCCACGCGATCGAAACTTATGCGGGTGAAACCGCGGGGCGCAGCTATTCTATAAATTAAAATAAGTATAATCTATAAATTATAATAAATATTTTTGAAAGGCTTCCAATTTCACGAGTCACGTTTGTAATAAAAGGACACTCTTAGCTTTAAGAACCTTAGGTAATGATCATTCAGAAGAAAGATAAAATGCACATCTCCAAGACCGTCTTGGACGTGTTCAGTTTATCTTTCTAGGTTGTCATGGTTCAATATCCTAAACCAAAAAAAAATTAATAATACAAAAATATCACTCGACTGCTGCATCCAATCGAAAGCTGAGTAAACTTGACAATGACCCCGATTCTGTTGTTCACAAACTAAAATAAATTTAAGTTCAGTGCATCTTTTTCTTTCTATTTCATTACAAAAAGGACAGCAGATAAATATTAGTTCAGTCCTGTCAAATTAGTCAGCGCCTGACGTAAATTGACGAATTTTCAGTAGCCAATTTTTTAATCACGTCTAAACTTGTCTATGGATTATCTAATTTCCTGTCAAATTAAACAAATATTTATCTTCTGTCCTTTTCATAATGAAATAGAAAGAAAAAGATGCACTGAACTTAAATTTAATTTAGTTTGTGAATATCAGAATCGGGGCCAGTTACATCAGTAAGACAATATTTTCATGAATGTACTTATTTGTCCTCCTATTGAACCGCCATACAGAAATTACACCAACATAGCAAAAAAAATACTTCATTTGCTGCTAGTAAACGCTATAATCATAATCACCCTAGCCTTCTCCTAACAATATCGGGGTCGTCTTCCAGGCTCTGGCTCAACTGCCTATAGGCAGTTGCTTCAGTTGTGAAAGTCAGATAAAGGGACTGTGTAATAAGATACCTCTTGGTAAGAGACTTTCGGGCTTCTGACGACCCGTAACGAGTGCCAAAGATCCACGAATGACAGTGGGGACCAACGGCTTAACGTGCTTTCCGAGGCACGGAGGGGTATAGATAGGTATGAACAGATAGACGGTCATCCATCCACAGACCAACCGCAGCAAGCGCAGTATAACCTGATCGATCAACCCGTACAGCTATCATTACTTAGCTATAAACTCCGCAGTATTTTCACAATATTTTCTATTTAAAACTTCAACTTACATGGTTTTGGTATGACGGGTGTATCCGGCAGCACCACAGTCGGCAAGTCATCAGGGTCATTATCGTGGTGGCCCTTCACTCCAGCACCATTTGATGTCTTCACTGCACCGTTGGTAGACTCCTCGGCCACCGGGACCGCTGTGCTCGAGGACCCGCAACCCATTTTGAGCTTATAAGTTAAGGCTGCAACGTTTTATTTTCTGTGTGAGTGTATGGTAGATAGGATTAATTGTGTTGGTGTTGCAATTTGAGCTGGCTTTTCCTAGCTTATTCCCGACTATGTTGGGGTCGGCTTCCAGTCTAATTGGTTGAAGCTGAATAACAGTTTTTTTTTTTCATGAAGGGACTGCTTATTTCTCCTCCACAACCCATTAACTGGTCATTAGAGTGACGAGAAAATTTGCTACAGAAAATAATAGTTCTCAGTACTATTTCGGGCAGTGATCAATAATAACATGAGCTAGTCATTACTAGGTAACCATGTGCCCAACAAGTTTGATAAGGCAAATACGATTCTAAACAAAACAACGAATCTATTTGTCTTTTTCGAAAACTGTCGAAAGAGGACTATTTACAACATGCCGCTTTCATGGCGATATTAATTTAAGGGGAATATATAAACGACTAAATAATGTTTCACACTTTAAAATTAATTGGATGAACTATAAAAATAATGGTTTCTATAAGCGATCTCGTGACTTGGGGCACGCTGACTTAGGTTAGAGCCCGAAGCGGGGCTCCGTCGACTACTTCTTATTATTATTGCTTGTAAACCAACTTAGACCCGCCACGTGATCTTCCCCATGGGGCGGGCTCTAGTAACCGAGCTTAGCGAGCGAACTTAGACCCCGCCATCCCCTTAGTGGACATTTTAATGTGCGTTCAGAAACTAACTGGTTTCGGAGTTGGTTTTCGACTCAGTTATAGTGCAAACCATTATTTTTAAAGTGATAATATTAAATTATAGATGTATTATTACTTTAAAGTGCTGTTATACAATTTTATAGCTGTTTTCAACAAATTGAAAGTGCTATTCTAGTGCATCAAACTTTTATTTTCATCAAATAATTTATTTATTTACAATTTTCTAAAAAACTGTAGCGCAGGGGACATTTGCCGGGGTCACGGAGCATAACATTGCACAAATGAAATTAAAACGAATAATGTGCCAATAATAGGTGAATTGAAGGAAAGAGAGAGCTCTACGTCAGCGAGCGGCGCAGGCGGTAGTTTTCAAATTACGAATTATTTTATGTAGTTTTAATTTTTATGATTACTTGCCACTAGCCCTGTCCATAATGTAGCGACACGTTGTATAAAGGTCGATTTAGAACAAACGAGCGAATTCAAATTCTATTCCCACTCCACCAAATTATTTTTGTGTAAACAGTGCCCAGCAGTGGGACATTAACGATAAAAAAAAACACAAGAACTTACTTTTACTAAAATTTCAAGAATATGAAGAAAACAATTTGCTCTTGTTTCGGTTCTGTTTGTTTGGTAAGCCCATTTTAACATATTAACTGTTCTACATCCTGACAAAGTAACCTCATCCAACGACCCGACATTTCCACATACTAAATAATTGTTACCCAAAGGCCACCTAATAACCTCATTGCCATTTAAATCGATTCCATTAGCCTAGCATAGTAATCAAATTAGATTCCTCCCCCTGGCATTTAAAGGGGTTTTTGAACAACCCCACACTGTCTGGCTTGATAAAAGATGGTCATTTATCATTTAAAAAGCCGGCTGTTTAAAAGATACGGGTAAGACATGAAGTAGGTAGGTGCAAAAGGCTTGGTGCGTTGTAGCTTTAAGCGCTACGGCGTAGCAAGTGCTACGATCGCGTAGTCGGCGTAGCTTCGGAAGGTTTTTAAAAGCTTTTTTTCAGTTTATTTGTTTATATACTGAAGCCAAACTCCAGTTTATCATATCCCGAGATTTGTTCAGCCTGTATGTGCTGTAAAAAAAACTCACTTTGAAGGCTCGGTAAGCCTAGGCCTAAGTGCTTGGCCAGACTACCAGCGCGGGGCGGGGAGCGGAGCGGGTGCGGGAACGCGCGCGGTTTGCCTTCCACAGTGGAGCGCGGCTGCGTTCTGCGTGTTGTCGTGTCTAGTGTTTGTCAAAATATAATATGAATGAAGAAGACTTGTTTTTACTAGAAAAAAGCTCGAACTAGTTTGAGAGCCCCGGTCCCCGCGCAGGCCGCCCGCGCACCCACTATGGCCACCTTGTATGACTGAGCTATGGCGTGAGTTGCCTGCGCGTACCCCGCGCTGAGCAGCCCGCGTCGCTCACCGCGCCCGCATGCTCACTATGGACACTCAAATGAAGTTCTTATGTTTGAGTAAGCCGCCCCGCGCCCGCCCCTCGCCCGCCCCGCGCCCACCCCGCGCCCCTTCCGCGCCTGCCCCGCGCCCTCGCTGCTAGTCTGGCTAAGCACTCTGTATCATTGTTACTTTAATGTTAGACAAGAATGAGCTCAAAAATTTTACAGAATAATATTGCGGATGCATAAATAAGATACATCCTGTCAGTCGCCATAGAACGTTAAAGAGGATTTCGTTTACCACTCGACTTCAGGGAAATTAATTCCGCCATAATCTCAACTTATAATATTACAAAGAGAAAAGGTTTGTTTTTTTGTATGTTTGTTTGTAACGCTTTTACGCTAAAACGACTAAACGGATTTAGACGAAATTTGACACATGGGTAGACCATCCCCTGGATTAGGACATAGATAAATAGATAAAACGTTTATTCAGCGCAACAAAAGACACAATACAGGTAGGTACTTAAAAAATAAACATCGAAGAAGGTGAAAGAAAAAAAAAACAAAAATTAAAAAGATAAATTGACCCATAGACACCTCAACATCTATTACGGTCTCGATCACTACTGGGCGGTGTGTGTCTCATGGTTGCACCAAATGGGAGTCCAGCTCAGCATATGCCAGAAACAATACCTGACGCTGGTATTCTGCTGCATTCCGTTAGTGACACACGGATGTCGAGAAGACACATCTGAGTTCCAACAAAATGGTACCTACAAACCATGGTACCTAGAATACTTTTCATCCCTATAGTCCTAGGGGATCGAGATTTATGCGGCTGAAAGCGCGGGGTGCAGCTAGTCTAATATTGTTAGAAGTATTTCCAAGTGAACCTTTTACAATATTTCTATGCGTACAATGGCTGAGGTCGAAACACTAATCCGATTTGAAGCTTAGCATTAAATGCGCCCTCATTAGTTTCACGTAAACCGTTTGTTTTCGAATTGAAGCCATTCCTAGTGATTGTTACTGAGTAAATGTAATCTTGTAGATTGATAATAATAATTATAGAACGAATTCTGAATAGAATTGGAATTGTACTGCCCCAAAAGAGCGTTTCATAGGAATTAATTGATCATGAAAAATTCAAATTAATTTAATATCTTTCGCATTCCTTATTTTCAGCCCACTTTCTTTAAACATATCATTGTAGTTATTCCAAGTTCAAGGAGAAGGGGATTATTATTATTTTTACGTCTCTTGAAATTTCTCGGGGCCCTGGGGTCCCGGATCTTTGGAAGGCATACGAGGGGCCGAAGCCAACTCGAGAGGCCCGATGCGTTTTTAATTAAATGAGGCACCAACCGACTATTATCCCTATTTGCACTATGCAAGTGCACCCAAGGACAATGCCCGGTCAGTGTAGAACTATTAAAGCATATAAAAACAAAGATATTAGATTACGGGTTTGAGTGGCTTTTTTTTGTGGATGGAAAATCATCAAATGACCCCTCCCGCTCTGGGTGGAACAGAAGGGAGTGTCAGACTCTTACTGACTAAAACCCACCCGTGTTCCTTCCTTAGCCCTTTAAGTTCCGGGGCAGCGGTAACCCTTTCGGACAATCCCGCTGCCCCGGCAGGCTACGGCGGTTTGAGTGGCTAAAGTGAACTGGTTATTTAGGACTATGGAAAGGTTATAAGCCCCTGCCTGACCTATGTTTCTTATAAATTACACAGATGAAATGGCAGGGGGTGACTTGCACACTCAATAATGGGCCCCCGAAAACGGTCGCTAGCTATTAATATTATATTGGTTATTTACCTTCAATTGGAGTGGCGTAAACCAAATACATCAATTGGATTATTTGATGAACGAATGATGGATGAATTTTTATCGGCACTTGACTGTTATTTTATATACTTAACTATAAACAACACAAAAGTTACAAAGGCGGAGTAAATACCTTAATGCCTTATAAACTGTGTTTTCCAAATGAAAAATAAAAATTTAATAAAAAACGTGCTAAAAGTATTCTAAAAAAAGTATTCAAATTAAAAAATGAATTGAAAGTCTCGTCTGGCACATCGTGTCATTCTTAGTGATCCTTGCAACAGTTTTTTTCAAACGTTTTTTGCCAATTCATATAATTGACAAATGCGGTCACTGACTGGACAGGTCCACTCAATCTGTATCTTTCCTCAAAAGACTATTTCAGACACCAATCTACATGATCTTCACATGATCTGACCAAGATTATGTCTGGACTTTAAAAGAGACTGTGACTTCTGAGTTTGCTTCAGCTTCAGTGTAGTCAGATAGGAAACGCCTTCATCTTGTTTTTAAAATATGATTGACGTATAAAAGTATTTGTACAAACCTACTCACAGAAATAAATTCATTTATCGTTTACACTTACCCACTTACATGCAGGATCTCAGCTAAACAAAAACACGATTGCACAACCACCTACTTATAGTCCTGAAAAATAATAGTACCGTACTGGAACCACCACGAATTTTGCAGAAATAAATCGCTTAGTCTGTGCACCAATCAGAATGTCTCAATATCACGTCACAGCACTTCACGCACCAATCAAACTGTCGCAAACTCACGTCGTACCTTTTCGAAATAGGTATGGTATGGGTTGGTGAAGCTGCTGCTTTCTCACGATTATGCATCAATTGACATTGAGAACTGCCTGTAGGCCTTTAATTTCTTCTATTGAACCTATTGATTTATTGAAATAACAAAAGTCGTGATAAAGCATTTTTTCTATTAGGCGGGAATATGTTAATATTAATGTGTGAACGAAGCAGGCCGGTGTCTGCAATTCTACATTTATATTTTCCAAACCGAATCGTTGAGTTTTCCACCCAAGAAAAGATCACAAAATCACAATGAATTTAAAACTCTCGTTGAAAATACAAAGGAGAACTAACTGCTCTAGTAATATTTTTTTTCTAATACTGAAACTTCAAAAAACACCCTCCAAAGCCGGACTTGAAATGACACACCAGCCTGAAACAGAGTGTCGTGTTATTATACCTACGTTATACCTACTTAAGCAAATTCAACCCCAAGTATTACCGGAAGCCCAGTAACCCCGGAAATTAGAAAAAAAAAAACATTAATCTCAACTCACAAGTGAAAAAAAACAAAATAAATCAATATGGCCGACGTTCAACGGATGCTTAGCAATTTTTCAATCTGGTAACACCGTTGCTCCGGTGTTGCTATTTACCCCGATCGCGACTGGGATAGGGGAAATGCGATGGATTGCCGGCAATATTTCCTGATTATACCCCGCCGGTTGTTGCCTCGAGCCATAAATGGCTGTAAGGCCTCGTTACGTTCGCATTAAAAAAATTTAGGAGATTTTTTTCACTCAATCTGTGGTGTCTTGTGTGTTTCCTTTTTCATTCGTTTGAGTTTGGATGGTTTAAATGAGCAATGTTGCGAGAGAATAATGATATGATAATAATGATCAGTAATGATATTGATAAATATCTGAGGACCAATATTGTCGTAATTTAAAACGTTCAAAATCTTGTCGCAGTCTCGTCTCGGTGACAAACAAATGTCAAAACTTGTCAAAAATGTAGGGAAATTAGAGGTATTTTGACAGATTGAGACTGAGATCAGACTCTGAACATTCTTAAAATAATGTGCATTGCCCCTCTGATCTTCAAAGTTTTGATTGTCCGTTCACAAAATCCACATGAAAATTGTGTTGACGAAAATGTTTACTGTTGCGTATCCGCAATTCGTCGAAATTTGAAGGTCATTTTCATATTTGTTACAACATCTACCTAAGTAGTTACAAAGTTATTTTACTATTGTTAAAATGATGATGTAGTATGATGATCATCATTCAATTAATTTTAAAGCTAAGCATATTTATATTGGAAACCATTATTTTTATAGTTCATTCAATTAATTTTAAAGCTAAACATCTTAAAGTGTGAAACTTTATTTTTAAAGGGCGTTTAGATAAGTATTTAGTTGCTCGTCCTCTATTTTACGTAGGTACCAAAGGAAATGTCAGAGAAATATGTGCGTAATAATCTTAACGCTTTTCAGATTAGTATGTACATATTAAATGTCTCTTGAGAAAGACCTAGGGCTAGCTTAAGTAATCTAATATATGATAATTATCAGTACCAAAGCACTTAAGTAAACACTTACTTTAAGTATCAAAGTTGATTTCAAGTTCCACTGTTATTATTGCTATGAAAATCCAACTTTAATACACAAAACTACATTTATTTATCTACATAAAATATCTATCACTTTTCTATTTTGACTATACTTTGACTACAAAGAACATAATAACCTAATTTCGATGTACTACCTCAACCGGGACTCGAACGGGCGACCCGTGCGACCGCGACCGCATCGTCGACACTACTATCAAACACGATTAATACAATTTTTATTCTTACTGCTACACTTTTTCCAACATACGTAGTTTGATACTACGACTGAAATGTTTTGATACTTTGGGGTTTAGAAAATTTGACGATTTTTTTGTCGAACTTAAACTAGAAAACCAAAGTCTAGCTTTATTGCGTGGTCTGCAATAATACCAAGTTGATATTGCAATATATTCAATAATTATCACTGCTTTTAAAAGCCACTACTAACATTAGCTTGCCATATTTAATTCACATCTATCTAAAACAAAAAATGTAGCACAAACGGGCTCTAATTGACAAAACTGTGTTTACTAATTATGGCAGTTACGCCTAAACCAATAAACAAAGTTAACTAATCAAAACCGGACAATAACGCAAACATAACGCAAACAAATCACAGTAACAAGCCAATGGTATGTGTGTCAAGTATCAAGTAGTGTTGTTAGACACCGTTTCAGGACTGTAACAATGCTTACATAGAAATTACCATCGCCACTGCCGCTCGCATCGAGCCCCTTTCACGTGTTAGATATAGGAAACCAAGGAGTCGAGTTATTGAAAATACGGTGATGTAGGTCAAGTTATAAACGTTTACGACGTTATATTTCGTTGGCTTAAGAGCGCTCATCCCGCGCGGGCTTGCAACGTAGCATTACTTCTATTTTTCGTTTTAATTTCAACCAGAGTAGTTACTATTTTTTTACAGCCAAACTCTAGATCGTTGGTATTTATAATTATTTTTATCATTTACTCTTATATATAAATATTTAATCGCACCTAATAAGTACTGCAAATAGAAAATAACTGTCGACATGTCAATTTTTATGAGTAAATACCAAAAAAATTGTAAAAAAAATAGCATACAACTTATAAATGCGACGTTGCCAGCCCGCGCGGGACAATGCTCTTAAAATAACTTGATTTATGGCGTTTGGTGATTGCAATTCATACAAATAAATAAAATAGAAGTGTCTGTTCGTAATGTCGAAATATCAGCTTTTTACTAAATGCATATTAAACTATATAAGGTACTTACAAAAAAAAAAAAAACAATTTTCAAAATTTTTGTCTGTCTGTCTGTTTGTTCCGGGTAATCTCTGAAAAGGCTGGACTAATTTCGACAGGATTTTCACTGTCAGGTAGCTGATGTTATAGAAAGTAGCTTAGGCTACTTTTATTTTAGAAAAAGAATCAGGGTTCCGCGCAAAAAAATAAAATCCAATACGCAAACAAATCGTGAGTACAGCTAGTTTGCAATAAATAAGAATTCAGAAGATTGCTGGGCATCGGCACCTGCTACCAAATATAGTGCTTTGTCCTGTTTTTTGAGTTTTCAAAATGTAAATATTTACAATGTATCGAGTTACCTTTATTATATTAATACTGGTTATCCACAACTATTAATACAATAAAGGTAACCCGATGCATAATATTATATGTATTAGCAAAAGTAACTGAAACTACTAGTTTAAATAAAACATTAATTTATTAAAACCGCTGTTGTTTGTTTCGGTAAAATAATAATTATAAAATATATTAGTAAGTAAATGTCGTCAATATACTGAGGCTGATTTTCATCAATTATTAAAAATAGTATCTATACTAATATTAAGGCTTAGAGAGTCTGTTTCTTTGTTTGAACGCGCTAATAGGGCTGCCAGTCAGATTTGAAAAATTATTTTTGCATTTGATAGCCCAATTCTTGAGAAAGGCTATAGGCTATTAAGTCACTCTAGGACGCTCACGAGCCGAGTAGATACAAAGAAAAAAGTGAGAAGGAGCACTAATCGAAAATGAATTAATAGCGCAGCCAGACGATGCGATGCAACAGGGTGGGTCGGGGAGCAAAAAATTTCACGCGGACGAAATCCCGGGCAGAAGCTAGTAGGTCCTATTGTAAACTTTTCTCTGAATAAAAAATTAATCAAACCGATATTGTTTGCGGTAGGAACTCGGAACGTACAATAATTAATTAAAATGCATTGAATTTATTTAAGCTGATTACTGACAAGAGACGAGTTTATATTGTAGTACTAGCTTCTGCCCGCGACTTCGTCCACGTGAATTTTTTTTGTTCCCCCAACCCACCCAGTCGCATTGCATCGCCTGCCTGCGCTATTACTTCGTTTTCGCTTAGCGAAAATCTCTGACTTTTTTTCCTTGTTGCTCAACTCCTAAGAGCCTTGCTCAAGAATTGGGCTATCAAATGCCAAAAGATTTTTATAAATCCGACCGGTACTTCCAGAGATTAGAGATTTCAAACAAACAAACTCTTTAGCTTTATTATTAGTATTATTTTAAAACTATGATATCTCCTAAGATATTCATTGAAATCAAATGACAACAAGGACAATTTTGTTCAAAATTAAATACTTGTGATGAATAACGTATTTATTTGGATAAGGATTAATATTATGATTATAAAAACACCTTCGCAAATAGTGCATTATTTTATAACAAATTTGATTTCCATAAAAAAGGATATAGTGACTCAACTTTAACAAGTAGACTTTTAAAGGGGAACAATTCCGCCATACATGATTTTTGCGTAACTTTAACCGTTTACGCAGCGTACGCAACGGAAGCTCTGAAAAGGGATAATTTTTCCCGTTTTTTACTGATGCTCCGCTCCTATTAGTCGTAGTATGATGTTAAATAGCATTTAGCCTTCCTCAATAAATAGACTATTCAACACAAAAACAGTTTTTTAATTCGAACCCGTGGTTCTTGAGATTAGCGCGTTCAAACAAACAAACTCTTCAGCTTTATAATATTAGTATAGATTTCTCTAGAGCTTAAAGCTCGGCAGTTAATTAAATGTATTGGATTAGTAATAATTATGCGCCGGGCGTTAAATTGCTGTTGCCATTTGATAAGGCTCCGTAATGATTTCAATTTCATTGAGATGCTTGTTGCCAAGAATAAGTGACTAGTTTTATATAACGTTTTATAGAGATAGAGAAAAGGCGGTCTAAAATATGCGAAAAAAATTTAAATAAATAAAAAACAAATAGCATAAGTATGTAGTCATAACAAGTCATCAGTTGATGGCCGCCTGTTCGTTTTTTGCGAGCAATGTGTAGATTCCATTTACTTCTAACACCAAGGAGCAGGCGCTAAATTAGTTTTTTTTTTTGAACTCTCAGTAGGCCGACCTATTTAAATAACTGCGATAACAATTATTCACTTAGCACATTTAGAAGAAACAATGCGGTAATCCCACCAACTCTTCAAAATAAAAATATTTTTTATAGCTCCAACATCAACTCCACGCCAGCAGAGAAGGTTCGTCACTCATCGGGGTGAACAATCACCAACACCTACCATTGATTGCCCCTACATAATGCATAGACAACCCACACCCACCCCCTGTGGCCTCAAATTATCTTATCGACCAATGACTGTGAGCCCTGAAGCTCGAAATACAAATCCGTCAGTAACCGAATAATGGTGTAGCCAAGGATCAAGATATGGCGGTCGTGGTATGCATGTCGATAATTTCCAATCGATTTTAATAATTATATGGTTGTCAGGTCTCGTGGGTGTGTCGCGATTCAACTTGAGTCAGGGGGGACCCTGCAATCGGTAAAAAAAACACTCAAGTTGACAAAATCAGAGCCTTCCCAGGTTCTGAGTTTTTCAAGATGATTTGCTGAATTTTATTAATTAACATAATCAGCCTATAGTGTTCCCACTGCTGGGACACAGGCCTCCTCACTGTGAGAGGGAGTGGGCCATAATCCACCACGCGGGCCCAGTGCGGGTTGGCGGATATCACATTCATTCTTCGTATTTTTTGGTTCTAGGACATGCCGGTTTCCTCACGATATTTTCCTTCACCGTTATGAGAGCAGTGGTGAGAGTAAAGTTCCTGCCTGGGTTCGAACTCACGACCGAACAACTCATAAGTCGTATCACTGGGCCCCACTATTGAGTACCTATGTGATTTCTATTATGACTGCACTAAAAGGGAGGAATTGGAGGGGTGGAGGGGTTAAATGTGAACATTTTTGAAAAAGCTAATTATTCGTGTCTGAATTGTTGATTTTCCCGCATTTTCCTAAATCACTATTCCTTTAGCTTAAGGACTATTTTATTCTAAACGCTTTTAAAATGTACCAATTACTGCTTATGCAAAAAGCGTTTAGTTCGCCACCGTTCTGAAAATCCATAACCCTCCATAATTCTGTTAGAAAATGGTATGCGGCTTATCCAATATGCGCATAGCTCACTTTTATCTGGATTCAATCTGGTTTGATCCGGAATTTTCCAGGTCTGACCCAGTTTGAACCGGAATGGACGTCAAAAGCCTACTATGAATATAACGTTTAGTACAGAAATTGTTTTTTGTAGTTCGAAAAATGTTATTGGCTGTCGTATTTCCATAGTGAATGAATGTTTTATGACCAGCGAGATTTATAGTTTAGTTATCTATTCGTAACATATGGAGGTAGGATTAGAATGATAAGTTTAGAGTGGTTCAAAACGATTTTTTAGAAGCTTCTCTTCAAGGGCTTTCCAAAAAACACCCTTTTGTGCCTGCCTAGCCTTTTCCAAACTACCAATGTTGAGGTAGGCTATTTTACATGAAACGACTGCCTATCTGACCTTCAAACCCAGTTCCTGGCTAATATGATACCCCTTCGTAAGACCGCTTGTCAGCCATAGAACAACACGCTCTATGCTTGTCAGCTTTTTGGCCCTTCTGACTACCCGTAACGACTGTCAAAGACAAACAAATGACACGACAAGGCAAATGACAGCCAAGAGCAATTGTATAACGGTTTTCCGAGGCACGGAACGGTCTTGATAGATAATGAATGTTATGTTAATACCTACCTACGTCACCACTGACGTTCGGCGATTATTGATAGTTTAGAATAATTAAATATACTTAGCTCAAAAGAAAACATTTAGTTCTGCCAGTTTTATTCCTGATTTTCAATTTCTTAAAATGTATCATTAATATTTAAAATATAGTGTGGCCTTCCCAGTACCTAGTTTTAAAAACTCTTAAAGACCGTTTGGCTGGTTAAGTAGTACCTAACCCATTAGATTCCAATAAGATAACGCTCCATAAGTTTAGATACATAATAATCTCAAATTTTAGTGTAAAAATTGAGTTTACACCATGTGAAATTTACAAACTGCCATCTACTGAAATCATTAGGAACTACATACATATGTATGTACGCACTGTTTGGATCGTGCAAAATCTGCCGTCTCGGCACGCTCATCGATTGATCCAGTTTCATTACTTCATTATGTCGAAAGATGGCGCTACGTGTATCAATGTCAGGAAAGATTATGCTTTAAAAACTTTTAAAGTTTATGTAGAAAGACATTTTAATAAAAGATATTAAATTCAAGATTATGCATTTGAAAATTTAAAAATATAAAAAAAAAATCAGATCAATTATTAAGTACTTATCTAATCCACGATTTCATTCATTTGCCAAACTTACAAGTAGAAACGGTAGGTACCAACTTCGTCTTTTCAGCGCCTAACAAAAACTGTAGACCTACCACAAAGTGCAAAGTCGACGGCCCGCCATCGCGCTGCCGTCTATACGCGACACTGGCAGAATAGTCGACATCGGCTCAATTGCCAAAGAAGGAAAAAAAATGAATAGCAACATTTATGGTCCTTGAGATTTTAATATTCCTTAAATTATTTACTTTCTATAATATTTATCTTGGACATTAGGTACCGACATCGGTGACGGAAAACAGCGTGAAGAAACCTAGACTTATCAAAAACAAATTAATAATGAAGTGTCTGTTTGCAATATCAAAATAACAGCTTTTTACCAAATATAAACGCTACTTAACGGGATCGAAAGTTATGCGGGCGAAACCGCGGGGGCAGCAAGTTAATACCTAGCTAGCTGCACCCCGCGGTTATACCAATCTCGGGATAAAAAGTATCGTATGTTTTAATCCAGGGTGTCAGCTACCTCTGTTCCAAATTTTATCAAAATTGGTCCAGCCGTTTGTGCGTGAAGAAGTAACAAACATACAAACAAACTTTCGCCTTTCTAATATTAGTGTGATGTGATAAGTTTCAAAATCAACAACCCATCTTGAGCAAGCGCGGTCATCAATGCAAACGAGCATTGCCTTCATCCTACAGTGGGATAAATAGGTTGGTCCTATTATACTTTACTTAATTACGCCTCACACTCATTGGAATGTTATTAAATTAACCAGTACGACTTAACCTAACCTACTTCGGTGCATACAAAAATTATACCTAGAAACCTGAATTAGGACAAAAGTTTCGATAAATTTTTAAATGTTTACACTAGACATCTGAAAGCTTTTAAGCCTACAATAGCCTAGGCCGATGAACTGAACTGAACTGTCACGACCTGAACACGGTATCATAGGAAAACTTAAGTTTTTCAGCTACTTGGACATGTGTAGAAGTATGTTAAGTGTTAGGTCTTTTCAACTGTAGAGGTAGAAAAACATATTACGGTATTTTTTCAAGCAATTTATCATACGAGCCCCTTAGGCCCTTTGTACACACACGTTTTTCTTTCATTAAAAATATATACAGTGTGTTAGGTTAAACGAGGGATATACTTTAAGGGAGTGTAGTACTCATGAAAATGTACAGCTTTTAATACGGGGCGGACTCCAAAAACTGAAAAAAAAACAGCTGTTCCCTACATTTTGTCCAGTTATGCGAACATAAAAAATTAATAGAGCGGGTGGTTTTGTTTGCTCGATTTCAGTGTTGGTCTCTTAGTAAAAGTCGTTCGTTTTCATGGGTACTACATTCCCTTAAGTTACGGCAATTAGCTGACCCACCTTTGCATAAATAGTTGAGATTTTTGAGTATACGAATCGATAGAATTTTATAATTCTTTTATATTTTATTTATTTGAGCAAACTAGTAAGAGCCGATGATGATGATGGTGTAAATTTACTTAGATAATGAAGCTACGGAGAGGACCGCGGGGATCGATAGCTTCAATTATGAGGGCTAAAGCGCGGTCACTGTCGGACTGCATAGAAAAGAAAGAGAAGCGGGATGACACAATACAATTATCTATTTACAAAAAATTTATTGTTTGGACTAAAAAAATAAAACACTAGTGCTTTAGTATGTTGCTTGTAGAAATAATCTGACAAAAATCTGAATGATTGCATGTGTATTAGGATGGTTTTTATTGTGAAAAGAAAGTTTTTAGAGGTATGATCATGATTTTTTTTTATCGTGTCAAATTCGTTGTATTATGTTTTCAACACACTATCTAAGTAGCATATATCCTGAAGAATATCATGTATTTTACTGATTTTGTTTACTGTAGTTAATCATATACTTTAGGTATTATAAAACTTGCGTTTTTTTGCGTTTAGGTAGCCGATCGATTCTGTAAAAATCTCACCGTGATAACTTAGGTGAAGTGAGCGTGAAGTGAGCAATCCTTAACATCAGGTGGAATGACAGCTCACTTCACCTTAGTTTTCACGGTGAGATTTTTACAGAATAGCACTGCTGTAGTCCCCTTAATAAGAACCTGTTATATAAAGGTTAGCAGGAAAATTGAAGCACAACCGCGTGTTACCATAGATTCATTACATGGTTCTGGACCCCTCGCGAGGAAATTTTTCGTAGGTTATACAAAAAGTTTGATGTTTCTTACGTTTTGACCACGAAGGTATTGCACTTTTGTAGAAAAAAGCTGTTATTTTTTTAATAACCGACGAAATATTTCAATCCAGGGGACCAGTATCATGTACAGACGTTAAGCACATCAGGCTATCCGAAACTGTCAAATTTTCCCAATCAACTTTGAACCTTATGCTTTAGCGATAAAGTTGAAAATCTATTAAATAAATTTATCAGATTGTAGGAACTTGATGTGCTGGCGTCTGTACCTATTGAAGTACTATTATATATTCTGTGCTACTGAATACATAGTAAAATGTTTTGCGTTGTTGATTAAGCCACCCTGTATGTTCCTATTATTATTAAAAATCCAATTACAAAAAATTCTGCCAAAAGTTGAACACGTCGCGTCGTCGCCAGATATTAAAGAATCGCTTCACAAAAACGACTCAAAAACTAGAACTGGAATAACGCAAACCGATAGTGTATATTCGATCCGATCTAATCGATTCCAATCCAAACTCGGTTATTCGATTCGCTAAATCGGATTCACAAACAGCGTACCACGCGTTTTCGAAAAAGGAAGAGATTAGGGTAAAGTGCCCGATTGTGGGCACAAACGAGAGGTCAACGGCCTATTAATACTAATGTAAAACGGTGAATCGGCGACAATAATAGGGTGAAGTCACGAATTATCTGTTTTAATATTTAGTTAGTGGATAAATGTGAGAGTATTTGGTATATTTTTAATATTTTAATTTTTTATTATTTATTTATTTATTTTTTTTTTTTTATTTATTTTTTTTTATATTATCCTACTTCCTACTAATCCTACTAATATTATAAATGCGAAAGTTTGTATGTATGGATGTATGGATGTTTGTTACTCTTTCACGCGAAAACTACTGAACGGATTTTGATGAAACTTTACAGTAATATAGCTTATACATCAGAATAACACATAGGATACTTTTTATCCCGATATTCCCACGGGATCAAAACTTACGCGGGTGAAACCGCGGGGCGCAGCTAGTATTATAAATGCGAAAGTTTGTATGTATGGATGTATGGATGTTTGTTACTCTTTCACGCGAAAACTACTGAACGGATTTTGATGAAACTTTACAGTAATATAGCTTATACATCAGAATAACACATAGGATACTTTTTATCCCGATATTCCCACGGGATCAAAACTTACGCGGGTGAAACCGCGGGGCGCAGCTAGTATGCTATATATCAGTGGTATGTTAGTTTGTAAGCCTTCTTTAAAATTAAATAAATAATATTATTTGTGTGTATTCAGGCTCAATGCTCAAGGGCATTGAGCATCTTAGTCTAAAATTAACTAAATATTTTAATGGATCTATGCAGGTAATAGTTTACTATCGACACTCATGTGGATATCTGAAGAGATAGAAGAGGCTATAGAAACTCTCAGAAGTGTATAAGTAATTAGAATAGACTGGGGTATAATTGATTTGGACCTACTCAAAATAACAATACAACTCCTACTAAAACAGATAGGCAAGTAAGAAAGAAAGAAAGAAAATTAGTTTATTCCGCACAAACATAACGCACATTTAATAAAAAAAATACACACAAACAAAGTAGCCAAAAACTCAAGCAATAAAAGGTTGACAATTTTGTGCTTCGCTTGATGTCAATTAATAGTTAATAATACTGATATGATAATGCTCAAATGGATGTCCATTCGCCAAAGAAGAAGTTTGCGCGCTTTGACCACGCTTTTCTCCCTTCTTAACTCTCCCAATCCTCCTTCTTATCTCATGTCTCACTTCCAATATCTATGTTCTTCTCATGCTAAGAATTTGCGTTCTTCTAACAATCTTCTCTTACTCTGTCCTTCTCATACTTCTGACTTTGTTCATTCTTCCTTTCATATTCAGTCTATTCTTCTTTGGAATGCGCTTCCTCTCGATGTCAGGACGGCAACCAGTCGGTAGACATTTAAGCGGAAATTGCAGAGTTATTTTCAAAACAAATAGCGTAGAGTCATCTCAACACCTCTCTCCCTTGAATTTGTATATTATATGTCTATATATATATTATAAGTATATATTATAGTATATTGTATATTTATGTATTTGTGCACGTTTTATTTATAATTCAATAATTTTAATAGTTTTTTTTTTTAATCCTTGTTCGGCTCAACCAAAGCATCTGCCATCTCATCTCTACACCATCCTTGGTTGACTGGTAGAGAATGCCTAAGGCATTAAGTCCGTCTTTATACCTTTTTGTGTGCGAAAAGATTAAATAAATAAATAATTATAGGCTATGATACCTATATAAAAAAAATGGTTGAAAAAAATTGCTATAAAGAAAACCACTTATTTATACAAAGTGTTTTTTTTTTATATCCCATAACTCTAGAGGGTCATTGTACTCATCGTTACGAACAACTTTTACTATGGGACCAAAACACGAAATCGCGAAAAAAAAATCAGCTGCTCCCTACATTTTATGTTCGTATAACTCGTCAAAATGTAGGGAACAGCTGATTTTTTTTTTTCGCGATTTCAGGTTGGTCCCATAGTAAAAGTTGTTCATAATGATGAGTAAAATGACCCCCTAGAGTTATGGGATATAAAAAAAAAACACGTTGTATAAGTACCCACAATAACTAAACTCGAAGACACACATAGAAACACACATAGAAATTCATGACAGTTGGTCAAGTCAGAGCCTTTGGGAAAAAGAACTTCCGTAATTGGTCTAATTGACTCTGGCAGATGCCTTCGAACGACTGCAAGGACAACTTGGATTCGTTTGAAATCGTTCACGTCCTAGTTGAAGGAGACTTCAAAGTTTATTTGAAGTTTTTGAAGGATTCTGCAATTTGTAATATTTGGGACTGCAGTTAATTCAAACTTTGTTCATGTAAGATTAAGGCCTGATTTTTCCAACACCAGATAATATTATCCTGCGGGCGGAGAGTAATGGGTAACCCTCCATCCGATCAGGACCAGGCCCGTGCCGGACGGCGCATACGTGTTCCACGCGCGCCTCAAAGAGATGTTAGCAGTAAGGAAGGGGCCCGAAAGGGCCGAAGCCTGCCGGGGCAGCGGGATTGTCCGAAAGGGTTACCGCTACCCCGGAACACAAAGGGCTAAGGAAGGAACACGGGTGGGTTTTAGTCAGTAAGAGTCTGACACTCACTTCTGCTCCACCCAGAGCGGGAGGGGTCATTTGATGATTTCCCATCCTCTGAAAAAAAAAACCCTTAGTTAAGTGTTAATATATTGATGCGTGCTGGTATTGGCTAGACCATAGGTTCTCAACGTGGGCGATAATGCCCCCTCGTGGGCTTTTGAGACTTTCAGGGGGCAGTAGAAGACCCAGAGAAAATTATATATCCCATCTTACAACTATATAACACAGAACACTACACGTTAAAATATAATCGTGTCAATAGCTGTTTCAGATTCGCGACAGATGGTAAATAAACAAAATCGGGGGCTCAAGAAAAAATAATAGTCAAAGGTGGGCAAAACAAGGTTGAGAACCTATCGGTTAGATTGACTGAAAGTAGAGTAGGTAACCGCTATATCATTATGTATACCCCTGTCCGCCATCTTACCTACTATTTCGCGAAAATAGATGCTCGTTTCTTAGATAACAAAAATGAATACTTCAGTTATGGCTGGCTACCAAAAGTAATGAAGACATTGTAATAATCATAAGTCCAAATAGCCTTTATTTGGTATTCTATTGCTCTGTCTGAATCGTGACGTCATCAACAGTAAGTTTAGACATAGAGACAAAGATAGTTACAAGTAGCTGAGTCTGCTCTATAAGCAAAACTTTTTAAGTAATGCTCTCATTACCTAAGAAGTTAAACACATAAGTTAAAAATAAAAGTAAATTGGGATATGTTTTAGTAACAATTTGTGGGAAAACAATGGCCCCGATGCTGTTGTAAACAAACTAAACTAAATTTAAGTTCAGTGCATATTTTTCTTTCTATTTCATTATGAAAAGGACAGAAGATAAACATTAGTTTAGTCCTATCAAATAAGTCAGCGCCTGACGTAAATTGACGTATTTTTAGTAGTAAAATTTTTAATCACGTCTAAACTTGTCTATGGATTATCTAATTTGACAGGACTAAACTAATATTTACCTTCTGTCCTTTTCAAAATGAAATAGAAAGAAAAATATGCACTGAACTTAAATTTAATTTAGTTTGTGAGCAACAGAATCGGGGCCACTGGCCCCTATTCTGTTGCTCACAAATTTAGGTATTTCTTTTTTAATAATAGGCGTTGTATTTTAGAGCTACTTATGCAAGGCGTAGGCCTTACAGAAGTAGTTCTGTGAAAAACCTACCTACCTATTTGACAATTTTTAACATAAAATATAAACTTATCTTACGTTATCCTGTTTTTAAGCCCTCTACGAAGCCAACCCCCTTTTAAATGATATCTGAATTAAATTACTCAATAGATATTTACAAATGTTTGCAAACCAACAACTGTGCGCTCTACCTCACAAACTTTCTTATAGAACCCGTTAAAATAACCAAAACAGTATTACTATACAGTCATTTACTGATTGGACTTCCAACAATGGCCGCGGATACCCTTTTTCGGTAATTTACGATTGTTTTCTACATAGTATGGCAGGAGAAAATCGCTTTTTTAGGAAAATTAGATCGGTAAATAACGGTTTTGATCAGATATCGGTTTTTAACACCCAGATGAGATCAGACTAACGCTTTTTTGTTTTTTGTGAGTTTCACTAATTTATTGGAAGTAAGGATTTTCTTAAATTAATTTCGTCGCCTTTTCACTTAGCTCTTTTTGAATCCTCTATTTGTTAACTTAAATTGATATACCTACACGAACAATTTTATTTATTTATGGCTAAGGGTTGATTTTTGAATCATTTGATAACTTTATACGAGAAATAATTATGAAATTTTTCAGTTATTTAGTGCAAAAACTATCAAACGTCAATTTTATTCCTCGAATGAAAGTTATCTGGCGATAAAAAAATCAGCCTTTAGTCAAATTAACTTTCAATATCTCTAGATTTTTTTCGGAACCATGGATTTTCTTAAGAGCCTACACTACCTCAGCTAAAATTCACTCTTAATCTCGGTCGCACGATACTGCTCGCGGAGTGAGTAAGAGCGAGACAGAGTGCGGTGCTAGGCGGCAGGAAGCGACAATAGTTTAGGTATTTGCTTTTTACGGTGAAAATAATGGTAATTAAAAAAATATAAAAAACATAAGACCTGCTTTATAGTTAGTTCGGTTAGTATACAAAGTTTCATGATCTAATTTGAAGTATTTTTTGAATAGCAACAAATTTTCTCGATAGAAAAAAAATCCAAAGTTACCTCCAAACCGAACAATAAAGGTTTGGAGGTAACTTTGGATTTTTTTTCTATCGAGAAAATTTCATGGAATCGTATTTTCGTCTAACATAAGACCTAACATTAATTCTCAAGTTTACCATATATTTATTTCAAAATTAATGCTGCAGTATTTTCGACATAACGAAGGATCATGCTAAGCCATTTGAGGTAGTATAGGCCCTTAAATCGCAGTCAGTCAATTTGGTCAAGTTTCTCTAACTACTATACAAGTCATGGCGAGATTATGAAGAATTAGGTACCTTCATAACATAATATCACGCCTGTATTTTCCAAAGAGTAAGGCAGAGGTAAGGGGTTAGATATAGGTACCTACTTATAGGTACAAAAACAGGGTGAAACAAAAGGTACTAGGTGGTAACAGGGCTTATAGGGCGAAATGTTAATGCCCACATTACGCGGGGCATAAATCCAGATTCTGCATATCCAAGTTTTTTTTTAACTGAATAGACGGCAGTGGCGAAGGTACCATACAACACGATTCGCGCCAGCTTCCCTTCTAAAATTCACAACACAACCACTCTATAGTCAATTCATCATTGAAATATAATGAAACGGTTTATTGACATCGTTTTCTTGCTCCGGCTTACCTCTGTCATACATTCACTCTTCACCACTGATAGACAGCTGTGCTGCTGGGGAGTTTGTTGCGCCACTTCTTCTCCCCAGCGAAAGCACTAGGAAGTGGTGAAGGGCGGGCGTTTTGGGAAACTGTCTTATGGAATTTTGACATTCGAAAAGTGCTGATTCTCAGCCTAATTTGAAGAAATGACTTTTGATTATGATTTATTGTTTTTCTAGGTTGCCACTGAGATATTCTAGATGAATAAACCCAGTAACTTTATGCCCAAATTCAGGACCTTTTCTAAATAAAACTCGTAGAATGGTATTGTGGTTTACTTTAAATATTTTCGAGAAGATTAAGTTCACGATTGAAACAAGCTTAAGAAAAATTACACCACGACAGATATAACCACAACAATACAAATATTACGTACCTACCTATTCAAACATATAACTTATATACCCCATGTCAACCAAACAACAAACAAACATATACCAAAACTAGACATAATATAATCATTGTAAGTGAAATTAGTGGTGTAACTCAAAAAGGTCCCCTCCCATGTATGGTACCACAAGGTACCACAAATTGTGTACTCAAATACACAATGACGTATTTGGTGACGCGAATTGGTGACCAAATGTTACCTAAAGTTTAAACATGTTATGTAATGCCAAGGATGTTTTGTCAGTTTATGGAAAAAATTGTTTATGAGTTTAACTGCCTCTTTGGTTTGGTGGTTAAAAGGGCCACAGCTGAAAGTGTGGTGTTGGATTTGATTCCCGGGTTAGCCAAATTGTTATTGGGTTTTTTCATTAGGAATTCCTCAGTGGTAACCCGGTGTTTGGATTTCTTCGCGGTAGGTTGCATTAGAGCCGTTCCACACGGTGCTGTGCGGCGGCGATGCGGCGCCGCTGCGGTGCCGTTTCGGTTTCCTACATTTAAAAATGTATGGTATGCTTCATCTTTCTGACTGACCGTTTTTTATATTTCTCTGGACTGACCCTTTGACAATTCAAAAGTGCCTGTCATTGATTTCATCATCTGTCCACCCTTTTCCCAACTATGTTGGGGTCGGCTTCCGGTCTAACCGGATGCAGCTGAATACCAGTATTTTACATAAAGCGACTGCCTATCTGACCTCCACAACCCAGTTGCTGGATAATACGATACCCTTGGTAAGACTGGTTGTCAGACTTTCGGGCTTTTGCTGATTACCCGTAACGACTGGCAAAGATCCACGAATTACAGCCGGAAACAACGGCTTAATGTGCTTTCCGAGGCACGGAGGGGTCTCGGTATGTAAAGATAGTCACCCATCCACAGACCAACCGCAGCAAGCGTAGCTTAACCTGATCGATCGACTTGTGCGGCTGTTATTATTTAGACACGGGCCCCTCAAATCCCAAATTGGTTTATTTGAAATAAATGCTTTGGGTTTGAGTAAGTACCTACAACTCTGCCCATCATTTCGGTATTTACAGGCGTGATATTATAAAGTTGTTATTGTAAACACGTGGGCATAAAATACAAACAAACACATTATTGTCACAATTCCTAGTAAAAACGTAAAAGTTTTCATGAAGCGTTAGTCATTGTATTGATTCAAGGCTTTCTTTAATAGACATGGTGGAACACGCCATATAGGTAATATCACATGCACTTTAATAACAAACTCCACTAGAATCGACAAAACAATAGAAATACATACATGCTTACATTGAAATCCATAATCTATATTTATTATATTTAAAAAAAACTAGGGTCAGGTGGGGTAAATGCGAGTACCATAACTAGTACTACTATTCAACCATAGATAACATTTTAACTTATAACAATATATAATAATTACCATGTATAATAAGCCATTAGTACGCTAAAGTTTTAAGTGATTTGTTGATTAAAGTCACTTTGATAATAATAATTAAGGTAATCAAACTAAAAAAAAAAATTGGCTCACTTATTACATTTACCCGGTGTTCCTGGGCAACTATAATAATGTTGGTTAATTTCTTAGGACTGTAGATACCTAGTTTTAAATCGGGGGTAATAGCAATAAAATGTGAAAATCGAATTAACTTAATAACTTTCATCAGTCCCTCAAAAGCGTGAATTGGTCGGTGAGTAGTTCAAAAAGTACTTTACGCATATCAGAAATAGCAGCACCAGTTTTCTTTAGTAGTTAAACTATAAACACACTGTATTACTTATACCCCGCTATTGCAATTACCCCACCTGACGATGATAAAATAAAATAAATATAGGTACTATACTATCTTCTAATAACAAATCTGAAGAGTTTTTTTGTTTGTTTGAACATGCTAATCTCTGAAACTACCAGTCGAATTTGAAAAATTCGTTTTGCATTTGATAGCTTAATTGTTAAGTATGGTTATAGGATATCTAACATCACGCTAGGATTCTAAGGAGCTGAGCAAAGATAAAGAAAGGAAAAATGAAGTAATAGCCTGGGCAGGCGATGCGATCCGATGCGACGGGGTGGATCGGAAGAACAAGATTATTACGATACGCTGACGAAGTTGCGGTCAGAAGCGGTTTCGTATTATAAATACGAAACTGTCCGGTTCCCTTTTCATGCCTTAACGCCTGAACAGATTTGGATGAAATGGCACACTCATAGATCATGACGGTTAGCACATAGGATCATTTTTATCCCGATAGTAAGTTCCCACAGGATAATTTCCGACCACCAAGCGAACGAAGCCACGCCAAAACCAGCTTTACGAATAAAACATATTTTTAATTACGTAACGTATCTGTTTGAGGCCAAAAGAGAGGGTACGGTCCTTACCCGGACCCTCTTTTTTGGCCTCGTACAGGTTTTCTTTCGTTTTTTAATAAATCTTTCTTTCTTTAACAACAATCTGTCATGCGAAATAGTACTCTATTCCACCATCTTTATGTCCTAAGGTTGTTTTAAATGGTTCATTAACAAAATGAACGACAAATGTCTAGAAGCGGACTTTTTTTAGGAGCGATAACATAGACACACACTATTCAGTTACACGAATTTAACCCTCAACCCTTAGTCCTACTTCCTACTAACTAATCCTACTTCCTACTAATATTATAAATGCGAAAGTTTGTGAGGGTGGATGGATGGATGTTTGTTAATCTTTCACGCAAAAACTACAGAACGGATTTTGATGAAACTTTACAGTAATATAGACTATACATCAGAATAACACATAGGATACTTTTTATCCCGATATTCCCACGGGATCAAAACTTACGCGGGTGAAACCGCAGGGCGCAGCTAGTATAGAATATAACTAACACAACAGCAATACGCCTTTCGGGAAAGTCCACTATCAGATATTCATGAATCACGACGTTCGCGACTAACTAACTAATTAACTATTCTATGAAAAAAACAATGAATGAATCAGCGGAATAATTGTAATAATAGTTTCCAGTGAAACATTCATACAAACTCCTTATTATCACTATCATGTTCCAAGAATGGAGAATAAAGTTGTAGGATAGTTGAGGAAAAGTAAGTGAGGTTTCAGTTCATTGATGAAATTTATTAAATGCGAAATTTGCTCTGTCTATCTGTTAGTTACCTTTTCACGACTTAAGGTGACACTAGTCGATATTTTTCGGTATTACTCCACTGTTTGACATTGTATGTACATCCAAAGTTAAAACATGATGTCGTTTTGTCTTATTATTAATTGTGTCTACGCGGAAACAGTAGTAAAATAAAACGTCATTAAAAAGTGACAAGCCAACAAAGATTCGTTTTTCTTACTAATTTTAACGTAACATTGGGTGTAAATAATAAAATAAGTGCAAAATCCAAAACTAAGTCGGTACCGACAAAGCTCTATTATCGAAAAGTTCAATGAACTTTATTTTTAATTGATTTATGTAGTGGCTTTTTCATAAAACTCGATTTTCCAAAGCACTTTTCGAATTTTCTACGCACCTTTCAGTTCGGAACGGTGTTTCTGTGCGTGAGAACTAGACGTTGTGCGTGTAGACTAGCGTCTAACTGCTCATCACTGATACTATCTCTGTCGGACACGATGCCAGGTGAGACAGCCTGCTTTTTGGCCATGACCACCAGTGAGTTCGAGCTCGCGACTAGTTTCATCTTAAGGCGGCTGCACGGATTTCGACGAAATACGGCACGCAGGTTAGACCATAGTCTAGGTTATTACATGTTACTTTGATTTTTATCCCAGCAGTCCCGTTCCGTGGGATAATATCCGACCACCATGCGGACGAAGCTGCGGGTAAAAAACTAGTAATGAACGAGTGTTGTTAACTGAAGTTGTAATAGTAGAGGAAAAGTGGGCAAGGATTCAGTTCATTGTTGCAATTTGTGGCTGTCTGGAGTGAATAATATCTGTGGTTATGAATTAATTTAATTCATTCGTAGAGCTACTTGATAAAGTGAGAAAGTATTGCACTATAACTATTTCTGCTGTCAAGCAGTAGGTACCGTATTACAGTTTCGAAAAAAATTGATGTCCAAGACTTATTTTTCTAAAGGAAAATAAATTGTTAACATATTCCTTTTAAACTAATAATCTTTGCTTAGAGGGGTCCGTGGCTAAATAATAACAGCCGCACAGGTCGATCGATCAGGCTTGCCGCGGTTGGTCTGTGGATGGGTGACCATTTTTACATACCCCTCCGTAAAGCCGTTGGTCCAGGCTGTCATTCGTGGATCTTTGACAGTCGTTACGGGTAGTCAGAAACCCGAAAGTCCGACAACCAGTCTTACCAAGTGGTATCGTATTACCCAGAAACTGAGTTGTGAAGGTCAGATAAGCAGTCGCTCCATGTAAAGTATTCAGCTGCATGCGATTAGACTGGAAGCCGATCCAACCTAGTTCAGAAAAGGCTAGGCAGATGATGATGAGTTAAAATAATATTTACTAAAAGTTACAGAAACGCGTATTTAGCCAATTTAACTTTTTAGGTCATGTTATGGATTCAAGCTCCTCCATAGCTTTTATCGCTCTGCAAGGATATTTTACTAGCGACGCGTCAAAGCTTTTAAGACTTAACAGAACTTCAAGATTTATCGTTACATCCTTACATAGTATAAAACAAAGTCGCCAAAATGTCTGTACGCGCATAACTTCCGAATAACTGCACCAAATTGGATAATTCTTTTTTTGAGTAGTACGAAAACATCGTGGGGTAAACAGCATGTCCTAGAACCAAAACTTCGAAGACAAGTGACATCTACCAGCCCGCACTTGGCCCGCGTGGTGGATTACGGCCCACTCCCTCTCACTGATAAGAGGCCTGTATCCCATCTGTGGTAACATTATGATATTGGTCCCACGGAGAAAGTTGTCCAGTTTGATGGTCTTTACCACACCCCTTAATTTGGCTGGTAATTAAAAACTAACCCTGCTTATAACTTATAGGTAACAATGACCTATCGCAAACTAACCACACATTCTTCTACCAGTCATAAAAACCAGTTAGTCAGTCAGACACTTACAACTACCCAACTTAGGCCTGCTACTACTATGATCGAAAGTACCCATCCAGATCACCATATAAAAATGGCACAACTAAAGGAAGTCCGACCCAAAAGCAACATGTAAACATCTCCAAACATACTCAATACTATTAAGGGAAGCACTTTTAATTTCGCGCTCCATGTGTGTTAGTTCCTAGCGACGCACAATGTGAGAAAAGACCAGACGTACCCAAGAGACACCACGTGCATTTCCATACTAGTAACTGACCATAAATTTGGATCCAATCCATAACCAAGGGAACGGAGTCGCTGACTTACTCCAGTTACTGAGTAACGACTAGTGTTGAGCGATGACCGAAGGCGGGGCGATTCGAGTGCGTGCGTGCGAAAATTTTGATTGCACAATAACCTTTGTAGAGATGCAACCAAACTGCAGTCGATCGACGTCAATCAATAAAATCGTGAGATATTTAGAAGCATATGAATTAATTTTTATTTTAAGGCAAACCCAAAATGCAAATCGAATTGGTCCTTAAAGCTTCTTGCATTGACAAAGCTTGTTGACATTTAACAACACTGTGATGTATTATTTCACAATCCAAGCGACGATTTATTAATTTGCACTAAATATTCGTGTTGCACCAACCTTACGAACCGCCTGTGTCATGTAATTGGAATTGAATCTGCGTTTGTGCAATCTTTCATTAAGTTTTAAAATGAATGATTGTCCTGTTGGTTTCAATTCGCAAATGTGATTTCGAAAATCTCCCGTCATTTTCAATTTCAATTTTATTCAAGATCATGCCTAGAGGCGTAGGTGCTCAAAAGGGAATACCATTTTTAAAAAATATACTATTCCCCTTTGAGCACCACGTTGAAATATTGATTGGTGTTCAAATGGGAATACCTTTGATGGTCAATGCATGCTCCAAAAATAGGTGCTCAAACGGGAATATTTCCTTAAAACTACTGCTAATATTTAGCCCTTCTTATCAAACTATTCCAGGAAATCTTCATTAGCTCATATTAATTTTCAACTTTCGTTCAAAATTCGCATTAATTCGATGAAAAAAAAACACAATCGAAAACCGCACACTTGCCCAACACTAGCGCAGCATATTTAGCCATCCATCTCGGTAAGGCAGGGACCTAAAGAGTTCGCTAAAGATGCTCTTTTTAGCGCCGTGGGTTTCCTTTTGGTCTGCGGTCTCCAATGGAAGGTTTTGTTACGTAATAATATATTATGAATGAATTGAACTAAACGGGTTCAAACACGTTTTTATGTCTTTGGATTTTTATGGCGAGCGCTAAGTGTGGTGAATATGAGCCTGTCCAAATGTTTCTACGAGAAAGTTTGTTTGTTTTGGGTTCTGGTTAAGGGGTTGGTTGTAGAAGTGTAGTAGGCCTTGTTGATACGTTTCCTGAAGAGGTAGGCAAAGTTGTTACCGACTATTAAACTGCCAGATTTAGAGTCAGGGGTCAAGTTTTGCAGAGCGAGTCTGCCATAATGTTTGAGTTTTGTGTTTTTTTATCCTTCTTATCATCTGCCTAGCCTCTTCCCAACTACGCTGGGGTCGGCTTCTGGTCTAACCGGATGCAGCTGAATACCAGTATTTTACATGGAGCGACTGTCTATCAGACCTCCAGTTATTGGGTAATACGCTGCTCCTTGGTAAGTGGTTGTCAGACTTTCGGGCTTCGACTGTCAAAGATCCACGAATGACAGCCGGAACCAACGGCTTAACGTGCTTTCCAAGCACGGAGGGGTCGCGGTATGTAAAGATGGTCACCCATCTACAGACCAACCGTGGCAAGCGTAGGTTAACCTGATCGATCGACCTGTGCGGCTATATTTCTTTCTGCTCATTCGCAGTCCGATCCCCGAGATTTGTGCCCTGCTTAGTTTGGAGGTAAACGGTCAAACCAAAAATTGTGATGTACAAACTTAACTGTCTTTATGTAAAATTACTGTATGTCATCACCTTTTCTTATTGCCAATAAAACTTTTTGTAAAAATATTTTAGACCAAACTTAAAAGTTCAATATAAAGAACACTGTTTGAATGCTCTAATTTCCCAAAGCTGAAGCTTCAACAACTTTTATTTAGATACAAGTTTTTGGGAAATAAAGATGTTATTATTATTATTATCAAGTCACCTCGTCCTCGAAAATTTAACACACTTACAGCTGATAAATAAGTTTGTTGATAAAAATACTTCACACACAGTTAACAATTTTCAATATCAATTTGATTTGCGCTTTTGACATATCATTTTGAACTTTGGTCAAATAAATAATAAAGATAAATAAAGCTAATGAAAAAAAAAACGAGTACTACCTACCCTAACCTAAATAAAATACTACGTTGAAAGTATATTTAAAGCCTAAATTGCTGGAAAAAAAAACAGTATTTTTTTAGACACGAAATTAACTTGTTTACAGAGAGTGTATGGTCAATTCAATTGAATGACATTTTTTCAGTTGAATGATTGGCAAAACCTCAGCCGCTCATCTCATGTTTAATGACTAATGGGGAATGTCCCTAATCGCAGTACGTTTTGGTATTAACATTTATGGTTAAGTAGGGTTATTCCCGAACTATGTATCCACTTAACCCTGAACATCGAATTAAACTCAGAAATAAAACTTAAAAAAAAAAACTACTGAAGAACTTAAAAAAAAAAATCATGGATTATTCAAATTAGACTGAGAACTACCACGTTTTGAACGTTAAAAGTTACCAAATAGAGATCTTTAAAAGCCCACTTCCTGAAAGATGTTGCATGGCTGGGAATCTCCGACATTGGTTGCGTTATTGCGTAATATAAAATCATCAATCAATCAATAATCACGTATGGTTGAGTTGAAATTACATTTGATTGATTCAAATAAATATAGTAGGCCTAATTAGGAAACATGCCGACGGTAGGTGATTGTGTGACAAATATTTTACATATATTTTGTAGGTACATACGAATTTGTACTGGGGCTCGTGGCTAAAATAAAATATCCGTACGAGTTGGTCGAAGGTTAAGCTACGCTTGCCGTGTTCGGGCCGTAGATGGGTGACCGTCTATTATATAACGAAATAATAAAAGAAAAGCACAGACAATACAAACAGTAAAAAAGTGCATTTTAAACTAACAAAATTATATTAAAAACAACAAAAAAAAAATAGATCTGTGCGAGGCTGAAAAGGCGGAATCTCAGCATAATTCTACGAAATTTAAAAAATAAATACCACAACGCTGGTATTCTGATCCGTTGAGAAAAAAAAATAAAGACAGAAAAGTAAATGAGTAAATGAGTTATTTTTCTCCTACATAAAGTTTCATCAAAATAAGAAGCCATAAGCTATGAAGTTTCCATGAAACAGTAAATATGCAAATGATTCACTTTGAATGGAAAATGTTTCTTTAACCGGGAAATAAGTTCATAGTACTCTTCGAAGACAGTTTACATTGTGAACAAATGAATTCTCAAAATATGTAAATTATTGTTGTTACACCCTTTTCTTTATTTGCCTCATTGATCTTCCGTAGTCTCGTAGAAACTTCTTTGAAGCACGCTGAAGGTCGGAAATGGTAAAACAACGCTTTGTAAGAAAAATCTGTTAATTTATCTAAATGTGTATCGGGCCCAGTGGTATCGGGGCCCCGACTTAAGATTTGTAGGTCGTGAGTTCGAACCCTGGAAAACACTTTATGTATTTAATTTCAACAGTACTGCTCTCAAAACTGAAGGAAAACATCGTGAGGAAATCGGCATATTCTAGAACCAAAAATTCGAAGACGTGTGACATCCACCAACACCCTCACAGAGAGGAGTTCTGTGTATCACAGTATAGGCTAATTATGTTGGCTAAAAAGTGCTAAGTTCCGTAATATGAGTTTAAAAAATGTAGATATATCACGGTTCCTTATTCCATAATACGAATCGTTCGAACTAACGTAGAGATTGGTCGACTAGAAAAGACTGCATGCAATTAAACCTGTACCCTAATTGCGAAACACACTATCGATCTCAATTTGAATCATTTTGAAGCATATTGCTAATACATTGCTTCATATGTTCGAAAAATGTGTCTGTTCAACAATGTAAAAAAAGCATTGAGCGTTGTTGATCTGTCAAAATGAAACCCATTGCTACTAATAGTGTACGAGGAATACGTAGTTACCTCACTGGTTCCTAAAGTTAATAGAGTTTGTGCTACTCTAAGCCAATACAGCAAAGAAACTAAAGCGAAAACACGACTTAGTAATCAATAACTATATCTTGACTGTTCTTCCAGGATTGGTAATACCAACATCTTACTGGAATACTTCTTTCCTCCGAGCACGTTTGCTCTTGCGAATCTCCACCCAAACCGGCCAAAAAAGGCAAGAAAGAGGTAAGAGCTTTGTTCCTTGTCAGTACTCCAGCCGACCAATAAAGATATCGTTAAGTCTTTTCGTGTCACGCTTATCAACACACTAATCAACAAAGAAAGGGCCTACTTAAAAACCTATCACCACCTAATAGTACTTTCATACCAAATAACAAATGATATAAATTTTCAATGTCAATCATATATTCATGCACACGTAGGTACACGTGATTGGCACCATAATGGCACTAAAACTTATTTATTTCAATATCCGGTGCCACAGGAAGGTAGTTGACAGTTACTTTCGCGCCAATTGCATAACAATGTCGCCATCTTGATTTGAGCACGCGCTGCCGAGGGTTCGTTCTGTATAGACGGTTTTATATTGGGTAATTTCATATCGAAATCATTTCTTTATTAATTAAAATAAGGTTGATATTTTAAGGAGAAACTGACTGACTGACTGACTGACATATCAACGCACAGCCGAAACTGTAAGGACTAGGAACGTGAAATTTTGCATACGGCTTCCTTTTATTATGCAGGGGAGCACTAAGAAGGGATTTTTTGAATTTCGACCTTTAAGGGGGTGAAAAGGGGGAATTTTGTTTGTATGAAAACTCTTATTGCTTGAGTTGATAAACTTGAAATTTGGCACGAAAGTCGCGGACGAAGTGCTAGTGTTACAAATAAAGCTTGTAAATAGCCCCCAAAACACTCGAAAACGATCTCTATTCACCACTTAGTAGGTACATAATGGTTTGGTGTGACAATTTTAGGAGTATGAGGCTCTACGTTTACTTCTAATCTCTTCCTTCTTCGTTTCTTTTGTAAAACGTATCGGATTAATATAAGAATTTAATTGGATTTTCAATACATCAATATTACCAGCACTCCAAGTTAGACGACCAAAGCGATCATATCTAGACTCCTTAGGGCACTGATTACGACTCAAACATAACACGGTTTTTTTCTGATTTAACTGGGTAACCGGGCACAATACGTTTTTGGCTAGCCTCACGAGTGTAATTTAAAACATATGACGAGAAAACTTATTTATTATAATTATTATTATCAGCCATTTCTGTCCACTGCAGGGCCTTCCCTCCTTCCAGCTGCTATGCGCCAATCCCTGTGGAAAGAGTCGAGTTCATCCCGCCATCTCATTCTGGGCCTGCCGCGTTGCTGTTTACTGCTGTTTGGGACCCATTGTGTGGTTACTTTAGCCCATAGCTCCTCCGGCATGCGACAGATGTGACCAGCCCAGTTCCATTTTAGCTTGGAAAACTAGAAAAAAAAAAGATAAAAGAAAACTTATCAAATAAAAATTCTAAATTATGAATGAACCTGTCCCCAACATACAAACAGTCAAACAAGCCACAACCATACGCGTGCATCGAACGGTTCGCATCCGGCGGACGCAGGCGACGAAAGTAAACTAAGCTGATCGCCCCTTTCGCCATAAGGGGACGCACGGGCCGTGTGCGGCGCCTGCTAATCGGACGGGCAGCTGGTCGGATGTTGTCGCCAGCCGGAGAGTAGCAGACAATGTGGCGGTATGACACAGATACTGGGCATGGGGGAATGTCAAGATATACCCATCTGAATCATCTTGGATGAAGATATAACTTGGTGATGTAAAAATAAAGCAATGCTTTTAATAAATGTCAGTCAGTCAAAAATAAATATCAGAGCAAACATTTAAGGAAGAATTTTGGTATAACTATAAACCTTGGTGTTGATCAACTAAGTATCAGTTGGTCAAGCATCATGATTAAGACAGAATTTTCTCACGAGGATTGGAGGTAAGATCATGTTCGTCTGAACCATTGATTCCCAAAGTGGTCGATATCGACCCCTTGGGGTCGATATCGGTTTCCTAGGGGTCGACATAAACGAAAACTGGTTTTAGGGGTCGACGGGGTTGATCTTAAAAGTAGGTAATTTGGCTATGGGGGTCTGAGGTAGTTCATTTTGGAAAAGGGGTCACTTGTCCAAAATAGTTTGGGGATCCCTGGTCTGGACGGTTTAGAGTTGGTTGAAAGATAATTTTGATGGTAATAATGGCTGATCTGAAGATGTTTTTTTGGGATGTTTACAGTAGGTAGTCGAGGGACATTTTCGGGGTCCGTGGTTAAATAATAACAGCCGCACAGGTTGATTGTCCAGGTTAAGCTACGCTTGCCGCGTTTGGTCTGTGGATAGGTGACCATCTTTACATACCAAGACCCCTCCGTGCATCGGAAAGCATGTTAAGCCGTTGGTCCCGGCTGTCATTCGTGGATCTTTGACAGTCGTTACGGGTCGTCAAAGCCTGAAAGTCTGACCAAGGGGTATCGTATTACCCAGTAACTGGGTTGTGGAGGTCAGATAGGCCGTCGCTCCATGTAAAATACTGGTATTCAGCTACATCCGGTTAGACTGAAAGCCGACCCTAATATTGTTAGGAAAAGGCTAGGTAGGTAGATGATGTTTACAGTAGTCTTGACGGGTATGTATAAAATGACTAACTAAAAAACTGATTATAGGCGGTCAGTGGTACTGCAGGGTAGAAAGACTTATTGGGATGACAGGAGTCGAGTTTAAGAAGTTTGCTGTGAAAAAATGTATGCGACCATTGCAAATAAGTATTAGAACTTCATAACAATTACTAAGTATTAATCACCTTATAAGTTCTTTTCACCTCTTTTATTTGACATCTGGTGGGCAATTCTCGTAATTTTAAGAACTTTCACAGTCTGATCTGCCTCAATCTGTCAAAAAATACTTCTAATTTCCCAACATTTTGACAAGTTTTTGACATTTGTTGGTTGCGACTAGATTTTGAACGTTTTAAATTACGAAAGAGAAGGCTAATTACCTTCTGTTTTCAAAGGAAATGAAGTCCCTTGTGTCAACCCCCAAAGGCAGATGATGATGACTTTGAAGATGTTTTTTATAAATTGCCATTTTACGTTTACAGCTAATTTTACGGTAAATTCTTACTGGAATGAAATGTGATAATTGTATCGGTTTTCGAATTACCGAGAAATAGCCCCCAGAAGGGGAAGGCTTGATACGAATGTGATAATAGTAAATAATTACTTCAGCGGACCTAAAATATAGCCCTTTTAATTAATCCATCACTACAGTGTGACAATTTACTAAGAAAATAATACAGCTGTACCCTTTTTCTTTAATTCCTATATATAATCATCAAAATATTTGCATTCATATTTCGCTGGCTTTCAACGAATGTCGAAACGATTACTATCATACAACATTAAAAATAAATGTAAAGAGTTCTGTTCATTAGAGTCCACGATAACATCAATACAACATGCGAGAATGCCGAGTTTTTGTTCAAGCTGGGATAATTGTTATATAGCTTATAAGATAAATATTTACTATGAGGACAAATCGTGTGGGGTGGGACAAAAATAGGGCAGGTGGGATGGTGTCTCCACCCCTTTAGAGCAACTGGTTTTGCAAAGTTGTAAGCCTTCAAGAAGTTACTACTTATAATAAAATATGCTAATGGGCTTTTTATCGGCCCGACAGTATTTTAATGATAATTAATACGCTGTTTCGTCTAAAGACATGTCTAAGCGATGAAATTAATTCAAAGAATATGTAATGTCTAATTAACCTATCCCTCAAATGGACTTGTAAAGTAACTTTGCATACAAATATCTAAAATAAAAAAAAAACTGCGCAAGGTTAACCTTTAACTATAGGTACAAAACGCACCAGAATACTTGACCTCAGTAATACCTTTAACAAAGATATCATCAACAATCTTTTTACGTGCATAAACCCGAAAACTTCCTCATTGCCCGAAATAACCAATTAGTGTCCCCCCTTATCTACATAACCCGTAAGACTGAAACCCGGTACAAGTGCGCGCGTCGCTAGAACCAAACAAAATCAAAATTCGACGCACACGCCGCACAACACATGGTTTTTTCGCCGCCCCACGTGGAATCTCCCGTAAATTCCAGTGAGCGCATTAAAATTGTATAGGATCTGAGTTTTTGCGCAGTATCGTATGTGACGCTGGACTGGGAGTACATAATTGTAATTAACATAAGATTTCCCGTAATAACCGCGTTGTGCGCGCGCGCCACTAAAATGGCTGCGTCCGCTTTTTGTGCTGTGCGCGTACGCTGAATATCATAAGCTACGTGCGTGGTCAGGCGCACACGGGGGCATTTTTCGTTGAATTGTTTTGGTCTTGGGTTTTGTTCTGTAACTGATATTGATGAAAACTGCTTTGAGCACTGTTTTGTTGAGTTATTAAAGTTTGCATAGCACTAGGTAGACATTAATGGATGAAAATTTAATTTGCAGCTTTTTAGCATTTAAAATACTCTTGAGATTTTTCAAGCAGAAAACAGATTTAATTAGCAAACAGACGTTTTCAACTTCCGCAACTCATCCAAATCCACGTCAAAAGGTAAACAATTCAAAAGGAATTTTCAGTATTTTCCAAACATCGCCCCGTGTGCAGCGGTCGATGTCGACGGGAGACAGAGCTACGCCCTCTATACCTGCTACTCACGGCTACTTCGACAATTGATAAACTCTCTTTATACTCACGATACGGCTTCACATATAACTAAAAACAAACAATAATTAACTGGATTGAAATTTCAGAATACTTCGAATGTTGATTTAATTTTTTTCAAAAAAGACATAGGCCTTTTTTAGACTGATTTTTAGTTCTTGTAATATCGCATACAAGCCGAAGAAATTGCAAACTTTATAGTTTTTAGGTTTTTCAACTTAACATTTTGCAACATTGTAGATCCACGCCATTTTCGTTTCTAGCCATTCTTCTTAAAGTTCAAATCTCTCGAGCCCCTACGATACGTCTCCGACACGACATTACCCCGTGCCCGCTAAAAGCCGGGCTCCCTACAAACCCGGTCCTTTCGTCTCGTACGATGCGTGTGTGCCGGCCGCACTTTTTGTTCCCACTCGTAACACGATCGTCCCATCTCATAATTTTAGACTTTTTTACCCTCAGTCCTGTACTGGCCTTATTAAGGAAGATGCTCTATTACGTTCGATAGCCGTTGTTGATTGACAGTTGCTATTGCTATCAGTATTGAGGGTTGGTTATGGTAACAATAGCCATAGTTTTTTTCAGAATTTTCTAATCTAATTTACCCATAAATATGATGTTATGATACAATATGAAATATTTCTTGTTCTGCTATTTGACTAGCCTAAAAGTGACGAATTACCAAGTTTATATGTAGCCTAACTACTAAAAGAAATTGAAGAGACTTTAAAGAATACCTAAAATACTGCTAAAAACATTTTTCATGTTTCTACTTTCCATCTACTTAATACAATCCCGCCTTGTCTTAGCCAGCAATAAAAATCGCTACACGTAATACGTACTTAGATAGATAGCATTTAAACGTAGCATTAGTTAGCGGTACTAGCATCATAACTGCAGAGTGCACACAGTCTCGTCAACATACTACAAATAGCAATCCTGCACTCATGTGTACTCTTGTTTATAATGTGTCGTTTGATCTGAAACTAACTTAGGACACACTTGACAGACTACCGTAAGTTATCAGCTAGAGCCAATGACAGGATGACAAAAATTGCGTTGAATCAAATTACTATAAACAATTTGTAAGTTGCATTTATTTAATTTTCATTTTGAATAGAGAATATAAGACCCATGTCTACATTTCTAAAGGTTGATAGGGAAATCGACGCGCAAACTGAACATGAATTCAGCACGAGATTCTAGACCATTAGCGTAGAACCACATACCAACAACAGAGGGGCAATTCTCATAATTTTTAAGAACGTTCACAGTCTGATCTCAGTCTCAATCTGTCAAAAATACTTAAAATCTCCCTACATTTTGACATGACATGTTTTTGACATTTGTTTGTCGCCGAAATGAGACTGCGACTAGATTTTGAACGTTTTAAATTACGAGAATTGACCTACTGATTAACAAAATCTACAGATCTGCCTGAAAGAGGATTTTTGGCCGAAAGGTGTTCCATATCGTCGTTTCCGAGGACTCTGTCAAATTTCTTTGATAGATTTTCAACTTTATTACAAGGGAATAAGGTTCTTATTAAATTGGGAAAATTTGACAGATTGGGGTAGCTTGATGTGCAGGCCTCTGTACCTATGAGTATATAAAAAGGAGGGGAAATAATCAAATGCATCAAAAGTGTTTAGAATTATGTTTTAAATATATGGTAGCAGATTGGGTCGATACTTTTTTATTTCTATCGTAGAGTTGAAATTTTGTTGTGAAGTTTAGTCGAGAGGTTGAGCTGAAAACCACTGTTAATAACCCCCTCGAGTCTTGAAGGTCCATGATGCTTGAACTTTTTGTAAAGTTATATAAAACAATTTTTGTTTAGGACTAAAATATTTAAAACTATCCAACAGGCATTCCAGTTCTAGACCTTATTACATACCTACCTACGCAAATTATTTTCCCGATATCCTGAAACATAAATTACAGGGAAAAACCAATTGTTGCGAGCATGAAAATGCACGTTGGTGGGTATAATCAGATAGAAACACGGATTTATTCGGAATTGCATTTAATTCTGTTATCTGCAAATTCATTTCGATATTTAAAAGCGATTTTTTGCAAGCAAATATTGCAATTTCAACGGCAATTATTAGTAGTACTAGCTTCTGTCCGCGACTTCGCCCGCGTGAAATTTTTCCCCATCGCATCGCATCGCCTGCCCACATTATTACTTCGTTTTTGCTCAGCGTTATTTTTGAGTTTATTTTTGCTTGGCTCCTAAGGGAAGATTTCCTCAAGAATTGGGCTATCAAATGCAAAAAAAACCGACCGGTGGTTTCAGAGATTCAAAATCAAAATCAAAAGTCATTTTCAAACTAGGCTGAGTATCAACACTTTTCGAACGTCAAAATTACAAAAGACAGTCCCCCCAAAACGCCCGCCCTTCATCACTTCCTAGTGCTTTCGCTGGGGAGAAGAAGTGGCGCAACAAACTCTCCAGCAGCACAGCTGTCTGTTATGTTAGAAAATACTTGATTGTATACAATACTTGGTATGCAACGTACTTGACGTTACAAGACACAGTACAATAAATTAAATTATTTGCCATATGTCAGCTTGCCACGCCAATAAACTCACAAATACAATAAAAACAATATGTACTCAAGCAAAAAAAAAAACATAATTAAAAATGTAATCAAAAACTTACTACTTAAATAAAAGCCTCCAGGTATAAAGGGCGTGACAGCTTACATATTTATGCAATGCTGGGTTCTGTTCAGATTAGCACGTTCAAACAAACAAACAAACATTATTATCAATAGGTACGTTTAAAGATATCTCGTTCAATTTCGTATCCACCTATTAGTTCTAAGTAAAGTTGTAACATGATATTTGTACGTGATATTCGCCGATAGTTGGCTAATTTGTGATCAATATGCGTTAAGTCCATAAACCAATGAGACATTGTGTTTTCCGTGTGTTTCCCAACCAAGATAAGAGCACATCACGTAGTTATGCTAATGTGCAGTAAAGTATCCTTATATGTCTTAATTAGAGCGTAATTACTGTCGTAATTTATTTAAATAATATTCCTATCGGTCCTTCTATAAGTCTAATATATAAAATTCTCGTGTCACAGTGTTAGTTACCATACCTACTCCTCCGAAACGGTTGGACCGATTTGTATGAAATTTTGTGTGCATATCGGGTAGGTCTGAGAATCGGCTACTATCTATTTTTTATTTTTGCAAAACGACGTTTGCGGGGTCAGCTAGTCTAATATATAAAATTATCGTGTCACAGTGTTAGTTACCATACTCCTCCGAATCGGCTTACCGATTTTTATGAAATTTTATATGCATATTCAGTAAGTCTGAGAATCGTTCACTACCTATTTTTTTTTTTTTTTGGAAAACGACGTTTGCGGGGTCAGCTAGTAATAAAATAAAATCCTATATTTTGCAGACTATGTGAATTCAATATTTTTTATTACGTTATTTTATTATTTTTAAATAATATAGACGTGTCTACAATTTTTTCTAAAAATTACATTCCCACCGCTGGGACACATGCCTCCACTGTGTGAGAGGAAGTGGGCCGTAATCCACCACGCGGGCCCAGTGTGGTTTGGTAGTCATGTGTCTTCGAATTTTTGGTTCTAGGACATTCGTTTCTTCACGATGTTTTCCTTCACCGTTTCCGTGAGCAGTGGTGATGAAATAAATTACACAAAGTAAAGCCACTGCGACTGCGATTACATCACCTTAGTCTGAAATATTTTTAGTTAAATTAATTTTTTAAAGCGTCTACCTTGGGTAGAACTCAAGACTCGTAAGTCGGGGGTTTACCACCGGGCCACCACTGCTGTCTTTCTGAATCTACTACGGATACTATAAAATTCCAAATTCAAAACCATACGCGAGCACAAAATGGCTGACACAAAAAACAGAACATGTTGCATAATTAAAGTTTACTTTGTGCTCAAAAGCCGGGTGTGTGCGGCAAAGGCACTCATTTTTCAGCCTCTGAAAAAAAAACGTCGCATAGTTGCGGAAATATAATTAAGATTTTATGTGTAAAAATATGTGTCAGGTGTTGCTTCCGTATTGTTTTTTTTGGTTGTTACTCCATGTAAGGATTAATTATTTGATAAACTTTTTAGGCTGTAAGTTGGTATTTGCTAATGACTGGGCAGGACGTGTGGTCCTTTATTAATAATGGCCCATCCTTTGATGTAGAGAACCGACAAAAGAAAGTGAAAATTAGAATTTTAAATTGACAAAACGTTAGGGTGCTTTATAAGGCCATCATCAAGTGAAGGTAATTAAATAATGTCTGGGGTTACCGTAAGCTGTTAGTTTCTCTATCAATTAGCAGACTGGCTATCTTTTTACTACGTTACAAGCTAATCTCTTTCAATGCAACTGCTGTTATAGAAACATGAAAATAGATGACTTATTTCATGAGTTTTGTTCTTTTGATTTTGTATTGCCCTTAACTTGTACTGTGCAAGTTACCTGTACCTACTTAAACAAACTTTAACGAACGCATACAAGTTTAGACACTTTCTAGATGAAAATTCTTTATGCAACAGGCACTTTACCTACTATATTCCTTTTTTTATTTACACTGCATCCAACACTCCACTGATATACCTATACAAAAAAATACTATTTTCGCGCGTAAATTAACCTGTAAATGCATCAATCACCATAATGTCGAACAATGACCTAAATTCCTCGAAAGCTTCAGTCTTTCAAAGTTCTTCCTCGTGAAAATTCTCAAACATACAACACCTACATAGGTATATTCTTTGTTCTTCTCACACACATTGACAAACATTTAGTCACACATTCAAACGTACAAACAATGATATTTCCACGTGAAAACCGTCCTTCAGGCGGTGCGCGGTGCTGCGCGTGAGTTGAACGCCGATGGGCCGCCATATTGAGACCGGACGGACGATTTAGGCGGGCGCGTGCTTGGACATAGCGATTGGTTATTGATGTGACCATTATTTTGGAAGTTTTTTGTATTTTTGCTGTTTTGAAAAAGAGATTATCGCAACAACTATTATTTTTATGGCGATGGCGGAGTGCTCATACACTCAAGCGACATGCGTCGATTACAAAGGCAACTGCACACGTCAACACCCGTGGACGCCCATGCTGCTCTTATATTTCAGCACTGTACCTACTCAATAAGAATTACTTTTATTCACGATTTTTTGACTTTTTATGAAGAAGAATTCGTATAAGTACCTATTTTTTTATATAATAATAATAATACTTATTTATTTCAGATTAAAATCCATAATTGTTGTTAGTAAAAGTCTTAACCTAATGTTAGTAATAACACAAAATTGAAACGACTGACACCTACGTGTGCAGCCGTATCCAGTGAGCCAGCATGGGGCTGTCCCACCTATCACACAATACACTCAGGATGCTGTGGGAGCTAGCACGCATTCTACCGAGAATAGAAGCGCACCATTTCCGTATAATGGCATGAAAACTAATATATATGTCGGAGAGTACGACAATTTAGCAATAATAAGATAGGCAATTGATTTCATTTTACGGGGGCGGAGTAACGCCGTGACGTCACAAGTCATGTGAGCGGAATCGTTGGGGGGGCCGAGGGTTACGTTTTGAGTCGAAGAAAAGTTGGTTGGACACTTTTTTGGAAGCCATCGAGTAGTTCGGACCCTCCCAACGGGACCGCTGGTTTACTCTGCTCAGTATACCTCTCTATTACCTCTGTAATTGAAATTATAACTACTGTAAAATAAAAGTGATTGTAAGAAGTGTAAACTCTGTTTGAAACCTACGCCATGAACCCTCTACCAGAAAACCCTACTGATGACGGCAGTGCCGCTAACATATCGCATACGCCGTTATATATATATATAGTAATTACACAATATTTTGACTCGTTATCGTCTGTTTTGATATGGACAGAAGTAGTCTTTACTTAGTCATAGATTCTTCATCATCATCATTGTTTTCCTCCCCTTTTCCCGATTCTTCTTTATTAGTCGTGATCTCGTGGTACATCTACATCATTACTTAAGTTGCTCAGTTGCAAAATTACTAAGTAGTTATCCTGCTCCAACTTCATTAGGAACATTAACAAATGCAGGCAATATAAATATTAATTTCTGAAAAGATTGACTTTTAAATATGTTAATTTGCCACTCAAAATTATAAATGGCCGACACTTTAAGAACTAACAGATTTTCATTCATCATTAAATTTGCATGAAAATCTATTTACTCTGTAGACAATGCGAATACAACCGTCGTTTGTTTTTCTATTATGGTCACCCTATCCAAAAATGACGTGCGATTCCCAATTACGGGTTACATTTATTAGAATAATGAGCATTAGCAAAATATTCATGCGCTGGCAACATTGAATCATTAATATAACGAGTTTTTTGTCTGTTGTTAAGAGGATTTTTTTTATGTTATGTGCAAGTACGTACTTATGCAGGAAGTTCTTCAATTTGGGCGGTTTTCGGCTGAGGAAAATCGTTTTTCCTCTTGTTATGAAAAATAAAATATGTGGTAGGTGAAATGATAAGTTTCTGTTGATATTCCACGATATAAGACTGACAGGTATATCTGTGGAGGACAGCACCCCGGTTTTCTTGATCAAGTTTCTAAACAGAAAATCTGCTGTTATATAAGTTAGCGATTAATCTGAGGCTAAGACACAGTAGCAATGGCTTTAATTTTGACAGTTCAACAACTTTCATTACATTATTTACGTTATTGAGCAGACAATTTTTTCGAACATATGAAGCAATGGTTTAGCAATATCCTTCAAAATGATTCAGATTGATATTGATATTGTATTACGCAATTATGGTGCTGGAACACAGACTAGATTTGATAGTAGATTCAAATAAATAGGTTTTTGGCAGAGAACGGTGGATTTCTAGCGTACACAAACCTGTCTGTTTTTCCCTTGTAACGTAAAGTCAACAAAAGAGATAAGTATGCAGGATCGTCGGATATAATTGACGTTTAGTAAGAATCCTATGGATGTTGTCGACTGAAATTTAATTTAATAAATCAGCTGTTTGTTTTCTAGTAACAAAATTAAATTTTATTCGAGAACATCCATCGGTTACTTCGGATCGGATACTTATTTCTTTTTTGACTGTAGGTACATAGAAAATATTTTTGCCTACTTCTGTAACGTCTCACGTAATTGTGTTAGTAGGTGACAAACAAAATCGTAAAGATACGATATTATGCTTTACGTCCACCATACGATCAAGTTCGGCTGTAAATCTAGTTATTTACTTCATATATCTGATGATTGTTTACATATGGGAATCCATAGATGTATACCTATGTACCTAGATAGTTGTGTGAACTCAAAGAAAATGAAAAAAGGAAAATTATGATTTTGATATTTATTTATTTAATCTTTTCGCACACAAAAAGGTACAGAGACGGACTTAATGTCTGCTGCTTTCACACACTGAGGCATTATTGAAATAATTATTATTGAAATTACCTGTGTGTAACTGCCCCAGATTATGGGTTACGATTTTTATCCGTAATTTTACCTTTGAAACGAACTTATTCTGCACAAACTCACTGAATTAAAACTCTTGCAGCAGCCTTAAAAGCTAAGATGCAAAACACCACTAACTCATTTAATTTTATAGATAATAATTCATTGAAAAAAAAAAGAAATCGCCATAAAGAGCGCACAAGTTTATAATAATTTTCCGTAAACAAAGACTTGTAGGAACTATTCAAGATGGCTGCGTGCAGGAAAAATATTTTAATTTCAACAAACCTTGCTGTCTTGAAGCTGATATCCTTGCGGTAGATGTCTTGACAATGTGCTGGGATTGTTGAAGTTTCTTTGTTTATAATAATTACCTACTAGTTTTCTATATTTATAATTTTATACTTACTTTGATGCAATCTTATGAAAGTAAGACCATGATAGAAGAATGATATGAAGGAAGGATGTTTTCCATTTGTCTGCCTAGCTTCGATTAACTCCGAACGAAGTTCGGCGCTTCTTATTTTCGAGTTTATGGTAAATGTACAGTCAGCAAAGGAGATAAGTATGCAGGGTCGTCGAATATAGTTAAATTTTACTAAGAAACCGATTGATCTTTTCGAATGAAATTTAATCTGATAAATGTACTGTTTATTTTCTATTAATTTAATTAAATTTTATTCGAAAACATCAATCGGTTTCTTAATAAACTTCAACTATATTCGACGACCCTGCATACTTATCTCCTTTGCTGACTGTACATAATATCTTCTTAGAGGAGTTGAGCCCACAGCATAATCAGCCTATAACCTTCCCACTGTTGAGATACAGGCCTCCTCTCTGTGTGAAGGAATGGGCCATAATCCACCACGCGGGCCCAGTGCGGGTTAGTAGATGTCACATGTCTTCGAATTGTTGGTTCTAGGACATGCCAGTTTCCTCACGATGTTATCCTTTACCATTTTTGAGAGCAGTGGTGATGAAATAATTTACACAAAGTAAAGCGAGGCGCCTGGGTTCGAACACACGACGTACAAGTCGCAAACAGGGGCTATCACCACTGGGCCACACTCTCCAACTCTCCAAATGGCCCCGTAGGCCACGCCAATCGCGTGTTTGTGCAAGTGTACGGACATTTTGTGTATAGAAACTCATAAAGACATACACAGAAGACTATACAGGTTGTCCCTGGAAGTATGGAACAAATCAAATAGGGGCGTCGGCAAAGTCATTTCAAACTTTTTGATCTTGAGAATGTTGGTGAATTTTTTTACGGTTCTAAAGTTATGACCAACTTTTGTTATTTTCAATCACTTTGCATATTGCACAAAGAACAAAATCATTAAAAAAAAAACTACCAGGAACTGTCAATTTAAGTTTTTTACACAGCCCTGATAGTTTTTTTTTAATATTTTTTTTTCTTTAAGCACTATGCGAAACGATTGAAAAAAATCGGTCACAACTTTTGAACCGTAAAATAATTCTCAATCATCAATCATTCTCACGATCAATAATTTTGGAAATGACCTTGCCCACGCCTCTATTCGATTTGATCCATACTTCCAGGGACACCCTGTATAACAAGATAACATTCTCAACACATCCCCAAACCCAAGCTAACCTGTTAAAAGTCTTCCTGTCTGTTATTACTCCTTCTAGTTAGAAGCTAAACTTGCAAAGCGCAGGGCAACGTGTAATTATGATTGTGAACGTCGGACTAGTAACTTGTCATAACTTTACGGTTTGAATCCAGTGTTCTCTACACTGATTCGGACGTTGTGGTTGCTCTGAAGTCGAGATTTGATTGGTTTCAACTGAGCTGAATACACATTAGTTTGGTTTGTTTGTACTTGTAAGTTATGTTTCCAAAAGGAGCTGAAATTATCACGCTGGCAAGAACAATACTGTCATATTTTGTTAGGTCGAAAAGTTTTACCATAGATATAATGTAGGTATGCGTATCAACACTGAAAAAATCGTTAGAAAAAAAGCAGAGCCCAAGTGCCTGGTTATTTTAGTGCGAAAGGGATTGGCTTTCGCACAAAATTACCAGGCACTTGGGCTTGAGCGAAGGAAAACATCCTGAGGAAATCTGCATCTCAACTGCCAAACACACTTACTACTACAAACCGAAGGATTTTGAAGGAAGTTCGTAATCCATTGCATCATAATTATGGTTGAATAATTCATCTGCTGAACAACCTAAATAACGCAATGAATAACGTTGAATTGTCAAAATGAATAGCATTAGGATTATGTTATGCAATTACCTCGCCGGACTAAACTTTTGTGTCTATGCCTGAGCAGACGAGGTGGTCGATCCTCGTACACCGAGGCCTTTTTCTTGCATAGAGGCAATTATAGACTAAAATCACATTGTGATTAAACCATGCTATAGAGTCAAAATAGACCCCACAAAAGTAAAGGCTACTTTTCCAATTACACCCTATCACAATCTACCGACCGCCGTAACACTTATTTATATGTATTACATACAGAAATTAGGTTTGCAAACTAGAGTGACGGCCCGTAGATAGAAGATAGCCGTATGAGGAACGGACCGTTGCCAGTAATACATTAGTAATACGATACTTACACGGGTTTATATCGGAATACTCGTATGTTGATGGCTGCTAGATTGGTTACATGTTATATTTGAGTAGAATGTGGATGGGAGAAGCTGAAATCCCGGTTTTTCTGTTGATAATAGAATGAGTTTGTTGCTTGGAGGATGCAACCATGATGACGCTCTTTAAAGCATATTGTCAATCTTTTTACTCGAGTGGCCTGTGGGTGAGCTATACGCTACGATCTTATGACACCCTGCGGGTTCAATATAACAATGCTTTCAGAATGCTGTTAAGGCTACCGTGGCACTGCAGTGCCTCCGGGATGTTTGCAGAAGCCCACGCAGCAAGGCCATCATACGCAAAAAATCGGCTTCTTTGCTGCAGCGTCTGCGGGGTGATAAAAACGGCATTCTGAAAATCATTGCTGCTCGACTTGGCTGCCCCATTCAAAAACACTGGGTGAGGGTAGTGAATGGTTTTATATAGTAGTTTACATAAAGATAAATACTAACAATACTAACATAATTGTAAGCTAATATTGTTGCTAATATGTACTAACAAGATATGGATTGAAATTATCTGAAATAAATTATTCTATTATATTCTATTCTATTATCTTCTTATTTAGATGGGATGGGATATCAGCCTGTGGATTCAGATGCAATCAGAATTTATCAGTTTGCAGAATGTTGTTTTAACAGGATGGCAGCGGCGGCCTTGTGGTAACGAAGCGATCATGGGTTTGAACCTAGGCATGTTCTCTCAAAACGGTGAAGGGAAATATCGTGAGAATGTTGGAATTTGTGAACAAAACCTCATTATATAAGTCTATGATGAAAGTGTCAAGATGACTGTTTGTATCTAATACCTTTTTGGATGTCATGTGTTGTAATGTGTCCGTACAAATGAATTATTTCTTATTTAACTCTTTATTGTTTATTAATTCATTAATAGGAACAGGGACACAGTATTTAGTATCAATGACAGTAGTATTTCATCTGAAGCAGATAATTCGTCGGATGAAACCTATATTCCAGGGAGTTCAAGTGAAGACTCAACAACTACAGACTTCACTGATGCTGTAAATGAAGATCTATTTGCACAACTGGTAGCTCAACAGTACAGGGATCTTGGAGACCCGGAGACTGTTAATGAAGCACTTGGTGGCAATGAAGCTAAAGAATGGAAAGAAGCCATGGAAGATGAGTATAAATCCTTTATTACCAATAAAGTCTGGCGTCTTGTGGATCTACCTAAAGATCATAAAGCAGTGAAATGCAAATGGATCTTTAAGAAAAAAAAGAAACTTAGATGGAAGTCTTCTAAAATACAAGGCACGGCTGGTTGCCAAAGGATTTACTCAAAGGTATGGCATTGATTACAATGAAACTTTTTCGCCTGTTGTCCGTTACTCTACTATCCGTTTGTTATTAGCACTATCTGCAGAATATGATCTGGAAATAAATCACCTAGACGTCAAAACAGCTTTTTTGAATGGTGATCTTAAAGAGCATGTGCTAATGGAACAACCAGAAGGTTTTGTTAAGAAAGGACAAGAACATAAGGTTTATAAGTTGGATAAAGCCGTTTATGGTTTAAAACAGGCTGCTAAGTCATGGTATGAAAAAATTAACGGAGTGTTAATAAATAAACTCCATTTCAATAAGATGCCTTCAGAACTTTGTATCTATTACCTTTTGGATGTCATGTGTTGTAATGTGTCCGTACAAATGAATTATTTCTTATTTAACTCTTTATTGTTTATTAATTCCACGCCTTTATAACAGGTTATGGGCCCAGAACACCTACTCAATAAGGGTTTTTGATTCATTTCTCGGAAAGTTATTTTTGTAAGAAAAGAAAAAAAAAAAAACGATCGGCACATGTTTTTGTTTTTTCCGTGAGTTTTCTCATCTGGTTTAAAATAATAAAAATGACCAGCGAAGCACATAGTTCGACAGGAATTCCAATAGAAAAGCTGCAGGGCATGGAAAATTACAATAACTGGAAGTTTTCTATGAAGATGCTCCTAATGCACGAGGACCTACTCGAATGTATTGAGTCCACCGGCGGAAGCAAAGATATCAGAAAAAATCAGCGCGCGCTTGCAAAAATTTGTCTGTCTGTACTTCCCAATGCTTTTTCGCTTGTGCGTAACGCAAAATCAGCTTATGAAGCATGGACAAATTTACAAAAGGCTTATGAGGACAAGGGTCTGTGCAGACGCTTAGGATTACTGCGGTTGCTTTTTGGAACTAAGCTCGAAGAGAATGCTTGTAACATGGAAGCTTACATTACGAAAATAAAGGAAATTGCACAACAATTGCATGACATAGGTTCTCCACTAGACGATGACTTCATAGCAGTCATCATGTTGAGCGGACTGACATCCGATTACGACCCGCTCATCATGGCGTTGGAGAACTCTAGTGACAAGCTTGTCAGTGAAACTGTGAAAATGAAATTATTACAGGAATTTTACAGAAGAGATGACAAGACAGAGACTGCATCGGATTTGACTACCATCAAGAAGATCAAATGTTACCGATGTAAGAAACCAGGACACACAAAGAAGAATTGCCCTAAGAATGCTGCTTCTACGACTCCAGTGAGTAATGTCAAGGACAAGAAGAAGGTGTTATTGTCAGCATTGTCGGTAAATCTCAAAAATGATGTCTGGTACGTAGACTCTGGTGCAACCAACCATATGTGCAACAACAAGAGTGTTATGTCAGAGTTGAAATCAACTAAAGAACTCTCTGTAAACATTGCAAATGGTGATCAGTTGTGTACTGCAGGATTAGGTAAAGTTAGAATTAAGTTAGACAGCGGTTTTAGAACAATAACTAATGTTTATTTGGTTCCTCAACTGTCAACTAACCTTTTATCAGTGAGTGAGTTAACAAGAAAAGGTTATACAGTCAATTTTAATTCTAAAACCTGTAGAATAATGGACGGGCGTGAAACCATAGCTACTGCTAGTTATGTGAATGGTATTTTTCAATTAGATTCTATAGGTGTCTGACAGCAGCAGTAAATCACAACTGGACTGTGATGTGTCAGAGCAAGAGCAGTGCAGCTTGGTGTCACAGGAAGTATGGCATCGTAGGCTGGGGCACCTCAACTCTAGGAGCATGAATGTCATGAGACAAGGTATGGTTTTTGGTATTAATTATGATAGTACTAGTTTTCAATCATGCATTGCCTGTATTAAAGGAAAACTTACAAAATTACCTTTTCCAAAAGTGTCTCATAGTAGGTCTAAGGAGATTTTAGGCTTAATACATACAGATTTATGTGGTCCAATGCAAGAGAAGTCACTTGGTGGTGCTTGTTATTTTCTTACTTTCATTGATGACTGTTCAAGAAAAACATTTGTTTATTTTTTGAAAACAAAAGGTGAAGTTTTTGAAAAATTTAAAATATTCAAAAAGCTTGTTGAAAATGAGACTGATAAGAAAATAAAAAGTATTCGTAGCGACAATGGTGGTGAATATATTAATAAAAAATTTCAGGAGTTTCTACAACATCAAGGAATCCGTCACCAAACGACTGTCCCGCATTGTAGTCAACAGAATGGTGTGGCAGAAAGAGCTAATCGTACCATCATGGACAAAGCTCGCTGTATGCTAGAAGATGCTGGTCTTGACAAACGTTTTTGGGCCGAGGCCGTAAACACTTCAGTGTATCTGAAGAACCGCTCACCTACAAAAGCTGTCATGGGCATGACACCACTGGAGAAATGGACCAATACTAAGACAAATGTAAGTCATCTGCGTACATTTGGTTGCGTGGCTTATGCTTTGACTTCAAATCACAAGAAACTGGATTCGAAGGCAAAGAAATATATTTTTGTAGGTTACTGTAACGATACAAAGGGTTACAAACTCATTGATCCAGAGAACCCTCAGCATTGCATTAAAGCACACCATGTGAGATTTTTAGAAGATCATTTTTGGAAGAAGGATCTGTCAAATGATGATACGAATCAAGTGGTTCATGTTGTTTCACATACAGAACAGACAGTTAGGACAAACGAAAACACGGGGGATGTAAGTCCACAGTGTGTGTCTGAAAATTGTCTTCCTGATGACAGAAATAGGAACAGGGACACAGTATCTAGTATCAATGACAGTAGTATTTCATCTGAAGCAGATAATTCGTCGGATGAAACCTATATTCCAGGGAGTTCAAGTGAAGACTCGACAACTACAGACTTCACTGATGCTGTAAATGAAGAAAAAGAGGAACTTAGATGGAAGTCTTCTAAAATACAAGGCACGGCTGGTTGCCAAAGGATTTACTCAAAGGTATGGCATTGATTACAATGAAACTTTTTCGCCTGTTGTCCGTTACTCTACTATCCGTTTGTTATTAGCACTAGCTGCAGAATATGATCTGGAAATAAATCACCTAGACGTCAAAACAGCTTTTTGAATGGTGATCTTAAAGAGCATGTGCTAATGGAACAACCAGAAGGTTTTGTTAAGAAAGGACAAGAACATAAGGTTTATAAGTTGGATAAAGCCGTTTATGGTTTAAAACAGGCTGCTAAGTCATGGTATGAAAAAATTAACGGAGTGTTAATAAATAAACTCCATTTCAAAAAGATGCCTTCAGAACCATGTGTCTATTATAAAGGACAAAAGAGGGAAATGGTTATAATTGCCCTTTATGTCGACGACATAATGTTATTTTCTCCATCGATATCCAAAGAAAGAGATATAGTGAAAGAAAAACTCATGTCAGAGTTTGAGATGAAGGATTTGGGACCTGCTCATCAAATATTGGGCATGAGAGTATGCAGGAATAAAGAATCGATTACTTTAGATCAGTCACATTACATTGAAACTGTTCTACGTAAATTTAATATGACTGAATGCAAACCGTCTCCAACCCCTATGGAAGCAGGATTGAAACTGAAGAAAAGTGAAGTCAAGGATACTCGTTTCGACTATAGAAATCTCATAGGTTGCTTAATGTATATTTCAGTTTGTTCCAGACCAGATATCTCGCATGCAACAAGTGTTTTGAGTCAATTTAACGAATGCTTCGGTGAAACACATTGGAAAGCTGCGAAAAGGGTCCTGCGATATCTCAAAGGTACAAGTCATTACTTTCTTAAATATGTTAAGGGCGGATTGGTCATAAATGGCTACACAGATGCTGATTGGGCATCCAACGAGATTGATCGTCGTTCATACACTGGGTATGTATTTAAATTAGGTGATTCTGTTATATCTTGGGAAAGCCGTAAGCAGAGGACTGTGGCTCTATCAAGTACTGAAGCAGAGTACATGGCTATTTCAGATGCTTGCAAAGAGGCATTGTTTTTACGTATTTTTATGAATGAATGCCTTCAAGTTCATTGTAAGATAAATTTGTACAATGATAATCAGTCGGCACAAAAACTATGCTCTAATTCAATGTTTCATGCTCGTACCAAGCATATAGATATTAGACACCATTTTATAAGGGATATTGTAATTAATAAATTTATTGATGTCCGTTATATGCCTACAGGTGACATGGTAGCTGACTTGCTCACTAAACCGTTAACTAAAGAGAAACATGTTAAGTTCTCTTTGTCTCTTTTGTCAGTGTAATATTATTATTCTAATTATTACTATGTAATGTAATATCTAATATTTCTTAAATTATTGTAGTAATAATTAACAATATTATATGAGTAACATTCGTGTTTTTATAAGACAATAGTTTAAGGGGTAGTGTTGTGATTTAATTAAAAATGGTAGGCATAGTTTTGTTCAAGGGGTAGTGTTGGAATTTGTGAACAAAACCTCATTATATAAGTCTATGATGAAAGTGTCAAGATGACTGTTTGTATCTATTACCTTTTTGGATGTCATGTGTTGTAATGTGTCCGTACAAATGAATTATTTCTTATTTAACTCTTTATTGTTTATTAATTCCACGCCTTTATAACAGAGAAAACCAACATGCCCTAGAACCAAAAAATTCGTAGACATGTGCCCAATCAGTACTGGGAACGCGTGGTTGATTACACCTTCTCGAAGATACGAGGCCTGAGTGTGCAGTGGGAACAATATAGGCTGATTATGCAAACGGGAGGAAGATCGCCATCAACTGTTCCTCTTCCTCAAATGAATCTATTTTCAACGCTTGCATCACATACTCATTTCATAAATGCGTTTAGCGCCAAACGTACCTATAAAAAATGCTCTGAATCTGTGAACCGTTTCAAGATGACAGCGACAGATTTCAACTGAAATGAATGATGTGTTTAAATATTCCTATTTTATTGTTTGTGTTTCCTGTGTGCCCCAAATAAAATATTTTCTTTCTTGCTTTCTTTAGATAGAATGATGTTCTAAATATGTTCAGCGCTAAACCTAACAAGAGAATCGAAACCAGAAGGCCAATTCACGTAATTTAAAACGTTCAAAATCTATTCGCAGTCTCATCTCGGCGACAAACAAATGTCAAAAACTTGTCAAAATGTATGGAAATTAAAGGCATTTTTGACAGATTGAGACTTAAAATTACGAGAATTGCTGATATATTATTGAGAATGTTGCTCTAGTTTCCAGAAAATGGTAGTGTTACTTGCATTTTACGATAAACTTCATTTTGCAGGAACTTCAGGAAACGTGTCTACGATATAGGAAACTGTAGTAGTAAAGGACTTTAGCAATGAAAAGTCCATCCAATTCCTGGAATATCCCCCGTGGAACGCATTACCCTACTTGCAACCCGTATGCTATATTTAAAATTAAGAGAAAATATGTCATTTTCAACCATTTTTAGAATTCTTTCAAATGAGTTTTATTGCTCCTATACCAACAGTTACAGCAAAATATTATCTTCCGCCATAGTAGGTAGACTTCTTTTACTCGGATTTTCTGGCTCCTATACCCCCAAGCTAATATTTCACATCTGTTCAATACTTTTTCTACCCGACTCTGTAAGTGTTCTGGCAGCTGAAACATTTTTTATTTCCCTTCTCTGTGGAACGTGGAAGCGATGTTTCTCTGTACATTTTTCTCTCAAACCGTTTGCCCATTTAAAAATACCGACACTAAACTCTAACGTCGAAGTTACTAATGACAATGGTTCTGGTCGACGTTTTCAATTAGTGGTTAGCTGAAGACGACATTTATTTGCTATTCTTTGTGTACCTATTTGCAATTTATTTTGTCTGTTAGTGGAATAATTTGCTAAGGGAACGGAATAAGTGTCTGTTTTTTTAGTTGGGGTTAAGAATTGAATGAAAATTAGTGAGAACGATACCAATTAAGTTTGTTTAGTTACTTTCATTTCATTGTTAAACTTTGTGCAACTAAAAAGTAGATCTTTTCGTCGTAATTCGCTGAACCTTTAATTATTATAGCGACACAACTGTCTTGTGGATTTTTGGCAGATTCTTATAATTTACGGACCATTACATATTGGTTAAAATTAACTCTTGTATTATAACCAATAATAAAGCAGGGTCTATTATGACCCTCCCATATGGAAGTAGCTATCACAGGTAAAATTAACTTACGAATCTATAAGTTTTGGGCTTTTGACTTCCCGTAACGACTGTCAAAGATCCACGAATGCCAGCCGGGACCAATAGCTGAACGTGCTTCCCAAGGCACGGAGTCTCAGTATGTAAAGATGATCCCATCCACAGACCAACCGCCGCAAGCGTAGCTTAACCTAATCGATCGACCTGTTCGGCTGTTATTATATATTTTATTTATTTAACACTATATTGAAACCCAAACCAAACCAAACCCAAACCCCAAAACTAAACCCTCATACACACAAACACAACCCTCACGCACACACACACATTTATTTAATTGATTGTATTTTCTTTTCTTTTTGTTTTTATTTTTCCTGTTTTCGTTATTTACCTACTTGTATGTTTATGATGTAAGGGAAGAGCGGAGGCTTCAACTACAGGCATTTTCTATGCCTAAATGGAGACTCCTGGTCATGCAATGTAAGCCAAAATGATATGAAATAAACTTATTTTATTTTTTATTATTATTATTATTTTTTAAATAGTGCGCTATCTTCTCATTCGAAGCCCAGTAAGCTGATTTACCATGCTAAATCTATTACGTCCACAATTACAATTAGTGACAAAGTAACATTTTAATATTTCGCTAAGTAAACAGGCCAGTTCATTGGTCGTAAAGTGATTAATAAGTGCATACATGTGCGCAGTGGCCCGCCATGGTCTACACTTGAATATGTAACGCCTACCATGTAGGGAGCTTGTCAAATGCGCACAGAAATGGCGAGGAGTCGCGTTATATTCGTTAATTTTTAGATCGAAATATAAATTTGTCTGAATTTACATCGAAAAATGTATTCCTCAAATGATTGCACCTACTACTGTTTGTCTCTGCATAACCCAAAGTTTGACTGGTAGGAAATGCCTGTGGCATTAAGTCCCCCTTTGCACATGTATTTGCTTGAAGTATTAAATAAATAAAAGTCAGGTGTTTGTGTGTAGGATTGCTGAGTATGTACTGAATCTACTTTGATGTTGTACAGAGAGATAACTACATAATCAAAGCGGTTCCTAGAGAGCTCATTAAATGTGTACTTCGGAAATATATGAGCATCGGAAATATATGAGCATCGGAAATATATGAGCACTAGCAGCGCCCCGCGGTTTCACCCGCATAAGTGTCGATCCCGTGAGAATATTGAGATAAAAAGTGTCCTATTTGTTATTCTGATGTATAAGCTATATTACTGTAAAGTTTCATCCAAATCCGTTTTTGCGTGAAAGAGTAACAAACATCCATCCATCCTCACCAACTTTCACATTTATAATATTAGTAGGATAGTCAGCGTTCCCACCGCTGGGACACAGGCCTCCTCTCTGTGAGAGGGAGTGGGCCATAATCCACCACGCGGGCCCAGTGCAGGTTGGTAGATGTCACATATCCTCGATGTTTTGTTTCAGGGACATGCCGGTTTCTTCACGATGTTTTCCTTCACCATTTTATTTTATTTTCCTTTATTGTCCAAACAACAATTGTTTACACTGTAAATATTTTAAAGTAACTATCTAGGGTTATCGTTTTTTTATTAGGGTTAGTGTAAAATATTAGAAGTTATTTATTTATTATAACTTTATGCACAAGTAAAAACTGTACAAAGGCGGACTTAATGCCTTGGGTATTTTCTACCAGTCTACCTTAGGGTGATGCAGAGACAATACACAGTAGGTGCAATAACAGAAAACAAATTAGAAGAAAAAAAAAGAAAATCATAACTAAAAAAATATAAGAATAAATACATAAATACATACAACAAAATATAAAAAAAAGTTATGATAGATAAACAAGAAAATCTACAACAACTTAAATCTGAGACGAATCTGCCAACTTCTTGTGTATGTGTTCTCGAGCTTACACTTTAAATGTGAACTGATTTTTGAGGTTTGCATCGCATTCCCCATAAACATATTAGGTGGGCCACAAGCGCTGTATATTGAAATTAAAATTAACATCTAATTAACTAAAATTTAAAATTCAGTTTTGAGAGCAGTGGTGATGAAAAATTTACAGAAAGTAAAGCATCTATCAGGGTTTGAACCTACGACCTACAAGAAAGAAAGATCTTATACTGCAGACAAAACCTATTTAAGACCGGTACAAATATGTTATTAAAATGATTAATTCACAACATTAACGAATGCCTAGAAATATTAACAAAGTAACCCTTTTTCTCCGTGCGAATGTCATCTCAAGAACGGGTTGCCAACAATAAAATACATAATAAAATAGGCGTTTGCACTTTTTTCGCGTCTCCACTATTTCATAGTATCGAACAAACACATTCATTACAAATCGGACGAGCCGATTGGTTGGCTGACAGCCAATCAGCATTCGATATGTTATTAAATATCGAATAATAATTGTTGATGCTGTATAACTACGCCAAATATCATCACCAATATTACTTGAACCCCGTGTTCCAATCTGTATTGTATTGTCAAAGAATTTCGAAATTCCAGTACTCATCCAGAGGTCTTGTAAAACTGGTTTCACTAAGTTTTTTCATACCTTGGAAGTTTTTGCGAGTCGATTCGCTATTATATTTTATGTTCGGATTTTTTAGCTGTAAATTTTTTAGCTGTTCCAGAGTTAATTGCGTTTCAGTTATATTGTATTGTTTAAATGGATTAACTTTTCGATTGGTGTCATGGCGGATAATGTTTATGGTTTCATTCAAACTGTCTCTGTATGAGTTGATATTTTCTTGTACCTATGTGTAAATTAACTTCTCGTGCAAGTTGTCTTAGACAGATTAGGAAAGTAATATATTTAATCGTGTTCTCTGAGATCTGGTTAGCTATTAATCACTTAGGTACCTATATTATTACATGTTAAGCTGATTTTAAGATACAAGGTAGATTAATATATTGCCACCTATGTTAGGTATGAAGACCACTTAGAAGTTAGCCTAAGGCGGATATCACACTATAACGCGCCACGCGACGCGGAGCGGCATCGGAGCCAAATGCCTACGCGGAAAAGCGTTTTTATTGAATTTGTATGTAATCTGCGTTCTTCATTTATTTGGCAAAAATGTAAACAAATATGAATTAATGGAAAAATAACTTTAATTCCTACACAATTAAGTTCAGTTTATGTTACAACTTCAAACATTTTGATAACTTTTTCAATAGTGCTAGTCACTCTGAAATCAACTTAATTTCCATTGAAATTAAGTTGATATTTATTTAACTTGAAATAGGGCGGTGTGCAGCACTGCGCACTTTTACTATAGTACCTAAATCACTCGCGGGGACGCGTGTCCCGCGCACTGCAACGGCGCGTGGAGTGAGATCCGCCTAATAAGTAATTCGAATCCTCACTTACCTACCTACTTAACCAATCCGCGATGGGTTAAGATTAAGCTTTACTTTTGTATACAACGTGTAACGTTAAATGCGCAAAATCTGAAAATACATAGTTTGTTCATAAGACTACTAAATCGATTTCAATAACTTTTAAAGTAAGTTTTTTTTCAAAAATTATGTATTTTGCCCTACTATCCGCCGATTGAGCCAAAGAAACTTAAGTCTTATTTTAATGCAATAAGACTCAATTTTGAATGCCTAAAGTAATGCTAGGATCAACATGATTTTCTTAATAATGATAGTTAGCTTTAAAAAATTGTTGTGGTCATTGTATTATGCTTTTAATTCAGTGCTCTAATTGGGGTGTATGAGGTTTTGCGCATTTAACGTTACACGTTGTATATACTAGAACCTAGTGTAAATAAATACAAGTCTATAAGTCCGCCCGTCGAGAGGATGCGTTCCTGACACTTCTCAGTGCAACAATTCTAGTAACAAATAAAGACCAAATTCGCAAAGCACGTACTTATTCGTTTGTATGAAACTGGGTGTCAAGAACGCATTCTCTCAACGGCCGGATTGTAGATGGTTTTGGGTATATCGAGGTGCTTCAAGATTCACTGTAGAAGGTCTTAATATGAACTTTACGAAGGTGATGATAAAAAAAAAAAAACAAACATTAATTTTTAATTACGTTTATTACAAAAATTCGAAACGAAAGGAACATTTATTACAATAAGAGAAAAATCAGTTACACCCTTGTTGAATATTGACTTGATCGATGCACAAAACAGGGTAACATAGAAAAATAGCCAAAAAGGACGAAACTTAGGTACATAAGTAAAGTACTACAGTGATATACGTACGTACCTTGGTAAAATTTATAAGGATACAGTATTTTTATCTCACAAGGCGACGCGCGCTTTACTTGTGGTTACCATGAGTACAAGCACGCTGTGAATGTGTCTGTAAGCGCAGGAGCTCTCGACACCGTCCAAGACACGAGCGAATTCGGCGACACGGGGCAAACATTCACAGCGTGTTTTTACACTTGGTTACCACAAGTAAAGCGTGCGTCACTTCTTCACATAATAATAATAAATACTGTACTAGCTTATGCAGCTAGAATATAAAAAATATGATTGACATCTGGCAAGATTATGCAAGAAAATAAGTGCAAGTTTGGTGTTTCATTTAAATTGACTAGCTTGAATACTGTGATCATGTATTTATAATACTAATTGTTTTAGGACAATTTTTGGTAGTCTCACTATGTCTTGCACTAGTATTCTTGCATTACCTAAATGAAAAAAGAAAACACGAGACAATTAGGTTTGCCTGTGATCTCATTGACGGGAAAACTAAAAATACTGTAATATAAACAAAAGAATAATAAATGCTTCAATGATAGTGACGACGATAGGGCCACGGTCCCACCGACAGCGGACGCTTAAGAGGTAGCGAGAGCGGGTAAATTATATCTAACAAATATTTTTATATTCATTTTTACAAGATTGTAGTATTTATATTGGATATAATTACTTAAGCATTTTATATATAGTAATAATAAATACAACTTATTGATTATATCAATTGAATAAAATATCAAATCGTTTTATAATTGCGTTACATAAGGTTACATAATATCTAGGTAAGCTCATATGTTTTCCTTACTTTTATTTCTGAAACACATCTCAATGAACTAAATTAGATTTACCCGCTTCCGGTAAAATGTAATTAAAACTAAAAATTAAACAAAGTGCTAGAAAAATGAAAATAAAACTAAAATACGGTAGAACTCACATTATATTTAAAATGCGTTTTAAACGAGTGTATCAATGTTACTCTAAAACCTCGAGTTATAAGTTTAATAAGAAGTATTAATGTTTGGTACAAAAATACGCAAGTGTTTTGTTATTTTTTATACAAACAATATTAATATCTACATACTTAAATATCATAAATTAAGGTTTTTTATTTTAATAAGATACAATTTTTACTCATACTCACTATTTATACCATATTTTATTTTTTTAAAAACTGCATGTGACGTTTCAATGGCAAGTATATGCATTGCAAGGCTGATACGTACTTTTAAAATTTCCATCACCATTTTATTTTAAAACGAGACCAAGTTAAAAGGCAAGCGAGTGCCGAAATCCAGAGTAAACAGTGCTATTCCATATGACAGGAACCTCATCAAGTTAAGTAAACTTGTTTTGCAAAACTCGTGAACTAAATAAGATAGCAGGAACGAAAAATGACGCTGTAAATAAAGTTGAAGCACTTACAAAAATTGTTCTGTGGAGTTCGTGTCGCGAATTCAGCCAGATTTTTCACATATAAATGAAAAAAAATCCTTGCTCTGACTATTTAATGTTTGTTAAAGTCCATGGACTAAATTAATGTCAGATTTGTTACTTTACCTGGTTCTTCTTTTCCGTTCATTGCAAAAAGAAAGCTAAATAATTATTCGAGTAAGATATATTGACAATTTTAACAGAGTATTTTTAAGCGTTTAAGCTAATAGTCCTCTATACTTATCATTATAAATTCGAAAGTATGTAACTCTGTATGAACGCCTAAACTACTGAACGGATTTTGATAAAATTTGGCAAGGAGATAGATAGCATCTTGGGAAAGGATACAGGCTACTTTTTTGTCTGTTTTTGATTAATTTCCGACATCAAAAGTAATAAGATAAGTGTAAACATTAGCAAATATAAGTAGGTCTAGATCCTGTTATCGCTAAATATTAATAAAATTAAAATTATTAATATTTCACTGACTGAACCAAATTAATGCTGTTATGTTACGAATTGGGTTGATTATCATTATCTTCCTCTTAGCTAGATATTTAGAGCAAAATATTTAATATTAATTTTAAAAAGAGTATTTTTAAACAATAGAAGTTAATCAACTCATAGCTTTTTACATATTATACTGATCACATAAAGCATAATAAATTACAATGAAAAACGTATGGAACTGCTTTCACAAATTCTAAACAAAATCGCTACTCGCTTACAATCTGAACAAGGCCTTACGATGGAACAGTATTAATAACATGTATGAAAAATACAATGTGATATATTTTTGATTAAGTCTATCTACCTACAAACAAATCTAAATAACTTGTTGTTACTGGAAGTCCAAATATTAGCTTTGGTACATAATTTTTTTAACTTTTTTTATTTATCATAAGATTATATTGATACATAACGATCTCCAGCATTTGCGGGCTGATTCTGAAACAAAAGAATTATATTAGTAAAAAAAAAACATATTTTAAGTTTCGTAGGTACCTACAGTTTGTTTTGAGCTCCTTAAGTTTTGAGTTGCACGATTACTGAAAAATGTGTGCACTGACTGGACAGGTCCACTCAATCTGTGTGATTCTTTCCTCAAAAGACCATTTCAGACATCAATCTACATGGTCTTCACAGGACCAAGATTATGTCTGGACTTTAAAACAGACTGTGACCTCTGAGTGTGTTTCGGCCTTTCTTCTCGGAGTAGTCAGATAGGAAAAGCCGACCTCCTCTAATTTTTACAATATGATTGACATGTAAAAGTTTATGCAAACCTACTTATATAAATAAAATAATTTATCATTTCGTAAGGTTTTCATGTAAAAGTAACTCTGGAGTTTTTATTTAACAAACACAAATGGTTACTCAATCACCTCAGTACGAAGTAAATAGATATGATAATTAAATAATATTGTACATTTGTTGGAGCAGATCAAATGACAAATATTTTGTCGGTTTGTCAGGAGTAGTATATCCATAGCATCCAAGCTCCATAAATGTGGATATGGAGCTTAGTCACAAACTATGATAGATAGGAATCTTGTCCATAGTGCCACAAAACATGCAGCCGCCACCGATGACGCCGTGGAAGTGGCGAAGTTTTGGGCCAAAAAAAATTGAATAATAATAATAATAGCCACCCCGACCAATTTCGGCCACGGTGGCCAATCTCAACGGAGATTAGCTGGGTACGCAGGACATATTACAGTGCACAAGTGTGCGCGCAGACACAGGTGCACTCCCTCTTCCCTCACTCTCATAGTCCGATGGGGCGGCAATCCGACACGACCGGAGAGAGATCAGGCGCAGGATCAACGGCTTATCGTGCTTTCCGTGGCACGGGGTATCACACCACCAACTTCCAAACTCCGGGCTGTTACTAAGAAATTCCTAATGGAATAACTCCATAACACTTTGCCCGACTCGGGAATCGAACCCAAGACGCCACCCTCAGCAGTAATAACTAGTAGTAGTAGTTTTAGTAGTAATTTGAATAACTGTCATGCCAGCGACACCAAGAAGAAGAAGTGTTTTTAAATGTGTCTTTAATTATTCTACCTAATTTGGTCCCAGCATAGTAAAAGTTTTCAAGATAAATGGTTTTTAACTTCATCTTACACAGCACATGATTGTCAGCAACTCATCATCTGCCTAGCATTTTCCCAACCATGTTGGAGTCGGCTTCCCGTCTAACCGGATGCAGCAATTATCCTACTGTCTACGTAATGCAAATGGGATCCTTGAAGAAGCCTCCTCGTGTAGCGCAGTTTGTTCCGCCAGTTACTCAACCGAACATCCTTGACAGTCACACCCAACACCTTATTTGACTGACCAATTCATACCTTGCGGTGGTAGGGCTAATGTCCGCCTGCTTTGCGACCGTTCCCACCGGAGTCCGGCGTTAAGCAGCCTGTTGTGTTTAATCGATGTGTGGGAGTTCCAGTGCCTTAGGCATCTTCTGGGCACGCTCGTTCCACCATAGACCTCATTCACCGCTTTCCATCAGGCGTGATCGACGTCAAGGGCGCGCGAGCGGGCCCATTCTGCAATTTAAAAAAACTGCTTACCGTTGTTTCCGCGTCACTTTCTGCCTGTGCTCAAGTCTTGTAGTTCGCTGCTGTCGTCACTAGAGGCGCTGGCTCCGCAGCCGTTGGTGACTGTGGATGAAGGTCCACCGGCCGCCGCCGCCATGGCCATTGATAGCGGTATGGTAATGAACTGGGGCTGGTTTGATGATGATGCTGAGGAAATAAAAAATATTTAGTAGGTCTATGTTGTTGACGAAAATAGTTTACTAAAAAAAAAAGAAAATGCGGAACCAACGACACCGTCTTCCGATATTAAAGTTGGGAGGATTACTTCCGATATTAAAAGGAGATGCAGTATATTTATGCATATAACTTCCTACATAAGAATAACTACCTAATGTGTTTTATACTAAAACCTTCGTACGTAGATCACATTAATAAAAGAAATCAAAATTGGTTTATTAGTTTTTGAGAAAATCGCGGACATACGAACATACATACATACATACGGGTCGAATACAGACCCTCCTTTTTTGAAGTCGGTTAATAAGGTATAATATTGTTAAGGATTCGGGGCATGAAGCTTAGTGCTCCTGTAGATGATCCACACCATGGCCTCACGATAGCCGGTCAGCACATTACTCTTTCGGATATTGCCATTACAATTTTAGGAACAGTATAAAGCTAGGTGGGTATTTTCTGTTGCTTATTGACGTTAGAACTTTATTTAAAAAATTAGGGTATTATCAGTTTTGGGAGACAAATGGTATACAAGTAATAATTAATAAAAAAAATATGATCTACGTTTTTTTTCAGTTACGTTATTAGAGTTAACGTACTACATTGTGTGGTAAAAATTATCGATTACTATAAAAGCAATTTTTTAGCAGGAGGATAAAATAACTTACCGCCTTCCTGACCCTGATTTGCAAGACCCAATATAAAACCATGAGGATATCCCATAGCCAGATTCCCCAGTCCAAGGTTGCTGCCGATGCCGTCCAGCCCAGCCAGGACTCCCGAGTGATACAGCATGGCTCCTCCAGGCATCTCGAGCTTGGGCAAAAGTTTAGGCAGTGAAGGACTTGGCTTGCTGCTGTCTGCTTCTTGAGTAGTTGAGGATGTCGAGGCATGTGGTTCGTTGTGGGATTCTCTGAAAATGTAAGATATTTTTGTGGTTTATGATTGTGAGAAATTATACTTTGTCCGGTTTTTGTTTGTGGCAGTGATTAGATACTTCAAAAACTCAAACCAAAGCTAAAGAAAAGAACAAATTAATAATTTTTTTGATTAACCATGTTTAGATATCGATATACATCGCGTCTGCGGAGTTTAGCTAGCCAATTTAAAATAACCCTGCATAGGTCTCTTCTTTTTAAAGACTGATGTGGAAGGTTTTTTGTTTTATTTCTGAATAGACCCGCTCTTGACCTCGATCACGCTTGATGGAAAGCGAAGGATGAGATCTATGATGGAACGAGCGTGCCCAGAAGATGCCTAAGGCACTGGCTCCCACTCCCACGCATCGACGAAACACAGCTGGCTGCTTGACGCTGGACTCCGGGGGGCGGGAGGTTGCAGACCAGGCGGGCGTTGGCCTTATCACCGTAAGGGTTGGGTGTGACTGTCCAGGATGCGCCGAGTGCTTAGTTCAGTTGAGTAACTGGCGGAACAAACTGCGCTACACGAGGAGGCTTCTTCATGCATCCCAAAAAGGTCAAGTCATACCTTTGTTTGCTTTCTCGCTCATTATTATCGCACGTCCACTCTTGTTTGTGGACCTGCATCAGCTTCTCACTGGGTGACTCCGGTTCACTGCCGCTCTCGTCAGCGCTGTCACCTGATGATGCTGGTTCATCCTACGAAGAAGAATTGTTGAGTTAGAAAGGGTGTTCCAGGCAACCTCTCGATGGTAGTTGTGTAGTTAATAGTTATTGATAGACAAAAGTTTAAGAGTCCGTCGAGATAAAAAAAAAAGCATTTCAAAAATAATGCTGCACATTATTTTTCACGTGGTGCACAATTCGAATGTCGATGAGCCAGGGTTTTTTTTTTGACGTAACTAAAATGAAAGAAAGAATACAGCACCCTAATTCGTAACACACGATCAATCACAATCTGTTTCAGTTTGACAGATCAACAACATTCATTGCGTTACTTTCGTTGTTGAGCAGAAATTTTCCAAACATATGCAGCAATGGATTAGCAATCTGTTTCAAAATGATTCAGATTATGATTAATCGTGCGTTACGCAATTAGGGTGCAGGTCAGTATAAACCACGAAATATATTAGCACTAGCTTCTGCCCGCAACTTCGTCCGCGTGAAATTTCACCCTCTCTCCATTCACCATCATAAGGGTGGAATTTCGAAAAACCCTTTCTTAGTGGAAACGTACTCTTCACAAAGAACACCCTCCATCCTTCGCCTCTTCGTCCTTTCATGCCTCTAGGACAAGCGGTTTAGAGGCTGTGCGTTGATATATCAGTCAGTCAGGGCTTTGAATTTTATACATATATAGATTTCCAGCTTGCCGTATGGATTCGTTTAGACTGCGGGTTACCTTCATCTAGCATGTCGACGATAATCTAAAATTCGAGGCTTCTTCGTCTTACTGTAAGACATAATTCAGCTTTATTTTTCCTTTCCCCATTCTTTGTTTTATTTTAAGTCCTTTCTCAAAAGATTATCAGACATTTATCAAATGGCAAGTACCTGCCGAAGTGCTATTATTGTTTTACAGTTTAATCTGCATATTGATTACTGAATTAGCTGTCTGCTGTCCGGTTCCTGAATAAAAGAAAGCCACGGCTCCTTATCACGAGACTGATCGCGGGGAAAATTTCACTTGACATATTGTATACCACTTACTGGAATATCTTTTGCGTACCTACACGAAATACTAATAATATTGCTATGTACAGACGCCAGCACATCTAGCTAGATTTTCAACTTTATCACTAAGGCATAAGGTTCAAAGTTGATTGGGAAACTTTGACAATTTTGTCTGTATATCAATCGCTCGCCTATCGTAATCATAGTAAGCAGTAATGAAACAGATATCACTTTTAGGTCATCTTTAAAAATGATTAGTGATTAATTTTGAGTTCAGACGTTTCTGTCTGAGCATAAAATTAATCAAAAGTGAATTATGAATTCACTAGTAAACCGATATAACGCTGTTGGATTTCAGCTTCCTGCAACTTTCAATCGCCAACCCCGAACGATAGAAAACTTAAATGAAAAGAGCAGATGGACGTTCATTTCTATATAATTTTGTGAGTGACGTGTGAACTTGTGATTATATATTATAAATTGTAAGTTTTGTAAATTACACGGTCATTTTAAATTATTATTGTTATTATTATTATGTGGTAAATCTCTCCCCTTATTGATATGATTATTATTGACATTTATGATTATTATTTTTTCATTATTAATCTTAGTGACATTTATTTAATTCAATGATCCAATTTTAAAGGGATTATCTGTTTACTGACTGTTTGACTATGATCATTAACTTCAATAAAATATGTACCTAACCTTATTTTATATTTGCACGCCGAAATGAAAAGCAGAATAAGAGAACAATTTTGTACATTTTACCAACCTTCTGTGCCTTATTTATGCAAATAAATGAATTTTGTTTTTTTTTTTTTGAACGTGGAATGAAACATAAATGAATATTGAGTCGAGTGAGTCATTCACTCGAGTGAAACATCTGGAGCGGTTTTCATACTTCAAGTTACTGACATACGGTTCACAGCATCTAGAAATCCCAAGAACAATGTTCAGATTCATCATCAATTCAGTAAAGATTGCTAATCTAGCCAGATGTACAAGGAAATACCGGTAGCAATACCATTTGATTACTGACTAGTTGCCAGACATTCTAATTCTCGGAAACTGATTGATTCTCTTGACTTTGTAATTTAATCAGGAGCCTCGTTGAAATTGATGCTAGTCAAATCAAAATCAAAAAATATTATTTTACATAAACCTAAATGGGCACTTACGAGTATGAAACGTCAGAAGCTAGGATTCAATTGGTCGTTTTTTACGGAGAAGCCGGCATGAAACTTCATGGTTGCTCTTTTAAAAATAATTGGCTTTTACAATGTTTTCAAATTACAGTATTAATAGGTATGGGTGGACAGTGTAGACCTGTTAAGAGGTACCAGGCGGGGTAATTGCGTAACACACTATCAGTAGCAATGGGTTTAATTTTGACAGATCAACAACATTCATTGCGTTATTTATGTTGTTGAGCAAACACACTTTTCGAGCATATGGAGCAATGGATTAGCAATATGCTTCGAAATGATTCAAATTGAGAGTAATAGTGTGCAAGTATCGCGGGCCTGCGGGCGGAGAGTAATGGGTAACCCTCCGTCCGATCAGGACTAGGCCCGTGCCGGACGGCGCGTACGTGTTCCACGCGCGCCTCAAAGAGATGTCAGCAGTAAGGAAGGGGCCCGTAAGGGCCGAAGCCTGCCGGGGCAGCGGGATTGTCCGAAACGGTTACCGCTACCCCGGAACACAAAGGGCTAAGGAAGGAACACGGGTGGGTTTTAGTCAGTAAGAGTCTGACACTCCCTTCTGCTCCACCCAGAGCGGGAGGGGTTATTTGATGATTTGCCATCCTCAAAAAAAAAAAAAAAAGGGTGCAGGTATACACACACACATACACACTTATCCAAGTCAACAGTCTAAAAATCCTAAGATTTAAACGTGAAACCTCACCTTTATTTAACTTTCCACGTTACAAGGCGCACTCTAAATCCGGCACAGGTGTTACTGAAACTGTGCTCTTACCGCGTTTTAGCGCGAACGTGTAAAAACGTCTGCTGGTGCTAGTTACCGCGTTATATCGCATGTCAGACGATAGAACCTAAGTGGAATGGGGCTTAAAGTGAAGGGAAATGTGTTCGAGGCTTTCAGAATATCAATTTTGAAGAGTTTTGGTGTAGTTAGTGAAATGGCAAAAACGTCTAGTATCTTAAAAAAGTTTAACTAGTCTGGCCCAACCCAAATATCGCTTTCATTTATGCAATTTGAAGGCAGTCGTTTCTAGTTTAAGTTGTCATAAAAATATGTTGTAAAATATTTATGATAATTAAATTCGAAACTACTGATTTAAAATTCCCTTCATCATTGAAGAAATTCATCTTGTAACCTGCTGGTAACATGGATGAATTTTCAGTTATGAAAATCTCGTGTGACATAAATCCGCACTCAAGTCACGTGTTTATGTGACTAGCAGAAAAGTTTGACTTAACTAAGTGTTTAGGTCACACGAGCTATAAAAACTTTTTTACACAAAAAAGGACTTCCAAAAAACAACAAAGTGAAAAATAACTTAAATTTTGGAAGTCGGTGTCGTTGGTTCCGCATTTTCGTTTTTTGACACCGACTTCTGAAATTAAAGTTATTTTTCACTTTGTTGTGTTTTTTTGGAAGTCGGTTGTCTTTTTTTTTGTAAAAAAGTTTTATTTTACACTTTTTAGTTGTACATACCCCACACAAATTCAATTAACACTAGTGCATTGAAGAATTGAAGACACCGACTAGAAGAAACATCAAAATTCGCATAGAAATGCCGGAGATGCAGTACATTTATGCATATAATTTCGTACATAAGAGTAATTACCTAATGTATCATATACTAAAACTTTCCTGACAGTATGTAGATCACATTAATGAAAGAATTATCAAAATTGTTTCATTAGTTTTTGATAAAATCGCGGACATACAAACGTACATACATACATACGGGTCGAATACAGAACTTAATTTTTTGAAGTCGATTAAAAAATAGCATGATACGTGTGCCTTAGTAGTCTATTAATGCACGGCGTTTAGCACCCTCGCGCACTTATCGTAATGTACTGTTTTATCGACGTTCAGAAAGTGCTATTCTGTTGCAAAGAGTAAACAATATCGAACTAATCAGTATCATAACCTATCAAAAACCTAATCACTTTTGTCTAGTCATGACTACTCATTCAAAATTCGAACAACACACAACGCACCCAACTATTGGCCATTGTTACCCTGCGCATACGCACACATAGATACATATAAGGCTTTATGACGTCACACAGATAAATCACGGCAGTAATTAGTTGGTATCGTGCGCATCAAAGCAGCACAATTGTTAATAAATACCTATATAGGATGATTTCCAGGGACGCGGGCGCCGATAGTATCGTCGTTACTGTTACTGTAAGGTTAGTGAGGATACGACGGAAAATATTACCCATGTTTATGGGGTAAGTGCAATGAAAAATGATGAGTGATTCGCTCTTGAGGAGCTGTTCTGCCTTTCTACTAGGAAGGATGATGACTGAGGAGGAGCATGTTCTTCGTATAGACGCCAGCACCTCAAGCTACCCGAAACTGTCAAATTTTCCCAATCAACTTTGAACCTTATGCTACAGCGATAAAGTTGAAAATCTATTAAAGAAATTTGACAGATTGTGGTAGCTTGATGTGCTAGCGTCTATACATTTTATTGAAATTATTGTTTAAGACATTTATTTCTCAAAAACAGAATACAAATATTGACTTAGAATGAGAAACACTGGTTGCATACATATGTATAAACGTTCCTTGAAACGAGTATCGGAACGGTATGTTTAAAGTTAGACATAGGTACAATAATTGCTAGTCAATAACTTATCAATATGTTAGAAGAAAGAGAAAAAAAAACTATAAACTACTACTATTCTATACTATAATGACTACTATTAAACTATGCTATAAGAGATCGAGTTTAGAAGGTACTTTTTTATATTTTTTCTCGATGTAGGTAATATGCAAAAATATTGAGACTGGGTTCATATTACGTATCGGAACACAGTTTCTATCATAGTTGCTATTGGAAACATAATTATTTTTTAATTTGAAATTAAAATTAATTTAATTAAAACAACGTCAAAACAAGTAAATATTCAGGGTAACATGGACATCGATGCATTGACTGTAACTATGAATTCAGCATAATTATTATTCTAGAAAAAAAATATGTTCCATATATTCTGACCGCATAGGTATTGCAATTTTCTATGAATTAGCAGATTTTTTCAGTTCTGAATCATGTGCTGAATAGGCTAGTTTCCACCATCAATAAATTGAAAATCTATTTAGTCCGTCAGTTAGAGTATTGGAAAATAATGGACAAGTATTTTTCGTTTTTGTAAATCAATGAATATTGACAAAGATAAAACGCATCAAAACTCTGGAGTGGGGGGCTCGTGACGTCAGAACTCACAAAAAATTATACCAAGGTGTGACGTATTGAGAATTTCAAAAGCGTCGTATCTTCGTCAATTTTGGTTTACGTAACAAAAGAAAAAATACGGGTCAAATATTTTTTGATAATCTAACTGACGGACTAATTAGATTTTTTCAGTTGACAAGCCTATTCATGGGTTACTGGATAACTTCTATCAACGTGTTTTCAGCACGTATGTTAGTGTCTAATCTGTATAGATAACTATTACGTTGAAATTATCCGAAAGTCAACATTTGTCATTTGCTTGGTACCGCTATTGGATAACAGATGGCGTTATGCCGTTACGTCACCGGTGTGAATCGCGGTGTCAAGATTTTCCTACAAAGCATGACCACCCAGGTACTTTATGTAATAAATTGTCTTACTCTGGACACACTTGTTTTATTTTCTACGAAATATTTTTGGGACGTTGTACAGTTAGGGTAAAACATCTTGATTAAAACTCAGCATGCGTTCTTCACAACACGAGTAGCTATCTTTTAACAATCCATAAATGGTTCTGTTTTGCTTCAAGTATAGAACAAAAAGAATCATAATTTTCATCATCTGCCTAGCCTTTTCCCAACTATGTTGGGGTCGGCTTCCAGTCTAGCCGGATGCAGCTGAATACCAGTATTTTACATGGAGCGACTGCCTATCTGACCTCCACAACCCAGTTACTGGTAATACGATACCCCTTTGTAAGACTGGTTGTCAGATTTTCGGGCTTCTGACTACCCGTAACGACAGTCAAATATCCACGAATTACAACCGGGACCAACGGCTTAATGTGCTTTTTAATACAGTTGCTCAAAAAGTGGCGTATTGCAGGGACGTATAGCGTTCGGGATGTGGGCTATTACATACTCGTGCTTTTTTTTTACCTTTCCCGAACTCGTGCGTTCTCTTTCCCAACTGTCAAAATAATGTCTATTGAAAAGAAAAACCAACCATGAAGTTTTTACTAAAAAAATTCATAGAAGTTTTTATGATTCATGCAAATACGTATATTTCTAAAAAGAAGCTACTAATTTGTTTCAATATCAGATTTAATGATTTGATTGAATACGTTAGGTTAGGTTTCATTTCATTTCATCTCATTAAATTGGCTGTATGGGCATAGTTCCCTTTGCCTACCAATGGGTGAAGAAAAAAAAAATCTTTGCTTATATTCTACGGCTGGCGCCATTTTTCAGAAATTTTCTTTGCGAGTGTTTTTTTGAATTAACACCACCTTATTTTATTAAATTGCTTCATTTTTTCGCAACTGTATTAAAAATAGTCGTTCAGTACACGTGCGAAACCGTCATTGCAACTTGTTCCGACTGTCAACCCTCGCCTTCGGCTGCACCTCGGCTCGGGTAGACATTTGTCGGAACTCTTTGCAATGACAACCTTTCCGCACTTGTAATGAAATATACTATTCCGAGGCACGGAGGGGTCTCGTTATGTAAAGATGGTCACCCATCCACAGACCAACCACGGCAAGAGTAGCTTGACCTAATCGATCGACCTAAAGAATCATATAGAGAAGTCTAAATACAGTAGGTACCTTCTATTCTAACAATAAGGGCATATCCACACAAGTCTTCGTGCGCTAGTCTGCGTGGGCGTTGCCTTTATTCGCCGACGCACTAAATAATAATAATTGTGGTTAACTAACTACCGTTTAACGCATTCGGCTTTCTTCTGTGCATCTGATAACTTGGCTAGTACAGTCAGAAAAAAAGGATTTATTTATTGTACAATGGAAGTTTTTTTTTATCTGTGCTGTGAGGTTTCAGGTTGTTTTATTTATGTTGTTACAGATAATCGAATTAAGTTTCGTTATTCTTGTATAACCTGATTGTCTATGTGCTGAAATATTGTAAAGGAGCAGTAGGCAACCGACTCTTGACTCTTTGACAGTTCAAAACTGGTTTAATTGAATAAATGCTTTGAGTTTGAGGTATTCTCAATATCTCATCATATTTCCTATTCATCTTTATTTATAGAGACGTATAAATTAATAGATTCTTCACTTCTGAATTTTGTTTGATTCAGACTTCATAATGAAGTGTGAATTGATTCGTTTCTGTAATCCATACTATTTTATTTTATATGCGAAAGTGTGTTTGTCTATCTGTTACGTCTTCACGCTTAAACCGCTGAACCGATTGGTAAAGAGATAGTGTGAGTCCAGGAAATGGACATAGGATCGGTTAGTGGAAGTGCCTTCGATCAATAATAGCACATATACATAACATAGCATAGTGCTATTATTGATCGAAGGGAAGTGCGCAGGTGCGGTTCGTCCAAGTGCGATTAAAATGAGTGCACTGAGTGGAATACCTCGTTTTTATCCCGATATTCCCACGGGATCGACACTTATGCGGGTGAAAGCAGGGCGCTGCTAGTCCTGAAAACTTTTATACTTAGGATTGGTTTCATCATCATTTCAGGCAAAAGACGTCCACTGCTGGATATAGGCCTCAGCCTCCCCCAAACATCCACTTCGACGTTGTTGAGCAGACACATTTTTCGAACATACGAAGCAATGGATTAGCAATAATCTTCAAAATTATTCGGATTGTGATTGAAAGCGTGTTACTATTATTGGTGCGGTTCTATACTTCATGATTGGTTTGTGACAGGTTAATCGAAACTGTGTAAATGTAGTTTCTGACTTAACATAGCTGAATTTCAGTATTTCCTGAAAATCATGGTTTTTACGAACGTTTAATTTTTTATTATTATTTTTTTTTATTTAGTAAGTAAGTATTTAATTTTTTGGTATCCCACGGTACGGTATTCTAAAAATGATCGCTGCCAGAGCGGACTGTCCCTTTCAGAGACACTGGGTGGGGATAGTCCTAGGTCTGGATTCATAATTATGTTCCTAAAACTAACAATACTAACCTATTTACATAAGCATTATTGTTACTAACAGCAAAATACTAACAAAATTATGGAAGTAGTCTGAAATAAAGTTTTATTTATTTATTTTATTTATTTATTATCCGATATTATTCTGCGTACGGTACAGCTGGGTGGCATTAAGTGTCCGCTGTTACAATCGGTCGGAGCGGCTGCGCCGTTTTTGGACGCTACAGTTTGTTTACCAACTTGTGACGTCACAATGCTACAGTTACCTCATTATTGTGCTAACTGTAAATTAACTATTAAACTGTGTTGTTCACTTAGATATTGTTTTGTTGTAAAATGGAGACTTGCTCTATGGAAACTCTTTGGTACTTACCTACCTAAGTATAGAAGTTTTTTTCTTTTAACGTTTTATGGCAAATGCAGTAATGGGTATTTCCGTTTTGAAGGGTTAAAGGGTTTATTGAATAATACAAATACTATAACGAAGTAAAATTTGTTTCTTTGTTTGTTTATAGGGGTAATCTCCGGAACTAAAAATCGGATTTGAAAAATGAATTTGTGTTTGATAGACCAATCCTTGAGGAAGGGTATACGTTATTTAACACTAGCGGTCCGTCCCGGCTTCGCACGGGTGCAATTAAAAAAGCCTATATTAATCAGTGATACTGTAGCATTCAAATGGTGAAAGAATTTTTAAAATTGGTTCAGTACTTTTTGAGCCAATTCGTTACAAACATACATACAAACCTTTCCTCTTTAGATCACGCTGCGACCCTTTGGAGCCGAGCAAAATGAACAAAAAATAATAACATTTAGCGAAAACGAAGTAGTAGCATGGGCGAGCGATGGGATGCGATGCGAAGGGTCGGGGGTGGAAATTTGCCGTGGGCAGAAGCTAGTTGAATAATATGATGTGTTTAACGGTAGACTTTTACGGCATTAACGTGATGATGATGATTTAACCGATTAATCACCGCTACACACAACACACAATTGATAAGACACAATTGATTTTTCTATTGTAATGGGCCTTTATCGTACCACGCCGGCCCCAATCGCATGGAAATAATAAAGAAACTTCAGCATTCCATTTGTTTGAACCTTTGCAGATTTCTTCCAGTTCTTAGAAACATCTGACAAGATCAGATATTGGTACCAAATTATCATAAATCGCCGAAACCCGGCCGTGAATAATAGGGATTACTTACGTTCTTAAGTACGAATGAGATCTGTATCATATAATTACAGTTCAATGCAATTATAGTTAACCGACTAAAATCGATGCATTGGTAATTAAACTGATGAATAATATTGGTATTCTTGTAATGGTACAGCAAAAGTTGGGCCTCTCGAACCATCGTCGTTAAAAATTGGCATCCAAATACGAGGAAGTCAAAATGACGCTATTGTGCAGGTTAAATTTTCAAGCCTGTCAATCGGTTTGACTTATTTTCATAGCAGAAAGAAAACCTTAGAAGGAATAGAGAAGAAATTCTTATTCTTTTGCAAAAGACATAAGAACTTTAAACCTCGTAAATTAAAAAGTACAAAATCTCACCTCAGCGACAATGCCAAGAAATTGTCAAACATTAAAATACCCTAACAGCCTATATTATTATGTACTTTTAGGAATGGTATTCCCAAAAATCATGTTTCTTGACGGATACAAAATATCGCAAAAATAATATTAATTATTTTACAGTTTCACGTCACCTTTTCAAGAAACAGTTGTAATACAAAAGTCGATTAGAAAATAATATAAATATTTCGCGGAAATAGGTTGACTTGGTTGGCTGGTAGATAATGCCTACGGCATTAAGTCCGCCTTTGTACCTTTTTGTGTGCGAAAAGATTAAATAAACAAATAAATAGTGTCTCAAGATTCTCAAGTTCTCAACGTAAGCTACCTACAAAGGTCTGGGCGTGATATTTGAACACACGGTCAAATAAAGGAGGAAGACCAATATTTGCGAGAAAGCCAGTGCCAACGACGATTGACTTACTTCCGAGTACAGTTCAGCAAACAATGTCGCCTTTGGTATAGAATTTTGGATTTTGGAGACAACAATGTGTTAAAAGCTGATTGATAGTACTTTGACTGGCTTTTTCTTCAACTACAGACTCATTTTTAACCGACTTCAAAAAAGGAGGTTTTGTATTCGACCCGTATGTATGTATGTCCGCGATTTTCTCAAAAACTAATAAACCAATTTTGAAAAAGATGCACTGAACTTAAATTTAGTTTAGTTTGTGAACAAGAGAATCGGGCCCCGATTCTGTTGGTTATTTATTTTAGTTTTTCATTAATCACAATAACACACACACTCACATACATGTATGTCACAAAATTGTATTTAATTTTGTATGAGCTTTTCATATTGTCACGTTTTATTTATTCTCTTAATTTATTTTAACGGACAACACTTCCCTATGTGTTTGTTATGCCAGTGTATGGCACTTGTGGGTTGCAGCTAAAAATCAGCGTCAGGTGGCACATCTTGTGTTGTCATTTGACATTATGCTGAGCTGAGGCCCTTTTGGCATTATTATCTTTGTTTTCTATTTTAGTTTCTGTTTTTAGTATAAATATTTTGCTGTAATGCCAATAAACGCATTTTTCTTTCTTTCTTACGTAACTTCTTAGTTTGTTATGTATAGAAAAGTACTGATCAGCCGATCGATTCTGCAAAAATCTCACCGTGATAACTTAGGTGAAGTGAGCGTGAAGTGAGCGTGAAGTGAGCTATCTATAGGGGCGAATGGGTGATCCTTAACATCAGGTGGAATGACAGCTCACTTCACGCACACTTCACCTAAGTTATCACCGTGAGATTTTTCCAGAATAGCACTGCAGTTACCATTAATCTAGTCGAATATTGTAGATTTCAAGCAAAAGATATAAAAGCAGTGGTAGCCCGATTTAAGAGTTTAGGTCATGAGTTCGAACCCAGGCCGGCACAAAAAAAAAAGTAAAGTAAAGTATACTTTGTGTATTTAATTTCATCACCACTGCTCTCAAAACGGTGATAATACATCGTGAGGAAATCGTAAGGTCCTTGAAAAAAAAAAATTCAAAGACGTGTGACATCTACTAACTGCGGGTGGATTATGGCCCACTCCCTATCTTAGACAGGAGGCCTGTGTCCCGGCAGTGGGGCCATTATAGGCTGATTATGTTATGCTTATGTTAAGCAAAAACATGCTCTTACTGGCCCCTTCAATCAATTTGTTAAATAAAACACGTATCAATAAAAACCTCTTTCAGAAGAAAGTCCAACCAAATTTTTCAAGGAATAACTACTTACTGTAGCCGTAAGCAGGAAACATGTAATAAATCACCCCAAGTATATTACAGAACGAACAAAAATCGCCATTACCGCCATATTGAATGCACAGGTGCGTTCGCGCAAGTGATACGTGGTATACTCCCGTCACGTGATTTTTTTTATTTGGGTAACGTAAATATTTGATCGTGAACTTACGTCATTGTGACGTATGTAATTTAGCGGTATTTGGACTTGGTGTGTTGAAGTTTAGAATAGGAATAGAAAAAAACAGAGTCGGATGTTGTCGTTCCATGTGTTTAATTTATCAGTGAGGCAGACGTAAGCAGTACCTACGCACGACCAAAAAGACACTATACAAACGCCAGCACATCAAGCTACCCAAAATTGACAAATTTTCTCAATCAACTTCGAACCTTATGCTTTAGCGATGAAGTTGAAAATCTATTAAAGAAATTTGACAGAATGTAGCTTGATGTGCTGGCATCTGTACGAAAAGCCTATACAATGCGAGATCAGCTAAAACTGGAAACAATAGTTTGATATGTCATCGTATACATTTGGTAAAAATAGAGTATGTGTATACATAATACACCTACATAGAGGTTAAATGGATAGCGGTCCAATTCAATTATTAGATAATACAATGATGATTAGTGAAGCCTCGATGAATATTGATTGAATAAAGTGAACGGAAAGTATCCTATTAACCTTAATTTCTGACCTCCACCATATTTGTTGGTACCTAATTATGAAAGTTCATTCTGAGCTATGAACAGTATGGTCAGTGGAATAATAAAAATAATCTTGAGTTAATATTAGCCATTTAAAACTATATTCAACAAGAAGCTAATTGTGTTACTTGTTTTGTATTCCAAATTTTGTAAAAAAAATATATCAGAAATTACGTCAGTTCGACGTTTCCTGTCCTACCAAATTCCAACTGTGGGTTCCTTAGAAGTCAGAGAGTCGTCATACTAAATTGGGTTTAACTGAGAATGAAAGAAAAACAGAGCCAGTCTGTCGCGCCTACGCAAATCGTAAGAGTCTATTGAGACAATCGATGTTTTTCAAAGCAGCCGTGTATAAGTGTACTAGGCGAATCCTAGGAAGATGTAATACGTCACTGCTAATACTCGTAAATAGGAATAGTTTTGAACTTTCGAGTAATTCTCACGTCGAGTATTACCTAATAAGAATTTTCAATAACCTATTAATCATCCCATCAGACAGAAAAAAAATGTACTATGAACCGAAGTTCATAGTACAATTTTCTAAGTAAATGAAGGGATAGGGCCTGCAGACAGGCCAACTATTATTTGAAAATTGGGGGTATAATGAGGAGCTTTCATGGGCAGTGGTATTTAATATTAATTATTTATATTCTACAACTCTTTTCAAGTCTGTCCCAACCACCTTTTTGAGGTCGTCCGTCCATCTAGCTGGGGGACGTCCTACACTACGCTTACCGATACGCAGTCTCCACTCCAGGGCCTCAAGTCTGCTATTACAATAGTGTCAGAATGGTCTATCATTGATTTCATAATTGTTAATTTTGACAAGTTTAGTATCTATATAATGGCGTCATTATGACTTTCCAATGGTCATCCACTGACACTCCATTGAAAGAAATGGCATAAAATGGTAATCTCGTACATAATGACAAAATAAATGAATGTAATGTTTATTGCTATTTGCGAACTTCTTACTATTTCAGATTGCAAACACTAATACGTAATATGTAAAAATATATATTAAATGAAATCTAGCATGAAATTTAGTAGTAAATTTTCTCAAATCGATCGACCAATGATCGACCATTATGAATTTAGCAGATTACGAACTTTTAGCAAAATGATAATGGGATCGTGTTGGAATGACGAATTTATAAAAATAGCAGACTTGGGCCCCAGGACTCGTCTGCTCCAACGGCCATCGTTTCTTTGACAAACAGACATGGGACAGACTGGATGCGAAAGGCGGACAAAGTGTTTTGGCACAGCATGGGAGAGGCATATGTCCAGCAGTGGACTGCGATAGACTGAGTTGATTGATTGATTTGACAACTCTTCTGAATAGTCAGCGAAGATCTTAATTTAACACAGTTGTTTATTTTATTACTAGCGGCCCGTCCCGGCTTCGCACGGGTGGACATTTATTTTTTAAACATTTTATTTTTTTCTTGCATTTAAAAAAGTCTATATTAATCAGTGATAACGCAGCATTCAAATGGTGAAAGAATTTTTAAAATCGGTCCAGTACTTTTTGAGCCAATTCGTTACAAACATACATAAAAATCTTTCCTCTTTATTATATTAGTGTAGATTAGTGTAGATTAACACTTGGTGACGAAATGCAAAACAGCCGAAACAAGAACACACCGTACAGAAACAATCGGTCGATGGTATCGCCATCGATCGTGTTCGATATATCGTCGATCGCACGATACGATACAGATGCTCGTAATAAGATGAATTTGTACTACACTATGATTTTTGTGTCACTTTAAAACCTTCGTAATTTATAGTCTTCAAGATAATTATTGGAAAAGTTTGTATGGTAAAATGTTTATTATGTCACGGATGAATGGAATAATTTGTGGTTTAGTTCAGATAATTCGATAATAATGATTATTTTCTGTGAAATATGAGATTGAGCTTAACTGTAAGCCCTCAATTTAAGTGATCAAACAAAGTATTGCCTTAACGGTTTTTGGTCGAAACGATAATAAAAATATTGATATTGTTAGTTGTCTTATCTATGCTCCTTTCATTATAACATTAGAAAAATATCGGTTATCACCCTCTAGTTATTACGATATAAAAATAAACACCGTTATTTCACGATAACTATAAAGCAATGTAATTCTTTTACCATTTAAAGGACATGTTAGGTTTTTGTATGGAGGCTGGGCTTTAATTCGAAGCTGCTGTGAACAGGGAAGAGATTGTATTTTTATGAAAGTACATAAATTAAGGAAACTTTCCATATTTTTTAAAATAACTCTAAAAATGCAGCTTCTTTCAAAAATATTACCCAAAAACTACCATAATTTGGCCGTTTATTTTCTAATGTTATAAATTTATAATGAATGCAGTATACACTAAAGACCACCCTTCATTTTACTTTACCAATAGCTTTTGTTATCACGGTGACAAAATAATTGATATAGAGATCAAGTTTGAATTCAGTTTCATGGAGAACTCTTTCAATTTTACTATACTTTAAAAAGAGTTAACAAACCATTTTGATTGTTGTAGACATCGAAACCTGACAATATTTATAAGTAGTATTTAAGTAGTATGTAGCTGCGAAGGCGAAATCCAACACGACACGCAAAGTACCTACACATTGGCGCCGATTCCCTTGTTCACAAACTAAACTGAATTTAAGTTCAGTGCAACTTTTTCTTTCTATTTCATTAAGAAAAGGACAAAAGATAAATATTAGTTTAGTCCTGTCAAATTATGATACTCCATAGACAAGTTTAGACGTGATTAAAAAATTGGCTACTAAAAATACGTCAATTTACGTCAGGCGCTGACTACTTTGACAGGACTAAACTGATGCACTGAACTTAAATTTAATTTAGTTTGTGAACAAGGGAATCGGCGCCTATATTTACATAAACCTAGTAATAGTCTATCCATAGCCCTACAATAAACCAATTAACGCACCATACACAACTTTTTACCCCAAAAAAAATCCGAAACCAGATTTTCATACCACAAACAGGACTGAACCGATAAAAATCTTCGGATAACAACGAAAAGCTCCGCGTTATTTCCACCGAATACATTGTAAATCATTATTCAAGGCCCCCATACAAATGTCGGACACACATACGACCTAACAAACATGTGTATAGTAAAGAATTCCTATTATACCGGGCGGAATGCGTCTGGTTGATTTTGAATGGTCGCTTATTATGCACCCATTTACACCCGAGAAGCGGACACAGAGATGTAACTGTGCTGGAGGGGGCAGGATCGTGATTGATTGTTTTTTTGGTTTTGTTTTTTCGGGTGTTCAAATTTTGTTATAAACTGCTAAGAAAATATCAAATCCCGCAACTATGGGAGACGTAAGAATTGACTTGAAGTAATTTTTCGTTTGACTATAAAAACAGAAACAAAAGCTGGCAATAAGAAACTTACCCAACATCATAGTCCTCTTTTCTGCTAATAACAACAAATTGCGCTCATCAATCCGTCTGCCAAGTGTTGCTGATTATTATGAGAATTTAATCTTAGGCAGTTTTCTTAGCATAATGTTATCAATAGGAGGTAACTGTGGCTAGTCTTGACGTGGCAAATCCCCCAATAAATGGCCCTACCCCATTGCTAGAAACGTCACAATCACGTTTACCCAGCTGGACCCAACGTTCCAAAAGCACATATAATTTCTTGTCAGCCTCTTCCGTCAAATCTTTAACTCCACAACGAAGATACGAAAACAGTAGCCCAAAGGCGTTTGATACGCATCTAGATAGTGCAGTAACAAGCACCGTGTTCATGTCAATCGCGCTAATGTTGCCGCCGAGGCACAATTGGTATAGTGCATGTATGTGTTACTGCCATACACACCAGCATGGCGGGGAGATGGGCCTGAAGTTATTGGTGGCGTTGGGACTTCATGTTAGTATGTAGATGTTTTGAGAAGAGATTTAAATCCAGCTGGTTACTTGGATTTTTCCTATACAGTTAGTGGGATAGTACGTTTTAACAGCAACGACGGAAACGCATTTGATTTCGGAAACGGCTATTCTGAAATTCAGCAGTCTTTGCTAAATTAATATTTAGTAGGTATGAAGTATGCAAAAGGCGGAGGACAGGGTCTAGTGACGCAGTCTGGGAGAGTACTTAATCCAGCAGTGGACTGCGATAGTTGCTATAAAGTTGATGAGGTCATAAAGGATATAGAAAGACAGGCTCAAGGCCAGGGAAAGTCTCCCATAACAGAAAAAGATGCAGAAATCAAGTACGTAGTTTGTCATTGGTGTCTTACAAAGATAGCGCTCTGTTGAACAGATAAATACTTGTCGTCAACTCCCAGTCTATCCAAATAAACCAGTCCCAATCTAACTAATTGTAACACATTTAACTTCCCACACGGTACACCTGACGACAAATAATCTGATTAACCCACAAAACGTACACCCGAGCGACAGCACTAACTAAGTCAGAACTAGCCTAATCCGCAGCATTCAGACTTGGTTCCGTACTAACTTGAACTTAACTTACACGGTGTCCAGTTTGTGTCTGAAATGCAGCACTGATACTGATCTGAGTAACGAGGTGGGGATTTGTGTTTTACACGACCTTGGGTAGTACTGGGTTAGGGAATCGTGTTATTTTGTCGAGTAATTATGTATGGAGAATCCGTTTGCTGACGAGACTTAGATTAAGTTTGCGAGAATTTTCTCGAGTTGGTTCATCATATATTGAATCTTAGTGACTCATTGACGCTACTGTCACATAAACAACAAAAACGCAAAAACTATTCTTAATTTATGGACGGATCGCAAGAGCTATACGTAAAATAGGTTTTGGCATAGCGAAAATAGAGCACAAAGTCTACACAAAGACGTAACCAAGGCAAGGTGCATCAAAATATATTTATAGAAGTATGGAGGATCAGGAGTAAATTTCACTCATACTCCATAGAAAAGGTAGGATCCTGCGACCAGACGGATGTTATGTCTGGCGGGCTGGCCCGATGATTCATGTCGGGGCGTTGTATATATGCTAGTTGCGCGGTAAATTCTGCTTGCGAGATGCAGGAATTTGCGTGACGTCAGTATGACTCGTTGTTCGCACGTGGCGTCGTAGATTCCGCTACATATTATCTTCACTTGAGAAGCCTGTATCAATGCACCAAAAATGTAAAATAAAGCAGAGCAAGTGAGATTGCAGGAAGAGAGAAAATTCTAACATCTTCATGAATTTCGTAGCTCCACGTTTTACTTCTTAATCATCTGTTCACAGAAACCCTCACAGACGAGTATATAAAGTACATAATGGAACTAAAAGACAAATAGGAGCAAACAGTCGAAGCGTGTCAGTCGCAGAGGTGTTGACGCATGTCCATTGTACGGGGTTCGATCCAGGCCGGCGCAGATAACGGCTGACGGGACACACCTGAATTTTAAACGAGCTGAGGTGCCAATTACTTGGGTTTTTGGTTATGTTTTTAATGTAGATTTGGTTATTTTTATATGAGAGGCAAGTTTTTGTATTTGTAGAAGATATTTTTTCTAATTAGGATACGAAAATATGCAGCTTGCACCTGCTTGGAAATGTTGTGTTGTGACCATTGACACCCACACGGTTACACAGGTTTCAATGTAGCCGATCAGAGGGGCAATTCTCGTAATTTTTAAGAACGTTCACAGTCTGATCTCAGTCTCAATCTGTCAAAAATACTTCAAATTTCCCTACATTTGGCAAGTTTTTGACGTTTATTTGTCGCCGAGATGAGACTGCGGCTAGATTTTGAACGTTTTAAATTACGAGAATTGACCTACTGATGTGATTGTGAAACGAGCCTAGTTAAGTGGATAAAAGTGAATGGAATTCTAAAAAACTGGAAACCGAGTGATCATCGCAAAAAAACCTACCTGTAACAGTTATGTTATCTTCTGTTACTACTTCATTAGCTTTATTGCACTCCGTCAAAAGAATGACCAATGGTTTCTTTTGTCTAATATACACATAGCAACATAATGCGATCTCCAATCCATCCGCTAATCTCAAATCATAGGAATACCTTTACCGAAACAGAAAAACTATCAAATAATAAAAAAATCAATTAATAGATAGGAAGTATTTCCAACGTGACCTCTGCCAACAGAAACAAAAAAAAAAAATAACACGTTGTATATTATTTTACTGTCATTTTCGTTCCCAGCAGGGGTGAAAAACTTTTCGTGTTACTTTCAGTGACACGGGCTTCCTTCATTATGACCTGTCACTGTCATCCTTTGTCCCTTTTAGATTATATTTTTATACGTGTACTTCCCATATTTGGGTTGAAAAGGAAAATAATATATGAAAATAGCTTTCGAGTTTATTTTGTGTGTGTCGGAATCAGGGGGTGGATATCGAGGGTGTTAGATGAGACATGTTGAAGGTTGACGCTCCCTGATTAAAGTCATAATTTTAGAAAGTACTAAAGTCAAAGTATTTATTTCAAATAGATACATAAAAGAGATTTTGAACGTCAAAAATTACAACAAAATAGAATTGATTCTAGTCGCCCCTTCCAAAACGTAGTTTTGTATGGACAAGAATGGGCAAGAAACTCCAGTTAGTTACCTACTCTTTTAAAATGTTTTACAATATTTTGTATACATTAATTATATAATTATATGTGAAGACCATGCACCTTAAATAAAATTACTTATAAATAAATGCCTGAAAAATATCGCCATGGATGTCAATGTATGGTTTCTAAATGATGATTATGGCAATAACATTTGCAATGGTCGTGCATCGGCATTGTCAAGCGAGGCCCATCTTCTGTAATGGCACTATTACAGGGTGATATATCTTTCCCATTTCGGTAAAGTAAGGATTACACACTTGCCGGGGCAGCGGGATTGTCTGCCGGGGCAGCAGAATTGTCCGAAAGGGTTACCGCTACCCCGGAACATAAACGGCTAACTAAGGAAGGAACACGTATGGGTTTTAGTCAGTAAGAGTCTGACACTCCTTTCTGCTCCACCCTGAGCGGGAGAGGGTCATTTGACGATTTCCCATCCACAAAAAAAAAGGGTGGCAGGACTTCGACGTGCAACATGTTTCTGAACCCCCATGCGTTGAAACTTTTCATCGGTTATTAAAAAAAAATGCTGTTCCATACATTTTGACCGCCTAATTGTACTTTTCTTTATAACAGCTGGTTTTTTTTTGAGAACCCATGAATAATGTCTACTCTAGGGAGTCAGAATCAAGTGTCAATTCATAGTTACAGTTTGCAGTCACCTTTATACTTTGAAATCTAATTGCTTTTAGGGCTGAATTTTATTAGAGGAATAAAATTGCAGACGTTTGATAGTTTTTGTATGAATTAACTGTCACAATTTCAAAGTTATAATGTTATCAGATGATTGAAAATCACCCCTTAATGAAAGTACAATCATACTATATGAATGAATGAATGAATGAATGAAATAATTAATGAAATAATTTGTTTGCTATGAATGTAGGTACAAAAGTATGGTGTTAAGTAAGAGAAGGATCCAGTACATTCTACCGTGAAAAATTATCAATAATTAGTTATCATAAATCAAATATTTAACGAGTGTCAAATTATTAAAATAGTCAATAAAAATATAAATCATTCAATTTGTATGTTCATTCAGTGGTAAACAATGTCAATAATAAGTTAATAATTAGTCAATAATACGATGTCAATAATAAGTTAATAATTAGTCAATAATACAATGTCAATAATAAGTTAATAATTAGTCAATAATACAATGTCAATAATAAGTTTATAATTAGTCAAAAATGCAAAGAAATTTGAAAATTAAAATCGCAAGGAAAATCATTGTATTTAAATAATCATATTGATTTGTCATTCAAAAATTCATTAATTGTATAATAACATTTTTCAAGTAGCAATTTATTTAATTTCCATTTAAATATTTGTAGTGTGCAATTTTTTATATCATCAGGTATTTTATTGTATACCACCGGTGCCATATGCATTATATTCTTTTTCAGCAGTGCTGTTTTAAATTTGCCTGTATGTAACATATACTTAAGGTACTCTAACAAAAATACCGATACACCAAAGTACCCTATTTCTAAATTAGCATAGAAATAATGTGAATCAAGTGAAGTAACATGCTGTGTGCTGTGTAGCTGATACAAAGGCAAGCTCTACCGATTACAGTACAATGAGATGTCGTAATTTCTAATGTTAATAACATAATAACAAGCTAGAACCTATTTAGGATTGAAATTGTAACAGAACGGGAGCGTGCGGTGGACGGCAAAATTGGTTATGTACGGTTTTATTGTTTTTGTGAGTAAAATGTTTGTTTTTTACAAAAAAGAGAAAAAATGTACGTGTATATTGTTATTTAATTGGAAAGAGATAATTAGATAAATTTAATTCTATTGCTGAACATGAACTTTCGAAATGAGTGCTACAATAGTTAGAAGTGAAAGATAATACCTGCTGTGGAAACAGAGGTGCATTTGGCTAACTATTCAATAAATCTAGCGCCACTTACAACCTACAAAAGTCATAAATATCACTTTAACGTCACATAACAAATATATAGTGGTGCTAAAGGCAGATAAACTATCATACATCGACCGTTCTCTGACGTCGATACCATTGTTCTCTCTACAATTAGTGATACGCTAGTTATTTAATGGCTTCATGCCTTATCAATAAACACAGAAAAAAGGGATAACAGTCTAATACGTAAATTCATTCCCTACAAAATACAAATAAAATCATAACTGTGTTGTAAAACCCCTGCAATTCCGCCAAATCATTAAAATTTTACAAAACGATGGAAACTGCGATAAAAATGGGGCGATGGTTTTGACGTGTTACAGACCGTTGACGCTCACGTTACAATAGAAACTCCTTTGTGGAAAGAACAACGAGCAATGGATACTTGTTTGTTTTGTGTTCGCGCTTGTTTCAACACCTCGTTGGTCAGGCCGACAAGGTTGAGTACACCCGCTTAATTGATGAGTTCGGTGAAATTTTATTTGAAATTGTGGATCTTTATGTTTACTTATTTGTATAGTTTTTTGTTTGTTATATTAAAGCAAAAACATCATTATATCTATTGGAATCCTGCCACAAAGAAAATGTAAGGAATGTGGGAAAGAATTATTCGTTTCGTCTTTAAAGGTGAATTCTCGTACAGGACGTCCACTGCTAAACACACGCAACCACAAATACCACGATTAAAAAGGGTCTTGAGAGAATCATGCCACAATAATGTATTTAACGCACCTGTTAGCCAATCCCTATGTCTAATTAAAAACATTCAAAATCTAGTCCGAACCTCACGATAGCGACAAATAAATGTCAAAAATGTAGGTAGCCGTTACACAATTTTTGACAGATTGAGACCGCGGGGTAATTACGTACACTATCAGTAACCATAGCTCTCAATTTGACAGTTCAACAACATTCATTCATTATTCATTATATACGTTGTTGAACAGACAATTTTTTTGATGGATTAGTGTTATCCTTCAAAATGATTTATATTGTGATTGATAATGTGTTACGCAACTATGGTGCAGACCTGATTACGAAAAACTCTTAAAAATGCGGGAATTCCCCGTCATGGCGTTAAAATGAGACATCGAGCTTTAGAAAGAAACTACCGCTTGTCGCTCTGGGAGTAATCAGAATCAATGAAGATATCCATGGACTGTACTGATAATCTTCTGGTAATGTTTCAACAGTAAACCTAATGTTAACGCCTCTAAACATCTACTTTTATTTCACATCATTGCTCAAGTAATTGACTAAATTGCCTTAATCCACAGTGGAAACCGAGGTTTTTACTGCTCAACTTTACGCCCTTCCGCCCCAGTGGTTCCCAGCTTTATGCCAAACTCCAGGGATTGGCATAAAAGTAAGTTCACTTCTTGAATGTTATTGGCTTTTCCGATCGTTATTTCGTTTATATGGTTATTTTATTTCGGGTCTGCATTTTGTTTTATTTTATAGCACGTTAGGGTTCAAAGTTGCTGAGATCTTTGGTTTTAATTAAGGTTGTTTCGTTACTGTTGGTCTACTGTTACAGTCTTTATTGGCTATGATAATTTGGGTATTTACCTGTAGATACAATATTTACAACTGCATTAACTTTATGATATGGTGCGCTTGTTTCCAATCGATTAATTGTTAGGATATTTTATTGTAAACAGTGTCTCTTTTATCGTTTTACGAGTAGATGCCTTTATACGAAAGGATGCTGACGTTGACTTTTGCAGTAATAGGCTAGTTTCCACCATCAATAAATTGAAAATCTATTTAGTCCGTCAGTTAGAGTATTGGAAAATAATGGACATGTATTTTTTGTTTTTGTAAATTAATTAATATTGACCAAGATAAAACGCATCAAAACTCGGGAGTGATCGTGACGTCAGAACGCACTAAAAATTATACCAAGGTGTGACGTATTGAGAATTTTAAAAGCGTCGTATCTTCGTCAATTTTGGTTTACTTAACAAAAGAAAAAATACGGGTCAAATATTTTTTGATCATCTAACTGACGGACTAATTAGATTTTTTCAGTTGACAAGCCTATTGTAACGTTAAAAAAATTTAAAATAAATACTGCACCAAACTAGGCTTTACTAGCAACTGTAAAGTCGAGTCAGTAGGTAAGTCAAATCTAATTCACGAATGAAATACAAACTTGAAATTATTGTTATTCTATTCCATTATTATCTAAAATTCTATCTTCATCTCAAAAAATCCCGTTTCCCGACTTACCCCATTCCCTAAGCCAGCTGCTTCGTACAAGGCACACGGAAGTCGCGACGGTCACAGTGCACAATAGGCGGCGAGATGAAAGCGCACTTAATATATGCGTTACGTAATGGCTGCTAATGGTGGCCGCTGGTCATTGTTGTCTCCTTATCGCACACCATCGAGATTTGCCGATCTTTTTCCATTATTGCGGATGTGGGTATTATGTATGTAGGATGCTTGTAGACCACACCGGGGTATTTCCGTGTGGCATAATATCGTGTGTGGACTGTACCGCCACTTCGTTCGGTATGGAAATAGGGGCCATAGACTTTAAATCTTCCATAAGTTGGCAATTGTTTCAATAATTAAGGAAAACTATAGATACTTTTCTCATGAACAGCCGATCAGTTATGTAAAAATCTCACCGTGAAAAGTTAGGTGAAGTGAGCTTAGAGTGAGCTGTCAAGAGTATCAATCCCTGGCATCAGGATGACACTGACAGCTCACTCCACGCTCACTTCACCTATGTCTTCACGGTGAGATGGTTACAGAATCGCACTGCAGTACCCTTACTCGTATTACGTAACACACTTTCAATTACAATCTAAATGATTTTGAAGGGTTATCCATTCGAAAAATTCGTCTGCTCGACAATGTATACAGGATGTTCGGCAGAACGTTGAACACACGAAAATGACAGATAGGTGGAATCGTCTGCTGCCTACCCAGCCCAAAAAAAATACCTAGGACCCATAGTTTTTTTATATTTTTGAAAAGGTTTATAGTTAATTATTACTAAAATCCACAGTTTTTTTAATGCAATGCAAAGAAAAGCTCAAAATCACGTTATATCCCTTTTTGTAAAGTTTGATGGCTTACAACTTTTTGTCTAGTTACTATTTGCACCAAACAATAATTTTTGATGAATCTACCAATAGTCGAGACAAAAACAAAAAAAAGAGTTGCCAGTTTCGTCTATCCTACATAAACTTCCTTCAAAGTTTTAAAACACACAAATTTCGGTAATATAAAAAAACTGTGGGGCCTGGGTAATTTGTTTTTTGGGCTGGGTAGTTAGCATACGACCCCATATGACCATATCTGCCATTTTCGTGTGTTCAACGTTCTGCCGCAATGTATAACGCAATGAATGTTGTTGAACTGTCAAAATTAAAGCCATTGCTACTTTAAGTGTGTTACGCAATTACCCTGACGGTTAAAAAATGATTTTGATTTGGACTATAGGATGTTTGACGACCACTTCGGGGTATTTCCGTGTAGGACTATAATTAGGTACGCCACAAAGTTAAAGTAACAGAGGTAAGACTTTAGAACTTCGTTGTGTTGGCAATTGTTACAGTAATTAAGTAAAGGTAAACAATGGATGGTTGTTCTAAGCTAACTACTGTACCGGTTACCTACTTTGCTGCCTATGTTTGAGTACGTACCTACCTAATAGATTATTGTACTTTATTTGCAAACTTACACGCTTGCCCATATCTTTCAAATCCTTTATCCGTTATTAAGTTAAGCAAGTAAAATTATCTGTGTATTACTTCGATGATTTCTTCAATTTGGTATCTACTATTATACCAACCAAGAGAATCATTTAACATTTAACAGTGATTAGAACCTTGTTATATGAAGCAAATGCAGAATCAGCCTATATATCTGTGTGGTTCTTTCCTCAAAAGAGCATTTCAGACACCAATCTATATTGTCTTCACATGATCTGACCAAGATTATGTCTGGACTTTAAAAGAGACTGTGACCTCTGAGTTTATTTCGGCCCTTCTTCTCAGAGTAGTCAGACAGAAAACGCCGACCTCATCTAGTTTTTAAAAATATCATCATTGACGTGTGTTTGTACAAATCTACTTACAGAAATAAAATTATATGTTCCCACTGCTGGGAAAAAGGCATCCTCTCCGTGAGAGAGAGTGGGCTGTAATCTAACACGCGGGCCCAGTGCGGGTTGGTAAATATCGACACCTCCATGCAATAACATCGTAACTCACTTTTTTCCAAAAATTGAGTTACAACGGCATTGTTATGTAAAAAAAAAAATGCATTTTTTCTGTACTATCATTGTAATTCTATTCCCTTTCGTTTTTATTTTATGTAACTTAACACCTTGGAGTTACAATTATCTGACCACAAAATAAATTAAACTACAAAAAAACTAAATTGTAACTCAGACATACAATGTTTGTCCTCGTAACTTATATGTCATTTCACTGTTTTGTTTTTCACGTAAGTCATGAAAACCCATGAAAACAATTTTTCTTTAACAACTTAACCATACCTATTTATAGTCCGCCTAAACTATATTAAATAGAGCCAGCTTCAAAAATTTTACGGGGTGTTTTGAGTTTGCTATAATTTTTCAAACTTTAAAATCGCTCTCTTGTAAAATCACAAAAAGTGGGTTACGATGTTATTGCATGGAGGTGTCGATATCAAATGTCTTCGAATTGTTGGTTCTAGGACATGCCGGTTTCCTCACGATGTTTTCCTTCGACGTTTTGAGAGCAGTGAGAGGGGCTTGGGACAGCCGCACGGGTCGATCGATTAAGTTAAGCTACGCTTGCCGCGGTTGGTCCGTGGATGGGTGACCGTCTTTACATACCAAGACCCCTCCGTGCCTTGGAAAGCACGTTAAGTCGTTCCCGGTCCCGGCTGTTATTCGTGGAACTTTGTCAGTCGTTACGGTCGAAAGTATGACAACCAGTCTTACCAAGGGGTATCGTAACTCAGTAACTGGGTTGTGGAGGTTAGATAAGCAGTCGCTCCATGTAAAATGCTGGTACTCAGCTGCATCCAATTAGACTGGAAGCCGGCCCTAACATAGTTGGGAAAAGGCTAGGCAGATGATTTTTTGAGAGCAGTGGTGGTGAAATAATTTACACAAAGTGAAGTTTCTGTGGCCAGAGATCGCTCAAGACAAAAAGGTTTGGAAGGAAAATGGGGAGGCTTTTGCCCAGCAGTGGGACACAAACACAGCTGTTCCCTACATTTATGTTCGCATAACTCGTCAAAGTGTTGGGAACAGCTGATTTTTTTTAGAAAGAAAGAAAAAGTATTTATTGCGACTCGTACAGGAGGATCACAAACTAAACTAAACACAGTCTAAATTAAAATACCAAATTAATAATAATAGAAAAATAAAATATTAAAAAATAATATTAATATTTTATATATTAATATTTCTTTTATATTTTTTTTTGAATTTTTTTTTAATATTTTTATTTATTATTTAATTTTTCGCGATTTCATGTTTGGTCCCATAGTAAAAGTTGTTCATAATGATGAGTACAATGACCCCTTACGAGGAAAATGGTGATTAAAATTCAACCTGTATAGGCTAACGAAGAAAAAAGCTCATGTCTCTGGTAAGACGTGGTCGGTACCACCGAAGCAAATGCCGACGTCAAATATGTGACGCTTCAACGAACGAGTTGAATTTGACAATTGCGATCAAAGCTCTCCGAAGGTACATCATTATTTTCAGTTGTAACAATAGCGGGATACTGCTCACTGGTACATCTACATCGGAGCGATATTTGTGCACCAGTGCGGTACTTTTGGACCTACCACCGCAACGCCCACATTACATACAGGGTGTTTGTAATAATTCCGTAAGTATTTTTGCGTAAATATTTTTGTTTTTCCAAATGTTATTGATTAGAAAAATATCTATGCCATAAAACGTAACCTATGTCACTCGGCAATTACATAGATTTTTATTAGTGAAAGAAGTTTTGTAATCGGATCAGTTCTTCCAGAGATTACCTCTTACAAACAAACAATTACAATTAGTTTAGATTTAGATTACATAATATTTTCAAAATTTAAACGGGATTGACCGGCACCCTAATTGCAGAACACACTATCAATCGGAATCTGAATCATTTTGAAGCAAATTGCTAATCCATTGCTTCATAAGTTCGCAAAATTTGTCTGCTCAACACGTAAGTAACGCAATGAATGTTGTTGAACTGTCAAAATGAAACCGATTCCGATTGATAATATGTTACGCAATTGCCCCGCTGGTCACATCAGCCGCATGCAGGATGGCCGCTGGGCAAAATTCTCCACACAATGGGTGTCTGAATGGTTTCACATTATCTATATAATATATATAAAAGGAGAAACTGACTGACTGACTGACTGACTGACTGACTGACTGACTGACATATCAACGCACAGCCGAAACTACAAGGACTAGGAACGTGAAATTTTGCATACGGCTTCCTTTTATTATGTAGGGGAGCACTAAGAAGGGGTTTTTGGAAATTCGACCTTTAAGGGGGTGAAAAGGGGGAATTTTGTTTGTATGAAAAATCTTATTGCTTGAGTTAATAAACTTGAAATTTGGCACGAATACACGCAGACGAAGTCGCGGGCGAAGTGCTAGTTAAGTATATGAACACCTGTATGTAACCCACCTGTCACAAATAAATGATTTGATCTGAAGATGGACGGTGTCACCAAGTTCGTCCTAGAAAGACGTGGTGAGATGATCTGGACGCGTACCGCGAGGGCTGGTTCGAGGAGGCGCGGGAAAAGATTTCCTGGAAGGACTTGGAGGAGGCCTTTTAAATACTGGTATTCAGCTGCATCCGGTTACACTGGAAGCCGACCCCAATATAGTTGGGAAAAGCCTAGGCAGATGATGACCTGGGGGAGGCCTTTGTGGGATAGTAGATAGTCGAGTATAAGTTAAACAAAAAAAAAACTTTTATTAAAAATCCATAAAAATATGTAAGTACTAGCAGCGCCCCGCGGTTTCACCCGCATAAGTGTCGATCCTGTAGGAATATCGGGATAAAAAGTATCCTATGTGTTATTCTAATGTATAAGCTACATTACTGTAAAGTTTCATCAAAATCCGTTTAGTAGTTTTTGCGTGAAAGAGTAACAAACATCCATCCATCCATCCTCACAAACTTTCGCATTTATAATATTAGTAGGAAGTAGGATAGGATTTTAGCGCCGATAGGAGTAGCCAAGACTACGTTACTTTTGAGCACAAAGATTGCCTAATTATTTGCCTGCAAACTCAAGTTAACTTTAGTTCCCACGGTTATGATGAACTGACTTAATCACTTTGGACAAAAAAAAGTCTCATATGCCCTTGCAAAGTCTATTATCATAGTTTTCCTCAAGTACCGATCAGCAAATTAACGTAATCTACTCGTTTAAGATAACACAGAGATATTGGCCTATTAATTTATAAAAGCTTGTCCTTTATATATCACAAGAAACCATTTACATAATAATTGCGGAGTACAGTTAGCTAAATTAAACCAGTTTTAGTACACTCCGTGTCATCATTATTTTTATCTTTGCGTCTTAAAACCGTGCACCAAATTTTGGGTAAAATACAAGAATGATAAATAGAGAAAGAAGAAGAAATCCATTTAAGTAAGTACAGAGCTACAAGAATCTTTTGGCATTTGAATGACATTGACAGGGAGACGGTTTTGGTTTTTTTTTTTTTCTGAGGGGAAATTTTCGAAATTTGACAAGTTTTTGACATTGATATGAGATTGCGACTAGATTTTTAAAAGTTTTTAATTACGGGAATCGGCCTTCAGATAATGTTCTGAAATAACAAGATGGCGGCGTTTGTTCCAATATTGGCCACGTGCCAAAAGATCCTTATACAACTTCATTTGCAACTGAAAAAATAAAAATGACAGGAAAAGAGGATTAATTAAGAGGATTAATTTACAAAACAGTTTCAATTTAGTAACATATCAAACAACGGGTATCTAATACTATATACAAATATGTATTACGAGCACAATTTGTATTACAAGGACATAACGTAGGTACTAGACTAACGAGTAAATACATGTAGATACACCTGCTGACTTAGAATATTGTAATGTGCGCAGTTCCAAGCCGCAGCTGGTTCTTCAAATCTTACTTGGCCCAACTTTAGCGTTCCCTTAATGCAAGCTGCGAGTCACTGCTGGCTGCTTTCATTAAAGTATTGTAGCTTAGGAAGTGGGTAAAGCAATATTATGGCAGTACAAATGGAAATCTTGAATCTTATTGACTTGAATGTGCCCTGGCAGCTGAGAGTATGTCATGCTCACTCAAATGTCTCGCTGATGGTGGCGTGTGTGTTGGATCATTGGGTTCCCTTCAAAATGGTTGAGCTGAATGGTGCTGATCCATACGTCATGTTCGTGAACGGGCGCCGTCAGTAGGGACTGGTCATCTCTTAGCCGCCACGGCTTATTTTAATTTATGAATTGTTCTTTTTAGTACGGACGCCTTTAACGTGCACGTCTTTCTGCATCGTTGTCACATGTATAATTTCAACATGAATGATGTAACCAAGATTTTTGTAACAATTTTATGATTTAAAAGAGTGTCCGTGGAGTTTCTTGCCCGTTCTTCTCCACAGGTACCTACGCTCTGGAATGGGCAACTAGCTTCATCTTTCTGACTGACCGACCCTTGACAATTCAAAAGTGCCTATAATTGGTTTATTTGAAATAAATGCTTTGAGTTTGAGTTTGAGTTTGAATCAATAAAAGATAACCTGAAAATTAGTTTATACCGCACATGCATGCATACTTGTTATAGACAATAGACTTATTTATTTGATTACAGAAAACATTTTCCAGCGCAAAGGTCTAAAAGTAAAGTGGTCCAATAATGTTAATCACTTTTACTATATACGAGTAAAAGAGTGTTTCATGTAGTTTCTTGCCCGTTCTTCTAGGTTGAGGAAGCTACTACTTACGCTTTGCAATAGGCAACTAGCTTCTTATTTACTGACTGACTCCTTGACATTTAAAAAGATCCTGTAAATTGATATCATCGAAACAACTGCTTTGAGTTTGGGTTTAAAATATAAATAAAATCTGAAAATTAGCTTATACCGTATGTGCTAACATACCTGTGATAGAGATGCGAAAACGCTAGATGTATTTATTGGATTACAGAAAAAATGCCCACAAATAAAGTATAAGTCAGTGGTTATAATCACTCTAAAGTTATAAAAAAGTCCCGCTGTATAAGCATATCGCCCCAACACAGTTCACACAGGCTTCACACCGAAACGTTTCGGGCTCCGCCTCGAAAATTTGCACCACGTCGATATTGCGTTCGAACGTGACGAATTCAAATCGATGCTGCAAACATCGTCTAACGCAAATGACGGGCGAAGGCGATCGGATCGGCGTGTCGTGTTCGCCGCGGGCGACGGCCGATGCTGACGGTGAACGCACCGTGTGCATGGGCATTTGAAAAAAAAAAATAGATACGTGAATTTTTTTTGTTAAATTTTGGACTACAGTTCCCTATCTTCCTGTATGTGCAGGCCTATTCTGTAAAAATATTACCGTGAAAACTTGGGTGAATTGATCTTGAAGTGAACTCTGCCCCCGATAGTAAAAAGGACGTATCTAACATTTTTTTCCAAAATTGAGTTACGTATATATATATATTGCCGGAATGAGGAAAAAAGACGCATCTGCCTGTATTTTTAATATTATTCTAACTTCCTCCAGTGCGGTTTTGGCACAACAAATTAGGGCGCTTCTGTACATTTTTAACCGACTTCTTTTTACACACGATTGAAGATGAAAAGACGAATTTATGTGAAACTTAATTAAAAAATCGCATTTCCTTTTTTCCTTTTTTTTCACTTTATAGTTTTTTTTTTAGTTCAGTAATATAAAAGGCGCATATTTGTCCCTATTTCTAAGAGGAAGTTAATCAAACGATTTCCCGTTTCATTCATTAAAACATTTATTTCTCCGTTTTTACTTTTTGTTAGATACGTCTTTTTAACTATCGGGGGATCAGGGGCAGAGCTGTCTACCTGATACTGAATAGATTGGCTGGTCTCGTTCTCGATTTAGGCTTTTAGCAAGAAGGGGCCAATCTCTCAACTCTTTCATCATCTTTCAGTCCTTATCCGAATTTATTTGAGGTCGTAGCAGCATGGCTTCATCTTCCATAAATCTCTATTACCCTTCATCTCAATCCCTTTATAGCTGAGAATGAGTTGATGAAAATAAAGCTGTGCACGAGGTCTAAAATGGTCTCAAACTTCCCCATAGAATATTGCCTGCCAACGTTTTTCAGACAGGGCCAAAAATAGGATTAGGCCCTGAATGTTAGACCAGATACAACAAAAAAAAAAAACTTCTGTGAATTTTTTTTTTAATTTGTCGGATAAAAAGATTAATGATAGAGTGTTGTGCCGGAGTCTGTGTCAGACACGACGGACCAATGAAACGCTGGAGCGATAGAGCACGCTTCGGATAAACAGTTCACACTTGGTCGTAGTGTGGTAGGTAGTTGGGGAGCATTAGATTAAAAAGAAAAGGAAGAGAAGACTTGCAGATAATGGCTTATGACACTGCCAATGTGCATAAAACGAAAAGTAGATGGTAGAAATGAGAAATTAAGGTCAATGAGCAAGATTGAGTTCCAAGCGGTAAGTTTAGAACTAAAACATCGCATCTGGCAGTTCGTTGGGTTGCCGAACACTGAGCATAAGAGCGTGACCAGCAATTTATTGGAAAATGACCTATTTTGGATTCTAATAAAGGCCGATAAAGATCAGACGTCGTAACAATGATTTAAAAAAATATATAATCGTGCGTCATCATCTTCATCTGCCTAGCCTTTTCCCAAATATGTTGGGATCGGCTTCCAGTCTAACCGGATGCAGCTGAATACCAGTGTTTTACATGGAGCGACTGCTTATCTGACCTTCACAACTCAGTTACTGGGTAATACGATACCCCAAATAATAATCGTGCGTCATGTCCGTATTAAAGGGATTAAAACATTGATGTTGCAGCTACTCAGCCAGCGTTTCATAAAAAAATGGTAAGAAAAATTACAATTTTCCTGCCAGTAACCTACAGTATTGCATCGCGGCACGTGGGAGCTGCGCCAGCGCAACCCGCGGGCGTCTCGCGATATCCGTACGAACACCATGGTAGATGTTACGGTAATCAATTCCTTGTTGTTTTGATCTGTAGTAGATCAGATTTGAATAGAGATTCGAATATGGTCTTGAAGATACAAAGATCCGTGAACTTAAAAAAAAACACAGAAGAAAGAAATAATAACAAAACACAAAAGTGTCTTGTTATTATTTCTGATTTTACTTAAAGTTACGTTTACAATTAGAAACTTGTAAATAAAAACCCACAGATACCTAGCAGTATTCCGTTGATTGGCTACGTGACTCACTTAGAAACGAAAAGCTTATAAAATACCTCCACAATTTCCAGGCTTATTTGACCACGCCTTAGTTTTAATTCATCGACTTGATATACCATCTTAAAAACCATTTACGTAGCAAGACGAGCTGAATAATAATTTATTATGAAACGCCATAATTCAATCTACATAAACATAAACTCACGCCTTCGTCCCATGGGGTAGGCAGAAAGCCACCTGCTACTGACGCTCCCTATTTCGATCCCCCATATTCAATCTTATTCTACGTTAAATTTTAAGTATAAATCGCATCAATTGTCAATATAAAACATTAGCACCAAGAGTACACAGCACTCTAATACAGACGCCAGCATATCAAGCTACTCGAAACTGTCAAATTTTCCCAATCAACTTTAAACCTTATGCTTTAGCGATAGAGTTGAAAATCTATTAAAGACATTTAGATTATAGTAGCTTGATGTGCCGCCTGTACATACAACAAAGTATCAATCACAATCTACTAATCCTTTGCTTCATATGTTCAAAAAAATTGTCTGCTCAACAACGTAAATAACGCTATGAATGTTGTTGAACTATCAAAATAAAAGCCATTGCTACTGTTAGTTAGTGTGTTACGTAATTACACCACAGGTCGCTTCACAAGTGCCTCTCACATTAAACGCTCACCAATCACCCATCAATACTGAGAAGCGTAAGATCAACGATTGGACCACACACGGCGCCAGGTCACAGGTTTAAGAAAACGGTCACGTGTGTCACCGCCTGCTAGTACAAAACGTAACGGGACCACTTTGAACTGAGAAATAATTAATCTTGTTCTTTTAACAGCTGTTCTGGTACATTTTAATGTGTTGTTTTTGTTTTTTAATGGGCAGTATTTGGAATGGTGTCAATGGTGTCTCTAACATTTACGGACAAGTTGAGATTTGTGTTTCAAAGATCACTTTTGCAACCCGCCTAGTTGAAAACAGCGGGGTAATTGCGTGTGCACAGATACAATCCTAATGCCATTGATTTTGACAATTGAACAATATTCATTACGTTATTTACGTTGTCGTGCAGACGAATTTTTTAAGCATATGCAGCAATGGATTATGAACTTTCTTGAATATTAATTTGGGGTCTCTGAAATCATTCTGGGTGTCATAGATAGCAAGGTTTTAGTGTGCACTCAGGCGATAAAAATAAAAATGGATTTCTATTGAAGCGGTAGCCGGTTGGGATGACAAAAATGGCGCACAGCTTAAACCAGGTCCAGTAATTTTAAATAGACTTCAGTAACATCTCTGGCGTTTAGGAAGCAAAATGTCAGGCATATGAGTTAGGCTGAAAAGAACGTTCCTCCGATAATTATAGATCAGAAGACTGAATTGAACACTTTGATGAAAAAGAGTGTACGTGGAGTTTCTTGCCCGTTCTTCTCCATTGGTATCTTTCTAAATGACCGATCCCTTATCATTTAAAGAGTGTCTGTGATTGGTTTATTTGAAATAAATGCTTTGATTTTGAGCTTGAAGCCGGGAATGTTCATAAAGATGACACAACACAATCAAATTACGTTGACTTTAAAAACTATACGCAGCTAGAACTGGGGCCCAAGTCTGCTATTTTTATAAATTCGTCATTCCAACACGATCCCATTATCATTTTGCTAAAAGTTCGTAATCTGCTAAATTCATAATGGTCGATCATTGGTCGATCAATGATTTGAGAAAATTTACTACTAAATTTCATGCTAGATTTCATTTAATATATATTTTTACATATTACGTATTAGTGTTTGCAATCTGAAATACACACATCAAAAGTGTCTAGGGATCAACATATATTTTTGCAATAACTTTTCTCCTGATTGATATTAATTAAAATTTTCTTTAAGGATTCATCAAATAAAGTGTTTTCGTTTGTCACAGTAACGATAAACCAAGTCACCTTTGCATTAATAAAGAAATTTGCCATTTTCCTAATAAAGGGATTTTTGACATTTGAACCACTAACACAAAAGTTCGAAAAAAAGACTGAAATAACAGTTTTCTCTAAAATTTTATTGGGTAACTTAAACAATTAATAGTCCGTGTTTCTACCGCGAACACTAACAACACAAGAACATCGGTTTGGCATACTCAAAATGAGTTCATCCAAATCACGCTGTGGAATGGCCGCTCATGTTCGTTGCAACAACAAAAAAAGGTCTTCTTGCGACTGGATACCCTCCATATTCGGCAGAGCTCTTCTCTGTAGCATATCCCATGCATGCTCAATCGGGTTCAAGTCTGGCGACTGAGCAGGCCAGGGCAGGACATTGATGTTAGCTGCGGCGAGAGTCTGTCTTACAACTCTTGCGGTGTGCGGTCGTGCATTATCATGCATTAACTGAAATAAGGGACCGATTTGCACTTGTAGAGGAACGATGACGTCTGATACAATCGTCTCAGCATAAATTTGAGCGTTGAGGTTGCCTCTGATCCAAATCAACTCAGTTCTTCCGCCGATCCAAATACCCGCCCATACCATGATGGTTCCACCACTATAAGGATGGACTTCCTGGCAGGATTTTAATCGCTGTTGGCGTCCAGGGGTTCTCCAGTGTCGTATACGTCTTGTATCCGGTCTCATACCAAAACGAGACTCATCAGAAAAGCACACGAAACGCCATTGTTCTTCTGCCCAATTTCTGTGTTCAAGAGCCCATTGATATCGAATCCTACGATTGTGCATTGCTATAGGTGGTACCCGTAGCGGTCTTCGGGAATGAAGGTTCACTTCATGCAAGCGGTTTCTGACTGTTTGGTCGCTAATTAAGTTCCCTGAAGAGTGATGAAGCCTCACGGCTAACATCATGGCGGTTATTGTTGGAGCTCTTCGAGTTAAGATTTGAATGTATCGGTCTTGTCTCCGTGTGGTGCAGCGATACCGTCCTCCATGGCGCTCAGCCACGGTACCAGTGCTTCGGTAACGTGTCCAAAGTCGACTGATAACACTCTGACTTGTATTCAGAGCTAAAGCCACAGTACGTTGCCGGGAACCAGCTTCTATCATTCCCACGGCTCTGAGCATTTCTTCCCTGCTTAAATGACGTCGCCGCTCCATAATAACGTTGGTTTTAATCAGTAGTAGGGAAACAGTAGCACTAATAATGTCTTCAATGCGTTGTATGTTTTTATAGGGAAAATATTGACAGCTGATTTTCATCTTTTACTCGAATTTGATTCACAGTTCCTGATTCAAATTATGAAATGCACCAAAAAGGATCCATATAAATTTATAAAATCATAAATTTATTACAAAGCCACATCTCAATCTCAAGAAATCCGCATAAAAATGCTTGATCCCTAGACACTTTTGATGTGTGTAGTAAGAAGTTCGCAAATAGCAATAAACATTACATTAATTTATATTGTCATTATGTACGAGATTACCATTTCTTTCAATGGAGTGTCAGTGGTTGACCATTGGAAAGTCATAATGACGCCATTATATTAGTAGATTACCAAACTTGTCAAAATCAACAATTATGAAATCAGTGATAGACCATTCTGACACTATTGTAATAGCAGACTTGAGGCCCTGTTTCCTAGATCTGACTGCTTTAGCTTATAAATCATTTTCGCGAGATAGTGTAAACAAATTGCTTTTAGAGTTCCGCAAGCGAAAGGGAAATTTTATAGAAGGAACGAAAACTATAGTGGGTGAATGCCGAACTGTCTCCAGGTAGTTTGCGTTAAAATTTTTCATCAGATAATTTTGAAAATATTGCAGTCATACATTCTGACCGTGTAGGTAGGTATTATAGAAATATGAGGGACCGGGAGTAAAGTTCACTAATCTTCCATCTCTGCTTGCGAGATGCAGGATTTTGCGTGACGTCAGTTTGACGCGTAGTTTGCATGTGGCGTTGTAGATACCGCTACAGTATTGCGTTTTTTTTTAGCTGTTGTTTTTTATTAGAGGTTTAAATCATGTGCTGAACCCATGTAAGGCTGCGCGCTGATATCCCTGTCACCCTGTATTACTAAAGATCTGCATGGCTAAAGTAATTTTGAAACATTTTTATGACAAAATAGAATTTGCTCATTGTTATTTTTAACCGACTTCAAAAAGGAGCATGTTCTCAATTCGACTGTATGTTTTCACAATTTCTCCGGCAATTTTAAATCGATTTCAAAAATTCTTATTAAATGGATAGGGTATGCCTCATGGGTGGACCTATATAAATTTGATTAACTTTGCTTGGGTAGTTTTTGAGTTTTGCCACTTAGTTTATTATTAAGAGCCTTAGAGGTTCGTTCCTAAAAACAATCTACGTCCAAAAAAGACACTACAAAGTGAAAAATAACTTTAATTTCGGAAGTCAATGGTGAACAACATAAATGCGAACCCAACGACACCGACTTCCGAAATTAAATTTATTTTTCACTTTGTAGTGTCTTTTTTGGAAGTCGGTTGTTTTTTAAATATTTATTTTTCTGCAAAGAAGGAAAACTCTAAGGCTCTTTCATCTGTAAGGGCCCTTTGATAATCAAGTAACTAGCTGTAATCCTCGATACGAGTATAAGATCTTTAATATATTTAAATTTTCCCGTTTTGCCTGTACGGAACACCATTCAAACACTGATCTCTTTTACTTGCCCTGTACATTTAAATATAAGTCTGGATCTCGCTCGTGTTTGCCGGGTGTCAGATAAGCGCGCTCGTGATAGGCCGGCGGCCCGCGACTCACACTTCTAATGCTAAATCATTGACACGAAGAACTTGATGCGAATTGTTGACTTCGAACTTTGACGGTTTTAACTTTTGATGACATTGGTCGACTTCGGATGCATCGTACACAGATGGATCGTCAGCAACAAAAATTACAAGTTTTTTTTTCTGATGGTCCTACTGTTTTTCTCAGTCCGTACCGTTTACCGTTCAGCGTATATGTACTTCACAGGACAATGGAAATTTGGAAAGCTCGGTTTAATGATCGCGAAGTACGCATAATCCTTGAAGCAAAAATTCAAAGAGAAGTGATGTTCAACAACGCGCGCTTACCCAGCGTGGTGAATGACCCATGACTTCATACACAGAGAAGGCCTGGGTCCCAGCAGCTGCAGCGGTAACATTATAGTTTGACTATTCGGAAGTTACGAACCGCGTACCTCAAGAGTTGCATTGAGGTTACTCTACAAAAGGATGCCTGGATGGATTTGGAGGAGGACTTTTCTCAGCAGCGAGAGAGCGTAGGCTATTAAAAAAAAATGCAAAAGTTCAAATTGATAATTCACATGAAAAAACAGATTTGCGAGACCAACATATGAATCAATTTCTAAAGACAACACAACATTCTTCAAGAATTTTGAGTTGTTTTGTAAGACTTGGTTTTGAAGTAAGTTAGCAGATATCTGAACTAATTAAACCTACATCCGTCTTAGATGTAGATTTAATTATACACAGCCACATACAATAAACCATCACCCCTACACAATTAAAACTGTAACGTTACAGTGTCCTCAGTGTACGCGCTGATGTAAATCAATATCGGTCCGGCCGCTGCGTGTTGTTTTAATGGATCGCATTATCCAATGAGCTGCATCTACGTGTACATATCTTAGACTATACAATGGTCAATGAGATTGTATGTATGTGGTTACGTATCATTCATTATTCATTCGCAATAAAGAGTAATCCTTCAAGGCTATCATAGATGAATTTTAGAAAAATCTCTCATACATAAATACAAAATAATATAGTTTTAAGACGTGTTTTTCTAACAATTCTGGACAAATAATAAGTCTGATTTAGTGAATTTAATTTAATAAAAGCTTAAACTGAAAATAAGTAACAATTTGAGCAGCAGGCAAAGTACATCAATGAATGGAAATATCCATGCAGCGTGGTTGTAGATTTGTTAAAAAAAGAATGTGAAGCACTCAAGAACAGCTTACTTCTACAATCACCAGAACATATTTTTTTGTCAAATCTCACCACTCATTGTTCTCTACCCAAACTCCTCTAGAGAAGCTTTCATATCCAGCACAGAACCATTTCTCAGTAGTTACAATTCCAACCAAAGTCCATTAGGCAGTGTTAATCCATTTAATAACACATTCCAAACTGCCCATACAATGTTCATAATAACGCGTACGAAAGCGCACGCAATCACTAGTAAACATTACATTTTAATATCACTAACTTAGTACGCGAGCCGTCCGCTCTGATTATTTAATTTTCATAGAGGCGTGGCGCTAGTAGCAACAGGGCCTGCCACAGATAAAATAGGAACTTTAGCCCGGCTACTGTAATATGTACGTAAGTAAGCGGTGCTTAGTGTTGCCTATGAAATATTCTAAAGGCTTTTAAGGTTAATGCTTATCAGGGATATTTTGCTTGTAAGCGTTGAAGCTCGCGGTTAGCTTCTTTGGAATTTGGATCAAGGAGGTAGAGGGAATATTTTCAGGCTGTGAGAACTTAAAACAGCCATATAAATCTTGTCTCAATCCCCACCTGTTTGAGGACACTACTATATTCTACTAGGTAAATTGACAGCCGTGGAAGAAATCATGGAGAAGCCCTGTCTTTTTTATACATGCTACCAAGTCTTAGGTTGTTAAACCAGAGGGGCATTTCTCGTAATATTAAGAACGTTCACAGTCTGTTAAGTCTCAATCTGTCAAAAATACCTACCTCCAAAATCCTTACATTATTGACAAGTTTTTGACATTGATGGTTCCTTATATGAGATTGCGACTGAACGTTTTTAATTACGGGGATTGGCCTTCAGCTGTAAATGGAAAAAAGAACCTATGGCTCAGCTACAGCTTAAATGCTTGAAGATCTCAACATCATACCTCAACAATCGACATCTTAAAAATCAGAATCGATTATATCTCTCGAATATAGGTTGTAAATAGTTGGCGAGGCGTCATCGAGGCTGCAGCGGTTATTGCAGTATTAGCATATAGATGAGGGGGGAGGGCCGCCCCGCCCCAGAGTAAACATTAACGGCCAGGCCACGAGGACAGCGAATGATTGTCGGGAATGTGCGGCTGGTCATGCATGAAGATGGCTGGTCAGGCAGAAAAAAGGTTGATAGTAGTAAAAAAAAAAGTTATTAGTAACTCGCGGTAATAGAAATAATAACTGGTAGTTGTCGTGTGTAGTTTTTCTGTATGATATAGTAGGAAGTTTAACCTTCTTATTACAAAACGAAGTCGCCTTTGAGCTAGTATTTGTATTCCGAACTTTATTTCAATTTAGGCAAAGTTCTTAATACTAAAAATACAACTTAGCACCGAACTAAGCTGTAATTTATATTTAAAGAACTGCATTTATATACAAGTAAAAAGCACCCGAACTAAGCTGTCATTTTTTGTATAAAGAACTGCATTTCTATAACAGTTAGGTTCTTAATTCAATATCTGGCTCGGTAGTTTAAGCCTTATCTAAAGAAAAACCCTTTATTTTGTAATATCCCTCTTATTACAAAAAATAATATATGTAAATAGGTATATAAGTTTTATGGTGGACAAACTTTCCATTCTAACATTTTTAACAGGAAGCTACAATAGTAGATTATACAACAAGTGAAAAAAAAGGGAATTTAATTCGAGGGACTACGTTGGATCCCGAGAGCAGCGAAGGATTCTAGAATAGAATCCCGAGCGTAGCGAGGTATTCTAGATTTGAATCCTGAGCGGAGCGAGGGATACAAGGACCGAGATGAATTATTTTTTTCACGAGTTGTGTACTCTACTTTTTACCATTGACTGCGAGAAAATAAATAGTAGTATAGTATTTATCACATTTTACTATAATTGCTGCTTTATTTCGAAATGATTCCGGAGTTAGTGTCTCATTTTCGTCACTGGAAGAACTCATTTTATTATAATTTATGTTATTACATTTTCCAATGACTTAAAACAATGATAACAGATAGAAAAGAACCTAAAATGGCGGGTTTTTTTTTTTATTATGGAATAGCTCCGTATAGCCAGCCAGTACGTACTTTCAGCACGTTTTATTTATTTTTGTATATAATTCGTATATTCGTGCTTGTTCCAAATTCAAAATGTTTTTATTCACTCAGTGACTAAAAGAGAGTTTTATTCACTGTTTTCGATGAATAAAATGCCCTTTTTCGAGTGGCAATGGTAAAAAAGCATTTTTTTACTTAACGTACAGTCAGCAAAGAAGTATGCAGGGTCGTCGAATATAGTTGAAGTTTACTAAGGAACCGATGGATGTTTTCGAATGAAATTTAATTTGATAAATTAACTGTTTGTTTCCTATGAATTATGTTTTCGAATAAAATTTAATTAGTTTTATTTTATTCGAAAACATCAGTCGGTTTCTTACTAAACTTCAACTATATTCGACGACCCTGCATACTTATCTCTTTTGCTGACTGTACATAAGTTTGTGTAAATATTTAACTAGCTTTTGATTAAATATTGAAATTTTAAAACCGTCATAATTATTGGTAACATAGGTACAACGGGAAAAAGGTGTTTTGAATAATTGGCATGTCATCTAGTTCTTACTGAGTTAGGAAAAATGAAACCAATAAAATAAAAACACTGTTTAGTAAGTACCATAATTTTCTGAGAATACTTTGGTCATCCACTGCGTAATATCCTCGCCCGCTCTTTTCGAGGCTCCATCCTAAATGGCACGCGAAAGGTTTTGACACGGAGCATGATTCCAAGTCCCGCGGCGGCTAATTAATTGTTTTCAGTTCACAACTAACTTTTTGTGCAAGTACAACATGTCCCCGGAGTTCTCATCGCAAGGATTATGCAGGAATAACTTTGCCATTGCAAGGAAAGTCATTACTTCGTGATGCCAACCTTTTAAGAGAAACAATCTAAATTTTTTTACATTAAAACTTTTGATAAAGTCCTAGAGAGATGGTTGGCGTGGTATGATTTTGGGCGCCATTTTGCCAATATGGCGGCGTGAGGGGCAAAAGCCCTTCAAAATCTATAAAAAGTATAATACACGTTTTATGGAACATTGACGTGCAATTTGTTAAAACACCCTGTATTTTTAAGTAACCAAAAATTTTAAGGTACCTTAGTTTTTGAGCACCAAATGACTCCTTGTTTCTGGTCTATGAAAAAAAAAATACGCAGGAAAAATCATGGGTCACAACAACAACGATTGACGGTCTAATTAAGAAGTGAATAAACTTCAGAAACGACCCACCTCAGTCAATTCAAACTCCAATGCACTCACTAAAGCAATCTACGTAAGTACTAAAGCGACCACCATTCGTCAAACGAACCATTTCCAAAATAGTATCAAATTATGATGCATTCATGTTCAAAAATGGATCATACCTACAATTGGCTAGAATCTACTCAAATTGAATTTAAACCTTACGATTTAATTATAAGGTTGAAAATTGAAATTCCACGGCAAGAAAAATCAATCACACTATGACACTAAACGTCATCTGTCAATGTGACATTACATAGAAGGAGCAGTTAAAAAAAATGTCGCCGTAACCTCTGGTCTCTGGGAACGCTATGGTCACTCTGTGAATGTTGATTTCTAAAGATGGACATACATAACATGTCACGTCATCGGGTTTGTTTACATTTTGAGACAAAGGATATGAGCTTTCTGACGTCATTTTTATGTAGATCAGGATAAAAAAGTTGTGTATATATAATTAATTAAGTTGTATTCACTTGATTAATTGGTGCTTTTAATGAACAATAAATGCGTCAGTAAAGTATATTCCTAACTTTAGATAGTTAGGTACCTACATTGTTGTGTTTAAATAAGTCAAATGAGTCTAATGTATAACGCAGCCTGCCAGGAAGCTGATATCGACATTTTCAATACTAGTGAGTGTTGCTAAATTGAAGAAAATTTTGTCTAATTGCTTCTTCAAGCGTAAATAGTCATTTTTTTGTTTCATAGATAAACATTTTACTATTAAACCCGCACCCTAATTGCGTAACACACTATTACTCTCAATTTGAATCATTTTGAAGCTTATTGCTAATCCATTGCTCCATATGTTCGAAAAGTGTGTCTGCTCAATGACGTAAATAACGCAATGAATGTTGTTGAATTGTCAAAATGAAACCGATTGCTACTGATAGCGTGTTACGCAATTACCCTGCGGGTAGTAAAACACTGATATTGAACAAAAATACTGGAAAAAAGTTTAACAAACTGAAGTTTAAATGATTTTTTATGTTAAAAAGCGAGTGGTACCTTTTATCAGGCTATAACATAAAATACGCCTACCTATCAATAACTGAATTTGACCTAAAAACTATTTTAAAACGAATGAAACGAAAAGTTATTTTTACGCAAAATATGAAAATTCAATTTCGAGCAATACGAATTTTCCTGAAACATTTAAAACCTAGCTCATCAATAGCTTCATCAAATAGGAAACTGTTTTCGTCAGATCGAATTTAAAATTTTATAAATGAATGGAAATATAGATTATATCAGCATTCACAACCGTTCGATAAGCTTCCGTGCCGAATCAGTGCCGACCCGGTTTCCCATGCCGAACCGGTGCACTGTGGCAAGGAAAATCGAATATCAAAGCAATGTTATCAAAAAAGTCCTCTAAAGGTTGTTATCAAATTCAAAACTCGAAAACTTCGAAAATCAAATACACAACCGCTATGCTTCCGGTAGCTATTTGCTGTAGTTGGTAATTGATAGATTTTCAGTACGACAACCAGACGAAAGGTTGTGAATAGTGAATACGTATGTATGCAGATCGGTTAACTTACTATCCAAACTTAAACTAGAAAGCTCTGCTTTTGAGCTCCTGGGCTAACCAATAATAAATTATCAAAAAAATTAATTTAAAAAAATATATCAGAAGAATACTCCCAACTAACAAAGAATCTTATACAATGCAAAACGCAGACAACAAAAAAACAAACGAAACATACCGAACAACTACCATCAGTAATTAATACTATCGCGTATCGGCGCAACAGCAACCGGCTGGACGGTTGCTACCGAAAAAAAACGTCAACAACTAATAACTCTGCGTGTCCACTGGATGATTTTAAAGGAGTTTCAAGTAAAAAATATAGGCGTTGATTTATAGACACGATTTTCCCACGTGCTACGGGGAATAAAACCCGGAACAGTGGCTGGGAACTATACGCTACGAGCCGCGAGGCTGTTTTTCTTGGATGTCTAGGGATGCGACTGGTTGCGTGGGTTGACGTTTTGAAAATTGTTTAGATAAATAATAGGGACATTTTTAAAGGCATTAATTTCTAGTATGATTGTGTGAAACAGGAATTATTAGATAAGTAAAAAACTAAAATTTAAATTCTGATTACCCCTTGATGACTCTGAAAATGATACCGTTTTATCAGCTTTATTTTTAACAGACGGAAGTTTGACTGTCCCTGGCTTTAAGCAAAGTACAGATTCAGACCCAGCACCCTAATTGAGTAACACACTATTACTCTCAATTGGAATCATTTTGAAGCATATTTCTAATCCATTGCTCCATATGTTTGAAAAATGTGTCTGCTCAACAACGCAAATGACGCAATGTATGTTGTTGAACTGTCAAAATGAAACCCATTGCTACTGATAGTGTGTTACGCAATTAGGGTGCAGGTACCGTTACTTAAGTGTTGTTATTTTTTGAGTTACGTTCTTTTTCGATAAGTCAATATCGATATTCTATCGATACTTTCAACTATTTCTCCCTTTCCCTACTAGGATAGCCGTACTATAAAACAGTGGTATGTTAGAGCTACGCATTTCTATACATAGATCGTGGATACGTCTATAATCGATATTAAATTATGAAGAACTAGCGTGTCATAATAATCGATAATCGTTTTTACAGAATTTATGATTTTATCGATATCGGAGAGTATGATCTATAAAGTGATGTGGAATATTAAAAATTATAAGATGTTGAGTTTTTATAATTACTTGTGGCAAGTGTAAGAAAAATATGGAGTGCCCAAATAGGGTGCTGCCTTAATGAGAAGTAAACTACTACAAATTAATTTAATCAATTAATTTTTTCATGAGTTTAATTATTAATTTTAATGCAAAAAACGTGCTGTATATATGTGGTCTTGTTTCGAAGAAATATGGAGTGTAGCATCTGTGACATTTCGAACTGATCTGCTTTGGACGGCTGCACAATTTTTCCAACATTGTTTTCTATGACGTTAGCCGAAGACAAGTTTCCAATGTGTCTATATGATTGGATGGTTACGCGTTTCATACTTTTTCTAGTTGATCAGGATCTATATCTCTTTATTGTGAGGTACTGGCCTCGATTCTGTTGTTCACAAACTAAATTAAATTTAAGTTCAGTGCATCTTTTTCTTTCTATTTCATTATGAAAAGGACAGAAGATAAATAATTAGTTTAGTCCTGTCAAATTAGATAATCCATAGACAAGTTAGACGAGATTAAAAAATTGGCTATTAAAAATATGTCAATTTACGTCAGGCGCTGACTAATTTGACAGGACCAAACTAATATTTATCTTCTGTCCTTTTCATACTGAAACAGAAAGAAAAAGATGCACTGAACTTTATTTTAGTTTAGTGTGTGAACAACAGAATCGGGGCCACTGTCAAATAAACATGAGTTACGCATATATGCTGCAGTGCCATACAATGCAACGCTGCTCATTATCTTAAGACAAGGTCCCAAAGCAGCACCCGTATTGCGTAATACACTATCAATCATAATCTAAATCATTTTGAAGGATAATGCTGATCCATTGCTTCATATGTTCGAAAAATTTGTCTGCTCAACAACGTAAATAACTCAATGAATGTTGTTGAACTATCAAAATGAAACCCATTGCTACTGATTAGTGCGTTACGCAATTACCCCGCAGAATGATCTAACAGGACCATAGTACCACTTTGATTGTCTGTACTATACTGACGCTAAACACACTACCAAAAAAAACTGCCCAATTTACCGCGCATAGCACGCGGCACGGAAGAAATACTAATTTAAAACACTTTCAAGGAACGCGCGGTCCGATCGTCCTCTTATTTATCCGATAAATAAATATAAATCTTTTTATTGTGCGGACACGTCCCCCGATGGAATCCGGACTAAGGGCCTGGCCTTAAAAGGCGGGGGAAGTTCGCATCGGCTTTATATTCGAGTCGAGTCGCGCGCGCAACAAAAAATCTACGCTACGAGTGCGTACGCATCGTACGGGGATGCCAGGATGAGGGCTGTCGCGGGCGTGTGCGCAGGCCGATCAAGGATGTGCTGCTGGAGTTCAAAACACACGTTTTGAAAACTGATTGTCATATCAAACTCTTCTGTTCTTCTCACACACTATTATCTACATTTCTTTTTCATTTCTCCTATTGCAGGTCTGCTGGAAGAAATTTCTTAAGAAATAAACAGTATCTTTGTACCCAAAAGTTACCAAAATGTCGTATCTGTAATAATTACACTGTATGTAGTACATAAATAATTTTAAAAAAATACCACTGAAGTGTGGAACTTTTTAACAGTCGTTACGGGTCGTCAGAAGCCTGAAAGTCTGTGTTACCCAGTAACTGGGTTGTAGAGGTGAGATAGCAGGCGCTCCATCTAAAATTCTGGTATTCAGCTGCATCCAGCTAGACTGGAAGCTGACCTCAACATAGTTGGGAAAACGCGAAGCAGGTAATAAACGAACTCCTTTCCCGGTAGCTATAACCTGGGAGTCGTCAAATCTCCAGAGAATAAGATACTTCTAGTCAAGTGTACACAATATAGTGGTGAAAAGCGAGACTTCCAATTTGACGATCAAAATAAAGAAAGTTCACGAGACAAAATAATATAATGCAACCTAGCCAAGATGCAATAAATAAAATAAAAAATAAATATGCAATTTCAAATCTCAGTATTACTCCGAGGATATCTGAAGCGTTGAACTTCAATCCTAGAACTGGAATAAAATGTATCGGACGAAATACAAACTAGATTTCCTCCGAAGGCAATTTTCCTTACAAAGTATTGGGTTCAACAGAGCTTTGTGTTGTTACTGAAGCGGGCAAAAGGTCAAAAATCCCTTTAATACCAAATCATTTCTTAGAATTTAGAAAAGCCCATTTTCGTTACAGATTAACATTGGATATAAAACAAAAAAATGGCGTGTACCACCGTACAACTGATAGAATAAGACTTACTAAGAAATAACAAATTAGAGAGATTTAGTGTGAGAGACAGAGATAGTTATATCTTTCTTCTCTCTCATGTAACGAAATGTGCCTAAACGTGATGAGTCCTTGAAATTTCGTCCAATTATCGAATGTCAGCCTAAGAAGTTTCACTTCAAAAATATATGGGCGAAATATTCATCAGAACAGTGACTTTTTCCGAGATACGAGTAAGATCGGACTACCCAACAATAGTTATTTTAAGACGAACTATTTAATACGTTAAGAGTGTGCTAAAAAGTATACAATTTATAAGTTCTGCAAACAATTCGGTTTGAACTAAAAACGAGAACAAATTGTTTCGGTGGCCGCACAAATATGTCCAGCTGAAATATTTGTTCACCAATCACGATAAACTTATTCTGGAGATCGACAGACGAAATGAGTAAAGTCATTGAGAAGTGATCCAGAAATGGAGCTTTAAGAATTGTTTCTGTTGAGAACAGGATATAGGAAGGGAGTCAAATGCCTAAAGATCAGATTTTTTTTTCATAATTCGACTTCGTTAAGAGCTAATGACACTTTTCTGCATATATAAAAATAAAATCATCAGGAAATAACGAAGGCATAAGAGACGCAAGGCTATTTCTTGTATAAAGCTTTTAACCAGCCTCCCTGCCTGGTTTCTTGTAACTAAAACGATGATGATAAAAATTTGCTAACCCAAATGGTGACCGCTGCGCTTCCACCGATGTCACCGTGGAAATGGAAAAGTTTAGGCCAACAAAATAATTATAATACTCGTACAGTGTATTAATTTTTGTTAGCTCAAAACTTTGCCATCACGAAGAAGAAAAGATAGTCACTTTTATCGCTTTCTGATCATTTAACCACCTTTAAAACCAATCTCTCCTTCCATCTTACCTCCAGAATAAGCCCGTGCACATCGAACATAGATATACAGTTCAGATACTGAACGCTGACGTGCGCTCGTCAGGTTTATGCGCCAGCGCAGCCCACGAAACGTATCGCAAGAGCAGTTTCGGCACGTGCTGGAATGTATTCATTTGGAATTTCACCAATCCGTGATTATATTCTCTTTGGGAAGATGCAGATTCTGTGATAAAGATGGCAGAAGATAAAACTAATGAATAGTTGATATCGAATGTAACATTAATGAAGTTCTAGGTTTTCCACTGAAATTCAGCGTATTCTTCAAGTTTTTAACAAGGAATTTCATATAATTTTTTAATTAATTGTCCCCGGAACAGCAAGCTTGGGAATCACAGGGTCTTTGTCTAGCATTTAGCTACTCAAATTTACAGTAAAGTAATTAGTAATTCAAGAATGGCACCTACATGTCCAAAAGACATTGTGACTGACACAAGGCACTATTATTTTCTAATTTCCTTTGGTATACATTATTAAAACCTGTAGTTGAGGAACTACATTACTTAGGCCTAAGTTCACCAACATTTAAACCACCGGTTAGGTACTTAAACAGTTGGTTTACGTCAAATTTCATAAGGAAAAATTAAATATAGATCTGATTAAATATTTAATCAGTTGATTTAAATGTTGGTGAACACAAGCCTAAGTCCTAATTAATCCCTTCCAACATAATATCAAGAAAATTCTCAGCATAAACATTCCAGCGATCCGAAGCGTTCCTTTGTCCGCCTCACACCGGGTGAAAATTATAAAAACAAACAGTTACTAATGATTAGCTTCTATCTACAATTCAATGGTGACGATTATAAGTTCAGTGTGCAGGCACCCAGCAGAGGGAGAAAAAATAAATTTATCGCTTAGAATTACCGGCATAAGACTGCCTTTCCAGCAGAGAGGTAGGAGGTAACTATGCAGTGAAGCTAAGCTACGAAACTATAGCCGAAATTTATATAATCGTTATAGTCTTTTTATCTTACGATGCGACACGCGCTTTACTTGTGGTACTCAGATGTACAAGCGTGTCTAAACATAGGAGCTCTCTGTACCGTTTGAGACAATGGCGAATTCGGAAGGTTGTGTGTGCGTGTGTATTAGGTAATAGGTAATACGGGCTGGTGTCCGCAACTCCACGTCAATGCGCGTATTTTGCGTACGGTAAAATTTACGCTAATCATTTTGTGTGCATGTGAGTTATGTGCTGACGCTACTCATGTTCACGCACACATTCACAGCGTGTTTGTACTCTTGGTTATCACAAGTAAAGGTTCCCATCTCTATCTTGAACTTGCAGTTAGACAGTTGTGCGACATTGGCCCCGATTCTGTTGTTCACAAACTAAATTAAATTTAAGTTCAGTGCATTTTTTTCTTTCCATTTCATTAAAAAAGGACAGAAGATAAATATTAGTTTAGTCCTGTCAAATTAGTCAGCGCCTGACGTAAATTGAGGTATTTTTAGTAGATAATGTTTTAATCACGTCTAAACTTGTCTATGGAATAACTAATTTGACAGGACTAAACTAATATTTATCTTCTGTCCTTTTCATAATGATTTAGAAAGAAAAAGATGCACTGAACTTAAATTTAATTTAGTTTGTGAACAACGGAATCGGGGCCATTGTCGGGAATAACGCTTAGCCTTAGTTCGTAGTAAGTAACGTTTATAGATCCTTTGTGTCTTTTTCACCAGAACTAAATGGTGTCCTGAAGTGGCTAAGATATGCTATGAGGATGCGCTTTGCGCGTATTAAGAACTTAGCTTCATTGCATCCTTTTCCACCAGAGCTAAGACAAGCTACGCTATAAGAATCAAACGATCCTATTGGTTGATATCATACACAACCATAGCTACGCAGCTAAGCACATCTCTGGTGGAAAGGCAGCTTTATAATATAGCTGATACATACGAGAGATGCCTCGAAATGATTTCGTTGGACTGAAAAAGGGAGGTTTTAAGAACACTATTTGTCGCCATTACTGTCTATCTTACGGATAAACACAGTATAGTGTCTTTAAGCTATTAAGGAGATATACAAGGTGGCATGCACTTCGACGCGCTACCTGTTACTATGGGTTCAGTATATGATTCTGAATCCCCCTTTTTTAACCGCCTTCAAAAAAAGGAGGAGGTTCTCAGTTCGTCGGAATATTTTTTTTGACAAATTTAATAAAAACCTTTTTAAACCTTTTTTTTTTTCTTTTTTTTGTTTACTTTTCAGGTGGTCCCATCGTCATCAGGTCAGAATCTGATGATGATGGGATCCTGGAGAAATCGAAGGAACTCTTCAAATATTATAGGCACACCTATAGCGATTTGGGTATTTTTTATAGTAACTCGTGCATTTGCTCTCGGAAAGCACCATTTGGTGAAGTGGAACTGATGATGAAGACCACAAATTGCCACCGGAGCTACTCAATAATAAGTATTTCACGGGTTGTGATTCGATTACTTTAATATGATTGTTGCGTTGCGTTGTAGTGAACTGCACTATAAAACATTATGGTACACCGAAACATGTCATTTCTGGTGAAGTTACTCCGTAAGTATCACTTACGGATATGATTAGTTCGGGGCCCGAACTAAGAATGAGTGACAACACGATTTGACAGTTGTCCTTACACCCGATTCTATTTGCCCGTCCGATAAATTGATTTTGACACTTCTTTTAACGAATCAATTACTTTTGGACAGTACCGTATCTTCGTTGACCGACTCAGAGAGTAGAACCTCTGTGCATCCAGAGATTATCTCCTACATCCAAACTTACAAGCCGACTGTACTTTCATTGAAATCCATTAATTAATTTATTTTATTTTATGCAATATTTATAATAAATGAGCAATCGCCGTTTCACTGTCGATTAATTGAAAGTGATATCAACAGAACTTTGTTGAGTTGAGCTTCAGAAAATTGAATATCACAATTCGATGCATTCGATACATTACAGAACGTGAAATGCCAAACTGAATTCAATTAAAATTGATGCAAATTGATATCAGACGAATCGCTGCAAGAATTACCTGTAAATCATTAACGGCGCCAGAACTCATTAAATTAAATATTTTTCATGACATTCCATATTGTAAATAAGTATTTTATTTATGTTATTAATTTTATTGGGTCTGTCTGATATCACAATTAATGAGTTAATTAAGCTGGTTATGTTTGTTAAGTAGTATAGTAGTACAAACAAAATAAAAATAAAAAAAACTTAAAACATTGTATGTACTCTGTAACGTCGCCAACACCCCAGAGCTAAATATGATATTATTCTTTAAATGTAAGCACTTTGTATCTCATTTTAAGTAAACTGTTATGTCATTAAAGTTCTTATGAGGAATAAATTGTTCTTAAGCCTAAGTAACGGAGGAAAATCTAATTTTCTGCCTAAGCCTTGCTTAGTGCTACGGTACAGCTAACAGCCAACAACGAAATTCAATGAATACCTCAGTTTTTAAACCAAACTCTTAACTACTAAGTAGGCAAGTAACTGAAATGGTAAAAAACCGTAAATATCGAATATTTTTATGACAATCAAAATGTTCTGTAAAACTCACAATGTTAATCGTATCGGTGAAGTTCTCATTGCTGCTCGTACCTACGCTAGAACTCACTTAAAGGATAATAAATATAACAAGAAAAAAATCAGCTATTAGGTAAGTAGTCTTACACTCCCTTTACACGCACGTAAATCAATCTACCCATTGCCTAATGAAAGTCCTAATAGCAATTGAATGCAAAGAATTCAATTCAAAAGGTAAATAACAACAATAAAGCCTTAACAATTCAAATCGCAATTAATCAACACCTGCCAAGTGTCGGATATATATTACGCTCTAAAAGACGAGGCGCTAACTAACAAGGCTCGCCAGTGTGCACCGGCCTAACACTGATTTAATTATGCAATTCCAAGGTTGGGTTACACTATACAGGCTGTAGACCACATTATGAGTAGATACTACAGGTAATTTGTGGTGAGATACCGAATTTGTGGTTGGGGATTTGTAACAGCAAGCAGCAGTTCGCTTTTAGTAAAAGAGACTCGCTATATTATCTTAGGTGAAGGAATCATTGTTTTGGAAACATTTCCCTCCAAAGTTGATTTGAGTGTTTGTTTGAAAGTTATGAAAACAAATGGAATACCTACTCATGTTTAGGCCTAGAAACAAAATATATGTCCATAGCATAAAAAGAAAGAAAGAAAAAGTATTTATTGCGACTCGTACAGGAGGATCACAAACTAAACTAAACAGTCTAAATTAAAATACCAAAATAAAAACTAAAAAAAAATTAAAAAGTAACAAAAAGAAAAATGAAACAGAAAGTCCTATACGAGGCCAAAAGGCTCCTATCTCAGCATGATGCAGCAGCGCTGGTATTCTGATAGGGCCCGCTGTGAAAACAAAAAGATATAAAAACTATTTACAGGCAATTACAATTTATAATCTAACACTAATGTATATATATTATATGCAAGTATATAATCTTCTTTTTAGCGTGTCGATGACAATCTAAATGGACTTGGCCCAGAATTCGGCTACTTGTTTGGCGCCATCACCAGCATCCACCAGTTCCTGTAACGTGCAGCTGACAGGACACGCAGGACAAGATATTAAGTGTCCGATCGTTTGTGGAACAGCACCACATTTACACTCCAAGGCGGAGTCGTCTATGAATCTCCAAGTATATAAAAAAATTAAAGAAAAAGGCAGGAGCTTATTGAGCATAAAAAAATTCGTCCGCATCGCTGTCAATGGGATAAGTGCCCAATAGGCTGGCAGCTTTACCACTTGGATGGCCATGCTGATTCTTTGGGTTAAAAATAGGTCAGCCCTCTGGTCACGTGAAGAGTCAACCACCCACCGAGTGCTTATCGAATATTTCGGGACATCGCCAACGATGTCCCGAAATATTCGATAAGCACTCGGACCCCAAGGCCCTAATGAGTGAAAGCCATGCTGAGTGGAAGCCTTCTTGTCACAGTCATTACGTGCAGCCGTCGACTACCTCTTCTTTGTGCTCGTGTATATAATAGGTCGGGGCAAAAGTATTTTCGTATTTTGAATCTATTGTTAGTAATCAAACCTCTTTGGCAGTACTGAATGTAACTGGCTGGTTTTAATACTATTAAATGTTGACATTCTAAAGATGCAATAAATACATAAAAAAACTAGTTCCCGCCATTTCTCAATTGTTTTCAAGCAAGCAACATGAACGCATGTGACGAAGAAATTCGGTACATTTTAAAATTTTATTACAAAAAAGGTAAAAATGCGACGAATGCCGCGAATAAAATTTGTGCAGTTTATCGGTATTCGGTTTCAATACGAGTAGCACAAATGTGGTTCAAGCGTTCCAAGTCAGGAAATTTTTGTATGAAGGATGAAACTCGCTCTGGACGCCCTGTCACGGATAAAATCAGTGCCATTTTTGAAAAAGTGGAGCAAGATCGACATATTAGTAGTTATGATATTGCTGAAGAACTGGATGTTGATTACAAAACAGTTTTACGGCATTTACAAAAGTCTGGGTACAAGAAAAAACTTGATATTTGGGTACCACATGATCTCACTGAGAGAAACTTAATGCAACGTGTTTCCATTTGCGATTCTTTGTTGAAACGTAATAATTCCGACACATTTCTTAAACGGTTGATTACGGGTGATGAAAAATGGATCACTTACGATAAGAATGTCCGAAAAAGATCGTGGTCGAAGCATGGACAAGCCCCACAGACCGTGGCAAAGCCCGGCCTGACTCGGAACAAAGTGATGCTGTGTGTTTGGTAGGATTGGAAAGGAATCGTCCACTATGAGCTTTTGCCGCCGGGTAAAACTATCGATTCTGACCTCTACTGTCAACAACTGATGAGGTTAAAAGAAGCTATTGAGAAAAACCGGCGGAGCTGGTGAATAGGAAGGGCGTGGTGTTTCATCACGACAAGGCCAGACCACACTCATCTATAGCCACGCAGCAAAAATTGAGAGAGCTTGGCTGGGATGTGTTGATGCATCCTCCGTATAGCCCTGATCTTGCTCCATTAGATTTCCATCTGTTTCGGTCACTTCAGAACTCTTTAGGAAGCATAAAGTTCACCTCAAAAGAACACTGTGAAAACTACCTGTCTGATTTTTTTGATAAAAAATCTCAAAACTTCTACAGCAATGGGATCAAGGCATTGCCCACAAGATGGCAACAAGTCATCGATCAAAACGGCACATACATATTATAAATAAATAACAAATTAAACCTAAAAGAAAAATTTTTATTTGTATGAAAAATACGAAAATACTTATGCCCCGACCTAATAGATATATTTTGTTTTTATTATATGCTGTCATTAGTATTAATTATCTTTTTGACTGCACGTGTTTCTGTGACAAATAAACCTATTTTTCTTTTTTCTTTCTTAGCGTTTCAACCTCAAACGGCTCAAAGATATAGGCTCCCAATAAGGTTGTTATATTTGCGCCGTTTGAGGTTTTCTGTTCCTGCAGTAGCCGCCCCAGCACAGTACACCGTGCTAGGAAGATGGGATGGTGTCGACACAGGTTGCATCCCACACCAAAGACCTACCCAACTTCCGAGGCATTATGGTCATTCCATCTGGCCTTTTCCCGTCGTCGCGTGCCAAGCCATTGGGTTCTTTGGTGATATTGAATTTACGGAGTCATATTCAGATAAAACAATTTATAACATAGCGGGGGACCCAAGGGGTCGGGGGATCAGACCGGAATAAATAGGTTATAGGAACATCGACGTGAACCTGTTACCAGTGCATGATTTTGAACCACCCAATGTTAAAATATTTCATTACATTTTTTAACCGCGGAATTTTTTTACGCTAGGAAGTTCAGAATCATGTGTTGATTTCATTGTTACAGTTTGCGCGTCGACGTTCCTGCAACCCTGTATATAGTGCAGACGCCAGCACATCAAGCTACCCAAAACTGTCAAATTTTCCCAATCAACTTTAAGGCTTATGCGTTAGTGATAAAGTTGAAAATATTTTTTTTTTAATTCTTGATGTGCTGGCGTCTGTAGAATATGAAATCTTAACTTATATTACTCACATACAAATAGGTATTCAAGCGAAGTTGTGCAGCATGTGAAATGTAGGATTGATAATAATTTGTTAGTTACTGTTAGGTACTGTTGGCCTGCATCATCCCACTGCTGGGCAAAGGCCTCTCCCCATGACTTCCAACTCTTTCGATTCTGGCCTAAAGTGGACCACTGGTCGTTTATTTTGTCCAGCTCGTCCAGCCATCTTCTTCTGACGCGACGCCTTCTACCTGTGTCAGAGCTCCACGTGGTGATTATTTTGGCCCACAGCTCATTGGGCATACGGCAGACGTGGCCAGCCCATTCCCACTCAGATTAGCAAATAGACAAAACCAAATCGGAACACTCAAATAGCATTTCAGCACAAATTCCACCACAGCCAAATCTTCCTGAAGACCAGAAATACAGTTACATTGTAGTCACACAAGCAAGTATGAATCATGCCTAACTCGATATTTTTTATACCCTCGATTGACGCTACATATTTTAATAAGCGCTATGTTTACATCAGACCTTCCTGGTCAGATGCTCTAATATGGTCATCGTTGAATAAAAACCTCATTGATTGTCTCTTGTTAGTTGAGCTTAATTGTGCACTCCCGTCTTTATGGAAATCATACCTGATGTTGATAAAAAATCAGGAACTGTTTCAGTAAATTGTTTTATGTCGTTATTTTTGTACTGATTTATGAGTTGGGTGTTCTATTCCTAGTCGGTGTTGTAAGAAAGAATTGCATTGTTGAGAAAATTCAGTGTTCTTATTTCTTTAGTGAGAGATTTTTTTTAATCACTCAGCGTGATAGAAAATCCTACTAGTATAAACGCGAAAGTTGATGGATGAATGTTTGTTACGCTTTCACGCAAAAACTACTGAACGGATTTGGATGAAATTTGGCACACAGAGAATTATTAACCAGGATTAACAGATAGGATACTTTATATCCCGATATTCCCACGGGATCTAATCTTATCTGGGTGAAACCGCGGGGCGCTGCTAGTAATGAATAAAATAAAACCTACAGTCAATAAAACTGTCATTTTACATAAGAAAAGATTATGAAAAGATCTATCCTTAGCAAAATCTAGCTTTGATTTCACGGGAAAGCTATTCTTTCAAATTATAGACCGTCATGAAAATCTGTAATTTTCACCATTATTTGGCAATACTCGTAAGGTGTCAAAAAACGCTCTGTATTTCGACAACATTATTGTGTGGCCATTCGCTTTCTTAAGGCGCACCAAACTTTTATACCAAAATAAGTCTTATCCTGAGAATAAATTTTCAATTTTTGACAGTTTTTCCATACTAGAACTTTCAGAAGTTAATTCCACGTATAAAAGACATCTGACTTTGTTAAAACCAGCCCTTAAAAAACCAAAGTTGTATATCCTTTAGATTTAAAATATCTTAGATAAAAGAATAAGCTTTAGTACCAAAGTCCCTAGCAAGATATTGGCTCCGATTGTGTTGTTCACAAACTATATTAAATTTAAGTTCAGTGCATCTTTTTATTTCTATTTCAATAAGAAAAGGACAGAAGATAAATATTAGTTTAGTCCTGTCAAATTACATAATCCGTAGACAAGTTTAGACGTGATTAAAAAATTGGCTATTAAAAATACGTCAATTTACGTCAGGCGCTGACTAATTTGACAGTCCTGTCAAATTAGATAATCCATAGACAAGTTTAGACGTGATTAAAAAATTGGCTATTAAAAATACGTCAATTTACGTCAGGCGCTGACTAATTTGACAGGACTAAACTAATATTTATCTTCTGTCCTTTTCACAATGAAATGGAAAGAAAAAGATGCACTGAACTTAAATTTAGTTTAGTTTGTGAACAACAGAATCGGGGCCATTATGTATATCTAGATAAGTGACCAAGAAACTATAATCTTTACAACCGTATATCATAAATATACAGAACGGGTCACTGCTTCAGTATTCATGTTAACTCACTCAACTTAGCACTTAAACTTGGCATGTGATAGGAGCAAGTTTAAGTTAAACACATTTACGTTTGAGCTCATGAACTTATATTCGAAATTATTCATAGCTTGCGAATGAAGCCGAGATGGGACAGTTTTAATATATCGTTACGATTACGAAGAAGTATGTACTTAGCTTTAAAACGCCAATAAAAACCGCAGAATCTCGGCTTAATTCTTTTCCAGAAACAGATATAATTCAATTACCGCACAGAACAATAGCGCTCCGGTAGAAAATAAAACTGCCAACGACTCCACTCCACTTTTTACACCAATAAACACATCGCACCAAAAAATGTGAACACCCACGGACTAACCAGATTTCGAAGGAAAAACATAAAAATCTAAACAATTTTGGCTCCTATCAATATTCATGGGTATACAGAAAACCTTGGTGGTGGCCTTACACAGTGGGATTCCAACAGTGGTGCCGTCAGTTTTTCGCGTGCAATTAACCTTTTAAAAAGTTTGAAGAAGTTTCGCTGCCACGCGCTCAGCGCGCGACTCCCCTACATGGGCACCGCACTTCGGATCAGCTATGCTACGGTTGTTTGCGAACAATACTATAACAACCTAAATGTCACCTTTTTAACAAACAATTTAGGGCCTAAAATCGGAGGAATAGAGTTGATATTCGAAATGGGAAAAGAACTTAATGATATAAATTCAATTGTAATATTGTTCACCTTTAAACAGTCGGTAAGTTAAATGACAGTTGCAATAATAGTGATAGTCTAATTAATGTCTTCATATTTGCTGCATTATGAGCTGGCTTATTAACGCGATGTTATTAAACCACATTACTAATAAACAGATGAAAGATAATTGTTATAAACTTCGTTTTGAAACACGAGAATTTCAATTGAAATGTTATTATGAAGACGCTTGAAAATTTCAAGACTGCTAGAAACATTTCAGAAAAACCGTAACACAAGTACACAACATCTTTAAACACGTTAACTTACAACCTAATACCGTTCAAACAGGCTAAGACAGTGATATAAAAAGGCCTTTAACAGAAATAAAATCTAAGTTTATCACTGTATATAAAAGGCCTGGCCAACACGGGAGGCCTCGCGACAGATTCTTAGCGTAGCTAACACGATTTATTTGAAAATAGTGCATCGTTAAGAGCAATCGTGACTCAAAAAAAGTGGTCCATGTTACACGTGAATTGATTTTAATGATTCCTAATGATATCAGCCGTGGAGTTCAGTGGACACTTTGACACTGTCACACGTCGGGCTTGATTGAAGCCCGATCTTTGACATTGATGTCATGATATTTGGACGTTCGGGTGGTCAATATGAACTAGATTAACTCAAAGTTTGTCGCTGCGGTATTGAGTTCATTTGGAGAGAGAGAAAAAAGAACATGGTTTTTTTTTTATTCCTGTGACTCAAAATAGCCAAGACCGAGTACCCAAAGTCGAAGAAGTGTATGTAGGTATCTTAGCTCCTTAGCTCTTAATTACATCATATATACAAAGAAATCAAATTAAAAATTACGAAACACCACAACAAAATACGGATAAACCGCAACAAACCGATATAACGATATAAAACGCATTTGTATTGTCAAAACAAAAATTACCCTACAATCCCGCACACATTTCGATCAACATTGCAACAATGCATACTCGTATATCGACTCGTTCGCAACCGCTTGTAAATATCTTATTGTATCCAGAGCTCGTCTGTCCGTCTGTCTGTCTACTTGATTTGCTACCCGCTCCTGTATAGTAATGAAGGTGCAATTCTCTGACAGCCCACTCGCGCCGACCTCAAATCGTACGATGATCGATTCGACGATTATAATCGTGTGTGTTTAATCGATTATATGTATCGAGGCGGTTTGCAGGCTTAATTATTGTTGACGGTTGCGATATCGAGCGATTTGCATAGCCTGTAGTGTTGGCTCGAGTTTGTGTGCTTTTATTTGTGAAGATTGGGATAAGAAAATGAAGTGACAAATTAATCCTTAGGTTGTAGTGATTTGTTAGTTGCTAAAGGCTTACATTGCTTACTCGTATGATAAAGTAATTATCACATTTTTTTGCGTTTATTTTCAGCAGATATTACTTTCTCTGTGAAACTGCAATCATTGTTTACATCAAAATTGTCAAGTCTATTATTGATACCCTATTTTATAATACATTCTGTTGATAGTTTCGAAAAATGGATCAATAATATATAACCGGTTTGCTAAAGCTTTAGTTTTCTTAGAAAGCGATGCCGTCATATTATAATCATCATCATGAAAATCTGTCATTTTACTAGTACTTGACATTAAGGTGTCAAAAAACGCTCTGTATTTGGACAGCCGAAATTGTGTGTGTGTTTACCACTTTCTAAGGAAACCAAAGCTTAAAACTCGCAAAAGTTTTGTAACTTTTTTATGATGTCTAGAACTTGTTTTCGAAACGTGAAATTACTGAAAAGATAACTTACCAAAAAGTAATCATTATTGGAGGCTGATAGATGCCTTATACTTTTTTAACAATGTTCCTTTCAAATAATGTTCCGTATTATTTAAGACTGATTAAAATCAAATCAAAATCAATATATTCCCGAAGGAGTAGTGTTTCGTTTTTACCTTTAAAAATAAATCTATGCATGAAATGAATATATTCTAAGGATTGGTGGACTGGAACATTTCTTTAGGCAATCTGACTTTCATGACAGAAGGGTGACTGTTCTACTCATTTTTTCTTTTATAATCATACAATTTTGGTGCAAACTCAGCGGGTTTGTCACTTGTTTGAATTTGATACTTTTTGAGTAAATTACGAGTTTAAAATAAAACATGAGAATTGGCTCACCGCTTTTGGTCTGCGGTTCCTTTCTTGCAACAGTTTAATCTAAAATTAAATGTTATCAAATTAAAGTTTATTATTAAAGTGGGACATTTTTTGCTTGCTAATGAGTATGATATCAATTTACTTCAGAATGACCCATTTTTTTCATCCAATGACATTTGTAGACGACGATAAAATTATAAGCGAATAAAATTATTCAACTGTCCGATATTTCAATTAGCCATCATTAAATGAACTAATTAGTAATTACATCGAAATAAATTACTGGCAACAAAACTAAAAAATGCAACATCCTCACTAAAAGCAGTACATGTACATCTTCAGCAGGTACATCAATAATAATTGTAACCATTAAAATGGAAACTGTTACATCGTACTTAAACCACTCTCAAAAACGCGGCAAATAAACATTCGCAAAGGGAAACGGTAAATTTTAAATGGCCGCCGCCCGAAGGCAGATGGGTCGGTACTAAAGATCACACGGTGAATTAATCACGCTTGTTACACCGCAGATTCACAGATAAACGCACGAAAAATAACGCCTTACGAATGAGTTATAAGTATCGTCGGCTTTTAAAAATTAACTGTTTGGCTTGTGGCTATTAAAGAGAGGATGTCTCGCGTTATCACAAATGATAATTTTTGTAATGTTCTGTGGGGTGTAATGGGCGGTCGGTCGGTGTGAAACGCGGACGCGCGATGAATGTTGGTAGATGTGAAACTGAAATATTGGATAGCAGATTAAGGTAACTTTTTGTTGTAAATTGGATGAATATTGTTGAAGCTTTATAAACTGCGGTGATTTTTAAGTTCACTGACTGTTGCAGAACTCGAAACTGTCGGTTACGCAAAAGGACTGCGTCAGAGATTTTGTTAAAGAGATTACACGTATTATGAGAAACTAGCCGCGTCGGAAAAAAACTATTTAAATATACCTTATCTTCAATCAACGAACCAGTCGTTGCATGCTCGCAACGTCTTACCTGTAACAAAATGAAGGATCACATTAGTAAAATATTCCCAACTAGCTTCTGCCCACGACTTCGTCCGCGTGAAATTTCTTGGTCCCCCCGTCGCATCGCATCGCCCTTCCGCGCCATTACTTCGTGTTTGCTTAGTGATCTATCTGACATTCGTTTCTTTTTGCTCGGCTCCCTAGCGTGATGTTAAATAAATAGCCTGTAGCCTTCTCCCCAAGAATTGGGCTATCAAATGCAAAAGAATTTTTCAAATCTGACTGGAAATTCTAGAGATTAGCGCGTTAAACAAACAAACACTTCAGTTTTATTATTAGTATAGATACATGTTATTAAAAATACAAATGAGTAAATAATAAATCCCAGTCCTCTTTTACCACATCACAGACGAACGAAAAATAGCGTTAAACCAAAATAACAACTACCAAAATAATAACTTTATTACTAAACTTATTTTACTTCGCTGCGCCATTCATCGAGGCGAGCTCACCCGAGCAAAAGATATCAACGAACGTAACAAAATAATATCAAAACTGACCACAAATTCAAGCTCAAATCAATGTAATATTTATAACATTTCAAATTCATCTTTTGGAAAAAAATATTTGGACTGAAAAAAAAATTTTAGGCTCCCTAATTGAGCAGTGCGAATAATGACATATTTATGTCTCAGGGTCGGGGCAAAAAGGGGATTATTAATAAATTGTTATTGAACTAGCGGGCGAATAACACGGTGCCATAACAGCCGGCGCCTGAGTCCGTGTATAGCGCAAAAACTCATATCATAAATGCATCTTAGATACGATGGACTTGAGAATGTTTGTGCAGTATATGAGATTTTTTCAGAAGCTTCTTGGGTCTGCTGTCTTGCATCGAAATATCTAGTTGTAAATTGTGCTGCATGTCGCAAGTTAAAAAAAAACTCAAAATAAAAATAATATATTAAATAATTTATTGTTTAGTATTCCTGCAAATTCATAAAGATTAAAAACCGGGATCATACTATTAAATAAACTCATGTGCATGCCGTACCTATTGATGGTATTGAATTCAAATTCATAGCATCCATCAAAAACTTAAGTGCTGGGAGCAATTTTTTTTCTAATACTAACGAAATATTTTAGCTGCTTATACTTCTCTATATTTTTTCCTTATCCTTCAGTTGGTCTATGTACTTTCATAACGACCTAAAAATATTACGTAATATTAGTAGGTACATCTGATAACTTATTCACTAGAACGCCAATGAAGGAATGATCTCACAAACTTACATATACTACAAATCGAACAAAGCGCCAAAAGATATAACAAGTATCATTTGGCGTCCACAAAAAACTAAATATGATTCAGCGGACATACCAGAATTGTATAATGATCTATACAGAGGACGCATAGAAGAATTTATTTGTTATTACAAACTCAAGGTTTTGCGGCGGTGGCATCTGATTGTATATTTTTGTGTTAATATATACCCCTTAATGTGACAGAGTGAATGTATTTAGGTTTATTTAAGATTATTTGAGTACGGATTGAATGGATTCGGTATTTTATTGGGTTACGTTGCATATACTATACATTTTATACGCACATTTGCTCTGTTTTAAGATTTGTTTTGTACTGAAGATTCTAGTACTGACTTAATTTGTGTTTGTGCAATCATTTTCCATACTGTTGAACAGAAATCATGTCACTTAAGCATCGCCTATTAGGGATACTAATATTGTATACAGAACTTCCTATTGTCAATTGAAATAATATGATTTTATTGACTTAATTTGTTATAACTTATTTGTGTATTTATACTTGGTTGAACTCTTATTTACGATTACAATCATAAGATTGAAGGTACTAAAGTTATAAAAATATAGAGTTTTCAATAGCAATAATGAACAAGCAGAATTTATTTGTAATATGATATACAAATGGAATAAGTTGCTTGTCTTTAACATGTATGTTTCTTATGAAGTGAAGCATTTATGGAATATTTTTTGCGAAACGAAAAAACAAGAAATTCTAGGAGGAACCAAAAAAGTAAAAGAAATTTCTACAAGTAGGTATACTTGTAGAAATTTCCTTTTCTTTTTTGGTTGTACGTGATTTTAACGTGGAAGTACTCAAGTATTATGACTGATTCTTAACAGAACTCATTCTCATAATTACGTTTATAAGATTCTCAAGCAAAATAACGATGATTACTTTATATGTTTTATGAACGATAAAATAGGCCGTGTAGCCAGGCCCTTCGGTAAACGAAAAATTTATCTACTCCCACAGAAATAAATTTATTTAAGTATCGTATAAAATACCCTTTTTGCGATTCCAATTCAATACAATTCGTATTGAAATACAATAAACAATAGTTAATTGTTGTTTGGAGTTGACAAGAAACACAAAGGTATGGGGTTCGATTCTTCGGCGATGCACTTTTGTGATAATGTCTTCCGAACATGAGGGTTATGATTGATGACCGATATCAAATATTCGAATTAATACGTGAATCGATTCGATTTGATAAATTATTTATTTTTGAGTGAATGGAAGTCTTTTAACATTGTTGATGTTGCCCGATACGATTTTTGTTACGACATTTCTGGGATTTAGAAGAATGATAATGTTAGACTAGGATCGAGTCCAGGTTTCACTTCCTTCAGTATTTAATATTATAAGACACTCGAAATGATAGAAAAAACAATGTTGGTTTTTTTTCCATTTAATTTTTAATTATTTTTCCTCTCACAGACCGGAGGCCTGTGGCTCAGAAGTGGGAATCTTAAAGGCTGATTATGCATATGCTGTTAATTCTTGTGTAAATTGTACGCTTTTCATAGTATTTGACACGAGAGGGCGATACCAACATGAAGAAATCATAAACCCAAACATGAAATCGTGAAAAATAATAATAATAATAATAATCTTTATTTTTTTCTCTCTTCACAAAGGTTCATATGGTTATAGTCAGAGACAAGAATTATAGCGTTATGACAAAAATGCATAAAATATGATCCCTTGTGAGAGACTGGCGTCCATACTAGGATACCCTGTGTGACGGATCACCAGGCTCTCACCCCGAATTAAACTTAATTAACATTCACATACTAACGGTCAAATTATCTCTAGACAAATTAAGAAGGAGAAAGAAGAAAAAAAAATTTAAAAATATGGGTAAAAATTTAACAAATTAACCAGAAGAAAAAAAAAAAATTGGAATAATACAAAAAATAGGTAAAGTGTAATGTGTGTGTAGTATGCAGGTGAAGTGTGCGGATGTAGAATAATGGTGTGAGTGGGTGTAAGGTGTTTGTTACAGTTAAGTACCCGAAATTATTAAATATTACGAAGGAACTATGAGTAGCTGCTCCGTGGCATCATAGTCCAATTTTTGTAACCAGGCTGAAAGTGTTTTTTTGCAACGCTGTTTGGGTAGGGCATAAATAGACAAAATACCGTTAATTTTGTTATACAAATGGTTTCCAAGAAAACCGAAATGTCGATGGGAAAAAGCAGTATGGAACCGAGTTGTGGGACAAACTGCGTGTTTACGTCGCTTACCTTCAAATAGGGTAGGATTATAGGTAAGAAGAGAGTGTTTGCGCAAGATTGTATTTAAAATGAAAAGTTGACGTACAGTTAACAGTCCGGTTAGCTCATAAAGTTCTCTGGTGGGAAATAAGAAAGGCAGGAAATTGGTAACCTTTAAAACGGCCCTTTGTGCACGTTCGATCCGGAGCATTGATGTTTTTGTCGCACCACCCCATACCGTTATGCAGTACGAGATTAGCGATTGGCATAACGCAAAATAGACTGATCGCAACAAGCCAGTGTCCGCAACATGACGAAGATTTTTAAACACAAATATTAGTTTACGGATTCTAGTAGAAAGAGCATCTATGTGCGGGAGGAAACTTAGCGTGCTATCTAGCATGACTCCCAAGTACTTTATTGAATCTGTTTTATGAAGGTGGGGACATAAGCAATGAGTATTATGAGACAAAATGCATGAGGATGAATGAGCGGTAATTTTGAAATTATGGAGTGAATAAGTAGGTTTTTTTTATGTAGAAAGTGATATACTTTGTCTTATCAACATTGAGAGCGAGTCTATTATTAGTTAGCCATGACAACACCAAGTTCAACCCTATCTGTGCACAACTGAAAACCTCGGGCCAGGTGTCTGCGTCAAACAAAAGCGCTGTGTCATCAGCGAAAGTTATGATCCTTCCGCTGGGCATCTTGAGCTCACAGAGGTCGTTGATGAAAGTCAAAAATAAATAAATCAGCTGATCCATACATTTATGTTCGCATAACTCGACGTGGTGTATGGATCAACTGATTTTTTTTTTTCACGATTTCGGGGTTGTTCCCATAGTAAAAGTTGTTCATATTGATAAGTATAATGACCCCTTTTAAGGATTAAAACGATCAAAATGTAAGGGTGTACTTATAGATGAAAGTCTATCATAAGTATCATTTAAATAGTTGACAACAGACAGACAAAAGGAACCTAATGCTATTATAACCGTAGCCATCTTTATAGCGCCGGCAAAAATCGTCTTCTGTCATAAAATTTTGATGACCTATGTTCCTAAAGAATTCTTTATTCGGGATTTTGTTATGATAACCTTCCTCTTTGCTTTGAATTTTAATGTTTCAGATTCTGACATTTTTTTTTCTTCAATTTCACGTTTTTCATGTTTCATGGCAGCCATCTTGGTTTCGTTTCGATACATAATTGAATTTGAACTAGATGGTATAATGAGATTGGGTTTATTCAAAGCTTTTTTTTATGTGATTCAGTACAAATAGGAAAACAATGGGATCAATCTTCTTAGTAAAATTGGTAAGTCTGTATTTTTTTAGTTGTTACTCTTGAAAGAAAGAAATATTTTTTAAGGTAGGCACTTAAGTATTTTTTGATACCTACGCAGATACTATGTTTGTGAATATGTGAGCACCATTTGTATCTATCACATAATTAATTTATCTGTCATTGCTTCATTTTTAATTATTTTACCTATTGTGGTATAGTAATTTCATTCTAGGTGCATCGTCTTCAAATATTATAATTATATAATTCATGTATCTTCATCATAGTTTCCATAATCTTTCCTCTAATTAATAGGTCCACGGTAGCGAAATTGTTAGTGGAGGAAGCTGTGACCGGCTTCCTCCGATCCCAAGACATTGTCGTAGGGCTAACCTGAACCTGAACCTAAACATCACCTAAAAATGAATTTAATTCATAATCAAACTCATATACATAACGCACACTCACACTACTTTACACTACTATACACTCACACACACTCAAAAACTCACTCGCATACATCACACTAAGCGCACCATTCTGTATTTTTTTTTGTATTTTTGTATTATCTTTTTGCTTCATTTTCTTTCTTTTTGTTTTATTTTATTTTGTTGTTTTTCAATTGCATACCCTATCATGTTAAGTGGAAGTGCGGAGTCACCTAACACAAGCATCTCCTTGCTTAAAAGGTGATCTCCAACTCATGCGTGTAAAGCATTTTATGTTTATGAAATATATATTTTTTTTTATGTATACAAAATATTGTAAAACATTTTAAACGAGTAACGGTAAAGTTTTTTGCCCGTACTTCTCCATACGAAACTACATTTTGAAATGGGCGACTAGAATCAATTCTAATTGTAAATTTTGACGTTCAAGTGCCGATTTGTAATAAATGCTTTGACTTAAATACAGAGATAATTTCAGACGTTGATTTGCATAAAAGGAACAGAATAAAATGCAATAAGTATTATAAGCTCACCGTAATCACCGTAAACCAAGCCAAGATCAACTTAGACCGCTGTCAACTTCCCATAGACGATTGCATGTCAAATATCCCTTACAAACATTCTATCAAGTTATCGAACACGCATTACAACATTCTTGAATCGGCCATTAAAAATGGTGGCCACGCCAGGCCATACGGCCACATATCAGACAATACTTCTCAATACGGGAGCCGTGACCTTTACCATGGCGTATCGGATCGTATCATCTCTGCTACCGACTTCACCTCCTGACCTCGACTGTGACAAGACATTTTGAAGTATATGGGATATGTGGCATGTATTCTTTATGTCATGCACGGTAGTTTTACATTGGCGCTGATTCCCTTGTTCACAAACTAAACTAAATTTAAGCTCAGTGCATCTTCTTCTTTTTACTTCATTATGAAAAGTACAGAAGATAAATATTAGTTTAGTCCTGTCAAATTAGCGCCTGACGTAAATTTACGTATTATTAGTAGCCAATTTTTTAATCACGTTTAAACTTGTCTATGGATTATTTTATTTGACAGGACTTAACTAATATTTATCTTCTGTCCTTTTCTTAATAAAATAGAAAGTAAAAGATGCACTAAACTTAAATTTAGTTTAGTTTGTCAACAAGGGAATCGGCGCCATTGTTAAGTTTTATAATATACTAAACTAAACTACCGTTTGTAATAATAATAACGTATAATCTTGTGGAGCGCGACATAACATGTTTATTTTCTGCATTTTCATTCTAAAATAAAAGAAATAACCAAACAAACGATGAGGGCGACACTGCACGGTCGGTGTAGTCTTAAACGAACATAACAATCATAGACACTTAACTAGATAAGAAGCACGTTATAGTTAATATTTGGTTATTATTAAGAGGGCAGTCATCTTCGTCATTCCCTTGCTCTTATCCCAATTTATTTGAAGTCTTTTTCTTCCAAAATTCCCTATTCATCGTCATCACGGTAGTCACGCTTTTCTAGTCAATCATCTTTCACACAGTCCATCTATCGTTTCTTTGGTCTTCCCTTACCTACTCTTAAAGCCCCCCCACATTGATACTTAAACATTTCTTCACGACAAGGCTGTATGGCTTCGTATTTCGACGATTAGCCTACACATCCATTTTGATGAAAGCCTTTCCCACAAAATACATGGCCACCCTACATCTAGCTCTTGTTTTTCGAATGCAAAGCTTTTGTGTCCTGCAGAGCAAAAGCGCAGTCATAAACTTAGGATCAAATGTCCCACAGCTATCTCCGCAGTCAACACTATCCATTGACAGTTTTACACTGATCTATTTTAAGACTTTCTTTAGAAAATGTTCAATGGATGTTGTTACGGGATATTTGTTCAATAAAGTGTGTAGTCGTATTTTTTCGCGTGCTGTCATGGGTTTGTATTCTGTATGCACTTGTTACTTGCATTTAGAATTTCCTTTTCTAGAGTTATGAGCTGAGAACTTGTAATTTCTTCCTGTGTTATAAGATTGTATATTCAATAGATAATGTTTTATTTTTATGTGGGGTTCGATTTCTTGTTTATGTTCAACAAACCATTGTTCTATCGATAATCTTGAATAGTAAGAAGTCACTTGTTTTTCATGATATTACAGCTCAACTTCTTAGCCGAATTTCAGAAAAGAGTTTTTTTTGTTTACTGTATGAAGGTCACATACCAATATTTGTATCTGGCCGATATTATTGATGATAATAATGGCTAGTTTTGACCGAGTGTTTTAAACTAAATTCGAAGTCATATTAGATTACACGCTAGGAAATTATAATTTCAAAAGGGTAGTAGCACAGATATAGATACACCTAGGTTACGGAAGAGCAACTACTTCGCGTGCCAAAAATCGCACCAATTTACGTTCAAAAATCGTAAGCCGCCACTTTCGCGCTCAGTCCTGTGTACTGCTGGCTGGGTGAGCGTGAGTGAGAAAGAGCGCTTGTGACGTCATAGGAGGTACTTAGTTTAAAAAATGGCACGCTTGGTTTTCATACAGATCGTGCTACTTGCGTTAACTAGGTCTATCTATATCTGTGGGTATTTAAAGACTTCGTTCTCAAAATCGATTAGGGGATACTAGAGATAATACTGTTACTGTTAGCCTGCATTATCCCAACGCTGGGCAAAGGCCTCTCCCCACAACTCCAGGTCTTTCGACCCAGGGCTAAAGTGGACCACTGGTCGTTTGGATTCTCCAGCTCGTCCTGCATAGAGACTATATACAAGTTGTAAACTTGTAACATAATTAACGTAAGACCTCATACACCACAATTAGAAAATTGGTTAAAAGCATAATACAATCACCAAAACTATTTTTTTTAAAGCTTGCTATTTTTATGAAGATCGTGTTGACACTAGCATTACTTTATGCATTTAAAATTGAGTCTTATTGCCTTGAAATAAGATTGTAGTGATATTTATTTTAGAATTATGTATGTATGTAAGTATATTCTCATAATATTTGTTTAGTTCTATTAAGTGAATTGTTTATGATTTTATGTATTTTTTTTGTCTCCTTTTATTCTTTCACACGCTGTCTACATCTTTCTGTTTATTGTCCTATCGCAGGTATGCTGGAAGAGATTTCTTATGAAATAAGCCTTTGTACCTATTTTTCTGTTCTGTTTTTTTCATGTCTGTTTATATATGTGTGTACATAAATAGTATAATAAATAGATAAATTTTATTTGATTTGGCTCAATCGGCGGTTAGTACGAAAAAATACATAATTTTTGAAAAAAAAAAGACCTATATTAAAAGTTACTGAAATCGATTCAGTAGTTAATTATGAACAAACTACTTTCAGGACTTGCGCTAATTCTATTACTCTTTGTATATACCTACTTATTGTATCTGACGTGGACGGATGTATCAACAAAGTATCATTCAATTGAGAATCGCCACAGTCGCGTATTGCCAACCCCTATTAAAACATTAAACCAATGAATCATAGCAGACGTCACCGAATCATATTGATTTATACCACCGTATACAATATGATTATTTTTTCTCAGTTTTATACAGAATTCAATCATAACCAAACGTCGGGTCACACATCATCCTGTCTCATTAAGATGTTATTTGGAAACTAAAAAACTTATGAGGGAAAGCTTCATTGTGCTGTCTGAGATGGTATAGGGTTTTTTTTTAATAATAATTTATGTTACGTGAGGAAATATCGTGTGTTGTAAATAAGCGACAGTTATGAGTTACGGAGAAGCGGACAGAAAATGGTTTTAATTGAATTAAATTGTATTGTGATGTTATGAACTATTGAGAGATGGAAAGGGACAATATCAATTATACGGGAAAATGTTTTTGCCATTACATTACGGATTCTGGGCGGAATTCACTGATGGTTTTTGTGGGGTTTTATCTTGAGTTTTGCTGTTCCAGTTGTTAAAGAGTTTCGTTTTCTTGTGAAGGAAAAAATATGCTTATTTTTCTTTAGCTCTTTCTGAAAAGTAAATAGCTCATGATCTGCCTAACCTTTTCCCGACTATATCTAACCGGATACAGCTGAATACCGGTATTTTACATGGAGTGACTGCCTATCTGACCTCCACAACCCAGTTATTGGGTAATTCAATCTGAAATTCACTACAACAAAATCACCATAGATTGCTTGAGACTACCGGATCATGAGGACCTCTCGCTTAACCTGGCACTACGGAGAAGACGAGAGGAGAGAGTTCCTAAAAAATATTGCCATAGACAGAATTTTCATTGGCGGAATATTGGTAAGTATTATATGCAGGGTTATTGGAAAAACATTAACAACCTCTTAAGAGGTCATTGTACTGATCATTATGAACAACTTTTAACGTCAAAATGCCCTACATTTGACAACAGCTGATTTTTTTTTTATACATTTTCTATGGAACGGCTTTTTTGATCTCGAAGACGGATTGACTTATTTCATTTATTGATTCTGAGGCGATACGAAGTTCGTCGAGTCAGCTAGTACTATAATATAACAAATAATTTGTCAAAATAACGGCTCTTCCTCTCTCCTACTTTGCTGTGCCAGACAGGGTCCACAATGAATGATCATTTATGTCCATATTGTGGATTGCAATACATATTTTAAGTACCCTTATGAAAATAAAGTAAGAAGGTAATATAACTAATTAATGGTATACAAGGCAACTACTGACCACCAAAATACACCTTGCAAAGCCAGTTTTTCTAAAACTCAATGTACTATATTTACGACCAGGTACTCACATCAAGCTACTATAATCTGTCATATTTCTTTAATAGATTTTCAACTTTATCACTAGAGCATTAGGTTCAAAGTTGATTGAGAAAATTTGACAGTTTCGGTTAGCTTCATGTGCTGGCGTCTGTACCTACCTTTATTTTGCATAAAAACAGTTGATCGACTGAATTAATCCATACATCTTGTGCTCAACAATACTTTTTGTTCCCACAAACAAGAGAAAAGGCGTATTGCCATCAGTTGTGACGTATTTAGTATTTTCTTCGAGCTTTCATGATCGCCGGCGATACAAAAAATATTAATTATACATACATTTCTCTCATGTTGGCACTTTGACATAAGGTAGAGATTGCAAAAGTTATGTAAGATTTGTCATTTGTAGAATTTTGAGTTTTAGAGTTCCGGTTATTAGATCTACTGGCTGCACTGTATTACATAGGTACTCATACAAATCTTTTTATTTTTTCACATTATTTATTAATAATCTAATTGTATAAAAACAGATTGGACGGTCACCCCCAGATTAAACATTGGCCTATAACTTGGGGGTCGGCTTTTTAGTATCAGAGCGAAAGATTGTTTTTTTTTTTTAATTAATTTTGGTGGTAAATTATTTTTATGAAAAACAGAGTTTAATTGGCTAGATTTTTAGATCAGAATACAAATGAAAAAAAAACAATATAATGCAACTTATTACGTTCTTATCGTCTGTTCTACTTTTTATGCCGAACCACTACTTAAATAGCTGACAGCTTCCTAGTTATGAACTTAACGTCTAAGTTTAAAATGAAGGTAAAGTGTAATTAATAAAATATTTTGTTCCTAAGTACATTCATTTATCTTATTTAATGAACAAGTCTGACTGACCAATGGCCGCTTTGAAAGTTAAAATATCCAATAGAATTACGAAACGTGGTGCGTTATTGTGACAATGGCCCGATTCTGTTGTTCACAAACTAAATTAAATTTAAGTTCAGTGCATCTTTTTCTTTCTATTTCATTATGAAAAGGACAGAAGATAAATATTAGTTTAGTCCTGTGAAATTAGATAATCCATATAGACAAGTTTAGACGTGATTAAAAATTGGCTACTAAAACACGTCAATTTACTTCAGGCGCTGACTAATTTGAAAGAACCAAACTAATATTTATCTTCTGTCCTTTTCATAATGAAATAGAAAGAAAAAGATGCACTGAACTTAAATTTAGTTTACTTTGTGAACAGCAGAATCGGGGCCAATGAGTGGGTCAGTGTTGATTATATAAAAAAGTATTAAAGTGCGTTAATGTTATTTTTAAAACACTTTAGAACATTTTCGTGTTTGTCAATGTGGAGCCTTTCGGTGACACTTTTATTTCGTATCGTGCTGTAGTTGGAAAGTTAAGACGCATGACAGATTCAGCGGACATTTCGAACTCATCTTGTGTGGTCTCGTCCTACTCATTTCACCGCAAAAACCTACCGATTCGCTTTTTATAAAACAAAATTACAACTGCATTTACTCATAAAGAATTATCACCCAAACTGAACCTTACCGCTACGTGATAAGAAACGGGAGCAAGTAATAATTATGTTTGCGAAAAAAAACATCCAAATAATTGGCTTAGGATCTGTCAAAGCGAAATGATTTCGTCGCGACTGATATCTCCAATTAATTGTTGGAAATAAAACGATTTTGTACAAATAAATTTTAGGTTTTTTTCTTATTCGCGACCTCCCTCGTCGATCACAGTGGGGGTGACGTTGTGGCGACAAATGGAGAACTTTCGTATTGTTTAATCAATTCGATGAATAAACAACGAGTTATAAGCGATTTTAGCCGGTTTTTGTACGGAAATTGGATAAAAGTTAGACGTTTCAGGGGAAACTTTGGTGGTCCCGGTAATCCATTCGCTGAGTTTTGAATTAACTTTTTACCGACTTTAAAAAAAGGAGGTTAATCCGACACGTATGTATGTAATATTATTGGAACTGCAATATATTCACATATGACAATCTATTAGGGCTACCAAACAAATATACAAAATTTTATAGGTTTATGTATGTATGTGTATGTCCACGCATTTCTTCGCAATTATTAATCGGATTGTGACCTTTTTTATTGGCTTGCGTTTACTTCAACTTAGGGAACAGTGCAAGTTTCATCAAAATCGGCTCAGTAGTTTTCAAGATATGGACTAATCTTGTAAGTGTGATGGTCTGGCTTATTGATACGAGCTACTGATGTGGTGTCAAAGGGAAAACATCACAAAACCTTGGTCAAATTCTAGTGCAATATTTACAACAAAATTATCACCTATTTTTTACAAACACATATTCCAGTTTTTACTTAAAACTAAAAATAACGAAATAAAAAGTAATTAAAAAAAAATCGTCTTCAAAAACAAATTACTTAACTCAAAATTAAGAAATAACTTTAATATCGGAAGTCGGTGACAAAAAACTAAAATACAGATCCCAAGACACCGACTTCGGATATTAAAGTTATTTCATAATTTTGACTTAATTTGTTTTTGAAATCGATTTATTTTTTAAAAATTAATTTTTATTAGCACAGCATGAAGAGAGTTAGTTATACACTGCGTGTTTGGTTATATGATTTTGTAAAGGTTTTTATATCAAGCAACAGGAGGTCAATTCCCGGAATTAAAAAAGTTCAAAATCTAGTCGCAATCTCATCTCAGCGACAATCATTGTCAGAAACTTGTCTAAAATGTAGGGGAATTACAGGTTTATTGAAATATTGAGACTGAGATCGGACTGTGAACGTTCCTAAAATTACGAAAATTGCCCCTCTGAAATACTTACTCTATAAATAGTTACAATCAGTATTGATGGGAATATTAAATAGGCTTCTAGGACACCATTTTCAAAAACGTTACTTTACTGATTGTAAAATCAAATGAAATACAGTTCTTCTTCCAAGCACTTCTTCGTCTCCAAGACTGAGAATTGTTCCATTTTATTTATCTCAATTTCTCAGCGTCCTCATCAAATTAAAACAAAACACTGAGCAGGGTTCTTTATAAGATTTCTTGCACTTGCTTGCTTTATAATCAGATTTATTAAAAACGGGTATAACAAAGTCTTTGCGCAAACAGAGATCTCATTTAGTGGGCACGGAAAAACGGAGTTTGTCGTGAATTTACCTTTAAGCATATATTTTTAAGGTTATATTTCTGTCTTTATTACATTGAAAGTCTTCTTTCTTGTTAAATTCAATATAGGTGTACTGTGGTAGTGTTTTGTTACTTCCATCGTGATTAGAATATGGGGATAATTGCGTAATACACTATCAGTATATTTTGACAGTTCAACAACATTCGTTGCGTTAATTACGTTGTGGAGCAGACAATTTTTTCTAACATACGAAACAATGGATTACCAATTTCCTTCAAAATGATTCAGCTTTTGGTTTGCTGGGCTTTTTTTTTTTGTGGATGGGAAATCATCAAATGACCCCTCCCGCTCAGGGTGGAGCAGGAGGGAGTGTCAGACTCTTACTGACTAAAACCCACCCGTGTTTCTTCCTTAGCCCTTTATGTTTCGGGGCAGCGGTAACCCTTTCGGACAATCCCGCTGCCCCGGCAGGCTTCGACCCTTACGGGCCCCTTCCTTAAAGCTGACATCTCTTTGAGGCGCGCGTGGAATACGTACGCGCCGTCCGGCACGGGCCTGGTCCTGATCGGACGGAGAGTTACCCATTACTGTCCGCCCGCAGGCCCGCGGGCCGCGCCTACGGTGGCCGGGAGTCGTCTCGCGGCTCCCGACGCCCGGGGCGTCTCCCGCGGCGGCTGGGACGTGAGGCTCTCTCCCTCAGCCGTCCCGCCACCTCCTTTGCTAGCATTGCAATTTAGATGCTGCTCTCGGTTTGCTGGGCTGAATAATTTCAATTGAACTTTACATAACGAATGAAGCCAACTCACAAGTTTGATAACTTAATTTCTATCTCTTATATTTCTTCATCATTAAAATTCTGTTTCTCACGAATCAGATGCCATTATGATTTATGGCATCACTTATTACTTACTCAAAACTTGGCTATCACATAAAGTTATAATTACACATGACATTTCATCAGTTACATTTAAGTCCAATGTCATCGTGTAAACAGGTTTTGGTCTATCATGCGGCCGTCTCATTTATTATCAGTATTTTTTTGTTTATTTTTTGCAATATTATTCATTCACACTATTTATTTACATATTCGTTACTATTTTTTTGCCTGACACATAATTATTTTATTTAAGTATGGCACACACACGTCACGTTGCAGTGTAAAAATGATTTACATCCGTCACCTCACACATCAGAGGGGCAATTCACGTAATTTTAAGAACGTTCACAGTCAGAAGGCCAATTCTCGTAATTTAAAACGTTCAAAATCTAGTCGCAGTCTCATCTCGGCGACAAACAAATGTCAAAAACTTGTCAAAATGTAGGGAAATTACTGGTATTTTTGACAGATTGTGACAAAGATCAAACTGTGAACGTTCTTAAAATTAGGAGAATTGCCCCTCGATATCAGTCTCAATCTGTCAAAAATTACCACTAATTTCCCTACATTTGACAAAGAAAAAAGAAAAAAAAAAATGTTTATTCTGCACAAACAAAACGCACATTACAGATAAAAAATAAATAAATTTAAAAAGAAAAGACATAATCTTAAACACATACAATGTTTTGCAAGTTTTTGACATTTTTTTGTCGCCGAAATGAGACCGCGACTAGATTTTGAACGTTTTGAATTACGAGAATTAGCCTTCTGGTCCAGTTGAAAACCAGCGTCAGGCACTAGTTGTCTGGCATTTTTGCTAAACTGGACCTTTTTGGCGCAGCCGCGAGGCACACTTTCCTGCTAATTTCCTACATCGGACTTTACACTTTCAATTTGTATTTTTTTTTTGTTTTTATCTGATATATGTACAGTCAGCAAAGGAGATAAGTATGCAGGGTTGTCGAATATAGTTGAAGTTTAATAAGAAACCGATTTATGTTTTCGAATAAAATTTAATTTCTTTAATAGAAAACAAAGGGATTGTTTATCAAATTAAATTTCATTCGAAAACATCAATCGGTTTCTTAGTAAACGTCAACTATATTCGACGACCTGCATAAAATTATCTCCTTTGCTGACTGTACCTATCTGTTTTATTATGTGTCTTTTAGTCTGTGCTAAATAAATGTATTTTCTTTCTTTCTTTTCTTTCCATGTGTGTAGGGAGTACTTATATTGCCACCAACGGGGCACAAATTCAGACTCCGAGCTGCTACTGAGAAATTCCTGATAGAAAAACCCAATAACACTTTGCCCGACCCGGGAATCGAACCCAAGACCTCATATTCAGGGGTCGCGCTTGCGACCACTAGACCATCGAAGCAGTAATTACCCAGTTCACTTGAAAAAGAGCATTACGCAATAACATCTAGCAAAAGAAAACTAAGGTCCGTATTACAGAAGGAAACTCAAGCATTGATCTCTGTTTAAAACTAGTTTTGAGTCAAGTTTTAATTTTAGAACGATCCTCAAGCATAGATTCATTGATCATAGTTCAGCCGAGTTTGACTTTATTCTAGATCGTTACTCAGTTCGTGAATCGAACCCAAGCAGTGATTAGATCTGTAATCACCCAAGTGTGGTCGAGACCGCGCTTGAGCATAGATTGTCATGGGAAATTTTGTTCTTTTTTAAGTTTATTTGCGTTTTCGAGTTTATAATTATTGTGGAATTGAAGATTACTATCAAAAATTGATACTTATATCTGGAGAAGTAGATTATTATTAGGTTTAATCCTAATTATTCATAGAATTTATATTACATAACAGCTTTTCTTCCAATAGACTGATATATTTTTTTCGTCTTGCATTTATAGTGACAATTTGGAATTAGCTGATCGATTCAATATGATTGCGTGCTTCGAGCTAATGTTCCTAATATCGAATTGTGCCTTAGTAGATATGGATTTCGACAACCTTCTAGGGATTTCAGAACATCGAAGAAGAATAAAAAAAAAATCTCAGCGGGAAGTGATGGACTATTGCATATTCGTCATTCGGAGTAGGTACACATGATGAAAGGATTTATAGGGAAAGCTCAGTAGGTGCTCAGGAGGTTTAAAGAGAATAAGTTCATGACGGAGCTCATAACATAAGTGATTATTCAATGTAGTTTCTTATGACAACAATTCTAAGGCCCAGAACGAAAGAGCCACGTTGTGGCATTCACATACAAATAACAAGAGACATTTTGTAGAAACAATTTATTTTGATATGTAATTTCATCATTTTTGTTATAAATTCTTTATTTTTGTTTTATGGTTTAAGAACTTTATTATTTCTCATTAAGAATTAACAAGAATTCACTTACTGAGAAACTAAATTTACATAAAATGTTTACGAGCGTGCAGTAACGTCGTTAAAAGTAAAACAATAATGAATAGGAAGGTAGTGATAAAAAAAGCAAATATCAGCTAATCACCAACCGAGTAAACACGGATGTAAAGTTAGATGTATTACTAGATGTGGCATTCAAGGCAGAGTACTGACATATAGAGAACTTTTATTTTTATTATTGTTTGTTTGCATGAACACTTGCTAATGCTAGTATTTTCATATTATTATTGTTATTGACACATTATATACGATTTAAGTTGATTTTTAAAACAAGACATGCTTTTCGCTTCTTTTATTTCCATGGGTATTTTATTGTACATGTTAACACCTTCAAATTCAATATTTCGTTTCCCGTAATTAACTGTTCTGGGAGGTCGTGTTATTATGTGATTGGAGTTTCGTAGTTTAATTTTTTGTATTTGATGTTTTTTTGTGAAATTTAGTGTTGTATGAATGTCTTTATGTAATATTTTGCGTATTAGTACACATGTATAGTACTTATATGTTTGGGAAATGTTCATTATTTTTGTTTCCTTATACAGGGTGTAATTTATACCCTGTATTTATCGCTAAGCATTAAACATAACAGCTGGTATAGAGTCACTATACATAGTTTCAACTCAAAATAAAATACTCTAAGAATTGATACCAAATTTTCGGTTTCATTGGTTTCTTAAATTCAAATCATAACAAACGTGTCACCGCACTACGTAGGTCAATAACTTTTTAAGTTACTTGCCAATATCACGATAAATCTCTTCCGTAACTCTGCGCGCCTAGTACCGTAGCCTACTGCAGCGCAGGCGGTGTTTGTCGGCGCCAACTGACGGAATATTCCGCCGCCGCCGCGCGCGCGCGCAATAAGCCATACGTACTTTACCGTGATGTAAAAATTAATGTGTAATTCTAATTATTGATTTACAGTTTACTCGTTATTAAGCTAGAAATTGCACGTAAAAACTGGAATAACAAAACTTACGTAAACAATCGAAACAAAGTTTAGGTAGGTACCTAGGTTAACTAGTTTCATCCCTTATTATTACTTTATACCGAGTAAACAGTAAAATCTTAAAGCTTTGCTTAATTTAGTAAATTGACTTACATTTTTAAAGATGGGGTTCGATGTGGTGACCTTGGTATTGTATGCACAAGGCCGCTCACTTGTTCATGGACACACATTACGTAGCATGTCTGGTGTTATTGTCCTGAAAGCGGCCTCAATCCGCACTTTAATTTGTATCACACTGCACTGCGTACACTACACACGCACATGGGTGCTGACCGTCGTTGCGCAGCGCTCGCCATAGGTACCTGATTACCTATGGTTAGAGGCACCAAGCCGATGTACCATCCGAGATCAAACTAAAACATGCTGACGAAGGCATCTATCGACGCTCAGCATCTGGTCTACCCTCAATAAAACGGTGACGGTACAGTTCTTGGGCAGCTCGCAAATTACTGATGCGCATAATTATCATAGGGATAAAAACGAATGTACTAGACGCAGGACAGACGTCGACTGACGGCGACGAGCAAAGCAATAACAATAATGCCCAAAATGAAACTCCTATTCCCTGCTATCCTGGTACCTAAAAGTCATTAGGTTTACACACACATCGATGTTACATTGTGTGTGTAGCGACGTAATCAGGGTTCTGTGAGCAAACGATATTCAATTCGGAAATAACAATTCCTGTTACTCATGCGCTTCTAGTACTTTTATTAATTTCTTTCGACAGTTACATGCAATTTTGCGACATTCTTTATTTGAATTATAATAACAAAGACTAAACGTGCTCAAACTAATAAAACCTATGTACCACTCAAACAGCACCGACAGACCGTGAACTCCGATAATTCTTTCGGTTAGTCCTACACACAAAAATTATGCGTGCGTGGTATTATTTTGTAATAAAAAAAAACGATTAACTTGTTGCTAATAGTTTACGTCTTATTTAGTAAAAAAATAACCTTATTTTAAAAATTATGAACGGAACCCACTGTGATTTTATTTGTACTAGGAGAAGAATAAGTTGCGAAGAGGTGAATTGAAATGATGTTTTGGGTTCAGTTGGACAAAAAAATGGTTTCTAAATCCTTTTTCTATTCTAAGTACTAATGGCAAATAATAATGTTTATTTAAGCAATTAATTCCCGGTAGGATGCACGTAAGGATTCGATTTTTATGATCAATTCAATGGTTGTACAAGCTGTCGATTTTTCGAAAAAATCGTTTTAATGCGATCTTCAAGCAAATCGATTCAATAGTAACGTGAATCGAATCTCTTGGATCGTATGTGTAAATAAAGGCTCTTAATAGTTCAAGTTCATATTTGCCCAAAGCATTGTGCTGACAATCATAAACAGCGAATAGGTAGGTTTATCTATTTCAAACAAGATCAATTACATAAGTATGCCGACACTTTTTAACTTGTCCGAAGATTGAAACATATTAATCATCCATTTGAATTACGCCGGAAAGGTTATCAAATATTATTGACGTACCTACCTGACTGGCAACTGTAAATATGTCACAAAATAGAGATGTGTTAAATGCTGTTTAAAATTTTTTAATTACGATTTTTGAATGAATTTTTAGAAGATCGATGTAAGAAGAGCACGAGATTCGATCTGTGAATCGAATGAAAAATCGATTTAAAGCAAAAAATCGTTCATCTTTATGGCCACCAAAATAAAAGGTTAGAAATAATGTTAGGAAATTTACAGGAATATTGTTTTTGAATTAGGTATTTACTGTGTTGTAGGTATGATGGAAAGGTGGGTGGCGGGTGGAAGATTACTACGAGGTAGATAATAATTATCTACAAAGTAATCTTCTACAAAAGGACAACTACGTAAAAAACCAACAAGTGTGTAAATGATACGTGACAATTCAAGCAGGTATCTAAATATTTCGTTAACTTTTGATACCTAGACCAATTAATTGTATTGTAGGTAGCTAGTTCACAAACATAATCAAAGTTTAGGAAAAGTCAGTACTTAATAATATTTTGTGAATAAAAAATAAACATGCGGAACCGTTTATTCAGAAATACCAGGAGTAGGAGGTTTATCTTTACTTACAAATAGGTCGGTGACACCGATCAGCTGTTTTAGTGCTAGTGATGTGTTTATTTCAATTTGAAAAGTTTGGTTTCTGGTATCAATGTATTAAAAAATCTCATAACTTCCGAACATGTAGCGGTAGGATTAAAAAACCCTTCCTATGTCGTTTGATATCATCCAAAGAAGCCGGGCCTTCTCTATATATATAGCCTTTTCGTTACACATTGTATATTTCCAATATTCTTCCTTCAGACGTGGGTGCCTTATTATTTTCTCATGCCACTATCATTCCTCATGTTTTACACGTAGCATGATCTCCTCCGTCGCCATACTCCCCGTCTTTGCGAGGTTGAATAGTATCTATTGGTGCTAGGTGATAGTGGCTTTCATAGCAGTATTCAAAAATGCACCTGTAAACAAGTATTATAATTTATTGTTATTAAAAACTCTGAAACCCGTTACAAAATCAATAGGAAGTAATATATTAAAGACACAAGTACCTACATAAATTTATAGAAGTGAAAATTCAATAAAAATACATACCTATTAGCGGCTACTGCTTTCAACATTCATTTGGTGAGTTTTTATTAGTAAGTTTAAATACATTCAGAGATAAATACTTTTTCTTGTTTACTCCAATTATTGGAGTTTATTATTTTCATTGCTATAATCGCAAACACAAAGAAATAGACATATTAAAAATTATTTTATTCAAATTAAATTTTTTTAATGAAATTGTTGACTTACATACGATTGTCAAAACACGACCACAGTCCACAGAGCACTTTAGTCACCACAGATACAAAAATTTGTGGAATGAAATAGTACAAAATGACTCCAAACAGTTTAACTTCAATAAATCTGTGTTTGTACTATTCGCAGCTAACAAAATAACGCTCACTTCCTAAATATTTGGGTTCCTAAGGTACATTTTAATATTTCTAATCCTGTGAATATCAGAACATAGTTGGTAAATAAAATAAATAGTAAACGAAAACAGGCTGATGCATAGACAATACACATCTCTGCTTGAGGCTCGATTTGATTCTCGCTTCAGCTGATTATAGTTTGATTACCGTTCTGGAATAAGAACAATGCACAAGTACTGATTCTATACTTAAACAATGATCAACTGATTGACGATCAAACTAGACTTGAGGAATGTTCTGTAATACGGACCTAAGATCTTACAGTTCGATTACAGTTCGATTGGCTATTTTGAATTGTTTATTCATAAAATTGTTCTCACATATAGAAGCAACAAGAATAATGTACTCAGGATTTTGTAATATCTTGATTTAAAAGAGTGTCCTTGGAGTTTCTTGCCCGTTCTTCTCCAAGAGATCTACGTTTTGGAATGGGCGACTAGCTTCAACTTCCTGACTAACTGACCGACTAGTTAATTTTGACAATTCAAAAGTGCCTGTAAATGGTTTAATTGAAATAAATGCTTTGAGTTTGAGTTTGCAGAAAATGTCAGAGCCATTTAGTAGACTTTAAACTGTGGGCCCAAATAGTACAGAACTGGTGCCTTGGGACAACGAGGCGGGCTCGGGACGAGCTGGATAGGTTTCGTCAAAACGGGAAGTAGGACGCGCGGTTTCGCAAAAGATGTGAGTGGAGAGATAGCGGAGGCTAGTAAAAAAAAAACTTACAAAGTAGTGAACATAAGAAACACACATTCCTACCTTACAATCTTCTAATATATAAAATTCTCGTGTCACAGTGTTAGTTACCATACTCCTCCGAAACGGCTGGACTGATTTGTATGAAATTTTGTGTGCATATCGGGTAGGTTTGAGAATCGGCCAACATCTATTTTTCATACCCCTATTTTTTTTCTTCGCAAAACGACGTTTGCGGGGTCAGCTAGTATTAGAGTATAAACACCAATAATATAATATTAAATTAAAAGTAATTTGCCGAGTAAGGACGAGCTCAATAAGGGTGTGTACAAACGAGCAGGCACCGGCTTACAGAAGCACGCATTGATGCCTATTAACTGCCTTTTTAAGGAAGATAGTTTGTAGGTGATAAATGGCTGTAATAACTGTATTTTCTTTTAAAGATAAATAGTCACGCCATAAACCGTTACTTTGTGGATTCCAAGGAGGTAAATGTGATTGATTGTTTTTTTTTTTGCTGACGCTTGAAATATGGGTGCTGAGTGAAAATTGCAGTAAATTACGAGTTGTTTTCTCTATGTTGTCGTTGTGACGGTTTTTAAATGGCACCTGCGTTACAGGGTCTTCGTCAGCCCGCAGTGTAGAACGTTCCTTATGACAGCTCGTGGGTGGGTGTGGTCGACCGACCAGTCTAGTAAGTTTAACATCAAACAATATTATATATTATGTTTGTATTACCGATAAATAATTCGATTAATCCAGCACAATAGTTGCTAAGAACAAGGTTCATGTCACAATGGACAAACTCTTGCGCAAAAGCCTTTGCAATTCAGCTCATCTGGTAAATATTTATGTTCGTAAATACTTCAAAAAGTATGCCCCATCTTTTGTTACCTCTAAAAACCGCACATACCGGCATTGGAATTAAACCCTTAAACCCCTGAATTATACGTTTACGCGCGCTAATGAAACCATTGGTACTCAAGTCAGACGCACAGCCAACGCTTAACGAAAATATCCAAGTAAAAATAGGTAATTTAATTCAAGCGGTTACACAAAATGGCCCAAAAATGCCAGAGCAAATCTAACAAGCGAAACACAGGTTTACAATATGCACAAAAACTGCACAGCAAATGTCCCGAACACGGTTCTAACACGGTCCAGAGCATGTCCCGGGTTTTTGTTGACATGTCCAAACTTGTCTACTTATGCACGAATCCGAAATGACGGGCCGATGCTGCGATTCTCGAAACGGGAGCGGAAAGAAAATCGATTTATTTCGGATAAAAATTGGACCGAATTTTTATTAGTATTTGTGAAGAGAATTTAAAGCCGTTCGAACTGAATGAATTGGTCGAAGAATGGTTCAGCCGCCATGCTTAAAAAGTTTTCGATTAATTTCCAGAAACACTTTCAAGCGTTTTGTAAAATGTTCCTGGTAATACTCGTGAGTTCTGGTATTTGATGGGCTCTTTAGGCATTAATCTACGAATTGGAATTCCAACATTCATCAAAACACTAATGTTGTTTCTCTCGCAAGACGTAGACGAATGTTTAGAGTGCTTAAGAGTTATAAGTTATTTTTGAAGAAAGCAACATGAACTTTCATCACTCTTCACACTAAAACATTAAAACAAAATAACGTCCATTATGAATAATACATTTCAGCACAACACAATATATTTTGTAAATAATAAAACCGCTCTTACTTCAATTCCGATTGACTTTTCATTAAGCTCAAAATGAATTTTCCATACAACGAAGTCAACGCAATAAAACGCCTCACTGAGATCCAAATATCGAGTAACACAACAAATGGGTGCCTTTAAATCGAATTAATACAATTCGACTGTCGGACACGGGCGCAGTATACAAACTCTGGATACTCCCAAACTTTGTATAATGTGATTCTCTTAAATGTCCTTTTTGCGACTTCCATTTGACAATGCCTGTATTAATGTCCTAAAGTTCTGATGTTTGGAGATTTTTGTATTATTTGTTTTTAGTCTTTCGTGTTGTGTTAGGCTTCCTGTACACTTTCCTTACTGCATCTGTGGTAGTGTTTTCGCAATCAGATCGACTGCTACCTGAATTTGTGTTTTTTTTTTTGTTATTTTTGGAGCGAACTTCTTGCAGAAATCTTCACGTAACGAAAAAGCGTTATATGTCGCCTCCATGGCACTTTTTATTATATAATAGAAAGAAGCAGAGAGAGAGATAGTTTACATGGTTTTCGAGGGTACTGAAGTCGATAGTGAGATCAAAACGAAAATCCAAAATGGCGGCTGCGTAAATGTCAAAATGACGAAACATTTTAAAATATAAAGATTTTTATTTTGAACTTCGTTCTGTTGGGTATCCCCGATTCCACTTTTTTATGTGTATTAATTTTTCTGCTTCTTACATGTCTTTTATACGTAACTAGCTTCTGCCCGCGACTTCGTCCGCGTAAATTTTTTTTGTTTCCCCGACCCACCCCGTCGCAACGTGTCGCCGGCCTGCGCTATTACTTCGTTTTCGCTTGGCGAAAACTTCAGACTTTTTTCTTTTTGCTCAACTCCTAAGGGTCCTAGCGTCAAGTTTAATAGAATATAGCCTTCCTCAAGAACTGGGCTATCAAACGCAAAAACATTTTTATATATGCGACCAATACTTCCAGAGATTTAGAGCTTTCAAACCGTGTTTCAAACAAACAAACTCTTCAGCTTTATTATTAGTATTATTTTAAAACTATGATATCTCCTAAGATATACATTGAAATCAAATGATGTCAGAGGCAATTTTGTTCAAAATTAAATACATGTGATGAATAACGTATTTATTTGGATAAGGATTAATACCATGTTTATAAAAACACCTTCGCAAATAATCCATTATTTTAGAACAAATTTGGTTAGCATAAAAGAGGTTATTGTGAGCTAACCTTAAAAGATAGACATATGCTGTCGCGGACTTTTTTTTAAAGCTTTTAAAGGGGAACAATTCTATCATATATGATTTTTGCGAAACTTTAACCGTTTACGCAGCGCACGCAGCGGAAGCTCTCAATAGGAAAAAAATCCCCCGATTTTGAATCATTCTTCATTGGTGCTCCGCTCCTATTGGTTTTAGCGTGATGATATATAGCCTATAGCCTTCCTCGATGAATGGGCTATCTAACGCTGAAAGAGTTTTTCAAATCGGACCAGTACTTCCTGAGATTAGCGCGTTCAAACAAACAAACAAACAAACAAACTCTTCAGCTTTATAATATTAGTATAGATTCCAGACGGCCTAGACAAAGCGATATTCTATGATATATGATATCAGCGATGACAAGCGTGGAAATCTCACAAATAACATGGGGATGACATAAACTATCGAAATGTCAATTCTATTAAAGTCGTTGTAGAAATATGAAACGCTTTGAAAGCGATTGCCACTGGTCTAGTCTTCTGTACCTAACCGCAAATCTTAGCTTAGCAACGTTTGACGTATTTACACTAATTCATTACTCACGCAAGTTATAACTAAAACAAACATTTTAGTCGTGTTCCTAAATAATAACGACAATAACATTTACGCATTCACTCCGACGAACGTCTTCTGAATAAAACCTACAATAGATAAAAGTCTTTCACCACAATTAAAAATATTAATAACTGGCAACAAATAAAAAACAACAGTGGCTACAGATAAAAAAAAACAGTCAAATGCGATTCGGACTCGCGCACCGAGGGTTCCGTACAAATTTGTAGATATGTAAATATGTTATCACGGGAAAAAAATTGTTTTTGTAATATAACTATAAATTTACGATTTTCGGATTTTTTTCCTTTTTTTGCTACATGACATTGCTTCTTGCCAAATTTCATGATTCTAGGTCAACGGGAAGTACCCTTTAAGTTTTGATTCCGGAACATAAACGCCCGTATCTTTTGATTGCGTCGTCTTAGCGGTTTGATTTTTCACTGCTTCAAGGGATTGGATTATTTGATATTAATTTCGACTTCATAACTCCACGCGTTCCTGAGAAAAAGGGTCTTGACCGACGTGCAGACAGACGGTCAACGAAGTAATATCATAAGGAACCCTAAAAATCAAAAATAAATGATTCCCTCTGATTGCGTATCGCGCCATCTTAAAACCGTTCATTAACTGGTAACTAATAACCGAGAGAATGACTGATGTTCCGGTAACCACACTCTCGGCTTTCAAAAGACATGTCCTGCGTTTTAATATACAGGGGTTATTTAAAGCACGTGTCTTTGATGGATCGAATTTATAAGTTAGTATTCTTCGCACTGGGCCCACGTGGTGGATTATGGCTCACTCCCTCTCACCTAGAGGAGGCCTGTATCCCAGCGTTGGAAAATTATAGGATATTATAGGTTGGATATTTACATACATAATCATGTATATGTACCTATTCTTTAAGCTACGGTTTCATAAGACTGTGGTGGTCGCCGTATCGTTGAATGATGTCACTGAAACGAAACTAAATGTTATTTATGAAAGTTGGTGTGTAGAGCGTTTTTTGACACCGTATAGTCAAATCCAGGTGCAATCATTTTTATGACAGCCATCACTGCAGCCGTTACGTGGCGGCCACCGCTCTTATAGGAAACAGTAGCTTTATTGAGGTGTGTTTCAAGCTAGTAGGAAATATATACAAAGTGGAGATGACAATATAACAATAAATGAAAACACTAACAATACTAATTCATAAAATAAAATAAAATATTAAAATGAAAATAAAAAAATTAAAAATAATATAATTCGTGAAAAATTGAAATAAAATGAACCACTGGTCGCTTGTTTTCTCTAGCTCGTCTCTGCATCTTCTACGGGGTCTACCGCAACGCCTTCTGGCTGTCTCAGGGCTCCACACAGTAGTTATTTTGGCCAGACGTGGCCAGCTCAGTCCCACTTCAACATTGCGGCATTCTAAGCGACACAAAATACAGACTCTAGCCTTGATTAATCTATACCTTAGTCCGCATTATCCATCTGTCATGGTCGCCCTACATCAGTCGTCTCATTATAATAATTTCACACGTCCTGCTTGCGCGGGAGTGGTGATAGTAAAATAGTAATTATGATGAAAGCTGGGAGTAATCGGATAGCTGTGTTTTTGTTTGTTCTAGGTGTTAAGTAGTTAAGTGGTTGTCAGTTTTTATTGATAGGATATTTTTACTAAGTGGATATAAGAGAAGCTCGTGACTAAGTAATAAAGCCGCACGGGTCGATAGGTTAAGCTACGCTTGCCGAGGTCAGTCCGTGGATGGGTGACTCTCATTACAATCCGAGCCTCCTGCGTGCCTCAGAAAGCACGTTAAGCCTTTGGTCCCGGCTGGAATTCATAGATCTTTGACAACCGTTACGGGTAATCAGAAGCCCGAAAGTCTGACAACCAGTTTAACCGAATGAGGACTGGTTGTCAGAATTTCGGTTTTCTGAAATCGACCCCAACATTTGGAATAAGGATTTATGAGAGCATAGGTACCTACCACAATTTTTTGTATGAAGTGAATTAGTTGATACGCGTCCGTTAAATAAGGATCATCGAAAAGTTTAGCTTTGTAACCAATGATATTATAAGTGTAGAAAGGTGTTTGTAACACTAACACAGTATTAAAGTTAAGTTTGGCTGGTAGAAAATGCCTCATTTTATTAAAACTACCTTCCTGTGCACAACAATGTACAGACGTCAGCACATCAAGCTACACGAAACTGTAAAATTTTCCCAATCAACCTTGAACCTTATGCTTTAAGCGATAAAGTAGAAAATCTATTAAAGAAATTTGACAGATTGTAGTAGCTTGTTGTGCTGGCGTCTTTTCATAAATGAATAAGGTAAGTAAAGTATTAGGTTTCGATAAAATAATTAGTTTTACCGTGGCGTAATTTTGGTAAACCTAATCGATAAAGATTCCAGTCCCGGTTTTCTATAATATTAATAATTAAATTGCACTTAGCAACAATTTACCTCGTTATAAATTAAATTAACTACAACCAGCAACTATTTCAGGTTTCTATTATTATTAAATCATCAATTTACCTTATCTCTCGGTCCGTACGCAAAATACGCGCATTGACGTCTCCACGTCAATGCGCGTATTTTTTGCGGACACGAGCCCGTATTAGTATTATTATCTTCATTTTACCTTATTTTTTATCTAACAAGAGTTATTATGGTTATATTCGTATGTAAATTAATCATTTAACATAATTATAATAAGCGAATAATAGTTTAATATACAATTAATAACTTAATTTATATTCGTATTAGAAACCGCACATTATTATGATATATCTATTTGAAACGAATCACTAACTCTTAACAATGAGCTGGATCAAAGACATTTATTATGTGGGTATTATTTGGTAGGAGGCCAATAAAACCATCCGTTCTTCCCAGACGGAGGGTATTCAAGAGGGTTTCCCCAAGAAAAAAAAACTATTCAACGATCATTTCGTCTGAAGTGTCTTCAAATATGAATATTGATTGAATATCCAAACTAAAAATAAGAAAAATAAACCTTTTTTTAATAAAAATACATCCGACTTCCAAAAACAGCCATTTCAAACTGAAAAATAACTTTCGTTTCTGAAGACGGTGTCTGTCAATAGGCAAAAACAAGCACCGTATTAAAAAAGTAATTATTAGTTGTAAGACATCTTAAGTTTTTATCTTCAAATAAATGATTCGGATTCCGAAAAAGCTAAAAATCTTGTGAATCGCCCTCGTTTACAAATATTTTCAAATAATTCGCTGTCAGTAAGAGGATTATTTTCCATTATTCATTCCAGAGGTTTTCCTAACGCGAAAAGGCTTCTAGGGGTCTCATCCAGGTGACTGTATATCTACGCTCCTTCGGTGCAGCACCTTCCAGGCGTACCTACAGTAGAGCTAATTCTTTGCAAAAAGTACTAAATCAGTGTAAATAAAGATATTTACTAAATAAACCCTTATCTAGGTTTCAACAACGCAAAACTATTATAAGAAAACAATATCAATATAAAACTAGATATCTTTTTATCAATGGACATACCTAGGCATACAAATTGATAGTATACAATATAGATACGACAAAACGAGACAGCAATATAAAAACACTAGCGATAGAGCGAGAAAGAAAATAGAAGTAAAATGTAACCTCAATTTTATTGTGGCCTTTTAAGGACTGGACAGAAATGATTTTATTCTAAAAGGTTTCAATCTAATTCCATATGTAAGGTAAAGTATATAAAGTTGAAAATCAATTGGTTGATAAACAATCGTACCGTGTGCAACGCCGACGCTGATTATGACAAGTAAATTATAGTAATAAAGCGGTTTCAAATGGTTAAAATGTGTTTTAAAGGTTTAAAAGTTGGTTAAGATATTATGATGTCTTTATTATATTGATAGTGATCGGTGTGAAAGTTAACGATTACTTGCTTGTCTACAGTAATGTACAGCATGTACTTAAAAGAAAGAAAGAATATATATTTATTTAGCACAGACTAAAAGACACACAATACACTAGAAGGGCAATTCTCATAATTTTAAGAACGTTCACAGTCTAATCCGTTTCAATCTGTCAAAAACACCACTCATTTCCCTACACTTTTGACAAGTTTTTGACATTTGTTTATCGCCGAGATGTGACTGCGACTAGATTTTGAACGTTTTAAACTACGAGATTTGGCCTACTGATACATAGTTACATCAGCTGCGCCAAAAAGGCACAGTTCAGCAAAAAAGTCCAGTCCAGCAAAAATGCCAGACAACTAGTGCCTGACGCTGGTTTCCAACTGGACCTGATGTGTGAGGTGACGGATGTAAATCAGTTTTATACAGTAACGTGACGCAAGTAAAGTTGGCTGGAAAATTGAGAAGTCATGTTAATTCACACTTTAACACACACATATACATATGTAGAGACGCCAGCACATCAAGCTACCCGAAACTGTCAAATTTTCCCAATCAACTTTGGACCTTATCACTATAACCTTTGGTGTTCTAAAACAATGCATTATTTGCGAAGGTAAGGTACAAACATGATATTAATACTTATCCAAATAAATACGGTATTCATCAAAATTATTTAATTCTGATCAAAATTGCCCTTAACATCATTTGATTTCAATGAATATCTTAGCAAATATCAAAGTTTTAAAATAACTCCGCAAGGCGGCCGGTCATGAGGGACGGGTGAAACCGCAAGGCACAGTTAGTGTTAACAAAAGTCCTTTTTTCTAAATTTACAGTAAGAAAAAACTTTAATTAATAAACTGTTGACATTTTTCTTAATTAAACATAATAATCAGTCACAGTTAAATTGCTTATTAGTCTATTATGATAGATTGTAATAAATTATGAAGAACTTTAGTTTTTTTAATACAGAAAAAAAAACCTAAATAAATAATTCCTCAGTCAACGACAGGGGAGCAGAGTGACCAACTTAGCCAGACATCATAGAGATGTCAGCAATAAGGAAGGGGCCCGTAAGGGCCTAAGCCTGCCGGGGCAGCGGGATTTTGTCCGAAAGGGTTACCGCTACCCCGGAACATAAAGGGCTAAGGAAGGAATACGGGTGGGTTTTAGTCAGTAAGAGTCTGACACTCCTTTCTGCTCCACCCTGAGCGGGAGGGGTCATTTGATGATTTCCCATCCACAAAAAAAAAGCCAGGCATCATACGGACTTACAGAGGACAGTTTTAATCATCTGCCTTTATACCAATTTATTTGCGATCGTCGCATCATGTTTTTGTCTTCCATACTTCTTTATTAGTCTCGGTAGTCACACCCTTTCTAACCATATCATCATTCACTCAGTCCATCCATCGTTTCTTTGGTAGGTACGAACACTTCCTTCAACGCCCATAATTGTGGAAGCGCAATGTACCACAATTCAAACTCATAAAATTAACCAAAGTGGGTCGGCACCAAATTTAACTACTATTCAAACTAATGAATATGTTACTACAAGAAAGCGTAAACATGACGATGAAAACGAGCGCTTTATGAATGACATGCAAAAATTGTTGGATTCACATTGCAAAAACTCTGAATCTCGCAGCAATAAAACAGATGCTTCGTTAAATGTTTTGCATCTTATGATGACGGAGTTGTTAAAACAAAACTCCGAAATTAGAGATTCCATCTCCTTTGTATCTAACCAGTATGAGGATATGCGAAATAGACTGGACCAGTTAGAATCTGAAAAGAAAACGGATTGCAAGTATATTCACGAACTTGAGGAAAGAATTGACAACTTAGAGCGGATGCTGTACACCAAAAAGTTGGAAATTAAAAATATTCCTTTATCCTTAAAAGAAAGTGAGGAAGAGCTCTGTTTGATGGTATTAAATACAGCCAATGCTGTTGGCGCTCCCCTCCAAAGATCAGAAATTAAAGAGGTCTATAGTATGTGCAAAAAGGACAAAGCATCAAAAATAATTGTCGACTTAGCTAGCACTGCTACCAAAGAAACCATCATTAAGAAAGCAAGACAATTCAACTCAAATAACAAGCAGAACAAGCTCAGCTCTGTACACCTAAATATGGACGGCCCGGCTACACCCATCTACGTGTCTGATTTCTTGCCTCCTCAAGCGCAACACCTCTTCTATTTATCTAGAAAATTTGCAAAAGAACACAACTATTCCTACTGTTGGACCTCAGCTGGTAGAGTTTTTCTGCGGAAAAGTGAACCAGAAAAGCCAATAATAGTTAAATGTGAAGCGGATCTTGAAAAACTGGTACCGAATATCTGACTATATAATCTGTATTGTAATTTTTTAACTTTACTATTTAGGGTTTTGCATGTCTTACTTGCTTCTTTACATAAACTTTGTACCTACTTATACGCATTTCCACACGACTATACACACATCACACCTAACTACATTCACTCACATTTTATTAAAATGCCACTATACATTAATACACGTAAGAATCTCAATATTATCATTCTCCATATAACCTCAAAAAGGGAAACGCTCAACATACAATCACCCCGCAATCACAAACCCATGCACCAACACATAACTAAAAACAACATTCGCTGATTTATACAATATAAACAATTTAGAAAATTTAGCCCTGACGGAATTGTATAGTTGTGAACCGGAATCTTGTAAAGCTATCATAACTAAACCAAGTTCGTTTCTAAAGATTTTGCAACAAAATATTAGAAGTATTAATAAAAATTATCTCAGCCTAAATATTTTACTAAAACGACTACAAATGAGCTGTGATATTATAATTCTGTCTGAATGCTGGCTCTCATCCGTTGATAACTTACCAATTATGCCTGGCTACTCTAGTTTTTCAACTACACGAAACTATAACCAAAACGACGGTGTAGTCGTCTACATAAATAACGACATTGACTACATTATGGAAGAACCGGAGGTCTTAGAAGCAAACTGCCTACTTATTAAAATAAATAAAAATACCGCCATAATTGCCATATACAGACCGCCTAGTTTTCACACATTAGATAATTTTTTACGCACTTTACAGGTACTGTTATTAAAACTATCGGGTTTCAAAAATGTTATTTTGATGGGTGACATAAATATAAATATCAAAGATTTAAATGTAACTACATCGAGCTATCTAGACTTACTCTCTTTTTTTGGTATGATACCAGCACATTATGAACAAACTAGAGCATCCAGCTGTCTGGACCATGTGATAATTAAATCTAAGGCTGCTTCTATTACATTTATTCTCCAATCTGCAGTTACTGATCACGAGGCCACCCTTTTCTGTTTGCGCTTAAGTGGACAAAATCACAAAGCAAAATTCGTGAGCAAAATTGACTTTGAAAATATGAATAGTGATTGTAAGGATATTGACTTTAATAATGTTTACGACAATAACATAAATCCTAATGACCTCATGATTAACTTCATCCAAAGCTTGCAAAAAATCATAATAGACAACACAATAAATATTAAAATCCCTAGAAACAAAATTACCATAAAACCGTGGATAACTCCTGGCCTACTGAGATGCATAAGAACAAGAGATAGAATGCATTACAAACTAAAACACAATCCGGACAATAATATCTTAAAAATATCCTACAAAAGATATAGAAACTTTTGTAATAACATAATAAAAAAATGCAAGAGACAATATGACAGGAATATACTTGATGAGGCAGGAAGTGATAATAAAAAGCTTTGGTCCGCTATTAAAACTATTACCCATATGAAAAAGTCAAATGCACCACCGTTGGAACTTTTAAATATTAAAACATCCCCACAAGATTCAGCTAACGCCGTAAATTCCTATTTTGCAAACGTGGGCATGGAGTTGAAAAGTAAGATTCCAACCGGGCTTCCGCCACTCCCAACGAACGCGGCAAATATCAAGTCCTCTTGTAACTCTTTTGTGCTTTTGGAGACATCTGAAGAAGAAGTGGAAGGAGTCATCAGCAACCTTCGCTCGGATTGTGGAGCAGGGTGGGACAATATAACGTCAACGGTCCTTAAGAATTTAAAAAACTATATAGTCCCTCCCCTCACTTATATCCTGAATAGATGTTTAGCTGAAGGCGTTTTTCCAGAATCCCTTAAAAAATCAATTGTTATCCCTATTTTTAAGTGCGGTGGCAAGGAGGAAGTGGCAAATTATCGGCCAATTTCTTTGCTAACCTCTATTTCAAAGGTTTTTGAAAGGATTATAAATAACAGATTTGTAAAATTCTTAGAAGATAAAAACATCTTATCACCTAACCAATATGGTTTCAGAAAAGGAAAATCTACAACTGACTGTATTCATGCTTTCACTGAACATATTGTAAGTAAATTAGACAATAGGAAAAAATGCCTGACTATCTTTCTAGACCTTCAGAAAGCTTTTGATACTGTATGCCCACTTATACTAATATCCAAACTAGAACATATGGGAATAAGGAACACACAGTTAAAACTATTTCAGAACTATTTACAAGATCGATCTCAATCAGTTCGGATAGACAATGTACTGAGTGAAGAAAGTCCGATAAATATTGGAATCCCACAAGGCAGTATCTTAGGTCCCCCCCTCTTTCTTTGCTATATAAATGATCTTTGCCAGCTTAACATTAGAAACTGTCATATAATGTCTTATGCCGACGACACCACCTTAACGTTTTATGGTAACTCATGGGACGAAACTTTTGTAGCGGCCCAAGAAGGTTTCAATATTGTAACTCGTTGGCTTGCTCTCAACAAACTGACATTAAATGCCACCAAAACTAAATATATAGAGTTCACAATACATAATGTAGCAGCACATACTAATAATTTCAATATTTATGCACACACATGTGATCTTCTAACCACAAACTGTGCCATGTGCCCAATGATATCTAAAACAGAAGCAATAAAATACTTAGGCATATTAATCGATAAAAACCTATCCTTCAAACATCACATTTCACATCTGGTCCAAAAAACAAGAAAACTCGTTCATATATTTAAAAATCTTAGGCATGTAGCGAGTTGGAGACTGGTTAAAACTGTATACAAATCCCTTTGCCAATCAATCTTATCGTATGGTATTTTCATATGGGGCGGCTCGTATAAAACGAATATCCTAAACGTTGAAAGAGCTCAACGACTTCTTCTAAAAGTTGCTCTCTTCAAACCACGTTTATACGCTACAACTACACTGTATGACGAAGCAAATGTATTAACAGTCAGACAGCTTTATATACTACAAACAGTTATAAAAAAGCATTCCTCTATAGACTTTTCTACAGCTAAGCAGAAGGTTAATACTAGGCGATTTTATGAAGTCTGTGTAACAAATCCGGTAAAAACATCTTTTGCCCAGAATTTCTTCAATTTCAGAGCAAGCAGATTATACAATAAAATTAACAAAATTCTTGCAATTGTTAATTTGTCTAAGAGAGAATGTATAAAGGAACTTACACAGTGGCTTTTACAACTTGATTATGAGGAAACTGAAAAATTGCTCACAATCTTGTCATAGTCTAGCATTTTCATAAATACATACCGCCATCCCTTCACGCACATATTCGTATAGTCATCCACCTTTATACGCACACACAACTACACCATCTTACTCTCTCTCTTACACACACACAACAACACACCACACACACGGCACCGCACACCTCACACTCACACTTCACACACTCTCACTTTACGCACTCACACTTCACACACTCACACTTCACATACTAACTTACACACACGCACACCCATTTTTCTTTTTGATTTTGTTTCATTAGTACCTTTCCATGTTATTATTTTCTTTTTTGATCAGATTTTTATTTTTTACAATAGTCCTACATGTCTTACGTGCAACAATTATTTTGTGATAATTCCAATCTCGGCGAGGGGGGCCAGGAGTCCATAGCACAGGGTATCCTAGTTTGGATTCCTGACTCCCACAAGTCCTAGTACCTCCAATATTTGTAACACCTCTGTATAATTGTACTTTGTGGGAAATAAATTATTATTATTATTATTATTATTATTTCCCTACTCTTATAGCCATCGACAGTTAGAGCACAGTTTTAATATCGCATTATACTATTATTTTTAGACAAATGTTGTCTATGAAATCGTGATGACAATCGGGCGATATTACATGCCCACTTTAACAGCTGGATCTAATTTGAATAATTAATTAGTGTGTGGGTTTCGAAATCACCTTGTTTATCAGTCTTCGGTACTATTAGCTTGTTAAAAGACATTTATTTAGTTGGATTATTGGTTAGGGCTACCGATTTATTCATCATTATTCATCTGTGCTGCTGGAGAGTTGAGTCACTTGAGAAGTGGTGAAGGGCGGACGTTTTGGCATCTTATATAATGTTAACGTTCAAACGGTGTTGATTCTCAGTCTAATTTGAATAAATGACTTTTGATTTTGATCTTATCAATCTGTTAAGTTTCTATCTCTTCTCCTACTGCCCGGTAAAGTCAGATTCTGCACTGCAGATATCACAAATTATGGCAATTTTAAATACTTGATTCCAGGTTTTTCTAAGCAAGTGGTTTGTTACCTATGTTTGAAAAATGTCTCATCTTATAACGAACATAAAAGAAGAAGAAGATAGTAGACCGTAGAAGATAAAACACACTTATCTAGTAGAAGCCTATAAGCTTGTCTGCTGAGGTTCTGGGTTCGATCAGACTTTTTTTTTCAGCACTTACTCTTGACATTTGTCCAGTTGATACAGTTACGCTTCTGCCTAATCCTTTGGATACCCAAAGGATTAGGATTACAGGCGTTCAAAAATCTCGTTTTTCATCAACAGCTTTTTTTTTGGGGGGGAATACTTCAAAAGGCACCCGACCTCCGCGAAGGGAGGTCGGGGAGTGTAAGATTTTTACCTCACTAAAACCACCCCGGTGATCACAATCAGCACATAGGGGTGATCCCGGTTCCTCTTAAAAGATTAATATCGGAACCCCCCCTGTGCAACGCCTGTAAGGCACATCCCTGGGGAATTAATCCATCAACACCTATGAAAGGGAAAAAGCCGAGCCAATATCTCAGTGAAAAAAAGAAAAAAGCAGTAAATATCAATTACCATTTTACATCGAAATACACCGACCACCACCCATCGCTGTTGACAGAGTAGAAACAATCTAATTCACTATCACTTTCATCAGCAAACATACAAACACTTTTACTGCGCCTATCAAATATTCCCCGAATATATCCCATACGTCGAATCAACGCTATAAACTTACACATTTCCAAGAAATTGCCATGATAACAATATAAAAGTATGCAGTTTGTCCTTGTTTGTGTGACTAATATCAGTGTGCTAATGTTTCACCAAGGCTTTGCCATGGCGATCATGTTCGCATACAAAGTGGTATAACAATGACATTTATGTTGCATTATCCACTAATCAATGGTGCTTGCATATTAAGATGGTATATTGACGTCGGTTCGTAGCTGTCAAAGCGCGTCTGCTAAGTACTGTTCGTCAGTGGCGCAGACCAAAATAGTACATTTTGATGCAAGCATGAAACGACGATTTTCCACACTGTGAAAAATCAATTAAATTACATAAACATTATCTATTTAATTTAGTAAGAAATATTTGTATCACGTTGCAGTATAAAACTGATTTACATCCATCACGGCGTCACCTCACGCATCAGTAGGCCAATTCTCGTAATTGAAAACGTGCAAAATCTAGTCGCAGTCTCATCTCGGCGACAAACAAATGTCAAAAACTTGTCAAAATGTAGGGAAATTTGACGTATTTTTGACAGATTGAGACTGAGATCAGACTGTGAACGTTCTTAAAAATTACGAGAATTGCCCCTCAGGTCCAGTGGAAAATCAGCGTCAGGCACTAGTTGTTGTTCTTACATCGGACTTTACACTTTTTATTTGTTTTTATCTGATGTGTGTCAGAGGGACAATTCTCGTAATTTTAAGAACGTTCACATCTCAGACTCAATCTGTCAAAAAATACTTCTAATTTCCCTACATTTTGACAAGTTTTTGACATTTGTTTGTCGCCAAGACGAGACTGCGACTAGATTTTGAACGTTTTAAATTACGAGAATTGGCCTTTCTATAACACACGTCAGATGAGCTCGCGATTATTTTTCGTGTCTGACGCTGTGCAATGCGGTGCAATAAGAGCCACTTTTCGAGCTCTTGCTTGTGTTGAAAATCATTAGCATTCATTAGGCTTTATAGGCAATGGTACTTAGGTAATGATGCTTTCTTTTGGAGTTAGGTACCCAGTAATATTGTCTTGCAGCTCGATCATCTGACTATTTTATAGTCGCTTAAAACTTGTCGCCATTATCTTTGCCAAAAAAAAAAATAAATTAACAGAGCCACGTGAGTTTTTTTAGAACTAAACAAATTAATATGCCAGTACATAATTGTAAAATTGATGACCAGTGAATATTAAATATTTCCGTATAGATTGCAGGATGATAACGTTTGCCTATTGTTTTGGCATAAGTTAGTCAAGATATTCGGCGAAGGCTCTTTATAGTGTGCGGTTATTCTATGTTAAATTACATATTCATCTTTTTAATACATAATTATTAAGTATTAGGCGATGACCAATGCACCGTACACGCCTTGTCACGTGTTAGCATAGCGGTCATTGACCAACCTACATTTTCTAGCATTTATTATTTCAATAAAACTGAAATAAAGTCAGTTGGCGTACTGAATTAATATCTATCATGATCTTCAACATATTCCAATAACGAAAAACCATAGAAAGTTTATTGTTTGGGTTCCTACGGAGAAATATTGGGGAAAGGGCAATGACCGCTATTACTATGCTAAAATGCAATAACTATACTTAGTATCTTATTAAAATGTAAGTTCAGTTCAAAATCTGCAAACACGCAATCAACCCGTCAAGATCCCAACAGTTCAAATACACAGTTAAACTCTTTTGAACCGGCGATAAATCCGGTAAACTCCGAGTTATTTTAATAAACAATTAAACGGATATCTCACGTGCTTCAGCCGAAACAGGAAGACATTTCGAGTATTTCCCCAAATAAAATAATTGACGGCGGCGTTAAGTCAAGTGACTTTAAAAGCGAATAAAGTGTACATACGATACGTCTTTTAATTATATAATTACTTAATCAAAGCGATAAATAAAGGGACGGTGGAACAATTTGATGTGACGAGTGTACTTAGCGTGTTATGTATGATTTATATGTAGTTTTGTGTGCAGGGAGATGGCTTCGTATCAGAATAAAATCATAATCGATGAATATCAGAAATATCTTTTAGTTAGCTGTGCCCCACGGTTTCACCCGCATAAGTCTCGATCCCGTGCGAATATCAGGATAAAAAAGTATCTTGTGCCCTAATCAATCTAGCCATGTGCCAAATTTCGTCCAAATCTGTTCAGCCGTTTTAGCGTGAAAGCGTGACAAACAAACATACAAAAAAAAATCTCTATTAGTTTAGAATTAGATAAAACAACAAGTATTCATAATAATTTTTATTACCATTTCCGGTAAAAACTGGCAAAAGATTGATAATTTCATGCTAGCTGTTAAAAATATTGCCTAGTCATATAATTTTGTAAAACCAAACTTATAAATCACCAAACATATAAACACAAGACAATCTAGGATAAAAACAGCATACCTACTGTGTCAAACGTTCTAATACCGCACTTTAAATTTTATTGTATCGATTTAGCTTTTATTTAACAATATGTTTTAAGCTTGTGCAAAAATAAAATACCTTACCTATCTAGTTATTTTTCAACACAAAAATGGGAAAAATTGGCAACTTTTTATATGGTTGATTACGAGGCTTTTAACTACGTTGTATGCGTAAATGTTATGTTTTTTTTTTTTGTAATGTGCGTTTTATTTGTGTAAAATAAACAAATTAGACATATTTCTTCTTTTCTTTTCTTTAAAAATTATACAAATTATTCTAGATTTGATAAATTATAATTTAGTATGGAGAAAAGGGGAAAGGAAACACCTTAATGTGATCGTTCGTCATTTTAATGCGAGTTGTAAAGTTTCCGCTGAAATATGAGCAAAGTTTCATGCATCGTTCTTTAGTTCACTCATGTGGGGATTGGAAAATCGTTCCAGAAATTGCTGAAATGGTAATTGTATCATGAATTATTTGTAATGTTATTTTTTTTTCAGAAATGTGTTAGTGGGTTTTCTATTGGGAATTTCTTAGTAACAGCCCGGAGTTTGGAATTTGGCGGTGTGATACCCCCGTGCTTCTGAAAGCACGTTATGCCGTTGGCCCTGCACTTGATCTCTTTCAGGTCGTGTCGGATTGCCGTCCCATCGTACAATAAGAGTCAGGGTAGAGAGAATGCACTCGAGTGTGTCTGCGAGCACACTTGTGCACTATAATATCTCCCGCGCTGAAGGTCTCCGCTGAGATTGCCATCGCCGTGGCCGAAGTTCGGTCTGGAGGACTTTATTTTATTTATGTACTAGCTGACCCCGCAAACGTCGTTTTGCAAAAAAAAAAATAGATAATAGCCGATTCTCAGACCTACCCGATATGCACACAAAATTTCATACAAATCTGTCCAGCCGTTTCGGAGGAGTATGGTAACTAACACTGTGACACGAGAATTATATATTTATGTATGTATTTAATACTTACACTGGTTTTCAAAATTTTCCAATTTTTATGTGTACATAGAACCTTTAAAGTGTCTTATTCTGGACCAAGCATTTGTCAATAGGCAGGGTTATTTTTTTAAGCTCACTTTCAACCGTCTTTTCTGTTGATTACCCTTTACGTCAAACTTAAGATCTTTTAAGGACCGTCATCTCCTACACTTTGTTACCAAAAGCGAAGCCGATGGGAAAGCCAAGTTAAAACAAAATGTCACGCATAAAATTAATTCTATTACAAATGCTTAAATTTATATATAATGGTAATAAGTAATTAAGAAACTAATTACTCTTATTACCTAAACTAAAAGAGCTAGTGGACACTTTTTAGTGTCGCGACACTTTTTAGATAGAAAAGCGGTGCCATATAGGATGGTAAGCCGCAGTTAGATGTAGCAATTATTTAGTGACGGACAATTGTCGCAGACAGATTGACAAGACACCGCTTGATTTATACAACAACGTATAAGTAAGATATAGGACACAATATCATCGCTATATAAATGTCATATGTTTGTGATTTATTTATTTATTTATTTAATACTTCAAGCACATACATGTACAGAGGCGGACTTAATGCCATAGGCATTTTCTACCACCGAACCGCACGTTAAAAAATTTTGTTTCAGTGCGGTTAGTGGAAGTGCTCAAGTGCTGTTCGTCCAAGTGCGGTTGACATCAGTGCTCTGAGTGGAATACCTCGTCTTCATTAGAGGGAAAAAATGTTATATATATTTATTTATATTTTATTATTTATTTATATACAGTTATATTTATTTACCAGACTGGAAGCCGACCCTAACATAGTTGAGAAAAGGCTAGGGATGATGATATTTATTTACTAGTCAGTAGTTATTATTATTATTTTCACAGACTTCGTACTGCCTCAATCGATAAATAAAAGACCTAAACTTTTGTATAAATTAATTTTAAAACAAACAAAACGAATCCGTATTTAATAAAAAAAACATTTTTTGAATGAAGCATGAAGTGTTATTATTATTTTGCAATAAAGTTCAAATTGACTACATTTTATTTAGAAAACGTTTGTATGGGAAATAGAAAAGGGCTGTTTCTAGGGTTTTCCCAGGAATTATTCCATTGTTTCTCACCTTTTAAACCTTCCCTAGACCTCCACGAACATTTCAAGACCAAGATAAGATAAATCCGTTCAGCCGTTCTCGAGTTTTAGCGAGACTAACGAACAGCAATTCATTTTTATTTATATAGATTTAATTCAGTCTCACCCCCTTTTTTGTGGATGGGAAATCATCAAATGACCCCTCCCGCTCAGGGTGGAGCAGGAGGGAGTGTCAGACTCTTACTGACTAAAACCCACCCGTGTTCCTTCCTTAGCCCTTTATGTTCCGGGGCAGCGGAAACCCTTTCGGACAATCCCGCTGCCCAAAGCGCCTGTCTGGGTTCGAACCTACGACTTGAAACTCGTAAGCCGTGGCCACTGGACAACCACTGCTCCAAAAAAAATCAAACAAAAAATCCGACAATTTATTATCTTAAACATTTTCTACTGTCGTGAAGATTTTGTAATTTTTTGGCACGTATTCGCACTGCAATTATATGTATTTAAAAGGAACCAGGGTTGCAGAAACCGTATCTCAAGTGTTACGTAAATATACGAAATAAGTACCAGTACACATTCCGACACCAACATTTTACAGTTTCTCAATTAGGACATCCGTCATTAGGCAAGCCTTTAAAAATTCCTTATGACATCCGAGCCGTACGAATTAAAAAATCAACTAACAATAATAATTAGTCAACTTGTTCCTGTGAAATAATTAAATTTTGTTTAATAAATGTCTTACGCTTTATGTTAATTTTGGCTTTTAACCCGTTCGGTGTCGACGGGGGGTAGATTGGACCCCCGATGCAACGGTCCACATCCTGTCAGACACCACTTCGCAATAAGTTCTAAACGAAATGACACCTGCCTCACAATTGTCTGCACTTTTGGCGCCCAATTAAAATTTAAAGCGCGAAATGTCGAAACCGCTTAGCGGGTGATGAAAAATATAATCCTACTATATTATAATATATTATATTAATGGCGCCGCACGCACGCACGGTAGTTTGAAAAATGACGTTTGATGCTAATAATATTATAATATTACCTATAAATGCGAAAGTTTGTGAGGATGGATGGATGGATGTTTGTTACTCTTTCACGCAAAAACTACTGAACGGATTTGGATGAAAATTTACAGTAATATAGTTTATACATCAGAATAACACATAGAATACTTTTTATCCCGATATTCCCACGGGATCAAAACTTACGCGAGTGAAACCGCGGGGCGCAGCTAGTAATAGATAAACGATTATTATCGATGTACAATGCCCTTATTTAGCATGTTGATAATGGTAAACAGAATTGTTTAATTAAGTATTTTAACGGGGGCAGCGGGATTGTCCGAAAGGGTTACCGCTGCCCCGGAACATAAAGGGCTAAGGAAGGAACACGGGTGGGTTTTAGTCAGTAAGAGTCTGACACTCCCTCCTGCTCCACCCAGAGCGGGAGGGGTCATTTGATGATTTCCCATCCACAAAAAAAAAGTATTTTAACGGAAGATAGCAAAACTATCATTAATTTTTCTTAATTGACGAGCTGTGGAATAATATCGGCCCTGACTTACGACTACCCAGTCAAGCACTTTATGTATTTCATTTCATCACCACTGCTCTCAAAACGGTGAAGGAAAAGATCATGAGGAAACCGCATGCCCAAGAACCAAAAATTCGCAGACATCCATCTACCCGCACTGGACTCGCGTGGTGGATTATGGCCCACTCCCTCTCACAGAGATGAGGCCTGTTTCCCAACAGTGAAAACAGTATATAGGGTGATTGTTCTTATGACGTGGTTGCAAGGACGCCAATGACTAGACGAATATTTATTACATGCAAAGATTCTCAGATGTCTACCAGAATTAATACCACGAAATCCAGCATGGATACAAAATATCCTAGTTGTGATTCATACAGTGTGCTCAATTCAAATTGCACATTTACGACACATCCAAGTTGATTGAACTTTTGAAACGCGATATTTGGCGGGTGTTAATCTTCGGACGAACGTCACTTCCGATTGGGACGTTCGCACCGGAAGTTATAAAGACACGCCATGTCTCGAATATTGATCCATATTTTTTGGTATTATTTTTCATGGGACTTTGTAGGACTTTTTGGCTATCGGTATTACCCAGTGATTGGTTTGTAAACACTTTCAGTGCTGGGAGCCCTCTTAGCAAACATAATGTCGAACTTTGAGCTCCTCAAGTTCTGAGTTGAGATACATGATTACTGACAAATGCTCGCACTGACTGGATTGATCCACTTAAATCTATGTGGTTCTTTCAAGACCATTTCAGGCAATAATCTACATTGTCCTCACATGATCTGACCAAGGTTATGTCTGGACTATAAAAAAGATTTTGAGAGATCCTTGAGTTTGTCTCGCTATTTCTCAGAGTTAGATTGGAAATGTCGACTCCATCTGGCTTATCTTTTTTGTGATTCTGATATCCTATTTACAGTATAAACAGTTTAATTTCATTCCCTTGCAATATTATGCGGTATGGCATATGAGCTCTATAAAAAGTGGTGACGAAAGTGTTAAGGTAGTAGTTGCAAGTTGGCATAACCCTACTATACCGAACGTGTAACACCGAAATTCGTCGTATGTCGAGAGTTTACGACGTCGGGGATTGGGTAATGCGTCTCAAGTGCAGTTGGACAGGACATTTAGTTGGACGTGGAGATGGCCGATGGAGTAAAGATGTGACCGAATTGTGGACAAGCTTAGGCCAAAGAAACGCGCGTTCCAAAAGCGCGTTGGGTTGATGATATCGTCAAAGCGGGAAACACCTGGATAATGGACGCACAGAACTGGGAAGTGTGGCAGAAAAAAGAGGAAGCCTATAACCAGCAGTGGGTGAGTCCAGGCTGAAATGCTGATGATTATGATGATGTTGAGTTGGCCCGAGGATCGAACCAAGTACCCCGCGTGGACCCGAGTCATTATGTACAAAATGCAAGTGTAATAATATAGTACCTAACTACATCACGTGTTCAAATGATCTCATTAAAATAGGTACATTTCTGCAGTTCACGAATTATTACAATATAAGCTATAATTTACAGGGAAATATTAGGAATTTAAATATGTATATAAGCATGTAAATGGTTACTATGTTATATATGACTTATTAAGTTTATTAAGCAAGCTGATAACTATAATTGTGTAACTTTTAGAATATTTCTAAGGACTTCCCTAGAATTTATATATTAATTGATAATGAAATTGAATTTATATAATTTAATGTGGAATTTACGTAGCGATTACAGTTTTCCTTCTGTAGGTAATCTTGTGGTGTGAAGTAGTCACGTGTTTTATAATACTAACGATAATATTCAAGCATTTCAAGCGCTTTACTTTGAGCAATACAGGGTGAAATTGAAAACATGCGACAAATCGAAATGGGAGATTGTACTCATCATTATGAACAACTTTTACTATGGAACCAAACCTGAAATCACGAAAAAAAAACAGCTGTTCCCTACATTCATGTTCGCATAACTCGTCAAAATGTAGGGAACAGCTGATATTTTTTCTCGATTGCAGCTTTAGTCCCTTAGTAAAAATTGTTCGTAATGATGAGTACAATCTCCCATTTCGGTTTGTCGCATGTTTTCAATTTATTTCACCACGTATATTTCATCACCACTGCCCTCAAAAACGGTAAAGGAAAAATCGTGAGAAACCGGCATGTGCTAGAACCAAAAATTCGAAGCCAACCGGGACTGGGCACGCGTGGTAGATTACAGCCCACTCCCTCTCGAAGAGAGGAAGCCTGTTTTCCAGCAGTGGGAACATTATAGCTTGATTATGCTAACGGTACTATATTCGTTTCTAATCCGTACGAACAGAAGTTTTGATAAAGTGACTATATGCTGACCGCTTAAGAGCCTACACTACCTCAGCTAAAATTCACTCTTTATCTCGCTCGCACGATACTGCTCGCGGACTGCTTGAGAGCGAAACAGAGTGCGGTGCAAGGCGGCAGGCAGCGCCAATAGTTTAGGTATTTGCTTTTTACGGTGAAAATAATGGTAATTAAAAAAAAGTAAATAACATAAGACCTGCTTTATAGTTAGTTCGGTTAGTATACAAAGTTTCATGATCTAATTTGAAGTATTTTTTGAATACGAGCGGTTTATTGTTCGGTTTGGAGGTAACTTTTGAATTTTTTTCTATCGAGAAAATTTTATGGAATCGTGTTTTCGTCTAACATAAGACCTAACATTAATCCTCAACTTTACCATATATTTATTTCAAAATTAATGCTGCAGTATTTTTGACATAACGGAGGATCATGCTAAGCCATTTGAGGTAGTATAGGCCCTTAACTGACTTAGGCGTTGCCTGAGGTAGCTGCGCGGTGCGGGAGGGGTGATAGTTGTTACAAGTTGACGAATCACTGAGCCCTCGCATCACGTCACCACACCCCTCCCATACCGCGCTGCTGGTAACGTACTCACTGGCACATTGCATTGTCGTACGGATGTGGATATGTATGAATCTATAAGTTAACAAAACAATAAGTCCACTTGGATAATATGTGATTTCAAAGCACAAAGATGTCAAAAGTGCAGACACCATAACTTCCTCGTTACCAATGTCCTCAGCATACAAAATGACACCGGATGCGTTGTGTGAACTTTCCAAATGGCAATTTTAAACTTACACTTCAGAAAACCATCCACAATACGACTTTCACCCTTATTTTTAAGAATATAAGGTTTATTTATTTTAAAAATTGTGTGTCGAAGTAGTGATTTATGTTTTGTTTTGTAACTTTTTCATGTAAAGGAAGCAGTGAGTATACATTGATGACATAATAGTTTCGAGACGTGTCCCACATTGTCAATGGCTCCATTTCGGTACATGTAATAGATCCGAACGACTCTAGCATAGTTATAAGCCAGTTAAGACTATGGACAAAGTGCCAAAGTCTGCAAAATATTTTTTAAGAGTCGGCATGGTTCAAGAATATAGGATAATGCATTATTTATGGTAAGCATTCTTTTATGCATTGACGGAAGGCGAAAATTTGTAGCTGGCAACATCTGCTTCATGCATTTTGATGATCTTATCTTCATGCTCATCATCAGCATGTGGGTATAATTTTGAAAAGAAAAAAATATTTTATGTAAAAAAAAAACTTAAACGTAATCAGCCTATAATGTTCCCTGGACACTGGCCTCCTCTTGGTGAGAGGGAGTGGGCCGTAATCCACCACGCGTTCCCAGTGCGGGTTGGTTGGTGTCACATGTTTTCGAATTTTTAGTTCTAGGAGATGCCGGTTTCTTCACGATATCTTCCTTCACCTTTTCTTTTTTTAAGTTACCAAAAGGACCAGCCGTCTGGCGCCAGGAAATAAAACTGTCATAACTTTAGGGAGGGCATTCCCTATGCACAGTGCACCGAGGCAATTAGGACATGGACGTGACGTGGTGACGATGCTCTTGCGCACGTGATGTAGGATCTTAAGGACATTATATACAACGCCAGTAATATTGTAAAAACTTGATATAAAAGAGTGACCATGGAGATTTTGCCCGGTTTTTTTTTCTCCATAGGGAACTACGCTTTGGAACACGTTCAACCTTCTACTAACAGATTTTTTTTATATATTAAAAATATTTATATTTAACTAGCTGAACCCGCAAACGTCGTTTTGCAAAAAAAAATAGAGGTATGAAAAATAGATGTTGGCCAATTCTACACAATATAATGTTGAGGCTGGCCCGCACCCAGCGCACCAGGGAGGCACATGTTTTTCGCATCGTGTAGAAGCAATCGACACGAGCTTCAGCAAACATCCCTGAAGCGCTACAGAAGCGTGGTGTACTTATTGTATTTTTGTAAATTGGGCTAGCTCATGGCCTCAATCTCGCCTTATTCTATAAGGAGATGGATATGATCGCCGATGGAAGGAGCAAGCCGACAAGATGCCTGTACACTCTTGCTTTAAAGGCTGACGGGTTCAGAGATATTTATCAATTTTATTATTTACAGGGGAACTTTACCAGCCCACGCGAAGACAAGGTTTTGCTTGTTCTTCAAAAAGTGTAAAATAATGTACCTAATGTATTTACAACAATCCATGATGGATTTTATCTACCCCTGCACCTACATCATGTTTCCAGGTACAGTTAGCAGGGTAAATCCAAAGTTATTTAAATAATGATAAGGTATATTATAGGTAATCCCCACTAAAAACTTTCATATCCTCTATACCTACCTGTTCTGGAATAATCCGGCCAAAATACCAAATAAGGCTTTATTCGGGAATTTTCCTTAAGACTTAAAATAACGTTGCAAATTAGCAATTGCTTTTATGGGCTTCGGGAGATTAGAATTATGCATTTCCTATTTCCTGCCAGTACTTTCCTATTGGATAACAATAATCTAATTATGAAGTATTAGTGTTATCTTAGATTACCTAAAGTACAGTGACTACAATACAAATATAATTATTTTATATGATGTTTATGAACATGTGACGTGTGGAAGCGTTCGCCGCACGTTCGGTCATTTCCGCCAAGTTTCGGTGACATTCGAGGGTCCACGATTTACTTTGTTGCGGGACTATCTTATTATTACATTTCTTTATGTAAGGACTGATTTTTCAATCGCCAGATAACTTTTATCTGAAGAATTAAAATGGTGGTTGGACATAACTTCTATTCTATTTATTCCTCATATAAAACTTATTTATCGTTTGAAAAATCAGCCCTCAGGTAGATTAATTCTGATGGTAAGCTTGTGAATATGGACTACTGTGGATTAAGTTCTGGCAAAGAATGAGCGCAAGGCTACGAAAACAAGTGAACTTTAGAGTTTCTTCTTTTCAAAACAAATAATGGCAATATGTAATGCATGTGTAATGTGCAGTGGTCGGAGTAGGTAGAGCTGTTTTTGCTACTTGCGACATGCGGACATAACATGGATATGCCAAATATTTTCCGGAATCCCGGGAATTCTCGGAATTAAAAAAACATTGTTTAAGTAGTTTTTATAGGAGTAGGTAGAGGTATTTTTGTTATTTGCTACATGTATTTTTTGTTGTTTGCTGCAAGTATTTCCGAAAATCCCGGGAATTCTCGAAATTAAAAAAAAAAACAACTATTTAAGTAGTTTATTTTGTCAGTGCTTAATTGGAACGTTATATTTAAATGGTAATCCACTTTTATTTCAAAATCCCAGGATTTCAGAGGCATATCCATGTTAACATCAATGTTTGCGGTCATTCGCCCCAAACAGCTCTACCTACTCCGACCACTGGTGATGTGTGTTAGATAAACCTTTATCAATCACAATATTTATAATCAGCATATAATGTTCCCACTGCTGGGACCCAGGCTTCCTCTCGATGGGAGAGAATCAACCACAATTAATAAAGGTAAATTATTATGTTTTAACTAAAAATCGAACTATCCTAGATAATTTAATTTTATAACAACTCATTGTCTCTAAACAAACTTTTAAAACTGAAAACACGACCAGCTGCACACATATATTATTCACAAATATTAAAACAAAATTACTAAAAATCTAAATTCATCGACACACTCGACGTCCAAAATGAATTTTATCGCTCGAATTTTAATGTCCATACTGTTCCATTTGTCCTAAAAAGTCGTCAAACGGGACCCATCCTACAGCTGTTTGAAAAATCGTAATTCGGCGATGGTCCTGCATTTCTAATTTATTTTTAACTTGATGTCAATGCCCTCTTTTAGACGGAAGTGTCTGCACGGAAACCGGGAAGTACTCAATGTGCATTTTTTTAATAGCTATTTCGATTCGCAGGATATTACGTTTTTCTTCGAGTACATTGACACCGATTAAGTTTTATGACTTAGCGCCGTAGTGACGTCGAGTCTTTGACGATTTTTTTTTGGTCCTTAGAGGCTTTAACCATGAATAAGATCCAGTACTATTGGGAATTTTATATTAATTAAGAGGTAATTGTAGCGGTACATGACTTTGCCCAAGCAGGTAAGTGCAAGATCGATTAGTAAGTATGAGCCAAATAACTTCAGCACACATTTATAAAAATATTGCCCTACCCTACTCGTTACGATACACTACGATACGTAGTTTTTCGCAAAATTCACTTTTATGGTTTCGAATTTAGAGGTCAAATTCGCATATTTTAGTAAAATCTCTCTACATAAAAATCTTTCATAAACGAAAACATATAGATCGTGCAATCCACTAAGACGCGCCCCACTCTTTTTCCTAATGCTTACAACACAAGTGTGCAACATTCCGCTAGTGTTTTAGTTTTGTTGATACACACTAATTATTATTAGTGGGTAATTAGTGTGTATCGAAAAAACTAAAATACTAGTGGATTTAACTAGCGATCCGGAAGAAGGGTAGGGCGCGTCTTCGTGGATTGCACTATACACCCGGACCCAACATCAGTAGACATATTTATACTGCACATAAATCGGTCCTTGGATCTATAGTGCAATCCATCAAATAATCACAATTAAAATTTAAATCAAGTAATTACTATCAAGACCATCTCAAGCTCAGACCAGCATGACAACACACCACTCAATTCCTTTATCATTATCATAAATCTATTTTTTTTTCCTTCCAAAGAATGAAGCAAATCACGAAGCATAAATAATATCCCTGTTACTGAACTAAGATAAATGTGGCCATGGCTAGAGCAGGTTCACAACGGTTCAGTAAGGTCGGGAACGAACTCACGACCTACGCGGAAGACAACACCTGAGGTACATGAGTCTTTATTTTCTCAGCTCTGGTATTAAAAGGAGGAAAATTATGACGAGGTGGTTGGTAGGAATTTTAAGAAACACTTCTTCCAATTAAATAAAACTGCTAAACTTATGTAGATATCCCACTGCTGGGTAAATATCTCTAAAATAATCAATACAACTCTTAAGTTTGTTAATCCTGTTGATTTATATTTAATTAAATAGTCATTAAATTGGGATATATGATCTTAGAAGTTTGTGTTGGTATTGTAATAATTATACAAGTATGTATTTACGGTATATAAATACATACTTGTACGGTCGCAAATTATATTTTGTTCAAAATACTAGTAACTACAAATTTACGGTTTTCGAATTTTTCCCTTTACTTGTGCTACATGACCTTGCTTCTTGCCAAATTTCATGATTATAAGTCAACAGGAAGTACCCTATAAATATTAATTCCCTTGACAGTGACGAAATATACGTTTTTTGCGGCATAAACGGCCTATTTTTTCACGTTAACTTAGAAGTTTGGTTTTTTCACAGCTTCAAGGGACCGCAGACTTGATTATATGGTTTTAATTTCAAATCGATACCTCCACGCGCTCTCGAGATAAAGGGTCTTGACAGACAGACGGACGGACGGACAACAAAGTGATCCTATAAGGGTTCCGTTTTTTCCTCTTGAGGTACGGAACTCTAAAAACAACATGCTTTTTCAGTATGCTTGAATAGATTGTTAATTGTATCTACTCAGGAATTACGAAATAGTAATTCAACCTCAAACTATAATCTATGTATAAATAGGAAATTCAGTAACTAAAGCTCAGCACAATCAAAGGCCACCATTTAGCAATCTGGATCACGACTGTTATCACATGTCGTGATGAATAAATCATCTGTATTAACCAGATTGTGAATGAGGGTCTGTGTGGGATGCGCGGGCGCCGGTGACGTCACCCACCCACCAACCAATACCAACCTTACTACCTTATAAGCAGATTTCATTTTCAAATTGCCTTTCAAAGTCCTAATAATCAAATATCGATTCTACACGATTATAATCTTTAAGCTGATCGATTAAGATTTATAATCGTATGGTGAATCGATGTGTATTTTAAGTGATTTAGTTTCAATGTCTAAACATGGTATTAATGAACGATTAAAAACAAGTCTGATTGGCGCGAGGCGATTATGAATTGTTTTTATCGATCAAATTGATATCACAGGTGTTCGGAATATGTTAATAAATCATAAAATCGTTTTATAGAGTTAACAACTTCATTCTTAGTTCTCTATGGTCGTTGTGTAAATAGAGTAAGGATGTGAATGTAGGATTCCCTTTAGTGGATATTAACGACATCTAGTTTGGAATTGTCAACTAATTAGAGTAATTAGGACTGGTTAGTTTATAAATGCAATATTTATTAGAATTGTATCTTAAATATCCTCCAAGATTGATATCAAGGAGTTATTTAGCCATACGCATGCCACGACAAATATCAGCTGTATGCCTTAGAAGGGTAACGGTAAAGGTTTGGCACACTGAACGATATACTATAATTACTAATCTACCCGGTTACGTGTTTATAATTATAATTCTCTAGCGGACCCGACAGAGGTTGTGCTGTCTAATAAAAATCCCATAGAAAAAAAAATCACTTAATTTTGCGCGCAACTTTTTAATTTTTTCTGTACCCTAAAAACTTTATTCAGAACATTAGAAATCTTTAAACAAAAAAAAAAAAAACAAATCGGTCGTGCCGTTCTCACGTGATGCACTTACCAATGAAGAGTATTAATAGATTTATTTATTAGATTTTTTTTAAATAGATTTATTGTTTTAGTGACAGGTCCCTGTTCCCTACAAAATATTACACTATCAACCAACATCAAAACATACTATGTAAAACAACATTCTAACAAAAAATCTAATTCTATTTGTGAGACTTTTTAAGATCACTAGCATTAATAGTGTTAGCTAAATGTTTATTCAAGGCGTATTGTGTTCGCCAATAATGTGAATGTGTGGGGTCAAACGCATGACCTCTCCATCACCAGTCCGCAATGTCCTTGTTGCTTGCACTATAACCCTTTCTTCTTACGACTCCTACGCTTATTGCCCTATCTCACTACTCACCAATGGCGGCGCAACCATGGTCGCACTGCCAAGAAATGTATGGTTGGTTGCCCATCCGATTTGACGTCTGGTGAGATATCCACTATAAAGCTGTATATATTTTGCTGGCAGGGCAACCATGGTTCCGCCACCATAGTGTCTCAGTGAGATAAGCCTTAGAAATACAGCTGCCAATCCCCAACAAAGGTACCACACGCATAAAACGTAAACAAAGCGACATCACATCGATATCTAAGTCGTAAGTCCATTCAATCGCACAAAATCACAGAGTCCGTGTGGGCGATTGACTCATGGCCCCCCAAAAAGGACATTTTCGTCTCATAGCCCCAAAAATAGTAAACAACAATTAAATCTGAGGTTTTTGTCCAAATCTCCACGATGTCACCTTTTATGGGAGCTACTGTGTTTCAAAGGACCACTTATGAATTACAATGCTTCGTATAAATGATGTTTAGATTAATTGTTAGCCGTTTTTGGAGAATACTTTCTCTTTGATACGGCAGTTAAGTACTCGTGTTGGACTGTTAATATATTGTGTTGTTAGTACTTACTGCTGTTTAGATAGTTATCTGTTCTTTGAAATGAACAGTTGGATGGATTTTGATAAATAAACTGCTGTTTTAGTGGATGTTTTTACACAGATATTCATATATGCTCAAATCAAATAGAATAGAAATGGTCTTTATTATAAAGACCAAAAATATTACAGATTAGCTGCTGCTTGCGACTTCGTCCGCGTGAGATTTCAGCCTCCCCCCATTCACCCTCTTAGGGGTGGAATTTCGAAAAACTCTCTCTTAGTGGACATCCTCCAAATTTCATGTCTCTAGGACCAGCGGTTTAGGCTGTGCGTTGATATATCAGTCAGTCAGGACTTTGAATTTTACATATTATAAATTACAATTATATTACAGATATAAATTTTGAAATTTTACAAAAGGTGACACAATGGGTGGTTTCATCGGTATAAGCGATATTTTAAAGACAACCTTTGAATTGAACTAGAGAGAAAGGAGAGACAATACTACAGGTAATCTGTGGTGTACGATTTTCATATAAACAATAAATACATACATACATAAAACATATAGTAATCTATATAAATAAATATATATAAGAAACAAATAATTTACTTAGTTTGCAAACATTGTTAATGAATTGTTAGGTCGATGTTTTCATAATACAGTTATCCATGATCTGCAAATGTGCATGCATATCATATTCAAAAACAATTCATATTGAATTAAAATTATATAGGTACTTAATATAAGTTGCTCAGCAACTTTTGAGTATTATGACTTAATTTAGAATGACGACATAACTTACTTTAGTAAAATTGGTCCTTCGGTACACACCCAATTAACACAACTATAATTTACATTAACACCTAAACTAACGTTAGCCTAAAACCATAAACCGACAAATGAATTCTGCCTAAAGCCATACAAACTGAAACTCCTAGATGACTCTGAATCAAAATTTAATCCTAGATTCTCGATTCCACTACAAACAAATAGATCTAAAGCTTTCCAATCATGTCTCTCTGGGGACGACGGGAATTATTATGATAACTCTAACAAAGAGATCGCCCACCCACGATCCATTATCCTGGCTAGGAAGTCCGGTCGGTATGGAATAATTAGCAGCCTTGCAGTTTTGTTAGTGATTTATTATAACGTACACTCCTTCGATTTTATGTTGTCCTGGTACATTTCTTGTGTTCCGATATCGTTTAAAGAATACTGAAATAGATAAGACTGGTAAAAAGTTGATGGCTCAGTTTTAATTAAAATGATAAATGATTTTATGTATTCTGAGCTTGATGTTTTATGAAAAAAAAAAATACTCGACAATTACTACATGTTTGCATCAATGGATAAATAATGAATGGTTTTATTTCTGTAAGTAGGTTTGTGCAAACACTTTTACACGTCAATCATTTTTTTAAAGTAGATTAGGTCGGCGTTTTCTATCTGAATACTCTGAGAACAAGGGCCGAAACAAACTCAGAGATCACGGTCTCTTAAAGTTCAGACATAATCTTGGTCAGATCATGTGAAGACTATGTAGATTGGTGAGGATGAAGAATGAAAGGATAAATATTATGGCAATGTGGTCTTTTCCACAATTTACCTTAATTTTGAGAAAAACTGATGATAGGTGAAAACGGAGAAAGAACTAACTGTTCAACTTTTATGAGATGCTACTCCCAAGAGCTTTCCTATTCGTGGTCGATTCTTTGCCAAAAAACGCACCGTATAGCGTCACCTACTAACTTTTATGACCACGTTCGACATTAACTACCCCCGTCCACCCCAAACATATTACAAGCATGATGATATTCCACGGCATACAGGAAAACAGGCTACCCAGACTCCCGGGAAATCTTGCCGATGCGACGCCAGAAAGACACATCTTTACATAATAATGTTTGAAATTCATGCGAGGCAAGGATATTGAAATATGGTTATGAAAATATATGGAATATGTAGAGGAGTAATAATTTTTCGCTTGCATTTTAGAAAGTCGATGGAAAATTGTCCAAGAAGCGGGGGAATTCATTTTGTTCTATATTATATTTTTAAGTCGTGATGCCCCCGTATGTATTTAGACATGATGGCCTTGTGGTGAAGTCCTTGCCTCTCATTCACATACGGTCCAGTACCAATGTGACTTTCGATTCATATGTACATTCTGAGTTACGTGGCTAAATAATGAGAGCCGCACAGGTCGATCGATCAGGTTAAGCTACACTTGCCGCGGTTGATCTGTGAATGGGTGACCATCTTTACATTCCGTGACCCCTCCGTGCCTCGGAAAGCACGTCAAGCCGTTGGTCCTGGCTGTCATTCGTGGATCTTTGACAGTCATTACGGGTAGTCAGAAACCCGAAAGTCTGACTAACCAGTCTTACCAAGGAGTATCGTATTACCCAGTAACTGGATTGTGGAGGTCAGGTAGACATGGAGCGACTCATGTAAAATATTGGTATTCAGCTGCATCCGGTTAGACTGGAAGCCGATCCCAACATAGTTGGGAAAAGGCTAGGCAGATGATGATGTACATTCTGAGTTAATCTTGGATATAACTGACATCGGAAAACCTGGACCCGTCTCGAGCAAGCGAGGAGATCAATGCTCGTCACGTGTATGAGGAAAGGTCTGTGCGATGCATTAGGACAAATAATAGACTTGTGTTATATTTTAAAAGTTACTTGCATTGCATTTACAAGCAAGTTTTCACTTTTTGCTGTGCCCTGCAGGGTCCATAATGATCCAAATTATATAGCTACCACCTAAGAACACATTATGGTAAAGCAATAAAGATATTGAGTATTGAATTTTGTATAATTGTTATAATTTTACTGACAATATTTTTCTTATTGCCAATTCCTTAGTAGGTAATTCTATTATGCACGCTATGCAACAATCTATCAAACACCTTATTCATCACAGTCGGTATTTGTTAAGTAGATATGCCTATAGTAGGCCTTAATTGGAAGAAGGTTCTATGTTTTCGTTACAATACTGACGCCTAAGAGTCTCTGTATGATTTACCACAACTTGTGAAATATAAAAGATAATTTCATGGTAAAGGTTTTTTAGTTTCGCTAAGATTAAAAGAGAAAGTCATTACTAATCTAGATTAGAACTAGACTAATCTAGGCTCGATCACCAACGGGGCTTAAACATGTTTGGCGGAATTTGGGTGAACCTCAGCCTTACCTTTCAGGCGTGATGTATGTGTTTGTGTGTTTTTTCTTGCACGGTCATATCTTGGCCTTTTGTAAAGCGTAAGTTCTCTTTTTCCTAACTTTTCAGCATTTAGATTACCATCACGATCATCTAAAAGGACCATGTAGTTAAGCTTCCCCGAAGTTAATTCAGGGATGATAATGAAAATGCGATTTTTATCTTAAACAATATACTTTTAAATCATTCTTTAGAATAAAAATCGCTTACGATAAGACGGCGGTCAGGGCTCGATATTTCCATACCTATACCATTCATAGAACATGCAAATATAATGTAATATTAGTCCGGAAACTTGACAGTGACAGCAGGGACCATATCCATCATATTCGTGTGCAGTCCGCTCAACTTCTACATAATTTTATTTTGAAACGTTGACATCAATGTATGGAGATAGATAGCTGAGCTTCTATTATTTGTATAGTCAGAAGTAACTTTCTAATGTAGGAAAATGTGTCAGAATTGGAAGAATATTGAAAATTTTGGGTCAATTTTTGGTGTATGAAGCAATTCCCATCACAGTCGCGAGTCTTCGTGTTAAATGTTTTCTTTAGCAGCACAAAGGCTCCTTCTGTTTCTTTGATGACTTGTTTTATGATTCAAGATTTAATAAAGGAGATCACGTAGCTAACTAAACGATAAACCACCTAGTTCGATGGATATTTAAGAATTCGCGATTCAGTATTCTATTTCGTAGTTTGTAACATGTTTAATTAAGTTACAATTTCACATTTCGTTATTCGCTTTGTATTTTTATGATTCGACATCCATAGCTAAATTATGATTTAATTAGCGTCAATAGTTTCTGTTATTGCAAAAATATACATTATGCGAAGAAATTAACACAAACAATATCATCAGGCTTCATCACGCGCAAAAAATTAATACATTACGCAGCAGAAAAACGTTTGTTTCGAAGCACGTCGATGGAGCGTGATCGATCAAAATGTTGGGCATTGACAAATGCGCTAACACGTCGGCACCCCACCACGGCATCCATAGCACCTTCGCCCCACTAGCCTCCGAGTTTCCCACTTTCCCGGACCGCCGTGAAGTTGGCAACATGGCGGTGGGCGGGGCGGAGGCGGAGCGGGGTGTGACGCTCACCGCGCGGCAATAGCCCGCGACCACGGTTCCATGTCACTCCGCCGCGCGCTTTCCAGCGCTCGCCTGCCATCAAAACACACGACAAAACTACCTCTCAAACCCGAGATTGCATGATCCGACACTTGAATGATCACCTCTATACCCAAGCAAACAAGTGAGCCGCACGCATAATAATAAAGCTACTGACCTTTGCACACACTATTTGTCGGTGTTCATGATTAATTCATGACTCCTGTATAGGTTTTTGCACTAAAGTGCGTATAAAACTATTACAGAAAATAAAACGAAGTATCAGCTACCCTATGGCGTGGGACTGAGGGAGATGGATTTTTTTTTGAGAAACTATAGTGGTGTACATAAGGTCGATATTATAATTGGTACGCAATTTGAGCTCGACGGAGATCGGCATGCGTTCGGAAATAAAAAGCGGCTACGTGCGACGAAAGAATCGATAGATTACAGTTTTTGCTGGTCACCTCACTAGTCCTGGCGACATTGTTCGAGGGAACGTCAATTAGGGATAATGATGAACTGTGTTTTTGAGCTTGGATGCTGCGATTGTTTGAAATTCATGCCACTTTGATAAATGATACGAGCTGTAGTTTTTCTTGAGAAATTAATTTCTCGTTTTCCATAACTAAGGTTCCATCTTATGGTCAGATTGTAAGAAAACTTGGTATAAATTATTATGACCGATACTATGATTATACTGGATTCCTGGAGGTTTTTCTATTTCAGTGAATTATCGGTATAGTTTTTATTTTTTGCTTGAACATTGATCTTGAATCTAAAGTATGTTTACGAGGAGATTACAATAATATATAACTTTATCTGGTAGGCGATTCTGCTAATTTAAAACGTTCAAAATCTAGTCGCAGTCTCATCTCGGCGACAAACAAATGTCAAAAACTTGTCAAAATGTAGGGAAATTTGAAGTATTTTTGAAAGATCGAAACTGAGATCAGACTGTGAACGTTCTTAAAAATTACGAGAATTGCCCCTCTGTTCTGTAGATCGATCGAATAGAAATAACCGAAATAGTTATCTAGCTGATTCTTAAAACCACTGCAACTTTAAAAGATATCGAAAACTTCCGTCAGCACTAATTTCCCAGTTTGCACAGCATATTATAAACCTCAAACACTCTAAATTTAACTCCCAGATGAGCGAGGAAGCAGACAATTATAAAGTTAATGCATAAACTTAGTAGTTTAAACTATATGTAACTAAGTTTAGTAAGTTACAAAGTTACCTTTCAGCGACTCTAACCTGCCCCGTGCACGTCTAAGGATCCTTTGCTTCGTAAATTGTGTAATAAATGGATTTATATTTGTGTGTTTATGTTGACGTTATTGCTATCATAAAGTCTGGGTTAGCTTCGAGGTGAGATTTTGTTGAAAGAAAGGAAATTTAGCTGTTTTTGTGGCGTGTTGAAATAATGCTGTTTATTTTGGAATACTTGAAGGGCAATTCTCGTAATTTTGAGAACGTTCAAAATCAAAATTAAAATATTTTATCTATACTAATATTATAAAGAGGAAAGATTTGTATGTATGTTTGTAACAAATTGGCACAAAAAGTACTGGAACGATTTTAAAAATTCTTTCAACATTTGAATGCTACATTATCACTGATTAATAAAGGCTTTATTTTTTTTTTCCACCCGTGCGAAGCCGGGACGGGCCGCTAGTTTCACGTAAGCCTACAAGGGCACTTGGAACCGTGCACCTAGTTGGAGAAGAACCGGCAACAAACTCCACGGTTACTATTTTAAAAATAATTGGCTTTTACAATGTTTTCAAATTACAGTAGGTATGGTACATTCAAAGTCTGATCTCAGTGTCAATCTGTCAAATACTTACCTCTAATTTCCATACATTTTTGTTGTGATAAGTTTATGACATTGATTGTCGACATTGATTGTCGCTGAGGTGAGATGGCGACTAGATTTTTAACGTTTATAATAACGGGAATTGGCTTTCCGATCATAAGTTCGGAATGAGAAGTGGCTTTTGCCATTAAATGGGAGACAATTCATTAGAATAGTTAAGTTACCTAATTTTTCTTTCTTTGTTTTACTGTTGGTCATAAATTTTCAGAATTTTTAGTACCGCAAAAATGGTATTGAAAATACAATTAGAATGATAAATTAGAATTGGTAGATATCCTTAATAATCGGTACTAATTTTTTAAACTCGAAAGTTACTCTGTCTGCATTTTACCTTTTCACGTCTACACCACTGAACGGATTTCGATAAAATTTGGCAAGGAGATAAATGGCATCCTGGGGAAAGACCCGGGATAATTTCCGACATCCACACGGGCGAAATCGCGAGCAAAAGCTAGTAGATACCTAATAATTATGTTGTAAGGCATTTTGCAGCAAAGCCAAACCTTACCACCTAAAACACTTAAAAACAGTTAATGATGTCTGAAAGGAACCAACTCAAAACCTACTGAAGTTATTAACTATTTGCAAATTAATCGAAAACATTGAATCAAACTCATTCTCTACTCATAATTTCAGGAATAGGAACGAAGATATAAGCAGAACCATCAAACGAGAGTTCAAGTTATCCCAATCAAAGTTCCCCAATTAAACTTAACTTTTGTTTATTTTACTCCAAAGTTCTTTGCTTTTGATGAATAATTATAACTTCCTTCAATAAATAAGAGAAGGCCGCTAATAATGTATTTTACGGTAAGCAGTATAAAGTGCTCGATTGTGAAGTTTTAGTAAGTTATTATGTGGGCGCTAGTGGTAGTTAATGTCAATAGTTATAAGTTTAAACTATCTGTAAATGCTTGAAGTTTTCTTATTAGGAAGGTGTTTATTTTGGGAGTTAACACACTAATCACACTAATATTATAAAGGAGAAAGTTTGCGAGTGTGTTTGTATGTTTCTTACTTCTTCACGCACAAACGGCTGGACAGTAAAGTTCATTGGGCAACGGGATTGTCCGAAAGAGTTACCGCTGCCCCGGAACACAAAGGGCTAAGGAAGGAACACGGGTGGGTTTTAGTCAGTAAGAGTCTGACACTCCCTTCTGCTCCACTCAGAGCGGGAGGGGTCATTTGATGATTTCCCATCCCCAAAAAAAAAAAAAAGAGTTCATTAAATATATTGGCAGTCACAAAGTTTCAAAATATTATATGCGTTAAAATGATCATCATTTTAACGCATATAATATTTTGAAACTTTGTCACTGCCAATGTATTAATGAACTCAACTGGACCAATGTTGATAAGATTTGGTATGAAGGTAGCTGACACCCTGGTTTAACACATAGGCTATTTTTTATACCGATATTCCCACGGAATACACACTTATGCGGGTCGCTGCTAGTTTTTGATATACTACATTTGCCGCTGGACTAAAATTGGCGTATGAAACTGAGCGTCAAAGTCACATAGAATGCAGGACTTCAAGGTATCATGAATATTCATATTCATTAAAAGTTATGCAAAATCCTGCTAATATTACAAACGTGAAAGTTTGTGAGGATGGATGGATGGATGTTTGTTACTCTTTCACGCCAAAACTACAGAACGGATTTTGATGAAACTTTGTAGTAATATAGCTTATACATCAAAATAACACATAGGATACTTTTTATCCCGATATTACCACGGGATCGAGACTTATGCGGGTGAAACTGCGGGGCGCTGCTAGTTCAACCGTAATGTCGACAGTAATTTTCGGGTGACCTCTGAAAATCAACTGTTATTATAACTATAACACTGTACTGTAACTATTGTTCTCTGGATATAGCATAGCTTATTGTCACAGTCAGTGATTATATAGATCTATTTTGTTTCTATTTGTCTTTTATTCGAATAAATTATCGTTTTGTACTTCTTCCTGTGACAAATAACCCTATTTTTCTCTTTTTCCATTTTCTATAATTTCATACGATAAGATAAAGCTACCTTTTTTTGTTTTAAAAAAACTTTTTTTTTTCTAAATGACAGATGCTGAAACGCACATATAATTATGTCTTCCTGAAAGTTAATAAGCACTTTATCTTTGAAAAATAAACTTACCTAATAGCTGGAGTATCCATAAAAGTTCTGAATTCCCCATCAAACAAATAGCTCTCTAAACTAAAACAGAAAGTTTTTTTTCTTTCTTTTCTTTTTAACGACACCAATAAAATTCTGAAGGAAGAGAAAGTTTTCTGAGAGTGAATAAGTAAGTAGCTAAATTAAAGTAGACGTTGTTTTTGTACAGACGCTAGCACATCAAGCTAAAGCTGTCAAATTTTGCCAATCAACCTTGAACTTTATGCTTTAGCGATAAAGTTGAAAATCTTTTAAAGAAAGCTTGATGTGCTGCCGTCTGTACACAACTATCTAATTCATTTAAGTTTTCCAATTACTCTTCTGTGAAATGAACTTTAAACATCAGCCATGAACTAAAACTACGCTACTATTGAGAATGAGGTCCTGGATTCGATTCTCGGGCCGGCAAAGTGTTATTGGGCGTATCCATCTGGTATTTCTTAGTATCAGCTTGGATTTAAGCCCGATTGATGGCAATAGACACCCATGATGAAGCCTCCTCGGTAGCGTAGTTCGTTACTCAACTGAACTGAGCGTTCGGCGCATCCTGGACAGCCAACACCTTATTTGACTGGCCAATTCATCCCTTGCGGTGGTAGGGCTCACGCCCGCCTTTGCCACCCCTCCCACCGGAGTCCGGCGTCAAGTAGCCTGCTGTATTTTGTCGATGCATGGGAGTTCCTTAGGCATCTTCTGAGCACGCTCGTTCCATCATTGATCATGAAAAAAATAGGCTCGCCTGTTACATGGGACTTAAAAATAACTGGTCAAATGAGGGTGTACTATAGGTACACCCCTGTCTAACCCTTCTAGGAATGTATGATGTTGTGTAATGTAATGTAGGAAGTTTAATTCCTACTTTATTATTAACAAGCTGATCCGGCGAACTTTGTACCACCTCATCTATATCTATACATATAATAAAATCGTAGGAAAGTCAAAACTGTACATTAAATATTTTTTAAAAAGAATACTTGGGGCGTGATCTACAATCGATATCGAAGCCAAAAATATAGTTTTTAAAATTTTTGTCTATTTGTCTGTCCGGGATAAACTCAAAAAGTACTGCATGGATTTACTTCAAATTTTGCATGAATATTACTAAGAGGTCAGGTCAACATATAGGCTACATATTATCACGCTATCGCCTACGGGGGAGGAGCTGTGAATCGTTATTTTTCTTACGCATTCTGTGACAGCGTGTAATCTAACGACGCATATTTAAATGTTGTTTTTGAGTAAGCCATGCTGTTATCTAGCTTTACACTATAAAAACTACGCCATTGAAGTAACTTGGGCAGAGAAATATAGTTTAATGAATGTTAGTAGTATAAAGATAATTTTAAAACAGCGTCATCTATGAGATTTCATAAAAATCAAATCAAGTTACATGTTAACATTTTTTGGAAATTAATAATTTAAATTTTATCATGTTGGCGAGGTAAGTAGTTAGTTATTCTTAAAATTCATAGATGGTGATGTGCATTTTCTTCTTTTATGTTGTATCATATAGTTCGTTTTAACAAATTCAAGTTCCAACAAAACCCTCAAAATCTTGAGCAGAGTTGAGGAAGACAATAAAAAAAAATGCGGTGTTAAGTAGCAATACTTAAAAAAGTTATGTTCATTGATGATGATCATTTCATTTCATGACACCCTCGCGAGGCTAGCGTCATTGACAGTCCCAGCCGCATGCGTCATCTGTTTGCCGTCATCTTGGTGTTTTGTGGAGTCGCGAACCCGGTAGCTTTGTGGGAGAAGTATCGCTATCATCTGTCTGAAGATTTTCTACGAGCTTTGAGGCGTGCTACTGGAGACGAAGTCGAAGTAATTGATGAACGCGTGCTGAACACCTGTCTCAGTTCACTTCAAGATGTGGTCATTTCTATCGGCGGCAATCCACTGATCGAATATGGGTTACTAGCTCCCCAATCATCACCGTATCAAGACCGTGGAAATCGGGAGTATAACGCTGAGACAAATTACGATCCGGGCGAAATGACCATCATACGAAATGACCATGTCGCTTTGTTCTCTTCAGAGCAAAAACTTTATGACAGCGTCCTTGAAAGCGTTGGGCAAAACCAGGGTAAAATGTTTTTCTTGGATGCTCCTGGTGGAACAGGAAAAAACATTTGTCACCACTGGCATACTTGCAGAGGTCAGGAGGCAAGGCAAAATTGCTATTGCTGTAGCGTCGTCGGGAATCGCTACCACACTGCTTCCGAGTGGCAAGACAGCACATGCCATGTTTAAAATTCCCATCGATTTAGAGAGCGCCGAAACGCCTGTTTGTGGTGTGTCACGTAACAGCGATAAGGGACACGTGCTCAAGGATTGCTCTCTGATCTTATGGGATGGGTGTACGATGGCCAACTGCCTTCGTTGAGGCCGTGGACAGAATCCTGCAGGACATCCGCAGGAACGAACATTTGATGGGTGGTGTCACAGTTCTGTTCAGTGGTGATTTTCGGCAAACGCTTCCCGTGGTGACGCGGGGCTCGAGGGCGGACGAGGTGAATGCTTCGTTGAAACGATCTTCGTTATGGTCACGAGTTCGTACGCTGCGCTTGACTATTAATATGAGAGCTCGGCTCGGCGGCAATGCACGTGCTCAAGAATTCTTCGATGTCCTTCTAAGTCTTGGCGAAGGCACTCTACTAGAAGAGATAGGTGGACAGGTGGTGCTTCCAGAGTCTCTCGGTAGAGTGGTATCCAGCTTAGAAGAATTAATTCGCTGTGTGTACGGGGACATCAGTCGTATACCGCACCAGCAGAATTCTTGGGTGTGTGAGCGGGCCATTTTGATGCCCAAAAATGATCAAGCTGCAGCAATTAACGAATGCATTCTCTCGGAAATTTAGGGGAATAAAGTGGTCTAAACCTCGATAAACACTGTTGTCGAGCAAAATGACGCCACACAGTATCCCGTGGAATTTCTGAGCTCCCTGTCAGCAAGTGGACTTTCAGCGCATACCATCAAGCTGAAGGTCGGTGTTCCGATTATGCTTCTTCGGAACCTATCTCCTCCGAAGTTGTGTAACCCGCCTTAGTCATCTCGCTCCACAGACACACCATTGAGGCGGAAATTCTTACGGGTTGTGGCGTCGGCGAGGCAGTATTTATACCACGCATTCTCTTCATACCTCATAATTTCCCGTTCCGGTTCAAGCGCGTACAGTTCCCCGTGAGTTTTTGCTTCGCGATGACCATCAATAAGTCGCGGGGGCAGATACTGAGGGCAGCGGGTGTCGATCTCAGGACGAGTTGCTTCTCACAAGGGCAACTGTACGTCGCTTGCTCCCGCGTCACCAGTCCTGACTCTCTTTACATTTTGGCTCCTGGCAACATAACTACCAACGTAGTTTATAGAGAAGTGTTGTAAGGTATGATACCTTTGTACGTATTTTTACTCTTTTGTGTCGTGGAATGTATTCCTGCATTATTTTCTCTATTTCCTTCAGTCACATCTTATGACTGAACTCAGCAGGATTACCATATAACTCTCTTCACTTGCTTCGCTTGCAAAAAAAACTTATATTTTAGTGCTATTTTAAAAGTTGTGTACTTATAATGCTATAGCGACACTGGCATCTTAGGTATTTTTGGTGCTGTAGAGCCTTCACGCAGACGACGTCGCGGGCAGCAGCTAGTATTCAATAAAAACGAATGTATGAGAAAATTATTATATTTATCTTTATTTTTTTTTTTTTGTGAATTTTTCCCATATTTTAATAGTTTTTCTGCTACTCGGGGCGGAGACAAATCCAACAAATCAAACATCCTCAAAATCGGTCCAGCTGTTCTTTAGTTATAAATAGTGTAACTAAACCGACTTTGTTTTATTCATATTACTAGCTGACCACGCAAACGTTGTTTTGCAAAAACAAAAATAGCTTACGACATATTCTACCAAACATACACAAAAAAAAAAACATAAAAATCGGTCAAGCCTATTCGGAGGAGTTCGATAACAAATACTGAGATAAAGTGACACGAGATTTTTATATATTAGATTGGTTGAGGGTTCAGTCATTCTCATTTAGGTATTGTACTGTATCACTGAACCCACCAACCCGCACTGGGCCCGCGTGGTAGATTACAGCCCACTCCTTCTCGAAGAGATCCCGTATCCCAACAGTGGGAATATTATAAGCTAATTATGCTACTATATCAATGTATATAAGTACAAGTTTGCCATACATGGTGACGTCACTATAATTCGGACTCTAGACATTGTGGAAATAATTCTTCTATTAGGCTGAACCCTTCTTGAAAATACTGGATGAAATGATATCTATAAAACTATAGAATTAGGAGATTATCCTAATCCTATAGTGCTATAAATATCCTATCGAGTACTAAAAGACGATGCGGTTCGATAGGAAGTTGCTAACAATTAATAATAAATTCTTTCCCTGTAATTATAAATCACTTTTATGTAAAAACAATGATAACATCGTATTCCATATTGATACAAAGGTGTCAATAGATATCGACCTGAGATACTTAGTTCACATTGTACAGAGGCTTTTTTTAAATAAAAAGCGAATCTATTATTCTACATCAAAAACTTCACCAACAATGCGAGGCATTAAAAAAAGTACAGATATAGTTAAACCAAAGCACAGAATAATTGGAATTCGCAACGCGGAACGTCTCTATCTAACGAATTTCTAATTTATTGTGCGCGATAGTACACACCCCGGCAGTAAATCGTGCGCGTACGCATCTAATCGGCGTTGGTGGCGGCATCTCGCGGCACCTTTGCGAACTAAGATGCAGAAGCTCGCCGCTCCGCACTCGTGCGATTAAACGCTATGCAATATTTCTATTTGCTTTCTATTCGCCATTATCTTGCGTAGTGCTAGGTGGTGATAACTTAGTGCGTTTTAATTGTGCAGTTAAGTGGCTGAGTAACTGTTTTCCGGACGGTAAAGAACGCTGGAGATTGCGTATCGTATCTCTGCTATTATGAATCTCGGAGATTTGGTTTTAAGGGATTTTATTTGTGGTCTTTTAACACTTTCATTCGGAAAGGTTACGTTAGAGCTTGGACACCTAAAGAGCTCTGTTCTAATAAGAGCATGAAGCACTTAAAGTGTAAATGAAGTACTTTAAGGTTGATCATCCCTTAAGTCAAGAAATTCTAAGCTATTAACCGGCACATCATAAACCAAGACAAAACTTGTATAATGTTAAATGATCTTGTAATTAAGGTCCAAGACATCTTATCTCCCAATTAGGTATGCAGTCTTACAGCTACTTAAAGAAAACACGACAAAATAAAATATAATTTCCATCATATTTACATGCATCTTTGTAAACAAGTGTCATTACAATACATAAAAGTCGTTAACTCTTACTTTTGTCATCATAATAAACGCTTTATTCGAAAATCCACTTTATTTTTATGTTCCTAGAACATTTTTTGAAGTGGGGGTTTAAAAAGCGGCGCCTACGCATATGTGAACCAGTCATAAAGATCGCTAGTATGGTCAGGCGAAACGATCAGGTATGTTGTTTAATTTGGAAACTGTTGAATGAACGGCTAACGTAGGTGAATACGGTATCGAGATAAAATGATTATTAAGTATCTATCAATTGTAATGAAAAATAAGGTTTTTTTTTATTTGGGATATGCACAAACAGTAAAATAAAAAAGGAGCATTTAAAAATTAACATTAAAAACAAAAGAAAAACAGACATAATTGAGGCGAAAAAGCCCTATATCCCTCAGCATAATGTAAAAGAATACCGAAGAAGTCACTTATTTTGATAAACAAGACTAGATTTAAAACTAACAATAAAATAAATACTGGTGACAGATTTTCACTACGGCATTACGCTTTTATTCTGACGTTTTCGTAGGGACATCACGGTTTCATTTTATCGTTTTAGTAGGAACCCTACCTTTAAACAACGTCAACATGATAACAACAACAAAATAACGTACAATATTAACCTCTGACCAACACTCAATTTATTTACAAACACAAATCATAAATTATAGAAGCTTCATCAATATAATTATCACATTAAAATAAAAACTTGAAATAAAATTCACCAAATTCGCTCACTAGTGTTGCGCACCATACGGTTATGATTTAGCATGTCGATATCGATTACTTTGTCGCGGCGCGGCGAGTCGATAAATCGCAAGACGTCGACGCACATGCGTACTAACGAACGGCGCACGAGCCTTTCATTAACCGTTTCGATTACATTTCGCTTTGTATGCGATATTAATGACTTTTATGTAAAAGTTACGATAATTGTTTGCATGGAAAAGAATTGCCTTACCTGGGCGATGGAAGATGTTTGTACTGTGTTTGTAGACTTACCTGTAAATAAAAACATTGTAAGTTAGTAAAAAAGTATAAGTTTTGATAATTCTGTTCCGTAAAGCAGTTGAGTTTAGCCTTTACAAAGTTATGCTGTTGACTAAGCTTTTAAAAGCATGATGTACAGTTTTGTTTTTCCGGACCTGAAAAACATAGTTTTAATTATCTTTAGACTGCTCTTACTCCTAATGTTTCCTTAGAATCAGTTATTTCCTACACCACAAAGCTAGCATCACGACCGAACATCGAATTTTCAAAGAATAAGTATCTACATTAATTAAAACATAACAGCACAACGCTTCAATTGTTTCCAACCTCGTGCCTTTATTTAAACTAATTTAATCGCGATAACACTTTACCTCAAACCCGAACAATTCGAAAATTCCCCGAATTTAGCAGAAAAATGCACACTATTCGCATCGCGTGCTAAGTGCGCCAGAATTGTGTTCGATCAAGTAAATTTTGGCGAGTGGCGGCGGTCGGTGCGGCGCGTTTGATGTGAGCGCTAAGTAAACGTCACGCTCGCCAGCCGTAATTGCGAATAGAGATGCGAATGTGTCGATAGATTTTAACATTAAATGAGGATGCGTGTTTACTTAGAAAGTATTTAAGCTGATAATCCAATAGACCAAAAAGAGGCAGAATGAAGGAGCTAATATATAAAAAAATAATAGTTTGTATAAACTAACTATAAATCAATTATATACCTACAGTATAGCTACGTAAGAAATCTTCGTCTCCCTGTCGAACCAAAAAAATAACTGAGTCGCACCTCACAATTTCTTTCGATACTTTTTCTCTCTTTAGCTCTTTTAAAAACAAAAAAGAATCGGACAACTCATTCATATCACTAACCCAGTCTCCTACATCAGTATTCAAAAAAGTCATTCAACCTGATGATACGCATTGAGTTTATAACTGTTGTTATCGATATAATGACAACACTACAACAGAGGTCGATAATTATGAATGGAACATTTTGTTTCCGAGTCCCGCCGTGCGCCTGCGGCGATCTCATAACTTGTCTTTTTTCACTCGGGTATACTTTCTTTTTAGGAGCGTCTTCTTGAAAGTGAGCAACAAAAAGTTGGTCAGGCGGGACCACTGTATGAGCACTGGGTTCCATAAAGTTACAATTATCAATAGACAAATGGAAAAGTAGGTATGGTTCACAAAAAAAAAATACTGCAGTTACAGCCCTGATGTTACAATGGGTGCATTTTTATGGAAATTTATTAACTACCTTTTTGCTTATGATAACGTAACTTTGATCAGATCGTCGCCAACGGCGCAAAGGGGCGAACCTCATACAAACGGTAAAAAAATAGTTTAGTATACAAAAATGCTTCATTTGTCGAGCTCTATGCCGTCACAAAAGGACGAAGCTCTAAGACTAGTAGAAAAGAAAAAAAGATTGACGGCGTATCTCAAAATCACTTCTAGCGAAATTTTACGAAAAGACGAAACTCGATGTTTGTCTTTTAGCGGCGACATCTCGCGAGTAATGCAGATAGCCATAAAATCGGGAGAAAAAGATCGTTTATTGGCTTTCCTATAAAATTTTCTCAATTGAGGTTCGCCCCTTTGCAGCGTAGGCGACAAGTTATCGAATAGACAGTCCTGATTATTGTAAAACTATTCTGTTACCATCACAGCCGTTATATTTTATCGTTTATTAGAAGTCCATTTCAACAGTGTACATACGACGACACATCAATCTAGCAGTATTTCCAGTTTGAGCTGACCTCGCATTGTCTAGGCTTTTGGTACAATGAGAAGTCAGCTTATACTGGAATTACCTACCTATAAATAAGGGAGCATGAGTAAAATTATCTCTGTTTCCAATACTTTTAATAGGCATTCTAATATCGTATAGCAACGTGTTACAGTTAGGACTAAAAAGTAGCAAGGAAAGCCCGGAACACGTCCTATGTATCATATAATGTCTATATATTTAAGTCCTTATTTGTAATGTAAAGGGATTCAAGAAAAACTGTTACTGTTTACCTCTGAAGAGCGAAGTGTATATGTCTAATTTAAAAATACTTCTGTTATGATATCTTTAGAAAAGAGCTGAGTACTGATAACAGAGTTAATTTAAAAAGTTTTATTTTACTGAATAAACTTTCTTAATCAGTATAAAAACTTACTTTCGTAATTTATATAATATAAGTTGTTTTTTTTTTTTACCATATTCTTAAATTCAATTCAGTAATGTTATTTTTTTTTATATCCCAATATTCCCCATTTGTTATGTAAAACGTTTTGAGACAATCATAGCGGATCCCAAAAAAAATACTGTTAGCCAGCCACCCTGAAACTCTTTACATAATTATGTAAATCTTTAAATATTATTTACTAAAAGTACTCAATAAACAACAATTAATATTCTTCATGGAAGTTATTTATTTCATATACATCAAAATGCTTACATACAATATTAGCTTCTGCCCGCGACTTTGTCCGCGTGAAATTTCACTCTCTTAGGGGTGAACTTTCGAAAAACCCTTTCTTAGTGGATACCTACTCTTCACAAATCAAAATCAAAAGTCATTTATTCAAACTAGGCTGAGAATCAGCACTTTTCGAACGTCAAAATTACAAAAGACAGCCCCCCCAAAACGCCCGCCCTTCACCACTTCCTAGTGCTTTCGCTGGGGAGGAAAGTGGCGCAACAAACTCCCCAGCAGCACAGCTGTCTGTTCAGTTAGAAAATATTTAATTGTATACAATAATAGGTATGCAAAGAACACACCCTCCAAATTTCATGTCTCTAGGACCAGCGGTTTAGGCTGTGCGTTGATATATCAGTTAGTCAGGACTTTGAATTTAATGTAGATATATACAACACAACTCTATATAAACTAGGTACTTAATTAAATGACTAACTATAAATATAAATACAAAAACAAAAGGACATTTATTTAAGCGTCGAAGTATACAGGGTGGTATACGTCGACGCGCAAATTGAAACCATGAATACAGCACATGATTCTAGACCCCCTAGCGTAGAAATGTTTCGTCGGTTATTAAAAAAAATCTGATGTTTCATAGAAAAGTGCAATTCCTACGCGGTCAAAATGTATGGAACAACAATTTTTTTTTAAATAACCGACACCGATGACGTCAAATTTCAACGCAGGGGGTTCCCAAAATCATGTACCTACGTACTGAATCCATGGTAACTGATTGTGCATCGATGTCCTTGACACCCTGTATTAATTAATATTCCTCATTGATTTTCCACAAAAAAAATTGGATCCTACGTCATATAACTCTGTTCCTCGGAACCCTAATCTCAAATCACCTATCATCACCGAAGGTGCTAAACACAGTTATTACTAAAATTATCACCTGTTCTTTATATCGTGTAATGATATTTTTTGTCCTGTCTAGTTTTAGAGACGGTCGTAATAGGAATGTTTGTTTAAATCTATTATGGATTCAATATGTGGTTGGTGTGGGCCAAGTGATGGGAGAAAGCGGTACTCATTTAGCAAGCGACTGATTATGTAGAAGTTTTAACACCCAGTTTCCGGAGTCCGGCGTCAAGCAGCCTGCTGTGTTTCGTCGATGCGTAGGAGTTCCAGTGCCTTAGGCATCTTCTGGGCACGGCCGTTCCATAATAGACCTCAACCATTGCTTACCCTCAGGCTTGATCGAGTTCAAGAGCGGCACATTCACAATAAAAAAAATAAAACTCATCCCAGTTCTCGATCAACACCACACCAACGTCAGGCACTAGTCTGGCATTTATCTATACTAATATTATAAAGAGGTAAAGTTTGTAAGTTTGTATGTTTGTATGTAGTGGGTAATCTCTGGAACTACTGGTTCGAATTGATAAAATCTTTTTGTGTTAGATAGTCCATTTATCAAGGAAGGCTATAGGCCTATGTATATAGCATCACGCTACGACCAAGAGTAGCGGAGTTCACGCGGACGAAGTCGCGGGCAGAAGCTAGTATTTTAATATTTATGTATTTATGTTTATGCTGGACTGTGTTTCTTTTACTAATAACATTTCTATTATTTAGTTAAACATTTCAGTAAAATCACAGTAAAATTTATTTAGCGTGTTTTGCCTTGCAGCTACATTTTTTTGTTTTTTACTGACACTAAACTGACATTTTATTCTACATATTAATTCATCGTTGTAATTTATTTTTATTAATGTTTATAGACTTGGACATTATTTCTATTTTATAAAATCAATCGAGCATGTGTAATATATTAAGCCATAATTGAATTGTAACAAAATTAATCGTATGAGCGTTTTGGATGTAAAGCTCGTAAGATCAATTGAATAAATAAATAAATATTTGTGGTACACAAAATATTTTTGTCCCTACGACAGCAGTATCTAAATCGCGCTGCCTTACACCTCACACCACACATGACAACAATTTCGTTGAATGACAAATAAGAAAAGATGATTACACAGCGAACGATCATTAATAAGTAATTGATTCGAACTATCCATCGATCCGAACTATTTGTGACGAAAGATCGATATCTCCTGCAATTATCGATTTCGTTTTATTCGTTCCGTTAATCGATACGATGAATATTTAAGTAGAGGATGTGATCTTTCAATGAATGAATGAAAAACTCGAAGGAAGGTTATTTTGGTTTAGTTTTAAAAGGGGGTTGTCATTACTTACTATGAGGCGGTAATTACTGTTGGTTATTCATTAAATTATTCACGTTGGGTAAGGAAGGTAAGTTTAATTTCGTTGATCTTATTTTTGCATACATTTTCGGCCAAGTCTTTAGCAATGCAGCTGGATACATGCAAAAGGTCGCTCCATTATACCTACTGCATCTATCTATACAAACAAATAATTTTGAATTGTCTGTTTGTGATGTCAAATAACTGCTTTTTACCAAATGTCATATTATTATGAAAGTATATACGGTACACAACGGTTACGGTAAAAAAAAAACGTTTTTATTTTTTTTTGTCTGTCTGTCTGTTCCGTCTAATCTATGAAACGGCTGGACCAATATTGACGGGACTTAACTGGCAGATAGCTGATGTTAAAAGGAGTAATTTAGGCTACTTTTATTTTATAAAAATAATTAGGGTTCCGCGCAAAAATAATTAAAACCCATGAAATTTGAAATCCTTTTGATTTCTGTCATGCACGCGAACGGAATTGCGGGCACAGCTAGTTTGCAATATAATAAAAGTATTTTCTCCTCTGAGCTGCTTAGTTAGCTTAAAATAGAAAGTGTCCGGCGGTGTCACTTTGTAACCCAATCCGTATTTACGCTGCCGTTGGTAAAATGCACGTGTTACAAAAAGTTCTATGCAAGACCACTAATAATAATAATTATTATTATTTCAGATTAAATTACAAGATCCATATGTTGTTAGTAAAAGTCTTAATCTAATGTTAGCAAAAACCACACTATATACAAAATTGGAACAACTGACACCCATATGTGCAGCCGTATCCAGTGAGCCAGCATATCATGGGGCCCGGGGCAGCGGGATTGTCCGAAAGGGTTACCGCTGCCCCGGAACATAAAGGGCTAAGGAAGGAACACGGGTGGGTTTTAGTCAGTAAGAGTCTGACACTCCCTTCTGCTCCACCCTGAGCGGGAGGGGTCATTTGATGATTTCCCATCCAAAAAAATAAAAAAAGCATATCATGGGGCCGTTCCACCTATCACACAGTACACTCAGGATGCTGTGGGTGCTAGCACGTATTCTACCGAGAATAGAAGCGCACCGTTTCCGTATAATGGCATGAAAAACACGACACACTGACCAAGACATGCCCACACGTGATTACAAGCAAAGGAGGCAATTGCTCATACTGACCACCTAGATTACATTTCAGATCGTGAGTTTATTTGAGCCTCACCCATTGCATCATAATATTGAGGCACATGCATTTAGCTTAGCTCAAAAGTTATCAGGGCACTAATTCACTATGACCACTTATTTCTATCCTAATTCTATTTTTTTAGGAATTACTCCTAAGTGTGTGCGATTACAAACATTTAAACTCACATACATAAACAGCCAGACCCGGAACAACTAGTCGTACTTAATGATTTCTTACTTCGAAATCACGCCAATTCTTTAGTTAATTACGACTTCTGCTATTTACATATTCTCTATGACACAATGAACGAAATCGCGCACAATGAACGCGAAATTGGCGTAGTTTTGAACTGTCAAAATATATGTAGTGCGTACGACTGACATTTTTGATCTCGTACAGGGGTTTCTACAAGACACGATATTGACATACCTGGTTTGTACGTGTTAAGATTACGCGGGAAATAATCATTACCATACAGAATTGGGGCCCAGAAACCGTAGTACCTAATGTGCGCTGTATTCATTTCTATCGTGAATGTCCACGTCACGGCATCACAATAACACAGGGAAGAAAAATGTATGCAAATACATATATGAAGACACTTTTAAACTTTCGTTTACGTTAAGTATAACTTTTTTTTATTTTTTATTTGAAAGAGGTTTGCTCTTGACTCTAATCTACGTCAAAGGTGACAGAGACAAAGTCGACAATGGAGTAAGCTTACCTAGAAGAAGCCTGTTCACTCTCCCTTCGAAGAGATTCGGGTTGTATGCGCGCACTTTTGTCCATACATTTTATGGACGTGAACGTCTACGACAATATCGTCGCGTCAATTTTAAAAGCACACATTCACAACCCCAGTTGCTCATCATCAGCCACACAGTCCACTGCTGGATATAGGCATCTCCCATTGCACGCCATTCAACTCGATTTTCGGCAACTCTCATCCAGCTGCTACCAGCCATCCTGCGAAGATGGTCGCTCCACCTAGCCTGAGGGTATCCTACCTTACGTTTGCCGATTCGCGGTCACCACTCAAGAACACGAACCCCAAATGCTAGTACTAATTTATTTCTTGAAAGTACGTAGTATAAGAGACGGAATGACATTGTATGCGAGTCAAATGCATCCTCTAAATATGTCTTTGTAAACAGATTTTATACAGTTTTAAGCCCATTTCTGTATAATAAATTTAATAGGAAATGAAGTATACAGGGCTACAGGTTAAGTCGACCTAGATCCTTTAAGAGGTTGTAGTTTCCATCATTCCTGATTGTTTTGACGATGAAACACCGTACCCCAAACTTAACCATTTTCTAGATATTGGACTTTGAAGTTTAAAAAAAATGTTTTTGTTTATTGACCTATTTTTTTTTTGTGTTTTGCCTCTAATTTATTTGTTTGCGATTTTTGTTGAAAATTGAAAACAAATAGCTTCACAGTCCCATAATTATGTTGAAAACGGTTAAGTTTGGGGTGGTGTGTCATAGTCAAATCAGTCAGGAATGGAGGAAACTATAACCTCTTAAAGGATCTAGTAGCCCTGTATATATACGTTAAATAATTACGATTGTATAATGATCATTCTGCAATTTTTACTTATCATATCATACAGTGAGACAGAGGATTTACTCGTCTGTAAATAAAACATGTAAGTCTTTTAAGTTAATATTAGTTTTTAATTAGTCTTCTCCATTTTTAATTTTATATTTTAAAATCATAAGCACCTTTCTAGCCTGAAACACAGGTTCTACCTAGTTCAGGCAAATGAGTAACTGTATAATTCTCTCTACAATATTTTTTCAAGTTATGTTATTGTAATTCTGCGCCATTTTTATATCATCATCATCTGCCTATCCATTTCCCAACTGTGTTGGAGTCGGCTTCCAGTCTAACCGGATGCAGCTGAATACCAGTTTTTACAAGGAGCGACCGCCAATCTGGCCTCCACAACCCAGTTACTGGGTAATACGATACCCCTTGGTAAGACTGGTTGTCAGATTTTCGGGCTTCTGACTACCCGTAACGACTGTCAAAGATCCACGAATGGCAGTTGGGACCAACGGCTTAACGTGCTTTCCGAGGCACGGAGGCGTCTCGGTATGTAAAGATGGCCACCCATCCACAGACCAACCGCGGCAAGCGTAGCTTAACTGTACTGCGCCATTTTTATAAATAAACGATATTATTATTATTTAAAAAATATACACAAATTGAAAACTCGATAATATCATTGTGTATTCAAGCTAGGTGAATCTAGCTTGAATACACAAATACCGAGCTCCGACACGCAGTACATTAGTTTACAAGCACTAGCAAAGTGTCACGAGTGTCAGAGGTGTCACGCGCGTGCAATTCCATTTTTTACGCTTGTCCCCGTGTTAAAGCTCGTAAATCGTGTCATTTTCACGTCGCCGAGAGCTTGCATTTTGACGAGGTAATAGTCGAGTATATCATCTGGTGGGGCCGTAAAAATAGAGGTTGTATATACGATACGTGAATGATGTTTTGAATATTGATCAAGGTTAGGCAAAAAAAGATGCCACTTCTAATGTTTTGCTTGGCGTGGAGAAAAGATTAATAAAGCTTTTAATTTTTTTTTTAAATTACCGGAGCATATTGGTCGGAGATGGGCAAAGGAACTGGAAAGGTGGATGTCATAGAACTAAAAAACGAAACATTTGACTTCCACCAAATCGCACTGGGCCCGCGTTGTGGATTAAGGTTCAATCCCGCTCACAGAAAGTGCATGCCCCTGTAGGTTGGGCGAATGAAAAATACTTTTTCACTTCAGTAGCTCAAACATGTAGGTTTTGCTGCCTGAAATCTGAAAGCAAAATCGCATTTTGCTCACTGAGTAAGACCAAGTAACTTTTTTTTTTTTTTTTTCATAAAGCCGCGAATATCTTATTCATCCTTGGGTTAATCAAACAATTCGAAACATTCACACTCTATCTCTTTCCCGCCATTAGAAAGAGAGAGACACAAAGACCAGCCCTTTCGAAGTTCCGATTTTGAATTCGACCTCAAAGACAAACACGTTCGGAATTCCGTACGAACTAGAGTTTTGCAAAAAGCGAATTATGTCTTTTTTTTATTTATTGAATTTTTAACTTATTGTTGTATTTAAACGAAAATAAGTATTTACTGCAAATAAAACTAATATTTAACCTGTAAATATTTATTTCTAGTTTCAATAATGTTACGTGATATTATATTTTATCTCCTAAAGTGTTCTCGCTGCTGAAGTGAAAATTTATGTGTGTTACCCGAGAGCAAAGTTTTTTGCATCTCGTGCCTTTGAATCCCTCGCCACACTCAGGATTCATAATCAGCACTCGCAGCAAAAAACGACTTTGCTCTCTTGTTGCACAAATAACTATTTCAGGCGTCAGTCAGACCTACAATAACGAAAATTGCTTTTATGATGAAATGGTGATTAAACCGTTAGTCATTGAGCAATGTTGATAACAGGGCTGCATTATCGCCTTTGGAAGCTCTATTAATTCACTCTAACTACTAATCCAGATGCGTACTCATTAATTTACATAATTTGGTTCGAAGCCGCATCCATTACTGCACTAACTAACATATGGATGAACTAAGGATACAACCATACGTGCGCGAAATAGATATATAATATAAGTAGGGTCTATAATTATTTTGATTTTAGTTCGCTGTTTACGTGGCTCCACTAGTGTACAATTAGATAAAACCTCGTAATATTTATTGTGCAATAATATATCATTAAATAATTTATAAGAGACGTTCATCCCTACCTTTGAACGTAAATCGATTGTAGTTATATTCAAAAAAGGGATTTTTAAAGGTTTTTTTTCTTGGACGGTACGTTTGCATCGTCTTGTTTAATAGTACTATATATTTTATATGTACTTAACCAGCGGGGTAATTGAGATTGCGTAACACACTAAAAGTAGGAATGGCTTCTTTCATTTTGACAGTTCAACAAAATCCATTGCGTTATTTACGTTGTTGAGCAGACAAATTTTTCGAACATATGAAACAGTGGATTAGCAATATCCTTCAAAATTATTTAGATTGTGATCGTGTGTTACGTAATTAGGGTGTGCTGTACTTGGTAACTAAAATACTGTGTTATAGGAAATTATGGAAAGTTTAAAAGCTTATTCGATTACAGTGATTTATTAGAACTGGCTCCAATATTGCGCTAAAGCATTCCAGAGAACTCTCAGATAGCGGCTTTATACCTCTCTCAAACTCGAAATCGGCTAAAAATCGAAATACCGCGATATATATAATCTCATTGCGTATCAAAACTGTTAATAATTACAACAATTACCCGAGCCGAGACGACGCAATGTCTAGATTAATTGATTTCGATTAGCGAAATATCTCGCCAGCCCGATCCGATTGTATCGAAATTAAATTAATCGATTATACGTGCGGTATCGATTTAATGCTACCGTGTTACGCTATTTTCGTCTAAATTAGATTAGTTGATAGCGATGAATTCAATTTGAAATTATGAAGAACTTCAGTTTGTGTAGGTATATAAACTTGGCTGGGCTATTGTTTGTTTTTGAAACCTGTTTTACATGTTATTATGTCCGCAGTAAATCGACGATGAGCTGGTAATTTTATTTTAATATATGAAAGAAAGAATTATGACGTTATCAAGTAAAACTATCGTCCGTAAACCGACTTTACAGACAAACAATTTTATCCTACTAATATTATAAATGCGAAAGTTTGTGAGGATGGATGTTTGTTACTCCTTCACGCAAAAACTACTGAACGGATTTTGATTAAACTTTACAGTAATATAGTTTATACATCAGAATAACACATAGGATACTTTTTATCCCGATATTCCCACGGGATCAAAACTTACGCGGGTGAAACCGCGGGGCGCAGCTAGTAAACAATAAAGCTAACAAATAAAAAAAACTACTAAATATTCGGGATTCATAGGTAATATTAATATTTAATCATCACTTCCAAATCATCTTACCAGTTTTACCTGATACCAAATCAGATAATTCATGACTTCTTTCAAGTACCGGCGTTTCATCACAAAAGAGATTTATATTAACAACCAAGTAACTAATGGAAACGCGGAGAAAAACTGCGGACTCATGTTTAATACCATATTTATATAAAAAATATCGCATGCATTACGCATAGCGTTGGTTCGAGCCCCTGCTGTGGCAGATTGTGGCTGGCGAACTATTCTGTAGCACCGATGCTGTATCGCTGCAATTTTGAAGATATTTTCTGTTTGATCCATTTTGCTTTAGATGGTGAGTTTGTAACATTGTTTGAACTTTGAAATTAGATTGCAAAAATCGTTAGCTTTAAAGTTAGTTGTTTTTCGAGTAATTTCGTTTCAGCAATTTTAATTACAAGGATAATACGAGTATAATTCAGGTCAGAACGATAGCATAAAAACAATATAGATAGGCGGCAAGCTTTTTTAAAAAAGAAGTTATATTTAATTATGCACTATCAAGGGGTATCGTATTAACCCAGTAACTGGGTTGTGGAGGTCAGATAGGCAGTCGCTCCATGTAAAATACTGGTATTCAGCTGCATCCGGTAACACTGGAAGCCGACCCCAACATAGTTGGGAAAAGGCTAGGCAGATGATGATGATGATGATGATAATTATGCACTAAGTTTCAGGAAATCGTCAAGAAAGTAATCTTATAATCGTAAGAGAGCTTATATAAAATTCCGGGACGCCTGCAATAAAGTCGCTTTGGCATAGTTTCACATATCCAGAATACGAGGGTTCTCCCCTGGTGGTCGCTAAATAGAATTCTACAAGCGTGTGCCGGCCAATAACATGAGATACGTCACAAATGACTTCCTAAAGCAGCACAACACTTGACTTGAGAACATTCGTGTTGTGGAGATAAAGGATCTGAGGATCTGTCAAGAGTTGGTCACTTGTCAGCCTGACTGCAGTTTGTGAGGAAGCGAATACTGATAATAATGATTTAGAAACAAACTTACACTTATACACGAAGGATACGAAGGTAGACCAGAAGCTGTATTTTTAAATTTCACCCTCCCCCCACTGACCCTCTTAGGGGTGGATTTTCAAAAAACCCTATCTTAGTGGATAACTAAGATAGGGTTTTTTGAAAATCTTTTTTTGAAAATGGTTTTTTCCTACTCTTCACAAAGAACATACCCTCAAAATTTCATATCTCTAGGACCAGATATTATTAAGGTTGCTGAGTAAATGCTGATACAGAGACTCGAATTACAGAACCATCTACACCTAGTGGTAGAGAGGGATTATTTATAAAAAATAATAAACTCTCATCTTTAGTGGAAGTAGATTTTATATTCATCTACCGCAGAATATGAAAAGTTGAAATAAATAATGATGCAAATTATACACGAAAGTTAATAACCTACTATAATTATCATAAAACACTATCAAACATACCAATAACAAATAAACAGAGGTGTATAACCTGAGTTTCTTCAAAAGCAATTTATCTGAAACCAAATTGAAAGGGAGGCGGACTTCAGTAAGTGGGAGATTAGTTAGTTACATACAAAGTATTCGGCATACTATAAAATGTTTTATTTTAACATCATCAGATAAAAAGAGTTAAAATATTATGATGATTACATGGTTAAGAGGGAAATACTAATTGATAATTGATGTCATGTGAATTTAAGGAACTGCATTGTATGATGAAAGTAAATAGCGTTTAAAAGTCAACGAATTTTTTAATGAAAGTCGGATTTCAATAATGTTGAACGAAAATTAGACATTAGGGACTATCGAGTCATTCCTTTTGCAAGTTCCAAATAAGCTCTTGCAATGTCTATCACAATTCCCGACGACGTATGTTATTATATTATTAGGTAGATAAGGCATAACTGCGATTTTCTACTAGAGAGTAACGCAGTTTGTATACGGCACGTTTTCATTACGGTACGGCGTATGAACAGCGCCGTAGAAAAAATGTATTCGTGTACAATCTTCCCTAATGATCAATATAACACTGACGAACAGTGCCTACACACGACAAATAAACCGTAGTTTTTCACGGCAAGAAAAATGTGTGTGTACAAAGGACCTAATAGTTGAAGCAAAAGGAGTATTTAAGGATTGTAGTTGGTGGTGTTCTGTAGTTTCTATCTGCCTCCATGGCAAACAGGAGTGAATGGTTGTGGATTAAGTATCTTGAACCCCTGAATTGAGTCTGTCAACATTTAAATGGTTTCAATTACAATTTACAAATAAATAAATTTAGAAAAAAATATTATTATAAATTAATAAATTACTTTTAAATTTTTTATTGTAGATATTGTTTATTAAAAGTTCTCAACTAAATAGACCATAGAAGTTCGCTTCCCGCAAAACATGCGTCATCGAATCTCTTGTTTATCAAATTGCTTTGTCCTACAAAGATCACCTGCCTCCAATTTAAATAAAAAGGAGGTCCTTTAGCAATCGATAAATATTGCGTCGTAACTACCATTCTCGGGTCAACTACTTTAAGTTTTTAGTACTAAATATTGAAATCAACAAGTTAGATCTGCCCACGCCACAATAAGATCACTATCATTACAACATTGGCTTATAAAGTTAGTGTTGTCTGTCAGTGTTAACTTTAGTACAGGTTTCTATAACTGTGTTCGTAAATTACACTTTATCCGTATGCGTATCATTCTTGTCGGTCAATTGTGGCAATGAAACAAAAGGGCGACTTTGCAGAAGCGAAACTGAAAACATCCAATGGGATCGGACAAAAAGTGATTAATTTGCGAATAACCTTAACATTACCGGGAGCAGTGGTGGCCCAGACTCCGGCCCCGACTTACGAGTTGGTAGGTCGTAAGTTCGAACTCAAGCAGGCGCTTTACTTTGTGTAAATTATTTCAACACCACTGCTCTGAAAACGGTGAAGGAAAACATCGTGAGGAAACCGGCATGTCCTAGAACCAAAAATTCGAAGACTTGTGACATTCACCAACCCGCACTGGGCCCGCGTGGTGGATTATGGACCACTGCCTCTCACAGAGCGAAGGTCTGCGACCAAGCAATGGGAACATTAAGCTGATCATGCTATGCTTATGCATAACTTTACCTCTTGAAATACGTATCTGCAGCGGTTTGTGGAATGCAAAAAAAAAATTTTTTTTTTTTATTAAATTATCGTCTATACACCTATTCCTATCCTTTACTTACACACCCAACATATAAAAACTCGATGACGAAAGCCACAGGTGTCCTTTAGTCTAACCAAAAGCGCAGATTACTAAAACAGCGGTGACCTGAAACAATTACATGACTAAGCGCATTGTGACACACGGTAATCGCACGCGCAGCTGACGTCACACTAAATTGATCCAGATTGCGCGGGAGAGCTGTAATCGTAGAACTTAGATTGTTATGATACGTGCCTCTAATTACTTATGCAATTGTGCTCTGCTTTCGGTGAAATTACTAAATAACATAGAGGTTGGAATGTACTGGCGAAGGCCTGTGAGATATTTGCGCAAACGCTGCATTATGATACCGGAGGGGCAATTCCCGTAATTTTAAAAACGTTTTCAGTCTGTAGGCCAATTCTCGTAATTTAAAACGTTCAAAATCTAGTCGCAGTCTCATCTCGGCGACAAAAAAATATCAAAATGTAGGGAAATTAGAGGTATTTTTGACGGATTGAGACTGAGATCAGACTGTGAATGTTTTTAAAATTACGAGAATTGCCCTTCTGATCTCAGTCCCAATCTGTCAAAAATACCTCTAGTTTTCTTACAATTTTTACAAGTTGCTGACATTATTTGTCGCTGAGATGGGATTGACGACTAGATTTTGAACATTTTCAATTACGAGAATTATTGGTCTTCTGAATTTAATGCAGTTTCTGCACGAGTTTGATGCATTACGCTCATTTTCTAGACGTTTCCACAACAACCAATTTTCAACAAAAAAACAAAAATCAAAAGTAATTTATTCAAACTAGGCTGAGAATCAGCACTTTTCGAACGTCAATATTACAAAAGACAGTCCCCCACAACGCCCGCCCTTCACCACTTCTTAGTGCTTTCGCTGAGAAGAAGTGGCGGAACATTAACAAACTTCACAGTAGTAAGTTTTATTTCCCATGTGCTAAATCTACGTTGACTGTACTTCTCAAAACTTCAGTTATCTTCTCACAACAACTGAAAATCAACAATACATCACAATAAGACCAAAAGCGCTTACTTTGAAGAGCGCTCGCCTGAAGGCAGATACGAATTTAAATAACCAATTACTTTGTACTGGTGCTCGTTGATTTATTGGTTAATTTACTTTAACACTGATTGTGTGGTGAAATTAAAAAGTCGCCGGCAACTTTGAGTTTCGGCACCTCGACAATTCGACACATCACTTGTTCGTATGAATATTTTGTTTGGTAAATGTCAACACTTCTTGAGCGGAGATAAAAAGGCTGATATAAATGGTGCGAAGATGAACTTTGTTGCAATTTTGTAGCATGGTCTGATAAATAGAATAATTAAGAGTAAACTAGTCGCGAGCTCGAACTCAATGTTGGTCATGGCCAAAAGCACGCTGTCTCGCCTGGCTTCGTGTCCGACAGCGCTAGTATCAGTGATGCCCAGTTAGACGCTAGTCTAAACGAACAACATCTAGTTCTCACGCACAGAAACACCGTTTCGAACTGCTAGGCGCGTAAAAAAATTCGAAAAGTGCTTCAGAAAATCGAGTTTTGTGAAAAAACCATTGCATAAATCAATTACAAATAAAGTTTATTGATCTCTTCGATAACTGAGCTTTGTCGGTACTATACTACTACTATACGGCAAATACTCCTATTAGAAAAGAATGGTATTCATGTGTGCAAATATTCCTATTAGCAAAGTATCGCCTAGTTAAAATTCCAGATCTCCATACCCTTTAGGTGTAACTATAGTATCCATATTGTAGAATAATCGGCAAATAGTGGGTGTATGACTGTTGGTATCTTATTCCCTCGGGGTATAGAGGCGTTTCGTTTGAATTACGACGTAAGAATTAACTCGTATATTATTGAAATCAGCTCAGATGTTTATTCTAATGCACAATGCTGTGCCAATTAATGATGGCCAGATAAATCAGAACTAGTAAATTCAAATTTTATTTTCCCGATGAAAGTTTTAGGAAGCGAAGAATTGCGCTAAGATACAGGATTTGCCATTACTATCCTATTTCCTACTATAATATTATAAACGTGAAAGTTTGTGCGGATGGATGTTTGTTACTCTTTCACGCAAAAACTACTGAACAGATTTGGATGAAATTTGGCACACATATAACCAGGATTAACACATAAAATACTTTTTATCCTGATATTCCCATGGGGTCTAAACTAACGCAGGTGAAACCGCGGGGCGCTGCTAGTATTATTAAAAACTAGGAACATCTAGGTCAAATCAATCAAAGACAGCCGTGTCATGAACATTCGAGGTGCTGCAGGAGCATAACAGTGTCTTTTTAATTAACATCACCTTTCAGGCGAAAGACATTCACTGCCGAACGTCGACGATTTCTTCTCCCATAGTATTAACAACAAAAAACGTTGACGAAAAGAACTGTGATTGTTGAATCACTTAAACTTAATTATTTAATTTATATTCTACTGTGAATGTTGTGGTCTCCTATAAGTGAAGGAGTACATCTACACGATACTTTATAATTATGCTGTTAATGTTTTGTGTATATCCCTTGTTGGAGATCCTTAAATAAATAAATAAATAAATAAATAAATAAATCACCTAACTGTTGGCATCTTTGTATTTATCGAATAAGAAACATGCTTTCTCGTTGGTAGGGGAGGGTTTTTCAGCAAGAATATTCAACACGAAAACTATGTAAATAACCGAGGAAAATATATTAGCCGTTTCTATAGGTTGAAGATTAGCAGAGTGTAACTAAATTTGACAGATTTACTAAATCAGAACCGCTCTAATTCCCAACATCGATACATTAGATCTAGAGCTAAAGTTTCTAAATCATGTGCTGGGTGGGAATTGCAAGATAAAGTGCAGCATGAGTGTGGATGAATGGGACGCCACGGGGCGCACTCCGTACCCTGGACCACACAGCCTAGGACACCCGGGATGTTCGCTAATCGATGTTGTTTGCACGACTTTGTACATGTGGGAATTGGGTTTTCGGATTTGTAGTAGAGGAATCGGAATTTACAAAAACTAAAAATTCAAAGACATGTGACATCTACCAATCCGCACGGGCCTACGTGGTGGATTACGGCCCACTCCCTGGGGCCACACAGTGAGGAGGCCTGTGTCCCAGCACTGGGAACATTATAGGCTGATTATGATTATGGTTATGGAATCGGAATTCCAGGATTTCAAGATGAGAAATAATGTATTCGAATTAGACTAAGAATGCATCTTTTAGGATCTTAAACAGGCCAATAACAAAGCTGTCTAGATTCTGGTTGGGCACAATTTCGTTAGGTAGAAATCGACATGAAGACAAGAATCAGCTGTTTTAAACGTCAACATTTACAAAAGACAACCGCAAACGGGCCCCGTCCTTCACCACATCCTAGTACTTAATATCTTATTTATTAAAGTGAAACTTTTATTACATCGTCTCAAACTTTTTCGTCTGTGTTGCATGTCGCGTGACGGTCGGCCGCGGAGTAGCGATAAAGTGAAATTTTTAGTTAAATGTCTATAATATTGAAAAAAGTTTCACTGTTATCGTGGTTTCATAAAACCACACAATCCTTTTTATTTTAATACTTCAAGCGCATAAATGTACAGAGGCGGACTTAATGCTATAGGCATTTTCTACCAGTCAACTTTTGGGTGATGCAGAGACAAACAGTGACAAACAGTATCTTAGTGATTAACGCTAGTTTTTGTATGAGAACTGGCTATAATGAACCCCATGTGGTACAAACAAAACAATCTAGATGTTTTACAAGCTGGTTGCGTTTTTATATTTTTTGAAACTCAAACTCAAACTCAAAGCATTTATTTCAATTAAACCATTTACAGGCACTTTTGAATTGTCAAGAGGTCGGTCAGTCAGGAAAAAATGAAGCTAGTTGCCCATTCCAAAGCGTAGTAGGTACCTATGGAGAAGAACTGGCAAGAAACTCCATGGACACTCTTTTTAAATAATATTTTTACAAAATTATTAGTTACATCATATGTTGAATTTATAATATGTGAGAACGATGTAAAAAATAAATAAAAATCAAGTACGCCTTAAAAGTGTCCAGAGTACAGCAAATAGTAACAAAATAACAATCCAAAAATAAAATAATTAAAAATAAGCCGTGGCAGCTAAAAGATGACCAGCCCCAACTGACGGCGCCCGTTCACGAACATGACGCATGGATCAGCACCATCCAGCTCAACCATTTTGTAGGGAACCGAATGATCCAACACACACGCCACCGTCAGCGAGACACTTGAGCGAGCATGACATACTATCAGCCGCCAGGGCACATTCTAGTCAATGAAAAACATATTACCCGGTAAATGGTAGCTCAATAGTACATAGAACTCACATCTGTGCTATGCAGTTATACAATACAAAGGAAATTGAGTTTATACAATGCAAAGATAGTCTTACAATCTTCAGCAGCTCCAACAGTATTTTCAGGTGTTAATCAATTAGGTGTGGTTGTGGAGCAGGACCAGCATTGAGCCAGGCATTTTTATCAGCGATGTAATCTCCTAACTTATAATATGCCTGCCTACATAGTGTGCGTTTTATACATGACTTGAATTTTGTCTCATTCAGTTGAAGAATGTGGGGAGGTATTTTATTATAACATTTTAAACAGTACCCCATAAAAGATGAGTCTACTTTTGCTAGTCTGAAACCTGGTTGAACTAATAGGTCCCTATTTCTAGTACTATAATTATGTCTTTCACCTCTTTTGCTAAAAAGATGTAAATTTTTCCTTACATACATGATGTTTTCGAATCCCTCCCCTTAGAGAATCCCTTAGAGAATCGCGCTTGCGGAGATTATATATGGCTCTGATGGCTCTTTTCTGCAGAATAAAAATAGAATCGATGTCTGCAGCCCGTCCCCAAAGTAAAATACCGTAAGACATGATACTATGAAAGTAACTAAAATAGACTAGTCTCGCGGTACCTACATAAGTAAATTGACGGATTTTTCTGACAGCATAAGCTGCCGAACTGAGCCGTCCTGCAAGAGATGTTAAATGAGGACCCCATTGTAGCCTTGAGTCGAGCGTGATCCCTAGGAAAACTGTTTTTTCGACGAATTCAAGTTTCTCCTGATTCAATATTATCTCACAATCACTACCCTTGACAGTTGGTAAAGAAAATCTTATGCACTTAGTTTTTTTCCCATTTAATACTAAATTATTAGCAGTGAACCAATTTTGGACCTGCAGTAGGGCGTTATTTACGTCGTCAAAATTTGTAGCACGTCTATTTACCTTAAAAATTAAGGAAGTGTCATCAGCATATTTGCCATTTGTGGTTGATTTTTTAATAAATGGAGTAGATCATTAATATACACTAAAAAGAGGAAAGGACCCAATATCGAGCCTTGTGGCACACCCATTTTTACTGTTAAACCAAGTGAATTGACACCATTTATTTGAACTTGCTGTTGTCTATCATTTAAATAAGAACTAACTAAACTGAGCGCAAGTTTTCCAAGTCCGTAATGTTCAAGTTTCAAAAGCAAGGTTTCGTGATCGACGCAATCAAATGCCTTGGAGAGGTCACAAAAAATTCCTATGGCGTCTTGAGACTCTTCCCATCTGTTAAAAATGTGTTTTAATAAGGTTACACCGGCGTCGGTCGTACAACGTCCTTTGGTGAAACCATACTGTTGATCGTGAAGGATTTTATTCGTGTTAAAATGATTGAGAATTTGATTAAGCATTATCTTTTCAAACACCTTGCTGAACACCGGTAACACGGATACGTGTCTATAATTGTTAGTGTCTTTACTGTCCCCAGATTTATAAAGTGGTATTACCTTACTGTATTTCATTAAATCGGGGAAGACTCCTTGATCCACACACGAATTAAATACTAAGGCTAAATAAGGCGCAATAGTCTCAATTATGGAGGTACAGACTTAAATGGACATTCCCCAAAGATCTTCGGTCAATTTAATCTTTATTTGCTTAAAAGCTTTTATTACTGTTACGGGGTTAATATGCCTAAAGTTAAATTCAATCGGGCAGGCTGAAACATTCGCCGTTAGTAAATTAAAAGCGAGCGAGGGCGAGGAATTTAAGGTTTCAGTTGTTTTGAGTGGGATACTAGTAAAGAAATTTACAAATTATTGAGCAACTTCTTTGTAATCGCAAATGAGACCACGTGACGTCTGTAGGGTGTAATCAGAATTATGCTTTTTGTTCCTGTTTGTTTCATTATTGATAATTTTCCAAACCGTCTTTATTTTATTGTCTGCTGATTTAACCTTATTGCTAATGTATAAGGCTTTAGCAGCATTACAAGCGTTCTTAAATGTTCTAGAGTAAGTAGCAACATACTTATTAAAAGTTTCCGTGTTGATATAAGGCTTAAGGTCATACAGCTCGAAAAGTCTTTCCCTACTTTTCCTAAGTCCTTTAGTTGCCCAGTCACAAAATAAAAACTTAGGGCTGATACTTTTAGTCTTCTTTTTAAAATAATTATTGAATTCGGTTTGGACTACCGAAAATAATTCTTTATACAAAATATTAACATTGTCCATTGTAAGGTTCTTTTTACTTAATTTACAAACTAAAGTGCTATTGAATTTATTTAAATTAGCAGATGTTGTTGGTTTTTATATCATTTTATATCAGACTGTGTACTAAGCATTTATAGTCTACTACGTTTTCATCGATTGTCGCCTCTACGTTTATTGGATTAAAGCTTATTGATCACTTTAACGATAAATTTGTGTTTTTACATTAATTTAATATACACACATCAAAAGTGTCTAGGGATCAAGCATTTTTATGCGGATTTCTTGAGATTGAGATGTGGCTTTGTAATAAATTTATGATTTTATAAATTTATATGGATCCTTTTTGGTGCATTTCATAATTTGAATCAGGAACTGTGAATCAAATTCGAGTAAAAGATGAAAATCAGCTGTCAATATTTTCCCTATAAAAACATACAACGCATTGAAGACATTATTAGTGCTACTGTTTCCCTACTACTGATTAAAACCAACGTTATTATGGAGCGGCGACGTCACTTAAGCAGGGAAGAAATGCTCAGAGCCGTGGGAATGATAGAAGCTGGTTCCCGGCAACGTACTGTGGCTTTAGCTCTGAATACAAGTCAGAGTGTTATCAGTCGACTTTGGACACGTTACCGAAGCACTGGTACCGTGGCTGAGCGCCATGGAGGACGGTATCGCTGCACCACACGGAGACAAGACCGATACATTCAAATCTTAACTCGAAGAGCTCCAACAATGACCGCCATGATGTTAGCCGTGAGGCTTCATCACTCTTCAGGGAACTTAATTAGCGACCAAACAGTCAGAAACCGCTTGCATGAAGTGAACCTTCATTCCCGAAGACCGCTACGGGTACCACCTATAGCAATGCACAATCGTAGGATTCGATATCAATGGGCTCTTGAACACAGAAATTGGGCAGAAGAACAATGGCGTTTCGTGTGCTTTTCTGATGAGTCTCGTTTTGGTATGAGACCGAATACAAGACGTATACGACACTGGAGAACCCCTGGACGCCAACAGCGATTAAAATCCTGCCAGGAAGTCCATCCTTATAGTGGTGGAACCATCATGGTATGGGCGGGTATTTGGATCGGCGGAAGAACTGAGTTGATTTGGATCAGAGGCAACCTCAACGCTCAAATTTATGCTGAGACGATTGTATCAGACGTCATCGTTCCTCTACAAGTGCAAATCGGTCCCTTATTTCAGTTAATGCATGATAATGCACGACCGCACACCGCAAGAGTTGTAAGACAGACTCTCGCCGCAGCTAACATCAATGTCCTGCCCTGGCCTGCTCAGTCGCCAGACTTGAACCCGATTGAGCATGCATGGGATATGCTACAGAGAAGAGCTCTGCCGAATATGGAGGGTATCCAGTCGCAAGAAGACCTTTTTTTGTTGTTGCAACGAACATGGGCGGCCATTCCACAGCGTGATTTGGATGAACTCATTTTGAGTATGCCAAACCGATGTTCTTGTGTTGTTAGTGTTCGCGGTAGAAACACGGATTATTAATTGTTTAAGTTACCCAATAAAATTTTAGAGAAAACTGTTATTTCAGTCTTTTTTTCGAACTTTTGTGTTAGTGGTTCAAATGTCAAAAATCCCTTTATTAGGAAAATGGCAAATTTCTTTATTAATGCAAAGGTGACTTGGTTTATCGTTACTGTGACAAACGAAAACACTTTATTTGATGAATCCTTAAAGAAAATTTTAATTAATATCAATCAGGAGAAAAGTTATTGCAAAAATATATGTTGATCCCTAGACACTTTTGATGTGTGTATTTCTTACTATTCGGAGAAAATTTTTATCTAAGGCCTATTCCTCTAATTAGATTCAACACAAGATACAATTGTACACAACAATTGTAATTGCAATTTCCAATAACGAAGGGTCTTTATATAATACCTAAAGATGATAGATTACAAGGAAAGGTATACATTTAAAAAATAATTAGGTATTGGTAACAAGGAAGTGATGAGGCCAAAAAGTAAGCGATAGCGACTTGAAACCAGGGACTTGAAACGTTACTCAAAATAACGTTACACGTAGTTCCGGTACCGATAATTTGTAACGTTCCACCAGGAACGCAACAAAATTAATTCCTTGACTATAACGATACTGACAAACGGAACGAAATCCTAATCTGTTCAAGTATAACGATATAATAACGTTATTCATTTCGATACTCAACGTTGCCACTTTTGCCAGCTTTATGACATAAAAGATGACGAAACAGTATGAAGAACAACGTTATAAATGAATCTGTTACGTTTCAACTGTAACGTTATTACAAGCGGATACCCTTAATGTTACTGATACCTATAACGTTACTTATAATATAATTCTACGAATATGATATTCTATAGCTAACGATAACGTTAGGTATAGAATATCATATGCGTAAAAATCTAAAAATAGCAATAACGTTACAAAATATAAATTTTGAAACGTTATTGCTATTTTTAGATTTTAATATCGTTACAAATTGTGGAAAGTGATACGATAACATTAGTGGTAACGGAACGAAATTCATTTCGTTTTCAAGTCCCTGCTTGAAACACGGAGAGTTTTTTTTATTACAAGTAGTAGAATTGCCACTTGACACAGAAACACTTTTCAAAATAAAAATCAAATATAGTTTAATGTTTCTTTATTTTGTTTTTGAAATATTATGAGCAAACTGGCATGTCCTATAACCAAAAATTTTAAGACATGAAAGCATCTACCAACCCGCACTGGAACCGCGTGGTAGATTAAAGCCCACTCTCTCTAGAAGAGAGGAGCAGGCCTATGTTTCATTATAGGCTAATTATGCTTATGCGTACAGTTTAATGGTCAGATTTTTAACCGCTTCAATCATTTAAAAGATTCTAAACAACTGCTATAGACCGACCGTTTAACTGTGACGTTGCCTGAGGTAGCAGCGCGGTGCGGGAGGGGTGTGGTGACGTGATGCGAGAGCTCAGTGATTCGTCAACTTGTGACAACTACCACCCCTCCCACACCGCGCACCTACTTCAGGCAACGTCTCAGTTAAGCGGTCGGCCCATAGACTCTACAGGGTGGAATCGATGTCATGGGCATTATTTTAACCTAAGGCACTACTCACGATACTGATTGCATTAGGGCTATTAATACGCAAATCAAAAATATTATTAATGCAAGTAAGGAAAACCTTAAAAATGTAGTAAGTCAAATTGCACAAGGCTTATTATTGCAAATAAACACTTAAAGTAATTAAAACAAAATACTTCGTTAACGCCAATAATTGTTGAAATATCAAAATCTTAAAGCGCAGTACAGCGCAAAGCGAAATGTAAACAAACATCACCTGCGCGCGCGCGGGTTTTTCCTTACAAGTAATAATAACAATGGGCTACAAGACATTCCGTCCGGCGGGATTTCCTGAACTCTCTCCGTCCCACTCCCTCACTCGCAAAAATACGAATATCACCCCCGCGCGGGGTATGCTTCCCGCCGCAACACGAAGTCACGAACCCGGAACCAGTGTCATAACGAATGCGCAGGTGCATTGACGCGTAATTGATTTATTGATCCCGTGACGTAATCGCCGTACTCGCCGCTCGCGTCATACGGTGCTTGGATTGCAGTGTATTAAGTGTTAGTGTAGTAGTTGTGTGTTGTGTGTGTGTTTGTGTACACGATGCCTCGACCGCGTAATGTGCAGGCTAGGTACACCAACCAACAATACCCACAAATGGTTGTAATTTACGATCGCACAAGAAATTTAGTATGAACTCGTGAAATGTTCCATCGGCGCTACCCGAACGACCCTATTCCTTCACGGGGTCTCATTCCACCAGAACCACTCAGAACCTGTTGGATTTTTCGTCTATTCACGTGCCAGCACATGCACAAGCTCGTGGAAGAGCACCCGTTTACCCTCTGTCACTTTACCGACAAATAAGGTTTTTTCAAAACAATCCACAAGCTAGGTACGTAAATGTTTTTTTTTTAATGTATGTTAGTTGACGTAGTTTTGACCGTCCTAAGCCGGCAAAGTACGAAGGGAAAATTGGAATTTATTATGAATCAATTCATTGGCAACTTACGAATGTCACGTGAGTCGGGCGGGGTCAAAGAATTCACGCCCAAGGACGCGCGTACGGCGTAGTGTACCTACGCATTTGCTATCGAGAAGCGCAACTAATTTGATACTTTGTATGACTTACTACATTTTAAGGTTTTCCATACTTGCATTAATAATATTTTTGATTTGCGTAATAGTAGCCCTAATGCAATTAGTATCATAAGTAGTACCTTAGGTTAAAATAATGCCCATGATTTCAAATGCACCCTGTATACCAAACCTTCCCCTCAGATATTGTCTAGCTAGTGGCAGCGGGATTGTCCGAAAGGGTTACCGCTACTCCGGAACATAAAGGGCTAAGGAAGGAACACGGGTGGGTTTTAGTCAGTAAGAGTCTGACACTCCCTTCTGCTCCACCCTGAGCGGGAGGGGTCATTTGATGATTGTCTAGTAAAATAATTTATAGGTCTTCGACTCCTTGATTCAATATCAGTCTTTGACTATTCTTGCTCAAGTGTTAATTTCCTTCATACTTCGTTTCTACGAAACAGCCGAGTGTTATACCTTACCAAATTGCCCGTACCGACGACATCACCTCTTTTACAAAGCTCGCTTCAATTCCCAGCTTGCACCACAAACCCGTCTGTTATCAGACGCGATCGTATTGCGTAAATTTGTCGGTTAATTACGCGATTCCTTACGCAACACTAAAATGCTACCGTTTTAATTGAACTTAAAAAAAACTTTAATTGGTACTGCGAATTAAATTTTTCCGAACGCCGCGAGTAAATCAGACTGGAGTTACCTTCGTTTATCGTAAATCGACGAGTTTATGATGTTTTTAAAAATCGATGTGTTTATAAATAAGAATGTGGAAGTAGAAGTTTGTACTCGTACAATAACAGAGTCTATAGTGCTGTTTTATGTAAGAAGCTATTTATAAAAATCATTGAAATTGAAGATGTGCAAATAATCTAACGAGCTAGAGGGAATTAGAGCATTCAGGAAGATCTTGCAAACCTCTTTTACATAATATTTACCCCTTCCGTTTAAATGCTACTTTTCGTTCGTCATTTACTCGATCATTCAAGGTTTGTTAGTATAATCTACCCTGCTACTAAATCTTACTATGCCCATTAAATATATCTTTAATAACCACACTGTATCCATATCTGAAAGCACAAACTCATTTCAACGGCACATTGCCGATACTGTATTTTCCAAATAGCTGTTTTTGGTAAAACAGAGGGCGAACCCAGTAACAATACTTAGCAGGAAATATTCCTTTTAAAGTGCCGATAGTATAGTAATTGTTCGTTTAATAACTTTCAGCAGTAAAATAAACGTACAGTTAGCTTTTAACAGGCAACAAAATGTCCAATCATATTATGCAACACAGAGCATTTAAAATTAAAATTTAGTTAACGATAAAAATAATTTACGGCGTTGGGAAATATGTAAAAATTTAATTTGACATTAAAGAATGTTATTTTATTGGGCATTAAAATATTTAATTGCAAAAGTAATTAATGAGAGCAAATTTCGCGACACGCTACCTGAAGCGAAGTTTGTTGGCGATGACCGTAAATCTTAACCATTAATTAAATAACCTTCTGAGAATCACCTAACTGATTCATTAATAGGAGTCCACTTAGAAAATTCACCTCTGCCTAACCTAACCCTTGCGGAATACAGGCGTAATAAAAAAATAAAAGTGCTTGGCCAGACTGCAAACACGGGCGCTCAAACATAAGAACTTCATTTGAGCGTCGATAGTGGGCATGCGGGCGCGGCGAGCGGCGCGGGCTGCTTGGCGCGGGCAACTCACACCATAGATCTTTCATACAAGTCGCCGCAGGGAGGGCGCGGGCGGCCCGCGCAGCGACCGGAGTTCTCAAACTAGTTCGACCTTTTTTCTAGTAAAAATAAGTTTTCTTCATGCATATTATATTTCGACAAACACTGGACACGACAACACTTAAAACGAAGCCGTGCTCCACTGCGGACAGACAGAACGCGCGCGCCCGCACCCGCGCCGCTCCCCGCCCCTCCCCGCCCCACGCTGCCAGTCTGGCTAAGCACTTAGACACTCAGTGCCTCGAAGACTTCTACGGAGGAGTTGAAAAAAATTGGAAAATCCGTGCAATAAGGGTCTTTGGCTTACGTTACCCAGCACGCGTAGATTACCACCATAAAAACGGATTTTGTCGACGGAAAAACACACAAAACACGCCATTATAAGCGTGCAGAAGTAGCTATTGTAAATTAGTCTATGCTAGTGAATTGAGTTCTTATTACCTCATTACATGGTCTTTCCAAGTCTGCTCCAAGTAGACCGAACAATAGGTACAAGCTCCAAAAAAATGCTAAGACGAACTAATGATTCAGTCCTTAATTAGCATAAATGACCTCTTAGTCCTTATATTTATAGCTCTTTTTCTAATAATGCTTCTACTCTGAACTACCCTACTAACAAAACGGGGACCAATAAATCAAATAGAAGGTTCCAACAATGGTCACCCATACATCAACGTCAATAAACAAATTAAACGTTTACCCGCGCGTTACGCGTCATACGTCACCCGCGACTCGTCCCGTCGAAAATAATTTCCTCTTAATTTCGCGCTATTGCAATTTTGTTTCGATTTCGAAAATGGCCGCCGATGCGTGGCGGAAGCGCGACATGTTCCCAAATGACACGTACAACGTTGTCGCGGTTTGCCAACTTGTCGGTGTTTATCGGGTAGCGAATTGTAATAAAAAAAAGGGTTTTTGGATTTAAACCGTTTTTGGAAGCGGATTTGTGTGTATGAAAAGCGGATTTGTGGACAGTGTGTACCTCTTTATTGATAATGGTATATTCTGCACTTTATGGTACTTATATTAAAATAGGTAGGTACCATCAGTTTATCAGTCTTTAGTGCAAGGGGTGTCGTGTTACCCAGTAACTAGGTTGCGAAGGTCAGATAGGCAGTCGGTCTCGACCTGGTAAGACTGGAGGCCGATTTCAACATATTTGGGAAAAGGCTAAGCAAATGAAGTACCTTCAGTTTGTGAGAAAAAGCTATATACAGGGTGCTATATACAGTGTGTGTCGTAATTAATGGATAACCTCTTAAGGGGTCATTGTACTTAACATTATGAACAACTATTACTATGGGATCAAACCTGAAATCGTGAAAAAAGAATCAGCTGGTTCCTACATTTTGACAAAAACATAAATGTAGGGAACAGTTAATTTTTTTTTCGCGATTTCATGTTTGATCCCGTAAGTCCCGTAGTAAAATTTGTTCATAATGATAAGTACAATGACCCCTTAAGAGATTATCCTTTAATTACGACACATCCTGTATAAGACTACGCACTTGCCAGGACCATAGTGATGCAATAGCACATTACGGCCCACGAGATCTTCCATCTGCACTTGTAGCTATATTTATTTCACTACCAATCTTAATATTCTTAACGATATAATTATAATCATTAACACAAATTAACATAATCCGCCACTGCACAATGAGCTCACTACATTTAATGACTGCGAATAAAATTGATAAAACGCAAAGAGATCTAGCTGTTTTGACAGTATAATGGAGTCGATGAGAATTGCATTTTAAATAAAATCATAAGAAGTAACTGGAGGATTATTTCATAAACTAAACTTGATAAAAAGGACAGATTATTTTTACATGACGTCCTGTCCTCAAGATTTGGGTTGACCGTCCATCTTTAAGGCTCCCGCAGGCAGGCGCGACGTGACAGCAGAAAAACAATTTCTATGAAAATTTGGTTGAATCTGGTCTATCAGAATCCCGTCGCACCGTCTGCGGGTACCCTTAAACATACAAATAAGCACAAACATCGATTGAAATAATACCCATCCAATAAACAAATATTAATAAACGAAATAAAATATCAAGGAAAAACTTCAATCCGCTTGCCAGATCCGAACAGATAATTTGCTTACAATATAATCGTACAAAGATTGCGACTTCAAGGAAAGGGGGTAAAAAGGACTCGTAGGATAGAGGCTATTATATTCAAATTCACTTCGGAAGGCAATTTATATGGAGTTTATTGACAAGACGGGGGACCGCGGCCCGACGCAGCGGCTCGCGCGAAATTCTTCGACAGAATCTCTTTCTGAACCCGCCTTAATTGAACGAAGACAATATTGTTAAAGTTTTTATGCGGCCTTAAGCGTAGACAATAAAAGAAGTTATTTTACTTTATTCAGAAACTTTGGAATCTAATTTTGTAACTGAGTTTGGAACAAACGAATGCGTTAATTAAATTTTCTTGATGGCTTTAAGTGTCGGCGAAGAATTTTTCGTCAGGATTTTTTGTTGTTTTGTTAAAGATGGTCGTTGGCCCGAGCTGGTGTTTCGCAAACGGCCAGAAGAAAGTGGACACAATGCGGGATTTCACAAGACAGATTACAGAGGGGCGCATTAATAAGGTGGCGTTTATACAGCGTGATTCGATTTGCATCCGACACGACTATGTTTAACGGGAATTTAAAACAGAATCCCTTGAAAATTGAGTAACATTCCTCCTGAACCCTCAAGATTTAACTTCGACTGTTTGACATTATTATTTTTAACAGTTTCAGACCAAAAAGTCGCTCTCAGTGGGCCTTATTAGAAGGCTCACAGCCAAAGGGCAATTGAGAGGGCGATGCTTCCGAGTTTCCCTACGTGATCGAATCAGGGTGTCTACTCCGAAGTGACACAATCGAATGATCGGAACCGACCGGCACACGGCCGAACCGAATATTGGTGTCCTACTACGAAAAAGGTTCGGATAGGCTCAGTTTGATCGGGACCATAGTCAATGTTCGAAAAGAGTAACGGACCGAACGAAATGTAGTGCTAGAGGTGAAAGTTCTATCGATATGTTTTTATTGGTCATTAATACTCATTTCGATATAATTGAACTATTGAAATACATGGTAAAATTATTTTTTATATTAAGAAAATAGAACTTTACTTTTAATTCAATATTTATACCTAAGAACAGTGTATTATTTCTCGAAAAAACAATATATTTGTAGCTGGCATACAAATTGCTTTGCCGATTGTCAAAATAAATAGAATAAAAAGAAAAAGGATAAAAGTCAAAGGATGACAAGTAAACAAATAAGGAGAAAGAATAAAATTTTATAATTGCAAAATTTAGACAAAATACTTTTAAACTCAAACCAAATCTTGTCTGTCGCTATCGCTATAGCGATAACCGTATTTCGGTTGTTTATTGTCAAGTGCTGGCTGAAGTATAAAGCGTTAAAGTCAAGTTATGAGATGTATACAAAAAACAAGCTAAATATAATAGAAACTCCATAAATTATTCACTTTACGCGTGTTAAAGTGTCCCTTGAGTTTATCGTTTTCTCATGTTCGTATTCTGGAAGTTTGGAAATGAATGTATGAACAAACATTCTGCAAAAACAAGTCACCATGTCCAGACCAACAGCGCCACAAGTTGATGCTCTCCTCATCGAGATTTAGCTCAAGCCATCTTGAGGCCCCTCATCGACGGTCGTACGCTGAATCATCGACTGTGGGAAGAAATTTGCACCACGCTGAATGCTATATTATTTTAGCTTTACTTATTACTATAAGTACCTACTTCCTGAAGATTAGTTCTAGTATTGTAAAAAATATATTTTATTAATTATTTTCTAATGATTGCATCAGTCTTTCCCTTTCTCTTTGTACCCTCCTCAAAGCATCTGTGACAAATGTAGCAGGCTGATATGTCACTTGCCGCCTTGCCGGGAGTTATCCGATTCTAAATCATCTTGGGTTAAAACCGGACCACTCACACCGGGCCTTATGTGTGCATAAAGCCCGGTGTGAGTGCTCCGGTGTTAACTCAAGACACATTGAATGATGGACATTTGGGATAGTCAAGAATAATCTTACCCTGATGTGTTTTGTATAATATGTGTATTATAGAAAACACATCAGTGTAAGATTATTCTTGACTATCCCAAATGTGCATCATTCAATGGTGGAGCGGGCTCGCTTGTGCTCAGCATTAAACCTGCCTTTTGGGCTGTCTTCCACAAGTCAAAATGAAATATTATCGCCCCACAGAGCCTTGATGAGCTGCCCCGAGCGTAAAAATTCAAGGCAACAAGAATTATTAATTGTTATTATGTTGCTAATAATATACTAGTCTAGTATTTTTAGTCTTTATTCATATTAAATAACAATATTTAACATATATGTTTACAATAAAAAAATCTAGAACATAAACCTTAAAAAATGTAGGTTGGTACATTTTCCTTACACAAATCTTTTAATATCTTCCGAATGCGTGGTCCGATATACATAAATCTAATTGGAATATTGAGTTTTATGCGTAACTCTATCATTTGAGACTAAATTTATTTAAATATCTACATAAACTAGAAATCACATTTTCAAGTTACGTAATTATATGACAATCCTTACATATTCCAAAAAATGCCTTACAAACTTACTTTAATTCAGTGTTATTGGATTAAAATATGAAAACTAATAATAAAACTAAGCTAGATAAACTAATCACAAACAGATAGACTTCAAATTAAACATAATCTCTTTAGATAGTGAGTGGACTGCTGTGGAAAACTTAGATCTTACATCTACGTTTTATGTATCAAAAATGCTTTTGTAGCAAGCTCAATTGCATGGCTATTATACTTTCGGGGTAATAGGGGCACTATATCCTGGCTGACTGAGTCTGTAATTAGCTACAAACTCAAGGTCGGGCACTAAATTGTTAATGAAGGAGTCACGAAGTCTTCTGCGATTCCTTCTACGCTCCAAATGCTCTTCTTAGGGAGCCTCTTCCAGTAAACGCATACGTACTGCCATTTCGCTACAATTTCAAGTATAGCACATTCACTTTAACACTTTGAACACATATAAAACTCAATAAAATTGTAATAATTCAAGTTTACGATACTCAAAAGATAGCTATTTTGCTGTCGTGTATTTTGACATTAATTTCACGACGTAACTCTTGTCAAACTCAAATTATCGGTCAGTCTTTTCTCGTTCAGAGTAGGGTAACGATACAACTAGTGTCAAAATGAAGTTCAGTCGGATCGGTACCGACCGAACCAAATAGAATGAACTTCATAGTAGGAACTGACCGAACATTCGGCCGATACGAGGCCGATACGATAAATTTACCACTTCGGAGTAGACCCCCAGAAATGGAGAGATCCGCAGGTGAACCAAGGTTAACATAGCCTGAAGAATCGCCAAACTTAAGTGGCATTGGGCATGGCACATTTTTCGCAGAACAGACGGCCGATGAGGCCGAAAGTTCTGGAGTGGCAACCGCGTACCGGATGACATAGCCTTGGAAGCCTTCCCACAAAAGGTGTGTTGTCTGCGTAAACATTTGATATTTATTTTGTAACGTATTATAAGAAACTCATAAACGAACATAATAATAATATTTTATCTTTACATTATTATGAAGCAGCAGGTGAAGAAGTTGTCAATTAATTTTTAAAAAAAACTTAATTTTTTAGTGCCTGACCTACTTTTGCTAGTCTTAATTCACATCGATATGAGTGAAAGGGACATTTTTATTAGCTTTTTTTATTTGCTGAAAGAGTCGTAAGGTGAAAACGTCTCAAGATGCGCTTCATGTCTCGATCTCGAGATAAGATCGTAATCTTTTCGGATATTGCTCGCTATAATCATATGCGGACTTTTTTGTATTTTTTCTTTGTTTTTTTCTTAAGGGCGTAGTCGAGGCGTGCCGGACAATGAGACGTGGTTGAAAATATAATGCTATATTGTTGCTTAAGCTAACTTAAAGAGTATGCGGATTAAAAGGGTTTTTGGTTTTAATTTATGTTTTTTACTTTTGAAGTTTGGAGAAAATATTTTGTAGCGGTATTTTTTAAAGGATTACTCCTAAGTTTCTTGATAACAATTTAGCTAAAGCCGCATTGTTCCTATAGAAAATTGTTCAATTATATGACTTGAATGTTCTAAAAGGGTACAGGCCAGCTCATTTGCCATGCGATAGTCTTTACACCGCCAATAACCATAGTTTACAGTACCTAGGTAAAACGATAAAACAACTCATTTACAGAAAATGTAGGCTGCGAGTTGATTGACCTTACAGCCAAACAATTTCAATGATCATATTTGATAATAATATGATCATTACAATTGTTTGTGTTATATGAAATATGAACCAAAAACTCTTCACAATTTCGTAAACAATCATACTTGTCAGTTCCAATTTCTCATAGAGTAACACTGTAAAGTGTATAGATAAGTAGTCTGGCTCGAATCCTGCGCAACGAGGAGGGGGCGGCGCGAATTACGAGCCAGCGTCGCCCAGCGGCGCGCACGCGCGTCGATTTACGCGCGTCATAGTTGTGCCAGTGATGTGCGCAGTCACATCGATAAATATTGAGGGAGGATGTTGTAAGGCTTTATAGTTTATATTGTTGCTTTGATTTTTTGCAGGTGTCAACGGATGAAAAATCTTGAGAGGCTGGATGGGAAAATTTCTGAAGATATGGCGTGGATTTATGAGGCGATGACAAGCATAGAGTCAAGATATGTCTTAATTTTGTGAAAACTATAAGTACTTTGTGATAACGATGCTGAATAACTTTGCTAAGATGGTTGCTTTATAAACATTTTTGTTAGAAGTTCCGATGACTTTATACATCAGATGTTCTTCTAGTCTGACACTACGAAACGATTGCATTATAGAGTATATTGTGATACCCAAAAACTTAGTAAGTAATCTAATTAAAACACAGTATTCTGTCGATAAATCTATCGGACTTGCGCACAGCACTAAGCCGCCGTAGGCAACCACGCGCGTTATCGCTCCGCTAAAAATGTACCGTGACCCCCGACACTAACCAAATTATTCTCGCTCCTAACTCACAGATAGCGGGTTCGATTCCCGCTCCGATCCAGAATTGACGGTCAGATATCGAAAACTATTTGTCAATGAATAAATAGTTCATAACGGGACTAAGGAAATGCCTGTGGGAAAGAGAAACTGTATTGTATCTTGCACTTAGAGTTTATGTCTTTTATTCAGAAAAACCGAACGTAAAAGGATTAATAATTAAGAAACTAACAATATGTTCTATAAGGATGGTGTTCTCGAGTACCTACCTAATATTAGAAACAAAAATAGGTTTATTTTTCACACAAACACGTGCAAACAATAAGATAATTAATTCTAATGACAGCATATATAATAAAAACATAAAAAAATATCGTTATACATGAGCACAAAGCAGAGAGAGTCGACGGCTGCACGTCATGACTGTGACAAGAAGGCTTCCACTCAGCATGATGCTGTGCTATAAGGGACCCACAGCACAGCGCTGATTTTCAGTGGTTACCCGAAAAGGACGTTCGGAAACCAAGTCAGATCAAATGATTCGTACTTAACAGGTAACAAAATAAAATATAACAAACAGTACTCATAAATTATTAATTATGATTGTAGACGTCACATATTCTTATACGTTACGTAAATACCTAAATGAAAATTGCATCAGAATAAAGTTCAACTCAAAGAATTTATTTCAATTAAACCATTTACAGGCACATAATTATGAATTATTGCCAAGGAGTCGGTGAGCCCGAAAGATAAAGCTACAATTGCACTGATGTTGCCTATTCCAAAGCGTAGTAGGTTCTCATTGTTACAAAATAGTGGTTACATCACCCAAATTGTTATAAATAATTCCATCTATATCTATAATAATAACGCTAAAGAGCTGAAGAAAGATGAAGAGTTTTTTTGTTTCAACACGCTAATGTCTGAAAGTAACAGTCGGATCTTTTTATTTTATTTGTATGGATGGGATATCATCGAAAAACCCCTCCCGCTCTGGGTGGAACAGAAGGGAGTGTCAGACTCTTACTGACTAAAACCCACCCGTGTTCCTTCTTTAGCTCTTTATGTTCCGGGGTAGCGGTAACCCTTTCGGACAATCCCGCTGAACAGTCGGATCTGAGAAATATGTTTTCATTTCGGTCCTTCCCCCTAGTTCCATTGCCCAGTCCTATGATGGGACAAGTAGGATAATATGTCCCACTAGTTGCATGGGACAACTGATACTAACATATTTTTTTTAATTATGTCCCATGAGACAAGTGATAGCCCAATTCTTGGGAAAGGCTATAGGCTATTTTGTAACACGCTATGACCAGATAAATAGAGAAAAATCAGAACAAACGCTAAGCGAAAACGAAGTTAAAGCCCGGACAGGCGATGCGATGCGACGTGGTGGGTCGGGGGAGCAAGAATCTTCACGGGGGCGAAGTCGCGGTCAGAAGCCAGTGTTACAATAAAATTCGAAACCAACCAAAGTACGTATCCACGTGAAAAATAGTGACACTTTGTCAGTTTATTTAGGTAAGTAAACTCGAAAAAAAAAAACTAATAAAAGTCCTTTCGAAATGTATAAATAATTTCGCGATTAACCCAAACTACCGATACAAATAAACATACAGACTATTTAATTGCAAATATACCAAAGGGTTACCGACCTTACATGTCATCATTAAGGATTTAGATTCCCTTACGGTCAACGCCAACGTGGTCAGTTAACTTACGATCACTCGCCAGTCACTCGACGTCCAATCGTTGCGGTCGGGAGTTCAAATCTGACCCCCACATCTGACGGTGAACTGCGTGATGAACTTCTATGCCAATTATGCTAAGTGCTTTTCGTTTAATTGGAAACCGTTGAGACATATTTGTTTAAGGTGGTTTTGAAAGGTGAAGTAGGTAAAGATTATGTTTTAGTAAAACGCGAGCTAGCGAAACATTTTTTTTTTTTTGTTTTATGTTCCACATAATATTCGTTCCCCAGCTAGATGGACGGACGACCTAAAGAAAGTGGCTGGAACGGACTGGATGAGGAAGGCGGAGGACAGGGTGTTGTGCCGCAGCCTGGGAGAGGCCTATGTCCAGCAGTGGACTGCGATAGGCTGAGTTGATAATATTCGTAACACCGAAATTGTAAAACAAAAGAAACGAGGTAAGTAATGCGTGAAAGATGAAATGATCCGCTGATATAAAATTCTGGCATAAAGGCTGAGGGCAATTAAACGTTCACATTACTCAGTCTGTCAAAGATACCTCTAATTTACCAACATTTTTGACATTGATGGTCGCTGCGATGAGATTGAACGTCTTACGGAGATTGGCATTTAGTAGATGATGCTCCTATGGCTTCTTTTTATGGAAAAAAGAAGACATAGACGCAGAAGGTTTATGATAACACTAGCTTTTGCCCGCGGCTTCGCTCGCGTTAAATTCGGGGTAACATTTTTGGGGAGTGGGGGGGTTAGAAAGAGACAAAAAGTAACCTATGTCACTCTCCATCTCTTCAACTATCTCCAGTTAAAAAATCACGTCAATTCGTCGCTCCGTTTTGCCGTGAAAGACGGACAAACAAACAGACACACAGATACACTTTCACATTTATAATATTAGTATGGATAGTGAGATATTTCATTTTAGAGGTAACTTTTCACTTTATCTTCTTATCAAGTCAAATTATTGCTATTATTATTACGAAGATATAGTGCTAAATACTGTTACATAGTTTGCAAGTCACGCGGTTTTTTTTTTAAAATAATTATGTTTCCAAAGAAACCATCTTTAAGAAAGCAAGACAATTCAACTCAAATAACAAGCAGAACAAGCTCAGCTCTGTACACCTAAATATGGACGGCCCGGCTACACCCATCTACGTGTCTGATTTCTTGCCTCCTCAAGCGCAACACCTCTTCTATTTAATGCCATCCTTATACCTATGCAATAGAAGTCAAAATTGGTTGAACGAACGGTAAAAAAGGTTTGTTTAAATGTCTAATATTATTGTAAATTTTTAAAAGAAAAAAAAAATGTCTTGATTAAAGTTCCATCTAAATAGCTCTACAGACTTGAACTTCTGGTACGCACCTTCACAATAAGTTACGCGCTCTCGAACAGTGGCGGTAGCACGCCTCACAATATTCATTAGCCGAGATTTTGATACAGTTTAAATGTACGTTTTTTTTTTTTGTTAATTAAAGGGCATTAATTGTTAACAAAACTGCTTTCGACTGACCATTGGGCCGGCTTATGTTGGCCCAATTTGGGAGTTGTAGCGATTTTATTTTCAAATAGACTAATCTTTTTTTTTACAGATGCAGCGCCAATGAACAATGCTGAACAAATTGATGTCAATTCGTGATTTTGTAATAAGTATCTACAGTATTTAGGGTTTTACTGTGGTAAGAAATAATAATGCGATTTATGAACAGAAGAAGGCACAATATGGTGATTTCGGAATCCCATTTTAGAGATAATTATAACATAGAGTACCTATTAAAAAGCGTAGTTTCGATGAGTGAGTAGTTTCGTAGGCGTTTCGTTTCGAGAGTGAGGGAAGAGAGAATGCATATGTGTCTGCGCACACACTTGTGCACTATAATAACTCCCGCGCCGAAGGCAGGTCTCCACTGAAATTGGTCGCCATGGCTAAAATTCGGTCTGGAGGACTATCTTAAGTTTCGTAGCAGAGTATATTTCTGCGCTAATCATTAGAATTAATTGTACAGATACAACGTAGTTTTCACCAGTTTCAAATATATGAGGTGAATTTCTATGAAGTCGCGTTATTCCCATAACTTCCACCAAAACGCCAACGCAAAAACAACCAAATTAAACGCAGTAATTGATATTTATTTGCTCTACTTTGTGACACACAAGCTATAAACATTGCCTCTTAGTCAATCGAAGCATTTTTTACATATTTCTTGTGCTTGTATAATTGTTGTGAGAGCCTGGAATATTCCCTATAGGCCATAAAGAGCGATGAAAGATTGGCAAAGGACCTTAGGACCTTTGTAGACAAGACATATCGTCACGACCATCCATCTGCCAACAAAGCGATGTCTTTTGTTTGCTTGCGTTTGAGTTTTACTTCACTTATTAAGCATCTATGTAGTCGAAAATGACGGCTATAAAATGCCTTCAAGGCCTATCATCCACGACACTAGAAATAAAAGAAAGAAATACGTTTATTTGCGGCAACTCAAATTACAAATGAGTAGCCAGAATATCACACCACTAATATTTCAATGGCACACGACGCGACTTATTAACGCGTTATTAATTAGTTTGTGGTTGGTCCCGTCGTGGATGACGGGCTTCATTTGCTTCCTCAACTTAAAAACTAGATTCTACTCTATATTAGCTTCTGCCCGCGTTAAATTTCTTGCTCCCCCGACCCACCATATCGCCTACCCGCGTTATTACTTCGATTTCGCTCAGCGTTTTTTCTATTTTTCTTTTTGCTCGTCTCCTTACGGTCCTAGCGTGACGTTAGGGAGCCTATAAGCCTTCATCAAGAACTGGGCTATCAAATGCAAAAATATTTTTTCAAATCCGATTGGTAGTTTGAAATGTTAGTGCGTCCAAACAAACAAACAAACTCTTTAGCATAGAAATATAAATAAAAAAACAAAACAATTGAAAATAATAGAAGTAGCTTTAGTTTTATTTTTGAAGTGAAAACTTCTTTAGCGGCGCTGCGTATTTTTTTGGAATGGGTAAAAATCTCTAAACTCGCGTCAGGACACGTGACCTGATCGAGAATTCGTAAGACGGATGGAGAGAGGGCAGGCGGCGCAAGGCGCTTGCGCGAATGTTGAAGTGAAAACTTCTTTAGCGGCGCTGCGTATTTTTTTTGGAATGGGTAAATATCTCTAAACTCGCGTCAGGACACGTGACCTGATCGAGAATTCGTAAGACGGATGGAGAGAGGGCAGGCGGCGCAAGGCGCTTGCGCGAATGTTCGATAATTGTCATGTTTGTGTACGATAGCGCAATGAATAAATATTGTATCCTACCACATAAATAATAATACTTTTATACTGATAACGAAAGCAATTCGTACAAAATTATTCTCTAACCATTCCAAAATATCAAAAATGCAGAACATTAATATTTAAGTTTTCACTTCTGCCGGCACTCCCGGAGTGCAACCCGTCGATTTTTTTTTTTATTAAGTATAGATATGTAGAAACTATTTTTTTAATGTACGAATATCTCGAAAGACGAAAGCCTTCTGACACTTTATGGAAACATAAAGGCAGATGATGATAATGTTCCAAACACCATCACACCATTCCCCGTAACATCAATTTCTTGTAATGCCCCAAGCGGAACCTCTGGGTTAACTTTGTAAGCAAGATTTATGTAAAACTAGCCTCTTTATGTAACCCGCCAGCGGCTCGCACGCTTTGAATGAATACATCAAACCTTCCACGAAAAACTATGCAAGTAGTTTGTGGTAGAAACCGTATCAAGAAATAATCTACTGGTTTTGAAAGCAGTCATCAGCCATTCGATCTTTCATAGATACTGTTCAGATATACCTAACTCATAGGTAGAAGGAACCGCAATGTTTACCTCGATAAAGTACCATGTTTTTATTTTATTTCAATTTTCTTTTTCTCTTAATTATTGTAAAAACGAAGTGTAAATTGTTTAGAGTCCAAGCCTTCTCATGCTGATCTTTGTCACTGGAGAAACCTCACCCATGTCATACAGGATATCCTAGTTCAGGGGTCGAGACCTCATTGATCTAACGTGTTTGAAGTTTGGAAAAAAAAATACTATTAATACCTATGTTTTATATTATAAATATTTTATTTTATAAATATTTGTTTACTTTGAACCTAATGTTTTTCGTATCTGTGCGTATCCAAGATACGACTCAACAGCACATGCTTGTAATTACCGGATTTTATTTACAAAATATTAATAACGCAAGCGAAGTCCAATGTATCAGATCTTATTTGAATTTAAATATACAGGGTGTCCGGTAATTAAAGGATAACCTCTTAACCGCCTGAAGGGCACGCGCTTGAAAGTGGACGCGAAACGAAACGTAAACAACAAAATGTCCGCACGGCCGAAAGTTACCACGAACATTTTAAATCACTGTAATTTTGTTTTTAGAGCTACAACTTTCGTTTTATTTTTATTCGATAGTAAAGTTAACGTAGTTTAATACGCAAAACATTCTGAGGCTAAAACGGGTCTACGAAATGTGAAATATATAGGTTGAAAATTAAAGAGGAATAACGTTGTCGTGCGGTCGTCGGGCGGTCCGGTGATATTATTTTTATCGTATTTCAACGCGCCCGTACTACATCAAACATTTGTATGCGATTTACGAAATCTGATAGCTGTACATGTTACTGGTTAAGGGGTCATTGTACTTATTATTATGAACAACTTTTACTACGGAACCAAACATGAAATCGAGAAAAAAATTGCTGTTCCGTACTAATGTTGGCATAACTCGTCAAAATATAGGAAACTGCTTACTCTTTTTTCGCGATTTCAGGTTTGGCCCCATAGTAATAGTTGTTCTTATTGATAAGTTCAATGACCCCTGAAGAGTTTATCCATTAATTACCGGACACCCTGTATAATCAGCCTTTATGGTTCCCAGTGCTGGGACACAGGTCTTTTCTCTGTGAGAGGGAATGGGCCAAAATCCACCACGCGGGCCCAGTGCAGGCTGGTGGATGTCACATTTCTTCGAATTTTTTAAGGTTTCATCTAAATGGTTTCCTTCCCCGTTTTGAGAGCAGTGGTGATGGAATAAATTACAAAGTGCCTGCCTGGGCACCCACGAGCTGCGACACGTCAGTCGGGGCTGTTACTAGCACCACTGCTCCCAGACTTAAAGCAACAGATATTATATGAGATATATCATCTGATTCCAAAATTAAAAAAACTTTTACAAAAAAAAAAAAATCAATCGACTTCCAAAAAAAATAAATAGTGAAAAATAACTTTAATTTCTGAAGTCGGTGTCGTTGGTTCCGCATTTTCGTTTTTTGACACCGATTTCCGAAATTAAAGTTATTTTTCACTATTTATTTTTTTTGGAAGTCGGTTGTTTTTTTTTTTTTAAATAGTTTTTCTTTTTTACTTTTTAATTGTACCTATCCCACACAACTTCATAATTATAACACTACTTGCTGTGTAAATATCAGTGACAGGAAGCTATTAAAACATCATCAATAAAAACTAAGTGGAAAAAATTCGTATTATTGAAGCTAACTCAAAAACTACCCAAGTAAAGTTAATAAAATTTATATGGGACCAATTCGGAATAAACTTTTTACGAACAATCAAAGAATTTTTTTTTTCTGTTTATATCTGACGGAGTTATGCCCGAACATACATAAAAAAATATATATAAATAAACATCCGAATTGAGAACCTCCTCCTTTTTTAGAAGTTGGTTAAAAATGATATAATCAGCCTTAAAAACATGATACAATCATACATAATACAAGGCGTAAGAGATCCCCGAATCGCAATCATAATGAAACAAGTAGCCTCAATAACCGGAGCGAAATCGAAGGATAGCCGAAAATACAGATCGGACCGGAATAATACAATGAAGCTCATTATTAATATTCAGCAGATAACTCGTGTGCAGATAGAGATAACGTTTTTGATACTTGTTAAGGAACAGTTTACTTTGAGGAAATATTAAATGTTAAGTTAAAAGGACACAAATTCCTAGAATGGTTTTTAATAGTCACTACATATGCCTGCGACTTCGTTCGCCTAGTGTTCGGAAAACAATAATGTGTTTTTTTACTAATTCTAAAATAAAAGAAGTTAGTAAGCGTAAGTTACTTCTTATAATATCAGTAGGCCAATTCTGCTAATTTAAAACGTTCAAAATCTAGTCGCAGTCTCATCTCGGCGACAAACAAATGTCAAAAACTTGTCAAAATGTAGGGAAATTTGAAGTATTTTTGACAGATTGAGACTGAGATCAGACTGTGAACGTTCTTAAAAATAACGAGAATTGCCCCTCAGAACTGCCAGTGAAAGTCCCGTCAAAATCGGTTCAGCCGTTTCGGAGATTAGCCGGAACATACAGAAAGACAGTCGGACAAAAAAAAATAAAATTGTGTTATTGTTCTAAGTACCGTATATAATACTTTTATATAAATTAAAAAGCTGTTACTTTGAAATTACAAACAGACACATCAATTTTATTTTTTGTATGTATAGTAGAGGGGTTGGTGATTGTCGTAATAATAAAAACTGAATAGAAAAAAAAAATTGTCTGTCTTCTTGATTTTCTTCCATTATCCCCGGAGCACTTTAAAACGTTTTTCATAATTAAATTCTAAACAGGGTGACTGGTTCAGTCTTGGAAGCTTTTTTGCTTTTTACACTTGAGATAGAAAATTGCACTACCCTACAAAGCTACAACAGCCCGACCATTTCCACAGCACTTTGGTTTCCAAATCATTACAATAAAAAAATTATCTTCACATAATCACCATGACACTTACTTATTAGCAGATCCAACCATATCACAGCACCATCAAAATCAACGCCATATTCTACTTCGTTACACAAAACACACAGTGGAAAATAATCTTCCACTATGTAACGATAATAACAAAATGGAATTATCGTAACAATGTTAGCCTTAAGGCATGATCTGCGGGGCGGGTTGCCTTTAAACACGACAAAGGGACTCACGTAAATACTGTATTAATTAATTTGTACAGACAGCAAACTAATGTGTCTCGTTAAGATAAGAGGGGGTTATTGATTAAGGAAGTTTGGGGAGTGATAACTAATTTCATTTAGTTATGTGAGAGCCTCAGTATGCTCCATGCATACCTAATGATTGACATTGCTTAGGTATAAGTTTTTGGAATGTTGTTGTTTCTTGTTTTTAATTTTTGTGATAAGGATCACACATTATTACTTTTCACACTTGCAATGAAAAAATAATTTCTTACTACATCACATTAAAGTGATGTCATTAAGATTTACTACTTTATGCAGTAATAAGAAATGTTTGTAAAACAATAAAAGTCAAAACAGTAACGTTTAATGATTGAACATACCATTTACTGAAAAAAACGTTAAAGATTACTGTCATGACGGTAACATTTTACCTGGAACTTTAACTGTTTTCGGTTCAGTAAAAAATACTGTTTTGAACGGTAGGCTCATACGGAACTGTTTAAAGCAGTTCAAATCAATGTTTTTTCATTTTATTTACTGCTTATTTCTTTCAGTGTGGTGAATATGAGTTAGACTGAAAAGTGTAAATATTTTGACCGTCCAGACACATTTTTTATGTGACAAAAGTGTAGTGACGGTCAAAATGTTACACTCTCATTCGCCAAGTGTGCAAAGCCGACAGGGACTTCGTTCCAACAGGGTGTCCCACGACACTTCTTCACTGTTTTTATTTTTATCACGAAGAAAAGGACATCATTCAATTCGTACCCAAACATTAAATTATCGGCCAGAAAAAAAAAGGACTGTTTTTTGTAGATCTATGTGGTAATAATTTGTTCGGGAATCGGGATGTTATATTCAATTAAAGTGTTATGCACTTGTTATAAAAATATGATTTTTGGCATATTCAATCTCAAATAGCAGCCAAGGGGTTAACTATAGACTTTTGTTGCAATTATAGTAAAAAATGCTCAAGATATTTTTTTTATTGATCGGCACTTTAATTTTTGGGTTATAAAATGTTCGAAGCCTGAATGATGTCTTTTTTTTTTTTTAAACGTTGTTTCACACTATGAGTTACTTCTGTATCGTGGGTGCGTTTACAAACATTTAAACTCTCATACACAAACAGCCAGACCCGGAACAACTACCTGTAGGCAATACAAATATTTGTTCCGTGCGGGAATCGAACCCGCGACACCCAGCGCAGCAGGCGATCGCTCGGCCACTGCGCCAACCGTGTCGTCCTACCTTTACACAAGTTATGCTTATTTCAAGAAACTGTTATTTGAATCGTGAGCTGAGTACAGCTTTAAAGTTTGAGAAAATGATTTCTCACGAATGCTTATTAGGACAGAGCAAGGAAAATATCGTGAAACGATTATCATTATCGTCATCATCATTTTTATCCTCTTAGACTTCACAAACAGCTAGAAATACACAACTCTTTGCTTGTGGCCACCACCTCCTGCGTCAGTCTCCATGAAACAACTCCTAACAGTACAAATGCTAACAAAAAATCCAGGCAGACAGAAAAATAATGACGAACCACCTTATATTAAAAGTGCCCACACAAAACGTTAATACTTATTTATTCAGAGTTAATTTCAGCAAATAAGCTGAAAACGGACTTTTTATAAATAAAAGCCTTCACGTTCACGGAATTATGTAAACATGTGACGGGTGTCGACAATTTACTTTGTACGATGAAAATATTTCAACAATTTAATTAACTCGTGTGGAAAGCTGTTTATTTTAATATGAAAACGGATCGTTTTACTCCTGTTTTTTTAATTATTTTGTTTAATAGTTGAATGCTGTGAATTTTGGATTTAGGTATACAATTCAGCCTTTGCCTTTGCCCACTCCCTCTCGAAGAGAAGACGCCTGTGTCCCAGCAGTATACGATACCTAATTGAAACAGTATTTCGAAACATACTGCACAGAAGAGCACAGAAATTTAAAAGTTCTGTATTTTCTTTGATTCCCGGCTAAAGCTAAAAGAAAGGGTTATGAAAGTAGGCCAGGCAACGTCAAAGGAAATTTAATATCGCGGACGCTATATGTCATACGAATAGTTCATATATTTTCAGTTCGTTTTATGCTCTTAGGTTGTTACATAATATATGTGTTATTTACTCAGAATTGCGAAGTTATTGGGTGTCTTTAATTTATTAAAACTTAACATTCATAAATGCTTTATAAATCTAACAGGTTTCTGTGCTTTAAAAATCAATCAATTCAAAGGGCAATATGCTATATAATTATAGGCTATACCTAACACGAAACGATATAAAACGTTTGTAAATAATGCGAACAGAACACATCATTTTTACAATTTTATTTATTCAATTTCTACTTATTCTGCAACCAGTATCCGTACATAATCATTACACAGTAGGTGCATCGCAGATAACAAAAAGATGTGGTTGAATAAAAAGCGATCATAACAAAGGGCACGACCACAGACGACCACGCGCGACCGGCAACCACAACTGATTATTTTATTGTTTCAGTTTACTTTTTTTTTTTGTGAGGGTACTTGTTGAATTAAGGACATTCGTAATGGGTATTATTACTGTAGAAAGGACTCTATTAACGTGTTAAATGCCGTAATTACAGAAAAAATTGAAAAATCATTGTGTCTCGCGTGGATCCACGTTCATTCGAAGGGTTAAGGATTTTTTTGGCAAGTGCAGATTTTTGCTTCAAAATTTTAAGTGCGGAGATTTTAGTTTGAAAGATAGTGTCCACCCGCAATTCACGAATGTAAGATGTGATTCAAGAATTGTCAAGTATTTCTAGTATTATAAGATGTTATATGAGTGCTGAACAAATGGATGCATTTATGTAGAAAAATTACTTGCAGTTTGAATCTGAAGGCTAATTCTCGTAATTTAAAACGTTCAAAATCTAGTCGCAGTCTCATCTCGGCGACAAACAAATGTCAAAATGTAGGGAAAATTAGAGGTATTTTTGACAGATTGAGACTGAGATCAGACTGTGAACGTTCTTAAAATTACGAGAATTGCCCCTCTGATAACTTCGACATATTTTATGTTCCTGTGCACAATAAATACATTTTTTACTTTCTTTCTTTAAAGAAAATTCCATTTTGCCTCGTCAAAGTATAAGAAAGAAAACACACAATTTGAAAATATTTCACTGATTGCCTCTATCAACTCTCTTTAAACTTAAACCTGCACACATCGGAATGTCATCTCTTCAGAAAAAATCCCAGTCTATAAGGTATACCTTACCTACACTGCAACAGAACCTCCTTACGCTAACAATTTTAATGTGTCTATACCTAAGCGATGAGGTAAGTGATGTATCGGTACTAACGAAATGATTTGACTCATCGTTCGCTCGGTACAAAAACTTGCACGAGCGGGAATGTCAGTTGGCTTGTGGAAAAGAGCGCAGTGCTGAGGTATCTACAGACGGGATGGTCGGTTGAGATTGTGTCCTGAGAGGCAATTCTCGTAATTTTAAGAACGTTCACAGTCTGATCTCAGTCTCAATCTGTCAAAAATACCTCTAATTCCCATACATTTTTTACAAGTTTTTGACATTGAATGTCGCTGAGATGAGATTGCGACTAGATTTTGAACGTTTTGAATTACGGGAATTAGCCTTCTGTAGTAGGTAGCTTCTTGAAAGGATACCTACATATTTAACAAAATGTAAAAAAGATTGGTGACTTTATTATAAAACTGCCTCTTTAGTTGGTTAGATTTTTGAAATTGTAACTATCGAAGAAGGTTGTGCCAATCAGGTTTTTTCTAAGCATCCAGTTTAGATTTATTCACGATTTATGGCAATAAGCACCCGAGTGTACTAGACAAACACCTCTACTTAACCCTTGGGGAAAGGCAAGTAGGATTTTATATGTGAAGATTGTGTCAATCTCATTGTCCTTTAAAAACGTACCTGACCTGAGAGTTCATAAATACCTTCCAGCCATTTCGGCCTTAAGGTGGAACTAGTTGCGAGTGAGTTCGAGCTCACTGGTGGTCATGGCCAAAAAGCACATTGTCTCACCTGGCTTCGTGTCCGACAGAGATTGTATCAGTGATGAGCAGTTAGACGCTAGTCTACACGCACAACGTCTAGTTGTAAAAAAAAAAACATTTTACCGGACTGAAAACGCGTAACAAAATTCGAAAAGTGCTTTGGATATTGAGTTTTATGAAAAAAACACTGCATAAATAAACTACAAATAAAGTTTAACTCTTCGATAGCTGAACTTTGTACCGAGTTTGTTTTGAAGATTTTACAGTTCTTTTATTACTTATTTACAGCCTTTATATTAAAAATAGCAAGAAAAACGAAACTTTTTAATGGCTTTCTATTTTACTATTCTGTTTCCGTACATACAAAATTAATAATTAATAAGATATCATGTTTAAGTTATTATATTTATTATATTTTATCATATTTAAGTCGTATGTGGAGGACAGGTGTCAGACTGTTGTGCTGAATGGGTACTCATCAAGATCAATGTGTATCCCATCTGGAGTTCCTCAAGGATCTTTATTAGGGCCGCTCTTATTCAATTTATTCGTTAATGATATTGATTCCTGCTTCCTTCACTCTAAAATACTTCTATATGCAGATGACATGAAAATTATGTCAAAGATATCCTCCTTATCAGATGCTCTATCATTGCAGGAGGATTTAGATAGGTTCCAGTACTATTGCAGCACTAATAAGCTCCATTTAAACGTCTCCAAGTGTTACGTGTGCTCCTTCACTAGGAAGCCGGTACCTATCACATTTGACTATAAGCTTTTAGACAGATCCCTAGCTAGGGTTAACACAGTCAAGGACTTGGGAGTTATATTTGATTCAAAACTGTTGTTTGATCAACACATAGATAACGTCATTAACAAAGCATCAAAATCACTAGGGTTCATTTTGAGGGTCTCGTCTGAGTTCAGGAGCATCAAGACAATTAAAATTCTTTACTGTACGTTTGTTCGCAGTCATCTCGAGTATGCCTCTCAAGTTTGGAATCCCAATTACAACATATATATCAATCGATTGGAAGGCATACAAAGAAAATTTTTGAGGTATATTCAATTCCGGTCTAAAACTTATTCTCCCACTTATCTCCTACGCTGTAAAAGATTCCATCTACTTCCTCTCTCTGAACGTAGAAGAATTGCAGACTTGGCTTTTTTATTTAGAATCGCTAACGGTTCAACCGAGCTTCCCGAATTGCTGAACAAAATCGGACTGCGGGTTCCTTCTGCTTTTCTGCGCAATCCTTCTCTGTTGCATACTCCTATGGTAGCTACGAATTACAGACGGAATTCATACTTAATCAGAGCGAGTCATATGTATAATGCGGTCTGCCAGGACGTTGACATAGATGTTTTCAATACCAGCATCTCAAAATTAAAAAGGACACTATGTGATTTCTTTTTTGATCACGTAAACTAGGTTTAATTGATAACAATTTACGCTGTTTGAAACACATTTCTACTTTTTTGATAATGTTTTCACTCAAAAACTGTCTACCTTCTCAAATATTTTTTCTTGTTGTTTGTATGCTTTCTTCTATCTGTGAAAACTTGTAATTGGCCTTATTTCTATTACTCTCAATCGTGCAAAAGTGTTTAGCTGTAAGTTTTCCGAAAATTGTAAAATAAAATAAAATAAATAAAATAAATAAATATTTCAAGGAATTGTAGTAAACCGAGCAAGCAATGTCATATAACTCGAGACACCTCCACCAACTCGTCGATAAGTGCACCTAACTGATCTTTGACCATACGAGACTGTTATCTGTCCTCTCACATAAAAGTGAACATTTCAAATGATTGGCATTGGGCTCTGGTAATTAAACTTGAAGACTAAGATGCTTGGAAATTAACGGGATCGATGTTGTTCTCACGGTGCAAGGTTTGTATAAGAAAGGTTACTAATACATGTTTATTGTATTTCAATTCCGTTCCGCCGTTTGGGTGTACCGCCAATATTTTAACAAATAGACTGTAATGGACGCATAGTATCGTCGGTCGGAATCATTACCGGTACAATTCAAATTATGCTGTTATAAGAAAATCCAAGTTAAAGTTTTTAGATATTTTGAAAAGCTAATTTTGTTCACAAAATTTTTAGTAATCTTGATGTTTGATATGCCTACGTATCGCGTATGACTTGTTCCAGTAGTGATTTGGAAAGAGCTTGATTTTCTATCATTCTGCATACTTAGTCCAAAACACAGAATTTTGGAGATGTTCGAGTAATGACTCCGACCGACGGTATATCCGTTTAAATATGTCGCTTGCTTAAAAAAGACGATTTTTGGGAAAGCGAAAAAGAAGATCTTGCTATGAGGACTCATCCTACTTGTTGACGCATAAAATTAAAACTGATCTGATTTGATTATTAACTAATCATGAATGCTTGTATTTTGAATTATTATTTTTCTTTTTTTAAGCCTGTATTTGTATGTAACTCAATTCTCACCTATCTACTAATAGGTCCATTAAGCATGCGATGTGTTTTTTTTGTAACGTGTTTACGGTATAGTTATCAAGAGATAGTTCGATACTAAAATATTTTTACTAATTTCAAAGCCACTTAATTAGAGCTACTGGGAACAGGCATTACTAGCCTATGAAGAGTACAAAGGGCAGGCCCTTGACTGACTGTAAAATTAGTCAGTGAGATTACTGCATCAATATAATTAACGCCGGCTCTAGGAATTAAGAAAATTGGTTTCAGGAATCGATTTCCGAGTTGCTTTACTGAATAAGTTCTATCATAATTACGTACAAAAATATACACAAAACCGTCAATAATTTCTGATCCAATTAGCAATTGTATAAATACAATTGCCAATTTCATCAGAAATCATTGACGGTTTTGTGTATATTTGATCAAATTGTATAAATACAATTGCTAATTTGATCAGAAATTATTGACGGTTTTGTGTATATTTTTGTAATAGCAAAATTTGTAAGATTTATCATTCGACTAAACCAAAAATTAGCTTAAATATCCAAAACAATTTCAGTAAGCTATTTTTAAAGATAGGTAGCAGTTTAAACAAAAATGCCCATTTCAGACATCCATACAGCACAAACAGCAACATAAATTCATAACCAATTACGATATCCTAGAAACTAATTAATCCATTATTCCGACATCGCTTGAGCCCAGCGTACGCGCAAGTACAGTCTTCTATAATAATTTCTAATAGGATGTCTTGATGTCTCCCGTACGATTCTGCGAACGGCGGCGCCCCCCGGTCTGAGCCATTACATTGCCGGATGAACCACTAGCATACCGGTACGCGTGCCGGATTCACCTATTTCCAGCACCTTGATCGGAGATATAGGAAACATTTTTTTGTTGCGACTGTACTTGTTGAAGATGCAAATTGTGTAATTAGGTTTGCGTTGAAGAGACTACAAAGATTTTTTCTGTAATAAGATAAAAAAAACTTTGAATAATTTAATAGTTCACAATTTTCTAGCTATTTCTTTTCGATGGTTCTTAAGATTTTGATATTGATAATTAATGTGTCCGTGACGGATCCCATCATCATGATCTACCTAATCTACCAAAGGTAAACTAATAAACTTAGATATTCTTGATTGAGCAGCCCCAATTCTCCTAATTAAATAACTCATCATATGATCCGGAACTAACATATGTATTGCTACGTAGATTTTCATCAAAAATATTTCCCAAGACCTTTACGAGAAGGAAAATTCCCGTAATTAAAAACGTTCAAAATCTAGTCGTAATCTCATCAACACAATCAATGTCAAAAACTTATCAAAAATGTAGAGAAATTAGAGGTATTTTTGACAGATTGAGGCTGAGATCTGTGAATGTTCTTAAAATTACGAGAATTGCTCCTCAGATAGTCTCAATCTAGAATGCGTCTTCCGGTGTCAACTCGTCTATCGAGAACATTTTCTACCTTATCGGCTGCCAATACTCCAGTTCTTGAAGTACTGCCCATTGTCAGCTCACCTCCACAACTATTCGACCACAATTTCATTATTCTCGCACAAAAACCGCGGTACGTACACTTTTGAAAACAATTCATTTAAAAATAATTCGAATTTCGTATACGCGATGGCGGTGCGCGGTCAAAAAGCGCAATTGTCTGCAGGGCCGCGGCGACGCGCGTCTGTCGCGCGCTGCATTCTAATGAGGGCGGGTTTTTGTCGCGCGACAGCGTGGGAGCGTCGCCCGATGATCGATATCGCGCGAGTGTGTACTCGCCCTTACGTTGAGCGTTACTCGCCGATTGCTTTTTATTTCTGTTTGTATCTATTTGATTTCTAACACGAACAAATGTGCTACTATGTTGCTTAGCTGTCTACCGGAACGATTGACATAAGCGGTTTCCTAGACCCTTACTTGGAACTTGACTGAACCCGTTGTAAATATGATGGTCAGTCCCCGTTGGGATGTCAAATATATTAACCAGGCTTTTAAAATGATGTCTAAGTTACTCAAACTCTGTATTATGGTGAAAGATTTTGCTTCTTCCTAATTTGGAGATGAACTCTTACAGGGTCAAATCAAATTAGCTAGCAAAACTCCGAAGATGTGATAGATATCGATATTTATAACATTACTAGCTGCGCCCCGCGGTTTCACCCGCGTAAGTTTTGATCCCGTGGGAATATCGGGATAAAAAGTATCCTATGTGTTATTCTGATGTATAAGCTATATTACTGTAAAGTTTCATCAAAATCCGTTCAGTAGTTTTCGCGTGAAAGAGTAACAAACATCCATACATCCATACATACAAACTTTCGCATTTATAATATTAGTAGGATAAAACACAAAAAAAAATTAGAGAACTACTGAACCAGCGACTGTTGACCCGGTGACAGCTGTAGTGACGTAAAATTAAGGGTTAAGATTTTTTTTTGTGTTTTCGTCATTAAATATCGATATCCATCACGTCTGCGGAGTTTCGCTAACTAATTTAACTTCACTCTGTATAAATTAAACAATATCAGAATCAGGCTTTAGTCACAAACCCTCTTAAGAGCCTACAACTACCTCAGCTAAAATTCTCTCTTTATCTCGCTCGCCCGGTACTGCTCGCGGACTGAGTGAGAGCGAGACAGAGTGCGGTGCTAGGCGGCAGGCAACGCCAATAGTTTAAGTATTTGCTTTTTACGGCGAAAATAATGGTAATTAAAAAAAAATAAAAAACATAAAACCTGCTTTATAGTTAGTTCGGTGAGTACACAAAGTTTCATGATCTAATTTGAAGTATTTTTTGAATACCAGCGGTTTATTGTTCGGTTTGGAGGTAACTTTGGATTTTTTTTTTATCGAGAAAATTTTATGGAATCGTGTTTTCGTCTAACATAAGACCTAACATTAATTCTCAACTTTACCATATATTTATTTCAAAATTAATGCTGCAGTATTTTCGACATAGCGGAGGATCATGCTAAGCCATTTGAGGTAGTACAGGCCCTTAAGACATCAACAAAAAATAATCATGATAATTTATTAACACGAGCCCACTGAAATTATCACCTCAACAGTATGAACAGAGATTACCCCTCCTCGTATTTCAATCGACTCAACTAAGCGTATAGTCTGACTGCGATTCTCCTAAGCGACAAGCAGGTTCACCGATCTAATTATGCAGACTAGTGTTTCGTAATCTCAACACGTTTCACTACACGCGATCCGAAACGATGCTGCAGCTCGGTGATAAGGATTGTAGGTCTGAATACAGTTAGGACTTGAGAATAGTAGGATATATCCTAGTTCACAGCAGGGCTTTGTGTTTTGTTTCAGAAATATCAGTGCATAGTTAAATATCGTAGTAGGGAGGGGCCCGTACCTAAATAATAACAGCCGCACAGGTCGATCGATCAGGTTAAGCTACGCTTGCCGCGGTTGGTCTGTAGATGGGTGACCATCTTTACATATCGAGACTCCTCCGTGCCTCGGAAAGCACGTTAAGCCGTTGGTCCCGGCTGTCATTCGTGGATCATTGACAGTCGTTACGGGTAGTCAGAAGCCCGAAAGTCTGACAACCAGTCTTACCAAGGAGTATCAATAACTGGGTTATCCATGTAACGTACCGGTATTCAGCTGTATCCGGTTAGACTGGAAGCTGACCCCAACATAGTTGGGAAAAGGCTAGGCAGATGATGATGAGTTAAGTATAGAAGTACGTAAGTCACACAACTTTATTTTTAAGATAACGAAGTAGTTGTAGACAAATCGGATTGGCAATAAATGGTTTCTGTGTCAAAGATACCTTACGAGTCGCTTTTTTTTATTTAGCTGCTATAGCTAAGATAAATAATAAAGTAAGCAAGAAGATGAATTTGGAATTAAGTTCAGACTGATATCTGCAACTTGATAATTTTGGATATAGAGAAATTGGCCCCAATTCTGTTGTTCACAAACTAAACTAAATTTAAGTTCAGTGCATATTTTTCTTTCTATTTCATTATGAAAATGACAGAGATAAATATTAGTTTAGTCCCGTCAAATTAGATAATCCATAGACAAGTTTAGACGTGATTAAAAAATTGCCTACTAAAAATACGTCAATTTACGTCAGGCGCTGACTAATTTGACAGGACTGAACTAATATTTATCTTCTGTCCTTTTCATAATGAAATAGAAAGAAAAAGATGTACTGAACTTAAAAGTTTAGTTTGTGAACAACAGAATCGGAGCCATTATCGCATTTAATTAAAATCATTGCACAATGGCGATCAAGGAAAAAGAGCTAGTTGAACAGAAAATACTTCACAGCATTCATAGCCCTACATGATAGCCCACACAACTCACGTACACAAACATCCGGGCTCGCTACAAATCTTTAGGTCAAATATTTCTCCCGATACGGGTCTTGAACCCGGGACCTCAGCGTAAAAGGCACTGGCTTCGTCTGATCCATTTTGAGTTTAATTGTTTTAACACATACACTGCTTATTTCATTACTGTGTATTAGTTATATGATTAGCAAATACTCAGGTATTTAAATTACGAGAATTGGCCTTCAGAGGTTAATTCTCGTAATTTAACCCTTTGACCGCCACGGTCGTGTATAGCAGACAAATGAAAACGTGCCCAACACGCCACCGTCAGCTAATGCCGACAAGTCGGCTAATGCCGTTTTAAGTACAAAATAAATTCAGTTTTCTGTGTTTATATTTAAAACATGGTGTTTTCTTGTCGGCATTGGCGTGTTGGGCACGTTTCCATTTGTCGTCTATACACGACCGTGGCGGTCAAAGGGTTAAAACGTTCAAAATATAGTCGCAGTCTCATCTCGGCGACAAACAAATGTCAAAAACTTGTCAAAATGTAGAGAAATCAGAGGTATTTTTGACAGATTGAGACTGAGATCAGACTGTGAACGTTCTTAAAATTGCGAGAATTGCCCCTCTGAAATAGTATGAGAAATAGGAGCCTAGGATATGGATGCTTAGATAGGTAACAGGTAATACGGGCTGGTGTCCGTATTACCTATTACCTATTATTATTATTGATGCTTATATAGCTTAGATATGGATAGATTAATGCAGGGAATGAAATGAATTAGGTATGGCATAGGACTGTAACAGCTCGGAATTTTTTTGAGCTCATTTTGGCATTTCCTAATTAACTTGATCTACTTAGATTTAGAACTTGGGTGAGGCTGGTTCAGGAGCGTGGGGATTGGCACAACAAAAGAAAGGCCTATGTGGATAACGAGGATGATGATGACCAAGATTTAAAACAAAAACTCTAATTTTTAAAACCAAAACTCTAATTTTTATAACGTGCTGTGGAAAGCAAGGTTTTGAACGTTTTATTAGCTTCATTAATTTAAATAATGTAATTAATAATTTTTCATGGTAGTTTTAGCGAAAAAACCAGACTATTTGTAATGTACCACAATTCTTGCAAATAAATTTCAGTTCATAAAAATAATACAATGATCACGAATGCAGGCACATTTCTAGTTTTTAAGCTGGTCCTGGCAAGCTCAAACACTTAATATCTAAGTGGCGTAGCCAACTCTCCCGGAACATAAACCTACTCGAAGTAAGCTTCACAAGACAAACCCTTCAATCTCAACATTTCGTGATACCAGAAAAAGCAATCGTAAAACATATTTCAAGTCAAACCAACCATAGAACAATTCCCGCTTTTTGTACTTATAAATTCTTTGGAAAATTTTCAATCGTCATTTTTTTTCCGGTCTGGGTTTTTTGCATTCCGTTTCGGAAATCCGCGCGTAGTGCCGCGTCGCGTTTTTTCTGTCGCGGCTACATACACGTGCGGCCGACGTCGATTGTCGCCTGCTTTTTGTCGGCTAATCAATTTTCGAACCATCGAGCTTGTTGGGAGCCGTGCACACTGGCTGATAGTCTATTATTTGATTTTGTTGGTAGGATTTTTTATGGTTGAATTTTCTGTGGTTCGTTGAGGCCTATGCTGTTTTGAGTAGTGTTTTTTGTTAAGTTTAACTGGTCGGTAGTTTGCAATGAAGGATTTCAAGTTTCTCTGAATAGTAAATACTGTTGAAGTCTTGTGTAGGTAGATAGGATTTTCAATTACGACGTCCTGTAAACTGAATCTCGACAGAACGATTCAGAAGTCGATATATTAACTTTCTTTGTTAAAATCAATACGGGATTAGCAGCTACAAAATCCATAAATTCTTCTTCACACCTCAACCACATCCAGTGGACAGTCCACGTTACAAGTAACAGCCCATTGTGGCTCTCACAATAGTGGCAGGATCCACTTACGTGCTTTTTGGACAACAACTTTATCCGAATCAATGGATCGTTAACTTTCAAGAGTTTTCTGTAAAGGTACACAGCGCCGAGGTGCGAATTTTAACGGCTGAGCTCTGAGACAAAAAGAGCCATTGATTTACTAATTGCCCTTACTTTTAATTGGATTTTCTTCTGTGAAAGGTTTGGACGTGTATTGAGGATGCCGGAATGCCGCATGTTCGTTTTGTGAATTTTAAAAGGGTTAGGCGGATTTTGTTTCTTGAGCGAGTTTGATTTGTTTGGGTTGAATACATGATGATTGGCACCCCCAACCGACCGTTAAGGCACCCGAATATTTACTAGGTATATTTATAGGCTTCGGATTTCTATAAGGTTGAAGGGGAGGAAGTTGTGGAGGTCCGATAGGCATAGGCTCCATTTAAATACTGGTATACAGCTGCTTCCGGTTAGACTTGAAGCCGACCCCAATCATCATCTGCCTAGCCTTTCCCAAATATAGTTTTGAAAAAGACTATACAGGTGATGAAGTTTCTAGAGAAAAACTTTCCAGTCACCCGTTGTGAACAAGAGTACCATTATTGGGGAAAAGAGGGCTCATTATCGAACCAATCGAATTATAGGTACCGATCTAAACGACAAAGTCAATTATAAAGGACCATAAGTCGTTACTTTCTTATCTGACTATTAGTAACTAGCACTTCGCCCGGGACTTCGTCTGCGTGTATTCGTGCCTCATTTCAAGTTTATTAACTCAAGAAATAAGATTTTTCATACAAACAAAATTCCCCCTTTTCACCATCTTGAAGGTCGAATTTCCAAAAACCCCTTCTTAGTGCTCCCCTACATAATAAAAGGAAGCCGTATGCAAAATTTCACGTTCCTAGTCCTTGCAGTTTCGGCTGTGCGTTGATATGTCAGTCAGTCAGTTTCTCCTTTTAGGTATATATATAGATTGTCAGTGCCCACAAAACTACCCACAGATCTTCAAAATCAATTAAGACATTCAACAATTCAAACTTGCAGCAGGTACACCCTATAACCGAAGAATCTAATCCAAAAGCAATAAAAACTGAAGTACGGAAGTCATCTCGAATCGTGGATTGGTTCGCGTTAAATCGGAATTAGTATAGCATTACTTTGTCGGGGGCTATACGATGCTGTAAAACGCAAGTGTTTTCGCTACTGGAAGCGAGCTGCGCAAGAGTGCAAGTTAATGGTTGGCAAGCAAGATTGAGGAAGATTGAGTGGCATTCACAGATTGTTACTGCTGTTTTGTCTAATCGTAATGGAGTTGGGTTGGGAAACACAGCATTATGCTGAGCGATGGCCGTTTTTATTGGATGTGGTGACGCATATTTTTTCCCAACTAGTTCCTATTGTGTTTGTGTTTTATTTTTATGCGTCATATTTATCCTACTATCCTACTTCATACTAATATTACAAATGCGAAAGTTTGTGAGGATGGATGGATGGATGTTTGTTACTGTTTCACGCAAAAACCACTGAACGGATTTTGATGAAACTTTACAGTAATGTAGTTTATACATCAGAATAACACATAGGATACTTTTTATCCCGATATTCCCACGGAATCAAAACTTACGCGGGTGAAACCGCGGGGCGCAGCTAGTTGCAAATAAATGTATTTTCTTTCTTTTCATTCTATATATCTGGAAATGTTGGCAGAGCTGCTGAACTGAATTTCATGAGGAATTAATATAGACTAGATGACAAAGTATTCTAGTGGAAACATACACCCACATTTTTTGAATTTGTAAAAAAAATGTTGATCCATTAATTTTATTTGAATTGTTGTTGGGTTGGTCCCATATTAAAGTAGATTATAGGTACCCATACTGAAAGTTTTCATATAAGTAACGGGGCATTTTGGGTATACGAACCCTACATATTTAAACAGTAAATCAAAATTGTAACAAGACTGCACCATACGTACCAATTACATCGAAATTGTATATAATTTAATGATTTCCCAAATATGCAAAATTATAAATTATTCAATTACAATTAAATGTTCAACGATGAATGTATTAAAGGTCCATACTTAAGTCATTTGCTTGATAAAAGAAGTAAGTACGTCATTTATCTTTTTTTTGCTTTTATAGTAATTAAGTAAACCATTGCATTCTCAAATACGTGAACTTTCTTGTTACGTCACAAACCTGCCGCTGGACCACCATCGAAACTTCTCCCTTAAAACAAAAGACCATTTTCACATTCCAAGGTCCTTGTTCCAAAGACATAAGGTTGAAATTTTTTTACACAATTTTTCAATGACAGCTTTTTTTGTGAGGAAAATGTTTAAAATGGATGAGCATTTAATTCGATATTTTACTTGAAATTAAAATCGTATTAACGATGCCGCAGAATTAAGACGTAAGTGAATTTTTTTGAAGTATGTAATTTGGTTGTCTCCTAGCGGCCGCTGACCTGAATACGGGTAATGACCGGTTAAAGTAGGCGAAGGTTGGTATGAGGCTGAAATGGACTCGTAACGATGACGTTTAGCAGGTTAAATAAAGTGTACTGATAAGTTTATATAATAATTATAAAGTCAGTTCTGCTCAAAGAATTCTAAGAAATGCAATTTCAAATATTTTAATTTGCAAGCTTGCTTAGCAGTAGAATAACACAATAATTAAATAACAGCTGAAAGCATGTAGGTACTTAGGGAGATGAGAGACAATTTCGAAATTTCAAAATATGTTTATTGTGTACATTTTATCTCCTTGAATAAACCATAAATCAACCAATCACAAACCCATCTGAAATCTTTATAAACCAATTTCAAAATTCAAACGTAACGGACACTTGAATTAGCCAATAAGACGGCGCGCCAACGTGTACATAAATCGCAGTGGCGCGCGCATCTTTTGTAATTATTCAAAATCTTCGAGGGCGACTGCTAAGGGCATATAAATCGGCCGTTAATAGTGTGGACATGGCACACAATACTACTGCATTGCCCTTACTATGAGCTAAACTTAAGTGTGACGCGGTACACGAAATATAGTAAGGAAAAATAGATAGTTTTGGCTTTCTTATAAGTAGGATTTTTATACAAAATGTTGGGCATTATCTTGAACATAAATAATACCGGCCTATTACTATCCCACTACTGGGAAAAGGTCATGAGCATTGATTTCCACGCTTCTTCAAGACGGGTTGGACATAAACCACTGAAATTTTCGACGAAGAAAAGTGGCAAACACAAGTAGTAACAAAAGTCTTTTGTACCTGGATGACAAACTCATAGACCATTAAAGGGTTTTGAAGAATATATTAAAGCTTAATCTATCTCCACATAACTTACCAACACCTAGTGAAACTTTAATTACGCAATTCAATAAAGCCAAGCCATTGCATCAGATTGCGAATAATAATGAACAGTAGGTAATGGATGATTTGCGGTGGCAATAAACATGGAACATGATTTTATTATGATTACGATTACTACCTACCAACTACTGGTTTTAAACCCATCCCTTAAGAGATAAAACTACCAGGTGCGCCAAAATGTATGGATACTCGAATCAAGTTGCGTTTTGGACATGGGACATCGTAATAATGTGTAAGTAGTGACAGATTCTTGGCATCGCCTCTGGGCGCTAGCAACCCGTTTTCTCGAAAAGGGAACCGCAAATTGTAGTAGGTAGTCACACTGTACAAACTTTCGTGCTGTCATACATATATTGCCGATATCGATGAAGTTTATTATGTGAAAAGCTTGCTTTTTGATAAAGGAAAAAAAAAGATGGATGCTACTTTTAATTTTATATAATAGCAGTATCGCAAATAGATACATTTAAATTAAAGCTACCTAAAATCCGTTTAAGTGCTTTACTGACACCACACTAAAATCTCTAAAGACAGTGTAATTCGTTGTTATAAAGTCTATGATGTGATAATTTCTAAGTATGCATTAAATATTCCTCTTCCTATGAACCGTGGTACACCTATATGGGTCCGTGCGACCAACTCAGTCGTAAATAGAGCAGTGTCACGCGCGCGTACAATGTACAAGCCACCCCGGGAGTCAAAACTAGCTGTTTGAATCAGTGCACTTACAAAAACGACACCTACACACATTGTAATTTCAACTTTATCCGTAAAACTTTTAAGTTGAAAATTGATCTTCAGATTTTGCATTTACTACGTTATGAAAAATTACGTATCGTAACGTGTGTTGTTGATTTAAAATCGAGCGTGTGTTTGAAGTATTAAGATTCAGTTTTCTTTGGTTATTTTAGTTGATATGATAGTATACAATTAAAAGGACATATTTATGCAAAGCCAGCGGACTGGATGAGTCATTTTGTGTAAGAAATGGGATGCTTATGAAAACCTATCTATTGTTTTATTATGAACGAGATTAGCCTCGGTGGGCGATGTTGTTTTTGTAAATTAAGATGGTTGTATTTGCATCGCAGTTCCTTGAAATGGATAATATCTTTATTTGAAGCCGACTGTGGAATGTGCTGTGCTGGAATAATGGTAATTAAGATTAACTACTTAATCGGAAACACAATGTCCATTATGATTATGAAGAGAGTGGAAAAATTGCTTCTGCAGAAAAATGAGATGATTAATCTGTGGTAGCGGCCGCGGCTTAAGAGTTTGTAGGCCATAAGGTTCGAACCCAGACAGGAGATATTCTTTGTGTAAATTATTCCATCACCACTGCTCTCAAAACGGTGAAGAAAAACATTGTGAGGAAACAGGCATATCCTAGAACCAACAATTCGAAGACATTTGAGATCTACCAACTCGCATTGGGCCCGCGTGGTGGATTTACAGCCCACTCAAATTCGCCGAGGCTCCTGTCTCAGCTGTGGGGACATCATTGGATGACTCTGCTATAAGTACTAAATATACGTCACAAATTGTAGAATATGAATACCACTCTGAAAGAAATAAGCAGTAAATATTAATGAAAAAACATTGATCTGAACTGCTTTAAACAGTTCCATATGAGTCTAACGTTCAAAACAGTATTTTTCACTGATCCGAAATTAGTTAAAGCTTCAGACAAAATGTTACCGTCATGACAGTTTTTTTTTTCAGTAAATGGTATGTTCAATCATTAAACGTTACTGTTTTGTCTTTTATTGTTTTACAAACATTTCTTCTTACTGTATAAAGTCAGTAAGTTATAATGAAATCGCTTTAATGTGATGTAGTAAGAAATTATTTTTTTCAGGATATTGGAGTCATTCACCATGCTTGGCGATCAATGAATAGTCGAAGCTGCTATAGATGATCATAACCCCTTATCTAGAAGTCAAAACTGACATTTAGGTACTTAAAGGCAGAATGTGAGGAAATGTATCCTGAAGTGACGACCAAGGCATTTAAACCTGCAGCGGGATTGTCCGAAAGGGTTACCGCTACCCCGGAACACAAAGGGCTAAGGAAGGAACACGGTGGGTTTTAGTCAGTAAGAGTCTGACACTCCCTTCTGCTCCACCCAGAGCGGGAGGGGTCATTTGATGATTTCCCATCCACAAAAAAAAAAGGCATTTAAACCTTTTTAACTAACTAATTAAGAGCTAATTTATATAATTCACGTAATCCCTAAGCAACTTTCAGCCTAAAGACGTCAATAAAACGCGTCGTCGTGATTCTGTAAAGGTGTTATCTGTGGTATAAATAAATAAATAATATTACGAAACAGATAACCGTCCTAAAACCCAACTTTATAGGTCCGAACGAATTTCCTTAAGTCCATATTTCAGCGTGGACCTCAACTATGACCACTGGACGGGGTCACAGCGCTCGTGATAGTTACCAAACAAATATACTATATAATAACGTCACTTACTACATAGTAGTAAGGAAATACAACCTTGAAGTAAGGGACATAGAGTATAATTTTGATTAATGTTACAATGTCGAATGAAGTTGCACAAAATTGAGTTTTAAAACAAGGGAATCAAGGTTGGAATTACAGTGAAAGATCATTCGAGAAAGGATGTTTCATCCGATGAATGAAAAGTAAAGGAGATCTCCGCAGGCGGCACCGGGTCATACAGATAGTATCGGATGACCGAGAGGTCCTGAGGCGTCGTTTAATTGCGGGGTGCGGGTTCGAATCCCAGTTGAATCGGTGGGCGGTCGGTGGCAGGCTTTATAAATTGTCCACGCGGTAGCTACGCTGGGTGGCGAATGGTCTATGACCATGTATATGGTAAAGAATCGTAGGCAATATTCTCTATTTGTATTTGTGATTCGATTTGTAAGTTATCTTTAGTAGCTAAGTTCATTATCTTATTGAGTTACTGGCGGTAAATAAAGCTTTATCTGAATAGAACCTACGAATAAAATGCAGCTCCGGAGGCTTACCGGTACCTCTTACAACAGTACTATTTTTAATCTTAGGTACTTCAGTGTGGAGACGGAGCTATACAAGACGTACAGCTCCTTCTCTTTCCCACACGTAAGATTAAACTAATACTGTCATAAGAAGTGGTGGTTAGCCTCCAGTTCTGCGGTGCTTATTATGTTAAACTTGTATTACATCACTTTAACTCAATTCCGATCGTCCACCTATAAAAATATTTTTTTCACAATTATTTTTATAGGTACCAAATCCGACTGCAGGTCAAAAGACTCTTCACGTGTTTCTGATTTCAGCTTCTTCTTCTTCGAGTGTCGATGCCATCGTGGTGAAAGGATTAGCCAATCAGCGTGGAATCTCGCTGATTGCTTAAGGTTTTTTTTTTTTTGAGGATGGGAAATCATCAAATGACCCCTCCCGCTCTGGGTGGAGCAGAAGGGAGTGTCAGACTCTTACTGACTAAAACCCACCCGTGTTCCTTCCTTAGCCCTTTGTGTCCCGGGGTAGCGGTAACCCTTTCCGCTCGCTCTCCCTTGTCGCTCGGGGAGGCTTCCCCGAGCGACGTATCTAATGAGCCACAATACGTCCGGCGCACCCTAAGCAATCACCGGGGCAGCGGGATTGTCCGAAAGGGTTACCGCTACCCCGGGACACAAAGGGCTAAGGAAGGAACACGGGTGGGTTTGCTTGCTCAGCTTATAAGCCTAGGGTTCCTTCCTATGAGCAGCATTGTATCATGTGCCTCATTGATTAGGATATTATCCCTTATGAGGAAATGTGGGTGGTTTTTTCTCCATAGAAACGCTCTCGGCTGTTTTCTTTCTGGTTAATGACCTTAAAGCAATGATTTTTTATAGAATAATAAATATTAACTACTTGTATACCCGTATGTTTTCCTTTTTGACGATACATTATTTTTATAAGCACAAGAATAGAACCCTCAAAAAATGTCGATTTAAACCGATGTCAACAGAGGCCTAGTGTACAAATTTGACAACTATTAATGAAAAAATAAAACATAGGGACACAGTATATATCTTTCTTATTCAGTTTATGAAATATCTTTTAAATTGGTCCAATATTGGAGGAGGAAATAGTCGAGAGCCAAACCTCGAATTATGACTTTTTACTTCGGCTTTTTCAAAAGTCTCTCCGACCGCATTTCCTCGTAAGGCTTAATAGAGAGTTAGTAATCAATTTATATAATTTAAAATTTTATATTTACTAATTAATCTCCCACAAGGTGGACCGATGACTTGGTAAAGGCCGCAGGTATCCGCTGGATACGAGAAGCACAGAACCGGACGAAGTGGCGGTGCTTGTGCTAGGGCTATGTCCAGCATTGGATGTGTTTCGGCTAACATGATGATGATAAACATGTACTTGATTACCAAGACTTTAAACCTGGGATGTAACCTAGTGTTATCAGAAGAGTTAAATATAGAATCACTGCGAGCGTCAACAACCTTTCCCTCTTTGTAAGCTATTCAAAAACTCTCCTCAAAATTCCACTCTCATCTTAATCCATAATCACTAACAACATCAAACAATATTCATGCAACGCGGCGCGTCGGTTTAAACAAACGCGCGGCGCCTTTACCGCGCATCGCACGATCGCGCGGCCACGACCGCGATATTAAGATAGGCGCTTTCACCGGGTGCTGATAGCGTTGAGTATCGTAGAACCGAGAAATTAGGAGAGTGAAATACTTGTATATATTTAAAAATGGATTGAATTTGGAAGAAGGTATGGCTGCCGAGATAATGTAGTAGAAGTGTTGGTAGATCAACAGCCAGATGGAAGGATGACATTTAGAAAATCGCGACTAAAACCTGGATGAGACTCACACAAACCAGGTAAGCATAGCATAAAAGGAGAAGGTTTATACTTTCAGCAATGAGTGGATAAGGCTGCAATGATGAAATGAATGATGATCCCAATCATCATTCATTTCATCATTGCAGCCTTTACAAGTGTGAACAAGCCACTCCATACATCATGCAGTGGGTGCCTAAAATGGCTACATAAGGATTCTCTAGAAAAACCAGTATTCTACCAACCTTGAAAACTGGCTAATATTTTACCTGACATGAGCTTATATTATATTAGCTTGAGCCGATACGAGAAACAAAAAAGATAAGATATGATATCAGGGGACAGAAGCAAGACTGCTCTACCGCATGCTGATGTCAAACCAAACCTGCAATCGATAAGTACCAAAAACTCCTAAAATCTACAATAGCTTTATAAGTATTCTCTACCCATATTTTCAAGCTCATCTAAAATTTAAAATAAATGATAACAAAACATCATCCAAGTAAACATCCACAGACATCTGCATACATCCCAAGGACATATATAAAGGTACTACAACTGAGAATAACCCTCAAAAGTTCAAGGTTCCAAAAAGCCCCGAAGGCTATAATGAAACATAGTGACAGGTATCATGACGGTACATGAGTAACCGAGGATGTGTGGCAGGAAGACGACGCGGATGTCAAATATTGACTCTGAGATATTGTATAAACTGGCGCATGGCGACGACTTGACTCAGTGACACAAGCGTCAATGGAGAGACGGAATGGTTTTTCTGTAACAGAAATGACAAATCACAAAACTTTACAAGCGCGAGTAGGATATTGCATAATGGAGACGAAAGTTATTATTCTTGGTATAATGAAACAAGCAAATATAATCCAGAAAATTACAACAGTGTTCATGGGAATGAAATAATTACGAGTCTTGATGAAACCGATAATCCGTCAGTTAGCCTTCAAAGCAAAAATGAACAGACATCTTCTACCCAAAAGATTCGCACCCGCGCTTATTTCATTGTAGATCTATCAGTCAATATCCATCAGGCAAAAACGAGTCAAGAGCAGGGCTATCTTTACTAATGAGGAGAGATGAGAAGGAGAAGAACTAATAGCATAATCAGCCTATAATGTTCTCACTGCTGGGACACTAGGCCTCCTCTCTTCGAGAGGGAGTGGGCTATAATCTACCACTCAAGCCCAGTGTGGGCTGGTAGATGTCACAAGTCTGTGTGCCAAAAACGGCATGTCTTAAAACTAAATATTTAATGATGATGCTATCGAATTTTTTTCACCGTTTTGAGAGCAGTGGTGATGAAAATATTTACACAAAGTAAAGCGCCAGCCTGGGTTCGAACCACGACCTACAATTCATAAGTCCGGCCGTTACCATTGGGTCACCATTACTGAACTGTCTGCCGAACCAATAATGGATAGAAAATTCCTGGCATGAAAAGTTGTAAAACAAGGCAAAATAAAACAAGGGCAGAACAAAAAGTTCAAATGTAAAAACCAATTCTACAATAGCAAAATAATGTGCAAAAGATGTTACAAAGATAACAAAGAATCGAAAGCCAGTGTTTCTACTTTTATCTATGTTAATCAAACAGATTCAATTAGTTTACAAGACCTCGAATGCAGAAAGATAAGCAACTGATACGGTAATTATCAGATATGCATAAAAAGGAGTAAAAAGTCGATTTATATATTCCTGGACGTTCAAAGTTCGTTGATTTTAGTTCTCAGGTATATCAAGTATAGTATACTTATCATAACAGCAGACTGACCCAGTCATCATCTTTCTGACCTCATCCCTTGTTCCTTGTGGACGGCGCAACACATTTTCTTCTTCCATTCTTCCCTGTCAACCATCACGCTATCATTCTGCACCCTTCTCTTTCATATAATTCCTCACGCAATCCATCCATCTCTCTTTGGCCTTTCTCTCCATCTCCATCCTATTTATATTCATCACTCTTTAATCTAATCGCATACGTTTCAGATTGACCAAGAGAACGAATCTAATAAAGGGTTTTGGATGACAAAAATCCGGACTAGTCATCATAATCGGGCTCAGCTGTTTACCTACTTAAATCAGAATCTATCATAATCAATGTCCATTCCAAGGTTGCCTGGAAGAGATCGCAGAAAGCGATATGGCCACCCATTGTATGTTTTGCAATATTAAATGTATTTTATGATGTACAGACGCTAGCACATCAACCTACCCGAAACTGTCAATTTTTCCCAATCAACTTTGAACCACATGCTTTAGCGATAAAGTTAAAAATCTATTAAAGAAATTTGACAGATTGTGGCAGCTTGATGTGCTGGCGTCTGTACAATAAAGTATATATAAATAAATAATCGAATCACTTGTTATTTCCTTTCCATTAAGCAACATAATTACACAAATAAAGCTACAACTTAACTAAACTAAAATTAAATAATCAACACCATTTATACAATAAATTGACATCATTAAATTCAAATCTAAAGATAACATAATTGATTTCATTCATTTAATTTGAAACCCACCGCTAGTTTAATTGGTTTCATTTGATTCTTTCCGCTTCGATTTCAAGGTCTTAATAACCGTGAATTAACATACATTTTAATAAAGTAAATCTAATTTCGAAACTGCTTTGATTTTGCCTTAGTCAAGATCATTCATTACATACGTTGTCTTCCGAAAAACAATAACAAGATCATGTGATGACCTTACTGCTTCTATAAGATCAGTACTCATAGTCCATCATCTTCCTGGGCATACCCTAATTTATAAGGAATCGACGCACTATGCGGTCGATTCTGTAAAAATCTCGTAAATAAACGAGATTTTTACAAAATCGACCAGCAGGTCTGCTACTTCTATATTATATCTCACCATATCAACCGTCATATCAGTATTCACCCCATTTTTTGCCGTATCATCATTCACACAATCCATCTCAGTATCATTTCTTTGTTCTTCGTCTACGAGTATTCTTTAAGTAAAGATCCATGTAAGAGCAAAGTTCGCCAAACGAAAATCGCATAATACCAAAAACAAACAAACGCGCTCCTCCCGCAGAAAGTAGCAACTGCAAAATCCGATGCGATATTTAACGCTTTGCGATACATAATTATTATGACAGGACAATGCTGCGGCGACGACAAGACAGCTGTTTACATCCTGTAACGAATACTGTGCAGTGCGGGACAAACTGTGATAGCATCGAGCATGAGCGTTTTGTATCGTATTAATCTGGTTTGTTATTGTGAGCCGGCCGTTTTGATGTTTTTCTTGTGTTTTAGTTGTAATAGATGTAAATGTGAGGTGAATGCTGTAGCTTTTGTTGTTGCGGGGTTTTTACCTTTGTGATTGGGGTGAGTATAGTGCAAATTCAGTTACTTTTAGTTCTGTTTTAGAATAAATGAATGCAAATTAGCTTAAACGATTCATGTCTATGAACTAACTCATACTGTAGATCGACTGCTTAATTGAGACGTTGCCTGAGGTAGCAGCGCGGTGCGGGAGGGGTGTGGTGACGTGATGCGAGAGCTGTGATTCGTCAACTTGGGTCAACTATCACCCCTCCCGCACCGCGCAGCTACCTCAGGCCATGTATCAGTTAAGCGGTCGGCCTAAATCAGCAGAACATGTCAAAAAAATTCAATGTTCTAATAAGAAAATTAGAAAGAAGGAGTCATTGACTTTCTCGCGCAACGGCTGACAGGACATTACCTAAAATAAAACGTTAAAATTGTTTCTTAAAAGCCGCACGCCGGAAATAAAACACACTCAAAACAGCAAAAAAAATTAAACAACCTAACTGCGAAACAAATTCAAATCTCCGAGCAGGTTTCCGACATTGTTAATAACACAAAGTGAGGTGTGGGAGGAGTGTAGGTGTGTCACGCAAAAAGGTCCCAAGTTTAAATTGCTGTTTTTGTGATAAATCAAAAGTCTGCCTCCTGACCCCGACTGCGCCGTTTGTTTTCTTGTTTGACCATCAAATTGCTTATTTACATAACGATGAATCAGATGAATTAAGATTTTGCTTTCGATTTTGGGTAAATAGTTGTTTTTGACTTGTTCCATTTATATTTTACTATCTTATTTAAAAAAAAATTTTTTTTTTGTGTCTTCGCACTTAAATAAATAATGAATCTCTAGATTTCGCAATAGAATAAAATATCACCCCTTTATGACTGCTCTATTGTAAACAGAAATTGTCAGAAAAAAATAAAACATATCAAAACCGACAAAACTACACAATCACTTAGAACTCAAACGGCCTCAAGTCACAAGTCATAATACACAACAAAGTCCATTCACTTTGCCCCAATCCATCTTCCGTTCATATTAACTAATTCATGTCTGATATTTATACGTTGCTATGGCACCAAAGGGTAACCCAGATAAGGGTCTACAGTGGCTTAATAAATAACGTCATATTAGAGTCGGTTATAACCACAGCGTAGGCGGGACTCGATTCAAGGTTTTTACTAAGTTTTTTAGTGCTGTTTTAACTAGGTTATGACGTAGATCACATGACTTAGAATATGTTTGAGAGTAATTTATTAGATAGTTATACATTTTGAATGATGAAACCTAAAACAAAAGTTTATTTAAATTGTTGTTTATTATGCTTTAAAGGTGAATGACATATTCAGATTTCATTAAGTTTATGTGAGCGCTAATTTTTACAGCTTTTCGACGGCAAGTTTTTATTTATTTCTGCTGTTTTTTTTTTGCCTCTATTTTTTATCTCTAATACACTTTGCATATTCCCATTAATCAATATTAAAACTACAACTACATTTGTAAAACACGCATGTATTTAACTGAATAAAAAATTAACAATACCACTCGATAACAATCAGTAACGCCCTCATGCAACTCCTGCGCGTTCAACAATGTCTGTTGAACGAGGTAACATTAATTTTACGTACGATATCATCGAATGAGGATTGTAAGTGTAGGGTAAAGACCACGAGAGAGCAAGGTTAGTGACAGGTTACCAGATAGCCTCCCATCTTCTTCTTTCTTTCTCTTCGTTTGCGTCAAAAACAGCGCCCTAACTACGTAACACACTGAATAATTTTGAAGGATATTGCTAAATCCATCACACTAATCTTCACATCAAACTAATATTATAAACTAGCTGCGCCCCGCGGTTTCACCCGCGTAAGTTTCGATCCCGTGGGAATATCGGGATAAAAAGCATCCTATGTGTTAATCCTGGTTATAAAGTATCTGTGTGTCAAATTTCATCCAAATCCGTTCAGTAGTTTTTGTGTGAAAGAGTAACAAACATCCATCCTCACAAACTTTCGCATTTATAATATTAGTAGGAAGTAGGATGCGAAAGTTTGTGAGGACGGATGGATGTTGCCAGTAAGTAGTGTGTTTCGCAAGTACCCCGCCGGACTTGACTACTTCGTTAGTCCAGCAACTGCTGATCGTAGTGTTGGTTTGACAAACTGTTAATGGATTTTCGCAGTATGAATTTTTTGATAACCTGAAATGTGCCCGGCTAATGGCAATAGGCTCGCTCCATTTTAAATGGCACTACCTCAACATACCCTTTCGAGAAATTCAGGCGTAATATTATGTTACTATGTTATGTTTTTAGGGGCTACATTTAGACTTAGAAATTGCTAAGGGATGTTACCCAGTAACTGGGTTGTGGAGGTCAGATAGGCAGTCGCTCCATGTAAAACACTGGTATTCAGCTGCATCCTGTTAGACTGGAAGCCGACCCCAATATAGAAGAAGCCGGTGTCGTTGGTTCCGCATTTTCGTTTTTTGACACCGACTTCCGAAACTTAAGTTATTTTTCACTTTGTAGTTTTTTTTTTAAGTCGGATGTTTTTTTTTTTTGGAAAAAAGTTTTTATTTTTCACTTTTTAGTTGTACCTACTCCACACAAATTCAATTAACACTACTTGCTATGTAAATATCAGTTAAAACATCAATACAAACTAAGTAAAAAAAAATCGTATTATTGAAGCTAACTCAAAAACTACCCAAGCAAAGTTAATCAAATTTATATGGAACCGCCCCTGAGGCATAATATCTTATCCATTAAAAACAATACATAGATATACAATTGCAGCCAAGCGGTGCCAAGCAAGAAGAATCATCAAAATTCGCATAGAAATGCCTATGCCTATTGTATACGTTTATGCATATAACTTTGTACATAAGAATAATTAGTACCTAAATTATTATATACTAAAACGTTTCTGAAAGTATCACGGTAGTGAAAGAAACATCAATATTTGTTCATTAGTTTTTGAGAAAATCGCGGACATACAAACATAGATACGGGTAGAATACAGAACCTCGTTTTTTGAAGTCGGTTAAAAAGTAATTGTGTCTCACTAGGTGACAGTTGAGCTAATAGTTGGAAACAGGCTAAGCCGATTGATTGATTTGACTTAAAAATCTACATCTAATCATTAAATAAGTAATTCCGACCGTTTGAACTTTCGCGTCCAAATCGATCATAATCAGTTTAAAAAATGCCAGTACCCATCTTACATTAATTTCTCAATTGATACACTATCTAATGAGCATAGTAAACACGCAATTGTTCCTTCATACAATATGTAACATTGTTCGCGTGTCCATACATTTGTCAATCTTGATAGAACAGATCAGACCGGCTTAACATTTGAAGATTTATAGTCCGACTGAACTTTAGTGAGTGGAAGTCGTTTGAGTTTGAGACTTATAGTGTCATTGTTGCGTTGTGCAATATTTATAAATTGAATTTTGGGCCTTGAATTGGAATAGGTTATTTTTTTTGTTACCATGGAGGATTTTTGAGGCTACTGCGGGATATGAAATAGGATCGCGGGGATCTTCAATTCTATGAATTAGATTATTTATAAAGTCTACAGAGGCTGTAAGGAGCAATGAAATGGACCCTTTTTTTTTGTGGATGGGAAATCATCAAATGACCCCTCCCGCTCTGGGTGGAGCAGAAGGGAGTGTCAGACTCTTACTGACTAAAACCCACCCGTGTTCCTTCCTTAGCCCTTTGTGTTCCGGGGTAGCGGTAACCCTTTCAGACAATCCCGCTGCGTTGAAATGGACCCTGGCAATTCAGTATGCTAATCTATCGCAAGGACAAATTATTGATTTTTGCAATTCTATCTGCGCTTAATGTAATAAAAAAATTTTTCACTGCAGCTTAATAAAGTTCACAGGAGTATCTAGCATTGAAGTGCATTGAAAATGTTGAGAAGTGATTTTAATTGTATTTGTAATTGTATTTTAATGGTATTTTTATTGTATTTTTAACTGTATTTTGACTGTATTTATGATTGTATATTGATTGTATTTTAGGGTAGTCAATGTAAGTTACATATATGTAGGTATATCTTTGTGATAGTAACATTGCATTGGCGTTATAGCTGTTAAGGTGTTAATTACGTAATTTTAATGGTATTTGTAATTGTATTTTAATGGTATTTGTAATTGTATTTTAATGGTATTTGTAATTGTATTTTAATGGTATTTGTAATTGTATTTTAATGGTATTTGTAATTGTATTTTAATGGTATTTTTATTGTATTTTTAACTGTATTTTGACTGTATTTATGATTGTATATTGATTGTATTTTAGGGTAGTCAATGTAAGTTACATATATGTAGGTATATCTTTGTGATAGTAACATTGCATTGGCGTTATAGCTGTTAAGGTGTTATTTACGTTATTTTAATGGTCTTTGTAATTGTATTTTAATGGTATTTTTTATTGTATTTTTAACTGTATTTTGACTGTATTTATGATTGTATATTGATTGTATTTAAGGGTAGTCAATGTAAATTACATATATGTAGGTATATCTTTTTGATAGTTACATTGCATTGGCGTTATAGCTGTTAAGGTGTTATTTACGTCACTTTGATTAATAAAAAAAAATTATAAAAATGCTATCATTTGCTACTACGATGCATAATCGGCCTATAAATAATGTTCCCACTGCTGGGACACAGGTCTCCTCTCTGTGAAAGGGAGTGGGCCGTCATCCGCCACGCGGGGCCAGTGCGGATGATTGTAGTTTAGTTTCCAAGAGACACCTACTCCGTTGTCGATGGTAGAAGTACGAAGTACGTAACGAAGTAGGTGTCTCTTAACCTCGTAACCTACTTCGTTGTCGATGGTCATTTAGGATAATTTTACTAAAAGATATAATGGGAGTTCACAGGACATCCTGCCATTGTTAATTACCACAAGCAGGTAAAAAAATATTACAAAAGAAGTACATACATACCAGTAGGTACAATACTACTGAAAAGTAAGTGAAGTACAAACATTAGTGGCGATTGGCTGTTATCCAGTTATCACTAATTAAGCGGAGAGTACTAAACGCCATGCGGTGGGCGGGGCATGGGAACCCAGAGCCACCAACCCAGGTTTACTTTGCTTAGTAACTAATAGGGTCGTAAGATGGGAGCGACCAGCGGTGGTGGTGAAATGGCGATTAGAAATGGAATACGCTGAAGGATTGAAAAAAACTCTTGTGTAAAACAAGGTACTTAGTTTTTTAATCAAACTAAGGACTGATTTTTACCAAAGTCAGAGGGGCAATTCTCGTAATTTTAAGAACGTTCACAGTCTGAGCTCAGTCTCAATCTGTCAAAAATACCTCTAACTTCCCTACATTTTGACAAGTTTTTGACATTTGTTTGTCGCCGAGATGAGACTGCGACTAGATTTTGAACGTTTTAAATTACGATAATTGGCCTTCAGATATCTTTTAATGGTGGAATAAGATTGACTTCTGAAAGTTCTAGTATGGAAAAACTGTCAAAAATTCAAAATTTATTCTCAGGAAGACTTATTCTGGGTATAAAAGTTTGGTGGAATGCGCCCTTAATAATATAAGCATAGGTAGTACATTGGCCCCGATTCTGTTGTTCACAAACTAAACTAAATTTAAGTTCAGTGCATCTTTTTCTTTCTATTTCATTATGAAAAGGACGGAAAATAAATATTAGTTTAGTCCTGTCAAATTAGTCAGCGCCTGACGTAAATTGATGTATTTTTAGCCAATTTTTTAATCTCTTCTAACTTGTCTATGGATTATCTAATTTGACGGGACTAAACTAATATTTTATCTTCTGTCCTTTTCAATAGAAAGAAAAAGATGCACTGAACTTAAATTTAGTTTAGTTTGTGAACAACAGAATCAGGGCCATTGAATACCTTTTACCATCGGACAACCAGACGTACTGCAGCGTACCATCCACGCTTGGTTGATATCTCGACGAGTCGTACTCAGCGCTTCTCCTCCACGTTTATTATACGCACAGCCAAAGTGTGGAACTCTCTGCCGGCATCTGTGTTCCCTCCCACATTTAATCCGTCTGCCTTCAAATCAAGAGTGAACAGGCATCTTCTGGGCACGCTCGTTCCATCATAGACTTCATCCATCGCTTTCCATCAGCCGTGATCGGAGTCAAGAGCGGGCCTAATAAGCAATAAAAAAAAATAGTTTCCTAGTAATAATACATAGTTCGAAGATCCCGAAGATCTTACTGCTAAATAAGGCACGGTCATAAAATATGAAGTTTATCAGATATTTATGCGTTATCGAATATATTCGCACCTCGTAAACAAAGCCCATAGAGGGCGCGAGGATCTAGTATGCTTTAAAAACTATACAACCTTAGTATGAAATGTTCCAAAAATAAATGTTCCTAAAGTTACGACTTATAATCTAACTTTCTTTTCTTAAGATTTCCACCACCACTTCCTATACTTTATAAGATTTTACGGCACACAAGAGCAACCTTTCCCCAATCCCAGATTCTACCCTCCATCTCTCCTTACTTGCGCCCACGCTACCGCGTTATACGCTAATTGTAAGTTAAACCAACTTAAGTGGCAAACGAGAAGTAATTGTTTTACACTGTAAGCCTGTTTGAGCTTTAAGATGATTGTTTTTAGTATTAGCACCTGTAATTCTCTTTTTTCTGGTGTTAATATTACTGGGATTGTAATTGGTAGGCGAGGGGTAAAGTCATGCTCACTGCGAAAATGTAGGTAACTAAGGGAAAAAGTTTAAGGTACCTACTTAAATTGTTGGTGTAGAGTGAAAAGGTACTAAGTGACATAAGAATAGTAAGTGATTATGTGCCATAATATTGTTTTATGTAAAATCAAGGTGAAGGAAAGCTGTGACCGAATCGTGGCCAAGGTTAGGCCAAAGAAACCAGGACCGTCCAAAAGCGCGCTGGGTTCACGATATCGTCAATGTTACGCGTAACACCTGGATCAGAGACGTACGGAACCTTGAAGTATGGCAGAAGAAAGGGGACGCCAATACCTAGGAGTGGATCACTCTAGGCTGAAATGATGATGAAAATCAAGCTGTAATGCATACATAATGTATACGTTGGTCCTGTCTGTAATTCGTGGATCTTTGACAATCGTTACAGGTCGTCAGAAGCCCGAAAGTCTGACAATCACTCTTACCAAGGGGTATCGTATTACCCAGTAACTGGGTTGTGGAGGTCAGATAGGCAGTCGTTCCATGTTAAATACTGGTATGCAGCTGCATCCAGTTAGACTGGAATCCGAATCCAAAATAGTTGGGAAAAGGCTAGGCAGATGATGATAATGAATTCGAATGTGTAACTACAACTTTTTTCTGCCACCATTTTCTTCCAATGTTGGTTTGTAATAAAAATAATCTCAATTTAAAGTTCCTAAACCTTCGAATTGGTCATCCTATATATTACCCTTCTAAGATGAAAGAAATGCTACGTTGAAACGGAAAGGAAATTATAATTAGTTTTATCTAAAATGGCGAATATTAAACACATCCGTCCATCCGGTGTTCCGGGTCTGGCTGTTTGTGTATGTGAGTTTAAATGTTTGTAAACGCACCCACGATACAGGAGTGATTCTTAGTGTGGGGCAACGTTTTAAAAAACAAAAAAAAACAAAACATTTCATTGTTTTAAACCAGGCAATATCCTTTTAACTTGTATCCTGTGACATTTCAGCATCGCCGAGTCGCTAAACAACACAGAAAAAAAAAGAAAACCCCATTTTCTTAGCAGACCTCAGACATTATTCCCCCCTGTTAGGAAAACTTGCTCCGTAATTCCTTTGTACGAGTAGCGGTGGCGGTTACAAAAACTCTGAAGTTCCGCTTCCTTGCTACCTAATCTACGTCGTCGTGAATCTCTTAGGGAACTATTTAAAAAGGTTAATATTATGACGGTACCTTGCCAATACATTTATGAAAATATTATGTATGTAAGAAAAAATCAACATCTTTTTAATAAAATAAGTGATAGACATAATTTCAATACTAGAAATAAAGATAAATTAGATCAACCTTTTTTCAGATTATCTAAAGTGCAAACATCTTTTATGGGGTACTGTGTTAAATGCTACAACAAAATACCTTTTGATATATTACAATTAAATGAAAGAAAATTTAAAACTCATATAAAAAGTACACTTTGTAAACAAGGATATTACAAATTGGAGGATTATATCCAAGATAACAATGTTTGGAAACATGCTGGTCCTGCTCCATAGGACAATCTAGAGTCTAGACAAAATCAAACTGGTTGCTAATTTAATTTATACATACACATTTTTTTTTTACATTGTTTTTTTACATTCTTTGACAAATGTAACTCACACACTTTTTAAAATACTAGTAAAATTTTTCAATCTTTGTAAATATGTGGACACCATGTATCTATCACATAATTGATTTACCAGTCTGTTATATTTTTAATTCTTTTACCATTTTTGGTAGACTAAATTTTATTTTAGGTGCATCGTCTTCACATATAATTATATAAACAATGTATACAAGAACTTGTAAAACATTTTAAAAGAGTAACGGTGGAGTTTCTTGCCCATTCTTCTCCACACGAAAACTACATTTTGGAATGGGCGACTAGAATCAATTCTATTTTTTCATTTTAAATTTTGACGTTCAAAAGTGCCTTTTAAGTGCCTATTTGAAATAAATGATTTGACTTTGACTTTGACTTGCAAATAATAAAATGTATTTTTGTACAATTTACCGTGGGTTTGCACGTGCCGGCTAGCGGGTTAAAGTGTCAGCTAGTTTGTGTCGGTGTAGTCAAAGATGAAGTTACACGTGTATTTTAAATGTTATTTTTGCAAAACTCGTTAGTAAAGAGAGTACATAAGAGAGAAACTGTTTCTAAACGGTTATGGACTTTGAAAGGCTCTTTTACTCTGGATTTAAACTTATGAAAAGTTTTATTAAAAACTGGTTTTCCGGATAGCTCTATCTATTTATATTTCCTGTCGTACCAAGCTCTTCACTGAAATACTAGTTTCAGACGTAAGATTGTATATGCCTGAACCACAGATATAAACACACATATATAACGCAAGAGCAACTACTTCGCGTGCCAAAAATCGCACCAACTTACGTTCAAAAATCGTAAGCCGCCACTTTGGCGCTCAGTCCTGTGTACTGCTAGCGGGGTGAGCGTGAGTGAGAAAGAGCGCTTGTGACGTCATAGTAGGTAATCAAAACAATGACACGCTTGGTTTTCATACAGATCGTGATACATGCGTTATCTAGGTCTATCTATATCTGTGGCCTGGACGTTTTCCTCAGACACGTGATAATAATTATATGCCTCATATCCACAGAATCTCATACAGTACATCTGTCCTTTTAAGCATCAAAAATAAGAAATCTAGAACACAATACATGTCCTTAAAAACAAAAGATTACAACAAAAGGAGTAAGCTCGCGCGATTTGCGCAACCTTTTGTGAAAAGAGCGTAACGTTAAAATTAACGCGGAGTGACGTACCCTTGACCGGCGACCGGTGAATCATACGCGCAAGCGCAGGTATGACAAAAGAACCACTAATTTGTATAGCGAGAGAAGATACATGAACTGTTTGTTTTCTATTCAATTAAATTTTTATTTTTTCTATTAATTAAATTAAATTTTATTCGAAAACATCAATCGGTTTCTTAGTAAACTTCAACTATATTCGACGACTCTGCATACTTCTCTCCTTTGTTGACTGTACATACTTAGTAACAAATTAAGACATAGGTAAGATATCATATCACACTTTAAGGGCCTATACTACCTCAAATGGCTTAGCATGATCCTCCGTTATGTCGAAAATACTGCAGCATTAATTTTGAAATAAATATATTGTAAAGTTGAGGATTAATGTTAGGTGTTATGTTAGACGAAAACACGATTCCATAAAATTTTCTCGATAGAAAAAAATTCCAAAGTTACCTCCAAACCGAACAATAAACCGCTAGTATTCAAAAAATACTTCAAATTAGATCATGAAACTTTGTATACTAACCGAACTAACTATAATGCAGGTCTTATGTTATTTTTTTTTTTTAATATCCATTATTTTCACCGTAAAAAGCAAATACCTAAACTGTTGGCGCTGCCTGCCGCCTAGCACCGCACTCTGTCTCGCTCTCACTCAGTCAAAGAGTGAATTTTAGCTTGAATTTTAGCTGAGGTAGTGTAGGCTCTTAAAGTCACGCCTTCATGGGGGTAGGCAAAAACTATAGAATGCTGCGAAAAAAATAAATAAAAATAGTATAAATGAAACAAAAACAAATGTTTACTATTTCCGGAAATATCGACAAGATCACGCTATTTGTAGTAATCACACGGATTAAAATAAGACAGCATTTGTGATGCATTTTTTGCAACACTCGAAGGACAAGAATTCACTACAGTTGGCGACATTATTTTGTTATTTTTCACATATACAGTCTTCATGCTTGAACTATTTGAGTTTTGTATAAATCAGTCCTTCTGATCTTTTTGATCGTGCCACCGACAATTCGCTGCGCAAGGGCAAGATGCAGCGTCCACTGATAAACTTTTAATACAAGAAATTAAGCTTATTTGGCCGCGAGATTTATTCGTTAATTAATTGATTAAGACTCGGTTTGTTACTTCTGCTTAATCAGTAATCAGTCAGATTGTTATCTTACTACTTAATGTCTGATTGAGTGATTTAATAATGATACTGATGGCTAGTTAAGTCATTAATACTTAGGGAAAATTAAACTTGAAGGAAAGTAAAGTGTTGATAATCTGTTAAAGGTTTTTTTCATATTGAAATTGCAGAATAAGTTTTTTAACTGCTTTGTGTTGTCAATTATGGGTGGCCAAGCCACTATAGCTTTACTTTCATAAAGTAAGATTCATTATTTGCAAAGCTTTTAAGTATTTATTTTTTCCATAGGACAATCTAGACAAAAGAGTCTAGACAAAATCAAACTGGTTGCTAATTTAATTTACACATACACATTTTTTTTATAAATACATTGTTTTTTACATTCTGTGACAAATGTAACTCGCACACTTTTTAAAATACTAGTAAAATTTTACAATCTTTGTAAATATGTGAGCACCATGTATCTATCACATAATTGATTTACCAGTCTGTTATATTTTTAATTCTTTTTACCATTTGTGGTAGACTAAATTTTATTTTAGGTGCATCGTCTTCACATATAATTATATAATGAATGTATACAAAAACTTGTAAAACATTTTGAAAGAGTAACGGTGGAGTTTCTGGTCCATTCTTCTCCACACGAAAACTACATTTTGGAAAGGGCGACTAGAATCAATTCTATTTTTTTATTTTTATTTTTGACGTTCAAAAGTGCCTTTTTAAGTGCCTATATGAAATAAATTATTTGACGTTGACTTTGTAGAGAAAAGTTACTAGAAGTTTCTTTCAACATAATTACCTAGTAGTCTGCAAAAAGCTTTAGCTGAGCAAAGGCTTCCTTATATCCGCTACTTCAAGAAAAGTTAATAGAGATTTTTAAAGAAGAAAAAAACATGTGCGGTTGGGGGACCCCGGTTAGGAACAAAGTTCGTTACACGATACTCGCACGCACACACACTCAAATATAATAGAAAGAGACAGAGAAAAAGTTTGAATTTAATACGCGTTTTTAAAACCGAGCCATCTAGTATAAGTATTTAGAAGCTCTCATAAAGTTGTCGCCATCTTGGATTTCATTTTGACCTCGCTATCGACATTAGAACTCTCGAAAACCATGAAATTGACACCCATGACGAAAAATTTGAAAGTTTTCGCAGCCGCCATGTCGGATTTTCATTTTGGCCTACTATTGACTATTGACACCCTCGAAAACCACGAAAACTATATAGTCGCTTTTTCGTTATGTGACGATTTCTATCAGTTTAATCCTACCACAAGTCGCTTTAAAGAACTTCGTTGCAATAACTCAACTCAACGCATTTATTTCAAATAACCAAATTACAGGCACTTTTGAATTGTCAAGAGCTCGGTCAGTCAGAAAGATGGAACTAGTTGCCCATCCCAAAGCGTAGTAGGTACCTGTGGAGAAAAACGGGCAAGAAACTCCACGGACATGTTATTTGTGGATATGGTGGCTATCACTTATGAATTCTATGCTTGCAATATTTTTTCGTACTCATGAGCAAGATTCATTTGAAACTTTTACCTATCTTTATCGCTATGAATCATTAATTTCAAGTTACAAGAGTAACTTCAGGCCTGACCTCAAGTTAACCGTAGTGACGTAAAACAAAGATACATTAAGTCCACTTAACTCCTACGCATCACGACTTACCTTTGTTAAATAATTTTAGACCACAACATAAGGGTATGAATAAGTTGTGTAGACAGTTAAGAAATCTTAGGTGGCTCCTTCGAGTGACGTTAAGTGCAATTTTAAGTTTATGCGCAGTAGCCTTCTATGAGCTAGCAACAAAGTTCTGCGATCACCAAGCCGTTTTCTAAGCTAGGTGATTATCAAGTTAGAAACGGCTTGGGGTAATTGCTAAGGGCAGTCATTTTACCTGTCTACAGCCTATAGTTTACATCTATGGGATATAAGGTTTTTTTGACCCCGATCTTGCCTGATGGAAAGCGATGGATGAGGTCCTATGGTGGAATAAGCGTGCCCATAAGATGCCTGTTCACTCTTGATTTGAAGGGAGACGGGTTAAATGTGAGAGGGAATACAGATGCCGGCAGAAAGTTCCACACTTTTGCTGTGCGCATAATGAACATGGAGGAGAAGCGTGAGTAAATTTTGAATCTTTTACTTTATTTTACTGCTGTTTAGGTTAACATTTTAACGACCAGTTTCTCTAACGGAAATTCTCGCAAAGATAATGCCAGTTTCTCGAACGGAAATTATAGCAAAGTTAATGTGGCAAATTCTCAAGCGCGCGTAATCTTCTGCGATTGGCTATTGTTAAAACATTTAGCCGATCGCAGCAATTCGAGAAACTGGCTCTTGGACTGCCATAAACGAATATACCTGCCTATCTACTTTTACCATTTTTCCCACACGTCCAACATGTCCTGATAAAATGTGGTAGTTTCCTAAACGCGCTCTATAAGCTCCATACTCTAAACCAGTAACATTATACATCGGCTAACTCCAACTGGGCCCAGAGCCACAGAATCAAAGGTCAAACTATGTCCGTTTGATACACACTTATCGTAGGAGCATGTTCGCCTTCGGTTAGCTATTGTCACACAATACGAGTGACGTCACCGGTAAATTATCGTCTTAGATGCAAGATGGAGAATGTAGGTCGTGGAGTGAGGTTTGGCATTATATTGTGTGAGGGGCCAGATGGTTTTGGACATTTTGAGGTTCTTTATGATGCCTCCTAATCTTATCGTTGCGTAAAATTTTCAGAATATGATTCTAGCATTTTTCTGAACAGATTGGCCCTATCGAATAACGAATAAATAATTTATGCGATTGGCAGGATTCTCTTTTTTTTAGCTTCAACTAAACACCTACTTGCCTATTTATGAATATATATCATAGTGAATAGCGTGAAACTACAGAGACGTGGTAAAAATGTTTTCAGAAGCATTTCAAAAAGCTGATCGTTTTCGGGTTTTGAAAATTAAGCCAAAACAGGCTGAAATCTTTAATGATTGACTTATTATTTTATGGTGGGTACTAATATTCAAAATGTAACAAACGTAGAAAAAAAATCGTCTAATTGATGTTTCACATATAAACTACACCATTCAGCTTGAAGTTGTTATAAAAACTTCATTAAATAAATAAATTGCCACCGTCGAGCAAAAATTCCCACAAACACGCCCCCCTCCCCCTCTTTATTTTAAAACATTAGTTCTCCATCTAACTACTAAACCAACAAAGTATGTCACCGTCTGCAGTCATCCAGTAGTCCCACATCTCACAGATTGCAATAGCAGATAATACTACAACATCGTTAGCATTAACATTAACTCATCGCAGGCCACAGGAAGTCAGTAATCAGATAGACTTTATTTATAATCAATACTGTCTATTAAAATAGCTGTTTGGCAGCAAGAGTATCAGTAATCTTTTATAACAGTATCACTTTCATTGGACTTATCATCTACTGTAAAATCTGGTTGAGACTAACGCAGACCAGGGAAGCATGGCACAAAAGTTTAGTGAAAGAAAGGAGGCCTGAGGTCCTCACTCCTCAGCAATAAGTGGGACAGGGCTGCCAATGAAGGTGATAAGGTTGATTTGGAAGGATTGATCTTGACAAGCAATAATCATTATTAGAAACCGTAAGAGCATATAGAAATAGAAAGATATGGCTGGATGAGCTGGACTCCTTAAAGGATTGGCCCACAATCGCAGTAGACCGGGCAAAGTGGAAAGAGGGAATGGGGACCTTTGCTCTGCAGTAAGATAATACAGACTTATAATGATAATATAATAAAGAACATATAAATGACAAGAAAGGGCAATGCCATTTCTGTGCCTCGAAAAGCACGTTAAGCCGTTGGTCCCGGCTGTTATTCGTGGATCTTTGACAGTCGTTATGGGTCGTCAGAAGCCCGAAAATCTGACAACCAGTCTTACCAAGGAGTATCCCCAGTAACTGGGTTGTGGAGGTCAGATAGGCAGTCGCTCCACATAAAATACTGGTATTCAGCTGCATCCAGTTAGACTGGAAGCCGACCCCAACATAGTTGGGAAAAGGCTAGGCAGTTGATGATAACAAATGCCAAGAAATTTTTTGTATGTAGGTATGAATACGAGACAAATTAAAGAAAATACGGATTGTGTGAGAAATTGAATATGGATATTAAGGAAGTGAAGTCTGAAATGATGGCTGATAGAGATGTATTGAAGAACATATACGGATACTGCGCCGACCTCAAATAAATTGGGATATGGGCAGCAGGAAAATTATGAATCATTATCATAATTTCAGCCGAAAGACGTCCACTGCTGGACACAGACCTCCCCCAAGCAACTCCACTTCACTCGGTTCTGTGCTTCTCGCATCCAACGGGTTCCTGCGGCCTTCACAAGGTCGTCAGTCTACCTTGTGGGAGGCCTTCCAACGCTACGTCTTCCGATACACGTTCGTCACTCCAGGCCCTTTCGGCCCCATCGGCCATCTGTTCTGCGAGCAATGTGCCCTGCCCACTACCACTTAAGTTTGGCAATTCTTCGGGCTATCTCGGTTACCTTGGTTCTCCTGCGGATCTCTTCATTTCTAATTCGATCACGCAGGGAAACTCCAAGCATAGCCCTCTCCATTGCCCTTTGGGTGACTTATAGGCTTTTAATAAGGCACATTGTGAGCGACCACGTTTCAGTGCCATAAGTCAACACTGGCAACACGCCACGAATCATTATTACCTACAATAAAATAAAAACTAAGTAAACTAAATTTCTAATCTTATACTAATTCAAACCTAAACTAACAAGCTTAGTTAACTCCTGGTATATAGACGATTCTACCACATAGTTTACGGTTTAAGATATGAACTCCCGACCTTTTGATGGCAAGTCAATGGCGTCGCCGATGGGCTATTATCGCCATACATCTTTCAATCTTATGATAGCGATACAGTGGGAGTTATCTATCTTTAACTCTGAAGATGTTGAGCTTGAGATGAATTAATGAACTTAATTATACTATCCTACCTTCTACAATATTGTATAGGTATTGTGGAACAAAGAAATGTTACGTTATACTCTGAAAAAGATTTGTTTTGTGTTGCAATTTATCTGACAAGTTTAGAACAAACAAGCTTGATTTTCCAAAAGAAGACTTCATTTCTGCCAAAAGAAGACTTCATTAAGTCTAGAAACTCGGAAAAATGCTTAAACGATGGAAAGCAGCTCATCCTTGATCTTTTACAAAATTAGAATCATCCATCAGGAGCAAATTATTTTCTACTATTCACCATTTTAATAAAGAATTTAGAACATGAAAATCACTATCTTTAAGATGACGTGTCAATGTAATCGACACCTTTCACCCTGAAATCTCAACCTAGAACTGAACCTTGATTACATTGCACACAATGAAACCTTGCCATAGACAGACAGCCGTGCTAATACCGCGGGACACGTGGATCTCAAACGGGAACCCGCTGACTCAGCGGGATGTTTATATACGCGTCACGTACATAGATATTTTGTTTCGTCATTGTAGGTACATTTTGTTTTTATCTCAATTGATGACTGTATTTGGTGGTCGTTTTGTTAAAGGATACAGTTAGGTTTGTTAAACTCAACATATGGTACGTTTTTAATTAGTAAAGAAAGCCTCGTTTGACCCGGTTTTATAATTCAAAGGAAAAATAGACTCAGAAGATCTGGCATAGATTTTCCGACTATTTTTCTCACACTAGGAGGTACCAGGAGGCCACAGTAGTTTCAGCCGAAGTCACGGGCAAAGCCTATTCCGTATCACCTACGGACATATGATAAGTTTGGGGTCCGACCTGAGAATTAATGGCACCACGATTTGACAGTTGCCCCTACACCCGATGCGCTTAAGCCCGTCCGAAAAAGTTAATTAATCGCGGGTGAGGTACGTTCCGAAGTTTCGAACTGTTGGTGTACGTGCCAGTATCTTCGTTGATGGACTGAAAGAGTAGGCCACCAGGGTTGAAAAGTTCTACCCAACTGTTATAGTCAACTTTCGATTTGCCTCTCCTAAGAGCGTTTACGTCGTACAGCATTTCATACAAACTTTCAAGCCCTTGTTTTTCGAAATGAATGAACCGATTTTAATGAAACTTCATACGCATAAGCAGGACACAAAGGTCTAAAAAGTTAGTAAGAACATTTTAGAAATGTCTTATTTAAAAAAAAGATCTCTCTCGAAGGAAATCTCTATTTCTATGGAAAATTTAAAATCGGTCTAATTTGGCTGTAACACTATTTTTCTAAAATGGTCTTAACTAACTTTTTAGACCTTCGTATCTTGCTTATGCGTGTGAAGTTTCATTAAAACCTGTTCATTCATTTCGTAAAACAAGGGCTTGAAAGTTTGTATGAAATGCCGTCGTAAACGCTCTTAAGCCCCATTTACATCCCCCCCGGTGGGTTCCCGCATTGTCCCCCCCGGTGGGTTCCCGCATTGTCGAGGCGGGGGGGCTCAGTAGCCGTGGCTTGGTCACCCACGGTGAAGCGAAGAGGAACCCGAGGAGGGGCCGCTCGTCAGGGCTTTTACCTGTAAGCCGACGACGTAGCGGCCAACAAGTAGGTTGCGGTGCCGCTTGGGCGACATCGCAACTGAGGCGGGCCGCGATGTCGTATGGGAGGCATCGCGGCTGAAGGTTGGAGACCGCGGCGGGAGAGGAGTGCCGGTATTGCGGTGCGCCGCTCTCCCTACCTTCCGCGGCCTTGACGGGGTCGCCACCGTCGATGGCGGACGCGGTGGGGCCGCAGGGGAGGAGGAGTGTTGGTATTACGTTGGCCAATCTCCCTATCCTCTGCGGCCGAAAATTGGCAGGCGGCGGGGCCAACGACCTGACCCGCCGCAAGGGGACCAAGGGTGCCGAGACACGGGGTCGTCTGGCGCCCATGTGGTGGTTTGGTCCCTGGGGTGGTCACGGCGTGCTATGTGTTCTGGTGCGCCGGTGATGGGGAGCACTCCCCAGAGGAGGGTCCGGTGACGGACAGCCGCGGCGGGTTCACGGATGAGTGCTAACGCGTGCCCGTGTTCCCGCCATAAGCGGCGGAGGAGGACACCGTGGAGTTTTAGTGGGTAAGAGTCCCACATAACTACACTATCTCCCCGTGGTAGTGCAGTATGCATGAGCATTTCTCCACGTAGAAAAAAAAAAAAAAAAAGTCCCATTTACATGATGCAAGTTTCTCGCTTGTGGCATACACAACTAAAGTAGAAGATTTTTTTTGCTCCAACTTCAATATATGACTTGAATCGCCTAAGAAGCCAGGTGAGTCGTTGTAAGTACAACTTAGTCAAATGGAACTACGACGAGCCACAGTGCAACAATGGAGCCACATCACAAACGATGCCTCACCTCTTCTCGTGCCGTCTGTGCAAAAACACCTACATTATGTAAGACCTTTGCGAAGCCAACGCTAACGCTGTCGAAGTGGCCGAATTGTGGTCGAAGCTTATAAATATAAAATTAGTAAAAGGGAACATCGATACGATGAAGAAGAAGCACCGTCTAGACCTCGACGGTGCAACTTTTATTGTTGCTACAATTTAAGGTGTGCCACGGGCAAAATCGCGCAGTGTAAATCAGGCTTTATGTGGAGAACCCTTTAAGTAGGTACTCTAATTTGCATACATAATAACATGAGAAGTACCAACATGAAAATTAAAGCTAGCACGCCCCTAGGCGCCAGATGTATGTTAATAAATTCCATTAACCTACTGCTAAAGTTGTATAAGGATGAGTACGACCCGCGCACCGCGGTATAAATCCGAGGACTTTCACTCACTGACAGCACAGTTTATTAACTGAAGCCCGCCACAGTATAAAAATATCGGTGTATTAAAAGTAAACTTTCGCGTGAGGTGATGCTTCTATCTTGTATCGAGTTCTAAAGTTTGCGGGATGGAAAAGTTTTTATACGGGTGCGTCCTGGTAATAATGTACCTAGCTACTTGCTATGAATGTGTCTTCTATAGGATTACAGGAAAGTTCTTTTTCGTCATCAATACAATGATTGCGTGTTGAGATTGCAATTCTGGTAATTTTAAGAACGTTCACGGTCTGATCTCAGTCTCAATCTGTCAAAAATACCTAATTTCCCTACATTTTTGACAAGTTAGACTAGATTTTGAACGTTTTTAATTACGTGAATTGGCCTTCGGGTATTTTCACAAAAAGACTGGAAATAAAGTCTACTTTAGTATTAAGATATCGACTAGTCAATTTATGAGTAAAACTTAGCGAAGTTGTATCATCTTATAAAAATAACGCTCAATTTTTTTCTTCTTACTTAACCTATTTTAGTAAATGATGGCTTATTTTTAATATCTATTGGAAAATATCATACTGTAAACGCCTACTCTGTGGTCCTACAAATAACTTTGAATTTCGGAAGTAACACTGATTTTCCCGAATTGAATCGATAATATTATTGTATTACAACGCTACTCTAGCGGCGTCCGACAATTTTTCCGAAAGTAAAACGAAAAAAAAAATCAAAAACCCGAAAGAGACGTTCTACATTGACAGTTTATTTAAAGTTTGCAGCTACAATAACTTAGAGAATGCCACTGTTGCCTAAATCAACATGCCCACCTACTGAGGTCAAACTATATAAAACACTAACGGCCCGTCCCGGCTTTGCACGGGTGAACATTTATTTTTTAAACAATTTTTTTTTCTTGCAATTAAAAAGGCCTATATTAATCAGTGATAATTTAGCATTCAAATGGTGAAAGAATTTTTTAAATCGGTCCAGTACTTTTTGAGCCAATTCGTTACAAACATACAAATCTTTCCTCTTTATAATATTAGTATAGATAGGAGAAGAGTACCATCGACACGATAAGAAGAAGAAATACCTGCGTATTGCTGAAAGCGATTAATTGTCTTTTAGGAGTAGGCAATTCATCAATGATCCGGATGCAAAATGACGATTCACGAGAACATTAGATTAGGAAAAGGAAAACAGCCTATCGATTCTGTAAAAATCTCACCGTGATAACATAGGTGAAGTGAGCGTGAAGTGAACTATCAATGGAGGCAATCCTTAACATCAGGTGGAATGACAGCTCACTTCACCTTAGTTTTCACGGTGAGATTTTTACAGAATAGCACTGCAGGCTATAATTTCCTTCGATTCCTTATCCATTCCTATTGTATTTGCTTTCCCTATAGCGGCAGATAAGTATGAACGTCACAACCCACAGACAAAAAAATAGCATGACAACAACATGCACACGGCACCGTTTCTCCATCACTTTTATTCAATGAAGCAAAAACTTACATACAAAACGTGTCACGATTACCATTTTTTTTCCCTCAAAACATTCGTTCATTGTTTGACTAACTAAAAACTGCATCGTATCATAAATTTCGCAAAAAAACCATACAGTTGTTGTATATCAAAATTAATAGTAACGAGGTAGGGACGTGACAGTAAATTACTATTAGTGAGAGCCAAGCGTGAGTTGGACTTTTCTGGTAAGGTTAAGCGCCAAGTTTTTGTAAAGGGATTAGTGCTTCATCATCTGCATAGCTTTTTCAACCATTTTGGGGTCGGTTTTCGACCCCTGACAAACTGGCAAAAGGGCAGGAGGAATATGAAGAGTTGAGGTTTTTATTTATTTATTGATTACTAGCTGACCCCGCAAACGTTTTGCAAAAAAAAAAAAAATTGATAGTAGCCGATTCTCAGACCTACCTGACATGCACAGAAAATTTCATACAAATCGGTCCAGCCGTTTCGGAGGAGTATGGTAACTAACACTGTGACACGAGAATTTTATATATTAGACTAGCTGACCCCGCAAACGTCTTTTTGCAAAAAATAAAAAAATAGATAGTAGCCGATTCTCGATCAGACCTACTGAATATGCATATAAAATTTAATAAAAATCGGTCAAGCCGTTTCCGAGGAGTATGGTAACTAACACTGAGACACGAGAATTTTATATATTAGAAGAAGATTTAATACTATAAGGACACAAATGTACAGAGGCGGACTTAATGCCATAGGCATTTTCTACCAGTAAACCTTTGGGTGATGCAGAGACAAACAGTGGTAGGTGCTATTGCGAAAAATTGAGGAATAAATATTTTTTTTAATATAAAGGGACGCAAAAATCTATTAAAACTAAAAATATAAAATATATGTATATACCTAATTATACGTGTTTTTTTTTGATATCCCATAAATCTAGGGGGTAATTGTAATTAATTAATAATAATTAATTTTAATTTTAATTGTAATTAATTTTCTCTCATTGTACACATCATTATGAACAACTTTTACTATGGGACCAAACCTGAAACCTTGACGAGTTATACGAACATAAATGTAGGGAACAGCTGATTTTTTTTTGCGATTTCAGGTTTGGTCCCATAGTAAAAGTTGTTCGTAATGATGAGTACAATGACTCTCTAGAGTTATGGGATATAAAAAAAAACACTAAACATAAGCACAAATAAATAATACATAAATACACGAATATACTAAAAACAAATAAGACAAACATTGAGAAAACATTACTATTGTGATGATACAGCAGTCAGCTTCTTGCGAATGTACTTAATGTTCTTGCTTGCGAACTTTAACTTTAAAGGTAATCAGTTGGTTGCCATCTTGATTTCCTGAGGGAGCGCATTCCACAAAGAGGGGTTGGTTTCCAGTGTAACCGGTTGCAGCTGAATATGCAGCAGTATTTTAGACGAAGCGACTGTTTATTTGACCTGCACAATCCAGTCACTGGGTAACAATACCACGACAACCCCTGGTAAGAGTGGTTGGCCCGTAACAACTGTAAAAAATCCATGAATAACCCCCCGGAACCAACAGCTTAAGAGCGTACACTCCCTCAGCTAAAATTCACTCTTTATCTCACTCGCACGATACTGCTCGCAGACTGAGTGAGAGCGAGACAGAGTGCGGTGCTAGGCGGCAGGCAGCGCCAATAGTTTAGGTATTTGCTTTTTACGGTGAAAATAATGGTAATTTAAAAAAAAAAATAACACAAGACCTGCTTTATAGTTAGTTCGGTCAGTACACAAAGTTTCATGATCTAATTTGAAGTATTTTTTTAATACCAGCGGTTTATTGTTCGGTTTGGAGGTAACTTCGGATTTTTTTTCTATCGAGAAAATTTTATGAAATCATGTTTTCGTCTAACATAAGACCTAACATTAATCCTCAACTTTAACATATATTTATTTCCAAATTAATGCTGCAGTATTGTCGACATAACGGAGGATCATGCTAAGCCATTTGAGGTAGTATAGGCCCTTAACATATCTTCTATCAACGGTCGGCCTCGGCAAGCGTACCTTAACCTGCTCGATCAACCGTGCAGCTGTTATTGTTTGACCACAAGTCTTTTAAAAGATAATTGCGTTTCCAGGTCTTTATTTCTTTCGTATCTACTTTTGGTAGCCAGAACGTATCCAAACGACAAATTGATCTGTTCCAGGGTCCTTTTACAGTGTGCTGGCTATACGAACGACGATAATATCAAATTGCATGCTGTGTTAGTCGCAGACGTATTAATCAACCATACCAAGTTGTTAACGCAGAAGCATTCAAAAGCTTTTACTTTATCATACATTCCATCATCTTTTTTGTTTCATACGAAGACCAACATTCGCATGAAACAGAGAAAAAAATTACAATCGGGGGACCCCCCGTCAGGAACATTGTTCCTTATTCACACACACACACACACACACACACACACACACACACACACACACACTCGTATATAAAAAAGAGACAAAGAGAGAGAGAGAAAATGTGAATTCATGCGTGTTCTACAAATGCATCTAGAATAAGTTTTAAGAAGATCTCATAAAGTTGTCGCCATCTTGGATATTCTTATTCCGACCTCACTATCAGCTTTAGTGCCCTTAAAACTTATATTAATGACAGCCATGACGAAAAATTTGTTAGTTTTCGCAGCCGCCATCTTGGATTTTCATTTCTATTGACTTCAGCACCCTCGAAAATCATGAAAATGACATCCAGGATAAGAAATTAAAAAAATATCATAGTCACTATCTTGGAAAAAGTAGCATGGAGGGGGGGGCATAAGATAAAGCTTTTTCGTTACGTGATGATTTGTACCAGTTTATTCCTACGCCACGCGTTAACGAACTTCGTTCCAAAAAGAGGCGAAGATTTAAGTCGTAATTCTAGAGGTCTTCGATCTCCTACACAATCCTCTCACTTCCACCTTATGGTACAGAACATCCTCATCGCTACGGGTCCCTACAAAGCCACAACCAACAGCTGGCAGTTACAAAAATTTATTATGATCATCACATACATCACTGATCACAACTCAGTGTCGCCTAGATGCGCTAAGTATGTGCGCATGATTGTAACGCTTCATTATTAAACCACACAACAGGTGCACAGTCTGCGCATAAGCAAGTATATCCATGTTGCTAGTTGGTGCATTGTCTGCAAATTGGTAGAATGTTAAGTTAATCTCATGAGGTACGTGAAGGGAGGTACTAAATACTGCTTGTACTGTAATGACGAAAGCACATCAGGCTACTACAATCTATCATATTTCTTTAATAGATTTTCAACTTTATCGCTAAAGCATAAGGTTCAAAGTTGATTGGGAAAATTTGACAGTTTCGGGACACTGTGATATGGTAAACACTGTCGTTAACCAAGATTGAGTTAACGCGGTGAGAGAATGCTAAACAGGATCACTGTAGAATGCAATAGCTTTTTTATTTCTTAGTTTTCTTTTTTATCTCAATAGTGTGCGTATCCACAATGCTCAGTAATATATATTTATTGCATTCCACAATATGAACTTAGACGGTAGGTTTACAAAGATATTGTGGACCCTATCGGGCCAAACTAGTTACTTTTGACTCCGATATCATTATAAAATGTGAAGAGCTGCTGGCAGATATAACAGTAACTTTAAATTCGAAAAGCAATCCTATAAAAACATACATTCGCATATAGTTGTTCAATAACAACTATATGCGAATGTATGTTTTTATAGGATTGCTGTTTAGTTAGTCAATACTAACTAAACACACAAATAAAAAAGGCATCCAGAAACCAGGAGTGTCAAACATTTCCCTAGACTAGAATAATATACACGTTATTTACATAATAGGGTTAATTTATAAATGAAAAAAAAAGGAATAAAGTTTTTATTTTTTTTAATCGCTGCTTAAAGTTAAGAGATGTTTAATCGTCAAAAAAAATGTGTTGTTTGATAAATAAACCCAAATATTTATGAAACATTCAAAATATAATTCGTAATCTTCATCCATCTCTAGGCACACCATAAACAAGATAGTAATCTACCTCCAAGTTCTAAGCACTAACCTACAAACCTAACTTCGATGGTATATCAGTTACAGCCCATCTGGTACCAACGTGTTGCGTGCATCATTATTAACACACGCGATACCATTACCAAAGCAATACGGTTCAAGGTAGGGGACCATGTCACACACAGAATTAATTACCTGACGTTGGATTCGATGTAGTGTTGTCAACAGCCTGTGGCTTTAATAGATTGGCGATGAGTTGACAATCTGTCACGAAGCTCGACAATTTTTTGACAGCAACTGTCAGCGATTATTGTCAGGTTTAAATACGATGTGGAGAAGATAGGTACGATCTACACGAGATGAACAATTTTATTTATTTATTTATGTTTTATTAAAAGGTATTGTAAGAATGCAATACATAGTATTAGGAAGGCACTTAAATAATGTAAGTATCTACTTAATTTATACATGTTATTGGTAAGTATAAAAATTACGCTTAAATTCATCATCGAATGTCTGAAATACTCATGAACCATTGTGTACAGAATAAATAAGCATTAAAGCTCCTCTTCTCGTTACCAAATAAATATTTAACTAAGTAACATTTGAATTGAGAATGGAGAATTTACATCATCACGACACATTGAATTCAAATTTTATTTTCCCGAAATGTTGACGACACCTGCCTTCTTTTAGGCCTTTCTCGCATCTAATCCGATTAAATTATGAAAAAAATCCAAGTTTGAATAAATATTCATAGTGCAATAACCGTTAAAATAATTTAACGATAAAGGAGTACGTCATGGTTAAAAACTCCTGCGACTGGCATTGTTTCGAGAAAGAGAAAAACTTCTGTAATTATTTTAATTTCGATAATGTACTCTGTTGATTGAGCGTAACAATGCGGCAATTGTTTTAAGTAGATTTCTTTTTATTTTTGGGAATTCAAGTATGATGATGCGTCCCAGGCTCCCAGGAGCAATAACTGCTTTAAGTATAATTGTTGACACAAAAAATTGCAAATAAATGGCATCTGTCCTACTGTGACATAGAAGTCTTGACACTACGGGGGCATTCTTTAGAATAATACCAAACAACAAAAAAAAACAATTAAAATGATAAATATCACTTACAGAAATGACCAAGAATTCTCGCAAACATCCCACGTACCGTTGTAGGTATCGCTGGTGTAAAAACGTTTCATAATACGTTTACAATAGAGACCAAGAAAAATGCGAGCCTCGTCAGACTTAGACATTCCCATTCTCCTGCAAACTGTCTAATTGATCCCCGGCCAGCAAGCCTTCGGATTTCACACCGGCCTCGCGGATAAATTAAAGCCAGTAAGTTTAACGAAAGGCTCCCCGCGGACTCATGAATTGTTAATACAATTTTAATTAAACTTCATAAAATTAACATTGAGTCCCCGCAAAAACCCGGCACTCACAGCCGCCAAACTCGATTTGACGAATCATTTTTTTATTCACGAATGCAATATAATTAAATGTCTTCCAGACTCAAAGCGAATAAAATTTACATAGAGTTGATTAGATTTCATTACATAGACTATTACGTGAAACAAGATAGGCAGACGAATGAATGCAAATTTCTTTATTGAAATAAAGATATTCAGTTTTAAATGCTGCCGGTTTCCATTTCGAAAGTCGGTAGTCGATGTGCATTGGACGTGGGGAATTGTGTCACCTGTCAAAAGTTAATACCGATAGCTCAAACTGGCATGGCAGCGCAATTCTCTTTTTACTTGACTTTTAAAACCTAAACATTCGATGACAGTTTGAAGTTTGCACGAATACTTCTGTCCCGCAAGATGTCGACTGCATGTAGTAAATTGTTATCGATGAAAAACCGTAGTAAGAACATCCAGTAATTTATTTACATTGTTTTTCTTTTTTCTGTTTATTTTTTGCTGGTTTGAAGAGCGTTTTATACTTGCTTGGTCATAAACAGTCTTTGGACAACAACGTGTCTTTAAACTTGATGTCTAATGTGAGTTTTCTTACGATGCTTCGGAATTTTTATTCATTCATAAATGAATTACGCAATTTCTTGCGTTTACTATGTTATCATTTCAATCATAGGTAAAAAAACTTTAGGCTAAAATAAGTTGATGCTTAAATCTTAGTAAAATAATCGGTCCCTCACACACAATGTTCAGAAATGTCGTTTTCGTGCTAACATGACTAAGTACTTCATAAACAAAACACGCTCAGGATACAGTCACACATCCCGCTAGTGAAAGTATCAAGATCATTCAAGATGGACGCTCCGTACTTTGACCTGTCAATGTTAATGTTTAAAATAATGATCGCTGATTGTAATGCAATCGGACACGGCTCAGATTTGCGCGGATCCATGCGGGGTTGCCAACATTTTATAAAGATTTAACTTATATAAAACGAGATTAAATTATACGCTTTTTTTTAAAGATAATCCTCTTACGTAGAGAAGAAGTTGTGCTGTTTTCTCTTAAAAAGGTACGCTCATATTATATTATGTCTGGTTGTAGAAATCTACCGCACGCGATCGTAAACACGTTGAGATATGTATATTAAAAAAAAATATATATTTATTAGCAACTTGCAAAGCAATAAATACCTACCTAATTAGTTTCGTTGTGGTGTCTGTAATTAAAAGGTTACTTATCTATTTGTTACTTTCGTACACACATTTTATTAAATTGTATTACTGCTTTAAAATATATATTCAGTTAATATTCATTCTTTTTAGATAACATCTAGGTAGCGAAAGACGATTGACAGTATTTATACAATAAAAATGTTGAGCACCCCTAAACCGATGATATATCTCTAAAATCTGGAGTGTCATCAAGATTCTGAGAACCAGATCGCATCCCGATGAAGCAAGAATTGAATGCCTACCTAGCGGTATTCGATGCGCGTGCCGAAAGCATGCTTACATAATATTGCTGTTAAAGTATGAAGGAGGATTACTTAAGATTATGACAACCTCATTCGTTCATTCAACAATCAAGACGAAACAGAATAAGAGGGAATTTCCGGCCTTGTGGCGGTGGTGTGAGCTTACAAATAAGGCTGCGTTTAGTGATTGCCTAAATAAAGAAAGTACTATTCCTCCGTGACATAAACTGAAAAAGATATATTCTAATCGTCCAAATCTCGAGCTTTTTAGATAACGAACGAAAAGGAAAGCGTTTATTTGAGAAACGCTTTCCGTTCTCTTGTTCAACAATAATGATCTTGGCTAGGGAAAAACATGACTTTGCTATACTGTCAAAATAAAATGAGTTCCATCGAATTTAAGCTGCTGGTATGGAAATACAAATTAATACCTAGTAGTAGTGGTATTGTAATGCATGAAATTTTTGTCCATGGTTTCTTAAACCGTCTAGCGAGCCGTCGGTCAAAAAGGTCACAGTAGTATATTTTCATATCAATATTAATCACGAACACAGAAGGCCGCGGGCGTCTGCCATAATTGATTTTTAATGCACCAGCCGAATTGGCCAGTATATCCCACGGTTTAATTGAAGCACCATCAACCGTTGGGCGGTCAGTCATAAATATGAACTCTACGTAAATAATATGGATTCTGTTGCAAGTGTTGGTGCGAAAAATATGAAGATACTTTCACGTGAAATTATCATCCTAGAATATTCAGGGTCGGTGGTAATCGTATAGTCTGATGAAAAATTATGATTATCATTTATTAATTCATTAACTCTGTCAAAAAGGTTTCTATAAGGTAAAAGTTTACTTGGACGACGAAAAGGCTTAAATTATATTTTAATCAATGTTAAAAGCAATTAACAGGTATTATTAAGTAGGTAACACTTTTTGAATGTAAACCAATAAAAAAAAAAAAAACAGGGCCAAAACGTTTCCCCTCCACTGATGCTGATCCATAAGTATTCTGCTATTGTATAATATTTATTACTAACAACATAAGGACAAAATACTTAATATTTAGTCTGAAATAAACAAATTGTACTTGTTATAAACCTCTTTTTATTTTTAGTGTTCTATTAAGATCTTTATACAACACTATACAAAAAAAAACCTATACGTTGTTATCGAAATGCATTGATACTCAAATCCTGCGGGGCAATTGCGTAACACATTATCAATGGGAATCGGTTTCATTTTGACAGTTGAACAACATTCATTGCGTTATTTACATGTTGAGCAAACAAGTTTTTCGAACTTATGAAGCAATGGATTAACAATTTGCTTCAAAATGATTCAGATTCCGATTGATAGTGTGTTACGCAATTAGGGTGCTGTAATCCCCTTCAAACCACTTTATTAAAACTAAATCTGTCACAGCAAGCTAGTACAGACGCCAACACATCAAGCTACAACAATCTGTCAAATGTCTTTAATAGATTTTCAACTATATTGCTAAAACATAAAGTTTAAAGTTGATTGGGAAAACACACAGTTTCGGGTAGCTTGATGTGCTGGCGTCTGTACCTACCTAATCCAAGTGGGATTACACAATATTTCCATTCCATCCCATTCCAATTTCAAAATTTTCAAAAAACACTCACTATTTGGGCATAGATAAAAAATAACAGCCTACACTCCAATGAATCAATATTGGGTCAACATGCAATTTTCCGTTGTACATGTAACCCGATCTACAACCGGCTGGAACAATAAAGTTTCGGATGGAAATGGATGAATTACAAGTACAAAGACAGCTACAATTTCAGTTCAGGCTTTTCAATAACAAATTGAAATAGCAGAAATTACGTTATGACTATGAAACTACAAGAACTGTTAACTGTTAGAAATTGTAAAGTATCTCAGTTTGTTTAATAGTTACTGGGATGTTTTCTACATCCTGGCACCAATAAGTAACTCAAAGTATTTTTTTTTTTTTTTTTTTTAATTTTTATTTATTTTCACTTCAAAAACACAAACATCAGTGTAGCCCTGGCTCTTGTACTAGGAGGTCCTGTATCACAAGAGCCAGACCTCTCAATTTACAGAGAACATGATATAGAAGCTCAGTAGACAAAAAAAAAATCTTTGTAGTTATGGCATGCAAAGAAGGTAAGTTTACGATTATACAGTATAAAAATATAAAAGATAAAAAGTGATACTATAAGTGATACTACATTTTTTTTTAAATTTAAGTAACCACTGCGTTCTGTTTATAGTCTGGGTAAGTGTTACTGAGGTGTATGTGAGGGTGTGTGTGTTTGTGTGTGGGAAGTGTGTGTGGGGTGTGTGTGTGTGTGGTGTGAGAGGGTGTGGGTATGGGTGTGCGTGTGTGTGTGAAAGTGACAAAGTCTCAAGAAACGCTGCTGAATAGGTTTTCTGATTCGTCATAGTCGTAGTTTTCTAGCCAGTTAATAATAGTTTTTTTGAATTGGTAGTTGTCAAGTTTTTTAAGTTGTCTGATCCCCTTTTCGTGGCCGGTTTTATTGTAAAGTCGTGGTGCAATATATTGGTAGTGTTTGCTAGCGAAGACGCTCTTGGTACCTTCAACTGGGCACCTGTCAATCCTCCTGGATGAGACAGGCAGACCTGGGATGACTTGTCGGTGATATCTTCGCAGGCATTCGTAAAAAAAGAGCTTACGTACGCTAAGTACTTTGGCTTTTTCGTATACCTCGGTCGTGGGCGTCCGGTATTTCAGTGACAAAAGTACTTTTAGCACCGCACGCTGGGCCCGCTCCAGCTCGATCATGTGGGTCTTGCCTGCCCCACCCCAAGCGCAAATACCGTATCCCAAGACACAATGGCATAAGGCTTTATATACTTGTAACAGAAGTTTTACACTAGCAACATGTCTCAGGGTTTTAAAGATATGGATCAACTTGCGCACTCTTTTGGCAGTAACCGGGATATGATGTGTCCATTTAAGATTGTCGTCAACGATTACTCCTAGATATTTAATGGAATTCACTCTGTCTAGCTTGGGGCACGTGCAGGAGGAAAAGTTGTTGCTATTCCTATTGCAAGGAAATGTGTGGCTGCTAATTTTAAAGTTTTTGGGGCTTCCTGCTCTAGTCTTACTAAAACATAGATATTTCGTCTTGGAGGTGTTGAGTGATAGCAGACTATCTTCCAGCCAAGCTGTTATTTGAATATGATTATATAGTAGCCTATAATGATCCCAATGCACACAATGACAGACCTCCTTTTGGGGAGAGGAAGTGGGCCGTAATTCGCCACGCGGACCCAGTGCGGGTTGGTAGATGTCACGACTTCAAATTTTGGGTTCTAGGACACGCCGGTTTCCTCACGATGTTTTCATTCACCGTTTTGAGATCAGTGGTGATGAAATAATAAAACAAAATAAAGCGCCTGTCGGGGTTCGAACCTACGACCTGCAACTCGTAAGTCCACTGGTCTGTTATTGTTATCACTGGGCCAACAGTGTTCTAATCCTACTAATTATATTATAAATGCAAAAGTTTGTGAGGATAGATGGATGGATGTTTGTTACTCTTTCAGACAAAATCTACCGAACAGATTTACATTCCCGTGGGATAATTTCCGATCTCCACGCAGGCGAAGCCGCTAGCAAAAGCTAGTATGATTATAAAACTGGTTATTACTGCCTGAAACTGCTAGATTAAGAGAAGTCTCTAAATAAGGAGCAACACAGCAAAACTTTAAAAACTACTACCTTCTTTGTTGGGCTTCGCCGTATTCGAGTATAAACTTAAAAGAGCTTTTTCACAACTATTTGCAATTTGCACTCTTCTGATCTTCCGCGTTAGAATCTAAACCTCCTACGAGTATATCCGATCTAACGAGTAAAATACAAACACACAAACTGTATGTGTAATAACCTAAACCAAACTATGTTTACCCAGATTCTAGTGTAAGATCCAAACGGACATCCTCAAAGTACCCCGTTGAACTCTTTTAAACGACGCCGCTCAAAAAACCTTATACAAACATGTTTTTGCTATTTCGCTATTCAATAGTGACCCTTATTTACCGGGTGATAGGATTGAAGGGTGGTGTGCTAGTGTTTGGTGTTGTGGCGGAAGCGGTGCGGCCTCGCGTTGGTTGTGTGGTACAAGTTATGACAGGAGAAATGAGGCTTTGAGGAAGTAGGCTGTGTCTTATTATTTACTAGCGGCCCGTCCCGGCTTCGCACGGGTGGACATTTTATTATTATTATAAAAAAGCCTATATTAATCAGTGATAATGTACCATTCAAATGGTGAAAGAATTTTTAAAATCGGTCCAGTACTTTTTGAGCCAATTCGTTACAAACATACATACAAATCTTTCCTCTTTACAATTTTAGTATAGATGGGGAAACCTACTTTTAAGATTTGTAATTTAGTTTGCTAGTAGTAAGAAACAAAGAGGGACTGTCTATCTTTGAGAACTCATCTCCTAAACGAAAGGAGGGTAAGTTTTTCTTTATGGAGAAAACTCAAACGCTCAAGTGCCTGAATAAAAGTGGGACAGTTACTGTCGAATACTACAAGGATTGAACACCTGGATTATAAGAAAATGCAAAACTATTAGATACCGGGAAAAGGGTCCTTTTAAAAATACTAAATACCTATGCTTCAGAACAATTTTTGTTGCTTCTCCATCATACATTACTATGTATTACTTATCTAATACAAAGTCAAATCCATCTCATCCCAATCTCCTACAACTTAGGCCTAGCATTTAGTAGAGCGGCGCACGCGCCGACAAGGAAGTGACGTCACGGCGCGCCCCGTCCGCAGCGTCGCGTTATCTCGGTCGCGCGTGCCCCATTTATCGATATCTTTCCGCCAAGGGGTCACTGGACATTCGTACATATCAACTTTAGTACGTGACTGTCTTGTGACGTTGCGTAAAAGATTTTGAGATGTGATGCAAGATTTTTTTTTTTTGGTGTTGCAATTTTTTGCAGCAGGATATCTTTTATGTTTTTGGATGGAACACGGACACTTGCAATACCTGGCCGAGGCATCGCAGAAGCGTTACAATCACTGAGACAATGCTGAAATGTTTCGTGTGCCTGTAATTACAGCCCTGAAACCTGCTTGGCGGCAGGGTATGGTATAGACCAGAGGTTCTCAAACTTATTATGTCCAGCGCCCACTTTGAGAATATTTTTTTTATAGTGTCCCTAATTTTTTTTTACTCATCACCTCTCGCGAATCTGAAACAGCTATTGCACAAAATTATATTTAAATGAGTAATATTATACAGTCGTACAATAGGATATATAATTTTATCTGGGTCTTCTACTGCCCCTCTGAAAGTCTGTGGCGCCCACGAGGGGGCGTTATCGCCCACTTTGGGAACCTATGGTATATACGTTTGTATTTCTTTAACATTATTTAAACTTAACTACTAACCTATTATAAACTTATATACCAATGCACATGTTTTAGTTATTTGATTTTCAACGAGTCATGTTATGCACAGAGCAAATAGTATGACAATTGAACAATTATAACATTTTTTTTTTTCTTTATATAGTATCAAAATTGTTGATACTTGATTCATATAAAATTAAGAAATCGTCCAATAAAGTCTTCCTTTTTCACTTTATGTTTTTTTTATAATAGTCATTTGCACTGCAGTTTAAGTTCACTCACACTGCACTAAACTAACTCACAAGGTTTTATCCTTTTTAGTATTTGCACTAATTCAGTGTTGTAAGAAGATCGCGTCGACATTCACGTGATGATAAAGTCTGTGTTCATGAACTTCTGCATATTTTTGTATAACTTAACGTACAACTATAATCTTTACGACATCCATCTACATTAACATTATATAACATTTATAACCCACTGCACTTGACTGGAGGTATGGATTTGAGTCAGTGAATTGGTGCCACGAGACAAGAAAGAAAGAAAGAATATACGTTTATTTGCGGCAAACGTGACGCAGAGGAAAGAACACAAAAAAGAACAGTTGAGGGAAAATGGCACCGATTCTGTTCTTTACAAACTAAACTAAATTTAAGTTCAGCATCTTTTTCTTTATATTTCATTAAGAAAAGGACAGAAGATAAATATTAGTTTAGTCCTGTCAAATTAATCAGCGCTTGACGTAAATTGACGTATTTTTAGAAGCCATATTTTTAATCACGTCTAAACTTGTCTATGGATTATCTAATTTGACAGGACTAAACTAATATTTATCTTCTGTCCTTTTCACAATGAAATAGAAAGAAAAAGATGCACTGAACTTAAATTTAGTTTAGTGTGTGAACAACAAAATCGGGGCCAATATGCGTCACATCCACGCAAAACGGCCATCGCTCAGCATAATGCTACGGACCCTTAAACGAAACACAGCCCCAGCGCAGGTTTTCAGTAAAAACGTTTCGAATCAAGGAGCTTTCAAAGATTAATCCTTCAAAAAAGATTATGAGCAGGTTCTGCATTTGCGAACTACATTTTATGATTTTGAATTGTTTATCTTATAGCCCTTGTAGGCCATAGGGAAACATTGCTCTTGCAGTGTTGATCTCTGACCCCGCACGTTACACATTAAAGCTGCTAACGGCTCTTACAAACTTATTTTGTGTATCAAAATGAATTTAAAGTATGTCGGAGATGGATGCAATAAAATAAGACGGCAAGAAAAGATCGCAGTTGTAGATTGATTATTGATATAATTTTCTGGACTTGGTTACAATGTTTTATTATTATTTATTTATTTATCCTCACACTGGAACGCCATTCAGCAATTACACCAACGGAGCGAAAAAAATACTTCATGTGTTGCTTTCCATCTATCCTGTGAGCAGTGGACATCGAACGAGCGGCGATGGATCACGCACGGTCACGCATCGTCAAGACATTTTTCCATAGCCCCATTACTCCTTCCATATAGCGTACATTTTTTGCAATTTTTGAAACTCAATGAATTTTTAAAATAAATTGATTAAAATTGAAAAAACGGAGAATTTTAAGGTGTCATCGTGATTGTGATTTTGATATCACCATCTGCCTAGCCTTACCCCAACTATGTTGGGGTCGGCTTCCAGTCTAATTGCATGCAGCTGAATACCAGTATTTTACATGGACAGACTGCCTATCTGACCTCCACAACCTAGTTACTGGGTAATACGATACTCCTTGGTAAGACTGGTTGCTAGACTTTCGGGCTTTTGACTACCCGTAACGACTGTCAAAGATCCACGAATGACAGAACGACCAACGGCTTAACGTGCTTTCCGAGGCACGGAGAGGTCACGGTATGTAAAGATAGTCACCCATCCACTGACCAACCGCGGCAAGCGTAGCTTAACCTGATCGATCGACCGGTGCGGCTGTTATTTTTTAGCCACGGGCCCCTCCCATATCTCCCATATATATCCTAAAAAATATATTCACAACAACTTATGAGTACTGAGGCCCAACAGGAAACTTTAATACGCAAAGTTGGTGTATGATTGACAGAATTTCGAAAGACAGCACTCATAAAAAGTGACGTTTTGTCCCTTTCTCCAAAAACCTCAATCAGAGCAAAACTTTCATTCCGTTTAATCATAATTCAGTAAGTATAGTACGAATACAACATAAAAGTTCCATCGGCAAATTTATCTTCAGTGAAGGCGGATTTTGGGCGTCCTTCGCGAGATTTGTCACTAACACTAGTATGTCCACGCTGGATTTCTAAATACCAGCGTTCGACAGTCCGCAGACATGGGGCTTCATCACTGAACACAGATGTTAGCTCTTCAAAACACTGAAGCCGTGTCAGGCCTCTTCTAAAGTTGTAGAAAATTATTGCACGAACATTTTCCTTAGAAAGATTCATTTTCGTACGTAACCTGACAGATTCCAATCGACGCTGTGACTAAAAACTAGCAATAATCCTAATACTTTCAACTGTTTTGAGATTCAAAATTTAAATACATACTAATATAGAACAGTTCCAAATTCAAAATTGCCGGGAAATATGGAAACGACAGAATTTAAAAGGCATGCACTCGTAATTTTCGTACTAGTGAGCCTTTAGTTTACGCCAGAGTCAAGAACTCTTATTCACTCGTGTGTGGACCATCCAAATAGGTAACCGATTGCTATACTATTAGTAGCTCAATTATGTACAATATCGAAGGAAGTCAGTCAGTCAGTACCACACAATTTAAAGGTTGTGTGGTACCGACTACTGCACATAATAAACGCAGTTCTACTTGCGGTTTCCTTGTAAACTCACTTCGTCACGTGTCTTCGATTGAGCGATAAGTGAACGGGTTTGGTAGCCTGTCAATCTGTTCCTATTCACTGGTTATTAATATCAATATTTATATAACTGGACTGGTTTAGTTTTCTGACGCTGATTGGGGGATGCAAGGGGAAGATTCTGATCTGGAACTTAATGAGGCCAATGGACTGTGGAGACGGATGTGAGACAATAATTACCTATAAATAAAGGAAAAGATGAATAAAAGAATCTTGAAGATCTTAGCATTGTATGATAGTAGGAATCAGAGAATTATGATACTACTGATACTACTAACTGTTCCCGCGACTTTGTTCCTGTGGATGTCTAAAAACAAATAGGATTTCATGGGTTTTCATTTTTTTGGGCGAAACCCAGATTCTTTTTCAAAATGAAAGTAGCCCAAGTACTTCTTATACATCAAAATGTGACAGAACCGGTCCAGCCATTTTGGAGATTAGCCGGAACAAAAAATTTAAAACTTGTTTTTTTGCTATAGGTATTTAAGTATCGTATAATATTGTCATATGCATTTATGGAGATATCGACTATGTAGCCTTAGTTTTACTTAAACTTAGTTCCTTACAAAATATAGGTACGAAGGTAGTTTATTAAACAATGTTACTAACTAAAACACTCCAAGTTATCGCATAATGATTTTATCTAATGCTTAAACAAATATTTCCACGTAAAATTCAGTCGATATAAAGCTGATAATAAAACAATTTACCGCGAAACAGAAAAGATCTTTAACGCAATTCAAACGCCAGCCTTCACATATTTGTACCAATAAATCACATTTGGACACTAAGATTTGAGCCTAGATATCCAAACATTGCAAATAGATTTCCTAAGAAGAAAGAGATACACGTATCTGATACTAATGCGTAGAAAAGAGACAAAAACAATTTTATCCTATCTGTTTAAATCAATAGGCTTCAACGTGATAACCAAAATGTTTAAACGTTTTAATTGACGCCAATGAATTTTTAACCTACCATTTTAGACTATAAGGTAAATATTTGCTTGTCAGAATAAAGTGCTAAGTGAAATCTAAGTATGATATCGGTGAGCTAAGTAATAAACAGTGCTAATGTTAGTACGCATGCGCGTAGATCTAAAAGATACGGTCTCAACGGCGCCTAGGGCATAAAACCGGGTGTGCACTTACAACTTTATGTTGCCAACATAACAATAAGTTTGGGTTTTTATGTTGTCCGTTTGATATGGATATGAAGCAGCTGACTAATATATTGCAATTATTTATGCTTTTAGTTTTCCGAACTTATTAACCTAATTAGCATGAGTGTGTATAGCATGATGGTGTTTAACTGATAACGACAACAAAGTATGTTAGTAGACTTACTTTACTATTTTTGGATAACTAAATGGAACATCTACCATATTTTGTAAGTCATGTACAGCCACCAACACAGCAACCTACCCGAAACTGTAAAATTTTCTCAATCCAACTTGAACCTTTTGCTGTAGCGATAAAGTTGAAAATCTATTAAAGAAATTTGACAGATTGTAGTAGCTTGATGTGCTGGCCTAATGATCACTCACATAAAGCAAACTACTTACAGCTTTCGTAGGAAAATATTCTGGATCATAAACTATTACAGATGAGAACTTAATATCAAACAATAACTAAATAAACTTGAATTAACAAAATCAGGCATCCGTGTCACCTCCCGTGTTGCCAACACTATCACTTACGTCACTTCACCAACATAACACTCCAGTGTATCTTCCGCCCAACATTTAAAATCTTAATTTATGACGATAAACTAAGATAATAGTTTCAGATAACCGCCTGTTTGTTTCTACTGAACTACTGCAATTATAACTTGTATACGAAGATCATTATTAAGATGTTCACGGCTTTGTTTGAGCAGTTCACAAGTTAGATTATTGAGTTAAGAGGTGTTGGTAAAGTTCGTGATAAGTTCGTTAAGATCGGATGTTTGACTGCATAGCAATATTCAATTATAATTGAGATATTAAGTGGGATTATTAAGCTGAACGCACTTTAACGAAATATTATTGTAAATAGATAGGTAGACCTCATTTTAACAAAATAAAGACGAGTTTCAAATCTACAAAAAAACAGTTTTAAGCGTGGAAGTGTCTATTTTCTTAAAACATAAATAATTTGATCTATTGCCTTACAGGTCCATAATGATCAGTTATAATTTTAAAGTTACCACCTAACTACACGTTGTGGAATGAATCAAACTATTTGGTATTGAAAGCCACATTAGCCACAAAACTACATACTTAGTACTAATACTTGAAGTTATAACAATAATTAATAAGCTGTCCAACAACGGTTAACAGTGAAGTGAAAACTTTATTTATTTTAAATCATCATTTCAGCCCTCATTGACTAAAGCATGATACCTAAGTTTCTTAAATATCAACGTGAAAATGTAACCATCAATTAGCCTACCTTTTTCCAACTATGTTGGAGTTGGCTTCCAGTCTAATCAGATGCAGCTGAATACCAGTATTTTACATGGAGCGACTGCCTATCTGACCTTCGCAACCCAGTTACTGGGTAACACGACACCCCTTGGTAAGACTGGTTGTCGGACTTTTGGGCTTCTGACTACCCGTAACAACTGTCAAATTTGTCTACTAAAGACAACCGGGAACCAGCTTAATGGGCTTTCCAAGGCACGGAGGATATGTAAAGGATGGTCACCCATCAACGAACCAACCTCGGCAAGCTTGGCTTAACCTTCGATCGAACCGTGCCTCGGAACGTGAAAATATAACCAATAGCATAAATGCAGCAGACCCTAGATGGAGGAAAGTCCAATAAACTATTAATATGCGAAATGTTCTTAAAACAGTAATAAGTAATTTAAAATGACATGAACTACAAGATCAGAGTAACGAGGCTACCAGTGCCAGGGTTCGCAGTGAATTGATTAGGATTTGTCACGGTAACACAGATACATATTCTAATAACTAAGTCACTCTCGTAACCTTCACCTTTCCTGAGATTAATACTACTATATATCTCCTGTATGATCTAGGAGTAATAGGGAATTTGACGATCGCCCCACTCGCTGGACTGAAAGTTAATGATCAAAGGAAATCTGATAAAAAAAGTAAGCCATAAAAGAACAATGAATCCAAAGACAATAGAGAAGATAATAAATACATCCAATAAAGTGATTCATCAACGCTATGTCTTGAAGTACCTAGTCCTAAGGTCTTTCTTAATTAAAGAAGTCTACACCAGGTGAATGATAAGAAGTGTGAAGACCTCTGAGCAACTTTATGACAATAACTAGACCACCGCTAGAAAACCCGACCCGTAAGTTTTCTTCACGAAAAAACCTCTAACGGAGAACAACATACGCAGTACATCTTCTTACGCACACACGCGCACACCACATGTGTCGAAAACATGCACTCCTGCGCAACGCCTTGCGAAAAATCACCGCCGCCATACTGTAAAATGAATTCTATACATAAAACGACAAAACTGCGAAAATTTCGTTCCAATAATTACTTGGCATCGTCACTTAAAGGGATATTTAGTCACATGTGATCACCGTATTTGGTATGTTGTTTTTATCTTGTGTCTGTCCTTTTCTCTCTTGAGTGGAGTTTGTATGTCTGTCTCTGTCTGATGACGTCACTGAACGGTAGTTGCGAGTGGTACTACGGGGATCTTCGAGACACCTCCGAGGCAAGCGTGATCGGTCCAAAGGGTTTGTATAAAATAAGTTCACATTTACTTTTGACTACGCAGCATTTCATTACTGGCTTCTGTCAGTGATATTTATGTGATTATGTGGTGTTGAATGGTGATCGAGAGATCGTGGGGTCAGGTGTAGTTATCCCATTGTGATGAAACCACTCCTTGATAATAAACATCATTGGCTTACTTTGTTTAAGGTGTTAATGCTTTTAGTATTGATAATGCTGCATCCTAAATTGTGAAAATTATTTACTAGTCATTGAGAAACTCTTTATTACACTTTATACCAGTGCTTTGGCTCTGTCTAGCATTATGCTCAGCGATAGTCGTTTTGTGACGCATTTTTTCCTCAATTTGTTTTTTTTTTTTTTGTGTTTGTGTTCTTTCTCTGTGTCATTTTTACCGCAAAAAAACGTATTTTCTTTATTTCTTTCTATTCGTTAGAAAAACACGAAACTCCTTTAAAATTGTGGAAAAACACTGAGCTTTTGAAGTTATTATGTCGCTTGTTCTTATCATCAAAAACATGAACGTAAAAGAAAGCGTCCTTGCAACAAGAATACCAAAACAAGAATACCAAATAAGGGTTAGTGCTCATATATACAAGAACGGCACGCGCCAACGACAGAAGTAACTGTAGCCGTATATCAAAATCAAGTCATTTATTCAAACTAGGCTGAGAATCAGCTCTTTTTGAGCGTCAATATTATTTAAACAGTCCCCCAAAACGACTGCCTTTCACCACTTCCTAGTGGATTAGATGGAAAGAAGAACTGGCGCAACAAACTCCCCAGCAGCACAGCTGTCTGTTCAGTTAGAATAACTTGATTCTACACAGCATGTGAACACTAAATCAATTCATGATTGACGTTATACATTTTGAAAAAAAAAACAGTGCACTCTTCAACCACAGAAAGATAGAAAAATATTTTATTTGCATTTTTTTTTTAGTGTCCTTGCTTTACAAAGCGTAAACAACAGTTTCAAGTTTAAGAAATTAGCATTTGACCATCAAAAGCCACATGTCACTGTGTCGGACACATCTTTTTAGAATTTGTGACTCATCAGGTTTCACTATTGTTGTAAAAGAATGACCATCGATTGGCTAAAAATATCGCAATAACGTTTTGTTATAAACCACAATCATTTGCATGTGATGACAAGGCGCACTACCATTCAATATTTGTCATAACTTATAAATGTTTAACTTGGTTTAAAAGATTTAGGAAAAGAGCCAAAATAGTATTTTTATTTTCTTTCGCTGGATCAATATGCCTCACAGGATTTGATATATCTGAATTACATGAAGAACCTTTTCACTGAATACCAGATTTTACACGAAGCTATCTCTGACCTCCACAACACAGTTATTGTGTGACACGATACCCCTTGGTAAGACTGGTAGACAGACTTTCTGGCTTCTGATTACCCGTAATGACTGTCAAAGATCCACAAATGACAGCCGGGACCAACGGCTTAACGTGCTTTTCGAAGCACGGGGTGGTCTCGGTATGTAAAAATGGTCACCCATCCACAGACCAACCGCGGCAAGCGTAGCACCTGATCGATCGACCTGTGCGGCTGTAATTATTTGGCCACGGGCTTTATGCTATCCGCGTTTCGGTGGAACTATTAAAAGCCAGCGCTATCCGCGTTGGCTTTTTTTTTACTACCTGTAACGACTATCAAAGATCTACGAATTACAGCCGGTACTAAAGGCTTAACGTGCTTTTCAAGGACCAGAGGGGTCTCGATATATAATGAATGGTCACCCATCCAGGAACCGACCGCGGCAAGCATAGCTTAAGCTTCAAACGACCCGTGCGGCTGTTCTTAAAGCTTATCTGCATAAAATACTATCTACTTATACCTAGCTCCCGAACTAACCAACACATAAACATACTCTGATATTGCGAGTATACCCTGACAGTCGCGTGTCAACCAGTGAATTAGTGTTGTGCGAGCTCGCGTGTCGTCAGCGACTGGTGTCGATACTTTATATCGATATTTATCGATACGACGCCACGACTTATAGCCACCGATCGGCTGATAACAAGCCGATTTGTTAGCGACCGATGTACACCAAGTTTTGTTTATTTTCACAACTTGAAGCGATAGGTGGACCGGTCTATGTTGTATGACATTTTAAAATATTTCAGCATGTTTTTTATGTCAAAATTATTTTATGAGCTTTATGATTTATAGCAGATATGTTTATGATAGCAATCAGTACTTGTTGGATACGAAGTCGGGGTAATAGGTAGGTACTGCTATAACCATATATATCGATAAAGTCAAACGATTCTAAATGTAATACAAAGAATATTATTACTGTTAACACAGCACATTTTAATGATGATCTTTGCAAGAGAATGCTGTTTATTTGAGAAAGGTTATAAATAAAATGTGACCCACATGCAGTGTGAAGTTCTGTATTTTGTTTACAAAAAATCTTCTATAAATGATGCATTGTATCCTTCTGTATGCTTTCATACTTTCTTTGTTCCTTCACAACATGCACAAGCACACATACGTACAGCATACAAACAGCAAATCATAAAAATGTAGCGTGCGAAACCATGCTGTGCAGTTTAATAATTCACATTGTACATCAAGATAGCAGCCGATTATATTTCAGAAGCGTCGAAATAAATTCATATTCATAGCGCACTTTTTATCGATAACAAGTCACGTCACTGGTAGCAAGTCGGCTCGTTAGGTCGTCGGTAATGTGTCGACATTTCTGTCGCCACTCGCGCGGCACGGGTTAAACGCTACGTGAAGTTTACGATATAGACGCAAATTAGCGAGCGGCGCGCACGCAGTCTTAAGAGTTTAAAAAAGCGTTTATCGAACCCATCCTCGCGTTTTAGGAAAGGCGAACGGTATCGTATTAATGATGATTGGTGTGTTGAAATGGGGATAATTGTTCTTGTCTAAATAAGGTGGATGATATGATGGTAGGAAACGTGGAGTTTCTCGCCTTGGTTTTACAATCTTGGTGTTGTCAGTCATGTAACTTATGAGTCACCTGATCATCATCTGCCTAGCCTTTTATGATACATGGAGCGACTGCCTATCTGGCCTCTACAATCCAGTAACTGGGTGATACGATATCCCTTGGTAATACTGGTTGTCAGACTTTCTGGCTTCTGACTACCCGTAATGACTGTCAAAGATTAACAATTGATAGCCGGGACCAACGGCTTAACGTGCTTTCCGAAGCACGGGGTGGTCTCGGTATGTAAAGATGGTCACCCATCCACAGACCAACCGCGGCAAGCGTAATTGCTTAGCCACGGGCCTTATGTGTCACCTACAGTTAGATTTAAACCGGCTAAGGACAAATTTCACCAATGAGTGTGGACGTGTTCAGCACATCTAAACCGCGTTTAAGAGCTCTCGAACGTGTTTTCGCAAGTTCGCCCTAACCCTAAGACTTTAAAAAGAGTATCATTACCTACTCTGCACCTACGACATAGATAATATCAAATAACAGCAAAATGCATCTTAATTTCTCAACAATTTAATCAACAGTAAATTCCTAGATGTTAATTCCGATTACAAAAGACGGTTATCAACATATCGCATAGGTATCGACTATCGATAATAAAACCATCAGCAACACTATCAGTCGACACGATCGCTTATCGATCTGGAGTTGTCAACGAGCAATTATAATATTGAAATGTTCTGCTTAAAATAGATGAGGTTTTGCATGCACGAGTACATAGTGCTTTTTGCATCAACTCTTCTAGAAAACCTTTCAAAGATCTTCGCGTGGCCGAAATCGAAACTAACACCGCCATCTTGTTTTTTCAATGCATTTTGCAAAATAATTTACAAATATTTAGCAACAAAGTCCCCATGTAAGTCACTCGTGTGACAGAAGATCCTTGTAGCATTTTATGTTGGTAACATTAATTATTGAATAAATTATTATCACTTGACAGTTCTCTCATTTAAAAACTCTTAAAATTTATAAGCACATAATAAACCCTCCATCTTTATCCTACCGACCACACGCAACATTAAGTGACAAAGACAAAGAAGGTCCCTTACATTCTCTATCTCCAACAAAATACATCCAATTTCACTCTACAAACGAGCATTTTAATAAAAACATCGAAATCTTTTATCGATCCCTAGGATCGGGAATCGGTCTCCTGTTTTCAAAGCAATTATACGACGTTGTTTAAAAAAGAATCGAATTTTGCATATACTGTAGTACCAATTTACTCGCCTCGCCGTTATAATGATTCCTGATGACGGTTGAGAGCGGGTGGCCAGATGGACACACTTTCTTAACCGGGCTCTATCTCTGCATTTAGCCTGTTGCTCCAGGGAATTCTATTAAATATGATGCATACAGGTGTTTATTTAAAACCGAAAATTCTAACACGATCTACTTAAAAGTAATTAAAATTATTGGCTTTCTTAAAAATGCCAAACTCCACACGCAAAATCAACTGACAAAGACAAAGATCGCATTTTACCATCCACCCCTTACGTCCTTTATCTCCAACAGGATACATCAATATCAATCTACAAACGAGCATTAATAAAAATATCGAGATCTTTTATCGATACCTAGGATCGGGAATCGATCTACAGTTTTCAACACGACGCTGTTTTAAAAATAATCGAGTTTTGCATATACTGTAGCACCAATTCGCACGCCCCCTTGTAATGATACCAGATGACGGTAGAGATAGGGTGTCCATCTGCCCTGTTGCTCCAGGGTTTTCTGTTAAATATGATGCCTACATACCCCTGTCTTGTAATTGTTTATAATTTAAGTGATCTGCATGTGATAAGAGACTAATGTGTGCACTATTAGATGGTTGTCATTAATTAAATTGTTTAATGTTAGTGGAATAGGGGTAGCGTGTTCGAGTGTCTGACATTTACATACTTTGTAGAAAGAATAAACTTTTAACGTATAATATTTACTGTTTTAGTAACGCACTACTTGAATATTCGCTTTTAGAATATTATTAACATGGTAGTTTGGCAATAATTCCTTCTGCACATGTTACTTCCCTGGCACCTCATTAACGGCATAACTACGTAAATATCTATCAATTGTAGTATTAGTATTTTACATACTTCTTTGACATACTTAATATTTTTATTAATTGATATCATATACAGACAATTCATGTTTTTCAACTGTTTATTAGTGCTTGTAATGGCAATCATATCACTTGGTTTTAAAAAGTTTTTATATTTATCTTTTTGGTAAATTCTTATTTTGTAGACTTTAGATCTCTAGACCATTTTGTATTTTATCAAGTACCTGGTACTTGTTGACAGGCCTACGATCTCCTCCCATACCTACTGTAATTTGAAAACATTGTAAAAGCCAATTATTTTTGCCGGCTCTTCTCCATAGGAAACGACCAATTGGAACCGTGCACCTAGCTTCTGACGTTTCACAAGTGTAGGTTTATCTATACTAATATTATAAAGAGGAAAGATTTGTATGTATGTTTGTAACGAATTGGCTCAAAAAGTACTGGACCGATTTTAAAAATTTGTTCACCAGTTGAATGCTACGTTATCACTGATTAATATAGGCTTTTTTTTCTCTTTTTTTCACCCGTGCGAAGCCGGGACAGGCCGCTAGTGTGAAATAAAATATTTTGATTTTTATGATCCACTCACTTATTATACAGGATTAAAAGGTCTTTGTTTGTCCACTCAATCTTCACAAAATAATCCATTCGACAATTTCAAGAACAGGTTCGACGGATAGAATCAGACGGTATCAAATGCAGGGCATTCCATGACAACGAAATTAAGGTGTGGTTACATATTATTATAAAGGTTTTGAGCAAAGTTATAATAATTGCATCACCTGGGCGGGCGGCTAGGTTCCTTAACATTTTTGTCGAAAATCTGCATAAAGGATCAATTTGAGGTGGAACTAGTCGCGAGCTCGAAATCACTGGTGATCATGGCTAAAAAGCACGCTGGCTCACCTGGCTTTGAGTACGACAGAGATAAAATCAGTGATGAGCAACCGCTCATCACTGATACACTGATAGATGCTAGTCTAGACGCACAACGTCTGGTTCTCACGCACAGAAACACCGTTCCAAACTGAAAGGCGCGTTAAAAAATTCGAAAAGTGGTTGGATGATTGCATGTTATCTATACAGCGATCAGTTTCGAAATTAGTAAGCTTTCATCGGCCAAAAACTTGATCCGTCGACAGATAAACAAAAAAAAAAAAGAAGACTTCCACCACTTCGTAGTTTTTGATATCTCCTTAATCGTCATTTTATTATTGATTTACCACTTCAGCATGTCCAGCAAACGTTACTGCCTACCTGAGGGATCGAATCCGCAACGAGGTGATCCGGTGGAGAACCAAATTTGTCGTAATACCTCACAGAATAAGCTTAGCTTAAGTGAAAATGGTCCGTACATTTTAGTCATAGAACCGATAACCGTTGGAGAGACGTATTCTTGAGTGGAGACCGCGAATCGACAAACGAAAACGTGAGCGACGGTCTTCGGAGGGTGCCTGGTAGCAGCTGGATGAGAATTATTGCCGAAAATAGAGTTGAATGGGGTGCAATAGGAGATGCCTATGTTCAGCAGTGGACTGCTGTAGGCTGATGATGATGATGATAATGATATCTAGGTTGTCTCACGATCTTTTGCCTATCCTTTTCCCAACTCTGTTGGGGTCGGCTTCCAGTCTAACCGGATGCAGCTGAATATCAGTATTTTACAAGGAGCGACTGCCTATCTGACCTCCAAAGCCCAGTTACTGGATAATACGATACCCTTTCACGCTTCTGGCGACCCGTAACGACTGTCAAAGATCCACGAATGACAGCCGGGACCGACGGCTTAACGTGCTTTCTGAGGTACGAAGCTAGGTAGGCTAGCTAGGTTGTCTATGCAGCAACTTAGCAAGCAATCAAACTAGCCAAAAACATGAGCCAATAACAGATAAATAAATGCAACAATAAGACCACAACACGGTACACCGTGCCTGATATCTCGCCAATCGTCCCTTTACTTTTGATTTACAACTCACGCATGTGCAGCCAACATTACCACCTGCCATATTGATTGTTGCCAACATGTAATACAATACACCAGTTTACACCGATACTATCACGTTAACGTCACTTATTTTAGCACGTTATCTCTTAACTTATGCATTATAGTTTCGCGAAAGTGGCGTCGCATACTTTCTGAGATAAGTATCGTTATGACGAAATCTGCTCGTCTGCAAGTGTGAAATTAAAAAAAAAGGTTTGTTTAGATGTGTTGTGGGGAAAGCTGGGGATTGGGAGAGTTGGTTAAAGGCTAAATCTTATCATCCCAAATAGCAACTGACTGATTGCTAGTTAATAAATTTATTTGTAAGGGTAAAAAGTATGTATTAGGTATGTTGAAACTGTGTGTACTCCCCGTCACTTTTCCCCGAAGGTTCATTAGAAAACCAGCGTCAGACAGCGTCTGTCTGGCATTAATACACAATTGTTGCTTGAAAGATTATTTTTATTAAGTTTTTGTGTTTTGTGTTTCACGCACTGTGTCCAAATAAACTTTTTTTCTTTCTTTCAACTAATCTAAATCATGCTGCCTCAACTTGTAACTTTTTCTGGAATCTTGCTTGAAGCAACACTACTTATTTGAAGAAGTATCTCAGTTATTACGGTTTGTCTTTTAGAGATACTTTACATCCATACTAATATTATAAATTCGAAAGTATATTACTTTTCACGCAAGGCGATACAGGCAAGAACATACATGGCATCCTGGGGATGGACATAGGCAACTTTTTGTTCCGGTAGCACGATCCCGTGGGATAATTTCCGACAACCACGCGGGCAAAGCCATGGACAGAAGCTAGTGCCCTTATAAAATCTTGGAGTATTTTAAAAAGAGCTAATTATGCCACGCTTAGGAACTTTTATTGAGCACTAAAATGGTCATGGTTTTCATCTGTTTTATTCAATTGTGTTATCTAAACAATTAATATAGATAATACACTAGGTCTAGTTGTAATTTAATAGTATAATTATAATATTTATAAATGACGTAGTGATATACTGGAAACGTCGTCATTTCCATAATAAGAAACTTACAGCGATAATAAAACTGCTACATCCAGACATTCACGCAATGTCTAAATTACGAACATTACTGTAACACGTCTACATATATATTTATATTTAAAAAACCAGACAATTTACCTTACGACTCCTCTATCGTTGTAATCTATAAAAATTAAACAAGAATAACATTTTGAAACGACTATAATTTTCAACCTTACAACTTTCATATTAAGATTGACGTGATATGTAAAGAAAAACATTGTAAATGTCTCCAACTTACTATAACCATTCAAAAACTGAATTCGTTCTGAAGATGGCTTTTATTTTGATTGACATAGAGTTGAGTTTTCTTTTGATGGTTGTTGATGAGCTGTATGTTTAAGTTGGTGGCAAAGTGATGAGATTAATTATAAAGATGCATCTACGAACTGGTTGCGTATAACGGTCGGTGACAAGCGAAATAATACGCTTAGCGAGAAATGTTTCAACTAATTAATTTCTATGAACACATTAAGACTTAATGTAGGTCGGTAGCTCTCTGTTGGATGATTTTAGAAATAATCTCTAGAAATGCGGATCTTTTTGGCGAATTTTCTCACGATTTTAAAACAGTGATACTAAGCTTCTATAATGTATAAGAGAACTAACGACCCGCCCCTGATTCGCACGGTTATCACGACATGACAAAATATCAAGATTTCTGTTTTATATGTAAGTTTAATACTAATATATTATAAACATAAACCTTCCATAGTAAATTCTCTAAATGATGGTGAAAACGGCATCAAAATTCGTTACGTAGTTTAGAATTGTTCTTCTAAACTACGTAAACACGATCACACAGAAGGACACGAAGAGCAATTTCAATTTATAATATGTATATATAAGCAGTAGGAAGCGTAAGCTACCTTAAAAAAAAATTTTTAAAAATTATATAGCTTCTCGAGATTTCAATAAACTGACCAAGCAAACGTTTGAAAAAAATCGCTAGAAAACATTGGGTCCCTACGCGGCTACTGTATAATTTCATGTTACTTTGTATTTGTAAGTACCTCCTTCTATAGTTCCTTAAATTCATTAAAAAAACGATGTAAAACAACAAGCAGCTGAAATAAAACGTCCAACAATTTCCAATTTTCTTTCTCCCCAACCAAAAAACTTATTCATGCAAAAATGTTAGTTCTTGTCATCATTTCTTTTAAGCCCGCTCAACATCAGTTTTTATTCAGAGCGTTAAAAACACAAATATCTTGAAGATGCAAGAAAACTATGTAAAAGTAGTTTTTAACATTATTTAATAAAATATTAACCGTTTTTTTTATGACAGCCAGGTGGTAATATAAGAAATATAGTTATATTATGAACCGTATAATTCTGTCAATAAAAATGGCTTACAAATTGGTCAAATTGTTATGAAATGTTTACCGTATTTTACAGACTGATCGTGATCATTATCTGCTGAGACTTCCCGTCTGTGTTGCGGTCGGATTCCAGTCTTACCACATGCAGTTGAATACCAGTATTTTATATGGAGCAACTGCTTATCTGACCTCCACAACCCAGTTACTGGGTAACACGACTGGTCTAATGCCTACTTAGTTCCTTATTTCGTGTTTTATACCTTTTGGCCAGTCTACAATGAGAGCTCTCAACAGTTTCTGAAGTGTCATAGGTCTAAATTTCAATTCAGATAACAGAATAGAAGTTCCGGTTTTCTATTTCAGCGTAAATTGTAAAAGCCAAAATCTATCAAAAAACAGCTATGGTGCTGTCTTATCTATTTAATTTTGACGTTCAAAAATGTTTATTCTTTACCTACACATTCACCACCATTCACCTTCACATTCACCACCATTCAACATACACATTCAGCACCATTCACCTACACTTTCACCACACACCCCTTGACTGCTTTTGTTGTGTTATTTAAATTATTTAATTTCTTTCTTTTCTTTTATTTATTTTTTTGTTTTAATTTTTTGGGAAAATTACATGTTACCTACCTGTTTAATTGTATGATGCCACTAAGTGGGGCCTGGTGACCTGTGTGTGTGGTGGTTGTTTCTAAAACCTACTTCAGGCACCAGCTCTCACAGTGTGAATTTATATATGAAGTTCAAAACTGTTAAGTTCTACAAAGCCATTGTGAGAGAAAATAAATAAACTTATTATTATACTCATTCTCAGCCTTAATGCAATTGGTGACTTTTGATTCTGATAATAAGGGGGCCAGACCGGAATAAATCGTCTGAATTGAGACACAAAACAAATGAATAACTACGATTACGACAATTCGTCTCCACATAGGTAATTGCCAACACTCAGCCTAACCATCTCAATAACTATGGCTATATTTACCTTAGCAATGATTTTCCGGAAGCAAGCCGAATAAGGCTGCAATAAACTTAGCTCCTCATACAAACGATGACGCAGACCGCTGTGGGCGTCATTTTAGAATTATACACTGGTACAGGTGGTAACTAGGTTGGGTGTTCCCATTGTAGGACGAAGCACGAGATTTCTTGTGCTTTCTCGAATGAGTTTAAGCACAGGATAAGTAGATATTTTCTAGGAGTACTTAGTAACGACAAGGTCTTATTGAGATGCCAGACTAAAATAATATCACAAACGATAGTACTGTTTATGAGGATTCGGGGGAGTAGCAATAACATCCTTAAAGTCGTGGCTGAGGACCCCAGAGATCCTGTGCTGAGGCATCTTATGCGGAATCATTGTCCGCATGAAATGCCACGTAAGTACCTATATGAGTCACTAACTTGCAGTGGCAAAGGGTGAATTTATGACAGAGGTACTTACCAAGCCGGAGCAAGAAAAAAATGTCAATAAACCGTTTCATTATATTTCAATGATGAATTGACTATAGAGTGGTTGTGTTCTGAATTTTCGAAGGGAAGCCGGTGAGAATCGAGTTGTATGGTATCTTCGCCACTGCTAACTTGTTTAATATTTCGTTTTGTTACTAATCCTAGTGTATAAGTTTAGTATCTAAGGTGTGTACTAAAATGGTTACTATGTTGTTCCAAATAAAACAATTTATTATTATTATTATAGTAAGGGTCCTCTTGGATCTGATCAGAGAAAGGTCGTTGAAAGGTTTGACGTGAAAACGAATTTTCGCTGGTGTACTTGTAAAACGGTTAGATTTTATAGCTGAAAAATTAATTAGGTTAGGTCAACCGTTACTAATTAATCATTTTGATGCACAATAAAGCATTATTCTATCTATCTATTCTATTTAACTAACTACGAGACTTTTTGTCAGGATTGATATTCTGTTTACAATGGTAAAAACATAGTTTCACTATTGAATGTCTGGCACTCTGAGAGCCTAAACAGTAAGAAGACTCTGGTCTTCTGACTAATTAACGTACCATTTAAACAAGAAAGAAGAACACTTTTACTATCTCAAGTTCAATCACAATCGTATCGTACTCAACAATGCGAACTAACCTCGCTAGAGAGTGTCATGTAGCCCGCAGAGTGTCAACACACGACAACAAATTGTCAGGACTCACGGCACGGCACGCCACGGTGACAATTATCTCGTCGCGCGCCAAACATGCGGGAAAACGCCCGGATGCTTCCACAGCTTTTAATAAACTGCCAATTTATTCGATTTAACGAATCTGTATGTTGATTTAATACATACATTTGGCTGTTATTCAGCTGTTGACGATTGTAGTTGATTAGTCGTTTCTTTGAGGAGATAAGAAGTCATACAGCCATCCGTGGTTTTGAAGAATGTGAAAATAAGAATCTCTTAAACTAATAAATTGTTGCCATCGCGAATCAAACTAGTATGAGGCTGGCCATAGGAGCGTGGGGATTGGCATAGGAGCATAGGGACTGGCACAGGAGCGTGGGGACTGGCGCAGAAGCGTGGGGACTGGTACAGGAGCGTGGGGACTGGCACAGGAACGTGCGGACTGGCACAGGAGCGTGGGGACTGGCACAGGAGCATGAAGACTGGCACAGGAGCGTGGAGACTGGCACAGAAGCGTGCGGACTGGCACAGGAGCGTGGGGACTGGCACAGGAGCGTGCGGACTGGCACAAGAAAAGAAAGTCCTATAGTCGTAGAGTCAGGCGGTGGATGATGATGATGATGAATTGAATAAATTAAAAACATTTGGGAACACTTTTTTTGGTTTTTATCAGCCTATTTATGTTCCCACAGCTGGGACACAGGCCTCCTAATCTGTGAGAGGGACTGGGCCAAAATCAACCACGCGGGCCTAGTGCGGGTTGGTGGTGAACTCATTATGCGATTATAAAGCCCGAGAAACAAACGCTCAAGAAATAGAAGAAACAGATTAAATCATAATGATCAGGGATACTAGTAATGACCATGACTTATTCAAAGACTAAATTGATTGCACCTGAATCTCCACACTAACTCACAGATTCGACCACAGAATTAAAATCAGCAGCAAAACAAGAAACTATCAATGGCAGATTAAACTTGATTTACATCCACCTCAATGATCCTGATAATCTCCAAAACTGTAGAGAAACAGTAGCAAACAGCAACAAACGATAAATAGTACTAAAACTAAATGCAAAGCCTGTAAGGGCCGCAAAGCTTCGATAAGTCAAAATCCCTGTGTTCAGTCAACAGTCGTAAACAACATTAACATTGTCATAAATTGTGGGAGTGACGTAACGTCGCTATCCTTCCATGGCATAGTGAGATGAAGAAACGAGGCCGTGGCCTTAGAGGCAGCGGGGCGATTAGCGGAGCGGGGGAAGTGGTGCATAGCATAATCAGCCTAAAATATTCCCACGACACACAAGAGTCCAGAGGATGAAGATGAGGGAGTGTATTTGATCCCAAGCAGGCACTTTACTTTGTGTAAATAATTTCATCGACACTGCTCTCAAAACGGTGAAGGAAAACATCGTGAGAAAACCGGCATGAACCAAAAATTTAAAGACATTTGATATCTACCAATCCACACTGGGTCCGCTTGGTGGATTACGGCCGAGTCCCTCTTACAAAGGCATGTGTGCCAGCAATGGGAACATTATATGCTGATTATGTATTCAGGCTAAAATATTCCCACAGCTACGCCTCATCTCCGTGAGACTCCCAGTGCAAGTTGGTGAATATTGCATTTAAACTATCCACTTTCATTTGGAGCCAGTAATTAAGGGAACTTTTGAGAGTCATATTAGAAATAAACATGTTTATAATGGCCCCGATTCTGTTGTTCACAAACTAAACTAAATTTAAGTTCAGAACAACGTCGACAACAACAACGTCGTGTGTAGAACAACGTCGTATGTGACGTCACAGTTATATGTCACGTCACGAGAAACAATCGACGCGCGCCGCTTTGATGTCGATAATTGAGAGTTATTGCGGCGCGCGCGCACGGTAGCCCTGTATCGCGCCGATTCGCGCCTATTTCGCTTTATAACGCATGTTGGGGCCTTAAGTTAGCGATTTAAAGTGCACGGACCCAAACTCATAGCTCAAAAAATGATGGAGTGAGGGATGAAAAGGGAATGATAAGGTGACTGCTGACATGAGATGATATAAAGAGTAAAAAAAGAGCGCCGGCCTCAAGTAAGTCTTCATCCATTCTATACTTCCACTGTCTTCTTATTATAAGCCATATTCTTTTAGGTAGATCAGTGCAAAATTTTGGTTTAAGCAAAAATATATTCTATACCTACTGCCAAAAACTAAACAACATAAGAAGTCAGTTTCAAGAACATTGGCCCCGATTATGTTGTTCACAAACTAAACTAAATTTAAGTTCAGTGCATCTTTTTCTTTCTATTTCATTATGAAAAAGACAGAAGATAAATATTAGTTTAGTCCTGTCAAATTAGATAATCCATAGACAAGTTTAGACGAGATTAAAATATTGGCTACTAAAAATACATCAATTTACGTCAGGCGCTGACTAATTTGACAGGACTAAACTAATATTTATCTTCTGTCCTTTTCTTAATTAAATAGAAAGAAAAAGACGTACTGAACTTAAATTTTGTGAACAACAGAATCGGGGCCATTATAGAGCAATTTCTAATTAAACTTTATTTAGATTATATTTATACCATTGATTGTAAACAGTACGAGAAATTAAATTGAAATCGTATTAAACCAATACAATTAATTAACGAATCGCCCATGCAGCTTTTCACATGTCATGCCTACATAAATTAATATCAACTCCTACCGAGTTCCACCTTATATTACGTGAAGTGAATAATTAAATGCAAGTCCTCATAAATCACAGCAAGATGCTACTCGCATGCCAGGTGAATTGCACGTAAGTAAACGAACAGGACGTGAAATAAGGGTAGGCACATAATATATTAAATCGTTAAAAGCGCTTTAGAAACGCACTATTGTGATTTTTTCGGAGTGTTTTCTAAAACATTCTTGTCTTGATTTAACTTTTTAACCAACTTCAATAAGGAAGAGGTTCTCAATTCAACTGTATGTTTTTTTTTTTTTGTATGTTACGCGATATATACGGCATTTTTTATCGATTTCAAAAGGACTCCTCAGGACTGGTCCCATTTATAAATTTTATTAACTTTTCTTGGGTACTTTTTCACTTTGCAGTGTCTGTTTTCGGGAGTTTTTTTTTGTTAAAAAGTTTTTACGTTTAAAATTCGTCAGTATCGAGATATATACGCTGATAATCATAAGCGGTTCGAAGGATATTCAAGGGAATTTCATAAATACTTAGAACTTTTGAATCATAATTTTTTTTTTTCTTGAGATAATTATGCTACTTATAGGTAATGACGACTTGAATCACGCTTGATAAACAAATCGGAAGTATGTATGAACTTTCTAACGTAATTTCTCAGTGTTGCTATGATACCTACGGAAACAGATTGATAGCAACGAAACGGCAAAAAAATGGCTACACGACAAGATCTTTGCCGATAGTCGCGAGCTTAAAAACTCCTCGTCTGTGCCAGCTTTTACTTATGCACATCTGTACGTTGAAAATATGCTTTAATTTTTCTCGAACGTGATGTCATTTTGTACTGGAAGAATGTAAACAAGTATGATTCAGAACTAGGCTCGGTAATAGTACCTACATCATTAAGTAGGTATGCTGATAAAAAATAAGATATCATTTTCATTAAACATTATTAAAATATTTCTTCTGGATATTTATTAAGAGATAAAATCAAGATTTAACTTGTAAATAGTATCACAATATGTCACCGCAAGCCTATATTTGCTAAGGGTAAATAAGTAATAAAATTAAGAACAAATTTTATAGCCTTTCAACAAGAAAAGTGGGTATAGACATATATTAAAATTTATCTCTTAAAATGACATAGGTATATATTACTTTTACATCAACAAATGAATTTGTTCGTTAAAAAACCCTAACGCTGAGCTCTTATTTGTAGTTTAGTGTGAGACATACCTACAGTTATATCTTTTTTCTCTCTCATGTAACGAAATGTAAACGTGACGCGTCCTTAAAATTTTACTCTAAATTCTCGTCAAATTATCGACTCGCCGCATAAGTAAGAAGTTTCACTTTAAAAAATTAAGGGGACTACAGGACCTAAACGCAAAAAACGCAAGTTTTATAATGCCAAAAATTATATATAATGATTGACTATCAGAAAAATATATGATATTTTTCAAGATATATGCTAGTTTGATAGTGTGTTGGAAACATAATACAACAAATTTGATACGATGGAAAAAAATGATGGAGATACCTCTAAAAAATTATACTATTATACCTACATACAATCATTCTAATTTTTTGTAAGATTATTCTACAAGTAACATACTAAATCACTAGTGTTTTATTTTATTAGTCCAAACAATAGATTTTTTGTAAATAGATAATTGATTCATATTTTGCAAACCAGTGTTGTGTCATCGCGCTTCTCTTTTTTTTCTATGCTATCCGACAGTGACCGCGCTTTAGGTCATGTAGTCCCCTTAAACAAAGTTTTTATAGCCTTTAAAAGAAAGAAGAAGGTATAGACAGATATCAAGTACTTACCTTATCAATCTTCCTCTTAATCGTAGATTCCAGTTTCTGTAGGAGAATAGATAGTAGTGTTAATAGTTAGGCAAGCAAAGAAAATCGGAAAGTCCTGTTACTTCATTATTATGTTAAACAGAGGAGTTATTGTTAGACTGCGATCCATCCAAAGTTAGAATTCAAGATTGAAGAACATTCTTCAACTAATGTACCAATAGCCAATGCTGGTTACATATATTCGGAACTACCTTACACAAGATAGCAACAAAAATAATATTTGACTGTGTTATTAAACTATTAATGTATGTCCAACATACGCCAACATTGGTTGTTGAGTATCGGAGCCACACAGTATAATCACCACAAAATGTCAGTTGTTTATATTTTAGCTCGAGAGCAGCAAAACCTCTAACAAATTACTAAAAATGCATTAAAAGAAAAATTTCCAATCAGGCATTCTCCGTGAACACAATACAGGGTATAATTTTAATCACCGTTATACCTCTTAAGGTGTCATTGTACTCATCATTATAAACAACTTTTACTATGGAACCAAACCTGAAATCGTGAAAAGAAAATCAGGCGTTCCTTACATTTTGACGAATTACTTGAACATAAATGTAGGGAACAGCTGATTTTTTTTTCGCGATCTCAGGTTTCCCATAGTAAAAGTTGTTCATAATGATGAGTACAGTGACCCCTTAATAGGTATAACGGTGATTAAAATTACACCCAGTATAGGATGTCATCACACTGGCATTTGCGTCCAAACGAAAGTGTCAAAACACCACTATAAATATTGAACACGTCTGAAACTATTACTTACCTGAGGTTCTAGACAAAGTGACATTCTATCAGTGATAACAATGATGGAAAAGATAATAAAATTATTGGTTTGACATAAGCTACCGAAAAGCTTGTGTCAATCCTGTTGAAAGTCATTGTAGAAATACGGAACGCTTCGAAAGCGATTATCACTTGTCTGCTTATCAATATTTTATTAGGCTTCTGAGTATGTCTATACAGGGTGTCCCTGGAAGTATGGATCAAATCGAATAGGGTCGTGGGCAAGATCATTTCCAAAATTTTTAACCCTGAGAATCACAAAAAAAAAAACTATCGGTGCTATCAATTAGTTTTTTTAGATAGCCCTGATAGTTTTTTATGATTTTTTTCTTTGAGCACTATGCGCAGTGATTGAAAAAAGCAAAAATTGGTCATAACTTTTGAACTGTAAAAAAATTTACCACACATCACATTCTCAGAGTTAAAAAGTTTGTAAATGTCCTTGCCCACGCCCCTATTCGATTTGATCCAAACTTCCCGGGACATTTTCTGTATAGAACGTAGACCAAATCCGTAGACGAAAACTTTCGTAGCAATGGTCTACGTTCATGCTACGGCGTAGTGCACGTCAAAATATAACAACTGATATTATTTTACATGATTTGTTATGAAGACTCAATAGAAATGTTACAGTCGCATGCAATAGTAATCTAGTTATAGGATAGTTTTAGGGGAAGTGGAGGAAAAAAAACAAGAACACAGTTTGTTTAAATATTTATTAGTATAGAGTAGAGGAAACCAAGTCCAAACATGTTTATTGTAGCTATAGTGTTGATTTTAAAGTAGATATTAGTAATAGACGTACCTAAATCTAAAATCACTGAATAAAATTCTCCTCTTAATAATTTCGAAATGATCAAACCAATTTGACAAAGCTTTATTTTCTACTATTAACTTCAAAATGATCAAACCAGTTTACAAACTGCAATGCTGAAAATGACATTTTGGAAAATCATTTAAACGGTTCAATTCTGTAATTACAGAAACATTTAAAAGATATTGTGCCTCGCGTGGATCCTCGTTCCGGCATACAAAGGGTTAATCAATAACGCTACTTCACCTTGATCCCAATAAACCTACCCTCATGATCTACCTCAACTACTTTCCATTTACCACCAAAAGCGTTCATATTACCATCCTTTAAGACAAAATCAACTCGATATATCACTTTAACAAAAATCGCTTCAATAAAACTTTACATGCGCTATAAAGTCCAATTCATACCATGTATAATTCGGCCATACCATTAATTAATCGCATCCTTCAACGATAAATATGGCACATAACGTTAATAAAGTAACTTCAATCAGTATATGCTTGTTTTATTATTGCCAGTCACGATAATATCGGATGAACACACATAAGTAGTTCGCATATGATTTTTATCAGTTGTAAATATGGATTTATTGAACAAAATTAAGCAAAGTGTCGGATATAATGGGCATAACCCAGTAAGATTTGGGGGTACAAATTAGGGTCCATTAAATGAAGTTAAATAAGGTTTTCTAACAATATAAGCCTACACGCGAAGTATGTTTGTGATAATCAATATAAATTAGCTAAGATTGCATGTGAGGCAGTTGACTGGTCATAGTGTGATGTCATCTGTAACCTGGTTCTCATGAAATCCTATTAATACTTGTTTAATTCTGGTAATAAGGTTTATCGACATTTTTCTTTATGTTACATATGATCTAATCGTGTAAAAATAGCTAAGTGGCCTATTGCAAAAGGCATTTCGAAAAAAGAGTAGGTACCTGAAGTTCATCTTCAGTTAACATACACACATCAAAAGTGTCTAGGGATCAAGCATTTTTATGCGGATTTCTTGAGATTGAGATGTGGCTTTGTAATAAATTTATGATTTTATAAATTTATATGGATCCTTTTTGGTGCATTTCATAATTTGAATCAGGAACTGTGAATCAAATTCGAGTAAAAGATGAAAATCAGCTGTCAATATTTTCCCTATAAAAACATACAACGCATTGAAGACATTATTAGTGCTACTGTTTCCCTACTACTGATTAAAACCAACGTTATTATGGAGCGGCGACGTCATTTAAGCAGGGAAGAAATGCTCAGAGCCGTGGGAATGATAGAAGCTGGTTCCCGGCAACGTACTGTGGCTTTAGCTCTGAATACAAGTCAGAGTGTTATCAGTCGACTTTGGACACGTTACCGAAGCACTGGTACCGTGGCTGAGCGCCATGGAGGACGGTATCGCTGCACCACACGGAGACAAGACCGATACATTCAAATCTTAACTCGAAGAGCTCCAACAATAACCGCCATGATGTTAGCCGTGAGGCTTCATCACTCTTCAGGGAACTTAATTAGCGACCAAACAGTCAGAAACCGCTTGCATGAAGTGAACCTTCATTCCCGAAGACCGCTACGGGTACCACCTATAGCAATGCACAATCGTAGGATTCGATATCAATGGGCTCTTGAACACAGAAATTGGGCAGAAGAACAATGGCGTTTCGTGTGCTTTTCTGATGAGTCTCGTTTTGGTATGAGACCGGATACAAGACGTATACGACACTGGAGAACCCCTGGACGCCAACAGCGATTAAAATCCTGCCAGGAAGTCCTTTTTTTGTTGTTGCAACGAACATGGGCGGCCATTCCACAGCGTGATTTGGATGAACTCATTTTGAGTATGCCAAACCGATGTTCTTGTGTTGTTAGTGTTCGCGGTAGAAACACGGATTATTAATTGTTTAAGTTACCCAATAAAATTTTAGAGAAAACTGTTATTTCAGTCTTTTTTTCGAACTTTTGTGTTAGTGGTTCAAATGTCAAAAATCCCTTTATTAGGAAAATGGCAAATTTCTTTATTAATGCAAAGGTGACTTGGTTTATCGTTACTGTGACAAACGAAAACACTTTATTTGATGAATCCCTAAAGAAAATTTTAATTAATATCAATCAGGAGAAAAGTTATTGCAAAAATATATGTTGATCCCTAGACACTTTTGATGTGTGTATTTTGTAGCTCGGAATTATAAGATAGAACAAAATAATCGAAACAGCGAAATACATCTAAAGATATTCCCTATACCCATATCACCAGCTGCAGCAATTGGTTTCAGCTGAGTGTTGAATAAACAAAACTTTATCACTATCACCTTTGAAAATTGAACTCATCTTAATCTCTGCTATCTTAACCGTATGTTACTCTCCTCGGTCTTGCGTTAACCGTAAAGAACCTAACAACAGTACTTTGAACGCAGGCAAGAACTTTACACATAACTTATTACCGCAGTGTATCAAAAGAGCCTCTTTGAGTGATAATACTTTAGTACTTCCAAATCACCCTAAACCGATAGCTACGCTACCAAGGTTAATGATGAATCTCTTTACCGTAAAAAATCTTATAAATTCAGGGAACTTGACTAGTAAAATACATAACGCCAACATATTAGTGTATTTGAGTGACCCGACAGATATGTGTGGCGGCGACGGCGGCCCCATCTGCTGGCTGTACCTCGTGGCTAGCAAAATTGACTATCAACTTAAAGTTTCCCTAAATTAAAATCACAACTGTCATTCTTAGTCAGTCGTATGACGTGTCAATCTATCAAAAAACAAGTCAGGGCACTGTACGTTTCGACACGAAAAAAGACGAATCCACTCGCTACCCTCAATTAACTTTGTCATAAATTATAATCCACTTTTAAAGACCACCCATTTCTCCAAAACCCAGTCACATAATAGTTTAAATGTACTAAATCTCTGTAGCACACGTCGCCGACGCGACCCAGATAACGATGTAATTGCTGAGCCTTGATCTGCGCAAGCGCAGGCGCCGCCATTAGTGGCGCATTTTAAATACCCGCCATTTTATCCTAATTGGAGGGAAATAGGCCGAGGGACATGAGAAAATAGTGTGTGTGATACTGTTGATAGAAATTATGTGAGTCAACCACATTGTTTGAATGTTGGCAACATTGTTTTGGAATAGGATCATTTAGAATAGCTTAAGTTGGTATCTTTGTTTGAAAATGTGGGTGGGAAAATATTGAAAAGCAAGCTTATTATTACGAGGTAGCAATTCCCTTATGTTCATTGATTTAAGTAGTTCGAAATTGAAAGTAGTGGCTATCTCATTAAACTTGCCTTGTTTTTTTGCTCGAACACTAGAAGTTAAAGATAGCAATTTTATTGGCAGTGTTAGCAAAACTAAGTAAATTACATTAAAAACTTTATGTTGGACAGAGAATGTCCTAAATCGTCAAAAAGCAGTTAAGAGTGCTGGCAGGAGTGTGTGGGTGAAAAGAGGGCGAATCGTGAACCGAGCTCATGAAATTGTGTCACGCTGACGGTGGCATGCAGTAGAGAACCACGATATAAATTATATGAATATTGAAAATGATATGGTCCATACAAGAAAACGTGGTTATTGATGTTATTTTTCCACACGTAGGTAGGATAAAAATTCATATAATATTGTATTTTGATACTAAAGGAATTTTCATAGAGATATTTTTTGTCAAATCATCAAGTGTTATCAAATCATTTTTTTTTGTCGTAAAAAAAATCCAAAAAAGCGTTTAGCTTAGACGAAAACTTTCTTTACAATGCCAGCACGAAGATTTATCATGGTTTCCTATATTTTTAATCCTGCTTAAAATAACAGAGAAGTACAACACACAAGTAAACAGCGCACACTCATGCTAACCGACCTTTAACGGCGACTAAAGTTGCATACAGACCTGAAAATATAAGAATACAATATAAAATACATATCAATAAACAGAAGGTATTTAGATTTACATAGGTGTTATCACAGATAATATAGATATAGGGGACATCACAAGTCACAACATAAGCAAGATTATAGAGCATACATTAGAGGTTCTCAACGTGGGTGACATTGAGAGACCTTAGTGGGGCAGTAGAAGACCCAGAGAAAATTATATATCCTATCTTATAACTATGTATATTAGGTGTTAAAAAATGAACCCATAAAACTTTAAAAGGTGCTGTAGACCATCAAACTGAACAACTGTCACTATGGGAGCAACTCTGAAATCACGAAAAAAAATCAGGTGTTTAATACAAAAGTTCAATACCTACTTGACCAAAATAAAATTAAACAGCTGTTTTTTTTTCGTGATTTCAGTGATGGTCCCATAGTGAAAGTTGTTCAGTTTGATAGTCTAAAGCACCTCTTAAAATTTTTGGGATTAATTTTGTAACACTGTATAATATTACACGCATAAATACAATCGTGGCAGATACGCGAAGCAAAAAAAAAATGGGGGACTCTAGAAAAAAAAATATTATCGAAGTGGGCGGTAGGCAAAATAAGGTTGAGAGCCTATGTTATGTACAGTAGATGAATATTTTTTATTTATACCCCGAATTCTCAAACGACACTTAATTTCATTAATGATGTTGTTAAGTCTCTTTGTCACTACATCACTAATTGACAGTGACAGCATATATGAGACTTCAAATTAAGAAGCTTTTGTGAATTCAGATGTAAGTAAAAGTCTAGTTTTTTTTTGTGTCATTAGATTTTTCAGACAACCTAAGGTGTTCATCAATTCCTTAATTAATTATTATATACTGCCCCAAAGGCATGTTTCTTTGAATGACGTGTGTATTGGTAGGTAATGAGTTGTTAACCTGACATTTAGGCTGCAAACTTGCGCAGGCGTTCGATTAAACTGTTTAGTTTATATAGCCAATAGCGCATCTGTTAGTGAGGACAAGATGACAGTTTAATTATTCAGATGATGAGCAAAAATTCGATAAATGAATTAAATAAAATAGAATCATCTGCCTTGCCTTTCCTCAACTCCATCGGGGTCGGCTTGGCTTCCAGTCTATCCGAATGCAATACCAGTAATTTCCATGGAGCGACTGCCTATCTGACCTCCACGAACCAGTAAATAGATAATAGGATAACCCTTTGGTAAGACCAGTTGTCAGACTTAAGGGCCTCTGACTACCCGTAACGGTTGTCAAAGATGTACATGACAACCGATACCAACGGGATAATGTACTCTCCGAGGCACGTGAGGTCTCGATAGGAAAGGCGAGTCACCCATCCACGGTCCAACCACAGCAAACATAGCATAACCTTGATCGATCGAACTGTGCGGCCTGTTACTTTGCCTCGGGGAATTAAAGTAGAGTATCAGACAAATATTCTTACGCGTTCTAGAATACGATGAAGGAAAAACGAAGAAAAAAATATAAATTTATGTAAACTACAGTTCTTGTCATGCATGCTAACTAGACTCACATTAACTCAATAAAATCACAAACATAGTTTCAATTATTTCATTTCTTTATACTAATCGGTATCGGATTATGCTATCTTATAATGAACCAATCATTGATTGATCCAATTCCTGATCATGTATATTGAATAGTAATAACATCGATATTAAGTACTTAACAACGTCGATTAGCATCGACTGAATATCGAAGTAGGAATCTAAGGACATGTGCACACTTACGGCTGACACGAGCGGATAGTCGCAACGATTTAAAAATACAATAGGAGAAAGTATCAAAATCAGAAAACTTTCGATAAAGATCAAAGATACCAAAATAAGAAAAAAAAACAAAATGGTGTATTGGTAACTATATACTGTCAAATTCAAACAAGTATTAGTGCGTCACCTTAAATCGCAATAGCATGGACTGACCGACTCATCAATATTTATACATCCATACAGTAAGAAAACATGCAATTTACCGACATTTTTTATCGTAAAAAGGGCGTGACCGTAAAATGCTTAGAGTCGCAAGCGCTGGACATGTGTTAAACGTCGCAACAAGCACTTGCGACCAATTTGAATATTTCTGCATAAAATCTATTAATTCATGGAGAATTTTGTTACGGTGTATATTTGTGTGTAGACAGGTGCATTGGTAAGATAAAGTACTCTGTCCAACGCGTTGTCTTATATTTAATTAATTATTAGAAACATACAAGCTGATTTAAGCGAATTGCAAAATACAAAGAACAATTAAATCCATCCAAAAGTTGTCTTTGAAAGATCGCTCTCAGCGATAAGACCGCCCATTGTGTCACCCTTTGTAAAAAATATATATATATTTATATCTATAATTTATCATCATTTGCCTAGCCTTTTCCCTACTGTGTTGGGGTCGGCTTCCAGTCTAACCGGATGCAGCTGAATACCAGTATTTTACGTGGAGCGACTGCCTATCTGGCCTCAACAACCCAGTTACTGGGTAATACGATACCCCTTGGTAAGACTGGTTGTCCGACTTTCGGGCTTCTGACTACCCGTAACAACTGTCTGAGATTTTCGAATGACAGCCGGGACCAACGGTTTAACGTGCTTTACGAGGCACGGAGGGGTCTCGGTATGTAAAGATTGGTCACCCATCCACAGACCAACCGCGGCCAATCGACCTGTGCGGTTATTATTATTTAGCCACGGGCCCCTCATATCTGTAATTTATATTGTGTACCTAATAAAGAGTATTCCATTCTAAAATACATCTTCCGAAGTCATTATTTAGTTACCTAACGCTCTAATATAATTCATAAGCGTTAACTTTACGAGCTTATTTATGTAATAAGACTCATACAGGATATCATAAGTAATATAAAATAACATACATCATATTTTACTGTACTTAAATAAATTGCTTTATTCACTTCTAAGTGGGATGAATGATTAAAGTAGCGTATTCCGTTTCCGGTAAATAGAATAATAATGTAATAAGTGCCGGATTAAAAAGTATAGCTTGAAGCTTATGACGTAATAAACAGCTGCTCTGCTTTTAAAGCCGAAAATAAAATGATTGTCGTGTTATTGCATAACACCGTCCTTTGGGCCGAATGATGGACGCTGTTCGGACAAAGTCTGGTTACCTCCAATACATATTGTCCACTGTTACTTAAAAAAATAACCATTCACACGTGGCGTACCGTGCGCATAAACATCTATATCATTTTAAAATGTAGGTTACATTATCTCGAAAAAAAAAAACTAAATAAAATAAAGGTAGTTTTTATTTTTTGGTTTCTAACAAGTCTGCGGGGTAATTGCGGCTTTAATTTTGACAGTTCAACAATATTTATTGCGTTATTTACGTTGCTAAGCAGACATATTTTTCGAACAGATAAAGCAATGGATTAGAAACTGTCTTCAAAATGATTCAGGTTGTTAGTATCTTACGCAATAATTAGGGTACTGATTTTTATTATGACAGAGACAGAATAAGCTCATCATGGAAGTAACTACCAATTGAAAAACAGAATAAGTACATAAGTAATCAAGATTACATAGTGATAAATTAAAATGATTGCAATTGTAAATTCCCTTTGTCTATGAATTCTTTGTCTCCACGCTCATTCATAAAGTAGATGGCATTAGCAAAGCGCGGAATGTCATTCATGAACCTATCACGTGCTGGTGATCAGTAAACAACTTTACCATAAATTCTAATGGAAACCATAAATTATAGGTGACTTTTTTTACTTCATTTCGCTTAGTAACAATCTTAGATAGAACTAAGGAAGGGTAGTTGTGTCCACTCCGTCCACTATATAGTACACAGATACACCTAGATAACGCAAGAGCAACTACTTCGCGTGCCAAAAATCGCACCAACTTACGTTCAAAAATCGTAAGCTGGCTGGGTGAGCGTGAGTGAGAAAGAGCGCTAGTGACGTCATAGTAGGTAGTCAAAAAAAATGGCACGCCTGGTTTTCATACAGATCGTGATACTTGCGTTATCTTGGTCTATCTATATCTGTGATACAGTATGTTAGGTTAAACGAGGGACACACTTTAAGGGAGTGTAGCACTCATGAAAATTAACAACTTTTAATACAGGGCGGAGTCCAAAATCTGAAAAAAAAAACAGCTGTTCCCTACATTTTGTCCAGTTATGCGAACATAACTGTATAAAGCGGCTGGTTTTGTTTTCTCGAATTTAGTGTTGGTCTCTTAGTAAAAGTTGTTCATATTCATGGGTACTACACTCCCTTCAAGTGTGTCCCTTGTTTAACCTAACACACTGTATAATATGAAAGCTAACGTAAGCGGAACGTAAAATCAGGCGCCGAACTTCGGTCGTGTAACTTCGGCATAGTGTGTTTAGACACTAAGGCTTGGGCAGCAGGAAATAAGGAGGTATCAAACTAGCCAAGTCATTTTATACTCTTTAAAATTGAGTAAATCCGAGATACTTATCTCAGTACACCACCTGACCAAGTAAAGCATAAAATACCCACATCTAAACCCGCGAATACTAAATAGTCGTCCAAACAATTTCTGTGCATACAGTACGCACGCCACACAGCGCGCTCACAATATGTCCGCGTACATTTATCATCATAAGTGCCGCTATACACCCGCAACAAAGCGACGCGACACGACGCGACCGCGACAAAGCGTCGGACGACACAACGACACGATTTGTAACTACACCTAAATATTGTATTGTTATTTATTACTACCATTTTACACGGATTCGCTTGTACGCCTGATTTAATAGTATTTTCAACGAGGATAATTCTTGGGTGAATAATAGATTGTAAGGATCTGGGGTAGTGGTAACAATGGATAGGGTAGCAGTAATTTTAGTTTAAATTGTGTTGCCTTAAAAGAGTTAAATAGTTGGGTATAGAAACTTGGTTGGTCTGTGATAAAATGGTTGCAACTGGCTGTATCTACCGGAGGTTGATATCTATGGCCCTATTCCGGGGTCTATTCTGAGGGATTCTCAAATCTGTGTTGTATTTTCCACAAAAGACCATTTCAGACATTGATATATATGTTACACTAGATTAGCAATTACCGCACCAAGGCGTTGCCACTAGGCTGATGGCCACAGCCATCAGCGTAGCTAACGTCAGCTTAGTGCTCTGTGTGACGCCAACCGAAGTCAACCGAGTGACATGCGACAAAAAATATCGCGAAAGAGTGCGATTCAAGATCACAAAAACATAATAAATTAACCGGAATTACTTTCCACACGTAAATTAATTGTCTCTGTGTTTATATCAACGTAAAAACGCAATAAAATGTAGAATTTTGTAAATTAGGTTCAGTGTTACCACTAAAAACTTAGTTTTAGTTTCCCACATTAGTGGGAGTTTTTAATTTATGGAATAAGTGATTTTAAATATTTTTTAATAATAACAACGTAGCAGGGTGCCTAAAGATGCAGCACGCCGTGAAAAATGGGTGGAAATAATCCGATTGCTGAGAAAAAAGTTTGACTGGCTACCTACTAAATCATTCAATTTCATTAATAATAAAGAAAAAATATTCAAAAAGGAAATGTCTCGGTTATTTTCATTATTTATAAACTTCTGTTACACATCCAATAAGAAATACATAATTAAAATATTTAAAAAATAATTTAACTTAACCTAAAACGCTTTTTATGGCTTAAAATGTTGGGTAAAATTTCGCATGGGTAGGCAGCCCCACCCCGTCATTGCATGTTTATATTGCGGTCTTTGTCTAATCTAAGCGACGGTATTATTCTTACGACGTGTGTAAGTGAGACAGATATATGTTTACTTTTAAATGTTTAGTGGTTTCAAAGCTACGTCGTCGCGTTTATAAAGTGGCTACACTTTTTTGACACATTTTATTGAGGTTTGCTTCTCTAGTTATATAGCTCAATGATTTCAGATATCAATCTACATGGTCTTCACATGATCTGACCAAGATTATGTCTACCTCTGAGTTTATTTCAGCCTTTCGTCACAGACTAGTCAGATAGGAAACGCCGACCTCATCTAGCAAATTTTTTTAAATTTTATAATATGACATGATATCCTATTTACAGATTAAACATTTTCATTTTATTTAGAAAAACTTGTTTGGTCTGTGATAAAATAGTAGCAACTGGCTAGTATGTTAGTATACTTCTGAGGTAGATATATCTACGGCCCTATTCCGGGGTCTATTCAGAAGGATAAGATTTCCGATGCATTTAGATGCACATATTACCAATAATACTACAAGTTCTTATGTTTCAAAGGCATTTCCTGTAGAAATTTTAACATTTGCATCTGGGAAAACGCTTCAAGTGTTAAACTTTCAAATTTTTAAAAGACGCAACGAAAGGATACGTTTACCTACTGAATAAGTTTACGAAAATGTTTAAATTACATCATTTGGGCCATCCTTAAGTTCTGAAACAAAAACTAAAATTACTCCTACACATGAACCGAACCGATCACGCTTTGTATCACACCGTAGCGAACCCCGTCGAATGAACTGCGATTATATCGTAAAATTTTACATTGTTGATTTAAATATATCACTTCAATTCCCTTCTCACTCTAACTAACTACGACAGAACAAGACAAAAGCAGGAGAGTGCATAAAATTAAATTGGATGCGATAATTAACGTGGGCTGGTTTAAAGTAAACAGAGGACATAAAGAACATCAGATCATGATTTTCGGGCAAACAACTCGAGGCAATGGACAATGCTAAAGTAATTTTCAACTTTAATTTCAGGGAATAGGTCATGTTTATGCTTGTTAAGTATGTAGAGATTTTTCGACCTGATTTTTAACGTGTCATTATAATTGGTTCCGAGACGAGTAGTCGATGATTGACGCGTAATTTTGACGCTGGGCCGCCATTACTTGCAGTTTCGCGAAAAAGATTTTATTGGTACACGACCGTATCGATCACAAATTTTTATTTAGTTTCTGTCACATTGTACGGTTATTGCGAAGATTGAATTTATTGCCTTTACCATGTCGTTCAACGCAATAAAAGTTAATGTAAAAACAGTCATGTTAAATTAAATTACCGATTGAAATCGTTCGGACATCCTTCTGGTAAATCAAAGATTGAATAATTTTAAAATTTTATTTACAGACACTTAACGTAAAGTTACATTCAAGTATTAATTTACTTCGAAGCGATGGCGCTTTCAAATTATGTAGGCCCACAGTGAATCCTCAATACAAAGGCTATTATAAATACTCGGTAATAATTTCTACCAATTATAATTATGTTTAATGTCATGGTGTTCGCATGCTCCGATCGTAATGATGCACAAATTGAATACATCATAAAACTTTCAAAATAACTGTATAATTAACACTACGCAATTACAGTGACAGTTTGTCAGAAAAAAAGCATTTTTTGGGACACAAGATGATATTCATCACACACGCCCCGAGAAGATAATTCGCGAACAATTTGCTTGGTTTATCAGTACGTAATTATCCGAAACGCGTACGTTAATGAACGGTTGCGTTACACTGCGGTGTGAGTTACGCCCTGTAGCGGAGACTGATCCTCGATTAAAATGATTAAAATTGCTTAAGATGATTTTATTAGAACTTCATTCGGATTAGGACGGTATTTGAGTAAAATATTTTTATTTAATCACGTTTAGTTAAAAATAGTTTAGATAAACCAATGAGAAACAGTGTTTATTTTTACAGAATATTTATTATTTATCATCTCATCAGCATAGTGATATTTATCACCCACCAAGAAGTGCAGGTTAACTGTTGGAAAATCACATGACTCAAACCATTATAAATGCCACTTATTTTGTTAATATTTTTAATATAACTTTTAAGTAAGTACCCAAAATTTTTAATAACACTTAAGGTTTGCTTCATAACCCTCAAGGCCCCCAAAACAACCCCCTTCCCTTTCCGCATTTGCAGTCACCCGCCATTTTACAAAACTTGCACCAAACCTTGAAAAATCGCACTCTTGCGCATCTTCGCGTAAGAATAATGTGGACGGACTGCCGGCGTGTTATTAACCTGTGAGTTATGGCGTTGACACGTATAGTGTCGGCGGGAAAAATATTACGCACAAAAGTGATAATTAGCCATGAAATCTTATTTCCGTGAAACTGTGGAAAGTTGATTGTGTAAGCTACTAATTAAATGAGGACTAGGGATGAACGATGAAAAAAGTCTCGTATTTTTTATGCTGTTGAGTACCGGGGAACAAACTGCTTTCGAAGTGGTTTTGACCATAATTTGAATGGCTGTTTTGATGGTCCTTGTTTTGTAAATAATGAGATAGAGCTGTGTAGTGAATGTTTCAAGTGCAGATTTAATCCTACTATCCTACTTCCTACTAATAATATTATAAATGCGAAAGTTTGTGAGGATGGATGGATGGATGTTTGTTACTCTTTCACGCAAAAACTACTGAACGGATTTTGATGAAACTTTACAGTAATATAGTTTATACATCAGAATAACACATAGGATACTTTTCATCCCAATATTCCCACGGGATCAAAACTTACGCGGGTGAAACCGCGGGGCGCAGCTAGTTAGAACATAAAACTGGCTGAACTATTTGTTTCTAGTCTGCAAAGAGAAATGTTAATAACGTTGACATTTTTAAAACTATATCTAATGAAGAATATGTCTGTCAATATAACCACTACCCAGAATTCAAATTAAACTAATAAAATAACGTTAATGACCAAATAAATAAGTGAGACAAAAGTAGAACTTTAATCCAATACAAGAATCAATTAAAATTATTTTTACTGCGGTCAATTTGTAGTCAGCAATTTCTATTCAAATGACGATAAAAATTCATTAGCGTCAGTTATTCGTAAGATCGATGACAATTCTCCTAAGTTATTGCGCTCGGCCGGTAGGGGGCACAGCTGATACTGTCTACCTGTCATTATACCATCAGTAATATATACATCCACTGAACAACTGACGAAGAAACAAAAGGTTAGTTGGTAAAAAAACAAGCAATATTTGTGTAATTAAATTCCTGATACATTTTCATGGTAATATGTGAGAAAAATTTTACAGCTGTCTGTTTTTCCAAGTTGTTAGTTTAACCGTTTTGTTATAGTACCAGTTTTTTTTTTCTAAGATTAACAAGCAGGAAGTCGGCCTGCCATGGATAATGGTGAATGCCTTCGACCATCGACCTATAATATAGACACTTTAGCTAGGGAGTTTGCCAAAATTATGCACAACTCGGGGAAGGGGTCAAGAGTTTTGTGTCTATAAAGTGCTGGTCAGTAATCAGTATGTAGGATGTAGCTAATCTTTCCTGAATTACATAATAAACATGCAGCCTTACTACTACTTTTTAGGGTTCCGTACCCAAAGGGTAAAACGGGACCCTATTACTAAGACGCCGCTGTCCGTCCGTCTGTCTGTTTGTCCGTCTGTCACCAGGCTGTACCTCATGAACCGTGATAGTTAGACAGATCAAATTTTCACAGATGATGTATTTCTGTTGCCACTATAACAGCAAATACTAAAAAACAGAATAAAATAAATATTTAAGGGGCTCCCATACAACAAACGTGATTTTTTTGCTCGTTTTTGCTCGATATTGATAACGGCAACAGGTAGACGCTTGAAATATTCGCAGAATATTTAGTTGTACATTCACTTTAAAAATAAATTAAAATAAAAGAAATATTTAAGGGGGGGGGGGGGGGGGGGCACACATACAACAGACATGATTTTTTTGCCGTTTTTATAGATAATGGTACGGAACCCTTCGTGCGCGAGTCCGACTCGCTCTTGACCGGTTTTTTTAGCATCTCTCACTACTATCTTATTGCCCTAATAGCAGGTTGGATAGTAACAGGATTGCAGCAGACAATCCGTGCCGACCTAACACTAGGTGTTATCTTTAACTGCCTTCTCTGCTAGAGTTAGCATCCAGCCTAACTAGATGCTGTTGCAGTATTTTCCAAGGAACCACTGCCTTCTGACCTTCACAACCTAATTACCGTTAGATACACTCCAGTAACATACGTTCAGGTTAGCGTAACGTTTAGTGAGCACGTCACACTGGCTGACCAGACGTATTGCAGGCTTCTGATTGGCTCAAAATCTGGTTGTGCAATCTGACTACCCAGGCTAGTTCGCTATCTGTCTAAATGATTATCAACGATAAGCGATTACTGTATGTAGGTGCTAAATGACAATCTGGACACCATAAACTACCTGATAAGAGCTGTTTACCGTTAGATTACTTAGTAATTAGTAAATTACAATTAGAAATATGGAGTTGATCTTTTAAACACTCCGGTTAATATACTCTCTGTGTTTGAAACTTTTGAAGGAATATTATCAGCTAGTTTGTATACGGGATGTCCCTGGAAGTATGGATCAAATCGAATAGGGGCGTGGGCAAGGTCATTTCCAAACTTTTTGATCCTGAGAATGATTGATGATTGAGAATTATTTTACGGTTTAAAAGTTGTGACCAATTTTTTTCAATCGTTTCGCATAGTGCTCAAAGAAAAAAATCATTAAAAAAACTATCAGTGCTGTCTAAAAAACTTAAATTGACCGTTCCTGGTAGTTTTTGTTTTTAATGATTTTGTTCTTTGAGCACTATGCAAAGTGATTGAAAATAACAAAAGTTGGTCATAACTTTTGAACCGTAAAAAAATTCACCAACATTTTCAGGATGAAAAAGTTTGGAAATGACTTTGCCCACGCCCCTATTTGATTTGATTCATACTTCCAGGGACACCCTGTATATTGGTGATTCCGTAGCAAAATCGTTAGCATTTTTCCTGTCTACCAGCAATCCAGCATTATTAGAGAGACAAAGTTTGTCAAATCTGACATACATGTAACAAGATTGCTGTCTTTTCAAAAATAAAGTTCTATTTCTAGGCTGATGCCCAATTAAGTTAATAAAACTCAGGGAAGATTTTATTTGGATATTACTTTTTATGGGTTTTTTCACATAACTTTACGTCACTCCTGTGGAATAAAGTGTCAGGAAGGGTTAGACAGAGGTCAGAATTTTCCTTTACCAAAAAACGTTGACCCAATTTCGGGGTCAAAATCACGCAAAAGAAACGATAGGTTCTCATGTTATTTACACTAGTTCCGGGTCACCGAAACTGCTCTAGAAATACCTACCATGTTGTTTACTCTACGCATAATGAATGAACAACACTTAAAGGCAATTAAATAATTACAAATAATGTATGCACGAGACTTTAGCAGTACATAAATATGTAATGAGATAGGAAAACATGGATTCTGTCACTAGAACGTGCATATTGTGGAAGCTAAGAGGAACTGGTTATAATGGAGACTGTGGCTATGAATATGGTAGAAACGACTTACAAATGCATGAGGCATGGTTTAATATAACAGATGTTTGATTAAATCCAATGAAGTTACAAGAGTTTTTCTAAGAAACAAGGTGCAAAGAATGAATAAAAACTCAATATTATGTTTTTCCATTAATTTCATAAAAATGAGAGGTAAAGGTGCCATGGAGATCATGAAAAGTTCTAGGGCACACTTCACGCGTTAGGATACCTACTGACCTTGCTGACTAGCGAGTTTGTCTACCAGTGTACTTAGGAGGAGATGGAACTTTTCCGTCAATATTATGAATATAAAAGTAACTTATGTATTTACCATAAAATAAATGAAAAAGCGTTATATTTCTTACTAAAAAAAGTTACAGAACTACAATTAACGAAAAGTAAAAATAAACTAAACTAACTACCTAAGTTAACTACAACTTCTTAAATTCTACCTAAGAGTTAAGCATATTTTAAACTTCTGCGACAGTAAGAACCCCTCATTGAATTGAAGGTGAAGGGTTCCTCTAGAGATTTCCATTCCTCCCTGACATTCGCTGGGTTCATCCATTGTACTATAAAATACCATACTTAATATCGTATTAAGACATATTGTTTTGTCAACAAAAGTCTGCGAAGATATCGTCGTGATTGATTCAATCGCCACGACCTGCGCCGGCGCAACTTTCTACTTATCGGAACCGCGAGACGCCCATACAGGTAGCTTTATTGATTTTTCTTTTTGTTTAATTTTGTACGACACAATTTATGTATCAGATTGTATGCAGCATTAAACTTAAAATATTTTAAGTTTTAAAATATTTTAACACTTCTTCATAGACTTTTGTGCATCCCAAAACTACACCAATTGATCGATTGAATAAGATTGTTTTTTATTTGCAAGATCTGTTTTAGAAAACTTCTAGCAACAGCGAGTTCAGACGCAGATCAGGGCAAAAATTATATACAGACGTCTGTAAAATTTTTTTTTCCTCACTAGCTAAAAACTGAAAAAACTATAAAAGAAAAGGTAGGTACCCTGCAACAACACAGAGAAGAAATAAAAACAATATTTGGCACTGAACCAGACATTTGAAACCAGACAATATAGATACAAGAAATTTGTTTTAACGACATCTATCTACGCATGATCGTAAGCTAGCCGGGAAAACCACAACTACTTGATCTAAATTAAATTTAAATACGCCATTTCATTCGCGTAAACATCAGATAGCATTTAAATGGAGATATGCTTACGCTCCGGGCTAGACATTTGCCTGGCCTCAACGATCTAGAATTCTAGGTGTTATTGAATATGTGGCTATAAATTTAGACAGATCATAACGTAATGCTGTTGATATTATAACTATATATCCGTGTAAAGTTAGGCAAAGGGGATTGAAGATATATATGGAGCCTGGCATAACTGTCTGTCTGCCATTTTGATTTATTTCAAAATGGCGTCCAGGCATGAAACAACACATAATTCAAAAAAGTTATCTGTAGCATTTCTAGTTTACCACTGTCAATCGATTAGAGTTCTAGTCATAATTTTATTTTTCTCATTCTTTGGACATCACCTTCTTAAAAAATTCCACCATTGACACCACCATCTTAAAAAACTCTGCTTTTTGTACGAATATTTTAAATCATATACGCTAAGAACAAGATCGACAAAATAACATACATGGACATGTATTTATGCCAGATATAGTTACGTCAAAAGCGTCTCGATCTCCACTGGATAACATTGGCGGATAACTAACCCTGCTTCATCTTTGGGACCCCATGGAAAAAATATTCCCCAAACAATCAAATCTCAAAGCCTACAATACTGGCCACCTCCAGACCGAAAGGCGACAGCTCATTCAATAACCGAAAAGAAATAAAAATATACTGACGTCACCAATACAATAAACGTCAAATAAGTTTAATTTACAATTTTATGGGGACCGGTATAGGGTGTAAAACTCAATATTTGCCCACCAGAGTGGATGTGGTTTCGATACGCGGTGGGTATGTTGCGTGTCGACATAAACCGATATTTGTAGGCAACTGTGAAAGCAGGTATCTACTAAAAGATGGCTATCATTTCATGGCAGAGTGATAAAAGGATTTTCATTGAGGGTGGTCCCTTGTCGTTTTTCTACCACTTCGCAAGTCGAGTAAATCTTGAGAACTATTATGAATGAATACCTAATGGCATCGACAATAGTGGTGATTTCTGGTACCTACGGTTTTTATTTGATGAGAATTCGTAATTATTCAAGACTAGGTTTTGACCGCGGCTTCGTCCGCATGGATATCAGAAAATATCCCACGATAACGTACTATCGGGATTAAAGGTACCCTAGGTGTTAATAGTTATAAACTATTTGTGTGTTAAATTTCATGCAAATCTGTTCTACCCTATTTGCGCAAATCCAAAAACCGATCCGATCACAGATCCAGAAAAACAGACAAAAATTCTAAAAACTATATTTTCGGCATCAATCACTCCTCTACCTCGTAGCATTTACGTCTTTTTTCATAAAAATTTCAAGTTTTGAACTTGACTACGTGTCTATTTTATTTTGTAATTTATTTCGCAACTCAATTTTGATTTTATTATTAACATTGAAAACTTTTACAATAATTAACAAACTATTCATCGATAATAGCCTCCCTGACCGATTTCGGTCACGGTGGCCAATCTCAACGGAGATTAGCCAGGTACGCAGGAGATATTATAGTGCACAAGTGTGTGCGCATAGGCCCGTGGCTAAATAATAACAGCCGCACAGGTCGATCGATCAGGTTAAGCTACGCTTGCCGCGGTTATTCTGTGGGTAGGTGACCATCTTTACATAGCGAGACCCCTCCGTGCCTCGGAAAGCACGTTAAGCCGTTGGTCCCGGCTGTCATTCTTTGATCATTGACAGTCGTTACGGGTAGTCAGGAGCCCGAAAGTTTGACAACCAGTCTTACCAAGAGGTATCGTATTACCCAGTAACTGGGTTGTGGAGGTCAGATAGGCAGTCGCTCCATGTAAAATACTGGTATTCAGCTGCATCCGGTTAGACTGGAAGCCGACCCCAACATAGTTGGGAAAAGGCTAGGCAGATGATGATGACAAGTGTGTGCGTAGACACAGGTGCACTCTCTGTTCCTTCACTCTCATAGTCCGATGGGACGGCAATCCGACACGACCGGAGAGAGATCAGACGCAGGACCAACGGCTTTACGTGCTATCCGAGGCACGGGGGTATTAAACCACCAACTTCCAAACTCCGGAATGTTACTAAGAAATTCCTAATGGAAAACTCAATAACACTTTGTCCGACCCGGAAATCGAACCCAGGACCCCACGCTCAGCAGTCGCGCTTGCAACCATGAGACCAACGGGGCATTCATAGGTACTTACACTGCTGTTCATAAATAATAACTTTTAAGTACTACTTTATTTTGTGTATAGCACAGAACCGGTCGAGGTTGCTTGTTAAAATGATGATAGATAGAAGATGAGATCGACAAGCAACATCTGCATCTGAATGAATGAATCACATCATCATAAATGAATCTCCTGTGATGTCTCCTTTGATTCACAGTATTTTGTCGTCCTCAGGTCGAGTCAAGTCCTCAGGATATTTCATTCCCATCTACAGGGTTATTTGTAAAACACCAGCAACCTCTTAAGAGGTCATTGTACTCATCATTATGAACAACTTTTACTATGGGACCAAACCTGAAATCGTGAAAAAAAATCAGCGGTTCCCTACATTTATGTTCGTATAACTCGTCAAAATGTAGGGAACAGCTGATTTTTTTTTCGCGATTTCAGGTTTGGTCCCATAGTAAAAGTTGTTCATAATGATGAGTACAATGACCTCTTAAGAGGTTGCTGGTGTTTTTCAAATAACCCTGTATACAGACAAATAACGTCGTATTTTTTTTTTCATATCCTCACTCACTCAACAGATCAATTCAGAAAATCTTCTCTTATCAAACATATTGACACCTCACCAATAACATAAGTACATTCGCAGGACAAACAACTTTCATCAATTGGTTCGGAAACAAAATAACATCTTACTAAGAGGATGAAGTTAACGTGGGTGGTGGCGGCCAAGCTTTCGACACTAGTGGTTTCACCTCGATGGCCGTAATCGATTTTGATTCGCGTATCACTTTCGATGTATCGATATTTTAAAGCGGTCAAAAATCGGTTAGGCAAAAGTCTATCCTACAAAAACTTTTTAATTCAATAATTATTTTTCTCATTTTTAATATTATTATTGTACTAGCAGCGCCCCGCGGTTTCACCCGCATAAGTGTCGATCCCGTGAGAATATCGGGATAAAAAGTATCCTATGTGTTATTCTGATGTATAAGCTATATTACTGTAAAGTTTCACCAACATCCGTTCAGTAGTTTTTGCGTGAAAGAGTAACAAACATCCATCCATCCATCCTCACAAACTTTCGCATTTATAATATTATTAGTAGGATAGGAAGTAGGATGGAGCAGTGATGGTGATTGTAGGTCGCGAGTTCGAACCCAGAAAGATACTTTACTTTGTGTATTGAATTTAATCACCACTGCTCTCAACACGGTGAAGGAAACATCGTGAAGAAACCAACATTTCCTAGAACGAAAAAAATCAGGACATCCACCAACCCAAATTGGGCCCGCGTGGTAGATTATGGACCACTCCCTCCTAAACAGAAAAGGCCTGTATCTGAACAGTGGGAACATTATAGGCTGATCATGCAACTGTATTCGTAACCAAAGTTGTGGATAGTTCGTAATTTTACCAATTAAAGTTAAGGCGTGTCTGTCATGGATTTTACAACTTAGGCTAAGCAAAATCTACTGTGTTCCTTGACCAACCCAAAACACGTCATGCAATAAAAAAACGTAGGACGTCAATTGAATCAAGCTACATAAAGTTTCGAAGAAAGCTAGTTAACATTTAAATACGCATCAGTTTAAAAGACATTCTTACAGATTCCCTGATATATTATTTAACTAGCGGCCCGTCCCGGCTTCGCACGGGTGGAAAAAAAAGCCTATATTAATCAGTGATAATGTAGCATTCAAATGGTGAAAGAATTTTATGTACTTTTTGAGCCAATTCGTTACAAACATACATACAAATCTTTCCTCTTTATAATATTAGGTAGTATAGATAAATCTTCAAGCTCTGTGAGTCTATGCCTACAACGTATATTTAAAAGGATGTGTTCTATTCACATTTAAAAATTTAAATAAAACAAGCGACAGTAACTGTTGTAAGAAAGATGATAATCATATGTTAGACTTAACTATCGATGATCATGTTAGCTCCCATATAAAGACCACCGTACTCTTGACAAATGGTTCAGGAGTCCAAAAACAACTTAATCAGTCACATGATATACGGGTACAAAACTGCTAACTGGTGATCACCAAAAATGAAGCTAATTATGGGCAAATATACATCAACACACATAACACGACCATTATTTAGACAAACAAAATTAAGAAAACTGTAGGCGACGATCAGGACTAAAGTAAATAAATAATTAAGTAATTAAAAATCTAGGAGTGTTTAATAAAGAACTTATATCGTACAGGCCGATGTGGGTAGCGTGTATAATTTAAAATTGCCATTTTTTTTCCGCTGGCAACCCACGGCCAGATTAGTCAGTATTTCGACATTCTCGGCCCACATGCGCTGGTTATTTACATAAAACGCTACAATTCATTGTGCAATAAACGCGAAATGCGATTTTATCTAGCGACAAGACGGCGACGTGTTTTTTCGACAAAACCAATATTGGTTTGTTTGCGCCAGCCCTTCGAGCTCGAGCGTTTGAACAAATGTTTGCGGAGCCTTTACATTTATGATTTTGTTCTGCGTAGATGATAGATTTTATTTTTAACGCTTTGAGTTACAATATCCTGTTGGCCAAAGAGAATAAATTTTGAAGACAGAGAAAACCAGTCATGGATTATTAATTTATGAAGTTTAATCATTATAAGAAAATTTAAACAGATGAAAGACATAAACGATGAGACGATAAACAAAACTATACAGTAAATAAACAACAAACGCGGCAAATCTATCAGTAGATACTGTCAAACTTTGATCTTCATTACCACTAAACTACTTAAGTTTGAACAAACGTTTGCACAAGTTGGGCCAACAAACGCTACTATCAGAAGTCCGTATTTCAACCGAAGTATAAAACGGTGCGTATTTTAAAGTTTTCAACTTCATTGTACATTTACACCCCCACAATTGAATTTTACGATCCCCGTGTGAATATTTCAATAGTCATTACGAGTATATTGAATTTTTATGCACTTTTTTATTTGCAGGTACTCGAAGTGTTAAGCTGTAAATCTTCTGCACAAATAGCGGCTGAAGTGCAATAAATTCTTAAACTAAATTGGCTCATTTCATCGCCGATATTGTTAAAGTAATTGGAGTGGAGGGTGGAGATATAATAAATACATCAAAAGAAAGATACGTCACAAATGAACAAAAAGAATCGCGCGAAAAGCACTATATCAGGGTTTAAGAGAAATACTCAATAAACATCTAGAATACAGTGCAGTTTCGAACTGCATGCGATCAGACCCATTGACAAGCAAGATGACATTATACAGACACAAAAGCACTGCAACAAACAATGCACTTTATTGCATTCCAACGTACGATACCGGTAGCGATTCCCGGAGCAAGGGTCACATCCCGAAAAACTCGTAACATAACTGCACCACGCCTGCACATAACGAAGCTTTGCTTAAGCCATCAGATAGCACAACCTGAATGTACAGCCTCTGCTAACTGCCACAAAAACAATGTCCACCACACTGGTTTACAGATAATATTTCAGATGAAACAAAGCTCATACAATTTTGCCAACCGACAAAGCGGCATCGCAAATCTCATTTGCAGACAACAAACAGATAACTATCTCATTCTTTCAACAATGGCCGGTAGGCTCATAAACAGAGCCTAATTAGTAATATTCCGAGTGCATTGTGGTATCTTAACAAATGGACAATAAGATGGAAGCGTGGTTATCTAGGGCGATAAGGGCGCCGCGCCGGGGAGCGACAATTATCAGCCAATGACGTTTGTTTGGTGCGTTTTCGCGGAGGCCGCTGAGCGAAAATGCGCAATCAAATATCGCGTTGTGCTCCAACCATTGCTGCATGGACCTCAGTTGATTTAACTTGGTTGAAAAGCAAGGCATCGTTGTAAGTTGTTCGTTGGGTAGGATCGTCCGTGTAAGCTTACGCGTTCAGGTTGAGATAGGATCGTGGTCGGAATACGTAATGGTCGGTAGTGCTCGCCCATGTAGCTCCCGCTTATTGTTCCAACTCTTGTCCGGCGTAGAACGTAAATTGAATAAGTGAGTCCTAGAAAGCCGAGTTACGGCGGCTCGGATTAGACTTTCTTTGGCTAAATTGGACTCTAAGTCATAACTTGATTTATTGGCATTGTATTGATGCTTGATGTGATATGTTTTCCTGCTCAGCTGACGCACTTTATGTAGGTTCAAATTGAGGAAAGTGGGGTTTCAATCAATAAGGCGCGTTCATTGGGACCTAAAAAGGCTTTATAATTGACTCATCGTTCTGGCTGGTGACATGCGGCAAGCCAGGGGATCTTGAATGCCTGGGCTTGATTTAGTGGATTTCTAGACAACTCCTAGTATCGGAGTTGTGAACGGCTTGTGGGTTCAAAACACCTTGGCCATAAACACATATAAAAAGAAATGCGAGAAGGGAGCTTAAAAGGTTGTATTTTGCCTGAATTAATCAATATTTTATATTCCCCACCTTTATAATTTCAAGAAAATGTGGTCATCAAGAGTAGAACTAGGTTCTACGCTTGCCACAATAACTAATACGCATTTTATGCTAACTTCCAAGTAATTGATATGTAGCGAAACGCTGGATCACATTCAAGCGCTTTATAATTCGCGTAAAATTAGCTTTATTTTTAATAAGCGAGCGACGCCGCTTTAAAAAGCCTATGTTATTAACACTTTTGTTAAGTCCCAGTTAATTGCTTTTGGCGTTTTGTCTTTATCGAGCGTGTTATTATTTAATAATATTCAATTAACATAATTTATTATTGAAATGAGGGTATCTATAATATTTTTGGAATGGCGTTCGGTTTAAATGAGTTAGGCACTTTAGTGGTGGAACGAAGTCCTATTATAATTAGTTCTGTTAATGAAAGGCTATATTTCTCTTAATACGCTATTTGTAGCGAGGAATGCAGATAGAATAGGTTAAACCGACTCTTCCCATAGGGTTAAGAGTTTTTTTTATGAGGCCAGCCAGCAAGCTCATTTATTCGGACGTGAAGAAAACTGGTAGGTATACTGAAAGTCAGAAGAGATCAAACAGTTATCGTTTAGCGACTATCTAATATGGTTCTTGCCCCGCCAGAATCACTACAAAAGTTTTCGTTACAGTATCCTAATAAAAGCGAACATTAAAATGTGTAAATAAATACCCTTGAAATGTGCCGACCTAAAACTGGTTTGAATTCGTATTTCTCCTAATTATGTATGAGTTGTATGACGCTCATACAACATCATACATGACCGCAATGACGGAATTGAAACAAGTGACAAATGACGTCATTAGGGAAACTAGTTGTGCTAGTCTAATGATAGTTGTCGCATTTCATATATTAATTTTTGCAAAGTACTGATTGATGACTGGCACTGACGAATAGTTTGAAACTGATTGACTTAATGTCTGTAATGACATACAGTTAGCTACTGAGGGCTACAATGTATGGTCTGTTCCAAAAAAATCTGACAAAAATGTAAACAAATTTGACAACACGGTTGGCGTAGTGGCTGAGCGATCGACTGCTGCGCTGCGTGTCGCGGATTCGATTGAAATCAACAATACGAAACATGCCCATCAAACCATCTTAGTACCAACTACCCACTTACAAAACCTGATGTTTTTACGATTGCTGACAAAATCGCGATTGTCTTTGTGCCCTGACAGTTGTGTTGTCAGTTGTTTCACTGACAACCAGTTACATAATAAGCTTGTGTCATTGACAAATGAATCTCTCCTATAGGGATGTCCCTTCAAAAATTTTCTGGCGAAAATTGAGCTTTAAGATACGAGAAGTATCGACTTTTTTTCTATGTCAATTTGAAGAGGGTTTTAATAGGAAGGGAGGGAGGAAGGTTTTGACGGGATTATGACTAAATTTCCAACTTGCCTGACACATCGGACCAGTTAGCTTACTTATTGCAAAGTAATTGCAATTTTTAATCACTACAGGTTCATTACCACGCGAGGCACTGCATATTCCCACAGTTGGGACCCAGTCCAGACCTATTCTGAGAGGCAGTGGGCCATAATCCATCACCAGCCAGTTCAGGTTGGTAGATTTCAAATGTCTTCAAATTTGGCATGAGGCACTGATGTGTGTCTGAAATATCGTACCTAATGATTAAGAGCTTTGCAGGTGTTTCATCACTAGTCACCGCCCGTTTTTTTTGCAGGAAATCCACAGCCGATCACTACCAACAACTTAAAAGTTAAGCATAATCAGCATAAAATGTTCCCATTGCAGAGACACAGGCCTCTTCTCAGTAAGAGGGAGTGGGCCGTAATCTACCACGAGGGCACAGTGCGGGTTGGTAGATGTCAAATGTCTTCGAATTTTCGGTTCTAGGACATGCCGGTTTCGTCACGACGTTTAAAAGTTATTAGGTAGGTTGGTTGGGGTTGGTAGGTTATTTTATTTGTTTAATTTCTTTCTCTTTCATTTTAGTCACATTTTATGTTGCGAAGTTAGTTTGTTTTCTTTTTAAATATGTAGGTAAGTATGTAATTGTATTCTTTTTAAATAAGGCGTTTTTTGTTTTGTTACTGTGCTCACACCATTTAGTGACGTATTTATGTATTTATTCGTGAGGATTTGTAATTGGCTTCCTGGTGACTATAGTTTCTTTTTTTTATGTTTTTAGTAGCTGTAAGTCGTCCATGTACTAAATAAATAAATAAATCTGCCTATGCTTTTCCCAACTATGTTGGGGTCGGCTTCCAGTCTATCCGGATGCAGCTGAATACCAGTATTTTACATGGAGCGATTGCCTATCTGACCTCCACAACCAAGCTACTGGGTAATACGATACCCCTTTGTCAGACTTTCGGGCTTCGGACTACCCGTAACGACGGTCAAAGATCCACGAATGACATGAATTTCCAAGGCACGGAGGGGTCTCGGTATGTAAAGATGGTCACCCATCCACAAACCAGCCGCGGTAAGCTTAACTAAATCTGATCGATCGACCTGTGCGGCTGTTATTATTTAGCCACGGTTCCCTCAACGTTTAAAAGTTTAAATTATTTAAAAAAATTGAAAATTTTGTATAGCTTCATTTTTTTACCGGCAAATCAAGAAACGTGAGACCAACCCTTTCATCAAACGTTAAGACGAATAGCGTTCGCATCAATTCCGTATCTTCAGTAGTCAACGAACATCATTTAAACTTTTTATTGCTACGCCATGTCATAATGTTACATTACAGTGAAATGTGTGTTTATTATGAAAACATGAGGCGAAATATTTATTGGCTGAATGATTGAATGACGTTGCCCGCGTACTAAGTTCTACGACGAATGATAGAAAGAAAGGGACGCGAAAAAAATTGTCGATGGTTGCAAATTACGGCCGATGTTCAAATTATGTTATGGATTATATGATGAGGCAGTAACATATTGTTATTGGTTATTTTAATAAGTCATATTTCAAATTAGTTGTGGGTTCTTGTGGAAGCTTTTTGCGGCCATAAGACATTACGAAGCGGCGAGCTCTTTGCTATCTAAAGATGTTCCATAGTATCGAACCATGAAAATATTTTTCTCGAAGTTCTCAGGAAAAATTAATTTTTGGTCGATGACTGCAAATGTGTATTCCATGGTAAGAAGGTACCGCTCAATCGATCAACTTAAGAGAAATAGCCATCGTTTTGCTAACCAATGATCGTTGCAGTGAGTGGAAGCAAACAGTTTGATCGATCGTCTTCGTTTCTACATATTAGAGCTAAGGCCGACGGTCAGAAGTTGGTGTTAATCCAGCTGACTTCACAATATCGAGTGCTGCTCATTTTGATTTAGAAACACACGACATATCAAGCTAACATTTCCAGTTTTAGCTGACCTCGCAATGTATAGGGTTTTCGTACAATGAGAAGTCAGTTTATACTGGAAGTGTATAGCGTGATATGTAGTCGTGCGTACTTCATTAAAAATGCACTTTAACTACGTTAAAGTAAATTAAGTTATCACGTTAAAACAATTCGCCATTAAGGCTAATATCTCACTAGGACACCATGGTCGCGCTGCCAGTAAAACATACACAGCTTTATGATGGGTATCTCACCAGACGTCCGATCGGTTGCGCAACCAACCGTACATTTTTTGGCAGTGCGACAATGGTTGCGCCGTCACTGCTGTCCTGGTGAAATAGAGCCTTCAGTCATTATTACAACTTAGCACGATCATACTTTGATCGTCGGCTTTTCAACCAAGTTCTATATAAAAATGGAACCCCAAGCCAGCTTTCCTATACTCCTTTTATTTAACATCATTAGGACAATGATCCTTCCATTTCAGAAAAATATAAGCAAAGCGCCAACGGAAAACCAATAACAATGTCTCATAGAAACTTTTTCAATTTCATAGAGATTTCAAAAAGACAATTTTCTTGAAAGCTTTTCAGTAAGTTCCCTACTGAACTGGAAACTTAGCAATTCAGTAATTCTATTTGAATAAATCGAATCGCAATTGAAAAATGTAAAATGGTAACGATGGATAATATCTCAAAGAATTTGCGAATGCACAAAATTGAACTGACAAGGAAATAGAATAGAGAGTTTTTACTAAGAATGCATACATCATCATCTTTGATTGATTAATGATTTATTCACTAAAAAAATCATATAGTTAGGTACATTGCCCCACAAAACTGCTTACGCAGTTTGACTGTGAGATCATTGAGTCTCTCTTACAGTAATTTTAATATCATGTAAATCTATAACCTTATACTGCCTAGCCTTCTTCCCAACTGTGCTGGGGTCGGCTTCCAGACTAACCGGAAGCCGCTGGATACCAGTATTTTACATGGAGCGACTGCCTATCTGACCTCCACATTCCACATGGGTTACTGGGTATCACGATACTGAAATACATACGTTGGATACAGTATCAGTTTAATACATATAATGTTCCAAGGTATGACTCATCGCTTACGAAATCCACATCAATGCTTTCTTGTAAAACTACAAAAAAGAAAACGAGCACCTGACAGTTTTTGTTCAGTTCCGACAAAAACAATTTCTTGCTTCAAATATATTCCGTACTACAATCAGCTGTCCCCTCAAAATTAACAACCGGTCCTGCGCATAGTACACAAAAATCGATACAATACAACATCGATCACGGATCGATTGGTCCGATTATCGGTAATTTCGTTACGAGCCAAAAACTGGGCCCAAATACCTGCGTTACAACCTGAGTGAATACTTCTATAATGAAATGACAATTACCTACGACAAGCAAGCGGATTCCTTGCGACCTTACTGAACTGGGAACGCACCCTCGATGTGAACTACTATTGGTTCTCGATGAATTATCGTTTTAAATGAGCGGATGATTACTCGTAGATTGAACTAGTTAGTACTATGAAAAGAGATTGAATTGGATCTTGTTCTTCAGATCATTCAATTGAAACCTTTTTAACTGCTTGGTCTTCCTTTACATTAGGATTTTTGTTAATAGAAGCTTGTCTATTATTATTAAAATTAGATTTGCCCCGTTAACATAAGCAGCTAGCTGTTAATACCGTAAATACATAGTATCAGGCGGTATGACAGCTCTACTTAAGCTCACTTCATCTAAGTTTTCACGGTGAGTTTTTTACAGAATACACCAGCTGTTTGGAAGAGCGATAATACTAACTACATAAACGCTGCACAGGATTCCTAAATGTCTAGGTTACAAGAAGGAGCGAATCTAGGCGAATCTACAAATTAAGACTAGCAAAGCTTAGTTCCTGGAGAACTATTGCCTATTGTCTCATTCCCCAGACATGGCAAGAAGGTTGACGACACCAGAGATCGTTTAAGACCAAGTATTTAGCACGTTATCTTTTTACCTTTTGTAATTTTCTTTCGTGGAACCATTACCACTGGTAGGGCCGAGCATTTATCGAACGTTCGATTGTTTTATAAATAAAGGCGACCGCAAAAAATACTATCGATCAATCGTGCGAAAGTCAAGCGATGGGGCCAGATAAAGATATCCCACAGGAATCTCATCTTTCCAACTGAAGATTTAAGATGTATTTCTCATTGTTCTTCAGTTAAGGGCATTACTCGGCGGATGATGACAGAACAGTCAAAAAGGAACCTTATAATCATTAGTGAAGGTTGATTTCTGATTGGTGTGTAATGACGTCATATTCGTGCGTCTACGAACGTGAAAGATTTTATACGAGAGCTGTCCAAACATTTTATACTTTCAAATCTGTGCGCTTATCTGTAGTGATGATCTGAAGAGTGTTATCTTGGCCGGATCAGCTCATGGGAGGTTCCTTAGATCTTTATTACATGGGGCCGGTGTGCAGCATCCACACAGTTACGTTTTATTAAGTAATAATGAGCGGCGATTACAATTCTTTAAATGTTAAGGCACTTCTAATGATGTTATAAAAACGAATTATCGCAATGTTGGCATACATCGAATTGGTAAGAAATCTATTGGAAATAATTCCGATTTTGTAACTCAAGACGTTTCTGCAGTTAAGGCTTGCCTTATCTTTTAAGGATTTTTATTCATCATCATCATCATTTCAGCCGAAAGACGCCCACTGCTGGACATATCATCCCCCAAGCATCGCCAATTCTACCGGTTCTGTGCTTCTCGCATCCAGCAGATTATGATTCGGCAATAAAAATTCGCTTTGGGATGGGAATTTCTATAAATTGAGGTCCGTTCCGATGGGTGATCCGAGTTATTAGTTAATATTACCAGTTATTAAGAGTTATAGAACGACAGTATCGGCTTTTCTTTCGAAAAAGCTTAGATGAGTTCTAAGAATCGATCAACTTGCCAACTTTATAGCATACTTCGATGATTTTAATTACTTTGTCCTGCACAATACGTGGTGAATGTCTATATTTTCTCAAAGAATATATGTTGTTGTTTTTTTGTTGTACAATGCCTGAAATAAAATGATTAGTATCATTATTATCGGGAGTGTCCTTTTTCTCAGCTCTAAGGCTGGTTTTAGCTACATTTACAGGCCAAAGCCAAGAGTGTGTGTTTTCTTCCTCTAACTGCATGAACTTCGTAACTATTCTGCAGGTGTTTAAGATGGCAGCTGTCTGTAAGTTAATATAGACGGATTCTTCTAAATCTATTGATTTCAGGCTACGAAGAAGATGGTAGGGATAACGCCGGTCGTGGAGAGAACTATTGGGATTTTTTTTTTGTGGATGGGATATCATCAAATGACTCCTCTCGCTCAGGGTGGACCAGAAGGGGGTGTCAGACTCTTACTGAGTAAAACCCACCCGTGTTCCTTCCTTAGCCCTTTATGTTCCGGGGCTGCGGTAACCCTTTCGGACAATCCCGCTCCGAACTATTGGGATAACGTATGCTTTTTCTTGTCTCCAGATTCTTGTAACCTCTTCATATTTTTAGATCGAGGTTGTTTTATCCTTCCCGACAGTGCAAAATCTAATGTGGTTTTTACAGCCGATTTGAGTCCAAAGCAGGACAATTATAGGAGAAGTTGCAGTGTATGATGTACAGATGTAAGTTCACTTCATTTTCGGAAATCATGGTTAGCAGGGAAAAAAACGTCCAAAGCCAAAGGTGTATTTTTCTGCCAGCAGCACCAGCTGGCCAAGACACTGAATAACTCAAAACGCCACTTAAGTATAGGCTTTATCATTAATCAAAGATAAAATGCACAAAGATCGAATCAGCGGTCATAAGCTTTTTAATAGGCAGTTAAAATGTTTGCAAACCTGCGCTAATGAGAGCGGTCATAACAATAAAGTATACATACAGTACACGGTTTTTTGCTTTTATTTCCAAACAATACGGTCATTTGTACTGCAAATAAGTATTGCTGTGTTTATATCTCGTTATACAATCTTTAGGCTAGTTATTAAACGATAGTGAATTAAAAACATTTCATCTAGTTAACAATTTATACACTTATTTATTTTACAATTAGTATGGTTTTTGGCAAAAGCACAGACCACACATCTAGTGAAGTGTAAATTAATTATAATATATTGAACTCTACAGTGTTATTCTAAAATATTGTACAGAAAACTAAGATTAATATTGAGCAGGAAATGGAAACTGCTTAGGAGTTAAGCCGGTTTGGTGAATTTTAGCGAAGTGAAAACCTTTAAACCAGCTCTAATTATAAACTGTTAACCTCTGGGTAGGATTCAGGAAGACTACAAAAAATCTTCAAAATGTGGTAGTAGATATGTCTATCGCCCGTATTCTACACTAATGTTGTGATAAGTTTTCATGACATTAATAAACGATTAACGGTTAGGTTAAGCTACACTTGCCGCGGTTGGTCTGTGGATGGATGACCATCTTTACATACCGAGACCCCTCCGTGCCTCGGAAAGCACGATAGGCAGTTGGTCCCGGCTGTCATTCATGGATCTTTGACAGTCGTTACGGGTAGTCAGAAGCCCGAAAGTCTGACAACCAGTCTTATCAAGGGGTATCGTATTACCCAGTAACTGGGTTTTGAAGGTCAGATAGGCAGTCGCTCCATGTAAAATACTGGTATTCAGCTGCATCCGGTTGGACTAGAAGCCGACCCCAATATAGATGATGATGACATTAATAAACGATTCGCTTCCTATGAAACTCCCTTCAAAACTTTACAGTGTGTGCACCGCCCTGCTCCCCAACCGCTGATATTTTGATTTCCGTCAAATTATGCTACTGTGTCCATTGCTCACTTTATCCCGATACGTCAACGGCATGACATGTTTATTGTTGACGGACGGGTGATGGCAAAGATGGCCGATCGAAGATAAGATTATATTCAGAGATTCAGAGCATTTCGGCGAAAACCTGATGAAGGATCATAAATAATTTTATTGTGCTGGATAAATATGGATTTTGTAAAATTATGGGGATGGGAACGGCCCGCAATTGATATGTTTTATGTTAATAGACTAGAGTTCCCTTTAGTAAAGATGATTGTTCTTCCTTACATTGTAAGACTTACGAGTATTTCAAACTCATCTAATGTTATTCTATCGCAAAGACTGAAATTGACGGGGATGTCAATAGTTAGCAAATGCCAGATGGAAACACACGGAACTGACAATAACTTAAAAGTAGATATCTATACTAATAGGTATGTAGAGAAAACTTTACCTGTATAGAGGTATGAGGAACAGGGTGTAAAGTTTTTTATTTTTTTTATTTATTTATTTATTTATTATTTATTTATTATTTATTTATTTATTATTTATTCATTCATCCTCCATAGAAAAGGGAGGATCCTCCGACCAGACGGGTGTTGTGTCTGGCGGGCAACTGCCCAATGATGTCGGGCCGTTGTATGTATGCTAGTTGCGCGGTAAACTCTGCTTGCGAGATGCGGGATTTTGTGACGTCAGTATGACGCGTAGTTCGCATATGGCGTTGTAGATACCACTACACCTGCACTAATGTTGGTGAAAACTCAGTGTGGATGAGGTTTTAGGCAGCTTCATGTCGAAGAAGCAATGATGCCAGGTGGCTTTATTTTAATTAATAGACGATGCTTATTCGACAAGATTTAATGGTGCTCCCACACTGCTGTTATAAATATAAAATGTTTACAAACATTTTCTAACATTGTGATTTAATACATTTAATCAAAAAGTTTTCAGAAATCAGAGAAGGGTTCATGTTAGGTAATGTTAGTAAACATTTTATAACAGCAGTGTGGGAGCACCATTAAAAGGTGCGTTTATTATACCGCACCTGGATACAGCACCTAACTGCAAACTGGAAACGCGTAATATTAATAAGTAAATAAACAAAAGTTCAAGAAAATAAAGTTAATAACCTCACAAATGAATTGCGTCTCTTCTCACTCTTTAACACAATATATATATGGCCAAAACCACATCAGTCTGGCCATAGAAGCTTTTCTAACGACTGAATGAATCTTTTATTGTCGTGATAGTATGTTTACATTGTGAAAAGAGGGTTAACGTTCAAACGCCGCCGTGTGCAAAAGCTAGTGACGTAAGCATGAGTCAAACCATCGACACAAATACCCTTTTCAGAAACTTAACGGTGAAATGTATCAAAAAGTATCGAAAAAGTCGAAGTTATCATAAGTTAATCATTATTTATAGTTGTATTAATTATGTATATGACAAATGTCCAAAGCTGTGTATATGGCGTGTTAGCGAAATTGTTAGAACAACAATATTTGTAGCGCGGCACCTTTTTGTGTCGCCCACAGCGAGCAGGCGGCATCAAGGATTGAGTGGTCCAAGTAACGAGAGATTGCGATGATAATAAAATAAACAGTAATAGATAAACGCTCTTTTGACGCTTCGGTGATGTTTTCATGTAAATGCTACATGATTGATAAACATTATTAGAAATAAAAAATTGAAAATGCAGCACGCGAAAAATATCTAGAATTCCCTATATAAAAGCACGGCTCAGCTCGACATTATACCGCAATAGCATATTAGTCCCCAGTCATGTAAGGATTTTAGTGCGTATTCCTTTTCATCTTGCGCTTTCCTATGACGCATGCGTGTATCGCCATTACGCATGCTATTGAGCTTGCCTCTAAACATGTATGCCTGTATGTATGCGTGCATGCCAAGTCAGTCGCACTACAGTCCGACAAAGCTGTGAACTAACGGCCGAATCCATCCCATTTTCAGTTAAAGACAGTTCGCTACTGATGGTAGCCAGTATAATATAGGTAATCATACAGATCGCGACTGATATATGTAGATTATTGGGACGTTAAACTAGGTTTTTCTATCTCCAGTATGGCAAAACTGGTGATAGATATTATATGTAATTGGGTTCGGCTGTAAATGAATGTGGATGGCGGCGCTGCTTGTGAAAGAAGATGTCAAAAATCTGTCAAACAGTACATTTCCTGTTAGTTCTCTTTTTCGTAACGTTCATAGAGAGCTATGTCGGACTATTCAAAATCTCACGTTTCAAGGCATGCGATAGAAATATGAAGTTAAAGTCGAAAGATGCTGATGAAACAGCAGGAGTGCAGACATACCGCCCGACTCAGTACATCTTTTGCAACCAATCCAAAACACACATGACATATGTAGAAATGACGTCACCACCAACCTCTAAACCAAATCGCCTCCTTTCATAACTTGCACCAAACTAAATGAACAGTCAATTAAGTGTATCGCCTACGCCAAATCCGCGACATGACGACCGATACATTCTATAATATTCATTATAAATTGCGTTATATGTCAGACAAGACTATACCTACACGGTTACAAAGGTCGGTGAAGCATTATATCTATGTAGGTATGTTTTTTTGGTATTTTCCACGTGGCATAACATCAGATTCTGAATACAAGGTTGAATTGGGTCAATGTCAATTTGTGTGTTGATAGCGTAGGTCTGACTATGTGTTTTGTAAGGCTGTCTGCATAAAGATACAGCCGATCGATTCTGTAAAAATCTCACCGTGATAACTTAGGTGAAGTGAGCGTGAAGTGAGCTATTAATAGGTGCAATCCCTAACATTAGGTGGAATGACAGCTCACTTCACCTTAGTTTTCACGGTGAGATTTTTACAGAATAGCACTGCTGGTTCTCAGTACGGGCAAAGGCGCGACGCGACTCTGATGGAACAATTTCTATGAAACTACATATGAATTGTTCTGGAGTCGCGTTGCGCCTGTCTGCGTGAGCCCGAAGTTGGATCGGATATTCGGTGCCGATAGGTGCGGGTATCAGTTCGATACTTTCTGTATGCGCTCGCACATGAAGGTAACAGGTTGAAACTTGTCGGTACCGTCTACACTTTTTCGTACCGGGCACTTGTGTTTTGAACTTACCTATCAATACCGATCTACCAACAAATCGGGACCGGAGACCTGTATCTTTATGCAAGCACCCTAAGATTATAGTCAGTATCTAGCGAAGTTATTATGTTAGTGTCCTCTAGCAGTGATACCTGTCTGCCATGGTCCTCGGTATTGAGAAGCTAATGAAAAATGGGCTGGTTTACTTAAATCGTTCATCAAGCTATACAGCGACCTTAATAAAACATCTTGTAGATACACTTGCGTGCAAAAAAATCGGGCCAACCCATGCTCTCCATTTGAGACACGATATCTCAAAAATCGTGATTAATATAATTTATTATTTTATACAGAGTGAAGTATGGTACAGGTATGGTACAGTTTGTTTGGACATACACAATATTTTGTTCAAGGCAATATTCTTGAGAAGATCGACTCTATTCTTAAATGTCCTCATCACTCTTGCTCGGAAAAAGTACGTGACTTTTTTGTCAATGAAATTAACAAACGTTAAATAAAATTGTGTTTGTTTCTGATTGTTTAATCAAAAAAGGAGTTTTTTTATTCAAAACCCATATTTGTAAGTTCGCGATTTTCTCAAAATCTAATGAATCAGTTTTGATAACTCTTTCACTTATGTAATCTACATACTTTCAGGAAGGTTTTAATATACAATATATTAGGTTATTGTTAGTAAAACTTGTTGAATTATATTATTTAAAATCGAAGAGTATGGGGTGGGTCGATTTTTTTGCACGCAAGTGTTTTACAATATGCAAATATTTACTAGATATTACATAGGTGGGTGGACGACGAAAGAAAGATAGTAGGAAAGATCTGGATGAGACTCGCACAGACCAGGGAAGCATGGCACAAAAGGGAGGAGGCCTATAATCAGGATTGGGTGGAAGAAGGCTGCCAAAGATGATTGATGATGATGATGGCATAGGAAGTACTTCCACGGCTCTTTAAGGTGACACAATCTTACATGGTTGAACTAAATGAACTCAATCAGATATCATTGGAGTGTTTATGTGTATCTCTTATTGCTCTGATGGAGTCATTGTGTATGTTTTTTTCTGTAATATTAATAAAGATAACGAAATCATGTTTTAGCGTTGTCATTATTTCTTGATTACCTCCATAGTCTTCAGAACAATAAGCTCGACAAAAACTCTTCGGTCCTTACAGAGTATTAAAATAAGACGCTGTAGAAAAAACCGTATTCTACAGCATCTCGTGACAATATCACGTGATGGAAACCATAAGCGAAAATTATCGATAATAATCAATAACTTTCCAATACAAAAAAGTGCGATTAACGTATTGATGAAAGCTCTTTCGGCCGACGCCAGCCAAATACCTACCACGCAAGAAAAATTATCCTTAAAATGTTGAACCTAAGGATCAAAGTCGTCTAACACAGCATAAACAATAAAAGAGCGAACATTCTCCAAATTAAATGTCAAAAATGAATGAAAAAATGCAATCATCCCGTCAAAGTCCACACAGAAACGATAATCGTTTACAATAAAAATGCCTTCAACACTTACGTAGCCTAACTATAGATAAAACCAACATAAACACATATTTTAACACTCGACCATCAAATAGTGCATACATATGCAGATAGAATCGATTCTTTAACTGATATTATTATTAGAATCGATTTAAGAATAAACATTATTTGTTCTTTGAGATATAAGTGAAGAATGAATAAGTGAAGAATAGCAATTACTAATAACTGTAGTTTTTCGCATTATTTCTTATACTTGTCCGTATTAGGGAAGATGGGGTCATAATGACGCAATTACTTTTAACGACGAATGTAGTGAAGTATTTAGTATGACAGAGTGAGCAATACTTTTGTCCGGACGAGGAATGTTGATAATATGATATACGGTAATTGTACTAGTCGGTAATAACCAACAAAAACCCACAAATGCATATCTATATCAGAGGGGCTTGTGGCCGCACGGGCCGATCGATCAGGTAACGCTACGCTTGCCGCAATTGGTCCGTGGATGGGTGACCATCTTTACCCTTCCGTGCCTCGGAAAGCACGGTTAAGCCGTTGGTCCCGGCATTCATTCTTCAAAAGCCCGAATGTCTGACAACCAGTCTTATCAAGGGGTATCTTATTTACCCAGTAACTGAGTTGTGATGCGGGTTGCAGACCAAGAGCTAAGCTAAGTTAGTTTAGCTTAGCTCGCCTATCTGATGTAGTTTTTCGGCCTTTTATATTTGGTTTATCATATTAATCTTCTTGTAAGATGATAGTTATCACGTGATAAGAAGATGAATATGATAAGCCAAATAGAAAAGGCCGAAAAACTACATCAGATATGCGAACTAAGCTAAACTAACTTAGCTTAGCTCTTGGTCTGCAACCCGCATGAAGGTCAAATAGGCAGTCACTTCATGTAAAATACTGGTATTCAGCTGCATGTGGTTAGACTGGAAGCCGACCCCATCATAGTTGTGGAAAAGCTGGGCAGATAACGAAGTAATTCAGAAATTACATGTTGACATTACTGACATTATTATTCTCAAAGAAAGAGAAACATAGCGACCTACTTTTAATTAAGTCAATTAACTAAATGAATAACTAGAACATTCTCCAACTATCTCACATCTACGATATAATCTTTATACCGATCAATTTTATCTAAATTATCGTCATTAATCAACAAGCTTGGAATTATTCTCGCATTTTGTTTTGACATTTTGACAATTAATATCGATATAAAAGAAACAATAATCGATTAAATCTTATCGATCAAGCAGTAGACGCTTGCTAACATTTTTATCTCGACATATTTAACAACAATTAATATCGATATAATCGGATCAACAATCGACCAACAAGATCTTATCGATGTGCACGCACTAGTTGTAAGTAGCTAGAGGCACCTGATAACGGTCTCTTACATTACGGTGACAGTTTGATGTAAAATATGATAAATACGTAAAACGATGGCTGATGGACGAAGCTATAATTGTTTATGGTGCACGACGAAGCCATTTTGAAGAATAAATTCATCATCAATACTTATATTTTGCATATATTCCTTCGGCAACACCGACCTACGGACCTACCAACACCTTGGAAAAAAAATAGTTTTCACGTATAGATTTTATAAAAAAGTTTGCCTTCTAGCATGGTCTATCATTCTATAATTGCAAAAATACTGATCGCTTCTACTTTCTAAACCTAAACTACGACGAAACCCAAGAATTTCTAAAGAAATAATCACTCAAACATATGACGGGGATCGGAACCGTTTCTACTAAACAGAGGTTATTTTGTAATATATCTAAGAGAACAGTACGGCACACACTACGAGCGATTCTGCACTACAACCGATTCAAATCCGAATTAAAGATCAGACTTCAATCCGAATTGGGAATGTTCTAAATTCAGACGGATAGAGTTCGGATCTAGTGCGCAACCCCTCATACAAATAGGACTACGGTCACTTCGGACCGGCATTTCTCGGATTCGAATCGGATGTAGTGCAGAACCGCTCTGTCTAGATTAAGAACCTTTATGCTTGTACTTTATATATTACCTCGCCATGTAATCAACTCCTATTTGAAAATAAATCTTATATCTTTTCATCATCTTTTAATCGGGACTGGAAAATATGTCGTTACATCTATAACGAAAGGCACGGATATGTCAACCTAACAGTTTGAGTAGGAACAACACCCCATTACGTAACACACTATAACCCACACTCTGAATAATTTTGAAGGATATTCCTAACCCATTGCTTCATATGTTCGAAAAATTTGTCTGCTCAACAATGTAAATAACGCAACGAATGTTGTTCGACTGTCAAAATTAAAGCTATTGCTACTGTGAGTGTGTTACGCAAGTACGCAACTGTTTGCTCTTCTCTGGAATGGAACCGAAGTTCAAAACGTCTATATTAATTGAACACTTCTTGAAGATATATACATGAACAATTTCAAAAGCGTATCAACTCGAGTAAATCGACCATTAAAGTGCAACCACCAAACTTTACTCTTTGGCACCTCATCTTTTGGCACTTTGATACGACTTTCCCAAGTTTCTTGGAGCAGAGTGTAAATACTTCTAGTTATTAAACTTCCCTTGAAGATCAACATCTTCTTGCCCTCCAACTAATTTATTTGTGAAATGTCAATTTCTATCACCATCATCTAAGGGTTCACTTCCTGCCTAGCCATATCATGGTCATATGAGGTGAGTGATCATTGAAGGGCGGGCGTTTTGGGGGACTATGTTATATGATTTTGACGTTCGAAAAGTGTTGTGTCCTGAGCCTAGTTTGTATAAATGACTTTTGATTTGTTTTTGATTCATATAGTACCTTCTTTTCTTTGGTCTGCCTGTTTTCTTTTATCATAACAAATCATTTAATTACTTAAGTATAGCCATTCATATCCTTACTTATCACTTCTCTTTCACTCGACCACCACAATCGGCTACTCCTTAGTTTTTCTGGCACAGGCGCTACTTTAAAACTCCCAACTTTTACACTCATTTCTTCACTAAAAGATAACATCGCAAAATCCTTCTCATTTTATAAAAACGTGTTAAAACTAATTTGCATGATTCAATCAACGCTCGCAGAAAAATCGGGTAGCTTCGTGAAATTGATGGGGTACCACGAAACGTACCTAAAAGCACCATTTTTTGGGTAACACTTCCGTGTTAAAAGATGCGTTCGCGTCACGTAATAAATTGTGCAGGATAAGGTCTTTTTATATTAATTTAGATTTTATTATGTGATTGGGGAGTTAAAATTAGAATTAATTGATCTCTCTCACTGACATGATTTCGAAAAAGTTGAATTTTAAAGTTACTTCCGCTGAGTCGATCTAAAACACAACTCATAGATAAATTAATGCTTAGTTCCTATAAACAAAAACAAATCGTTTTGCTTACCAATGGTAGAATTTATTTTACCCGTAATTAATTTACTCTACTAATAATAATAATTTATTTAATTCAGACACAGTGATCCAAATTTATGTTAGTAAGTATACTCAAAAAAATATGTAAGAAAGAAAGAACAAAATACATGCCACAATAATAATTATTAGAACTAAATTGAAAACTTGAACCTTGTAGGTACCTACATAAATCAAATGATTCTACTGTATTATTAATTGTTCACATTACCAGTATACCATCCATACGGGTGAGATACATCTGAATGATAGCTACTTCCATATGGCAGGGTCTACTATGCAAAGCTGAGGCATTTGTTTCATTATTAGTAAAGATACAAGAGTCTTTAACCAATATCGGTCCGTAAATTATAGGAATCGGCCAAAAAACATCACTCCAACATGTACGTACTTATACAGGATGTGGTGTAAATAGTGCTCCAGATTAAAGGAGTCGATACACTGTATTCTTATGTATCACACACCGAAATTTTACTATTTCCAGTTAAGGGTCTCCGAAAAAAAAGTTGATTTTTAAAATTTCTGTACTTTTTTCACGAATTTGGCTGTAATTTCAACAAATATCAAAACAGAATAAAAAAATATTGATATTTGTTGAAATTACAGCCAAATTCGTGAAGCAAGGTACAAACATTTTAAAAATCAACGTTTTTTTTTTCGATGACCCTTAACTGGATGTGGTTAAATTTTTGGTATGTGATACTTAAGAATACAGTGTATCAACTCCTTTACTTTGGACCACTATTTATGACACACCCTGTATTATCACATTGCATATTTTGGGTGGGTGTGCATCAATCACCGAATGACACAACTCTATCTTTACATCCTTGAGGGATCTCATTAAAAATGGACCCAATCTTCGCTCCCATCTCAGGACAATCTTCCCCCAAACCAGATCCGCATAGCTATAAAACTCAAGCACAACATTGTGGGTTCAACAACGTCTGACCCGCAATTTTAATCAGTCGATAGCGATGATCGACGATTATTGTGTTAAATTCGATACATCGAGAATGATGGGAGTCCCCGTAAGCTGTACCTCTATTTATTGAATCTGATAGGTAAATTGATGTGAAATATCTCGGTTGTTATAGGTATCGAGTTGGTTTCAATGTTGGCGCTTTAAGGAGGCCAATATTCTGGATCAATGCTTGAGCATATATCTCGATTCTAACTGTCGCTGTTGATACTAATCTCTACAGATAGTTTTAATAGAAATTCATTCATAGAGATTCGGTATTCTTGGACTTACGAAATTATGAGCTCCTTGCTTTTTTGGTTGCTAACGTAGTTTCCCATCATCAATACAAATGGACTCATCTCCATAGGCTTTTTCTTTGTAACTTTTATATGTATATGCAAGTATATGCTCTCCGTACCAACACCTTTAAAACAAGGTTTTCTATGTCCTCTGACAAACGAGTTATAAATTGTTATGAAGCCATGAATTAGCATGATGCCATTATTTATCAAAATGCATTATTTTAATACACGAGCCTTCAGGCACAAGACCCGTGTTATGTTATCTGATAATACTTAGACCTCTGGCTATCTCGTAGTAATGTTTCATAATAAATGGCTAAGCACTTTTCTAGTCTTTAAACTTAATTTCTTAATAGATATTAATAGGTGGCTTGGAGCAGTATTGATGAACAGATAGGAATAAACTTTTTCAATGATATACAGGTGATGATGTTTTATCAGATCAGAACATATTAAGTTAATATTTGTAAATGGGGAAGACCAAGCCGTGAAACGGACCCCCGGGTATCGTAATGTTAAAAGTTTTATTTATAGGTTGACAGCTAAAAATTACATTGGATTATCATATTTCACTCTATTTTTTGCTCCAATAAGTCGAATATGGATTACCAGAAGATCCGACCGGAACTATTATATTGTTTACTCACTGTGTCCGCGACTTCGTTCGCGTGAATGTCGGAAAACAAGCATGTGTCTCTTTCTTACTTATTTTTCTAAAATTAAAGCTAAGTTACTCCTCATACGTATTTTGTACGCAAAATACGCGCATTGACGTGGAGTTGCGGACACCAGCCCGTATTACCTATTACCTACTTCACATAAAATCAGTTATTGCCAGTGAAAGTCCCATCAAAATCGATTCAGCCGTTTCGGAGATTAGCCGGAACAAACAGGCAGATTGACAGACACAAATTATATATTTTTAAATGTTATAAGTACCGTAAATAGTAAAACGCTGTTATTTTGACACTGCAAACAGACACTTCAATTTTATTTATTTGTATGTATAGACTATCAAAGAAACCTCCAGTATTTCTATTCATTTATGTTTAGAGAAAAAGCATCTACGAGTAACAGAAAAGTTTTTGATTTGGTGTCTATGAATTATTTGCTAGTTCTTTGACTTGATCTCCATCACTGTCTATCTCAGTCACAGAGAAAACAGCACCTACTTTTAGGTGCTGTTTTTGTTTTGGTTGTGTTGTTTGGTGGGCTAAAACCTCATCCAACAGACCAAGGACCCATCTGAAAAAAAAAACTCTCACAAAAAGAATTCCGTGTACATTTTTATTACGCGTCGCCATGCGGCAGTCCGTCAATCTTATCGACGACGGCCCTCGAATTAACGCCCGAATATTATCATCAAACAAATTGTTTTGCAGTGTTCCCGGTAACACCGAAATTGTTAAGTGCTTACTTTTAGCTTATTTTGCATTTAAAACGCGTCGCCTGCGCTGTATAATTTTGGCAATCAATCTTTGGGTGTTGACGTTTGATTCGGATGGTGGTTTCTATGGCAACGTAGGATTTTTGTTTTCAGCATAATTCTTCAGGACATGAAAACTTTAGTTTAAGCTTTTTGGTTCACTGGTGAAAATTACAGATTTTCATGACGGCCGTTATAACATCACGGAACCAAGTTCCTAGGAAACCAAAGCTTAATTGAAATTTATGCATTCCTCTGTGAACTGTAGTAAGAGAAAGTTGACGGCTTTTTACAGACTTCTAAAAAAGGCGGAGATGTTTCTAATGTATTCCATCTTTTGTGTTTAATCAAATAAATGATTATTAGACATTATTATTATTACACACTGACACTCCTTATATTCCACGCCCTGTCGCCTCTGTACTAAAATCCACCGAAGAAGAAAAAATAAGGAAAGTTTCAAACGGTTGTGAAATGCGACATACGACATTCACCCCCCTCGTTGCATCTGTTGACGGAGTCTTTGCCCCACAAATGTCTACCTTCGTAAATCATCTTGGAGCTGCAATCGCTGACCGTTGGAATAGATATTTTAGCGCAGTAATCGCGATAGATAAATAAACTTGCTTTATTCGTTAATTAATCAATAATTTGACAGTAGGTACTATTGTTATAGATTATTTTGTATATATAAATATTATTACCAAATAAATGATTTGTCTACCACCTATCAACTAACAAATCTACCCAAACTCGTCTCACGTTGTCCAAAGCAATGAGAAACTTAAAAATAAGGAATAAGGATCTTTTTGCAGCACCAACCTTTGTACTAACAATATCCATCTAGGATCACCAATTCTTTTGCTAACACTCGGTAAAGCGTTTCGGGACGTTTGTTCTGTAGCTAATAGAATATAAGATTTCAGGATTGTCCCTTTTTATTGTGCTCAACAAAAAGCAGGGAGGTTTATTATTTTTATTATTTATTTATTTTAATTTCAATTGAAGTTCAACAAACAAATGCGCCTAAGTCAATCTTAACTCAGTATACCAAAATAATTTCAAGACCCACTCATTCTCTTTTTCACCTGATTCACTGACCTTTCCAAATGTCCCACCGACCTAATGACACCGTACCAAACCACTATACAACCGCTACAATCAAATTTATCGCGAAACACGACATAATCCCTTCCCATTAAAACATAATTTCCCATATTTATGACACCATCGAAAATCCAATTTCTTACTAAATACGTATTAACATGTGAATTGATGTCCAACGTTTTAATTTCACTGGTTATGTCAGCGGCTTAATGAAACTACAGACTTAATGTTGTAGGTAATTATTGAAAAACTTCCCTTTGATGACAAACTCGTTTTGGTTATTCCGTGCGAGTTAAAATATTATTTTGCTCGACCCACTAACGTCTGCGTATGAGTCTTGTGATTTAAAAATAATTGACCTTAATTTTTTCGTAATTGAATCCGTGTTTTGTTTTCTTGGATGTGGAAGTATATCGTGAAACGTTGGAGTGATCCAAATGGTTAATGTAGCAAGGAGATCCGGCTATAGGATCTTATGTCATCGGCAGATTTGATCATAATCTCTTCTTGCCTAAATTGTTTCGACTAGTACTTATTCTACTTGGTCACTGAGCTGTATCAGGCATTCAGCCGTAAGTGCTGTTAGATGTGTGAAAGTGCCTGAATGTCTAACGATGAATTAGTAGTCTTCAATTTAGGATAACTACTCTAAAGAATGCAATTAGTAGCTCTTTGAATAAGGATCTCAAAAGCATTGTCATGCTTAATCACTCTTAAGTGAGGTGTTGGAATGTGTAATCTAAAGCAGGTGCTGTTTAAACTAGAGATTCTTACAGCGAGAAAGTACCTGCCATCCCTAAATCCGCATTTAAAAGGAATCGCTCGAAACTATTAACTAAAGCTTACTCATCATAAACAAATATTGAGAGTACAAAAAGCTAATTCAGTCTTTCCCCCTTTAAATCCACACGGATGATACTCATAAAAGAAAGACAAAAAAAGCATCACACTTTACTGTTGTGTAATAAAAAGGAAACAAAACAAGTGACCTGACTTTTCACACAATAACACGCGCTCACAAAAAACATCAACTTACGCAATTTCGACAGCCCAATGTTGCGTGTACCAGCAAAAATGATAATTTACTGTTAAACCTGACTCCCATAAGCCATGTGATTTCTGCCGCACAGCAAATACGACTACACAACGCTTAACATTTAAATGATGGGTTCCAGCCAACAATTTCCCCACTATATAATTGAAATCAAGTCTTCTGACGGTAATTGAAAATACAAGAGTAAAAGGTATTGATTTTCTGAGGGTACTTTCAAAAATTACTATGTGTTTGTAGGGTCAAGTTGACCGAGTAACGCCCTGATAATTTTTGCTTAAAATAAGATGACTTTTTGTTAAAAGTTCAACGGAATTCATGGCGTATGAATCAGATGTAATGTGTAAAGAATTGAGTGAGTAAAATCACAATGTTCTGTGATATTTAACCGAACTCGACGAGTACTTGCCCGGATTTATGTTACCCTCGTTTCGAGCTTTTTACAATCGTTGTGCTAAGACCACTAACAGCTTTTTCTGCGAATGCAGACGTCGGTCAGTTAGTACCTAATGATGATAGTAGTTAGCACATAATATAAGTTTTAATGACCAATAATTCATCCAAGCGCATAAAAACAAAGTGTAAATATTAAAGCGTCAGTTGATATCTGATAGGACCGGCTTTATGAAGCCCGAAGTCCTGATGCAGGTGACGTAGAATAAAAAAATTAGATTCATAACTCTTCATCTTCAATAATTGGAGAGACCTGAGAAAAACGTTCATTTCATTAATTCATAAGCATCACGTTATATTTTTATGTTTTCATTTACTTCTGACTTAATCAAACGCCAACTGTAGGCCAATTCTGCTAATTTAAAACGTTCAAAATCTAGTCGCAGTCTCATTTCGGCGACAAACAAATGTCAAAAACTTGTCAAAATGTAGGGAAATTTGACGTATTTTTGACAGATTGAGACTGAGATCAGACTGTGAACGTTCTTAAAAATTACGAGAATTGCCCCTCTGTTCTCGTTCAACTAACTTAGTAAGTTACACTGATATATACGGTGACCGGTAATTAGTGACCGATACCTAAACACGTGCTTGTACTCATGTTAACCAACAACTTTTAGTATGGGACCAAACCTGAATTCGCGAAAAAATCTGCTGTTCAGTACCTACATTTTGACCAGTTAGGCGAACATAAATGACTGAACAGCAGATTTTTTTTTTACAATTTCAGTTTTGGTCCCATAGTAAAAGTTGTTTGTTATCATGAGTACAAGCAGGTGTTTAAGTATCGGTCACTAATTATCAGTCACCGTATATACCTACGTTCCTGTATCGGATTCATTAAAGGCATTCAAAGTGTCCCAACAATCAATGCCACTTAGCCGTATTAACCGATAGACTAATCGATTAATTGACCTACCTCCAGACATCTTGCATGTAACGAATTTAGGTCACCCGCTCGACTGCCTAGCTTACAATAGCTTGACCCTAAGCTTAATCCTTCCTAACGCTTCCATTCTCTCTGACAATATTGGATATCAGACTATGTATACAAATTATTCTCTATTCTTGGTTTCAAACAGGTAAATAGCTGGCGTGGGTAGATAGAAAGTATACGAAATTGATACAAATATAACTTCTATAATACGTATTAATGATGTTTAATGACTAATCGGTGGCAGGCACACCCAAAAATTCTTTATGTGTATAAAAATTGAAATCTTGCAAGCGATGTTCTATTTGCTGTTAATTATGCAGTGTTGAAATCTTTGAGTCTCATTTTAGTCTGGTAAATCCAGTTTTTAGTGGCGTATTTTTTCTGGGGATTACTAAATAGATTAACAGCTTTAAATGCCATAGCTTAGAAATCTTCTCAGTCGCCTAGTTGACCTTTCTGCGGGAGAATATGAATATCATCATCATCATCATTATCTTGCTATATATCCCAATTTATCGACGCAACATGTCTTTCTCCCACACTAAAGTCTTATTATAATATATAACGAAGAAGGGTGCAAAATTCGAAGCTCAAAATCAAACCCAATGCAACCACGCTGTACAACAAAAAGTTAATCAACCCCCCAGCAAAACTTCAACAGCCATCCGAAGCCATAACCATAACTCCGGCACGCCGCCAGTAACTCAGCCTTTTTTCATCCCTTAGCATTAACCAAAGAAATCGATTTGTAAACAACACAATAACAGTATTAAATATAATCATTCTCACGCATGTGAACGCAACGGAACGCATCCGAGTAATGGCATCGTGGTATTTCTGTTGGCGCGTATAAAAATGCTCGATAACACCAGGATGGTGGCTCGGTGAGCAATTTGCATTAATATAACGTGTCCACGTTATCGCTCTGCGTCCTCGTGTGCCAGTTTGATGCGACAGGAACGGGACACAGGTTATAAATGGAAAGTTTGCTTGTATCTCCGAAATGTTCGAAGTTTTTCTGGCTTAGATGGTAATGCTTCTCGTAGTTTGAGTATCATTTCGAGTTGTTCAATTCATTTCTATTTAGAGAAAATGGATAATTATAGTCGGTGTCTATCAGAGATATAATCTACCCCTCTGATAATTTTAATTTCGTAGCGTAATCACGTGTTTCTTTATGACTTCATAAGCTTGTAATAAGTAGTTATCCGAATGTTTAACTAATGCTGCTGTTCTATTAATCGTACATAACTCTTCCGAAGATTTCAAGGAAGTTTATTTTATAGTAGGTACTGCCATCTGAATATACAGTGTCAGGTAAAACGAGAGACATACTTTAAGTGAGTGTAGTACCCATGAAAATGAACAACTTTTACTAAGAGACCAACACTGAAATCGAGAAAAAAAACAGCTTTTCCTTTACATTTTGTTCAGTTATGCGAACATAAATGTATGAGAGGCTGGTTTTATAGAGATATGAGGAATAGGGTGTAAAGTTCGCTCAACCTTCATAGAAAAGGGAGGATCCTCCGACCAGACGGATGTTATGTCTGGCGGGCAACTGCCCAATGATTCATGTCGGGCCGTTGTATATATGCTAGTTGCGCGGTAAACTCTGCTTGCGAGATACAGGATTTTGATTTTATTTTTTTTTTGATTTTACGTTAGTATGACGCGTTGTTCGCATGTGGCGTTGTAGATACCGCTACAGTCTCTTATTAAAAGTTGTTCATTTTCATGGGTACTACACTCCCTTAAAGTAGGTCCCTCGTTTAAGCTGATACACTGTATAAATATAAAAACAGAGAACCGTCTTTATCCTGTTGTTCTAGTACAATAATAGTCCACAGATGCGTCAGGTGCGCGCAAAAACTGCTACCTACCAAGTCGCCTTCAAATGCCTACATATAATTAAGTAGGAATCTCGGTAATGACTGCGGGCACGTCTATCACGGCTCTCACTGACCATTATCTACATAATGTGACAATCAACAGTCATATATCAACATAACGCAACACTTATGGAGCGTTACAATGCAATAAACATTTTGTTTGTGAAACTGAAATCGATTCTTCTTTTTTTCCTTTGCATGAAATCGTAAGTAGAAACTGTTGCTGCAGTGGAATAATTTATGGGATTTATACGTTTTATTGGATTCGAGTAATTGCATTAGATGAGTTAAACAACGGTTTACAAAAGCGGTCGCCACATAACGACTGTCATGAAAATGATGGCACTGGGGTTTGACAGTATACGGTGTCAAAAAACGCTCTCTACGAAAACACCCACCTACTTTCGTAAATAACGTTTCAGTGACGTCATTCGCCGGTAATTTGCGGACGCTATGTGGCGGTCATCGCAGCTACGGAAACCCTAGCTTAACGACTTCATTCATGATAAACAAAGGGATAGCATCGTTTCACAGACATATTTTTGTCATGTATGAAAAATGTTGAAAACTTTAAGGTGGAACTAGTCGCGAGCTCGAACTCACTGGTGGTCATGGCCAAAAAGCACGCTGTTTCACCTGGCTTCGTGTCCGACAAAGATATAATCAGTGATAAACAGTTAGACGCTAGTCTACACGCACAACGTCTAGTTCTTACGCATAGAAACACCAATTCCGAACTGAAAGGCGCGTAAAAAAATTCTAGAAGTGCTTTGGAAAATCGAGTTTTATGAAAAAACCACTGCATAAATAAATTACAAATAAAGTTTATTGAACTCTTAGATAACTAGAGCTTTGTCGGTACCGACTATTGATTGTGTTTTGAAGATTTTACAGTTCTTTTATTACTTATTTACACCCAAAGTTACGTTAAAACTAGCAAGAAAAACGAATCTTTGTAACTTTTGAATGGCTTTTTATTTTACTATTTTGTTTCCATACAAACAAAATTAGTAATAAGACGATAACGATATCATGTTTAACTTTTTATGCACAATGTCAAACAGTGGAGTAATACTCTCCCGAAATTTGTATGGAAAGAATATCGACTAGTGGTACCTTAAGAATAAAAGCTGCATTTATGTTTCCAGCAACAAAAACTCCAATTCCGAAGAAAACAATAAAACAAAATGTTTTCACATCAAACAATCAAGTTATGATGCCCACGACAAAAAGAGTCGAAGAAAACTGTCGTTCGGCCAAGTTTTTGTAAGTTGTACGTCGATAGAAACTTAGCAAAAATAAATACAAATACGCAAGTTTACCGTGATTGGAAAAGTTGTGATGTACCATAAGGAACTGACGAACTGTAAGAGCACTTAGCAACTGTTATATATTCCGAAGTATTTCTGAGAAGAAAATGTAGTAGGTAGTATAAAAAGAGAAAAGTTTTCAAAGTAAAATTACTTTTACTTTGAAAACTTTTCTCTTTTTATACTACCTACTACGTTTACTAGAAGAAACACAATAACTATTTAAAGCATTACTGCTTTAAATAGTTATTGTGTTTCTTCTAGTATGTACTCTATTCTCTATTAAACAGGATAAAGTAATCTGAGGGGCGATTCTCGTAATTTTAAGAACGTCCACAGTCTGAGGGGCAATTCTCGCAATTTTAAGAACGTTCACAGTCTGATCTCAGTCTCAAACTGTCAAAAATACCTATAATTTTCCTACATCTTTGATAAGTTTTTGCCAAATGTTTGTCGCCGAGATAAGACTGAAATTAAATTACGAGAATCGGCCTTCAGAACAGCGACAACAAACATTTCAAAAGAGTAAGATAACGGTGGAGTTTCTTGCCCATTTTTCTCCATACCAAGCGTTCAAAAGTGGCTTTTATGTGCCTATTTGAAATAAATGCTTTGACTTTCAGGATTTTTTTAATAAGCTCCCTTTTTAGGGTTCCTTAAAATGGTAAAAAGGAACCCTTGTGGTCCCTTCTCTCTGTCTGTCCGTCTGTCACAGCTCGATATCTCAAGAACTGCTAATGAAATTTGGAATAGTTTTAGATGACGTTTGCTAGTTGGGCAAACGTCATCTAAAACTATTCCAAATTCCTATTCTAAATTGCAATTATGAAAAAAAAAAATTGCAACAAGAACTGAAAGGGGTTCTTAAAAATTCGAAATGGGGCTACTAGGGCATGTGGAGTATCATATGAAAGAGCGCTATTTGCACATTTTCAAACACTTTTTTCTTTATTTTTAGGCCGCATAGTATTCGATTTTTTACGTTTTTATCTCCAGTTTGCATAGAGAAAAATCTGAAGTTATTCTATGTAATAGAAGTTCTTTATAGATTACACGAAAAATAAACGATGTCTCTATATAGCACACTTTTTCAGAAATCATTTATAAAAATTACGAGTTATTAGTTCAAGTCAAGAGATGGCGCTGACCTAAAACTGCAATATTCTACACCGCAGTGTTAAAATTCTGTGACGAATATAAGCCTCGCCGATGAAAATTTAAAAACATTTCATGTTGCACAACCAAAATGCCCTCTTTCCTACCTACTCGCAGGTTGATTTGGGTGAAGCACAGTTGTAGTTTTTTTTGGGTACAGACCTGTTTAGGTTCCTATACGAATGAAAATGATAGTACGGAACGATTTTTTTTACGAAGACAATGTATGGCAACGTTTTTGAACTAAGTACCCATTATGTATTTGAAAATATTAACATATCAAACTAATAATCAAAGACCACACACAATTACCAATACACACGGTCTCAATCGCCCATTGTACTATTATAAGCTGGATAATCTCCATACTACAATCATTTGGACAAGCAGATTGACGGTCAAATAAAGTCTGCAAGCAGACGAACGGCACTAGAATCCTCTATAAATTTACCCCATTGAAATGACGATCAACTTGTGAAATTACTTGACCAGCATAAAAAGATACACCTATACGTACAAAAATAAGAATTTCTTCAAGACGGAGAAACGCAAGACGAAAGTGTAGGCTCAAATGAAAATGGCCAGCATTATGTAGTAAGCGACGCACGTACTAAAGATAATTCATTGTACGTCACAATATTTTAAACGGATGCATTAAGTCCTGACCCCTCACAGATAATATTGGTGTCCAGTTTAATATATTATTTAATGAATGTGGAAAAATAAGGTGTTACTTTATGCAGAATCGTACATAAAGCCATGAGTTACAATATGTCGGCGAGAAAGCGAAAAAACTAATATGTTTTGTGTTGTTTATCTTGTGCGCTGAGATGTGAATGTTTATGGTGTTTTTGAAGACTGATTTATGAGTAAGCACATAACCTATTATAAAGATTTTTAGAATGAAAGTTTGGAATATTTTATGATTCAATTTAGTTTTTTTTATTTTGCTAAATAAATTTTCGACTTTTGTGGTGAAATATGAAGAAGTCTCTAAATTGAAAACATAAAAAAAAAACATAGGATTCAGTAAACACAAAACTATTGATACCAGTAAAGCATACCTGAAAAGCACATCAAAATACACACAAAATGCAAATGTCAATTGTTAGTCGTTAATAAATTAACTTAAAACTAGTAGATAATAGAAAAAACCACGTACCTTACTGCAGTCTTCATTTTCGTACTTCAATGTTCACAAGACGCAAAAGATTGGCCAATATTACATTATAGAATTAAAACGTAACTCTGTCGAAGGCAAAAGAAAGCTGTCCGGAACGCCTTTCCGCGGCCGGTATGCACAAACCCGAAGGTGGATCATTGAGCAATTATTGCATGTTTATGATTGTAATATTCGCGTCTGAACGGCAAAAGTAATTATGGGGACAGCGATACAGCTTTTGGCTTCGACACAGTAAAAACTACCAACCGACAGAATCGAATATGCCTCGCTCTGATGATCGCACGCGTTCACCAGCGAGCATCTCGATTCGGTCGGATTTTAGCATCGATAAAAGCCAAACACTATCGGACACACCCCTTTAAAACACCGATATTAATAATGTAACATAATTAAAAACATCGAATTGGATGCTCTACGACAATGTTTGCAATAAAAACGCGAAGGGAGGATGATCCTTATGGTCCGTTTGGCGGCGACTAGAATTAAAGTACAACAAAATTCCATCGAATGCGTACACATCACTTTAGGCCTTTAAATGATGTGCCGAATGTCGATAAAATAGTGTTGTACCCTAACTGGGGCCCCTTAGTCGCCGCACCTATTTACATTTTCCTATTCACGGTGCCGTCGTTAAAGTTCCACCATCTTGGTTTTAAAAAGGAAAGATATCGTTACTTACTCAAGTTTCAAATGTTTTTGTTGAGTGAAACTTCAAGTTCCGGCACAGGACATCATAGAAGACCAAGTTCCCAGGGATTATCCAATAGTGGATGGGAGGTAGGAAGATCTTAGTCACAATATAAAACCTGATAAGATTTTTTAACGTTTTATTATTTTTTATATATATATTTTTTGTAATGTCTCTCCGATTTCATCTACGACATTGTACAACCACATTATATAAATTACTCGAAACAATAAAATAAGTTTATTAAAAATAGAGTAGATTAAATCTTTCAAAAAAAATTTAAATAGAAAAAACTTGTACAACATTGCATCTAGTATTACAAGACCTCGCTTATTATGTTATTTATTGTACATATTTACAAAAAATGTATTTTACAGTAACAATGATCTAGCGTCTTTAGGTATTCTTTCTATCACATTGTCATTCGCGTCACGGAGGAGACAAAGTGTCACGTCTCCCACGTGACGTCATAGTAAAAACTTAATCATCGAGTAATTTCTTTTCTACTTTAATTTACAGTCGGCCATTTCACAACCATTGGAGTAATGTCCCAAAAATATTGTCAAAACACTGAGTAATATTCATTTAAATGTTGCAGAAAACGCCGAAAATATATATCCAAGGTGTAAATGAATTAATTAACATTTTCAACATTAACTTTTTAATGGCTATTGTAAATTTTAGTGACAGCTTAATACTGAGTACATAAATAATTTATGAAGTTGCACTTCCACATGATACAGTGAGCGGGTAATTCATTTTCATTTACAGCTTGCAAACAATTTTCTCTACTCATCGTTACAATAAAGTATATGAGGCGATTACACACACGCGGACCACAATAAAGTCGCACGTCAAAAATGTACTATAAATATTATAATGAGAGTTATAAATTTTATACAAAAATATACATGTAGCTACCGCGTGTGTGTAAAGACTTTAACACGAACAAGCTTTTAAATGAGAATGGAATTATTGCACGTCGCGCATTTATCAGCGAAACATGAATAATCGTCTTGGAAAGCAATGAGCGGCCGTCGAAAAACTTAATTTCATATTTAAATATATGTTTTCGATGTTTTTGTCTTTGTTTTTCGGCGTTCGGCTAATGTTTCTGTCAACGGCGTACCTAATTTCATGATTGACACTTCGCCTGTCGGCTGAGATTCGAGAACAAGACGTCGGATGGAAATTAAGGTATCATTCAACAGTAATAGCACTTTTTATTTTGGTGAAGGATGAATAAGAGAATCACTTTTTACTTATCAAGTACTTTCGTATTAAAGCTCATAGTATTCAGCAAGAGTACTAATTTGATTTCATGAATTATTAAAGATGCAGCAGGTCTATTCTGTAAAAAAAAATACCGTGAAAACTTAGGTGAGGTGAACTTGAAATGACCTGTCATTCCACACTTCACCTTAGTTTTCACGTTGAAAATGTTACGGAATAGATCCGCTGATAGTACAAATTAATGAAGTGTCAACACGTCTATATATTTGAACAATAATTGTCAGTAAGTATTTAAATATCCAAAAATCTTCTCAACATCTCTTACAAAATTCTAGACTAGCGTCTGGTTAACTTAGTGCTTCAAAAAATAATTAAGTACCAATAATTCAAATACCGCGACCACAGTTTCAGAGGCCTAACATTCAGAGATTCCGTAATATAATACTGGGAAACAGTCATTAAGTTTAATTTTAAATACAATCTTCGGCTTCTCACTTGGTCGTTCATAAGGCACTAATAAGACACTTCCATAAGTCTTCATAAGTACATTCAGCAACAACAAACTTTTAAAAATGTTGACGAACTTGCATTAAACTTTATAATTTTTAAGTACATTTGAATATTTACAAGATAACGTCAATTCAGCAATTTATGTGGCTGAGTGTACAACCGCATCACTTGTTAGGATACATACGTTACTTAACACTTAATATATTAATTTATTATTATTATTGTATCAACGTCAAAATCGCGAGATCCAATTTTACTAGCACTTTCTTACTTATTACTATAACTTAGCCATTTATAAAAATTTGGATACTAGTAAAATTGAACTAAAAATTGGCAGATGCTTCGTTAAAATATGAATGAGAACAATTTAAAAACTAAATAAAAATAAATAAGTATTACATCAACTAAATTATTATGTTCGGAAATAAATGGTAAGATTAATCATTACATAGTCTGTGTAAATTAGCTTGATTGTCAATTTAATATTCGTTCTAAAACCACTTTATTTGATCACCGGTGACTGGCCGTAGTGTGCCGCCACCCACGCGAACTCAGTTATCACGAAGTACAAAAATATTGTAACAAAGCATCGACCAAATGTTTCAAAAGTCGCTCAAACACACATCATGCCTTACATTAAACTCGTTACTCTGGATGGATCACAAACAATGTTAAAAATATAGACTGAAGCGCACACTGGGAATGTTACGAACATACAGGTATCAATAACAGGACTCGGTCCTTAAGGACTCGTCACTAACTAACTACATTATAAAAATATATATTAGAATTTTACCATTAAAATTATTATGAAACAATTTTTAAGAGATCACCCTTGAATGTATCCGAAGTCGCTGCAGCAGCACCACTTAGCACCAATTTAGAGGGAACGGGATATTTTGAGAGAGAATGATCAATGGTCCTTAAAATTAATTCGTTGCATTCAAAATTCAGTAATCGTTGGACTTAAAACTACAAAGAGGATGGCACTCGTTTAATGGCCTGAGAATTAATGAGTAAAATGCATAAGAGTTAACCTTACAGTTACCGATTCGCGTCGCAAATGTAAATTTTAAATCTCGCTTATTTTTGAGTCTGATTGTACTTACCTATCTACATTAAGCGAAATTCAAAATTTATTTCTGCGATTCCGTACCTTCCTTACAGTTAAAATAACGCGAAAATATATGAACAAAATGTACATAGCGAACATAAACGTTTTATTATGCTAAGCCTCGCGTCTCGTGTGATTTGGTAAAGCGAGTCACGTAAGTTTGTTTGTTTGTCTTTCCTCTTGTCTCGCTACATTCTATGCGTCATTCCGTTTTGATATACATATCAACTATTTATGATGGTTTTATGTTAATGACTTGTTGATTTGTATGATTCGATCTGCGAGGAACTGAGTTACGGTCCGTGTATACGTCTTGGAGAACATTTGCTACTAACTTTATTACACTAACAGAGTTGCGTTGAAAGGATTTATTGAGAAAATTGAGGCCTAATTTTTATGGATAAAAATGAATCAGTGTTGAGTTCTGAGCATATAAACTAAAAACAGAGATCATTTATCGAGTTATTTTATCCAAAAAAACTTTTAAAATCTTATTGGGACAGGGCATAATGTAGAATTTTGCAACATCTGTAACTATAAAGCTGAGAGCAATAGTGACATTCCGAATCACAAAGTAGATATTGCAGTGCCGTTATTACAAAACATATCGTATAACAGCACAAAAGAGAGAACAGAATTAAGTCATAATTTAAGGAGGATGGCCATTTCGAAAGGTTGTGTAACGCCAAGTGTACCGCGAACGCTTTTTATCGCGCGCACCACCTACTCAATGACGTCACGCACTCGCAAAGGCAAAAAACTTTTAAAATTCAAATTTTAACATTCGAATTCATTTTGATTTAAATCTGGCAACAGTCACTAACAATTGTGGCGACGAGACCACCGGCTTGCGATTTAAAAAGTAAGTTAGGTCGCGTAGGTTGCGCGCGCGCTGTCGTGGGCGGGCGGAAGTGAGAGCGTCAACGTGGAGACTTTTGCATCCTTATCTAACAACAATTAACACGACTTAGAGCGAATAGGACGGTAGATAGACAATTCCGCAATGTCACAGATCACAAAACCCGATACTTGGCTGTCAAGGTTCGTCAGTTTACGACCACTTTCGGTGCAGATTGTGATGCAACCGATCGGATCTTGAAATCCGAAGTTTACGTAGCTGCGCGTGCCTTTCATTGAGAAAAACATGGTCATTATCGTGCGAGTGCTTACTGCAGAAATTATAATATTCATGTCACGTTCCGACGTTAATGCTTTTATAAAAAATTGCAATAAATATTGGTTTTGCGGCGAATCGCTGCGGAATTGATACGGTTCAAATAAACAGGCGTGTTGTCGATCAACCGGCCGGCAGCCCACCGAGGCTCGATCACATACACATTAATTTGATACAGTTAGCCAACATCTCGCAAGGCTGAAAGTTTTTTAAATAATGAGATATTAAAAGTAACACAGCGAGGTAAAAGCTGCGCCTGTCCTGACGTGTACAAGTTACTTCTGACATAAAAAGCCACTCGAAAACATTGATAACTTAGAATGGATCATAAAATCTAGTTACATCGATGTATTTTGAAGTTAAAATACAATAGTATAACACTTTTATCCGAGGGGCCCGTGGCTAAATAATAACAGCCGCACATGTCGATCGAACAGGTTAAGCTACGCTTGCCGCGGTTGGTCTGTGGATGGGTAACCATCTTTACATAGCGAGACCCCTCCGTGCTTCGGAAAGCACGTTAAGCCGTTGGTCCCGGCTGTCATTCGTGGATCTTTGACAGTCGTTACGGGTCGTCAGGAGCCCGAAAGTCTGACAACCAGTCTTGCCAAGGGATATTGTATTACCCAGTAACTGGGTTGTGGAGGTCAGATAGGCAGTCGCTCCATGTAAAATACTGTTATTCAGCTGCATCCGGTTAGACTGGAAGCCGACCCCAAGATAGTTGGGAAAAGGCTAGGCAGATGATGATGATGATGAGTATAACTCTTTTATCGACATAACTTAATAAAAGATGTATTATCACTAGTGGTCGGAGTAGGTAGAGCTGTTTGGGGTGAATGACCGCAAACATTGATGTTAACATGGACACCTCTGTAATCCCGGGATTTTGAAATAAAAGTGAATTATCCATTTAAATATATCGTTCCAATTAAGCACTGACAAAAGAAACTACTTAAATAGTTGTTTTTTTTTTATTTCGAGAATTCCCGGGATTTTCGGAAATACTTGGCATATCTATGTTATGTCCGCATGTAGCAAATAACAAAAATACATCTACCTACTCCTATAAAAACTACTTAAACAATGTTTTTTTAATTCCGAGAATTCCCGGGATTCCGGGAAATATTTGGCATATCCATGTTATGTCCGCATGTCGCAAGTAGCAAAAACAGCTCTACCTACTCCGACCACTGATTATCACCGAGCATTATGTATCCGCAGGCGTGTTAGTCACACAATATATTGAAACGTACAGTCAGCAAAGGAGATAAGTATACAGGTCGTCGAATATAGTTGAAGTTTAATAAGAAACCGATTGATGTTTTCGAATAAAATTTTATGTAATTAATAGAAAACAAACAGTTCATTTATCAAATTTAATTTCATTCGAAAAAATCAATCGGTTTCTTAGCAAACTTCAACTATATTAGACAACCCTGCATACTTATCTCCTTTGCTGTCTGTACATACCGAAATGAATAGGTTACAACAGAAGATAAATTACAAAACGCTAAATTACTTTTAGGAAGAGCTTAAAGCAATCGCCGACACTTTTACAGTCACACTAAACTGCAAGCAGACAAAAGGATTACTTATAGCAATAAAATTGGCCGGAGTCTGTCGTTTTTGCGTCAAATTTGCGGGATCAGCGGCGAATCTAACGCGATTTCATCGGTTTATCTACTATTAAATTGTGGTGCAAGTTATAAGAGACCAGCGGCCTGTCCCGGCTTCGCACGGGTAGACATTTATTTTTTAAACATTTAATTTTTTTTCTTGTAATTAAAAAAGCCTATATTAATCAGTGATAATGTAGCATTCAAATAGTGAAAGAATTTTTAAAATCGGTCCAGTACTTTTTGAGCCAATTCGTTACAAACATACATACAAATCTTTCCTCTTTATAATTTTAGTATAGAAGTATGATGATGTGAGATGGACCTCTGGCACTCACGATAGACAAGACGTTCGTTCATTCGTGGGCCAGGTTTGTTTACACCCATTTTTATATTATTATCAACGACATTCGTGGGTCAGGTTAGAACACCCATATATTAAAAATATGAGAACAATAACTATGTTCATTTAAATATTTTAGAAACACATTATTGTGGATTTTACAACCTCTTCTGCTATCAACTCGTTCTTTGAATTGACTGAATTAGGTGGAATTATTTTAATTTCTGTTGACTCATTGAATTGTTTTCGAAGTTAGCTTCACTATATCCAGTATATCGTATCCTACGAATCGATTTATTTTTATTACCCGATATAATTAAAAAGAAAAATAAAGATTCCACTGAATTCTATCATCCGCTGTTTTCTCATAACTTGTTCTGCAGTATCAAAAGCCACGGAGAGAACATCGCCACGATTTTACGATCCAATCTCTGGAACAGAGCCTGCGTCGCAAGCGCACCGAACTATGAATGGCATCCGACACGTCCTACATCTGTCGCCACACTATTTATAACAACACTTTCGACTAACACGCGGCAAATTGGACAATCCAAACTTACAAGACCATCCTATAATCGATGAGCAATATATCCCATTTTAAGACACTCAAAGACTTCATTAAAAAAATAATAATTCTGTGAAAAGTGCGGAACAGACAATCACATAAATATATAGTTGTACATTCAGGTTTCAAAATTTACTTTCCTTTTGAACGTAACCAATTTAATTTGCTACAGTTTTTAAAAGGGACATTCGATTCTAGAGAAAAAACAAGTAACAGGTTTTTTGATACAGTTTTTTAAAGAAAGGCCCGCTTTGTTAATTAAGGTAATTTCGGTGACTGGACTGATTAAGGAGACGGTGACAGGTATTCATTACGCATTAAGAGAACCATAAACAAGGCTTCGATACGAGATGTTCTTACCAAGGCTCCAGACGACTAAATTAATTTAAAAGGATTTTATTAAAGGGGATATGAACCGAGGAAAATGTCGTGAGGAAAGTTTTAAGCGTGAATGTCGATGGCTCCAAGAGTAGGGGAAGACCAAAGAAACGGTGGATAGACTGTGTGAATGATGATATGGTTAGAAAGGGTGTGACTACTGAGATGATGACTAATATAGAAGTATGAAAAATACATGTTGCGGCAACCACAAATAAATTGGGATAAGGGCAGGAGAATTATGACGACGATGTATAAACCGAGGAACTTTAAATTCAGCCTCATTTCGGCAAAAGATGAAAAGACAAACGCGATAGATAACACTTGTAACATGGTGGAAAATCACCTTCGCTCTAGGCGCATCAACGAGTTAAGATTCACGACACGATCGCAACGGTACGATAGTTGTCCGCAACACAATAATTCCGGAACATATCTAGTTAAATGAACCAACTGCAGTGGTCATACATAAATCATGCGCAAGAGTGCACGCGCCCGTATGTGTAGCAAACGCGGGCATTACACGATCGACGCTCGAAGTGGAAGGACGTCGCCTACGCCTCATTCTAATGCAACCATGAGCCAATACGCCGATTATATCACCGTTTATGTAGGTGGCCTTATAAGGTTAATGTTTAAAACGACAATTAGTATCTTTTGAAAGGTTCTTGTTATATGTTTAGGACATTTCCCACGAGTGTGAGCGGAACTAATCCGCACGTACTGACGATTTGCATTTGAAAGGGTTTTGTTTGTGTAAAGCTCGATGATACTGGCCTATAGAAAAAGTGTTATGATGGATCGGCGGTCACAAAAGCTAAGGATTTGTTTTCAGTACTGAATGGCCGCCGAGTTAGCGCCGGACGCGTGTTGAATACATTATAACTGGAAATACAATTGCACTCTGTGTGAACAAGTGTCCGTAGTAAGGAGAATATAACAATATGTACCTACAGAATATACGAGGCTGTATCTGATACCGTACATGGTTTTGAAAATTGAAATCGTTTGCCTTTTTAGATCAACCGTTAGTACAGCTAGAGAACGATAAAAGTTGACACTGAAACATACCAACGCACTCGATCAAAAAGCCATAGAATGTCAACAGTTGAATGTTCAATCGGTACAACAGGCCATGAAATTGCCAGTATAAATCTTCAAAAACAAAAATGACAATTGTATCCAAATAACTATGGCGTTTACACACAATCCCGGTCGACGTTCCCACGTAGCTGTCACCGCGGGCGAAGGCGCACTATACACAGCCTATCGGGGCATCTACACCACTCCAGTGGACAATCGTCCTAACAAAGCCTTACCGACCGAGACCGGGACCCAATCATTTCCCACGCGGTAACGGTCGAGCCTCAACTGGGACGCTAGTTTGAATTTATGGACGCGGAACCATCGCCCCGCACCATATCCAATACCATTTCAAGATGACCACTAGTGAAGACATTACTAGATAAACCAGAGATGTACTACACGCTACAGATATTAGCTCGCCCAGTGATGAAGCCGAAACGGCGCACAGATCGCGATACAAAAGCTTGACCGATAAGCTGTGTTCTTTCAATAACAGGAGGAAACATTGTTTGAACAATAAATCTAAAAAAAAATGCTGTCATGTCACGATAAAGAGCTATGACCGATGATCTTTGGCGAATATTTTGAGTCATTGCAATTGTTAAACCACCTGACGATTCTGATCATCTCATTGTGTGGAACACGGCCCGTCAAACATTGGAAATAACCAAACTTATTTTTATCCGACCACGTGGACAGCGACTGGTGTTATTAGTTTAGCGTGTCCGGTATATTTTCAATTTCAATCAGTTTAATGACCTTCATAGAAACATCGGCATCAATAGAGTTTGTGTACTGTTCAACTATTTTAGAAATCCAATTGTCTTCACCTATTTCCCAACATGCGGTCTGTTTAAAAAAAACGTGGAATTCTCGTAATGTTTTCGTTGGTATGATTCATGGCTTAAATCATGTGTGTAGTAGTAAATACAGTAGGAGTGATGGCTGAGAAACAGATCGATTTGATTTGATGTACTGTAACACAATATCTAAAGCAGGTCGGCTCGCGCGGTGACGCGGCGCGCTCGCAGTTTACGCTATTCTCGGCGCGGGCCTAATTTTAACCATCTGCGTCTCCCAGTCTAGTTTTAGGAAGTGGGCCGACTCAGATTCGTCGAATTAATCGAGTCGGATCTCGATACGTAACGTCGTACCGTTCATTTCAAACTTCATCGGTGACGTAAACGCGAATTGTTAGGGGTTTGCTTCTAATTTCGATGGGCCAATGAACGCCTAAGCTCATAAATGCGGCCAGCCAGCCACAGTACATTGTATTTAATTAAAAACAAAACACTTAATTGGACTTGTATAAATCCAGATGACGCAATAGCTGCCAATCAAAGGATCTAGCACAGATGTTTGTAAATTGCGCAAGTGGCATATAATCGAGGGTCCAATTATCGAAATGACACAAACGTCTGGCATATCCAGTCGGACGATACACTCCCGGCTAAATCTATAATGGATGAGGCGCGTCCCGCGTCAATCCAGTAAACGAGATCGCATAATCGGACGCATACATAACAGAAAGACAATGCGGGCTGCACTCATTAACCGAGGGGAATTAAAAAGCTAGGCAGAGGTAATCGGTACGCGTCCAGGGACCACGGATAAATTTCAATTAGAGCAATCGGAGCGTCTCGCGGAAGCTTGCGGAGATGGAGCCCGGGATAGCAGCGAAACAACGTGCATACGAATGACCGCGTCCGACGCATACAAAGGGGGACCTCCGCCGCAAATCATTAGAATTGCGGTAAGTGAGATGTGAGCGGAATTGTTAGATCCGATGCAGCTCCTAGATAATGACGTTGACTTCGGATTAGCTGGCACCGGCCACTAGAATGTTTACCTGACATATAGAACATAGCTTTAAGGATTTAGTGTCACCGCTGTTGGTTTGCCCAAGGGAACTGACTATTTATCGCAATGAGGCGCCCGTCAAAACAGGCAGGTTGTTTGTTGTGGAGATAATAAATGTGAGAGCGGAATTAATAAACGTGTCAGTGGTACGTCGCCACACGAGAATGATGTACAATGTAAACGTCGGGGCATAATTTCGTCGGCGGATTTGTGACGCCCTACGCTGGAGTGTCCCGGCTCGCCAATTTGTAAGCGCCGACATAAACCGCGGTGTAACGAAGCACCTAAACAACGAAATAAGCGAGCATCAAGCGACCCGCGGATATATCTCAGCGGCTGACATGTCGACAACACAAGAAGCTACTCGGACTTTACATTCGCCGACGTAACGAGGGGAGCCGCCAGCTCGCCCATTGTATTTATGCCTTAAACACAATTTATTTATTCGCCAAACATTACGGAGACACAAAATCTTGTCCATAAATACATGTGAAAGCACATATCAAGTATCGGAATGCAAACGGCGGGGCTCGTGTCTGAATTATGCAACAGAGCGGCGCGGGCGCAGGCTGCCGTAATAGTGCACGGAGTGCTCGCCCAACGCAACTCCTAAAATAATACGTACCGCGAATGTGGATAATTGAACCAGAAGCCCATGCCTCTCGAAATAACGCACTGCCCAAATCTTAAGCAAGCGACGCTCCCACTGGAGGTAAGTACATTAGACGCGACAGAATCGAGGAACCCTTCGGATGACGAGCGACTTTCCTCGCAGATTAATACAACGATCCATTACCTAAATGACGGCGCAAATGGTATTTATTACGGTCATTGCTCTTGTCGAAATTTCACCAAATTGCGAGTGCCTCCTGTTTGGCCGGCGCGCGCTGGTCGGATCTCTTCATTTGTCCGCCGAGCGGGGACACGGCAAAGGCGGTTTACGAATATTAGCCTTATGGCTGATCGACTGTAAGTCCATCGATCTTGCGTCCGGGTGGTCGGGCGGCACCACGTTAATTACAGGGGAGAACCGATCATTTAACGTGAATTTCGCAAACATTAAATAATTTTTAAAATATTGAACCGGCGATGCGTTCACGCGAGGAATAATAAATTAATGATCGCACCAACAGAGACACGGGACTCGATAGCGTTGTGGTCACCGCTTCCTTAAAATTTACACACAAATATGTCTCCGGGAGGATAATCAAAATGACTCAGACAAAAGAACAAATAAAGCTGAAACTGAAACAATAGGCGCAGAACGACGTTCATTAACCGATGATACGAAACAGTGAAGAAAGTCGGCGCCGCAATCTTGTAATCCTAGAACCACACGCGGCGATGATTACAAGGCACCTATTAGTCAAATTAGCTTTATTGTTGTCTTTGAGTTGCACAAGGCGACCAATCGGCTTACACTCAGACAATTATGTAGGCACATTAGCCGGTACAATACGATGAGTCAACAGAAATTGCATCCCCAGCATTTATCAAAACAATAGTATTGATAAGTTAATAAAGCGAGGTGCGAGACGCCTAACGAGCGATTACTGAGCGATGTGGAGAATAGACGCCACGCGTCTCGAGCCCGCCGCGCGCGGAATACGTTATGGAGGCGTGACTCACTGCCGCCTGGAACGCGCCCTAAGCCTCGTTCTACAAAAGTTGTACTACTAAAAAACATTAACAATTTACGATTCGTGTCGACATCTCCTACAGTCGCCACTACGCTTTTTTACCAGTCTTAAGTCGGGAGATGCGAACGTGATGCGAAACAGAAAGAAACCATCGGCGCAGGAATGTTACGAAGCACGCGCACGCCGAAAGCGAAAACTCAAGAGTTCGCGAGATGTTACGAAACATGCGTATTCTCGATTAGGGGATACGGCCGGAGCGAGGGCACTGACCGACTTCCACATTTATACCGCTAATTCATGCACAAGAGCATCTGCATCCTACGAAGCAGCGTTACGCCAAACAGTCGCTCAGCTAATACAGTTTATATTCACGGAACAGAAACACGACGCATATTACACGCCGAGAATACGTAAAGAATTATATTTATGTAAACGACTTCACAATGATGACAGGTGAAACTGTTCCTAGCGGGAGAGAAAAATGCCGCCTTTGAATATTAAGACACATAAAACGAGATACGGTATGTCCAACACATAACAAAGTCACGAAAACATGTACAGCGAATAGAACAGTGCGCGATAGAGATCTCAAAGCGCGCTCGTCGCGGGACGCGTTTATCTCTAGGAATCGTAATTACCGCGTGAATATTTCAATCGATTCGACTTATCGATGATGCGCGAACAATAATGATCGATATCAGTCCGGACGTGTTATTTCCGTACGTCAAACGTGGACTCGGTGAGAACGAGCAGAACGACCCACCTGAAGACGAGAGATTTTTATCGATCCGCCCGCGAAACGAACGAATCGACGTAGTCGATTTCAACATATCGGAGCTGACAAGCGATATTCGAGGTCGGGGGCGAAGGATCAGTGGGCGCTGGATGGGTTCGAAATTAAAACGATATGCAAATTAGGTACGAGAATTAATCGTCGGGTGCAATCGACGCGACGGCCGCGAGAGCAGCTACTGGGTACAAATCGATGAATAAATAGTGTCCGATTAGCGGCGCAAGGTGTGTTCGGCGCTTAATGGATGAATCGAATCGAATCCGAGCAGCTCAATGAATCGACGCGTCGAACGCTCCGTATTTGGCTGTATTTGATCAGTCGCGGGTTTCATTGATTAACCATTCGCGCGAACAAGACGATACGGAACACAATTAGGCGCGATAGTTATCGGAATTGAATATAGTCCACGTGTGCGCGCATTGTGTTGCTCCATACGGCTGGATGTGCGCAGTGAGGTATACGAGTCGGCACGTGAAAGCTACTGAGTTACGGGGGATTGATTTCCCCCGTATCTCGACGACCGGCGTCGAGTTTGACAGGAGAATTTATAATAATCACTGGCGGTACCACCGAAAGTAATTTTCAATTAAGTTTCTTGATAATCCGGATCACGAGCCGGCTGGACTTAGAACCTGAGGCGACAGCGCGCTCTCTTGATAATTGGAAACTGTCTCTAGTTGCAAATAACACCTGCTACCTACTTTGTTATTAGTTTTTTCTTACTTTTCTTTGGTATTTCATAAATATTCACCGCTGACGTTACTTTTACAGTCTAGTCCTTCAGCTCTTTTTTCTTTGGCCGCATTTAACTTTACAACGTATGCTAATAGAATGGTCGTTAAAGCGTCTCTCTACGATTTGGTCTATAATCAATACTATTAAGCACCCGTTCCGAATACGTGAACTTTACAAAGAGCTAGAATGAAAGGCCGATTCATTCACAATAATGAATCAATAGTAGCGAGACCGCTCCCACTTCCGAGTCGTCACTCTAAACGATAAACCGGTTCGTGGCGTTAATTATAAATCGATTTTAAATCAGATTATTTCGCTACCGAACACCGATCTATCGTTTCGACATCTTTGCGTCTGAGATCATCAATTTCATTGATAGGATTTTTCGATAGATTGTAATTGAATCATCTTATTTAAATCGAATTTTAAGCTCCAGCCACGGTGAAATTTTGTAAGGTACACGTTTCAGAAATCTATTTATAAGTAACATGAAAACTACTGAGAAAATAATCGTGATAAATGATGAAGTCTCCGTCGACGGAAGCGTAAAATTCCACCACGTGATAATTCATTTCTTGCGTCCACGGCTCTTCTTATCTTTGACGATCTGAATGAATACGTCAATCTCGATCCGCAATCGGTTATGAGACGTTCGCTCATCAACACACACTGAACATTTTTATTATATTACGCAAAAACAGTACTTTCATAAACACGTCCGTAACTCAAACCTGGGCCGACGTGATCAGCGAAAACAATCTACTCGTCAAAATATTTACAAAATATATTAACAAAACAGTTTATTGCTTGTATATTATTCTTTCTCTTATCTAATAAAAAGCTAACCTAGAATGTGACTATCTCTTTAAACAGTCGTAACCTGCCGCTGGGGCGCGCCGATGATGGATTTAGTCTAAGTGCCATCGAACTACCGTTGTGGGTGATGGGACATGTGGGGGTGTGACAGGTGAGCGTGCGAGTACGGCTGGCCGAGGGAGCTGAGGGGCAGCGGCGAGGGGCAGGGAGGGTGCTGGTGGTACTGCTGCAGCGGCGACGGCGCCAGCCCGGGGTGGTGTTCTAGCGGGTACTGCGCTGAGCCCGCGTACGCCAATTGCCTCACCTTCATATCCTCGTCTACTACGTTATACGTGAGCTCTGTTTCCTCGTAGCCCGTCGCGGCCATGCGCTGCTCGCTGGTGGTGGGCGGGTCGGGGGAGTTGAGGCACGTCTGGATCAGCCGCTTGCCGGAGTCTGACGTGATCATGGGCTGCAGCTTCCGCGTCGCGAACGTGTATACGTGGCCAGTTTCTGACGCAACTAGCAACATCACTTGTGTCCCCGTCAGGGTCGACAGCTCGTATGCCTGGAAAAGAGAAACAAGACTGTTAATATTGTATTCCATAATACTAGAAGTAAATACATTACCCAATATTATATGTTTGTATAGTGTTTTGTGAACATTTGTGCTGAAAGATTTTTGTTCTCAATAAGCCAGTCAAATGCTATTAATGTCACCTTGTCGGATACAACACTATTGGCATATTTTGATTCAAATCTAAAATGAAACCTCATTTGCTTAACACTTACACCTTACAAAAGGGTTTACGAAATCTCGTCCAAGTAAGTTATAAGCATCAAAAAAATCTAAATTCTTAGTTTGACCTAAATCCAAAACTATGCAAGCTTTGAAAGTTTCTAGACCGTTTCAGTGACGCTACTTTTTTTATTCCCCACTTTCACTGTACTCCCATCACACCGGGAAAACTGTTTGTTTCGTCAACAACACGATAAGAGAGTTCTCCTCAATCCAATTTGCTACTCGGTACTTCAATGTTTACATGAATATTGTTATCGGCTTCTAAAAGTTTCCCCGCCGACCTTTCACCTCTCCCACGCTTCTAATTCGTATGTAAACCACTATGCGTTCGTTTTCGGGAGCATATCACTCTCTCACGGCACTCTTTGTGTATGCAAGACGAATTATCACACCCACTGGCGCCCATCCACCCACACCTACTTACACCACCGTTTATTTACCAATGGCACATTCTGATTTCGACTCCAGTGCTCAGCATTAAGAGCCGTGTGACAATATATTGTTAAAACAGCAATTTGAAACGGACAATTGACAAAAGACAGGTAGCTCGCATTATGTTCATCTATTAAATTGATGCTAACTAGACTGTGTGCCTTAGTACGATAGGAATAGAGGATTGTGTGAAGGATATCTGTGAGTTTTCAATGCATATTGATTGTGTAGCGTCTAATTTGGTTTTTCCATTACATAATATCGGTTTGCGGACTCGGTCGCCCACTAGAATTATCGGTTACGTGGTAACGGTTTTATTTGTAAACCATTTTATTTACCACTTATTGACCTAACTTGTGTATTGGATTTTTAGTGTTATTACCAAAGTCTTTGATACCTTTGTTTATTTTTGCGATTTTATTAAAAGTTTGCAAAGCGTGTAAAGTTTCTGCATCCTAAATCTAGTTTCGAAGCTCATGTTCTACTTTCACGAATGTTGAATGCTGTCTCTCTGCATATTTAAATATTATAATAGTCAATAGTTTGTAATTATAATAGTAACCGAAGTTCAGAGATCACATAGGTCGATGCGATTTATATCAAGATTGACATGAGAAAGGAGTCAGTACTTATGCATCAATATAAAAAGTTTTAAAGTGGTAAAATCGTTCCATTATCCGTCAAAGCCCATTCTTGTTCCACATTCAAGCTCCAGTGTTTCAAAATATCAAAGAGAATCAATGGACTTGGACAGTATTATTACAATGACAATAAGCCTCGGAAATGGGCTCCGACAACCAAAGCTGCAGTTAATTGAATCCTGTGATTTAGAATATTCAACTTAACCCTCATTGCTTTAAGAATCTATTTACATCAGAAAGAGCCGAGTGATCGCTCTTTTCTCAAAACTTGCACTTCCCTTCTCCATTCATTGAAGTGATTGATGATAAAGCTGTAATTAGCGAACCTACTGCTTGCATCTTTGACATCGACACCCTTAATCTCGAAAGTAAATCATTGTAAAATGATTCTTATTAACTTCACAGTAAGGTTCTTACTGACAGCTCAAGTTTAGTTGGTACCGGTATAAAACACTGCCGAAATTGGCAATTACAAATGCACCTTTAATGAGCTTTGTTGTTATACATGATTAATGAGGCTTCAGTGAAATTTTAGTGGACTTGAAGTTATTGGTACTGAGGTCAAACTTAAAAAATCGGAAATTTCTTTTGAATAAGGAGAATCGTGTTTTTACGTTATTTTACGTCATTAATCAGGAGTAATATGAGACGTCTGACGGTACTTTGTTCATTGAAAGGGATCCGAAAATTACAAATATTTTATATCCGAAGGAATTATGATTTAAACAGCAGAATAAATATATTTAATTTGGGCACTTTTCCCACTGACAGCGACGCGGACGAATTTTTTGATGCCCAATTAACTCTTCCCTTTTATATACTTGTAAATAACATGTTAGATTGTAAGAATATTTTCCCATAAAACTCCTTACTTCCATGGTAAATTCTTCTATCCTTTAAATCTGCCGAAATCTGCCACTTTTGTAAATCATCAGCATGATCTGCCACAGACAAATTTTAGGAGCGAAATCTGCCAAAATGACAGAAATCTGCCACAAATGGTCAAACTGTTTTAATTTTAATTTATGCGTACTGTCAATGTCAATTGTCAACTGTCAACTAACGCGTTGGTTGTCTTTGGTGCCTGGCCCAAAAATCAAGCAATGGACGAAATTGACAACATTTTTTATGCTTTAGGTACGAGGTTTTTGACAACATTGTGTGTGTATATTTTAAATTTTTCCCTTTTTTTTTTTTTTTTTTTTATTTGTAATGTGCGTTTTGTTTGTGCAGAATAAACATTTTTTCTTTCTTCTTTCTTTCTATCAATATTTTCATACTTAATAATTATATTTAAATAAATATATATTCTTGACACATTTACTGGACTATTTATATTTCGTTATCTGCGAAAGAATATCAAAGTTAACGTAATATAAAAACGATTATCGATATAAACGGGTTGCATTAAAAGATCCGACTTTATAGCCGCAATTGATTTTTATGATCGTTTTCATGTGTACATAAATTTTCGCTACTGCAGTGTAGCTAAGCGAATTAATATTGATAAAATCTAAGATAAATATTCATTCGGTCAAATCAAAATGGAGCTCGATCGAGATTTAATAAACTGTGGTGAAGTGCATGCATATATCTACTATTAATACACAATTACTTGTTATTTTATCATTTAACTTATGATTACTTCTTGCTATTAAAATAAGAGCATGTATTTTTAAGCACTTAAGGTGAAAGCGTCAAGACAAACCGCGGAATGTTGATTTATATATGATTCACCGCCGTAACAAATATTCGTTTATAGAATTATAATCATAAAACTAGCTAGACTACCTTAGCGCATCCCCCTTAACCAGTTAGGTACTTCAACAAATTGCACCATTATACTACCAAATAAATCCCAATAAAAATCTTTCCTTGTGAAATCTCAATTACTTTTCTATTGTTTACAAAAACAAATAGTTTCTCAATAAGTTTATCACGTCAATTTTACAGTTAAGTTCAAATTACGCTGTCGAAGTTTAAACCAATAGCTTAGTTTGAAACATGATTAGCCGGCAAACAATTGGTTAACCTCTGTTTGACTCCAATGGTGACCTGCAGTAGGGTTGCCACACGATAAAAAAATGTAGCTAATATTTTTGTTAGTACATGTAATAAATTCTTTCTTTTCCAGACATATCCAATAACGGTTATAAAACCCAATTAGAGAACAAATCTATTATTTTAAGACATTGTCACTTTCACGGTTGTTGATGATCACATCACTGTCAACAGCTCGATATTCGGACGCCCTAACATTCTAATAGCACACATTAACAACTTTCACTATAATCCCTTAAAAGCCAAGCCTCTAATGACACAACATAATCCTTAAATTAAAAAGAGCCAGTATTAGTAAGACAGATTCGTTCAGAACGATATATATACACCGATGTTGCAAAAAATGTCCGGATAAGTGCTCCAGTTAAGTCACAAGTGATTGTAGTAAGGTGCAAATAAAAATCTGTAAAACCGGTGCGCACGAGACATAGGCCCGAAAGCAGCCGAAAGTTTACGAAGGTAAATTCGAAAATCGAAAGCCAATTAGCTTGTCAAAGTTGATCGTAATGATACGTGATGTGTGGACCGACTGTTCTCATTAATTGACAACTAAGAATTAACGTACGATTATGTCGAGTTGGACCTTATATTACGGAAGGCTATTAAAAGAAAGCAATGGTTCCCGTTCCTCCATTCCATGTTCCATTGTTTTCTCGCTAATTTAGGACTTAAGGGAACACTTATCCTGCGTATTACGCGTGCGTAGGCGATGGTTTAGCAACCTGTCTAAACAATTGGCTGTATAAATAGTTCGTGAGGAGTTAAGGACGTCGTCCCGAACGATAAAATAACAAGGGTTTAGGAAACAAAAATATTTTTACGTAATCAAATCTAACAAGATTTCATAAAAAGAAAGAAAATACGTTTATTTGCACTAAAATGACGCATAAAAAAATTGGCCCCATTGTCCCCGTCAACCCCCTTGGGAAAACGCATTGTTGAGCCTTAATTTTACCATAAAGATTGCAAATGGTCCAACTGTCTAAATCTATTAGGATTCTAAGTAGGCTCTACTCAAAGCTAGCGGAAAATTCATTCCACAAGGTCTTTTGATTTCATAACAACGCGGCAACCTGTCCGGAGTTAAGTCGAGAATCTTCACGTAATCTGACACACGAAATACAATTCAAAGAGTTCGTGTGAAGGTGAGGTGAGGTGTGTGGTGTGAAGGTGTAAATATCAATATTGTGCTGAGGGGAATGTCAAATAAAAATTCCTGCTTATTTTCGGTACCTAACTGCAGAAGAAAATTGCGTAAAGGCGATGTTCAAAAAAAAAACCTTTTGACTTGAAGAATCTTCGCTAAATGGTCAAAAATTTGAAAGATGACATATCCAACGCGAAATTTAAAGACTTAGATTTCCAATTCCAGATAAAAACAACTGTACAAAATGCAGCTTTTCAAAAGTAAGTACACTGTAAGAATTCATATAACAACAATGGCTTTCAAGACTCGCATCTAAGGACGGACACAAAGCGCACTCCAGACCTAAGCCGATCAATTGACTGGAGCACCATAGAGACATTCTAGAGAATAAACCCCTTTCTTTTGCAAGGCACCTCAAATCGGTACTCTACTTAGTTATAGTCAGTTCATTCTATGAAGGTCTGGTTGACACTTCCAAAATAACGTTTTCACTGTATTTAATAATAATAATCATTTTATTATCAGGCAACTAAGGCCCATAGATTAAATACACAAAATAGTCATAAACAATAATAAACTAATACATATTAAAAGCCTTAAAACTATGATTATACACGTAACGTTGTCGGCGTCATGTTATTTAAGCTTGCACGGATTGTCTATCAATATCCATCGTAATAATTGTGCTAAACACTCGTTTATCAAATAACCAACTCTCGATTTATGTCATGCTAGGACCAAAATTACAATTTAACATGTGTCATACGACTCATCGTTTTCTGAACAGACTATACTTACATAAAAACATTTTGGAAAAAAAAAAGTGAAACTTAAAATTTCCTCATGATACTTTTATATTCTTATGCTAACGATTTAACTGTGCAACTCATTTAAGAGTAGCCCCACACCTTCGGATCTGATGTGTATAATAAAGGCAGTCATTACGAACGCGCAGCAATCCAGCTAAGTAAATGATGATTACGCTCGCCACTTATCATAACACGGTATAACGAGATATGAAGTTTTTTCCTATATCATTATTATAATAGTAATTACTTTAACTTAATGGGGCTTCCCAATAGTTTTTGATATGGAAGTGTTAACTGATAGGTGTCGAATATTAAAAGCACTAAGTATGCATGAGGTGCGTGATAATCATGTTTTGTTTTTCCATCAACACAAATATAAATCTACTGTATTATTTTCTGTTAATGCAAAAGTCCAATGTGAACTTTATCTCAAGTGTGGGAAATATATTTTTTTATATGTTTTCGCAGCCGTGGCAGCCCTAGGATTTCACGGTGCAATATCCTAACTGTCGCCCCAACTCTGGGCGATGAAAACTACACTTTTTGCCGAGATCAGATACAGAATCCGATAGCACGCTAACTAATAGCTCTATAAACAAGATAATCGGCCGGTTAACGCTGGGAAAGATGTCGTGCCAGCGATTTATGAAATGCTTTAAAAAATATGAAAGTTCAGTGTGCTATGAGATGGTGTGATAGCGGCGAATAGGTGAATTTAAGTGGCCAGAAATTTATGTGTCTCCCAAATATTTCTTGGAAGTGGAGTAATTACCTAAGCACCTTACTACTGCCGTTAATCATATGGTAATAAAACTGTTAAAAAGTGTAAATTCGGTTTTATTGATGTCTTCGTGACCTATGAGGATGAGAGGAATACATTTGTAGGACTTAAACCGAACAACGCATTATTTACCTACAAGGAAAAACTAAAGAACCAAGAAATGAAAGTTCGCATTAAAATAAATACAGAAAAAAACAAAAGAAATTTAAAACGGACAACTGACGATTAAAAACGTCAGTCAACCCATTCACACGTGAATAACCACTTATGAATTGCAAAAAAACACATTTGATTGTCACGAATTTTTGTCCCTCCTTGTACTTTAATAATAAAAAACCCTACGCCGATGTAAGAGTTGTGGTAAATTCACGAATTAACCGGAGAAAGCATTCGGGACGGGACATAGCGATACGACATTACAGTGACAAGTGCGACCCGCGACAACGTGGGCCAAAAAACCAGCTAATTGCGACTACAATGGAGCACAAAGCGGCCGCTTTTCCCACGGAGCATCCAACCGCGCATGCGTACCGATCATTTCATGCGTGCTCCTCTTTTATTGCCAAAAATTAATGCCCGGTAAACAGTCCTTAATTGCAAGCCAGTCTTGTTAAAATCAGCGTCGGCAAAACCGTCAGTCACACTAAAAGTAACATTTCTTGGAAACGAAAAACCAGAATACACATAAAACTTGCAATAACTGACTAATAATAACGTAACATTACGAATACCCTGTGATTCTTGTGTCGATTCTTGGTGCTCAATCGTTGTTTTATGACATTTTAATTTTATTGGTTAATGCAATTTTGGCCATTCTGTCGGTTCATGGTGCAATTTTGCTTTAACAACTTTATAGCTACGAGGCATATATTGACATTTTTTTTTTGCAGAAATAGTTGAATTTTCAACAATTTTAGTTAATAATTTTTGATGGAACTGTAAAGACATGAGCTTGTGGTAATGAAATGCAAATAGTAGATATTAAAACTATCAATAGACATCAAACATCGCCAAAAACTAAAAAAGTAGAATTCTTTAGATCTAACATATTTAACACGTAGGTACTCCGTTAATAATGATTATAAAACAGTTAAGTAAAAAAAAATAGAAACTACACACGGTAATTATGAAAGGTTTTAAAAGCTTGTTAATGATGATGAAGATGACAAATTAATATAGGTACTTAGTTTTCGACACAGCTTTAATTACATTACTTTATATCATCCTTCACGAAAACTGCCAAAAAAGCAAATGAAAAATAACTCCGCGGCTAAATATAATGTAAGAGAAGTAACACGGGTGAGTTTTAGTCAGTAAGAGTCTGACACTCCCTTCTGCTCCACCCAGAGCGGGAGGGGTCATTGGATGATTTCCCATCCACAAAAAAAAAAGGCATGCTAGTGATAATACTCATTAACATTCCTTCATTTATCAAGGAAGCATCAAACTATTTGCTGAAAAAAACTGTTAAAATCCCACGAAACTAGTTTGTTTTTTACAGATTTTAAACTGTAATTACTTTTCTAATACATTATCATCATTACCAACAAACACAGGATTGCCGAAACTGATTCAGATGACATTGATTTCACATAAACTTCTACATTCACACTATTATATTCAATTTCTACAGAATATTCACCAAGGTCCGATACTGAGCCCACCATTGCTGCCTATAAAATTCCATGAATTCTCTATAACCACACAAGCCTGTACCGATCCACTTTCACTATAGCCTAAGGTGTTAACCTATTATCATCTGACGGTGGCTAGACGGCAATTCATATGGAAATGAAGTAGCCGACAGGTTCACTCACTGACGGCAAGGCTAAACGTTCAACATTAACTTTAATCAGTTTACAGGAAACTGTGGATACTTTAATATAGTCAGTAGAGACGGTAGTTGGAAAGTATTTCCGTAAAGTTAGTAATGTTTAGATGGAAGGTTTTTAAAGTCATAGTCAAGGAAGTTTCAGTAACATCGATTGAGAAAAGCAATATTTTCAGAATCTCTTCTTCTCGTTCGTTGAACGCATTAGAGATTATGAAAATTGTTTTCATAATCTCTAATGCTTTTAACGAATGGTTTGTAACGATATAGCATCTACCTACTACAGACCTATGTATATACTTACACTTTACATACATTCACATTTATTCATCATACTCTTTTATCAGGTTTACATTTTATTTTGCGAATCGGCCTTAAACGATTCATTTCCTTTTATAATTTCCAAATTAAATATTTCTATAATTTTCATTGTTATGACATTTACGTCAGGATGTCAAGCTGCGATTTGTTTTTCTGTTAATTTTCTCTAATAATTTCTTACTGGCTTAGTCTATGAAGATTACTTTTGATTTATATAATTTAAATTATTTTTATCTTTATGTTAGCTCAAATATTGTACTTTATAGATAATTGTGACTGTTTATTGAATAACTGTATCCTAACTTAAATTTATAAAAATTATTGACACACTCTTAGTATTCGTCAAAGAGGTTTTTAAAGAAATATTTCTGGCCACTTCAAGCTCGTGACAGGTGCATATTTTTATGAAGAGAACTTCAATTTTAGAAAGAACTAAAAGAAATGAAGATGAAAAAACAGATGAGAGACTCATATTTAAGGACCTTTGACGCATTATTTGGGTGTTCATTTCAGCTCTGGTTTCACTCATTGAAACATCTCCGAGACAGACCACGTCCAATTATTAAAGAAAAAGTACGACAGAAGTCAAGCCTTAACTAAACTTGACCAAGGAACTATTTTGACTTCATATCTTGACGGTGACTACGCTGAAGTCCAGAGGACCATCTTCTCTTCACACCTATTCTCCACTATCTATCACTACTCTGACCTGTGGCTTCGCACTTGAAAACTGAAAAACGGACCGCAACTAAAAAAACCTCTATTCTTCTTTCTACTGAGTGTCATTGGTATTTTTGTAAAATCATTTATGTATTTTTTATCTCTTAAATTATAATGTCCAGATTTACTTCCTACCCTTTTATTTTATTAGGCTAGTAGATTTGTTACAACGAATACTAATAGCAGAGTTCCTTTAATTCCGATTCATAGTAGTATTCGATGTTTTTTACGTCCAGATCATCGTGCAGAACTACTGACACAATATAGACAGTATCACTTACTTTTATTCAACACAGATTGATAATGGAGAAATTTCCTGAAATTCATTAATAAAAAAAAGCGAAATGAACATGCAATCACAACAAATAGAACGCGAAAATGTGAAAACCCAATGATAGGATTCGAACGTCACTTCTCACTTGACGATTGATAAGAATTTCAACTACATACAACAAAAAGCTTTGATAAAAACGTGTCAATCTGTTAAAAGTACAGGTACGTCACACGCCACGTGCGTTTTCTATAATAAAAAATAACGTAGCCTTAACAAGGGGCTAAGGAAACCCCAAAAACAGGTTATGAAAGGCCAGGTTGCCATTTGTGGGCAACACTCGACTGGATTAGTCGTAAAAGGTTTAAACGGGCCGTGTTCGTCTTTTGCCTACCGAAGCGTACCACGCCACGTGGCTGTATTTATCTGCATCACTACGTCATCGTACACTCTTTATGGCAAGGATGATGCCATTGCATTAAGGACGTGGAGTTGATTCACCTCTGACGGGATCACAGTTATGAATAAGTTGATATCGAGCTAGCGATGAAAGTAACCAAGTTTTGCTTCTTACATGTTAGTTTTTTCAAAACTTTAGTCATTAAAGACGTCTAGGTCCCATTGAATAGAACCGCAAGAGGTACAGGCGCTGTGGGATTCAGCAAAAAACATTTAACAAGTGGTCAGTTATATGACACTAATAAGCGGTCATACGATCAATAATATAAAAGCATGATTCGTAATCCGGTACAGGACATAACAATAAATCATGAGGATCCATAGGGGGTTGCCAATTCTCTGTAATCAGCGCCAGTGCCGTAATGATCGAAAAGTGAAAGTTTCGAGCTTCATTATCTCTCAGTGCAGTCCAATCGGGAGCCACACGTTTAATCACGATTAAGACTACTTGTATACTGCTAAGCACGCCAATTCCAATTTGCTAACCGACAACTATGTAGAAGAAGACATTCCATAGAAACCGAACAGAAATCGTTTAAAGCAACAGCAAATACATATAATATTATGCGAGAACATTTTCGGCTTGTTTGTTTTGAGAGGTCGTCAGATGTGACCGAAAACTTGATTACAGAAAAAGTAATGATTCAGAACGAACCAGTCGTTCGGATGTTTCCTTGAATAGCGGTACAGTATGTAAATAACATTGGAGATGCAACAGTGAAGAATTCTGATACGAAAACCTACGCATACAGAGAATGTGTTATTTAAGATAGCAGCGCTGCAACAATATTTCTGAATGTCATAATGAGTCCTGGTCCTGGAAGCAGCGTTTATATTGTTGCATACATACGTCATTGAGAATACTGATTTCACTTCTAGATCCAATAAGTGACACATGTGTGAATAAAAAAGCAGAAAAAATACCCAAATAACAGGAGCAAATTGCGCAAAGCAGGCTTAAATCACATGTTAATGAAAACGTTTCACGGTAATTACAAAGTGAATGTTGTTAGTCTTGTTCATTAAGCAAAAATCTGTATCGGCAATATTGAAATTGTCATTCAGCTCAAGCAAGAGATTGCACGTTGGACGGCGTCAAAGTGGCACTCGGCCGGCAGTTTAGCGGCGTCTACGGCGATTAGTTTAAACGACGCTTAAACAATAATTACCGATTACGGAGAACCGGTGTGTTATCGTCGGTGTAACTCGGGTAGTGCGGGGACTATTGCGATCAAGATTAATACCGAGACCGTGCAAAAATTTCCAATAACGCAACGTTTCAATTTGTCATCGGGACTCGAACGCCAGAGATAATCTACAACCGCCATTGAAGATGACCGGTTAAATGAATTTGTATTCAAACCGGTGAAGGCTGTTTCTTTACTTGTCGACACATTCCGTTAACGCGGCCCGATGGATTAAGTTATTGCAGAATATTCAGAGACAAAGCCGGCCAAGCTTGTTAAATAGATACCAAAAGCCACTGACCAATTTGAGCACTATTATCCTACGAACAATATAAGGAAGATTCAATTAAACGACCAAATCTCAAGCGACAATACTAGCTATAGCTAACAATACACAATCCACAGAACAATGGGCAATCCTTGAATCAATATAAGCATGCTGGGTGTTCTATAGATATTAAGATTGAGCCTAGAGCCATATGCAAATGTGTTCGGGCGTCGATATCGACGGCAATGGCGTCGGTAATTACACGTTCATAGTCTCGTTGCCAGTTTCATTCATAAACATGCGAGATTGCTTTATGAATGGTAGACTATCCTTAATTTATTGTGTCGCGCAATACACTTCCATAAGTTTCCTGTTTGACTATTACCATTTATCGAATGTTGTTCGTGTGCTATGTAATTTTGTAGACCGTGTAGACGCTAACTCGACCTTGATTAATGAACTTCATTCATATATAGCACGAGCACTAATCTTAGTCCAATTATATCGAGTGCGCGCCGCTGCAACCAATGTATTCGATGGTATACATTGTGGAGCGATATACGAGATGAATTTATTAAATGTATTAACATTCAATTCATTACTGGAACACGCGAAAAAACAAACATAACTCAACACGCTATTACCCGGGTTATGAACGTAAACCTGTCCAACTGTTAATAATTCTTTTCTTAATGGCCTCTCATGGCTGAATAAATTTTAGCGCTAAATAAACAAGCTTTATCTGTGATCTCCACAATGCAACGGGTCCGAGGGTAACAGGAGCCGACTGAAGCGCCGCCACCACGATACCATCACGCCGATACGGATCAAGGAAGACCAGTTGTCAATACATTTCACCTGCGAACTGAACTAACTTGATGGCCTGTCTGAGCCAGAACAAGTTCCCATGAATTGTGTTGCGTGCGAGACATTTTTATACTTCTGTACGACAACGTGTACCAGCGACCGATGGCTTCCATGTTAATGTATTTGCTATCGCTCCGAGCTTTATGTGGATGATCTCGTTCCGTTTGTTAAGATGCCCGATAGAATTTCTAATTCGGAACGAACGTCGATTCAATGCAATCGAAGATTTAGATCGCGAAGAATGCACCCCGTGTTAAATGCTAATTTCTGTCTCGGCCTTATGCAAATGAACCGCAGTGCCACTAAATAGCATTAAGGCAGCTACGGGCAAATATTCCGCTAACCTTATTTACTGGACAATTCATACGTCCAAGCAAACAAACACTGGTGGTCCCAATAAAAGGTTCGGAGGACGCCAAGCGCCTGTGTGAGGATGCCGCCCTCCCTAAAAGGATAATAATACGTCGTTGCGAAGCTCCCGAGCCACGGAGAATCCCCAAGATTCCCGGAGAAATGTAAATTGACCCGCTACCTGACAAATAGCTTAATTAACGGCTAACACGCGACACGAGAATTATTGAGATTATCCGAATGGTTCCCCCCAGGACGTGCACGTCACCAGAACCTTTTTTGCAGTTTTTATAAGCGAGGATAATAGACGCTACGCTTTTTCCTAGCCTTAATCACATTCAAAGCAGAAAATTGATCTTGGAAATGGTTCGCCATTGTTATGCGCTTAATTCTGTTCGTAGGAAAATTCAAAAGCCTTAAATTCCTTTGAATACAATGAACAAAAGAATCGGAAAGGAACTTATGAGACGTCCTAACTAGCCCACATGCAGCAATTTAACGAAGGCATTAAATCTCAAGGTTAAAGCTGGAGTTACGTTAAGAGATTTAGTTTTTTTCGCAATGTTATGCGTCGGTAGGCGTCACGTGGGCGCGCACGTGACGACGATGTGATTCTGTGGCTTGCCACTGCACGACCGCTCGCGTGGGCGGCAGCCGCAACACTGATACCGATGGGCGCGTTCGATACCTTCAACCGGACGATTTGCCTCATAGTATTTTGACGGGCTATCAAACTCTGAACGCGCAACTTTAAAAGCTCACTCCATAAAGTTTTCCGTTCGATAAACTCGGCAAGAGTTCTAGAGTTGGAGCTGTCAGTCACCCTTCAATTTATCGATCGAGGTTGCCTGGCAAAAACGAGATCGTTTCTGAAATCAACCGTAGCGCGCGACAAGATCCAGTTTTCTTAAATATTTTGAATTCCATCGAAATCAGCTTTGCGGGTAAAAAGCTTTAGTATTGTTCAATTTCATGAAAACGACGGCCGAACGTGCGGTTTCCCACCGAAATCTGGATGTTTGGCGATTTTTTTAATTGATCGGGTAAAAAAGCATGTGGTCGTGCTCTTGAACCGCAATCAAATAAAAACCTTAGTCGTTAATGTTTTATGTATGAAATTCCCGAGGCCGATACATTATGGATGGAGTCCCGCTGGCTTGGCGCGTTCGGAAATTTTGACAGAACGACAGATATCGTCGATCTCTATGGTAGCCACAGATCTCATTCGATGTTTTTACTCGACTCGGACGACCGATAACATCTGACGTCGAATAATGTCGGAAAGGAGTAAACGTTCCGCAACCCCGAACTCACTTACCTACGTAAATAATGCATTATTAACATGAATTTCATATGAACAGAACTTAGAAAATATAAAGATAAGCATCGGTTTTAAAAACACATTCAAGTCGTAGATGTGGATGAAAAACTTGATTGAAATAATATTCCCAACTACTTCGACACATCATAAGAAAATTAACTATGTCAATAAAAAAATAATCTTAATCAGGATATCGCAGCCGCTCGAATGGAGTTTCCATGTCACCGTTAAAATAATAAATAAAAAAATAAACGGCTCAATTTCAACAAATTACCGGTCAACAAATTGCGTAGATAATTATCTTTGCACAACGCAATAAGACGTTTACAAATAGGGGTACATTTAGTAAACAATCACAATTTATTACGGTGACCATCGCGACATGTTTAGATGGGACACCTGAAGAACTATTTCGGTCGAACCAGTTGCGCGGGCACATCGTTACCGCGCAGGTGTCTGTGTGTAGGGTGGCCAACACACTAGCATTAGACACTATTTATTAACAATTACTATATGCATGGAAATTCACAAAAGTACTTTATTTTAATTGGACAATATTTACTTAGGATATTTATCAAAGAATTATGGTTTAACATAATTTTTATTAAATAAATAATTATGAACAAGCTCGCTTCGTCATTAATGTTTAACTCTGTCCAATTTGTGGTACCAAAAATGCTGAATAAATATGACTTTTATGACATTCTAGCACCGATCAATAAATACTTCTTAGTCACTAGCTGTCTGCTCTACAAAACCGACATTTTACGTTTCTTGGTCTATAAACATAGGCCAGTCAACTTGAGTTAGGTAAAGGCACAAAGACTCTATCTATTGCAAATGCTTTACATTCAGACTGATGTAAATATTTTAACAGAAATACATGTAGATTGGTTTTCACGATTGGTAGATACGAGCTACCTAAATGTTTGGTTTACTTTCATCATTTTTATCTACAACGGTCATCTAATTCCTTCTTAATTAAAGTGTAACATATTCTCTTGAACTTGGCAAATAAGAGATAATTTTTTTGTATTACACTAACAGCATTGCTTGAAATTTTTAAGCTTCTTAAGAATTCCCTCAAATTATGTCGACAGTTAGCGACTCCCGGTTCACGATAAAATTTAAACACCATGGTTAAAATCATAGTGATGGCTTACAAAGTATGCAGAGCACGGTTATCTGTTTATTCCATGGGACCTACATCTCTTGGAAGAACCGGATCGGCCATCACACTAACTCCTTAGCCACTTGCTTTTAGGTGCAAGATATAAACTGAAAAGCCATTACCGCAAAGTTGTAAAATGAAATTAAGAGGCAATTCCGGAAAAGGCAAAGTATTAAATCATCTTAACTTTCATATTAAAAATTAAAACACAAAGTTAGTTAACAGTTACGACGACAGAAAACTTTTTACATTGTTTTACGTTCAAAGTTAAACCTGAAACTCGAAAACTAATCTAACATTTTCGTATACCGTTCATTTCTACGAAAGCTTTGAAACAACCGTTTTGTTGGGCGAAACGAAAACTGAATTGGTTTTTATTCATTGTCGTTTAGAATTTATAAAGTAAAACGTTTGTTACACTTTTTCACGAGCTGAATAAAATTTTTATTATCATGCCATCCACATATCTTGACAATTATTATAGCGAATCAGTCAACTCAGTTCTCGACCTCTGTTCACTACCTACTCATTATTATAAAACAGTTCCGGAACTATTGTGTCCCATTATGATTACCAACAATAATGACCTGCACCCAAATTGCGTATCACACTATCAATCGGAATCTGAATCGTTTTGAAGCAAATTCCTAATCCATTGCTTCATAAGTTTGAAAAATTTGTTTTCTTAACACGTAAATAACGCAATGAATGTTGTTGAAATGTCAAAATGAAACCGATTCCCATTGATAATGTGTTACGCAATTGCCCCGCTGATGGCAGCCACTATAGCCAACGAGAAAATCCAGAAACAATTTTACTTTTCCAGCGAATTCAACACTGAAAGTAGGCGTATTTGCTTTTGTATATTATATTTATTTGACTTTTGGTATGGTGTTAATTCATCGCTATCGCCTCTGACTTGATCATAGTCAGTTTGTTTGTCCACAGGGCGCTCATTACACGCGATAATGACTGGATCCATCTGCAAGTGTAATACGATATCGCGGCCATTGTGCGACGCTTAAAAATACAATCGACAGGAAACAATACTTTATCTTTTAGTACTTCAGTCACGACCTGATGATATCTTATGGACTAATCAACTGGCATCGCAGGAATGATTAACCATTATTTGTTTTGTGGTTGTTAAATTGTATTGGTACAGCAAAAAGTTCTGGGTAATTGATGATGAAATATGTGGCAATCCAATCTATGGGTTTCAAACTTTTAATAATCAGACTGGAATTCAGAATAAAAATAAGTAACTATTAATACATTTAAATGAGTTATTCCAAGGAAGACAGATTACAGTAGATAACTTATTCAACCAAGAAAAAAAAGTAGGTTCTATAAATTCATTTCTAGCTGTTCGTATCGCTTCACACCTGTACCTACAGAATTAAAACACCTTAACTTTTCAATTAGCTTTTAACAAATTACAGCAAGTACTCTTCACTGTTATTAAATATTCATTTGGTTAAAACTGTTAAAAGGAACACTTATTTACCACTTTGTGGTGCATTTCGTACGTTGGGCTTGGCGCCTTGAGATAAAATGCATTCAATTAAAAAGAGTAATTCGAAACAGTTTTTCAAAATTCCTCAGACGAAGGTTTTAAAATGGCAGAAGAGTTTTCGAAACGCGACCTAGTTAATTTGTATTACTCATTGATTATTATTTTTAAAATAGAAATGAGGATATGCATGTCGGGTCTTAGCGGAGATATCCTACTGAAAAACATAAACAATATGTTGTATATGGTCAATGTACGTCAATCAGCATTATAATTTCAAGTCACGTATTACCATACCCTTAGAGGAAATTTAGTTTATTAATAGACTAATTCTTATGACAAATTAAAATTCCCGTTTTGTTGTGTCATCATCATCAATATCTAATTAGGAGTACATCATAATAGCAAGAATTTGTCTTAACTAAATAGAATTTTAGTAATTTAGTTTGATTATTCATTGGTGCCGATTCCCTTGTTCACAATCTAATCTAAATTAAAATTCAGTGTAGATTTTTCTATTTCATTAAGAAAAGGACAGAAGATAAATTTTAGTTTAGTCCTGTCAAATTAATCAGTGCCTGACACTACTCCATACAAGTTTAGACGTGATTAAAAAGTTGCCTACTAATATTACGTCATTAAAGAAAAATATGCACTGAACTTAAATTTTGTTTGTGAACAACAGAATCGTAATAATTTTTAATGTTTTTTTTATTCATTAATGAATAATTTGTAATCTAGTTAAATTTTATATGTATGTATATCTGAAATAAATAAATGATTTGATTTGATTAAGTTCTCTTTAACACGTTAGGTATTGAAATGATTTTTGATTTTATGCATATAAGCTAATTGCTTTTTTTTCTTCTTTTTGCAAAAAATCAATGACGAAACTAGAAACAGTTCATAGCGAAAATTGATAGGAATGGAGTGCCGAGGGGAACACGAGTAACCTATCACGATCAAATAGAACCGTATACTTTCACAACTTGAATTCAGATATCTTCAAAATTGCTTTGATAAATCTACTTGAAGTAGAGCGAGATGCTTTAGCGATGGGTACCAATGATAATTATTGTGTTTTATAGCCTATTTGGTCGCCGGGGTGCGAAAATCAACCTGATCCCCAATTTTTGTGTATATTATATTACTAGCTGCGCCCCGCGGTTTCACCCGCATAAGTGTCGATCCCGTGGGAATATGGGATAAAAAGTATCCTATGTGTTATTCTGAGATATAAGCTATATTACATCCAAATCCATTCAGTAGTTTCTGCGTGAAAGAGTAACAAACATCCATCCATCCATTCTCACAAACTTTCGCATTTATAATATTAGTAGGAAGTAGGATAGTAGGAAGGATTTAGTGCTTACACTTTGCCCAGCAGTGAAACAGTATAAGCTAACAAAAAAATCTTTACAATACAATTAGGTACATTTTCAAACATCAAATTTAATTTTTCCGGCTTTAAAGTCGGCAAACTTTTTTATGATATCGTCCGTCTTGTAATCTACTTTCAATTCGATATAATACAGCCAGTCAATCTACCTTGAGTCACAGTTGATCGTAAGTAGTTTTTTATTCATTTCAATTTCGAGGTTTTGATTACGCATGGTATGTGTAGGTATAAGACGATTGGCTTGTGCCCTCTAAGAACGTGCGCCTGGGTCGCACCCCTTGCACCCGAGCGATTCTGTAAAAATCTCACCGTGATAACTTAGGTGAAGTGAGCTATCAATAGGGGTAATTCATAACATCAGGTGGAGTGACGGCTCACTTCACCTAAGTTTTCACGGTGAGATTTTTACGGAATAGCAATACATCCCCGGATTTAGACGGCCCTGTTTATATCAACAAAGGGCTGATTTTTAAATCATCTGATAACTTTATTCGAGGAATAATTTTGAAATATTGACAGTTATTTCATACAAAAACTGTCAAACGTCAATTTTATTCCTCGAATAAAAGTTATCTGCCGATGGAAAAATCGGCCCTAAATAAAGTTAACTAAACACATCTGAAGGCTAATTCTCGTAATTTAAAAACGTTCAAAATCTAGTCGCAGTCTCATCTTGGCGACAAACAAATGTCAAAAACTTGTCAAAATATAGGGAAATTAGAAGTATTTTTTGACAGATTGAGACTGAGATCAGACTGTGAACGTTCTTAAAATTACGAGAATTGCCCCTCTGATCTGCTTAGCTTTGCTCCTTAAATTGTGAGCCTTTTAATGCCAAATCCCCTGCGGTATAAAGTATTATAAATTGTTCCACTGAACCGCACGTTATAAAATTTTGTTTCACTGCGGTTAGTGGAAGTGCTTTGGTGCTGTTTGTCGAAGTGCGGTTGAAATCAGTGCTCTGAGTGGAATACCTCTTTCAAACGACTCATAAAAACCTAGACAAGTCTAAATTCTAACAATGCGATTATTCTATGTGAATTGAATACAATCGCTTGTTTTAACATCTTGACCGACATTAATGACAAAACTTACCACATATTCGTGCACATAACTCAGTTTTCTCGAAAACTCGCATCGTGATCGTTTCAGTCGTGAGTCTCGAAAAACCTTTTGATGTGTACCCGACTACTAACGAACTATGCCGACCGATAAGCCCAACTATTAGTAGCAACTTGCCGCCGACAAATGTCGCCCCCCAGACTAATCAGCGCAACTGTTTACAATGACAACTTGTACCTCAGATTGTAAATAAGATTTGAATTTCATACTAATTTGCATATCACAAGTGCAGTATATTTTTTATTCAATAGAATTTCTAGTAAGGACTATAACATGAACGAAGAATTACGACCTAATGAAAAAGCGCAAACGTTCTTTCTTTTCCAAATCAATCAACTAGTGGCAGAACATAGCAAGGCATCGCAATGGTCCCAGAGTACTAGGCGCGCATAACAACAAGGCGTTCACGCTAGGTGTCGTTGGGAGGCGGGCCGACGCGCCAGACATTCCCTTTCCACCGCCCAATCGCTATTGATCCACCCCGTCCCCCGCTCAACGCTCGTTTCCTAGCTAACAGGGAGTAACGCGTTAGTTAACTGGGGACCATTATAATATGGACGCGTTTGACAACCTCTCTCGTAGTCGTGGACACCTGGTAAGTGAGTTGGTTACGCGGTCGCGCTTGGTGCTAACGAACCGTAATATGGCAGGGGGCGCCCCTAAAGACTAGGTGCCGAGTAAAAAGCCCTTAGTGTTTGCTGGTTACTTCTAATGTATTGTTTTCTCCACAAAACGTTTGCAGCAAAAACATTATTCCTAGAATTCATACATTTTAAACCACATTAATTTTAATTTATTTCTATTATTTCTACTTACATTTATTTCTAGCTACTAATATTACTGCGATAAAAGCGCCACCTGCCTAAATACTTTGTCAGTTGATAGTGAAACATTTTATCGCAAGATGGCACACGATGTCGAACGGCCGGGAACAAGCGAGCTCTTTGTACTTAATGTGCTCCTGGTATTTTTGAGTCCATATTTGGCGCTTTCATTTCGTCCACGGGCAGTCAGTAAGTATGGCCTGTGTGGAGTTATGGAGTCGGACGACAATCGAATTATAATTTAAAGAATTCAGATTTACGTTCTTGATCGTTGTTGTATGTTTTTTTTTATTATGACAGTAAAATATGTAAATAGTAAAATATCTTAATTAAAATAATTGCCGTGAAAAGATTGCAGACTTTAAATGACACACTGTTTAACAGGTTGGTTTACATAGGTAACTAGCTTCTGCCCGCGACTTCGTCCGCGGGAAACTTCACCCTTCCCCCGTTCACCCTCTTAGGGGTGGAATTTCGAAGAATCCTTTCTTAGTGGATACCTAATCTTCACAAAGAACACACCCTTCAAATTGCATGTCTTTAAGACCAGCGGTTTAGGCTGTGCGTTGATATATCAGTCAGTCAGGACTTTGAATTTTATACATATAGATAGATATATGCTCAAGTATTTAAAACCCCCTGTTAAATACGCTTTATCACAATAAGTACTAACTGTATTATGATAATTTAAAATTGTGTACTGTTTGGTGTATACATATTATTATATTAACAAAATATTTAGCAAGTGCGATGACTATCGTGCTCATAATCATTGTAACACAAATATTTAAGTAGCTTTATGCACATGACAAACCTTTACAAATTCGTGATCATATCGCACCCTCGGTGCGACACTGTCACTTTTGCAAAAAATGCAAAAATGAGTTAAATATTATAGTATATTTTTTACAATATAAAGTGATTAATATTTATCCAAAAGTAAAGTTAAAAGTTGACGTTGTAGTATAAGCTGTTCATCTCATATAAAAACCTATTCTTAAGTCATTGTTTTGTGAGGTGTCAAAGTTTTAAATGCTTCTCCTGAAAAACTACATTTTTGCAAAAGTGACAGTGTCGCACCGGGGGTGCGATATTTTAAAATTTTATTCGCAGAAAACATGCAAATGAAACCGCATAGGTATTATTTCGCTTCTAGTGATCTATTATTAAAATATTAGGTAACTAACTCTTTCTGGTAAAGCTACTTAGTCATTCAGCAATATATTGAGAAATCATAATTTTTATGATGCACAGCTTCGTAAAGTATTTACATATACACGAATGTGCTAGACTTGCAACTAACACACAGTCAATGTAAGTGACAACCATCGAAAAGCTAAAATCTAACAAAGTAACAGCAAAGAACAATAACAATTACTACGACATATTTTGACATTTCATTAAAAGGTAATCAAAATAATTTGTCCAGAAGTGCCCCAATGGCAATAGATTTGGGTAACCAACAGTTTTGTTTTCTATGATCAATCAAACGGCCTTCCACCCTACAGCGAACATTTATAGAAATAAATCTCCGCTAGAATAAAGGCTTCTGTTTTTATTTGGCTCACAATTACCCCATCTAATTTTGAAGCGTTTAAGAACCCACCAAAACACAAAAGCCCGCCACACAGGTCGCACCAGCATTAGCATTACAAAACGGTTGCGGGCCGTGAGATATGGGTCGCAGATGCGCGCCCGCGCCGCGCCGCCGTAATTAGTGTAGGCGCAATATATAATTGTTTCATTTCAGTAAAGCCTGTCTCTCTCGCTGCTGCGCGAATTGTTCGCGAAAATATTAATGGACTTAAAAGCCCCGTGAGGAATTTACGCAAAAATTTGAAAACATTCTATTCGATTCAAAATTTTTGGCAAATTAATTCCGGCCACACCAGAAGCTGTCGCCACACAATTAACAGATATCTACGTCCATGTACTAACATTAAACAATACTTCACAAAATCTCAAGATCTAAACGTCGTCAAGTCGTGTGGGAAAATAATCTCAAGCGCAATCTACATCCGAGCTAGGTCCTAATTAATTTAGTAATCGTTCGTGACGACTTATTCCGGCCCTAGACCGAACCACGAACCTAACGAAATCACGACTCCGCCAGACAACGATAATCGTTATTTTAAATTTATTAAAATGTCCTCTTTAAGGACTATATCGGAACGCCTATATCGGACTGTATAATTTATTCTTGCATTGGAGGAACGCGCTAAACAATGAGGGCTATTATCATTTCTAGAAGAGCACGTTTTGATTTATAAATGCTTTGCAATACCATCCTTGCTGAAAAGCAATCCTTGTTATTTTGTTTGTCATAGTTTTATGATTATGATGTTGGACGTTATACTTTTAGCGAGCATTTCGTATTTATGTGATAAAAGTTTCCATAAAAAGTAAGTGTAAATTAGTGAGCTAGATAAACTAAACAGAAATGAGTCAGTATTTATCTAATGGATTACGTTAAACACAGTGATGCTTTTAACAATAACAGCAAGTTGCTAGTCGGCGGGGCGGTTAGATTCTAAACAACATATTGTCGGCAATTTTCATGACAAAGTCGGCACAATACAACGGCATGCCGACAACAAAATGCCGTCGTGTCGGCCTGACGGCCCCTGGGGCGTCGCAATTAAAGTCCCGGTTGCACGAGGTGATAGGTGCACCGAATTGATGAGCAGGCCTTTACATTGATTAGCTTAAGATATGTACATATTAGTTCTTTATGTGGTCACCCCTTTCCCTTTTGTAGAACTCAGAAAAAACCGCTCAGTACGCGACACCAGAAAAGCTTACAGAAGTGAATTTGAATATTGTTGACATTTGAAGCATTTTCATAACTGTCGTAATTCTAAATTTTGGCTTTAAGTCGATAAAAGATGAAATAAAAAAAGCTCTGTTCAGCTATAGTTCACAATTTCCAATAATTAAAACAAAATTTAATGGGTTGGGTAAGACGACAGCAATTTACCAAGACCTCGAATAGCTAATTTGGTCCTAAAACTCATCTGTTTAAATTCTTAAACGCTGTCATTCAGTAAAGCACGTTTAATTGCAAAGGCAAGGCTGCACGTTTTAAGGGGCATTACATCGCATAACGAGGGCGGATGCGCGGGCGCACGCCTAACAAGTAACAACAGGGCACGCCGGCGACTTTGATACCCGCTGCGCGACAGGATCGCTTGCGTGCGCGCGACCCCGATGCGGTGCAAGATTGAGGCGATTCAGCATAGCCTTTATACCAAAAATTGTTAAAGATTTAGAAAGAAAAAATAATTAAGGTTTCTAGAGCTTTTTACGTCATTTTGCACTCATAGGTACTTTTTTGACAGATACTATTCGATATTTTCCAAAACAACACGATTAATACGATTATAACGATATTAATACGATTTTTCTTACATTGATGACTTTAAGTTATTATGAGCTTTATTATAGTTTCTCGATTATGTTTGTCACGCAAATTGTTTTGGACAGGGATTCTGCATTCCAACAATATCCTATACTTAAGTTGGAGGATACGATGCGATTGATGCATCAGACGAAAGTTCTAACCATAAAACCGGCAAAAAAATCCGTTAAATCAGCGACGGCGTAATTAAATTAGAATTCTTTAAATAAAACGAATTTTCTCCTAACATGCAAACTCAAGCCCGTCCAGTTCCTGGATTAGCGCATGCCTTCGCCATCGCTCACCATTTGCATCACACTTCAATGGAGGATTTTGACGGACATCACTACACGGCTCGCTCAGACGTTTCTACACGCATAGATTGACAATGTCTTGCCGCTTAATGAAGCTACCGTTCAGTATTTCTCAGAGGAATATATGAAATAAGTGGTACTTTTATTAAAGTTTCTTACCTGGTAAGATTGGATTTATATTGAAAAGTCTGCCATTAATATAAGGGTTTTTTACAAAGAGCAACTACGTTTCATTTATATTCCCCCTGTGCGCACTAATTATACTAATTGATCTATTCCTTAGTTTATATTCGTAACGCGTATTCTAGTTATACAAGATAGGATTCCTTTTCAATACTTACTGCTGGTTGGTCTGGTACTAAAGTCACATTAAGTTTTAATTCAATATATCTATATGAAAACTGAATTCAGGGAATAATGATTGATCAAGCAGTTTCCAATAATTTTCAACAAATTCTGGCAGATGGAAATAAAAATGATGCAGAATGAATCAAACGATGGTTTTGTATTTTGGGCCACGTTCGTATAACTGTTGTAGCAAACAAACCAAATATAAAATAGCCCTCAACGGCAACTCAAGCTTTGCCGAGGAGCTTCTTTAGCTTCGATTGGAAAAAATCAAATCACTCTCGAGATGTCGATTTATTTGCAAGTACTTATTAAGAATATACTTACATTGTTATTGAAAAACTAACTAGCTTATGTGAATCTTTCACTCAAAATTATGTTTATGTGAGATTTCAAATGCGGTGATGAAGACAGCGAGCAAGATCTGGTAGTTTTGGCAGTCAGTTTGTTAATTTCTTCATTTTTAGTATGTAAATTAAACGGTAAGTAAAGGATAAGTAGTTAACTCTTTAAAACCACTGACAATTATTTACTCCTACTCAAAACACGATTTCATATTAATAAAAGGATACACGTAAACAGTAAAAAATGTCGTCTTCTCATTTTATATGAGATAAATCTCTTTTTTTTACTTTCCGCGTTTTGCTTTATTTGCGACATTAAGTAGTTACGATAGTTACTAACAACTAATTTAATTAGAGCCTCGGCAGTAACTAACCAAACAATCAAATTATATTAGTTATTTACAAAATTAAACCTATTGGTGTACCAGGATCAAGTGCTGAATATTGCAATAGATTACTAGAATGAGATTTTTTAAAGTGGCAAAAGAGTCGAAACTGCATAAGTATATTAAATTCAAAAGCACACTCATTTAGATAAAAGATGCCTTGTAAAAACTGGATTGATATATATTAATAAGTATATCATTAATCACACGTGTTATTGGCTAGATCGTTTCGAAAGGCACGCCACAATATTTATGCAAAATAAAGCACTGCTTATTCTGTTTAATATCTTGACGTCGGCTATTGGAACACCGGGTAATAGTGGGCAAATGCATGCAAGTAGTCCAGGCGTAATCCGGGACACCGCGGGGCGCCCGTCCAATAGGACGCGATATAGAAACGAATCCTAATCGAATCGGAAAATATTTACATACTTAAATAGAAATAATACAATTATATTTATACAATAATTAGTATGGTAACAAGATTGCTGTTAAGTAAATATTTATATGCAGACGATTATAGATATTATTATCATACGCAACGACCAAGACTAACTTCCTCACTAACATTTTGCAACTTGCTTATGTTTGCCGTTACAAACTATTTGACAAAAAATTAATAAAATCTTCAAGTATCAAAATAATATTTCCTCAAAAGCTCAAAGTAACACGGCAAGAAAATTCAAATCATTCACAAAATGATACCAGTAGCGCCATCTCTTGGCGAATCATATGAGTTAATTATGACAGCTGTCTCGACTTCTATTTACAGAAAGTTTGACTAAAAATATACCTTTTTAGGCCACAAAACAATCACTACGTTGTAGTTTATGTTGTAATATATTGATGTATGGGAACTGTAAACTAGCACATAACTATAAAATACTCACGAAACATAACCTTGCAACAACTGACATCTGTCAAAACTTTCATCACAAATGTTCACAAAAACACTGTAAATAAACATTAAACACGGTTTTACGGCCTCGACGAACGAGAAATTGTTAAGTACTGACAGAAAAATTGCATCTGGACAAGTTTTCAGCAATATTCCATGGTATTCGGGTGTTGAGAAAATCATAACCTCTAAGCCCATAACAAGTAGAGATTTTCGTGTTTATCAGGCAGATTATGCAATTATTTTACCTTTAACCATAAATTTTATAGTAGATAATAGTGCTGTGTAAAGTTTTACTAGCATTATTTCTAGTTTTAACTAAGTTTTAGAAGATTTCAGAATATTAGTCTTTGACATCTCAGTTTACACTTGCACCAATAATTCATCACCATTACAAATTAGATTTTTGGATTTTTATAATGAATTTATGTGGTTTTGAATATTCAAGTTAACACTGTTATAACAATGCTGTAGTATTTCATTAAAGTGGAAGCTAAATGAGTTGCAAGTCTCCAAGTTTTCAAAGAAATTGGACAACGTTTTAAAGATTCATATAATTATGGTGTTAAATGTAATAAAACAGAATTTCTTTGGCATCATGAAAATTTACACCATGAGCTACAACTGTTTAGATTCGTAATCTTTGAAGATTACAAATTGGATCAATGAAACATTTTAGTCTATAAAAATTTAGGTTGCAGTTAAGCGACTCCACACATAAACAAAACTTAAAACACAATATTTCTCATCAGCTGGGCAGGACAGAGGCACAGATATAGCTTGGTCCACTCATGTTTGCTTTGAACTTATACATTGTAATGCACTCTGACACACATGCTGCTTGCAAGCAGCCAGTGCTCCCTGACGACCCATATGGAATATTGCCAAAACCGGTCTCACACACCCACCTTCTTCATTATCCCAGTCTTCCGTTTGGAGAATGTCGTGTACCGTCGCAGTTTGTTGTCAATGTATTCCATTTTGATCTTCACACGACCCTTGGTCTTTTTGCCATTGGAAGGTGGCGATTTCTTGGGTTGGAGAGATGCATAGCCATCGTCTGCTATATCGGGCATGGGGCAGTGTTCCAGGCCGACGTTCTGCTGGGGCCGCTCGTCGTAGCACTGCTCCGAGGGTCGCTTGACGCCGGCGCGCGGCATGGGGCACTGCTGCATGCCGGGCCGGAGCCCGCCGCCGAGCGCGCTGGGCGGCCGACCAGCGCCGTACATGTCCGGCATCTCGCCGAGGAGTCCCATACCATACGGCGACCCGAAGCGGGGCTCCCGCGCTCCGCCGGGCGCGTCCATTATAACCTCGCAGTACGCCACAGTAACCGGTGCGCGGACGCGCTATACACACCTCACCGTCCGAACGACGAACGGAGACTAAGTTCGAACCGAAAACGCGAAAGAGCCGAGGGCGGGACTGACGAGTCGGCCGCTCGGACCGCGACTGACTTCGCTCAACTGCGTCCCGCGCACCTCGACCTCTATCTGTCTCTGTCTCTCGCGATGCGTGCAATATCTTTCGAAGGGGACGGAAACGCAAAGCGCGGCCGTAACCCGACACATCCGTAGGAAAAGCGAACGTTCGCCGGGAACCCGCGAACGTTTCAGTGCCCGAAATCCGTATTAAAATAGAGCTTTTATTTTGAGTTTATTTCGTAAATAGAAATAATAGAGTCGGAAGTGGAGCGGCTCGGGCGCAGCGGCGGGGCGGTGGGCAGTGCCAGAGCCATATTTAGACGCGAGCCGTGCCAAATATGGCAATCGACGGTCAAATGGGGGCCACTGAAATCCCTCCTACTCGCACCTGGCGATTTTCACGTCTAATAATTAAAAACTTTGTCACGTCACTTAGGTATTGACTGATACATACCTACCTACCCATGCCTCATTACATTTACTTAATATGTATGTGTCGTACTCGAAGGTAGCTCTGTAGCTGGATCTATTTGACATTATACAGCTATATACACTTTTTCTAAGCAATTTACTCAGTCGTATGTGTTTTCTTTAACGTAATCTACCTATTTCTATGAATTCAAAAGAAAACTAGGCATTACCAACGTTCCAACCTTGAGAGCTATAGAAATAAATTCTTTTGCTCTAGTCCAGCATTATAAAAGTTACTAATGCTATCAGCTATGAGTTAAAATATAATTATTTAGTGCTCACCTGAGTACCTAGGTACCTACCTAGTATTTAAAGCGCTAAAATATCATTCATTATGTCACGCACCAATTGTATTAAGTTTAAAACAAAACTTTAACATTCCAAGATCCTAGCTAGAAATAAGTAGTAAATTAAGAGTGCATATTATATATTATCTACTTACAGGTAGGTAGGAACCTAATAGTATTGACGGGACTATATCTAATAATATTCTAAGCTTCATCATCTGCCTAGCCTTTTCCCAGCTGTGTTGGCCTCTGCTTCCAGTCTAACCGAATACAGCTGAATACCAGTATTTTACATGGAACGACTGCCTATCTGACCTCCACAACCCAGTTACTGGGTAATACGATACCCCTTGTTAACACTGGTTTTCAGGCTTCCGGGCTTCTGACTACCCGCAACGACTGTCAAAGATCGACAAATGACAACCGTGGCCGATAGTTTAACATGTTTTCCGAGTCACGGAGGGATAAAAAATATAGTATAGGACCTATAATTAAGTAGATACGTATAAAACATCATGATCTATATATAGGTATGATTGGTATGTTAGTACATCAAACGTGATGAATGATCGATATTAATATAAATATTCAATGTAATCAATGTTGCGACATAGTCTCATGATGAATAGGTAATTAATATAGGTAGTGCAATCCACGAAGACGCGCCCCACTCTTCTTTCGAATCGTTAGTGGTTATCGCTAGTTAATTCCAATAGTGTTTTAGTTTTTTCTATACACACTAATTAATTACCCACTAAAATTAGTGTGTATAAACAAAACTAAAATACTAGCAGAATGTTGCACAATTGTTTTGTAAGCAAAAAGTGTGGGGAGCGTCTTAGTGGGTTGCACTACCTATATCTAGGTAGCTAGGTACATATACCTATATAAGTATTTAGGTACTTGGCCCTTACAGAGCAGGTAGGTACCTAACTGTGTAACACTATCAGCAATTGTTTTAATTTTTAACAGACTTCAAAAAAGGAGGAGGTTCTCAATTCGACGGTATGTTTTTTTTTTTGTGTGTTTGTTACGCGATCACTCCGCCAATTGTGGACCAATTTTCAAAATTCTTTTTATCAGTTCAACAACATTCATTGCGTTATTTACGTCGTTGAGCAGACAATTTTTTCAAACATATGAAGCTAAGGATTCCTTCAAAATGAGTCATATTGAGATTGATAATGTGTTACGCAGTACTTATTAGTGTGTAGGGCTTAAAGTGCGGGCCGGTGGATGTCACATGATTGTCTTCAAATTTTGTTTCTACGACACGCCGGTTTCCGCACGATGTTTTCCTTCACCGTTTTGAGAGCTGTGGTGATGAAATAAATTGCTTAGACAAAGTAAAATCTCTTTCAGACTGGGTTCGAACCCGTTGCCACTAGGTAACCCTTCTCTCATTTTAGTCAGATTAATGCACGGTTCCAATAAACAAAAACGAATCGTTTTGCTTACCAGTTGTAGCAGTTTTTATGGTCAAACTGGGCATATACATAGATTCTTAAGCTACTTTTACCTGTGACTAGCGCGAGCGGCCTGTCCCGGCTTCGCACGGGTGGACATTTATTTTTTAAACATTTTATTTTTTCTTGCAATTAAAAAACCTATATTAATCAGTGATAATGTAGCATTCAAATGGTGAAAGAATTTTTAAAATCGGTCCAGTACTTTTTGAGCCAATTCGTTACAAACATACATACAAACCTTTCCTCTTTATAATATTAGTATAGATAGCTACTTTCATATGGGAGGGTCTACTATGGAAAGCTATGAGATATAGGTATGCATCATTATTGGTAAAGATACAAGAGTCTTAATTTTAACCAACAACGGTCCGTTATTTATAGGAATCGGCCATTAATATTGATTACTTGATAGAAATTCATAATCAGCCTATGATGTTCCCACTGCTAGGACACAGAGGGAGTGGGCCGTAATCCACCACGCGGGCTCAGTCTGTGTTGGTGGACGTCACATGTCTTTAAATTTTTGGTTCTATGACATGCCGGTTTCCCCACGATGTTTTCCTTCACCGTTTTGAGAGCAGTGGTGATAAAACAATGTACACAAAGTAAAGAGCCTGTCAGGGTTCGAACCTAGGACCTACAACTCGTAAGTCACGGTCATCACCACTGGGCCACCACTGCTTTTGAATAAACTTACTACCTACTTATCTATTAGACAAAATATAATAAGCCTATAATGTTTTATTTATTTATTTATTTATTAAAACTTTATGCACAAGTAAAAACTGTACAAAGGCGGACTTAATGCCTTGGGCATTTTCTACCAGTCTACCTTAGGGTGATGCAGAGACAATACACAGTAGGTGCAATAACAGAAAACAAATTAGAAGAGAAAAAAATAATTATAACTAAAAAAATATAGGAATAAATACATAAATACATACATACAACAAAATATTAAAAAAAACGTTATGAGAGATAAACAAGAAAATCTACAACAACTTAAATCTGAGACGAATCCCCACAAAAAAAAAAACGAATGACAGACGAATGTTCCCACAGCTGGGACATGGCCTGTTTCCCAGCTGTGGGAACATTAGGCTGATTATCCTCTCTCTACTTACATAAATAAGAGGGAGTGGGCCGTAGTCTATTAAACAAAAACAGTCGAAATTCCACAAAAATTAATCAAAATCCTCACAACTGTGAAACTTCGCTGCGTATCCCGAAGTTTTATCGTTTACCCAACTTGGGTTTATTTAGATACCTACCAAACTTTCAACACCATAAAATATGCGTTTTTAACCCAGGGGCCTCAAGATTTATGACAAAAATTAAAATTAGACGCATTTTATGGTGTTGTTAGCAGAAATTTGTAAATTTTCTCGACAATCGCCAGCTGGCCGCCCACTTTCCGCGATATTGCCGTGTTTCGCCTTTTTAAGTGTATTTTATTGTGCTTAGTCAGAGTTCAGTAAACCTTACTACATTGAATTGTTTTTGAAATTATCTTTTAGTATCGTGTTTAGAATAAAATGATTTCCTAATTATTAAGAAATTATGATCAAAAAGAAAGTTTCACAAAATTTTAAAATGTCAATTTAGTCGATTTTTGAAAGTGTTGAATACAAAAATATCTATGTTGTATTCAATTGTATCAATCAAAGAATTTTATTTGTGTCTAATTGTTTTTTTTTTTATCATGCACACTTGTTTTTCTAACTTACTGCAGACATTAGCAGAATGGTCGACATTGACTTTGCTTGTCATTTAAAAAAGTAGAATAGTATGGAATATGAATATGTTAAGTCCTATACATGGATCTAAATTATAATTATAACGCTACATCTATGTCGGAAGTAAAACCTTTACCGCAGTACCTAATCTGCATTTACGCTTAGGACAATGACAATATAAAATCAATAATAATAGCCTCCCAGACCGATTTCAGTCACGGTGGCTAATCTCAACGGAGATTAGCCAGGTACGCAGGAGATATTATAGTGCACAAGTGTGCGCGCAGACACAGGTGCACTCCCTCTTCCCTCAGTCTCATAGCCCGATGGGACGGCAATCCGACACGACCGGAGAGTGATCAGGCGCAGGACCAACGGTTTAACGTGCTTTCCGAGGCACAGGGGTATCGCACCGCCAACTTCCAAACTCCGGACAGTTAGGTACTAAGAAATTCCAAATGGAAAAACTCAATAACACTTTGCCCAACCCGGGAATCGAACCCAGGACCCCACGCTTAGCAGTCGCGCTTGCGACCACGCCACGAGACCAACGGGGCAGTATAATATCAATATGACCCCTATGAACGATCCAACCTACCTACGTAGCTACATACGTGATCAGCATCCAGCTAATCACAAGGATAATAAGACCTAATCTAAATGAGTTTCCAGAATATAGCGTAAGTAATCTAATTAAAGGTTTAATTTTGTTAATTGGGGCTACAACATAATCAATATTGGTTCACCGATTACCTGAGGAAACTGTGAGTACTTTATCAATTAATTTTACAGGAAATATTCATCCTGCGTCAGTACTGATTAGGTACCTACCTATTTTAATGAGACTTCTTACCGACTTCAAAAAAAGGAGGTTATCAATTCGACACGTATGTATGTAATATTATTAGAACACATGACAATCTATTAGGGCTTCCAAACAAATAAACAAAATTTTATAGATGTACCTGTGTGTCTGTTTGTCCACGCATTTCTCCTCAACTATTAATAGTTGCGGAGAAATGCGTGAAATCGTATTGTGACCATTTTTTTTTTATTGGCTTACGTTTACTTCAACTTAGGGAACAGTGCAAGTTTCATCAAAATCGGCTCAGGAGTTTTCAAGATATGGACTAATACTTTTAAGTGTGACGGCCTGGTTTATTGATATGAGCTACTGGTGTGATGTCAAAGGGAAAACATCTCAAAACTTCAAATTCTAGTGCAATATTTCCAAAAAAATTATTACCTATTTATTACAAACAAATATTCAAGTTTTTGCTTAAAACTAAAAGTTATGAAATAAAAAAGTAATTTAAAAAAATAAATCGACTTTAAAAAGAAATTAACTTAAAATTATGAAATAATTTTAATTTCGGAAGTCGGTGGCAAAAAACTAAAATACAGATCCCGCAATATTGCCATGTATCGCCTTTATTGTGCTTAGTTAGAGTTCAGTAAACCTTACTACGTTGGAAAACTTTGAAATTATCTTTTAGTGTCATGTTTAAAACAAAATAATTTCTTAATTTTTTAGAAAATATTGTCAAAAAGAAAGTTTCACAGAACTTTAAAATGTCAATTTAGTCGATTTTTGAAAGTGTTAATTAGGTACCTATATGTGAGTACAATAATACCTACATATTAGACTGGCTGTCAAAGAACGAGAGTTCATATCCTTGGGACCCACATCTTCCAATCTCTGATGGTCTGATGGTTGAGAATCGTGACTGAGTCCAAGTCCAGGGTCGGGCAACCGTACAATTGGAATTTTTGACTGAGCCCTATAAACGAATTTAGGATCTATATTTCACACCACAAAACGTAATCTGTGTTATATGTTATGGGTTTGGTTTCCTCACTTAGTCCAAGTGGACCATTGTGCGTGGGCCATGGCGGCCGTCGGTGATTATTCCAACCGGCCCACCTCCCTCCAGAAGTTAATTAGGTCTCCTGGACTGTTGAGAAGATCTGTATAAGATCTGGGTGTCCCGCGGGTTTCTGACCTAATCTGGGTGACGCCTGTGCACTCAAGGAGCACATATGCGCAACGGTTTCATCTGCTTCCACAAAACGTAAGTTGAATTAATTAATTAATTATAAAACTGCTAATTATTGAATGGGCAACACTGACAGCAGCTGGGGACTTACCGCTTATAGTCTGCCCTGTCACTTATGCATGGGAATAACACAACATAATATTATTCTAGCGTTATTTCCATGATAAAATAAACACTAGGATACGTGACCGATGACACTTAGACAAATATATTCGTAAACATTTATGACGATAGTAAATGACATGAATAGTAAACTCGTCTATGACACCATTGTCCGATGACCGGATATCCGATAGTGTCAAATCCCGTTGGAACGGGGCCTGCCGCCTAGTTTTCCATAAGCAGTTTTGATGGAGGGAATATTTATTTTTTGTTCTAGCTTTATATTCTTTATTTAGAAATGTTTAAAGTTACGTTGAATAAAAAATATATTTTTATGTGATTTTTCTTGAAGTCGATCGAAAAAGACGAAATATTCTCTACTCGTTTTACACTTCTTCAGTTGACGCCGCAAACGCATCGCTCATACCTACAGGGTGCAGTTATGTGTGGGTATCCAAACCGCACGGAAAGCCCGTAGATACGCGACCTTTAATTATTATTTAAATAAATATGTAATGATTTGTGGATACTATTAATAGCAATATTCCTATAACTCAGTAGCTATTAAGGAAAATAATTTCGATGGAGTAGTGCTCGTAGCAACTGATAAGTCTCAGTGAGACGTTGCATAGCGATTATGACGCGATTGACTGCAAATTATTTTAAGTTTGCATGTATTACCTACCACATGCAATTAGTGTTGCCATATGTAATTTTAGATTTGAAGGTACAAACCGCAGATGTTCAGAGGCCAGCACATCAAGCTACCCCAAACTGTCATAATTTCAATAAAGTTCCAAGTAAGTTAAGTTTCTATCAAAGAAATTTGACAGATTGGCAGTGGCGGACTAACAGGGGGGCGGAAGGGGCGACACGCCCAGGGCCTCCGGTCTTGGGGGGCCCCCAAATGCCTCCGCGTTCCCCTGATGAAATCTTAAACAAGACTTTAATGTGCTTAGTTCTTACATAATTTCACCAAGATCAAAACACTACAGCCATCCAGACTTTTTACGCGATACTAATTGAGAGAGGAGTTGTTCGAAACTTAAACTAATTAAAAATTATCTTCGATCTACAATGGGTCAAGAGCGACTGGTTAATCTAGCCGTACTTTCAATAGAAAGAAAAATTTCCAAAGAAATCGATTTCACAAAAGTTATTGAGGAGTTCAGTAAATTGAAGGCACGAAAACACATAGGTATAACACGCTACAAAAAATAAAAAAAAACTAAGTATCTTTGATTTTGTTTTTGTCGATTGGCCATATCCGTTCCATATTGTAGGTACGTATGTTTATTTAGCCGAAATAATTTAATTCGAATTTAAATTTCACTTGCCAGATTTTAACGAAATAAACATAAAAAAGTAATTTTTTTAAAAGCTGGGGGCCTCATTCAGCTTTGTCGCCCCGGGCCTCTGGCGGGCTTAGTCCACCACTGCAGATTGGGGTATCTTGATGTGCTGGCCTCTGTACCTGCATATTTTTCTGGAATTAAAATAATAAAAGAATTAATCTAATAATGCTTACCTTTTGGTAGGTAACGAATGAGGTGATGTACAGTCTCCAAAAGAGATAAGTAAGCAGGATCGTGGGATATAGTTGAAGTTTAGTAAGAAACCTATGGATGTTTTCGATTGAAATTTAATTTGATAAATTAACTGTTTGTTTTCTATTAATTAAATAAAATTTTATTCGAAAACATCCGTCGGTTTCTTAGCGATGTCACTATTGTCACCCTGTCTAAAAAGCAGATGATTGGTCCGGCGGCGAGATGGGTACACGAACAGATATAGATACACCTAGATAACGCAAGAGCAACTACTTCGCGTGACCAGCTTACGTACAGAAATCGTAAGCCACCACTTTCGCGCTCAATCCTGAGTATTGCTGGCTGGGTGAGCGTGAACGCTGATGCTAGGTCCCGGGGTACAGAATAAATGGTATAAAAGCCCGGGGCTGGGGCGACGTCTTTGAATCGATTTGTTTTTCCCATCACTAAATAAGTAGTGCTTGTGACGTCATAGTAGCTAGACAAAAAATGGCACGTTTGGTCTCATACAGATCGTGATACTTGCGTTATCTAGGTCTATCTATATCTGTGGGTAGACGAAATTATCACTATCGCGGGTAAAGCCTGCGGGGTAATTGCGTAACACACTATCAGTAGCAATGGGTTTAATTTTGACAGTTCAGCGACATTCATTGCGTTATTTACGTTGTTGACCAGACACATTTTTCGAACATATGAAGCAATGAATTAGCAATATCTTTCAAAATTATTCAGATTGAGATCGATAGTTTGTTTTTGTTACGCAATTAGGGTGCTGCTGGATGAGGCTGGCACAGGAGCGTGGGGATTGGCACAGGAAAAGAGTGGCTTCTGCTCAACCGTGGTCCGTCTGTAGATGATGATGATGATAAAGCTCGTATGAGAGGATAGCCCATTACGACTCTGGTTGAACCTTGTTAAACCTGAATGATTACCTAAAAAAAAAAAAACTTTAACAGTTGATCATTCAGAATTCGCGCAACAGACGTTATATCTATTCAAACTTAAGTCTCAAATTAATATTATTTCAAGTTAAACAAATATTAACTTTATTAAAGGTAATAAAATAAATGGTAATTGATTTCAGAGTAACTAGCACTATTAAAAAAAGTTATAAAAATGTCTGAAGTTGTAGCGTAAACTGAACTTTATTGTGTGGGATTTTAAGTTATTTTTCCATAAACTCATATTTGTTTACATGTTTGGAAAATAAATCGCGAATGCAGATTAATAATACATATAATGAGGAGTTCCTAAATTTACTCAGTATTTCCTTCCGTAGTTCCCGATACCGATACTATGACGCAATATAGGTAACTTGCGCAATTGTATCAGCCTGTAGCTAAGGAAACTATATGCAACAATTAATTAATTTGCGATATACTTATTCAACAATTTTTGAACTTTTATTTAATTAAGTGTTCTACTTTTCAAAGGCTAATATACCTATGCAGACATGCGGAAAATGTTTTAATAAGCTTTTTCGTTAGTTAAATGTTAAGTAGTTACCGTTATCAGTAGATAACGGTAACTACTTAACATTTAAAGAAAGATTTTTTAGAAAGGAAGTATCCTTTCTTGCTTCCTTGAAAATGAGTAGATACCTAGGAAGTGACTTTCGTCAATCATCATTTTTAAGGATATTGCTAATCCATTGCTTCATATTATGATCGAAAAAATGGTCTGCTTATCAACGTAAATAACGCAATGACTGTTGAACTGTCAAAATGAAATCCATTCCTACTTTTAGTGTGTTACGCAATTACCCCCCGCTTTCTTAAAGTGATAAATGAGTAAGGTTTTTGAATCAAGGTAATGCTTTAAGAAACAATTAAACGCAATTAACACACCAAAGTTGCAAAAAATTGTGAATATAATATTTTTATAATAACGCTAGCTATGCCCCGCGGTTTCATGCGCATTAATTTGAGGTAAAAGCCTATTAAAATACATATATTCCGGTGTTTTAAAACTATGATTTATCTCCTAAGATATTCATTGAAATCAAATGGTGTCAAAAGCCATTTTGTTCAAAATTAAATACTTGTGATGAATAACGTACTTATATTATTTGAATAAGGATTAAATATCATGTTTTTAAAAACACCTTCGCAAGTAATGCATTAATTTAGAACAAATTTGAACGTTCAACCAAACAAATAAACTCTTCCGCTTTATAATATTAGTATAGAAATCTTTCCTCTTTATAATATTAGTGCACATAATTATCATTACGCCTATGCACGAAAGCTTAGGGAGAGGTGTCTAATAGTAGAAGGTGAAGGGCGGGCGTTTTGGGGGACTGTCTTTCATTCCATTCATTTTGGTGTTCGAAAAGTGCTGATTCTCAGCCTAATTTGAATAAATAACTTTTGATTTGACTTTGATAGTACACCCACTTTTTGCCAGTTATGATTTAAAGTCCCACATCCCATCTATACTTCTATACTAATATTATAAAGAGGAAAGTTTGTAACGTATTGGCTCAAAAAGTACTGGACCGATTTTAAAAATTCTTTCACCATTTGAATGCTACATCACTGATTATTATAGGCTATTTTTTTCTTTTTTTTTCCACCCGTGCGAAGCTGGGACGGACCGCTAGTGTTTTATAATAGGCGCATTATTCAGAAATCTTGAACACTCAGAACTAAACAGTGAAACATCACTTAGATCATAATCTACAGTAGGTGTTCAAAAAACATCAACGAAAACGAGAAGTAACAATCGAAACAGAACTTTTCGCTCAACTTATAGGCTTAAAAAATAACCCTGCAAACCTGCGATCAGCTGTTTCCTTCATCATATATTGGCCGTCAACTTTCTAAACAAACGACGACCGAGGGCCCCAGGACGGGGCAGCCGCATTCCTTGCCAAAACTGGCGACCATTCGCGCCAGGGATGGATATGTTGACGCAATGCCATTCAATATGCCACATATGTTAGGCACTGCATGATTTTGAGCAGGAAAACAGGATAGTAATAGATTTATTTGTTTAGCTATTTCTAAATTAAATGGCCCCGATTCTGTTGTTTAAAAACTAAACTAAATTTAAGTTCAGTGCATCTTTTTCTTTCTATTTCATTATGAAAAGGACAGAAGATAAATATTAGTTTAGTCCTGTCAAATTAGTCAGCGCCAGACGTAAATTGACGTATTTTACTAGCGAATTTTTTAATCACGTCTAAACTTGTCTATGGATTATCTAATTTGACAGAACTAAAGCTAAACTAATATTTCTGTCCTTTTCATAATGAAATAGAAAGAAAATGCACTGAACTTAAATTTAGTTTAGTTTGTGAACAACAGAATCGGGGCCATTAAGTGTCATTTGTATGGGTAATTGGATAGGTACACAATTACCCATACGAATGACACTTAGGAAAGAGTTTTCTATCTATGATAAGTAAGGAATTTTGTGACGTGGTGGTGTTTTGTTTTTTTTTACTTTATTCCTTACTAGCTGCGCCCCGCGGTTTCACCCGCGTAAGTTTTGATCCCGTGGGAATATCGGGATAAAAAGTATTCTATGTGTTATTCTGATGTATAAACTATATTACTGTAAAGTTTCATCCAAATCCGTTCAGTAGTTTTGCGTGAAAGAGTAACAAACATCCATACATCCATCCTCACAAACTTTCGCATTTATAATATTAGTAGGATTATAGTAGGCTTTTTGTACAAATCTTTAAAACTGAAGACCAATCCTCGTACTTAAAGACGTTCAAAATCTAGTCGCAATCTTATCTCAGCGACAATCAGTGTCAAAAACTTGTCAAAATTGTAGGGAAATTAGAGGTATTTTTTATACAGATTGGTACAGATTGAGACTGAAAAAAATTGAGAGACAAAAATGATTGAGACTGAAATATTGAAACCCTTCTCAATAAACTTTTATTCAATGATAATAACAATGATTTGATCGTTTAATATGTTATGCCTGGACAATATTCCGGGGGACGTTTTCACGTCCCACAATGTACATAAATTTTGAAAATCACCCTAATATCAGACTGTGAACCTTCTTAAAATAACAAGAATAGGTCCTCAGATTTTGTTTCCGTATCCACGTTATTTTTGGGTGGCAACTGAAAATCAGCACTGTGCTGTGGGTCCCCCTAGCACAGCATCATGCTGAGTGCCTTCTTGTTGTCAGAGTCACGAGTTCAAGACGTGTACCTGCCGACTATTTGTTCTGTGCTCATGATTATATTAACTATGTTTTTAAGGTTCCGTACCTCGAAAAAAAAACGGAACCCTTATCGGTCAAGTGCCTTTTTCTCAGAAACGCGTGGAATTATCAAGTTGAAAGTAATATCAAATAGTCAAGGCTGCAAACCCTTGAAGCGAGAAAAAATCAAACGTCTAAGTCAACGCAATCAAAAGATACTGCCGTTTATGTTCCGGAATCAAAACTTATAGGGTAATACTAGGGTAGGGGGATACTTCACGTTCACGTTCATCATGAAATTTCGCAAAAAGTAATGTCATGTAGCACAACTAAACGAAAAAATCCGAAAACCGTAATTTTTTAGATACATTACAAAAAAAACACGTGATAAACTATTTACATACCTACAAAATTTTACGGTACGAAAAGTCGGTCAAGTGCGAGTCCGACTCGCACTTGACCGGTTTTTTTTTTAAAGCATTGGTGATGAAATTATTTACACAAAGTAAATCACCTGGCTGGGTTCGAACCTAGGACCTACAACTCGTAAGTGCCCATACTGTTTACATATAGGTACTTACCTACATACGTATGTATGGGCACTTTTGAACCAACGAGCGATAACATTCAAAGCTATACGAGTCTAGGTACGAGATGAAACATAAATCGACACTTACTTTTTAACCAGGAAACCGCAGTTAAAAAAATAATGAAGGTTTACAAAATAAATTCTTGTCAGAAGTGGGATTCGAACCCACGCCCACAGAAGTGGACTGCGACCTGAACGCAGCGCCTTAGACCGCTCGGCCATCCTGACTTATGAAAGATCTGCCAAATCAGATTATAGTTCCATTGAATGACTGTGTTCCAAAAGTCTGGCAACCAGTTTTTCCAAGGGCTCAGTCGCTTTAAACTTTCACCCAGTAGCTGAAAAATACTGGTATTCAGCTACATCGGCGTGCCAGGAAGCTAAGCCCAACATATTTGGGAAAAGGCTAGGCAGATTTATTGATTTGGTTTTGTTAATTGAATTTAATTATATCGTCGACCGTAGGTTCAATTGAGGTAAGGGACATTGGGTATCTTGTCCCTTACCTCAATTGAACCTACGGTCGACGATATTATTTTTTTTTTTTATGGTCAACCACGAGAGCAAATGTCATTTGACAGCACGACAGCAGATTTCCAAAAAAGAGGCACCCGCCTCTTTTCCTAACAGTGCGTCATTCCATTCTTTCCTGTAGGTACCTACAACGCCGGGCAAAGGAATTAAGGGGACTACATGACCTAAAACGCGGTCACTGTCGGACTGCATAGAAAAGAAAGAACACAACGTTGGTAATTTATTGCAAAATATGAAGCAATTATCTATTTACAAAAAATCTATGGACTAAAAAATCAGAATGATTGTATGTATATTAGTATGGTTTTTATTATGAAAAGAAAGTTTTTAGAGGTATCTTCATGATTTTTTTTCTATCGTATCAAATTAGTTGTATTATGTTTTCAACACACTATCTAACTAGCATATACAGGGTGTCCCTGGAAGTATGGATCAAATCAAATAGGCGCGTGGACAAAGTCATTTCCAAACTTTTTGGTCCTGAGAATGTTGGTGAATTTTTTTAGGGTTCAAAAGTTATGTCCAACTTTTGTTATTTTCAATCACTTTGCATAGTGCTCAAAGAACAAAATCATTTAAAAAAACTACCAGGAAATGTCAATTTAAGTTTTTTAGACAGCCCTGATAGTTTTTTTTTTAATGATTTTTTCTTTGACGACTATGCGAAACGATTGAAAAAAATTGGTCACAACTTTTGAACCATAAAATAATTCTCAATCATGAATCATTCTCAGGACCAAAAAGTTTGGAAATGACCTTGCCCACGCCCCTATTCGATTTGATCCTTATTTCCAGGGACACAGTGTATAAGAAGAACATCATATATTTTTTGTTGATTTTGTTTATTGTAGTCGATCATATACTGTAGGGCATTATAAAACTTGCGTTTTTTTGCGTTTAGGTCCTGTAGTCCCCTTATCCAAAATTTTCCAAGCATGCTAGTCACCCTACACAAGGCAGCTGTCATAGATGTGTGTGTCAATGACCTGGGCTTGATTCACAGTAAGAATTATGGCGTTGTATATAATGTTAATCTTTGCGTCAATACATGCTAATACCTATTGCCATTGTTCTTATGTACTGCATATATGTATGCGGCCTTATGCAGCTAATCAATGAATTTATTATTAATATTAAAGTATATTGTATTGTGACTTTAATGTCTTGTTGAGATTAATATTAGAAGATAATTTATTTGGTAACGTTTTAATGGGAGTAACAAACTTTTACCTACGTAACTTATGTCGTAAATTAAGGGAATGTTAATGTCAGCGTTTAGTTGTTAATATTATATCTTAATGAGAACAGTGGTGGGCCAGTTATACTTAATGGCCGCGATTTACGAGTTGTAGGTTCGAACACAGACAGGTGTTTTAATAATAATAATAATCTAATAATAAAATTGGCAACACTGATACGTCAACAACGTACAGCTTTTTTCATATCTTATATTTCCTGTTTTTATTCATTTCCCGTCTTTAGAGTAATATTTTGGTATCATAAAAAACGTTTTGGAATAAGACATAATAAATCTACAAACAATAAACCGACAATACAATGAAGAAACCCTACAAACGTAAAAAAAATAAAATTGACGGCTGTCAAACTTGGCCGCCGAACAAAATTAATCTATGAAGATAATGAAAATATAATGTTGACGAGATCAGCTGCAGCTCGCCGTGCACTATTAACACCTCCGGACTCGTCGCTCAGCTCCGCCCCGCCGCCGCCGGAACCCAGCCCCATCGAGAGTGCTGTGACACCGGCCGTGGCAGTTGCGTCGAGCTCGAGCGACGAATATTTTTCCCCGCCGACGTCGCCAACACCTGTACGTCGGCAGGGGAGAGGCCGGCCACCGAGGAGCTTGGGACTTAGGGGCCAACCGGCCCCGAGCCGGGTCCCCGCTGCCGGTGGTTGTGTGCAGCGCATGAGATGGACTCAGTCTATGAACGAGAACGTCATGCGCGCATATTACGGGTCTACAGAGGGGGGAACTAACCTCACTGCGTACCGCAATAGGATGCTGTCTCTGTTCCAGGAACTGGAACCAACCGTCAACGTCTCGGCCCAACGACTGTCGGATCAGGTGCGAGTCATTCAACGCAATCACAGGTTGGACGATATCGCGCTTGATAGGCTGCGCTCAGAGGTACTGAGCAACCATATCGTCTCGACTCCGACACAAACCGCGGCACAAGCGTCAAATGTTGATGCCATTCCGTCGCGGTCCAATCGTGTTGAAGAAGAGGATGATGGGGTTGCCACAGTAAGTAGCCAGTACAACGTCCAACTGAGGAGCGCACTGTAGGATGCATTTCGCGAGTATAGATCCACTCCAACCGAACTTAGACCCCGATTACCACGGTTACCTATGCACAAGAAAAATAGGGCGCTGGTGTGTGCCTTGGACTCGCAGCTCAAGAATTTCTTCGAGAGCAGCGAGGATCTTGTTGATACGCACTCGATCCTGTATTGCGCAGCTGTTGCGGCATGTCGTTTAGCTAACGTCAAATTTCCAAGTTATGACGGAGCTTCTCGACCAAAACCAATCGTACCAGCTTGGCAGTGCAGGATCGAGGGTCGTATCGATAGGACCAGGGTACTCATTGGCAAACTATACTGCTTCAGGGAGGGCAATACACGACCACGAGTGATGCGCTTTGTGAGGCAGGCATTCTCGGGGACTGGAATCAGTCCTCGAGAATACATGTCCTGTGTCACAGAGCGCATCGACTTCCTGAAGCAGAAAGTTTGTGCATGGGCGAGCCGAATTCGGCGGTATAAGCGGCGGGTTGATCGATACACGCAGAATCGCATGTTCCAGAGCGATGAAAGGTGGGTGTATAGAGCTTGGGAGCGACCTGAACAAAATGTGACGGACGTATGCCGTCCGGATGATGCCGCCACGAGTGCATTCTGGCGCAGCATCTGGTCGGTATCCGTCTGTCACACTGAGGCTGGCTGGATACGGGATGTCGAGCGAGTGTGTGAGACTATACCAGAAATGGATGCAGTCCTAATTACGCCATCAGACGTTGCCAGAGCGGTCCGTCCGTTACCGAATTGGAAATCACCGGGACCGGACGGACTGCACAATTTCTGGTTGAAATGGCTAATTAGTTCACACACTTGCCTGGCATCTCAGTTCCAGTCATCCTTAGAGTCTGGGTCGCTACCGCAGTTTCTAACAACAGGCGTTACCCACCTGCTCCATAAGTCAGGTAGTCCCGCGGAACCCAAGAATTATAGACCAATCACGTGTTTGTCGACGGTTTATAAACTTCTTACATCCATTTTGAGAGCCAAAATTAATATGCACATTGACAATAACTTGATTATGAGTGCTTCTCAAAATGGATGTAGGAATGGGTCCCGCGGTACTAAGGAGCTACTCCTCATAGACATGGCCATTAGCCAACAGGTTCGTCGATCCCGCAAGGATCTGTCAACATGCTGGATAGATTACAAGAAGGCCTACGACTCGGTGCCACATACATGGCTCATGAGGGTGCTGGAGTTATACAAGGTAGATGCAACTCTACGCACCTTTCTTGAGTCCTGTATGGGGCAGTGGAAAACAGTCCTTCGTTATCCAGGATGTCGACAAATCCAGGGGAATGATGAGCCTGTATGGATTAAACGGGGAATATTTCAGGGCGACAGTTTGAGTCCACTTTGGTTTTGCTTAGCCTTGAATCCTCTAAGCACACTACTGGAGGATTCAGGTCTAGGCTATCGGTTGAGAAGAGGTGGTCAGGTCATATCTCACCTACTCTACATGGATGATTTGAAACTCTTTGCTCCCAACAAATTGCATCTGATGGAGCTACTGAAGGTAACTGAAACTTTCAGTAGCGCCATCAGGATGGAATTTGGTGTAGACAAATGTGCAGTCATGCATGTAAAGCGAGGGGAGATTATGGAATCCGAGGGAATTCAACTCTCGGATTCCATAAGCCTTCGATCCCTCTCCTCATCCGAAAGCTATAAGTATTTGGGTATGTCGCACAGTGTACCGCGTAGAACATGCTAGGTGGACAATATTATTTTATGATATTTAACGATGCTTTTATATATAAGTAGTCATATTGAGGCATTATTAATAGTTTTTGGTATGATTTTGTAATAAAAAACAAACAAAATATATCTAAACAGAAAATTTTATTTAAAATAATAAACAAACAACAAAATTGCATTAAATAAATAAATACCTACAATTCAAATTAACTTAACCTAAACCTAATCATCAGAATCATCATCAAAATCTTCTGGTGAATCGTCATCATTTTGCGGCAATGTGCGACAATATGATGACGTTTCGGGTCTTGATGCTACTATGGTCGGGCTTACAATTAAGTTTAATACCTCTGCACATATTTTTTCCGGCTTTTTTTGGGGAATCTCACGAAGGCTATTAATCAAAGGGTCAGATGTTATTATTAACATGGACAGCAAGTCTCTATTCGTGGCAACACGTGAGCACTTGCGGGTGTTGTACTCCCTAAATCTGCGGCAATCTTTGTTACGTGCTTCTTGAGCTTCTTCGGAAAGCTGCCCAATTGGAAGCAATGCCGCTTTGATGACCTCAGTACTGTGTACTAATATTTTATGTACAGTAGCAGGCATATAGTACCACGAATAGAGACTAAGGTAATGTCTTCTAGTTTGAAGACAAAATTTATTAAATTCAACTAAGTTTATTTCGAACCCAGAAGACAATGTCCTCAAAATAACATCAAATTGTTTGATAATAGTAACATCCAACCCTGTGATTTGAGCGCTCATCTCAGCATTCTTAAAAAAGCGACGGGCTGTGTTTCCATCATTGAAAGAACCAAATCCTGGCTTTGGTTTATCTACAATGAGTCCCATTTCGTTCTTGAATTTCAACTTGATTTCTTCGGAACGAACCTTGATATCAGCTTTATCTTCGTCGCTTCTAGCCTGCCATTTCTTAATATTCAACTTATAGCTGATATGTAAAAGGCATTCAAAGCAACGAATCCAAGCATGAAGTGTAGATAAACCAAAGCCAAAATGTTCCTGATTGCTGTTAAACTTCGCGGGGTCATCGTTCATCGTCTTGGGGGTGGCACCACAGATGAAACACTTTTGAGATGAACGAGTTTCCGTTAAGGCGTTACATACCTTTCCGTCTGTCATTGTCAGAAGAAGTTCGTGTTTCACAGAGATTTGAGAATCACCAAAGTTGATAAGTGTTGGAAGAAGAGCATTAATTTCTTCCAACAATCTATTTGTCTCCGCTAACGTGAAGTCGTTCGTTTCCTTAGCAAATATAAATTTGATTGGGCGACAATACATAGTTGATGAAGACCGAGGATTTTGCCAAATAATTTTGGACCCATCATATAACTTAAGGGGAACGAAAGAAAATACGAAAAGAAATTCGTCCGTATCTTCAGTGTTCTCAAATTTCTGTTTGTATGTGCTGTGCCCAGAACTTCCATCACATCCCCATTTACTAACAAGTGTAAACGTTGAACTTGTTGGGAGGACACTGCTGATAACTTGATTCTGTGCTAATACTAGACGTTCCGCTGTTTTATTTAATAAGGCTTGCAAATTTATTTCAGCACGAGTTTCTGTTATAGCAATGTGCTCCTCTGCAGGGTAACAGGCCTGTTTGGATTTTACTACACTAAAATATGACGGAAGGGCAATTCTCTGAACCGTGAGTTAGACAGGTTTTTCGTCAGATAACGTTAGTTAATGAGCACTTTTTATTTAGATGTATATGTATTATTACCCATGCATTTGTTATCTATTAAGGCCTATAGATTATACCGCAAAAAATATTATAAAAAAAATTATAAAAAATTAAAGTACGTCCAAAATCTAATTTACATGGCGCGTCCTAACGCGTTATGACTAAAACTGAACATTAAAAATATATAAATTTTTTACACATTCACTTAATTTAAACATTTGTAAAAGTACTTCAAATATTTACCTGTAATTTCATGTGTGAAATCTTTAATTACATAATCAAAAATTATAATTATAGAAGATTAAAAAATGTCCAAGGGTATAAGCATAATTTATCTGGCTCGTCCTTCCGTTAACTACCTACAATAAACCGTCAACGCAATGCTTGGCGCGGCTTCCCACCCGCCCGCTGTCAGACGCCGCCGTGCTTAGGTGAAGTGTGGACGTGTCCTCGTTGCCCGCATAGAAAATTATACACGATATCGGCGTCGAGATTGGGTTTTGTAAGGTATGTTATCTCATTTATATGGTCATATTTTCTTAAACAATATGTAGAATAATACGTAGAATATTTTGGCAAATAAATCATATAAAATCGAAGAAGTTTTATATTGTTGAAGTGTTTTTATTGTTCACGAACTGTATCAAATTTACGAGACAAATCAGTTTTAGTAAATAAATCTAATTCATCTGGTTCTAATTATTCTGGATTTCTCTGGCGAATTTGCGCCAGATGAATTAGATAGAATCCAGATAAATTAGATTTTAAGTAATGTTGGACGTTTTACCCAACTACGCCAAAAGGAGTACTGTTTTTCAAGTATATTTAGGTACTTATGTATGTATATTTCTTTGGCACGCTCTGTAGCTTTAATAGTTTAATGGATTTTCACTTGAGAGTGTCGTTATATTTGTCTTATTTGTTAGACTGGTACTGGTTATAACAACTTTAAAAAAAGTTTTATGCAGACGGGTTTTTTGTTTTTCTTCTTGTAAAATAATACATATTGTAAACAAATAATCCAATATCTTTTAAGGTACTAAAAATGGGTAAGATAAAGAAACAGACTAGAGAAGAAAGACTTTTAAAAAAACGGTTAGCAGAGAGACGAAGGTATGAACGTATTAAAAATGACGAACAGTTGTGGAAAGAAAAACAAGAGAAAGATAAACTTAGATATCTTAAACGTATAGAAGACAAGAAACAACTGAGTATCAGAGAAATGTCCCCAAGGCAACAGAGAGCACAGAGACAGAGATGGAGAAAGAATTTCAACGCTTATTATTCAAGAAAAAAAGAAGAAAAAAGAACTGCTCTTTTACTGGCAAATAATACTCCCCCTGAGAGTGAATACGATTTAGGTGATGAACATGTTCGACAAAATGATGTGGTTTTACCGTCGTCACCTTCAATTTTGTCCGATGAAAACCTTATCGTATGTACCTCACCTATTAATATTATAAAAAAAGTTACACCATGTTCTAGCTCGGCTCAACGACGTTTACGTTACAAAAAAGACAAAAACATATTTAAATTAAACGCTGAAATACGCAATCTGAGAAAAATTAATGAAAGATATAGAAAACAAATTGAGAGAAACTCTTTCAATGGTCGTTTGACTCCGAGAATGAGAAACATATGCAACAGTACAGAAAAAACAAAGACAATAGTTAGGAATCAGACTAAACACTCACGTGTAGTGACGAGAGGTATAGCAGCAGATATCAAAGAAGATATTGTAGGCTTTTTAGGGGAAGATAGGCATATTCGTCTCTGTGCAGGCAAGAAGGAATGCATTGTGAAGAATAAAGTAAAGAAACAAAAACGATACTTATCGGATACTGAATTTGCATGAAAAATATATAAAGGAAAAGAATGTTAAAATCAGTTATCCAGCTTTTTGTAGACTAAGGCCGTTCTGGATTCTGATTCCGGATATAAATTCCAGAGAGACCTGCCTATGTAAACTACATGTTAATGTAAATTTGATAATTCAAGCATTATGGCAACGAAAAATAACAACTGTGAACAGTTATCGTGATTTATTGGCTAAAACTTGCTGTGATCCCTACAACGTCACTTGTTTACATAGAAATTGCAATAACTGTAAGCGTAAGGTCGTGCCATACTTAGAATTCAGTAATGATCAAGAAATATGTTATTGGCAGTGGAAGACTAAAATCCAAAACGTAAGAGATACTCAAAGAAAAATGCGTGTTACTGAAAAAATTAAAATGCGGAATCTACCATTGGACGTCATTGCTGAATTACATTCACTCCTTGCAGATTTCTTCATACACTGCGGCAATATATCTGGGCAATATCGAGCTATCACATGTTTAAAAAATAGTCTTTCGGAAAACCGTTGTATTATACATATAGACTTCAGCGAGAATTATGCCGTAAAGTGCAATGAAGAGATACAGTCTTACCATTTTGGCGGAAGTCGCAAGCAAATCACTTTACACACTGCAGTTATTTATTACAGGGATGTTGATGGAGGTGATCTTAAACATCAATCATTTTGTACCATCAGTGAGTGTCCGAGGCATGATGTGTCGGCTGTCTGGGCCCATATCGTCCCTATTTTAGAGTACATATTAGAAGAAATCTGCCCAAACCTGCAGTGTATCCATTTTATATCCGATTCACCTTCAAGTCAATATAGAAACAAAAAGATTTTCCATGTAATATCTTCTTTTAACCAATATGTTAAATCACTGCGCACAATCACATGGAACTATACCGAATCAGGTCACGGAAAGGGAGCGCCCGATGGAGTTGGAGCTGCGATGAAGCAAGCTGCTGATCGAGCAGTATCTTGTGGTATGGATATCACTGACTTTGATGACTTCAAGAATATAATTTCTCAGAACATTCAGAACGTAATTATTAAGCCAGTAACAGAATACGACGTTTATGAAAAGGATTTACTATTTCCCCAAAAAGTAAAAAAACTTTCCTGGTAGCATGAAAATGCATCAAATTGTGTGGACCTTCGATTCAAATATAATTGCTGCTCGGACCTTAAGCTGTACCGATAATTTATGCGCTGAAGAAGCTATTTTGTGTCCTCACGGAAAACATCTCGGTTTTTATACATTGCCATCCAGGAACACGGTTGATGCTGTTTTACCATTATCAGAATCTACAAGAGAAATTAATTTATTGCGAGAACAGGGCTGGGCCAATACACCGAGTGCAAGTGGGACACAAACATGTGCTTCCCTAATAAACACTAAACGTAAAGAAAACAAAGTTAACATTTTATCCAATATATTAATTAAACCTGCTTTAAATACTGTGAAAGATAATACATTATTGATGATAGAAGAAACTGTGGAAAAAGAAAATAAACAGACAAATGAACAAAATTTATCAAACTTTGAAATGCTGGAGAACTTAATGGACATTCCTCCATGGAAAGGAGAGGACTCAGATGACGACTTAAATATTTTTTAATGTGTTTACACTGTCTTTGTTATTATTTGTAGTTATTTTACTACCTAATACTTTACTCTGTTAACTTGATTTTTTCGAGGACTATTATACTGTGATTCATTTCATGATTCGATTTCGGGGGTTAATAATTTTTTTACTAATTTTCTAAATCGAATCGTAGTTGGAATCATATTTGAAAGTAAGGTAAAGGAGAAATATCAAAGACAAAATATATTTTTGTTAGTTTTTGTTTTTTTGATAATTTTAGAAAATAATTGTCTACCTCAAGTTAATTATTTGTTACTTTTAAACGTTCCTATTAAACTGTGATGCTGTTAATGATTAGATTTAGATTCTCAATAGTCAAAGGGTACAAATTTAGATATACCTTAAAATTATCTCATTTATTTTAAAAAAATATAATATTTTTCTGTTGAAATAAGAGGAGAACTGCTTTTGTGTCTTTTTTTAATATTTTTACAAAATGGTTGTCAACCTCATGTTGATTATTTTTAACATTTAACTTTAGCCCTTTTTATGATTAGATTTAGTAGTTTAAAATTAAGCTCATTCCTGAAGAATTTAAAAGATTCAATATATTTTTATTTAATTAAGAAACGAACTGATTTTGTTGAATTCTTTTAAAGAATTTTACTAGATATAAGTAGGTACCTACTTAATTTTTATATAGAAATTACCTTTAAATGATTGTGGTGAAATTCCCTAATTAGTCTTGACTGTGATTTATTGATTAAACGCCAAAACATAAATACTGGACTTATTTCACATTTTTCTAATTTACATGTAACCTTTTTCTCATTAATCTGGCCACATCTCATTCACCTTCCACATCTTTCTAATTTACATGTATCCTACTTCTCATTCATCTGGCCACATCTCATTCACCTGGTACTTAAATTTTTCAATCCGTTATATTTAAATAACCAATGCAGCTATTTGGGTGCCTTTACTATTGTTATGTTTCTTTCTAAAACCACTATGATGTGACTATGACGAATTAGCAAAAAATAGAAAATAAAATTATGCCAGATAAATTATACAAAAACATCATATTTCGGAGAATTGCCCAAACACATTATGTCCTGCCATTATGGACCACTTCCTAGTTTGTTTGTAAGCATGTGTTGTTGACTTAGAATCTATATAGTATGCTAAGGCTTCGTCACTACTTAACTGCCTAGGATCACAACTGGTATTTTTTTACTTAATAATATTATCTGGGCTCTCACTAATGTCTCTAATCACATGGGCAACTTTTCTTTGCCCTGCTGAACGCATAGCAATTTCGGCAGCAGTCACTAATTCACTGGCACTTCGAGATTCTACGAGATCCACGACTCGACGTTTCTTCGTCTTAAACGACGTTTCCTCAAAATCTTTGCGAGGTCTTCCTGCAGATGTCACAGCCTCACTCGATGTCGAAGGTTGTGGGGCTAAAGAACTCACAGTAAACTGTATGTCTCCTTCATCCAGCCATGTCTTATTTGTTATTAAAAAACGCTCCTTCGATTTTCCCGAAGCCAACCATTTGGCTCCAATCTTAGTAGAAAAGTTAGATATTTTCAGCTTTATTTCTCTTTGGCTGCTTTCAGTAATGTCACCAAAGTGAAATTTTGAAGAAAGATAGTCATAAATACGCGACCGTTTATCATTCTTTGCGTGTTTCAACCACTCTTCAAAAAAGGCTACCCTTGAAATAGAGTAAACGTGTTCTGAAAAAAAAGAAAAAAATATGTTGTACTGAAGTGTGCTGAACAATATGTGTAATTTTACAAACTACACAGTTATACCTACAATATATCTAAAAACTAGCCCGAATAGAGGCGAATCAATGTATTTCCTGAACGTTCTAAGTTTTCTTTATGAAAAAAATTACGCTAAAATTTATGCATCAAGTTAAAAAAATGCTAAAAATTCATTTAAATAGATTCTGATAAAAATAATATATTAAGTAATAGTACATACCCTCAGTATTAATATCCATTACAAAAAACTTTCACAATATCACTATAAACCACTATGAGATGTGCACAAATGTGTCGCTAAATTGCAACTGATTGCCGGAACGCTTGCATTAAACTCATTACCTGACTTCTGGACTCTATGACTCATCAGTTAAGTATTTGAAAAACAACTTTTTCTCGGAATTTGGAGTTTGGGGGTGTTGATTGTGTTATGCAATTAAGATTTCCTGGAAATGAAAACTTGAATTTTGTCCACCTAGCATGTTCTAGGCGAAATACCGTGTGTCGGAAGCGTTAGGTATTAACAATGCTGACATGAAGCAATCGTTGAAGGAGCGCTTCTTTTGTCGCCTGAAGAAGGTATTAATTAGTCTTCTTTCGGGCGGAAATAAGGTGCGCGCCTTCAACGGTTGGGTCATGCCGGTTTTGATGTACTCTTTTGGCATACTCAAATGGACTCAAACTGAACTCGACGCCCTGGATAGAAGGGTCTGTACACTGCTAACCGCAAACCGGATGCATCACCCACGATCATCGGTGATGAGACTGTATATCCCGCGGAAGTGCGGGGGTCGAGGCTTTTTAAATGTGAAGACCCTCCACAACCGCGAGATGTGCAGTCTCAGGGAATATTTTTTAAAAGCCGAAGTGTGTATGCACCGTGATGTGGTCGCAGTGGACAAGGGGCTCACCCCGCTCTCCATGGCTAAAGAGAACTGGCGCAAACCTGTAGTACTTTCTACCGATGACCGCAAGAAGGTATGGCAGAGCAAGGAGCTTCACGGGCGCTTCTATCGGGCTCTTCATGAGCCCGGTGTAGATTTCTTAGCGTCCGTATCCTGGCTACGTTTTGGTGACCTTTTCGGGGAAACTGAAGGTTTCGTCTGTGCAATTATGGACGAAGTTATCTTGACGAATAACTACCGGAGACATATTATGAAGGACGGGACGGTTGACGTGTGTCGGGCATGCCACCGTCCGGGTGAGTCTATCAGACATATTATCTCTGGTTGTTCTCGTCTGGCTAATGGCGAGTACTTGCACAGACATAACCAAGTAGCCAGGATTATTCATCAGCAACTTGCTCTGAAATATAAACTTGTGGATTCTGAGGTACCGTATTACAAGTATGTGCCCGACCCAGTTCTTGAAAATGACCATGTCACGTTATATTGGGATCGATCTATCATTACTGACAGGTCTATTGTCGCCAATAAGCCTGATATAGTGGTGATAGATCGATTAGCGCGCCGCACAATGATTGTTGATGTTACCATTCCACATGACGGGAACCTCGTGAAAGCTGAGAAAGAGAAACAAATTAAATATCTCGACTTAGCATACGAGGTTGTTGACATGTGGAATGTGAGCTCGGCTGTCATTGTGCCGATTGTCGTATCAGCCAATGGCTTGATGGCCGAAAGCCTCGATCAACATCTATCGAGGCTCTCGCTAGGCGGTTGGATCAAGGGCCTGATTCAGAAGGCAGTACTCCTTGATACGGCTCGCATTGTGAGGAGGTTCCTGTCTCTGGAGCCCTAACCACCGGTAGCTTGGACCCTGTTCCCGATACCGGTGGCCTACTATTTTTTATATTTTTAAATGTTTTTATATTTTTTTATATTCTAATATTTAAAAATATAATTTATATGTATGTTTGATGAAATAAAGGGAATAATAATCTATTTATTTCAGAATTAAATTCCATATACAATACAAACTACAATACAAGATGTTAGTAACATACAAACTTAAAAACTATGTTAGTAGACATTACCAATATTTACAGGAGCATGTAGCTGACTTAAATAACAGATGAAAGGACAATCCAGTTTGTTGGCAATGACACTCAGTAGTAACATACAAACTTAAAAACTATGTTAGTAGACATGACCAATATTTACAGGAGCATGTAGCTGACTTAAATAACAGATGAAAGGACAATCCAGTTTGTTGGCAATGACACTCAGGAGACTGATGTTACTGGCACGTACCCTGTGCAACAAGGACGCTGCTCGCTTGCGCCTGATTGCAGCGAAGCTGTCAATCCGAGCGTCCACGAACATCCCTGAGGCACTACAGAAGCGTGGCAGCCCCAACAGCATCCTGAATGCATTATTGTACTGGACTCGAAGAGCATTAACGGCCTTTAGAGTGAAGTTAGACCAAAGGCTACACGTGTAAAATACTTGACAGTGGCCCCGATTCTGTTGTTCACAAACTAAACTAAATTTCAGTTCAGTGCATCTTTTTCATTCTATTTCATTACGAAAAGGACAGAAGATAAAATATTAGTTTAGTCCTATCAAATTAGACAATCCATAGCCAAGTTAGACGAGATTAAAAAATTGGCTTCTAAAAATACGTCAATTTATGTCAGGCGGTGACTAATTTGACAGGACTAAACTAATATTTATCTCCTGTCCATTTCTTAATGAAATAGAAAGAAAAAGATGCACTGAACTTAAATTTAGTTTAGTTTGCGAATCGGGGCAAATGAACAACGGAATATAGTGGCCACTTTTATACGTTTTAAGGATTATAATGAAACTAAACTATATAAAACTACCGTTTCTAATAATATTAATGTATACCTAATCTTGTGAAGCACAACTTAACGTGCTTATTTTCTGCATTTTCATTCTAAATTGTATGAAATAACCAAACAAACGATGAGGGCGCCACTGTACGGTCGGCACAGTCCTAATGTAATACAGCTAAACTAAGCTAACCGCGATCGGTTTGTCATGGTGATCCATCTCGCCACCGCTTTCGGGCCGACCTCGGCGGTGCCGGCACCGTCAATCTTCAGGCGCCCATTGTGTGGAGAGTTTTCCCAGCGATCATCCTGCATGCGGGTGATGCGACCCGCCCAATCCCATAATTACGTCTATTCTATACCCGTTTTGAAACGCAGCGTGGTGTTTAGAATGTTGACCTGTCTTTTTACGGGTTAGGGACATCTCGCCCACGCAAAAACTGGCCTGCGGGCCAGACACCCAGAATGCTACGTTCCATCGCTCTTTTGCAAACTCCAAGGCGGAACTTTTGCGCCTCAGTGAACGACCTGAGGGGCAATTCTCGTAATTTTAAGAACGTTCACAGTCTAATCTCAATCTGTCAAAAATACCTCTAATTTCCCTACATTTTGACATTTGTTTGTCGCTGAGTTGAGACTGCGACTAGATCTTGAACGTTTTAAATTACGAGAGTTGGCCTTCTGATCTGAGCACCATTGCTACATAAATTCGAAAAAATTGTCTGCTCAACAACGAACGTTTGTTTAAATTAAGCAATGAATGTTGTTGAACTGTAAAAATCAAAACCATTCCTACAGTTAATGTGTTACGCAAATACCCCGCATGGTTAGGTAGGGCAAGATACTTTAATACCGATAGTAGGTACGTTCCCGCAGATTAATTCCTGACTTCGACACAGCCATACCCGCAGGAAAAAGTTAGTTTTAACTGAACCAGGAAAGGAAACTCACCAAATTGAGGTTAATTATCTCCAATCGGTAGGTTAAACGTTACATGGATCAGAAAGCAGGAAACAGGAACATGTAGGTATGTACAGACGCCAGCAGGTCAACCTACCCCAATCTGACAAATTTCTTTGATAGATTTTCAACTTTGGCACAAAGGAATAAGGTTCATATTCAATTGGGAAAATCTGACAGATTGGCCTAGCTTGATGTGCTGGCCTATGTACCTAACTGAAATAATTAAAATAACTAAATTAATCATCGTGTTGTATTGTAAATAATATATTCACTGCCAAATAAATGAGTTATTTTAAGCATTACGTCATTTGTTTACTATTTATTTATATACATAAGTGTCATTGGACTAGACTAGACTTTAGATAGGACTACTTATATGATATTGGTACGAACTCGAATCTATACAAGGCGGCAGATATCGACGCGTAATATTGTAACCATGACTTCAGTATATGATACTGATACGCCATACGTTAAAGTTTTCGTCGATAACAAAAAAAAATTGGTTGTCTGTAAAGTCGGTTTACGAACGACAGTTTTAAGTGATAACGTCATAAAGAAACATTGATGAATAAATGTGTCACAAGCCAACGCTTGAGCCGATCGTGCCTCTCTATCGCTTGTTCCGCGCTCTCGCTTGCACGCTCAGGCTCAGGCGGAACGTGACACTTTTTCGTGCGTGCAGCCGGTGTTCATCGATTTATAAGACGTTATCACTTCAAACAAGCTTCATACATTTTTGCCCAATGTCTTTTGCTATTTATTAAAAGATTTTCTTCTGCGTCTGCTATAAATAGCTTTATGACGTCTTGATGGACATAACATCTTGACGGATTGTAGCCTAGGTTACTGGGTAGAGTATTTTAATTTGTATTGAAACCTATAGCCGGAATAGAGGTTTATTATATATTGACTACTGTACTTACAGTAATTATGGCATGGTAGGGGGATTAGTGACCGCATCCTAGACAATAACAGTAAAAATCAATTTTTTTTGTTTTACACAAACCTACATGGGCACTTATAAAACGTCAGAAGCTAGGTGCACGGTTCCAATTGATCGTTTCGTATGGAAAAGAGCCGGCAACAAACTTCACGGCTACTCTTTTAAAAATAATTGACTTTTACAATGTTGTCAAATTACAGTGATGAAGGCTAATTCTCGTAATTTAAAACGTTCAAAATCTAGTCGCAGTCTCATCTCGGTGACAAACAAATGTCAAAAACTTGTCAAAATGTGGAGAAATTAGAGGTATTTTTGACAGATTGAGACTGAGATCAGACTAGGAACATTCATAAAGTTACGAGAATTGCCCCTCAGGTATCGGAAGAGTGTATGCCTGTCAACTGTCAATAGAACTGAGGCGCAATTCTCGTAATTTTTAAGAACGTTCACAGTCTGATCTCAGTCTCAATCTGTCAAAAAGACCTCTAATTTCCCTAAATTTTTACATGTTTTTGACATTTGTTTGTCGCCGATATGAGACTGCTACTAGATTTTGAACGTTTTAAATTACGTGAATTGGCCTTCTGATGACTGTCATCATACGATTCTCTGTCTGTCTATAGAAAATATTTCTCGGAAAGAATCTATTTGCTTCATTTCCACATGTCAGGATGGCCGAGCGGTCTAAGGCGCTGCGTTCAGGTCGCAGTCCACTTCTGTGGGCGTGGGTTCGAATCCCACTTCTGACAATATATCTTTTTATAGTAGATTATTATATTTTGACATGCATTTCAGAGATAGTATTTCGGGGTAAGGTTTTCTAATCGGTATCAACATGAGCAATTTGGATCAGTCGAAAATGTTGACTGTATTTAAGGAACTACGTTCCGATAACGTTTTAGGTGATTAATTACGACTTACTTTTACGGTTGTAACTACCTAAAAATTGACACTGAACAACTAGCTCAAACACATCGAGTTATTATTGAAATACAAGTGCAAGTGGGTGCTTAGTGCTTTCCATAATAGGCTTTATCTCGGCAAAAAAATGCGGTGTAATAATTAACTTAAAATCAACATAATATTTATATCCAACATCACGAGGAGGTCACGATAAATAAATATCAAACATTACAAAAAGTAATTTTGTCAGAAGTGGGATTCGAACCCACGCCCACAGAAGTGGACTGCGACCTGAACGCAGCGCCTTAGACCGCTCGGCCATCCTGACATGGTACTTCAAATTCAAATTCAATATCATTCATTCAAGGAATCTGTTTATCCCGAAAGATGTAGAAGTAGGTATCTATCTACATATAGGTTTAATTTATACAGAACATTTTCTAAGAGTGATGTCATCCATTGAGATATCATTTGGCAGCGTGTGCCAATAATTTGTCACATTGATTGTTTACATTTGGGGAAGCTAAACTTACTTACTGAGATATGAACCGAATGGAATCACGGTATCTGTGCGGTCTGCACAGATATTATGATACACAAAATGGTTAAGACAATTTCTCTGTCGGAGAATTTGTACGGGGTATAAGCAGCAGTTTAAGAACTTTTTATATTAGTTAAACCGGATGGTAAGAAAAGACGCAGTAGACAATAAAATTAATGGTGCACGCTTGACTAAATTAACTTTAGCGGTAATAATGACTCTATTCCAGCTTTAGACGCCGATTAATGGTTCATCATCGCCAATCACTGCCTACCCCCAGAATTTATTAACGTGACCATTATAAAAAAAATGTTAATCAGCTGTCTATTACCGCTACTGTAAAATTAAGAACCTCATTAGGATGCAGCTTTATGGAACGAAGCGTATTATGGCCGCGAACACAGAGCCGCCGCTTCCCCGTACGTGGTCCCCATAACTTTCCACAAGTTGGCCCTTTATCGAAACAATGTCTAACAGAACGAATGCCGAACATCGCACGAATATCATCAACTAGTAGCCAATTATTGAGGAACGCTCCAATGGGGTATCGAAACTCTCGGAATCCAGCAACGCACTTTATGTCTCTATTCATTAAACCAGAGCCATACTAATTAAAATTGTTTGGTTGGTGTAACGCGCGAAATAAATCGCGGTCCGGGCTCGGGGCTCGGGTGGCGTGTACGCATTTTGCTTTGTTTTTCACTTGCTACATATTTGTGGGGTCTGACATTAACACCTTCGGGTTGGTGCGTACAATGCGCGACTTGTCGGGTGCTACAAAGGCGCGCATCGATTTGCGACCAACACTTTAAATATATCGACGTGGCTGACAATGCGTTTAGCGGAGTCGTAAGTAAACTAGCACGGATATACATATGGGGGACGCGGGGCTTTGTTCACACAGAGATCGGATCGGTTCCGTCTAATAGAATACGTTTGTTTCACACTCAATGAATGTTAAAGTGCGGATTTGTTCGATTTATTACGTAAACTTTGTTTCGGTAAGGCTCGTTCGTTCCTATTTAATTGACTATGGTTTAATGCGCCAATTGAGGAGTATCTCGATCCTAGATGAGCCCTTTTGAGGAATGGTTTGTACCTACCATGATCTAATATGAAAAACCCTGTAAGCAAACAATGCATTTAGGTACAAACGTGTGGGTACATAATTATACTATGTGGTCTATTTTCATTTAATAATTAGATAAGTAAATGAAACAATCAAATGACACATAAGTAGTAGAGAGTGTTTGCCTATGATTTATTCTTCTTTCGTCCCGAAGTTTTGTCCCACATTCCAAAATATCCTGGTTCGTCCCAAACAATATGCTTCCTTCGTCCCAAAATATTTTTTTTTTATTTATTCCCGCTTGTTCCTATTATAAATTCCTTCAACGGGCCATATGTTTTTTGTATATGCCATGCTTGCCATGTGGTGAAAATAACAAATGAGAAAAAACAATAGAGCTGCAATTGGCTCCTTAGTATTAGCTGGGTACCTACGTACATAATGTAGGTAGGCTTGGCATGTGAAGGGAATTCTCATGTGAAGGGTATCTCACTTAACTCAGAGTTTCTTGTGACACCTCTCAGTCCTGGTAGTGGGTGTCCTGGTGGTGGTCCTATAGTTAAATATGTAGATATCTACCTACCTTGGCAGAAAACGAAAAATAAAAACAACCGACTCCAAAAAAAAAAACACTACAAAGTGAAAAATTATAAGTTTAATTTCAGAAGTCGGTGTCGTTGGTTCCGCATTTTCGTTTTTTGACACCGACTTTCGAAATTAAAGTTATTTTTCACTTTGATGTTTTATTTTTTGGGTAGTCGGTTTTTTTTTTTTGTAAAAAAGTTTTTGTTTAAAAAACAAGATGGCGGCGTTTGTTCCGATTTTGGTCACGCGCCAAATGAATGTTGTAGCGCTATATGAGTCTATAAAAAGCCCATTTTATTTATGTGCCAAATTAACACCCGCGTAAGTACCTAGATACTGTATTTCATAATTTCAGGCGAAAGACGTCCACAGCTGGACATAGGCCTTCCCCAAGGATACTGTACTTACTTAAGTACAATCGCCACTATCGTTCAGAACAACACATTCAAAGCTTTTCACCCGTGAAACGTATTCACAACAATAGCCGAACACTCCTTGCCCCTTGAATTACAGCGCGGGCACATAAAATTACCGCGATGCCTGTAACTATTCCAGCGGCATGCTTCGCGCATCCCGACGCTAAATCCCGTGTTCATCGGATTCCATTCTTCTGTCGACTGTACCTGCGGATTCTGTGTGGCTTTTTGTTCGTTGGGGTTCCGTAGATATTTTAAAAAACGTAGTATTTTTTCAACAAATTAACATTAATTAGTGTTTTAGCAATAAAAATATTCAGTTTTACTATTATGTCTTTAGCGGCCTCTTCTCCAAAATGCGAAGGAAAGAAGTACGAAAAACAATCCGTCAGTCACTTTAAAAAAATATTAGAATAGAATACTCTTTATTATGTACACCATTATAAATTACAGACATAAATATAGAACTTTTGCAAAAGGTGTCACAATGGGCGGTCTTATCGCTAAAAGCAATATTTTAAAGACAACCTTTGGATGGATTAAATGGGGGGAGGAGAGACAAATACTGGTAAATGGTACACCACGGACTACCTATACCGTTTACAAAATACAATAAATACATAAATAAAATAGGTATAATATACTAGTCTAAATAAATATATATATATAAACATAACGGGAGCAAAGAAAAATATAATGTTGATGTTTAAGGAGAGAGAAAGTGCTTTTTTATCATTTCTTTAAAAGTGGACAAAGATTGAGCACGCCTCCTTACCGGCACGGGCAAGTCATTCCATAATATTTTTTATATTTTATTATTAGGTAATTTTTATTGTATTGCAAGTGCGATGAAATACACGCATGAACATTAGGTATGTCATTGCATACTTGTATCTAAATGTAAGTACTAAAATAGTGGTACTTGTACTTGTACTAAAATAGTGTCAAAGGATGGTCACTTTCCTAGAAAGCCGTACCTATCTATAAAAGTAAAAAAAATCTGAAATAAGTACATACAGTAATTAGCGAAGTTTTATGATTAGTCTCCGTCTGTTTAAAGTTTGAGTGTCAAATTATCAAGCTTTATTTAAAAGATTTGCAATTATTGTGAATTGCAAATCTTTTCACAGATATACAAAGCCATGTTATTCTGAACAATAATTGCTCGAGGGTGATTAAAATAAAAATCGTATGCGGAACCCTATATAACATCTTGTCGCACGCACGGTAGGACTTTTAGTTTTATTTTGTTTTTTAGGAAAATTGGAGCCTAATTTAAATTATTGAGCTGGAAGAAATTATTGGCTGGCCGTATAGTAGGTAGTCTGTGGTCGTGTACTTTTTGTCTTAGATTCCTTTTTGTGGAACATTGTTGTGCTAGCAGTGGATTGTTATTTATAGTGTAGGTTAGTTTAAGTAGTTGCGATCTTTAATGTGCTTAGAACATTTAAAAATCTCACTGCTTCGTTGATGTACTGGTCGCTACTGCTGATCATGAGGATCTGCAACCTAATTGAGTAACACACTATTCGTCGCCAACGCCGCAAAGGGGCGAACCTCATACAAACGGTCAAAAATTAGTTTAGTAGGTATACAAATACAAAAATGCTCCATTTGTCGAGCTCTATGTCGTCACAAAAGGACGAAGCTCTAAGACTAATAGAAAAGAAAAAAGATTGACGGCGTATCCCAAAATCACTTCTAGCGAAATTTTCCGAAAAGACGAAACTCGAAGTTTGCCTTTTAGCGGCGACATCTCGCGAGTAATGCAGAAAACCCTAAACTCGGGAGAAAAAATCGTTTATTGGCTTTCCTGTAAAATTTTCTCATTTGAGGTTCGCCCCTTTGCGGCGTTGGCGACGTATTAATCTCAATCTGAATCATTTTGAAAGATATTGCTAATCCATCGCTTCATATGTTCGAAAAATTTGTCCGGTCAACAACGTACCTAAATAACGCAATTAATGTTCTTGAACTGTCCAACATTAAAACCATTGCTACTGATAGGTGTAACGCAATTATTCCGTTGACTGCCTCGTTGGTGTAGTAGTCACAAGCGCTATAGACTGCTGAGCATGAAGGTCTTGGATTCGATTACCGGGTCGGGATTATTTGGTTTTTCCATTTGGAATTTCTGCAAATAGCAGCCCGGAGACTAGATTTGTGGCCGGTTCATGGCCATAGGCTCGCCCTATCACATGGGACTCAAACATAACGGGCGAAATGTGGATGTACAGACGCCAGCACATCAAGCTACCCGAAACTGTCAAATTGTCCCAATCAACTTTGAACCTTATACTTTAAAGTTACAGTTGAAAATCTATTCAAGAAATTTGACAGATTGTAGTAAGAGCGGTTCCGTACTACATCCAATCCGAATTAAAGACAAATTTGGAATGTTCTGAATTCGGATGGATAGAGTTCGGATCTAGTGCGTAACCCCTCATACAAATAGAACCACGGTCACTTCGGACCGCCATTTCTCGGATTCGGATCGAATGTAGTGCGGAACCGCTCTTAAGGTGCCACTTTTCGATTTTATTTCTATACAAATTTCGGGAGAATATTACTCCACTGTTTGACATTGTGCATCCAAAGTTAAAAATGATATCGTTTTGACTTATTATTTATTGTGTCTGTACGGAAACAGAATAGTAAAATAAAAAGTCATTAAAAAGTTATGAGCCAAAAAAGATTCGTTTTTCTTGCTATTTTTAACTAACTTTGGGTGTAAATAAGTAATAAAAGAACTGTGAAATCTTCAAAACCAAGTCCGAACCGACAAAGCTCAGTTATCGAAGAGATCAATAAACTTTATTTGTAATTGATTTGTGCAGTGGTTTTTTCATAAAACTCGATTTTCCGAAGCACTTTTCGAATCTTTTTACACGCACCTATCAGTTCGGAACGGTGTTTCTGTGCGTAAGAACTAGACGTTGTTCGTGTAGACTAGCGTCTAACTGCTCATCACTAATACTAGCGCTGTCGGACACGAAGCCAGGCGAGAGAGCGTGCTTTTTGGCCATGACCACCTGCGAGTTCGAGCTCGCGACTAGTTTACTCTTAAGATGGATAAACGGAATAACTGGAGGAAACCGTATTCATAGGGACCTTAAAAGTAATTTCTGACAATTTGTGCTAGTATGTAATTAATATTTCTAAGCGTAGAACTGCACGAAAGACTTCAAAGAATGTGCTACATATGGCTTTTCTCCCATTTCAAGCGCACGAAGGAAAACAACTCTTAAGTAAGGTAAAATAAAACATATTCTACAAATTGATATGTCTCCTTTTATTCACAGTATATGTGTACTATTTACATGCTGTACATGATCGCAACAAATTAATCTATTAAGTACTTACACTATTCTAGAACATTTATCTACACAGATATTAGATTACAAAAATATCAACAAACATAATATGGACAAATCATTGGTAGGTACACTCACATGCATAAATATTAAGGATTTTTTGTTAAAATTGAATTTATTTTCGTAAAAAAATTCAAGTACAAAAATCTGTATTTTTGAGAATCTGCTGTTTATTTTAATCAATATTTTTTAAGTGTATGTAAGGCAAATTTATCAGTGACTTATTACTGATTCAATATCGGCAGTCTCCATAACTGGGCATTTATTTATTGTAGAGGTGAGTTCAGATGACTTAAGCGGGTTGCAGACCAAGAGCTAGTTTTCATACTTCTGTTCATAGTTTGCGGTCTGTACACAAGTATGAAAAACTACATCAGCTATGCTAAGCTAGACTAACTTAGCTTAGCTCTTGGTCTGCAACCCGCTTAACGCTCGACACCTGCTGTGTTTAGCAAAAAAAAAAGACGCCCGTTCTTATCTGAACCTACCCTTAAACTTGGACAAACACATCCATACCTTTATATATATTTATGCATGTAATCCACTCAACATATATTTACAACATTTTATTCCCAGTACATTCGTAATAAATCAAACAATTATTGCTTACAATCTAAACACTACATCAACTAAAGCGATTTATAAAAATAGCTGCTTCAGTTTCGATAATACAGAGTCCCACAGGTTATTATAAAATTAAAAACGTAATGTCAGAAACACAACGATAAAATATGTACAACTTTGTTTTTATAACATTTATCAAGTAATTCTTCTTTCCAAAACTCCGAGATCTCTCTGTGTATGTATTTTATTTTACTTAAAAACTAATAATGTTTTTATACACAACTGTACTTGGGACCTGTGAGACACAATTTAAATAATTTCCTATTGTAGGTATACATCCAAAATAAAATTCTTGAAAATGAATAATAACAACCGAGTTAGTAATTCTATCATTGGTTGAAGTTTGCCAAATGTACAAATAGGTGATTGATTTATGTTCTTAAGAAATAATATTATTATTTTTCGTCTTAATTTGTCACACTCATGTAGGCCAATCTAATCATTCTACAATTTGCATTAGACGCTAGTTCAGAAGTGACAACGACCAAAGCTTTTAAAGGAAGTAAACGAAGTATGCCTTTCATTGTATAAAAAGAGCCCTATCCCCCCTTTTTTTTTTGAAGATGGGAAATCATCAAATGTCCCCTCCCGCTCTGGGTGGGAGCAGAAGGGAGTGTCAGACTCTTACTGACTAAAACCCACCCGTGTTCCTTCCTTAGCCCTTTATGTTCCGGGGTACCGGTAACCCTTTCGGACAAACCCGCTGCGGGCCTATCCGCTTGCAGTGGGACACTAATAAGCAGGTATTATTATTATTAAACCAATTAATAAAATATTGCAAACACAGAGGCCCAACTCAAGCAAATATATACCCAGCGCCATATTGCAATTGGTCACTGAAGGTAATTTTTCAAGTATTGACCAAATTAGCCGGTCAACTTGTAAAATTAAAACCGGTAATAACCGTTAAAATTATACATAGGGGTGTAGCTATGGGCAGCGGGATTGTCCAAAAGTGTTACCGCTGCCCCGGAACATAAAGGGCTAAGGAAGGAACACGGGTGGGTTTTAGTCAGTAAGAGTCTGACACTCCCGTCTGCTCCACCCAGAGCTGGAGGCGTCATTTGATGATTTCCCATCCAAAAAAAAAAGGGTGTAGCTATACCTAATTAAAGATTACCTACTTTAAAAATACACACCCCTCCACTAAAATTTCTACACAGACATTTGAGATGTGTATGCAACAAGCATTGGAGGGCGTGCAGTTTTAAATTAGACGATCTTTACTGTTGCTTTCGTAAACGTCACTCCCGACGAGCGTGGCATATTATCTCCTATTCACCAACTACCTAACATCTAGCATAACTCATATGACATAAAATATTACTCATCAGTCTGACATTTGACAGTTTTGGTAACAACACAACACGACATAGAGCATCCACTTAAATAATTAAATGCGAAAATAATAAATACATCTCTGCGACTAGTCGTTTAGGTCTTTGGCTAACATTTAAAAGAAAACACCTAAAATGTATTTATTTATATTTAATCAATAGCGACAACACTAGCAGCTTGTAATTCAGTCTGTTCAAAATTATTTTAAATCGTTTTTCACGAAATTTTATGAACATGTTACAAAAAAAAAATAACACCAAACTTAAAAATAAGATACATAGGTTTACCAACTAATTGTGTTCGAAAAACGATTTTTTATACAAAAAAAAGTATAAGAAATACTAATAAAATTATCAAAATAAAATAAAAATAAAAATTTTAAATCTTTTTATTATATTTTAAAAATATGTACTTATTATTGCTGTTATTTATGAAAACTTTGTTTTCTTATAAAAGTAAAAATTGTAGAATCATTTGTCAAAATTGAATGGTACACGAATAAAATAAAGATTAAAATATTCAATTAAAATTCAAGTCAACAATGTTCAGTTGCAATCAATTTAGCATTTAGCTATGCTAATTAGCCATTGTTGACAGAACCCGGGTAACGTTGGCAATACCCGGAAATGGTCGAAAAATGGAGAAAGCTGTAATTTTTATGTTTATTTATATAGCTTTTGGCAGTAAAAGCACTGGTTTAGATTTTATTAAAGACAGCTAGTCCGTCTCCACACCTAAGACATTTAAATTCCTTTCTGATAATATCAAAAGACGAGACATGTTTACGCTACCTACAATGATATTTTTAATAAATTAATGTTGAAAATTCTAAATTTTCAACGAGTTTCCGTACGACACCTTAAGGGCAAGACGTAAAATGATTGCAAATTCGATAGAAGATATCTGCAAAAACGTGCTAACCAGAATCAATGAACCCGTTCACAAATATTTTCGCTATCAAAAAATCAGATTCTCGTTTTACGCCTTAACCAAAACGTGCTTAATACAAAAAATATAATAAAATACACATATAATTCCTCATAAATTATACACTAATAAAAACTATTAATATCTCACTACTTATACATCGTGCGTTTCTTACATACATATAATAATAATAATATCTACACAATTTAAAATTATTAGGAATTACATTACTTCTTCGCGCAAGCACCGATATGTTAAGATGGACTATTTCGCTAAACATCTATATATTACTATTTACCTTCACTAACTCTTTAGAATATCATTTCTTTACTCACCTAAGGACAGATGGCATTACATTTAAACATTTAGGTTTTTTTTATTCGAGTTGTTTGCCAAAATTGGGAGAAATCACGACCAGAGTTTTAAAAATCATCTTAATATTTGATAAAATATTTTTTTTTAAATAAAATGTGCAAGGGTAATTTTTCGCCACTTATAAATGTGGCTGACAGTACATTTTGTGTTAAATTTAAATCATGCTCAATTTTGGCAGACATCTAGAAAATACATCAATATTAAATAGTAAGAATTGACTTGAAACCAATTGGGGATCTTTATTAACTACTTACAAACTTATTGTCATAGACAAAATTATTTTATACTGTTAAAAGGAATGGCAAGTTACGAGGTTATCTTTTTAACCGATATTTACGGATGCGACCTAATTAATAATTTTACTTTTTTTTTTTTTGTTTCTTAACTAAAATTTCTTTTAACTAAAGGCTGGTTTTAAAAACATCTGATAACTTTATGCGAGGAATAATTTTGCAATTTTGACAGTTATTTCATACAAAAACTGTAAAACGTTAATTTCATTTCTTGAATTAATTTATCTGGCGATGAACAAATCAGCCCTAATTCAAATTACTAATACTTACAAAACATTTACTTAATGCATCATTTTGTTCAATCAAATTGTGCAGAAATATTTATACTGAATTAGAGAGCATATTTTTTTTAATGTTTACCACTACTTTCAATTAACTTTTGTGTTATTAAAACACGAAACATACTTTGAATTAATGATTCATTGAAGGGAAATAATGTAGCAGTACTAAATAAAAATAAACATGTGCAAATTTTGCACCATTTTGCACCACTGCTCTCAAAACGATGAAAGAAAACATCGTGAGGAAACGTGCATGTCCTAGAACCAAAAATTCGAAAATATGTGACATCTACCAACCCGCACTGGGCCCGTGTGGTGGATTACGGCCCACTCCCTCCCACAGTGAGGAGGCCTGTTTCCCAGCAGTGGGAACATTATAGGCTGATTATGTATATATGTTATGTATGTGCAAATTAAAGAAATACATATCGGCAAAATTCATCAATTAATTTGGCAAAGTACAGTCGCATCCATAATATCGGCGTAAGATATGAAATCATTTGAAACAATCACACAATACTAGCTAATGTACTGTAAGTGGATATGTCTGAGTTATTAAAATTTATTCGTTCGTTTATTTCAGGGACCGTGTTTTTTTAAAAGCTCGAGCGTTCTGTATCTCTCCCGTATTGTTTAATTCGTTTTTTTAGATGAAAATCTTGAAAACAAAATTAAACTCAGTTAAGAAAGTACAAAAAACAATGGCAAAAAGTTTTTTTTTTCTGTAAATAGTAAATTTTAATATATATACAAGGAATAAAAAGTTGCTTCAATAACTCGGCAAACCGAGATTTTTTTTGCTATACAACCAAAATTATGGGACAAGATACAACAAATTAAACCAATCCTTTCAAGACACACACGCTAGTAAAAGCTCGTTTTATAAAAACAATAAATAATAACCACAAACTAGATCCGTTACTCTATAATTTGACATTGTATAACGTCAAAAAAATCCGAAGGCATCAGTAAGCTCACAACGCAAGTCCTTAAAATAAGGATAAGGGATTTTGGACCACGAAAAATATTTACTTGGTTCAGTAGATATTTTTCGTGCTGACTGTACATTTACGGTAGAAAATCTATATATAATGTCACGAAAAAAATAAATAATAAACTACACTAATATAATAAAGCTGAAGAGTATGTTTGTTTGAACGCGCTAATCTCTGGAACATAAGTCGGATTAGAAAAAATATTTTTGCATTGATAGCTCAATTCTCGAGGGAGGTAAAAGGATATTTTAATATCACGCTGCGACCCTTAGGAGCCGTGCAAAAAGACAAAAAGCCAGACCAGACAGAACGGTAAGCGCAAACAAAATTTATGGCGCGGGCGGGCGATGCGATGCGATGGGGTGGGTCGGGGGGGAAACAAGAAATTTCACGCGGACGAAGTCGCGGGCAGAAGCTAGGGAAACATATTTATAAAGACAAATATATTGATAGTGCCGCCAAAGCGTAACAAGCCAATTAAAAATAATTAATATTATCAACACATTATAAAAAAATGTTTTTTTTCACTAATTAGAGATTTGGTGCATTGAGTATCTTCGTTCAATTTTTTTTTTCTATTTTCTAATTAATTCAGAAACAACCTCGTTCGTTAGGTTGTTTCTGCATTAATTAGAAAGTTGGCCTCATCACAATAATTAATATAAAAAAATCAAATTATAATTATGTCATATCTTTATGTATTTTTCTGTGTGTACATAAATTATAAAATAAATAAATAAATAAATAATATTTTTATCTGACATTGTTATTTTTCATTCAGTATACAGTTAAAATTAAATTAATCTGTGTTTACAAGAAACACTTGTAAAATGGCAGGATATTTTTACCCATTTGCGATACAGATGTTTATAAGACCAAATTATTAAAATGAAATTGTTTGTTCTGTAAATAGGATATCGGAATCACTTTTACACGTTATACTTATTATTATTATTTTAAAGTCGGTTTACGGACGATAGTTTTACGTGATAACGTCATAAAGAAACATTGACGAATAAATGTGTCACAAGCCAACGCTTGGGCCGATCGTGCGTCTCTATCGCTTGTTCCGCGCTCTCGCTTGCACGCTCAGGCTCAGGCGGAACGTGACACTTTTTCGTGCGTGCAGCCGGTATTCATCGATTTATAAGACGTTATCACGTCAAAAAAAATCTAGGAGAGGTCGACGTTTCCTATTTCAGACTACTTTAAGAAGCAAGGCCGAAACAATCTCTTTTAAATAAGTAATGATTGTCTACCGTAAATATACACAGAATGGGGGTGCATCGGGGAATTTATTGAAATAATGGCAGTTTTATTCTACATACCCTGGTATTGGGGACGAAATCCCATTGTTTTTATTTCTCTTACAGCCTTCATTCAATTTGTTATTGTCCATACCACCTACTCTGCTTTTCTAATTCTAACATTTGGGGCCCTCTTAACACCATAAACTTATAAATATGCTTCGAAAAAAAAAAATATGTCCATTATTCTGCGTTCCAAATATGGCCAGTACATATTCGCTCTTTTAATTTTTATTCTGTATGAAGTTTGACATATATTCAGAATATTTACCCCAGTAATCAACCCTAAGTTACTTTACAAATATCTTTCTAAACTTAAAAATTATCATTATGACGGCATTACTTTTCCAATTACCGAGGTAAATAGACTTAACATTCAACGGATAGTTGTTGCAAATTGAACCTTATGTCACTGACGCAAAAGTCACTCTTGATTTGAAAATCTTATGTATAATTCTGTGCCCCTGTGATAAGTGATACAAGTCAAAAAACGTCATTTTACAGGACAGCAAAAACAAGATTTTAAAAAATCTAGTTCGTAATTAAGTGGGCTAGGTAAAATATCAGTGCACTCTTTTGTAGAACAAAACATTTTCTTTCTCTATATAATTTAGATTTTTTGATAGATATTTAATTTTGGAAGTAATTCATTAAAAATAAAATGTGAAGTTAAATACAATAGCATTTAAATCACGAAGCACGAAAAATTGTGTGTTAAGTGACCGGTTTTGGGGTTACATCTTGACAAATATCGATTGTAACGAATTTTTTGCCAAAATTCCTATAGTTGTATCACTTTGCACAAAATTATCTCCGAAACTATAGCAGATAGAAGAACGTGAGTTAGACCAAAAAAGACGTTTTTTTTTTTGATAATGCTCATGTGAAAATCACAAAAAGGGTACAACTCGAGTTATATCACTTATCACAGGAGGCACAGAATTAAATGTTGATTTAACATAACAATCATTATTGCCTAACCTTATCGTCTTTGGTGGCAGGCTCGACAACACATCGTGATAATAATATGAACAAGTACATATTGGGGCCTAGTTTATAGTATATTCTGTTTTCGGGGCAGTTTATTAGGCAAATCAAGGTCACAATTGCACCACACATGGTTCAAAATCGTTCAAACATAGTTTTCCTTGTCATTAATGATGTGATGTAGTGAAATGTTGCTACAAGGATCTTAGGGCATATCGAATGACGTTAACAGGGTGGCGCTGTTGGTAACAATTAGTGCAATTATTTTGAGAAATGTATTGAAAAAAACAAAATGGCGGCATTACTTCTGTTTTTGGCCACGCGTCGAATTAATTATAACATTATGTCGCGGTGTATTATCGCAACCTATCATCACCTAGGACGTGATGGGTTATCGACGTATCCTCCAATTTTCTAAAAAAACAATAGTTAAAAAGTGCCTTTCACTTTGACACTTTTACATGGCATACCATTGGTTTCAGCTACCAAAATCAAGAGGGCCCCTTCAACCTTACCTTACAACGCTCCTATTTCGGGATAAGCATGAGGAACCCCCGACCCCGTTTCTCTGTACTGCAACGGGTCGGCCCTAAACTCCACGGGCTGTAGCGCCATGTGTCCGTACACTTCGGCGAAGCGCGCGATGCACGAGGATCGCTGAGACATGTGTCGAGCGTCAGCCGATAGCATCTCGGTGTTCGTGCATTCTGGACATTTGAACTTTTTTCGGGGTGTCACCTGGAATTTAGATTAAGAGACTCTTTCAGTGGCGTGCATTGGTTTTCAGAATAGGTAGGCGCCTGCACTAGGCTGGGTCTAGTCTAGGTAGACGCGGTCACTAATCAGATACATAAAACAAAAGTATCTATTTTGAATGTTCATTTTATTTTCTTACCCATATATATGATGATTTGTGGGTCACACACACTAAAATGTGAGTAACAGGCTTATAGTAATTTATCGATGTAAGCACTGCTTTTATAGCTTTATGCAATGCACGCTACTGGACTCTTTAGAATACTATTGACAAATGATGTTTATATCTGAAAATTTGGCCAAAACATGTCAAAAATGAATTATGTTTTAAAACTAGATGAGCTCGGTGTTTTCAATCCGACTGCTCTGAGAGGAAAAACAGATAAAAACTCAGAGGTCTGCAGTCTCTTTTAAAATCCGCGGGCGGAGAGTAATGGGTAACTCTCCGTCCGATCAGGACCAGGCCCGTGCCGGACGGCGCGTACGTGTTCCACGCGCGCCTCAAAGAGATGTCAGCATAAGGAAGGGGCCCGCAAGGGCCGAAGCCTGCCGGGGCAGCGGGATTGTCCGAAAGGGTTACCGCTACCCCGGAACACAAAGGGCTAAGGAAGGAACACGGGTGGGTTTTAGTCAGTAAGAGTCTGACACTCCCTTCTGCTCCACCCAGAGCGGGAGGGGTCATTGGATGATTTCCCATCCACAAAAAAAAAAAAAAAGACATAATCTTGGTCGGGGTGATAAAACTGATTTACATCAGTCACCTCATACATCAGGTCCAGTTGAAAACCAGCGTCAGGCACTAGTTGTCTGGCATTTTTGCTGAACTGGACCTTTTTGGCGCAGCCGTGAGGTACACTTTCCTGCTAATTTCTTACATTGGACTTTACACTTTTTATTTGATCTTTATTATTGCTTTTATCTGATGTATGTATTTGGTGTACTGTGTATTTTAGTCTGTGCTAAATAATTGTATTTTCTTTCGTCCTTCTTTTTTCTTTTCAGGCCATATATGAAGACCATGCAGATTGGTATCTGAGCTGGTTTTTTTGAGGAAAGACCACTACTATTATTGTTACAAAACATCACGCCTGCAGTATCCATAGATATGTTCAGTACTTCCTACTTCCACATGCCACCAGTAATTTTCAAGTCTAACGTAACAGGCTCATTGCCATCAAGGCTGCACAAATCAAGACCTAGGGGGCATGAAAAATTGTTTAAGAAAAACGCCAATAACGCTTTTCCCGACCCTGGCGATCGAGTCCAGGGATATAAAGGGGATTGAAGATTTTTATATGGAGTTTGGTATACCCAATCTTGCGCCATTTTGTTTTTTTTTTTTTTCGAAATGGCGGCCACGCTGGAAATCTATATAAATTGATAGCTGACATTAATGCGAACGGAAAATATTATGTGTCCAAACCCCGTAAAGCGTCACAATTTCGAGATAATATTAACATCAAAAAGCAAGTTTATGAATGTAAGCAAGTTCAAAAAATATGAATGTCATGCGATCAACTTTAAACGTTAATATCTCAGAAACATGACGCTTTACGGGGTTTGGTCCTATTTTATTTTCCGTTTGCATTGATGTCATCTATCGATTTATTTAAATTACATGCTAGCCGCCATTTCGAAAAAAAAAAACAAAATGGCGCGACAGTAGGTTAGTCACGGGTCTTCAAACCCCTTTTCTAATTGTTTAGAAACTGTGCCTCGTCCGCCACCCATGTGGCACAGCTCGGTCTAGAATAAATCTATATATATAAAAGGAGAAACTGACTGACTGACTGACTGACATATCAACGCACAGCCGAAACTGCAAGGACTAGGAACGTGAAATTTTGCATACGGCTTCCTTTTATTATGTAGGGGAGCACTAAGAAGGGGTTTTTGGAAATTCGACCTTTAAGGGGGTGAAAAGGGGGAATTTTGTTTGTATGAAAAATCTTATTGCTTGAGTTAATAAACTTGAAATTTGGCACGAATACACGCAGACGAAGTCGCGGGCGAAGTGCTAGTCATCGTATACGATGAGCCGTCGGATACATTTTATCTACATGCATCTTGAAACCAAAGCAACAATCTAAACAACCTTGATAGGGGCCTTCCGAGTGACGTTAGCGACGAGGAAGTTCATGGCGATGTCTTCGCAGTTGAAGTTGTCATCCACCCAGCTCCGAATCTCCGGCGGCATCTTGTACGTGTAGTACCACGACCAGATCTTGTGGTGGAACGCTGCGCCTGTTAGCACCTGGAATTGAGAGGGGTAGGACTTAATTTAGCCACTCACGTGCTCCTGGAAATACCTGGGTTTTTTCCAGGGTTACCAGATACTTTTTTTCGCAATTTTTTGAAATAATTTGGCTCCTGGAGAATGTCGATGTTGTGTTCCAAAAGTCGCGGCCGAAAATGACTACTTCACGAATATCCGAAGGGACGAAAGTTACCACGACAAATTTATTTTTTTTGTGTTATTTTACAACTTTCTAATTTTTTTGTGTACAAAATGTTCGCCAAAACGAGATCCTTAACGGACAAATTGACAGGTGCGCTTATCAGTGGCTACTTTATGTCATCAAAAACTGTTCCCTAATGGCCTGCGCAGACGACGGATTTTTGTCCGCGGACTTTTTTGTCCGCTGAAATAGATCGCTTACAACTGTATCGAGTAACGCAAATGAGGGATTAAAAGTACCGCGTACAAAAAGTCCCTCAAATAACCGAGAACATGCGGGGAGAGGACCGGACAAAAGTACGGGGGAGTCCGCGAATAAAATAGAACTCGTGTGACTAGGCGAAGCAACGCACATGGCGGACATACGTATGCCTGGAACGAATGATCGCACACCGTGTGCGTTGAGTCCGCGGTAAGTCCGCGGCGGACTTTTTATTCGCGGAGCGTACTTTTTTCTCCGTCGCGGAGAAAAGTCCGTCGTCTGCGCAGGCCATAATGGTTTTGGGTAAAACTTAGAAAAATTGTACCATTTTGGAGAACAATTATTTCAAATTTAGGAAAAACTGGCAACCCTGGGGTTTTCCCTAGAGGTCAATGACTGAGGAAAATCTGTACGTTTGAGGATTTCTGCTTCGTCGCGAATCGAACAATATAGCGAGACTTGTACTAAAACTATCGAACGTAATCATATTTTGTTCAGACTGTTGGGACTCAGGCTTACTCCCTGTGAGAGGGAGCGGGGAACGTTATCTATACTAATACTAAAGTTCAAGAGTTTGTTTCAACGCGCCAATCACTGGAATTACGATTTACGTTGTTGAGTTGACAAACTTTTCGAACATAAGAAGCAATGGATTAGCAATATCCTTTAAAATGATTCAGATTGTAATTGTATTCAATTAGGATTTTAGCCGTTTGGCAAAAAAGTAATAATTATAGTATACAATTACATTTAACAGACGCGATACACTCAATCAATAAGAAAATTCTCCGTAAACCTATGCTAGTAAATCCTTTAACCAAATTCATTCAAAAAAGTTTTGTTGCAACAAATCCTACGCTATAAAAATTACATTACAAGGAAAAACAAGACAAAATAAATTGGAGTCGTAATCTTAAAAACTGCTGGACGACATCCAATCTAAAGTAATAAACATTTCCTTCGAATCATTTTCTTCGCAGAACTGAAGTAAGCTTCTATATTTGTCTCGGCATCATCTTTATTTGTCAGTAATTCGTGACATAAGTGTTGAAAGAATCTTTTCCTCCTAATAATACCAATTTTCTGTATTCTTGCACACCCTAATTGCGTAACACGCTATTAGGGTCATTCTGAGGCAGCGGCATTGTCCGAAAGGGTTACCACTGCCCCGGAACATAAAGGGTTAAGGAAGGAACACGGGTGGGTTTTAGTCAGTAAGTCCCGTATTACAGAACGTCACTCAGTACTCAAGCATTACTTAAAACTAGTTTCAACCAATCAAATGGCTTGAATCTAGTTTTAAGTAATGCTTGAGTATTGAGTGACGTTCTGTAATACTGGCCTAAGAGTCTGACACTCCCTCCTGCTCTACCCTGAGCGGGAGGGGTCATTTGATGATTTCCCATCCATAAAAAAAAGGTCATCTATACTAATCTACTAATATTATAAAGAGGAAAGATTTGTATGTATGTTTGTAACGAATTAGCTCAAAAAGTACTGGACCGATTTTAAAAATTCTTTCACCATTTGAATGCTACATTATCACTGATTAATATTGGCTTTATTTTTCACCCGTGCGAAGCCGGGACGGGCCGCTAGTTCTGAATAATTTTGAACGATATTTACTAATTCAATGTTTCATATGTTCGAAAAATGAGTCTGCTCAGCAACGTAAATAACATTTGAATAAAAAGTTTCAAAAATAAGAATCGACTCAAATAGGTACGAACTTATATCGGGGGTTACATCCTTCCAACTTTTCGCTTTGAGCAGTTTGTCACATTCCAACTTCTTAATTTGACTTTGTCTGGGTCGACTCCTCGTTAGAACTACAATAATTTGTTCGCACCGTAAATATTGGCCCCGATTCTGTTGTTCACAAACTAAACTAAATTTAAGTTCAGTGCATCTTTTTCTTTCTATTTCAATATGAAAAGGACATAAGATAAATATTAGTTTAGTCCCGTCAAATTAGATAATCCATAGACAAAGTGAAAAATAAGTTCAATTTCGGAAGTCGATGTCGCATGTCGTTGGGTTCGCATTTTCGTTGTTTGATTAATTATTCTTATGTACGAACTTGCATGCATAAATGTAACAACGGCATTGTAAAAATGATCGCTGCCAGAGCGGACTGTCCCTTTCAGGGACACTGGGTGCTATTCCTAGGTCTGGATTAATAATTATTGTTCTGAAACCTAACAATACTAAGCTATTTACATAAGCATTATTGATAGTAACACCAAAATACTAAGAAAATTATGGACCTAGTCTGAAAAGTTTTATTTATTTATTTTATTTTTATAAATGTACTGTTTCTCCAGCATTTCTATGCGAATTTTGATGATTCTTCTTGCTTGGCACCGCTTGGCTGCAATATTGTATATCTATGTATTGTTTTTAATGGATAAGATATTATGCCTCTGAGGTGGTCCCATATATATTTGATTAACTTTGCTCGGGTGGTTTTTGAATTAGCTTCAATAATACGATTTTATTCCACTTAATTTTTATTGACGATGTTTTAAATGATATTTACATAGCAAATAGTGTTAATATTGAATTTGTGTGGGGTAGTTATAACTAAAAAGTGAAAAATAACAACTTTTTTTTACAAAAAAAAAACAAACGACTTAAAAAAAAACATAAAGTGAAAAATTACTTTAATTTCGGAAGTCGGTGTCAAAAAACGAAAATGCGGAACCAACGACACCGACTTCCGAAATTAAAGTTATTTTTCCCTTTTTTACATAAACCAATCCTATTAACATTCCTTATCTCAGCCGGGTATCAACTCTCAGTAAAAAAAAGCGTTGACTCAATTGTCTCATTGAACTTAATACAGCATGGTACAGTCGGCTCTTAAATCACAATCAAGCGATGTGTGAGCTCTCATTAATTTATGTTTGTGTCTAAATTGATGGCGTTAAGAGCTTTGTGTTTCTAATGGACGCCTCTAGTTGTTAAAACAGGAATTTTTGATGGAAGTGTTTTTGTGTATTTTTCTGCTCGATTTTAGAATAAAAATCAGAAAAGATGGAGGAAGAGAAAAATGTATTTATCTATGAAAATCTTGAGGGTAACATGGTGATCAAACCTTCATTAAACTAATAAAGAACTATGAAGCAGCTGATGAAATATCTGCCCTTTTGTACTTATAGAAAAGCAGAGACCTTACATATCACACGATTTGTTTTATCTATACTAATATTATAAAGAGGAAAGATTTGTATGTAAGTATGTTTGTAACGAATTGGCTCATAAAGTACTGGACCGATTTTAAAAATTCTTTCATCATTAAAGATAAAGATATATTTATTGCATAACTGTGTGCATTAATGCAATACAATTTTGTTTCAACAGTCTACCCAAGTCGGATATGCAATAGTATTTTAAGAAAATAGGTAGGCACTTACAAATGTAAGTTTTTATAAAAAAAACTCATACAGATTATAAAATACATTATCAATTAACATTTTTTTCAAGTTATTTTTAAACATATTTCCATTTAATTGCTGGCGGTAACTGATTGTATACACGAATAGCAGTAACTACTTTTATAAGAAATCATATTGTTTTTCATATACAATGTGTTAATGAAATAACCCAAAACCTGAAACTAGTTTGTTTAGAATCGGCAGCAAAATCGAATACAATAATTTTTAATATGGGTTATTTTTTTTTTCCAAAAAATAATTATTTGTCATGCCGTGTCTAATATTTTTTATCGACGCTGTACGCTACTGTCCAACGCAATGAAAACAAACAGCGCGGGCGAGGGTGAGGAGAGGGGGTGCTAGAGCTGGCGCCAAGGCCGGGAAGCGCGCCGGCGGCGATAGAGCTACAAATGTGTAAGAAGTAGCGCGACAACAACATTTACAAATATCTTTTACTATAATTTTTGAAAATAAATAATTATATGTCATATCAATTTATTAATATAAAAATCGGTTGGGGTGTCCGAGGTTTTGGTTTATTTCATTAACACTTTGTATGTATATGTAATGTGTATGCATGATAATGTAACATTCGTTTGAATGCTACATTATCACTGATTAATATAAGTAGGCTTTTTTAATTGCAAGAAAAAAATAAAATGTTTAAAAAATAAATGTCCACCCGTGCGAAGCCGGGACGGGCCGGTTATTGATAAAATATTTTTTCTGCCCTTATCCCAATTTATTTGCCATCGTCGCAACAAGTGTTTTTCTTCCATACTTCTCTATTAGTCATCATCTCAGTAGTCACCCCCTTTCTAAACATATCATCATTCACACAGTCCATCCATCGTTTCTTTGGTCTTCCCCTACTCTTCCTATGGCTTTAAGCCATCGAAATTCATACTCAAAACTTTCCTCAAAACTTTGTATAAAGTTGGCTATGTAAAAAGTGTTTTCAGTATCACAAAAAAAAAAACCAAAATACCGATACTTTTATCATTAAAAATGCACGTTTATATACAAGACATTTGAGTTTATCACATAAACTCCAATTTGTATGTAACCGTACTTCCTCCAGACACATCTCGTTGTTCACAGACGCCAGCGCATCAAGCTACTACAATCTGTCAAATTTCTTTAATTGATTTTCAACTCTATCGCTAAATCATAAAGTTCAAAGTTGATTGCGAAAATTTGACAGTTTCGGGTAGCTTGATGTGCTTGGCCTCTGTTCAATAAACGCGAAGGTCGCTTAGCTACCAAGCGACACCCTAATCGCATAAAACACTATCAAGCTCAAACTGAATCATTTCGAAGGATATTGCTAATCCATTGCTTCATATGTTAGAAAAATGTTTCTGCTCAACAACGTAAATAACGCAATGAATGTTGTTGAACTGTCAAAACGAAACCCATTATTAGGTACTGATAGTGTGTTACGCAATGACCCCGCAGGCCCTTATATCTGTTACTCTATAAGGAATATTTAAAACTAACATAACATCACGCCTGTTCACCCCGGGGTTAGGTAGAGGTGTACCTACATAGTACACCCACACTTCGCCAATTATATATATTATACCATTAAACCCAATGAAAAATCAATCCCTTATTTAAAACTAAATACATATCATTCTTAAATCAATCAAGAATACCTGTCTAGGACAGACATTTAGAAACGATGAATTTTGGAAATAACTGAATGTCTGTCTGTTTGTTACCACGTATTACCTTAAAACTCATCAGCGACTCTTTTTTTTGGGTAGTTTGTACTGTCCCACTGCCCGGCAAAGGCCACCCCGAATCCTTCATCCAGTCAGTCAGTCCAGCGACTCCATAGGATACCGAGATAAATAGCAACGATAGTGAGTGAGGAAGTATATATTTTGTTAAGAATATCTGTTTGAAGCAAGCAGTTAAAGCGATTTAGTCGTCTTTCATAATTTCTTTCTTGAAAGCACTGACTCCTGCGATGGCAGCTTTGATCACTTTCGGCCCATCGTCCGCAAGCTGTTGAGTTAATTCATCGATCCCCTTTTTTTGTTCCTTCGCAATTTGCTTGAGAACATCTTTAAACTCATCTAGTGGGACGTTGTCGTTCTCACGAGCCTCGCCGAAAAGTGTTCGAATCTTCTCAATTCCTGAGAATTCTGATCTCCCAGTGTCCTCCTGAGTCGAATGAACCTTAATTAAGTGTGACTCACTCATCCATTTTACGAGGTTATCAACACAATTTTTTCCGTCTTTTTGGAGTTTGTCAAAAAGGTCTTCCATTTTTGTGGTACTTATTTGTTTTAATATTTTTACGTAAAAATTGGGATGGTCGGACAATAATCGCACATTTTCTTTGGTAGTGCAGTGACAACTTGACATTGTCATCTGTCTGTGTCTTCCACTGACAAGGTAATTCTCTGGAGATATTGACATCGACAATGATAACACGGCATAGGTCGACTCAAACGAGGTTCGAACTGAAATGCTCTTTAACTATCATGCTTATTGCATTCTCTTTCTTTTAAACTTCAATGAGGTGTTTGAATTGAAGATTAAACATTACACCTTACACGTGTTTGGCCAATTCTGTGCACGATCACTCAACTATCAAGAAGCTTGTAGATAAAAATGGAGCCAACACTCTAAATACCTAACTGAAACCGACTGTGGGCTAACGCTCTCTTTCTAAATACGCACTTAAGAACGAGACAGTGATATATGTTTTCTTTGTCTTATGTATGGATTCAGAAAGAGAGCGACAGCCCACAGTCGGTTTCACTTAGTTGTTCAGAGTGTTGGCTCCACTTTTATCTATATACTATACTTCTTGTCAACTATGAGTTTATGAACTGACGGAGTTCTGTCATCACCATATCCTGAGGGTGGGGGTATTGCGTGACACACTAACCGTAGCAATGGCTTTAATTTTGACAGTTCAACAACATTCATCGCGTTATTTACGTTGTTGAGGAGGAAAATTTTTCGAACATATCAAGCAATGGTTTAGCTATATCCTTCAAAATGAATCAGTTTCTGATAGTATGTTCCTAAAATTGCGTAGTTTTTACTGTTTTTTACCACTTCCAACAACGTTCTGAAGTGTCTGAAGTCTTTAACCTCGTTTGACTTTTATCCCAGAATTCTTCGTTACTCATTTAAATGTTTTTTTTAGTCATACTGCCTACAACTTCCAAGAAACATTCCGTTGTCTTTAGGACGTCGCCTTTATGACGATGATGACTGTTCATAATACATGTGTTATTGTACATTCCAGCATCCCAATTACACTAAGAATGGATCCAACCCGTACCTATGTATGTCACAGTGTACCTACATCATCCGGTCAACATCTCGTTGAACAATAACGCGAAGGTCGCCTTACTCGCTAGTGGGTCATATCACAATGCGATCATTTCAATACAGTATGTATTTATTTGAACGCCAAATAAGACCCATTTTGGTGTCCTAGAAATAAATTGCCATGTAACTATGACGAACTTGGATGTAACGGTTGGTCACAGTTCTAACCTAAGCTTAACATTTGGCTGCCTAACTTAGTTACTGCGGCTAACTTTTAGAAAAGGCCGGAAAGTTAAAATGATGCTCATGACGATAAGTTTAAGATACAATTTGTCCTGAATTCGTTCGTTATTTGATACATTTATTGTTAAAAGCATGTTATCCTACTAACATAAATGCGAAAGTGTGTTTGTTGGTTTGCCCTTCTTTCACGCAGCAACTAGATTTAGTATATGGGCTGAGAGTATATAGGGTTATCATTTCGCAAAATGAAGTCCTAAAATAAAACACTACAAAGTGAAAAATAACTACAAAATTACAAACATCCGAACATAGTACCTCCTCCTTTTTGTGAAGTCGATAAAAAGAAAAATACTTTATGTAATAACGGGTGAAAAACCGCGGGTAAAGGATTCAAAAGTAAAGTATTCAAATTATATTAATATGGTTGCAATATTAGAGAGACATTAGAAACAGTTTTGTATTCATCAGCGTTTTTTTTTTAAGTTTATGCATGGAATAATCTTTCAATATGGCCGCGCTTGAAGGCTTCACGGATTTCAGGGCGCATTTACATGTGGTAATGAAGTAGTCTATCTTAGGCGGGAAAACTGATGACATCGTAATATCTCAATAAAATCCGGGCTATAGTTATAAAAGTTGTGTTTATGTAGCTGCAATGACTAATGTACCCTCACTTACAACTTATTTTCGAAAACTAAGTAAAACTAAGTATTGGTTTTTTTTTGTTCAATCTTTAAAATACATATGAAAGTCACTTTTCGTAACTATCTCTTGTGATCGCGTTTTTCGTCTAAACTACGCAACAGATTTCCATGCGGATTTCCACATGATTTATTTATTTACTTTATGCACAAGTGAAAGCTATACAAAGGCGGACTGCCTTGGGCATTTAGAGAATTAATTCCATATACCAAAACCTTACTTTTATGTGTCTATTAAATTAATATTAAACTTACTTACCTATACAAATAAATAAAATTGAAGTATCTGATCTGCTTTTAATGTCAAAATAACAGCTTTTTACTAAATATGAAAGTAAATACGGTACAGACGTCAGCACATCAAGCTACCCGAAACTGTCAAATTTTCCCAATCAACTTTGAAACTTATGCTTTAGCGATAAAGTTGAAAATCTATTAAAGAAATTTGACAGATTGCAGTAGCTTGATGTGCTGGCGTCTGTACTTCAAACAAAAAAATATTTTTTTAAATGTCTGTCTGTCTGTCTGTTTGTTTGTTCCGCTAATCTCTGAAACGGCTGGACCGATTTTGATTTTGATGATATTTTATTCATCACAAATATTTAATTTTGAACAAAATTGTCCTTGACATCATTTGATTTCAATGAATCTTAGGAGATATCATGGTTTTAAAATAACTCTGCAAGGCGGCCGGTCATGACGGGGGGAGCCGGGAAGGCTCCTTCCATATTTTAGTATATTTTTTCCTCAAATTAACGCGGGTGAAACCGCAGGGGCACAGCTAGTGAATAATAAACACTATGATCATTCCTCAACTAGCAATTTTCAAAATTAATATTTTATTACATTCACTTACGTACAATAGTGACAGACCCCTGACGAAGACCACAAATTGCTTCATTGGTAAGTGGGCATAACAAATGCTCATTGGTCAAATAAACATTAATATGCAGCTGTGATTGAGACAATTGGACAGTTGCTAGGGCCTTGGATCTAAGGACCAGCCAGCATAATATCACACTGACGTCACAAAATCCTGCATCTCGCAAGCAGAGTTTACCACGCAACTAGCACATTTACAATGATTCGACATGAATCAATACGGGCAGAATCAGTTGCCCGCCAGACACAACACCCGTCTGGTCGGAGGATCCTCCCTTTTCTATGGAGGTTGAGTGAACTTTGCACCCTGTTCCTCATATCTCTATCCAGAAGACTGGCAGCATTGCCACGTTGAATGGCAATGCTGGTAAAAGCACGCCAGCAAAAGTCACAACCCATACTAATTATTATAAATTCGAAAGTATTTCTGTCTGTATGTCACCTTTTCACGTCTAAACCACTGAACGGATTTCGATAAAATTTGACAAGGAGGTAGATAGCATCCTGAGGAAGGACATATACTACTTTTGTCCCGGTAGCATGTTCCCGTGGGATGATTTCCGACATCCACGCGAAGCCGCGGACAGAAAGCTAGCCATTAATAAAAGGCTTAATCATTTGGTGCGAGGTCGAGTTTAGAGTGCATTTTCAAGTTAATCCATAAAGTAAGATTGTGTGAAGTTTTAAAATGAATAAATAATTTCAGCCGCAATAAAATACGCTGGACAGCTAATGAAAAGTATAATAAACAGGTCACAGAGCTAGGAAAAACACGGCTACCATTGCATTTATAACAATCCAGGCCACGATTGATAACTGAGCTCAGATTACCGCCGATAACTCTCTATACAAACAAATTTGTATAGAAATGCAATTTAAAATATCACCGAGCTGATTAAATAAATACTCATTACGAACTTTTTTTTTAATAAACGCAATTACGACTGATTAAAAGTCCAGTTTTTGGTAATTAGCTGATCTCATAAACATGTGAATTGAGTGTTTAAAAATTGTATTTGTAATGTGTCCGCTGTTATTTTGAAATGTATTTAAGCACGATATTGTAATTTCGGAATGATTCCCGGAAGTTCACTGAATAATATTTGCATTCCAATATGCAGTTTGATAAATAATTGCTTTGACGTTTGTTTCATGCATTTTGCTGCACTAATATATGTTATGAGTCCCTATTATGTTGTCGTATAATCACAGAATACATAATAGTACAAATGGTATAAATACTAATTTTCTATATAAAAGTTGTGACTAGCTTCCGCGGTATGTCCTTCCCCAGGGTCCAAAGTATCCCCATACCAAATTTAATCTAAATTGGTCCAGCCGTTTCGAAGATTAGCCGGATCACACAGACAGAAAAAAACATTGTTTTTTTATTATAAGTATATACTTTCATATATGCATTTAGTAAAAAGCTGTTATTTTGACAAAACAAACACACACTTAAATTGTATTTATTTGTATGTATAGATTTTGCATTATTTTTCGTATATTTCACTTGTCTTTCAGCTACACATAAATCACAAACAATACGAATTATTCTAGTTCCGTGTAATACGTACCAACTAGCTTGTTATTACTATTTCACGGCTTAACTAGATACCTAATTGTAAGCCCCAGGCTTTTACAGAGAAATAAGGATACAGAGAAACATATTTCCCTATTCCAATTTTTTTTATTCATTTATTTATTTATTGAGGATCTCCAACAAAGGATATACATATACCATACAGATTTACAATTATAAAAAAGGTTCTTTCACGTGTGCTCCTTCAATTACAGGAGACCACAGCATGCACATATAACTAGGTACCTATACAAAAAAAAATTGAGAAAATAAATTATAAAGAATAGAACGAACAAAATAAAATTAACAAGTCTAGATTGAGCATTCATATAACAAATGGTGTAGGCAGAATAAAAATTAAAATTAAAAATTGAGAGAAAAAAAAAGACATTGAACCAATTTGAGGAAAATAATAAACATTAACATGTCGAGATTGAGCATTAATATTACAATTGTTTAGTTTAATAATAATTACAAATATTTCACATTTCGGAGAAAATTAACATACTTAGTTATTTTGCGCTGGCAAAATTTTTTTTTTTCATATTTATAATAAGAACCCCCAGCATAATAATATTCTATTACGTAGAAGACACTTGAATGCAGAGATTGAAGGGTTCTTCGAACTGCCTCAGCGCTTTAAAGAACTAAACTCAGTGTTCGAACGTTTCACGTGTCCACATGTGGCTGCGAGGCCAAGTCCCGGGGCCCTTTTTTTTGTTCCGGGATGGAAAATCCAGATGGATGTTCAGCGCCTGCCCCAGGGGGCAGGCGGTGGGGCCTGTCAGACTGTTACTGACTAAAAACCACCTCGGTGTTCCATTCACACACATGGACAGGGGATCATGGGAACTTGTGCGCCTTCCACGATCGAAAATATCGCACCCTGAAATCGTATCCTATAAGTCCTATAACCTACATATACAACGTGTCCCAAAATGTATTTTTGTAATTTCCAAAAAAAAAAATTTTTGGTGGCCCTGCTCACTCTTGACTCATGAGTGAGCAGGACCACCCTCTGCTGCCCGCTTATCATTGAATTTTGGGACACGTTATATAATCATCAAATAACATAAAAAATTAACAAGGTACTAAGTCACTCACCATAGAGATCTGGTTGGTCCACTCGCTGTGGTATCGCCACGAGTTGGTGGTGTTATCCCACACGTGCAGTCTGGACGGAAACCCCACTATCCGGTCGGGGAACTCGCGCCACACGTCGAAACTGAAATGGAAACAATTAAACTACTTAGGGCGCATTCTACCAAACTTTTATACCTAGAATAAGTCTTATCCTGAGAATAAATTTAAAATTTTTGAACAGTTTTTCCATACTAGAACTTTCAGACGTCAATTTTATTCCACGTATAAAATATATCTGATTGGTAAAATCAGCCTTTATATACATAAAATCACGCCTTGTTTCCCCGAAAGGCACAGGCGTATCTATAGTACACCCACACTTCGCCGCTACCGTTTAAAACCCATGTAATAGTGGGCGAGCCTTTTGCCATCAACAAATTCAGACCCCAGATCCAATCGACTTAGCCTGCCGGGGCAGCGGGATTGTCCGAAAGGGTTACCGCTACCCCGGAACACAAAGGACTAAGGAAGGAACACGGGTGGATTTTAGTCAGTAAGAGTCTGACACTCCCTTCTGCTCCACCCAGAGCGGGAGGGGTCATTTGATGATTTGCCATCCTCAAAAAAAAAAGGCCCAATCGACTTCATGCTCAACACTAGCGTTTGCGACCAATAAACCAACGAGGAAGTCTTAGGACTTAGATATGTTACGGCTAAAGGTACCCGAACATAAACTTAAGATTAGCCGGCTAAACTTACTAAGCCACGGCTACTGAGCCCCCCCGCCTCGACAATGCGGGAACCCACCGGGGGGGGAAAGTAACCTAACCAAACCTAACCTCGGAGTGCCCTTCACTCGCTCTTGCCCTCCGCCGGCCCGGCGCGCGGCGCGTCCATCGAATAAATTTTTAGCCGTTTCGTTCCGGTTAGACCTAAGTTTAGCCGGCTAATCTTAAGTTTATGTTCACACCCACCTTTAGCCGTAACAGATACAATGAAAGCAAAACTAAAATGTCTTTTAGAGGAAGTCAAACTAAGGCTGGGTAGATTGTGTGAAAGATAGACAAGGGGGATTACTGAAATGTCTGCTGATAGAAATTTATGGAAGAAAAAAAATAAATAGGTTCTCAAATCCAGCCAAATCTTAATAATTCAGAGCTCAAAGATGACAGGAATAGTCCCAAGGCTCATATTCTGATTGTTTGTATTGTAACAATTGTACGATATCGATATAGCCGCAAGAAATACTATTACTAACAAAACAGTGCGGGTGACAGCCTTACATTAAAACAAATGAAGTCTCTTCCGAACAATAGGGACCCATCGGATAAAATATTATTTACTTTATTTCTTAGAAAACATAATACAACAGAAAGACATACGACTATAATTATTTCGACGACTCGTACATCTTTAAAACAATAGGCCCAAGTAGTCACTAACCATGGGGCTACTCTCCAAGCACGAAAGACGTAGTTTCGCTCAAAGTTACGGGCATTACTTACTACGTATCAACTACGATTAGTTTGGGGCCCGACCTAGGAATGAATGACACCATGATTTAACAGTTCCACCTACCCTCCATGCGTTTTTACGATTCAATCCGGTCTGATCCCCAGAACCCAAACCAGGCGGAGAATCAGCACTTTTCGAACGTCAAAAATTACAAAAGACAGTCCCCCAAAACGCCCGCCCTTCACCACTTCCTAGTGCTTTCGCTGGGGAGAAGTGGCGCAAAAAACTCCCCAGCAGCACAGCTGTCTGTTCAACCAACGGCTTAATGTGCTTTCCGAGGCATGGAGGGTCTTGGTATGTAAAGATGGTCACCCATCCACGGACCAACCGCGGCAAGCGTAGCTTAACCTGATCGATCGACCCGTGCGGCTGTTATTCTTATTACTTAGCCACAAGCCCATCCTAAGAATCTATGACACCATGATTTGATTATGGTACACTTTATGTGATTTTACCCGTTCGAAAAAGTTAATTAATCGCGTGTAGGATTCACTCCGAAGTTGCACACTTCTTTCGGACAGGCCCGTATCTTCGTTGACGGACTTAGAGAGTGGGGAGACGTAAGCCTAAACATAAAACAAAATGATAATGTAGGTAAACAACAGTGGACTGGTACTCAGTTACAATGACAAGCCCCTTGCAAATTCCGTCAATGATGTAATTAAAAAAGACAGTCCTTTATTGTTACCATTGTCTGAGCTTTGAGCCGTAACACCCCAACACTTACTTTGGCATATTGAAAAGAAAAGAAGTCCTTGAATTTATACGTAAAAATAAAATACAACGGGTTATTTTTTCCCTAAAGAGTCAGCTTATAGGAAGAATTTCATCTAAACAACAGGCCTTAGAAACAGAAGAAAAGCAAAAATACGGAAATATTTCATCTACTTAAAATTCCATGCGAGTAGAAACCTCACTGAGAGCAAGGGTTGTACTATACAGAGCCTGCGAAGGTTATGTGACATTATTACATAACTCCGAAGTTTACCGGATGACTTGCGTCGCGGTAAAGATGCTTACATTCACGGGAATGCTAAGGAAGAGGTAAGTACGTACCTACGGGCAAACTTCGCTGTGGGTAGTACATTTTGCTAATAAAGTGCTTTGAGCAGCCCTGCCTTGATATTAACCCTGCCCACATTTATTTTAGCATCAATTAGGACGAATATTTCTGTGAAACTTTACATATTTATAGCTTGAAAAGTTATGTTTTATGATAGATAGATAAACCATTTATTTGGCGCACACAAAAGTTCAATTTATGTAATAAGATAACCATTTACCTACATGTACTCGTATATAATGTAAAAACAAGATGCCGATATAAAGACAAGGAAAGATATGCATATCGAAATAAAAGTGTCTGTGGAACTAAAGAGCGAACTAACTACCTACTGAACAACCTCAAAGCAGGCGATCAATGAAAGTAGCTGAGACAAGATACATCAATATTTATTCTATAGATTACTAGCTGACCCCGCAAACGTCGTTTTGCAAAAAAAATAGATAGTAGCCGATTCTCAGACCTACTGAATATGCACACAAAATTTCATACAAATCGGTCCAGCCGTTTCGGAAGAGTATGGTAACTAACACTGTGACACGAGAATTTTATACAGGGTGCAATTGAAGTCATGGGCATTATTTTAACCTAAGGCACTACTCATGATACTAATTGCATTAGGGCTACTATTACGCAAATCAAAAATATTATTAATGCAAGTATGGAAAACCTTAAAATGTAGTAAGTCATAGAAAGTATCAAACACTTTGCGCTTCTCGATAGCAAATGCGTAGGTACATTACGCCGTACGCGTCATTGGGCGTGAATTCTTTGACCCCGCCCGACTCACGTGACATTCGTAAGTTGCCAATGAATTGATTCATAATAAATTCCAACTTTCCCTTCGTACTTTGCCGGCTTAGGACGGTCAAAACTACGTCAACTAACATACATTAAAAAAAACATTTACGTACAGTCAACAGCAAAAGTAGATGATGAAAATCAGAAATTCAATACTAATTAATGAACGGAGTTCGCGTCAGAACTGTGTGGCGTCGAAGTAGTAAATGTTTGGTATAATTTACAATCACATAACGACACTTCGACGCCACACAGTTCTGACGCGAACTCCGTTCATTAGTGTTGAATTTCTGATTTTCATCATCTACTTTTGCTGTTGACTGTACCTAGCTTGTGGATTGTTTTGAAAAAACCTTATTTGTCGGTAAAGTGACAGAGGGTAAACGGGTGCTCTTCCACGGGCTTGTGCATGTGCTGGCACGTGAAAAGACGAAAAATCCAACAGGTTCTTAGTGGTTCTGGTGGAATGAGACCCCGTGAAGGAATAGGGTCGTTTGGGTTGCGGCGATGGAACATTTCACGAGTTCATACAACCATTTGTGGGTATTGTTGGTTGGTGTACCTAGCCTGCACATTACGCGGTCGAGGCATCGTGTACACAAACACACAAATACTACACTAACACTTAATACACTGCAATCCAAGCACCGTATGACGCGAGCGGCGAGTACGGCGATTACATCACGGGATCAATAAATCAATTACGCGTCAATGCACCTGCGCAGTCGTTATGACACTGGTTCCGGGTTCACGTTGCGGCGGGAAGCAGACCCCGCGCGGGGGTGATATTCGTATTTTTGCGAGTGAGGGAGTGGGACGGAGAGAGTTCAGGGAATCCCGCCGGACGGCATGTCTTTTAGCCCATTGTTATTATTACTTGTAAGGAAAAACCCGCGCGCGCGCAGGTGATGTTTGTTTACATTTCGCTTTGCGCTGTACTGCGCTTTAAGATTTTGATACTTCAACATTTATTGGCGTTAACGAAGTATTTTGTTTTAATTACTTTAAGTGTTTATTTGCAATAATAAGCCTTGTGCAATTTGACTTACTACATTTTTAAGGTTTTCCTTAATTGCATTAATAATATTTTTGATTTGCGTATTAATAGCCCTAATGCAATCAGTATCGTGAGTAGTGCCTTAGGTTAAAATAATGCCCATGACTTCAATTCCACCCTGTATATTAGATAATGACGTTGTCGCGTAAGATCACCAATGTTTATATATAAGCCTTTTTTACTTAATGTTATATAATTATTCTTATTTTGTCTTTTACTAGTAAATATAATAAGTAAAATTAATTTTAGTTTTTACAATTTTTATTATAAGTAAACATGCAATCTTAACATTTTGTTGACACGGCATTTTTTCTGCAAGACAAAGTAAACGCGACCGTAATAAAAATGTAACATTTCAAAAATCATAATAGAAGGAATATGGTTGAAAGAATGTCTTATGATGATGCAAAAAAGCAGCATACTATTTATGCTCAATTTGAATATAACCATAATTAAAGTAGATAAATTATTATTTGTAGGAATTTTAGATAATACTTATGTATAAGCACTTGAGTGAGATATCTGAGACACAGGTTTATTCCTAGTTCATGTAGAATCTAATTATTTCTTACCTACCACTAATTTAAGGCCCTATTCTGTAAATGTTTATGTAAATCAATTATTAGCACATCACCAGCAGTGCTGTTCTGTAAAAATCTCACCGTGAAAACTAAGGTGCAGTGAGCTGTCATTCCACCTGATGTTTAGGGATTGCCTCCATTGATAGCTCACTTCACGCTCACTTCACCTATGTTATCACAGTGAGATTTTTATAGAATCGATAGTCTGACATGCTAATCCAAATCCAAATTAATATTATAAATTAGAAAGTAACTGTTTGTATGTTACCTTTTCACATCTAAACCACTGAACGGATTACGATAAAATTTGGCAAGGAGATAGATGGCATCCTGAGGAAGGCCATGGGCTACGTTTTGTCCCGGTAGCACGTTCCTGTGTGATAATTTTCGACATCCACGAGCAGAAGGTAGTAAGAGATATTTATATATCCATATGATTATGATGTTAGAACCCCTGTATTCTAAAAGGACCCAAGTAGGTACCTACACGAGTTAAAAATGATTGAATATACCTACCTAATTTGTACACCCCTTCACCAATTGACATGTCTATTCATCATTGACAATTTAACACCCATATTATCCGCTCGGCTGATTTAATGACCGATTGACATATAAAGCCGTCCTTAAACTTCGCACATATTGTATATCATGTTTATTGGATTCAAAGAGTTGTGTAGCCGTAATAGGGGATGAAAGGGACATAGAATCACAACCTTGTTACCATGGATTCAGTACATGATTTTGAACCCACGTGCGTTGAAATTTCGTCGGTTATTAAAAATAAAATTACTGTTCAGTACATTACGAACGCGTAGGTAATGCACATTTCTATGAAACAGCAGATTTTTTTTATCACCGACAACTCAACGAGCAATGGAAAGAGCTACGCTCGGAGTTTCTTTGCGTGATAAAATCCGGAACGAGGATATTCGACGAAAAACCAGAGTCACTGACATAGCTCTTAAAATTTGCAAGTTGAAGTGGCAATGGGCAGGCCACATCGCTCATAGAACTGTTAACCGATGGGGAAGAAAAGTTCTCGAGTGGCGACCACGAACCGGAAGACGCAGCGTAGGCAGGCCTCACACTAGGTGGACCGACGACATCGTGAGTCGCGGGCAACCGATGGATGCAAGTGGCGGATTGTCGTTAGGCGTGGTGATCTAAGGGGGAGGCCTTTGTACAGCAGTGGACGTCTGCCGGCTGATGATGATGATGATGATGACAAAAATTCTAGTGTCTAGAATCCTGTGTTGAATTCATGGCAGCCTTGTATAATTGTCATGAGGGGTTTTAGTTTATTTCAGGCAACTTTCCTATCACGATAATATGCTTTGTAGGTTTATCGTTTGTGGATTTTAACTCCATCCAAGCCCCAGAAAACAATGTCCTTAATTCCTTATCCATGGCAGTGGTTAAGAAATTGATCTAAATAACATTGATTCTGCTCTTATCGTTTAGGTAGGCATCGAAGATTAGCATATTCATAGATTTGATTTAATAACCATGGATCCTTTCAACTTTCACGTGAGCGAGCGTTATTTTGATCAATGTTATATTTTTGCGAAATTGATTGTTTATTCCACTTTCATCTCTCGAATTTTCAAACAATCTCTATTGCATAAAAGATACCACTAACATTTACTTAGATGTATATTTCTCGAATTTAGATATTTCTGTCTTTCATAATAAAGCTCCTTTTATATTTCCCAACAATAGCTCCTCAAGATACTAGAAATAAGCAGCAAAGAAACGAGCAATTTCTAGAATTTACTGTATCAAATATAATTTGATCCGAAAACTTTTTCACTCAGTCGAAGCTGAGCAAAATAATAAAGAGCAAAGTTTTGTTAATTAAGTTACGCCCCTTATACTATACGTGTCTTTATGTCTGGAGATAAGTCCCTAGTGTTATAACTTGATAAGTGATAATAATCTTAGACGTTGACCTACTCTGACAGTGTCAGATGATTTATTTATATAATCATTTCTATCATCACTATATAGTATAAAACAAAGTCGCTTTCTCTGTCCCTATATCCCTATGTATGCTTAAATCTTTAAAACTACGCAACGGATTTTGATGCGGTTTTTTTTAATAGATAAAGTGATTCAAGAGGAAGGTTTATATGTATAATTTTAGAGGTTTCTAATGTGATGTTGTAAATAAACCCTTTTTTTGCGCTTACATTGCAAACGCTGGCTGAACCCTATGAGATACATCAAAATAATGTACTACAGTATTGTAAGTACACCTTAAAAAGGTCTACAAAAAAGTCCGCGATGGTATATGTCTATTTCTTAGGAATATCCCACAATAACCATTTTTTTTCCTTTACTTTTTACGAGAAATGATGGGTTATTTACGAAGCGATTTTAAGCAATACAGCATTAATCCTTATCCAATTAAGTACCGTAAATACATTGTGCATTTAATATAGATCAATATGGCCCTTTACAGCATGTTATTTAAATTAATATTTTCGAAGATATTACAGATTTAAAATGCAGGGACATAGCGGTTGCTGCGGTATCGGCGGCAGGGGCTGGCGGCCAGTTTTATTAATTATTTAATTAAATTTATTAAATTGCATTGCACCCGTGCGAAAAAGTATAAATGATAACTGTCGTCGACAACAACTGTAAATTGCTCACTGTCATCAATTTACGGCTGGGATTCGTGAACTACAGGGTGCAATTGAAGTCATGGGCATTATTTTAACCTAAGGCACTACTCATGCTACTAATTGCATTAGGGCTACTATTACGCAAATCAAAAATATTATTAATGCAAGTATGGAAAACCTTAAAATGTAGTAAGTCATACAAAGTATCAAACAGTTGCGCTTCTCGATACTTCGATAGCAAATGCGTAGGTACACTACGCCGTACGCGTCATTGGGCGTGAATTCTTTGACCCCGCCCGACTCACGTGACATTCGTAAGTTGCCAATGAATTGATTCATAATAAATTCCAACTTTCCCTTCGTACTTTGCCGGCTTAGGACGGTCAAAACTACGTCAACTAACATACATTAAAAAAAAAACATTTACGTACCTAGCTTGTGGATTGTTTTGAAAAAACTTTATTTGTCGGTAAAGTGACAGAGGGTAAACGGGTGCTCTTCCACGAGCTTGTGCATGTGCTGGCACGTGAAAAGACGAAAAATCCAACAGGTTCTTAGTGGTTCTGGTGGAATGAGACCCCGTGAAGGAATAGGGTCGTTTGGGTTGCGGCGATGGAACATTTCACGAGTTCATACTAAATTTCTTGTGCGATCGTAAATTACAACCATTTGTGGGTATTGTTGGTTGGTGTACCTAGCCTGCACATTACGCGGTCGAGGCATCGTGTACACAAACACACACAACACACAACTACTACACTAACACTTAATACACTGCAATCCAAGCACCGTATGACGCGAGCGGCGAGTACGGCGATTACGTCACGGGATCAATAAATCAATTACGCGTCAATGCACCTGCGCAGTCGTTATGACACTGGTTCCGGGTTCGTGTTGCGGCGGGAAGCATACCCCGCGCGGGGGTGATATTCGTATTTTTGCGAGTGAGGGAGTGGGACGAAGAGAGTTCAGGGAATCCCGCCGGACGGAATGTCTTGCAGCCCATTGTTATTATTACTTGTAAGGAAAAACCCGCGCGCGCGCAGGTGATGTTTGTTTACATTTCGCTTTGCGCTGTACTGCGCTTTATGATTTTGATATTTCAACATTTATTGGCGTTAACGAAGTATTTTGTTTTAATTACTTTAAGTGTTTATTTGCAATAATAAGCCTTGTGCAATTTGACTTACTACATTTTTAAGGTTTTCCTTAATTGCATTAATAATATTTTTGATTTGCGTATTAATAGCCCTAATGCAATCAGTATCGTGAGTAGTGCCTTAGGTTAAAATAATGCCCATGACTTCAATTCCACCCTGTATATCACCACTTTCGTTTGGAGGATATTTCATCTATCATTCTAATAATTAAATTATTTATAATCTATATTTATACTAAGATACTTATGATTGTTAATTCCTATTAAAAAAAATTATCTGTTTTATTGTATTTTGTAAATGTAATTTTTAATCTTTTAAAGCATGTCACTCTCTTATTAGCATTTTATTGTTTTTTATTATATTTATAATTCATTTATGTATTCAGAGCATGTGTACTCGATAATGTGTAAGCCGTGGTTACCTGTAATTGAGTGTGCATTACAGGATAATGTATAATACAAGTTCTTTATAAAAGATAATTGTAATGTATCTCGTTGGTAATCCTTAAATAAATAAATAAATAAGTGTGTTGTAATAGTTTTTATTTATTTATGGTATTAGAACATAATGCCTGCCTAGTATTCTCCGGACAAGGCAGAAGTCTTGGAAAAGGCAGTCTGATGAACCTGAACAGATTCTCATCTGTCATACATCTAGAAAGGTTTACTTGAAAACCAGCGAAAGGCACTAGTTATCTGGCATTTATTTAGCTGAACCAGGCCTGTTTGGCTCAGCCGTGAGGCACATATTTCATTTTGTAGAATAAAGTTTTTTTTTGTTTCTTTTTAGGGTTCCGTACCTCAAAAGAAAAAAACGTATGCCTTATAGGATTATTTTTTTGTCTGTCTGTCAAGACCTTTTATCTCGGGAACGTGTGAAAGTATCGATTTGAAATTAAAACCATATACTCAGGTCTACAGTCCCTTGAAGCTGTGAAAAAATCAAACTTCTAAGTTAACGTAAAAAAAAGATACGGCCGTTTATGCCGCAAAAAACGTATATTTCGACACTCTCAAGGGAATCAAAATTTATAGGGTACTTCCCGTTGACCTAGAATCATGAAATTTGGCAAGAAGCAAGGTCACGTAGTACAAGTAAAGGGAAAAATCGGAAAATCTTAAATTTGTAGTTACATAAAAAAGATCCCGTGATAAACAATTTACATACCTACAAAGTACGGAACCCTCGAAGCACGAGTGCGACTCGCACTTGTTTATTATTGTGTGGACTTAAGAGAAGTGTCAAACAAACATAATTATTTTGTCTTTCTTTCAGCCGCAGAGTGTACTAACTAATCTAGTTAACATACATTTTGCCAGTAATGTTTGAAGTTCCATGTAATAAGGATGCTAGGCTTTTCTAGACTGCTACTGAGATTTTTCCTATGAACTTCCACTTTCATCATCCATCATTGTCCTGCCCTTATGCTAATTTATTTGTGATCGGCGTAAAATGTTTTTTCTTCCATACTTCTCTATTAGTCGTTGAGTGCTTGCCGCGGATGGGTGACCATCTTTACATACCGAGACCCCTCTGTGCCTCGGAAAGCACGTTAAGCCGTTGGTCCCAGCTGTCATTCGTGGATTTTTAACAGTCGTTACGGATAGTCAGAAGCCCGAAAGTCTGACAACCAGTCTTACCAAGGGGTATCGTATTACCCAGTAACTGGGTTGTGGAGGTCAGATAGGCAGTCGCTCCATGTAAAGATATTCAGCTGCATCAGCTTAGATTGGAAGCCGACCCCAACATAGTTGTAAAAAGGCTAGGCAGATGATGACTTCTCTAATAAGTCGTCATCAAACTCAAAACTCAAACTCAAAGCATTTATTTCAATTAAACCATTTCCAGGCACTTTTGAATTGTCAAAATTAACTAGTCGGTCAGTTAGTCAGAAAGTTGAAGCTAGTTGCCCATTCCAAAACGTAGATCTCTTGGAGAAGAACGGGCAAGAAACTCCAAGGACACTCTTTTAAATTAAGATATTACAAAATCCTTAGTACAGTATTCTTGTTGCTTCTATATGTGAGAACAATGTTATGAAGAAACAATTCAAAATAGGTATAAGATTAAAAAGAAGCCCTGGCAGCTAAGAGATGACCAGTCTCAACTGACAGCGCCCGTTCACGAACATGACGCATGGATTAGCACTATCCAGCTCAACCATTTTGAAGGGAACCGAATGATCCAACACACGCGCCACCATCAGTGAGACATTTAAGTGAGCATGACACATTCTCAACTGCCATGTTCTTTCAAGTCAATATAAAAAAAATTATAATAAATGGATCCATGGTTCTTACATTTACAAAATTAAAAAAAAAAAAATGCTTCTAAATTATACAAAACTATAGTTTCCAAATTATTTGCGAGATGAATAAAATTTTACTAGAAAGAGGTATATGCATCCCGGTAGTCCGTTGATTATATGGTGCGGATATTTTAATCGTTGATGTTTTGGTTTTTGAACTTGAGTACCCCACCTCTTTCTAACCATATCATAATTCACATAGTCCATCCTTCGTTTCTTCGTGGTCTTCTCCCTACTTTTATAGCCATCGACATTCATAATCAAAAACTTTCCTCACGACATCTTCCTATTCCACTTTATCTATTAATAACTCATCAGATTATGAGTACTTCCTCCCATAGACATTCTCTGAACAGAGAACTGAGCCTTATTGAATCTGTCAAGCGTGTTATTCGATACCATTATAGGAAACGGGTTTACGTAAAAATAGCCTGTAGTGTGTCATTATCTGGGCAAAAAGGTTTTTCGATTTAGATTTATGTCCTATTACTCCACCCCCGGATAAATTCCGATTTATTTAGCTATCTTTTTACTTAATAAATATATTACATTCATTCACTGACAGACAACTCACCGCTGAGTCTAGAAGCATAAGTATTCCTTATACATAGTGTGTGTTCCTTACATAGTGTACTCCTTCATCATCATCTGCTTAACCTTTTCCCAACTATGTTGGGGTCGGCTTCCAGTCTAACCGGATGCAGCTGAATACCAGTATTTTACATGGAGCGACTGCCTATCAGACCTCCACAACCCAGTTACTGGGTAATACGATACTCCTTGATAAGACTGGTTCTCAGACTTTCGGGCTTCTGACTACCCGTAACGACTGTCAAAGATCCACGAATGACAGCTGGGGTCAACGTGCTTTCCGAGGCACGGAGGGGTCACGGAATGTAAAGATGGTCACATTAGTATAGTGTATTCCTTATAGTTCAGAAAAGTCAGTCTGCCTAGCCTTTTCCCAACTATGTTGGCGTCGTCTTCTAGTCTAACCGCATAACCAGCCCATAATGTTCCCATTGCTAGGAAACAGGCTTCCTCTCTTCGAGAGAGAGTGGGTTGTAATCTACCACGCGGGCTCAATGCTGCGGGGCAATTGCGTAATACATTATCAATAGGAATCGGTTTCATTTTGACAGTTCAACAACATTCATTGCGTTATTTACGTGTTGAGCAGACAAATTTTTCGAACTTATGAAGCAATGGATTAGCAATTTGCTTCAAAATAATGATTCAGATTCCAATTGATAGTGTGTTACGCAATTAGGGTACGGGTTGGTAGATATCACATGTCTTCGAATTTTTGGTTCTAAGACAAGATTCTAGTCTAACCAGATGCAGCCTAATGCTAGTATTTTACATGGAGCGACTGCCTATCTGACCTCCACAACCCAGTTACTGAGTAACACGATACCCCTTGGTAACACTGGTTTTCAGACTTGGGCTTCTGATTACCTAAGAATGACAGCCAGGATAAACGACTTAACGTGATTTAGGAGGCACGGAGGGGGTCTCGACATGTAATGTATGGTCACCCATACACGAACTGACCGCAGCCAGCTTAGCCTCACCCTTCGATTTACTCGTGCGGTTGTTATCATTTATTTATTTACTAGCTGCGCCCCGCGGTTTTACATGCGTAAGTTTCGATCCCGTGGGAATATCGGGATAAAAAGTATCCTATGTGTTATTCTGATGTATAAGCTATATTACTGTACAGTTTCATCAAAATCCGTTCAGTAGTTTTTGCGTGAAAGAGTAACAAACATCCATCCATCCATCCATCCTCACAAACTTTCGCATTTATAATATTAGTAGGAAGTAGGATAGGAAGTAGGATAGTAGGAAGTAGGATATACGGTGACTTATAATTAGTGACCGATACTTAAACACGTGCTTGTACTCATGATAACATACAACTTTTACTATGGGACCAAACCTGAAATTGTGAAAAAAAAATCTGCTGTTCAGTCATTTATGTTCGCCTAACTGGTCAAAATGTAGGTACTGAACAGCAGATTTTTTTTAGCGAATTCAGGTTTGGTCCCATAGTAAAAGTTGTTTGTTATCATGAGTACAATCACGTGCTTAGATGTCTGTCACTAATTACCAGTCACCCTATATAATACTTCAAGCATATAAATGTACATAGACGGACTTAATGCCTTAAGCATTTTTTACCAATCAACCTTTGGGTGATGCAGAGACAAACCGTAGTAGGTGCAATCATGAAAATTGAGGAATACATATCTATATTTTTAAATATATTAGAACTATAAATATAATATATAAGTACCTAATTGTAATTACATATAAATATAAGCAAAAACAAATATACATGAATATACTAAAAAGAAATAAGTCAAACAATGGGAAAATATTAGCGTTGTGATGATACAGCTTCTTGCAAAAGTGCTCGCGAACCTTAAATTAGCCACGAGCCCCTCCTCTTTGTCGAGATTATGTATCAGAAATGTATGGTTATATTTAAAGGTGTAGTGTACAGCTACAGACAAATTTAAAAAAAACGGATGAAACGGACGAACGACAAAGTGATCCTATAAGGGTTCCGTTTTTTCCTTTTAAGGTACGAAACCCAACAAAACGCTGTATAATGAAGATGAGCACTACGGAAGGATTTATGAAAATTCACATGTAAAATGGCTCGCTGGCATGGAATTTCGTCATTTTTGCCGATGGAACACGAGAGAATTTCTAATTCTGAGTTTTTCATTATCCAGTAGATTTTGTTCGTCCACTTACTGAAACAAGTAAAGCCTATAGGCGGCTAACAAAGAGTGGCACGGACTTCGACGCGCGACCAGTCACTATGGATTCAATATAAATGATTCTGAAAGGGGCGTTGAAATTTTCCGTCGATAATTTAAAAAAAAAATTGCTGTTCTATACATTTTGACCGCGTAGATATTCCTACTGGAAACAGCAGTTTTTTTTTTAATACTGATTAATTCCTTTTTTAGGGGTTCGTACCTCAAAAGGAAAAACGGAACCCTTACTTTTAAAAGATCACTTCGTTGTCCGTCTGCCTGTCCGTCAGTCAAGACCCTTTTTCTCAGGAACGCGGGAAGTTATCAAGTTGAAATTAATATCAAATACTTATGGCTGCAATCCCTTGAAGAAGTGAAAAAATCAAACTTCTAAGTCAACGCATTCAAAAGATACGGGCGTTTTATGTTCCGGAATCGAAACCTATAGGGTAGTGGGTACTCCCCGTTGACCTAGAATTATGAAATTTGGCAAGAAGCAATGTCATGTAGCACAAGTAAAGGAAAAAATTCGAAAACCGTTTTGTACACACATCAAAAGTGTCTAGGGATCAAGCATTTTTATGCGGATTTCTTGAGATTGAGATGTGGCTTTGTAATAAATTTATGATTTTATAAATTTATATGGATCCTTTTTGGTGCATTTCATAATTTGAATCAGGAACTGTGAATCAAATTCGAGTAAAAGATGAAAATCAGCTGTCAATATTTTCCCTATAAAAACATACAACGCATTGAAGACATTATTAGTGCTACTGTTTCCCTACTACTGATTAAAACCAACGTTATTATGGAGCGGCGACGTCATTTAAGCAGGGAAGAAATGCTCAGAGCCGTGGGAATGATAGAAGCTGGTTCCCGGCAACGTACTGTGGCTTTAGCTCTGAATACAAGTCAGAGTGTTATCAGTCGACTTTGGACACGTTACCGAAGCACTGGTACCGTGGCTGAGCGCCATGGAGGACGGTATCGCTGCACCACACGGAGACAAGACCCATACATTCAAATCTTAACTCGAAGAGCTCCAACAATAACCGCCATGATGTTAGCCGTGAGGCTTCATCACTCTTCAGGGAACTTAATTAGCGACCAAACAGTCAGAAACCGCTTGCATGAAGTGAACCTTCATTCGCGAAGACCGCTACGGGTACCACCTATAGCAATGCACAATCGTAGGATTCGATATCAATGGGCTCTTGAACACAGAAATTGGGCAGAAGAACAATGGCGTTTCGTGTGCTTTTCTGATGAGTCTCGTTTTGGTATGAGACCGGATACAAGACGTATACGACACTGGAGAACCCCTGGACGCCAACAGCGATTAAAATCCTGCCAGGAAGTCCATCCTTATAGTGGTGAAACCATCATGGTATGGGCGGGTATTTGGATCGGCGGAAGAACTGAGTTGATTTGGATCAGAGGCAACCTCAACGCTCAAATTTATGCTGAGACGATTGTATCAGACGTCATCGTTCCTCTACAAGTGCAAATCGGTCCCTTATTTCAGTTAATGCATGATAATGCACGACCGCACACCGCAAGAGTTGTAAGACAGACTCTCGCCGCAGCTAACATCAATGTCCTGCCCTGGCCTGCTCAGTCGCCAGACTTGAACCCGATTGAGCATGCATGGGATATGCTACAGAGAAGAGCTCTGCCGAATATGGAGGGTATCCAGTCGCAAGAAGACCTTTTTTTGTTGTTGCAACGAACATGGGCGGCCATTCCACAGCGTGATATGGATGAACTCATTTTGAGTATGCCAAACCGATGTTCTTGTGTTGTTAGTGTTCGCGGTAGAAACACGGATTATTAATTGTTTAAGTTACCCAATAGAATTTTAGAGAAAACTGTTATTTCAGTCTTTTTTTCGAACTTTTGTGTTAGTGGTTCAAATGTCAAAAATCCCTTTATTAGGAAAATGGCAAATTTCTTTATTAATGCAAAGGTGACTTGGTTTATCGTTACTGTGACAAACGAAAACACTTTATTTGATGAATCCTTAAAGAAAATTTTAATTAATATCAATCAGGAGAAAAGTTATTGCAAAAATATATGTTGATCCCTAGACACTTTTGATGTGTGTAGTTACATTACAAAAAAAAATTTTTTTAAACAATTTACATACTTACCTACAAATTTTTGTGCGCGTTCCGAATCGCACTTGAACGGTTTTTCAATAATTTGATACTGCTGATTTTCAACGACAACGAAGGGGGCAGAACCATGTATTGAATCCATGGTAAGAGTTCGCGCGTCGATGTCCCAGCCACCTTATATTTTCCAAATCTGCATATTGGATTGCCCACTCAGACGTCAGCCTGCTACCGACAACAAGCACCCTAATTGCGAAACACACTATCGATCTCAATTTGAATCATTTTGAAGCATATTGCTAATCCATTGCTTTATATGTTCGAAAAATGTGTCTGCTCAACAATGTAAAAAACGCAGTGAACGTTGTTGATCTGTCAAAATGAAACCCATTGCTACTAATAGTATGCTACGCAATTACCCCGAAGGTCTCTAAAGTCCATTCAAACATATGTTTCACATTGATGTTAAACTGAACTTTATTGTGTAGGAATTAAAGTTTTTGTTGAATGTTGACCTTCTTTGTGTAGTCACTGTTTGATTCATAGTTCTCTATTCTATGCTACTGTCGTAGGTTTTTGAATTTTGAGTGACTTTTGTATTCGCCAATGTTATCGCCTGACGGCTGCGCTCATGTATTTTCTATGTGATTTTATTTTAATATATCTGGTGTACAAACTCTTCAAGTCTTTGATTGCATCCACGGAAAAATCTCTCTACGAGAAGTTAACAGTTTTCATAAACTCATATTTGTTTATATTTTCGGAAAATAAATCGCGAATACAGAAATAGTAAGTATTCCATCGGATAGCGTACAGATTTACAATCACACACACGATAGCACACCCCGACGTCATTACACGTAAATAATGTTCGCACGTCGGAAATCCTCAACAAAACTCCCTGCAATCTTCAGATTATCGCACTGATAACGATAAGTCAACGACCTCATCATAATTCCTTCAAGTACCTACTCTCGTATCTCTATGGGCTGTTCAAGATTGTGAGTTATTAAATATGAATGTGGAGTGAATATGTAAAATCAATTTTTACGTTAGAAAAATTTATTACGAAAACGGTTTATTGGAGTGTTTATGTGTGTGTGTGTGTGTGTTTATGTGTTTCGATAAATATTTAAAAATGTGTGGAACTCATTTATTGTGACCGTTAAATCAACTACGTGTTGAAGCGAAATCAACTAGGTACGTGATTTAACGGCCAAAATAAATGAGTGAGAGTGAAACTCAACTTGAAGGAATGGTTCTAAAGATATTTTGATTCTTATTGGCTCCCCCTAGAAAGTAAATATCTTTCGCATTTTGCTTCGTCTACGAGACTAATTTCACGTCGACCTACTCAATTTCTGACTGAAAGCATAAAATCCTAGGTTTATACACATATTCTATCGAAACTAATATTATTAATGCCAATGTAACTCTGTCTTCTTTCTTTCTTTTTCCTGTCTGTTACCTTTTCACGCCTTAACGGCTAACCAGATTTAGATGAAATTTGGCATCCGGACCATGACCTGCACCCTAATTGCGTAAGACACTATTACTCTCAATTTGAATCATTTTGAAGCATATTTCTAATCCATTGCTCCAGATGTTCGAAAAAAGTGTCTGATCAACAACGCAAAAAACGCAATGTATGTTGTTGAACTGTCAAAATGAAACCCACTGCTACTGATAGTGTGTTACGCAATTAGGGTGCTGGATTAGGACAAAGGATACTTTTTTCCGAAAGATAATTTCACGCGGGCGAAGCTGGCCAAAAGCTATAAGTCTGCAATAATTTGGGTTACATACACACATACATACATTGGGCTACATCTATAAAATGAGGTAATAGTACATCATTCCTTTTTCCGTCGTCCACGAATACACATGCGCCGATTGCGAGTATTACGTATATACCTGACCTTTTTGAAGGACACCATCAAATCACATTGGTAACGGCCGGCCCCACTTACGAGTTGAAGGTCGTGGATTTTAATCCACACAGGCGCTATATTTTTGTGTAAATAACTTCATCACGACTGCTTTCAAAACGGTGAAGGAAAACGTGAAGAAACGGGCATGTCCTAGAACCAATAATTCAAAGGTCGTGTGACATCTAGCAAACCGCACTGGACCCGCGTGGTAGATTACAAACCGTTCTCAGTCCCATCAGTCGGATAATTATAGGCTCCATAAGGTCAGTAATCGGTGTATATGAGGGGCGTAACTCGGAGTTACGCCCCTCGAGTATCCGAGCTACCACAAACAACACCTGTCAAGATATAACGTGGATCAGCGGCTGCGGCTGCGCCTATCTCTGTGAAACTTTCTCTTCTATTGTATTACTAACGTATTAGATAGTTAGATACGATGTTTTCCAAACATCAATTGACTATGACGACAAACTATATACACTATCTAATCGGTCTTGACGCCTAAAGCGATTTAACGCCAATGAAAGTGCTTTATTGTATAAATGACAGGCAGGGTTGTCACCTAAATGTGAGTAGAAATTGTTTTTCATTTTAGTATAAGTAAGGGCTCTTTCAATTTAGACGTTCCGTGTCGGACTATTGCGGCGCCGCAGCGGTGCGGTTGTCGTACTGCGAACGGCTAGTCGATTTTTTCCATACAACGTATGCACCAAGCGCGCAGTGCGCGGCACTCACGACGGCAGGACGCCAACGTCACAAATTCTAACTGCAATAATAGTATGGAAAAAATCGACTAGCCGTTCGCAGTACGACAACCGCAGCGCTGCGGCGCCGCGCGCCGCAGCAGTCCGACACGAAACGTCTAAATTGAAGGACCCCTAACTACAACATACATAAACTTAAATATTTCCTCTCACAATAATTGGATTACCATGAGAAGTGACAGTTTAAACTTTTAAAGATTACCTATGGTTGATAATAAAGAGAAAAATACTAGACTTGCTTTTGGAAAAGCTTAAAGACTTTCCAGTTTTATGAAATGGTTAGATATAAAAGATTAGGTTATAGATGTGAAAATCATTTATCTAGGGCGCATTGCACCAGACTTTTATACCTAGAATAAGTCTTATCCCGAGAACAAATATTGAATTTTTGTCAGTTTTTCCATATTAGAACTATCAGACGTCAAATTTATTTCACTTATAAAAGATCTGACTTTGGTAAAATCAGCCCATATAGAGATTTTTTTTGCATGTTTGTTAAGAGCCTACTACCTCAGCTAAAATTCACTCTTTATCTCGCTCGCACGATACTGCTCGCGGACTGAGTGAGAGCGAGACAGAGTGCGGTGCTAGGCGACAGGCAGCGCCAATAGTTTAGGTATTTGCTTTTTACGGTGAAAATAATGGTAAGTAATTTAAAAAAAAAATAAAGAACATAAGACCTGCTTGATAGTTAGTTCGGTTAGTATACAAAGTTTCATGATCTAATTTGATGTATTTTTTTAATACCAGCGGTTTATTGTTCGGTTTGGAGGTAACTTTGGATTTTTTTTTCTATCGAGAAAATTTTATGAAATCGTGTTTTCGTCTAACATAAGACCTAACATTAATCCTCAACTTTACCATATATTTATTTCAAAATTAATGCTGCAGTATTTTCGACATAACGGAGGATCATGCTAAGCCATTTGAGGTAGTATAGGCCCTTAAGATTTCACGCTAAAAACGCCTGAACGGATTAGAGTAAAATTTAGGACATAGGTAGACCATGACCTGGATTAGGACATTTGCGGGATCGAGACTTATACGGGTGAAACCGTCTAAAAAGTCTTTAGACATCCCTAAGATAATGCATGATGTGCCGTGACCGCATACTATAATTCATTTGCTTTCAATCGTTAGCAAATCCTAAAAAATCTTTTTTTAACGTGATAACACGTTTCGGATACAACACTAGTTTTTTACTGTCAATAAATTTTGATTGAAACCGTGGAAATCCCTCACAGAGCATAGACAGTTCAGAATCATTGTTCTTTGTAAAAATAGAATTCCCCCAGTTGCGTATACCCATTTGGTTCTAGAATAATTATTTTGCCTGTATTTTCCCAAATGTTCGTTGTAACTGCAAATTGGGCAATTATCATTCCGTGTTTTTGTTTAATTTCCATTAGCATCGAAGGGTTATCATTTCATCGAAACTCGTGTTTAAATGGAGATCAATGCGAAATTCACATTGTAGTTCGTGAAACTTGTTTAGCCAAAAACTTTCAGCTAAGTTTATATACTAATAATAAAGCTGAAGTGTTTGTTTGTTTGAACACGCTAATCTCTGGAACTACCAATAGGATTTGAAAAAATATTTTTGAATTTGATAACCCAATTCTTGAATAAGGCTCCTTGAAATCACGCTAAGGCTTAGGAGCCGAGCAAAAGCAAAAAAAAAAAACACGGTAATAGCGCGGGCAGGCGATGCGCTGCGACGGGACGGGAGAACAAGAAATTTCACGGGGACGAAGTCGCGGGCAGAAGCTAGTAAATTATAAAACACTAGCGGCCCATCCCGACTTCGAACGGGTGGAACAAAAAAACCCCTATAATAATCAGTGGCAATGTAGCATTCAAATGGTGAAAGAATTTTTAAAATCGGTCCAGTACTTTTTGAGCCAATTCGTTACAAACATACATACAAATCTTTCCTCTTTATAATCTTAGTATAGATTGATCTGTGTAAATGAAATACAATTATTCGGTAGCATCTAGTCAGTTTCGATACTGCTGTAGAGAGAACGTCTGGTATTCCTTTGAAAGACACAAACTAGTCAAATACGATTGCCAATCTCACTACAAACTTTTCAATAACACCAGTATTTTCCAAATTAAACCGGAATTTTAACATTCACCATCATAATTACCAATAATTGTTATATCATGTGCATCAAATAATTAAAAATTTTGAGCTTAATTTGACGAAAATACTACTTAATTGATAAATGCTTTTATAGTGTACGTAGGTACGATCACCAAAGGAGATAAGTATCATCGGATATAGTTGAAGTTTAGTAAGAAACTGATGGATGTTTTCGGAAAAAAAACATGTTTCCCTCTACATTTTATTTATTTTATTTTTGTTCTTTTTGCGTCATGTTCACCGCAAATAAACGTATTTTCTTTCTTTTCTTTCTAAACAGTTCTTTTCACAAATTAAATATCATTCAAAAACTTCCGTCGTTTTCTTACTAAACTTCAACAATATCCGACGACTCTGGTTACTTATCTCCTTTGGTGACTGTACTTGAGTTCCTAGATTATAAGTCGTAAAAATGTAACTTGTTGCTACCTATATAAAATATTGAATCTACTAACTGCATGCATTATTCTGATTAATTAATTAATTTCCTAACATAATAATTAAGTAGGTAGAGATCTATGCTTTATTTAAGAACATTCTGTACCTTTATTTACGCAAATAATTTATTTTGATTATATCAGACCTCCATTGCAAGACAAATGTCTCCCCCAAGCATCGCCAAAATGGCCGGGGCGAGGCGCTCATACTTAAAAACTTTATGGCCTCATTATTTTTATATCAATGAAACGAGAAGGGAAAAGATTTAACATAGGACTGACTGAAGGAATACAGAGCCTGTAACAGCGTAGAAATAACGGGATTTCATTTCAACAAAAAAACTGCGGAAATTTCTCGTAAGCCATAATCCTAACTTCCTAACTAATAATAGAAATGCGAAAGTAAGTTTGTTTGTTTCTTTGTTACCTTTTCACACGTAAACCACTGAGCCGATCATCCTGAAATTTTGCATATACGCTGTCAGGTGTACAGAAACGTACATAGGGTACCTTTAATCCCGGAAAAAAGTGCTATTCCCGAGGAAAACAACAATAACGTTATTATGACCATAGATGGCGCCACGTGTCTTTCGAGTTATGATTGAATTATGACCTCGACGCGGACGAAGCCGCGAGCAAAAGCTAGTTTAAGAAAACAAGTAGGTGGGTAGGTACTTAGTTCAGCAGTTTTTATATGCTAACTGTTTCACCGGTATGCTTTCAATTATGAAATAATAATAGAATACATTAATCATGGAGTGAAACGAAAGAGAACAGTAGTGCCCCAGTGGTGGTAACTGCCGCGGCTTACGAGTTTTAGGTCGTAGGTTCGACCTCAGACAGATCATCATCATCATATGCCTAGCCTTTTCCCAACTATGTTGGAGTTGGATTCCAGTCTAACCGGATGCAGCTGAATACCAATATTTTACATGGAGCGACTGCCTGTCTGACCTCCACAACCCAGTTACTGGGTAATACGATACCCCTTGATAACATTGGTTGTCAGACTTTCGGGCTTCTACGGGACTACCCGTAACGACTGTTAAAGATTCAAGGGCCAACGGCTTAACGTGCTTTTCGAGGCACGGAGGGGTCTAGGTATGTAAATATGGTCACCCATCCAAAGACCAACCGTGGCAAGGGTAGCTTAACTTGATCGATCGACGTGTGCGGCTGTTATTATTTAGCCACAGGCCCCTCAGATACTTAAACATCATAAGGAAACCGGCATGCCCTAGAACCGAAAATTCGAAAGAATTTGACATCTACCAACTCGCACTGGCCCCCGTGGTGGATTACGGCCCACTCCCTCTCACCGAGAGGAGGCCTGTGTACCAGCAGTGAGAACATTATAGGCTGATTATGCTTATGCTATGATGAGTGAAAGCCTTCTTGTCACAATCATGACGTGTAACTGCCGACTGTTGTGTGATTTTGATTATAGATGTTTTGCTTTTTTTTTAACCAATTAAGGATATTTTTTATATTTTTCTGTGCACGTGTTTCTGTTTGTCACGTAAACTTATTTTTCTTTTTTTTCTAATTACAATAGAAATAGATATTGTTTATGCCAACAGTTACACTCCAACAAATATCGCATGCACGCGGCAGTTTTACTAACGGCTCCGCTCTGTTGTGAAATGAGAAAGAAATATTATTCTTATTTCATGTGTACTTCATAACATTTTAATTAGATATGATAATTAATTCACATTATATTACTACTATAATTATTCCATTCATTCTTAGCGGACATCCATATTCGAATCATTCATGAACTGATGTGCCGTTCCCATAAATATTCTCCTTCTTCGTCGTTCCTTCAATGCTGAGAACCGCGGGCACATGCGACGCGTCGCCAAGTTATACGGTCTTCTGCAGTGTGGACCGCTCGCACGCAAACTTGATGGCGTCTGCCCATCTTGTCGGTGCTCTGCCTTGAGCGCGTGTTCCTTCCACTCGGCTCAGCGTCATAAGCCATAAATTACGGATTCCCAATCAATCAATATGCTTAGCCAACTATGTTAGGGTCGGCTTTCAGTCTAAGCGGATACAGCTGAATTTCAGTGTTTTACATAGAGCGACTGCCTATCTGACCTCCACAACCTAGTTACTGGGTAATACGATACCCCTTGGTTGTGCAGCAGGATGTCCGAAAGGGTTACCGCTACGCCGGAACACAAAGGGCTAAGGAAGGAACACGGGTGGGTTTTAGTCAGTAAGAGTCTGACACTCCCTTCTGCTCCACCCAGAGCGGGAGGGGTCATTTGATGATTTCCCATCCTCAAAAAAAAAAACCCCTTGGTTGTCAGACTTTTTGGTTTCTGACTACCCGTAACGTCTGTCAAAGATCCACGAATGACAGCCGGGACAAACGGCTTAGTGTGCTTTCCGAGGCGCAGAACGGCACGGAATATAAAGATGGTCACCCATCCGCAGCAAGCACTCAACGACTAATAGAGAAGTATGGAAGAAAAAACATGTTGCGCCGATCACAAATAAATTAGGATAAGGGCTGGACAATGATGGATGATGAAAGTGGAAGTTCATAGGAAAATTCTCAGTAGCAGTCTAGATTTGTGCCGGGCTAAGGACTTAAAGCCTAACGACCCCAATATTCTCGGAAACCGCAGTTTACCAGTTTACCCGCTACCAAATAGGCTACTACTATCAAAGCATATTTCTGAGACTTTATGTATAAAATCTGTCTGCACTCCACTTAATGGCCGGCGATTCCATTTAAATACAATTTAATAACAACACTAGAAACCTCAACTGAATTTACACGCTTGTCAAATTCTAAATTCTCCAACGCGGGCAAATATTCAGTGCTGTAGGTATTTCCTAAACAATCCATGCCTCTTCCTCAAACAAACACGGCCGCCCTAATTCTAGTTAGAGTTTGTTTTGTTCTGCAAAGGCCAACTCAAAAATATAGTGAGTTCAAAGCGGAATAAAATGTTCTAGCGTAACGTAGTAAAATGGTGGCACAGATTAAATTATGTGGAACAGATACCTACTTTGGGTTAAATAGTTGTTGTGCTGAGACACACCAGCGAATCAGAGATTTGCTTGCTGAATTTGTATCTGAGATAAATGATTAACTGATTGACTGGTAGAAAATGAGTCAGTCATTAAGTCCGCCTTTGTACAGTATTTTTTCTTACTTGTGCATAAAGTTTTAATAAATAAATCTCACAAAAACATTTCATGTTAAATGTTGTCAAGACGAGACCATGTAGCTTGCACTGTCAAAAAGTAGGTAATCAGATCTCACTCACTCAGCTTCTAACTCTACACGCCCTAACTCTACAAGACCTAACTTCGCAAACTACACCTTAGTCAAAATATATATGCCTTGGCCGTTTCGTTACTACAAGAACCATTGTATAACAGTATGAGAGTTTTTCACCTTACGCTCATGTGAATGTAGCGAATTGGCCAAGCCATATGCATGGAGCGACTGCTTATCTGACCTCCACAACCCAGTTACTGGGTAATACGATACCCCTTGGTAAGACTGGTTGTCAGACTTTCGGGCTACTGACTACCAGTAACGACTGTCACGAATGACAACCGGGACCAACTGCTTAACGTGCTTCCCGAGGCACGGAGAGGTCTCGGTATGTAAAGATGGTCACCCATCCACAGACTAACCACGGCAAGCGTAGCTTAACCTGATCAATCGACTTGTGCGGCTGTTATTATTTAGCCACGGGCCCCTAAATTCTATAAATAAATATTTTTTACTGTGTCACTTTCGCCTTAACAATTCGTCAATTAAACCTAAACCTAAAGTAGGCCGCACCAGTGGTAACACTTTTATTTTGAGCTGGCCCAGCGTAGTACGGAGTTAGAATAGAATAAGAAGTCAGCTTGTACTGGTTCTGTAACCTCGGCCGTTCGACTTACCTTACGTAGGTACGCAAATATCATATGTCCCGTATCATTCCTTGAAAGGACAGTCCCGATGGCATCCTGTGCAAACGACCGCTACGTAACTGGGTTTAGGTACAAATATGAACAGTCAAGATCTATTTATTATTTTCTGGCTTTTGAAGTTGCGTAGCCTCAAGCAAATTTAATTTTTGCAAGCCCCTTAACAAGAAATGTATGTGGAGTATACACGGAAAACAAATAAGCCTCTTAGTCTTGTCCCATGCATGGAATATATGTTTGTTTGTACAGAAAGGCAACCTGCGGTGAAAAGAATTTCTGAGGAGCGAAATTGTCATAAATGGTGGAAGCTTAAAGAAAAAAATTGGTAGAAAATTTTGGGTGAAGCGCGCTGACAATATTTTTGCATTCCTTCTTCATGTAGCTAATAATTAACAGAACGAGCGTTTCAACTTCTCGCCTCACGGTGTACGAGCACATTGTAGGTGACATCTGTTTAAATTTCAGGTACGTACCTATTCCATAGTTACTTTTTATGCTACACGCTTACAATTATCTCCTTTGAAACAGTCTCCTGTTTAGCTCGAATTGCCGTTAACATGAGCCTGTGTGTGTGCTTGAGTGCAAATAGTTTCAGTATTTTCTACACACTGCAGCATGACAGACTAAAATCGCAAAAGGACCAGTAAAAAAACAGCATTCTTTTTTATACAATTTTGCAGGCAACTAACACATTTAAGAATGGGCAAGCGTTTAACTATTTTCTAGTGCACACAATACATGCTTCGACATACGCGATTGTTTGTTAGGCTATGTCTGCTTCGTGGACAGTGAAACTTTTAATCAAACGGGTCGTTCGGGAACTTTAGTTTTTCTTTTTGTAATCAATCGATAGCTACTTACCCAATAAGTAACTCCGTACTAGTTTTGTATAAATTGGGAAATGTATTATCTAACAGAGAGAGAGAGCCCTGACACCCATAACACAAGTTTAATCTTAGCTTGGGTGCCAGTGAAGTAATCAGTGATTTATGCAATTATTATTATTTTATCAATACTTAATATTATAAAGAGGAAAGATTTGTATGTATGTTTGTAACGAATTGGCTCAAAAGTACTGGACCGATTTTAAAAATTCTTTCACTATTTGAATGCTACATTATCACTGATTAATATAGGCTATTTTAATTGCAAGAAAAAAAATAAAATGTTTAAAAAATAAATGTCCACCCGTGCGAAGCCGGGACAAGCCGCTAGTAACTTATAAACTAAGCCCCACAAAACCGTAGCAATGGAATTTTAAAAGAACATTGTCATAGAATTAACTTATTGCCATAGGCAAATTGTAAAATTGGAAATAAAGTTATTATTGTTATTTTTTTTTTAATTTAAGAAACTAATTACTCACCCAAACTCCAACTCATCAGGCGTCAGCATAACGATATCGTCGTCAATGGTCAATTGACATTCAGTCTCAATCTCGTCGTACGGGAAGAATCTATTTGACAATTTGTTCTCTTTGGTTCGTATCACTTTCAGCGGCTTGTTTATCACTGGCCATTCGGATGCTGCAACAAAAAGTTTACTTTAACTTATACCCATCATTTTTTTTTTTTAATAACAACCCACTCTAACTTGGGGTTTTGTTTAAGGTGACTATGGGATTACATCAAGAGAATGGACTTTTGCGTTTTTTAGGGTTCCGTACCTCAAAAGGAAAAACGGAACCCTTATAGGATCATTTTGTTGTCCGTCCGTCCGTACGGCGTCTGTCTGTCAAGACCCTTTATCTCGGGAACGCGTGGAGGTATCGAGTTGAAATTAAAACCATATATTCGGGTCTGCGGTCCCTTGAAGCTGTGAAAAAATCAAACTTCTAAGTTAACGTAAAAAAAAGATACGGCTGTTTATGACTCAAAAAATGCATATTTCGACACTCTCAAGGGAATCAAAATATATGTACTTCCCGTTGACTTAGAATCATGAAATTTGGCAAGAAGCAAGGTCATGTAGCACAAGTAAAGGAAAAAATCCGAAAACCGTTAATTTGAAGTTACATACCTACTTTGTACGGAACCCTCGGTGCGCGAGTCCGACTCGCACTTGATCGGTTTTATTTAATTTCGGGTGTTGTTTTTTTTTTTCCTAAAATTTGACTGTACGATGACTTGAATCTGTTAGGTTGTATCTTAAATACATAAATAGGCCATTTAAACGAAAAATGGCTTACTGTATTTTGCCAAGTGCGGTGTCTATCCGCCATCATTCAAACTACCTTCGTTTTCACGAAAAGCTGTTCTGGACTCTTCCAGAGGACTTGGAGAAGCCTATGTTGATCAAATAGCTACAATAGGCTCAGTACTAACATAAATATGATTAAGTATTTGCGTCTTTATCAATTAGCAAATGAGGAAGATATCCAAACAAAGACTACAAAACGAGTAGACAATCTTATCTTAACTGCACGCAAATATAACGCAGCCAAGAAAAGCCTGCCGATTGTATGTAGTGTGGCCTCTTTCGAATGTGTACTCCTGTGCCTCTACCGTCCATTCATTATTTTTATACGAGAGATCTAACATCATCATCTGCCTAGCCTTTTCCCAACTATGTTGGGGTCGGCTTCCAGTCTAACCGGATGCAGCTGAATACCAGTATTTTACATGGAGCGACTGCCTAATTGACCCCCACAACCCAGTCATTGGGTAATACGATATCCCTTGGTAAGACTGGTTGTCAAACTTTCGGGCTTCTGACGACCCGTAACGACAGTCAAAGATCCACGAATGACAGCCGGGACCAACGGCTTAACGTGCTTTCCGAGGCACGGAGGGGTCTTGGTATGTAAAGATGGTCACCCATCCACGGACTAATCGAGGCAAGAGTAGCTTAAGAGCCTACACTACCTCAGCTAAAATTCACTCTTTAACTCGCTCGCACGATACTGCTCGCGGACTGAGCGAGAGCGAGACAGAGTGCGGTGCTAGGCGGCAGGCAGCGCCAATAGTTTAGGTATTTGCTTTTTACGGTGAAAATAATGGTAATTAAAAAAAAGTAAATAACATAAGACCTGCTTTATAGTCAGTTCGGTTATTATACAAAGTTTCATGATCTAATTTGAAGTATTTTTTGAATACCAGCGGTTTATTGTTCGGTTTAGAGGTAACTTTGGATTTTTTTTCTATCGACAAAATTTTATGAAATCGTGTTTTCGTCTAACATAAGACCTAACATTAATCCTCAACTTTACCATATATTTATTTAAAAATTAATGCTGCAGTATTTTCGACATAACGGAGGATCATGGTAAGCCATTTGAGGTAGTATAGGCCCTTAACCTAATCGATCGAACCGTGCGACTATTATTTCTTAGCCACAAGCCCCTCGAGAGATATATCATACTAATACGTAATCCGGCTAGGACGTTGATTTGTCGCCAACACAGGTCATGTACAGACGCCATAAGTCGTGTTGTTCTAGATGACAGATACATATGAACCTTACCAACTCAGATATAAATCGCTCGCGATTATTTCTTAGCACAGCCACTTATTCAAACGAATCGTTTTTGTGAAAAACTAGAAGGTAGAAAGAAATTAGAAATACTTAAAAGAGAATGAAAAAAACTATAAAGTTTCTTTTAAAAAGAAAACTTTCAACAGCTCTTAATAAAGTAGGAACTTACACAAAATAAGAAACTGAACTTCCGTATATTAAATCTTTTGAAACGTAAAAGAAAGTGAAAAAAAAATGTGCCTTAAACGAGAAAAATCAGAACGCTTTATCATACCAAGTATTGGCAGCATACATTAAATCGACACCAGCAATTTATACTACGCTAACTCGAAGTTTAGGTAAAAACGTTTTTTTATGACAAGTTACTTAAAATGTGTTTTTACATATGTCATAAAAAAATCGTGAAGAAATATACAAAAATAAGAAAGTTACAAATCATATAAAACGCTAAGTAAAGGTACTTTTTGAAATCACTCGATTTATATTACGCCAACTATTATTAGCGGAGTGTGCGCGGGGAGGGAACGCACCGCTTGTTTGTTTACATTAGTCTAACGACACTTGTCGCTGTGTTAGATGTGATTGCGCGATTTTAAAACTTTAGCAGTAAATCATAATAGATAGTGTTATTATAACCAGTTATTTAAACTATTGTTAGTGTGGTTTTTTTATTACAAAAATGTCTCGAAAACGAGCTAAGCATTTAGTGGAATTAACAAAAAAGGAAGAATATTCATTGATGAGTGTTGATAAAAATAGTGAGATATCGCTTCATACTGTCGAAAGAGGTTAGTTGATTGTGTTATTAAGGACTATTAACGTTTTTTAAAGAATATAAATATGTTTTATAGTAATACGCTCGGTTTTTTTGAAAATTGGAGCCACTTTGATCAAAGTCCGTGCAACACTACGCTAACTCATAGTTAGCGTAGTTTAGTGCGTTCGTGTATATACTTGTTCGTTTGTAAAATGAACTACTTAGCGACTTTTACGTAGTAAATACTTATGTGTTTATAGTTATTAATTAGTTTATTAATGTTACGTTGACTATTTTTTTTTTTTTGTAAGTATTTAAGTACCTACCTACATGTTTTTTTATAACATTAAACCTATTGTTTTAGAATCGTCGCCATTACCTGCTGAAGTTTATAATCCTGAATTCGTGTCTTTATATGAGCACGTCATGTTTGATGAGCCTATTCAAGAGCATGATTATTCTATGTCCAATTCTGCAAGCCGAGATATAGTCAGTTACAAATATGATGCCGTATTACAAGATATAAATTTAAACGACTTGGGGGCTCCTAATACTCCACTTAATATTTATTCACCAAAGGTAATGACTTCTATCCAAAAACCTTCTCCATTGGCATTAACCCCAGCAAGTATTGAACCTTTGTTTTCGGTCGTGACTAATGATCCTTCTGACAGCATAGATAATACCCCCGTACCTTCACCAAATTGTGATTTTTCGGAATCTCCACAAAGTTTAAACGCTACTTTAATGCCAACCTCTTGGTACAAAGAGACTGAAGATAGAACACTGACACCTGAAATCGGTACATCCGCCCAGGAAAGTCTTCCTGATTCGCATAAAGATAACGGCATCACCAAAAATACAGATTCAGTATCGGCAATATCTACTCCGTGTAATTCAATTTCCTCGCCTGCAACGTTCAATGATAGTGACTATTCTGCAGTATCTACCCCAAAAAATACTAAACGTAGATCAAAAAAAAGGACTGATGTGGGTCTCAAACGTCTTAAACTTGAAAATGAATGGATAGCTAGAAAGAGAAAACGTTTGTGTAACACAGGATTGGAGTATACCACGTCAAAAGGAAAAACTAAAGCAGCAAGAAGTATTAAAGTCAGTTGTGTCAATTGTCGTCTGCAATGCTATAATAAAATAAGCCACGAGGTTCGTGTTGATCTGTTTGATAAGTTCTGGAGTACTGGTGATCACGCGAAACAATGGGAAGTCATAGCCAAATATGTGATACAAAAAAGTAAAAAGACTGCCACTAATGTTGAAAGTGAAGCTAGTCGTCGATCACACACTTTGCATTATCATCTTCCGATAAATTCTGACAATGGCACCAGATTACAAAAAGTTTGCAAAACAATGTTCTTGAACACATTCGATATTAGTAAAGATTTTGTTTATACTGCAATACGAAAAATCCAAGAAATCAATGATTTTACTGATGTTACTGATGACAGAGGTCGGCATAAAAACCGTAAATATATAATTTCAAATGAAATGAAGCAGAGTGTCATAGATCACGTTAATTCTTTCACCCCTGTCGAGTCTCACTACGTTAGAAAACGTACGAGTAAAAAATACTTAGATCCTTCTTTATCTTTTTCGAAAATGTTTAAGTTGTATGTTGAGTGGTGTGCTGATAATAATTATAATTTTAGAGTGCAAACAGTAAGACAGTATAGGGATATAGTTAATGCTAATTTGAAGATAGGCTTTCATTTACCAAAAAAAGACCAATGCGACCTCTGTCATCAGTACAAAAATACACCTAGCCCTACAGATGAATTGAAAGAAAACTTCACTAAACATCAGACAGAAAAAGAAATTTCCCGTAAATTAAAATTAGAAAATAAACTGTTAGCTATCTCTAGTAACAATGTAGCTTGTATTGTATTTGATTTTCAAAAAGTTTTAAGCTCACCACATGGTAATATAAGTGTTTATTACTACAAGCGTAAGCTCAATGTATACAATTTTACAATTTACGATATGGGATCAAAAGAAGCATTTTGTTATATGTGGGACGAGCGAACGGCTAAGAGGGGGGCCAATGAAGTTGCCAGTTGTTTGTATGATTTTTTCAATAAATTAGCTTCTAAGGGAGTTAACGAAGTCAACCTATGGTCAGACAACTGTGGGGGACAAAATCGTAATCGTATCGTATACTATATGTATTTATTAGCTACAAAAACGTTTAAAATGAAGATTAGCCACCATTTTATGGAAAAGGGCCATACACAGAATGAGGGAGACTCAGTTCATGCTTTAATAGAAAAGACTGCAAGAGGTAGAGAGGTATATTCGCCAGATGAATGGTATTCACTAGTGCGATGGGCAAAAGTCAATGGGAATCCTTATATTGTTATCGAGGTCAATCAAAACATGATATATGATTTTAAAAGTAATATAAGCAAAAAAAATTGGACTAAAAATTCAAATAACGATAAAATTATGTGGAATAAAATTAAAAAAATTGAAGTTTCTCCTGATAATTACGGTTTGTTGGAATATAAATATAGTTTAGGTGATAGTGAAAGCAATCAAATACAATGTTTTAAAAAGACAACTAGATTATCCCAGTTGGAGCCTTTTCCCGAAAAAGCATACAAAGCTTTGTTAAAAATTAATGTGGCAAAATATAAAGATTTAAAATATTATTGTGATAAGAATATTATACCCGAAAAGTATCATACATTTTATAGAAATTTATTAACAACTGAACATGATGTGGACAATGCAAGTGATGAAGATTAGAGGTTAAATAATTACATCTTATTGTTTAAATTGTGATTTATATTCACCAATTGGGAGTTTTGTTTTCTCAGAATAACAATATCGAGTTCAATCTTGATTTAAATATAATTATGTTTGAGTTCTTAATCATTACAACTTATTGTTTAAATTATGTGATTTATCTTTACTAATTGGGAGTTTTTGTTTTCTCCTAAAATTATCAATATTGAGTGCAATCTTGATTAAAATATAATTATATTTGAGTTCATTATAATTACAACTTATAATATTGTTTAAATTATGTGATTTATATTTACCAATTGAAAGTTTTTGTTTTCTCCGAGTGCAATCTTGATTTAAATTTATAATTATTCGAAGTCGAATTGTGATTGATCTGATCTCTTATCGTTAATAATTAAGTAAGTACTTACCTATAATAAACTGTTGATTACCTACTACACTAATTTTGTTTTAATTATGTATCTAGGTACCTACAAATATTACTATCTACACAATTTTATTTGGAATTTATAAAATTCAACGTGTATTATAGCTCAACGGAAAGTGAGATGATACGCTAACTTGTGGCACAGGGCAATGTATAGTACGCTATATATAATTTGACGGCTTTTAATTCGAAATCCGCCAGAGACGCATGTACCGGTTAAACAAAGCTAACTTAAATAACTTGTTATTCAGCATGATAAATTACAATAATATATCTTGTGGGTGTATATAATACCCTAAAATTATGATTAATACACCAAAAACTGTATTTTTTTTATTGCAACGTAATAAAAATAACACTTCTTTAGCACTACGACCTCCCGTACTACACTACGCTAACATTAGTTAGACGTGTATAACATGTAACATTTTATTGATGAATTACGTTTATATACGGCTAACTCGCGCTAAATCAAAAAATATAATTAATTAAGGAAAAATAAATATAAGATATTATAATGAATAAATTAACTATTAAGCATACCAAATTTCAAATAAGTATCTTAATTAATGTAAAAGTTATCACGTTTTTCCCTTTAAACGCCTCTACTGTAAAGTACGCTTTTTTGAGTTAGCGTAGTATAAATTGCTGGTGTCGAAATAATACAGATCTAAGTACTATCGCAGTGCTAAATTAACCCTTTCCTCGTTATAATTGAGTTCATAGTCGATTGCACATGAAATGCTAAAGATTCTCTTAGAAGAAGACCGATTAAAGTGAACTTTATATAGTAGATTTTATGGTTGGAAATGGATTGTGTTTTCATGTTTATTCCCAATGCTTTGTTTCACTGCATGCGTATTGATATATCTGGTTTATCTACTGATTTGCACGTGTACATATTGAATGAGTTTTTATTACTGTCTGTACTGTATATGTAATTCAACAGTCAATGTGTTTCTATGAATTTAATCTGAACATCTAGTAGGTAAAGGTGAATTCTGAAGGAAATTGTTCCTTTTATATTTCTCGCCAAATCCCTAGAGGTGAATATAAAAAACTTAATAAAGGCCAAAAGTTTACAAGCGTTTTCCTCCCTTTTACCCAAAGGAACTCCAAAGAATACTTCCACGAAGGAACCGCTATGCTACCCTATCGTATATTCACAATTTGTGTATTTTACTATTATTTTATCGGCTCCCCAAAAATCCCACGACACTCATGCTGTCCTGTAGATCGAACCTAAGACCTCGCACATTACAGCTCCTATAAGCTATAAAGATAATTAAGAAGTTGTAATAGGCCCATTGACCGTGCTGTTAGGAATTAGTACTCGGTCAATGCGGCTTTAAATGGAAAAGCATTTCAGAATTCTGGTAGAGTACAAAATACTCACATTCGAAAATAGGACTTATTATAATGTAGGTTCGTCCTAGATTTACGAACAAGCAGAAATAAAAAACTAGATTGTAGAACAATTAAATACCAGTTAAAGTGCTGAACAATTAACGCGAAGTAAAACAATTAAGGTATTCTTATGACTTTCTTAGTTTTTCAAGAACACTTCGCGTTATTATTTTATATCCGGAAAAAATAATGGTCGTATACAAGAATTTAGCGTTTTAATAAATTAATCGACTTCGGGTTTAACTGGCGAAGCAGTTATAATAAATGTTAAAGAAAACATTTTGGTCGGACTAGAACATGGCAGAAACATTATTGGTGAAAGGCAGATTATTATTATTTACTAGCTGACCCCGCAAACGTATATCTAATATATAAAATTCTCGTGTCACAGTGTTAGTTACCATACTCCTCCGAAATGGCTGGACCGATTTGTATGAAATTTTGTGTGCATATCGGGTAGGTCTGAGAATCGGCTACTATCTATTTTTCATACCCCTATTTTTTTTTTGCAAAACAACGTTTGTGGGGTCAGCTAGTATTAGATAGATTTATTATTACTCACAGATTCTGAAAACCCATTCAATTATTTATTGAGTGGTACACACATTTTATACATTTAAGTTGGCAACATAAACTCATTAGTTTTACCTTGCACCAAAATCATCGACTATCTACATAATTTAGAGAATTAAAATCACTTAGCCATTAAATGACATTAACCATTGAATGTATATGAATTAATCTCATTGACAACTTTTATAGTAAAACGGGAATATCCGACCGAAGGTCAAGGTTTAAAACACAGAGCAAAGGTTATAATGAGAGCTATCTGAGAGAGAATCCGAGAAAGAATTGCAACAACCTTGATAAATTATTTAAAGAAAAACTTAGCTAGGTACTTCACGCCTTCAAGGCAAAGCACTGTTAGTGCACTTCCTAATGAGCAAAGCAAGACGAGTTGTTAGAAGGAAACTAGACACTGACCATAAAGGCGTAAAAGCAAAACTAGGTAAAAAAAAGACGTACTACAGTGCAATTCTGTAACCATCACACCGTGAAAAATTAGGTGAAGTGAGCTTAGAGTGAGCTGTCAAGAGTATTAATCCCTAGCATCAGGATGACACTGACAGCTCACTCCACGCTCACTTCACCTAAGTTTTCACGATGAGATGGTTACAGAATCGATCGGCTGCTGCATACGTGGTGGGTCGTTATATCAAGCCAGGGTTTCTGGTGGCTTAACAAGACAAGGATAATTAAAACCTAAGTTGCCTATAACACACTTACAATGGCCTTTCGTTTTGATCATTCAACAACATTCATTGGGTACGTCATATGTGTTTTTGAGCAGACGAATTTTTCAAATGTATGAAGCAATGGATTCGCAATAAGCCTTCAAAATCCTTTAGATTGCAAGTATATTGAGAGTGTTTTACGCAATTGTGGTGCTGTTGTGACAGAAATATCAAAAATCAATGATGTAGTTACTACATAAAATGTAATAGAATTTCAGAAAAAAGGAGGTAAGTCCGATTTCAGCACCCTTTTTTTGGGTGGGAAATCATCAAATAACTTCTCCCGCTCTGGGCGAAGCGAGAAGGCGTGTCAGACTTTTACTGACTAAAACCCACCCGTGTTCCTTCAGTTGCCTGTGCAACGGGGCCACGGTATCTCTTTCAAACAACCCGCGATCCTGGCAGGCATCGGCACTAACGGACCCCGTCAGTTAGTGCCGACTTCTCTATGAGGCGCGCGTGGAACACAACGCGGCGTCACCCCGGGCATGGTTCTTACCAGACAGCGAGCTGCCCATTTCTCGCCATCCACAAGCCCGCGCCTACGGTGGCCAGGAATCGGCTGTCGACTCCCGACGCCCAGGACATCTGCGGCGACTAAAGGCGTGAGGGCGCAAAGATTGCCCCTCCCTCACGCGTTCCGCCCCCTCTTTCACAAGCATTACCGCTTCGCAGAATCGCAGATGAAGGTGACGGCTTCCTATGCGCTCTCTCTCCGTACCATGGCCTGAACCAGGGCCGGACGCGAGAGATCGCCGCCGCCGATCGCCACCGTGAGAACGCAGCACCGTGTGGAGGTCTGCCCGTGTCACTATTGTGACACCCGGGCGTTTCCTGCCGCCTTATACGGGAAAGGAACCTCCCGAAGCAACCGTGTCCGGTGAGGACCTGCGTTAGGCGGAAGGTGACGACGCCGTGGCGCCTCTCTAGCCACTACTCAAAGAGGGGACTTATCGCCGCAATTGTGGCGTGCCCTGATTTCAGAACCCTTAACACACTATTAATCTCAATCTGAATAATTTTGACGAATATTGCTAATCCACCGCTTCATATGTTCGGAAAATTTGTTGAACTGTCAAAATGAAAGCCATTGTAGCAGTAACTATTTACAACGCCACATTGCGAACAACGCGTCATACTGACGTCACAAAATCCTGCATCTCGCAAGCAGTGTTTACCGCGTAACTTGAATATACAGGATGGTCAAAAAGTCGTGGTTCCAACGAAATAGGTGATAAAGGAGGTCATTTCCAACATGAAATCTTTCTACAGCATGGCCATAATTCAATTACCCTAAAAGTTATGAATACTTTTGTTTTATTTAAATGTGTTACCAAAAAATGTTTCTGTCTTTAAAAACACACTGTGAAAAAAATAATTACTACGGAAAAGTGACCCTGTATCAGAAAAACTTGCTGATATATTGCCGATTCAAATGAAGTGTAATACATCACTCTTTGTTTCTTAATTCTGGTTTTATGATCGTTTTTTCATATCAAGGTGCAAATTTCAGTAGATTAGGTTAATTCAAAATAATTTTGAAGTTTATCATGCTGCTAGTTAAACTTTTAGTAATAATACAACACCGTTTATTTTGTTGTTTTAAGTCATTTTTTTATATTAGTCTAATTGTAAAAGAACTCGGTATTTTATTTAAAGAAAACAAAAATATTCATAACTTTTAAGGCAATTGATTTATGGCCATGATGTAAAAAGATTTTTTGTTGGAAATGGCCTCCTTTATCTCCCTATTTCGTTTGATCTATGACTTTTTGGCCACCCTGTATGCAACGGCCCAACATGAATTAGGGCGCGTTCCCACTATGTCGTGACGACGGATTGTCGTGTCGTCATGGCTTGTGTATTTAAATGGACGGACGACAGTTAATCGTGCCGTCCTATATGTGAACACCTCTATTTAAATACACAAGCCACGACGCTTTAAACGACACGATAATCTGTCGTCACGACATCGACATGGTGGGAACGCGCCCTTATCGGGCAGTTGCCCGCCAGACATAACACCCGTATGGTCGGAAAATCCTGCCTTTTCTATAGAGTATGTATGAATGAACTTTACACCCTGTTCCATATACCTCTATACCATTGCTACTGTTAGTGTATTACGCAATTGCCCCGCGGTTCACATCGCGTGAAACTACCAAATATTATTAACGAACAACACAAATAAAACAAAATATTACTTTGGTCGGATAAAACACTTAAAAAACTATGAATGACACCGTAAACAACAGTCGTAAAGTTAAAACTGAGCTTAATGAAGTAAATCACGCTCCGACTAAGGGCGCTTGTACACGGTAAGAAAATTTACCGTGTCTGCGGCAGACAAGACAAATTCTTCGTGTACACGACAAGAATTTTGTCTGTTCTACACACGAAAACTTTTCGTGTCTTCCACAGACAAGACCAATTGGAACGTGTACACGTGTACAGTCGTCAGTCGGGCGTAAGGCGCGCAAGTAATTACAAGTCTGATAATCATTTTCGTTTATTTATAAAAATGTTAAGGCGCTGAAAACCAATATTGAGCTCCGATGTTTAGGTATTTTTAGCCACGCCCACTATTTCTCCGATATCCTAGCGCCATTCTTAAAAGGATGTGATACAGCGAACTACCAAGGATGAAACAAAGTGACGCGGTCAATAATAATTACCAATGAACCAATAGAGGGCGCTCTTATATATTTATTGTTCTGTATGAAGTGCTAAAATCAAATTAGACAAGGCGATTAAAAAAACAAATGAATATTTTTACCCCTTTTTAAAATTATTTTAAGTATTTACAGTGATTTTTTTTAAACTATTTACACTGAATTAGACGCTGACAAGAACCAAATAGGCTTGTCTCAAACAATTTTTTAGCCAAATCTATACAGTTTGTGACGGCGAAAAAAATATATGTTAATCTTGAACATATTTCTGAGAACCCTGTTGTATTCAAAACAGGTTTTTGAAAAGTTTTCTCGATACAATAAAATGGTAAACTAACCTCTTAAAATGATCTTTTAACAAAAATATCTCTATTAATTATCAACGTACATTGGTAAAATTTATAACAATAACGTATCATATTTAAATACAGAACTTGGTTGTTTTTTATTTTTGACTACTCAACCTATTTTTAAGTAATTAATTATTTTTTGGTTTGTATAAAGTTGCGAGCGTCGCGTCATCGCGCTTCTCTTTCTTATGTTTCATTTAATATTTTGTTTTTTGAGAACTTATTTTATTTTGTTCTTTTAGCTACAATAAATTGTAAAAATATTAGCATTAGCACGTAGTAAGTTATACAGGTACATATAGTTCTAAGTTGTGTAAATATTTTCTATGTAAAATGGGAAACAAAAAAAATGCCGGAGGCCAGCAAAAAGCGCTTCTATAATAATAAACAAAAACATCTCATGGAAGTAGTAAAGTAAGTAATTTTTATAATGTAATATCACAGTATAATTATATACAGTATTGTAACTCGGCCGTATCTTGGACATAAATGCCTACAGCCGCGCGGTACGTAAACATGCGATAGGGCTGCCCGCCTCCAGCATTTGAATTACATTTGCCTACTTTGTGTTTCCATTTAGTTTTGTGACTGTAAATATACTTTATTTTATATAAAAAAATAAAATAAGTACTTTGTGAATTGAATAGGAAGTGTTCAATAAAAATGCATGTTGTTTTTTGATTGGTAGATTTAATTAAAAAACCATGTTTATGTTTGAAAAACAAATCGGTCTTATAAATTTGCGACCGAAAAATATTTGCGCCTTGACTGAGACGTACGAAACGCTTTATTATTAAATTTTAAAGTATAAAAAATCCGCATTCTAATATAAAGCTTAATTAAAAATTGTTTTGGGAAACATGGACAAGGAGGAGAACTCCAATCTTTACAAACTTCAACACCTACCTACTCAACTACAATGCAAGAAACAGCTGACGAGTAATTTTAATAACTTTTTATCTCAGCTTATTAACGTCTCTATAAATTAGGTACCTACAACTCGCAACAACTCAAAACAAACATTCTTTGGTCACCAATGCCAAGCTGCACAGCTGGCTACGAATGTTTTAAAATCACAACCCTCTCAAATATCTAAATATTCTGTGAATATCTCATGAGTCTAGCTGTTGTTGTCGTTATTAATACCGAGAAAAAAAAAACGGTTTTTAGTGGTATAATTGTTGTTATAGCAGCAGCAGAAATACTTATTCTGAGAAAATTTCAACTATCTAGTGACAGACAGACGGTCAAATTTATTCTTTCTAGTATTATTCATACACACAGTACAATAAACAACTATTATTAATAATAAAATACCACGTCTTTACTTTGAATTATACAAACTAACAAAACAAAACACACATGCCCCGAGGTTTTTAACACAAGCGTAAGTACCTACCGTATCATGATTCATGAACCACCTATAACTACCTATTTCACTCTTGTCAATCACTTTCCTTTACTCTATTCACTTTATTAATCCAGACATCGTTTTTTTCGGGAGATAAAAGGAAATACTTATCCATTAAAAAGACACATTATGTACCTACCTACTAGTAAGTAAAATTATTTTATAGTCTTACCTTTCAGAGTTTCCAGGTAATTTAAAAAAAGTTATCCCTGGATGCGTTATTGACGAATTCATGCAACCAAAAACAGCACAATATATCCTACTCGTCGTATTAAATATGTACTTGAACTTATTTTTAGTGAAAAAATCGCGCGGTTATTGTTAAAAAAACAACACACCGACCGTTCGTCACTGCGGCACAGTCGCGACTGTCTGCCTGCCGAGCGAATGCCGAGATCGAGGCGCGTAGGCATAGCTCGCGCATCGTCCGTTTGTATGAAGATAGAACACTGCATATAATTATACCGTGGTAATATTGACAAAATAGGTACGAGAACAAAAATTAAATTTTTGTACAACCCATAGCGTAAATTCGACTACAATGATAACGCTAGGTTGGTCTAGTGGTATTAGCTTAGGTTCTAAAGAGCGAGTTCCGAGTTCGTATCCAGGAGAATTCTTAGCAAATTTGAAATGGTTTCTTATTTTTATTTATTTGTAATTTTGAGGAAATTTTCATTTTCTTATACATATTTTTATATAAAAAAAATATATATACATATAAATATTTTAATTATTAATTTTCTTTACAGTAAAAAGAGACGTTTGTCGAACAGTTTAGAAGCAGGTGAAGCTTCGGAAATTGTTTTTCACCAGTAAGTTTGTAATAATTACAGACGCCAGCACATCAAGCTACCTGAAAGTGTCAAATTTTTCCAATCAACTTTGAACCTTATGCTTTAGTAATAAGGTTCTAAATCTATTAAATAAATTTTACAGATTATAGTAGCTTGGTGTGCTGGCGTCTGTACATACTTATACAGGTTGAAATTGAAAACATGTGACTAAACGAAATGGGAGATTGTACTACTCAACATTATGAACAACTTTAGTAAAGGGACGAAAACTGCAGTCGCGAATAAAAAAATCAGGTGTTCCTTACATTTTGACGAGTTATGCAAACATAAATGTAATGTAATAGATTTAGAACCTTATCACTAAAGCATACGGTTCAAAGTTGATTGGGAAAATTTGACACTGTCAGGTAGCTTGATGTGCTGGCATCTGTACTTATTACAAACTTACTGGTGAAAAACAACTTCCGAAGCTTCACCTACTTCTGAACTGTTCACCAAACGTCTCTTTTTACTGAATAAATATATATATTTTTTTAATATAAAAATAAAACAATGAATTTCCTAAAATTACAAAATAAAAAATGGATCCTTATTCAAATTCTGTAAGACTTGGGTTGGTTACGAACTCTAAACTAGTTCGCCAGAACCTATGCTAATACCACTAGACCAACCATGCGTTATCGTTGTCGATGAATTTGCGCTATGGATTGTACAAAATAGCCTATAAAGTACCTATTTAATTATAATTTCATTTTTGTTCGTGTACTTGTTTTTTCAATATTACATTATAAAAAATTACTTATTTTACTACTTCCATGAGATATTTTTGTTTATTAGCTTAAAAGCGCTTTTTTTGCTGGCCTCGGCATTTTGTTTGCTTCCCATTTTGCACAGAAAATATTTACACAACTTAGACCTATAATTATGTGCAACTTATAAAATATCCTATACAAATATGTTTACGTGCCAATATTTTTACAATGTATTGTAGTTATAAAAACATAATAAAATAAGTTGTCAAACAACAAAATATTAAACGAACGGATAGCGGGACTGCGGGGCTGCGGGGCAAAGCGACATACGTCCGTCTAGCAGCGCGTCTATGCGATCACTGTCGAACTGCATACATAAGAAAGAGAAGCGCGATGACGCGACGCTCCTAACTTTATACATATCATAAAATAATTAATTACTTTTATATAAGTTGAGTATTCAAAAATAAAAAACAACCAAGTTCTGTATTTAAATATGATACGTTATTGTTATAAATTTTACCAACGTACGTTGATGAGTAATACAGATATTTTTGTTAGAAGATCATTTTAAGAGGTTAGTTTACTATTTTTTTGTATCGAGAAAACTTTTCAAAAACGTGTTTTGAAAACAACAAGGTTCTCAGAAATATGTTCAAGATTAACATATATTTTTTTCGCCGTCACAAACTGTACAGATTTGGCTAAAAAATTGTTTGAGACAAGCCTATTTCGGTCTTCTCAGCGTCTTAACTACAAAGCAAAAAAGAATGATAATTGCATATTATTATTATAACAAAATGAAAAAGGAAACGAAAACAAGAGACTTTACTGGCTGAAACCTACTACTCCGCCCCCCACCGCTCCGCAACAACGTTCGCCGCATCGTGTCTTGCGCAGACAAGATTTTTTTTCGTGCACCGCTGCGAGCAGTGTACACAGTTATTTTCTAGTTACGACACGAATTCTTGCGTAGGCCCGGCGTATTTTCTTACCGTGTACAAGCGCCCTGAAGGGAACAATGACAAACAAAACGTTTTATCCGTCGAGACTAGAGTAGTGTTCACAAATTAGGATCGTCTACGTCAAATGCTTAATCTGGGCAGCTGGGCTTTTTTTTTATGAGGATGGGAAATCATCAAATGACCCCTCCCACTCAGGGTGGAGCAGAAGGGAGTGTCAGACTCTTACTGACTAAAACCCACCCGTGTTCCTTCCTTAGCCCTTTATGTTCCGGGGCAGCGGTAACCCTTTCGAACAATCCCAGCTCAAAATGATCACTAAAATAAACGACCAGCATTTTCAGAGTGACTTGGGCCAATCTTGCCATTTTTATTTTATTTTTTATTTTATTTTCTTAGGGAAAACAAACAATTGTATATTATATATTAATATTACATCTAAGATTACATTGGAAGTGGGTTAATGTACAATCCACGACGTTTCCACAGATTACCCTTTTGCACAGATTGCCATCATTGCAACTGAAGAGAGCAGAGCCTCAAATAAAAAACCGGTTAAGTGTGAGTCGGATAAATGTGTAGGTATGTAACTACAAATTTACGGTTTTCGGATTTTTTCCTTTACATGTGCTACATAAAATTGCTTATTGCCAAATTTCATGATTCTAGGTCAACAGGAAGTACTCTATAGGTTTTGATTCCCTTGCGAGTGTCAAAATATGCGGCATAAACGCCCGAATCTTTTGATTGTGTTGCCTTAGAAGTTTGATTTTTTCACTGCTTCAAGGGATTGCAGCCCTGAGTATTTGATATGAATTCCAACTTAAGAACCAATTTCGAAAAGATCCAATTTCGACACTTTTAATTTAACAAAAGATAAAACCATGTACTATTTCTAAATAAGCGTAGGAGCTCTTAAACGAAAGCGAATTATTAAAAGGGCATTTAATTTTGACGAAGAAGCGACTAAAACTTCGCCTCTAGACTTATAATATTCATAAAATCTTGACATTAAACCGCGACGGAGTAAGCTCTCATCGACTTGGGAATTGATGAGTTGATAGCTTCAGTTTTGTCTGGTTGTTCGAAACTTGTCGGTCACTGCAGTGCCATTCTGCAAAAATCTCACCGTGAAAACTAAGGTGAAGTGAGCTGTCATTCCACCTAATGTTAGGTATTGCCTCCATTGATAGCTCACTTCACGCTCACTTCACCTGTTATCACAGTGAGATTTTTACAGAATCGATAGGCTGCACTAAGCTTATATTAAGCCTTTGACCGCCACGGTCGTGTATAGCCGACAAATGAAAACGTGCCCAACACGCCAATGCCGACAAGAAAACACCATGTTTTAAGTATAAACACAGAAAACTGAATTTAGTTTATTTATTTTGTACTTAAAACATGGTGTTTTCTTGTCGGCATTAGCCGACGGTGGCGTGTTGGGCACGTTTTCATTTGTCTGCTATACACGACCGTGGCGGTCAAAGGGTTAAAATGGAAGAAAGATGGACTAGTTACCAAATATATACTCACAAGGAGGCGGCGCCTTCTTCTGGTTATTCCAAACGACTAGTATCTTGGCCAAGCTGGGCGTCCGCACCAGTTTGGTCACCAGCGCGAACAGGCTATCGACCCGGTCGTACGTCAGTATGACCGCGGTGAAGCCGGCAGCTTTGGACGCGGTCACCGGCAAGAAGAGCGGGTTCACTGGACCGTACTGCATCAAGGGAAAGAGGCATAAGTGATAAGGATCTGAAAAGTTTTATTATAAGCTAGACGTAAAGAATTCTTAACAAAGGATATAAAAATTCAGAAGTATCAACGAAACGGATTCACATAGATATCACTCAATACATTATATCGTTATACCGACTCCTAATTTCGCACTCGATCACCCTGTACCATCTGGTTGGATCCGAAAAAAGGATCGAATATCAAGGGCTCACTAATACAAATTATATATTTATAACAAAGAACCATTATGGGCAGTAGGCCGAAATTTACTATCACACATCGAATCCGTAATAAGTAGTACGTAAAAGCTCGCTTTTATCATTTAACTCAATTCCAAATTCAGCTTCCAAACGGGCTATTCCACTTCCGACATTCAGTGCTCACATGAAAATTGGAATTTCATAGCGATTTTTAATCGCAACGAGTACGTCGAATTGAATAACTGAAAGCAAGTGCGTACGAAATGAGACCGGTACACGAGCCTGACTGAATAAAAACGAGGAAATTGCGCTGTCGTTCACAGCAGATGATAGGGCTGGTGATGGCTAATAATGTGTGCTATTCTGTGAGGCCTCTGAGAGTATACAGTTATAGATAGGTTCATATAACGTGAACGTGAGGCCGACTCAATACAGAATCGTGGAGGATAAAGGGGCTTAGCACACGACATACAAACGACAATGTCCCTGAACTAACTCGCTGGATGTCTCATGGTGTCTATTGCCAATATTGTAAAGAGGATTTCGAGTTTGTTTATATGATGTTTATCTAGAGGCTCCCGGGACTTAATGGCTCGAGCGAAGATCGATCGTTGTCGTAATAAAGTCTTAAACGTGTGGTATATAGTTCTTGACACACATTAAGGTCGCTCCGTGGCTCGTAAAGTTTGTTAATCTATCCGCACCCAGATAAACTAAATATTTACAGACAGGAATAGGCATAATTGTGTCAAAACTACCACCCAATTTTAAACTGTCCATTATTACTTGGCTAAAAATGCATACGCGGTATTTTTATAACTGATCGAAATAGTTGCCAGTCCCGCCATATTTCTGCATATGGCTATATATAGCTAACAATCGAGAATACAATAGGCATCGCAACGCTTATTATATTCTTTTGCAAAATAAGCTCCGTGTTGTTAAGGATTTTTCCTTATTCAAGTGTTAGTCATTGCGATAAAAGCCTGAATCTCGGCGTCTCCACTCAAGAGCTACGTTACATTATTCAGGAAACGAGTCGCAAACTTTTTAAAACAAGTAAAAAGCTATTTGGAAAATTAAAAGCACACGGTTTTTTTCCTGAAATCTCTCTTGTAAAAAAGGTAGGCATATATTTAGGCACATCGTCATATGTCGGCTCTTTGACTGATTTCCGATACGTGACGTAGACTCGAGTAGGACAAGAAGGGCGTCAAGGGTATGTCGTACCTTTTGACCCAATTTATTGGGGACATTTCTTATGCTAATAAAAACACAGGGCCAAAAACTTTGGAAATATGTTAGAGAAAACCTCTTTTACACAACATGCCGCCCATTTGGCCCGATGGGAATATTATGCAAAAGAAATCCTTTGATATAACATTGAATGGTGTTGAATCATAGAAAATCGTGACATCCCGCGGAAGTGGACACATCTGGCAACACTACAGGCTACAGTACAGACATAGATATAGTCCACATGTTTTAATAAAACACTGCCATATGAGACGGAACATATTACTTATTGCTCCATTTTCTGCTTGAACGTATAAATTTTACATTACTTTTCATTCTGGTACGTATACATATGTTTGAAGGCAAATAAAGAGCTGCGGATCGGGAAGCTCATTCTTATTCAGACAGAATCAAATCCTCTTGCCTTTTTCGTGGACCGCTAAGCACACACACGACTTGAAACAAATGTCTGTTAGCCAAGCAAATATTTGTTGCGTCGCCGTAGCCACTCTTGTGATTTGGACCACCAAAAATCACCGGTTCGTCGTCAAGTCATGGTTTCTGCGTTTAAATGGAAGATTTTGGGACAGATTTATCACCGAGAAGATTCCTATTTAAAAACAAGAGAAGAGTTTTAACTACCGGAAGGTGGAAGGAAAACTTCAGTTAGAAACAGCGCGTGAGTCGATTTTATAGAGGAATTTAAAGTTCATTCCTAGTGACTCATCACTAATAACCGAAGCTCAATTCCACTTGAGATTCTTACATTCCTTGTTTGGATATGGAATGCTGCTTAAACCAGCTTTTACGAGCTGTGTCGATAGTGTAGCATTTAATTAAGTTTCATACTAGTCTGATATGAAATCTAGGTCAGAAACTGTATCTGCAGCTTGAAGTTTGAAGCGCTAGACAACTAGACATCGTTCAAAAACGCCAAATATCAGGAAATTTCAGCTAGACTTCGACAAGAAATACCATTTGCAAAGTCAAAAAGCTCTAAAACGTTTTCAGCCATTTAAATAAAATGGCGAAACAAAGGCAACCTAATTCCCCTAATTGTTCGTCATTTCTTCGGCTAAAAACAGAATAAATGGAAACACCATAATTACATTACTTCTGACTTAATTGGCCTTAATTTGAAGTTTGAAAATGTTGAATAACACACTTTCCAGGGATGAATATAACATAATTAAGCTGGCAAGCTTTTATACAATTGTTTCTACGATACGTTATGTTAAAAGCAATTAAACAACTTTTCCCGCTAAAAGTTAACAGTCCACTAAAAACGTATTCGGACGGTAGGGCTGGTAGCACCGGCAACTCATGTCTGGCTGGCTTTCGAACTTTTGACCAACACTCGGTCTGTGATTTGGCCTTATCCGGTTATCCAGACACTGTCACATGAAATTTCCGGCTTTGTCGTATTACATTGAATATATTCTTTCGAATTCTGATATAAAATACTATGTAGGATTTTTATAATGTAGGTAATACTTCTTTGCATATAAACTTTCGTTATGCTTCTGCGAAACTCCAAAAATGTCAAATTATTCAAGAAACATGGTGGTATTATTTATTCCATAAAAGATTGACCCCTTGTTGATAATATGTAAAGTTTCTTACTAAATCCTGACCCAGATCCAGATTTGGCAACCCTAAGTCGTGTCGCATTATTAATAACTAGCTTTTGCCCGCGACTTCGTCCGCGTGGGTTTCGTACTTTCCTCAAATAAATTTAACACCCTCTCCACCTCCCCCTGAAAGGTATTTCGAAAATTGGTTTTTTCGAAAATTATTGAATACGCGATCTTTATACTTACTTTATTTAAAGAAATAAGTATTCGGGCCAATATTTTAGTTAAACTACCTAAGATAATAAACTATCCTCCCTTTTCATCACGACAGGGCTTGTTTTTGCATTTGGTATGTTTCCATTTTTATGATATAAAGATTATTTATACCCATTTTCGTGTTAATGGAAGTTGAAGTTTCTACTCCTTAAACTTTATTACCCTTTTCCACCCCGGTAGGAGTCGAATAAGTAAAACCCTAAAACTCATACTTTTTTTATTTTAAGTAAGTATAGTAAACCCCTAAAAGTGACAATCTTTATTATTTACTGAGGCAAATGTTGAAAAGTTTCAAGTTTCTTAACCAAAGGAATAAGACCACCTTTTCACCTTCACAGTTTTTATTCCCATAGGGGCGAAATATTGAAAACATGTTTGGGACGTTTCCATATCTTGACTTAAAGATTATTTATACCAATTTCCCATTGAATCAAGCCATGCAATAAAATACTCCTCTGTGATATGGACTATCCCCGTTCACCCCGTTAGGGTTAGATTTTCGAAAAACCCAGTCACATTTTTTTATTTATTTTGGTCTTAAGTATACATACTGAGTTCCGAGTTTTTATTATTGGACCGCGCGATAAAATTCTTCCATACAAACTGACACCCTCAATCTCCCTTTAGAGCAGAAAAACATAAAATGACAAACTATAATTTACTTAGATAACTATTTGTGCCAAGTTTGAAGCTTAAATTTATTCATAGCATTTTTTTGGAGTAAATCAAGCTATGCACTATAATACCGGCCTTAAAAATCGAATTACCACTTTTTTACCCGTCAGGGGTCTACTTTCGAAAGACCCATTTTTTATTACTTACTTAGGCAAATATTCCTTCCAAGTTTCAAGTTTATTAACCAAATGAATAAGATTTTTCGTATAAAGTTTTTCCCCACACAGGAGGAATTTTGAAAAATGTTTGGGATGTGTTCATAACTTGACTCAAAGATTATGTCCAACAATTTTCGAGTTAATCAAGCCACGCAGTAAAATGGAAAATTAACTACTCCTTTTCACCCCGTCAGAGGTAGATTTTCGCAAAACCCTGATACATGTTATTCTTTACTTTCGGTCTTAAGTATAAATACTGAGTTTCGACTTAATCGGAGACCGCAAGTTAAAATTCTTCCATACAATTGTTGACACCCCCTAATCGCCCTTTAGGGAGTAGTTTAGAAAAGCAAAAAATGCCAAAATTCGTAATTTACTTAGATAAGTATTCATGCCAAGTTTCAAGTATATTAACCAAATGAATAAGATTTTTCATATAAGCTGTATCCCCACTTTTCACCCCCATAGGGGTGGAATTTTGAAAAATCGTTTGGAATGTGTTCATTACTTGACTCACAGATTATTTATACCAATTTTCGAGTTAATTAAGCCAGGCAGTAAAATTTGCCCTGTAAAATTAACTACCCCTTTTCTCCCCGTTAGGGGTAGATTTTCGAAAAACCCTGATACACGTAATTCTTTATTTTTAGTATTAAGTAAAAATACTGAGTTTTGAGTTAATCGGACCGTGCATTAAAATTCTTCCATACAAATTTTGACACCCCCCCATCCCCCTTTAGAAGGTAGTTTAGAAAAACAAAAAAGACCAATTTTCATAATTTACTTAGATAAGTATTCGTGCCAAGTTTCAAGTTTATTAACCCAAGGAATAAGAGTTTTCATACAAACTTTCATCCCCTATTTAACTCCCTTAGGGGTTGAATTTCGAAAATTCCTTCCTTATTCCTCGTCTACATTATAAAGAAAACCTCTGTGCAAAATTTCAGCTTTCTAGGTCCAAGGGTTTAGGCTGGGCGTTGATGAGTCAGTCAGTCAGTCAGTCAGTCAGTCAGTCAGTCAGTCAGTCAGGACTTCTCTTTTTATATATATAGATTACTTACAATATAAAAACACCTAAATAACCCACACTGTACACTTAGCAATGCTTAGATGGTACTAGCATTTCACTTCATTTTGTATGTTTGTTTCTGCTGCAATTGTATAGCTATTAAATTGTAAATCCGTAATTGGCTGTAAGACTAGTTTATATATTTTAAGACAAAATTTCAAAGAGCTGTGGATTTTGTGAACAATAAATAAATAAATAAATAAAATAAATAAATTACTAACTACAATAAAAGGAGGAAACACGAAGGACCAACTCCGTCCGTCCTCGGGGCAGACCTCACTCAGCATGCATTGACCTGTTTATTAATATACCGAACGGTCTCATCAGGAACAGGTTTTAACGGGGCCTACAACTGATACCTTCATTTAACCCCCATAAAGATCGCAGACCAACAGCATACCGGTACAGAAGGACCAATTGATACAATACTGTTACCCAATATTTTCCCAAGTATTGCAGGCGTGTCCGAACGTTATTTCGTTAGCAGTTCTTGAAGGACAAAGTTTGTAGCAGTGTCTTCTATGATGAAGATCGATGGTCTTGAAGTATGGCACGGAACAAAAAAAACATACCTACTTATCACGAAAGCCATTAGAAATTACAGTTGCAGCTTTCCGAGACTAATTTCTTTAGAACGAAGACGATTCAACATCAAAGATTGTTTCTTTTGAGTATTAATATTTATTTGAGTCTCTGTATTTATCAGATGACGAGATTAATAAGGTCACATAAACCAGATTTTCAACATGTCTCAAAAGTTGCAATTGCAACACGGAGATGAATATTATGAGAGGATGCATACATATATTGACGATTGATGCAATTATGCATACGACGTAGTTATGAAACTAGTTAAAAGCACACATTCAATTTCTGTGTAATGACTAGAAAAGGACCAATAAAGTAACAAAGTGTTTTGGAAAGCCCCGAAAATTTTCCCAGAACATCAAGGCTAAATTCCATACAACTTAATAGGAGAATAGCCGACGTGTGTTCGTGGAATTGCTAACGAGCAGCCAGCACGATGACAATCTATGTATGAAACGTCAATGGAACATACCAAATTGACATAAGCTTCGGAATGTGACCCATAAACGTCATTTCTTTGATTTCATTGACGTTGTTCGTCGATCGGAAATATCACTAGCATACCTGTAGTTTGTTTGATCGAATTGTTTTTCTTTGAACCTAGGTACCTATTTAGTGTTGTTCCAGTCTTTTGGTTGAATTCGCATCGATCAAAGAAACAGCAGGTATACGAGTACTTGGTTAATTTGGCTTAGATACAAATGGTACAATGTCGTATCAACTCGAATAATATGTAAAATAATACGTATGTTTACCTCTTAGTTTATATTGATGATGTTGTAATGACTTCCTGTCCCTGATATTTACATAGTAAGTAGTGTTAAGTATACGAATTTGTGTGAGGTAAGAACAACTTAAGTGTTTTTTTTTCCAAATAAAAAACAACCGACTTACAAAAAAAGTCGCTAGAAAGTGTAAAATAACTTTAATATCGGAAGTCGGTGGCAAATAAGGGCGCGTGCCACTATGTCGTGACGACAGATTATCGTGTCGTTTAAAGCGTCGTGGCTTGTGTATTTAAATGGAGGTATTCACATATAGGACGGCACGATTAACAACTGTCGTCCACGACTTCTTTTTGCAGTGACGACAGATTGTCGATAAGCAGTCGATATAAGGGCGCGTTCCCACTATAAATAAAATACCACTATAAATAGTCCATTTAAATACACAAGCCACGAAGCATTAAACGACACGATAATCTGTCGTCACGACATAGTGGGAACGCGCCCTAATGAAAATGCGAACCCAACGACACCATCTTCTGAAATTAAAGTTATTTTTCACTCACTTAGTAGGTATTCTTTTTTAGAAGTCGGTTGTTTTGTTTTTTTTTTTTTGTAATAAAGTTTTTATACCAGGCTCATTATTACACAATGGCATATTTCAGACACGATTACGATTCACGATTTATTTTCGCGAAAAATTAACGCCTTTATTTCAAGCTCCGAATAAGTTGAAAGAAATTTTAATTGAAGTGAGATTAACGCTGTCCGTAGCACACACTATGCAAATTAGTTGACGCTTGACCTTTTTCCAAGGATTTAAAAGAACGAATAAAAGGTATGCCGTAAAAGGAAATATTGAATATTCATGTATATGACTAGATTGTGCTTCGGCTCCGCGCCAGGATTGCCCTCTTTTATGTGTTGCTACGTTGCTAGCTGTATAGATAACGTAACCGTTACAAAGATCTTAATTGCCATGCTAGAATTTTGAATTTTGAGTATGTCTATGTTGCTCAAAAAATTCTGGTATTCATCTACCGCTTCTAGTAGTACAGTCAACAGCAAAAGTAGATGATGAAAATCAGAAATTCAATACTAATGAACGGAGTTCGCGTCAGAACTGTGTGGCGTCAAAGTGATTCAAAAAGTATGTGATTGTAAATTATACCAAACATTTACTACTTCGACGCCACACAGTTCTGACGCGAACTCCGTTCATTAGTATTGAATTTCTGATTTTCATCAGCTACTATTGCTGTTGACTGTACACCCTAATTGCGTAACACTCTATCAATCTCAATCTGAATCATTTTGAAAGATATTGCTAAACCATTGCTTCAATGTTCGAAAAAATTGTCTGCTCAACAACGTAAATAACGAAATGAATTTTGTTGAATCGTCAAAATGAAAGACCCGCAATTTGTTCAAAAAAATCAGTGGGCCAATTCACGTAGGTAATTAAAAACGTTCAAAATCTAGTCGCAATCTCATCACAGCGATAATCAATTTTGTCAAAAATGTAGGGAATTTAGAGGTATTTTTGACAGATTGAGACGAGATCAGACTGTGAACATTCTTAAAATTACGAAAATTGCCCCTCTGGTATTCTAATTACCGCTTGTAGAAGAACTGGGAGCTAGTACATACATAGCAGCGTATAATTCATGTCAGCCAAAATCTTGTAAATCCAATCAGCGTCACAGACAAAGACGTCGCACTTTATGCAAGAGAAGTTGCGCGCTTTGATCGAAACTTTACTTAATACGAAGATCGCGATGATTGCATTCCTCCCTTAGAGACTTGGATGCATTTGCATATGACGTCACATGCCACGTGCAATGCATATTGTAAAGCTATTTTTACGTAATGTTGAAGTTGGAAGGCATTTCGTTTATAGAACGTTGTTTATGAAAATATTTTTAGCGACTCTCTATGAAGAAAATGTTTCATTTAAAACAAGATTATAAAGTATTTTTGTTTTTTATAACTCGCTTAAAAATGCAAATTAACGTCTGAAAACCGGTCCATTATAATCAACATTTACTAAAAAAAACTTTATAGAAATGAATAGAAAACTAAATTAAATCTGACGCTTAGTTTTGAAAATAAAAATGGAGTAATAGCTTTGTCGGAATTCATCACTGAAACTTATTGAATACATTGTGCTATCTGAGCAAGGTAACAGACCAGGGCCGTAGCTAGACTTGAATTTAAGGTAGGGCAGCTGTTGATACAGGTAGGGCGGAAGTAAAAATGTTACTTGATCTGTTCTGGTCAATCGATTTGTGGCTTTCTTGACTTATGTGTCAGTTAATACTTAATTGCTGGGGGTGGTATATAGGCTGACTGTAAAAACATGCGACAAAATTTAAGGGGGTGTTCTACCCATCAATATTAACAACTTTTACTATGGACCAACATAGAATTCGCAAAAAAAATCGACCTTCCTCGGATTTTAGAGCCTAAGGGGTTCCTCGTTCCATAGACTGCAATACGAACAAATCTCGCACACATATTTCAAATGCCATCTATGAGCAGAATAAAGAATTAATATATTATGATTGTATGATGATGCCACTTTAAGCTAGTATATTTTTTCAGTCATCACTTAGTTGATGGTGTTTTCTTAAGGTAGAGCATTAGTTTTTAAAGGTAGGGCATTGCCCCACTATGCCCCCCCCTAGCTACGGCCCCGTTTAACAGACTAGTATAGAGCTGACTCGGCGGTATTACTTTTCAATGCGTCGATCGCTGAACGAACTTTTTGCGCAGTCATTTCTTAGCTTAGGCCCTAGTTTTTAACATTCGGTAATGGCTTTTAACATTAACTTTTTCTCTTTTACATTTGAATGTTTTCCCCGGACTATTAGTAGGTACCGCAGTATCATGTTTTTGAGCGTATAGTTTTCACGGTGCGATAACTTCCCGTGCCCGCATGCAAACGCGGTTGGGTGGTTTTATTTGAAAAGCCACAAGGCCGCAGGGTTTGTGCGGTTGGTTGGGCGCCCACAAAGTCGGTGGAGAATGATAGTAACTAGCGCAGCTTGTAATAGAATGTTACCAAGGGTCCAAAGTAACTCTTGAGATTTAAGGATTTGTCACACTGGATGCGTTCTGCGGCCTGCGGTCAGGTCAAAGCGAACGCAGCCCGCATCATGTATGAAGAACATTGCCGGTATCAATAATATATTTTGTTATAGAATGCGATCTGACCGTGCGAGCACAACCAAAGAACGCATGTTGGCCCGACGGGGCGGTGGGGAGGGAAGGACGCGTACGGATCGGTTGGCGGCGGGCCGCTGTTTGGCCTGCCCGCATCGCCCTGACCGCTGACCGCAGACCGATTGTCCCGACCGACAGCGTTGTTCATACATGATGCGGGCTGCGTTCACTTTGACCTGACCGCAGGCCGCAGAACGCATCCAGTGTGACAAATCCTTTATGCTTGCTTGCAAAGCGTAAGTAGCGCACAGGATGAAATCGAAGATGCTCAACCGGTTGAATGCCGTAATTACATAATTACAGTGGATCCAAGTTCCGAATACGATGAGTTAGCAAACAGCTTTGTATATTTCATATGCGCCCCGCAACTCCAGTTAATTAAGTCCTACGGCTTAATTAACTGGAGTTGCGGGGCTCAGAACCGCATGCGGGTGAGCGTGCGATAAAACCGCGTGGCTACAAAAGGACCAAATCGACGAGGCGACGGAACTTTGTCCTTTCGCCAGTTAACCCATAACAAACCCAAGTTAACTTCCTTTTAACGTATAGGTACAAATGAATTGACGTATTGATACAATGAATCCGAGTAAATAACGCTAGGATGTCTCGCCGCAAAGGGTATAGATAATCGCTACCAAAGGTGCTTACTCATTCTATGTCTCATACACATACATTTTACTCCCCACAACCACAGTTAAACAATTAACATAATGATTTCCGAATAGAGGAAGTAAAACATAATAAAAATGTATTCTTACCAAATGTTCAGGCATATTCCACTCTTCATACGTTCTGGCGGCCAACGCAAACACTTTCTCATTAATTATTTCTAAAGCAGTCAATGTTATCTTCTCTATACTAGAAAAATATCTTTCAAATGCCCATCTCAGCTGCCAGAACAACTCCCCACGCCGCTCTTTACTCACTGAATGCACTATTTTCACCAAATTCCTTATATTATCCTCAGATATAAACAGAGCCAGTTTATTCCAATCAACATGGGAACTAAACGGCATCACTACGGAGTCTGCAATCACTATTGGTATACACTGAGAAGCTAAAATATCCATCAGGATAGCTTGCGTCAATCTCGCACTTCTTACAACTAAACAGAACATTCCGTCCTTCAGAATGTTTGGGTAATCAAACTCTCTACCCGTTGTGTATTCACATCTTTTACTGTAATCTGTCTTGTCAGTCTTACACCTGTCCAATAACAACAGATCATTGGACGAAGACGCAATATTCTGTAATTCTTCTAAATAATTGTGTGGTATATTGAGCTGTGTTGATATAATAAGGTACTTCTTTTGTTCTGGTTGTGTGCTGTCGATTTTTTCGGCAATGGGACTGTATACTGGTATCGATACGTCAAAATTGTATCTGAAAGTCCATGTGTTGAAGCCAGCTCCTGCTATAATGGCTCTGCTGGTGTTGAGGTCCACAACGGAGTTATAGTTGGGTGCGGAGCCAGGCAGCATATTGAATATGAGGTGGTTTTCACCGTGGTTCCAACTGTTAAATAAAACATGTACCGTTACTGACAATGTGTATTTCATTAGGAAATTGCAGTGTATTGTTAAGTTGATGTATGGCATATCCTATCCTACTATCCTACTAATATCCTACTAATCCCACTAATATTATAAATGCGAAAGTTTGTGAGGATGGATGGATGGATGTTTGTTACTCTTTCGCGCAAAAACTACTGAACGGATTTTGATGAAACTGTACAGTAATATAGCTTATACATCAGAATAACACATAGGATACTTTTTATCCCGATATTCCCACGGGATCGAAACTTACGCGGGTGAAACCGCGGGGCGCAGCTAGTGTTTTCATAAATTGGAAGTAGGTGACGTAAATGACAATTCAAACCAGTAATATTTATAAGAGGATAATCTTTTTTGCTATTTTTCTTTATTTCACAGTTAGAATTATAGAAACCATTAACTATGTAAAACAATATAAATCAGTTTCCACACACACAGCAACAATTTCCATTGTTACTCTATTTATTTGAGGTTGAATTTATATTATAGCCTTTTATGTTTGCCTCTGGTTAGTTTAGAGACTATACCACAAGTGGGTTTAGCACTATTTAAATGAGGAAATAGCAGTGTTTAAGAAGTTTATAGCTGTCTTATTGAGAACAATATTAATTTGTTAAAAAATATTTAAAAATACTTTTAATGTTTTCTTCTTACTTTGAAGTTATATGCACAGTAGGGATGAATGTGCCAATAATTAATAAGATAGATACATCATTCATGTTGCCTTTAACCTCGATGTCTATAAATAGAGCTAAACAAGAGGCTGTTTGTACACAAATAGACAAGCTTATCTATTGTTACTTACTATGGCAAGGACTGCAGCACTTGTGAGACATGTTTACTTGAGAAACTCTGTTGGTTCAGAGTATCTATGCTAGGTACTAACACGCAAGCCTCCTCCGGGTTGGGCGTGTAATATTTACTACGTTTTATAGTATCTAATATCATATAAAATTCTTTAGAAAATTGTGATATAGAATTCCCATTTTCAGTCTGATAGTCTTTTAATGGATATATGTATATTGTTATCTTGTTGTGTCCTCCTTTCCCGCATCTGTACACATCGACGCAGTCCCAGTAAGTGCAGTTGGACACACGAGGATGCGCCTCCAGTGCACTTCGACTCAGTTTCACCACTTCAACACTTGTCGAATCCAAATTCACAGCTTGATACACATCTAACCGCGGCGAACTACCGGAAAACGCGTTAAACACCACAGTAAACACTAAAGATACCACTATAAACAACAGTAGGCCGACGAAGAACCTATGATACAAGATTTTTCTATACGATGTATACTTCGAATGCTTGCCCGTTTTCAGAAGCGACTCCGCAGCCATTTGTAATTTCGAGGATTAAATTAATCTCCTTAATTTATGTATGGCACCCATTATTAGGTAAGATCAATTAATTCTCATTCAAAAATCCATCAAAGTATAAAACACGATATTACTGCTTGCGAAGAGAAACTGACGCAGTGAAGTGATTGACAGGCTGCTGGCTGGCTGCTAGAGGAGTACTAGTGTTGTGGATGGAATCGATTAGTCTAATCGATATCAAGAATATTTTCACCAAATATTTTAAAACATTTCAGAACGTTGAAGTTCAAAATAAATGTTTTTACGAACACTGTCTAAAATATAAGTAACTATTTAATAAAATTCGTAAAATTGTACAACCACTCCGTTCGAGTGTTTAAGAAATTGTGAGAAAAGAGTAAGTACCCAAAACGACTTGCGGTCGTTGGATCGATAATTTGTACCGTTTCACCAGGAACGTAACAAAATGAATTCCTTGATTAGAACGATACTGACAAACGGAACGAAATCCTAAACTGTTCAGTTGCTATATTATCAATATATCGTTATTAGTATAACGTTTTTCACTTCGATACCCAACGTTGCCACTTTTGCCACCCGTATGACATAAATGATGACGAAAAAGTATGAAGAATAACGTTATGAATAAATCTGTAACGTTATTACAAGCCGATAAGCATAATGTTTCTGATACCTATAACGTGACTTATAAAATCGTTTTATGAAAATGATATACTATAACGTTATGTTTTGTAACGTTATTGATATTTTTAGGTTTTAGTATCGTTACAAATTTTGGATCGTTATACTACGTTAAAATTAGTGGTAACGGAACGAAATTGATTTCGTTTTCAAGTCCCTGGTCACGATTGACGTAAAGTACCCACTTATTTTTAGGGTTCCATATCAAAACGGTAAAAAGGAACCCATAAGGTACAGAGGCCAGCACATCAAGCTACCCCAATCTGTCAAATTTTCCGAATTGAATATAAAACCTTATTGCTTTGTAGTAAAGTTGAAAATCTATCAAAGAAATTTGACAGATTGGGATAGCTTGATGTGCTGGCCTCTGTACTACTCAGTCTGTCTGTCATGGTTTTCAACTTTTGATGAAAAATGTAAAAAAAATACTGATCCCGAAGTTTGCATAGAGAATAATCTAAAATTATTCTGTTTGATAAAAGTTAAAGTACAGGAAAAATAAAACGATGTCCTTAAAAAGCTCACTTTAACAGAAATCATCAACAAAAGTTACAATAATTCCACTATCGATCTAAAGATGGCGCTGACCTAAAGCTGCAATATTCTGCACCGCAGTGTTATAAATTCTCTGACAATTATAGGCCTCGCCGATTAAAAATATAAGATGGTACGGAACTCTCTGTCGGTGCGCGAGTCCGGCTTGTTTAAGAGTGACTTGTCTGGCAATATACTTGACGCAAATCCCATCTTTTAATCGAATTGTACCATAACTATAAATCGAAACATGACCACCACTAAAAATCCGTCTCATAATATGACCACAGATTATAAACGGTGACATACAGTTTTTTTTTAAGTATGCGTTCAAATACTTGTATTCTAAGAAAATGAAAGTACACATTTTATAAATAAAACGAACAGAAGAGAACAGAAAAAAATAGACATAACTAAGGTCTTATTAGACCTGCAAATAATAACTTATCACTAATTTTTATTTGAAAATGGATTGTTTCTGAATGTTTACTCTTACATTATTGTGAGCATCTTACTTTATCTTAGTTTCGAACGCAACCGATTGTTACGATGTGAACTTTTTTGTTTTTCTGTCAGTTTTGTGTTGTGCGTAGTTGTGGTTGAGTTTCTGATGGCTTGATTAATTTTGTTATTATTTTATTTTACCAATTCCGACAAATAATTTCGTTCCGAGCTTGACCAGAGATGGCCCTGTTACCTCCAGACCCCGTTTATACGATCAGGAATGTGGATAATGTTCCTGTTTATTCGTTGGCATTCAGCTTTTTGCCTGGTGGTCTCGAGAGGTTACTAGCCGGCTCAAAAAACGGCTATGTTTATGCATACAACCTTCAGGTAAGATCACGTATAAATTCCAAACATATTATTGAGCATCACAACTGCGTAGAAGGCGTTAATGACGTGTCCTATGGCTTCCATTAAGTGCGCGACATTTTTGTTTACTACCCTCGTTTCTCGACCTAGAATAGAGCGGATCGACTGCCAAATCAAAACAAATACGCATTTATGATAGGTAATACGGGCTGGTGCAACTCCACGTCAATGCGCGAATTTTGCGTACGGATATATGAATAACATAAATACGCATTTATGTTATTTTATTGGGTCACTGAATGTCTTTACGTGGCACTATAATACACACATCAAAAGTGTCTAGGGATCAAGCATTTTTATGCGGATTTCTTGAAATTGAGATGTGGCTTTGTAATAAATTTATGATTTTATAAATTTATATGGATCCTTTTTGGTGCATTTCATAATTTGAATCAGGAACTGTGAATCAAATTCGAGTAAAAGATGAAAATCAGCTGTCAATATTTTCCCTATAAAAACATACAACGCATTGAAGACATTATTAGTGCTACTGTTTCCCTACTACTGATTAAAACCAACGTTATTATGGAGCGGCGACGTCATTTAAGCAGGGAAGAAATGCTCAGAGCCGTGGGAATGATAGAAGCTGGTTCCCGGCAACATACTGTGGCTTTAGCTCTGAATACAAGTCAGAGTGTTATCAGTCGACTTTGGACACGTTACCGAAGCACTGGTACCGTGGCTGAGCGCCATGGAGGACGGTATCGCTGCACCACACGGAGACAAGACCGATACATTCAAATCTTAACTCGAAGAGCTCCAACAATAACCGCCATGATGTTAGCCGTGAGACTTCATCACTCTTCAGGGAACTTAATTAGCGACCAAACAATCAGAAACCGCTTGCATGAAGTGAACCTTCATTCCCGAAGACCGCTACGGGTACCACCTATAGCAATGCACAATCGTAGGATTCGATATCAATGGGCTCTTGAACACAGAAATTGGGCAAAAGAACAATGGCGTTTCGTGTGCTTTTCTGATGAGTCTCGTTTTGGTATGAGACCGGATACAAGACGTATACGACACTGGAGAACCCCTGGACGCCAACAGCGATTAAAATCCTGCCAGGAAGTCCATCCTTATAGTGGTGGAACCATCATGGTATGGGCTCTACAAGTGCAAATCGGTCCCTTATTTCAGTTAATGCATGATAATGCACGACCGCATACCGCAAGAGTTGTAAGACAGACTCTCGCCGCAGCTAACATCAATGTCCTGCCCTGGCCTGCTCAGTCGCCAGACTTGAACCCGATTGAGCATGCATGGGATATGCTACAGAGAAGAGCTCTGCCGAATATGGAGGGTATCCAGTCGCAAGAAGACCTTTTTTTGTTGTTGCAACGAACATGGGCGGCCATTCCACAGCGTGATTTGGATGAACTCATTTTGAGTATGCCAAACCGATGTTCTTGTGTTGTTAGTGTTCGCGGTAGAAACACGGATTATTAATTGTTTATGTTACCCAATAAAATTTTAGAGAAAACTGTTATTTCAGTCTTTTTTTCGAACTTTTGTGTTAGTGGTTCAAATGTCAAAAATCCCTTTATTAGGAAAATGGCAAATTTCTTTATTAATGCAAAGGTGACTTGGTTTATCGTTACTGTGACAAACAAAAACACTTTATTTGATGAATCCTTAAAGAAAATTTTAATTAATATCAATCAGGAGAAAAGTTATTGCAAAAATATATGTTGATCCCTAGACACTTTTGATGTGTGTATGTTGTATTTTCCACTTGCTTTAAAAAAAAAAAATAATTGGCCATGTAATAAAACGCTTCACTATTTTCTCTTGAGGGTATGTAGAAATAATATCATCCTGATGTTGAAATCTATACATTATTTCCTCATTTTTTTCTACAACTATTTCCTTTCGACGTCTAATAAGATCAGCCAATTCTTTGTTCATGCAGTTGTACAGCTACAATAAGATTTGATTTTATCATTCCAGACAAATCGTGTGCAACAGAAGATTCAAGTTGGTCAAGCTCCCATTCTTCACCTCATCCACACCGACAATTACCTCATTACTCAGGAGAAGGGCGGCAAGTTCAAAGTATTTAGTTTAACAAACAGCGGTTATGAGGAAGACGCACTCATCAATATTGATTACCCTGGTTTCTGCCGTTTTGACGCCAACACAAAACTCGAAACACTCTATGTACCTGACAAGGATTCAAAAATTCACATTTACAACTTTTCCGGAGAGAAAGTAGGATGTCTGGAGCCGGACACATCTCTGAAGCTTGGAGAGCCAATGTGCTTGAAATATGTTGAATTTCCTTGTGACCAGCCATGCCTGTTAGCTGGCTATGAAGCAGGATGGCTCCTGCTGTGGGATCTCAACACTAGTCAATGTATCAGCAAACTGAAGACTGCAGAGTGTCCGATGTCCGTTGATTTCCACCTTGAGCAGCAAAGGGGCATGATTGGAAATGCCTCTAATGTGATACAGATCTTTAGTATAGGGAGAAAAGACTTAAGCTTGGCCCACAAGATGGATATAACAATTAAAAACCCAGGTATAAATAAAGTTCAGTGCCGGTCTGATGGTAAGGTGTTCGTTTCTGGGGGTTGGGACAGCAATATCCGCATCTTCTCTTGGTACTCTCTCCGACCTCTGGTAGTGCTGACAGAGCACAAGCAAGCCATTCAAGATGTAGTTTATTCTTCTGAGAAGGTCTCTTTTTGGAAAGCAAACATAATGGCAGCCGGTGGACTTGATGGTGCTATTACACTCTGGGATTTGTATAATCACAAATAACAGTAAGGCATTTAAGTTTTTGTAGTAGATTTTTGAATATTACCAAGCTCAGATTGCGGTAAAGTCGGAAATATGTATACTTAGGCCCCTAGCACACGGCGTATTTTAAACGCGCAGACGACGCGCGTTTTGGAAACGTGCATCGACGGCGCGCTTTTATCCTACAGAAAGTCTACAGGCTGCGTCGTGAGCGTTTAAAATACGCTGTGTGCTAGGGGCCTTACGAAAGCATTCTAGTCAAAGTTAGAATGTATTGGCCAAAGTACTTTTCCGGGATGTTACTGCATCTAGCCTGTAAGTCTTGCTGGTCTTGCATGAGTACACTAATATAAATAGGCTTAAATGTAGTCAAATGTATACAGGTAATCTCAATCTACTTTGCTTATTTAGTTGAGGTCTACTCATATGTGCCCCTGGATGCAGCAGGTTAGGTCGAGCGCGGCGATATAGTTTCCCTGTTGACAAAATCGCTAAAGTTCCAAATATTCCATGCCCACTTCACTCAAGAAGTATCAATGAAATAATGCCAGTATTGCCTTTAATTGTTATGACGCATTTAATGTGGATCATCCGAAGACGCTTTAATTATTTGAACATAATAATTTTATAGAATTCAATAATTTTAATGATGTTTAATGTAAATCATAAATGGATCTCAAAAATGTACAAACTTCTGAAAGTAGAGGCCCAGTCTACCTTGTGTGGCCTAGCTGTTAGTTAGTAAGAACATGTTGTTAAAGTATAGCAATCAATATTTTCCATGATTGGTTTTTAGCGATGATTTTTATTTCAAGACATTAAAAACCTATGAAATTTTACGATTTCTTTTATTTCCATTGCGCCACATATAATCTGGATTTCATCATGGTGATTTACACCTGAATCTACATTCATGAATGATTCATTGTTTTTCAGTGAATTGAAGTTAAACATCTGAGTTTAAGATTGTCTAGAATGACGACATAATCGAAAATACCTTATAATGAAGGTTAAGTAGGTACCGTGGAGTTTCTTGCCTGTTCTTCTCAATAGGTAGCTACTATCTATGCTTTGGAGTGGGCAACTAGCCTCATCTTTTTGACTGACGACCGCTTGACAATTCATTTATTTGAAGTAAATGCTTTGAGTTTATCTACGAAATAGGCCAAGAATAATTTTCTTATGTGAATTTTACATCACACTTGAAGATCCTAAGATCTCTTCCAGATCCAGAGCAAATAGCAGCTGTGCAACAGTGTTTTAGAGGCAACGGACTGCTCAAGTTTATAATGCGTTCGGCGGGGACAGGCTCCATGCGGAAGGCAAATATTCGGTTGTTGGTAAACATGCTAAACTTTATTGCGGCTATGAAGTGCGCTTCTTGCTGCGCAGAACCCCACCCTTCACCTTCGCTAACACGTGATTTTTTTGCTGCGCAGCGACTCTCATGTTCCGAGCCGCCATAATCTATTTCCAGAACTGAGGTACGATATGCAGAGTTGAAGATGCCACCAACTTGCTAAAAGACGAGTCGAGATCATATATTGTTTACTGTCCTCATTTCCTCAAAACGTTACGATTATTTCTATTGCGATTTGCGTCTTACTTTTTGTTTTTGATGGGCATATGTAAACAAAACAGCAACTTGTCTGTTTGTTTTTATTCATCTTTATCTTAATGATGATAGAGACTCGTCGATCAATTTCAAACATGTGATACAACACAAACACGATAACACAATGTTATTGAATAATTTTACTTCAGGGATTACTTATCATTTATCACAGGCTAATAAAACTATGTAGGTACTAGAGTAGTAATATTTTTTATTTTACATACATTGAAGTAATAAGTTACTAATATCACATTTACAGTGCGCCCTAAAACCTAAAACATACAAATTTAATAGCATCTTAAAACTAAAGACTAGCAACCTGATAGAATAATGAACTCTGTTCGGATAATCATGCGTTTGTGATATGTATCAGAGAAAATGAGATTATTTGGATTCTACTTTTAAACTTCAACTATTTTCCTCGTCTTTGGAATGAGCGCTTCATCGTCAGTAGTCACCTCTACCAGTCTCCGCCGTTTCCTCAGTGGTCTTGTGGATTCGGATGGCTCCCTACTCTTGGTTACTATTTTCGCCATTTTATTGCCCAGTCTGGTTATCTTGAATTTGGGCAAAGTCTGCTCCGGATTTCCAGTATCATTAATTTCTGTTTCCGTTTTATCATCCTCGACTCGCTCATTGTTTTGTTCACAAACTGGATTCTTATCTAACGCAGTGTCACAACTCTGCTCGCTACTACATCCCGTAACTTCCTCGTCTCTTTTGTTTTTATCACTATTCATTGTAAAATCTAAAGGTCCTTCTATGTCTGCTGCATCAGGTTTGTTTTCAGTTTTCACTTTATTCGCACAGTGAGCCTGGACGAATGCCGAGAAAGGTATGGGAATTGGAATGGGGAGTGGTATCGGTATAATTACCGGATAGGGGACTAATACTGTGACCGGTGGAGCCTGGCCTATAGGTGTGGGGAAGTTCAGCGGCGGCGGAAGCCCGGGGAGTCGGGGTCGCTCCATTGGGAATCCTGGTCGAGGCATAAAGTTCAGTCTTGGTGGAAACATATTATGCGCGTGCCTCAGATCATGATTATCCAAAAACATTGGTGGAGGCATACTGAACATCGGATTAGGAGGAAACGGCGGTGGTGGTGGGTGCGTGTTGATTGGATGAGGCGGCGAGTGAAGAGCATTTCCAACAGTCGACGTTGGCGATGATCCATCAGAGGGAGTGCACATCCGAAGATCCTGCGCTTTCGGGGTCGAAGTCCGCTGTCGTACAGTTTGCGACGTGACCGTGGCCGAACATTTCGACGTTCTTCGTTTCCGTAGATTCATTTTAGTGTTCCTTATATCTTTTTTTATCTCGGGGGACTTCTGTATTGGTATTGATTCATCTGAAGGTCGTTTTTGCTTCATCAGCTTTGCTGTTGGAGCGATCGTTATCAGTGGAAGCGGAGATCTGTTTTGGGTCTTTTGTGCGTCTGTCTTTTCCGTGTTTGTTGGTTTATTAGGCGTGTTCTCTGTGTTAGGTGAACCTGATCGATCGGAATTTGGTGATGCAGACCTGCTTTTGCAATTTTTGAGCCAGAGTTCCGGAGTGATGAGGTTGGACGATGATGACGCATTAACTAAATGTGGATTGAGATCGAGGTGCGCTTGCGTCTCTCGGCAGAAAATGTGCATCTTATATTGGTTGAGACATTTGTCTGAGCAGAACTGTAGCTGTGTGGCACCGTCCTGGAATTTGAGAGAATTATTTTATTAGATTGTGTATGATTTAAAGTGATTGACTGCAAGTTAAATATGAGTACCAGTGCTCATTTTAGAGGAATAGGTAGTGATTGATATAATCAGATAGTCTTTGAAAGCAACCACATTAAACACTGAATTTTCAAAGGACCGAACAACAGTTCATCTATAAAAATTAATTCTTAGCACATCTGAAGGCCAATTCTTGTAATTTAAACCGTTCATAATCTAGTCGCAGTCCCATCTCGGCGACAAACAAATGTCAAAAACTTACCAAAACGTAGGGAAATTAGAGGTACCTATTTTTGACAGATTGATACTGTGATCAGGAAAATAGCCCCTCTGGTAATGATCCACCATAAAAACCCAACGATCCTCACCTGAAAGTCTACATAAGCGACGGTATGCCTGACGTGCCTGCACCAGTCGCATGTCTTGGCACGTTTGAAGTTAGCCCGCCGAGACTGACTGAAGCAGAGTTCTGAGCAGAATGTGGCTCCTGCGTGCTGGAGTGCTGAACCCTCGCTCGGGAGCTTCTTGTTGCACCACGAACACTCATCGGCTGGAAAAGAAGGAATTGGTTTATGAGAACAATTAACGAGACGGGTGGCATAGCATAATCAGCCTAAAACGGTCCCACTGCTGGGACAAGTGGGACACAAGCTTCGCCTCTATGAAAGTAGGCCATAATCCACCACACGGTCACCATGAAGGTTGATGGGTGTCACACGTCTTCGAATTTTTAGTTCTAGTACCTACATGCCGGTTTTCTCACGATGATAACATCGTTCTCCTTCACGGCTTTGAGACCAGTGGTGATGAATTAATTTACACAAAATAAAGTGCCAGTCTGGGTTTGAATCGACGAAATACAACTCGATACGTTGCGGTCCTTTCCAATGGGTTCCTACTAATAATATTATGTGAGTTTGTATGTAGAGAGTAGGTAATCTTCGGATCAGTAATCCGATCCCCAAAATTTATTTCACGAATGGGAAGCTACAGATAGTATTGCCGAGTGTCATAGGATATAATTTATGTCAAAATAATAAAAAAAAATACGCGGATAAAGTCGCAGGCAGAAGCGCAATTAAAATATTTAAGTACCCCATTTGTCTCTAGCTAGCCTAGGAATTTCCTCTTTAAAACATTGATATATAAAAATATCAATGCTTTAAAAGTTGTTTATTGATATCTATATTGCAAAAGAGAGTGGTTACGGTTATCTTATTTGATTAGAATATTATAACTATGAACGGTAATATCCACTGATAAACAAAGATTTACGATTTTTCACATTTTATTTCTTCCACATTAATTTGAATATACTTGTTAAACCGGTACCATAATACTACAGTGATCCATTTTTGCTAATAGTACCTAGCTAGCTTGTGATTAACTGTGTCAAAAAAGGGTCTTGCTTGACAGACTGACAGACAGACCCATTGACAACGAAGTGATCCTATGAGGGTTCTGTTTTTCCTTTTGAGGTAGGTACAGAATCCTAAAAGTGAACAGAGGAACTAAAAAATGTCATCTGCGTAGCCTTTTCCCGACTATGTTGGGTTCGGCTTCCAGTCTAATCGGATGCGGCTTAATACCAGTATTTTACATGGAGCGACTGCCTATCTGACCTCCACAACCCAGTTACTTACTGGGTAATACGATACCCCTTGGTAAGACTGGTTGTCAGACTTTCGGGCTTCTGACGATCCGTAACGACTGTCAAAGAGGCACGGAGGGCGAGGGATCTTGGTAGGTTATATGTAAAGATGGTCACCTATCCACAGACCAACTGCGGCAAGCGTAGCTTAACCTGAACGATCGACCCGTGCGGCTGTTACTTATTACTTAGCCACCAGGTGTGAAAAGAAACATATATACCCTATTAGGCTAATTCTACAGCGTTAATCAATTTAATAAGTAAACAGCGTAGTTTGGTGATAGTAACGTGGCCATGGTGTTATCATTATAAATACCTACCTGTCTACAGGTCAATGGCATTGTTTACCGTCGAGTATAATAGGTGCCATAAATAAATCATAGATAATATTGTAAAAAGCGAAATATTGCGGAACAAATCTGACAGGCGCTCAGCGCAAAAAAGAATCACAATAATAATTTATTGCTTTGCAGACATGGGTAAATAATTGGTACATGTATGTTGTCATAGAAGTTAGTTCTCCATGTTCTGCCGTCACATGGGCATGCAAATCATAATCAATTAATATAGGTACCTACTTATTTAATTTTAAATAACAATTCAATTATTATTATAATTCCAATGTTACTTCAAATGTCACTGGCTACAATATTATTTAGGTCAATGGATACAATACAAGCATCATCATCTGCATAGCCTTTTCCCAACTATTTTGGGATCGGCTTCCAGTCTAACTGGATGTAGCTGATTACCAGTGTTTTACATGGAGCGAGTGACTATCTGACCTTCACAACCCAGTTACTGGGTATACGATACCCCTCGGTAAGACTGGTTGTCAGACTTTCGGGCTTCTGACTACCCGTAACGACTGTCAAAGATCCACGAATGACAGCCGGAACCAACGGCTTAACGTGCTTTCCGAGGCACGGAGGGATCTCAGTATGTAAAGATGGTCACCCATCCACAGACCAACCGCGGCAAGCGTAGCTTAACCTGATCGATCGAACTGTGCGGCTCAATACAAACATGTCAATTTAAATAAGTAAAAATAAAAAAAGAAATAATTTATTTTATCATAAATCCAATTACATTTTAATTTTAATTATTATTTCAAATTGCATGTCAGGAACAATAAACTGAAAACAAGCTAAGTACCAAGAAGTCAAATAAAATTGATTAAGTCATTTAAAATTGCAACACCATCGATACTTAGATCCCACTTAGCCCAACAGATTTTTCCGATAGGATCTCCGAAATATTTTAATACGATTTACAAGAGAAAGTTTTTTAAACAAATTAACATTTAAGATTTTTATTGACTATGGTTTGATAGGTAATTGGTGCCATGCAGAAACACTTTTATGCATCAGAGCTGTCTTAGACTGTATTACCCAGTCACTGGGTTGTGGAGGTCAGATAGGCAGTCGCTTCATGGGAACTATTCTCTAAGGATACAGCCTTGCGGGCAGCGCTGTCGCAGCGCTGAAACTATTGTTTTCACCGTTGCGACAGCGCTGCCCGCAAGGCTGTATCCTTAGAGAATAGCATGGCATGTAAAATACTGGTATACAGCTGCATCTGGTTAGACGGGAAGCCGACCCCAACATAATTGGAAGAAGGCTAGGCAGATGAGAGGATGAGCTGTCTCAGACTGTCTTGCACATAACATATTGACGTGTCGTCAACTACGGTTATTTGAATCAGATACCTTGGGAAACAATTTTGGGTTCGTTTTCACAAATACCGATGTACAGAGAGGGCAGTGTCAGTATATATACTGAAAATACACTTTTTGTGGAATTTAAATATTTGTTCCTAATTAGCCGAGTTTCCGCAAAACAACGCCGTCTTAATATTGAACCCGCCATTCCATGGTATGCTGTAACAATAGCATCCGTTCCTATGACTGGAGCGAAAAATATCAGAAAATAAATTCAACACTTTTAATCAATACAACCATTCTAACAAAATAATCTTGACCCACTGTCCCATGAATCACATACAATTCATGTTGATTGTTTAACTATTGTGTCTACTTTGTGGACAGTGAACATGTTATAGTACTTGCATTATGATACATGTATGCTATGTTGATTGTACCCGAGGCGGTATTATTCAGACAACTTGTATTGTTAATAGCATAATAACTGAATGGAAAATGGCGCGCTGGTTTTGTTTTTCCGCGCGCTGCGCTAGTGAAAAGGCAATGGCAAAACCGATAAACAGCCTCTAAAAAAATATAATAAACACAAACTAACGTTTAGACTGATCGTAGTGTTGTCGTATGTCAAATTGTAGTTAAGTTAGTATGGAATTAGAGATTAGATACTATTGGCCTATAGAAATATACATTAGTTCAGCCAGAATCCACAATAACAGAACGCCCGCGCCAGTCAGGGTCTTTTCCGTTTGGTTCCGGCACAGAATACTTAATAGTACTACTTAGTTCCGGGGAGGACCACGGACAATTTAAGGTAAATAAATTTTAGTTCATTTTGGGACCAATTTAGACTATTTAAAAAAAAAATTTAATAATCTTAAAAGCAGTTCATTAAGAGCCTCTTTACGATCGAGTGTGTTGAAAAAGTTATACTGTATTAAAATATGCATTTACTCGTACAATTAATGAACTACCCGGAAATGAAACAACACATTCATCGACAAAAAGAAAACTGCTTTCAGGCATTTTTTCCGCTAAAAAAACTGGCTATTTAAAATAAAAGTTGCAACAGTGAATATCATGTTGTTTGAATAATAAAAAATGCTTTTCTGCAAACAGTAAGCGCGGCTCAGGTATCCATCTCCAATTAATTTGAGAATGATATTGAATAGACAAAAAAACGCGCGAAACTGTACACTGGCTTTCTCATTACTGCGATTCGTTTATAACCTTATACAGGACGAGTAAATGATAGGATAGCTCGTTATACTTTAGAGACCTTATTAATTTCCGTTTTTTCAAACCTTAGAATTATGAAACGGAAAACTAATGGTTTTACTTTGATTCCCATGAACTAGAGACTCATTACAGCCAAAATGGTCAGTCAGATTCCTCGTAGTACCGACCTAGGTACCTATAATACGACATAGAATTTAGAAAGAAAAGAAAGAAAGAAAAGAAAATAAAGAAAGAAAGAAAATAAAGAAAGAAAAGAAAGAAAGATAGGAAATACATTGATCGACGTTATGGATACGTTATTAATTTATCAATCACTCATAGTCAGGCACTCGGAGAGCAGTGTGGCCCAGTGGTAAACGGCCCCGATTTACGAGTTCAGTCGTGAATTCGAACCCAGACAGGCGCTTTATTTTGTGTAAATCATCTCATCACCACTGCTCTAAAACGGTGAAGGAAAACATCGTGAGGAAACCGGTATGTCCTAGAATCAAAAATTCGAAGAGATGTGACATCTACCAACCCGCACTGGGCCTCCATGGTAGATTACAGCTCACTCCCTCTCGAAGAGAGGAAGCCTTTGTCTCAGCAGTCGGAACATAACAGACTGATTATGCATCAGGCAGTTGGTATCTACCTTTTTTTTTCGGGTGAAAACCTTCAAAAGGCAGGGAGGGTGACCTCCGGGGCGGAGGTCGGGGAGTCTGGGATTTTTAAGTCACTAAAACCACCCCGGTGATCACCATCAGCACATATGGGTGGTCCCGGATCCCCCTAAAAGAAAGTTGGTACCTACCTACAAACAATAATACCTACCTAAATAATAGTGGTTTAGGTTCTAAACAACCTAGATTTTAATAAGATGATTATTAAGTACCTTCTTTTCAATAAATACTTTTTCTTTCTTTCTTTTCTTTCTTCTTCGTTTAAGATGGCGGGGTGAGATTGACTCCTACCAAAAGGACTGGCCGGCGCTCGCAAAAGACAGAATTGTGTGGAAAAGCGAGAGGGAGGCCTTTGTCCTGCTGTAGGACAATACAGGCTAGTTAGATAGATTAGATTAGGTACCTACTAAGGTACTTGCACCCAATAAGGACCAGCACCTATTAAGGGCCACTTTAGAAAACTCACACTTGGCATTTTTTCAACTGCTTCAAATTTCGCGCGCAGCATGCTATACCACCTATTCGTTAAATGCAATCGCGCGATGACTCGTAGATGCCGCGATTTTGTCAGTAGCGTCCAGTTTGTGTAAGACAGAGGTTAGAAACACCATTTTGTAAAATTGATGCGCGTTGTTTTGTAAATTTTCGTGAAAAAAAATTGTGTTTTTAAGTAAATTTTTATAGAAGATTGGATTTAAACATTCAGAGATAACTCTACAAAGGTAAATACATTGTTATTTTTACATTATACAACTTTAAAATGTGTCATCTATCACGATACCCAAATCCTAATAAGGACCACAATACGAGTTTGTATTAAGGTCCGGTCCTTATTAGAAGTATGAATTTGGCGTAAATTTTTATTATTTAAGTAATTAATGTTTTTTTTATATTTTTATTTCTAATTATGAATGTAGGATAAAATGAAGTAAGTAGATATATATTATTTTGTATTTATAACAAGGTAGGCTAATAATAAGAATCATTAAAATGGTTTCTTCTTATGGTTTATATGGAGATCTTTTTATAAGTATGTACCTACATACTTTCATTGTAGCACCTTTTTGACAACTTGTTGGTAACAAATATATCTGTGTGGCCATTAAGTTTAATCATTATATTTAAATTTGGTTGTCTAGCACCTTGATTTCAACTAAATTGTTGTTTATTGTTTAATATTTATTTTCTTTTTTTATTTTTATCACTAGGCAATTCACAATGGAGGAGCTACCAGCTAGGAAAAGACGTGGCAACTGGTCTTAAATTAGCCATGGATGCAGTAATGAAAAAAGAGATGTCAGAACGAGCGGCTGCGACCACATAAAATACACATTAAAAATTATCTTGTTACTGGGAGTTACAAAAAGAAATTGGGTCTAGTGTACGTTGACTGAAGATCTTGAAAATTATTTAGTTGCGAAAATAGTTAAGTTCGCTTATATTGGTATGCCTTTAACTTCTAAAGTTAATATTTTAGTATTCCTAATAAGGCCCATCAAGGTATCATATAATAAATTAAGACTGATTTTCCTTAAAATGCTCTAATTAATGACTGAAGAAAAAGTAATTATTTACAAAAATATATATATACAGGGTGCATTTGATATCATGGGCATTATTTTAACCTAAGGTACTACTTATGATACTAATTGCATTAGGGCTACTATTACGCAAATCAAAAATATTATTAATGCAAGTATGGAAAACCTTAAAATGTAGTAAGTCATACAAAGTATCAAATTAGTTGCGCTTCTCGATAGCAAATGCGTAGGTACACTACGCCGTACGCGCGTCATTGGGCGTGAATTCTTTGACCCCGCCCGACTCACGTGACATTCGTAAGTTGCCAATGAATTGATTCATAATAAATTCCAATTTTCCCTTCGTACTTTGCCGGCTTAGGACGGTCAAAACTACGTCAACTAACATACATTAAAAAAAAACATTTACGTACCTAGCTTGTGGATTGTTTTGAAAAAACCTTATTTGTCGGTAAAGTGACAGAGGGTAAACGGGTGCTCTTCCACGAGCTTGTGCATGTGCTGGCACGTGAAAAGACGAAAAATCCAACAGGTTCTGAGTGGTTCTGGTGGAATGAGACCCCGTGAAGGAATAGGGTCGTTCGGGTAGCGCCGATGGAACATTTCACGAGTTCATACTAAATTTCTTGTGCGATCGTAAATTACAACCATTTGTGGGTATTGTTGGTTGGTGTACCTAGCCTGCACATTACGCGGTCGAGGCATCGTGTACACAAACACACACACAACACACAACTAATAAACTAACACTTAATACACTGCAATCCAAGCACCGTATGACGCGAGCGGCGAGTACGGCGATTACGTCACGGGATCAATAAATCAATTACGCGTCAATGCACCTGCGCAGTCGTTATGACACTGGTTCCGGGTTCGTGACTTCGTGTTGCGGCGGGAAGCATACCCCGCGCGGGGGTGATATTCGTATTTTTGCGAGTGAGGGAGTGGGACGGAGAGAGTTCAGGGAATCCCGCCGGACGGAATGTCTTGTAGCCCATTGTTATTATTACTTGTAAGGAAAAACCCGCGCGCGCGCAGGTGATGTTTGTTTACATTTCGCTTTGCGCTGTAACTGCGCTTTAAGATTTTGATATTTCAACAATTATTGGCGTTAACAAAGTATTTTGTTTTAATTACTTTAAGTGTTTATTTGCAATAATAAGCCTTGTGCAATTTGACTTACTACATTTTTAAGGTTTTCCTTACTTGCATTAATAATATTTTTGATTTGCGTATTAATAGCCCTAATGCAATCAGTATCGTGAGTAGTGCCTTAGGTTAAAATAATGCCCATGACTTCGATTCCACCCTGTATATGTTGATTACCGAAATAAAATTAGTTTTATTCTTAATTTTCACTTTGATATACATAATAAGGCCCACCTTAAAATTTTTGGTCAAATATTAAATATTTGCTAATAATATAATAATTAATTTATTAATACTATTGTATACGTTAGATTAAAAGTATTATTATTACAAAATAATCAAAATTTGTAACATTTTATTATGGTCCTTAATAAGAGCATAGGTGCTTAATATGGCCTAACATAAACATTTTTGAAACTGTTTTCTTTTCAGTTTAACAAAGCAAACTGTGTATTTTTTGTCATAATTATACAGGGTGGAATCGAAGTCATGGGCATTATTTTAACCTAAGGCACTACTCACGATACTGATTGCATTAGGGCTATTAATACCCAAATCAAAAATATTATTAATGCAAGTAAGGAAAACCTTAAAAATGTAGTAAATCAAATTGCACAAGGCTTATTATTGCAAATAAACACTTAAAGTAATTAAAACAAAATACTTCGTTAACGCCAATAATTGTTGAAATATCAAAATCTTAAAGCGCAGTACAGCGCAAAGCGAAATGTAAACAAACATCACCTGCGCGCGCGCGGGTTTTTCCTTACAAGTAATAATAACAATGGGCTACAAGACATTCCGTCCGGCGGGATTCCCTGAACTCTCTCCGTCCCACTCCCTCACTCGCAAAAATACGAATATCACCCCCGCGCGGGGTATGCTTCCCGCCGCAACACGAAGTCACGAACCCGGAACCAGTGTCATAACGACTGCGCAGGTGCATTGACGCGTAATTGATTTATTGATCCCGTGACGTAATCGCCGTACTCGCCGCTCGCGTCATACGGTGCTTGGATTGCAGTGTATTAAGTGTTAGTGTAGTAGTTGTGTGTTGTGTGTGTGTTTGTGTACACGATGCCTCGACCGCGTAATGTGCAGGCTAGGTACACCAACCAACAATACCCACAAATGGTTGTAATTTACGATCGCACAAGAAATTTAGTATGAACTCGTGAAATGTTCCATCGGCGCTACCCGAACGACCCTATTCCTTCACGGGGTCTCATTCCACCAGAACCACTCAGAACCTGTTGGATTTTTCGTCTTTTCACGTGCCAGCACATGCACAAGCTCGTGGAAGAGCACCCGTTTACCCTCTGTCACTTTACCGACAAATAAGGTTTTTTCAAAACAATCCACAAGCTAGGTACGTAAATGTTTTTTTTTTAATGTATGTTAGTTGACGTAGTTTTGACCGTCCTAAGCCGGCAAAGTACGAAGGGAAAATTGGAATTTATTATGAATCAATTCATTGGCAACTTACGAATGTCACGTGAGTCGGGCGGGGTCAAAGAATTCACGCCCAATGACGCGCGTACGGCGTAGTGTACCTACGCATTTGCTATCGAGAAGCGCAACTAATTTGATACTTTGTATGACTTACTACATTTTAAGGTTTTCCATACTTGCATTAATAATATTTTTGATTTGCGTAATAGTAGCCCTAATGCAATTAGTATCATAAGTAGTACCTTAGGTTAAATTAATGCCCATGATTTCAAATGCACCCTGTAGATCTTCACAAAATTTTATTTTTATCTTATAAGCGTTACTTTGTGTAATTACATAATTTTTTAATTTAAAGGTGTTCTAATAAAGGTGGTCCTTATTGGGTGCAAGTACCTTAGTCTACTACCTACCTAGGCACTCATCTGTCTTTAATTAAATATCCAAGATAGTACATATATTCTTACAACTGTTAGAACTTAGGTACCTACTAATTAAACTGCTCATGAATAAAGACTAAATTCTCTGAAATATCGGGAGAACTATTTCGTTCTGAATTGCCGCGTGTGTTTAGCAGTCTATGAAACATTATATCGTAACGTTATACATTCCTAATCATCACAATTTAACCACAAAGTTCTACATTTTCACTTGCGGCACACCTACATAGGTACCTGTTTATACTACGTATTCGCGGGCGTTCATTAGGAATAGTAAACCGGCTTTGCGGTATCAAATTTGTAAATAATGTTCGTTTGCTAACATCGATGTACCTATGTGCCTGGCTATAATACGTACAAAGCTTTCAGTATTCCGTCTATTTCTTACTCAGCGATTTTTATCATATTTCGTGGTAGCGTAACTGTTTAAAACTTATCGATATAATAATAATATTCATATCACACCTCATAAAAAGGAGTTCCGAGAAAATGAGTTTATTATACCTCAAATAATGTGGGAATTAGATTACTATCTTTGGCAACACGCAGAGTTTCGTTTTGCCGCGTATTTTAGCCGCCATTTTTATCGTGAAAGCGCGCGAGGGTTGCGTTCGGAAACACATCTATTCGTAGAACTACAGCTGCTACGGGAAGAGGGTCCCGTTCTAAGAAATGTAATATGATGTTATTGGATGATATTAAAACGTAATAGAAACGGGGGGAACTGAATAGACTGTTGTAGCTCAGTCTATTACTCTGATTTCAGGGAGGAATTAAGCGCCCTTGTCGTTTAATTAGTAGAAGTTTTGTTACGATCCATCCTGCACAAGTGCCCTACATTTATAAAAAATATTGGCATCAAGGCAGGTCTGAGGATGCTGATCTACTATAAAAAGTTAGTATAAAAACGATACTAGTCAGTTCATATCCTGAGGTTCGACAAGGCTCTCCTGTCTTTTAATACTCAACAATAAACTACAATTATCAATCCGTTGACAAAAGTGATGATGTCATCAGTGAATTCCATTATTATACATAAGTACTTAACGTCTGGTATGTGGTATCGTATCCCCTAAGTGATATATACCCAACCTGCAGTGATATTCTGTAAAAATCTCACCGTGAAAACTAAGGTGAAGTGAGCTGTCATTCCCCCCGAGGGATTACCCCTATTGATAGCTCACTTCACGCTCACTTCACCTAAATTATCACGGTGAGATTTTTATAGAATCGATCGGCTGGTATACAGTATAGTTATGTTTAAAGTAAGTCCCATCATCCAATGTAAGAGATTGTTACATTACCTAATTGCTTAAGTTCAGCAGTGGATGTTCAATTTCTGAATGAGTACCGAGTTACCTACATACCTTTATTTTTCTGTTCGCTAGTCTGCTCTGGACTGGAAGCGTCACGAGCTCGTGATGCCGCCCACCTCCGTAGCTCCAGCCTTTCATACCCGTACCAGCCTAGCAGCTCATTCATAGCCGTCTCTGCGAAATCCTGGAAAAATAATATCATGAATTGAGACAGAGTTTTAGTTACCCAACCGTGATTTGTGAGAAAATTACTCACAAATGATGAGGTTTAAATTGATTTGACTGTCTAATTAAGAGGATTGAAGATGCCGAACACTATCAACCAATAAATCGCTACATTAAATCGTCTGAATCGGGAGCAAAACGTTTAATTTTATACCAACATCTGATGTAATTTTTGGAGCATAATGATAGCCCACGTATCGTCCACAAATACAACGGCTATTTTTAATATAAATGTACAAAAATCCACGATTTATATAAAATAAATGCTTTCGTTGATGACCTCCTTACAGTCAACATTACTGCCAGCTATCGCGTTAATAAATTCAAAACGTCCACTTTTAACAACAACACGTAATTCAAGAGGTATCTGTGTCACAAAAAAAATATTTAAAAAAAAACAACGTGGTTTCTGTTGTAAGTCCTTAATCTGAGGTTGTAAGCCAGCATTGCTAAACTGTGCGCAAATCAAGTCAAGACTGTCTTTAGACATACTTAAGCTTTAGAAAGTTTTGACAGACTATCGCTCTGAAGACTGAAGGTAATGATTGCACGCACATTTGCAAGAAGACAGTTAATTTTATTGACTTAATTGTCAACAATCACCTGCTAAAATTGTTTGACAAAATATGTTTCGCCGCTAGAGGCGCTAGTGTAGCGTGAGGTTTCCAAAATTTTAAATATCACTGTTTGAGGGTGGACTACGCGCGTTTATTTTTAATTAGAATAATGTTGTGAATATTTTGCAATACCAGAGATTAATTATGGCAAATGGGCATTTTTGTTTAAACTGCTACCATCTTTGAAAATAGCTTACTGAAATTGTTTTGGATATTTTAGCTAATTCTTGGTTTATTCGAATGATAAATCTTACAAATTTAGCTATGTATGTATTTTTTTTATTATAAGGCGCTTATTTCAAATAATATATGTAAATAAATAGTAACTTAGATACGTTTTGGTCATGACCGTTACCAAATATTATAAATGTCCGGAAAAAGTCCGTTACCGGTCGAACTCGAGTGTCCACTGAAGACAGATCAAAACTGACACTTCAAAATAGCTGCTGGTGTTAACTTTTTTGATTTGGTGTTTTTATTTAAATAAAAAATCGGTGAGTAGTAGAAAAAAATCAGTACTAAAATGGATTCAATTTACGGTCACGGTGCAAGGACATGTCCACCTAACACATACCAAGGGGACAGAATATAAACTTTAAAATGTTATTAAATACTTGTATTATAATATTATAGAGTTTAACATGGTTGAAAGCTACAAATTGATAACAAAAACTAAAATATGTGGAGTATGTAATAAGAAGCAAATAGCGAAGAAATAGTTTAACATAGGTCATATCTAAAAGAGGACAGTACTGCAAGACGTAAGATGCCACAATTCTGGATTTAATTTTGTTATTTGTTTTAAGTTTCTGTTAACAATTTAAGTAAAAAAAGAAAACTTTAGTCTTTTGGATCTATTCAATAATTACTCGATACTGCCATGTCATAAAAATGTTAGTTATTTGCAACTTGTATGTATGGGACATCCCATAATAGGGTTGGTAGCCATTTTGACGAAAATGCCCAAATATGAGTTACGGGTCAATGAATGTCAGTGCTTTAAAAGAGGTGCAATATTAAGCGGGCTGAAAGAACAGCTCAATGATGTTAGTTTATTCACTGTTTACAAACACATTTTTGTTTGTTTAAATATGATTTCAATGTAAAGTTTGTTTTCACTCCCGTAATAACAAACTGAGAGCTAGCTTCAGGAACTTATTCGACAGTGGCGCCAACAGGTGAGCACAGAAATTCATCGGAGATCATTCATTGGACAGATACGGCTAGGTATACGAGTATACGACCGTTTCAAATCAGTGTGCAAGATTCGCTAATAATGGTGTCATAAAACTTAAGAAACACAATGTTCGTCATTCATCAACTTTCATTTATTAGTAGGTATATACCTACTAGTAATTTGGCAGCTGTTGCAACTGCGTTTTTATTAGGAACGGACGCTGAATGGACCGCAATCGTCGTTTTGCAAAAAAAAAAAATAGATAGTAGCCGATTCTCAGACCTACCCGATATGAACACAAAATTTCATACAAATCGGTTCAGCCGTTTCAGAGAAGTATGGTCACTAACACTGTGACACGAGAATTTTATCTAATAGAAGATAATGCTTTATACACTACAATAACTTCTATTTAGATCGCTAGTTTCATTGTTGGAAAAACCTAATTGCAGCCATACCTTTGTACCTACTTACTCAACATCCTAGGTACACCGGAAAATATATCATCACATCTTGAAAATACCTACCTTTACCGTTTCCTGTCGAATATCGAAACAACATCGTCCCTCTCCGAACGTCAAAGCACCACTAAGTAGCTAATGTCCAAAGACCCTGCAAATAATATCCTACTAAACCTCGTTAACCACAACATATCGGCAACATTCAAAGCTCTTACGAAGATGCCTTCATTACGCTGAAACCATATCCCTTTGACACACGAGTATCAAAATAACCTGGTTTTAATTAATCTGAGCGCAAACCGTAGTGACAGAATCGCGCGTCCTGCACACACGGCTAATATTTCAGAGGAGAAGATGACCAGTCGCCAGCCAAGATAATTGGGCTCTAGTTACAGAAAGAAGTCTAGGATGGATGGAAAGAAATGTTTAATGTTGGTCGTGTCAGTGTTTACACTCTCACACTCACTAGTTAACAGAACAATTATGAGCAGATAACAAACGCCACTTTTTGTTAACTTTCGTCTCTCATTCGGCATCCTTCACTCGAAATGAACACGTTTGAATACAAAACGTCAAAAACGAATTCATTAGTGAACCGCGGGTTGCGTAACACACTATCAGTAGCAATGGCTTTAATTTTGACAGTACAACAACATTCATTGCGTTATTTACGTTGTTGAGCAGACAAATTTTTCGAACATATGGAGCAATGGATTAGAAATATCCTTCAAAATGACTCAGATTGAGATTGACAGTGAGTTACGAAATCTGGGTAATTTTTAGGGTTCCGTGCCAAAATGTATGTTCCGGGGCAGCGATAACCCTTTTGGACAAAAAACGGAACCCTTGTGGTGAGACTCAGTTTGTCTGTCCGTCTGTCACAGCTGGATATCTCAAGAACTACTAAATGCTATCACCTTGAAATTTGGAATAGTTTTAGATGACGTTTGACCAATTATTTTGCAAATAAGAAAGAAATATAAACATAAAAGTCTTTTTTCTTTGCAACAGGGACTGAAAAGGGGTCTGAAAAATTTGAAGTGGGGCTACTAGTTTATAATATGACGTGTAAAAGTGATTCCGATATCCTATTTACAGAATAAACAATTTCATTTCATCCAACAATACGCCCACATCGAAAAATGAAACGAAAGCAGCAAAGGAACGTTAATTCCTATGTAATTTTATCGGTGTCGTGTGAACGTGGAAACAAAAATTAAGCGCCTGAATTCTTAGATTAAAAAAAAAACCTTCGAAGAAAGAATGATGAACATTTTCATGAACGTTTGACTACATAAAGTTATTGAGCTTGCCTGCTAACAGCAGTACCTAAATCGTCCGGAAACTATATTTTAATTGTCAGCAAAGTAAAAAGAGCCGAATCATGGCTCATGAATTTCTTAGCAATTCGTAAGACTTCGTAGCCCCCCAAATTTTTTAATTTGGCAAAGACTTGCAACCACTAATTAATTGGTACCTTTGTAGTAGGTATCTAAATTACGTAAGTTTCATAAGCTCCTTGCTATGATAGGTCATACCTAAAAATGTTGTCATCAAAAGGGAACCGTAGCCTTCACCTTCACCTCCTTCTGCGAAGCAGTCATGCAAAGGAGGTGGCGGGACGGCTGAGGGAGAGAGCCTCACGTCCCAGCCGCCGCGGGAGACGCTCCGGGCGTCGAGAGCCGCGTGACGACTCCCGGCCACCGTAGGCGCGGGCCTGCGAGCGAAGAGTAATGGGTAACTCTCCGTCAGATCAGGACCAGGCCCGTGCCGGACGGCGCGTACGTGTTCCACGCGCGCCTCAAAGAGATGTCAACACAAAGGAAGGGGCCCGTAAGGGCCGAAGCCTGCCGGGGCAGCGGGATTGTCCGATAGGGTTACCGCTACCCCGGAACACAAAGGGCTAAGGAAGGAACACGGGTGGGTTTTAGTCAGTAAGAGTCTGACACTCCCTTTTGCTCCACCCAGAGCGGGAGGGGTCATTTGATGATTTCCCATCCACAAAAAAAAAAGCCTTCATAACACGGCGCAGCCCAATTGCTTTTTGTGCGCTATCAAAGTTAAATTTGTACCGCGTACTGCTTTTATTGCCGTTTTTATTCTTAGTGTTTTAAAAACAGTAGGTAAGTATACATAATCAACCTATAACATTCCCATTGCTGTGATACAGGCCTCCTCTCTTTTTGAGAGGGAGTGGGCCTTAATCCCCCGACGAGGGATGTTAGATGTCACAAATGTCTTCGAATTTTTGGTTCTAGGACTGTATGCCGGTTTCCTCACGATCTTTTCCGTGCCGTTTAGAGAGCATTGATGTTGAAATAAATTACACGAAGTAACCCACGTAAGTCATATAATCAGTAGCCTAATTGTGTAACACACTATCAATCTCAATATGCTTCATTTTGAAGGATAATATTGCTAATCCATTGCTTCATAGTTTCGAAAATTTGTCAGCTCAACAACGTAAATAACGCAATGAATGTTGTTGAACTGTCGAAATGTAACCCACTCCTGGGTACTGTTAGTGTGTTACCCACGTGTAATTACCCCGCAGAATAACATACAAGTTGAATCTCAATAGACACCCACGCTTTATTCACTACCCAACCATTAAAGCTTGATTGTGTAATTCCAGAAGTCATCGCGTAATGAAACTATTTAACTATTCCCATGGGGTTCCTATTACATCTGATCTCACAAGATAGCCGTGCTTTACCTAATCGTTGGCGAGTTATGACCCCAAGTAATTGCTGGGATGCTTTCTGTTTCTGTGGTCGGTAAGACTAATTGAAAAATGTAGGGGGTAAATGTATCTATTCAGATTGTTTTCCAAAAGGTATAATATCTAGGTCATTATCTGCCTAGCCTTTTCCCAACTATGTTGGGGTCGGCTTCCAGTCTAACCGGGTGCAGCTGAATACCAGTATTTTACATGGAGCGACTGCCTATCTGACCTACACAACCCAGTTACTGGGTAATACGATACCCCTTGGTAAGACTGGTTGTCAGACGTTCGGGCTTCTGACTACCCGTAATGACTGTTAAAAATCCACGAATGACAGCCGGGACCAACGGCTTAACGTGCTTTCCGAGGCACGGAGGGGTCTCGGTATGTAAATATAGTCACCCATCCACAGACCAACCGCGGCAAACGTAGCTTAACCTGATCGATCGACCTGTGCGGCTGTTATTATTTAGCCACTCGTATAATATCTAGGTCTACAAACTAATTCACTAACCAGTTCACCATTAGATCTAAAACCAAAAATCCAAATCTTATGTTATTAATCTAAACATTAAACAGAATCAAATTCGTAATTAAATCAATAATTCCTGTTTCTAATAATGATCTAACCAGACTCCCCCGTACGTGAGCTTTCGCGTTTCAATTTACGGAATTACGGCCGACGTCAGTGTTGCCAGTGTTGCGTTGCGTAATAATTATCACAGGTGAAAATACGATACCCTGAACGCACCCAACATGCACAAGGAACGAGTAAAACTGGGCGGCCATTATTCAACATTTACGTTACCGAAACTACGAATATATATCGTATCTTGCTGCGAAATATTGGCGCGGGAACTTTGTCAGCTCGATTAATTAAATAGGGAATTTATATGCAACTGCTAACGAGGTAAAATGATGAGTTAAAATAATTAATTTAATGTTTACATGTTGTTTTCTTTGCTGATGATTATTAAATGCATTTTATTGTCTAAGAAGGTGAGCAATTGTTATTAGGTAGTGCTATCACGTTTCCTTGGATAAGTACCTATTACTCGAATCTAAGGAGGATTTTTTCTCTACCTTTTAATCTCGGCTACAAATCAACATTATACTTAAAGGCTTGTTTTGACTTGAGCGCCTTTTTCACTGCTCAAGTTTCATATGTGACGTGCAGTTGACCGTACAAATCAATTCAATTATATTTAAATGTTTATTCAGGTCATTGAATCTGAATCTTTTTCATTCTTGATCTAGTTTGATTGATTTTGATTAATCGTTGAAGTGGACTGATCGGTGCCAGCCTTGCAGTTACGGTTGGCAAATCTATTAAATAGGTGCATGGCCATAGGTGGTACGAGACAAAATACAATGATTTTTTCAGAATGACAATCTTCCTAATATTTGCGACAAAAAGAACAAGATAAGCATGATCTGATAAGTGACGGAGTGAAAGACTCAAAATTGGGTTGATTTTGGCCGAAAATCTCACGTTTTCTTGATTTACCTCGCGCTTCAAAGTAAAATAACTCAAGTACCTTCTTAGTTACAGCAATACAAACAGCCGCTATAAAATTACAAACTTCTAAGAATCTCTTCGTCTAGAAACACAAAACGTTACAAGCAGCTAGCGACAGCCTAGATTACCGACCTTGTCTGTCACAACACAGGTTTACCCAGATAACTCACAAAAGGCGAGTAACAAAGCCATGCACGGTCAAAGCGCGGTGGTAACTCAACTCCCGATAATATTGTGATATCCAATATAACATAAATGCTTTTAATGGCAGTAGCTTGGCTAAGGTAAATTTAGGAGCGTTCGTAATCTGAAACCGGGCGACCTACGCACGGTGTTGCCGGAGTAGAAAACTTGACGCCGCTGTTTAAACTGTTGCAGTCTTTGAGCGTAGTATATTGCGATTGAAACTCAAACTTGTGCAAGTATATTGCTTTTGAACAGGATTGTGGAAAGTAGAGCATGTTTTTCCTAGTAATATCGAAGGTTCATAAGTGGGAGTCGGTAGGACTTCACGAGTATCTTGTTTCTTAATTATGTCAGTCAGTTTATGTGAACGAAACCCTGTATATACCTATGCAACTTTTCAAAGATGTAGGGTTTCATCTATTCCTAGCTGACTTCTATTGATGAATACTTCTAAAAACTTCTTCTTCTTCTAGGTTTTCTTTCCGAGACATTTTGAAATTATTTAAAGTCAAGGAAATTATCTGATAAGCAAACTGACTTTTTTTTTGTGGATGGGAAATCATCAAATGACCCCTTCCGCTCTGGGTGGAGCAGAAGGGAGTGTCAGACTCTTACTGACTAAAACCCACCCGTGTTCCTCCCTTAGCCCTTTGTGTTCCGGGGTAGCGGTAACCCTTTCGGACAATCCTGCTGCCGCGGCAGAAAGCAAACTGACTAGGTACCAATTTAAATTGTCTGTATATTCAAATCACTACTGTTATTATTTAGTTGTATGAAATGACTGCATAATCAGCCTATAATATTCCCACTGCTGGCACCAGGCCTCCTCTCTGTGAGACGGAGTGGGCCGTAATCCACGCGAGCCCAGTGCGGGTTGGTAGATGTCACATGTCTTCGAATTTTCGGGTCTAAGACATGCCGGTTTCCTCACGATGTTTTCCGATGAAGAGCAGTATGTCATGAAATACGGAGTTCGAATCCACGACCTATAAACTCGTAATTCGGGGCCGATACTACTGGACCACCACTGCTTCATGTTAACATATAATCACTTTTGCAATCTTTTTATTTCGCGTGTACCCCGACCAGCCATGCTATTCTCTAAGGATACAGCCTTGCGGGCAGCGTATCTTTAGAGAATAGCTCCCCAGGTAGCTTGCGGACAGGGCTGGTTAGTCAATGTTAGTTAAATGTGGTTAGTAAAACCACATTTAATTTAGCAAAGCTGAGGATGCAGAAGACGTCCTCTACTTGAACAACAATGGCCCCGATTCTGTTGTTCACAAACTAAACTAAATTTAAGTTCAGTGCATCTTTTTCTTTCTATTACATTACGAAAAAGACAGAAGATAAAATATTAGTTTAGTCCTGTCAAATTAGATAATCCATAGACAAGATTAAAAAATTGGCTACTAAAAATACGTCAATTTACGTCAAGCGCTGACTAATTTGACAGGACTAAACTAATATATATCTTCTGTCCTTTTCTTAATGAAATAGAAAGAAAAAGATGCATTGAACTTAAATTTAGTTTAGTTTGTGAACAACAGAATCGGGGCCAATGGCATTACTCTAATGGCACTAGGCGGCCGCTTCGGAGCCTATACGCGAGCGCCCGCGCAACTTTTTCGCTTCGCAGGCGCCGACGCGGTTTCCACGCTATGCGGACGCCAACACTGTTTCTACGTTACGTGCTCTATACGAGGCTTCTATGGTACGCGGCATCTACGTGGGCATCTACGCTGCTTCTACGATACGCGGCCTCTACCTCTACGCGGCGTTTACGTGGCCTCTTATCTTTTCTGTGCATACGTTCACCTTCGCCTTCTCTGGACAAGTTCCCAGTGTAAAGACACTGCTGCAAAGTACCAGCTCTTGCAAAATATTGTTTTCTAAATTGGTACATAGAACTTGGGCATTACAGACATTAATAAAGCCTTCTAGCCTTCTTGTATACATAAAGCAGCCTATAATGTTCAGTGTGACCATTTGTGGCAGATTTCTGCCGTTTTGGCAGATTTCGCTCCAAAATCTTGTCTATGGCAGATCATGCTGACGATTAACAAAAGTGGCAGATTTCGGCAGATTTCAAGATTTCAAGAAAATCCACACTCATTCATTAGAATTTTCAATTAATTCATCTTTTTTCAAAGTAATTACACAAGGTTTTATATAAAATTATATTACAAATGATTTTATCGAACTGGCAACTTCTGTTTCATGGCCAAATTATACAGGGATTTCTCAAGTGAATTTAAACAAAACAGAAATAAGGAATAGGTTACCTATTAATTTTTGGCTAGCAAAAGAGATTATTAAAGAAATTTCATTGAATCCGTTGTGTATTTTGTAAGGCATATTTATTGGCGGCAAGTGTGGCAGATTTTGGCAGATTTTTTGCCCAGTCTATGGCAGATTCACCATTTTATAAGATGGTCACACTGATAATGTTCCCACTGCACACACAGGTCTATTTTCGAGAGACTGTAATTTACCACGCGGGCCCAGTGCGGCTTGGTAGATTGTCACATGTCTTCGAATGTTTGGTCTTCACCGTTGGTTTATAGCATAACGAAATTTAGCATAATTATCACTAGGTACGCATAATATTATTAGGCATAAATGATTTGCCATAATGTTTATTGCCAAAAATACTGTTGGCATATTAATAATGAAGCATAATTTTATAAAGCATAATATTATAAACGCATAATGATATTTACAAATAATGTTCTTTGGAATAAACATAATAAACCCTAATAAATAACTCCTAACGGTTGTAGACACTATTTCGCATTATTGCTCCAATGTAAAGCCGAATCGTTGACGGAGCCCCGCTGGGCGGGGCTCCTATTTCTGTCGACAGAATTAAAAGGAACCTAACACGAAGGAGATGACGGGGGCTCCCCCGTCATCCCCTTCGAACCTAACGTGTCCGAGTCGGGGTGCCCCAAGTCCCTAGCTCGCTTCGCTCTCTCTCTAGGACCGACACATAGAAACAAATATCAAATAAATTAAGTAATTATCTTATGCATTTTGTCAAACGTTATTTACCTATGCTTTGCGTTGTTTTACCAATTAACGTGACTAACAAGAATAAATTTAACTAACGTTATTTTTAAAATTAAAATGTGTGATTCGTTTTTTGTCAAATGACAGGACACCCTTTTTATATTTATGGCTCATGATTATTAGACAAATACATTTTTGCCAAATTATGCAAAAACAAATTAGACCAAATGATAGTTATGCTAACCTTTGCATTATGTCAAGTATTATTATGCTAATAAAAGATAAGCGAGAACGTTATGCCAAACAATATTATGCCAAAAAATTTTATGCCAAGAGGGGAATCCCGTGATTTGAGAGCAGTGTTGATGAAATTATTTAAGTTTAGCACCTGCTTGGGTTCAACCCGCGACCTAACTCGTTAGTCGGATCCGTTACAACTGGGCCACATCTGCTGTCTTCTTGTAAGTATACACAACACACAAGCATATTAGTATATGAAGATGTTGGAGTATAGCAAAAACAAATAGATCCTACTTCAACACTATCGTCTTTCTCTTTCTAACTCATAAATGTTATTTATGTATCCGCCCTTAGCACTTGACTGAAATCCTTAGTTTCGCATAGTGACCGATCGCTATTAGCCTGGTGTGGGATCACACGTCTCTCGTTATATTAGTAAACAAACCTTCCAATATATAAAGAAAAGGATAATAAACGTATTATGAAATCCTTAGAAAGAACTGCCTTTCTTTTGCTGTTCCTCCATTAACCCTAACATAAGAGAGTAAGAAACTTGCCTGTACCCATAGACCTACTCGTACTCTGTATACCTAGTACATCTGCATCTGCCTTACCTTTTCCAAAAAATATTGGGGTCGGCTTCCAGTCTAACTGCATGCAGCTAAATACCAGTATTTTACATGGAGCGACTGCCTATCTGGCCTCCACAACCCAGTTACTGGGTAATACGATACCCCTTGGTAAGACTGGTTGTTAGACTTTCAGGCTTCTGACGACCCGTAACGACTGTCAAAGGTCCACGAATGACAGCCGAGACCAACGGCTTAACGTGCTTTCCGAGGCACGGAGGGGTCTCGGTATTTAAAGATGGTCACCCATCCACAGACCAACCGCGGCAATCGTAGCTTAACCTGGACCATCAACCTGTGCGGCTGTTATTATTTAGCCACGGGCCCCTCTAAGATTAAGACTAAAGCAATTATGCCACGTCAGTCAATCCTCTGATGCTGATTCACAATAATTGAAACTCGACACCTTCTATTTTCCCCGATCACGTTCAACCCGAAACGAAGAACAATACTTCGAAGTTATTTTCGTAATAAGCCATTAATCCCTTGACCTAATGACCGGGGTGACAAAAGAACTAGTCAAACCTACGCAATCACTATCATGGTAGAGGCATTCTCTGTAAGGCGGAGCGAGCTGGCGTCACAGAGTAACATTATACAGTAGGTACTCAAATGTCAATTTTTTTTTTTATAGATTTTTCTGTCTTGAGTTTATTGCCTGCTAGTGTGATTTAATGTGATGTTTTTTAAAACTTAAAAGACATCAAATTAAACTCATTGACCAAATTTGCAACACCACAATACGCTTCACGATAGGTATCGCCGACGATGTAGCAAGGATCAAACCTTGCAACATGAGGCTCATAAAAGTTGTAAATGCATTTTACACATTTTTTTATTCTTATGCTTATTTCAATAATATTTTGATGAGTTTTCTTGATGTTATGGTCCAGTTTTGTCATCTAAAAGAAGGTATTTTACGCATATTATTAAATTTTAAAACTTTATCGCGCTTAATCTGACGCAAATTGCAATGACATCGGATATTACTTACATCTCTTTATATTCAAATTGGATTTACGTACAAAACAAATAAACTAAAAATTATCTTTACAGGTATGCTAAGAAATCCGATATTTATGATCAAAATGAAAGCGCCGTTTTTAATAATGGTATAAAGTTTCGATGCATATCTTATAAAATCTCACAGGAACAGTTATAAATACCTATTTGATGAAATAAAAAAAAAACTTAATTCGATCAGCGATGCTCATTCTCCCATAAGACGGTTTTTCGGGACGGATTCAAGACGATTTTGAGAAGTTTTGTATTCACAAACAGTTTTTTATAACCTACTAAATTTTAATACACATTAACGGATTATAAAAACCTTGATAGTTGTATCAAGGTTTTTAATTCTTGTTTCAAAACAAAGATTCACTTTGCGTCATCATCTAGAAAAATATCTAATTTTATATTTTCAGTTCCTTCTAATACCTACTTATACAAATTTGAAACGCAATTATTCGCTGGAAAGGGAAGCAAAAAGTGTTAAAATAGAAAACGTAAACACGAAATGGAATAGCAATGTGTGTAGTCACCAAGAAACTTGAATCTGACGTAAATAAACGTTCAGCGTCGTTTGCCCGTGTCCAACACATCAAGAAGAGTGAACTTGGATTAGTTTCAATGTTCAATGTTTGCGTAAATAATATCAATGTAGGGAGAATAAATCTTATTATGGAAGTCAGACGTACCTTGGTTGATATCATTATTATTGAATTATTATATATCAGCCTTAAATCATCATAATTCATGGCTAAGACCGATGGAACGAGCAACGATGATCATGCTTGCTGACCGTGTCTTGATCTGTTGGCTATTTCAGACCATTTACATATTTAATTAGGATTTTCTTTGCTCCGATATGATACAGCTTTGATTGTGAAAAAAAAAAACGCCGATATTTTTTTTGTATATCAAATATCATTTGTATTGTTAGCGTATTTTGATTAAGTATAGCCACGGAGACGAAAATGAAAAAAAGTCATAAGTAATACTTTTTGGCTCATAACTCAAAAACAAAATCAGAATTGCAGAGAAGGTATAAGTAGTACCTATACTAAAGTATGAAAGCATACATGTGAATAATTTCTAGAATAAATTATGAAGTGTCTAAAATGTGGTCGTAAAAACATACACTGTATTTTAATAAAATCAAAAAGATGACTAATGTTTCTGCAAATGACAGTTAAGCAGTTCGTCGGTAGCTGATTATGGGTGAAATTTGAGCTCTCATTAATTTCAAAAGTGTGTTTTGACATTAATATCTTAATGTTAAGTTTAATAGTGTATTGATTACCTAATAAAAAGCAATGCAATCAAAAGATGTGACCTGACAAAATAAATAATAGGTATATTTGGTGGAATTTTTATACCTATTCTCATGAGCTTTTAACAAAGCGGGTTTTTTTTTTAATCAAATACACAGTTGTTGTGAACGCGGGTACCTACTACCATCCTACTGGAAATCTTGTTAAAGCGAAAGTTAAACTTTTGATGGATCTATCCAAATCAGCACCCTAATTGCGTAAAACACTTAAAATCACAATCCGAAGGGTTTTAAAGTAAGTTCCTAATCCATTACTGCATAGGTTTGAAAATTTCGCCTACTCAACAACGTAATCAACGCAAAGAATGTGGCTGAACTGTCAAAATAAAAGAAATCGTCTTTGACTGCCATTGTATTGCGCGTTACGCAATTACCCCAAAACAGTCTCACAACAAGAGAACAATAATGGGTAGGTATTGCCTGCCGAGGTAGGTATAAACTATAATTACGCAAGTTGTCCTACTGTATTCGCTGCTCTGTGATGAGGGTGAAGCCGAGACGGCACCGACTGCAAACATATCGTGTTGCAGCGACTAGTGGAGCTTATAATTTACCTAATGCCGTGTAAAATGATAGCAGTGCTAATGTACGTGGAAACAAATATGGACGTCACATGGAAAACAACTATCATATTCATTTAGAATAGGTATTGCGATCATTTGTGCGAATTAATGAGAGGGTGAAATGTAGATTTTGGTGTTTCTGTTCACATTCTCAAAGGTATCTCTAGGTTCGATTCTGAAATCATTAAGTATATTTACAAAAAAATCATAACCCTCCTTTTTGCTTCGCTGTAATCGAGTAAAAATATGCATTCATGTTTCATTATCGACACCCTTTTGTCTTAATATTTTTTTATTACCAATATCCATTATTTGCCGGGGTTGCCATTATGGTATTCTTTCAGTCTTGCAATTCTCCATTATCAACAAAATGTCATACAATAATGAAATGTTTCTTAATTAACGAACAATGCAATCTTTGCTTTGTTTGCTTTTTATTTTCGGCACTTTTCTTTTGACTGTTTCTGTACCTATGTTTTTAATGGTATAACGTTATTCGGCTATTTCTAATAAATACAACTTTGTTACAAGTTTCAAGTTACGGGAGTTCCCGCTCCACAGATAAGGCTGACTCAATCTCACAGAGAGGGGGCCTGTGTCCTAGCAATGGGAACATTTTAGGCTGGTTATTATGCTTATGCCAAGGTTGTGTCTCAATTGTATTATAGAGTAGCTCGATAAGCATTTTAACCAATCGAATTCCACTAAATTCACGATAGAGCCTTAGACTGATTGTCTCATCTACCGCACTGACCAACAAAAGCTAGCTATGCCCAGCTTTACTTTTATAAGTGCCTACCTATTTGATCTAGCATCTACCTCCAGTAGATTCCATGAGACTTATTATTCTATTATTACATACATAATTATCTACTACGGGTACGTTGTGTGATATTTTTTTTTTTTCTACAAAAACAGCGGTATTTTTATATTGGCAACATATTGATTAGACGCCATTTTATCGCCTGCCGTCCCTTTCGCTTAATTTTGCTATACCTACATAAAAAAATGCCACTGCGTTTGGTAGAAATAATCATCCAAGGGAATCTAAACTCACTGTTGTAATTGCCCCAGTAAACTGTACATACTTTCTCATAAAGTGTTACTAAACCACGGTTTTATATTAAGTAAGGAAAACTGTGCCACAACTTACTTCGCACTGTATCATGTGATTCGAATTTCGAACCGAAGACATTTAGCCGCGCTTTTTACTTAGTTCTTTATCTGTCAGACCAAAATTTTCAGCTGATTCCAAGAGGCCTTCTAGCTAGTACCTAACTGGCTACTCGAAATAATGACTGCATTTCATTTAGTTCAATCTTTGAACAAACATACAATTTGTAAGAATCACCGCTACATTAGCGCGTAACCGAATCCGTATATTCTAGTGTTGGTTGCGATAGACCTCACGCTACGGTTTCACGCAGTTGGTACTGTTGCCACTTTGAACAGGAATAGAACGCGCCCGTATTCTAAAATTGGTCATCTAAGTATGCGTAAGCACTGCAAGTAGTGATGTTGTGGTAATTTATAAGATCTGGGAATTTGTTCTATCAAAAGACGTTATGCTCTAAAATAAACAAATTAAAAGTTTATGATCGTTATTTTTGGCCTAAGTGGACAAGTTTGTCTGTATTTCCCGCCCTTCATATTCAGGCTAACCGAATTTCTCCAGAACACGCGTCCAATCATCTTACGCGACAACAATGAAACCAGTCGTAAATGAGTTTCAATTTCAAATACGTCGCTGAATGATTGCCCAAGACGCCACGACGTCATTTCATTACTCTCGCCGTGAATAGAAAGTTCTTACGTTACACGATTTATAATCCTTCATTCGATACATCGTCAGTCGCATGCACCGAATAGTTTCCCACAGCGACTCAAAATAAAACCCTATCATCGCAATAGAAAACACAAAGCGCGAACACGAATGCGCTGAACAAAAGCAACGGCGTAATATTACGTCTCCAATATCCCTAGATCGATTATGTTTCACATGTTTCTCATTATAACGTCTGGGTACGAAACAAAGAGAGTGTCGGGTTGCCGTGCAATGCTCTTCTGGCAACCCGAGAGTATGGCACCAGACTGTTTTGGTCATGCGAGAACGGAACGCCACACTTTCGGGGAAAACTCGTTTTAGCTGGCAACACCGGGCGTAGCTCGCGAGCCGCGCATTCTGAACGCTCCTTTGTAAAATAATGCTTCTGAATACCTACAGAGTTCTAATTGTGACATAATTTGTTTAATTATTGCTGGGAATAGTTTATAGTTTCTTACTTACTCATAGTTTTTATTAATAATAGCGTTTCATGTAGCCTTATTAATAATTCCTGCGACGTGGTTGCACATTTCAGCCATTTGCAGTAGTTGGTAAAGTGAAATAAATGAACGTACCTTATCATTATTCGGCAACTAAAACAAAACAAAAAACTTGTTAAATAAAGGAATTAAAATAATAAAAACAATTAACGATATGAATGAAAAGAGAATAATACCAAAGATGAAAAAAAAAAATTGTAGGTAAACTGGTCAGTGATATTTCCAGCCAGGCTGGGAACTTTTACAATCATTCATTGACAAACGTTACGTAACGTTTTTTTTTATGAAAACATAATATTGTTTGTTTACATTTACTGTAACTTGTAAACATGTCGATAAATATAGAAATTTCTTTCTTCTTTATCTGTATTTTTCTTCGGAGGTATGTCATTTCATTTCATGAAAGCTATCCTTAGCTTGCATTAGGTATTAAGGCAAGTTTACTACCCAATTAGTGAGTCATCATCATCATCATCTGCCTAGCCTTTTCCCAACTACGTTGGGGTCGGCTGCCAGTCTAACCGGCAGGTTAATTGCGTAACACACTATCAGTAGCAATCGGTTTCATTTTGACAGTTCAACAACATTCATCGCGTTATTTACGTTGTTGAACAGACACACTTTTCGAACGTAAATGGAGCAATGGATTAGCAATAAGCTTCAAAATGATTCAAATTGAGAGTAATAGTGTGTTACGCAATTAGAGTGCTGATGCAGCTGAGTACCAGTATTTTACATGGAGCGACTGCCTATCTGACCTCCACGACCCAGTTATACGAAACCCCTTGGTAAGGCTGGTTGACAGATTTACGACGACGACCAGTAACGACTGTCACAGACCCATGAATGACAGCCGGGACAAACTGCGGCAAGCGTAGCTTAACCTGATCGATTGAACCGAGTGGGTGCTTTATAATAATATGTAGGTATATGTATAACTAGCGACCCGCCCCGGCTTCGCACGGGTCCAATGCTGATACTAAGTATAGGTACTTCAAGAATGTCAGCACGCCGCCGCGGCCGGTACCGCAGCAACCGCTATGTCCCTGCATTTTAAATCTGCAATATCTTCGAAAATATTCATTTAAATCAGATGCTATAAAGGGCCATATTTATCTATATTAAATGCACAATTTATTTAAAGTACTTAATTGGATAAGGATTATTGCTGTATTGCTTAAAATCGCTTCGTAAATAAGCCATTATTTCTCGTAAAAAGTAAAGGATAAAAAATGGTTATTGTGGCTTATCCCTAAGAGATAGACATATAACCATCGCGGACTTTTTTGTAGACCTTTTTAAGGTGTACAATACTGTAGTACATTATTTTGACCTACCTCGTAGGGTTCAGCCAACGTTTGAAAAGTAAGCTCAAAAAAAGTGTTTATTTACGACATCACATTAGAAACCTCTAAAATTATGAGTATGTATTATATATATAAACCTTCATCTTGAATCACTCTATCTATTAAAAAAAACGCATCAAAATCCGTTGCGTAGTTTTAAAGATTTAAGCATACATAGGGACAGAGAAAGCGACTTTGTTTTATACTATGTAGTGATGTAGGTATATGTATAATACCCGCCTATTATTGCCTAACTGCAGGACAGCCATGAGTACTGATCACCTCGCTTGCTCAAGCAAGATGGGTTGGTGATTTCAGACTTATATTCACTAGAAATTGGTGTAATTGACTCTATGTCTCATATATTTATAATTGCTATCCATCTGTTAAAGCTGTTGGTTCTCCTAAAAATAAGTAAATAAGCACAGGCTTCACGACATTTTTCCTTCACCGATGTTAATATAAAGTTCAAGAAAATCTCAGTAAGTAAATACCTACTTCAGTACGTATAAAAAAACACGTTTCTTATATTTTTAGCTTTATTTTATTATTATTATTTTGCTGTTACAGCGGTGAGCGGCCAGTAGCACACACTCTGAAAATTCCAAATATCTACCTATTACGGTTCAAAAGATACAGCTCTGTGACGGATGGGCGGACGGAAAGACGGACAGCGGAGCCCTAATAATAGGGTCCCGTTGGCACCCTTTGGGTACAGAGCCCTAAAAAGTCCCATTGGTAAGTACCAATGTGACTCGTGTGTGTGTGTTGTGTTGTGTGTGTTCATACCGGGCACTTCTGCCAAATAGCATGATGTGGTATTTGTAACAACAAGGAACCTACGCATATTTGCATGTGTGGTCGTAAGAAACACTGGTTGTTAAAAATCTGGCACGTGCTTTCGAGCGTGCGCCTAGAGATTTTCTTCTCAGCCATTCACCCATTTTAACATTAGCATGCATGCAACTTCCAGTTCTTGAGCATCTACGTTGTTGGGAACTATGGGTGTACATTTTGTAAGTCTATGCAGATTGCTTAAGTCTTAAGTCTTAATCTGAATCATATAAAATTACTAGCAGCGGTTCGCGGTTTTACCCGCATAAGTTTCGATACCGTAGAAATATCGGGATCGGGATACAAAGTATCCTATGTGTTGATCCTGGTTATAAACTATTTGTGTGACAAATTTCATACAAATCCGTTCTGTAGGTTTTGCGTGAAAGAGTAACAAACATCCATCCATCAATTCATCATTCTCGCAAACTTGCGCGTTTATAATATTACTAGCTGACCCCGCATACGTGTTTTACAAAAAAAAAAAAAAAATAGATAGTAGCCGATTCTCAGACCTACCCGATATGCACACAAAATTTCATACAAATCGGTCCAGCCGTTTCGGAGGATTATGGTAACTAACACTGTGACACGAGAATTTTATATATTAGAAGATACTTAAATCACTTAGTACGATAGGATAGAAAGTAGGATTTAAGCAATGTCCGTCAGTTTGTAAACGCGTTTAGTAATCTGCCATTTACGCACATCTGTATTTTGCTCTACATACCTACTTATGCATTATTTTGTGCAACCATGTAATAAATAGCTAAGAATGGTGTCAAATTTTCAACTTAGTATTCATTGGTAACATCATACGAGCACGTAATGGACCCTAGGAAAACAGTGTACTCACATTATGAGCACAAAATGTGTGACGTTACAACTGCTATCTACCTCATCATCATCATCATCTGCCTAGTCTTTTCCCAACTATGTTGGGGTCGGCTTCAAGTCTAACCGGATGCAGCTGAATACCAGTATTTTACATGGAGCGACTGCCTATCTGACCTCCACAACCCAGTTACTGGGTAATACGATACCCCTTGGTAAGACTGGTTGTCAGACTTTCGGGCTACTGACGACCCGTAACGACTGTCAAAGATCCACGAATGGCAGCCGGGACCAACGGCTTAACGGGCTTTCCGAGGCACGGAGGGGTCTCGGTACGTAAAGATGGTCACCCATCCACAGACCAACCGCGGCAAGCGTAGCTTAATCTGATCGATCGACCTGTGCGGCTGTTATTATTTAGCCACGGGCCCCTCAAACTGCTATCTACCTATATGTATGATATAATATGAGACTGCACCGTTGGTCTCGCACTCGCAAGCGCGGGGTTCTGGGTTCGATTCCCGGGTCGGGCAAAGTGTTATCGAGTTTTTCGATTAGGAATTTCTTAGTAACAGTCCGGAGTTTGGAAGTTGGCTGTGTGATACCCCCGTGCCTCAGAAAGCACGTTAAACCGTTGGTCCTGCGCCTGATCTCTCTCCGGTCATATCGGATTGCCATCCCATCGGACTATGAGAGTGAGGGAAGAGGGAGTGCACCTGTGTTTACGCGCACACCACTTGTGCACTATAATATCTCCTGCGTACCTGGCTAATCTCCGTTGAGATTGGCCACCGTGACCGAATTCGGTCGGGGAAGCTATTAATACTTATAATATAATATACCTAATAAATATATAATGAAAAATAATAATAATTAATAAGTATTATATATCTAAAATCTGCACTACCGCGATATACAAAAAAAATCAGCTGTTCCCAACATTTATGTTCGCATAACTAGTCAAAATGCAGGGAACAGCTGATTTTTTTTTCGCGATTTCAGGTTTGGCCCTATCGTAAAAGTTGTTCATAATGACCTACAATGACCCCTTATGAGGAAAACGGTGATTAAAATTTCAACCTGTTTATTCGGATGCGAAACAATAAGAACTACGCAATGTTGCCAACACCACGGAACTTCTCCCAGAACCAACTTAAAACAAATTACAACACGCGCATTCGCTTTATTACCTTTACACCACGATCACGTGACGACCGATGACGAGTGCCTTCCCAAGAAGCTTACAAGTGGTGACGTAGGCAGCAAGCTTCACAGAACGTGAATAATGTAAGACCGTCCTTATAATATCTGCGATGATTTCACTCATCGACTCGAAGCTTCCCAAAGGCGAGGTGTGCCCATTTATTTCAAATGTCTGTGTGTTAGTGATGTTTTAAAAATAAACAACTGATAAGAACCTGGATTTAGTTTTCTGCAACGTCTGAAATCTTTAATACTTACTTACTATTTTTTTTACCGGTCAAGAGAGAGTCAGAGTGGCGCACCGAGGGTTCCGTATTGTGAAACGTGAAATGTTAAAAATAATTTCATCGGCAAGGCCTATTTTCGTCAGAAAATTTTTACACTGAGGTGTAGAATAATTTATTTCAGTTTTAGGTCTGTGCCATCTCTTGACCGATAGTGAAACTAATGTTATTTTTTGGTGATTTCTGAAAAGTTTGCTATTTATTTTTCCTGTAATCTTTACATAAACTTCTATCACATACAATAATTTCAGATTTTTCTCTGTGCAAACTTCGGAGATAAAGGGGAGGGGGCGGTATTTTTTTTTTCAATTTTTCAATTAAACTATGCGGCCTAAAGAAAAAATGTTTGAGAGTGTGCTTCATATGATACCCCACATACCCTAGTAGCCCCACTTCGAATTTTTCATATGATACCCCACATACCCTAGTAGCCCCACTTCGAATTTTTCAGACAAACTTTCAGTCCGTTGAAAAGATTTTCTTCTTATTTGCAATATACTTACTTAAGTACTTAGTTGCGCGACCGTCATTTAAAACTATTCTAAATTTCAAGTTGATAGCATTAGTAGTTCTTAGATATCCAGCTGTGACAGACGGACAGACAGACTGAGTCTCACCATAAGGGTTCCGTTTTACCATTTTGGTACGGAACCCTAAAAATAGAGCAACCAAGTCCTGATGTTTTTTTTTAACTACCTATATCAGTAACCAATTTTGCACAATAACATTCCATTCCCTAAATGAGCTTTAGTAATTCGCACGGGTATAAAACACAAGTGCATAACTACCTATTTTCTTTGCCGTACAATATGGTACGCGTAATGAAACGCCGTATTTACGTTACCTTACTATGTTTATAATGCAGGTACAGAGGCCAGCACATCAAGCTGACCCCAATCTGTCAAATTTCTTTGATAGATTTTCAACTTTACTGCAACGGAATAAGGTTTATATTCAATTGGGAAAATTTGACAGATTGGGGTAGCTTGATGTGCTGGTCTCTGCACTTACCACCGAATACGATAAACGAATATCATACATTAATCATCGAAGGCTTAGGCCCGTGCTTAGGCACAGGTGTGCCCATAGTACAGTCGAAAAAGCAATTTAGTATATAGGCTGCTAACTTCCAACTACTTTCAAACAACGGTATGAGTGTGCTGAGTAGTCAATTCTTTTACACCACACTAGCTAAAACGCAAAAAATAAAACTAAACTACTATATTGGCAGTGTAGTGGAAAGATGAATATTGTTGCTTGTAGGTATACCAAATAGCTTGTTTAACTGTACACCCACATTTAGCCAGCACCCTAATTGCGAAACACACTATCGATCTCAATTTGAATTATTTTGAAGCATATTTGCTAATCCATTGCTTCATATGTTGGAAAAATTTGTCTGCTCAACAATTTAAAAAACGCAATGAACGTTGTTGATCTGTCAAACTGAAACCCATTGCTACTAATAGTGTATTACGCAATTACCCCGCAGTATGTAATAGGGGGCCTATCAGTCTATATTGGTTTTACGAATATCACACCTAGGGGTTTTTTCTGAGAACTGATGCAGACGATGAAACATACCTAACTAAAGGGTTATTTATTGAGATTAATAGCAATGAATCGAACGCGCCCCGCGGCCCCGCCCCGTCTAATGTTTTTTACCATTGCTTACAAAAGCTGCATTTGTAAAACTAGGGTAGCCATGATTAATTTCAAAAACGGGATAGACGTGGATGGATTTGTTTTTTCCGCACTGTTCTTTTGACACATAATTAGGGAAAGGAAAGAAAAGAAAAAAAAAATAAGACCTGTTTTTTGTCAAGAATATTGTGATTTTGTGTGTCAGTAAAAGACGCCTTCTGATATTCCAACCCCTCGACCTACTTGCATTGCTTCGAACTTAATTAGAATGTAATACATCCACGTCAGCTAGGCAACGTCCACTATTGAACATAATATACCTCCCTCGTTCGTTCACAACAAGGGGTCCGGAGGCAGACTGCATTAATCACTGCATAATACTCGTAGGTACGTATCGTGATATGCGAGTAGTTTGGTGAATTTAGCGTTGGCGATGATGTTACTCTGTTATAACAGGTATTCGAAATTATAGCTACCGGGTTACTGATAATGCAGACCATTACTATAGTTGGAGTTCAATGTAGTCTCTAGATGTTGATTGTCAAAAGATGATTGTCAACCTTCACAAGCGAGCAAAAAAATAAAGCATAACAGCATAGGGTTGGTTGGACTATGTTGGGCATTATGACAGCGTAACGGCCAGTTTCTTCAACAATAGTAACAGCCAAAGTAACGTCACAAAAGTCAAAGTAACGGTTAAATTTGTTTCTTCACTATTTTAGCTGTTACTTGAATGAAGAAACGCATTTGCCGTAGTAACAGTAAAAGTCAATACATTGACTGATTAAATTAGTTGTTGATGATGAAACTGACCGCAACAGTAACGATAACTGTGACTGTTTTTTTTTTTACAAAACAGTTTTCCAATTGTGTCACACTTTCAATTACAATCTGAAACATTTCGAAGGATATTGCTAATCCATTCTTTTCTTTCATATGTTCGAAAAAATTGTCTGCAACAACTTAAGTAACGTAACGAATGTTGTTGAACTATCAAAATTAAAGCCATTCCCACTGTTGGAGTGTTACGCAGTTACCCCGCAGGCACAATAAAAAAGAATTTGAACTCGTCTCAGCACCGAAATACTTCTTACAAAGTTATAATGTGATATGATGTGACGGCATTTAAAGTAAAGGGTAACTCCAAGTTTATTTTCAAAATTGGCAAAGGATTTCAACAAACATTCTTGACAGGCGAGAAAAAAGCAACCAGTCGGCGGTGTCTGATTACAAGATATTACTGCGATGCGACGGTATTAAGTGGCGGCGTTCGGTTTCATCTTACGATATGACAACATGTACGTCGACGCTGTTTCTTTAAGTGGCCGAAAAAATGTAAACGATTTTGGACAAATGTTTTTTTTTTTGTATATAATGTGGATTCGAGATATGATGTATTACGTACTTGGATTAAGTTAGGATTGCAGAATAGCCGTTATAATGATTGTTTCGATAACCCTTTTAAAAGTAGATTTTAAAATTACTTTACATCTATCCTAAATTACAAAAATAATAACTCCTCTGCTGCCTATCAGATTGTCACCCTATTCAATGTCAATATATAGCAGAAACACAGTCTTAGATACATGTAGTATGTACCTAACCATATAATATTTAAGAATGACGTAAGCTGAGCTATCCTTTGTGTTGAGCTGTCAAAATGAACCCTTTCATCAAGTCCATCTCCCCAAGGCTAGCCGCTATTAGAGTCAAATAGACAACCAATACACCAACACCATACAAACATCATAGATTATAGATGTAAAAAGTAGTAAAGCCAGACGGTTCGTGTTTCACGAAAATTAACGTCAGCCTGACGGGCCGGGCTTGTGACGCAAAATGGAGTCAAATGACGCCAGGGCCGGTTTAGCTGAGACGAGCATTAATTATACGGGATCATGTTCAACAACTGCGCTTAGGGTTCCGCTCACGCACTGTTTTGTGTTGCGAAACAGGATTTACTGGATTTTCAATGTTGTGGAGTGACTGATTGAGTGTTTATTGAATTCGTTGCGAGATAGGTCGCCTGAAGAAATGAATGAATCGGTAACTAAAATTATTCCAAAAAGTTAAAACACTTAATCATTGAACTCATTACAAGCATGCATCAGTTTCCATTAAAGGATTCATATTTTCAGCAAAATGTAAAAAAGCAAAAATGGGAAACAAAAGCTTTATCTCGCATATATTTTATTAAATAAACGAATGCTGTATCAATTTCTTCTGATGAAAACTGATGAATTCATTTTCCCAATATTTAAAAAAACTGTTATTGTTATTTTTCGCATAGCTCAGCGCCGAAGGCAACGGAGGCACACAGCGTCTCATTTTACACTAAAATTAACGACGATACCGAGCGTCGGGTGTCGAGACGAGAACTTACAATAATTAAAACGAGCGATTGAAACCTTCGCCAATGTTCTCAAATTATATAATTAAAAATATTTTAATTATACCTCATCGATATCATACTAATATTTCGTTTTAATTTTATGAAACTTAATAGTTATTGAAAAATGTTTACGACCCTCTGGTAAAGAAAATTATTTTGCTTTTCAGAGAAATCTTTTGTATCGCTTTTAATGGGGTGTTGGATAAATACGGGTATTTACTAAGTCTTTTTGCTTTCTATCGCGTTTCAAATTAGTTATCTAGTCTGTATAGTAAAAAAAAAAACAAATATCTCTAGTAAGTTTTGTATCTTTTTAAAACAATGGTGTAATTGTATCTATAAATAGACTAAGTATATAATACTGTTGTGGGTACATCTTTCACTAAGTTACTTATTACTACTTATAACATTACTAAACAAAAATGATAAACATATATTGTTTTTCTTTCTCTTTAATTTCCCTACAAATTAAAAAACCGGCTCCTGATTAGTCGCGATTCGTCTCTTTCCCCTTTATTCATAAACGTTGCTTAAAGTTAAGTAGTGGTTAGCGACTGTTTAACCATACATTTTTGACGTTTGAACGTCACTTAACTTTAATCATCGTTTAGAAATAAACCTCTTTGTGTTTTTTTTACAAACTCAAAATCGACTACCGACTAAGTAGTGGCAATTCGAAAGTCTCTTTATGTATTTTTTTTCTTGTAAAAAACAAAACCACAAAACACAAGTTCGAGCATTTAAAAATGTGCAGTGTGAACACCACTAATGTACAGTAGTGTCCGGTCAAGTTGTAATATGAGAAGCGGTTGTAAAATGACACTCTACTAAAAGCGACCCGTCAAATTTTAGTAGACACATCATTCAACTGTATTGTGTTACATATTTCTATGTAAAGGGTGTTCAACGTATCCTTATTTAATAATGATAAAAATGTAGCAAAATATTCCACAAAAAATATAAAAAAAAACATATGTAGTGCTGTGCTGTAGCTTGAAGTGAATTATCAAAAGTATAAATCCAAGCTGTCAAAAATATATTAGTTGAAATGACAGCTCACTACAAGCTCACTTCACCTGCATTCGCGACTTATTTGACAAAAATGTAAACAAATATGAGTTTATGGAAAAGTAACTTTAATTCCTACACACTAAAGTGAAAGTGTAAAGTGAGTGCAGTTTACGTTACAACTTCAAACATTCTTATAACTTTTCAATAGTGCTAGTCACTCTGAAATCAACTAAATTACCATTACAATAAAGTTGATATTTGTTTAACTTGAAATAGGGTAGGGAATAAGTTGAAAAACGTGAAATTGAAACGAATAGACTTGGTTTTCACGGTGAGATTACTGAATAGATTGGCCGGTCGTCGAAAAATTTTAAATACTTAGGTACTCATATCAATTAATTATTTCCACAATGCTCAGATGGCAATAATTTACATAGCATCACGCCTTGTTCCACAGACGGTTGAGCAGAGGTGTATCTACCTATAGAGCACATCAAGCTACCCGAAACTGTTAAATTTTCCAAATCAACTGTGAACCTTATACTTTAGCGATAAATTTGAAAATCTAATAAAGAAATTTGACAGATTGTAGTTAGTAACTTGATGTGCCAGTTATGTTTAAGTCCAGTAAATAATATAATGCCGAGAAATCTTAAGGTCCATTAATTTATTCGTTTTAAAATAATTTATTATTGTAGGTACTTACTTACTTAAATTTTATTTTATGTAAACAAATAAATATTAAATGTTTTAAGAATTCCATACCAACAGACACGAATATCTCTGTAACCTAATCCGGCGCAGTTTCTATGTCACCCGATGTTAAGTAAACATCTATAAGAACGTTTTACATGTTTTATTTATACTACAAAACGTGATTTATTAGCTTTAAGTCAGTAAAAGTTGTAATGGTGTCTCGTAAACTGGGAAATCATGGTTACCCTACAATTAGAATGTCAAAAACAAAATGTCTTTATTGTAAGTAGGTAATAAAATTGATTCATGCTTTTAAATAATGTTACATAAATAATCAATTGAGGATTCGGTACTTTCAATTATTACTAATTAGGAAACCGGCATGACCAGAACCAAAAATGTGGTGGATTACTTACGACCATAGATATGTTTCTATGATTACGGTCCACTCCCTCTCACAGAGAGGAGGCCTGTGTCTAGGGTTTGGGTCCCGGGACGTCTCGTGTCTCGAAGTCCCGGGACTTTTTGTAAATTTTATTGTCTCGGTTTCCGAGATTTTCTGGTCGAGACTCGAGACGAGACACGATAGAGATCGAAATTGTATTGTAGGTAATCATTTTTATTTTCAAATCATTGAAAGAGCCTATCGCCATTTGTTAGTTTAATTAAGGGCCTATACTACCTCAAATGGCTTAGCATGATCCTCCGTTATGTCGAAAATACTGCAGCATTCATTTTGAAATAAATATATGGTAAACTTGAGGATTAATGCTAGGTCTTTTGTTAGACGAAAACACGATTTCATAAAATTTTCTCGATAGAAAAAAATTCCAAAGTTACCTCCAAACCGAACAATAAACCGCTGGTAATCAAAAAATACTTCAAATTAGATCATTAAACTTTTTATACTAACCGAACTAACTATAAAGCAGGTCTTATGTTATTTACTTTTTTTTAATTACCATTATTTTCACCGTGAAAAGCAAATACCTAAACTATTGTCGCTGCCTGCCGCCTAGCACCGCACTCTGTCTCGCTCTCACTCAGTCCGCGAGCAGTATCGTGCGAGCGAGATAAAGAGTGAATTTTAGCTGAGGTAGTGTAGGCTCTTAAATTTTACTTTTACTACTCTATCCCGAGAAAATCAAATTTTCTAAGTTTTTTTGCAATTTGCGGGCCAGTGCCAGGTTGTATGTATGTTGAATAAAATGTGATTCCCGACCGTAAAAAGTATGTATTTACAGAATTATAATCATAAAATCATCAATACAACCCTGTAAGTTCATAGAAACCTATTAAATGACTATTTCATGGAATATCAATCAATCAATAGGGTTATATGATTCGGAACAGTGGCGCTTTCGGCGCATCAATCATTAATGTCAATAAAATATGTACTTAATGTTATTTTATATTTGCACGCCGAAATTAAAGGCAGAATAAGAGAACAATTCTGTACATTTTATCAACCTTCTGTACCTACCTACCTTATTTATGCAAAAAAATATTTTTGATTGTTTTTTCCCTATATAGACAAAAATAACGCATGAAATAGGTGTTCCGCCTACTTTCCTCAGAAAAAAAGAGAGGCAGTGATTATAAAAACAATGTATACTTAATGTTTTTTTTTTCAGTTTTTAATATTTCAAACCACGCACACTATGTTCACAGAATAAATACATCACATAGGATAAAACAGATAAGACTAACATTCGGAAATCCAAGCTCTGAGCTAGATTTATCGGACTTTACCCCTCCAAAGTTATGAAATACCATTGATTTGAAGGATTTTCATCTTTATAGCTCGGTGTTAAGGTCTATTCGGTGTGTGGGTAGGATCTGGAGCTGATGGTGGACGAACACTTGATACGCGCACGCACGCCTCCCGTGCCCGCGAGGTGGTGTTTATTCACCCCCCTTTACACAAAGATTATGGATGTGATGCAGATACGGCGTTGATTTGATCAGTTGTATTGATCTACAAAATTGACATTTGATTGGTACCTACTGATTAGACGGATCAATTTTTTTTTATAGAAAAGTCAGGCTGTAAGAATTCTTTTTGAACGGTTGGTTTGCCAGATAAAAGCCTTTGGTTGGTATTTACATGGGGGTTTTTAACTGCCCCGTTGGTCTCGTGGTCGCAAGCGCGACTGCTGAGCGTGGATCCTGGGTACGATTCCCGGGTCGGGCAGTGTTATTGAGTTTTTCCATTTGGAATTTCTTAGTAACAGCCCGGAGTTTGGAAGTTGGCGGTGTGATACCCCCGTGCCTCGGAAAGCACGTTAAGCCGTTGGTCCTGCGCCTGATCTCTCTCCGGTCGTGTCGGATTGCCGTCACATCGGACTATGAGAGTGAGGGAAGAGGGAGTGCACCTGTGTCTGCGCGCACACTTGTGCACTATAATATCTCCTGCGTACTTGGCTAATCTCCGTTGAGATTGGCCACCGTGACCGAAATCGGTCGGGGGAGGATATTATTACATGAGGTTTTAATATACTCGTACCATATCGCACACTGAGTAGTCAGCTGTTGGCCCGCTACCATATTGCTGCATAATCAGCCTATATTTTTCCCAATGCTGGGACACAGGTCTCCTCTAGGTAAGAGGGAGTGGGCAGTAGTCCACCACGCGGGCCCAGTGCGGGTTGGAAGACGTCACAATCATGTCTTCGAATTTTTGGTTGTAGAACATGCCGATTTCCTCAAGATGTTCTCCTTCACCGTTTTGAGAGCAGTGGTGATGAAATAATTCACACAAAGTGAAGCGCTACAAAGTAAAGTTCGAACATAAGACCTACAACTCGTAAGTCACGGCCGTTACCTGTAGCTGGCTGGCTACAGTTTGTACTACTTACATCAATATGGCGTGGAGGCTTTCTCAATTATAATCCGGGCTGATATAAGAAAAGAAGAAGGCCTTGAAAATGAAATGTACCTACCTAATTACAATTTTTATCATCTCCAAGTATGTTTTGGCTTTTACCAAATTTAGTGAGCCCTAATTGGTCCATATTTCTATAGATTCTGCCCTTACGCCGCGCTTATAACCCTCTGCGGCGCGAGGCTCATATTATTCTATGAAAGATGTACAATGCAGAGGCATCGCATCGCGGTGTCGATTACAACAGGCTATCGCGTGTCAGTCCCATCACACTCGTGTTGACTTTCCATGTTTGTTCGTTACTTTATATTGTTGTAATTATTATATTATACTGGTTGACGTCATACACTCAAAGGTTGTCCATGAGGACATAGAATAGAATTTTTGGGTGTAGAACTTTAAACGAAATACCCAATGACCAGCACCCCCCTCCAGCACTATTAATCACAATCTGAATAATTTTCAAGGATATTGCTAATCCATTGCTTCTTAAGTTTGAAAAAAATTACCGCTCAACAACGTAAATAACGCAATGAATGTTGTTGCACTGTCAAAATAAAAGCCATTGTTATTGATTGTGTGTTACGCAATTACCCCGCAAATGCGGCGGAGCCTTCTGCCCGAGTAATCCTAGACATAAATCACCATAAAAGGGTTAAAATAAAATTAAAATGTGAATCAATAAGTAGGACCATCATTTTCTTAAATGTGCTTTTATTAGTAAGTTTTCAAATAATAATACTAACGTTTATCCAGAAATAATGGAATGGCAAAAATAACTTCGAATTGAATTAAATGCTCAAGATAATGTTTTCTTTTTGAAAAAGTAAAAAAAAAAATGTAAATGCAAGAGTAGCCAAAACTTTGGTTTTTGGTCGGACAGTCCAATTACCGAGTGATATTTTTATTGTGTGCGTCACTATTGTTTACTTTCGTTTCGGGAACGATAACTTCGTGAGGAAACCGGCATGTCCTAGAAACAAAAATTCGAAGACATGTGACCAGCTCCCCTGGGCCAGCGTGGTGGATTACGACCCATTCCCTCTCACAGAGAGGAGGCCTACGTTCCAGCAGTGAGAATATTATAGGCTGATTATGCTTTTATTAGGTACTATAATGTCTGTTCTCTAAAAGTAAAAAAAAAAACAAAGCATTATGCGAGCGTTATGTACTTAGTTAAGAACAACACGTGTAAAAACAGCTTAGCACACATTAAATATGTAATGCAATATCTAAATATCCTCAATTAGGTTTATAGGTGGCCTACAATCATCGTCTTTATACATCAAGCTAATGCATCATCAAAAACACTTCCTTGACCGTGCCGCGACTGACCTCACACTAAATGACCACTATATCAAACGATACGTTACTAAATGCACATGCGCTACATAAATAAGATGCGACACCGACAATGTTAGTTAGAACATAAACAGATTACTGAATTATAAACCTTATACGCAAAGAAATAAGGTGTCAAATAAAAAGCTGCGCACGCGACCTTGGCCCAATAATGTGCGTACGCGCATTTGTTGCAAGTGCAATATTTATGATCTGACGTTTCGTAAGCACTTTGCGGAAAAGATTCTAGGGCATCGTGTCAGGACTGTGAGTCGGATTTGATGATTAACTTGTTTAATTTTCGTTTAGACATTGTTATTTTAAGGTCTTAATTACATTGGGCTGTTTCAAGATACATGATTCAAAGCTGAGATTTGCGAGATGAGCTGTCTGCAACATATTTCAGATAAATGTTCTTTAGGTCTTCACCGATGTAAGCCAGTATCACAAAATAGCTGCAGGAGACTATTTTGTAGACCGTCAAAAGACATATTATATTCATTTTAACCTTTTATTTATTTTGTAGCTCTATCTTGTTTGCGTAAACAAGGTGTAGCATAATTAACGCAAGACCTCATACACCCCAATTAGAATATTGAAAATACAAAACTTTTGAAAAAACACCTATATTAAAAGTTACTGAAATCGATTCAGTAGTCAATTATGAACAAACTACTTTCGGGACTTGCGTTTATTCTGTTACAACTTGTATAACTGGTTTATCTTAAATTCTGAAGATGATAGAATCTGATGGAAAATGGCTAATCGGCCAAGGACTCATATTCCCGATGCAGTGGCAACCTTCAAAACGTTCATAAGAAAACTAATTACCAAGTATTAAGAACTTTAGACGTAGCAAGTCAGGATTTCAACCCGACTCCTTTCCATCTTTACTTGCAAGTGGGTTTGATGATCAGATTCACTGGATTTTAGACATTTTCTTCATAATTTTAAAACCATCGTTCTAGTATAGTTGTCCATATTGTTATATTATTGCTCATGGCTAAATAATAACAGCCGCACAGGTCGATCGATCAAGTTAAGCTACGCCTGCCCCGGTTGGTTTGAGGATGAGTGGCCATCTTTACATACCGAGACCCCTCCGTGCCTCAGAAAGCACGCTAAGCCGTTGGTCCCGGCTGCCATTTGTGGATCTTTAACAGTGTTACGGGTAGTCGGAAATCTGACAACCAGTCTTGGGGTATCTATCGTATTACCCAGTAACTGGGTTGTGGAGGTCAGATAGGCAGTCGCTCCATGTAAAATGCTGGTATTCAGTTGCATCCGGTTAGACTGGAAGCCGACCCCAACATAGCTGGCAAAAGGCTAGGCAGATGATGATGATGATTGTTACATTATTAATTATTGCGAGGAAAGTTTAGATTATGAATGTCGACGGCTCTAAAAGTAGGGGAAGACCAAAAAAATGATGGATGGACTGTGTGAATGATGACATGGTTAGAAAGGGAGTGACTACCGAGATGACGACTAATAGAGAAGTATGGAAGAAAAGAGATGTTGCGACGACCACATATAAATTGTGATAAGGGCAGGAGAATGATGATGTCATAATTATACCATCCAAAGTTCTTAATGCCACAAGAACATACAAATAAGACAAGACATTGCAGCAAACAAGTTAAAATTTTGAAAGGTTTCTAAAATCTTTTAGCCGTTTAACCTCAAGGCTTTGAGATTCACAGCTGCTCCTTGTTTGAGTAACCACGCCTACATACATCTACATAGGTCTACTTATTGTGTGTTAGTCTGTCTTCATCGCGTGTTCCCTTCGTTTTTCCAAAAGCATTTCCGTCAATTTTCCATCGCATCCATTACACCCTGACATGACACTGTCGACTGCAGTTCGACGCACGATATAATGTTATAAAGCAATGCATTTTACATTTGCCATTTGCATTTAGATAGAAAACGGGATTCGGTATCTGTGGCATTTGTATAAAAGGTTTTAAATCACGATATATGGTTGACATGATATCGACTGAAATGGTTTTCTAGAAAACCAATGAAAAATAAAACCCTGATACAATAATAACTTTATCTTGTATCGGAGCAATACTCTTTATTTCTTTTTACTTTACTTTTTTTTTCTTTTTGGAAATGAATTTGCCCCCCGCCTAAGGGTACTTGCATATAAAAGCGGGTGTTTGGGCCCAAATCTCGGATCGCTGCCTGTTGATCTTTAGAAAGAAGCGGAACGTTACCCACATGTTTAAACTGTTTCTTTGTGTGTGGTGCGCATAAGTTAACACGGGACTATTCCACCGGCACCAATCGGTACGGACTTGTTTTTACCGGGAATCCGCTTTCTTATAGTAATCAGCCGTTAAATGTTCCCACTGCTGAGACACGGGCCTCCTCTCGATGGGAGGAAAGGGGCTGTAATCCACCACGCAGTTCCCGCATGGCGTTTTGAGAGCTGTGGTAGCACGAGGGCCTCATCAAAAACGGCTGCAGACCATGACCACGGGTAACCTGCTAGAACCTTATCTACATTCTTCTTGCCAGCGATGTTGTACGGGTTTTAAAACAGGGTTTGGCGATACAAATGGCATACAATAGGTAATACCCCAAACATCGTTAACAAAGTAAACGATACTTATTTATTATTTACCTATAATATCCTACAGCAAATCGATGCGATATGAATAGGATGTCAGCATACTAACATGTTAAGCATAACGCGACATAAAAGCAATAATTAATTATTGAATTGGTTCCACTTTTTTTTACGTTTCTGCTACTGTTACAATAATGGCGCGTACTTACCAAAAATGTTAACGTTTTACAATTATCTACAAAACACCTTCAAAAGATAAAACAAAGATTTTATAGGTACATTTTATTCTTATTTAGTGCATAATTATGGATAAACACTAGGTACTTGAACACCTAACAATGTATACCTTGATTCATATTCAGAAGACGTGAAATGCATTCTGCTATTTATGGCTCCCTAATAACGGGTTGAGAGCACTTACAACTTATCAGATCGTTATATTCAGTTTATTGCTACCGTTCAATGATTTTATGCTACAAGACCTATAATTTGGTATTCATCTAATTTACGACTGGTGGGAATGTTCTTTGTAATATCGCAACAACTACTAGTAAAATGTGTTTAACGTTAATAATTAATTATAGTTTTTGTATCGCGCTACTCAGACGACATAAAAATAATGCGCAAAATATGTAGTCTCCACTATTTTGATCTGTGTAATAAAAAACTAAAAATACAAATAATATACCTTTGTAAGTAGGACGGGGAGGCGACTAATGCAATAAATTAAATCGACCTCAAATTTTTGTTACAAATCGCCGTGAGTCCTGTGACGTCAACGACGCGTGGACACCGCCAATGGGGTTATTGACATGTCAAACTATTTCCGTGGCGCCAAAATAAAAGCGCGCGAATCCACGGGGGCGGGCGACCATCGGTGACAATAACGCATACAGGCGACGCTACCATACGTCCACAATTACGATAAACAGATGAAAACAATAAATTGAAGCGTCGGCTTGTGGCCTGGGACGGTCTCGAGTTACGTTTTGAGCAAAGGAACGTCTAAAATTACCCCGCACGCACACATCTACCGTGCTGCCAGTCGCTACACACCAACACAGCAGCGCCGCCTATATCTATTATCAAAACATCCAGCGACTCTGGTTACAGCGATCCGAGCGCGCTTCGGATATCGCGTTACACACTTTAATGGCTGGAAAAGGCCTCGAAAACGTGATATTACACGCGTTTTATTGTGTATCGCAAAATGTAATTAATATCGAAATATAACACCGAATAATTTATTCGGCGTAACCCCGAGTCTCGAGCCTTTGTGGAGGTCCCCTCGCAGATCAAGATGAATAAATATCGAATTTAAAAATACGATTCGGTCGTCTCCTATTACGAGACCGGCTGAAACAGGCCGCTTGCCAATAAGACGAAACCGTAACACGATGATGGTTTTCCAACGGAAACCCACGTCAATGTCGGCGAAAATATTTGTAACTGAACCTTACCTTGATTTCTTCTTCATTTTCTTTTTTCACTTGAGCCCTTGGTGGTGATGAGGGATTGGTGGGTGTTTTACTGTCCATCTTAGATATACAAAGTCACTATACTTAATATGTAACGATAATAACACGTGAAAAATATTTACAGGATTTTCAAAAGTTTTTCTTGTTCAACTAGCGTTCGCGTAAACATTATATTATGCGCGCAGCAGCATCACAGTTGCAATACGGGCGCTCCGCGCGGCGATCGCAGCGCGACTGACGGCCGGACGGCGGCCATGATTGGTCGCTTCGTTTGGCGCCGTGAAAAAAGCTCGTTTTCCCGCGAACTGTCGGACCTAGGGCGGAGCTTACGGCCGGACGTGGCGCATGGGCGGTTAACTTTCGTCAACTTTCAAGCTTCATGTAAAGCAACCCCCTCTTTTGTTAATGATATTGTTATGTTCCGTAATAAACATGGCTTTGATGAGCAATTTCCACGAGGAGAAATTACTGATTTACGGTCTCAACAACTTACGGTAGGAATCGGACCAGAAAAGAAACTTATGGCGAGCTGAATTATCTAAATATTTTGTCATTTTATTAAAAGTATACATTCTAGTTATTTAGGTATATACAAACTTAGACATAAATAAAATGTTATACATTTAAAGTTTCAAAATAATATAAGCGTTAAAATGATCATCATTATAACGTTTATAATATTTTGAAACTTTGTCACTGCCAATATATTAATGAACTCGACTGTACCTATCACATGCTGATATTAGTATTCGCCAGTAGGGATTTATTCGCACACGATCCAGCGATTATGTAACTACTTGGACGCAGCATAGCGTTTAGGCGACTCGTTTCATTTTTGAGTGTGGTTTATAAATTGTGTTTTCTAAGGCTGCTGAATTGTTTAGCGGAGATCAACTGCAGCGTTTTGTCGCTATATCGAGCTTCCGAAAAGCGGTTAAATCGCTGATTGCTGAACTTGCTGATGCAAAAATTATGCTATGTTTAGAGCTCCGTCGCTGTATTGAGCTTCTGAAAAGCGGTTAAACCGCTGATTGCTGATGCTGACAGTAGCTTGTCTGTTAAGGCCCTTATTTAAGTATCGTGGTATGGACTGATATTTCTACTGTTTAGTACAGATTTTACACAAAATCTGCCAAAAGTAATTATTTTCTTTGGATAAAAGGAATCATCCCTGTGACCATAAAATACAAACAAGTATTTCATAATGCTGCAGTGGCATTTTTTTGGGTACGGGGCCCTTAAAAAAATACCCATTGACCTTTTTGAACTTGAAACGATGAGGACCTTTTTTAAATTATTGCAGTCCGTTTTCATTTTTGGTATTTTTAAAAACTATCTGCACTTTTGAAGTTGGTCAGCGGAAAATTCACATTGTGATATTTTTATTAGGGTACGCGGTTTAATCTTATTGCGATCTAATTTCCAATTTGATACGCGGTTTGTGTTCGATAAATGTGTTAACTCTATCTTCTTTTTACATTTTTGAAATAGCCATAATTGTCAAGAAAAACTCTCACTTCTCCACAGTAGCCGAAAACAATAGGTTTGCAAAAAGGGACCCCACCAAATTAAAAAACCAATTTTGTAATAGCACTCTCTGCTACAGAAACAGCTACCTTATATCCATTAAAATATATAACCATAAGTCCATAATCCAAAAGCGATAAGAGAGCTACCTACCATTTAATTTTTACAAAACAAAATCTAAAAACTTGGCTTCTCCAAAATAATTTTTACACTTTAAAAGATTTTTTTGATTATAAGGGTAGGTAAATAAGTATTTTTTTTTTTTTATAATAAGATAGATTTATTTAGTTTCATATTAGAAATGTTGTTATTGTTGTGTTTTTATTTGTTATTGTATATTAGAGTTTAAGTACCCATACAACCAAATCCGGTCGCGGTGACTAAAATTTCGGTAACAAAATAATCGACTGGTCGCAATGTCGTAATTATTACTACGCTTTGTGCCTACGTGAAGTTTAGCCTCAAAATATTGTAACAAAGTATACACTTCGCGACTAAAATGTGTCAGACTAACTTTTGGTAACAATGTTTCGTAAATATATCCACACTGTTACTACGTTATGACATGAAGAACAAAACCATCCAAAAGTGCTTACACTGTGACTACATTTTTGTTACTAGAATGTTACTAAACTTTGTGTATAAATAGTTACAAGTAAATGTGCACACTAATTAACTTAGTTTTGTAACATAGTCGAAACTAGTACACAGCTCTAGAGTATTTGATTCCCATTGAAAAAGTTCAGTGTTACTCAAACATTTATCTGATAATTGAGTGCTTGTACGTTTTAACAATTAACAGTATGAGTAAACCTTTTAGACATACAACCACTTATTACCGACGACTCCATGCAGTTAAAGAAAAGGAGCAGAATCGTGGAACTTCGACATCTGCGGATCCAATTTCAATTCAATCAGGCTCATCAACCACTAGAAATACAACATCAAATGTTCAAACACTACAGACGTTGTAAAATCCTTGCACTACCTTTATTATTATCACTCATAGTATAGTATCACCACATAGTATAAAACAAAGTCGCTTTCTCTGTCCCTATGTATGCTTAAATCTTTAAAACTACGCAACGGATTTTGATGCGGTTTTTTTTAATAGATAGAGTGATTGAAGAGGAAGGTTTATTTATGTATAATGTAGTGTATCAGCATTGCACCCGTGCGAAGCCGGGGCGGGTCGCTAGTAGGAAATAAACGTGGAAATGAATAAAACTTTTTATTTAATGTAGTATTATTTTTTATTGTAATCACTTAGTAGTTTTTCAGATCAGTAAGTAAACACAGATTCATACATTAGGTATTTAAAATATTTTTTAACACACATAATGGGTGACTGGCAATTAGTGTACGATACTTAAACACATGGTTTTACTCATGATAACAAACAACTTTTACTATTGTACCAAACCTGAAATCGCGAAATAAAAATCAGCTGTTCCTTACATTTATCTTCGTCTATCTCGTCAAAATGTAGGGAACAGCTGATTTTTTTTTCGCGATTTCAGGTTTGGTCCCATAGTAAAAGTTGTTCATAATGATCAGTACAATGACCTCTTAAGAGGTCGCTGGTGTATGTGAGTAGGTATATAATCAAAGGATAAAATACATCTAGAAACAAGGCAAACACAAATGTTCATCACATAAATGTTTGCCTAATGTACTGCACATAAATACCTACTTGATACATGTTTGGAACCACCACTTTTGTGGAACCACTGGCATCGGATTATTCCGTCGGCCATAATAGATTTTGTGACTGGATCGAGCAATACGTACACTTTGTGTCGACTTAGTAACTGAACATTGTGATAGCCTTACAAAAACAATTAAGTTGAAATCAAAACAACATAAATACATGTTTAGCAATCATTATTGTATCCTAAAATAAATATTAGATCTAAATAATTTAAACTTTCTAATTAGCAACAATGACACCTATGAAATATTAATTTTTCTTATCACAAAATTAACAAAAATGTTAATATTTTATCTTACTTCTTTATAAATCGCCGGCGCCTATATTATTTGGAATTATCTTCCAAATTCCTTCGACAAACGAACTTGCGCACTTTGTAACTAACTATAATAATTATAAAAAACTTACCATAGCATACAATAAATAATTTTATTATTTTGTAATAGCTGATGACACTGACTTAGAAGTAAAATGGATGTAAGATTTAAGTTGCATTAATCGTTCAATGATTCGATTATCGTTCATTCAAAACTGTAACAAACTGGTAACAATGTTACTACAATTTTATGAAACATCTTTTCTAAAATGTAACCACTTTTATGTTTCTTAACTTCCCCACTTTTTGTCGAGGTGTCAACACTAGGTAGACACAGCTACTATATTTGTTACCTGTGTAGAAATTCAAACAAGTAACAGTTTCTACACTACAACCGAAATGGTTGTATGGGTAGTACACAAGTTAGGTTTTATACCTACCCACGTGCACATTAGGTTCACATTGTAAATATTCGTATGCCGCTAGTAGCAGCGGATGTGTTAAACTTATCCAATATCCATTTATACATACCAACCTACTTTATACCTATCATATCTTACGAATAAATGTCTTTGTCTTAATAATTGCCAAAAGGGAGGCCCCCTGTTGGCAATTATTAGGTAAGTCAAAGACCACCACTCATAGAGCAGTATTATTTTAATCTTACTTCAGTGTGGGAAAGAGATGGAGCTGCATATCCTGCATTGCTCCATCTCTTTCCCACACTGGAGTAAGATTAAAATAATACTGCTTATGAGTGTTGGTAGGCCCCCGGTCCACGGTTACATAAGTGTGGGTTATAATTATGTACCTAGGTATTATTTCGTAACTACAATATTATTATCTTGTTTTACCACCTTTAAACTAAATTTTCAAATCTTTCGTCATGGGAATCAACTGAGGTCAAAATGAAAATCACTATCGATAGCACCCTCGAAAACGACAAATAACTAAATTTTCACAGCCGCAATCTTGAATTTTTTTTTGACCCCATCGCCATGTCAAAATATTATTTTTTAACAAGTAGCTCATTGTTGATATTTTCACTATCAATCTGAATCTGAATCATTTTGAAGGATATTATTATTGCTAATTCATTGCTTCATGTGTTTGAATTTGTCTGCTCAATAACGTAATTTTATTAACGCAAACAAAGTTGTTGAACTGTCAAAATGAAAGCCAATAACTACGCAATTACCCCCCTGATTTAAAAGGTAATTAAGTATAGGCATGGTATATGTAGTATCTACTTAGAAGGAGAAAGGAGACGTTTCATATTTCTAGTGGGCCAAAATAGGTACCTAATGGGTTTATATCGCTTCATTATTTTATAAAGTAACCTGTAACCGCCGATTATTTTTTCGCACAAGGATCAAAAGTGATTATAAATAGATGTGATTTTGGATTTTTTATTGACAAAAAGGGGCGCAGTCATTTTATTACTTAGAGGGTTAAAATATTTTTAAGAGCGCAAAATGGAAAATTTTAGAGGTTTCATTAAACACATATACTTATAATATAGGTATTAACATAGATAGATATAAGTAGGTATATCACTTATCATGTACAGTCGAATTCATTAATATATTGGCAGTGACAAAGTTTCAAAATATTGTAAGCGTTAAAATGATGATCATTTTAACGCGTATAATATTTTGAAACTTTAAATGTATGTTAACATTTTATTTATGTCTAAGTTTGTATAGAACTATATGATAATTTTAACGCGTATAATATTTTGAAACTTTAAATGTATGTTAACATTTTATTTATGTCTAAGTTTGTATAGAACTATATGATAATTTTAACGCTTATAATATTTTGAAACTTTGTCACTGCCAATATATTAATGAACTCGACTGTACCTACCTAAGTTTGTTTGTTTGAACGCGCTAATCTCTGGAACTACCAGTCGGATTTGAATATTTTTACATTTTGATGGCCCAATTCTTGATCCATCATCTTGGTAAGCGAAAACGTAGCAATAGCGCGGTCAGGCGATGCGAAGCGACGAGGTGGATCGGAGGAACAAGAAATTTCACGCGGACGAAGTTGCGGGCAGTAGCTATAGTGCCTAATAAGCAGCAGTGCTATTCTGTAAAAATCTCACCGTGAAGACTAAGGTGAAGTGAGCTATCATTCCACCTGATGTTAGGGATTGCCTCCATTGATAGCTCACTTCAGTTATGTTATCACGGTGAGATTTTTACACAATCGATAGGCAGGTTAGGTAGGTATGTTTTCAGAGCAGTGGCGAACTAAGCCTGACGGGGCCCAGGGCGGCAAAACTAAATGGGACTCCCCGCCCAGGAATGAACGTCGAAATATTTATCACGCTGCCTTGAAAAGGTTAGGTTTTCTTTTGACCATTGATACAGATATAGGAGACTACTACTAATATAGGATACTTTATAGACAACAGAAAAGCGAGACCAACAGAGGATGGTAAGGCGAGCGAAGCAGGCTTGAATTTTTTTGCATTCCGCAAAGTTTACATTTTACAAATAGGAATTACTTTTTCGACTTTCTTTTACGTCTTAGTATCTAGTAATCACTGTAAGATTCTTTAGTTTTCGCGTGTAAGTAATACACACGGCTACACATCAAGCTATACAATTCCAGTTTCAGCTGACCTCGCATTGTATAGGTTTTTCGCACAATCAGAAGTCAGCTTATACTGGTTAAGTATAGCTTGATGTGTAGCCGTGCGTACCTACGCACGGTGACACATCGAGCTATACCTACATAACCACTATAAGCCGACTTCTGATTGTAAAAAAAAACGTAAACAATGCGAGGTCAGCTAAAACTGGACATGTGTAGCCGTGTGTACAGACGCCAGCAGGTCAACCTACCCCAATCTGTCAAATTTCTTTGATAGATTTTCAACTTTAGCACAAAGGAATAAGGTTCATATTCAATTGGGAAAATCTGACAGATTGGGGTAGCTTGATGTGCTGGTCTCTGTACCATAGAATACCGAGTGCTAAGCATTCTCTTTTTTCTTAGACTTTTTATCATATAAGTAATAAAAAATCACATTTGGCTTTGCCGAAGTCAGGTAAAAATAGAGTTGAGGTGGGGCAAACACAGCAGGTTTCTCCTTTAAACGGAGTACACACGGCTACACATCAAGCTATACATTTCCAGTTTTAGCTGACCTTGCATTGTATAGGTTTTTCGTACGATCAGAAGTCAGCTTATACTGGTTATATATAGCTTGATGTGTAGCCGTGCGTACATTCCAAGTAGCTCTATCTTTCCATGATTTAGCTAAAGGTACATACCAGTGCTGATAAAACCGACTAAGCTTTTTGACGCGAGGTTGACGGTTAAAAACTCAACGGGCTATCAAAAATTTTGGAATCCTATAAAGGTTAGGCATTACAGTCCCAGTTATTTTACCTCTGACAGCAGCTACCTAACAAAAACCTTTCTAGGGTTCCGTGCCAAAATGGTAAAATAGGAACCCTTATGGTGCGACTCCCTATGGTGTCTCTCCGTCTATCACAGCTGCAGGATATCTCGAGAACTACTAATGCTATCAACTTGAAAAATGGAATAGTTTTAGATGACGTTTGCGTTCCTTTGAAAACTATCATAATTTTCAAAAAATATAACGATCTTCACAAACATAGTCATTATAGTCAATGAATTGTCAAATTGATAACGTCACAATTACGCTACTGTCAAAAACAGCAGACGAGTTTTAGGTTTAAGTTATTTAGACGCAACAAAACGAACATTCGAAAAAAGATAACAATGAAAACAATGTGAGATTTAGTAATTATTTAAAATAAAGAAGTTAAATAAAAAAAAAAATAGAAGCATGTCTTCCAAGCTACCGAAAGCTACTTTGAGTTTAAAACAGGTAAGAAAATAATGTTGGTTTTCCTGTGGGATTAATTAAAAGTCCGATTTCTTGTCATAATGCACTCGTTACTATCCCTTTCAAAGAATTCGCGTCTATTTCCGGCACAATATTTCGCTATGTAAGTAATCTCGCTGACGATGAATATTCAATCTAACTCCTAACACTCTTTTTTCCAGTTCCTCTTACGCCAAGAAGTGCTAAAGCTCTACAGGGAAATCTTTCGGACTCTCAAACAAGTCCAAGATGAAACTACGAAGGCTGATCTAAGAGAATGGGCCAGAGCAGACTTCAGAAATAATATGCATTACACGGATGAAACTGCCATCAAAGCTATGCTCCATCATGGACAGAAATCGTTGAGAGATTTGAGAAAGTCACTATCTTTGAGTAAAAGTTGATGAAGAATGCGAATTGGTATAGCTATAGTTACTTTTGAACAGTTTTGTGATAATCTAGTATTAGTATAGATTATGATAGTATATTTAACAAACTTACAAAGTCATCTATGTACATTATTAAAAGTTATAATATCTAATGATTACCTCCAAATTATAGTAAGTTGGTTAATGTAATAATTTGTGAACATCCTTTCATTACCTATAAAGCAACATTATTTGCAACATAATATGAAAAATAAAACATGTTTATCATAAATACAAAACATTTATTCAATACATGTATAGAACTAAAACATTTTGATCAAATAGTAACTAAATAATAAAGATATGATTCTACTAAAGTTTAATTCATAGTAATTTAGCTATTTACAAAACAGTTTTTTTAAAACCTTATACATACATACTTAAATAGACACATACATATTTTGTTTAATTAAATCCAGTCAAATGTGTTTAAAATGTCTTAGAAACTAATGGCCACTACCGATAGGCTACATATGCACTGATAGGTGGCTTCCATAGCTCTTAGCAAGTCTCCTTGTGAGTAGCGATGTGACACAAACACTAGAATTTTCGCAACCAGCCGCGTTGGCTGCTTGGCGCTTTCGCTGGTCGCCAAGTCTTTATTATCATGTATATAAGAATGTTAAGTCACTAGGCTCTAGGCACTAAGCGAGCCACCTGTCCGTGCATATGTAGCCTTAGGGTTGCTAGAATCCATCTTTTGAAACAAGTTTTAACATCTTACACTCATGTCAGGCCCAATCGGTTTTTTTTCTATTATTTTTTTGAATCTCACCCCTAACTACAGTGCACATTGTCACTATTTTTTGTAAAATTCATACATAAATTGATGTTTTTATGACACACAAATTTCCCAATGTATTTAAACATACACTGGGAATATCAATCAGACTTTACACTGTCAAAGCACTCATTAGCTTTTAACGTCTCAGGAAAGAGCTGGTACAAATTTGTACCGCTTGTGGAACACATGTCTACCAGCTTGCCCTAACGAAGTAAAACAAAATAGATGCATCTATTAAGCACCTGTATAGATAGCTTGGTAGAATAAATAAATCAGGATAGGCACTGTCACCCCTGTGCCAACTACTAAAGTAAATACTGTAAAAAATGTTACAAAATCACCATTTTTGTTTAGGTATTTTGCTAATATTTGAATCAAACTTCTTGTTATGTGGTGACCATCCATACCATAACAAGGTATCACATTCAAAAATCCAATGCCCATTGAAAATATGAATATGTATCTCAGCAGTTTCTCAAACTGTGAGGGTGAAAAGAATGAGAACAGGTCCAGTCTTGGGAAGTACTGGTCGATGAATACTGTCTTGTGTAAATCATATGGCAAGCCTAAGTATAGAACAGCATGTTTCTCCTTCCTTTCGATAATGATTAAATGCGTGTGATTGTTTAGTGAAGGCTTCAAGCAGTGCATTCCTTTCGGACAAGCATAACCACCAGGTTCTGTGCACTTTGTGAACTTGTCTTTGACCATGTCTCTTGGCTTTAAACAGGAGAACTGGCCTGGCAGTACTGAGTCAGCTACCACTTTGGGCTCCATGTACTCAAAGCAAAAACTGTACAAGTCATCTTTACGGCAACATTCCACAACATCATTCTCTTTTACAGTTTCCATCATGATTTCATCATTTTGAGCAACATATTCTGAACTGGTGCAAATTCCAAACCGGTCATGAGCCACATGGAGGCAGTGGATCCAATCATTTGCAGTTTTGACATCGCAACTGGTTATTGCTGTAACTACATCACCTTTGTCCAATCCTCTAACATCTTTCAGGGGAGAATCCTGTGTAAAATCAGTTATTCTAACACCAATACCAGTTTCATAAGCTATATTAAATAAAATAGGTGCTGAAAAGAATAATAGTAAGGCAACAAATGCAGTGGCAACATTGTGCCAGATCCCTGCACAATATATTCGTAGTCTCTTAGTGATAGCTAAGCTATTTAATTGATCAGAATTCATTTGCACAAATGCTATTGGTATTATAGTGAACACATATACACCTACAGATATAAGTTGCACATCTTCTTGAGCTGCGGCCAGTGCATGGCCCAATTCATGGAAAACAGTACTGAACCCTACTGCTAAGAAGTACACCCAGAAGTCAGACGCCGGAATGTTTACACCAGGGAGCATGGCTTTGACTTCAGGCACATTGCTGCCGATTTGAATGGTCTCATAAAAATGTTCGAATATGAAAGTAAGAAGAGTCCATAGTGCAAACGGTAAGAATATCCAAATCGTAAATATGTAGCCGCAGGTATACCATTTTCGAAGAACACGGCTCAAATTTTTACTCCATCTGTATAAAAACCTGTTGAAAGCAGTTGTTGTCCATGTGAAGTTTAGTATCCCTATCTTTAGTCCGGTCCCTTCCAAGAATGCATAATACGGATAGTGCATACAACTCTGAAATAAATAAATTGTTGATACACACAATAACATAAAATAATTATTTCATAACAATTTAAAAAAATAATACCTTGAAAAAAGAGTCAAAGAACCATATGACTACATAGAATGTTAAGACGAATGAGCAAAGTATTGCAAAAGACATTACTGCAACCTTTGGATATTTTGTTTATCATTTTACATTATGTTGGATGTAAGCAAAAGCCGGCACGACATTAATCACGCACATTGGAAATTGGCAAATCGATTCATCAAAATACAGATAGAGATAAACCAAATCAAATATTACTGTCAAAGTGCAAAAGTCGGTACGGAGTACTTGGCCTTTTGCTTTACCAATATTTTCGAAAACGTTGGCTGAATGATAATACGGCTTTGGTCCGGAATATGAAAATTATAAAAATACATTTTGACAATTGACATCTGTCTTTAGGATTCGTCGGTCGTGCTGTGTGTTGTTGATCGAAAATAATCGAAATAAAACAATATTGTGACAATTTAAAAAACATTTTAACATGTGAGTGATGAGTTGTACGGAAAATGAAAGTGGCCCTTTTGTCGTGTTCTTCTTACCAGCGGTCGTTGGCTGCCTGACCATACTTCTGGCGAGACGCTGGGCGAACTCCCAAGTTAGCAATACTTCGTCTACAGCCGTCTCTAGACGGCGAAAAATCATTAAAGATCCGCTTATTAAGCGGCCCTTGCCGCCTCTAGCCTGTAAAATGATGGCACCAGGATCTAAAAAGGCTCCTGGTGTAAATAAGAAGGTAACATTCAAGTCTCCAACTGCATACACACACATGCTCGGTCAGTGGGTCGTCTTAGGGGAATTTTGCAACAACTTTTTTGGTGTATCCAGCATCTTGATTTTTTTCAGGGTACATTCCCAGTTCCAGATGAAGAAATGAATGGCAATGGGAAGCGGCTGGGTCGTCCAGCACGCACCCCACCCACCACTCTATCAAGCGTTGGTCTGACAGACATGAAACTTGCAGATGGGCCAGTGGCCCCTAAACACATACCGTTCCCCTACATACCGCAGGATGGAACTTTTTTGTTTGAAGCCATGACATTTGTTTTCACTCTGGTGGCTACTGGGTTACAGTTCCTGAATCTATATAGGACAGCCTGGTGGTTACCACATTCATACACAAACCAGGCAATGGTAAGTTACAAGTTTATCGTCTGAATTCATTATTATATTTCATCCTTGGTGGTATTTGTTAGGTAATAAGTAAAACGGGCTGGTGTCTGCAACTCCACGTTAATGCGCGTATTTTGCGTATGGGGTGGTATTTGTTATATTGTTGCAGTTAGGTGGTTGATTTATAAGAATAATTTGGGGAGAGGCCTTTGCCTAGCGGTGGTGGGATGATGCAGGCTCATAGTAACGTGGGGTACTAAGTACACAAATTAGTTGTGTAAAATGATAATTGGAAAATACCAGTATTTAGAAAATTTAAGTTTTGATTTGTTAAGGAGTTAAGTAATCAAATTGTTGGTCATGATTTTAAGATATATCAATATTTTTTACTAAATAGAATTGCCATGTGATTCGAAGAATTTGGACAAATAATTTTTGATGGTCCGAGTCATTCTGATTTTTAATGTTTTTATTAAAAAAAAATATTATAAATTATAATGCCAAAAGGACTTGCTCAGCATAATGTCAGATGACAACACAAGATGTGCCACCTGACGCTGATTTCTAGCTGCAACCCACAAGTGCCATACACTGGCATAACAAAAACAAAGCGAAGTGTGTCCATTAAAATAAATTAAGAGAGTTAATTTAAATGTGATAGTATGAAAAGCTTATACAAAATTAAATTGGGGCATCGCGATGCGAGGCGAAATTATCTGGGGCGGATTTTGTCTACTTTTAAGAAGGTATCCCAACGCTAATAATTGCGGGACTTCCTCATCTATAGGACAAGACATTTGACGCATTCAATACCGCGCGGGATTCGACTCAGTGTGGTCAGATCTATAAACTACTAGCGGCCCGCCCCAGCTTCGCACGGGTGCATTTTTTTTTCAAATTTCCAAAATTTTTTTTCATACAAACCTTATCCTCCGCCTTCCTCATCTAGTCCGACAGACACACACAGGAGGACAGGGTGTTGTGGCGCGCTGGGAGAGGCCTATGTCCAGCAGTGGACTGCGATAGGCTGAGTTGATTGTTTGAAACCTTATCCTGGCAATATTCACAATAAAATAATATTGCGATTATATAAATTGAGATTTATACTATCCTATCTTTCAAGTTGGACGAAACTGCAAACAGTATGCAACATTTTTTTGTTAAAATCGGTTTAGTAGTTGAGGAGTCCATTGCGGACAAACAACGTGACACGTAGGTAATTTATATATCTTAAGATTTTGTTTTCAGAATTTCTACTTGATTGACCCCCACTTAGTGGCGTTTATAGTGACGATAATATTCCGCAAACTACTGCTCAGTATCAGTCTGGCTGTTCTCAGGGGGTTACTAGCGCCCAAACACATGCCTCACGCAACTATTGCTGCTAGGTAAGAAGAATGGTATTTTTTATTTTGACGTGATAACAGCTTATAATGGCCGATTCCTATAAATTACGGACCGTTGTTGGTTAAAATTAAGACTCTATTGTATCTTTACCAATAATGATGCAAATATCTCATAGCTTTCCATAGTAGACTCTCCCATATGAAAGTAGCTATCACAGGTAAAATTAGATTCGTATCTATGTATATGCCCAGTTTGACCATAAAAACTGCTACCATTGGTAAGCAAAACGATTCGTTTTTGTTTATTGGAACCGTGCATAAATCGATAAATACCGGCTGCACGCACGAAAAAGTGTCACGTTCCGCCTGAGTCTGAGCGTGCAAGCGAGAGCGCGGAACAAGCGATAGAGAGGCACGATCGGCTCAAGCATTGGCTTGTGACACATTTATTCATCAATGTTTCTTTAAGACGTTATCACGTAAAACTATCGTCCGTCTCCGTAAACCTTTACAGACAACCAATTTTTTTGAGTAAAGAATAATAATATATTTGAGTACCTTCACATTAAATCTGTTCAGAGGCTGTGATTAAACTTCTTATCACTTAAAATGTCTTTCATGTACAATATTTAGCAGAGAAAAAAAAAATTTTTTTCATTTTCTTCTTTCAATTCTCAAAATGTTTAAATATATACATACAGTTGACAGAAAAATCATCAATAATTTAACTAAGTATGTGGACATTTATCTTGCAGGATGTTTATATTAGGTGTGGTACTTGGTGCTCTCTCTTGGTGCACTTATTTCATAGTGCTCAAGTATCCTTTGGTGAAAATATTCTACTTGTGCTATCCGTAAGTAATATGAAATACTTTATAATTTTTACCATACAGGGTTATTTGTAAAACACCAGCAATCTCTTAAGAGGTCATTGTACTCATCATTATGAACAACTTTTACTATGGGACCAAACCTGAAATCGCGAAAAAAAAATCAGCTATTTCCTACATTTTGACGAGTTACACCTAGTTACACGAACATAAATGTAGGGAACAGCTGATTTTTTTTTCGCGATTTCAGGTTTGCAAAAGTTGTTCAATGATGAGTACAATGACCTCTTAAGAGGTTGCTGGTGTTTTACAAATAACCCTGTATAATCTACATGATGCTGTAGTAAAATGAACTTTGTCAATACATTTTGCGTGATCTCTATAGATTTTTTTACGAAAATTAAAAAAAATAAAAATACTACAGCGACAATTTAAAATCTCAACTACACAGCACATTTCTGCGTGCAAACTGTTTTGCTTTGAATTTTAGTATTCTTAAATCCAATGTATTTTTACACAACCCTGACGTTGAGATTTTCAAGTTTTTAGTTGAGCTGCACTGATTACTGACAAATGCGTGCATTGACTGGATAGGTCCACTAAAATCTACATGATCTTCTCATGATCTAACCAGGATTATGTCTGGACTTTAAAAAGACTGTGACCTCTGAGTTTGTTTCGGTCTTTCCTCTTATATTCAGTCTTATAGTCAGATAGCAAGCGCCGGCCTCATTTAGTTTAAAATATGGGATTTGAGTTTGGGATGCATTAAGAAGCCTCCTCGTGTAGCGTAGTTTGTTCCACCAGTTACTCAACTGAACCGAGCGCATCCTGTACAGTCACACTCAACACCTTATTTTACTGGCCAATTCTTCCCTTGCGGTGGTATGGCAAACGCCTGGTTTGCAACCACCCTCCCACCGGAGTCCGGCGTCAAGCAGCTTGCTGTGTTTCGTCGATTCGTGGGAGTTCCAGTGCCTTAGGCATCTTCTGGGCACGCTCGTTCTATCATAGACCTCATCCATCGCTTTCCATCAGGCGTGATCGAGGTCTAGAACGGGCCCATTCAACAATAAAAAAAAATATGATTGACGTGTAAAACCTCTACGAACCTACTTACAGAAATGAAATCATTTATCATTTCCCTTCCAGGGCAGTCATATACTTCCTCCTCTTCGGCTTCCACTCCAGCCCGTTCCTCGAGCTCAACAACGGCGACCCGCCTCTACACTGTTGCACGCACGACGCCGCACAGATACGCACGGAGGTGGAGGCGTTGCGACAAGACTTTAACGTGCGGATGAAGAAGATTATTTTCAACTCCGTGGTTGGAGCTTACTACTCCAGTTTTATACCGTGCTGTTTTGCGCAGGTGAGGATATCTTTCTTGATATTATGTAGAATTAAAACTGACGAAAGTGTTATTAATTCTATAAACACACATACTCGTACAGCAGATTATCGACTGTGGTTTTTGGATAAGCAATTCTGTGTGACATATTTGTAGAATTGTTATGGTGGTCAATTTGAGGAATGACCCTCTTATATCGAATAATAAGTTAATGTATTTGAAACAAAATTCCGCAGTGACATCTGCATAGCTATTTACAACCATTCGACAGGTTGTCTTATTGAAAATTAGACATTGATGCCGATTCCCTTATTCACAAACTAAACTAAATTTAAGTTCAGTGCATGTTTTTCTTTCTATTTCATTAAGAAAAGGACGGAAGATAAATTTTAGTTTAGTCCTGTCAAATTAATCAGCGCCTGACACTACTCCATACATGTTTAGACGTGATTAAAACTTGCCTACTATTTACTAAAATTACGTCAATTTATGACAGGACTAAACTAAAATTTATTTTCTGTCCTTTTCTTAATCAAATAGAAAGAAAAAGACGCACTAAACTTAGATTTTGTTTATTTTATGAATAACAGAATCGGCACCATTTTCAATTACCTTGTCCTCAAAAGAAAATAGCTGTCGGAAGAAAGGCGGTTGTCTATTTGATTTATGTTGATAAAGTTTTCGGGTTTTGAATTTGTGAACAGCCTTTAGAGGACTCTTTTGATAATGTTCATTGATGTTCACTTCGACACAAAAGCGTATCGAACGATCGTGAATAGCTATGCGGCACTTATAGGGTCTTCAATATACGTGGTGTATTATTGTACGGAACAAAATATTATTTTTTGTCTGTCGCCGTACGCAAAATACGCGCATTGACGTGGAGTTGCGAACACCAGCCCGTATTACCTATTACCTATTGTGTCCGTAAACAAATTTATGCCCGTCGTCAATAAATATTGGAACGAAGTTCCTTATCGCGCGTTGTGAAAGGGGGCTAGACGGAAAAAATTCTTACGAAAAGTTGTCACGACACTTTTTGCTATAGTAAGCTATTGTAAGCTGTGCGGCGTCGCATGTTTCTCTGTCTGTCTCTCTCTCTCTTATAGAAAGCAAGCCAGATATTTTCATTTCTATTTCGCATTGAATATAATTATTAATATAATTATTTTATACAAGATTCAATACATTACATTATTTATTATTATAACTTAAAAAAAAATAAAATTTTATTACAATTCCTTCACTAATTAATCGAAAGGAACTTCGTTCCATCCGGGTGTCCCTTGACACCTCTCAAGTTTTTTTTTTTATAATCTGTTTTTGTAACTGCATTTCCTACTCCTATGTTTAATGCATGCCGTGGCAGCCTTTAATTAAGGCTACACGTTCTTTATTAGTGATCGATGGGCTACACTATAAAATGTAATAATAATAACGTATATATGTTTTTTAACACCGTCGGCTAAATATTCTAAGCTGCTAACTCCATATTGGCTAAACTGACTTTTTGGTATCAAACATATATCTCCATTTTGGCTAAATATGGAGTTAGCAGCTTGTTTGACTAAACTGACTTTTTGGTAAGAGAAAATATTTTTCTCTTTCATTTTATACCAAAATGTCAGTTTAGCCAAAATGGAGTTAGCAGCTTAGAATATTTAGCCGACGAGTCATGTATTTTTGGTGTAAGTATGCTTTGTTGGTTGTCCTTAAATCAATAAAAAAAAAAAAAATTGGACATGGTCCTAAAACATTTCCTTTCTTTTTTATTGGGTTGAAACGTAAATCCTTAATTATTTTTCCAGTCATACCTGTACTACGAAGTATATGCAGCATCGCAGCAGACGGCGTTCGTATGGGCGGGCCTGTTCGCGCGGTACGTCAGCCAGCTCGTCAGCGCGTCGTACTGCGACGTGCCGCATCGCGCCGCGCTACACCTCGGGCGGTGGCGCGCGGATAATAATTCTTGTACAGGTAACTTACATAGTCTATACCTACTTGAATTCATAATTTTCAAGTATTGCTATTTACTCAACTATCTACTTTAGGTACTCATTTATTTTTTGGTATTTCAACTTTGCCATTTATGACAGACTAGCTGCGCCCCGCTGTTTCACCCGCGTTAGTTTTGATCCCGTGGGAATATCGGGATAAAAAGTATCCTATGTGTTATTCTGATGTATAAATTATATTACTGTAAAGTTTCATCAAAATCCGTTCAGTAGTTTTTGCGTGAAAGAATAACAAACATCCATCCATCCATCCTCACAAACTTTCGCATTTATAATATCAGTAGGACAGTAGGATAGTGATAAATGATAAATGATTTTATTTCTGTAAGTAGGTTTGTACAAACACTTTTACATGTCAATCATATTTTTTAAAACGAGATGAGGTCGGCGTTTCCTAACTGACTACTCTGAGAAGAAAGGCCGAAACAAACTCAGAGGTCACAGTCTCTTTTAAAGTCCAGACATAATCTTGGTCAGATCATGTGGAGACCATGTAGATTAGTGTCTGAAATGGTCTTTTGAGGAAAGAACCACACCGATTGAGTGGACCTGTCCAGTCAGTGCACGCATTTGTCAGTAATCATGCAGCTCAACTCAAACTTAAGGAGCTCAACGATTCGACGAACAATACCAAAGAAAGGACATTTGGGTGGGTCGCATAAATTACTCAAACTGCCAGTAGGATAATTCAGTCTCGGATCAAATCTCAGATATTTATCAAGTTTTGGAACAACAACTTCCAAAACATGATGACTATCTGAGATTTAAATTCAAATACCTATACGTAAATGTGCATTGGGTTAATATTGGCTTGATCGTGATGTTTTTCTTTCATTTCTCCCCTATTATCAGCCGTCACATCTCTTTGTGGCGACATCGCCACATGCGAACTACGGATCACACTGACATCACGCAAAATCCTGCATCGCGTAAGAAAAGTTTACCGCGCGACTAATGCATATACAACGTTCCGACATCAATCTTCGGGCAGTTGCCCGCCAGACACAACATCCGTCTGGTCGGAGGATCCTCCCTTTTCTGTGGAGGATGAGTGAACTTTACACCCTGTTCCTCATATTACATTACATATGGGATTAATAACATTGTTTATCATAGTTCGTGCGAACGTTGACCACGAGCAACTAGCAAATACTTGAAGGGGTAAGTGGACAAAGGTGTTAACTAACAAAAATTCAAATTGAGATATGAGCGTTAGAATTTTTTTTTAACTAACGCTCATATCTCAATTTGAATTTTTTGTTAATTAACACCTTTGTCCACTTACCCCTTCAATTAAAATTAGATGTTTTGAGCCCACCAGACGATTTATCGTCACTTAAAACCTATGTTCATGCAAGAAACTCGATTTTTTCAGTTTTGTCAGATATAACACCTTTGTCCACTTACCCCTTCACTTTTGACTTAAAATTTGGGTTTAGTCATACTTTTGAACTTTTGGTTTACATCTTGATTTCAGTTCCCGTCACGTTAAAGTCACCGTTTCAACAACAATTTGTGAAGTTACACCAACTAATTTTATTTACCCTGTATAATCCACAGAAGGTAGCGAAGTCCTACCATGGTGTGCGAACCGCATGTGGTCGCGCGGCGCCCGCGTCACGTTGAACGGTCGCGTGTACATCGCCAACACGCCGACTGTCGCCGCAGACCCGGCTTCTGTCGTGCACTGCAGGTTCCATGTGAGTATCACATACATGGGCACACTGTCTCCGGGCTGATACTGAGAAATTCCAGCAGAACACTTGCCAAACCCGGGAATCGAACCCACCTCACGCTCAGCATGCTTAGCGCTTGCGACCAGCGAGGCAGATACTTTTTTATTTACCCATTAATAATTGGGCACATCTTGACCTCGGTCTCGTTTGGTGGAAAACGTTGGATTATAGTCTTTGATGGAACGAGCGTACCCAAGATGCCTTAAAGCAGAGATCCCCAAACTATTTTGAACAAGTGACCCCTTTTCCAAAATTAACTGTTACCTCAGACCCCCATGGCCAAATTACCTACTTTTAAGATCAACCCCGTCGACTCCCAAAATCAGTTTTCGTTTATGTCGACCCCTAGGAAACCGATATGGACCCCAAGGGGTCGATATCGACCACTTTGGGAATCCCTGCCTTAAAGGGTGTCGGGTCTTAAGTAGGGAACACGGACGCTTTGGATAAAACTTACAAGGTCAAGCAAAGGCGTTTTATCCAGCTTTCTCGCATTGTGTGTGTCTTAAAGCTTTTATTTGAGCATGACATTTTGGAATAGCCTACGATATATCACAGATGTCAGCAGCTAAATTTCATTTCTCTTCCACAGACGGTGTTCGCAAACCCATCGCTCCTACTATGCGGGATGCTGTGCCTACAACTCTCCCTCATAGTGCTCCAACTTTGTCTACTGTTCAGCTCGATACAGTGGCACAACTTCCTAGCGATAGTCATACTGTTGTTCATAAACTACTACACATTATTCAAAATGGTACGCGACTATCTCGTCGCTTGGAAGGTGTATAAAGCAGAGAATATGATACAAGATAAAAACGGCTCGTTACATCCTGTTCCCAATTAAATCTAGATCTTTTAACTCCTAAGATGAACGTATCCCGCGCACAAAATTCGTTTCTAAAAGTTGGTCCGATAAGCTTCGTTGTCTTGCGTTTGTTGTAGTATTAAAATGTGTTGGAAGTTATTGTTTTTGGGTAAAATCTTACTTTTTATGCATTATTGATATGTTAGATACTGGATAAGGAAGTAGCCAAAGTAGAATTAGTCGGTAGATTTGCTAAATGTTGTTATAATTTATAAATGACTGTCTGATTCCTAATAGGTAATGCACCAATCATTTTCATAGAAGGGTCTTCCATTCTTTAGCCTAATCTGTTGATAAATAAAAATACTTCCAGAGCACTATTAAAAATTAAACATTTAAGTGAATAACCTAAGAACCTATGTAAGTAAATAAAACGATGCATTTTAAGTTTTAAATAACGGTCATAAGTCAGTCAACTTATAATATACATTCCATAATAACCTAGACCCGACCCGAACTCAATATAACGAAGCTTGTTGTATTAAAGCTGTGTTTTGTTGAATATCTCATTGTTGTGTCAATTGTACTTAATATTTGTTTAGAAACTGCGCTCATTATGATAAGGATTCGGTTTTTGAACAAAGTAACACTGTTACATAACATTGAATGTAAAATTACTATAAGACTGATGGCTACCGGGCCATTACTATGTTTAGACCTTTAACCTTTTGAACGCCATTGTCACATAAATATGTGACAAACTAAATCTTACCCTGAACGCCAACGTCACAAATATATCGACGCTGGAAAGCGATTTTTTCGTATCTCGAAAATGGCATTTTTTTTTATTGCATCATTGAAATCAGAAAAAAACACTGCGTCAGACGGTCTGATCAACGTTTTCCTACGATGTTTTTTTTTTATGATAAGACGTTGACTTTTTCTAAACTTTTTTAACAAAACATACTTCAAAATGCTGTAAATACCATAAAATCAACTATTTTTAAATTATACATTCTTAGATACAACAAAAATGCTTTAAGTAATATTTTTACAGTCAAGATACAAGATCCTCGATTGTATGCTACGAAATAGTTACGGCATTGTGTATTTGTCACAAAATAATGTTCTATTGAAATATAGCAATTTCGCCGCCTGAGTATTTTAAGCCAGCTAGATTTAGATACTGATTTAATTTTTATTTGAATACGTAATGATTACATTATTTCCTAAATAACATTGGTTAAATAAACATACAGCATTTTAATTAGCTATAATATTTTGTTTTATTTGTATTTAACACAAAATTCAAGATGTACCTACCTACTTCTAAAAAGAGTTTTAGGTACCTACCTACAACGAAATGCGAGGACTGATAAATTTACTTCTTATTAGATACATCATAATCGTTACCTAAAATTTTAAAGCTATTTTGTTGTGCCTTATGTTACAACTACCAAGATACAGCAATATTGCTGCTTCAAATTGAAATATCAATTGCTGTAACTAATATAAAACGCATGTTATACTAATTTTAGAATACTATCATTAGTGCCATCTGATAAACATTGGAAGAAATACGTGTTCCAAAAATTACCTCTCTGATTTAGCTAGTTTACGAGTTACGAATTTTTGAAATAGTTGTGTGAAGTTCAACTTTTCGATATACTTACTATAAGATTGCTTTCTTGCGTCGATATGACAAAATACACGTCGCACATTATGAAATAAACAATTTAATCATTACTTTTGTGTTTTTATTTTTAAGAAGGTCATTTGAGAGAAAAAGTAGCCTGGCGTCAGGGGTACGGCGATACGTCTATACTCTGGCGTTCAAAAGGTTAACCCGTGTCCTAGGTGAGCGATAAATATATGGACATAAACATATATTCGCTTTGCATATCATAATGAACGGGTACTCTCGGTATCTTCGCATCACATTATGTCTAATTTTCGTTCACGTAGGACGATCGTTGCTTTGGTTTCCTAAGAAAGCGGTGAATAGTTACACAATAAAGCGGAAGCTTTTAGCACTTTAGTGAAATAATTATGTGTAAAAAGATTTGACTTAAGTGCAAGCCATAAGCTTTTAAGTCAAATTATTTGACTTAAAAGCATTATGGCTTGCACTTAAGTCAAATCTTTTTACATGCAAACATATTTGACTCAAATATGTTTGCATGTAAAAATATTTGACTTAAGTGCTTAAGGCTTCCGGGTCTAGAATGGCTGTCCAAATTCAGAGCGTTTTTTGGCACCTTATTGTCAAATACTGGTGAAAATGTCAGATTTTCATGATGGTTATAGTATGACGGAACCAAGCTTTATTAGGTAAACAGCAAAGAGAATGTAAACTAGCGATAGCGTTGTAAACGGTGCTACTGGTGTGTATGCACGTTCTTAGCGCATATACATGTCACTTGCAACGTGTTAAAACGACGAAATTAATATCAAAACAACAAGATATGACACAAAATGTAAACCCTGAACAATTATAATAACATACTTGCCATGGAGGAAAGTTTTCTTTTTTTATATTATGACTTTTATAGACCCCAGAAATCACAATTCATCATAGTCTAGTCAATGGACTTGCATGTAAGTAAATTATGAAAATAAAAACTTGAATGAACAGTGGTGATATATTTTTATTTGCACATTTTAATAACATAAAACATTTAGGTATTATTTACATAATATATAGGTTTTGTTATTTCTACACTTATCATACAAATTATTGATTTGTTTTGTCTGTGATAATGTTAAGCCTGTCATAAAATGTTTTATCACCAAGATAAGTACATTGTCAAGGCATTTTATTATTGTTGTTTTATAGGCAAGTATCATTATATTTATTGTTTTATAATTGTTAGTTTCGAAGGATGGAACTGATAATATAGTGAGAAAAAATTACTAGCAATTAATGGTACAATTGTTAACTAATCACCCACCCTGTCCTAGCATAGAATGGATGTGGTGTGAGTGAAGACAAATTTCAAGAAAAAAATGAGATTTTACCATTTTTAATATCACATTTTACTAAATAATAGATTCAAATTAGCCATTTAAGAGAAGCCTATGGTCAGCAGTGGGTGAAGTCGGACTGTGGATGATGATGATGATGATGATAATGATAATGATCTCATAACTTTTTTATTTATTTTTTGATGTATGTATTTATTCATATATTTTAATTTGTTTTCTGTTATTGCGCCTACTGTGTATTGTCTCTGCATCACCCTAAGGTACACTGGTAGAAAATGCCCAAGGCATTAAGTCCTCCTTTGTCCAGTTTTACTTGTGCATAACATTTTAATAAATAAATAATGATGACGATGATAATGATCATGATGATGAATAGCCATCATCATCATCACCTGCCTATCCTTTTTCCAACTATGTTGGGAGCTTCCAGTCTAACCGGATGCAGCTGGATGGAGTGATTTGATCTGGCCTCCACAACCCAGTTACTGGGTAACTATACCCCTTGCTAAAACTGATTGTCAGACAAATGATGATGATGTTGTTGTTAATGATAGCCATATAATATAATTAGATAATTTAGATAGATCTTATTGAGTGGACACCCAAGAAGAAGTTTTATTGCTATCATTAATCTGTACTTTAATTTTCTTCATTTTATCCCTAACAATATCACATGCTTGTAGTATCTCCTTGTCTTTCCTAGATAAGGCATTCAATCTCACTGTATGTCTAAATTCTACTAGCGTATCTATCAAAGAGTTCGACAATACACTGTCTTGAGCTGAATCTTGCAGTTTCAGGCCAAATGTAGTCAACATTCTAGTTATATACTCTGCTATTAATACAATAGGTACAGGATAGTATTCTGCAGTATCCAGCCTTATAAGTCTATTTGCATTACTAACTAAAGTGAGGAGATTGTTGATACAAGCTGCAGTGTTGCAATCATTTTTCAAAGCCTCTATGTTAGCCTCCTCTATATTCTGTAAATCTTCCAGTATCTTATCTTTGTAATCTCCATTACTCACTGCATTGTTATTGACGTAGATAAATGCATCCTTGAGGAAGAATTTGAACTTGTTTAGAACCTCTTCTGCTGTTTTCATTACTTCAGGGCTGTATTCCATTGGGTAGCGGTAACTTGATGTGAGGCAAGCCATTCTGAACACATCAGCGCTGTGTTGTTTCAGCAGGTCTGGTATTGACATGGTGTTCTTCAAAGATTTGGACATTTTGGTGTCTCCTTTCACATGCAGATGACCAACATGGATCCAATAGTTGGCCCACTGTCTTGTATTGTGGTAAGCACAAGACTGAGCTTCCTCGTTCTCATGGTGGGGGAACTGAAGATCAATACCTCCTGCATGGAAGTCTATTTGAGATCCAAATACTTTACTGACCATGGCAGAGCATTCTATGTGCCACCCTGGCCTACCTTTACCCCAAGCTACATCCCATGAAGGTTCACCGGGCTTATAACCTTTCCACAGAGCAAAATCTGTTTTGTTTCTTTTCTCTTCATTTGCTGCTTCACCTTCAGTTTGAGCCTTCTGTAGCTTTCCATAAGAAGGAAACCTGGAGGTGTCAAAATATACTGACCCATCTATTGTAACATAAGCCATTTCAGTGTCTATCAGTTTCTGTATGAAACTTTCAATAGAGTGGATATGGTCTGATACTCTAGTAATTATTAGAGGTTTTTCAATGTTCAAGGAAGACATATCAAGCCAAAATTCATGTTCATATTGTTTAGCGATATTTTGAAAGTGGGTGTTAGTTTCGATACCTTTTCTTATGATCTTGTCATCAATATCCGTGATGCCCATAGCCGTCACGAGTTTTATGTTCAAAAATGATTTTATGATACGCTGAATAATGTCCAGCTTGACGTAGCAGCTCGCATGGCCTACGTGAGCGGAGTCGTACACTGTCGGCCCGCAAGAATACCAGGTAGCGATGTGTGGGTCATTCAGTATTACCGGAACTTTCTGATCTGCAACACAGTTGTAAATATATGCACCAGTTGGATTTCCATTCGGCATCAACCATCTCGTCTCTTTGTACGGTTTCAAAGTGCAGACGTGAGAATGGCTTCTTGAGATTATAGGGAACAGTTTTCTCATGTTTATTGAACTTTAAAGTTCATTGACGATAGGGACTTCACTCGGGGAGATGGGCACTGAACTCGAAATCACAGAACAACACTCAACAGCTGATAAATTGGATCAATGAACTGCATTACTGCACAGAGCACAGAGTACATTTACTGGAAGCTGGAACAGTGGAACTGACAGAAACAAAGTGTCAAAAAATAAAAATTACATCGTTCCGTCCCGTACTTCGATTCGTATGAGAATTTTGTACGTTTTTTTATTACAAAATATTTAGATATTTTAGATTGAGTTTAAGAGTACAAAAATAACTAATTTTTTATATTAATAGTCAAACAAAATCTAAATAGTAATAAAATCACTGCTATCAAAAAACATTCCTTTCGTGCGCTAGTTGGAAAAAGACATACAAGAAAACCATTTCTAATGTCACTTGATTGTCTTTGTCATTAATGTCATTGTCAGTGTCACTTCAAGTTCGAACGAATTATGTCAACAAGGTATTGATAAACTTGAGAATTATTCTGACTATTTTTCTGTGAAATAATCCACGATTTTAAATAAAAATGGTTACGTTTGGTCCCGATGAAATTGGCTTAGCTGACAAGTCACCATGTTCCGGTATCAGGGCTGATCTCAAACTATGTTTACTTGCAAGTGACTGCTGTAAAAAGGTTAGTTTTCGTAGGGTTTTCATAGAACATTATTTTTCGGAGCAATTTAGTTATTTGTCTAATAGTATTAGTAGTCATTCTAAAGAGTTTATTGTGTAATAATTTTGCTGTTACTTTACATAGTTTTCATAGTTTTGTAACCTCAGAAATCGACATGAAATACGTTATATTACCTACTCTAGAAGATGATAGGTACCTACTTACTTTCTAATAAATTCAAGTCTGTTCAATTCTACGGTGTAAAGCTAATTGATCGGTTTCAATCGATATCGAGTGGACCACCACAGTAATTGAGTAGTTTAGTTTATGTGTTGCCAATTGCTGTGATATCTATTGTAACTTCTAAGTGACATTCAACATCCTAATAGTCCTGTATCCATCAATAACTATAAATAGTTCTATAGTTTCCTTTAAAACTAAAAAGATCTACAGATATATAAAAAGGTATTTCATTCTGTTTCAGCAAAAGAAAACACCTAAAGAATGTTTAAGAGAAGGAGTGGTCCCGGACGAGTGTGCTCAACTTAGGCAAAGCTTCTTTGAATGTAAAAGATCACTTGTAAGTAACTTTGTCATTATTTAGAGTTTTTCATGTTCATTTGTGAGTGATTCCAAAATGCATCCATTCAAAATACTCTTGTCAGTCTAGAAGCTTCCCCCACACTGTTTGTGATCCTGATGTGGTCAGCGTTATACGTCTGTGCATATTATTGATTAGCTTTTCTGGAGAAACCCTACTGCGTATAAAGTATGAACTTTGTCGGGTTCCCAACCCAATTTGTGCAGAGCTTAAGTAAACAGTATAGTTTATCGCTGCAACTCCACACTACAAATCTCAAATTAATGTAAAAAAAAAATTTTTTAGATTGCAACAATTTTACTTTCAGACATAATACAAAAAAAAAAAAAATCACATACTTAGGTACTTTATTATTTTTGTTCATTACATATTATTTGTTTATTACTTCATAAAAAAGTATTTATTTTGTTTAATTTCTTAATTAAATTAAAAATAAGAAATATTATTTTTAATCTTCGTTGCTAGTAATTGTCTACCAAACAGACTGCAACAGAGAATTTAATTTTAAAAATGAACCCTCAATAAAACAGCAGTTAAATTGTTTATAATGACTTCACTTAAAACAAATACTTACTGGATATTAAATGGAATGTAGCGATAGAGACCTATGTTCAAATAATCATGTCTATACTAATAATAAAGCTGAAGAGAATTTGTTTGAATATTCTTATCTCTGGATCTATCAGTCAGATTTGAAAAAATATTTTACTGCCATTTTTTGTTTTTGGTAATTCTTTTTTAGCCGAATCGTTGAGGATGGCTATAGGGTACCTAACATCACGAGCCGAGCAAAAACAAAAAGTCGAGTCAGAAAGAACAACGAAGCGACCACGAACAAGGTGGTCGGGGGAACAAGAAAATTTATGCGGACGAAGTCGCGGACAGAAGCTAGTGTGATTATAAGGACTGTCAACTGTAACATCAGTATTTGGATGGTCCCTTCAATGTCGTTTTAAGTTTTCACTGTAATTAGTGATCTCTGCAAATATTACCATACTGTACCATTATTCTTTGGCTAATAGTGTCTTATTTTCTTTCCAGTTGGATAACAGAAGAAGGTTTCGAGGTCACAAAGGTTACTGATGTATGTACATTGGCGTTATAATTATCTAGAGAGAAATAGTTTGTTTTAATTTTATTGAATGTATAAAGTATTAATACATAATTTGTTTAATAAAACTTGCCTGTTAACTATGATGTTTTTATGATATTGTTCTAAATATTATATTTCATCTTTCCGTCCAGAATCTGAATCCCCGTACTGCATATAGGCTTCTTTTCATTTGTCAAACAGTGCAAACTTTTCATAAGCAACTACAAGAATGATTATGACATTTGTTCCCACCAGTTCTACTGAACAGTATGGTAGAACTAATGGGATTTTTTTTCTCACTACTGTTCTCTCAAAACCTATGATGACTATCCATTACATACCGACACCACTCCGTGCCTCGGAAAGCACTATAAGCCGTTGGTACCGGCCGTCATTCGTAGATCTTTGTCAGTCATTAAGGGTAGTCAGAAGCCATAAAGTTTAACAACTAGTCTTACCAAGCGGTAAGGTGTTACCAACTAGGTTGTGCAGGTCAGTTGCTCCATGTAAAATACTGGTATTCAGCTGCAACCGGTTAGACTGGAAGCTGAGTTGGGAAAAGGCTAGGCAGATTGAGATAAAGTAGAAAATTCAAGTGACCAGTTGTCACATTCGTACACACAGCAGCACATCAAGCATCAATTTCTAGTTTTAACTGGCCTCGCATTGTAAAGTCTTTTCGCACACTGAGAAGTCAGCTTATATTGGAAATGTACATAGCTTCATAAGTCGTTGTGCGTACATGTTATGGGCCAAGTGATTAATGCGGGCAGTATCCATAATGCCCGGGCAGTATGAATAATGCCCTGCCATATCGGGCCAAGTGATTAATCACAATCTAAACTCACCTATTTATCACATTGCCCGGGCAATTATGAATATGGCTACATGATGATCGGGCAATGTGATTAAGTAGTTTTTTTAATTTGAAATTGTTAAGTTTTAAGGCTCCGTCGACCTGACGTAAAAATCGCTGTACGCTGCGAAAATAAATTATAGTATGCTTAGTGATATTTTGAGTTGAATATTTTGCTGTGCAATCAGTAATTTTGATGGGATTTCCGAATCTTATTGCATAGAAAAAGGATATTTTCTGATTTGCGTTTAAATACTACCCTTACTCTACCCGATAATTGATTTCAATACTTGTAATGCTCGGTCTATCTAACTAAGTATTCATTTGAAAGTATTAAACATGCTTTACATCACTCTGCCCAATAGGCACTGGGCATTATTCATAATGCCCGGGCAATGTGATAAATTGGTTGGTTATAATCACATTGCCCGCTCTTATTGGGCATTATTCATATTGCCCGGGCATTATGAATAATGCCCGATTAATCACTTAGCCCATAACATACACGCAGGAAAAAAAACAACATATAATTTTAATTTTTATTATAAAAATAATTGAAATATTAATTAAATTCTCTATACATTCTACAGAGCTTAGCCTGCACTCATAACTAGCTTTTCAAGCCAAACAGTAATTACTTTAAATTGCTTTTATACAATAAATACAATATTTTAAACATATTTGAAATTGAACGTTACTTAGAAATAGTGATGCCAATTTTTATATTGGATTGATTCACCTATGACAAGTCAAAATATTTGTACCTAGGTAATAAATAGATTTTTCGGCAAGTTAAGAAGGTATTTCAAATCGGTATTCTAAAAATAAAACTTAGTTTTAAATTTTATGCGATTTTTATAAACGAGTTCCTATGCTAAATTATAAAATAATCACCCATTAAGGAAGCGCCATGGGAGCCCGCGAAATTCAAATTTTCTTAAGTTTTCTGCAATTTGCAGTTCAGTGTCAGGTAGTATGTTGAACAAGATATAACCCTCTAAATGATATTTCACCTTCTATTTGACAGATATGGTGGGATGAGCTGGACTCATTTCATTAAGATTGGTCCTTGGCAGCTCTGGGCAGAGAGAGGTGGAAAGAGAGTAGGGAGACCTTTGCCCAGCAGTGGGACATTAAAAGCTAATATATTTAAAAAAAAATATTTCAGGAAATATGAACTTAGAGGGTTGTATTGCTGATTGTAATAATTATAATTCTGTAAATACATACTTGTTACGGTCGCGAATCATATTTTGTTCAACATACAACTGACACTGACTAGCAAATTGCAGAAAAATGTAAGAAAATTTTTATTTCCCTGGCAACCCGGGCGCTTCTCCCTGAAGTAGTATTTATCAACTAAACAGGATATCATAGTCAAGTTAATTTGTAAGGTAAGTTTGAAGGGATATTATTCGAGAAGCTCCTACTGAGTATTTTTTAAGCAATTAAATATATATAATAAATAAGCTTAGGTAGGTATAGGTAATGAAAAATATTTTTTTTAACAGGGATGTAAGTATTTTTTGGTTCAATAAAATTTATCGTCTCGCCTACCATTTTCTATTAAAACAATTTATTAATTGCAAAAGTTAGATTCTTGGTTCCACACAACCCGAACATTTCAACTTCTTATAATAATTCTTATTAATATAACTTTATTAAGCCTTATAAAATTGCATTAAACTCTAACTATAATACGCTAGAATGAGATACTTCTAAATTGATTGATCGAATTGGTGTTATCGAAATGTTTAACCAATTTGTTTAAAAAATATTTATTTGCGTAATTATTAAGTTGGCAAAATCAATAGTTCGGTATCCGGTCTAAAATTTAAATATACCTAACTTAAGCTAGCTTAAGCAAAAAACTGGTTATTTTTAAGTGTTATTTTTACCAAACTTGCAAGCTTTGTTTTACCGCTAACTACAAATTCACTAGATTTAGCACCATAGCAAAATAATCAGGTATTGACTAGAAATTATATTTAAGGAAACAGCCGTACGTTACAATATGCTTGAACCATTAACAATTTTTTATTTATGTATTATCATAAAATAAATAACTTTTATGTAGGATCCACAGTAAATGTTTGTGTTATTTAAAATTCCACTAAAAATGTGTATTTAAATTTACTCAAATAAATAATTATTATGATAATTAACGGCTTATAAGATATACTGTTCTTTTTTTAGCTGAGGTTAGTTATATCTGAACTAATTGTTTTTGGTTCCATACATTGTTTGGTTAATTTACATACAGTTTCTAGTATCTAAACAATATTTATTAGAACTTAATATAAATGATTCTATATTAAATAGCATAAATGAATTACAAGATATTTACTTTCTATTATAAAATCTTACGATACATAATTGATGCTTCTCAAGCCAATAACTATGCTTATACTCTGTGCATGTACTCTTAATTTATTATTTTAATGAATCACAATATCAAGTAGGCTTTTTGGTCATATAAATTATGTTATTACAAATATATTTTGATATAGAGAAAGGGTTGCTCTGTTTAGTAAAATAATTTAGAAGGTAATGCATAGTATATATACACCAGGGAATATCTTTAACAAGTTAAACTAAGCATGGTTTATACAATGACACGATGGCATGAACTCCAAAAATGACTGAATGCCGCGGGCTTTCTCAGAGCCCAGAGTAGTGCCTGGTACCTTTTCGGGGCATACAGGCGTGGTGTTATGCTTATGTTATGTCTGTTACTGACGACGACATATCAAGCTATACATTTCCAGTTTTAGCTGACTTCGCATTGTATAAGCTTTTCATAGAATCAGAAGTCAACTTAAACTGGTTATGTATAATTATATTAATGTGTAGGCGTGCTTACCACAGATTTAACTAATAATTATATGAAATAATTATAATTTTAATTATATGAAATTGTGTCATGGTCTAAACCTGGCTTAATTGGTGCACCAAGCTAATGTTATTAATAATAAATATCTAATATTATTTTCATAAAGTTTTAGAACAATAAACTACTATACTTTTTAGGACGCGAAATTGGCCACTCGTCTTTAGATCTTCGTTTAATTCTACTATTTTTTAACTATTTAGATGAGAATAGATGTCCTACGTTTTTGAGTTCAAAAATTATGAATAAAAAAGAATCATTTTAATTTCCCGTGAAAAGGTGATATTTTCGTTACCTATGTCATTAGAAACTAAAAGCAAAAAGATTTAAAATAAATACTGATTACAATACGATACTGATTACCTACTGATCTCTGTATTATTAATTCTATTATGAGATTTTAGTATTATAATATTATTGTGCGTTTCTAATTTTAGCAACAGGTTCATTTAAGGCGAACTATTTTATATTTTGAGAGCATCATAAAGATCTTTTATTTCTAATTTAGTAAGGTTTGTGAAACGGTGAGTTGGAGTAGGCAATGTCTATAAATATTGTCGATTAAACATCTTGTGAGAAAAGAGAATAATGATATGTATCTCGAGATATGTCAGAAAAATTGGGAAATAGAAAAATAATTATTTCTTTCAAAGATTGTAGGCAAAAATAGAAAGGGGGATTTTTGAGCTGACTTTCGGTATCAATCGAACATGTAATTTTTGGGCACGTACCTTAATGGAAGACTTCACCCAAATGTAACAAAATATTGTCAAGTCATCAAGGTATAATTTATCATAGATTTTTATCTAGACGACTGTCAGATTGAGACGATTTGTCTCGTAGACGTAGACCATATCAAAAGTATAGTGAAAGGTTGAGAAAAATGGCGTCTACTGAAGTAAATCACTCGTCTATATTAAAATCTCTTACATCTAAATCAAGAACACTTCGGCTCGACTCGCCTGTACCCAGTCAATCATTGTACACCATTTAAGATAGTCTTTAATGTAATATTAATACTTTGGTCCGTTTTTGTTCACAACGTGTGCTGTTTACGACCAATTTTGTCTAGACATCTGTAGATTGACTTATTAGAGATCCAATCTTAAGTTGGGTGATGAATTTGAGGAACTAACCAACAGATCTACGAAATCTTTCATGAATCATATCTGTACCAGAAGATAGTTCTTTGAACTTTTTCCTTAGTCTACCCAAATTCATAACCCGAAAAAACTAACCTATCCTAATCTATCGATGTCCGCAAAATTAAAGTACAACACACTCAAGGCCATCTAGGCCTTCGTCCCTCTACTAGAAAGTCTGTATGGGCCTGTAAAGACCCGTATACCCGCACAGGCGGGCCCTTAGAGCTGTGACCAGCATCGCAGCCCCCGACAAGTCATCCATCAGGTTGGCACACTCGCACACCAGCAGGTACATCTTGTCTCCGTGGGAGGCCACCGACTTGTGCAGGGCTATCTTCCTCATGCCCACCGTGTGAGGTAGGTGTCGGTATAACATTCGAGCTCCTGTCCAGTATAGCCAGTTTCTTTCGAAGCGTTCTCCATCGTCGCCCTCGAATACCTGCGGATGAGGTGTTATAAGTACCGACTTAAAACTTTTGTTTTAACTAGCTTTCGACATAATAAACCGTCATTTTGTCGAAAGCCAGTTAAAACAAAATCAGTAACAAAAAAAGCGTTGTCGAATTTATATGAAAAAAATTCTTTTGCCCGCGACTTCGTCCGCGTGAAATCCGCTGCGCAGCCCACCCGCGCTGTTACTTGGTTTTTATTTAGCGTTATTTTTACTCGGCGCTTATGAGTGCTGTTCTCTTCTATCTTCCTCAAAAATTGGTTTATCAAATACAAATAGTAGTTCCAGAGATTAGACCATTCAAACAAAAAAAGTAACTCTTCAGCTTTATTATATTTGATGGTAGCACTGGCGCTTAGGTCCTTCTAAACAGAGCGAAATATTAAAATGTAGGTAGGTATTGAAATGTTTGTAAAGTTCTGTACTCCTTATTTGGGAGGAAAATAACTTGGAAATAATTAACTTATAATCAAATCCATAAATCAAGCATACAATACCTTATAAACACTAATAATATATCCAGTAGTAGACGTGTGTGACTTCTTGGGTCCTCCAGCCAAGTCATTGAACGGAGGTCTACAGATCATGGCCACCTCACTGTACAAGTCTAGTGTATGCGCCGCTGAGTACCTTATTGTCTTCGGGTCAAACTTGTTCAAGGACGCACCCCTCATATTATTGTAGAACAGCAAAGGATCCGTTTGCGTCGTATTTATCACATAGTAAGATATGAAAGGGAATTCTGCATTCTTCTCCATATTCGCCAACAACATCCCTCCAACTGCAGTATTGGCCGTCTCTACTTCATTCAGCAGCTCTGCTGCAGCAGCCTTCTGTCGTATCAAAGGTTTGGCAAGCGGGGATTCCAATATTGGCTCTATTGGTTCCAAGGGACTCATGAGGTGGGCCAATATACAAAGTTTGGGGTCGGCTATTTCGAGGATGCTAAGGGAGTTTTGTGCAGTCTTTGTTGTCATTCCTTTTTCTGGCGTTGGAGGCGGAACTGGGAGCTGGAATTAAGAAAAAATATCTTTAAATACCAACTTGAAAAAACAATTTTTCAATTAGAAAAGGAATTCGTAATAATCATATAGGCTTGCCCAAAGAAATTCCAAACTTCGTCAAGACAATACAAAAAAATTCACCACAATTTGTCGCTGTCCACAAGAAGAATTTTCTCGTCTAGGCCGCCTCTAATTCTTGGGCGCTTAAGCGTAGCCATCAACTATGTAAATGGCGTTCGCTGTATCAGCGCTAAATTATGATAAATTATTCTATCTTAAGCGTTATAGCTGCAGAAAGTTAGCAGTTTTTTGGATAGGATGTTTTAATTTCAACAACATTAGGTATGTAACTATGTATTTTTGACTAACAGAATAATTCCAGCCTTAAAAACGAAAGCAGAATGAAGTTTCCTTTGCAAGAGAATATTTTTGTATTGCTTTTTCGTTAACAGTTTAGTCGAAGATAGCCGAACACGTGAGACCGGTACTCCATCCGACAAGAACCAATCACAGGCGTGGCTTTCTGTGGGGCTGTGTGGTGAGGTAAGACGGTAGATTGGTGCTTTGCTTGTCCGAATAAAGTCTAAGATGACCGAAGAGCTCATATAACCTGATCCTATATCAGGCACGGACCGATATCCTGGGACCATAGGCTTATTTTACTACAAAAATGGGGTACGGTAGTTGTTGTGGTGGTCGGTGATAAAAAGGTGCTAGGCCGAAAACAGTCAAAGAAATTCGAAGATCTGATACTGACCGGCACTCCATCCGGCAGGAACCGATCAAGTGCATGCGCGGGAATAACGAAGCAGTCTTTCTGTAGCGTGGCGAGCGACACAGGCTCGGTGCGGCGCCGGTGGTCCGTCGTGGGGACTGCTGTGGTCGTCGCGGGGCCGCGGTCCCAGCGCAGGAGTGAGACCGAGGGCTCCCGGTTCACCAGCGGCTGCGGTGGCTCGGGCTCCGGCCCTGTGCCACCGCCCAGTACAGGCCCGCATCGTTCTGAGGAGAGTGAGGGGGTTATGTTAGTCTGAGGTCGAAATGGTTTGTTATGATCTGGCGTGGCGGTTGGTCTGGTAGCCTCGTGGTGTTTATATATTTGTTTTTGCTTTTGCCGGGTCTGTCAGACTTTTGCTGACTAAGCCCAGACGGTGTTCTTCAACTTCCTTTTACCGCGGTGCTGGAGTAATTTGTGGGAACCTAGTGGTCCAGTATATTAGGACCTGATTGATGGCAGGAATGATGGTAGAGATCCACTGAGTCTTGGTTCTGTGGTCTAATTTTGTCTTTGATAACTCCAGCTAGTAGCTCGCGTAAACGAGATTCTTTGCAATTTTTATTACTATTTTAGGTTCCAATTAGCATATGCAAAAATTTGAAAACCGCGTAATGCAATTCTTAGTATGCAAGACCACATCTTGTTTGCGCGAGCTATTAAAACGAGGAGTAAAAATATAAAAAACACAGTTTATTTAATTCGCAAGCTTGCTGCTAAACTCACAGTTTACAAAAAGATGTTATTTACAAAAAGACGGACATGAATTTTGGTTCAGTAAAACTTAGTTTTTAGATACACCTTCGAAGAAATACTCACCTACTAGAAGTTTGAATTATGCACAGTTGCGTATGGCAATCTATTTCTAACACCTAGGAAGAAATACTAAAAAGTCTAGACACAAATCAAGTTAGACACAAAACAAGAACTTGTACCTTTACGTTTGGACATTATACTGATGAACTTCGAACAGATATTGAAACGATATATCCCTCAGATGGTTAGTAATAAAAATAGTGGATCAAATCGTGCCAATTATAAATATTGTATAATATGCGTGTCATAACACTTACGCGGGAAGTAACCTCGGGATGTTTGGTGTTTAGCGCCAAAACTGAACCAGTTTCAACCGACTTACACTAGTTCCATCCAACTGGAGAAAAACAGTTGTACCACTAAAGCTTACCGAACTTCGGGAAGCTTTGTTTACATCAAAAGCACTTGTTACGATGTTAAAAGCTTGTAATAGCAAGCATGTGTAATGAACTCGTATCTAAACACTGCGCCACCTGTCAAAAAATTTATTTATAGTTGCGACGGCGCTTCATGTCGTGTGTTTTTAACAGAAACTGACGAGGTCACTGTAAACTCCACAATATTATAGGAAACGTTGTTAAAAAGATTGCCACTTAAACTTGAGAAGTTTGTTAAGAAAGTTTAGACACAAACACACGAAAAGTTTCCGGTTGTTTCACTGTCACTGATCACATACGTTTACCTGTGAGGTCGTTGTATTGTGCACTGGCCCGAGGTGCCGCGGAGAAGAATATGTGAGTCTTGTAATGGTGTTCCTCCATGCAGGAGTATCGCTCGCGGTCGCGGCGCTTCGCGTTCCTCCCTGCACCGAGCGCGCCCCGCGCCTTCCCCCCACCCCCGCTCGATGAGAGGGTCTTCTCCCCGCTGAAGTTCTTCCGAAACATCAAATTCATCTTGGAAAACTGCCCACTTCCGTCTCTGTCGCACTAATGTGTTGCAGTATGCGTGCACACTGCTCTCACGCTGTCTCTCACAGTAATTAGTTCACTGTACCACGCCAAGATTAAACCCGGCTATATTCAAAAGTCTCCTGTTTGGCTCGGGTTGTTTTATTTCCGCTTTAAAATGAACGGTCGCATGGTAGGATTTAACAAATGCGACGTGAATAGAGTTCTGGAGAAACGTATGAAAAAGCTTTCGAGGTTCTTTTAAACATTACTGGAGAGGGTAAAACAGCCCTTTATGTTCAAAACATTGTTAAATGTTAAAGCTTTATTGTTGCAGAGTTAACTATCATCATCAGTTTCCATAGTTTCAGTTTATTTACTACCGTTGGACTTAGTCCAATAATTGCAAGAGACGCTGTAACACCGGTGACAGAGTATTTGGGCCAAACATTGTATCAATCAAAAATTTGTTTCCTGTAACGTTTGAATGCTTAGAAACAATTCGGCTTTCCTCTCGATTAGTTACAAAAGAATTTATTAAAAAGAATAGGTACTAAATTTCTTTGTTTTCAGCTCACAAAGGACTGAAAGTCATTAACATGCTATTTGGAACCTTGATGAATTCTTTCCGATTGGGAGTGAATGAATGGGTTACTCCCTGAGTACCTCGATACCTGAGGCTCCCGTCCCGGAGGACCCCGAATACGATAAATATGATTACATTTACTTTTTTTCTTTTTTCTATTGCTTTCAACTTTTACGGTCGACATAAAAAGTTCTTAAATGTATGTGTTTGAAAAATATTAGACGAAAGTAGAAAATTCATTAATTAATTAATAGTAAATTCACCAGATATGTCTCCAACCGACTTCTTTCTTTTTCCTAAACTCAATTCACCACTTCGTGGCTCCCGTTTTCATTCGGTAGAAGAAATAATGGAGAACTAAACTCAATCCCGGAAAAAATGTTTTTATGATTGGATTATTCGTCCCAGTGATAGATTGTGTTTGTGTAAATTGCAAAACAAAGTTATATTGTTTATAATTTTTTCTGATTATTAAGGTAATTTTTTTTTAAAAGGTAATAATTTTTGTAAGTACTTAAAATTTTATTTAACATATCATCTGCTGACGCTACTTTTAAGCTAAACTGACATTTAATTGAGTTTTTAAAGATAACATTAAATCACGGTCCTCCGGGACGGGAGCCTCGGGGATCGGGGTACTCAGGGAGTAATCCAAATGAATAATAGATCAATTTGTTGACATCAAAAGAACTATCAAAACCAACCGTAAGTTATTGATTGTAGACCCTTCATTTCTATACGTCACATACAAAAACAACCTTTCATATACAGCGTGTGAACATAGTAGGGATCGACAAAATAATCAAGATTCGAAGAACCAACTTTCAATTTATGTCATTTCATTCACAGTTTTAATCATCACACTAATATTGCCGTTATAACGAAAAAGGGCACAACTAACATTTGCTCTAAAAAAAAAAAAAAAACTGGCAGACGCGCGTTTTTTACTGATTCCGAATATGTATATAACTCAATTTTGGAAAAAAATTTAGTTGTGCCCTTTTTCGTCATGACGGCAGAATATTATAAAGGCGAAAGTTTGTGAGCGTGTGTGTATGTTTGTCTCTTCTTCACGCTCAAAAGGCTGGACCAATTTTGATAAATTTTGTATGGAGGTAGCTGACACCCTGGATTAACATATAGGCTCCTTTTTATCTCTATATTCCCACGGGATCGAAACTTATGCGGGTGAAACCGGGGCGCAGCTAGTATAGCATAATACGCCTATAATGTTCCCACTGCTGGGACACAGGTCTTCTCTCTTCGAGAGGGAGTGGGCCGTAATCCGTCACCACGTGGGCCCATTGCCTGTTGGTGGTGGTTGATGATACATAAACACCATTCAAATCCACGTTTCCAATTGATATAGTATTAGTAGTAGTAGATTAGAGGGGTTCGTGGCTAAGTAATGACCGCCGCACGGGTCGATCAATCAGGTTAAGCTACGCTTGCCGCGGTCGGTTTGTGGATGGGTGACCATTTTTACGTACCGCTCCGTGCCTCAGAAAGCACGTTATGCCGTTGGTCCCGGCTGTCATTCTTGGATCTTTGACAGTCGTCACGAGTCGTCAGAAGCCCGAAAGTCTCACCACTTACTAGGGGGTATCGTGTTACCCAGTAACTGGGTTGTGGAGCTCAGATAGGCAGTCGCTCCATGTAAAATACTGGTCTTCAGTTGCATCAGGTTAGTCTGGAAGTCGACCCCAACATAGTTGGGAAAAGGTTAGACAAACTGATTGATAGTAGATTCTAATCATACGACGATGGTCAAAACAATCATCATTAGGTAAATGAACCTAAGTATAGCAAATTGCTATCCGCCGCTCCATGTTTACCCATTTTTTTGATAATGTCCCTTCAATTGACTACGAATCGTATTACTATAATGAACAGCGGTTGGTAGAAGGCTTGACGTAACAATTTCCTGGTAATCCTCAATGAACAAGGTAAAAAGTTGTTGAGTTGGTCTCTTTGTATGAAATATTCAGGATGCTCCATCGATCTAGTAAACCTTTCGCCGACGTATTGTACGTTTTGTTTACTTCGCTATATTTGATCATTGTGTTTCGTGACTGGTAAGCCGATTACGGCAAGCGGCTTATCCGACGGTATTATGAATATGTATCTCGTTTATGTATTTTTGTTCGAGCGTTTTAGGCCACCACCAAAGCGGAGAGGAGAGGAGACGAGAGATGTGTTTTGAATCACCAATCAAATTTCGTTATTTCCACATCTCCTCTCCGCTTAGCTTCGGTGAGGCCCAGACTCCACCAAAGCGGAGATATGCGAAGCGGAGCGGAGACGTGCAGGAATCGTCCAATCGCAAACGAGACGAGTGACGCGATGAGGATTTCAACCATTGTGATTGGTCGATTCCTGCACGTCTTCGCTCCGCTCCGCACATCTCCGCTTTGGTGGAGTCCGGGCCTGAAAATGGATCAAGGGGAGAAGAGAGGAGATGTCTCATTTTTCTATAGAATTTTGTGCCACGAGCGAGCTAGCGGCGCTGCAGAGCGGAGATGTGTGTAGTCGGGTGGCCGGAAGGGCGACGGTGCCCGTGCTCGCGCGCCCAGGGCCCCGCTGTCTTCTCCCTGCGCCTCGCACACCCGAAAGAGTCATTCGATTGACTGACCGTCCGATATCGTCTACCTTTCGTAGACAGCACTTGACTGATTTCAAGCTCTCACAGCTCACATCTCCGCTACGCTACGCATCTCATTAGTACTGTATCGGAGGATATATTTGGGCAAAACCTGCTGAAATACATTAAAAAGGTACAATTAATCATTGAGAAGGGTCTGATATTATAATAACAGACCTTTTTCAATGATTGATTCAAGCCATGTGGGCGTGGTTGCAACAGCGTTATAACGTTGTTGCAATTTTGCATACATGGCAGGTGATTTTATTTTATTTTATTTTTATAAAGGATATGGTGACTTGTAACATCGCCTTGGATGATTCTGTAAAGATGTTATAATTGTGGTTTCAATAAATAAATAAATAAATCTCCTCTCGGCTATGGTGGAAATAACCTGCCAGCTTCGCAGCACATCTCCTCTACTCTCCGCTTTGGTGGATACCGGGCTTTATTGTTGAAGTTTTTGATAACTCTTATGATATTTTTATTGTATATGCCTATAAGTTTCCCACTGCTGGGACAAAAGCCTCTCTGTAAGAGGGAGCGGGCCGTAATCCACCACGCGGTCCCAGTGCGGGTTGGTAGATGTCATGTCTTCGAATTTTTGGTTCTAGGACATGCCAGTTTTCTCACGATGTTTTCCTTCACCGTTTTGAGAGCAGTGGTGATGAAATAATTTACACAAAGTAAAGCGCCTGTCTGGGTTCGAACCTACAACACGTAACTCTAGCTAGAGCGTTACCACTGAGCCACTGCTGCTATTCCATTGTATGTAGTGATTATTTATTGTTTTTCGTCACTAAATTGCAGAATTTTGAAAATAATCTTTTCCAATGACCAACAATTTGATTTATTTATTTTACCATTTATGTACCACATATATAAACAGACAAGCAAAAAAACAGACCAGAAAAATAGGTACAAAGGTGATGCTTATTTCATAAGAAATCTCTTCCAGCATACCTGCGATAGAACAATAAATAGAGATCTTCTAAAGATTTAAATTATTCGTAAAAAAGTTTCAGTTGAAATTATGGGAAGTACTATTAGGTATTCTGTGATCATGGATCGGTTGTAAGATATTTACTTATACCATGTTAGACGATATGAGTTTCATATGATGAATTCCTCAGGTATTATGCAAACGACTGCCTATCAATCTCCCGGAGTAGGTAGGTAAACCAACAACATTGCTGGGTGACAGAAAAGGCACGTAGGGATAAATATTTTTATGATCTTCAGAAATTCGATCACGTTTTAATTTAATATATTTTGTGTAGATGGGTATTCGAGGGTGTTTGAGAAATTCGTGCGGTAATCTTTGCGATAAGATATAACAAGAATGTGTTCTTGGTTATCCTTGTTCTAGGTACCACTGAGTTTCGCTGAAAACAACTGGAAGTTTCTGGAACGTTCAAGAACAGTAATCGCATGCCATGAAGCACGTTCAATAATTGCCATTCAAAAATTGCATGTAAAATGTTTACACGCGTGTGATTTCCATACAATAATTGAATTCAAGTTCTGCCATTTTATTCGTGCTTTTTACACCTGTACCATTTTTGAACGGCAACTAACTTGCCCATATCGTGTCACAATTGTACGTGTTATTTAGACGGTTCCAGTCAATTGTTGCTTCAATTTTATGGTATGTCACAGGCAATAAATTTGCACCGTGTTAATTGGGGCCTTAGGGATCACCGATCATGTCATTTGAAACAATAGCTTCCTCCTTTTCTGCTCTTAAACTGATAACACCATACTGCTATCACCAATCCGTTGGTGAACCGTATTTATTATGCCAATATCCCTAATTATCACAAGCTTTGAAATCGCCTAACTACTGCACCGTAGTTTAGTAGTAGGTAGTGAACTTTTGAACCGTATTAGACTGAATCACTGGACTAAGATAATTACAAAACATCTGGGTAAATATTGGCTTCTAGACAGCTAATAAGTCTGGATCGTTATGCCATCTGGCTGGAGTGACAAGCATTCCTGCATTTTGTCTCCAAGATCAATGTACTAGAATATATTTGCAAAACATATTCGCGCTCTCAAATATTTTTGCTAAATCGACTGCATGTTTATACCGTAATGTAAACAAGTATAGAATGTTGAAGTTTATAGCGAAACGTTGATGGATATTCGCATTATCGACGCGCGACTGTCTGTCTATTTATTTATCTTTAAATATATGGTGCGATGACGTACTATACGGTTGTGATGGTTTCAAGAATAATACCCAGTTTTACTCCCTCTTCACCAAGAAAAAATGCCATTTTTTTCTTCTTTCTTTCTTGATTTTTTTTTTGTAACGTGCTTTTTGTTTGTGCGGAATAAACTATTTTTCTTTCTTTCTTTTTCTTCTGTAGTTGGGAATTTTGTAATTGGGACTTCAAGTAAGGAGTAATAAGTCGTTGGGAAAACGATTCCAGCAGTAAATTTCGTAACGGCTGGTTGACACTTCCTGTGTCCCAAGGGCTGGCTTTTATCTTGGCTAGAGGCTAAGCACTACCATACAACGTGGTGGCCAGTCTCTTGGGTACATTACCAGTTGACAGCGATGTGGATGAATTTTTCGACGCTATATGTATGTTTATGTATAATTTTAGTTAAGTTAGGATTTAATTTTATTGCTTTATTAATTAACTAGCGACCCGCCCCGGCTTCGCACGGGTGCAATACTGATATTAAGTACAGGTATTTCAAGAATGCCAGCACGCGCCGCCGCGGCCGGTAACGCAGCAACCGCTATGTCCCTGCATTTTAAATCTGTAATATCTTCGAAGATATTCATTTAAATTACATGCTGTAAAGGGCCATATTTATCTATATTAAATGCACAATGTATTTAAGGTACTTAATTGAATAAGGATTAATGCTGTATTGCTTAAAATCGCTTCGTAAATTATAAGCCATTATTTCTCGTAAAAAGTAAAAGATAAAAAATGATTATTGTGGGTTATCCCTAAGAGATAGACATATACCATCGCGGACTTTTTTGTAGACCTTTTTAAGGTGTACAATACTGTAGTACATTATTTTGACCTATCTCGTAGGGTTCGGCCAGCGTTTGAAAAGTAAGCGCAAAAAATGTGTTTATTTACGACATCACATGCATGCATGTATTATATAATATATAAACCTTCCTCTTGAATCACTCTATCTATTAAAAAAAAACGCATCAAAATCCGTTGCGTAGTTTTAAAGATCTAAGCGTTCAAAGGGACAGAGAAAGCGACTTTGTTTTATACTATGTAGTGATTAGGTATTAGTTATTATTTGCTTACTTATTAATAACTAATTAAATATTGTATACGACTAATAAACATACTGGAGATAGCAGCAAAATAGCATAAGCATATTAATTAATCAGCCTATAATGTTCCCACTGCTGGGACAGGCCTCCTCTCTGTGAGAGGGGTGAGCCGTAATCCACCACGCGGGCCCAGTGCGGGTTGGTAGATATTAGACGTCTTCGAATTTTGGCTCTAAGACATGGCCACGCAGCTTAAAATTGGTACCTATCTTACAATTGGATTTATAAAACTTTTTGACGTTCAAAAGTGCCTTTTAAGTGCCTATTTGAAATAAATGATTTGACTTTGACTTTGACTTTGAAAACTCTGACAAATCAATAAACGAGTACCTGTTTTACATGAAAAAACAGCCGTTGTAGTCGTTTGAATAGTATCTAAGTCAGAAATATTTTTACCTATCCAGTTTGCTATAGTCAGTCAATATTCCCTTGACATAATATTAGTATTCTTTCGACGCCAACAAATTTCCCTACCTACATAAGTTACTCTCGCCGTATTTGGTCCCAACTCCCAGTAAATATCAAGTTGTCCTTTACCGCAAGAAAGTTACTTACTTACGTGATTGTGACGGGGATAAGGTAGCACCTAATAAGAAATACTAAAAGGACCATTTGAAGCAAGTGTTATGAAACTGACATTACACTTGTAGTCGGGCGGTAGGTCAGTTAGTTCTAACAACTATTTAGCTTTTCTCAGTATACTTAATTAATACTTAACTAATTATAAAACTGAAGAGTTAGTTTATTTGAACGCGCATATCTCTAAAACTACCAGTCGGATTTGAAAAATTATTTTTGTATATTTTGTTAACCTGCACTGTCAATGATTATTTTTGTAATGTTAAGAACACAACTTAAAAGCTTTCTGGTATCACAGTGACAGCAGAACACTGACTCCTAAGTCACAGGATCACCTAGTTTAGGAGTCAGGGTTTACCTTATCTATATGACCTTTTGCTAACCATTTCATGTATCAGTCATAAGCAATGTCAAAGGTTTTTGTATCAATAAAGATTTTTATTTATTATTTATTTATTTATTTGATAGCCAATTTTAGACTACAATATCAATCTAGAACCCTTTGGAGCCAGGCAAAAACATGCGATGATACGAGCATGTTATACGAGCAGTTGAATAAAGGCCTTTCTAAAAGGAGGTTGGCATGGTAAATTCTGGAATTAGATAAGGGATTACGAGTAGCACCTCTGAAATGGAGATGGACAGGGCAGGTGGAGAACAACCTGAATGGTCGCCGAGAAACGATGGCAGGAGTGTTGGCAGAGCAATAGCCAGATCGGTGGATGAGCAACAAAGGTAAGGTAAGGTGAGAGAGTCTAAAGGTTATATGGCAGAGACTGGCAAAACATTACTTACCACTTATACGTAGATTCTTATGGTTGAAATTGAAAAGAGTGGGTTTTCTGACCAGGTTTCTTGGAGTTTGTAAGTTTATGGGTCAATTTGATAGGCCCAGTAAAGATTACGGTCTGCCTGGTCGGGATGTCGTAAAGACCACATAAATGATTCTTATATCTGCTTCATTTTTGCCGTTAATTGCTTTACATGTCACATCATGTCATTGCTTCACAAAACATGTTACACATGCTGAAAGTTTATTCGGAAAACAAGATAGGAAATCGTAAATCGTAGACTAGATTTGCTATAGACTCCCCACATAAGCGAAATTTGTACTATAGGTACACCTCTCCTAACCATTCAGGGATTACATGCGTGATGTTATGTATAGATTTGATATATCGTACACTCAGCTATTCCTCTTCCCTCGAGATACTCACGCAGCAAGATCGTTATCCAAAAACTTTGAATTTCTGTCAAAGGTTCTGTGATCCATCATTCGGCACTCAAAATAAGAGGCATGATGACTCAGAGAATACTTTGTACCTATGTGCCTTCCTCTTACTCGCAGCATGTTGATTATAGTAGTGCTTTGAGCTTCAAAAATGAAACGACTCCTCTAAAAAACTGTATAAACTAGCCTAGCTAAGTGCCAGTTTCATTGACCATAAATTTTTGTAAAAACCAAACAGATGGCTCTATCTTAATTGATTTCTGATTGTCGGACATTTTACGGCTTGCTAGCGCCAATAAGGCTAAGTGCATCGTCCATGCTGCCGAACATTTTCTATGAAATTGAGCACTTACTGCTTTGGGACGCAAGGAAAAAGCTGTGCCGAAAAGTGTGGCCCGGTTTTTAAATAAATTGTTGCAGCAATTTTACTTGGAACCGGACATTTTGTGTTTTATGAGTTATGACAGATTGTTTGGTAAATTGCGAAATGATTTTAGCGAGCAGCGACCGCGCTTTGATTTGAATTTTACTGTTTTTTATATGGGCAAATTGCATTAACTTATAGCAAATTGACCATGACCATAATGTATGGTATATGTATCTACGCTAGCAGTTTCAAGCATCATTAACCCCACAGATATTTTGATAGCGTTGAAAGTAGGTACTTAGATCGTTAAACAGCTGAAATGCTCTGAAAACTTCTGTAACCTTTAATAAAGTACTAGGTTCTGTTGAAAGGTCTGTCTGACTAGAATGAAAATGAGAGGCTAGGGCGATAAAACTTTTAATTGGTCTTTAAGGTTTCAACTACATTGTGAAATATTAACAATTACGTAACTGGCAACTTTTATTGTCTCCCAATCTTTTTAGGGTCCCACACCAAAATGGTAAAAAGGAACCCTTATGGTGCGACTCAGTCTAACTGTCTGTCTGTCTGTCTGTCTGTCACAGTTGGATATCTCGAGAACTGCTAATGCTATCAACTTGAAATTTGGAATAGTTTTAGATGACGCTTGCTCAACTATTTTGCAAATAAGAAAGATTTTTTTTGCAACAGTGACAGAAAGGTTAGCTTAAAAATTCGAAGTGGGACTACTAACTACTAGCGTTGTTTGCGCATTCTCAAACATTTTTTCTGTTTTTAGGCCGCATAGTTTTCGACTTTTGATGAAAAATGTAAAAAAAAAATACCGTTCTTTCTTTATCTCCGAAGTTTGCTTAAAGAAAATCTAAAATTATTCTATGTGATAGAAGTTTATGCAAAGACTAGCAGCGGCCTGAGGTTTCACCCGCATAAGTGTCGATCCCGTGGAAATATCGGGATAAAAAGTATCCTATGTGTCATTCTGATGTATAAGCTATATTAGTGTAAAGTTTAATCAAAAACCGTTCAGTAGTTTTTGCGTGAAAGAGTAACAAGCATCCATCCATCCTCACAGACTTTTGTATTTATAATATTAGTAGGATTACAGGAAAAATAAAACGATGTCTCTAAATAGCACACTTTTTCAGAAATCATCAACAAAAATGACATTAGTTCCACACCGGTCAAGAGATGGCGCTGACCTAAAACTGCAATATTCTACAACGCAGTGTTCTCTGACGAATATAGGCCTTGCCGATGAAAATTTAAAAACATGATGGTACGGAACCCTCAATATGCGAGTCCGACTCGCTCTCGACTAGTTTTTTTTTATTCTAATAGCACAAAAATAAATAGTAACTTACTACTTAATAGTACTTCGTAGTTACTTACTTTTCAGTAGATGCCAGAGAATTTACTTCATGTGCGTGTGGTGTGAGGGCCACTTTGTTAAAAGTAAAACTTCTGTAGGAATCTACAACGCGGTAACTATGTAACTTCGGACTTCCTAACAATTGTAAACCTGTAGCTAAGTGAGGTAAGTGGGCTGATTAAAATAAACGCTGTGACTTTGAATTGTTTTGTTTACTCTCCACTAGCTGCGCCCCGCGGTTTCACCCGCATAAGTTTCGATCCCGTGAGAATATAGAGATAAAAAGTAGCCTATTTGTTAATCCACGATGTCAGCTACCTCTATACAAAATTTTATCAAAATTGGTCCAGGTGTTTGAGCATGAAGAAGAGACAAACATACACACACACACACACTCACAAACTTTCGCCTTTATAATATTAGTGTGATTAATAAGTTTGGGACATGAAGTTACTACATGACTGCCACGAGGCGAAGCGAGCGCGAGGCGAAGTTTTAGTATTAGTAGTAAGGTCTTGGGTGCGATCCCGAAAAGTATTCAGTTCAGGGGGCCAAGTCTGCTATTTTTATAAATTCTTCTTTCCAACATGATCATATTGTCATTTTGCTAAAAGTTCGTAATCTGCTAAATTCATAACGGTCGATCATTGGTCGGTCAAAGGTCTGAGAAAAACTACTACTAAATTTCATGCTAGATTTCATTTAATATATATTTTTACATATTACGTATTAGTGTTTGCAATCTGAAGTAGTAAGATGTTCGTAAATAGCAATAAACATTACTTACTTACATTTATTCATTTGTCATTATGAAAGAAATTACCGTTTTATGCCATTTCTTTCAATGGAGTGTCAGTGGCTGACCACTCGAAAGTCATAATGACGCCATTAGGTATATTAATAGATTACCAAACTTGTCAAAATCAACAATTATGAAATCAATGATAGACCATTCTGACACTATTGTAATAGAAGACTTGAGGCCCAGGAGTAGTCCAGAGTCTGCATTTGTGTCCGGTTAAACGGTATAGGCCCTTAATCGGTATATCGGTCCTTTCAAAGTTATTTTACCTCTGATTTCGCATCTCTGTCAAAATCACAGTGATCTTTATGGTCATGGCAATAAGGTTGATATTGGGATGCTGCGGTCAGAGGTAAATGACTGTGAACGGAATGTAGACATAGGTAACTGGAGAAGGGCAGCGGGATTGTCCGAAAGGGACATAAAGGGACTAAGGAAGGAACTCGGGTGGGTTTTAGTCAGTAAGAGTTTGACACTCCCCTCTGCTCCACCCTGGGCGGGAGGGGTCATTTGATGATTACCAATCCACAAAAAAAAAAATGTAAGTAACTGGAGTTCGAAATGAAGTTGCAATATACTTCTATCCAACCCCTTAAAGAGACAGGCATGATGATGTTACGTATGTACCTACTACTCCAGTGGCTACTTTACTCCACTATTTTACCAAATATAAAACTTTTTTTTTACAAAAAAAACAACCGACTTCGAAAAAAAAACTACAAAGTGAAAAATAACTTTAATTTCGGAAGTCGGTGTCGTTTGTTCCGCATTTTCGTTTTTTAACACCGACTTCTGAAATTAAAGTAATTTTTCACTTTGTAGTTGTATCTACCTCACACAAATTCAATTAACACTAGTGCATTGAAGAATTGAAGACACCGACTATAAGAATCATCAAAATTCGCATCGTAATGCCGCAGTAGGTACACTTAATTATGCATATAGCTTCGTATATAAGAATAATTACCTATCATATTAAAAAACCTTCCTGAAAGTGTGTAGATCACATTAATGAAAGAATTATCAAAATTGGTTCATTAGTTTTTGAGAAAATCGCGGACATACATACAGGTCTAATACAGAACCTCCTTTTTGAAGTCGGTTAAAAATAGTGCGTACCTTATCTTGTAAAGACGTGATACGAGTTCTTATATAGAGCAAGTCCCATAAACCAGAAGAAGTAACGAGTAACGGCCGGCGGAACCACTCGTAGCTTGTAAGACCAGCCTGCAGCCATAAACACTAAATTGATCGCAGTACATAAACGTTGGGATGTTTTATCACGAGAGTTGGTAGCGCATGGGGGAATGTATCGGTACTAACCATTGATTTGTTGGCTTTAGAGTAATTGCTAGTAGATTTGCTCCTTACAAGTGGTTTCGATTAGCTGTTTGTTGTGAAACTTGCAATGGATTAAGTGCTTTTTCTGACGTTCGTCTTCTCTTTTATTATTCCGATGCGTTTATATTACCCGACGCTTTTTTCGGTTTAAAAGCATATGCATCCATGTTAAGCAGTCTTTGTAATAGATAATTTAAAAAAAAATGCTAGTTACCAAGTGTCACGTTCCAAGTGTCATGTTCCAAGTTTGTTTCTTAGGAAACGTAATTTGCAGTTTTATTTATTAAATGAGACCGTAAAATTGTGAACACCGTTAGTTTATAGCCATCTATAATATCAGCGTTAGATTATAAACTGTTGAAAAATTTTGAACTTTTACAATATAGCGCATTCATTTTTGGTAGTTTATAATTTCTATCAATGTCAGATCGTCAAATTGTGAATGAATCTGCACTTATCGACAGGGTTCATAATCTGTTCGATTGTATCACCTATAAAATTGTGAGCCGTCCCTGATTTGTCGGTCTTCGCGGTAGCTGATTTGGTAGCAATAAATAATCCAGGACAGCCTGACCAATTGGGTTAGGTTTGTGTTCCCGCCACAAGCGGCGGAGGAGGACACCGTGGAGTTTTAGTGGATTAGAGTCCCACATAACTACACTATCTCCCCGTGTTAGTGCAGTATGCATGAGCATTTCTCCACGATAAAAAAAAAGGACTGTTACCAACCGCGAGTGAGCCGAGCGAGCGAAGCAAGCAGCAACCAGCGAGTGCTACTTCTAAGTTGGTCGCGGTTACCTGCACCCTAATTGCGTAACACACTATTAGTTGGAATCTGAATCATTTTGAAGCAAATTGCTAATCCATTGCTTCATAAGTTGGAAAAATTTGTCTGCTCAACACGTAAATGATGCAATGAATGTTGTTGAACCGTCAAAATGAAACCGATTCCGATTGATAATGTGTTACGCAATTGCCTCGCTGGTTGTTTATTATTAGCACAAGGTGCGTTCCGTCACATGAGAGTTTGATACTAGTTTACAATTTGTCGGTTTGCCATGGCTAGATTATCGAAAAATAATGCGAAAATTGTAAATGGTTTGTAGCAGTTCACAATTTTTCGATAATTTATAATCTCGCGAGATAGATTATAAACTAACGATGTTCATATTTATACTGTAACATATACACTGCCTGGAGTTACAATTTCCACCAGTTAAATGCCAATAAGAACACACCTTATTACGTGTAATATATTACATACCTCAGCTGATTTATTAGTGTTTTATCGGTTCTCAACACACCACCATTGCCAACACTTTCCACGATTAAAAAAATACGCGACAAATTAACGACTTGATTAAAGCGATTTGTAAAGTAGTTAACCCAGTTTGTAAATGATTTAATCTAAATCAGAAAGCTTGTTATAAGCGATCGTACTTAGGTAGGTACAAAAGATAGACATCAAAACTGATTACTCAATCCATGTTAATATATTCATGCATGTATTTTATGGCGCTTGAATGGCATGGACTGAAAAGCGCAGATGGTAAATATAAAAAACAGAAAGAAAAAGTAGAGAGAGAGTAGATATGGAGAGAGAATAGAGAGAGAGAGTGAGTAGCGAGAGTTTTCTTTTGTGAAAATTGTATTGAAAAAACAAGATGGCGACTTAAGTTCCGATTTTGGCCACACCACGCGCCAAACCACGCACTACTCAATCAGAAAAAGTATGCATGGTTATTAATATGGATTACTGTTGTCTGAAATAAATGTATTTTATTTATTTATTAGTACTTTACGATATATCAATACACAATATAGGTAGATTTTAGCCTAGGTACTAATCTCTAAATTGCTCCAAGCATATTACTTAGTAACTAAGGTACTCAAACGGGCATCAATAAACATATATTCCTCATTACAGTTTGCGGTCGCGTGCACTTACCAGATAACAATGTACCTAAACTAACTACCTACGTTTTATAGTTATGTTATTACCCTTTGATTAGTTTAAGGCCCTTTATACACGACATGGTTTTTTTACGGTACGTCGCAAAAATCTCGCCGTAGAAAAAAGAAGCCTTTCAACAAGCTGCCCGTAGTGACACGGCGAATAAACCGTAGTTTTTCTTGCCGTGTCTGCTTGACTAGAAATGAGACCTACAGTTATAATTATAATATACTTATTTGAGCAAACGGGGAAATAAATACGTACGTAGGTAGGTATACAACGTGTGACGTTAAATGCACAAAACCTCATACACCCCAATTAGAGCATTGAGTTAAAAGCATAATACAATGAAGAAAACTATTTTTTTCGAAAGCTAACTATTTTTATTAAGAAAATCATGTTGATCCTAGCATTGCTTTATGCATTCGAAATTGAGTCTTATTGCCTCAAAATAAGACTTAATTTTCTTTGACTCAGTCGGCGGATAGTATGGCAAAATACATCATTTTTGAAAAAAAAAACTATATTAAAAGTTACTGAAATTTATTCATTAGTCAATTATGAACACACTATTTTCAGGTTTTGCGCATTTAACGCTACACGTTGTATAAGATTTTTGCTACAAAGTAAATTAATGTTAACTCTAATTAGGTAGGTTCTCTACGTAAATTGAAAATTAACAAAAACTAAGTAATTGGGTGAACTTCAAAGGGTAAGAACATAAAAGTTTAAGAAAGTAAGTGTTAAGTTTATTTAAAGAACTTTTAAAGCTTCAAAAAGTTCTTCAATGATCCGATTATAAGTTAAAATCAAACCATTTAGATGAAAAATATTTTTCACACCACCTAGGCTGCTTACTAACGTCAAATTATATGTCATTCAAACCTAACCTAAAACAACTCATCTAAGTCCTAGGCTCTAGCCGGACATTAATATTGTAGGTACCTACTGAATTTTATTATGACCCGCTGGTCATTAATGTGATTTGAATTTGGAACGTCACCTAAGAAAAACATTAACCAAAAAAAACTTTTCATCTATTAATGTCAGTGTAGTGTGAGGGTGTGTGTGTGTAGTTTATACATACAGGTCGAGCAAAGAGTTCTTACTTCTGTTTTAGTCGTCATCACCGAACAAAATGATCGGTTGCTGTGGAGCGTATCCGCGTTCGAATGCACATGATTTTATTGGGTTTTTTCAGCGTGATCAACATTTTGTTACAAGTACTAATTCATTAAACTTTAAAAAAAAAATTGTAGACTTACTAATATACTATATGCCCAGTAGGTATTTAGATTTTTTTTTCAGATTGTTACTTGTTACCAGTAAGCTAAGAAAGCAATTGAAAAACATGGTGTTTCGTGCTTAAATAAAAACGTGTGTTATATTTTTATTTTTTGTAATTTATATTAAGTAGTTATCAAAATTAAAATTTGTAGACTTACTAGATAAATAGTTGATAAATAACTGAATATTTAAAAAAAAAAACTTGTTAAAGATATTGAGAAATTTGCGCTGAAAAACATTGAATTTTCTGTTTTTAGACGGCGAAATTTATAGGGACCTTAACGAATGAAACAAAAGAAGGAATAAAACTATGTATTTTTAGTAGGTAGGTACTGAAAGCTTACTTTTGGATATACTTCCTCACAATTTAAGTAAATACATTCAAATTACTTATGTAAAACCTCTCGTTATTTAAATTTTGTCCTGATTTCATATCTGTCCCCGTTTCTCGCACAATTGACCTATATTTTTGAATCTGACTTAATAAAACAACTTTTGTAAGAACACATAGATTTTAGAACGACTAAGTATCTATCAAACAAACTACTAAACACATTATGTAAATTGTAGTCTGTACAAATACAAGGATAATGTAAAAGTTTTTTGTATATAAGTGTTGGGACCAAGTGTTATTCGTTGATGTTGGGCTAAGCACCATATGTTGGTACGAATAATATTAAAGCTTTTCATATACGAGTATTTCTAGGGACGCACTGATGTTAGAAAGGATTAAATTGAGATTGTTCAAAAGCTTCGGTACTCATTTGTTTATACTGTTTTAGTTACGATATTTCGTTTGTCTAGTTCTGCCTCGTTGGTCTACTGCTGAGCATAAAGTCCTGGGTTCGATTTTTTCAGTAGCTGCCCGGAATCTGAATTTGTGCCATAGCAATAGACTCGCCCCCTGTTTTAAAGGGCTTAAGTATAACTGTCGATATTGGGTGTGCTTATCTACTGCGGGTGTACCTCTGACGACCCGTACGGGGAATGCGTGAAGGCGTGATGTTATGCTATTTTGTACTATTTTAGAGCCATTCAAAAGCGTTATTTGGTGTGTGATTCAATTGGTGGCTAACTTTCTCTCACATCACTCGTCACAAAACACGTTAATAAAAGATTGGGATGTTAAATTAAATAAATAAAGTACAGAGGCCAGCAGATCCAGCTACCCCAATCTGTCAAACTTCTTTGATAGATTTTCAACTTAATAGTAAAGGAATAAGGTTCATATTCAATTGGGAAATTTTGACAGATTGGGGTAGCTTGCCTCTGTACCTACATATGAATTGAAAAAATCACATTGGTAGTTCTCCGTGTTTTCTTTCATCGAATGCTGCCTTATGTATATTAGTGAAGTACACATTGCCCACCCATTTAAAGTAGAACTTTGCATCAAAAAGCGCAAACTTTGCAGCAATTCGTCGCGTCGTTCTGCATAAATTAGACGACCTCATTTAGCGCCACACCTATTTCAAGATTGATATTAATGAGGTAAAACTTTGCTTGCAATTCATAATACAACTTCTAAAGAGGTAATGACGTCGGTTTTAATACGTTTTAAATAATTTAATACTTACACTTTATAATGTCATCTCAACTTTGGTGCAATTAAATCGTAATTAATGGCTTTACTCTTCGGAATTGAATGAGTCTTACGTTAAAATAATATTGAATAATTGAGTAATATGAAAAATACGCATTATGGATGTGGCGTTGCGAAAACCAATACAATACCTACGTCTTGTAAAATTTCTGCATTTAAGTATATCTCTAAATAATATACACTATTTTATCAATGTCTCTTTTCACTAGCAAGATATCTAAACAATTAAGCCCTCCAGACCGTATTTCGACCACGGCGGCCAATCTCGACTAGCTTTCGGCGCGGGAGATACATATATTATAGTGTACTACAAGTGTGCGCGCAGACACAGGTGCACTCCTTCTTCCCTCACTCTCATATTCCGATGGAACGGCAATCCGACACGACCGGAGAGGGATCAGGCGCAGAACCAACGGCTTAACGTGCTTTTCGAGGCACGGGGGTATCGTACTGCTAAATTCCAAACTCCGGGCTGTTACTAAGAAATTCCTAATGGAAAAACTCAATAACACTTTGCCCGACCCGGGAATCGAACCCAGGACCTCACGTCCAGCAGTCGCGCTTGCGACCACGAGACCAACGTATCTACCTACTTTATATGTATTCTCTAAGCAATATAAAGTAGGTAGATAAAGCGGTAAAACTAACAACAAGATGTAAAATAAATATTGCTGCTAAACAATCATCCAGTTTCCAAACCACAAGCCGTGTGTCCATTTGCCACAACAACAATGAACCACAAAAGTTGACTTTACAGAATGTCATCAAACTTTACAGACAACTGATGTGACACAGTTACTTGTGTTGTAGTAATAGTTAACGTTACACCGGAACGCATATCATTGTCGACAAGAGCTGGCTCTATGCCAATCTGGTGACCCTAGCGGATAACGTCTCGAATTTATGATTGAGGAGATCAGGGTTTGAATTCTAGTGAAATAAACATTGAGTAGATAATTAAAATTGTGAATAATTGATTAAAAAGTCACTTGTTTGCTTTTACACATATATTTTAATCTTTTCGGAAACACGAAATCTAATTTTAATGTTTTTGAAAACACATAAACACATCTAATTTCAAAAATTTAACACATGAATAATTGAATATACAATTTTTAATGTGTTTTCAGAAAGATACCCAGAAACTTCTGGGTAACGTATTCTCTTCATAATAAAACAACAAGTAAAACTTATAGACGCACATATTTTCTCTAATAGACGTAGTTATGCTAAGTATAGCAATTCACTCTAAAACAAGAATAACGGATACACAGTAAAAACTTTGGATCGTTTATGTTTCTATTGTAACTAGCACGTGTCCCACATTTTGTATTTATATAAGTAATTACATACACAGCACGCACACAAACTCACGCCTTTGTGCTATGATTATGAAGCTGTAACATGCGGGAGAAATTCCATTTAGTTTTAGTTAACGATAAAACTTGTAAAATAAAGTTTTGATGTAAACTTAGTGTTCCGGGCGTCGTATGTGCTTTCCCATATCTTCCAGGGCCTTTTCCGAACATGAAAAATAAAAGCTTAGTTATGTAATACATATACAGACGTTGTGCTCTTAAACACATCCATTCAGTCAGCTCCAAAAAGATGTATCTTCATCGAATGGATATAACGCATTTTTACATTGATACGACATCATCATCTGCCTAGCCCTTTTCCAACTATGTTGGGGTCGGCTTCCAGTCTAACCGGATGTAGTTGAATACCAGTATTTTACAAGGAACGACTGCCTATCTGACCTCCACAGCCCAGTTACTGGGTACGATACCCCCTTGTAAACTGGTTGTCAGACTTTCGGGCTTCTGACGACCCGTGACGACGGCTGACAATATTACGGATATTGACAAGAATTAATTTGATTTTCTACACAGTTTGTAGAACATCTATTTAATTATTAGCTTCTGCCGACTTTGCGTGAAATTCGTTGTCATTGATTACATCTTTTGCGGTTACACACTGGTAGGCACTTAAGTTTTTGAGAGTCATCAACCGTTACTGGCGAAATGACGATGAACAATACATCTGCTTATCCCTTTTTTGGAATAGAGCCATGTGTACTATGTGTCTCCCAAGACCCAGTTCATCATCGCCAGTTTCCTCATCAAACTATGGTCCTCAGTAGTTTAGTTACACGTCCTCACAAACTGTATAGTTACAGTGCGGCTGGCGCGTCGCCAAACACGCATGCGGCTAATTTACGCGACGTGACAAACATTCCGCTGTATCGTAAGTATTTGTACTAGTTGTGCCTGTTAGTAATTCTTAAACTAGCTGACGAAAGATGCTAGAATACACATAAACTCACGCTTTTTTCGCATGGCGGCAGGCAGAAAGTACAGAACGTCACCTGATCCGATCCTGACGTACAGCTTTTCATCGATTACGTTCATACATCACGTCCGCCGGTCGCGAGTACCTAATCATCTTCACTTAAAATGTATGTATAAAGCAACATCAGCAATATTTAAAATATTGCTGTTTCAGCAAATGAAACATTGGTGTTTAATTTACATTGAATTGGGTATATACGTAATTCAAGGTCTACGCCTACCTTCATAAATTACTAAAAAAACATGAGCTTTCTAAAAATATAATTATTACAATTGAAAATTCTGCGGTATTCGGGTGTGGTCACACTTGTGCTCCGTGATATGTTAATATTCAAGTCGCATGTGTAACCACCATTAATACAATGTTTAGTTGTAAAAGTATGAATACGTACTGTAGTTAGCTCATTTTTATGGGACTGTATTTAGGGTAGTTAAAAATTATGACAGTTAAATGGTGGACTGGTACTGTGAAATTTTAGTAAAGGTATTAACCGCTTTGTAGCTGTGCTACGAGTTTCGCTACGTCACGCGTCGTAGATACGTAGCTGTACGTAGAGCCTTCTACGGATCGTAGCATTGCTACGGATTTTTCGTAGTGTACTTCGGCTACATTGCTTTGTAAACCAGGGTCCTGTGATATTTTTTTCTTTTGTGTAATAGGCAATATTGCCTAAAATACTCCATTAAATAACATCATTATCATCATCTGCCTAGCCTTTTCCCAACTATATGGGGGTTGGCTTCCAGTCTAACCGAATGCAGCTGAATACTAGTATTTTACATGGTGCGACTGCCTATCTGACCTCCACAGCCCAGTTACTGGGTAATACTGGTTTTCAGACTTTCGTGCTCCTGATGAGCCGTAACGACTGTCAAAGATGCACGAATGACAGCCGGGACCAACGGCTTAACGTGCTTTCCGAGGCACGGAGACAAAGACCACCCGCGGCAAGCGTAGCTTAACCTGATCGATCGACCTGTGTGGCTGTTATTATTTACCCACGGGCCCCTCCCTCCATTAAATAACAGTGGGTAGGTACAACTTGTTAATTTTCCTCTCCATTAAATAACAATGGATACAATTATTGCTAATTGTTTTTCATCTATGTAACGTTTTGAAATGTCATTTACTTGACTCAAATAGCAAAATAAATACCGTCACCTGTAAACAAAACACGATAAGAAACATCAACACACTTTATTGTTACATCATCTTTTTGATTGATAGTAACCAACCTCAATGTTTAGCACTCGAAATTGAACCTTAATCCTTTTGCTGCAAAGCTCAAATTTCATCACCCAGATGTCTTCAAAAAGTAGTTCACTCCGCCAGATTTTTGGGATTGAAATTTGAACTTTGGCCGTTATAGCGATAAGGTTGGAATTTCAGTGAGAGGTGGATATGCCAAGTAGTCTAAAGTGTTTAATCTTGGGGTAGCCCTAAAGGGAGGGGTCGACCTTGGTACGAGTCCTACTAACCGTAACATTGTGAGTGCTACAACCTTGCGAAGCTGACCATATGTTTCTAAAAATAGTAGACGGGTTTTGGGAAACCTTATTTCTATGAGGACTTGGTGTCTTTCTCACATAAGTAATAAAGTATGGCAGTACTGGTGGTAGGATGTCGTTATTGTGTGTGTTTAGGATTCGATATTCTTTTGATCAAACAGTTTTCTGAAGACAGAACGTAAACACGAAGTAAATATACATACTTAACTGAAATTGAGAGGTTTTTCTGACAGATTGAGATCACGAAGTAAAATTAAGTCTGATTAGAATACGAACGTTCTTAAAAATACGGGAATTGCCCGTGTTTTTGCAACTCAACGTTATTATTTTTGAAAAGATTTTTATTTCGTTTTCCAATCTTAGGAATGGAACGCAAATAATTCGTCTTTGAACCTCCTTAAATCAACTAAAGTAAACAGTTTACATTTACAATGTAAATAAGTAGAATCTAAACGAATTATTTTTGACATAAAAGCAAAGTAATTTCACGCAAGAATATTTTAAAAATGACTAGCTGCGCTCCGCGGTATCACCCGCATATGTCTCAATCCCGTGGAATTATCTGGATAAAAAGTATTCTATGCCCTAATCCAGATCATGGTCTACCCATGCGCCTAATTTCATTGAAATCCGTTCAGCCGTTTTAGTGAGAAAGCGTAACAAACAAACATGCAAAAAATATAATGTGTTCTCTTTAATCTATACCTACTAATATTATAAAGAGGAAAGATTTATGTGTGTAACGAATTGGCTCAAAAAGTACTGGACCGATTTTAAAAATTCTTTCACCATTTGATTGCTACATTATCACTAATTAATATAGGCTTTTTTCATTGTAAAAAAAAGTAAAATGTTTAAAAAATAAATGTCCACCCGTGCGAAGCCGAGACAGGCCGCTAGTTAGGTTAGATTTTGTAAATAGTGGAAAATTACCACATCAAACTAAAATGTCAATGGCCCCGATTCTGTTGTTCGCGAACTAAACTAAATTTAAGTTCAGTGCATCTTTTTCTTTCTATTTCATTATGAAAAGGACAGAAGATAAACATTAGTTTAGTCCTGTCAAATTAGTCAGCGCCTGACGTAAACTGACATTTTTAGTAGCCAATTTTTTAATCACGTCTAAACTTGTCTATGGAATATCTAATTTGACAGGACTAAACTAATAATTATCTTGTCCTTTTTATAATGAAATAGAAAGAAAAAGATGCACTGAACTTAAATTAAATTTAGTTTGTGAACAACAGAATCGGGGCCAATACTCGTTTTGCAAAGAATATCTACTTAGTTAATTTGTTTTATTCATAACCATGAAAATCGTTCGAATTTACGTTACATTTACGTCACACGTTCGTGCCTCAGTATACAGTAACAAATAAAACGTAAAAGTTGGAATGTCAATGGTTGGTTGGAATAGGAAAACACATAAATAAGTCCCATAAAATAGATGGTGGGCTGTGCTTAGGCTACGTCCAGTGATTGTGTGGTAACGGCGGCACAAACGTCTGTTCCAAAAGTTTCTGACGAAAGTGTAAACGAACCTTGTTCAGGTTAATTTATTATCCAAGCACTTACTAAAGTAACACGTTCATCTGTATGTAGAAGGTTTCAACTTTATATCTCACCAACTTACTTACTATCCAACAATTATTGTTGTAATTGAAAAATCCTCGACGAAAATTGTGGTTAAAAAATTTACCTTAACTGTCAAACGAAGAAGAGCCTACACTACCTCAGCTAAAATTCACTCTATAACTCGCTCGCACGATACTGCTCGCGGACTGAGTGAGAGCGAGACAGAGTGCGGTGCTAGGCGGCAGGCAGCGCCAATAGTTTAGGTATTTGCTTTTTATGGTGAAAATAATGGTAATTAAAAAAAAGTAAATAACATAAGACCTGCTTTATAGTTAGTTCGGTTAGTATACAAAGTTTCATGATCCAATTTGAAGTATTTTTTTGTATAATACCAGCGGTTTATTGTTCGGTTTGGAGGCAACTTTGGTTTTTTTTTCTATCGAGAAAATTTTATGGAATCGTGTTGTCGTCTAACATAAAACCTAGCATTAATCCTCAACTTTACCATATATTTATTTCAAAATTAATGCTGCAGTATTTTCGACATAACAGAGGATCATGCTAAGCCATTTGAGGTAGTATAGGCCCTTTTAAAAATTGAGTATTTTTTGTAGTAGTTTAGGGCTTAAGAGGAAATGCAGGTCTTTTCTACATAGAAACGCTCTCGCCTGTTTTCTTTCTAATTAATGACCATAAAGCAATGATTTTTTACAGAATAATAAATATTTACTACTTTTATGTCCCAGTGTTTTCCATTTTAATGATACAAATTATTTATAAGCACTAGAACCCTCAAAACATTTCAAATTGCCGATTTAAACCGCTGTAAACAGAGGCCTAGTGTACTATTATTGAAAAAATGTGAATATTCCACACGTTAGGCGCTAGATGGCGCAACACACAGCGTAGCAACACGTAGAAACGAAGCTGTCGTCGTCAACGTCAGTGCTGCCATCTGGGGATGTTTGCGGCACTAACGTCGGGTGTCGACCAATAGGAAGACGACATCATCGCGCCACCACCACGAACCAATCAGGCTGAAGATTTGATTGTGAAGAAAGAATAACGAGGTTTAGAGTTTTTGCCGGGAAAAGTTTGAGGGAGTTCATTTTTGTAATCTCAGGGGATCAGGTACTTAAGTAAATACAAGAGTGTAAGATATCTCCGATTTTGAATAAGAAGCTAAGTATTTCCCTTACCTTATTGATGTGTGCTCTCATTTAAATGTAATTACCGCTGTTATGGGCAATTTGTGTTTTATTTCTTGGGGATAGCTTTGCTGTAGCTTACAGGGATTTGATTTGAATTATCGGTGATTAACTGGCTAAAATTCTATTGTTTTATAATGTTCCAATAATTTCAACTTAATTATACCTATGTACACGCTAATTAGACTTAATTGAATACACATTTTACACTGTTATCGTTGTTTATTTGATACAATTGTTTTAATAGGTTTAACATTTTCAGAAGTGGGATCGTGATCTGGAGCAGTCCTCAGGCAAGACATGAGTTCCGATGGTCACAGCCGGTCTCACAGCCGGTCTCGCAGCCAGTCTCGCAGCCGGTCCCGCAGCCCTGTCAGATGAAGCCGCCGGCGGTCGGAACGACCGCAGCAGGAGCGACGCAGCTGCTCCCGTGATACCTGGCGACCGAGGCGTTCGCCAGACCGGGGCTGTCGAGGCCGTTCTCCGCCTGGCTTTTCAAATGAACCCGGTAGGTCATTTCCATATTATTCGGGTGTGATGGTGAAGTCGGATATAATACCGGAATTTGATCCTGAAAAACCGGAGCTACCTGCATCTCAGTGGCTTAACAAAGTAGAGCAATTAGGTGCCATACATGGATGGAACGACAACGTTAAAAGTTATTATATGCAGGCGCGTCTTGTTGGATTAGCTAAATTGTGGCATGGTGCATTACGAAGTTATGAATTTACGTGGCCGGAATGGAAACAAAAAATTCTGGAAGCGTTCCCTCAAAGCGTAGATTATGCAGACGCATTGAGGGAAATGTTAAATAGGAAAAAGTCATATAATGAAACGATGACTCATTATTTTTATTCGAAATGTACCATGCTAACTAAGTGTGACATCATTGGAGAGAAAGCGGTGTCGTGTATCATTGAAGGGTTGCCGTTCCACATGAGGAATTCTGCAAGAGCTGGTAACTATAAAACTCCAGGCGAGCTTTATTCTCACTTTCTGTGCATGAATGACGACAAAAGAATGAACCAAAGTCAGAGAAACGTCCCCCGAGGTCGAGACACCACATCAGGGTCTTCAAAAGAAGCAATCAGAGATCCAAAAGAACGAAGGCCGGGTGTAACTTGTTTTCTTTGTAACGAGTCGGGGCATGTTGTCCGATCATGCCCTAACAATCCTAATGCTACAAAATGCGAAATCTGTGGGAAAACCAACCACAAAAAGGAGCAGTGCTATCAAAAAGCTGTCAGCATTGTACAAATACAGGTAAATGAATGTTATTTTAAACACATTTTGATTAATGGTATAAAAGGTACCGCCTATTTAGATACGGGGGCTCAAGTCAACCTTATCACACATGATTGTGTTCTAAAGCTTGGCGTTGCAGTGCAACCATGTGTTTTTTTTGTCAACGGGTTTGGTGGACCACCGATTAAAGCTCAAGGACAGGTATCATTAGAGTTCGTTATAGATGAGGTTAAGGTTTCTTCAGACGCAGTTGTTGTCGATGCTGCCGTAAACCGCGCCGACGTTTTTATTGGACAGCCTATTTTGAACAATGAAAAATTCAAGCTTACAATTAGTGGGACTACCGTCTTTTTAGGATATGCAAATAAAGATGAAAAAGAAATTGAATCAGTTGAAATAAATTATTTGCAAGTGGGTACATGTGTTGATAAGGTTAACATTTTATGCTCTGCAGACACGGTCGTTCCAGCTCATTCATCCTTGTTTGTTGACACCTGCAGTGATGTTGAAATTGACAAGTCAACGCTACTGTTTGTAGATACTCGTACAATTGTTTATAACGGTTATAACTATAGCATTCCTGCTTCTATGCATTGTTTTCCAGTACAAGCCATGTTTATAGTTAATCACGGGAAAAAACCGGTTTGTTTCCAGAAAAACCAGATTATTGCTCGTGGATTGGTTACTCGGGAAATCGTTTATTCTCCTGGTAATTTTGCAGATAATGTTGTTTCGATAATGAGCATTGATATAACAAAAATCAAATGTGGATCCGGAGATCCACAGGTAGTTAAAGAATTGGTAGAGATTTTAAAGGAATATTCAGATTGTTTTTCGATAGACACAGGAGAATTAGGCAGGACTGACAAAATAGAATTGAATATTGAACTTAACTCAGATAAGCCTATTTGCTATCGTCCTTACAGGCTTTCTTTTTCAGAAAAGGCAATAGTACGAGAAAAGATTGAAGATATGATATCCAACGGTATTATTAGGGAATCGTCGTCTAATTATGCCAGTCCGATTGTATTAGTTAAAAAAAAAACGGAGATTATCGGTTTTGTGTGGATTTTAGAAAATTAAATAGCATAACAGTAAAAGATAAATATCCTCTGCCCATCATAGAAGAACAAATCGAGAAACTAGGTGGGAAGAAACTTTTCACGAGTCTTGATTTGTCGCAAAGTTTCTTTCAGATTCCTGTAGCGGAGACTTCAATCCACCGAACTGGTTTTGTCACGCCTGAGGGCCATTATGAATTTTTACGCATGCCCTTCGGTTTGGCAAACTCCCCTGCTATTTTCCAGCGACTTATGGACAAGATATTTTCTTCGTTACGTCATGATAAGGTGCTTCCTTTTATAGATGATCTGTTGCTACCCACCAAAACTGAGCGGGAAGGCCTCGATCTACTTCGTATAGTTTTGGAAATAATACGGGGCGCAAAATTGACGTTAAATCTTGATAAGTGTTTTTTCTTGCAAGATAAAATAGATTACCTCGGTTACGAGATCAGCGAAAAAGGTATAAGGCCTGGTAGTACGAAAATTGATGCTGTAGCCAACTATAAAGAACCTAAGAATGTACACGAGCTTAGGATGTTTCTAGGTCTGACTAGTTATTTCAGGAAATTTGTTAAAGACTATGCATCTGTCACGTATGATCTGTACGGGTTGCTTAAAAAGAATGCACCGTGGATTTGGGATCCAGCATAGCAAAGGGCTTTCGATCAGCTGAAGAAGATTTTGACGACTCGACCAATACTCTCATTATTTTCTAGGGAAGGTAACATAGAAGTTCACACTGACGCAAGCAGTAAAGGTGTAGCTGGAATTCTCTTTCAGGATCAGGATGAGGGCATGAAACCCGTCGCATATTTCAGCCGAAAAACGAGCAAAGAAGAAGCTATGTATCATTCCTACGAATTGGAAACATTGGCTGTAGTGGAATCGTTGAGGAGATTCAGAATTTATTTAGCAGGTAATCATTTTAAGGTGGTAACAGACTGTGCAGCCGTTCGAGACACTTTCCTGAAAAAGGATCTACTACCTCGAATAGCAAGATGGTGGTTGTCTATTCAGGAGTACGACATGGAAGTCGTTCATAGGCCAGGTAAGTCTCATGGACACGTTGATGCGCTGAGCCGATTTCCAGTAGACCCTCCCTTAGAAGCAGATATCAACGTGATTGACGTATTTGATTGGTTAGTATGTCTTCAAAATCAAGATGAGAAGATCCGCATAATTCGAACTAAATTAGAATCTGGGGATAGCGATCCAGATATACGGAATAATTACAAGCTTAAAGATGGTCGAGTATACAAGGTCGTTAAGGATGGAGAACAGAGGTTAGTAATCCCTAAATATGGAAGGTGGAATGTCATGAGGAAGTATCATGACTGCATCGGGCATCCAGGCCTGAAGCGTTGTGAGGAAATCATTAAAGGTAACTTCTGGTTTTCAGGAATGACATTTCATACGAAAATATGTCGCCTCATGTTTAGACTGTCTTTACAAAAAGGGGCAGTACGGAAGACCTGAAGGTGAGTTACACCCCATTGAAAAAGTTCCGGAGCCAATGCACACTCTGCACATTGACCATCTCGGTCCTTTCTGCAAAAGTCGAGCAGGTAATAGTTTTGTGCTGATGGTGGTCGATTCCTTCACGAAGTTCACATGGGCGGTACCAGTCAAAACTACAAAGACTCAAGAGGTAATAAAATCCTTAAATGACATTTTTTGTTTATTTGGTTATCCAAAGAGAATGATATCCGACAGCGATACGAGTTTCAAAAGTAAACATTTCAAACAGTTTTGTTTGGATAATCAAATAAAACACATAATAAATGCTATTGCATGTCCACGCGCAAATGGCCAAGTGGAGAGGTATAATCGTACCTTACTAGATTCACTCAACACGAGCGTGGAAGATGAAAAGGATTGGGATACTCGGATCTCAAACATCACCTGGGGAATGAATAATTTACAAAACGCTTCGACTGGATTTACACCATACAGGCTCATGTTTTCCGCGATTCGAAGCAGGTATCAAGGTATGGGAGATAACGTCGTGGATAGTGAGGAGACAGCTGCACGAACTAGGACCGAAGCTACAGCGAACCTAAACCGGACGGCAGAGAAAATGCGCAAATATTTTAATACAAAGCGTAAATCTCCAACAAAATACAAGGTAAATGATTTAGTATTATGGAAAGGAGCTGCTGACCGAAATGTGAACGTTCGACGAAAACTGAAGGAAAAGTACAGCGGACCTTATAAGGTAACGAAGGTAGTAGGAAATGATAGGTATATGATAACTTCGCTGAAAGGTGTGAAAGGATATAAGCGATTCAGAGCTCTTGTGTCGTCAGACTCGTTAAAACCTTTTCAGGGGGAGGAGGACTCGGGCGCTAGCTCAAATGATACAGAAGTGGACAGCACGGAGGAGTTGATCGACTTGCTTGAAGGTTGAACTATAATAAATTCCAGGAATAATAAGGTTATAATACTAATTTTGATGAGTGAAATAATGTGATGTTCTTGGGAGCTCACAATTTTGTCTGATATAATTTGGGTTATGATTGGAATTATACTCGAGTGGTATAAGATTGGAATTAGTGATTGAAATATTTTGATAATGATGGTTAAAATGTTACGGGTTGCAAAATTATGGTATTTTTGGTAACTTGTTTTGGTAAACAAGTATTTACTTTTGGAATGACTTTACTTGATGATTGATAATGATTTATATAAAGGACATACTTATGGTTACGATATTATTTTGTATTACGTGTGGGCCAAATATTATTTTATTACAGTTCTATATCTCCTTTTTTTAGGACTGGTTATGCTAATTTTGAACAATTATGTACAGTCTTTTGTTTTCTTCCTTTGCAGAGTCGCAAAGGCGTCAGGATGGACGAGTGTGAATATTCCACACGTTAGGCGCTAGATGGCGCAACACACAGCGTAGCAACACGTAGAAACGAAGCTGTCGTCGTCAACGTCAGTGCTGCCATCTGGGGATGTTTGCGGCACTAACGTCGGGTGTCGACCAATAGGAAGACGACATCATCGCGCCACCACCACGAACCAATCAGGCTGAAGATTTGATTGTGAAGAAAGAATAACGAGGTTTAGAGTTTTTGCCGGGAAAAGTTTGAGGGAGTTCATTTTTGTAATCTCAGGGGATCAGGTACTTAAGTAAATACAAGAGTGTAAGATATCTCCGATTTTGAATAAGAAGCTAAGTATTTCCCTTACCTTATTGATGTGTGCTCTCATTTAAATGTAATTACCGCTGTTATGGGCAATTTGTGTTTTATTTCTTGGGGATAGCTTTGCTGTAGCTTACAGGGATTTGATTTGAATTATCGGTGATTAACTGGCTAAAATTCTATTGTTTTATAATGTTCCAATAATTTCAACTTAATTATACCTATGTACACGCTAATTAGACTTAATTGAATACACATTTTACACTGTTATCGTTGTTTATTTGATACAATTGTTTTAATAGGTTTAACAAAAAGTAAAACATAGGGACACAGTAGGTACCTATATATCCTTCTTATTCAGTTTATGAAATATCTTTCAAATTGGTCCAATATTGAAGGAGAGCCAAACCTTGAATTGTGAATTTTTACTTAGGCTTTTTCTAAAGTTTCTCCGACCGCATTTCCTCTTAAGTACCTATTCAAATAAATAAAAAAAAAATTAAACAAATTTATCAGAAAAGGTATCTATGTACGTAGATACCTTTTCTGATACCGACATTTGTTTAAATTTTCTTTAGATGCTTTTGGAACAGACCATAGGTCTGTAAGCATGGCCACAACGAGCTTATAGAACCATTTATGACTTGCAATCGCCTCGCCTTGCCTCGAACCGCTATAGTCTATCTCTGTGAACGCACACTGAGTTGCTACGTCGGATGTCCGGTATGGAAGCCCCTCGGGGGTTGAAGTTAACGCTTAACACCGGTGTTAACTACTTTACACGTCAAGCATATTGTATTAATTATTATTATATAACAGGCGGTATGTTTACAGAGTGGTTCAAAACCATTTTTTTAAAGCCTCTCTCCAAGGGCTTTATGAAATACGCCCATGTATGTTCAGCGATTATTTTCAGCTTAGGAGAAAACTTAGCTGAAAGGGAAACATTTTGTTCCAGAAAATTCGTACCCAGGCCCCACAGTTTTTTTTTAAATTTTTTTTTTATTACCGAAATTCGTGAGTTTTAAAACTTTGAAGGAACTTTATGTAGGATAGACGAAACTGACAACTCTTTTTTTTGTTTTTGTCTCGACTATTGGTAGATTCATCTAAAATTATTGTTTGGTGCAAATAGTAATTACACAAAAAGTTGTAAGCCATCAAACTTTACAAAAAGGGATATAACGTGATTTTGAGCTTTTCTTTGCATAGCATTAAAAAAAACTGTGGATTTTAGTAATAATTAATTATAAACCTTATTAAAAATTAAAAAAAAATCAATGGGGCCTAGGTATTTTTTTGGGCTGGGTAGATAGCAGACGACCCCACCTATCTGCCATTTTCGTGTGTTCAACGTTCTGCCGAACACCCTGTATAAGTATTATTAAGATGTCGGTTCTTCAATCAACTCAGCCTATCGCAGTCCACTGCTGGACATAGGCCTCTCCCAGGCTGCGCCACAACACCCTGTCCTCCGCCTTCTGCATCCAGTCCGTCCCAGCCACCTTCTTTAGGTCGTCCGTATCTAGCCGCTTCGGTTCGGTGTCGCTTCTTAAGGGCCTATACTACCTCAAATGGCTTAGCATGATCCTCCGTTATGTCGAAAATACTGCAGCATTCATTTTGAAATAAATATATGGTAAAGTTGAGGATTAATGCTAGGTCTTATGTTAGACGAAAACACGATTTCATAAAATTTTCTCGATAGAAAAAAATTCCAAAGTTACCTCCAAACCGAACAATAAACCGCTGGTATTAAAAAAATACTTCAAATTAGATCATGAAACTTTGTATACTAACCGAACTAACTATAAATCAGGTCTTGTTATTTACTTTTTTTAATTACCATTATTTTCACAGCAAAAAGCAAATACCTAAACTATTGGCGCTGCCTGCCGCCTAGCACCTCACTCTGTCTCGCTCTCACTCAGTCCGCGAGCAGTATCGTGCGAGCGAGATAAAGAGTGAATTTTAGCTGAGGTAGTGTAGGCTCTTAATATGGTTGTTTATGATCTTCATTTCTTTTTAGGTCATAAATGCGAGAATCCAGACTTCCACCCATAACCAATAACTATCTATTGCTGGGCGTAAATCTCTCAGAAACAAAGATAATATCCATTCATGGTCAGTTTGGAAGAAAAACAATCTCACTAATCAGCATCTATGGCCATTTTTGTCATACTAAATAACATGGTTGTTTTCTCTACAAAACAAACACAGTTGCTTTTTCAAATCTTATCTATTAATAGACTTTTTGCCTTTATTATTTCCGCGTACAATAGATTAACCTCTGCCAAACCCTTTGAGGAAACAGTCGTGATGTTAGGTACTGTGTGTTGTTGTTTTCACCATTATATTTTTCTCTGATTAAAGCAGTTAGTATATCCGTTATGATGAAAAGGTCAAGTCGATTAACACCCCTCTAAAATTCAGAGAACCGTGGCAAATTACGCGCAAATTGATAAAACTGATAAATTAAAAACATGCCCCTTTCGGCAAACCCTGATATTTGGATAACACAAGACAAATAGCCTCAATTTGAATAAAATAAAAAAAAATAGATCGTTAAATAAAGCTTCGTTTTATTTCTTTGATAGTTTCGCGATGGTTGTGTAGTTATAAATAATTCAGGCGTTTTCAGGCAGTCTAAACGATGTGCTCGAGACTCAAGCCTTCGAGCGCGCCATCTAATCAGTAATCACTCACTATTCAAACTTTACGTTTTTACGTTTTTATTGCTGTTGACAATGTTTGCCTATGGTATTGCGTGCTTTAAATAACGAGTTTTTGAGTCAGCCTTGTAGTTTTATGGTTATTAAGGCCTGATATTTCAATAGTCAGATAATTTTTAACTGAGGAATAAATATTGCTGTTTGACTTTTGTATAGAAAATATTTCAAACTATCACATTTATTCTTCAGATAAAGTTATCTGACTATTGAAAAATTAGCCCTAAGTCTGTCGGTTACCGTATGAGAGTGTTAAAAACGCGTGCAATTTTGTAAATCCTGCTAAAATAATCTCATATACTTCATCCCCCTTATTACAAGACAAGGTTTTTCTTTTGGTGGATCACCCACTGCAACGTTTCACGCGACGGAGCGCGGGAAACGTATTATTGAATTTGTATGTAAAAAATCACGCGCGGTGGCGCGTTATCTTCGTCCCGCCGCGTGAAGCGGTGCAGTGGGTGATGCGTCTTAGGCTGCCTGTCCATTGACGCGGAGAAAGGCTGCGGAGCGGAGAAACGGAGAAATATTATTATTATGAACCTACATGTGGAGATGTATATAATCAAATGAAAATTTCTAGACAAATGTTTAAGAGTAAATTAAGATGGTGTCAAAACAATGAACTCCAGATAAAAATGGACATCATTGCATCACTTCATGATGAAAATAAGTTTAGTTCATTTTGGAAACAAACTAACTCTCTGAATCCTCAGCCGAGCCTGCCAGCGAGTATTGATGGCCAATCGGACAAGAGTGATGTAGCGAATATGTTTATGAATCACTTTAAGGTCAAGCCGCTTACTATACCGACAAACATGCGAGGCATTCGTACCCCGTGTGAGGGCGACGTATACACACGTTTCACAGTCAAGCAAATTAATGCTGCGTTAAAAAATATGAAGCGGGGCAGGTCGCCCGGGCATGACGGTCTGAGTGTTGAGCATCTAAGGTCCGCTGGTGTACATCTGCCCAGGTCACTCACCATGTTATTTAATCTTTGTGTGGGTCACTCTTATTTACCTGAAGATCTTGTTAAAACTGTCGTAGTTCCCATAGCAAAGAATAAGAGAGGTGACTCATCCGACAAAACTAATTATAGACCTATATCGCTAGCTACGGTCATTGGCAAAGTGTTGGACAGTCTGCTTGAGAGGCAGTTGAATGCGCACGTTAATTTGCACGATGCGCAGTTTGGTTTTAGATCCAGTCTGTCTACTGAAAGTGCAATTCTGTGTCTCAAGCAGACTGTGCGGTACTACACGGACAGGAAGACACCTGTGTATGGTTGTTTTCTTGACCTGTCAAAAGCCTTTGACCTGGTAAATTATGACATGCTGTGGCAAAAATTGTCGGAGGATACTGACCTTCCCAACGAGAGCATTCATATTTTTAAATATTGGTATGAGAGTCAGAAGAATTGCGTTAGGTGGGCGGACGCGCATTCAGTTTCATACGGACTGGAGTGCGGAGTGAGGCAGGGGGGGTTGACTTCACCCATTTTGTTTAACCTGTACATAGACCGGCTGGTGCGTGAGCTGAGCAACACCATGGTTGGATGTTCTGTTGATGGGAGGATGATCAATAACATAAGTTATGCTGATGACATGGTGCTGCTCAGCCCATCAATCTGCGGTCTGAGAAAACTGCTGGCCGTCTGTGAGAGTTATGCGGAAGCTCACGGATTGAGGTATAACGCCACTAAGAGTGAGGTTATGGTGTTCAAAGTACCCAAAAATACACCTACAAATATTCCACCTGTAACGTTGCGTGGAATTCCGTTGCAGGTGGTCACTCATTTTAAATATCTCGGTCACGTGGTCACGGATGGTCTTACGGACGATCAGGATATTGATAGGGAACGTAGGGCGTTGGCGGCCCGATGCAATATGCTTGCTCGCAGGTTTGCGCGGTGCACGAAAGAGGTAAAGTTAACTCTTTTCAAAGCTTATTGCCAGACGTTTTACTCGTGCAGCCTGTGGGTTAGGTATACGCAGAAGGCCTACAGCGCCCTGCGTGTCCAATATAATAACGGGCTCAGGATGTTGTTGGGACTGCCTCGGTTTTGCAGCGCATCAGGCATGTTTGCTGAAGCGAGGATCGATGACTTTCATGCTATTATGCGCAAGCGAAGTGCATCTATGCTGCGGCGATTCCGAGGTAGTCCGAACAATATATTGGTTACACTGGCGGACAAAATAGATGGGCCGTTTATTAGGCACTGGGCTGGGAGACATGTGCGTACTGGCGTACATGTGCAAAATTAATTTTCTTTCATTCTTCTTCTCTTTTTAATTTAATGTAATTGTAAGTGTCGCTTTTATTTTCATTTTCACTAACAATAGGTTAAGGTAATACTAACACATCATATGGATCCAGTAATCCGAAATAAAGAATTATTATTATTATTATTATTATTATTAACCAATAGAAAATTACACTGAGATTTTTATGAAATCCTGTTGGTTAATATTTCTCCGTTTCTCCGCTCCGCAGCCTTTCTCCGCGTCAATGGACAGGCAGCCTTAGGCTTAAACCCCCGAGCCAGTTATTGAATTAAGAACCTAATAGCTTAGTTCGGTGCTAAGTCATAATTTTAGTACTAAGAATAAAGTTCGAAATACAAATACTGGCTCAAAGGTTTAGGCTAGAAATATAGTTAGATTTTGTTTTGTAATAAGACGGTAGAAATGTTTGCTAAATACAGAAGCCTTTTCTAAATCTCTTTTAAGTACGTGCTCAAAATAGTTATAATCTATCAAACTCGAGAACTCGATTAATCGAGCTCAATTCTCTAACACCTATGTAACAAAGTAAATAGCGAAGTTCGCCGTAATCTTTGAAACTTATAATGAAATCGTAAGTTAGATACTGGTAAAAAAATTAGATAGAATTTAATTATACGGGGATCGTTAGAAGAAGTTGACAAGAATCTTCAAGGAAGCAAAAAAAAAATGTACGCAGGTGACGTCGTGTTTTTTAAGTCACCATTAATGTAGTCAAAGAATCTCGACCAACACCTGAAGAGGCTCTCTTGAGGTAGTTGGGTCAAGGGTTGGCTTCAGAAAGCGGTAGGTAAACCTACATTGGAGGCGGATAAAATCTATTTAACAAACGATTAACATTCAAACTCATTACCTATTACAGAACTACCTTACAAAAAATTCTGTGTGATTTTGAAAAAATGGTTGATATCACATAGTTTTCATTCTGTCGGCGAATTTCTGAACAAAAAATCTTGTCAGTCCTACCTGGTCCTACCACTTCAGAAATGCATTGTAATATTTTTTAATTAGTTATGTTCCTTTGATAATTTAACTTCCTTATTAGTTTAATACTGTATGTTGTAATACATACTTACCTACTTCATGTATCAAATATTTGCATGCCATCAAATACAAATTACATGGCGGAATGTGTCTTTGCACTACAATTTTACATATTATCATCTCTTGTATCTACCACATTTTATGCAAATAAACGATTTTGATTTTGATTTCAAATGTGATCAACACTATAAAGGGTCAAATTAGATAAATAAGCAGACGAAACTTCGCGACGTGGTATTATCGATATCTAAATACGATGAAATAAAATAAGCATTACAACACAGATTTTTTCTTCTTATAACCCTAAAGTTTGTTAGTATGGATGTTTGTTACTCTCTCACGCAAAAAATATTGAACGGATTTGAATGAAATTTGGTACACGGGTAGTTTATAACCAGGATTATCATATAGGATACTTTTTATCCCGATGGTCTTTTTTCTTTTATCGTTGTTACCTATATACCTACCACGTTTGTGAGGTTTCCCTAGCTAATTTAATTTTACCTTGTTTACTAATATTTACTAACACACGCAAACACACATGCCATTTACCAAAGGAAAGGCCGTTCTAAGGATTTACATAATACGATCATCATCTGCCTATAAGCCTTTTCCCAACTATGTTGTGGTCGGCTTCCAGTCTTACCGGACCGGGTGCAGCTGTATACCAGTATTTTACATGGAGCGATTGCCTATCTGACCTCCATAACCCACTTATTGGGTAATACGATACCCCTTGGTAAGACTGGTTGTCAGACTTTCGGGCTTCTGACGACTCGTAACGACTGTCAAAGATCAATAATACGATAATTATTATTTTATTCATATATTGGAAGGTGTGTCTTATTAATATAGCGATCCCACACAAGGCAAAATATAAAATAATATTTATGAATTAGAATGAGAAAGACGTTAGTATTCAAGTAGGATCGATTTGTTCTTGTTATACTTCAGCACGGCCTATAAACAAATTATTCCTCATTCAATACACAGCTGTCAAAAGAAAAAATAGGCTAGCTAAGAAAAACTAGGTAATCCGGAATCTATTTCGCGAGCCCACTCATTGTTGTTTCTGTCCATAAGCGAGGATCCACTGTTCAAACAACCGTCCAACCTTTGCGATCTGTCATACTCGTGTTCATTGTAATGATGATCGCTTACCAAGTGATTTGGCCACAAAGACATTTAGAAATCGTTTTATTCAAATACTATTAAATATACTACTACCACAGAATGTTACAGAATGTCGACTCCATGCATCTCACGCACATATAGACACACTTCGCGACAGCTACAGCCGAACTGTTCTGTAAAAAATCTTTCCGTGAAAACTTAAGTGAAGGGAGTTCATTCTTCTGGATACTAAAACTTGACAGCTCACTTCACCTAAGTTTCCAGTTTTCGTGTGAGATTCCCGTACGTTCGCGCTTAGGTGCGCGTGCGCACGTTTTCACTCGTTTTAAATAGCGCTGATCCTCTGTGCTATTCTGTGGTACCACTTTATCTTTAGTGGTATGATTATAGAAAGTGGATTCTGATCTTGTCTTAAGCTTTAACATTAGAATTTGTTTTATGAATCGTTATGTCATTCAGATTTCTGAAACCGACTTTGTGAATTCTATTTTGTCTACAGGATCCTTGTCGTTCTGTAAGTAATTTGTGTTTGGTTATTATATTTTCTGTAGAATCTGGTATTTTAAGAATCTGGTATTCTGAGATGAAAGGTTTTTGCGGCTCTACCTCCGTGGGAAGACGTCAATTTATGTATGTGTATGTTCATATAATTTATTTCATATCCAAATATCTCTATAAAATAACTTCATAAATAACTCTGTTCTATAAGAAAATGAACACAGCTTAACTTTCATAAGGCCTACAATAAATTGATTTGTATTTTCAATTTCGCTCACGTTTCGTGTCAAGTTTAAAAGGAAATAATACTTTGGCAGAAGTCCATGTGGATTGAATAATAATGACTCTTTAACATTGTTGGTCCTGATTCTAGTAGTATCTTTATTTTACAGTATCTTAACATTAATAAAATTTGTATATTCTTGTACCATTACATATTTACCCAAAATTGATACAGTTTATTTTAACGATCTACCAACGCGTTTCTCAATCTAATATTTTATACATTTCATTGTTTTCAATATGCCAATTCTCCACCTTCGGATTTTCTCCTGGTTTACATGTCGTAGCTTGGATGGTATCCAACGTTCCACAAACTGACGCCTCGTTACTGCCCACTGAAGCTTTCATATCGACCTGTCGTTTAGTAATATCACTTACAGAATTTACTTCACCTTGCCAAATACTTCCACCTGATATTTTAACTGGGTGATAGTCTGGATCGTTTGTTTTTGGCTAAAAGTGTTGCCAGAACATTAACCTCATTCAAAACTACCTGGACCGAGATGAAAATATTTATAATGATCAATTTACGAATTAGATTTTTTAAGTCATATTATCTTTTTTTGGAGAACTAAGTTTCTTTGATATATTGAGGTTAGTGTTTCTATACTGTAGCGGTATCTACAACGCCATATGCGAACAAAGCATCATACTGACGTCACAAAAATCCTGCATCTCGCAAGCAGAATTTACCGCGCAACTAGCATATTATACAACGGCCCGATATGAATCATCGGGCAGTTGTCCGCCAGACACAATACCCGTCTGGTCGGAGGATCCTCTTTTTTCTATAGAGTATGAGTGAACTTTACACCCTGTTCCTCATACCTCTATAATACTTTTTCTTTATTAAAACCCTTGTCTAGACTAGCAATATCTACTTTATGAACTTTGACTTTTGTTTTCTTTAAGAATATTTTCAGCTCTACACCGTTTCTACTATTAATAATCAATTAATGTCATTTTCTGTAAATAACACCGTCGATGGAAACGATTAACAGTTCCGTGAATCGATTCATAAAATATTTGAACTGGATATGTAACATTTGTTGAGATTATCTACAATTACCGGTTGAACGTACGTTGAATGAATAACTTATAATTATGGTTTTTGACTAGGGTTGGGCTATTTAGAAATTAATTCTCCTGTTAAAAATATTAATAATCTCAAAATAAATATTTTACTGTGAAATAATTAAAAATCCAGAAATAATCGCAGTTTGACTGATGATGGTTGAAAACCAATATGTTTTGTCAATCAAAATGAGAGATCTAGTCACATGCGGCCGGATATACTATGCATAAACCATCTCGCATTAGTAAAATTCTAAAATAGCAGGAAATAAAACGTAGCAAACAGACAAAGATGTTGGTAACTATAAGAAGTTACTAACCACTACTTCGAGTGTAGGTTCAAGGTTAAAAATGAACCAGAAAATCGAAAATAATGAAATAGAATAGAATACTCTTTAATGCTTTCTTTCAATGGCTACATTAGAACCATTATTAGGACAATAAAAGGGCACATAATGAATAACTAGGGAACGGTTTTATTGGGCCTAATTAATCAAATAATGAACAACTTCACCCTAGTTTTGCAAAACCTAATAATGCTAGAACATGTTTGGCTTCTCTACGCTAAAATTATAAATGTTGAAGTCAGTTTCTTTGCGAAACTACCGTGTGTGTTACAATTATTTTAAGGAATGAGGGAACTTATTTCCTAGACAGCCATAAACTATTTAATGTAGGTATACCCGCTGCATGCAGGCCATTTTGACTTGTAAATTTGTAGCAGTTAGACTTCTTCTTCCTGCCATTGTCCAATTTTCCTCTTCCATTCTCCCATATCAACTGTCACGTTATAATTCACTCATGTTTTTCATCATATCATCTCTCACATAATCCATCCCTCTTTTCTTTGGTCCTTTTTTCTATATTTATCAACATTTTTATCAATTACTCTTTAAGTCACGTGCGTTTCATCCCTCCAGTCCGTTGGTAGTTAATATCAATAAATAATGGCTATATTTTCATGCCCTTGCGACAACCTTGGGCGTTTACGGCATCCCTACGCTGTCCCATGTTGGGCGCCATTCAATGAATAGCTGGCCATCGGATCTGTCACGCGATCTTTGGCGTGTTACCGGTTGTACGGATGACACGTGCATTTAATTGTATTTTTTATTTTATTTTAATGATAGCTCATAGGAATAGGAATCCTGTTTAAATTCTTATTAGGCCAATTTTAAAGCAGTTATAGGATATTGTTAAAATTGTGAAAAATCATAACCCAGAAAGGGTTATGTCACAGTAGGGTATAAACCCATTTTACATTCAATCAAAACTTTTTCAATTTCCTTAAGTGGCAGCGAGAAATTGAAAATTGAGCATTTGTTATTCTTTTCCAATGCCTGATCAAAGATCATTAACAAACGAATTGAAAATAAACATCTTGAATAAAATAAATCTGTTTATTTTTCATTTTCATTTCATGATGTTAAATGCTCTTATTTCAGAAGCATCTCGTGCTGCTGCGAACATTAGCCATCTGCACTGCTTTCATCAATTTAGACCCGTTGTCATATTACGTTTATTACATTCCGGTAAATACGAGTACAATATCCCCTCTTCGTCTAACAATAAGAAAGTGAAAGAGAGAGGTGATAAGAGTTGTATAGTAATTGTTCGCTGGGTTTAACGTAGTTTCGTTGGACGGATGCCAGCTACAGACTGGTGGACGAGGTAAAGTGATATGTCCCTTATGAAGGCTGCCGCCGGTTAATTTATGAAATTGTTGAATTTTGAACAGGTTACAGAAGTTTTATCTGAAGTATTTTAAACAGACGGTTATAGTATAATCAGTGCCGGATTAAACCAGCGCGGGGCCTGTAGCAAATTTCTGTCAAAGGGCCCTTGATTTGCTTTATGTTATCAAGTTTATGGTATTAAATAAAACAAAACCATTATAAACTTTTCTGGATTTAATTTGGGTAAATTTAGAAATAACGTCTTCTCTGGAGCAAATCGTATTCAGTTTTCATCAAAATGAGATAATCAAGACGTTCTTGGCTCATCGTGTTCCTTAACTCACGTTTAGCTCACGCAAGCTTGTAAAATTGCACTTCCAGAGCCTCGTGCTTCTTGCTTGCTGTCAATAATACTAGCCACATCAGATTTTAGCAATGGAACAAACTGCACTAATTCGTCGCGCTATCCTCGAAATTATCCGCGTAAGCACTGACGATAATTGTTTTTTTTTTATCTCTTCTGTTGGAATAGATTTTAGCTCTCAGAATATTTAAAAAACTCCAGTAATTGTATGATATGCTTTCATACGTCCTCTGTCTAAACTGATATTTTTTACGGTCAGAAAATATTGATGCGCGAGGCCCCCAATTGCGCGGGGCCCGTAGCATTTGCTCTTGCTACGTGGTTAATCCGCCACTGAGTATTAATGCAAGGCGACCTATTTCAACCGGTTGAATGTCATAATTACAGAAACAATTACAAAGACATTGTGTCCTGCGTGGATCCAAGCTCGAAGGGTTAAAGAACAAAATAACTTTTACTTTTTGTTGAAGTTACAAGCCGTGGGCCCCGTAAGCTGTCCCGTCGGCGACGATGACGAAGTTTTATACCAACCTTTATTCCTTATTGTACTCTTTTAAAAATTAAATATTCTAAAATCCTTCCTTAGTGCTCAATGTGCTCACCTTCCTTGAACAAGCAAGGCTTGTGCAAACATATTTGTAGACCCAGTGTTTTAGGCGATGCGTTGTCTGTCAGTGAATGAATGAATTTAAGACTTATTAAGAACCCACCTAGATGTTGTTATATAAGGTATCAAGTGGCCACTTGGTGAACATTTAGTAACTTATATTTATTTAATCTATTTAAAATCCTAAATTTAAACACTCAACAAAACATCATCGTTAAGAAGTTTGTTAAGAAGCAACTGACACGGATTTCCGCACATGTGTTATAATTTTATTCATTTTGGCGGCATTTCGACGGCCATGTTTTACTTGCCCACGTGTTGACGTGTGTCAAACGGTCAGGTGACAATGAATCTTTGACACATGAAATCAATCGTTTCAATCTTTTTTTTTGAGTCGTAATAGCTGAGTGTGTTGATTGAGTTTAAGATAAACATGAAACAATTCAATGTTATATCTTGTAGTCGTAAACGATGATTATAATTTGTAATTAATGTCAAAATAAACTGGTTTACTATCGCGTTGATTGATTGGTTTATCAAACAAAATTATGATGATATGTGAATGATTGAGTCATTCTCATTTACTTTTTTTAGTTACGAGTCATGCGTAAATCTGACAACATATAAATTGTTAAACTAGGTAATCCCATTAATGAAACGTTATAAGGAAAAAATATTACAACAAGTACTGATATGACTTACGTAAAACATTATAAATCAAAACGAAAGCCAAATACATACGTCATCGTTATATACAAAGACCAATCCTTCGCAGATAGGAACCTATAAACTAGAATTAGGAGATTGTGCCTACTTTGTGTCAATGACGAATGTTTTATGAGACGTAGAGGAACCTTAGACGTCTGGCCGTCTTTATAGCCTAAGGATGTGTTCGCTCGGAGAGGAAGGAAACAAGACATGCAGAGGGGTAATTGCGTAATACACTTAAAGTAGGAATGGCTTTCCTTTTGACAGTCCAACAACATTAATTGCGTTATTTACGTTGTTGAGTAGACAAATTTTTCGAACACATGAAGCAATGGATTAGTAATATTCTTGAAAATGCTTCTGATTGTGATTGAAAGTCAATCGGGCAATTCCATTGGTTAAAATCCACATCTCGTCTCTGATCTCGTCTGTGATTAGTGGATTTCTGCATTTCTCCTCTCCGCTCGTCACTGTTTCAGTGAAAACGCACCTTAAAGTCTAGATACCCTAGTGCCAACGAGTGGATTATCTACCAATTATATCTATTATTGTTTGGGACTTTGAAAACACTATGTTGGTATTGATTTGTTATTCTTATATAAATGTGAAACTGATTTACGTAGTTAGAATATTATTTATTATTATTATAGTATAGTTAGATACTTACATAGTTCTCAGGTTTAGCTTTGATAATATACATACTTGATTAGGTAGAAAAGTATCTATTTAAATTTGATCTTAGTAAGTTTTTTTTTTTTGGTGGGTAGGTACCTAACATGGACTAACTTTAACTAAATATTTTTATTATGTAGGCAACAGGGACTCACTTACTTTTTTATTTGCCCAATTACGTAGATACCTTAAAGTAGTAAATAGACCAAGAGCTGAGGCAATATTTTTTTGGATAGCCCTAGTACTCGGTCAAGCGGCGTAGGTATGTTGCGGACGAGAAAGGACACAAAGTAATAACAACTCTCATGCGCGGCGATAAAGTGCAATTTAACTTGCGCGTTGGCGGGAAGTGTTTTTGTAGGCTATCATAAAAGCGGCTTTCTTCAAGATCAAAGGAGTTGGCCTTCTGTACTAAGTACTATTAGTTATTCTGTGGTAAAAGTAAAACTATGGCCTGGCGACAGTCTGTCTAAGCGAAGCTATTTATGCCTATGTTAGAGGCTTACAAGTTTTGTGAGATTTTATTACGAAAACAAAATTAGAGAGATAGGCCCCTTATTGTTTATCCCGCTAACTACACTTTTACGTAAACATACACTAACTTAATTTTCCTTGCTTGGCTTTGATGTAACCTTCAAAGTTTTGGGTGAAAGCTTCACACTTCTAACAATTCTATTACCTAACGTTCAACTATTTATTGTTTATTTTTTTGAGCAAAAAAAAATATCATTCAATCCTTCAGTGAAATTTATGCATGGCCGTAATGTTTTTCCTAATATAAAATAACACATAGGTAGTGGAGTAATATTAAGCCGCCAGCCTTTTGGGCACTTTTCCTGTTGACAGCAATGCGTACGAAATTTTTAATGAAAATAGTTTTGGTCATTGTATTATACTTTTAACTCAATACTCTAATTGGGGTGTATGAGGTCTTACACCTTGTAAGTACTCGTATATGTGAGAATTTGGCTCGCACGTGATGGGTTACAGTGTCAACCTAAACTATAATACAATGATCAATACTTATTTTTTTAAAAGCTTGCTACTTTTATTAAAAAAATCGTGTTGACACTAGCAGGAGTGTAAGTATTACGTGACTTAGAAAAGTGTAACATCGTTAAGCATTTCAAATTGAGTCTTATTGCCATGAAATAAGATTTAATTTTATTCGGCTCAATCGGCGGTTACCTAGTATGAAAAAATACCTTTAGTAAATTATGAACTAACTACTTTCAGAACTTGCGTTTGTTCTGTTAACTTGCACGTATTGGGGATTCGTGCACGTTATAAACTTATAGCAAATATATATATATAACTTTTCAAATTCTTTCTTTTATTTTTCTTTCATATGTAGTTTCTGTGTTTTCAAATAAAAGCAAGGTAACAATAGTTTCCTTGAAAACTTAGTTATTTACAGTCTACGAATGAGTTCGGTACAAACAGGATGCACTGTGCCGCCGGTGCCGCATATCGAGGTAAATGACCGTCGCTTTCCGTCGTAAATAACTACGCGAAATACGTTAAATTTATCATAATGTCAATGCGCAACCATAGTATTACTCCATACATCTAGAACGTTTATAATAATATGTTGTAGTATATAAAAAGGAGGGGAAATAATCAAAGGGCATCACAAAAATTCGTCCACATCGCTGTCAAGTGTCAACAGGAAAAGTGCCCAAAAGGCTGGCAGCATTGCCACGTTGACAATGAGTGCGTTACCTGACTTAGAAAAGTGTAACACCGAATAACACGTCCCCGTATGCTGATTCTTTGGCCAAAAAGTAGGCCAGCCCTCTGGTCACGTGAAGAGTCGACCAACCGCTTGGCCATGTCTCGAAATACTAAGTAGGCACTCGGGCCCCATGGCCCTAGTGTTTCTACTCCAAACGGCTCAAACATACAAGTTCCAAAGAGATTGGAGTATTCAGATTCAGAGATATTATAAAATTATGTAGCGCAATACAAACATTATTTTTATAATTCCGATTTATAAAAATCTGCAAATATTTTAATGTTATTTTGTACAGGGTGACTTACATCAACGCGCAAACTGTAACCATAAATTCAGCACATGATGGGGAAGGGGTTCAGTACCTATACCAGAATACAACGTGTAACGTTAAATGCGCAAAACCTGAAAATAGTTTGTTCATAATTGACTACCGAATCGATTTCAGTAACTTTTAATACAAAGGTTTTTTATAAAAAAAATTGTATTTTGCCATACTATCCGCCGATTGAGCCAAAGAAAATGAAGTCTTATTTTAGGGCAATAAGACTTGTGTCTTATTGCCCTAAAATAAGGCTTAATTTTATTACGTAATAAAAGTTAGCTTTAAAAAAAATAGATTTGCCCGTTCTTCTCCATAGGTACCTACTACGCTTTGGAATGGGCAACTAGCTTCATCTTTCTGACTGACCAACTCCTTGACAATTCAAAAGTTCCTGTAATTGGCTTTTTGAAATTAATGCTTTGAGCTTGAGTCATGTTGAGAAATGTCTTGGTAACGACTGAAATAAATTCATATAATAATAATTTCATATATTTCAAAACATAAACATAAATTAATAGAAAACATATTAAAATATCAAACAGGCGATTAAAATCAAATTTAAATTAAAACCAAATAAGGTCAAATAAAATCAAATTAGGAACATAAATCGAATTAATTGGAAACAAAATAAATCAAATTGAATGAAATACTATATTATCAAACAATCACTTCAAAGTCACAAAAGCATAAATTCTTTCCGGCATAAGTAAATAGATCTCCCCTTTCAGTGATTCCCTCCTATAGCCTTTGGCCATTACCGTAGGGCCCACTTTCGGCCATGTCAAGCATAGAAAGGCCATTAGACGGGGGTCACGGTCGCGGTCACGGACATGACTTTATTCGTTTCAAGCATGCGTTACTATCGTAATTTGACTTTTGTAAGTCCGTGAAATTCTTGGAACGTTTGAGTCACTGCTTTAATACGAGAGGTGGATGTACGATGCTAAAGCTATATAGTATTCTTAATAGCTCTATATTATGTTCTCGTTGGCTAATGATGCAATGTACACACACGTTATTCTTACCGTGAAAAACTACGGTTTATTCGCCGTGTGTAAGCACGGTTTGACGCTAAGCCACCCAAAGACAACCAACACAATTCAAATCCACACTCCCAAAAAGATTCTATTGCTTCCTTGGGCATTATCTTTACAATAAATTGAATAAATTCGTGAACCTATATCCAAAAGCTCGATCAAGCTGTATTAAAGAAATAAAAAAAATATTTAAAAACCCTAGACTGTCATAAAACTGAGAATCTTTTGACCTTTTTGAAACATACATACATACATAGCTGTTCCTAACCTCCTTGATAAACAACTCTCGCTGCACTCTCTCCACAAAAGTCACCTTCACTCACACACTGCTCATCTGAATTACTCACATGCATCTCCTACTAGTCTAACACTTCACACAAGATAAACACTCACTCACACATCGTCTCATAACATGACTCAATAATTTCTGCAGAATTATAGGTAGGTATTTTTGCTGCAATACTTATTTCGCTAATATTTCGGCGAAAATTGTCAGAATTACACTTCACAATGAGCTTTTTTCTGTCCTGAAAACTGTGTTTGGATATAAAGAGCTGGGAAATGCTCCATTATCTACATTATTGCATCGCATCACCTCGTTGGACAGTGGGTCGCTGGTCCCATAACTGGCATGAAATTAAACCGCGAGCAATACCAATTTCACGCAACGGAACATATCTGTTTAGTCGCCGTAATAACTTTGAGGATTTCATAAGTAGGTACTACTATAGATAAATCGATTTATGGAAAGATTTTCTTGTTGGTTTGAAGACTTAGGTGAATGGTTTTCTACCTGCCTCCTCTTACGCGTATTGGTGGTGAAGTTGTGATCAAAGACCGGAAGTGAAACTCCAAATTGACTAATATTATAAACGCGAAAGTTTATGAGACTGGATGGATGTTTTGTTTTTATTTTTTGTCTTTCACGCAAAAACTACAGAACAGATTTTGATGAAACTTTACAGTAATATAGCTTATACATCAGAATAACACATAGGATACTTTTTATCCCGATATTCCCACGGAATTGGCACTTATGCGGGTGGAACCGCGGGACGCTTCTAGTAATATTATATTATAATTGCCACACACGTATTATAGTTTAAAGTTAGGTACACCATTTAGCACAGTCATACAACTAATTAAACTAGTAGGTTCAAAATATACTAATGACTTCTAATCTAGTCCGTGTCCTGCGACGTTTGACGAGCAAGAGAGGAACCCTACTTATGGAACTACATATATGTGTAAACACAATACAGACACCACGTAATCTAAAGTGTGTTCAAAAAAGCACAATACGTGACGCCACATTGGTTTCGTCAATATATTGGTAGGATATTTTTTATTTATAACTCTTTTGGCTAAATAATAACATCCGCACAGGCCGATCGATCAGGTTAAGCTACGCTTGCCGCGGTTGGTCTGTGGATGGGTGACCATCTTTACATTCCGTGACCCCTCCGTGCCTCGGAAAGCACGTTAAGCCGTTGGTCCCGGCTGTCATTCGTGGATCTTTGACAATCGTTACGGGTAGTCAGAAGCCCGAAAGTCTGACAACCAATCTTACCAAGGCGTATCGTATTACCCAGTAACTGGGTTGTGGAGGTCAGATAGGCAGTCGCTCCATGTAAAATACTGGTATTCAGCTGCATCCGGTTAGACTGGAAGCCGACCCCAACATAGTTGGGAAAAGGCAAAGGCAGATGATGAACTCTTTTAAAAAATTGTGAGTAACTTCGAATTAATTTGTGTGCTTCCTTAGTAAAACTTCGTTAGATAATCTGGACTTGCAGTAGTCAGAAAACGCCAAGGTGCAGTGACAAATCGTGAGGAGGTATTATCGCTGCAGTGGCACAGTTGCAGGCTGGTATTTATAAATGAATCTTATTCTCTTCAAACAGAAGTCCCACAAAAACAAATTACGAGTCTAGCGGACATCCATCTTCCCTGACCTATATCAATTTGAAGAAATACAGCATTCAAATAAAATACACCGATGAATTTATAAACGTATTCTGAGCTCATTTCATAACAATATAACGCTGAAGAACAGATTTCAGCGCTCCGCTTATAACACTGCTGTCGCAGTATTATTGTTATTTTTGCATCTGACATTGTTATTTTCGTTTCCACACGAATCGCCAGTTTTCGTGACGTCAATTCTTAATTGACCAACTGTGAAATGTATAGAGATTTCGTGAAAATACAATATTTCTTTCAATGTTTAAGGTTACGGCATCAAAACATTTTAACATACCTACGCCGTGGAAATAATGATTTTCGGTCAATTATTGTAAGTCGTAAGTTTTACGTTTTAATGTGGTAATATTTTTGATATTGCTGTGTCTACTTATAATAATACTTTTAGATTTTTGTTGTAACATCAAGAACAACAGTGATTCGATCAATAAAGGGGATTAAAAAAATTATACGGTGCCTACTTGTCCGCAATTTTGTTTTCTGTTTGTATTGATGTCAGCTATCGATTTATATAGGTATCATGCGTGGCCGCCAATTTGAAAAAAAAAAAAAACAAAATTGCAGACAGGTAGGTGTGCCACGGACATTAAAAGCCCTTTGAATCACGAAGCAACACAATGATTTCATCCGATGTCAATAAATTATATTTTTCTCTATTATAAGAACTAACTCAGCTCCTCTTTAAAACTAACCGTTGAAATTGAACACCTTTACAATCCTATCGAAATAATAAACAAACGCAATAAAGGTGGCAAATAAAATAAAAAATCCCGTACATTACCTCTCTTACTACAATACTGTCTTTATACTTATTGAAGTTGATAGATTGTCATGTCGGCAACAATCAAAATTTCTTTTTCTCAAATACTCTCGGAGAAAACGCTCACGGAATATAAATAACTAGCGACCCATCCCGGTTTCGCACGGTTCTACGAATTGACAAAACATCGAGATTCCTTTATTATGTGTAAGTTTAATACCAACGTTTTAGATACATGAACCTTTCGAAATAAATTCTCTAAATTATGGTGGAAACCGTATCGAAATCCGTTACGTTGTTTAGAAGAACAACGCCGTCAGTCAAACAGCCAGACACGAATACCGATTTTAATATACAATTATGTATAGAAGATACTGGAAATGTCTACTGGTATTTCAAAATCGTTTTCCATCATACTTAGTTAAATGAAGCGAAGGGAAGTAATTTATAAATATTACTTTGCAACTGCAGGTGTAATCAAACAAAATGTCTGTTTGAAATATCGAGATTTGGCTAAATAAACAGCCGCACAGGTCGATTGATCAGGTTAAGCTACGTTGCCGCGGTTGGTCTGTGGATGGGTTTACATACCGAGACCCCTCCGTGTCTCGGAAATCACGTTAAGCCGTTGGTCCCGACTGTCATTCGTGGATCTTTGATAGGCGTTACGGGTAGTCAGAAGCCCGAAAATCTGACAACCAGTCTTACCAAGGGGTATCGTATTACCCAGTAACTTAGTTGTGGAGGTCAGATAGGCAGTCGCTCCATGTAAAACACTGGTATTCAGCTGCATCCGGTTAGACTGGAAGCCGACCCCAACATAGTTGGGAAAAGGTTAGGCAGATGATGAAATGTCGAGATTTTCAAAGAAACTGCAAGAGATATTTTAATACTCATCTACGAAACGAAGTACCTAGCTAGAGCTTTATTCTGAATGTTTTGAAGCAACCAGCTTAGCTTTGCAAACCATTAATTTGGTAAGTACTTTTCTCACTTCTTCTTGCCCTTATCCCATGCTACTTGGGGTTGGCACAACCCGTTTTATTTTTCCACTCTCCCCTGTCAACCGTCACGCTATCATTCACTCCTTCTCTTTCATATCATTCCTCACACAATCCATCCATCTTTTCTTTGGCGTTCCTCTCTCTCGCCATCCATCAACATTTGTATTCATGACTCTTTTAGTTGTATGCGTTTTCCTCCATCTCATTCTCTGGCACTGGCGCCACTATCAAACATCCCCTTAATAACTACTCATTTCTTATTTCGGTAAGTACTTGCCCTAAACTAATAAATAGACATTAAATAAATCAATATTTTTTTATTAAAGTTTCGAAAACAAATAAAATCCAGAGCACCCTTATACGTTGGCTATGGACTTTTTTAGGAATCGTTCGAAGCCTTGGCAACAAGAAACAGGGAAATAAACATAAAAAACAATTAGGTACGGTCCGTTATCGTTAGACGTGAGCGGAGCGGTATTATATATCAAGTCGTCTTGACATGCACGTTTCTTTTACCTTCATTTTAGAATATCATGCTCATATATCACTAAAGAATCATGAGTTTAGCTTCATTTTGAAAAAGGTTACCGAGATAATTATTTGTCTTCGGAGAGAAAACATGAGGCCCTAATACAGGTTACCATTTGCATGGCAGGTCAGCAGGGTAATTGCGTAACACACAATGCAATGCAATGCAATGGGTTTTATTTTGACAGTTCAACAACATTCATTCCGTTATTTACGTTGTTGAGCAGACACATTTTACGATCATATGGAGCAATGGGTTAGAAATATGCTTCAAAATTATTCAAATTGAGAGTAATAACGTTCCAATTAGGGTGCTGGTCATTGGGTGGGTAATATTGTGGTACCATGTTTTTTCGGAATTGAATAAAGTTTTTTTTATTTATTCATTTATTACATGGGTTATCTTATAAGATAATTGGCGAAATATGGGTGTATATATGGGTACACAGCCTGCGGGGAACAAAGAAGCATAATGTTTTGTTGTCAGTGTTTTCCCTTGTCAACCATAATAGACATTTAAAATCAGCTCTTTAAATCCCAGGTCTGAAACATGATATAATTTCCCTAATTAATGAAAAACAAAGGCTTGGCAACATAAAGCAGGCAAAGCAAAGGTGCGGTTTTAATACTTAACCATTTTGCGTTCCCCTCACGAGGGAAAGGTTGCCGCTATTTGTCAAGGTTCCCTTTGATCTGCCTCCAAATGGCACGGTAACGGTCACCATACGTTCAACCTTGTCGAGACTCGTCTGGCTTAATAATATGAGAGCTGTCGTTTGATTATGAGGTTTTTGTTTATCTTGTGGTGCTGTTTGTCTTTTGTTTCATAGGAGTCGGCGGGCTTAATTATTAATTTATTTTTTGGTCCTTCTTTTTTTTCGGAGTAATGGCCTTTAAGGCCGAGTGATTTATTTTTAAACAGTGGGAATACCGCTGTTTGACAGGAAATTACTACCTAATCTTAGAGGTTCGAACATAATCTATAGGTACATATAATTTATTTATTTATCTTCATACATTTAACCTTACGGGGTAACCCAATGCGATAAATGCGCCTATCCTAACTTAATTGATACTACAATTTATAACAAATTACAAACAATGCATTCCTTGTGAATTCACTCAGAGAACAAAAGAATAAGTCTGTCTCACTCGCTATGAGGTTAAGCGGTTATGAGGATAATTAACACAAAGTCGGGTTATTTATATAATTTATAACTCAAGAACGACTGGAACGATTTTTATGATGTTGAATTTGTAGTTTTTGCCTCCGTTCCGAATAGCAGAAAAAATCTTATAATTTTTGTATTTATTGATTCTGAGGCTGTACGATGTTCGCCGGGTCAGCTAGTTTAAAATAAATTAAATTGCTCATCTGTTACCTTGGTATTTCAAAGTCTCTATTTTTATTATTTGGAGCTAAGACTCTTTACCTGTCCTATATGATATTTGCGTCCATTAGATACTCGGCACTACCCTTTTCTCGAGGGTGGTGTAGAAACCGCTACGTAAAAATACCCTAAAAGCTACCATATCTGTATCGCCATAAATCACCTCCTCACAGTCCCGGTGCGATGCCATGGTAACCGTAATCACCGGTACGAGCTCACACAAAATAATCTTGACGAAAACTTAATAACTACCTACTTTTCCTTCATATTTGCTGTCAGACCTAATTTCGTTGACGCGGGGGACCGCTGTCGCTGGCGGGTAGTTTTGTAACCGAGCCGCAGACGCGTCAATCGGTATGGCATAGCAAGACTTACCTCTTTCAGAGTGAATCATTAGTTTTATGCCTACTTACTCGTAGGTTCTCCTTATGGTTCTCTTTTTGGTTTTATGGGTGTTTTTAGGTTCTCTTTATTCATTCAAAGAAAATATTTACCAGGGTACTTATATAATTTTTTTATTAACTAGCTGACCCGACAGACGGTGTCCTGACCAAATTTCAAATAATTTCTACAAAATTCTCATAGAAAATGTACTTTCAGTTTTCCCAAATTATCCAATTTTACCGGAAACTTTTCAATGTTTCCTTTCATCAAGAACCTGATTCCGTTTATTACGAATAATTTAAACCAAAAAATTGCGTAATTGGTCCGGCCGTTCTGAAGTGATGCGCTTACCAATGAACAATAGTTAAACGCTTTTCTTCTGAGTATTTATTTGAGAGTGGAACCCAATTACCTAACGCGCCTAATACCATCTTAAACCAACCACTAAGAACAGAACACCCCTGCCTACACTTCAGGGAATATAAGCTTGATATTGTGTAATAGTGAAGGAATTCATTACAAAGGTACTTATGTAAATCTGGTTGTTTTCCTAAGAGAGGCGCCATTTGTAACGGATAGCTCGACCCCGTCATTCGGCGCGCTTACAATAACAACCCTATTAATACTTCAGAAACTGACACTTAGAAACGTAAACTTTGAAGTCTATGCGGTGTATTTCTTGTTTGGGTGCCACAAAATGATGGAATCGTAGGTAGAAGGTTTTCTAACCAATTTATGACAGAAGTGTTTGCAAGTGATGATCACTTAGCTATTTTAAATGTTTTACTGGCTGGCCAAACATTTCACTATCTATGGTATGAGCTTTACGAAGAAAAGGAAACAAAAAAGGAATTTAAAATTCGAATTTATATTTGTGAATGTGATGTGCACAGCAGAATTCATTTACAGTCCGGCCGTCGAGAGAAGAGAGAATGCGTTCTTGACACCCGTCAGTTTATACGTGTTTCGCAAATTTGACCTTATTAATTACTAGAATTGTCGCACTAATAGGTGTTAGGATCGCATTCCCTCGACGGCTGGCGAACACCCCCAAACAATAAAAAAGTTATAAGCTTTTATGATTCAGTAATTAACCTTTTAACTGCCCGACTTTATATCAGTTGGCGTGCCCCCAGCGCCCGGCGTGGTGATATGATTTTTTTTTTATTCGAATAAGCTGATAGAATACATCGTAATTAATATAAAAAAAAAACAGAGTAAACGAGCTGTGATATTTAGTCGTAAATATACGACTCTGGCGAAATGTACACGAAAATATTTGTCGGATTAATCCGACGTAAGCGGTTAAAGGGTTAATAGCTCATTACATTAATAGCTCTACTGGAAATTTTCAACAAGGCTAAATGAATGAATGAAATGCACCGATCCCAGCGTGGTTAAACCAGACTCGATTAATCGAATGAACCCCAAGATTCGCACTAGCTCCTGTAGCCTCATGTTCATGGTGCTACAGCGACCACTGTATATCAAGGAGTAGACCGGGGGGCGCGGTAATGGTAGCAAAGACGTTATGAATCTATCTGGCGGGCTCCAACGAGATTTATCAACTGGAAATGTATAGCTTGATGTGTAGCCGTGTGTACAAATATATCTTATTTATTTTCTTTAGGTACAAAATAATGTCTTTATGAAAAGTTATCACCTATTGATAAATCTCGTTGGGGCCCGCCAGATAGACCCACACGCAAAGACGTGCCCCTAGCGACTGGACATTTTCAACAGGACTAACATTATACCTACCTATTGTGGATAGCCACCTATGTTGGGTTTCATAAGACGGAACACTAAGGACTTTAGACATGCAGCCTCCAAGATTGTGCTTTATAACGCTCTGGTACGTAGCGTACTCGAGTTCGGGAGGGTCATATGGAATCCGCACTATATGGTTCATTCTAATCGAATCGAGTCAATTCAACGATCCTTTACGCGGCAACTTGCTTTCCTTGCCACTGGCTTCAGTGCTAGATGCTCGTATGACGAACGACTCCGTTTCTTCCATATGTCAAGCTTACAGCTACGACGACGCATGATTGATTTGCTATGCTTGCGGAGTATCGTTGACGGTTCCTTTAAATCTGACGGACTTCTCGAGCGCATTGAAATAAACGTGCCTAAACTTAATGCTCGAAGAAAATGCACGTCCATTTTCAATGTCCCTCGTCATAAGACCAACTTAGGCATGAATGCTCCGATGGCTAGGCTACCGTCCACGTACAACAACTTTTGCAAAATTTATGATTTAGATATCTTCCACGACCATCCCACGCGTTTTAGATCTAAGATTATAAATGAGGGTAAGACTGAAGACAGCCAAACAAAATAATATAATATAATATAATGTAATATAATAATAATATAATATGATATAAATGAATATAATATAATATAATATAGTATAGTGTAATATGATATAATATAATATACTATAATTAGTCAATGTTTAAGTTGATGAGGGTATTCTCTCTCTACTACAGAGATTTTAGCTAGAGTTTTTATCATTAATTGTTTTTGTTTTCTTTTATAATTATTTCTTTTTTGTAACGTGAATACTATGTTTTTTCTTCTATTTTGTTATGAATGCTGTGCACGTCTGTAATTGACGTAAACAGTGGTCCATGTCTGTTCTCTGTTATTTGTAAATGTTTGTGTTTGTGTTGTTGATGTGCCTTAATAATAAATAAATAAATAAATAAATAGCTAATAACGTGGCTGGTAATCTGCCACTACAAAGTGCAATTTTATCTACTTTTCGCGTAACATCTTATGCCAAATGTAGTTTCAGCAGTGATTTGGCTCCAGTTGTAACTGCTTAACCCAGATAATGTCCACAGCCATTACATTATGTAAGTATTAGGTTAAGTATTAGAGGGGCCCGTGGCTAAATAATAACAGCCGCACAGGTCGATCGATCAGGTTAAGCTACGCTTGCCGCGGTTGGTCTGTGGATGGGTGACCATCTTTACATTCCGTGACCCCTCCGTGCCTCGGAAGCCGTTGGTCCCGGTTGTCATTCGTGGATCTTTGACAGTCGTTACGGGTAGTCAGAAGCCCGAAAGTCTGACAACCAGTCTTACCAAGGAGTATCGCATTACCCAGTAACTGGGTTCTGGAGGTCAGATAGGCAGTAGCTCCATGTAAAATACTGGTATTCAGCTGCATCCGATTAGACTGGAAGCCGACCCCAACATAGTTGGGAAAAGGCTGGGCAGATGTTGAGGTTTTAACGAGGGACTGGTGGGAAGATGAAAATATAATTCAATCAAATACCTCCAGGGCAATCATAATCTAAGGATAAGTACCTACAGAAATAATTCAAACTCAAACTCAAAGCATTTATTTAAAATAAACCAATTATAGGCACTTTTGAATTGTCAAGGGTCGGTCAGTCAGAAAGATGAAGCTAGTTGCCCATTCCAAAGTGTAGGTACCTGTGGAGAAGAACGGGCAAGAAACTCCACGGACACTCTTTTAAATCATAATTTACAGAGAATCATATCTCATTTCTATTTCCTACCATTTTTTGTCGTCCTAAATGATATCTACGAAAATACCTAAGTTTTTTCAAAGCAACCATATAAATGTCAAAGGCGGTGAAGCATGGTCCTAATTGCGAGTGTAGGCAATCTTTCAGGACTCAGAAGTCATCTTCATCAATCATCAACAACTCATATCGCTGTCCGCTGTCATGAACGTTATTTATGTTTATGTATCCCCGTAAAAAGGTTGACCATACGTCACATGCCCCAAAAAGTTAGTTTTTTGGATTCCGCAGCCAAAGGGTGCCAACTGCCAACCACAGATATAGATAGACCTAGATAACGCGAGTATCACGATCTGTATGAAAACCAAGCGTGCCAATGTACAATGACGTCACAAGCTCTCTTCCTCAATTACGCTCAGCAGCTTACGATTTTTGAACGTAAGTTGGTGCGATTTTTGGTTCGCGAAGTAGGTGCTCTTGCGTTATCTAAGTGTATTCTATATCTGTAGTGCCAACGGAGCCTTATTACTAAGCCCCCGCTGTCCGTCCGCCTATCTGTCAGCGGGCTGTATCTCATGAACCGTAATATGTAGACAGTTAAAATTTTCACAGAGTGTACAGTATTTCTATTGCCGATATAACAAAAAAACTTAAGTAAAAAAAAAAGTTAAAATTAAAGGGGGAAATTGTTCTGTGGTACGGAACCCTTCGTGTGCGAGTCCGACTCGCACTTACCCAGTGTTTTTTTTTTTTTAAAGAACGATCTCGGAACTTCTTCTACAGTTAAAGATACGGAATTATTACTTACAGTCATACATTGAACATAGTGGTATTAGTATACAATATAATGTTTTATATACTTAGGTAAATAATAATCTACATAAGTAAAATTACGACAAACACCGCTTAGGTTTCTTACATGAAAACGAATACTGAACCGAAGCTACATTGCGAAGCGTATCTATAAAACCGCTCTGGTAATACTACTAAAACACTTATCTAATTTTTCGTATCGTATTTATGTGTCGAATAGTTTCCCTTCCTCGTACAGAGCGCGATACGTGCCGATACTGTTGCTAAAGTACGCAATCAGGATATCCGAACGCTGCCGCGCTGTCGTATTGTATGAAGTACCTACATTCTATCTACCGCACAGCGTGTGTAGAACAGCGACTTTTTAGAAGACTTGGCTCTTTGGCTTTGTAGGTAGATTAGTACTTTAAAAAAAAAACAAATATGGGTGAATTAATGGAGGGGAGATGGAGACCAGCGAAAATATCGAGGAATCATGAGAATTAATTTATTTAAAATTTGCATGCACAATAAAACAGAATTCCAATGGTAGATAATTATAAATGAGAAGCCAGTGAATGTCGTAACCACAGTTATTGTATCTGTGGTCGTAACAGATGACAGGAGAGAATGTAAAATGATAATAATTAAACTAACTTGGGACATGGGTAGTCAACAAGGAAGGAAAACCTAATTGTGATTTCTAAAAGTTTTAGATACACACGGAGTTACAATTTATTAATCCAACATTTAGAATATTTTTTTATTTTTAGGTCGTTAGTTAGTGTACTTACAGCAATAGCGTACTTACCCGTACCTTACATTTTCATATACCTAAGCGATGCATAGGTAGCTTGTAGTTAAGGTGAATACGAAGTGATAGACCGCGAAATTCAAATTTTCTTACGTTTTTTGCAATTTGTATCTTGATCAAAATTTGATTCGCGACTATAACAGGTACGTATTTACAGACTTATAATCATTAGAAATATTCATACATATTTATAAGTGAGATTTGTACCATAAATACTTTTCTTTAGGAGATTTCTTCTTGTGGTACAAATCTAATTTATGAAGATGTATTAATGATTCTAATGACTATAATTCTGTGAATAAGTACCTGTTATAGTCGCGAATTATATTTTGATCAAGATACAACCTGACACTGACCTGTAAATTGCAAAAAACGTAAGAAAATTTTAATTTCGCGGTAATCACTGCGCAATCACCTTAAGTTCGTATTTAATTTAGGATTGATTTTACCACCGTCGGATAGCTTTGTCCAAAGAATATATGGCAGTTTCACATAATATGTTTAATACTAAAGCTGTTTTATTCATAAGCTTCAGTAAGTATTTTTCCTGACAGTTGGAAAATTGGTCCTTAATCGAATCGAAATTATAGTATTTTTTAATCGATCATTTCTCTGCATAATAGTCTTCCAGACCGAATGCCATGCCATCAGCCATGGCTGCCAATCTCAACGGAGACTACGCGGGAGATGTCATAGTGCACAAGTGAGTGCATAATTATATTATGTATATGAGATAAAAAGAGAAGTGAGAAATAAATGTACATGTAAGTATCTATTTTCAATCAAATAAAATTAATTTAACCTTTAATGCAGATTTTCCGCACGGAGAAAGTTACTTTTTGTTTTTCCTTACAATAAGTTTTCACAATTTCCTTCACACGTAGTTTGTATTTTTCTTAAATCTGAGTGTTTGGGCGTCTAAAATATGTGTAACTATGTAGATGTGTAGGTAGGTGTGTATGTATGGTACACACACACGACGGGGGATCGAGCGAAGTGGAGCAACTTCTAAAGAAAATGCTTGTCATGTGTCAACTGACATAAATCTTATAAAAGTGGGTAATGAATATAAGTCCATCTCTCGCACGATGTAAGTATTAAAATGTTATCATGTTTTACTCGATATAGTTTACTAGACAGATTAGTTCGTATAAAATAATTAGTTCATTATACACATTTAAGAAAACATGTACCTACTGTATTATGGTATGTTATGTTAAATGGTAGCGAGTTTTAGAAAAAAAAACAGCTTTGTAGAGCGTGGTCAAATGTAATAATGAACAGTCAGCAAAGGAGTTAAGTATGCAGGGTCGTCGAATATAGTTGAAGTTTACTAAGAAACCAATTGATGTTTTCGAATGAAATTTAATTTGATAAATGAACTGTTTGTTTTCTATTAATTAAATTAAATTTTATTCGAAAACACCAATCGGTTTCTTACTAAACTTCAACTATATTCGACCACCCTGCATACTTATCTTCTTTGCTGACTGTATCTAGTTAACTCAAAATATTTTATTTGTCATAAACCTCCATTTGGATATTTATGAAACGTCAGAAGCTAGGTGCACGGTTCCAATTGGTCGTTTCCTATGGAGAAGTGCTGGCAGGAAACTCAACGACTACTCTTTTAAAAATAATAGGCTTTTTAAATGTTGCTAGTTGTTGGTCGCTCTAAAAAGTCGATTTTTCACTGTCTGTCACACATACCTGTGACGAGACTCTTCCTAAAGCTGAAGGTCTCTTATTTAACGCCTGAGACTCTACTGTAGAAGCGATGGTTACTATACACATTAGCTATTGAGTATACATTACACACATACACAGCTATTCAGCAGTGCGATTTTATAACCCATCTCACCGTGAAAACTTAGGTGAAGTGAGCGTGGAGTGAGCTATCAGTGTCATCCTGATGCTAGGGATTAATACTCTTGACAGCTCACTCTAAGCTCACTTCACCTAACTATTCACGGTGAGATTTTTACAGAATCGATCGGCAGTATATACAGGGTGCAATTGAAGTCATGGGCATTATTTTAACCTAAGGCACTACTCACGATACTGATTGCATTAGGGCTATTAATACGCAAATCAAAAATATTATTAATGCAAGTAAGGAAAACCTTAAAAATGTAGTAAGTCAAATTTCACAAGGCTTATTATTGCAAATAAACACTTAAAGTAATTAAAACAAAATACTTCGTTAACGCCAATAAATGTTGAAGTATCAAAATCTTAAAGCGCAGCAAAGCGAAATGTAAACAAACATCAAATAATAGTAATAACGTCATAGAGCGGCCGACCTGCGCACGCGCGGGTTTTTTCCTTACAAGTAATAACAATGGGCTAAAAGACATGCCGTCGGGCGGGATTCCCTGAACTCTCTCCGTCTCGCTCCCTCACTCGCAAAAATACAAATATCACCCCCGCGCGGGGTCTGCTTCCCGCCGAAACACGAACCCGGAACCAGTGTCATAACGACTGCGCAGGCGCATTGACGCGTAATTGATTTATTGATCCCGTGACCTAATCGCAGTACTCGCCGCTCGCGTCATACGGTGCTTGGATTGCAGTGTATTAAGTATTAATGTAGTGATTGTGAACACGATGCCTCGACCGCGTAATGTGCAGGCTAGGTAAGTACACCAACCAACAATACCTACAAATGGTTGTAATTTACGATCGCACAAGAAATTTAGTACGAACTCGTGAAATGTTCCATCGCCGCGTCTCATTCCACCAGAACCACTCAGAACCTGTTGGATTTTTCGTCTTTTCACGTGCCAGCACATGCACAAGCTCGTGGAAGAGCACCCGTTTACCCTCTGTCACTTTACCGACAAATAAGGTTTTTTCAAAACAATCCACAAGCTAGGTACGTAAATTTTTTTTTTTAATGTATGTTAGTTGACGTAGTTTTGACCGTCCTAAGCCGGCAAAGTACGAAGGGAAAGTTGGAATTTATTATGAATCAATTCATTGGCAACTTACGAATGTCACGTGAGTCGGGCGGGGTCAAAGAATTCACGCCCAATGACGCGTACGGCGTAGTGTACCTACGCATTTGCTATCGAGAAGCGCAAAGTATTTGATACTTTGTATGACTTACTACATTTTAAGGTTTTCCATACTTGCATTAATAATATTTTTGATTTGCGTAATAGTAGCCCTAATGCAATTAGTATCATGAGTAGTGCCTTAGGTTAAAATAATGCCCATGACTTCAATTGCACCCTGTATAACACACATACACATTAGCTATTCAGTATACATAACACACATACACATTAGCTATTCAGTATACATAATGATCGTTTCGCTGATACGCCGAGGCTGCGTTTCCACCAGAGATGAGCGAGGCTGCGTAGCGAGGGATGTGTGTAAAACTAACCAATACCAAAGCTAACTCAAGTTATAAAAATGAAAGTACAAAAAGCATTCCTTAGGTTTCTCTATAAGCGTAAACACGGCTATTACCCTTACGTCTATCCGACTAAATTTCTACTGGGATGCCTCGGATATAACTCGTTAGAGGTAAGGCGAGCAAAAGACCAGCTCACCATAGCCTGTAAGACGCTCCGTGGCACTATTGCCGCGCCCGATCTACATATTAAGTTGGCTCTGTTCTTTGTGCCAGACAACTACTGCCGCGGCAGAAAGCAGAGGCTGTTTGCTGTGCCTCCATGTCGCACAGTTGCGCGTGCTAAATCTCCAGTACCACGTACTCTGGCTGCACTTAATGATCTCCTGGACTCTAATCCAACAAACGATCTGTTTGCGGACGAATGGGTGAAGATTTTGTCGGCATGTCAGAAGTACTGTGAGAGGGATGTATGAAAGTGTTATTAACTACTAGCGGTCCGTCCCGGCTTCGCACAGGTGGAAAAAAATAGTCTATAATAATCAGTGATAATGTAGCATTCAAATGGTGAAAGAATTTTTAAAATCGGTCCAGTAGTTTTTGAGCCAATTCGTTACAAACATACATACAAATCTTTCCTCTTTATAATATTAGTATAGATTTACTTGATGATTTTATAATCTTTTATGTGTAGTATATGCAAACTGTGTCTTTAATTTTTGTAATTGGTTTTAAACCGTTTTAATTAAAGAAATAAATAAATCAGAAGCGATGTTATTGGTTGGTTTCACACACATCCCTTGCTACGCAGCCTCGCTCATCGCTGGTGGAAATGCAGCCTTATCGGTTTAAAGAAATTTATTTCTCATAAGAACTTACAGTTCGCTTATAATGAGATGCAAAGTAATAAGTATTATAATACAGTACAATACAATTTCCTCCAGGGTATTAAAAGTTATAAATTAGAAGTTATAATTCATATACGTGTTTCTTAAGCCTACTTTTAAAAATATTCAAGCTATCGCACTCTTTAATATCGTCCGGCAATTCATTGAACAGCTGTGCTCCTTCAAACAATATGGTCTTTCTACCGTAATTAGTGCGTACGCTGATGACTTCAAGTTTGTTTTTATATCTGTTTCTCAGGTTATATGGCATTGTTTTTTTCTTTAGTTGTATGTTAGTTTGTATTGAGTTTGTAGTTATGTTTTTAATAAGAATGCAGGTGTAGTAAGTGTATAGCTGTCTAATATTTAATAGTTTCGTTTTTCCGTATAAGGTCTTTGTTGGAGTGAGATAATGATAATGGAACAGAGTTTTAATTATTTTATTTTGAACTCTTTGAAGTGAATTTAAATTAGTTACTGCTGCGGATCCCCATATCTCAATTAAATATTCTAAATGCGATTTTACTAACGAGTTATAAATCAAAGTGCGCACTTTTTTTGGAATACAGTTTGCTACTTTCCGTAATGCTCCCAATAACGATGTTAATTTACCTCGGAGATGATCGATATGTAATTTCCATGTTAGTTTTTCATCCACCCTCAATCCAAGATATTTTTCGTTAGTTGATCGTTTTATTATTTCGTTGTTTATTTTAAGAGGCATGAAGTCCGGTATACGCTTATTTTTAGTAGTAAAAATCATGAATGAAGTTTTCGACGTATTAATAGTAAGAAGGTTGTATTTTAGCCATTCGTTTAATAGATCAAGGTCATGTTGAGCGTCCTTTATAATGTCATGAATCTATTCTATTCTATTCTATTTTTAATTATGGCAAGTAAAGCCGATGCCGACTATTCTGCCAATGTCAAAGTGAACTGGAAAAGCAAGTGTGCATTATATAAAAAGTAAAAAATCTACGATGCTACAGTTGAACATAATGTAGATCTTGTGGGGTTAGTATTGGACTGAAACAAACAACAAAAAAATATATAATTACATAATATTATTATATTTGTTATAACATTAAAATATACATAATATACCACATCCCAACGGGCAGAATATTTGAGGAAACAAATCATAATTTTATATTATTGTGCCGGATGAATATCATCAGCGCCACAAGCAAATCTGGAGAGGGATATGTTAAAAGAGAGGGTAAATTAATCGGAAGAGGGATCTTAAATTTGGGGAGACGGCTATACAAATCTAGAGGTGGGATGTTGTTCGAGCATTTGAAAAATATGTGATCCAGGGTGCCCTCCTCCAACCCGCACTCGCAGAGAGAAGAGTCACGGACATGGATCTTGTGTAAAAAGACGGGAGTGCAACAAAAGCCTAGGCGGATTCTACAAAGAACGGATATAATAGTTTTCGATACTTTTTTGTGACCGAAAAACCACGGTTTTGGTTTGATGGTCGGTTGCACTGCATAAAAAAAACTACCTTTTTTTTTGCTGGACATATTCCACTGCTCTTGCCAGGAAGACTGCAGGTTCAGCCTTGGAAGGGACAGTAGGTCGTAACCCTGGTAAGAATTGTGCGTGAGATCCGACGATAAAGATGAACAAGCATCTTTAGCCAAAGCATCAACACATTCGTTGCCCTTAATGCCACAATGGCTAGGTATCCAAACTAACTGAACATCTTTTTGACTATTAGCGCAGGTAAAAAGTGAATTTTTAATTTTTAAAATAAGGGAACTGTGCAATTTACTTTTAAACGGATTTTGGACTAAAGCTTGCAAACAACTAAGGGAATCTGTAAAAATAACGGCTTTCTGGATATTGTGGTGTGATTCTATAAAAAGACAAGCTTCCAATATAGCCACGCACTCGCCAGTGAACACAGAAGACTCCTTAGGGCCTTTATACTGTAGTATAATTTTGGAGTTTTGGTAATAGACCGCAGCGCCAGTGTGATTATGGTCGGTTAGTTTCGAAGCATCCGTGAAGAATAATTGAAACCCGTTCCATCGCTCGCCCACCACCGCATTGAAAGCCAAATTTGCTGATGGGGATTTTTTGGATATACCATTATCAAAGAAAATTTTTGGAATATATCTTAAAACTGGATAAGGAAAGTTAAAAAGGGGTAATCTGGGAAACTGGACGATCGGGTATGGTAAATTTAGAATAATACGAAAGGATTTTAGGATTAAGGGTATTTCCTTATTTTTCCAGTAATTTGAGCTTCTGCATATGGTATCTAATTCGTTCAGTCTTCTTAAGAGAGGGTGGGTGGATCTACTTATTAGCCTAGACACAAAACGGGAGGCCAGATATTGCCGCCTAAGGGCCAGAGGAGGATCAGCACATTCGACCTGCAACGCGTTAACGGGAGAGGACTTCATACAACCTGAGATGATACGAAGGCACTTCGACTGAACTCTATCCAGCCCAGCCAAGGCACCTTTGTTGGAAGGAATCAGAAGATACGTTCCATAGTCTAAAACACTACGAACTAAGGCGTTATATACTAATTTCATGGTGTATGGGTGAGCACCCCACCAGACACCCGCAAGGACTTTTAAAATTGAAATAACACGTTCACACTTTTTAATAAGATGATTTATGTGATGTTTGCCAGTTAATTTTGTATCTAAGATAACGCCTAAAAATTTTACTTTTTTAACTATAGGAATATTGTGGCCTAAAATGTTCACTGAAATATGAGGGATAAGTCTTTTGCGAGAGAAAATTACCACCGAACTTTTGGGAGCAGATAACGACAACCCATGGCTTAAAAGCCATTGATTCAAAGAGTCCAGAGAGAGACACAAAGATGACGCAGCGTCAACTATGGAGGGATCAGTCACATACAAAACAATGTCATCGGCATATTGTAGTATCTGACAATTGTTGTTTAAGCAGGACCCAATATCAGCCGTATACAAATTGTAGAGTATGGGACTGAGGACATAGCCTTGTGGGAGTCCCTTCCATGTCTGCCTTGTATCGAAATCCTCACCCTGGACTCTCAGAACCAATGAGCGGGACAACAGAAGTTCGCATATGCATTGTATCATCTTAGCCGGAAGACTCAGCTGTTGCAGTTTTTGCCTGAGTACGGGAAGAAGTACATTGTCATACGCAGATGAGATGTCAAGGAAAGTGGCAACAACAGATTCATTTTTAGAGTAGGCTAAGCGGATATCCGCAACTAAAGTACTAATATTATCCATTGTGCTTAGTCCTTTCCTAAAGCCAAATTGATGGTTCGGTAGTAGGTCTCTCGATTCGACTATCCACTCTAGACGGTTTTTGATAAGGTGTTCCAGTAATTTGGCTAGGACTGAAGATAGGGCAATTGGCCTAAGGCCATTCGGATCATCTGCATGTTTGCCTGGTTTCAATAAGGGAATAATAATTTGCAATTTCCATTGATCTGGAACCCAACCATGACTATAACAGAAATTTAAAATATTTAAAAAATAGACTTTCGCTTTTTCACCAAAATGGGTTATGAATGAATATGGCACGCCATCAATACCCGGCGCTGAGTCCCGGACATGTTTGAGTACCACATTCAGTTCGTCCAAAGTAAATGGCGCATCGAAAGGATCCTCTGAATCTTTGTACAAGGGCGCGTTTTGACATTCTGATAATAGTGGAACATAGGATGGCGCAATTTTGTCGAAAAAATGTTCAGCTGTTTCCCTAGCAATCGGTGAAGAGATTGATGGGGAACAACCACGTCTAAACCTATTAATATTCTTCCAGACGACTGAAACTGGAGTAGAGGGTGATAAAGAGGTGCAAAAATTAACCCAACCCGTACGTTTCTTCTTGCGAAGAAAACGTTTGGTCCTGGCATTGATTCGACAGTATGCCAACAGATTTACAGTGCTCATATCTGTATTGTAACACACCTCGGCCTCGTCTCTATCCCTGATTGCCGAGGTGCATTCTGGGTCCCACCACGGTGGTGAAGGGATTTTATTACGAGCACTATTTTTTAATGGAAAGCAGGAGTCTGCACTGGAGGTAATAGCTGTTACAAAACTCTCATAACAGCTCTTGGCATGGCAGTGACCAGAAGGATCAGATAAGTTTGAATTTAAATTTGGAAGAACATCAATTTTGTCCTCCAATAGTGATATAAATTTTGTCCAATCCGGTTTGGACAGGTTATATTTCAAAAGTGGAGGAGAAGTTTTTTCTAAATAGAACTTATTAACCAAAGATATGACTATAGGGTAGTGATCACTACCATGCGACAAGGTTGTGCATTCCCAGTGAGTCGATGCCGCTAACTCTACCGAACAAAATGTAAGGTCTACGCAACTCTTTTGTTGTCCTGGAAGAGATCGTCGTGTTGAGCAACCGTTGTTCAAAACGCAGAGGTCCAAGTCATCCAAAAGATCAACTAGTGCCACACCAAAGGCATCACAGCGTTCAGACCCCCATCTGTAATGGTGGCAGTTAAAGTCACCCATGACCAATATTGGACCATGAACATTAGAGAAAATATCCTGTAAAATTGTTAAAAAATTATGATGAGGATGTGCAATATAGATTGAAAATACTGTGATGCCCTCAACTCTCCCTGCGGCAATGCTCATATCACCCGTAAGTGATGGTAAAGTAAAAGGCAAAAGTGGGACTCGATTGTTGACTAAGAGGGCTGATCCTCCATAGCCATCAGATCGATCACATCTGAAAATGTTGAAATGTGGCATACGGAAGCTAAGACTTGGAGTAAGCCAAGTCTCAGCTATGGAACAAGCCAATGGCTTGTATTTATTTAAAAGGAATATGAGGTCGTGCTTTTTATGCCACACGCTCCTCACATTCCACTGAAGGAATACTTGGCGAGACGCCATTTCTGATATCTAAAAGAAGAGTAATAAGTTGTTCGGCAACGTTGGACGGTAATTGGGTATTAGAAGTAGAAGAAGAAATAATGATGGGTAAGAGTTTTATAAGTAGTTCGATAATAGAAGAAGTACTATTAGAGACGGAAGTATTAGAAGAGACATTATTATAATTGAGAGCGCAGCCATTAGGCTGTGAAGGTTGGGGGGAACTAGTTATCTGCTGATGGGCAGCTTTGTCATAAGATGGGGAGAGGGGGGCATGGGTCTTAGGCTTTAGTGTTACTGTCTTACGATAAGACTGAGATAACGGAGTTTTTGTGATGTTGGCATAATTGCGGGAAGCTGTTGGAATTAATTTGCTAGCTTCAGCATAAGGCATGGATTTTTCAGCCATAACAGTCTTAATGGCTTTCTGTCTACCATGCTCGGGGCATGACCTGCTATCAGCAAAGTGATTACCCGAACACAGAATACAGAAGGCCTCGCCCTCAGAAATGTTGCAACCATCACCTGGGTGATCGTGGCCACATTTACTACAGCGTGGTTTTGATCTGCATACGTTTGCCACATGTCCGAATCTACAACACTTGCGACATTGAATTGTGGGAAATATGTACTGCTCAACAGGAAGGGATGTGTAACAGCAGAAGATCCTCTGGGGTAAGACTTGACCATCGAATGTGATTACACAAGTTTCAGTAGGTTTCCATACATTAACACCATCTTGCTGAACTTTTCTGTTAATCCTGCGAACTTTTAGAATTTGCCCACATCCTGAGGGCACAGATAACAAAGCTATAGCCTCATCCTCTGAAATATCAGAGGGAACACCTGTTACTACTCCCATCCTTGTGATGTTAAATGTAGGGATAGAGGCAGTATAACTGTACTTGGGTAACAAGGTGTTAACCAAGAAGGAGTTGGCATCCTGAGGGGAAGTAAACTCTACAGACACACGGTTTCTACCAACCCTATTAACACCACCACGAACTATGTTCGCGATGTTGTTATTAATTAAAAATTTACCAAAATTAACAGGATGTAATGTGGTGCCTGAGTTGGGTTGGGTCTCTATACGGGAGACGTGGACAATGTAAGGGGCCTTATCAATTGCCGAATATTTGGCACGTCCAATTTGGCTTTTTTTTTGTTTGCTTGGGGGGGTAGATGACAAAATATCTTCGTTAACCGGGCGTTTACGGGAAGATTGGCTGGATTGGGATACATCCATCTCTGTAACACTACAGACAACATCCGCGAATTGTGATAGTGGATTCGGGGAAAAAGGGAATGAAGGACTTGGAATGTCGGGAGGATCAGGATCGGGTGGTTTATTTGCATCCATTTTGGAAAAAATGAATTAAAATACGACAATCACAATACAAACCTGTTAACGAACACAAAAACAACACACTTAACAATAACAAGTTACAAAAATGTCAACAATCACTTTAAAAAAAACAACAAATTCTAAACACACGTGCTAACCAAGAACACCGTGGCGAGAATCAATGTCATGAATCGATTTGTCAAAGTAAAAGAGACAGGTGTCGTCTGCATATAGTGTTAGGTGTCCTGTTAACCCTATTTTATTGATATTATTTATATAGATTAGAAAAAGTAACGGACTAATAATTGAACCTTGCGGGCAGCCGTATGAAATATTTTGGACCGAGCTAGTGTGAGTATTTCCTATTTTAACAACTTGGCGCCTGTTCTCCAAATACGACTTGAACATTTTATGTGCTGCACCTGTAACACCTATGTTATCTAGCTTCTGTAGCAGTTTTTGATGACTCACGGTATCGAACGCTTTTTTTAAATCGATAAATATGCCTAAGGCAATCATCCCTTGATCTATACAAGTTTTAATTTTGGTAACTAGATCCGCTGCAGCCGAGAGGGTACTAGATTTAGGGCGAAAACCATACTGTTCGTTTATTAGAATTTTTTTTTGTGTCAAATAGTTGTTTAGGCGACTATATAATACGCGTTCAAATATTTTGGACATTACAGGTAACACTGACACTGGCCTGTAGTTGCTCGGGTCAGTTCTTTTTCCAGATTTGTAAATAGGACTAACCCGAGCCACCTTGAGGGAATCAGGAAAAGTACCTTGTAGTAAACAGGCGTTTATACAGTTAGTTAGCTGCTCAACGATTACATTTTTTAAACATTTTATTGCCTTAGTACTAATACCATCCAGACCAGTGCTAGTGTTACTATCGAGGTCGTCAATGATTTTAATTATTTCCTCTGTGGTGCAAGGCGTTAGTTCGTTCAGTGTTATGTCATGTGTATAGTTATGATCATACATTAGTGTGTTGCCAGTATTTGTGTGGTATGTGTCCGGTATTTTTTTTGCTAAGTCTGCACCAATAGATGAGAAAAAAGAATTGAACAAGTCACATATTGAGTTACCTTCTGTTAGAAGTCCAGCGTTTGACATTAGTTTGGGAGGAGCAGGGCTGTCTTTAACTTTATTCAATCCTAAGTTATTAATGAGGTCCCACATTTTTTTTGGTTGATTGCTGCAGTTTTGAAATAAATTATAGTAATAGTTCTTCTTATGTGTGTTTGTTAGCATCTTCACTTTCTGTTTTTCTTCCTGGAACTTTTTCCATAAATCGTCGTTATCTGGGTCTGATTTGGTTTGTTGACATAAACTATTTCGTGAATTGATTGCGTTTATAATGTTCTGATTTATCCAGTCTTTTTTGGGGGGGTTTAGAATTTTAATCTTATCTACTTTGTTCTTGTCTATCTGTTCTGAGATAAATGCCTCTAGGTGGTTGTAGTCGTGGTCGTCATTCCTGTATTTTGCTTCTAGTGTGTTGTTGTACAATTTTTCATAGTCCAGTGCCTTATAATGTTGCTTTTTGTTATGTGGAGGAGACAGACGTCCTATTTGGAGATATATCTGTTTATGGTCAGAAAGACTTGATTCAATTATCGAGACGCTGAGAAAATGGTTGTTTATGTTAGTACACACGTGGTCCAGTATTGTGTTCGTTGTGGCCGTGTCACGTGTGCTGTGTGATTTGTTGATTTTATTTATTATTCTATAGCCGGCTTCCTGGATTTCATGTTGGTATCTTGATACATTACTGTTTGCACTAAGTAAATCTATGTTGAAGTCTCCAAGGACTATTGATCTTCTTCGCCGCTCCAATTGGGATGAATATATTTCCAAAAAGTTGTTAACGTTGGTATCCCCCGGTTTATAAATCGCTCCAACATTTAACGATAGTTTGTTTATATATATCCATAGATAGTGGTTTCCGTTCTCGCATAGTTCTTCAGTTATATCATATTTAATACTGTCGTGCACATAAATGGAAACTCCTCCGCCTTTACAATTCTGTCTATAGTTATAGATATGATTATAGCTAGGTAGTTGGTATAGTTTCGCATCAGACTCTGAGTTAATCCACGTCTCAGTGAAAATCAATAGATGGGTGGTCATTTTTATGGCTTTTAGAATGCATTTTATTTCGTCGAATTTCCCAGGCTTGCGAATACTACGTAAGTTCGCGTAAAGGAATCTTAGTGAAGACGGATGCAGCGAAATGTCCTCATAATTATTTACTACTTGATGGCATAGTTTCCTAGCACTATCCGTTGGTTTGTCATTTTGTAATGGGGTACTTACTGGTTTTTTTGGTTTGCAACAACGATTGTAGGTGTTCCTTTAACATATTTAATAGTGAGGTTTTTTTCGCCATTCTGTATACGCGTATTTAGCTCTTGCCTCAGCGAGTCTAAGTATTGTTTTTGTTTTGGGGTTTGATCAGAAAAAATCTGCATACCTTCAGGTAAGTTAGATCTATTTTTTAATAGGTATTTTGCAGTCTTGGGATTTTCGAAGTAAACTTTTATGGGTCGGTTCTTGTTTTGCACATATTTTCCTAGTCTCATAGATTTAATAGGCTTAGGGCAGTCTTCTAAAAGCATTGTAATTAACTTCATAACTTCCTGATTATCGTGGTGTTGTCTCGACTTCCAGTATTTGTCGTTTATTTCCGATATACCCACAATCACAATATTCTTCTCGCGGTCGCATCGGTCCTTAAGCTCAAGGATGAGGTTTTCGTGACACTCGGCGGGCGATTTTAGGTTGGAATATTTTGTGTGTTGTTCATTCTTGAACTTGGATATTTCGGTTTCTATATTTTTGATTTTGTCCTCAGTGGTGTTTGTTTTAGCTTTGATATTTTCTATTTCTGTATTTGTGTGTTCGAGCTGTTGAGAAAAATTTTCAGTAGTTAATTTTACTGTCTTAATTTCGTGCTTGATATCCGATATTTGTTCTTTAATTTGGTTTAGGTTTTCGGTTTGTGTTCTGCCAAAGTTGGTTAGGAATGTCATCATTTCCATGCGAAAGTCCATGAAGTCCTTTTTATAATCACTTTCTTCTGTACGTTCCTTCCGCTTTCTTGAAGTAATGTTAGCATGTACGTCCTCATCGCTGAAGGTGGATAAGTTTGGTACAGATCCGCTACCGCCCTCGCTGTTGCTTATCAGTGTCGCCCTGGGCGGCGTCCTCTGCACATTCATGTTGTTGTGTTCCGAGTGCGTGCGAGGAGATGGAAAAATATCGGACGCTCTCTTTTCCCCGCGGGGGTGAGCGGTGCTGCGCACGCGCTGGCGTAGTCTCGCGTGAGGACACAAGATCTTGAGTGATTACACGACTACAATGTTAATTTGACTTAAAGAATGTACTTGTAAGGATCACTTTACTTTGCTAGGCTTTTATTAAAATTGTATAATACTTTAGCACACGTCTGTTACCAACGGGCTCCAGAGGAGGAAAAAAAAAAAAAAAAAGCTTATACTTAGCAAATATGGATATTTCTCGAAATGAAAGCTTTAGTAGACGCTTACTTGAATAACTTGAATCGTCCTTGTTCAGAGAAAACTAACATTTATATTTGGGACAACAATAACATTCCTATTACTTAGTTTGGTAATTTTGCATGACTTAGGCTAGGAGCTAATATTATGGAAATTGTGTAAACTAAATAATGCAGCTGACCTCGGTTATATGATCTGCTTATGTTGCATGATATTAACGTTATGGTAAAAACAGAAGATAAAAAGTTTTTGACCCCAATTTCCGCATAAAGAAATTGCAGCGCCGCAATATCCGCAAAATTCAGAAAGTATTTCAGTTTTGATCTATTTTACGAATACATCTTTAAAATAAAATGACATAGTCTTCGATAAAGTTGAATAATGTCTGCTTGAATAATTCGAAAGATTTCCTCGTTTTCAGCATTATGTCCCTACATAAACTTAATTAAAACAAAATTCGGCCTGCCTACTGGGGACACAGCCTTAGTATAGTCCTTAACGATTACGTTATCGGCGACCCTTTGAGATTCCTATGTCGAAGCGTGTGCCCTAATGTTACTCGCCAGGCCGAATTTTGTTTTAATTAAGTTTATGTAGGGACATATTGCTGAAAACGAGGAAATCTTTCGAATTATTCAAGCAGACATGAAATATTTTTCACTAAATTCTGGAAGCCGACTAGACATGATAAAGGTATATTGGTGATTGAAAATGTTTCTTGAGTGTGGTGTCCCAGTAAGCTACAATCAAAGAAACATTAAACGAATAGGTAAACGAACAGCTTCTGCCTTTGTTCCATCGTCAACTGAACATGTCTTTTCTCTTCCCGAACACGACAACAATGGACGGCGGTAGTCAATGAAGAACAATGATGGACGTCATAACAGCACTTGACGGACGTATTGCATCATGTTATTAACACTCTCCCTGCCAAGGAAACCGCTGGCGTCCCCCAAAAAAAATAGTTTAGCTATCCAAAGCACATCACGCAAGAGAAGTATCACATTTTCCATAACAGCACACCAGTAGTTGTAAAAACTATTTGAATTCGGGAGGTCAGGGCGTATACCACAGCATTTTTTTTTTTTTGGACTCGCCGGCATATCCCACGGCCTCTTGTAATAATTTTGACTTTTGACTCATGGCGTTCACAAGCAGAAACTTCGGGACCCACCGGCGACCTCCATGGCCTCCTGAACTTAAAAAGTTTTATATATCGTCGGCAGGGAGAGTGTTAAAGAAATAATTATACCAGCCTGCAATAAACCTAGCGAAGGAAACAGCGAGCTTTTTTTTGCTGCGTGTTAGGTACTCTTTTCTCGCAACAGGTAATTTTGTTGTTTTTTTTTTTCTTTAAAAGTCATGCTCTTATTTAAAATTGGGTCCTTCAAAGGTGTTGATCTAAGAAAATATATACCAAGTTTATAAGCAGCAGTCAACTTTTCTGTGACAACAACGTAGATATAATCTTTACTATGAAGATTTATAACTTTGTTTGGAACTTTTGAGACAGTTGGGTGATAAAGACAAAGTATATAAGTCGCAACATAGATTTGTATCAGTATGATTAGTCCCAAAACTGTCAAACGTCAATTGATTAGTTACACAACTAGCTCCGAAATTGACTAAGTTTTGACAGACGTCAAAGATTCAATTGTTTCTTGAGTTTGAATGACATGACGGCCAGCTCGCAGCCAATTAGCAAGTTCGCCGAACCAATCGATGATAAACCACAACCATCATTAGAGATGCACTTGTAATAATCACGGATATGTAAAGGTTCTTGAAATATCCAAAGTTCCAATTTCAAATTTTCGGATCACAATGAGCAACGGTTGGTGGAAATAGAAATGTCTGTGATCTAGAGAAACTAAGTTTTGAATCTAAATTAGTTTCTGTAACTTCAGATATAAATTTAAGGTAGGTACGATTTAAATTGAATAGATGCGAGTCAATTGTTATTATAATGGTGATACTTTATAATAAAACGGAACTAGAAGATATGTTGTGTCGACTCCAAATAAATTTAAATAAAGGCAAGGTAATGATAATGATTTTATTAGTGATGAAACTGAATTATTTTCTACGGAATTCAATTTTTGCTTCAAGAAACAAACTCCTTGAAATTATATTTAACAGTATGGGATCGATAAAGGATCACAAATTCACTAATTACATTACATACTTACCTAAAATATTATATAATTTATTATTATGTATGAAATGTGGTTTTGTGGGCACCGCTATTTACACATTAATAACTACTAAGAGTATGTACTTTTATGAAGTTTATGATGATTAATAAATAATAATAATAATAAATAAATTCATTTATTTCAGGTAAATAACACCCATTGCCACACGACATAAATGAATAGAAAACATAATAGTAAAATCAAATCAAATCAGATTTGAAATATATAATAAATATCAAAAATTATTATACATTGCTGGATATAAATGAACAAGTGCAAAGCATATTATTTTGATTTTCACGCATAGATATGTTATTAAAGTCTTTACTTAAGTACTTATAAATTAAAAATCTTCTATTACAACAACACTTTTAATTATTTTTTTCTGTAAGTAATTAGTAGGTAGCTAAACTGGGGTGCATGAAAGGAGCCTCCCCGAGCGACGTATCTACAGAACCACTACGTCCGGCGCACCCTGGGCAATCAGCGAGTCATCCACGCTGATTGGCTAATCCTTTCACCACGATGGCAATCCAAAGTCCACTAATAAAACCGGCTCTGTGCGTAGTCTCGATTAACATCGAAGGGTTCTCACGAGATAAATCTGATATTCTTTCTGATGTCTACCGCAAAACTCTCTGTGATATTCTTTGCGTTCAAGAGACCCATCGAGATGAAACTCAAAGCCGGCCACACATCCCTGGACTTACGCTTATCGCCGAGATCTGTCACCCGAAGCACGGTAACGCAGTGTTTGCTGCTCCCGGCGTAAGCATACTATCCACCAAGTACTCAAACGAGAACGGCATAGAAATCATCACCGTTGATGTTGGTAACTGTACCATAACATCCGTTTACAAACCACCTGGCACCACATTTAATTTCGTTCCGCCAGAGAATTTTAGCAGCCAACCAATTAAAGTTATAATCGGTGACTTCAACAGCCGTAGCTCCAACTGGGGCTACAATGACACGGACATAAGCGGAGAAGCAGTCGAGGAATGGGCTGAGACGAATGATTTGACGCTAATACATGACCCCAAACAACCGGCGTCATTTAATAGTGGGCGCTGGAAACGCGGATACAACCCCGACCTAATCTTCGTCAGCTCGTCTATGAGCTCACAGTGCACCAAAAGCGTATGTTCGCCTATCCCTCGCACCCAGCACAGACCTATTATGTGCTGCATCCAACCGGTGGTCCGACCTATAAATGTCCCCTTTAAGCGCCGATTTAACTACAACAAGGCCGACTGGGAGTCGTTCACGCGGTCGATTGATGACGCCCTCCAGAATGTCTTGCCAACCCCGCAAAACTACGACCAATTCGTTGAGATTGTGTCAACTAATTCCCGAAGATACATCCCAAGGGGCTGCAGAACTTCCTATATTCCAGGGCTGTCTACAGAAACCAGCGATCTACTAAGCCGATACGAAACACTGTATAACACCGATCCCTTTTCGGAGGAAACCACGCAGGCTGGAGAAGTGCTGCTATCAAAATTAGGTGAATCCAGGCGGGAGAGGTGGATCAACACTGTTACTAACATCGACATGACCCATAACAGTAAAAAGGCATGGAGCACTATAAGAAAGCTGACCAGCGAGTCTCCTCAACCAACCCCGCCAAGCCCAGTCACTGCTAACCAGATAGCCCACCAACTGCTTGTTAACGGTAAACTAACACGCCGCTCCAGCAAAGTCCCTAAGTCACAAAAACCCGATGGCGCTTGCGACGATATTAGCAAACCGTTCAACCTTTCTGATATCGTTACAGCGATTAGAGGTCTTAAGTGCGGCAAAGCCTCTGGAGTGGACGACATCTCAGTTGAGCAAATCAAACAGCTAGGCTCAGTTGCTGTGTCGTGGTTGCTGAACCTATACAACAACTGTCTGGAATCAGTTTCAATACCCCGTCTCTGGAGAAAATCAAAGGTCATAGCAATTCCGAAGCCAGGTAAAGCAACAGATGATCCAAAAAACTTTCGTCCGATATCTCTGCTCTGCCATACGTACAAACTGTTTGAGAGATTGCTGCTGAACCGACTAACGAAAGTTATTGACCCGAAGTTAATCCCGGAGCAAGCTGGTTTCAGACCCATTAAGTCTTGCTGCAACCAGACCCTCAAACTTGTTCAACACATTGAAGACGGTTTCGAAATGAGAATGGTCACAGGCGCTGTTTTTGTGGATCTCTCAGCTGCCTACGATACAGTTAACCTCAAACGATTGCTGTGGAAGGTGGAGACATTGATAAGCGATCAGAACTTTGTCCGAATACTCCGAGAGCTTCTCCACAATCGTCGGTTTCAGGTCCACTTTCTCTCGGAAAGAAGTCGTTGGAGAACGCAGAAAAACGGCCTACCTCAAGGTAGTGTCCTGGCACCGCTTCTTTTTAATGTCTACACCAACGACCAGCCGTCCAGCCCTAACACGTCCCGCTTCCTCTATGCCGACGATCTTGCCCTCACGTCCCAAGCCACCTCCTTTGAGGAGGTTGAGGCCCACTTGTCAGGCGCTCTTGGTGACTTAGCCACATATTACTTCGCTAACTCACTCAAGCCCAATCCGAGCAAAACCCAGTCTTGCATATTTCATCTCCGCAATAAAGAGGCGGGCCGTCAGCTCAACATCGTTTGGGGTGGGGTGTCCATCGAGCACAGCAACTTCCCTAAATATCTTGGTGTTACCCTAGACAGGTCTCTTACATTTAGCAAAAACTGCAAGAGTATCAAGCAGAAGGTGCACACTCGCAACAGTCTTCTTCGTCGACTGGTCTCATCGAAGTGGGGTGCTTCGCCTGACGTTGTGCGGACTACTGGTCTGGCGCTATCTTTTTCTGCGGGAGAATTTGCATGCCCTGTGTGGAGTCGTTCTGCCCATGCAAAGCTGGTGGATACAGTTTTGAATGAAACGTGCCGGATCATCACTGGTTGTCTAAAACCGACCCCGGTACAAATGCTGTATCCACTAGCAGGAATAGCGCCGCCAGTAGTTCGCAGAGCGGTGGCAAGCTCTAGCGAAAGAGCCAAAATGGTCACCGACGCTCGACACCCTTTGCATGACAACATCCTTGTGCCACAAAGGCTGAAAAGCCGAAACAGTTTTTTAAAGTGTGTCGTCCCGCTCACTGAAGAACCATCACAGGAGAGACTGAAGTTGTGGCGAGACAGTGCTTCCTTACCCAAACCGTTCGTTCCACCCTCTGAAGTCCTCCCACCTGGACATGAGTTACCTTGGGTAACCTGGAAGTCTCTAAACAGACTCCGGACCCAGGTTGGCAGAAGCAAGGAAAACCTGTTCAGGTGGAGATTCATAGACGACTCCGCCTTGGAGTGTAAATGTGGTGCTGTTCCACAAACGATGGGACATTTAGTATCGTGTCCTGCGTGTCCAGTCAGTTGCACGTTACAGGAACTGATGGACGCTGGTGATGGCGCCAAACAAGTAGCCGAATTCTGGGCCGAGTCCATTTAGATTTGCTATCGACACGCTAAGAAGAAGGTAGCTAAACGCGCTTATGAAAATAGGCCACTCAACTTTCAATCTTTCAAAGACTTTTAATTGCTCTGCCCCTAAAGTAAAGTAATGAAAATATTTACTTTTAGACTCATATTTCTAAATTATTTGATAACGTAGTTTATTAAATATTAAAGAGAAATTCAAAATGAACTTTTAATTTAATGTCAATGTCAGCAGTTCACGACTAGATGATAAAATGTTACCTAAAGGTAACCTTCTTTTTTAATGATCGTATATTTATACATCGTCTATTTTTTCTACGTGTTTTATTAATTGGTAAACAAAAACCGTACTATAATGACTATATTTTTTTAAGCTCGTTTTAAGTCTGATTATCTTGATCTTTGTAAGTGTTCATACACACGTTATGAATTAGGGACTAATCACACTTATTCAGCTCTGTTCAGCTTTTGTCCATAGAAAACAACGATTTTGTATGAAGTCCGTTCAGCTTGCCGCGGCTGAACGGATGCGTACGCATCTCATACAAAATCGTTGTTTTCTATGGACAAAAGCTGAACAGAGCTGAATAAGTGTGATTAGTCCCTAATTCATAACGTGTTCATAACGCGTTAGGTAGGTAGTTCATCTAAAACTACTGCGAATTGACAGTCAAAAACCATGTTAAAGTTGTTTACCAAATTAGAAAAGTAAAAAAAAAAAAATACTGTAAGAAGTTAAGAACATTAGGTACCTACAGGGTTTTTTTTCTATATCATGAATCACTTGATGTCACGAATTATAGCCACCTGAAGGCAGAAAGTAGCTGCCTTCTCCAGGATAACCATTTCTGTTATCTACCTTTCTTATTTACAACTGTGAGATCTAATCGGCGCCGGCGCCATACCTTCGCATGCCACACGCTTGTTTTCGCTTTACAGTTGGGCTTCCATTAATTTATCAAGCCTCTTAATGACCAACATCCTGTTAGAAGCATCTACTGGCTTTTTACGATAGCGTAGTGTAGATAAAGTTGATACCTTGACGAGGAGAGTTAGATGAATAGTGAAAGTATTTACTGAAATTTTGTAAAAAAAAACCTTTTGGCTGTTACGATATAATATAATTGTTGTTAGTATGTTATTTCCCGATATTTGTCTTTTCATTGTAAAATAATGTACTTACAGCACCTTGATTGCGTAATACACTATCTTAAACACACTGCTAATCCATGGATCCATATGTTCGAAAAATGTGTCTACTCAACAACGTAAATAACGCAATGAATGTTGTTGAACTGTCAAAATGAAACCGATTGCTACTGATTGTGTGTTACGCAATTACCCCGCAGGTATTATCTATAATAATAACCTGTATATTATACAGGTGGCAGGAACATCGGCGCGCGAACTTGTAACCATGAATACAGCACATGATTCTAGCGTTGAAACTTTTCGTCGGCTATCAAAAAAAAAAAAAAATCTGCTGTTTCATAGAAAATTGCAATGAACAAAAAATTTAACGAACGGCTATTTTTTTTTTTACGTTATAGTTTGGTTAGATTCAAAGAACAGAGAAATTGTTTCTATACCTATTTTTAGCCAAACAAAATAAATTTATCTCGATCGCCATTAAAGTTATACAACAAGTTTGAGTTGGAATCCTTTTGCTGTACCTACCAAAGTTTTGTGTTCGCTCCATTGAAGGTCTGTAGATAGAGGTTTCGTGAACATGCGGCGCGAACAGGGTTGTACTCTTTTTGTGTACAGTCAACAGCAAAAGTAGATGATGAAAATCAGAAATTCAATACTAATGAACGGAGTTCGCGTCAGAACTGTCTGGCATCGAAGTGATTCAAAAGTATGTGATTTTAAATTATACCAAACATTTACTACTTCGACGCCACACAGTTCTGACGCGAACTCCGTTCATTACTATTGAATTTCTGATTTTCATCATCTGCTTTTGCTGTTGACTGTACCTCCTACTCAATATTCGGCAAAAAATTTCTAAAGTTCCTACAGTTTCTGACCAGATGGTCATGGAATTAATTCCTGACATTCAGTAAATGATTGATTTATTGATTGAGGAGGTTTTGTTACGTGGATTTCTAAGGATTATCTGAAATAGACTCCGTAGAATTAATTAAAAGTGTTTAATTTAATGTGAATTGATGAATTAACTTACTCTTATTTAATTGAGTTTTTGTTACTTGGAGAATCGGGGCCAATACGTCCTTCCTTTTTTATATTTCTATGTTCCTTTGTCTAGGAAAAGAAAGCAAAAAGGTGGAACGAATAGTTTCACCCTTTGTTACACTCTACGTATCTTGAATATTACATAGAGAAACTGTATTTTTATTTATTTATTATTTATGCAACAAAGGGCCTCATTGTTTGCTATTATGGCCGCGTTGATATCATTCAGGGCGGGTCAAGGGTCCCCTCCCGATTGAAATCTCTGAGTAAATTACAAAGGTTTTCAGTTTTGTTGCTTATTACGTGAAAATATTTGATGACATTATGGGTTTTTAATAAGTTTACCTGGCCTTTTGACATGAAGGTTTCATGGGTTCAAGGTTATGTATTCTTTTTTTAATACACTTCCGAAAAGAAAGCTCAATAGATATATGTATTTAGTATAGGGGGCTTGTGGCTAAGTAATAACAGTCGCACGGGTCGATCAATTAGCACCCTAATTACATAACACACTATTACTCTCAATTTGAATCATTTTGAAGCACATTTCTAATCCATTGCTCCATATGTTCGAGAAATGTGTCTGCTCAACAACGAAAATAGCGCAATGAATGTTGTTGAACTGTCAAAATGAAACCCATTGCTACTGATAGTGTGTTACGCAATTACCCTGCTGGTTAAACTACGCTTGCCACGGTTGGTCTGTGGATGGGTGACCATCTATACATATCAAGAACCCGCCGTGCCTCGGAAAATACGTTAAGCCGTTTGTCCCGGCTGTTATTCATGGATATTTGACAGTCGTTACGGGTCGTTAGAAGCCCGAAAGTCTGACAACCAGTTTTACCAAAGGGTATCATAATATTACGTCAGACAGGAAGTCGCTACGTGTAAAATACTGGCACTCATCTGCATCCGGTTAGACTGGAAGCCGACCCCAACATAGTTGGGAAACGGCTATACAATGTGTAACGTTAAATGCGCAAAACCTGAAAATAGTTTGTTACTACTGAATCGGTTTCAGTAACCTTTGATATAGGTTTTTTTTCAAATTTCAAATAGTATGGCAAAATACATATTGTATTTTGCCATACTATCCGCCGATTGAGCCAAAGAAAATTAAGTCTTATTTTAAGGCAATAAGACTCAATTTTGAATGTATAAAGCAATGCTACGATCAACACGACTTTCTTAATAATAATAGCTTTAAAAAATAGTTTTGGTAATTGTATTATGTTTTTAACTCAATGCTCTAATTGGGGTGTATGAGGTTTTGCGCATTTAACGTTACACGTTGTATATGAATAATTAGTATACTTAGTAACTTTCAGTTTGAGCACATGTTTACATTAAAAGGTTTTACATGGTATTTAATTTATGTTATTCTTATTCTGTCATTCAAATTGGAGGGTTTCGTAACTATCGAATGGCCATCAAAGTTTTCCTAGTACTTATTGATTTGTGAAACGTGACTCTATCGTTGACCTATTTTATTCCATTTTTGAGGACTTAAAAGTTAACAAAAATTAGGCATTTTCTGTGCTACCAACCCCACGAAGATCTGCGCTTCGCGAGCCTGAGAGCATCCTACTTTCGCTTGCCGATTTGCAGTTTTAATTTAAAAAAAACGTCTACCCCTATGTATGCAAATTACCTTAACTTAATCTAAACTAATAAAGAAATATAAAGAGAAAAGATTTGATTTATTATGTTTGTTTGTTACGCTTTCACGCTGAAACGGCTGAATGGATTTGGATGAAATTTGGCACATAGATAAACCATAATCAGCACCCTAATTGCGTCCGCACACTATCAATCGGAATCTGAATAATTTTGAAGCAAATTGCTAATCCATTGCTTCATACGTTCCAATAATTTGTCTGCTCAACACGTAAATAACGCAAAAAATGTTGTTGAACTGTCTAAATGAAACCGAATCCGATTAATAATGTGTTACGCAATTACCCCGCTGGTTTTGGATGATTAAGACATAGGACAATTATTATGCCGATATTCCCACGGAATCGAGACTTATGCGGGTGAGACCGCGGGGAACAGCTAGTTAATCATAAAGAGGTACATCGGTTTGATTCAATTAGAGCACCTTCTCCCCTTTTGTCCGTGGATTAATAACGTGTTAATGAAACCAGTATGGCCGCCAAACGGTTGTCAGCGTTCGTTTGTTTCCGAATTTATTCGCGATGTTGCTACAAGAATAGAGCCCAGTTGGCTGAAACCAACAAAATAGATCGGCAAGATATGAGAATGTGTGAGAAACCACGCACCCAATTACAGGTGTTAGAAATATATTCTCTCAATTTATATTTTGAGCGCTGAAAAGCGTTCACGGAAGATGTTTAGTGGTATGGTTTTTTTTTTTGGCATTTAATTTTCTAGGACGTCACCTGAATTTAATTGGGCATTAAAAGTAGCGTAATATTTTTTTTGCCGTTTAAAACTAATTATCACGGTCTCGGATTGTTATCTAGGCATATCTGCTTGGTCCTTGTTAGTCTTTTATCTATTGATGTCCATAAAGTAGAGCAATAAATCAAATTAATAGGTTAATACTAATCTGTTCCTTTTGGTATATTCCTAAAAAAAAACAAAATAAAAAATAATGTGTGCTGAAAACAAATGCAGTCTAAATAGACTTCTTCAAAATGATAAACGAAAACTTTTCTTAACTCTTTCAATAGAGTAAAATAGAGTAAAAGTAAAATAGAGAGAATAGATAGAGAGTTTATTTTAAACAGCTACTACTTTATTTTGAACAGCAGTTAAATTAATAATTATGTGTATTACTTTCTTGGAAATTAGTGTCTTCATAAATAACACGCGATGGAAATTTCAGTAGTAAAAGTGACATTGAACGTGCCAATTAAAATAATCGATACCACTTTAATAGCTATTTGATTTGTATCTTGTTTGTTTGGCTTCTTTCCTTTGCCTAGTCACTGAAACTTATCCCTAAAAATGCAAATTAGAAACCATAAATCGAAAGACGTTCTTAATTCTACTTTTGAATTTTTGATTTATTCCGGTGATCTTATCGAAAGTACACTCATTCACCTCGCATTTTTACCTTACTATATTATTTACACGATTAAGCACTTAATATACCTTAACTTGCCACTAAGCAACACTTAATTATGCACTACTATTAAACACTTATTTTAACACTAATATTATTTTTAAAACTGTCAACAAACTATCATGAAAGTCTGCGCCGCGCGATTTTCTGGCCGCATCGCGTTCGGCGCGTAAAATCAAAATTAGAACACAATACGTCACTGACAATTTTTTTTATTTTTTCAACAAGCAGTGTTTATTTCATTTTAATGTTCGGACACTATCGTGTTTTTTTTTATGTGATACGCGATGGTGCTCACGGTTCGCGGTCGTTATGCCGACTGAGGATTTTGCCGCGCGCCCGACTAATATTTTACTCCTTGGTCACTAGCGTATTATCGATGATTTGAATCTTGATAACGTACGGTACAATGGGGTCAGGGTTCGACTTCAACCGGTGATGAAGCGAAACTGTGACTTCAAGTCGACAGCTTTGACGCCAGTTTATTTTTCCCAAGGAAAATAAAGTTTTTCTTTTGACGGTGTTAAATACACGCACGAGAAAATGTAAGGCTTTATGAACTACCTATTGCTTTTATAATTGACTTTATAAAAATATTTTTTAGACTTTTAACTTAAGTACTTTGTTCACGTTTTTTATTTATTTAACAAACCTAGTTTTAAAAAGGGTGACATTTAAAAACAAAAGGTCCTTAGCGACTAACCGTCAAGTAATTAAAACATTGAAAGCTTTAAAGTGTGCATTTTACTAAGTTTTTTTAAATTTATTTAACAATCCAAGTTCTAAAAAAGATGGCATTTAAAAACAAAACGTCCTAACTCCAAAGTGACCAACCGTGAAGCAATTAAAACATTGCAAGCTTTAAAGTGAGCATTTAAATAGTTTGAAAAGCTATTCCTGTGCGTATTCATGCTTTCATTAAGTACCTTATAAACATATTATAAATGGTGTAAGCTGCCACATTTATTACTTGGCACCATAATGAAGATGAACTGGTTTCTTACAAATAGTCATTATGCTATTTTATGATAGAATTAAACATTTAACGATACCTAGAATCTGGTTTAGATAATCTCGTTGAAATGTCAAATTATTGCACACAGTCAGATAATGCAATAAAACTCATTTTCTTGGGAGGACTAATCTGTCCTGTCACAACAAGCTCTAGTTCGTGATTTAATTGTTAAATAACATTATTATTACCCTGTTCAGGACTGTATTAATATTCAATTCAATTATACTAAGGACAGTCGACGGTGAAGGGATTATTGATGCTATTATATAATAACAACATTATGGAATGCAAATAAATATATGAATAATATCTTAAATTGATTTGCTGAAGCCAGAAGGGTGATAGGTATAGCATTGCTGAAATTCACACTTTCCTAAATCGTAGCCTTATTTACAACTAGCAGCGCCCCGCGGTTTCACCTGCATAAATGTCGATCCCGTGGAAATATCGGGATAAAAACTATCCTATGTCCTTTCCCGGGACTCAAACTGTCTCCACCAAATTTCATCTAAATAGGTTCAGCGGTTTAAGCGTGAAGAGGTAACAGACAGACAGACAGACACACTTTCGCATTTATAATATTAGTATGGATCTGCTGAAATACTTTTCAAAATCAAGAGTTATTAATATATAGACCGTGAAGGTACTTGAACGTATGGTTTACTTTGGACGGTCAAATTCAAATTATTTTATTTTACACTAGCTCTTCGCCCGAGATTTCGTCTGCGTGTATTCGTGCCAAATTTCAAGTTTATTAACTCAAGCAATAAGATTTTTCATACAAACAAAATCCCCCCTTTTCACCCCCTTAAAGATCGAATTTCCAAAAACCCCATCTTAGTGCTCTCCTACATAATAAAAGGAAGCCGTATGCAAAATTTCACGTTCCTAGTCCCAGTAGTTTCGGCTGTGCGTTGATATGTCAGTCAGTCAGTTTCTCCTTTTATATATATATATAGATAATAGAAGATAGAAGAAGATAAACTTAAAGGTTTTTAGATATTTATTTTTAATTTGACATTTATTTACTATTAGTTTTTTTTTTTTAGATTATAACAGTATTCATGGACATTAACATTTCAATTATTACATAAACTCTGACATTTTTTTTTTTAAACTGACATTTTTGTAATGATTATGTATCTGAAGGAATATTATGACATTTTTAATAACTTAATGTATTCTGAAACGAAATATTTGCACACCACATGTAATGGTAGAATGTAAATGGGCCACATTTTTAATAAGATCACTTTGTATACCTACATTTTGGCAAATAAAGTATTATTATTATTATTATAATGGGCGTATATAAGAAACGTCAGAAGTAAGTAGATCTACTTAGTAGTTTGCTATCACCAAACTTTTGATTGATAGAAAGACGAAAACATGAGCGTTTTCAGATTTATAGCGCTTTAAACTTGCGATAAAGAAGAGTTGTCGATGTTTTCGCTGAAAGCGCAACCGACGGTTTCCGAGACGTTATAAAACATTAGCAGTCGAGTTTGTCCTACATGCAGTTGCTATATTTTATTATATCTTGAATTATTAGTTTTGCGGGCTTTAAAAGTTGCGTGGATTTATTGAAGGGGAGCTTCAAGCAAGCTTACTAACATTACCAAAACAACTTAGTGCTTTGAAAGTTCTTATAGTAGGTGCATCGTACCACGAAATCTAATATGCATAGTACAGATAATCTCCGCCTCTGTAAATTTATGTGCTTGAAGTATTATATTAATAAACTAGCTTCTGCCCGCGACTTCGTCCGCGTGAAATTTCACCCTCCCCCCATTCACTCTCTTCGGGGTGGAATTTCGAAAAACCCTTTCTCAGTGGATACCTACTATTCACAAAGAAAACACCCTCCAAATTTCATGTCTCTAGGACCAGCGGTTTAGGCTGAGCGTTGATAATATATATCAGTCAGTCAGGACTTTGAATTTTATATATACATTACATGCTGTAACAGAATTAACGCAAGTCCTGAAATTAGTTTGTTCATAAATGACTACTGAATCGAATTCAGTAACTTTTAAATATAGGTACGAGTATATTTTTCAAAAATTATGTTTTTTGCCATACTGACCGCCGATTGAGTCAAAGATAATTAAATCTTATTACAAATCAATAAGACTCAATCTTAAATGTATAAAGGAATGCTAAAGTCAACACGATTTTCTTAAATACCTAGTTACCTTTAAAAAATAAATTTTGGTCATTGTATTATTCTTTTAACTCAATACTCTAATTGGGGTGTATGAGGTCTTGCGTTCTAATGAACGCACATACATACATATACACATATTGTATAAATATAGAATATTAGATAACCTATGGAGCTTATACAAATCATTTCACAGTTCACCTCTGATTTTGCATCACATTCTCATTCTCACATTCTCATTTTAAATAAGGTTGCTGTTCCGTTGCTGCTGTCAGAGATAAAATCACTGTGAACAGACTGTAATAGAATGGATTGAGTAGTTAGGTACCTTCATGATACACCCGTTTAACAAATCAAATGATCGACATTGATGCAATCAAAACATGCAAACAAGACACGTAGGTACAGTGCTCTAATGATCTTTCGGCGCTTGAATGACGTTAACGGGATGGGGCTATTGGTATTGGTAAACATTTTTGTGAAATTTAATTAAGTATTATTTATAACTTTTACAATATTTAATACAATTGACTATTACACTAGGTGCTAAATTAAATGACTGGGTAACTAACTAGGTATATCTACAAATGAATACAAAAACAAAAGGACAGTTTTAAGTGAAAAGAATTGAAAAAACAAGATGATGGCATTAGTTCTGATTTTGGCCACGCGTCAAAAGATCCTTGTACTTCTTTTCAGTGTGTCAAATGTCATCGAGAAATGTTTGTTCTCGTGTGTAACGTTTGTCACGTCGTATGAATAGTTCATGCACAACGGAAGGTGACACAATTTGTCGTTTTCAGGCCATTATTGAGGCCATGACCTTACACACGCTGTCCCCTACGTGTGAAATATATCTTGACGTTAGTACTGAAGGATTATGGAAGGAGGAAGGATTTATGTTTATTATTTTGGTTGATTATGAAACTTGTATTACTGTGAATTTAATTTGGACCAGATGAATGAAAGGCTAGTTTTTAAAAACGATGACTGCATAGCTAGGTAATTAAACTAATTACTTACCTGCACATGAATGAAAAAGAGGGAAACTATTTTCTTAACGCTAAGATTTAGTACAGAAACAAGAAAACAGTAGACTAATAAAAAACCGGCCAAGCGCGAGTCGAACTCGCACAATATACATCTAAGTACATTTTAAAAAGAAACACGTTTCTTGCATGGGGAAAATAAAAACTATTTTCATTTGTCTTATTCCCTTTAATTTTTAACTTTATTTTATTTTTATTATTTGATGTTATAGTGTATACACACTCAGTAAAAATTTCAACTCTACCCATTAGGGTTCGTAGCGGGATTGTCCGAAAGGGTTACCGCTACCCCGGAACATAAAGGGCTAAGGAAGGAACACGGGTGGGTTTTAGTCAGTAAGAGTCTGACACTCCCTTCTGCTCCACCCAGAGCGGGAGGGGTCATTTGATGATTTCCCATCCGCAAAAAAAAAAGGGTTCGTTACATACAACCCGCTGACAGACATACGGACGGACAGCGAAGGCTTAGTAATAGGGTCCCGTTGGCACCCAATAAATACAGGACCCTAAAAACGATTATTCAAAATCTAGACCATCCTTAGCTACTGTACTGCTCGCAATATTTACAACCGCATACACAATAGTCTACTTCCTTACAAAATATAACAAAACAATAACACTTTATGAATCTGGCAGACGACGCGACGTGGCTGGGTGCGGCGTCGCCAACTAATCATTTAACTAACCGACCTGAGACTACGGACACACACACACCGAATCGGTGTCGCTAACAAGGTTTCCGACATTTTAATTAGCTATATATCTAGTAACGCTAGGAAATACCGAAATGAAAATCCAACACAGCATTTTATTCGTTCATTCTTAGCCTCTTAGGGTAAAACGGGCATCAGCGGGGCTATTGCGTAATACATTATCAATGGGAATCGGTTTCATTTTGACAGTTCAACAACATTCATTGCGTTATTTACGTGTTGAGTAAACAAATTTTTCGAACTTATGAAGCAATGGATTAGAAATTTGCTTCAAAATGATTCAGATTCCGATTAATAGTGGGTTACGCAATTAGGGTGCAGGCTTACAATGGCAGTGCCTTTCACATTGACAGTTGAACAACATTCATTGCGTTATTTACGTTGTTCAGCAGAATTTTCCAAATAGTACAATAGTAGTAGCGACTGATTGTGATTGATAGTGTATTTCGCCATGGGCTGTTGGTTTCTAAAAGGCTAACCAACACGAAAATAAGCTAACGTATTGTCGAAGTCTTCCTAACTGATGTGATTGGTTAACTGAAATAATGACACACGTCAAATTACTTGGCATTAATTTGACGTTTATAAGTAGTTTTGTCAACTGGTCTATAATGCCGAACTTTTCTCACTGCCATATTTACGGTCACGCAAATTAGGCACTAGAACATATGTTTACACATGCGTGCAATTAGAAAAAAAAAAACAGGGTCTTAACATTCTCTACATAGTTATTCAACACCACATTCTAAGCTCATAGGAATTCGGAGGTAAGGGGCAGTATAATGTAATGTTCTCATTTATTCGGCTAGACGTTTGTCTGGAGATCGAGCGATATAAGTACCTAGGTCCTACTGTGTTATTGTAACCTCATTCGACGAATAGTGTTCGTGAATTCTATGTTTTTAAGATTTCTAATGACCCCTTCATAACATGACACAGTTTGACGACTTGGCATATAATTTTCAAGTACTTATGATCTTTTATTTTGACACAGAGCAACATTCACAGCACATGTGGGCATGCTATAGTTATACCTCTGTCTAACCCTTGGGGGATTACAGGATGATGTATAGATAAATATAAAAAAATAATTAATTAATTAATAATTAATTATAATAAGTATATATATATATATATACATATATGTATACATATGTATATGTTGTAGAGCAACATTCCAATACAGTTTGCGTCAACCTCAGCTAGTTATTTTTCATGAACGTTTCAGCACGAACTGAGGTTTCAGATAAGACCGTTTCCCAAGACAATATGTGTGAACAAGAATCCTTAAAATAAATTGATCGTAACATGGCCGTAATAAAAAAAAACTTACACTTAGGTATACAAGATTTGTTTACAAGCCTTCTTGTTAAAAACCTTATAAAGGCAACCATGGTTTTATCGAAGTGTGTTCATTAAGAATTTTGATAGCTTTAGTGCATTTCAGCAACGACTAAACATAAATTGTCACGTTATTATTTTAACCGAATGCTGGCTTGCTAAACAATATAACATACCACTAATCCCGGGATATAATATGTATAGAAGTACTATAAATTACAACCAAAATGATGGGGTGATAGTTTATGCAAGAGATCATCTCAATGTCTCTGTTCAGGAACCTGATATGCACGACTGTAACAGATTGTTAGTTAAAATTGGATCAGATTTTGCGATATTAGCATTATATCGACCTCCGTCTTTTAAAAATACTAGCATTTTTACTGACTCTCTGAATGAGACCTTGCAAACCCTGTCATCCATCAAAAACACAATTGTAATTGGAGATATAAATATCAATATTCTACCAGGAAGTGCTGATGTATCTGCTCAGGACTACCTCAACCTATGCGCCTTTCATGGCCTGCTCCCAGCACACAGCTTTCCTACACATCACAGTGGCTCCTGTTTGGATCATATTATGCTTAAATCGAATTTGCCTTCACTTGCACTTGTTGTTAACTCAACAATAACCGATCACAATGCTGCCCTACTAACCCTTAATTGTAAATTACCTAAACAAGACACTCGCACAATTTCAAAACTGAATATAAATAAACTTGAAGAAGATTTACGAGTCATCGATTTTGATCCAGTCTATAATTCCGCTGACCCGCAGTTTTGCATGTTGTACGTAATTGACCACATACGACATGCAATTCAGAAAAACACAATCGTATCGCAGTTGAGCAATAAAAATCACAACATAAAACCATGGATCACATCAGGTCTGATTCGCTGTATGAAACATAGGGATAAACTGCATATGAAAGTTAAATCTAACCCTGATAATGCAATATTGCAACTTTCGTACAAAAGATATCGAAATTTCTGTAATGATCTCCTTAAAAAAATTAAAAGCAACTACGAAAAAGTAGCATTGGAAAAGGCTGGAACAAATAGTAAAAAGATCTGGAAATATATTAAAGACGCAACGTATACAACGAAACAATATGAGTCATCTTCAGGTTTATTACAAAAACACTCGTCACCGCTGGAATCCGCTAACATAGCAAATAATTTCTTTGTTAACGTTGGAAAGTGTCTGGCAGAAAAAAAAAATCTGGGTCAGTCCCAAAACCCAACGAGCACTCCTTTAACATGTAGCACTGCTTTAACATCATTTGCGCTGCTAGATACTGACGAGACTGAGGTAGAAAGTATAATTATGACCTTGAAAGAAGACTGTGCAGTCGGCTGGGATAACATATCGAATAAAATTATCAAAAAATTCAAGGACATTTTGGTACGACCACTGACTTATATTTTCCGCATTTGTTTATCTTCAGGTCATTTCCCTAAGTGTCTCAAAAAAGCTGTAATCATCCCTATCTATAAATCAGGCAGCAAAGAGGAAGTGACGAATTATAGACCTATTTCTTTACTGCCTTCCATGTCAAAAATATTGGAAAAAATTATAAACAAAAGGTTGTTAAAATATTTGGAGGATAAATCAATTCTGTCTGAGCGGCAGTTTGGATTTAGGCCTAAAGTTTCAACTGCTGATGCGGTACACCATCTGACTGACTATCTAGCGCAAGAGCTTGACAAATGTAAACACACAGTAGGAATTTTCCTGGACCTCGCCAAAGCTTTTGACACAGTTTCTATTCCGATCCTGTTGCGCAAGCTTGAGATCATGGGTGTAAGAGGCACCCAGCTGAAAATGTTTGAAAGTTATTTGGAAGATCGTTCCCAGTGCGTAAAGATTGGCAATGTTTATAGCGCTGTTAAAAAAAACACATTATTTGGTGTTCCTCAAGGAAGTATTTTAGGGCCCACTCTGTTTTTGATCTACATAAATGACCTTTGCAATCTAAAGCTAGAGCATGGCACTATAATAACTTACGCTGACGACACTGCTCTACTTTTTTCTGCTGACTCAGAAAATGAAGTCTACAATCTTGCGCAACACGGATTCAATATTGTAAATAAATGGCTCCAAAATAACTCACTAACCCTAAATGCAGAGAAGACAAATTACATTAAGTTTTCGATGCGCAAGCAAACATCGAACATCCCTTCAGCGTTGCATGCTCATTGTTGCCCAGTCCCTGCAGATAGCCAGTGTAAGTGTCCTAATATTAAAAAAACAGACAAAATAAAATACCTGGGTATTATAATAGATGAAACTCTTTCCTTCAAACCACATATAGAAGTTCTAAATAATAGAATTCGTAAGCTGATATACGTATTCAAAAAGATACGATTTATTGCAGATCCAAAAATAATTAGGCAAATATATTTTGCTCTTTGTCAGTCAATTTTGACGTACTGTATTACTTCATGGGGTGGGGCGAGTAAAACTTTGATATTGCCCATTGAAAGAGCTCAAAGAGCTATTCTCAAGGTGGCTACTTGCCGCCCTTTTCTTTTCCCCACTAACACCCTGTATAAAGCTTGTAAAGTACTTACAGTTCGACAGTTATTTATAATGAGCACTGTACTAAAACAACACGCAGCGCTTCCGTACAGCACTGAATTTACAAAAAGGAGACGGAAAGATATCGTTTGTCCTCAAAAAAGTACAAAACATGCTTTCACAGCCAAATTTTATATGTACCTCGGACCGCTACTCTATAATAGACTAAATAATAAAGGAAACATCTATTCCTTAAATCACAGTAACTGCAAGAAAATCCTTAAAGAGGCTCTTCAAACTATGTCCTATGAAGATACAGAGAAGTTATTACTTGTGCCAAAGTAAATATTGTTCATAATATATAATTTTAGTTATACACCTAAACTTATACACTTAAACTTATACACCTTTCTACATAATATCTAAGATAAAGATGATAACTGAGTGATTATTAAATAAATTAATGTTACCTCCAATCGCCTGAAACACAGGATTACCTAGTTCAGGCGCGAATCATGAGTGAACTTGACATAGATTTAAGAAAAACTGTATTTAATGTTAGTCCTTTTAGTTTTGAATAAATTTTATTATTTTTTTATTTTATTAAAAATTTTTATTAAATTTTCTCTCTCATTAATATTATGTGAATGTAGGGTAGGTAACTTAACCTCGTTTTAGTCCGTTACTTCAAGGACATGTGTTAAGAAATAATTAGGTCTATGTTAGTGTATCAGGTTCAGATCTGAATTAATTATTATAACCCTTTTATTATTAGCTGAAAGGTACATGTTTTGCACTTGATTATTCTTGCAGAGTTAATAACTTATTTTTTTTTGTTTTCGGAGGGAAACCTCAAAATGCGCCTGGTTTATAAGGGTAAGTCAGGCGAATGTGGGATTTTTATCTTACTAAAACCACCCGGTTGTCACCATCTACACATGGTAAGGGCACCGTTAGTTTTCAAAAGACTGATCCGGAACCCGCTCTGTGCCTGTAAATGTGAAATTACAGTGGCAGCGGCGCTGGCAGCGGAATCCGCTGGCGGGTAACGCAAACACATAGTTTTTGACTAAGGTACACCAAATGCGGGCGTGGCGGGTGAGCGGGAATCGTAACGGTACAAGCGGGTGTCGCGAGCGGGGCGGGTGGACGCAAGTCAGTTTGCGTTTCCCGCTCGATTTGTTCCACAATTTGTTCGGACATGCATCGGAATTCTAGTGATTCAAAATTCAAATCATTCGAATCGACAAATAATTAAAAAACTATGGGAAGAAATAAAAATTATATAGTGGCGATTGCTTTTAGAAAAAAATTTCCACTTTATATAAGCACTAGCTTTCAAATAATGTGACATTATTATTTTATTTCCAATATCGCATGAGGTAGGTACGTCCGGACCGCTCAATCGCCCCGATGCTACTTACTGTGTTCATCCATGGAAATGTGCGGTTTCCGCATGACCCGCCACCCGCTCCCGCTGCCCGCCCCGCGCCACTGTAATCGCGCACTAAAGGGATCTCCCCGAAACCTAAGCGAGCAAGTGTCCAAGGCAACACGCGGCCACTGTAAGCCGTATTCCCTGATAGTTTTCGGGTACCTGCTAAGAAGGTACTTACTTCTTAAAACATTTATCTTAAACTTGTTTCCGTTTTCGGAAAATAAAGCCCATATAAAACACGTTGTTTTGTTTCAGTGTAAGCCAGGACTTACAGTAGTTAAGTACAGATTTGTAAACGTCGGCGACTAAAATGAAATAGGCTCTTTTATAGGATTAATTATATACAGACGGACTGAGCCCTTTTGCATTTTAAGTTTTTTTTTTTGTAGTATAATGTGAAACCACGAAGAAATCTATTTTCAATTTAATTCAATTTATTTGTTTCTGTAAATTGGTCACCTGGAATGCCTTTTGGTCCTTTGGAAAATATGCAGCAATAGCATAGAAAAGTGCTGGTTATGGAACCTAAAGGGAAATCAGGACTAGCCTAAACGGAGGTCTAAACTCCTTAATCCTGAAAACCGTTAACTAAGGATTTAAGCAATAGAAAAAGAGATTACCAGGATTTGAATCCGCTCACTTACATAAAGACCAATTCTAGCCTCTTCACACACAGTAAGACCATAAATCCACTATGAGATACTTCTCACTTCACTCGACACTCATTTACAATCCCGCACTACGTTTACACGCTTTAAACCAGCTGTAAACTTGTGACAAAACGGCTGTAGCCGTTTTATATCTCTTGCTGCTTGGTCTAAGACAAACATACCTACATATGTATTTGAGCTATATGTATCTTACGTATGTGGAGGGGCCCGTGGCTAAATAATAACAGCCGCACAGGTCGATCGATCAGGTTAAGCTACGCTTGGCGCGGATGGTCTGTGGATGGGTGACCATCTTTACATAACGAGACCCCTCCGTGCCTCGGAAAGCACGTTAAGCCGTTGGTCCTGGCTGTCATTCGTAGATCTTTGAGAGTCGTTACGGGTAGTCAGAAGCCCGAAAGTCTGGCAACCAGTCTTACCAAGGGGTATCGTATTACCGAGTCACTGGAAGGCAGTCGCTCCATGTAAAACACTGGTTTCAGCTGCATCCGGTTAGACTGGAAGCCGACCCCAACATAGTTGGGAAAAGGCTAGGCAGATGATGATGTATCTTACGTATGTAAGATACAGCTGTTACGTTTTCAGGCCTGAACCATTGAACCGATCGTTATGTTTGACAGATAGTCGGGACCTACACCATAATTGCGTAATTCAAACTACCAATCAACTACCAATCAATCAATCAGTCAACCAACTACTATCAATCTCAATCTGAATCATTTTGAAGGATTTTGCTAATCCATTGCTTCAAATGTTCGAAAACTTTCAATGTTCAACCACGTAGATAACGCAATGAATGTTGTTGAACTGTCAAAATGATAGCCATTTATACTGTTAGTGTGTTACGTAATTACCTCTCAGGAGAAGGCCATAATCTACTTTTCATCCCTGGTATTATTTTTTTTATTAATAATCGGTTGTCTGTAAAGTCGGTTTACTGACGATAGTTGAACGTGAAAACGTCATAAGAAAATACTAAAAAAAGAAAAAAATCTTTTTTTTCATTCTTTTTTTTTTTTTCGATTGTGCCTCTTTGTCGCTCGTTCCGCGTTCTTGCTTGCACTTCAAGCCTTAAATGGAACGCCTCAGAGCGAGGTAACGCCGCATGACGTCATGTTTTTTCGTGCGTGCAGCCAGCTTCATCGAATTATAAGACGTTGTCACGTCAAAAATGATGAAATATAAAATACACGTGGAAGAAGTCGCGGGCTAGTACGGAATAGGTGCCTAATAAGGTGAACTTGTGATGAAATTTATTAACAACTGGTTATAGTGAGTCAATCTTAAAAGATAGACATAAATGCTGTCCGGGACTTTTTTTAGGACTTTTAAGGGGGAATAATTCCGTCATACATTATTTCTGCGTAACTTTAACCGTTTACGCAGCGCACGCAACGGAAGCTCTCTAAAAGGATTAATTTTTCCCGTTTTTGCAAAATTTTTCATTAGTGCGACGCTTCTATTGATTGTAGCGTGATGTTATATAGCTCATAGCATTCCTCGATAAATGGACTATCCAACACAAAATATTTTTTCAAATCGGTCCAGCAGTTCCGGAGCCTGTTCATTTCAAACAAACAAACAAATCTTTCCTCTTTATAATGTTAGTGTAGACAAAAAAACATTCCCGCTCTATCTGTGAATCAAACTTTAAGCACATGGCACGTAGCACCCGTTGACGGCCACTAAATTTATGAGTCATTTTATTCATTTGAACTGATAACGTTAAAACAAACAAAGGGGAACTTTCAACTATCGTTAACGGTAATTGTACTGATAATTTAATACGCCATGTTTACTGATCCAGATCGACTGATAGACTGATGAATAGCGTTTTATTTAACGTTCACAAAATTATAGACTTCACATTATTTTATAGGTTTGTTTTTCGTGCTCATACAATTTTGTTTCATACTTTTGAAAAAAATGGTCCTGTTGCCCGCACATTTTCGTTATACACCATATAACATAATTACCCCCTTATTAATAAACGGATTATAAATGGATTACTTATATCAGATGAATAGTTACACACCGATTTCTCTCTTTCAGTCTTCAGTAATTTGAATTTCGAAAGAAGACAAAGCGTTGTGTAACTCTAACTATATACAACGTTTATTAGTAAGGGGGATATAATGTTCCTACAGCTAGCTGGACACAGGTTCTTTTCGATAAAGTTACAGCAATATAAAAAAAAGAAAAAAAGAAGTTACAGCTTATTTCATTTCATTATTATTATTATTTTTTGTGTTTATTAATTTACAATGGAATAGTTTTATTATTTTTTATTTTTATTGTTGACATGATTATTGTATTTCAGTCTTAATAATTTATTTATGTTTGTAATTTTCTTGTTATTTTAAATATTTTATTGCCATATTATTATTATTCTTTAATTCTTAATTTATTGTTATTTTATGAGAATGTTTTAATTAATAATATTTCTGAACATTTGCACGTCACATCATGTGGCAAACATGCCTTGTACAGTCAACAGCAAAAGTAGATGATGAAAATCATAAATTCAATACAAATGAACGGAGTTCGCGTCAGAACTGTGTAGCGTCGAAGTAGTAAATGTTTGGTATAATTTACAATCGCATACTATTGAATCACTTCGACGCCACACAGTTCTGACGCGAACTCCGTTCATTAGTATTGAATTTCTGATTTTCATCATCTACTTTTGCTGTTGACTGTACCTAATAATGTTGTTCTTGTTACCATCTTGCATGCATGTGTTTTCTTGATAGTATGACACATGTTTAGCAAATAAAAATATTATCTTATCTTATCTTATCAGCAATATTATAATTGAGCAATGCTGGCCCAGAGGTAACGGTCGCGATTTACGAGTTCTGTAGGTCGTAGGTTCGAACCCAGATAGGCGCTTCACTTTGTGTACATTATTTCATCACCACTGCTCTCAAAACCGTGAAGGAAAACGTCGTGAGAAAACCGGCATGTCTTTGAAACAAAAATTGGTAGACATATTGTGACATCTATCAACGTGCATTGGACCCGCGTGGTAGATTACGGCCCACTCCCTCTCACTGAGAGGAGGCCTGCGGTTTTGCCTGTTATTATAATTTCTTGCTTTTAGGACTTTGTAATAATAGACTGTTATAAGTATCTACTTGAACTGTTCTTTTTATTTTATTTATTAAATACATACTACATAATTATATACAAAGAAATAATTTGAAGTGTCATTTTTAAAGTCAAAATAACAGTTTTTTACTAAATGCATACGAAGTATATACGGTACAATTTTTTTTATTTTTTTATTTAATATTTTGTGTGTCTGATCCGGCTAATCTCTGAAACGGTTGGACCGGTTTTGACGGGGCTTTCACTGACAAATAGCTCATGTTTTAAGGAGTAACTTAAGCTACTTTTATTTTAGAAAAATAATTAGCGTTCCGCACAAAAACAAAATACCAATGAAATCCAATTTGTTTTTCAACATGCACGCGCTAGTTGCGGGCACAGCTAGTTTTTTTTTTATTATAAAATCGGGGACTTCAGTAACACACTTAGTTTTTTTTTATAGAGTCGGGAGGCTTCAGCAGTTTCAGAAGCCGATTTCAAGATTATTATACCTAACGACTCACGGCCGGTAACGTGATCAGGAAAAGTAATGATTAAATTAACGAACCGCCGATAATGAATCACTATGGGGCAAATATTAGTTGGTTTCAGTTATAATTTTCGGGTATATAAATAGTAAAAGGTATTTTGTAACGTAAACGTGCTACCTATAGATATGGTTGTACAGTCGACCTCGTAATCCCTTTACCACCGTAAGGTTGAATGTCACGTGTACGTCATTAAACGAAAAAGGTCTATTTAATTTTGTTTATAATAATAATAATAGTAATAATCATTTATTTCAAGTTTCGCAGACTCATAAACTTAAATAATCATACACACACAGTCACATTACATAATCAAACGCAGCTAAACATAGACATAGGCCTATGGTCCATGTGACAGTTAGTTTGTTTTAATCAATAAATCCCCACCGACAAATCCCCACCAGTGGGGTCAACCTTAGTGCTCATACACACGAGTGACACGTGTCGACGACAGAGGAAACTGCATCCGTTGACACTCGTCGGCGGCTGCCGTCGACAACGTGTCACTGATATTTGAGTACGGTGCTCAAATACACGTGCAACATATTGTCGACGGCAGTCGCCGACGCGTGGACGGCTGCAGTTGTCTCTATCGTCGACGCGTTTCACTCGTGTGTATACACACACTTAGTGAAATTTCAATTCACTGCGAATTTTTGTCAAAAATGGTAAAGCAATTACAAGGTTAATAAAAAATAAATTTTAATAGGTATTAATGTAGAATGTTTTAGAAGTTTTAGAAGTATCCATAACGACTTTAAATGAGGTAATTCATAAAACAATGCTATTTCCTATCTTGAAGTAGTCCATAGCACCCTCTAATTACAATAAACACTTAAGAACTATGCGACACACGCTAGCATTTTCCGTCATTTGGAACAGTCGCAACTTCACATGAAAGCTTTAAGGAGTTAATGCAACTGTTGTTGAAGAACAATAAAGTAATCCTTTGCTACTATCTGATTTGGGACAAAGGACTAAACATAAAAGTATTAATAAAACAAGGTCTTGTTTATGAAGTAGCTTGTGGCTAAACAATAATAGCCGCACGTCTCGATCGAAGGTTAAGCTACGCTTTCTAAGGTTAATCCTTGGATGATCCGTCCATTTCGTATCGAGACTCGTCCGTGCTTCAAGAAGCACGTTAAGCCGTTGATCCCAGCTGTCTTTTGTAGATTTTTCACAGTCGTTACGGGTCGTCAGAAGTCCGAAAGTCTGACAATCAATCTTACCAAGGGGTATCGTATTGCACAGTAACTATCTAAGTAACAACGTGGATTGTGAAGGCCAGATAGGCAGTCGCTCCATGTAAAATACTGGTATTCAGCTGCATACGGTTAGACTGGAAGCTGAGCCTAACATAGTTGGGAAAAGGCAGATGTCGCTTGTCTGGAAAACAGTGTCTTCCATGAAAATCCAAGTCCCAAAATTAGTTTCAGAGGGTTCAGTAACTGGTATATATTTTATGTGTCACTGTATATTGCTATTTTTGTAACTGCCGGGTTTTGATCGTGAATAATTACAGCAGATATCTTTGATGTAAAATTTTATTTGTAACCATTTTGTAACATCAAACGATAACAAATCTAATAGCTGTCCGTTTCGAATGTTGCATAAGAATATGTAGGTCATTTATAATGCTTTTCTTTAATCTTCTTGTGGCTTTAGTTGCTGTAAATAAAGCCACTTATTAATAATAAATAATAATAATAAAATGTATTCAAAAATATAAAGATTAACTTTAAATACAGGTTTTGTTAAATCTATGTCAAGGTTACCCATGATTTGTGCTTGAACTAGGCAATCCTGTGTTTCAGGCGATTGGAGGTAACATTAATTGATTATATAATCACATAATTATCATATTTATCTTATTGGTAGGTACATATGTATTGTTTAGCTACTTATGTTCACGCTGCTGCTGCTTATCTTATGGTATGCTGCACCGGTTGACGTCATCTCGTCAACGCCGACTATCGCTGAAAACCAGCGCTGGGCCTATGCGAGACAGAGGTGTCGCATAGGGTCTTAGCATTACCTATGCTGAGCGATGGTCGTTTTGCGTGGTGGATGCTGGTTTACCGCAAATAAACGTATTTTCTTTATTTTTCTTACACTAATCTTTATTTAAGTAAGTAGAATCTAGCAAGCCAAGCTTTAGAGCTTGGCTCATTCATACTCAAAGGACCAGACTTTATTTGGTCCTACTTTCCAGATTAAGTGGTTTTGGGAACAATCCTTTGCAGCTAAGAGAAAGGTGCTTTGTTTGTATCTCACTCCCTTTTGTTGGATGTAAATACAAGTTTGGTCTCTTTTGATCTCTTGGGAAAATAAGTATTTAGTTGTATATGATAAACGTGGAACTTGTCAAACAGTTTGTTTTTGTACTGTGTATTTTTGTTAGCTTTTGTCAAACTTGTATATCGGGAACTTTTTGTAGGATATTTAAAGATTTTAATAATTCATTCTTATTTTTGATAAATAGCAACACTGTCCAATCGTCAATTTTGTAAGGGAAGGGTTAGTTTATAAACGAGGGGCCTTGGCCAAGAGAGTTTCGAGTCTGGTTATGCAGACGACAACTTCCTAGGTCGAACTGCGAGATGTCATTCCCAAAAAAAAAACAGTTACCTACTTTTAAACCAAATTAACTAATTTGGTGTAGGTAAAGTAACTGTGGTGACTGTATCTGTGGAGTGACGAGAAAAATAGCCTATCAGTATCTAGATTTAGTGAGTTTTATAACTGACTAATACCTGATACTTAGTTTACAGTCGGCTTTGGGGATTAAAAACCGAGTAAGTACCTAGTTGTATTTTCCAAATTGTCCAGCACAAATCATTTTCTAAAATTAGAATGCGTGCAAAGAAATAGTCCGAATGCTTAATGATATCAATCAACTTGAAGTGTGTGGGTAGTTATTATACCTATTGACATTTCGTGACATTACGTGACGACTGTGTGCGGGTGGCTTATCTTAATGTAATGCGCTGTCGTCACCAGTACATTATAGTTGCTGAGTAAGCGCGACTACTAAAATCTAATGATTCGTCTCTCAAACGCATTAACACATGTCATGTATTTGTGAGGGTCGCTCACTGCTGATATCTGCAAGAGATGCCAGCTTCGAATTAATACTATCAATTAATTAGTAAGCAGATAATATGGAACCCAGCTTATTAAGTAAATGGTCTGCCTTTGCAGAGCTAGTTAAAAATCAGCAATATTTCGGCAAGAAGAAATTAATTCATACGTCAGCAGTTGGGTTCTTAATTGATTGGTTTTTTTAAATCTTTATTTCAGACATAATTCAAGAACCAGTACCAGTTGATATTTCAGCGACCCTAAGTAGGTGTGTGTTAGAACCAAAAATTCGAAGACACCAACCCGCACTGAGCCCGCGTGGTGGATTACGGCCCACTCGCTCTCACATATTTATAGAAGACCTGTGTCCCAGCAGTTGGTACATTATCGGCAGATTATGCTAATGCTAAGTAAGTAATACTCATGACACAGGCACCGGCAATAAGCCTCATTTAAGGATACAGCAATGCTATTCTGTAAAAATCTCACCGTGAAAACTTAGGTGAAGTGATCTGTCACTCCACTTGATGTTAGGGATTCCCACTATTGATAGCTCACTTCCCGCTCACTTCGCCTAAGTTATCACGGTGAGATTTTTGCAGAATCGACCGGCAGCATACAGATGTAGTGTTATGCTATGTTAGAAGGTTTACTTGTCACAAAACTCAAAACCATTTCGTCCGTGTGTCTGCAACAATATTTATTTAATACAGTACATGCTTCAGGAGTTCATTTTATTGGAATAATATAGAATTACTCTGTAAGTACACCATATAAATTACAGACATAAATATATAAATTTTACAAAGGGTGACAAAATGGGCGGTCTTATAGCTAAGAGCGATCTTATAAAGACAACTTTTGGATGGATTAAAAAGGGGAAGGAGAAACAAATACTGTAGGTAGTCTGCGGTATAATGTTTACATAATACAATAAATACATACATAAAGTATATTATACTATGCTAAAAAATAATAATATGGAAAATGAAAAAGATGAATATGGAATTTCGTATCGGTGACTGATAATTAGTGACCGATACTTAAACACGTGCTTGTACTCATGATAAAAAACAACTTTTACTATGGGACCAAACCTGAAAATGTGAAAAAAAAAATCTGCTGTTGAGTCATTTATGTTCGCCTAACTGGTCAAAATGTAGGTACTGCAGCAGATTTTTTTTCGTGAATTCAGGTTTGATCCCACAGTAAAAGTTGTTTGTTATCATGATTACAATCACTTTGGTCTCGTGGTCGCAAGCGCGACTGCTGAGCATGGGGTCCTGGGTTCGATTCCCGGGTCGGGCAAAGTGTTATTGAGTTTCTCCATTAAGAATTTCTTAGTAACAGCCCGGAGTTTGGAAGTTGGTGGTGTGATACCCCCGTTTCTCGGAAAGCACGATAAGCCGTTGGTCCTGCGCCTGATCTCTCTCCGGTCGTGTCGGATTGCCGTCCCATCGGACTATGAGAGTGAGGGAAGAGGGAGTGCACCTGTGTCTGCGCGCACACTTGTGCACTATAATATCTCCTGTGTACCCGGCTAATCTCCGTTGAGATTAGCCACCGTGATCGAAATCAGTCGGGGAGGTTATTACAATCACGTGTTTAGGTATCGGTCACTAATTACTAGTCACCCTATATATTTAGTGTTATTTAAGGGGGAAGTGCTAAGGTAGCCCTCGAAATACAAATTTTCTTACGATTTTTGCAATTTGCAGCTCAGTGTCTGGGTGTACGTTGATTAAAATATGTTTTGCGACTGTAACAAATATGTGTTTACAGATTTATAATCATTAGAATGAGTAATACAACTTATTAAGTTAGTTTAATGCTAAATGTCAAGATTTTATGAAATAACAAACCACCACCAAATTGCACCAGCAAATTGCAAAAAACGTAAGAAAATTTGAATTTCGCGGACTACCCTGGGTATACCTAAGCCAGATGCTTTATTTCCACGCCATATTAATGGTATAGGTACCAACTGTCAATGTGATTCATATAAAAACTTTAAAGGCGTAAACGACATTAGGTGAAAATAAAATAAGTATCTTATCCAGATAACCTTTTCTAGGAAATGTAATTTACATACGACCTTTCAGATCGTGCGGCCCACGCTGGCGCCGCGGTGTAAGAGCGTTATCATACTGACGATTTGCCCGCGTGTTTCTACTTTCCCAGCGAGCTGATTTGAGAACGTGTTCTCCGCAGGTGTGAAGTTTGCTAGCTGCGACCACGCGACGTGTTTTCCACGTTTTCACTAAATTGTACGCTCGCCTGTCTCACTCTCTTTTGTACACTTACGTCAATTGTTCTCGTTACGCACACCCAGTGATCACCTTATGGGGGATGCGTTAGGGTAGCCCGCGAAATTCAAATTTAATTGCAAAAAACGTAAGAAAAATTTAATTTCGCATGCCTCGCTGGAAACACGCTCACAAATCGTCGGTGTGATAGAACCCTAAGACGCTACAGGCGCCCCCTCGCTTGAATGGAGTGCCAACAGACTATTGTGATCAACGCTCGTTGGTGCACAAGCACCAGTTAAGAAAATCTTGAACAGAATCATAATATTTAATGGATATATTCGATCTGTATCGATGAGGACAGGAATGGTTTTTATGTCAGCAACGAGCGATAAAAATTAAGGCGCCTATTAAGTGCTGTACAAGTGCTTCATAAGTTGTAAGCAGGTGTTGTTAAGAGTTCCTGCTTTACACCATCGTTCGCTTATTTATTTATTAATTTTGAACATCGAGGTAGACCACGGTGAAGGTGGTGTGGCGATCGGGTAACGTTTGCAGGACTAACGTGCCCAGAGATCGCACAAAACAGGCAGGTTTGGAAGAAGAAAGGGGAGGCCTTTGCTTAGCAGTTGGACACAATAAAGGCTAACAGAATTAAAATTTTCTTGGCCACAGATCAACCTAATTAAATATCTAACAAGTTACAAGTTATACATCTTCACACAAATATTATAAAGCCGAAAGTTTGTGAGTGTGTGTGTTTATATGTTTGTTACTTCTTCACGCTCAAACGGCTGGACCAATTTTGATAAAATTTTGTATGGAGGTAGCTGACACCCTAGATTATTATATATACTAGTTTTTATCACGATATTTCCGCGGAATCGACACTTATGCGGGTGAAACCGCGGGGCGCAGCTAGTATTTATATAAAACAAAGTCAAAGTTACACCATATATAGGTAACTCAAAAACGGCTATGGACCGATCTTTATGATCTTTGATTTTTTGGATTTTTCTCCGCCCCGAATAGAATAACTATTAAAACATGGGAACATTTTACGAACGAAAAATAATGAAGATAATTCATTTTCTCAAACATTTTGTATGGAACGGCTTTTTTGATGAATAAGTTCACAACATTAATCGATTCAGAGGTTGTACGAAGTTCGCTGGGTCAGCTAGTTTACACTAAAATAAAACTTGCTACAGTCACACACGTTTACTTATATTAATTGACTAACATACATAGTTTTAAGATAATGTAATACTTACTAATAAAACATTGAAATTTATATAGTCTGATTTTAATTTTTTATTTCATTAATGAAATAAACAGTTCTATCTTTTTGAAAAAAAAAAAACGTTTATTTGCGGCAAGATACGATTCGAATGTAGTACCAGTTATAATTTATAGATAGTGCAATCCACGAAGACGCGCCCCACTCTTTTTCCTAATGCTTACAGCAGAAGTGTAACAACATTCCGCTAGTGTTTTAGTTTTGTAAATATACACGAATTATTATTAGTGGGTAATTAGAGTGTATCGAAAGAACTAAAACACTAATGGAATTAACTAGCTATAAATACTAACGATTCGGAAGAAGAGTGGGGCGCCTCTTCGTGGACTGCACTGTCTATAAAGTCCCATGAAATAGTGCTTAGTGTTAGTAGGTAGGTAGAGAAATTCCTAACAGAAAACCACATCCACCTTGCCTAACCTAGGAATCGAACCTTTGACGGCTTTGTTGGCCTATTCGTCTCCAGTGTGACTGCTGAGGTGACCTCCTAGTATTTGTCAAATGTTGATGAATATTAAATGTTCTCTACATTTCCTAGTATTGAACAGTCGATAGTTAACCGGCACGTTTATGGCTGTGTTTTCTAGGAATAACTGCTAAGTTACCTAGGTCTAGGTTAAATCATTGGAGGTAGACAATGCTATTGACAAGGGGACTAGACTTACTTATGGTAATAGTTTTAAAACAAAGACGCGTGGCAAGATTTTTATTTTATCCAGTGAATTAGAGAAGTTGGTTTATCAGAACATTTTCAGAAGTTTATACCACTTATCCTAATCCCTAAAAAAAAAAATAGCTGTCCCATACATTTTGACAGTGTGTACTTTTTTTAAAAACCGACGAAACATTTCATCTCTAGGAGGTCTGGAATTATGTCCTGAATTCATGGTTACAGCGCCTCGATGTCACCGCCCCTGTAGGTTACTGAAAGTATTTCAACTAAAAGCTGACAGATTGCTATGTCAGTCACCCAATATATTAATATACGTTCTCCAGCGACGGTACGGAGCCGATCGTATACGTCGACATGCTGCCGGACGCGATCGGCTGTCGCCGCACCCGTTCGTATCCTTTCCGATACGATGCGATGCGAGCCGTTTGGCGGAAATCATCCTTTAGTTAACGTTGATCAACAATCTTACAGCAAAGTTTTATCTATTAACATTTCAGAAACCGGGTGTTAGTTGAATTCAGAGCACCAAAATTATTTTCTAGGCATACCTACATGAAACTCCACACAATTCTATTGAATACTAAACATTAAATCTAAATATCTAATAACCATTAGATACGTGTGGAGCTTGTTCTGGCAGATTGCACATTTTCGATGATTTAGCGCTAATGCAAATGAGACTGAGCCAATTTTCTAGTTCAGTTGAACGTTGGGCTCGTGCAGTGGCCACTACGCTTTATTTTACAGCTATACTAGCGATCGAATCATTGAAGGTTATTTGGCGTAAAATTAATGAAAATTGTAATTAGTTTGATAATGGTAGCTTCGTAGTGTCTGGTTAAAATGCTGGATGTGGATAGTGATCTTCTGGGTTCGATTCTAAGAGAAAGCATTGAAGGTAACGCCATAATGTAGAAATCAGTACAGCACCTACAGAGTGATTTTTAATATGTAAGTAGGAGTAGTTTTTCTTTTAAGTGTAACCTCTTATAACATGAAATTTAAGCTGAATTACGTAAGATACAAAAGAAAATGAATAGCATTATAACTCGTTATAAGTCAGATGAAGTGATGGGCAAGTAACTGACTGTAGATAACAATATTGCTACTACTCCACAAACTAACAACAAAAATAAGGGTTTGTTACGAGGTGTGTGAGCATTGAAAAGATCATGCCCAATCTGCTTACCCCGCAACCGACGAGAGGGTTGTTGGACCAATCCACGACTAGATGAGCAACTTACTGACAGAAGATAACAAAAATATCACTACTGGACCCGTTACAATAATTGTTACGAAGTGAACAACTCTCAAAATATTTGGCTAATCTGCTTATCCCAACACCGACCGAAGTGGGTTGTTGAACCATTTCCTTAGGAAACCTACACTGCCATCTTTCGGCAATCTCAGTACTTAGTCAGTAACCAAGTGGTAGGGAATTTCCACATTTTGTTTCCACGTTCGAGTCTGAACAAGGTTGTAGTGGCGCCATCTATACTAACGCAGTGGCGACATACAACTGAAAGCGACCCAGAAACACGAAGCTTTTCATGAGTTTTCAGAACACTTGTTGCTTGCACTGGTGTTGGAATCCACCGGCAGGTGGCGCTGATAAGAAAAAATAATGCTACTCCATTTATGTTGGGGTCGGCTTCCAGTCCAACCGGATACAGCTGAATACCAATGTTTTACATGGAGCGACTGCCTATCTGACCTCCACAACCCAGTTACTGGGTAATACGATCACAGAACAGATAAAACTTGGTAAGACTGGTTGTCAGACTTTCGGGCTTCTGACTACCCGTAACGACTGTCAAAGATCCACGAATGACAGCCGGGACCAACGGCTTAACGTGCTTTCCGATGCACGGAGGGGTCTCGGTATGTAAAGATGGTCACCCATCCACAGGCCAACCGCGGCAAGCGTAGCTAGCGTAGCGTATATGTAGATATAGATATGCAAAAATGTAAATTACTTTGGAGTTATTGGCATACTATGAGGAGATTGAAAATCTAAACGAATTTTGTTGAGCAAAATTTTTCTGCAAAAAATATCAAAATCTATTTCAAAATTTTGACAACAGAGTGGTAATTCTCTTTATTTTAACAACGTTCACATTCTGAACTCAGTTTTAATCTGTCAAAAATACCTCTAAAATCCCTACATTTTTGACAAGTTTTTGACATTTTTTTAAATTACAGGAATTGGCCTTTTGATAGCAAGGATGGGTACCTACCACCTTGCCACATAAGGTCAACGACCCTAGTTTCAAAATTACTGTAATACCTAATCAAACCTAACAAAACAAATAACGTTAACAAACATAACGAACATTTATGATTTATTTAACAGCTCAACTCGCGTGCTGCAAACCGTGGGTAGTCACGAAACATTCATATTAGGAACACATTCAAATGAAAATAACGGTTTTATGATTCCATTGTTTTAAACTGACGTTTTGTGTCGAAATCCTTGATTTTCACAAAGTTATGATCGTAAATGTTAGCAAGTTAAATAATAGTTATTGCATGGTAGTTAAACGATGCATTGGTACTACCTAGCACTTACTTCGAGCGTTCATTATTAAGTTATTACGTACAAGAAAGTCACGGTTAAGACTGTGCCGACCGCACAGTGGTGCCCTCATCGTTTGTTTGGTTATTTCATACAATTTAGAATGAAAATGCAGAAAATAAGCACGTTAAGTTGTGCTTCACAAGATTATACGTTAATATTATTAGAAACGGTAGTTTTATATTGTTGAATTTTATTATAATCCTTAAAACGGATAACAGTAGCCACTATATTCCGTTTTAAGGATTATAATAAAACTAAACAATGTAAAACTACTGTTTCTAATAATATTAACGTATAATCTTGAGAAGTACAATTTAACGTGCTTATTTTCTGCATTTTCATTCTAAATTGTATGAAATAACCAAACAAACGATGAGGGCGCCACTGTGCGGTCGGCATAGTCTTAAGTAATGTTATATCGTTTGTAAAAAGACGCTTAACCAAGCCAAGAGTTAGGTACTCTGCTCGTTATTGTGATTTTTTTTTATTCTGATCTATTCCTTGAAACTTTTTGGTTACGGAGATATTGAAGGTAAAAGGCAAAGAACCGACTTATTTTTAAACTGTCTTCCACGAAAATAAGTTTTTAATCTTCAAGGTTAAGCAACGCTTGCCGAGGACGGTCTTTGGATGGGTGACCGTCCATAACATACGGTGACCCCTCCGTATCTCGGAAAACATGGTAATAGCAGTTGGTCCCGGTTGTCTTGCCATCGTGTTACCTAGTAAGTAACTGGGTTGTGGAGGTCAGATAGGCAGTTGTTCTATGTAAAATACTGGTAACCAGCTGCATCCGGTTAGACTGGAAGCCGACCCGAACATAGTTGGGAAAAGGAAAGGCAGACGATGATTGCAACAAACTTCAACAAAGGAGAATGTCCATGAACAAGCTCAGTCTTTGTGTCACAGTATAAAAAATTATGTACAGAGGCCAGCACATTAAGCTACCCCAATCTGTCAAATTTTCCCAATTGAATAAGAACCTTATTTCTTTGCCTTAAAGTTGAAAATCTATCAAAGAAATTTGACAGATTGGGGTAGCTTGATGTGCTGGCCTCTGTACTTAAGTACTGCAATGAACAAACATACAAAAAAAAAAAAAACACAAACATCCGAACATAGTACCTCCTCCTTTTTGTGAAGTGGGTAAAAAACAAAAACTCATTATTCTGTCACGAAATACAAAATATTAGCATTAAATTGACCCTGGATAAGTTTTTCGACTTAATTAGTATGCTAATTAGATAAATTATTCAATGTCATTGCCGCATTTGGTCCCATTTGATGTAGGTATTTCGATAGTTGGCAAATTGAATTTCTTTCAGTGTTCAATGAACCTAATTCAATTATATAAAAGGAATTGTAATAAAATTTTATTTTTTTTAAGTTAAGTATAATAATATTTTTTTTTATTATTAACAAATATAATAAAAAAAAGCAAAAAAATTGTACATATACATACACACACCGAAATTATGACGCGTACACTTGCTAAACACACAAAATGTGGAGATTATAATGCGTATGACTTGGTTAGCACAATAATAAAGAGAGGTTATAGTGCGTACTTGCTAAAAATACAAAAGCATTTATTATTATCTGTATATAATCTCTACTTACCTAACTCCATCAGCAATATCCGGAACTTGTGCAGAAAAACTGTCAGGATTCATTATTATTATTATTTTTTATTATTTATTATTTACAAAAAACCTGTATACACTCAACAAAAATAATCGCCGCGACACCACACTGTTCAATGCGAAATAGAAATGAAAATATCTGGCTTGCTTTCTATAAGAGAGAGAGAGAGACAGACAGAGAAACATGCGACGCCGCACAGCTTACAATAGCTTACTATAGCAAAAAGTGTCGTGACAACTTTTCGTAAGAATTTTTTCCGTCTAGCCCCCTTTCACAACGCGCGATAAGGAACTTCGTTCCAATATAAAACTTATAAAAGAAATATAATATTTCATACGTTTGGAGCTAGAAACTTACTGTAAATCGCACTGCAAATCAATTATTTTGTCATTAAATCGGGTACTAATAATACGTAGAATGTAACGGCGGCTGCAAAGAATTATCTTTTTGAGGGCAGACCGTGGTCTTGCCCAGAGTGCCCGATGGAAAAGACTGGTAGAGCATGCGTCGATAACGGCTGTGTTATGGGACTTTCTACATGTATTAAAAACCTTAGCACTACCAGCTTTAAAAAAAAGACATATCTGGGTATAAAATAAGGGTACTTAAATAAAAAAGAAAACTAGCCAGTGTCACCTGTATCCGCTCATACACAGCAAGAGATAAGACATAACAGATAACTCTCTTCCTTCACACGATGTTTTACTATGTATATTATACTATGTAAGTGTACCCACTTACACAGTATATACACATACGCAGTGATAAGGTTGATACATTGGTCCGGCGCGCTGTAGAATTTCATTTTATGTTTAATTGAATGCTCGCTGTTGTGAGAGAGTTATGTCCGTGGTTATGTCCAGTAATGGATTTTATGGACTTGGAAAGATTTTGTCTTTATTAAGAAGGCGTAGCATATGAATACCGGGTGTTATTGAATTAACGAAAAACCTCTTAAGGGGTCATTGTACTCATCATTATCAACCCCTTTTATACTACGGGAACAAACCTGCACCCTAATTGCGTAACACACTATCAATAGGAAACTGTATCATTTTGAAACAAATTGCTAATCCATTGCGTCTTAAGTTCGAAAAGTTTGTTTGCTCTACAAGTAAATAACGCAATGAATGTTGTTGAACTGTCAAAATGAAACCGATTCCCATTGATAATGTATTACGCAATTGCCCCGCTGACATCTCAAAAAAAAAAAAACAGCTGTTCCCTACATTTTGACCAGTTATGCGAACAGAAATGTACGGAACAGGTGATTTTTCATTAGTCGAATGGGGCTACTAATTTATTATTAACTAGCTGTGCCAGCGACTTCGTTCGCGTGCATGTCGAAAAGACAAATTGGATTTCATGGGTATAATTTTATTAATTCTTTTTTTTACCGACTTCAACAAAAGAGGAGGTTCTCAATTCGGTTGTATTTTTTTATGTTTGTTACCTCAGTACGCCGTCATTTATCGACCGATTTGACAAATTCTTTTTTTATAACAAGTATATACTGCCAGATTGGTCCCATATTTGTCAAAATCCAGTTCTGATGAAGAAGAAATCGAAGGAACTCTTCAAATATTAAGGGCACACCTATAGCGATTTGGGTATTATTTATATTAACTCGTGCATTTGTTCTCGGAAAGTACCATTTGGTGAAGTGGAACTGATGATGAAGACCACAGATGGCCACCGGAACTACTCAATAATAAGTATTTCACGGGTTGCGATTCGATTACTTTAATATGGTTGCTAAGCAATTTATGGAATGCTGAAATGGAGCTAATGGTGAAGTACCAGGAGAACTCCTCAACAATTAACGTCCCTGCATCGGGAAAAGCATTATTTTTTAAAAGGCGATGAGCAAGTGGACATTAGGCTATTGTAACTTAAATAATTTATAAACAGACCCACTAAAAAGCGAGAAATAAAAACTTTTTAATAAAAAAAAAACCGACTTCCAAAAAAAAACTACAAATTGAAAAATAACTTTAATTTCGGAAGTCGGTGGCAATAAACTAAAATACAGATCCAAAGACACTGACTTCCGAAATTAAAGTTATTTTTCACTAAGTAGTGTTTTTTTGGATGTCGGTTTTTTTTGTTTATTTACTAATTATTTTTCTAAAATAAAAGTAGCCTAAGTCACTCCTTATAACATCAGATACCTGCCAGTGAAAATCCTGTCAAAATCGGTGTAGCCGTTTCGAAGATTAGCCGGAACAAACAGACAGACAGATAGAGAGACAAAAATTTTAAATATTTTTTTAGTTAGAAAAGAATAGTTAGAACAATAGAAAAATATGCTGAATTCATGGCTACAGTTTGATTCTCTTCTGCCTGCCCCTCAGGGAATACAGCGTGACGTAGTCCGTGTTACGTGTAATTTTCTTATTTCTTATTCTGATTTTTGCTCAGAATTTTCCATCTTGGAAAGTTCCTATTATTGTACTTATGTATCATAATTATATCTACCACAGACTACAATTATTGTTATACAGAGGTACCTATGTAGGTCAGTAATTACTATCAGTTTGGTGGTAGGTACCTACTTGTTTCCTGTCTAAAATGTATACACAACCGCACAACCGCATCAAGTACAGTCAACAGCAAAAGTAGATGATGAAAATCAGAAATTCAATACTAATTAACGAACGGAATTCGCGTCAGAACTGTGTGGCGTCGGAGTAGTAAATGTTTGGTGTAATTTAAAATCACATAACGACACTTCGACGCCACACAATTCTGACGCGAACTCCGTTCATTAGTATTGAATTTCTGATTTTCATCATCTACTTTTGCTGTTGACTGTACTTGATGCGGTTGTGGGCGCTAGGTATTGTATTGTTTGTTTGGGGAGATGTGACCAATTTGGCCATCACTAATAATAGTACATTTAAGCACGAGATGAATACTCAAAAGCGGCAAATGCGAGTCGGACTGGCACACGAAGGGTTCCGTACGAAAAGGTAAAAAATTCCAATATAAAACACATTTCTTGTATAAACTAAAAATAAAATAAATTTAAAAATCCCTTTGATTATAATTTTATTTCATTGATATTTTTGGCTTAGTAATAGGGTTCCATTGTTGCTTCGTTGGTACGGAACCCTCAAAAGTATTTTAAAAGCTTATTTAAGCGTATTTATATTGACTTATGTAGATAAGAAATTTTCGGTTTTAGTTTTGTAAAAAAAAAAAGATGTAAAGCTGTAAAAAACTATAGGATGTTCTAAAGGTTAAGTTTCTTTTGTAATTTAACCAAAAAAAAAAACAACTATAATATGTCAAATAAAAATAAAACTGACATTATTTTCCTGGTGTGTTTATGTGTAATTTTATCTCAGTATACTAAACAGTTGATACGTATGTGTAAAAAGACTTTGTCAGAAGTGGGATTCGAACCCACGCCCACAGAAGTGGACTGCGACCTGAACGCAGCGCCTTAGACCGCTCGGCCATCCTGACTTGTCGTATCTGATTCAAATATCATATCTAATTGTTTAATAGGTAGTTAATAGTAATACTATTAATAATATGTCAATAAATAAAATAATAATTAAATTCAAGTAGATTACATCTGATTGAACCATCTTAGGCTGTGCCGGTTAAATCTTTTTTATCATTACTATATTATTACTTATAAATTAATGTAAGTATTTGTCTGTCTGTGTGATCGAGTTGATCTTCTAAACCATGAAACGGATTTTGATGCGGTTTTTAACCTAATATATCGACTGTCCCTATGTAGGTACTACACTATCGAAATTGAAAATTAAGGTTTTTTTTTATTGCAGTAACATGTAACACATTCCATTTTCAGTATATACTAAAAAAGGAATGTGTTACAGCAAGCCATTTTCAGTAGTCCATTTTTCAGCAAACATCACAATCACGACAAAATACATTTTGGACAAGTAGGTATTGGATTTTTGTACCTATTAAACAGATGATTTTTTTTTCGTGATTTCAGAGTTGGTCCTATATTGAAAGTTGTTCAGTTCGATGGTCTAAAGCACCTCTTAAAGTTTGTAAGGTTATTTTTTTAACATCTTATATTACTTACATAAATGTATTCCGGAAGGTTTAGGTATGTATTTTTTACATTAATATTAAACTTACATACAGGGTGGCCCAAAAGTCGTGGATCAAACGTAACTAGGGGTTAGATGGGGTCACCAGCTGCAAAAAGTTGTTCTACGGGAGGTCCTTAAGGTCAAGCCCTGCAGAGTTATAATTTATTTTGTGTTTTTAGTAGAAAATTGACTTTTTTTAACTAATTCTTATTAAAATTCGAAAAAATCTACATCCTGTATCTTTTTTATAATTTTCACTAGATTGGTACTGATGAGTTCTTGCGTTAGACATGCTATTTATGGTTGTTTATTGGGTATGTTGAAGATAATATTAAGTTTTACGATTTTTTTTTTCTCAAGTTGTAACATTTTATTTACTTCGGACCCCACTGTGAAAAAAAAATACTCTACCGAAAAGTGACCCTGTATTACAAGTTTTGGCGCATTTAATAGGGATTCTAAAAAGGTATTACACAGGGCCATGAGTGGCTCTAATATCTTTCTAGGACGAAAAAACAAAACAACGATTGTGAAATAATTGTTTTATTAAGCAAAACATTTTACAATAAATGATGATTGTGTGTGATGCAAGCTTTGCTGCCCGGTGACTATGAACCTAGAGTGCGGTTTTGCAGAGAGATGCCAAGATACCACAGAGAGGATCCGCAGTTCTTCAACAAGGTTTTATGGACGGATAAGTCAACTTTTAGAAGAATGGGAGTATTCAATATCCACAATCTACTTTTTTACTCCAGAGTGAACCCCCATATCATAAGAAATGATCGATTCCAGCATCTGTTTGGTATTAACATGTGGGCTGGTAAAATTGGCCAGCAGTTGGTGCTGCATGAAAACAAGGCTAGGCTGAATGGTGCTCAGTATTTAAATTTTTTGCAAAATAATTTAAACAATATTCTTAACGAAGCTGAAGTTCCAGAAGAAAGAATAGCAGAAATGTGGCTGCAACATGATGGCGCCCCGCCTCACTACGCTCGAGCAGTTAGAGATCATTTGAACGAGCGCTTCCCCAACCGGTGGATTGGTCGAGGCGGACATATTGCGTGGCAACCCCGGTCGCCCGATTTAAATCCATTAGATTTTTTTCTTTGGGGCTATTTTAAGAAATAATTTACCAAGGAGAGAACAATAGCAAACAAGAACTACGACAAAAACTCGAATTTGCTAGGGTACAAGTTACTAACAACAGAGATGCATTCCGTAGGTTACGTAGGAATTTTATTAGACGGTACAGATTTTGTATTATGGTCAGAGGCAGGAATTTTGAGCATTTATTGTAAAATTTTTTGCTTAATAAAACAATTATTTCACAATCGTTGTTTTGTTTTTTCGTCCTAGAAAGATATTAGAGCCACTCATGGCCATGTGTAATACCTTTTCAGAATCCCTATTAAATGCGCCAAAACTTGTAATACAGGGTCACTTTTCGGTAGAGTATTTTTTTTTTTCACAGTGGGGTCCGAAGTAAATAAAATGTTACAACTTGAGAAAAAAAAAATCGTAAAACTTAATATTATCTTCAACATACCCAATAAACAACCATAAATAGCATGTCTAACGCAAGGACTCATCAGTACCAATCTAGTGAAAATTATAAATAAGATACAGGATGTAGATTTTTTCGAATTTTTATAAGAATTAGTTAAAAAAAGTCAATTTTCTCATAAAAACACAAAATAAATTATAACTCTGGAGGGGTTGACCTTAAGGACCTCCCGTAGAACAACTTTTTGCAGCTGATGATCCCATCTAACCCCTAGTTTCGTTTGATCCACGACTTTTGGGCCACCCTGTATAGTAAAGAAAACCAATTACTTAGATAATAATAAAACACTGAAAATGGTTATGTTTCAATTCATCGCAAATTGAAGCAGGGTTTTGCTTATGAACTTTTGTAAGCTGTGCGTGTGGCTTACGCCTATATGATTTTATTTAATATAATCAGCATATAACTTTTTGTGTAACAATCCTTGAAATAAATTAATGGTGTCCTATTTTCCCCCAAACTCCCCAATTCCCACAAATAGATAACAATATTTGCGGTAAAACAAAGTACAACATATTCCGATAAATTGCCTATAAAAGTACTAAAAACATTCGACTACCGACCATACGTTACGGAAACTAATAAGTCAACTTAAAATTTTAAACAAGAATCGTTCGTTTTCCGGAAAATGTCGAGTGATTACGAAAAGGATCCAGCAGTGAGCAATTTACGAAATTACCTGAGGATACGCAGCGTCCACCCCAATGTTAATTATGGTACGTATGTTTATTGCATCAGCTCTCATTCCCACTGCTTTATTACCCGGGAGCGAAGAGCATTGGCGGTGAGATGTAATATGTTGATTCGAAGGTTCTCACGCTGCACAGGTTCCGTTAAAATAACTCTCTTCAAAGCATACTGTCAAGTATTTTACACTTGTAGCCTTTGGTCTAGCTTCACTCTAAAGGCCGTTAATGCTCTTCGAGTCCAGTACAATAATGCATTCAGGATGCTGTTGGGGCTGCCACGCTTCTGTAGTGCCTCAGGGATGTTCGTGGACGCTCGGATTGACAGCTTCACTGCATTCAGGCGTAAGCGAGCAGCGTCCTTGTTGCACAGGGTACGTGCCAGTAACATCAGTCTCCTGAGTGTCATTGCCAACAAACTGGATTGTCCTTTCATCTGTTATTTAAGTCAGCTACATGCACTCAACGCCGAGAGTTGAAAATCCAGTGCGCGATGAAAAACCGTCACGGTAAAAAATCGCCCGTGCGTACCTATACTCCGTTGGTTTAGGTAATTATCTTAAGGTGGATGCTCAAGGTAGCCCGCGAAACCCAAATTTTCTTACGTTTTTTGCAATTGATTAATGACTTTAATGATTATAATTCTGTATATACATTCTTGTTACAACCGCGAATCAAATTTGGATCACCATATAACCTAATACTGACTGAATTAATATTAGGTTATATGGTGATCGAAAATTCGAATAATTAAATATTATATTATACATTATATTATTTTTTAATTATATATTTTTAGGAACCAGAAGTGGATTTTATCAAAAAAAAAGAAATAACAGCTACGAACTATTTTAATACAATCGAAAAAGATTAATAATTAGAACACAAAAATAATTATAAGGAAACTAATGCTATTCCGACCAAATATGACACAGCTGAGGGTGTGAACGCTCCGACCTTTGGCGGGAAAAAAAGGGACCTGTCATCTGTTTGACACTCCTTATATAGGCGTGATTAGTAGTATTTTGTCTATGGTGATGCTACTGGCTACTGTTCATTCCCAACACGGCCTCTCCTGACTGAGCGTCGTCCTCGACCGCATCTGATCTGTTGCTGGGTCCTGGTCTAGGCAGCGCATCATGTTCACCGTTTAGTTCTTCATCAGATTCATCTGAAAGCCATAACACAAATATAAAAACACCTGACAGTCAACTTTATAGGCAACTCATGCATTCATTTCTCAATCAGCTAATTCATATGTCACATTTCATTTCCATCTCACAAAAACTGTAATTCGAAAATTCATCCATCCTCGTCTATAAATCACCATCTACAGAGACGTCTCGCTTAAAAACACAAACCATACAGGGTCGAAGACACCGTTGCGCGCGTTTCAGGAACCTTTTACTGCAAGGACAAGTTCTTCTACACACTGCCACAGGCCTTACAGAACAAACCTGCCTCAGTGTGTCAGTTAAGTGATCCAGTAGCATCTACATCGGACCATTACACAACACCAACCCAGTAACATCTACATCGGGTTTCCAAAGTTATCGATCCAGTAACATCTACATCGGATCATCTATCAGTTAAGTGATCCAGTAGCATCTACATCGGACCATTACACAACACCAACCCAGTAACATCTACATCGGGTTTCCAAAGTTATCGATCCAGTAACATCTACATCGGATCATCTATCAGTTAAGTGATCCAGTAGCAACTACATCGGACCATTACACGACACCAACCCAGTAACATCTACATCGGGTCTCCAAAGTTATTGATCCAGTAACATCTACATCGGATCATCTATCAGCACAGATCCAGTAACATCTACATCAGATCGTTTATCGACACAGACCCAGTAACAACTACATCGGGTCTATAGGAGTAACACAGTCAAGTAGATAAACATCAGACTTAATCAGCTACACAACATAAATATGTGCAAACACTCACTTTCAAAGAACGCTATATAAGTTTCAGGGCACCACTCCCTCGCCAGGATACAATATACTCAGCCGCAGCCATGCTAGTTTTTTTTTTTCGTAAGCTCCACTGAGTAACTTCAGTTCGTAGCGTCCGCTTAGCAGAACGTTAATAACTCAGTAAGGTCTGCGTATTTCTGAGTCTAGCTTTCCTGTGGACTGAGAATATTTAATGACGAAGACAAGGTCATCGACCTTAAACACGCGAGGAGGACGCCTGTTCCGGTTGAATATTTTGAATTGCAACCCAACCAAGTCGTGTCAGAAGTGTTGAGTCGCCTTAACTACCGCCAGCGTCTCCAGCTCGTAAGAGTGATACTTATACTCCGCAGCCTGTGTCACCCTGCTAAAGTATTCAACGACGCTTTTGTTACTATCTGTAGAAAACTGCACTAGGACAGCACCGTACCCCGTACTGCTCGCGTCAATGTGTTCTTCCGTGGCTAAACTAGGTTCAAATATGAGCAAAATAGGTTCATTCGTCAGGCTCTTGATGATCAGGCGAGCCTTCTCTTGTTCTGGTCCCTATGCAAACTTTTCATCCTTTATGGTATGTTTGGCTATACAAGAGGTTTTGACTGCAAAGCCTTTTAAATATCGCCTGAAGTATCCAGCGAGTCCTAGGAACTGTCGGACTTGCTTGACGTTTTGTGGCGAACTGCTGTTTACCAAGGCTTCTACTTTGCGAGGGCTCGGCCCTACCCCCGGCCTAGATACTCCACTTCGGTTGTAACGAATGTGTACGTTTGCGCAAATTAATAGAAAAACCAAGAGCGTGTGAAGCACTTTCCTCAGGAGTTCAAAACATTCCACCACCTTATGGCTCATCAATAAAAAAACATCGACGAAAATTAGGACACTAGAATTATAAGACTTGAATACTCTGAGCTGACTGTGACCCCTTATCAAGAACATCTTTAATTATGTCTCGTACTTTTAGTTTTTCTTGGTAAAACAGTTTAAACGGGCGGTAAACAATTGGCGTTTGGCTTGTTAAATTAATGTGCATTTCGCCAGTGGTCACAGTAGAACTCGAAGTTCCAGAAATTTGGTAGTCCGCAAAGTCATTAATGATAGACATGAGTAACTCTGTTATGTTTACCTACAACAACATCGGCGTCTGTATGAATGGCGTTCACTTGACGTGATGAAGTCTTAGGTAATGTTAGGTACTGCCTGTCTGTCGTACGTACATAGGTTATGCCATCGCGGTTAAGTATTCCAGTTATTATAGGTGTAAACATACATGAGGAAGGTACAACTACGAAATCAGCTCCAATAGATATTTCGGGGAACTCAACGGTTAAAGTAACGTAATAAGTTGAAACTATTTCCTTTTCGCTGATGTCTATAGGTACGCAACGCCTATTCTTTGGTTGGCATGACGGATATTTTAAAACGTTATCAGAAATCAAAGAAGTATTCGTTGCACACTTGCACCGCTATCAATTTGTAGGTCGACCGGGATGTCTCGGACTACTGCCGTAGTAATGTCATTACATTACTCATATGAGAATTTACTAAAGACTAATCAACTTCGTTACAAAGATTGATGTTACGTGCGTTACGATTTCCCGATCGTTCTTTTGCAAAACACTTGCTTTCATCATGTCCGAGCTTTTTACAAAAAGTACATGGGACTGATGTATTTGAACTTGAATGTGATTTTTCCTCCGGTTTATCAACACGGGGTTTCTTTTTTTGACAACGATAACTTTTATGTCCAGTTTGCCCACAGTTAAAACATTTGATCTGAGGTTGCCTCACATCATCACATCGTTTGAAAGTTGGTACGCGATTATCTTGTTTACCGTGGCTAGGCTTGGTATATATCGATAGAAACGAAACTAAACTATCAGCATTTAAGTTGGCGTTTGCTGCTGCAGCCCTCACCTGTGCGTCCACTATACCCCGAATAACTATATCTGTCATCAACTCTTCGTTCGTACTAAACTTATCTGACGTGCTATTTATGACATCGGCAAGTATATTAGCAAAGTCGAGCTTACTTGGGCAAAGAGGTTTGAATTCTCGCTTAAAATTTGTCCAAGACCGATCGTTGGTCACCCACTCGTTTAGCCAAACTTTAGCGTCACCTTTTAAACACTGTGCTACACGTGACAAACATTCTCGGTCGTTCCAGCCATTCGAATCCCGAGCTAGATCGACTTCCTCGCACCACGAATTTATGTTGTGAATACTGGGGTCGAAGTTCGAAACGTAATACTGAGATCGCGATGGAATTACTTATTTTAGTGCTTCAGCTAATACTAAGGTACAATTCGTGTGAGTATCGCTCGCGGTATGACAATAATTATTTTTATGTACACCACTAGTACTAGGCATAGACTTTTGTAACAAATCGCGGCTATCACTAGTTACACGTACAGCTGTCGACATAAGGGCGGTAGGCTCCTCAGGACGAGACGGAGAACTATTATTCAACTGATCACAAATTAATTCATTTTCAAATAATAAAGATTGAGCACTTACCGGTTCCCTGTTGACGACATCTGCATGCCCCTTATTTTGTTCTAACACGTTCAATCGCGCCAGGATTAGATCTAAAGAACGTTGTAACTTTTGATCCTTAGGACGTTTACGACTAGTACTATGCCTATCACGCGACCTATGTATAACACGGGAATGCGACCGTGACCTAGACCGCGAACGACACCTATCACTATCACTGGAATTTCTTTCCTGTCCACGAAAATCACGTGACCGACTACGAGAACGAAGAGGCCGCGATCTACCCATTATTTTAAGAATATTACGCGCGGTTCAAGAGTCGCGCCCTAAAGAAATTTGAAAAATGGATAGTCCAAACGGTCAGGCTGTGTGCAGATCCTATCCCACTTCTGATTTTAGGAACCAGAAGTGGATTTTATCAAAAAAAAAAAGAACTAAACGAACTATTTTAATACAATCGAAAAAGATTAATAATTAGAACACAAAAATAATTATAAGGAAACTAATGCTATTCCGACCAAATATGACACAGCTGAGGGTGTGAACGCTCCGACCTTTGGCGGGAAAAAAAGGGACCTGTCATCTGTTTGACACTCCTTATATAGGCGTGATTAGTAGTATTTTGTCTATGGTGATGCTACTGGCTACTGTTCATTCCCAACAATATTATATTATTTCTATTATACCTACCTTAAGATAATTTTAACACTAGAAATACGAACAAATTAGATCAACCGCGTTTCAGATTGTCTAAAATGGATAGGTAGCTTTGTAAAATGTTATAATAAAATACCACTCGATATTCTTCAACTAAATGAGAAGAAATTTAAAACATGCATTAAACGCACACTATGTAGACAAGCATAGGTACTATAAGCTGGATGATTATTATATCGTACTTAGATAAAAATGCTTGGCTTAATGCTGGTCCTGCTCCACAGGCACTTGGGCTCACTAGTTAAAATTTCAATATTTGGAAGAGATGCTTCCCTTTTTTCTTTTAGTGTTTCTGACATTTCTAACTTTTTTTTTTGAGTGGGAAATTATCAAATAACTTCTCCCGCTCTGGGCGGAATGGGAGGGCGTGCCAGACTTTTACTGACTAAAACCCACCCGTGTTCCTTCAGTTGCCTGTGCCAGGGGAGGGGCCACGCGCCACGATATCTCTCTCGAACAACCCGCGACCCTGGCAGGCAACGGCCCTAGCGGATCCCGTCAGTTTGTGCTAGCATATCTTTGAGGCGCACGTGGAACACAACGCGCCATCGACCCGGGCCTGGTCCTTACCGGACGGCGAGCTGCCCATTGCTTGCCGTCCGCAAGCCCGCGCCTACGGTGGCCGGGCTGTCGACTCCCGAAGCCCAGGGCGTCTCCTGCGACGACTAGGGGGGTAAGGGCGCAAAGATTGCCTCTCCCTCACGCGTTTCGCTCCCTCCTTCGCAAGCATTACTGCTTCGCGGTGACGACTTCCCATGCACTCTCGCTCCGTACCATAGCCTGGACTGGACCAGGGCCGGACGAGAGAGATCGCCACCGTGTGGACGCGGCGGTGCTTCGCCCAAGCCGGGCAGACCTCCACCGTGTCCGCCGGGCGATTCACACAATGGCGACATCAGGGGACCTTTCGAACTAAATGTTTACTTTTATTTTATTCAATCAAGTTTTATTTGTTGCATACTTCAATATTAAATATCTCTTTCTGTGTGGTAGGAAATTTTTATTCATCCCTTAAATTAATTGCATAGGTACTATAGTTTTGTATAATTTTTATTATTATATTTTTCATCAAAAGTCAATAAATATGCGGCCTAAAAAAATAAAAAATGTTTGAGAATGTGCAAATAGCGCTCGTTCATATGATACCCCACATGCTCTATTAATTTCACTTCGAATTTTTAAGACCCTCTTTCAGTTCGTGATGCAAAAAAAAATTCTTTCTTAATTGTAAAATAGTTGGGCAAACGCAAACGTCATATAAAAGTATTCCACAAGTTGATAGCCTTAATAGTTCTCGAGATATCCAGCTGTGACAGACGGACAGACTGAGTCGCACCATAAGGGTTCCTTTTTACTATTTTGGTACGAAACCCTAAAAAGCACTGTATGTGGTGTAGAAATTACAATACAGTGTTTAATAGAAAAATATGTAGGTACTTATAGATAAACTTGAAAATGTTCACACATTGCGGTAAAATGTTTTAGGTTTTAAATTACCACAAATACCACTAAGCGGCAAACGTAGCAGTTTTATTATAATCTACCCGTAATTAACGGCCAGTATTCTGTCTCTGCACTCTTTAATTTAGTTTTACCTATTATCATCATCATCATCATCTGCCTAGCCTTTTCCCAACTATGTTGGGGTCGGCTTCCAATCTAACCGGATGCAGCTGAATACCAGTATTTTACATGTAGCGACTGCCTATCTGACCTCCACAATCCAGTTACTGGGTAATACGATACCCCTTGGTAAGACTGGTTGTCAGATTTTCGGGCTTCTGACTACCCGTAACGACTGCCAAAGATTCACGAATGACAGCCGGGACCAACAAGCACGGAGGGGTCTCGGTATGTAAAGATGGTCACCCATCCACAGACCAACCGTGGCAAGCGTAGCTTAGCCTGACTGATCGACCTGTGTGGATATTTTTTATTTAGCCATGGGCCCTTCAGTTATCCCTTTAGTTTTACCTATATTAATTTAAATACGTAGATATACGTACCTTAGTGTGAATGCGTTCCTGTCCTAACATATGGGCCTCAAGTCTGCTATTAGGTACAATAAGTAGTGTCAGAATGGTCTATCATTGATTTCATAATTGTTGATTTTGACAAGTTTGGTAAAATTGAAAGAAATGTCATAAAATCGTAATCTCGTACATAATGCCAAATGAATAAATGTAATGTTTATTGCTATTTACGAACTTCTTACTACTTCAGATTGCAAACACTAATACGTAATATGTAAAAAAATGAAATCTAGAATGAAAAATAGTACCTAGTGGTTTTTCTCAGACCATTGACCGACCAATAATCGACCATTATGAATTTAGCAGATTACGAACTTTTAGCAAAATGACAATGGGATCGTGTTTGAATGACGAATCTATAAAAATACCAGACTTGGGCCCCTGTCAGTGTGACAATTCTAATAGCTAATAAAGATCAAATTCGCAAAACGTTTGTCTGAAACTGAAAGGTGTCAGAAACGCATTCTCTCATCGGGCGCACTGTAGACGGTTAAATTAAATTAGCTAGCGTAACTCTGGAGACGTGATGGTATCGAATTGTCGATATTTAAACATAATAAAAAAAAAAAACGATAACTTGACATTTTCTTGGGTCATGCAACGTGGTAAGTAGTTCAAAATGTTCAAATAGTGTCATTTGGAAATGTTTTCCCTGTTTATCTAATACTTAGTTACGTTATTTGAATACGAGTCTATATCCTTCAAAAGATATCTCTATCTCAAAAGATCAAACCCGTGTATTTCCATTTTTCTGACCAATCTGTCATCGATTTTAATTTTAATACCCAATCTCATGCATTTCCAATTTCGCTTTTACTACATTTTTTCTATTATACAGATATTGTTGGTATTTTCGACCGTATTTTTGGTGTAAAGCCTCGTTAAGAGGGGCGAGGACAGACCAGCGAGAGGCGGCATTACGGCGGAGTATACAATAGCGCTTTAGAGCTGTTTTTAGACCACCGCGGCACCTCTGCAGATGTATTCATGTAGGTACCGTCCGTGTATTGCAGTAAAAAAGATAATTTAATTTGTCTGAATGTATGGGGAATTGTGTGTTGTTTTCTACTTTTTTGTATTTTCAATGCAGTTGTGACTTGTGGGAGATCGGTAATTGCACTGGATTTTATTAATACTTTTTTTAATTGCGAAGGATTTTGAGGCGCTAATCGATATCTAAAGGTAGGTACATAGAAATTGTTGCGTTGTTCTTTTAAAGAACGAAACGGGATGTGTTTTTTTTAATTTAGAGAATTTGTTCCGTAAGGCTTTTGTGTACTAGCTTCTGGCCCGCGACGCCACGCATCGCCCGGCCGTTCTGTTAGCTACCTACTTTGTTTTTAGCGTTCATTTCTGACTTGCTTCCTTTTTCTCGGCCCCTAAGGGTCAGTTCACACCGAGACGCGACGCGACGCGACGATACTGGACCGCTCTCGCACGCAGCGCGTACCGGCGAAGTACCGCTGCGTCGCGATGCGTCGCTGTACGCCGCGAGGCGTCACGAGGCGCAGCGCTACGCGGCGCAACGTATTCTGAACTTTCACAATGCAATGTGTACCTTTTCGTGTGGAAAATAAAGTATATTTTGAGTCACTCTTTTAAAGTGTGCGCGCAGCGTCGCGTCGCGTCGCGTCGCGTCTCGGTGTGAACCACGGAGCACAAAACCAGTGGTTATATTCTCTATGGTGTGAACTGACCCTAAAGGTCGCAGAGAAACGGGCTATCAAATATAAAAGTACTTAAAGCGTAAACAACTTGGTAAACAACGATAGAATATCCTAGAATTGACGCGGTCTTTAATATTCCAATATAGTTTGAATAACCAAAAGTTATTTAGGTACTCTAGCTAACACAAACTGGGTAAGGTTCACTAAAATGTTCAAACAAATAACAAATTAACGAATACATCAAATGTTGAATTCAACAATTGAGATTGGAAATCATTTTGTAGATATTAAGTTATGGTTAAATTTACAAACGTAGGACGAGGAACTTATTTACGAATATCGAATCTTGGCGGTTGATTTTCAGCATCATACAGGGCTTGTTAATTATTTGGCGCAACATCACAGACATGATCCATTCTTAGTAATTTTTTATGGAATATAAGTATATTGCTGGCACAATCATTATATATATGGAGCATGCGGTACTAACTTATAACAGATTATACTCTAACCTTAGATTTAAGTAAGACATGATTTTTAAATTGTAACGGTTGTAAACTGTAAAATATCTGTAATCTTTTTAGCAATAAAGTTTTTTATTATTTATTTTTACGACTTTTGATATTACTCGGGATCCTGGGGTCCCGGAACTTTGGATGGCGTACGAGGGGCCGAAGCCAACTCGCAGAGGCCAGTTAGATGTTTTTAATTAAATGAGGCACTAACCGACGATTATTCCCTGTTCGCACTATGCAAGTGCACCCAAGGAAACAAAGATATTGGATTATGGGTTTGGGTGGCTAAGCTGGTTATTTATTTAGAACTATGGAAAGTCTATAGAGTTAAAGACCCTGACTGACTAATGTTTTATATTAATACGGCACGGTTGGCGCAGTGGTTAAGTGATTGACTGCTGCGCTGCGTGTCGCGGGTTCAATTCCCGCACGGAACAAATATTTGTATGACCTACAAGTATTACATACACAAACAGCCTGTTTGTGTATGGGAGTTTAAATGTTTGTAAACGCACCCATAATACAGGAGAAATACGTTTTTTTAAAGGATAGAAAAAAGGATATTGAATTACACAGATAAAATGGAAGGGGATGACTTGCACATCCAATAATGGGGCCCTAAAAACGGTCGCTAGCACATAGTGTCGTAGCGACAAGGCGGCAACATGTGCTGAGGTGCCTATGAGGATTGGAGAGGTATTCCACGCCTATCAGGACAATCCCACAAGCGATACCTACTTAGCGATTAAAAGAAACTCAAGTCTAGGATAAAGGTCTAATATAATGTTTTTAATTCCAGATGAATGCCTCACGTATCTTCGCGGCCAGGCAGCAGAGATGGGTCTACCAGTGCAAGTCCACAACCCTTTGCCAAAGAAGCCAGTTCTCGTCATAACCTGGGAGGGCTTGGAGCCAACACTGCCGAGTGTGCTGCTCAACTCGCATATGGATGTGGTGCCAGTGTTTGAGGTAAGTGGCCATTAAGCCCACGGTCGCACGGATGTAAAAATATCACTGGATTTTCAATTCTCGGTGTTCACCCGAGCATTTAGAATCCAAGAGAGCGCAACCCAGCGTGTCAAAAAACACTGTTGTATTTTCAACTCTTGGCTCTATTATACAGTGCGTTGAAAATCCAGTTCGCGAAAAAAAATCGCTACGGGAAAAATGCGCCCGCGCGAACCTGGACTAAGCTAAGCGCACATTACAGCATTAACACAATGCATCAGCAGTGCTATTATGTAAAAATCTCTCCGTGAAAACTTAGATGAAGTGAGCGTGGAGTGAGCTGTCAGTGTCATCCTGATGCTAGGGATTGATACTCTTGACAGCTCACTCTAAGCTCACTTCACCTAACTTTTCACGGTGAGATTTTTACAGAATCGATCAGCTGATGTTAGGGATTGCCCCTATTGATAGGACTTCACGCTCGCTTCACTTAAGTTTTCACGGTGAGATTTTTACAGAATCGATCGGCAGGATTTTGTACCTACATGTTTTTACATGGTTTTGGCATTTTTTTTTTTCATAAATCTTCCGGAATATATACTTTAAATGATGGTGAAAACTGCATTAGAATGCATTGTGTAGTTTAGAAAATGTAGGCGGACACACAGAGAGATACAGTAAACCGACTTTGTTTTATACAGAGACGAAGAATAGAAGAAGAAGATCGGGCAGAAAATCTAAAGTTGATAGCTCACATCACCTTAAATAATAATATCTTCAATTATTGCATGCCGCCTATTTTCGATGCTTTCCTTAGGATCCACTTGGGGATAAATTCTTAAAGAATCCACTTCTCAAAGATGTTCCAGGGGCTAAAGCTACTACATAGCGCGGTTTAAAATTTAATTTAAAGTACCTAACCTAGTTTTAAAAGTTTCAAGTAAGCCGAGGACTTTCTAACCTAAATAGTGAGTTTTTATTGCTCTGCCCCAGACCACCGAAATCCATACTATCCATCCGTATTTTAATATTATAAATGTGAAAGTAACTCTGTCAGTCAGTTTTACTTTTTCACGCCTTAAGGTGGAACTAGTCGCGAGCTCGAACTCATTGGTGGTCATGCGCTAATGTTTGTTTGTTTGAACGCGCTAATCCCTGGAACTACCATAAGTCGGATAAAAAAAAAATTGGATTTGATAGCATAATTCTTGAGGAAGGCTTTATATAGGCTCTTTAACGTAACGCTAAGGGCCCAAGCAAAAAGAAACAAACAGTCAGAACGCGAAAATGAAAAAATAGCGCGTACAGGCGATGAGATGCGACGGGGTGGGTCGGGGGAACAAGAAATTTGACGCGGACGAAGTCGCGGACAGAAGTTAGTATAGTTTATAAGTAAAGATAGTATTTTTAGTGTTTCGGGTTCGAATCCCGCGTTTGCAAAGTGATATTGGGTTATTTTACTATAACCGCCTAAGTCTAGATTTGTAGCCAATAAGCTCTGCAATAGGCTTTCCCCCTATTAATGGGACTCAAACATTGGTGTACTATAGGTAGGTACACCAACATCTCTGGCCAACCCTTTGGGGTATATAGGCGTGATGATATAGTGTTATAAGGTCTCTAATTTGGCATTGAACTAATCCTGATCTTCCTTTTCTAGAAAAGCTGGACTTATCCCCCCTTCGAGGCTCACTTGGAGAATGGCGTCATATACGGTCGAGGAGTACAGGACATGAAGTCTGTGGCCGTGCAGTACATCGAAGCAGTGAAGAGAATTAAAGCTAAAGGCCTCAGATTGAAGAGAACTCTCCATCTTTCTTTTGTGCCAGGTCTGTCTGTCAATATTTTATTAGTATGAGGAGTATTACACAGAATATTATGAGCTTAATTGTCACTAATGAGACACAAGATGGTCACCCATCTACGGACCAACCGCGGCAAGCATAGCTTAACCTGATCGATTGACCCGTGTGGCTGTTATTACTTACGGCCGGTATTTGCATCAACAACTAAAGTATAATCAGTCAAAGTATTGACTTTTACTTGACCTTTACTGATACTACGGCGAACGTGTTTCTTTATTCAAGTAATAGCTAAAATAGTGAGGAAACAATGTTAACCGTTACTTTGACTTTAGTGACGTAACTTTAGCTGTTACTATTGATGAAGAAACTGGCCGTTAACCACAAGCCCCTCTTAGAAGTGTGACGCCCAACGTGGTTATCGAATTTCTTTATTTACTTACTAGCGGCCTGTCCCGACCCTTATTTTTGAGTCACATGTGGACATTTATTTTTTTCTTGCAACTAAAATAGCCTAAGTATATTAATCAATGATAATGTAGCATTCAAATGGTGAAAGAATTTTTAAAATCGGTCCAGTACTTTTTGAGCCAATTCGTTACAAACATACATACAAATCTTTCCTCTTTATAATATTAGTATATATTACTACTGCACTATTACAATCGCCACTAGGTACTAAACCACTATTTACACAATAGTGGTTAGTGGTAATTCGATAACCTCTTTACTATATAATTAACTGTTCACTTTTCTAACTGTGTGGCAACTTGAAATCCAGTTGTAAAGTCCCTTGCAGAAATAAAAACAACCTCTTATTCTAAAAACTTTTCTTTGGCGGCTCTTAACAAGGCAAGCAAGTGGACGTATCGTATCTAGGTCTATTGTCTCTGAGCTCTAGGAGTGAGTTAGCGATCTATCGAGCGCCCTTATTAGCCCAAATGATGATGTAGCTGCACTTTTTAAGATACAGCGGCTGAGAAAATCAACGAGAAAAGTCATTTTGAAATGCATCGTGGTTATTGATTCATATTAAGTGTATGATGACAGATAAAGAACATCTTGAAAGTACCAAATGAAGACGAGCTTCTGCATTACATTAGATACGAGTACTATGCTCAGCCGATAATATTGCACTTCGAGGTTTTGAAAAAGTTCGGCATTATAAAGCGGTTTTCTACATGTTATATACATATACAGAATGAAATTTGAATCACCGTTTCCCTCTTAAGTGGTAAAAAAACTGAAATCGTGAAAAAAAAATGTACTGTTCCCTACATTTATGATCGCATAACTCGTCAAAATGCAGGGAACAGCAGATTTTTTTTCGCGGTTTCATGTTTGGTCCCATAGTAAAAGTTGTTCATAATGATGAGTACAATGACCCCTTAAGACGAAAACGGTGATTAAAATTTCAACATGTATAAATAAAAATGAAATGAATGTAAGTATGTATCTTGTGTATAATGTTTCTTTTAGTCTGTGCTAAATAAATGTATTTTCTTTCATTATTTTCTTTAAATCGTCGGTAAGCGTATCACTTGATAACGGCTGGACCGATTTGGATGTAATTTGTTTTAAAATGTTCGAAAGAAACAGTTCAGAACGTTGTCCGGAAAATTGTAAAAATGAGAAAAACCGTATCTGCTTTCTTCTATGTGGTAGATATTTGTATGAACTCAAGACCATATCGATGCCTTAGTTCATAATTGCACTAACTACGAAATTTACATTTTTGAGGAGAGAGCTTTAAGTTTTTTAAAGTTTAGACGAGAACAGTAGAAAATCCAAGTAAAATAACAAAAAAAATATGCATCTATTCATAAGACTAGTCCCTTTACTACATCTATCTTGATTGGTTTTACAAAAATAAAGATCATTAGTATAATACCACATTCATGGAACATTAAACGAACTCATTCAATACAACTGTGACCCACGTTTTTGGTAGAAAGAGACGGAATAATGGTATTTCGATGTGCGGAAACGAAAGAGCATGAAATTTAGTGTATTTGGCATTAAAAAAGTAAAAATTGAAAATTTTGTAGTTAGTGCAATTGTGAACTAAGGCATCGATATTGAAATTTTAAGAGGACAACGTCTGTTGGGTGAGATACTCATAAATGTCTGAGAGTCTCTTTCTAAAACTCGATTTTTTATACAAGTTGTAACAGAATAAACGCAAGTCCTGAAAGCAGTTTCTTTATAATTGACTACTGAATCGATTTCAGTAACTTTTAATGAATACGTATTTTTTCAAAAATTATGTATTTTTTCAAAGTAACCGCCAATTGAGCCAAATTAAATTAAATCTTATTGCAAGGCAATAAGACTCAATTTTAAATGTATGAAGTAATGCTAGTGTCAACACGATTTTCTTTATAAAAATAGCAATCTTTAAGAAAAATAAGTTTTGGTCATTGTATTATGCTTTTAACTCAATACTTTATTTGGGGTGTATGAGGTCTTGCGTCAATTATGTTACACCTTGTATACCTAACTTTAAAATATATTTAACTGAGGAAACAAGATCACTACAATATTTTCTCATCAAGATCGTTTTAAATGTGTTACCTATTTTATCATCAGACGAGGAGATAGGCGGAGGACCAGGAATGGGCGAGTTTGTGAAGACTGATGCCTTCAAAGCACTGAATGTTGGGTTCGCGTTGGATGAGGGCATCGCCAGCGCTACTGAGGAGTTCTTGGTCTTCAACGGCGAGAGGACTATTTGGCGTGAGATTTTTTTTAAACTTTTTCTAATAATTTTATTTTCTTTTATTTTGTATTTTGTTTATCCATGTTAGAATATATACTTTTTATTTATTTTCTTATTATTGTAAAACATTGTATTATTTTAGAGGTATGTTGTAGAACAAGTACAAAATGAATGGAAAGATCTTACGTTCCTCCTCGTCTGGCTATCGGTAGTTACCGGCACTCCCTCGGCGTCAGCGAAGTGAAGTGACTGTAGAGATAGTTTTCTTAATTTTGATCATCATTATTCGTTACCTCCAGCAACAGTGCTCTGAGTGGAATACCTCACAATAAATAATATTCTATTGATATAATCTCATACTCTATTCATTTGAGTATGTAGGTACGTAACTAGAAGAGCATAAATATACGTGTAGTCTGAAGACAGTTCCACTTTTTCTACGTAGAATTTTATGTGGTATAATGATCCCTGAATTGGACACAAAGATTATAATGTTAAAGGATAAGAAAATCCAACCCTAATTACATGTGGACCCTTTTCTCGCGATCTGTCAGCTTGCGTGTGCCCAGGTGATAAAAAAATAAAATATATTCTTACGCTTGAAACCACAAACAGATCTAACTTAAAAAGCCGCCGGTACATAATTTTGCAACTTCAGCTGAAGACCATCGATTTCGATACGATTGCTTCCAACTCTAAAATTCACAGTACTTACAACTGGATTTATGTCAAGTCTGTGCTGGAAACCTATAGGCGCATTTAATATTCGTTAATTTCGGGTCTACAAATATTATTAGAAGTCTATACAGGCAGGACATCGACGAGCAACTTGTTTGTTAGTTTTATCATAGAATCAGTACCTACATCATTTTGAACGTCCCTGCGTTGGAATTTATCGTCGGTTATTAATTAAAAAAAAAAAACAAAAATTTCAACCCGGAGGCGATCCGGCACTCTAATTGCGTAACACACTATTGCTCTCAATTTGAATCATTTTGAAGCATATTGCTAATCCATTGCTCCATACGTTCGAAAAGTGTGTCTGCTCAACAAGGTAAATAACGCAATGAATGTTGTTGAACTGTCAAAATGAAACCTATTGCTACTGATAGTGTGTTACGCAATTACCCTGCAGGCCCGTGCCCGACGGGCGCGTACGTGTTCCACGCGCGCCTCAAAAAGATGTTAGATGTCAGCAACAGGGAACGGGCCGAAGCCTGCCGGGGCAGCGGGATTGTCCGAAAGGGTTACCGCTACCCCGGACCACATAGGGCTAAGGAAGGAACACGGGTGGGTTTTAGTCAGTAAGAGTCTGACACTCCCTTCCGCTCCGCCCAGAGCGGGGGGGCTCATTTGATGACTTCCCACCATTTAACAAAAAAAAAGAGAGGTCCAGAATCATGGTAACTGAATCTATGGTAACAAGTTTCGCGTCGGTGTCTCTGGAAACCTGGGGCAAAAGCCGGCCTTTCGTCTTTCCAAAAACAGGAAACAACGTCGAAGTTGTCTCGAAAAGTTAAGAGAAGAAGTTAGTAGTAATTAAGTTGATTTCAGAGTGACTGTGAGCACCATTGAAAAAAATATAAAAATGTTTGAAGTTGTAGCGTAAACTGAACTTTATTGTGTAGTAATTAAACTCATATTTGTTTACATGTTTGGCAAATAAATCGCGAACGCAGATTAGAGTCCATAATTCTCCTTTTAAAAGTTCCATCATTTTGCTCAAAATCGCACTAAAAAAAAAATCTATTATTTGTAGGATCTTTAATACAAACTGCGGCTAATCCAGAGAACAGTTATTGCTGTAGGTACAAACTAAAGGTCTGAAGGTAGGTAATCAAGCAATTTGTATTCGTTACAGATATGACGATCATCTGCCCGGGCAAGTCCGGACATGGCTCCCTGTTGCTGCCTGATAACAGCGGTGAAAAGGTCAGTTATCTAATTATACTCATATTGACTAGCCCAACTTTTGTGAATCATTTGAATAAAGGTAAATTAGGTCGGTTGCGACGTGCTACTGCATTTTTAGGCCCCTCGCCCACGGCGACTTTTTGTAGCGATGCAGTAGCGACGCTGTCACGCGTTCGCATCGATACAGTCGCGATGCGGTCGATAGCTGTTTGCCCTCGCCCATACAACGATTCTCAGTCGCGATGCAAACGCGATACTGTCGCGCTTCTGTCGCGATGCAAACGCGATTCAGTAACGGCACAAAAATGCTACAGTTGAAAGATGGACTCCGTTGATTTAACATTAGGCCACCCTAACTCCGTACTCTCCTCGATGTCGTCCAACACGGTCGCGCATTTACATCGATACAGTCGTGATGTTGTAGCGCGTTGGCTTCGCTTCTGTAGCGCGTTGTAAATGCGACTAATGCGCGTTAGTAGCGATGCAGTCGCGCGTTTATGAAACGCGCGACAGCATCGCTACAGAAAGTTGCCGTGGGCGAGGGGCCTTAGCATTTTATTTCTGAAGCAATTTAGTCAGGTACGTTTTCTTGTTTTCATGTTGATGGTACGCTTCCCAATTGTTATTTTTTAAATATAGTTTGAGCCCAGTAGATGGCCACGTTAATTGCGGCATCAATGACATTCTATAAGTTAGGTCATCAAGGGTGAGGTGTATGGGCATTTGGGATACTCCAGCAAGTGAAGCATGGTACTAGCACTGAGTATTGGATGTGATCTCCCACTTCGACATATTGCGTCATTTTAGGAAAGGCTCATTATTTGGTAGGTACGGGTTTTTAGCGGGTAGTATGGTTTTCTAAAAAAACTTTTAATTGACACCGACCATTGTTATCACCAAGCCAACAATAGAACAAAAAGCATTAGGTATCTACCGTTTCAATAATTGACAAGTAACACATGCATTAACTTAGTCAGACCTTACCAAATGGAAATCTCGTGTAACAAATCTTTACTTCACAGAATTACAAACTAGCTAAGTACTCGACATACACAGAACACAACACAGACTTTACATATACAGAACATTATTTACTAACAATATAAGATAATCACCGTTCGTGATTCATTTGCCAAACATGTAAACAAATATGAGTATTTGGAAAATCCCCTCATCTGTAGGTATAGGGTACAGGTGGGCAAGAAATCGTGAGTCAAACGAAACAGGGCGATAGTTGGGGTTGAATGGAGGTTGTTGGTGGGTGAATGGGGGAGGGTGTAATTTCACGCGGACGAAGTCGCGGGTAGAAGCTAGTCATATTATAAAAGCAAGTGAAGAGTGTTTTGATACAAAGATGACAACTGACTAGATTTTAGTATATGAATTCATTCGATCGAGACTAAAGGGACAGCACGTTAGTTATAAGAGCATTAACTGACTAAGTTTCTTAATACGTTAGGATTAGCATAATGAGCCTATAATGTTCCCACCGCTGGGACACAAGCCTCCTTTCTGCGAAAGGGAGTGGGCCATAATCTACCACGCGGGCCCAGTGCTGGTTGGTAGATGTCACATGGCTTCGATGTTTTTTTTTTTGGTTGTCTTGCCGGTTTCCTCACGATGATTTCGTTCATCGTTTTGAGGGTAGTGGTGATGACTCACTGCTAACCCGTTTGGAATATTTGTCGTTAATGGCCCCGATACTGTTGTTCACAAACTAAAATTAAATTTAAGTTCAGTGCATCTTTTTCTTTCTATTTCATTATAAAAAGGACAGAAGATAAATATTAGTTTAGTCCTGTCAAATCAGTTAGTCCATAGACAAGTTTAGACGTGATTAAAAAATTGGCTACTAAAAATATGTCAATTTACGTCAGGCGCTGACTAATTTGACAGGACTATACTAATATTTATCTTCTGTCCTTTTCTTTAAGAAATAGAAAGAAAAAGATGCCCAGAATTTAAATTTAGTCTAGTTTGTGAACAACAGAATCGGGGCCATTATCTCCCAATCAAAGAAAAACGTTTAAAATTCAACAGTAAATTGTAGAAACATATTTATACTCTAATGATGTTTCAAATAATGAAGTTGTTGTGAATATGAACATCGCTGGCTGTCTGCCAACTGCCTAATACTGTCTGTTCATAAATTGAGAATAATGATGCATTTTGATAGCAAGGTTAGCTTAGGTGATATGAATAATTTCGTATCTTGGAATAACGTTAGGTGAACCAATGAGATGGTACTTGTTTCCCATCGTGGCCATCAGATAAATAAATAATCAATCTGGATACCTACAAGGATATTAATAGATACTATTGAAATGCGTTAGATGACTCCTAAAAATAGAAAGAAAATAAGTAAGTACATTTATTTAGCACAGACTAAAATATAAAATATATGAAATACATCAGATAAGCTAACAAATGAAAAGTGAAAAATGCGATGTAAGAAATTTGCAGGGAAGTGTGAAAAAAGACCCAGTTAAGCAAAAATGCCAGAAAACTAGTGCCCAGAGCAGTGTGCAGAAAAATATTTCAATTAATAATTTGCTCTTAAATGTTTAACTTAGACGCTTAATCCCCGTAGCAGTAGTCGACTTGGAATATATTAGCGATAAAGGTCCACCATTTTAAGTAATGATGAAGAATTAAAATAAAGTAAATAGATACTTCTTCTGTAAAAAAAATTGCTGAGAATTAACCAATTTTATGCTTTATTTTTTACCATTAGGTTATATATATTTATTAATTAATTATTAGTTATTATTTACGGAGATATAATTAAAATTTTTAATAAATATGATAACTATATGTACTAAGTATGTATTTAAAACGAAATATTTTTCTTGTTTCCCTTTCATTTTTAACTTTATATAATTTTAATTATTTGTTATTATATTGTTATTATAGTATTACACACTTTATGAAAATTTCAAGTGTCTACCTAGTACGGTTTAAAAGATATAGCCCTATGACAGACGGCTGGACAGCTGAGCCTTAGTAATAATCACGTTGGCACCCTTTGGGTACGTATTTTTAAAAAGCAAAAATATTTTCGTAAAACTAGTCTCTAAAAAGAGCGTTTTAGTGACGATCAGCAAATCCTAAGGCAGGCGAAACTTTCTTGAGACCCGTTGCAAACTTAATCAGTAAAGAGAATAAAATAAAAGGAAATTGGCAGCATGTGCCTGCGAACTAGCTCTGCTAGCTAATTACATTGGCACAAATAAGTTTCACACGAGCAAACTAACTTACTTTCTTCGTAAAAAAAATTGCTTTTTACAATTGCATTCTATTGAAAATTGGCGTGACTTGCTTCGGACTTGCTACATAACTGTAGACTTGGTATAATACATTTTGGCAGTTTATTACGGGAACGAAGATAAAATCATGTATAGCAATCATAGCACGAAATATCACAAGAAAAGCAGCTATTTCATACGAAAATATAGCTGTCCATACCCGCTAAATACTCTCAAGTAGTAAATTTATTTATTTTACAGACTAGGAGCGAGTCTGTGATATCTTTGTGAAATGAGTTATTAGGTACCTATTAGATTTTAAAGTAGGTTTAAGACACATTCTAAAATATTTCAGTTCAAAACATATTCCAAACATCGCTTTAAACTTAAAAATCGATTGTAAACGGACAGATATCCCCTACATTACTCTACTTCACTTGAATCCTGACGATAAATGACCGCTCTCTGAGTGCCTTGAGAATTTGAGAATAAAACTCGTAATTTATCCAGAAGATCCGTCTTGTTTTTTTTTTTAATCTGAGAATTTAAGAAAGATATCCTGAAAGTCTGTGTAGTAGTATAAATTGGCCATTGAAGGAATGTGGGTAGACCAATCAAAGAGGGAGCCAGAAATCAGAGGAGCAGTTCTCGTAATTTTAAGAACGTTCACAGTCTGATCTCAGTGGCAATGATGTCAATCTGTCAAAAATACCTCTAATTTTCCTAAATTTTTGACATTTGTTTAACGTCGAGATGAGACTGCGAGCCTTCAGATTAGAGAAAATATTTTTTTACCTTAACTTAATACTCGTTCGTTACGAGTATTAACTAAGGTTCGTTTTCAGTCTTGGCATTCGGTGTTGGTGAATGAATTGAATTATAAGTGTCGGAAAGCACGCAACCGTATAGACAGACACACGCCCAAAACATACAGATATCTTAGAAAAAGACGTAAGCAATCGTCAGTACATAATTATAGTAATTATGCACGAGAAGACGAAAGCAAAATTAAATAATTGTAGCAATTACGTTGCGATATGAAATTCGAAGACATATGACATCTATCAACCTGCACTGGGCCCGCGTGGTGGATTACGGCCCACAGTGAGAAGGTCATTGAGAGAAAGCCTGTGTCCCAGCAGTGGGAACATTATAGGCTGATTATTTATTATTTATATATACTTTATTGTACACCAGAAAATACATAACAAAAAAAAAACAATTATTACTATGAAATAACAATATGCCTTTGTATTATAGGTACATCTATTAACTATATCAAAATAATTAAAAACAAGACTCTGATTCACGCGTATCTGGCAATCAAGTTTGACTTGAAGCTGACCTCAACATGATTGGGAAAAGGCAAGAAGGATTGAGGAATATGTTCACATCTTCATAAATATTCAAGTCCACGCATATTAGAGTATGTTAGTGGATCCTGTGTGAAATTTTAATGACTTGTGTAGACTCTTGGGGCATCTGCTTTGATTATTTTAAAGTGTGATTAAAGGATTCTCTATGCAGGTGGCCACATAGTCCTTGTTTAATTTAAAACAATCTATAAACCGTTATTTATAATCTCTAGGTAGGTAGGTACCTACTGACCCTACTGTTAGTTTGGCAATGCATCGGATTTGCAGGAAGTATTATGAGCATCGTTGTTTACATCTTCAGTCTTTGAACAAATCTATTGCAGCTTAATGTATCTCGCTCAGTGTAAAATGAACATCAGTTAGTATTAGTACTAGTACATATTATTTAAAGGGGGTGATAGACGTACGTCTATCACTCTTACACCCTATACTTATCCTTTTTTTTTACCCTATACTTTTTTAAAAATTAAAAAATTTCGTTGAGATATGGCTAGACGACCTTTTTTGGTTGTTTGTCACCGTAAGTACACGTACTTTAAAACCGCCGCCCAAAATCATCGGCGATCTATCCGATTTGAAATCTTGCTCGTAGCTCGTCTTGGCTCGTACGTGTGGCAGCACTGTGAGCCGCGAGCTGACATTTTGTTTCGCCAGTCCGTGGATGTAAAACGCTTGTGATGATTGAAAATTTTCAAAATGAGTGATTTCCGAACTAAGCGCTCCGAAAAAAGTTCTTCATACACCGGCTCAGGCATATTACATAGTTATGGAAATCTTTCTTCTCTTCACATAACTCTCTTACTAAATTCATGTATGATAACCACTCTCTTTTCGTAAGCCAATGCTTTACCCAAAATGTTTGATTTCGTCTTTTTTTATTGGTATTTAAAATATAGTAGGTATGATAGAATTCCTAAATAACACAAAGCTCCTTCGTCAGCGACATCGTGATACAGTGTGAGCAAGCTTTCACATTTGTCACCGACGTCAAAGTTCGTACGTCTAGCATCCACTTAAGTTTCAACTAACATTTTAGAATAGAATAGAATAGAATAGAATAGAATTCATTTATTTGTTAGAATATTGTACAAGGTTGTTATGTGTAATAATTATGATCATAATATTCTGCCGTTTCCGGCGTACAAATAAGGTTTACAAAATAACATGGGTCATCATTACATTAAAATTAGATAAGAATTAAAAATAAATTAAATACATTGAACAACATTAATTAATTTAGTCAAAGAGATACATATGTTTTGTAGGCAATAATGTCAAATATTCAGGTAAATTTTTCTTTCATAAAATCTTCAGTCGAGTAGTAACATTTGGTTAAAAGAAAGTTAAATAATTTAAATTTGAATCTTCTGAGGCTGAGAGTTTTAAAGACATCAGGTAATTTATTATAAACAGTAATGGACATGCAGTACACATTATTATCAAACAATTTTATTCTACGCCTGGGAACATTAAGCATATGCACCTTGCGACTAGGTCTAGATACAACATCATTAAATAATTCAAATTCACGTCTATTTTGGTGGACAAAGATGCAAATTTCAAAAATGTATAGTGCTGGAAGAGGCAGTATTTTAAGTTTTTTAAATAGTGGAACACAGCTGTCCAGTGGGTGTGCTCCACAAATTGAGCGTACACATTTTTTCTGAGCTCGAAACACTCTTAATAATTCAGCCGAATCTTTAATCCCACTACAAGAATCTTCTTTTAGCGTTCAAAAATATATTCAACTGTAAGACTTTCAACTGCACAGTTTTTACACGATAAGTATACATACTCGTGCCTGTTAAGGTAGATGTTAATCTGGGATGCAGCATTAATGAAGACAACTTCCTACAGTTGCAATTAATATCCCTGACCAATAAACACAATATCCCGATTACCAACGAAAAAGAGGGTCTAGCTAGAATCTAGATAGTCTGACTTCCCTAAACTAATGAGGGAATTAACTTACGTTTTAACCGTTACATAAATCCTTGGATCGCTGCCATTAAAACTTACAGTTACAGCATATTCTAGGACTGCTAAAGTCGTCTTCAGAGTTTATAATCGTATAAACGCAGGCGTAAAGTTTAAACTTCATGTAAATTTTCTCAGTGCGACTAAGTCGCATCTTATTAAGTTTAAATTATGTAATTATCCAGCTAAGTTTATAGTCTATGTTAGTGATCTTAACTGCGGAACATATGTACATAGTTAAAAGTGACTTGACGTAGTACATAAATACCTTAACACCGAATCTAGATTCGAATGCTACTATTTCTGGTTAAGGGGAATGCGCTAACGTAGCCCGCGAAATTCAAATTTACTTACGGTTTTTGTAATTTGCAAGTCAGTGTTAAGTTGTATGTTGATTAAAATATGATTCCTGACCTAAACAAATACTGCTTTACAGTATTATAGTCATTAGAATCAGCAATACAACTCTTTAAGTTTCAATTGGCCTCAAATGTCATGATTTCATGAAATAGTCATTCAATAAGGTAATATTAACTGAGAGAGATTTAGTGATGATTTTTATGATTATAATAATTCAATAAATAAGCGTTTGTTACGGCCACGAATCATATCTGATCTGCAAATTGCAATAAATTGAATTTCGCGGGTTTCCCTGGCGCCTTCGTCTTAAATAGATTGTAAGCGCTTCCTGAAAGATTACTCTAGATAAATTAATGACCTGCGAGATTATTTCCGATACCTCCAAGTCCTGAATTAATTCGAAATTGATTTACATTAGTCAAGTAGATACCTTATACCTACCTACCTAAATAAAGTAGAATGGAGCACTTCTAGTTTTGAATATCACATGCACAATGTGCAGTACCTACAGTATATACAAATATTATAAAACAAATACAAAACAAAATTACATCACTTCAGACTAATATTATTTTTAAAAATTCAGCTATTTCATACATTTTTGTCAGGCCTGTTGGTCTAGTGGTTAGTGACCCTGACTGCTATGCCGGAGGTCGTGGGTTCGATTCCCACCCAGGACAAAATTTAATGTTTGTGTAATGAGCACGATCATTTGTTCTGTGTCTGGGTGTAATTTATCTATAATATTTATGTATTTCGAAATATATAAGCATGTTTATCAGTTGTCTAGTACCCATAACACAAACTCTGCTTAGCTTGGGACTAGATGGCGTTGTGTGATAGTTGTGGAATATTATTATTATTATTATTTGGTATTGAACTGTTGTATTAAACAGCAGATTTTTATTTCGTGATTTCAGAGTTGGTCCCATAGTGAAAATTGTTCAGTTTGATGGTCGAAATCACCACTTAAAGTTTGTAGAGTTGATTTTGAAACACCTTATTATAATAGACAATTCGAAAAAGACAGAATCCTTTACAATGCTGGCAATAGTCTGGAATCCAAAAAACCTGAAGAGAACGTTTATCGTTTGGTAATTGGACGGCATAGTGTATGCCGCAGTTTCAAAGCTTACTAAGTATAGTTTTTATATTCTGGCTACACTGATACGAATCGAGCCAATAAACATCAACACCTTCAGACAAGTAAGTTGACACAATAAGCCAATCCTGCGCGTGATTCACTTCAGTTTGCCAGAGCTTTAATTATTTACTCGAAGGTTTAGGTTAACAAAACGAGTTCTAACTTTAAACGTAGCCTAATTCTTCGAGCCCGTTACTGTATTTCGACCTTTATTCCGACAAACGTAAAGTTTAATGCAAAATTTTCAAGACTCGGGCTTAACGTCAGGTTTTGTAATAAGAACACTTTGTCGGATTATACCTACTTCGAAATTTAAATATGGCTCTATGGTGAATGAAATGAACCTTCTTTTGTAATAAAGCCGTGATTGCCTGCGTCAGTAAAACTTCACACATTTCACACAAACTTGTTGACTTGAACAAAGATAAAATAACTTGAGTAGATACAAAAGTACTTATCTACTAACGTCTCAAAGTATTCTCGGGTGCTTTGATAACTTAACTCATATAAATACTTTGTCTTGTGAACTCTTTATAATAAGCTCAGCGAGTCGAGGTCTCGGGGAGAAAATCTTGAAACGCGCAATAGGTAACCCACAGTTGTAATACAGCTAAGTACAATAATCAATATATTTTATTTCACTTAAACCTACAAGGGCACATATGAAACGTCAGAAGCTATGTGCGCGATTCTAATTGAACGACGAAGAGTGAAGAAGAGTCGGCAAGAGTGAAGCTTCTTGCTGGCACTTTAAAAACAATGGGCTTTTGCGATATTTCTAAATAACAGTGTTAATAGGTAAGGGAAGAAAGACATTGTAGGCATGTCAAAAAGTACCAGGTACTGAACAAACAAGAAAATGGTCAGCAATTCTAGTCTAAGAGGCCATCATTCTAACATAAGCAGGATAAACCATTTAAAAAATGAACACCCCTCCACTGCTTGTTGCATACACATTTAAAATTTTTGTATAGAATTTTAGGTGGAGCGGCGTGCTGTTTTATAATGGTTTATTAAATGTCTATCTAAGTCATAAGAAGACGGCGTGTACATCGACAAGAATTCATTTGATTGTCTACAATTTGTGTTCCATAATACTGTGTGATTGTGAAGCTACAATAAAGTACCCAATGTCTTTAAGTGTTATATAATTTAATGTTTTGAGGCTACACTTTGATGCATTTTGGAACAAAAGTTGTTACTTATTAGACATCTTTTAAAGGATGACTTACCTACGTGTAGGCTACGTAGATACTTACGAAGAAAAATAAATCTGATCATAACTTATTTTCTTTTGTTAGCAAAGGCTTTTGAATCAATTGTGATGTTCACTTGTTTTAATATTCTTTTAGACGTACCTAATATTGAAGTCAAATTCCAGCAAAGCTGTGCAAGTTTTCCTTGCAGTAATAACCATCTCACGACAGTCCACACAAGTCCTATGAACAAGATTCGTCTTGAAAAAAAAACATTTTATGTAATACTAGCTGCGCCCCGCGGTTTCACCCGCGTAAGTTTCGATCCCGTGGGAATATCGGGATAAAAAGTATCCTATGTGTTATTCTGATGTATAAGCTATATTACTGTACAGTTTCATCAAATTCCGTTTAGTGGTTTTTGCGTGAAAGAGTAACAAACATCCATCCATCCTCACAATCTTTCGTTTATAATATTATAGTAGGATTATAATATTAGTAGGATATAATACTAGCTGACCCCGAAAATGTCGTTTTGCAAAAAAAAAAATAGATAGTAGCCGATTCTCAGACCTACTGAATATGCATATAAAATTTCATAAAAATCGGTCAAGCCGTTTCGGAGGAGTATGGTAACTAACACTGTGACACGAGAATTTTATATAGGGTGACTGGTAATTAGTGACCGATACCTAAACACGGGATTGTACTCATGATAACAAACAACTTTTACTATGGGACCAAACCTGAAATTGTGAAAAAAAATCTGCCGTTCAGTCATTTATGTTCGCCTAACTGGTCAAATTGTAGGTACTGAACAGCAGTTTTTTTTTTCGCGAATTCAGGTTTGGTCCCATAGTAAAAGTTGTTTGTTATCATGAGTACAATCACGTGTTTAGGTATCGGTCACTAATTACCAGTCACCCTATATAAGTAGGTATTAGAAGAGATAACACTAGCTATAAAAACATTACATTACACTGCAGTCGGTACTGAAAAATGTACAGTTTATATGAACTGTTTCCGGCATTGCCTCTCACTGCCGAATGAAAATTCTAAAATATAAATGACAACGTTCGAATTGGTAAATAGTTTTTAAAGTGCAAGTGCACTGCATGTTGCTGTAACTTATGTATTCCGTTTTAAGTTTTATGCTCATGTTCGAAATTCACATATTCCTACATTAGTAGGTAACTTAGTTGCATATTTATAGCTTACTAACTAAATATTTTAGATAAAAAAAAAGTTTTGTTACATTTTTCGTAAGCGTTAGAATGGAATTTAATTAGGTTGCATATTTTTGGAGTAAATAATAATTGAATTTCTTTAATTGTGCGGCCGCATACATATTTTTGCGTGTATTACTCAGAATACCTATCTGTGTAGCATCTCAGAAGTTAATTTAATATTCTTTAACTATAAAAAGAGAATGCGGCAACACTCTAGCTATTAAAGAAATGAAACTGCAACTCTTTGCAGTAACACTTACTCTGCAACTTTTCTATCTGCTGCAGTAGTTATCTACTTTTACAAGACCGCAATCACATTGCTAGCAATCCCACCGTATTCAATAAATTAATTATCAAAACGTAGTCTCAGAAACAGAGAATCGAGACATGCTTTGCTTGAAACCAGGAAGTATTCAACTAAATTGAAGGAAAACCATTAAGTTTGTAAAATTGGTTTTAGACCTCCAAGCAAGGAAATATGAAATATTTTCTGAGATTTCCAAATGCTTCGTCTCAAGGTTTTCACAGATAATACGACCTTCTTTGTAAAAAAAAAGTAAAACTTTAAATAATTTAGTAACGAAGGTACAATCTCTTTAGATCCAATTAACACCTTATTTATAATATTTAAAAAAGAACAAAAAGACAGGCAACTTAAAAAAATATATATTTGGTCCAGAAAACACACAGCTGTTTTTTAAGAACAGTGTTTACGCTGTTTTTAATAGCGTTAGTGAGTATCCTGTCTTAAAATTTGCACTTATTTCATACTCATCAAGACTTCGAGAATACCTATTCAGTCAGAACAATTAACACCCAGTTTCTAAATTGAGAATTTTAAACAACTTTATTTCCATTGCATTAATTTTAAATATCCAGTCAAACTCAAACTCAAAGCATTTTTTTCAATTAAACCATTTACAGGTACTTTTGAATTGTCAAGAAGTCGGTCAGTCAGAAAAAATGAAGCTAGCTGCCCATTACAAAGCGTAGTAGGTACCTATGGATAAGAACGGGCAAGAAATTCTATGGACACTCTTTTTAAATTATATTTTGACAAAATTATTAGTTATATCAAATGTTGAATTTATAAATATGTGAGAACGATGTAAAAAATAAATAAAAAAACAAGTACGCGTTAAAAGTGTCCAGAGTACAGCAAATAGTAACAAAATAACAATCCAAAAATAAAATAATTTAAAATAATCCGAGACAGCTAAAAGATGACCATTTTGAAGGAATCATCTTGAAGTCCACTTGCAAAATTTTAAAATCCTAAAAAAAATTTAAAAGAAATTGGTAAATATCTTTTTCACCTGGTAAGCATTGCTGATTACAGCGAATTTACCACACATTAGCCGAGCCTGAAAAACCTGTACATTCTTTGATTTATTTTGTAGATCGCCACAATAAGTGCACCTGTTGTTCATATGATTCGGTATTTGGAGCTTCTTAACATGTCAGGATGGCCGAGCGGTCTAAGGCGCTGCGTTCAGGTCGCAGTCCACTTCTGTGGGCGTGGGTTCGAATCCCACTTCTGACAAAGTCTTTTTACACATACGTATCAACTGTTTAGTATACTGAGATAAAATTACACATAAACACACCAGGAAAATAATGTCAGTTTTATTTTTATTTGACATATTATAGTTGTTTTTTTTTTTGGTTAAATTACAAAAGAAACTTAACCTTCTGACAATACACCTTTTTTCAATTTCTGATTTACTCAGTTCCGCTTGTCCGCTTGTTCCGCTTGTGTTGTTATTCTTTATAATATCCTTTATACTCGTAATTATGTTTTGTTTTTTTGGAAACCAAGTTGAGTTTGACAAAATAAATGTAGTAATTTTAGCTTCGATGCTTTTTCGATATTCCTGAAACTTCACACAATTTAAAAGAACATACACATATAACCGCAATTTTTCAATTAATTTTTTTGTTACTTTTTCAAGGAATAATTAAAAGAACCCTTCAGTTTTTCTTTTAATAAAAATACTTTCTTTTTTTTACAGTTACGATACATGATCGACAAGTTCATGGATCTACGTAAGGAGTCAAAGCAGAAGTTAGCCGACAACCCTAACTTGACCATTGGTGACGTCACTTCTGTCAATCTTACTATGCTATCTGTACGTATACTACAGCAGTGCTATTCTGTAAAAATCTCACCGTGAAAACTAAGGTGAAGTGAGCTGTCATTCCATCTGATGTTAGGGATTGCCTCCATTGATAGTTTACTTCACGCTCACTTCACCTATGTTATCACGGTGAGATTTTTATAGAATCGATAGGCAGCACATGACCGCGAATGTAACACAGCGAGTTTTAGAAAAGTAACAAGTAACAATAAGCGCTTTAGGGTCAGGAGTCATTGATCGATGGCATTCTACGGTTTGCCCTGTATGGACAAACCGTAGAATGCCATCGATCAATGACTCCAATAAAAGAGAGCAAAGTATGGAACGACGTTCGTCGCGTCGTTGCGAAAGGATACGTCGCATACGTCGTCGAGCCCCGTCGATCAATGTGTCCTAAACCCTTTCACGCTTTTGAAAGTAAATTCACATAAATCGAATAAAAATCGAGCAATGGTGTCCCAGAGGTAACGGCCTCGACTTACGTGATAGGTCGTGGGTTCGAACCCAGCCAAGCGCATTATTTTGTGTAAATTATTTTATTACTGCTACTCTCAAAACGGTGGAGGAAATTATCTTGAAGAAACCGGCATGTCCTAGAACCAAAAATTCGAAGACATGTGACATCTACCAACCCGCACTGGGCCCGCGTGGTTCCTCTTACCAAGAGCCCTGTATCCCAGCAGTGGGAACATTATAGGCTGATTATGCTGAATAAAATCAAAATAAATACATCAAAATGATTTAAAACCTTGTCTCCGGCGGCGCTAGTACACACGGCTACACATCAAGCTATACATATCCAGTTTTAGCTGACCTCGCAGTGTATAGGTTTTCCGTACAATCAGAAGTCAGCTTATACTGGTTATGTACAGCTTGATGTGTAGCCGTGCGTACATTCACGATGCAGCATGCAACATGTCTGTTGGAAGATTAAAGACTACGTTGAAGACAAGGTAGTTTGGCAATTTATATCGTGTGGCAATGGGTGTAATGTACCTGAAATAAATGAATTTATTATTATTATTATTAATAATTCCTTCTGCACATGTGGCTTCCCTTTTTTTTTGTGGATGGGAAATCATCTAATGACCCCTCCCGCTCTGGGTGGAGCAGAAGGGAGTGTCAGACTCTTACTGATTAAAACCCACCCGTGTTCCTTCCTTAGCCCATGTGGCTTCCCTGGCATCTCATTAACGGCATAACTACGTAAATGTCTATTAACTGCTCTCAAATTACGATTTTTATTTATTTTTTAAATACTTCTTTGACATAATCCTTTTATTATTTGACATTATATAGAGACAATTCTAATTTTCCAACTCTTTCTTAGTGGTTGTAATGGAAATCAAATCACTTGGTTTTAATAGGTTTTTATATTTTATTTATCTTTCTTTGAGATTTTGGTTTTGTAAATGTGAGGACTTTGTAGGCCCTGTAGATTTTAGACCTGTAGACCATTTTTTATTTTATCAAGTACTTGGTACTTGTTGACAGGCCTATGCTGTCCTCCCATACCTACTGTAATTAGAAAACATTGTAAAAGCCAATTATTTTTAAAAGAGTAACCGTGGAGTTTCTTGCCGGTTCTTCTCCATAGGAAACGACCAATTGGAACCGTGCACCTAGCTTCTGACGTTTCATACTTGTGCCCTTGTAGGCTTATGTGAAATAAAATATTTTGATTTTGGGACAATACCGGATGATGAGCAATGCAACGAATTACTTCAGTTGCAGATTTTATGTGAAATAGGGGCAAAACAAACCCTCAAATAAAAAACCTCATCCTTTTTTGCAGTCGCTTGATGGAGGAATGTTTCATAACTTTTCATTCATAATTCCGATTCATCATGTCTACTGTTTTATTTACAGGGTGGAATCCAAAACAATGTTGTGCCTGAAAAGTTGACCGCGAGTTTTGACATACGCATCGCATTGTCTGTCGACCTCAAACAGTTTGAGAACGAGGTACGTACAATATTTTTTAATTACGTACAGCCGCTGTTATCAGCTTCAACAAGATGTACAGACACCAGCACATCAACCTACCCGAAACTGTCAAATTTTCTCAATCAACTTTGAACCTAATACTTTAGCGATAAAGTTGAAAATCTATTAAAGAAATTTGACAGATTGTAGTAGTTTGATGTGCTGGCGTCTGTACATCGACATAAATTCATTTCACTGTCTTCGATCTTTATTCCATAATATGGCCACAAAACAATCTGGTTTATATTGAGTCAAACTCAAAGCATTAATTTCAACTGAACTATTTACAGGCACTTTTGAACTGTCAAAAAGTCTGTCAGTCGGAAAATATGAAGCTAGTTGCCCATTCCAAAGCGTAGGTACATATGGAGAAGAACGGACAAGAAACTCCATGGATACCCTTTTAAATTAAATTTTTACCAAATTATTACTTATGTATATCATTAATGTTGGATATACTTATAATTATGTGTGAGAACGATGAAAAAAAAGAGAGTGTAGGTACTTACCCAATAATATACAGTATCGAAACCACATATATGCAATAAATTATACCACATACTTGTTCTCGCCTTTTCTGACGATATACAAAAAACAAATGAAATCGGTCGCGAAAAAAAATCTACTGTTCCCTACATTTATGTTCACATAACTCGTCAAAATGTAGGGAACAGCTGATTTTTTTTCGCGACCGATTTCTTTAATTTTTTAAATATCGTCAGAAAAGGCGATAACAAGTATGTGTTATAATTTATTGCATACGTAGTTCCCATACTGTATATGAATACTACAAAATAATTGTAACTACATTAGTATAGAACATATCTTTTTGAGGCTGACACCTACTAAAACGTTAGCCTAGTGGCCGCAAAGGGAACTGCAGAACGTGAGGTTCTTAGTTCTATTCTCAGATTGTGCAATGTAATAATTTTTTTGGTAGTTTCGCCCCCTATTAGTTACATGAGATTTAAACATAACTTGTGACATGTGGCAACTTTTCTAGACTCTTTTATTGCATTCTAAAGGAATTTAAAGGAATTCTGAAGGAACTAAAAGATTCATTCACGGTGCAAAATCGTCTTTTCCCGAAACTCTCGCGATTGGTTTTACAATTACGATAAACTACGAGGAAACCTCTGAAACATAGTTTTTTATCGTTATTCTAGGCTTATTTTATTTGTTGCGAACCACACAAGACTAACTTCGCTTTTATGTTGTAATGAAAAGTTTAAAGCTACTAGATTTCCCGGGAGTAAGTTAATAAGACACACATAGAACCAATTTACTTAGTCTCCTGGTATATCTAAGACTATAAACATTAATTTCCGAACTAATAAAACTTTTTAGTTCAGAAGTAAAATGTCTGTACAATATATTCATATAGATACAAACATTTTAGAACATTTTCCGATATTATTTGACGTTACTCTCAGCAGTTTTTCCTGAATAGATTATAATTATACAGCGTGTCCGGTAATTAATGGATAACTTTGAAATGGGTCGTAGTAGAACTAATGAGTAATGATGACATAAATGTAAGGAACAGCAGATTTTTTTTTCGCGATTTCAGGTTTGGTCCCATAGTAAAAGTTATTCGTAATCATGAGTATAATGGACTCATTTCAGTTCCGACACCATTTAAATTACACCTTGTATATCTGTGGTTTCAACCATAGCTGCCTCGGGCTGAGAGAAACAAGTCACTTTCAGATTTTGTAAAGGGTTTATTTTGAAAATTCAGTGTTGTACGGTACCATTAAGGTTAGATCGAGATGGCCCTAGAAAAGGATGTCTGGATGGATTTGGGGAGGCCTTTACTTAGCAGTTGGTACAGTACAGACTAATTAAAAAATAATTAATCAGATCAACGGAGTGTGATAGTAGGTAGTAATTGTCAGTCCCAATAATAATTAACCATACAATAGGTTTTTCGCGTTGGATACAATTTATAAGAGAATATTTTTGTCGCGGTTGAAACAAATCCTTTAGGAAAATAATATTGGAGTTAAATTCTCTGTGTTCGTAATATTCGGGAAGTTATCTCGTCTTTAATCTGAAGGCGAATTCCTGTAATTAAAAACGTTCAATGTCTACTCGCAATCTCATATATAAGCGAAAATCAATGTCAAAAACTTGTCAAAAAAGTTGTGAAATTAGAGGATTTTCTGACATATTGAGATTAGGAAGTGAACATCATCATCATCTGTCTAGCCTTTTATCAACTATGTTGGTGTCGGCTTCCAGTCTAACCGGACGCAGCTGAATACCAGTATTTTACATGGAGCGACTGCCTATCTGACCTCCACAACCCAGTTGCTGGGTAGGTAATACTATACCCTTGGTAAGACCGGTTTTCAGACTTTCGGGCTTTTTGGCGACCCGTAACGACTGTCAAAGATCCAAGAATGACAGCCGGAACCAACGGCTGCGAGATTAGGAAGTGAACGTTCTTCAAAATACGGGAATTGCGCCTCTGGTCATTAATTACTCATAACTTCCTTTAGATAAGACGCTGGTGCGCTGAAGCTGGCGACGGTGTGACGTTTGAGTATGAACAGAAGGACCCTTATGTGGCGTCGACCAAGTTGGATGACACCAACGCCTACTGGCTTGCTTTCAAGGCGGCTGCTGAACAAATGTAAGTTAATCCCTACGATATAAAATATTTGCAGCCCAAAGACGTCCACTGCTGGAGAGAGGCCATGGACATACATTTCCCCAAAGGTTCATTAGAAAACCAGCGTCAGACAGCATCTGTCGGGCATTAATGCTGAAATGAACCTTTTTGGCGCAGACGTGAGGCACACACTATCGTTTGAAACATTATTTTTATTTTGTTTTTTTTTTGTATTTTGTGTTTCACAAACTGTGTCTAAATAAACTTTTTTTATTCCTTTCTTTCTTTCTTGGCATCGCCACATCGACCGGTTGTATGCTTCACTGTGAATATTCTGATATTATTGAAAAGTTCTTTGTAATAAATTATTGTTGGGTATTTTCCACTTATTTTTGCCGATCACGATGATTTCATGATTTAATTGGGGCAGGTAAAAACTTTTTTGATAAGTACCTACGGCATCGTGTGGTTGCGTACCTTCCTAATTAGTTTATTGAACTTTTGGATCGGCGTTCTCGATACCTATTTGGGTTACAGGTAGGTATTCAAATGGAAAATAATTTAATCAAGCGCGATTAAATTACACAAATTGCCTATTTAAAAAGAGAAAATATACTAATAACCAAACCTCGTGTTGAAAAATGTCAAAGTAACACATTTCAGAATCTACTATTTAATTGGTCGTAGCTCTAGCTAGAGGATTCCAGTAATATAATTTTGGCTATTAAAATTAATTAGGTAGATTCTAAAATAACGTAGTTCTGATTGATTGAACATCTAATGAGTCCGCGATTTCCTGTAAATCCATACTATTTTGCTAAACCTATATTTTGAACTTAAATTACCACTAGTATTCCTTTCTACGTTCGTTCGTTTCCGTTCGTTCTTTCGTTCGGTCTATAGAATCTGGACAGAGATTTTTTTATTGTTCGATTTCAACTTCAACAATTAAAACAATTGTCACCAACAGTGTAATAAATCAACACAAATTGATGACTCTCAAAGATATAACAAAAATTCAGCAGCTGTTGGAGTGCGGCCAAAAAAGGCAATTTTAGGAAAAATATAGGTTAAGCTAAACCTGTTAGCTTAAATTCCTTCTACTATGAACTACATATTCCGTCCAACTTTTTTTCATTCGTACACTACGTTTATAGAATAATACATAGATGTTTCTATTGTTCGACTTCCATTCACGAGCGAATCCTGACACGGCTAAAAACCGGAACAATTGCGGTTCGATTGGAAATTTAAAATAAAAATCTTACACTCGTTTTATTCTTGCTTCCGCTCCACGCTTGTCTTGTTGTTGAATATTTAAAAACTTTTCGGCAAAGTTTTTATATTACGTTGAGTAGATAATTAATTTTTTTTTAAAGATGAGCGGGTTTTTTTTTTCATTAAATACGTTTCCATCTTATGTAATTTTATAATAATATAATGCTAGGTATCCTCGTTGTTCTAGTGGTCGCAAGCGCGTCTGCTGAGCGTGAGGTCCTGTTCCAGTAGCAGCCCGGAGTTTTAATTTGTGCCTGGTTGATAGCAATTGGCTCGTCACCCAATTATCTACATAATAGGACTTAAACATAACTGGCGAAATGGAAAGCAGGGAAAACTAGCGTGCTGCTATTCAAATTCAAATAATTTATTTTCACCTCACGAACAATGGTATCATAAAATTTAGACAAGCTTAGAAACTGGTTTGTGAGATACTGGTATCTACACTAGAAATACCTGTATAGCAGATCACCCGGGTCCCACCACACGGCATGTAATTAAACATAATTAGTTATTTAGTAAATGTGAAGGGATATAGGACATAACACACAGATTAGAAACAATAAAATAAAAAGAGCTATATTATGTGTGTCTTTGAAACATCATTTTTGATTGCATTTTCAACCGATTTCAGAATCTTTCCTACATCATCATTCGATTAAGGAATATGGGATGTATGAAGTAGCCTCCTCGTGTAGCGCAGTTTGTTCCGCCAGTTACTCAACTGAACCTAGCGCTCGGCGCGTCCTAGACAGTCACACCCAACACCTTATTTGACTGGCCAATTCATACCTTGCGGTGGTACAGTAAAGCCCGCCTCGTTTGTGACCACCGTCCCACCGCAGTCCGGCGTCAAGTAGCTTGCTGTGTTTCGTCGTGGGAGTTCCAGTACCTTAGGCATCTTCTGGGCACGCTCTTTCCATCATAGACCTCATCCATCGCTTTCCATCAGACATGATCGAGGTTAAGAGCGATCCCATCCAACAATAAAAAAGACATTAATTCCTTCCTTTTTTCACAGAAAAATCACGCTGAAACCCTGCACGTTCACGGGTGGAACCGACAGCCGGTATTTACGAGAACTTGGTATTCCCGCGCTCGGCTTCTCCCCAATGTCTAAAACTAAGCCAGGTCTACATGAGCACAACGAACAGCTAAGAGCTGACACCTTCCTACGAGGCATCGGGATCTTCGAAGCTCTAATTCCTGCTGTTGCTAATGTGTAATTGATGAATACTACTGAATATGTGAACTCAGGCCTTGAATAATTAAATCTTTGTTTTAATAATAATCTGCTTTTTAGTATTCATCTAAAAGGAGAGGGAACAACAAACTATCTACCTAATTACTAAAGCAGAAGTAAAATATATGTTTTAAGTAGTTTATAGAAGTATGAGGAACAGGGTGTAAAGTTCACTCATACTCTATAGAAAAGGGAGGATCCTCCGACCAGACGGGTGTTGCGTCTGGCGGGCAACTGCCCAATGATTAATTTCGGGCCGTTGTATCTATGCTAGTTGCGCGGTAAACTCTGCTTGCGAGATGCAGGATTTTTTGACGTCAGTATGACGTGTTCGCATGTGGCGTCGTTGTAGATACCGCTACAAGTTCTTCGAAGCAATTCTTCATTTGCGTACAAATTTAAAATAAATAGTTAAAGAGCATTCAAATAACAATCTAGAAACCCACAAGAAACGACTTGCAATAGCTTATAATGGCAATTTTAATACAATTGTCAGTTTATACAAGTCAATATATCTCTGTACTTAATAATTGTTTTTAACCTACTTCATATAGCACCTTATCAAACAAACATAAACACAATAATAAACCCGTTTAAGTTTACTATCGTCAATTAATTCGTCAACAAGCATGTGCCTGTCAAACGTGTAAGTCGGCCTTGACGAGTCCAGTTAAAGCAAATGGGAACTCATAAAAAAACACCTCTTTAAGTAACTTTATATAGGTTGAAATTTTAATCACCGTTTTCATCCTAAGGGGTTATTGTACTCATCATTAAGAACAACTTTTACTATGGAGCCAAACATGAAATTGCGAACAAAATCAGCTGTTCCCTGCATTTTGACGAAAGATGCGAACATAAATGTAGGGAGCAGCTGATTTTTTTTTCACAATTTCAGGTTTGGTCCATAGTAAAAGTTTTTCATAATGATGAGTAAAATGACCTCTTAAGAAGAAAACGGTGATTAAAATTTCAACCTGTATAATGTATTTAATGCAGTTTCTAGACCGTAAACATATGTTAAAACCCCGTGAAAAAGTATTTCTCCAAATTGCATTTTTGGCCACTCTCCAAAAAGTCGCTGAATTTGCTTGTTAGTTAATGAGAATCTCCAATAAGTACGCGCTGATTTATTATCCTGTAGGTGAGATAATTTGTAGGTATACTTCACGAGATTAATTAGTTATTTTAATTTTCGTGAACAATTTTAAAATACAAATTAATCTCTACTACGGATTTTTCAATTTAATACCCATTGGCATATGAAAAGGACAGAAGATTAATAGTATAGTTCTGTCAAATTAGATAATCCATGGGCAAGTTTAGACGTGATTAAAAAATTGGTTACTAAAAATACGTCAATTTACGTCAGGCGCTGACTAATTTGACAGGACTAAACTAATATTTATCTTCTGTCCTTTTCATAATGAAATAGAAAGAAAAAGATGCACTGAACTTAAATTTAGTTTAGTTTGTGAACAACAGAATCAGGGCCATTATAAGTAAGGCTGAGAGGTATGAGTCTCTGACTAATGATCTTTCATGCAGCTGTGCCAACCAACCACCACCTCTTCAGCATAAGTCTGACTTGCCCCTTCCGGTGTTAGCTCTTCCAGCAGAGACCACACAGGTAAATAAATCTATATTTTTTTGTGACGAATTAGGTTCTGGCTTTGGAAAAATCTTACTCAATTACCTTAGCCATAGTTTTACCAATCATAGTTACCATAACATAAGTTTTAAACAAATGATTAAAAGAATTGCCAATACAAACCTGGATAATTATTCTACAATGGTTTTGCTATTAGGTAATAGCACTGGTATTACCACAAAGGACCTAGTGGATGGTGTCAACACCTTATTAAATTTAAACATAGGTAAGATAATGTTGTGTGCTTTTCCTTACTCTGATACTTTATCATATAACGAAAATAATTATATTTTTAAGTTGAATAGAACTATTCACAAGCTGACATGTTATCATAGTGACAAATTATTGTATTTTGACACCAACAAGTTTGTTAGTGGTTTTAAGTTAACTCAGAGAACTTTATCTCTGTCTGGGGAATGTAGACATCTGATTGCTATGTTGATAGCATATAATATTAACGAGGTTATAGCTAATATAACAAATTCTAGGATTAGTGACGAGTCTGTGTTGCCTAGTTATACTAACAACATAGTGATTAATTATGAATTGTCATGTTGTACGAAGGAGGATCCACCTATAACACCAACATCCTTGGAGACCACTACCAGTCAGATAGGGCTCTCTCCTCCTGCTGGAACTTGTACGGGCAATCTGGACTCTCCAGTTGTAGTTGTGGAGGTCACTCCGGATAATTATTTAAACTAGTCAGTGAGACAACAGAAGTTACCCCTTTAAATAACCAATTATTATTACAGAATAATAAAAAGGTATCTTCTGGCAATATATTTAATAACACTAAAAAGCCAAAGGGAGTGCAACATAATTTAAAATTATTTCATCAAAATATCCAAGGTTGCGCTTCCAAATTATTGGAAATAGAATTGTTTTTGGAAAACACCAAGTTTGATGTAATTTGTTTAACAGAGCATTGGCTGAAAGATCATCAAGTAATGTCAATTAATTATGAAAATTATTGTGTAGTTAGCCATTTCAGCCGAAAACGTATGATACATGGCGGGTCATTAATATTACTTAAAAATTCTATTAAATCGAAAGAACGAAAAGACATCGTCGGGCTGTCTGTTGAACACACCATTGAATTGTCCTGTGTTGAGCTTGATAAGCATGTTATAGTATGCGTATACAGACCTCCCAGTTACCAGAATCTATCTGTATTTGATTCTGTAATGGAAGATGTGTTAAAGAAACTTAGTACTAGTAGTAAATCAATAATCGTATGTGGAGATTTTAATATTAATTTATTGGAAAATAACTTAAATACTGTCAGATTGTTAAGCCTTTTTAGGTCATTTGATTTGTCAAATGTTTTTATTGAACCAACCCGAGTGACAGCTTCCTCTGCCACTTGTATAGATAATATTTTTTGTAATTGTGATTACTTACACAAACAAATTGTAAATAAGTTGCCGTCTGATCACAGTGGACAAACAATTACATTTAGCTCCTACATGCCGTTACAAAAAATTCAAATAAGGTTTAGGACAATTACATGTAAAAATTTGGAAAAATTAAATAATTCTTTGGCCAGTAAATTATGTGACCAGAATTTTAATAATATAGGTGACCCAAATGAGTTCTATGCCGAGTTCTTTTCACTGTTAAACGACCAGTTTAATAACACTTTTCCACTAAAAACTAAAAGCATTTACACAAAGTTTTTATTTAGTGACTGGGCGACTCCAGGTATTCGTAAAAGCAGGGAAAAACTTTTTGAACTTTATGGCTTAAAGCAACATTTGAAAAATGAAAACTTTCATCGGTATGTTGCAAAATATTCAAAAACTTTTAAAAGTGTGTGCCAAATAGCTAAAGCTCTTTATATTAGCAATAAAATAAAATCAGCTGATGATAAAATAAAGACTACCTGGCAAATAATAAATAATGAAACAGGTAGGAAAAAACAGCGTAATACTGAATTTAATTTAGAGACTGCACATGGCCCCATCAACTCAGATGTAGAAATAGCTCAGGAATTTGAAAATTTTTTTGCGAATATTCCCTTTAAAACTACTGAAGCTTTAAATTCATCCCCCACACTTTCTGCTGCCTTGCTTAAAAAGAATGTAAAGCCATGCCCTTTGGAGTTTAGGTTTCAGCATACAGATCCCCAGGCTGTTATAAAAGCTTTTAAAGATCTTAAAATTAAATCAACAGAAGATCTCTGGGGAATGTCTGTAAAAGTATGTAGATCTCTCATAGAAACCATTGCGCCTTATTTAGCTTTCATATTTAACACCAGTGTTGATCAAGGAGTTTTTCCGGATCTTATGAAACATAGTAAAGTAGTTCCATTATTCAAATCCGGTGACAGTAAAGAACCCAACAATTATAGGCCTGTGTCGATTCTGCCAGTTCTCAGTAAGGTGTTTGAAAAGCTTATGCTCAATCAAATGTTACGTCACTTTAATAAAAATTCCATCTTTCATGAACACCAGTACGGTTTCACCAAAGGGCGTTGTACTACTGACGCCGGTGTTACCCTAATAAAGAACATTTTTAACGCCTGGGAAGAAGCACAAGATGCCATTGGAATCTTTTGCGACCTCTCTAAGGCGTTCGATTGCGTAAACCATGAGACACTTCTGATGAAACTGGAGCACTATGGGATTAGAAAAAAAGCACTTGATTTGCTAAGATCGTACCTGAAAGATAGAAAGGTTAAAGTTCAAGTAAACGGCATAAACTCATTAGGGTCTGAAATGACAATGGGCGTTCCTCAAGGTTCGATATTGGGTCCATTCCTCTTTTTAGTTTATATTAACGATTTACCCCAATTACTTCAAAATCAACCAAAGATGGTGTTATTTGCAGATGATACATCATTGATCTTTAAAATAGACCGACGGTCACAAAATCTTGACGACGTGAATAACTCTATTCTTCAGGTCCAAGATTGGTTTACGGTAAATAATTTAGTACTTAATGAAAAAAAAACCAAATGCATTAAATTTAAATTACCTAATGTTAGAAGCAGCGAATGTGACATCATATTGAATGGCCAAAAACTAGAGTTTATTGATCAGACAGTTTTCCTAGGAATCACGCTAGACGAGAAATTACAATGGGGGCCTCATATAACATCTATTGCGGGGCGGCTAAGCTCGGCCGCTTATGCTGTTAGAAAGATAAGACAGTTAACAGATGTAGAAACCGCGCGTTTGGTCTATTTTAGTTACTTCCACAGTATTATGTCATATGGCATTTTACTGTGGGGTCGGGCTGCTGATATTGAATCCATTTTTATTTTGCAAAAGAGAGCTGTCAGAGCCATTTACAATCTACGTCGTCGTGAATCTCTTAGGGAACTATTTAAAAAGGTTAATATTATGACGGTACCTTGCCAATACATTTATGAAAATATTATGTATGTAAGAAAAAATCAACATCTTTTTAATAAAATAAGTGATAGACATAACTTTAATACTAGAAATAAAGATAAATTAGATCAACCTTTTTTCAGATTATCTAAAGTGCAAACATCTTTTATGGGGTACTGTGTTAAATGCTACAACAAAATACCTTTTGATATATTACAATTAAATGAAAGAAAATTTAAAACTCATATAAAAAGTACACTTTGTAAACAAGGATATTACAAATTGGAGGATTATATCCAAGATAACAATGTTTGGAAACATGCTGGTCCTGCTCCATAGGACAATCTAGAGTCTAGACAAAATCAAACTGGTTGCTAATTTAATTTATACATACACATTTTTTTTTTACATTGTTTTTTACATTCTTTGACAAATGTAACTCACACACTTTTTAAAATACTAGTAAAATTTTTCAATCTTTGTAAATATGTGGACACCATGTATCTATCACATAATTGATTTACCAGTCTGTTATATTTTTAATTCTTTTACCATTTTTGGTAGACTAAATTTTATTTTAGGTGCATCGTCTTCACATATAATTATATAAACAATGTATACAAAAACTTGTAAAACATTTTAAAAGAGTAACGGTGGAGTTTCTTGCCCATTCTTCTCCACACGAAAACTACATTTTGGAATGGGCGACTAGAATCAATTCTATTTTTTCATTTTAAATTTTGACGTTCAAAAGTGCCTTTTAAGTGCCTATTTGAAATAAATGATTTGACTTTGACTTTGACTTTGACTTTGAAGTAAGTCGTATTTAAATTATACGTTCTCATATTAACCAAGCAATCTTGCAACCGTTACCACGGTAATATTATATTATTACCGTGGTCTAGGTACGCCAAATTGACGATCGCGTCGTCTAGCTAGTTAATTTCTAAACGGGAGCTCGTAAAAAAACAATAAGTCTACGTGAGCCATTAGTGAAGGCACCATAAACTACTGTAATTTGCCGACCTGTTGCTTTTCTTTTGTTTTCCTAATAGCTTGTAAATCTTTGCTTGAAGTAAAATGGAAACGGTGTTTACTGATCGGCGGGTAGATTCTAATTGGATTGAAGATTTAAGGTAAATGAGTTTTGAGTTAGAACACGTTGGGTTACACAAATTACGATACTAAATTAGTAAGAAGAATTTGTAAATAATAAAAAAAAACTATTTCGAAATCAAAAAAATCTTTAAAAGTCTTATAAATTTTAATAGGCACAGAGTAAGTTTAATACTGAGGGGCTTGTGGTTAAGTAATACCAGCCGCATGGGTTGATCCATCAGGTTAAGCTACGCTTGTAGCGGTTGTTCCGTGAATGGGTGAGCTTCTTCTCATACCAAGACCCTTCCATGCCTCGGAAAGCACGTTAAGCCGTTAGTCCCTGCTGTCATTCGTGGATTTTTGACAGTCGTTACGGGTCGTCAGTAGCCCAAAAGTCTGACAACCAGTCTTACCAAAGGGTATTGTATTACCCAGTAACTGGGTTGTGTAGGTCAGATAGGCAGTCGCTTCGTGTAAAAAACTGGTATTCAGCTGCATCCAGTTAGACTGGAAGCCGACCCCAACACAGTTGGGAAAAGGCTAGGTAACAAATAATCTAAAATTCAAACAAGCCCAGCAACAAAGCTGAAGGTCTTTGAGCTCATTCGTCCGTAAGTATCTCCGCTATCGCACCAACCCGTACGGTTTTAAAGCGAATTATTTTCTCGTCGACAGAAACACTCGACTCAAGGACAATTTTTGGCGCGGAGTATTGCATAACACAATGAATAACATAGAGAATCCGTAGTTCCTCTCGTCTGGCGACCAGAGTGGGACCAATGCGCGCTTTTTGGCGCCCAACACGGGACTTACGTTCGCGCGATTCCTACGCATTGCGTAAATAAGGAAACTTTTACGTTAACGAATTTGTATATTTAATGTCAAAGGCATTGTAGCCGGATTACCCCGGCTCGCCTGTGCCTGGTACGGAACTTCCGTCTGACTATTACGACTATAACCTTCAAATATTCATTTGAATCAATTAAAGTGAATCAAGCCGAGTACTTGCAAAGACTTTGCAGTATTGATACAAAGATTAGAAATAAAACTGTAGAATCTCCCGACAGAATAAATTCCTTTAATTCATGGTACCTAGAGTGCTGATATCTTGTTATGTAGACCACTGGCTATTGAGCTACATAACAATATATTTAGTTTTGATTATTTTACCATAACTAGAGAACATGAGCTACTAAAGACCAGTATAAACAATATTAGGTACCAAAAAGATTTATGAAAATATAATACCTACTGGGTGTCTACTTATTGAGTAGAATTTCCTACAATAGGTATATTAAGATAACTAGAGGCCGACCGCTCAACTGAGATGTTGCCTGAGGTAGTAGCGCGGTGCGGGAGGGCGTGATGCGAAAGCTCAGTAATTCGTCAACTTGTGATAACTATTAACCCTCCCGCACCGCTCAGCTACCACAGGCAACCTCTTAGTTAAGCGAAAGATTAAAAAAAAATTAAAAAATTAATTAACTTAATTAATAAATTTTATTTTATAAATTTTATTTTCATTAAAATTTTATTAAATTAAAATTAAATAAAAATTAAATTTTTAGTGCCTATAAATCAAATTATATTAAACGAATAAAACTGTAAGAAAAGGCCAACATTATTACTTGTAAAATGTGTAATAAATAGCTATAATATACATAGGCATTCTAAAAATGATCGCTGCCAGAGCGGACTGTCCCTTTCAGAGACACTGGGTGGGGATAATCCTAGGTCTGGATTCATAATTATGTTCTGGAAACTAACAATATTAACCTATTTACATAAGCATTATTGTTAATAACACCAATATACTAACAAAATTATGGACCTAGTCTGAAATAAAGTTTTATTTATTTTTATTTTATTTATAGAACAATGAACACGATCCTAATTTGTTAGAGATTATTATCAGAAGCCTTATCTTATGACCACACTAGGTTTAGTAGCTACATACGCTTAGATACATCCGTTATCCAGATTTAGCGAAATCCAGGCATTATAGATACATTATACTAACGATCAACAGGTATTTAGAATGATTTAGTAATCAAAACACTTTATTTGCTTCTGTTTTGTCGTTTATAGGACCTACTCGTAATAGATAAAATCTACACTATATTCTAATAATAAAGCTGAAGAGTTTGTTTGTTTCAACGCGCTAATCTTTGGGACTACCCGTCGGATTTTAAAAAAATATTCTTGCATTTGATAGCCCAATTCTTGACGAAGGCGATAGGCAACTTAACATCACTCTAAGACCCTTAGGAGCCGAAAAAACAGAAAACAAGGCAGAAAGAACGCTAATCGAAAACGAAGTACCTACCTAATATCGCGGGCAGGCGATGCGATGCTACTTTTGGGGAAAGGAAAGTACAATGCCAGATCCTACCCCAGCAATTTACAGAAAATCTAAATAAATGAAAATAATTGTAATGAAAATAGGACCTTATCATAATAAATTGTCTATCTTTAGAACCTGCGGATTACGAATCAATGTTAAATGGAATTCAACCTCTGAAATTCCCGTTTTCAGAAACAAACATTACAGAAACCGCAAGTTCTACAGGCATTAGGAAAAATGTTCAGTTACCAGGAATACAAAAGCAATAAGATGCTGCATATTGCATGGTTGTAAATTAATATATTGAATGAGGCAAAGTTCTATAGAGTTTCTGGTATTGTCCTTTCACGCGGACGAAATCGTAAGCAGAAGCTAATAATTTAAAATCGTAAGCTAATAATTTATAAACAGATTTCATTACCTGTAAGTACTTTGGTACATTCATATTAGCAACCTATGATGTGGAGCAAAATAATAGTCATCAAAAATTTATTCTACACTACTGGAACACTGCTCACACCACAACTGGAGGACCTATAAAAGTCACAAACAATAGCTATATCGGAACGGAGGCCGGGAGACTGTAAATCTTCCTCGCAGTAGGTGGCGTTACACCAGTAGTAAATCATTTTTATCCCATAACTAGCTGCTGCCCGCGACGTCGTCTGCGTGAAGGCTCTACAGCACCAAAAATACCTAAGATGCGAGTGTCGCTATAGCATTATAAGTAGGTACACAACTTTTAAAATAGCATTAAAATATAGTTAAGTTTTTTTTGCAAGCGAAGCAAGTGAAGAGAGTTATATGGGAATCCTGCTGAGTTCAGTCATAAGATGTGACTGAAGGAAATAGAGAAAATAATGCAGGAATACATTCCAGGACACAAAAGAGTAAAAATACGAACAAAGGTATTATACCTTACAACACTTCTCTATAAACTACGTTGGTAGTTATGCTGCCAGGAGCCAAAATGTAAAGAGAGTCAGGACTGGTGACGCGGGAGCAAGCGACGTACAGTTGCCCTTGTGAGAAGCAACTCGTCCTGAGGTCAACACCCGCTGCCCTCAGTATCTGCCCCTGCGACGTATTGATGGTCATCGCGAAGCAAACACTCACGGGGAACTGTACGCGCTTGAACTGGAACGGGAAGTTATGAGGTAAGAGGGGAATGCGTGGTATAAATACTGCCTCACCGACGCCACAACCCGTAAGAATTTCCGCCTCAATGGTGTGTCTGTGGAGCGAGATGACTTTAAGGCATAATCGGAACACCGACCTTCAGCTTGATGGTATGCGCTGGAAGTCCACTTGCTGACAGGATGCTCAAAAATTCCACGGGATAATGTGTGGCGTGATTTTGCTCGACAACAGTGTTTATCGAGGTGTAGAACACTTTATTCCCCTCAATTTCCGAGAGAATGCATACGTTAATTGTTGCAGCCTGATCACTTTTGGGTATCAGAATGGCCCGCTCACACACCCAAGAATTCTGCTGGTGCGGTATACGACTGATGTCCCCGTACACACAGTGAATTAGTTCTTCTAAGCTGGATACCACTCTACCGAGAGACTCTGGAAGCACCACCTGTCCACCTATCTCTTCTGGTAGAGTGCCTTCGCCAAGACTTAGAACGACATCGGAGAATTCTTTAGCACGTGCATTGCCGCCGAGCCGAGCCCTCATATTAATGGTCAAGCGCAGCGTACGAACTCGTGACCACAACGAAGATCGTTTCAACGAAGCATTCACCTCGTCAGCCCTCGAGCCCCGCGTCACCACGGGAAGCGTTTGCCGAAAATCACCACTGAACAGAACTGTAATACCACCCATCAAATGTTCGTTCCTGCGGATGTCCTGCAGGATTCGGTCCACGGCCTCAACTGCCTTCCTATTGGCCATCGTACACTAATCCCATACGATCAGAGAGCAATCCTTGAGCACGTGTCCCTTATCGCTGTTACGTGACACACCACAAACAAGCGTTTCGGCGCTCTCTAAATCGATGGGAATTTCAAACACGGCATGTGCTGTCTTGCCACTCGGAAGCAGTGTGGTAGCGATTCCCGACGACGCTACAGCAATAGCAATTTTGCCTTGCCTCCTGACCTCTGCAAGTATGCCAGTGGTAACAAATGTTTTTCCTGTTCCACCAGGAGCATCCAAGAAAAACATTTTACCCTGGTTTTGCCCAACGCTTTCAAGGACGGTGTCATAAAGTTTTTGCTCTGAAGAGAACAAAGCGACATGGTCATTTCCTATAGTGGTCATTTCGCCCGGATCGTAATTTGTCTCAGCGTTATACTCCCGGTTTCCACGGTCTTGATACGGTGATGATTGGGGAGCTGGTAACCCATATTCGATCAGTGGATTGCCGCCGATATAAATCACCACATCTTGAAGTGAACTGAGACAGGTGTTCAGCACGCGTTCATCAGTTTCTACGACTTCGTCTCCAGTAGCACGCCTAAAAGCTCGTAGAAAATCTTCACACAGATGATGGCGATACTTCTCCCACAAAGCTACCGGGTTCGCGACTCCACAAAACACCAAGATGACGGCAAACAGATGACGCATGCGGCTGGGACTGTCACTAACGCTAGCCTCCGCGAGGGTGTCATGAAATGAAATGATCATCATCAATGAACATAAGTTTTTTGTAATACTTAACACCGCATTTTTTTTAAATTGTCTTCCTCAACTCTGCTCAAGATTTTGAGGGTTTTGTTAGAACTTGAATTTGTCAAAACGAACTATACGATACAACTTTTATGAAGAAAATGCACATCACCATCTATGAATTTTAAGAATAACTAACTACTTACCTCGCCAACATGATCAAATTTAAATTATTAATTTCCAAAAAATGTTAACATGTAACTTGATTTGATTTTTATGAAATCTCATAGATGGCGCTGTTTTAAAATTGTCTTTATACTGCTAACATTCATTAAACTATATTTCTCTGCCCAAGTTACTTAAATGGCGTAGTTTTTATAGTGTAAAGCTAGATAATAGCATGGCTTACTCAAAAACAACATTTAAATATGCGTCGTTAGATTACACGCTGTTACAGAATGCGTAAGAAAAATAAAGATTCACAGCTCCTCCCCCGTAGGTGATAGCGTGATAATATGTAGCCTATATGTTGACCCAACCTCTTAATAATATTCATACAAAATTTGAAGTAAATCCATGCAGTACTTTTTGAGTTTATCCCGGACAGACAAACAGACAAACAGACAAACAGACAAAAATTCTAAAAACTATATTTTTGGCTTCGATATCGATTGTAGATCACGCCCCAAGTATTCTTTTTAAAAAATATTCAATGTACAGTTTTGACTTTCCTACGATTTTATTATATGTATAGATATTGGTGTAACCTTTGTTTTTTCCAACATTTCTAGGTAAAATAAAATTCAAAATGCAGTTTATTCACCTATGATATTCGTGTCTGTCGCTTAATGGATATAAGCACAAGAAACATGGTCTTGAAATATTAATTTAAAACAATTGTCCATTGCTCTAGAAATGTCTGTGGTACTCGTACCTAATGAATGTGAAAATGCTAATGAGGACTCGCTGTGGGTTTCGGAACGCAACTGTGCTCTGGAAGTTTTGAATTCGGAACACTAGCAAGTTCTTTTGTTCCACGTTCAAAAAAACATTTGAATATAGAACTCTTAGGCACCAACGGCCCCAGGCACAATCCAAAATAGCTGTGAATATTTGAAAAAAGCTTTGAGTGTAGACTCTAGAACTTTCTATTTAATGTTTTACTTACATTATGCAAAACATTTTCCTGAACACGTATCATCTTGAAAGAAGTGCCTCTGCTTTGAAACCAACCAGATTATTTATTTTAATGACATCTTCAGGAGGTCCTTCTTGTGAATTTCGTTTTTTTTTTCTTGCACCGTCTCTTAAAGCAAGCCAGCCAAGCCTCGGCTTTCCATAACCAAAAGAAAGTGTTATTCAAAATAGAAATGCAAACAAAGCCACAACACTCCACGATACCACAATACTGATCCCGTTTGCTTCTAAATGTAGTGCACATTTCACGTGCGCCTTCAATAAATGTCTCGCTGAATAATATATGAGACTACCGATTCTTGCACTCTTTGTTGTAGATTTCTTAAAAATTGATTCTAGTGTAGCAAGGGCACGCTCTATATTTCTGTATTACCTTAATTATCGTATTGGGTTTCGAAGAAAAACATTAAGTTATTCATCTATTGTGTGAACCTCGAACCTCGGAAAGCTCCGCTTAATCGATAGAAATAAGTCGTTATCGTGTCGTTAGAATTCATCAAAATATTTAAGATTAATAACAAAAGAGTTTCCGTGACTAATTGTAACTAAATGAACTGCACCTTCGTTCTGTAACAATCTAAATAATTTTGAAGTATATTGTTAATCCATTGCTTTATATGCTCGAAAAATGTAAATACCGCAATGAAAGCTGTTGAACTGTCAAAATCGAAGCCGTTGCTACTGTTACGTACTTAGGTACTAATAATAATAGCCTCCCCGACTGATTTCGGTCACGATAGCCAATCTTAACGGAGATTAGCCAGATACGCAGGAGATACTATAGTGCACAAGTGTGTGCGCAGACACAGGTGCACTCTCTGTTCGTTTACTCTCATATTTCGATGGGACGGCAATCCGACAAGACCAGAGAGAGATCAGGCGCAGGACCAACGGCTTTACTTGCTTTCCGAGACACGGGGATATTAATCCGCCAACTTCCAAACTCCGGACTGTTACTAAGAAATTCCTAATTGAAAAACTCAATAACACTTTGTCCGACCCGGGAATCGAACCCAGGACCCCACGCTCAGCAGTCGCGCTTGCAACCACGAGACCAACGGGGCAGTTACTAATAAACGTATTATAACAGATGAATAGTTAGGTACACACCGATTTCTCTCTTTCAGTCGTCAGTAATTTGAATTTCGAAAGAAAAAGACAAAGCGTTGTGTAAAATATAGAGACGCTATACGACGTTTATTAATAAGGGGGTTAGTGTGTTACGCAATTATAATCTAACCAATGAAAATAGGAATTTTGACAAAAGGTTCAGAGAGTGCAATATAAGAAAATGATATTTTCTTCTCTAAGAAAATGTTGCAGTTGAATGTTTTATGATATCCGCTGTAACCTTCATCGTAGTTTGATTTATGGTAGTCTACCTTTTCAGAGCATAAAATGAGGCTAAGTTCCCTTTATGACGCAGATGAAACCGGCAGGGTAATTGCGTAACACACTATCAGTAGCAATGGGTTTCATTTTGACAGTTCAGCAACACTCGTTGCGTTATTTGCGTTGTTGAGCAGAGAAATGTTTCGAACATATGGAGCAATGGATTAGAAATATGCTTCAAAATGATTCAAATTGAGAGTAATAGTGTGGTACGCAATTAGGGTGCGGATCTCACCTAGTTTGACGGGAAATCAGTTTAGTAAAGAACGGTGTCCCAAAAACGAAAATCATTTTACGTTTTTCTTCATATTCTTAAGTGATATGAGTACTATACAGGGTCAAATTAAATTAGCTAGCGAAACTGCAGGCGTGATGGGTATAACCAAACCTAATATTTTTTCAAAGGTTATCAACCTAATTGTACATCGGCATCATACACGAGATACTGTAATAATTACTGTACGTTTCTAAGAATGATTGTACAGTTGACATATTTTTTAAATTCTAACCGAAGTAATCGATCAAGATTATGATAAAATTGTTCTTCTATTAATATCTACAGTATCAGACAAGGACTATGAAAAATTAGGTACAGCCGATCGATTCTGTAAAAATCTCACCGTGATAACTTAGGTGAAGTGAGCGGTCATTCCACCTAGTGTTAGGGATTGCCCCTATTGATAGCTTACTTCACGCTCACTTCACCTAAGTTATCACGGTGAGATTTTTACAGAATCGATCGACAGTTCCGTCGGTCGATTTTTATGGTATCCATAGAATTACATTTTCAAACTGTAAACTTCTTTTATTTTGAACACCAGTATTAACCGCAAATATCAAACGATTTGCTCAAGTATCCATAAAGTCGTGTAGTGATGTGCAAGAGCGGGACATTTGCCAAACTACGGGAAATCATTATCTTCATTACCTCACTAACTCTCGGTGAATTCTAAACACGCCAACTTTAATATAAACGAATGGTGCACTCACGAGCAGACAATTTGTTAGTAGAATATTTTTTTAAATATTTTGACGCTAAAAGCAGTAATATTTTTTTTTAAAGAAATTCAAATTATCTTATGTTTTTTTTTGCAATTTGCAGATCAGTGCCAGGTTCCATGTTGAACAAAATATAATTCGCGACCGTGACAAGTAAGAATGTAACATACAGAGTCTTATAACAATTACTGGGAATAGTCATTCAATAGGATTACTTAAATGAACTTATAGGGTTGTATTGATGATTTTAAATTATTATAATTCTATAAGAACAGAAAACAGAAGTAATGGTCAATCGATTGAGTTACTTTAACCAAGCAATCCTATAAAGAGTGATAATATAAACTATGATAATGATGTTAAATGATATTTATTTCTATAAATTGATTCAAAAAACACTTTTACCCGTCAAAATTAATAATCTTTTTAAAACTAGACGAGTTCGGTGTTTCCTAACTGACTACTCTGATAAGAAAGACTGAAACAAACTCAATGATCCTCCTTTTGAAGGTTACCACAGGACGAGTCGGTTGTAATAGCAAAAGTAATCAAACACGCTTTTCGAAGCCTAGACGCGTGCTCATGCAAGGGTAAAATGCACACTTAAGGATACTAAAAATCAATTTCCAACCGGTATTACCCAGCCACTTTTCCCGCAGAGCAATCTCACGCTTCCTACACTTGCAATAAACATAAAATATTATCCATACGAGTACAACCTCATAAGTCTTGCTGAAAGGGAAGAAATATTTTAAATAATGGGGTATTAACTCGATATGAATGCCTTTAAAGCCTGCAAGTAACCATTTTCAGCGAGTTATGACGTCATTTTTAACTTTATTAGGTACCTACCTAGAAAACTGTTTTAGATTATTTCTAATCAGAAATTGTATGAAGGAGAGCTGTCGGTACTTTAATCATAAAGTCTTCTTTTGAAAACAAAAGCCTAAAGTTTAAGGTTTTGCTCACTTAAGGAAATCAGTTGATAAATATCATCACCATTTGCATAGCCTTTTCCCAACTATCTGGAGTCGGCTTCAGTCAGTCTAACCGCATGCAGCTGTATAATAGTATTTTACATGGAGCGACTGCCTATCTGACCTCCACAACACAGTTACTGGGTAATACGATACCTTTTGGTACGAACGGTTGTCAAACGACTGTCAAAGATCCACGAAGAACAGCCGGGACCGGGAGGGGAAGATTGGTTGTCAGACGTTCAGGATTCTAACTACCAGCAGTGCGATTCTGTAACCATCTCACCGTGAAAACTTAGGTGGAGTGAGCGTGGAGTGAGCTGTCAGTGTCATACGACCTGATACTAGGGATTGACCAAGCGACAATTTACAATCACAATCGAGATTTTAATTATATTTTTATGCTAATTCTATTTATCATTGTATATGATTTCAAAGCTAGTATTTTAGTTGTCAAAACATTACTAGTATACTTATGGGGTTTTAAAATAAAATAGCAAAACAGAAACTCAGTCAGAATCTCGTGTTATTTTTTTTTCCTAGACTAGTCCTATAGCCTGAGGCGCGAGCGCGTCATGCACGAACAATAAATAAAATAAAAAATTCACGTATAAGACAGCTCGACTGATGAAAATACGCATCGACATTGTTTGTTATTATGAGCGATTGTAGATCGAGTTTAGTAAATCTGCGACGATGTTGTTATTAACCCAAATCTATTCAATTAGAAGAGATAACCGAGTGTGTCAAGTCATCGAGAGCTAACGGTGTACCTGGACGGACCATAGAATTTAATCCCACGTAGTTTGTGTGGCGTGATCACTTCCCCCGATTCACGACATTAAATGTCTTGAATCGGGGGAAGTGATAAGATCACGCCGCGCTTGCGCGTTAGTCACTGTGATTATCACATTGGAGATTGGTTTATTACCAAGCGTCACGTATAGTAAGTGACGTTGCCATGGTTACGAGATTCGCGTGGAGTGATATTTTGTAAATTCCGAATTGCACTGTAATCAATTACAGCGTGCTTACACGTTGACTCCAATCCTGGATGGTATTTACCTATTATTCCCCGCATAATCTTACCACGCCGTACGGTTGTCAAGCGTGGTATTTTGACAATTCAAACCGGTTTCGTTCATTGTGTCATATAGATTACGTTAATACCACATGTGTCGTGATTATGTAAGGAAGTAATGAATTATTAAGTGGTCATAGTGAATTAGGGCCCTTTTCCGAATTAACGTGAGTGCGATAACGATGTCCCGTGAATCGACATAGATGACATCATGGCATGCGCCATCTTGAGATAACGCCGAAATCATGCCATAAATTAATATCACCGTGGACGCTGCCACAAAACAATGACAGTCTATTGTGCTGGTTTGTTTTGAGTCGCATCATATCTTTAAACTAACGTGGCATTTTCAAAATTGTGCGTCTGGCTACACCACGAATTTTTTCTTCTTTGGTCCTTACCAAACTACTAAAACTTACCAAAGAAGAAGAAATTCGTGGTAGGTATATACACAAATAAATACTATAATCCAAACATGAGTATTTGAGTACATACTACGTAAGTACTATAATTTAACAAAACTACACACATCAAAAGTGTCTAGGGATCAACATATATTTTTGCAATAACTTTTCTCCTGATTGATATTAATTAAAATTTTCTTTAAGGATTCATCAAATAAAGTGTTTTCGTTTGTCACAGTAACGATAAACCAAGTCACCTTTGCATTAATAAAGAAATTTGCCATTTTCCTAATAAAGGGATTTTTGACATTTGAACCACTAACACAAAAGTTCGAAAAAAAGACTGAAATAACAGTTTTCTCTAAAATTTTATTGGGTAACTTAAACAATTAATAATCCGTGTTTCTACCGCGAACACTAACAACACAAGAACATCGGTTTGGCATACTCAAAATGAGTTCATCCAAATCACGCTGTGGAATGGCCGCCCATGTTCGTTGCAACAACAAAAAAAGGTCTTCTTGCGACTGGATACCCTCCATATTCGGCAGAGCTCTTCTCTGTAGCATATCCCATGCATGCTCAATCGGGTTCAAGTCTGGCGACTGAGCAGGCCAGGGCAGGACATTGATGTTAGCTGCGGCGAGAGTCTGTCTTACAACTCTTGCGGTGTGCGGTCGTGCATTATCATGCATTAACTGAAATAAGGGACCGATTTGCACTTGTAGAGGAACGATGACGTCTGATACAATCGTCTCAGCATAAATTTGAGCGTTGAGGTTGCCTCTGATCCAAATCAACTCAGTTCTTCCGCCGATCCAAATACCCGCCCATACCATGATGGTTCCACCACTATAAGGATGGACTTCCTGGCAGGATTTTAATCGCTGTTGGCGTCCAGGGGTTCTCCAGTATCGTATACGTCTTGTATCCGGTCTCATACCAAAACGAGACTCATCAGAAAAGCACACGAAACGCCATTGTTCTTCTGCCCAATTTCTGTGTTCAAGAGCCCATTGATATCGAATCCTACGATTGTGCATTGCTATAGGTGGTACCCGCAGCGGTCTTCGGGAATGAAGGTTCACTTCATGCAAGCGGTTTCTGACTGTTTGGTCGCTAATTAAGTTCCCTGAAGAGTGATGAAGCCTCACGGCTAACATTATGGCGGTTATTGTTGGAGCTCTTCGAGTTAAGATTTGAATGTATCGGTCTTGTCTCCGTGTGGTGCAGCGATACCGTCCTCCATGGCGCTCAGCCACGGTACCAGTGCTTCGGTAACGTGTCCAAAGTCGACTAATAACACTCTGACTTGTATTCAGAGCTAAAGCCACAGTACGTTGCCGGGAACCAGCTTCTATCATTCCCACGGCTCTGAGCATTTCTTCCCTGCTTAAATGACGTCGCCGCTCCATAATAACGTTGGTTTTAATCAGTAGTAGGGAAACAGTAGCACTAATAATGTCTTCAATGCGTTGTATGTTTTTATAGGGAAAATATTGACAGCTGATTTTCATCTTTTACTCGAATTTGATTCACAGTTCCTGATTCAAATTATGAAATGCACCAAAAAGGATCCATATAAATTTATAAAATCATAAATTTATTACAAAGCCACATCTCAATCTCAAGAAATCCGCATAAAAATGCTTGATCCCTAGACACTTTTGATGTGTGTATATTCACTTGAATAGTCAAATGAATATAGTTTTGACCTCAGCTGCCATAATGGTGATTTATCAAAATCGGAAAGCAAATATTTATGTGAGCGCTTTGGGCGATGATGGCCTAATTTGGAATGAGTCAAACTACACGCCGCGCAAGCGCGTTAGAGCGCTGTCATTAGTATAAACATCAAGTGAAGTTTTTTTTTGCTGACATTGACGACCATGGTACAATTGGACGTAGACGTAGTCAAAATACCACGCTTGACAACCGTACGGCGTGGTAAGATTATGCGGGGAATAATAGGTAAATACCATCCAGCCGATCGATTCTGTAAAAATCTCACCGTGAAAAGTTAGGTGAAGTGAGCTTAGAGTGAGCTGTCAAGAATATCAATCCCTAGCATCAGGATGACACTGACAGCTCACGCCACGCTCACTTCACCTAAGTTTTCACGCTGAGATGGATACAGAATCGCACTGCAGGATTGGGGTCAACGTGTAAGCACGCTGTAATTGATTACAGTGCAATTCGGAATTTACAAAATATCACTCCACGCGAATCTCGTAACCATGGCAACGTCACTTACTATACGTGACGCTTGGTAATAAACAAATCTCCAATGTGATAATCACAGTGACTAACGTGCAAGCGCGGCGTGATCTTATCACTTCCCCCGATTCAAGACATTTAATGTCGTGAATCGGGGGAAGTGATCACGCCACACAAACTACGTGGGATTAAATTCTATGGTCCGTCCAAGTACACCGTTAGCTCTCGATGACTTGACACACTCGGTTATCTCTTCTAATTGAATAGATTTGGGTTAATAACAACATCGTCGCAGATTTACTAAACTCGATCTACAATCGCTCATAATAACAAACAATGTCGATGCGTATTTTCATCAGTCGAGCTGTCTTATACGTGATTTTTTTATTTTATTTATTGTTCGTGCATGACGCGCTCGCGCCTCAGGCTATAGGACTAGTCTAGGAAAAAAAAATAACACGAGATTCTGACTGAGTTTCTGTTTTGCTATTTTATTTTAAAACCCCATAAGTATACTAGTAATGTTTTGACAACTAAAATACTAGCTTTGAAATCATATAAAATGATAAATAGAATTAGCATAAAAATATAATTAAAATCTCGATTGTGATTGTAAATTTTTGCCTAGCATCGGGGGAGATGACACTGACAGCTCCTTCCACGCTCACTTCACCTAAGTTTTCACGGTGAGTTTATGTACAGCAGTGCGATTCTGTAACCATCTCACCGTGAAAACTTAGGTGAAGTGAGCGTGGAGTGAGCTGTCAGTGTCATCCTGATGCTAGGGATTGATACTCTTGACAGCTCACTCTAAGATCACTTCACCTAACTTTTCACGGTGAGATTTTTACAGAATCGATCGACAGAATCGACCGGCAGTAGGTACGTACGGCCTGTCAAAGATCTAGAAATGGCAGACAGGACCAACGGCTTAGCTTTTAATCGAGGCACGAGGAATCAGTTGATGATTATAATAAAATTGTTCTCAAAATGCGCAATTCTTACAGCAGTGCTATTCTGTAAAAATCTCACCGTGAAAGGTGAAGTGAGCTGTCATTTCACCTGATGTTAGGGATTGCGTCTATTGAAAGCTCACATCACTTAAGTCATCACGGTGAGATTTTTACAGAATCGATCGGCAGTGCGGCCGACGATAATATGCGTTCTTGACACCAGTCAGTTTCAAACAAACGAATACGTGTTTTCCGAATTTGATGTTTATTGGTTAGGTAACTGTCGCATTGACAGATGTCAAACGCATTCGTTCAATGGCCGTACTGTAGGTAGGTACAGACGCCAGCACATCAAGCTATACAACTATCAAATTCTTTAATAGATTTTCAACTTTATCACTAGAGCATAAGGTTCAAAGTTGATTGGGAAAATTTGACAGTTTCGGGTAGCTTGATGTGCTGGTGTCCGTACCTACTTATAGCGAGATACAAAATACATATCCCAATCTGAGTATTCAATTATCCTTTCTATATCAAAATGAAATCGTTGTTACACTGCAGTATGCCGCAACAGACATACTTTTAAATTAATTGAACGAACGAGTCCCTGAACGATAATAATCGAACGAATACCATCTGTGATCCGACATTAGTCCAACACTTATTTATTATTATTATCATACGTTTACGGAGTTCATATTTGAACAAACCTCCATCAATAAATAAAGATTAAAAAATACACATATTTCATCATACTGACACATTTTTACGAGTAGGTAATAGGTACACAGCTCGATCTCAGGCGATCCCGGTTTTAATAGAAAAGGCAAATATTTAAAACTAGCGGTCCGTCCCGGCTTCGCACGGGTGGGAAAAAAAAAGAAAAAAAAAGCCTATATTAATCAATGATAATGTAGCATTCAAATGGTGAAAGAATTTTTAAAATCGGTCCAGTACTTTTTGAGCTAATTCGTTACAAACATACATACAAATCTTTCCTCTTTATAATATTAGTATAGATTGGCTTAGAGTAAATCAGTGCTCTAAAATATGCCTACGTAATATGTCTATATAGATTAGACACCGTCAGAAAATAAAGATCATATACATTTGATAAATTATAATCGGTGCAGAGGTTTTCAAAGGAAACATCTTTTTCACATTATCCCATAGGCATCCGCCCCTGAACTTGGGCGATCCCTTAAAAAGACCGGTATTATTAGATGTAGGGGATCATAATAAATGCGAACAACCCCGAATGCATAACACACTTTCAACAAAACATAAATAACGCAATGTACCTACTGTCAAAATGAAAAGCATTGCCTTTGTAAGTGGTTAGTTAGGTATCGCAACTACCCCGCAGATTGATAATTCTACCCCGGAGAGATAAAAACCTCCCTGAAAGTATAAAGATCAAATTAATGTAAAAAATTATCAAAATTGGTTAATTCGTTTTTGAGAAAATCGCGGACATATAAAACATACATACATACGGGTCGAATACAGAACCTCCTTTTTTGAAGTCGGTTAAAAAATAATGCAGTAATAGCGTGTGTAAATATAACTTTTTCAATTAGTGGCGGTGTAGAACCTTTCGTTTTTATGTCTGTTTCAGTCATAACAATATTTACTTAACCTTATTTTTTTCCCGATTGAATTATCGAACAAAATACTGTAATACCCTTGTATCATGAATTCAGTACCTAGGTACAGAGGCCAGCACATCAAGCTACCCCGATCTGTCAGATTTCTTTGATAGATTTTCAACTTTACTACAAAGGAATAAGGTTTATATTCAATTGGGAAAATGTGACAGATTTTTTTTTTTTTTTTTTGTGGATGGGAAATCATCCAATGACCCCTCCCGCTCTGGGTGGAGCAGAAGGGAGTGTCAGACTCTTACTGACTAAAACCCACCCGTGTTCCTTCCTTAGCCCTTTGTGTTCCGGGGTAGCGGTAACCCTTTCGGACAATCCCGCTGCCCCGGCAGGCTTCGGCCCTTTCGGGCCCCTTCCTTGCTGCTGAAATCTCTTTGAGGCGTGCGTGGAACACGTACGCGCCGTCCGGCACGGGCCTGGTCCTGATCGGACGGAGAGTTACCCATTACTCTCCGCCCGCAGGCCCGCGCCTACGGCGGCCGGGAGTCGTCTCGCGGCTCCCGACGCCCGGGGCGTCTCCCGCGGCGGCTGGGACGTGAGGCCCTCTCCCTCAGCCGTCCCGCCACCTCCTTCGCTAGCATGACTGCTTCGCAGAAGGAGGTGACTGCCTCCCACTCCCTCTCGCCCCGGACCATGGCTTGAACCAGGGCCGGGGCCACCTCCTCCTGGACAGACACATTGACAGATTGGGGTAGCTTGATGTGCTGGCTTCTGTACATGATTCTGGACCGGTGAGGTAATTGCGTAACACACTATTAGTAGCAATGGGTTTAATTTTGACAGTTCAGCAACATTCATTGTGTCATTTACGTTATCGAGCAGACACGTTTTTCGAACATATGAAGCAATGGATTAATAGGTAATATCCTTTTTTCGTATGTTTATAAAAAACAATCTGCTGTTTCCTACAAAAGTGCAATACCTACGTGGTGAAAATTTATGGAACAATATTTTTTTTATAAATATTGTTTTTATTTGAAATACTTAAGAGGAAATGCGGGTGGTCGTTTCTCCATAGAAACGCTCTCGCCTGTTTTCTTTCTGGTTAAGACTGTGCCGACCGCACAGTGGCGGCCTCGTCGTTTGTTTGGTTATTTCATACAATTTAGAATGAAAATGCAGAAAATAAGCACGTTAAGTTGTGCTTCACAAGATTATACGTTAACATTATTAGAAGCGGTAGTTTTATATTGTTTAGTTTTATTATAATCCTTAAAACGGAATATAGTGGCCACTGTTATCCGTTTAGCGCCACTGTAGGGTTGGCACAGTCTTAATGACCATAGCAGTGCATTTTACAGAATAATAAATATTAACTACTTGTATGTCCCTCTGTTTTCCATTTTACCCGACTATGGCGAAGCAAAAAGGAGGGTTATGATTGATGATACAACATATTTATAAGCACTAGAACCCTCACAAAATGCCGATTTAAACCACTGTAACCAGAGACCTAGTATACAAATTTGACAACTATAGGGACACGGTACACATCCTTCTTATTCAGTTTATGATATATCTTTTAAATTGGTTCAATATTGGAGGAAAAAATATGCGAGAGCCAAACCTCGAATTATGACTTTTTATATTTAGGCTTTTTCAAAAGTCTCTCCGACCGCATTTCCTCTTAATAAAAAAATTTTTGGCGCAGGGACCTCCTGCGTCGAAATTTTTCTTCGGTTATTAATCCAGAATCATGTACTGAATTCGTGGTAGCAGGTTGCGCGAGGATGTCCCTGCTACCCTGCAAAATTGTATGATTGTTTGGTATGAGGAACAGGGTATAAAGTTCACTCATCTTCCACAGAAGGATACAGAAATAAGAAAGGATCCTCCGAGCAGATGGGTGTTGTGTATGGCGGACAACTGCCAGATATTTCATGTCGGGCCGTTGTATACAACGTGTAAAACCTGAAAATAGTTTGTTCATAATTGACTACTGAATCGATTTCAGTAATTTTTAATATAGGTTGTTTTTTCAAAAATTATGTATTTTGCGATACTATCAGCCGATTGAGTCAAAGAAAATTAAGGCTTATTTTAAGGCAATAACACTCAATTTTTTTGAACACATAAACTAATACTAGGATCAACACGATTTTCTTAATAAAAATAGTTAGCTTTTAAAAAAAATAGTTTTGGTCATTGTATTATGCTTTTAACTCAAAGCTCTAATTGGGGTGTATGAGGTTTTGCGCATTTAACGTTACACGTTGTATATGCTAGTTGCGCGGTAAACTTTGCTTGCGAGATGTAGGATTTCGCGTGACGTCACTATTTCGCGTAGTTCGCGTATGGCGTTGTAGATACCGCTACAAGACCACAAGCCAGACTCCTAAAGATTGCCTTCACCACGTTTAGTGGAGAAGTTAGCAGTGTAGTACCCTAGGTACTAGGTAGGTAGGTGGGGGTGGTAGGTAGGTGGGTGGTAGGTGGGTGGTGGTGGTAGGTTTTTTTTTATTAATTTCATAGTAGTTAAACCTAAAAAAAATCGGTACCGAGAACTGAAAATTACGAAATGTTTTCATTATTTCCTATTATGAAGGTGTGAATCATGAGAATCACTACTTAATACATAAATGAATTATTAAAATCATATCGTATCACAAAACCAATTTCACCTCTTATGTAAACTTTCCTTCACTGAAAATAAAAGCGTTCTATTTACCCCAGTTGCGTCGACAGCTTGATGTATGGAGCTTGCACTTTGATCACATATCTCTTTGTACAGCCGGACCGCACTGAGTTATACTCACTGCCTTCTAGCCTAGGATTGTCAACAAAGCTTGGACTGTGTGTAATGGAATAATTGAAAATATTATTATAGATAGTCTTTTTGAAAGCTAGCTGGACAAATTATGTGAACGATTGTATTTCCCATCGCTAAAAATGATGAACCTCCATACAAACTTTCATTCTCTATTTAATCCCTTGAGGGGATCAATATTCAAAAATCCTTCCTTAATGCTCACCTTAGTTGAAAAGGGACTGTAGGGTAAAATTTCTTGCATTTAGACCCATGTCTGCCAGTGAATTAATGAATTGAAGATTTTCATTACTTAGATTTTCAGTGTGGGGCGGACAAGTGTAATAAAATTTTACGTATATTATGTTAAGTCTGGATTTTAGCTGCAGCAGAATGATAGGTAGGCTTCAAAGAATGGTTTTGAAAGGAAACACACTTTGTAGACGGAATTAATGACAATGATCACAGTCCGTCACCGTCATGTAATCCCTCTATTGACTCTTTTGTTGACTGTATGTAAGTCACCATCATCTGCCTAGCCTTTTCCTAACTATTTTTAGTCGGCTTCCAGTCTAAAAAAAAAGTTGTGTGAATTGTAAGTAAAGGTGTGTTAAGTGAGGGTAATAATAATAACAATAAGTATTCATCAAAAATTAAAATACAATTGACGGATTCGGTGAACCACAAACTAAGCATGGCTTGTATCTTGTGGCTCTGGAGTGCAATTTTACAATGTTAATGAATACTTACAGTTTGAGGATGTTAGATAGTTATAAAAAAGATAAGAGTTCAACTAAAATAAAACATTGGTGCGATTCTGATCACAAAATAAAATAGTATTGGTCTTGTACTATGGTGAGTGTGTGTGTGTTAGGGTGTGTGTTAGGGTGTGCGTGTGCGTGTTAGGGTGCGTGTGTGTGTGAAAGATTGGCCCTCGACAAACTAAACTAAATTTAAGTTTAGTGCATCTTTTTCTTTCTTTTTCACTAAGAAAAGGACAGAAGATAAATATTAGTTTAATCCTGTCAAATTAGATAATCCATAGACAAGTTTAGACGTGATTAAAAAATTGGCAACTAAAATACGTCAATTTACGTCAGGCGCTGACAAATTTTACAGGACTAAACTAATATTTATCTTCTGTCCTTTTCATAATGAAATAGAAAGAAAATGATGCACTGAACTTAAATTTAGTTTAGTTTGTGAACAACAGAATCGGGGCCATTGTCAGGCAGCTATGTTTTCACTTAGTTACGTAGGTATATTCCCAATGCTCGAGCACTACACCATTCGAGTTCGTGAAAATCAATTCAAAAGAGAATTTGGAATGCGCTTTGAATATTTAGAAAATAAGCAGAAGATTTATGAATGTTTCAGACCACGATTTAAACCGAATTTTAAAGTGGGCAACCAAATTATGAGGACTTTTGAAGTTTGAACGATTGGTTCCATTTCTGTTATTTTTACAAAAGTCAACTACACTGAAGATTTTTATTGGTATGGTGCAATAGACCTAGTATTTTTTCGGGTAACTTGGTAAATGTTTTATTATGTTTATAGCTATGAAAACTCGAGGGGCAAATAACATAGCACGGAAGGAAAACCGTCAATAGTCTACACTTCTACAGATAATTTTATCGATTGAAGTATTTTGTGGATTATATCTGTTTCTATCTATAAATAGAAACTGAATTCAGTACTGAAACAAAATCGTACAAGCATTTAACTTACTTGAAACCGCTGAAAAATTTAATACCCGGAAAAGTAGCAGGCTCCTACGGAAACACATGAGACTTAACCCTACCGCTTCCAAAAGCGGGTCTTATGACTAAATAACTAGTCTTGCCACGTACAGGAAAAGCATGGACATTTAGACTGCATCGTGAATAAAAAGAATGTTTGTTCCCGGGAAAACCCGCAGCGTTTCGGAGGTCACAGGATAGTAAAACTGGGATTTATGATCGGACCTAATTGTAGTTTAATTTTCAGGGCACTGATAATATTCTTGGTCACACACGTGAAACACGTGAAATGGAATTGAAACGTTTTATTGGGAATTTTATAGGTAGTTGTTACTGTTAGGGTCAGCGCAGACAGAAAGGAGCGCAGCGGAGAGGATTTTATTAAGGCACTCGAAAATCAACTTCAAAATTATTGAAATAAAGTGCATAATATATTCTTGAACCTGACAAAAAATGCTCGCGCGTTCTCGAGGATACGCTTGAAGGCACTCGCGCGTTTATTTCAATAATTTCAAAGTTGATTTTCGAGTGCCTTAATTAAATCCTCTCCGCTGCGCTCCTTTCTGTCTGCGCTGACCCTTACTGTTAGCCTGCATCGTCCCACTGGGCAAAGGCCTCTTCCCACGACTTCCAGCTCTTTCGATCCTGGGCTAAAGTGGACCACTGGTCGTTTGTTTTGTCCAGCTCATCCCGCCGTTTTCTACAGGGTCTGCCGCGACGCTTTCTGGCTGTGTCGGGGCTCCACGTGGTGGTTATTTTGGCCCACAGCTCATTGGGCATACGACAGACGTAGCCAGCCCAGTCCCACTTCAGTTTAGCAGCTTTTTAAGCAACGTCAGAAATCTGTGTTTTGGAGCGCAGAGTGGTGTTGCGAATATGGTCTGTCAATTTTACACCTAGAATACTGCGTTCCACGTTGGCAAACCTGAGTTTAGACTTTTGAATGCTTTTCAAGGACCAAGTCTGGGATCCAAAGGTATGAATGGGAAGCATGCACCACCACATGTCCATAATTTTTCGCTTTAGTGTCAAAGGCAGACTTCCTTTCATGGACCAGTTATTGGATTGATTCTAAATTCTGTGGCTGAATTTTAACACCTACACATACATCATAAGCACTTGTTATCCAGTTTTAGCAATATAGCTTTCGGAAGCTAAAACTATCTAAAAAAAAACTGAGTTTATCCTCGTCAGCCAAACAACTTGGTCAAACGATAAAAAAGGTAGACTTAGTAGAAGTAGCCAAGTTAAATGAATACAGCGTTTAAAGTGTAAACTTTTTACTACTTTAATCTTGATAAGGTTGTAGACTTGTGGCGTTTAAGCTTTGCTGCTTCCCTTGAAGAGGCAAGTGGCGTATTATCTAGTTTTTGTCCTTACTCATCCAGTAGGAAAGATGAATAAACGTTTACGGTGAGCTGGTGTGAAAACAGGCTAAATTATTCATGAGTATGAATAATTTTTACATTTTTTTTTGTATGACTTATTTTGGGAATGGGTTTTATCAACGGTTTTCACTGCTGTGGAGAATTCTCGGAAGAGCGAATTTGTTTTCCTATAATATTAAACTGTGTGAATAGCATAAAATAAAGTCGGTTTTTGTGCCTGGCTGGGTGTCCGCTTAGTTCTTATAAAATACACAAAGAATTTTGATGCGGGCTTTTTACCGTAATTTAGAGAATTATTACGGAAGGATTATGTGTATTAATATGAAAATTTAAACTTATCTACATGAAATAAAGCAGCCTCAATGTTTTGTCACGTCGTAAAAACCGTGCGAAGCAGGGTCGGGATGCTAGAAAACAATAAAGGTTACATTAAAATCGCGTTTTGTATATAAAATTACGAACACTAAGTACCTAAATGTTCTTCCATAAAAATCCTATAAAGTACCTTCTTAAAGCTGAAAGTAATAGTTTTAAAGAAAGTATTTTATTTCATAGCCTTTGTCTATAAAACAAGCTTTTGAAAATGTTCATTATTCCTGAACAGAAAGCCATGTTTGGACTTTATTCGTTTCTATTTTAAAGTCTGCCCGGTCTCACAATACCAAGCCCGCAGTCCTTCCGGTAACAAGTTGTCCATATAACCCTCACCCGCTCAGAATGACAATACCTTTTTCACACAATACCTGCAGCAAAATTCATTGCTTCATATAATTGAATATTCGTCTGCTCGACAACAAAAATAACGCAATGGATATTGTTGAACTGTCAAAATGACAGAGGTTGTCAATCCGAGTGTGTTACGAAAATAAAAGATATTTGGGAAACTGGGATTGCGCAATTCGCGTGCAAGGCCTGTTCATCATCAACTGTTTGCGAATCGTGCAGTTAGCTCGGATAGCTTTGATTTTGGTTCATTCATTCCGAGTCTTAATTGACTCGCAAGACTTTTTGATTGCTGATTCGTTCCAGTGGATCGCGAGCAATGAATAAAGAAATTGAGGAAGCGTTTCATGAATTCTGTTTCCATAGATGTGTTGCGGAATAAATTCACACCAATTCTGCTTGTATATTGTGATAAATGCGAAAGTAATTCTGTCTGTCTGTAAATTTTTCTCACTTAAACCACAGAGTCGATCGTTATTTTTTAAGGATAAGTAACCTGAGACCTGAAGAATAACCAAGGCTACTTTCCGATATTTGTATTAAAAATGATGAAAACACGCAGTTGGAGGGGCGACCAAAACTATTTGAAAAATGAAGATTAATTATTGCTCAATATATTTAAATGTCTTATGACAATGCACTCTACCATGGAAATGAAACCAATAATACAGAAACTAAAGTAGGGACTAAAAAGACCAAACACATCAAACTGACCAACAAAAACATGGTGACATTCTCCGAACCAACAAAATTACTCAAGTGACAAAAAAAAAATTATACCGAAAATATTCATAAAGCGTCGAAAGATGGCAAGAACGTTTCCGGCAAGCTCAGGGGAGCCATGAATCATTAGAACACGAAGATCGCCCCTGGGACGAGTGCTTGTACGGAATATGCTAAATTATAACACCCAATGAGGAAGCAAGAAGCAGAAGTCTTACACCTACGTTTTTTGGACATGTTAGCCGTTGGGGCAGAGGTGGCGGTGGTGATGTTTGATTGGTGGTCTAGAGTGGAAATGGCGAATTGGAAAAAGTAATGTAAGACGGGCTAAAGGCTAGGTGAAGCGACCATTTTCGCAGGGTGGTTGGTAACAGCTAATAGATGAGAGTATCCCAATATCAAGAGCGATTTTGAAGCTTATGTCCAATGGACTGCTATACGCTGAGAAATACTAAAAAAAGAACAAAAGATAAATAATTAATTATTAGGTAAGTATCATTTATCCGAGTTAATTTATATTTTATTAACTGACTTCTTAAAAAAGGAGGAGATTCTCAATTTCTCTGCATACCTATATACTATTTTTTTATATATGTTCATAGATATTTCGTCAATTGTGGAGCGTTTTTTATACCTATGCACGTGAGTCTGTGTCAATAAAACAACATTTTTTTTATTTTTTACTTCGTTTGAAAATGTGTTTTTACGCACAAAGCGTAAAGTTAGCCTTCTCCACATTTTGTAGTTATGTAGCATAAGCATTTGTTTCTTACCGTCGTGCCTACTCAAGGTTTTTATGATTGTTTTCCTTTTTATCATTTATATTTATTTTGCGTATAAACTTTAAATGTCTGATGAAGGCAAAAGGAATGGTTATGAAAATTCTCCAAGCTCAAGGTAGTATTTTGACGTCTTTGTAGATATGTCGAGCTCTTTTATACATCCTGCAGTATATATAATCCGGGATTTAAGGCTGGTGGCGCTTTGGGATATTTTCAGTGTGAGAAAAATCCGATGCTTCCTAAAATATTTGTACACAATATTTTGCTATATCTCTTGGAAAAATATCAGCGTCTAGCAGCACTGCAATCCAAAAGTATTGTAACAAAAAATACCCGTAGGGCTTGCTACGCCGGCAACCGAACGTAGAGGTTGCTACGCCGGCAACCGACCGAAGTAGTTGCTACACCGGGAACCAACCGTAGCGCTTGCTACGCCGGCAACCGACTGTAGACGTTGCTACGCCGGCAACCGACTGTAGACGTTGCTACGCCGGCAACCGACCGAAGTGGTTGCTACGCCGGGAACCAACCGTAGTGGTTGCATCTCCTAAACAACAAACATAGATTCCACTCATACTACATGCTGCATCCATGTAATAAAACAACAAAAATTCGTTTTGTAACGAGTATGCAGCACAATACATTACAAATAAATGATTTTCCAACAAAAATCCACTGTTGCCATACAAAAAAGCGTCAAATAACTAATGTTGTTGCAGCTCGTAAATTCCAAGCTTTATTCCAGTCGGCCATATTGTTTGAAAGCTGAACTAAGCTCGTTAAGCCTGCAGGAGGCTCTTAGCATCACGTGTGAGGGAATTTCTCTAAGATAATGTATTAGGAAAGTGAAGCTTAGACATTAATAAGTGGTGAAGGGTGATCATTTTCTGATGTAGTGTTTTGTGTGATCTTGTTTTGGCAACAGTAACGAATAAATTTTCCACTACTGGATGAGGCTGACAGGAAGTGACCTTTTTTTTTTTTTTGTTTTCTGGGGGAAACCTTCAAAAGGCACCCGACTTCTGGGGATGGGAGGTCGGGGAGTGTGGGATTTTTACCTCACTAAAACCACCCCGGTGGTCACCATCAGCACATAGGGCTGGCCCCGGTTCCTCTTAAAAGACCAATTCCGGAACCCCCCCGTGCAACGCCTGTAAGGCACATCCCTGGGGAGACTGTAAAGGGGCCTCCCCTGAGCCTCGCTGTTTACGCCGGCACGTGACCACTGTGCCACCGTCTTCCCTAGGATCACTTGGTGGGCGGACAGAGTCCCCACTCTATGCGCCCGTGACCCCAGACAGGAAGTGACCTAGGCTCACCAATGGCTGTAGATAATAATGAATCTAAAAAGTAGTTAAATACTATTTTGAGCCTTTGATTAATTAGAATTACGTTTTAAGTTAACGGATTCATAGTATGTGAGTTTTTTTAAACTTACAGTTTACAAAGGCGGTGAATATCAAGGTGATGAAAATAAATATGTAGGTGTATGGAAGAACACTACCACCCGGCTAAATAATAACAGCCGCAGAGGTCGATCGATCAGGCTAAGCTACGCTTGCCGCGGATGGTCCGTGGATGGGTGACCATCTTTACACACCGAGACCCCTCCGTGCCTCGGAAAGCACGTTAATCCGTTGGCTCCGATTGTCATTCGTGGATCTTTGACAGTCGTTAGAAGCCAGAAGCCCGAAAGTCTGACAACCAGTCTTACCAGGGGCTATCGTATTACCCATATCGTATTAACTGGGTTGTGGAGGTCAGATAGGCAGTCGCTTCATGTAAAATACTGCTATTCAGCTGCATCCAGTTAGACTGGAAGCTAACCCCAACATAGTGGGGAGAAGGCTAGGCAGATGATGAGGTGTATAGAGGAAAAAAAACAAGCCACGCCAACCTCAAAAATTCGGATAAAGGCAGGAGGATGATGAAAGTTTACGAATAGTTTACTGAAACGTTTTGCATAACTTCCTCAAGAATTGGGCTATCAAACGTATAAATAATTTTTCAAATCCGACCGGTACTTCTAGAGATTAGAGCATTCAAACAAACTCCTCAGCTTTATTATTAGAATTGTAGATAGAAAACGGGGAAAAAAACTTATGGCCTACTTCGTGCTCCACCATCATTCTGTCAAGTACCAAATTATACATAGTTAGTTATATTTGAAATCGTTGTTGATATTTATTTAAACAAGATCTTCGTGTCAAAAGAAATCAAAGACCTAGTTACTCCCGCGACACGTGACGTATGAAAGTCATAACTGTCATGGCGACGTTCCCGCCACTTTTATTGCGGAAAGCCTACAGGATCCAATCGGCGACACGTGTCCCGCTTCTACAGTTGTTTCCCGCAAATGGCGGAAACGCGATATCGTCCAAATTATGTATGTTTGCACAGTGTTTCCTTTTTATTTTTGCTGGGAACGTGAACAAAAGAGGTCCTAAGAATATATTTTTTTTCTCAATAATCTATTATACTAACCAGAAGAGTTTGTTTGAACGCGTTAAACTCTGGAACTAGCAGTAGCATTTGAAGAAGGTTATAGGCTATATAACAGCACGCTACGACTTTTAGGAACCGAGCAAAAAGAACTCCAAGCGAAAACAAAGTAGTAGCACGGGCAAGCGATGCAATGCGACGCGGTGGCTTCTAAGAATAAAACACTTACACATTATTTTTTTGTACTAATATCACTAAAGGTTAGCAACGGAATTACCAGAATTATATATTTTACTAGCTGACCCCGCAAACTTCGTTTTGCAAAAAAGAAAAAAAAATAGATAGTAGCCGATTCTCAGACCTACCCGATATGCACACAAAATTTCATACAAATCGGTCCAGCCGTTTCGGAGGAGTTTAACCACAAACACCGCGGCACAAGAATTTTATATATTAGACTAGCTGACCCCGCAAACGACGTTTTGCAAAAAAAAAATAGATAGTAGCCGATTCTCAGACCTACTGAATATGTATATAAAATTTCATAAAAATCGGTCAAGCCGTTTCGGAGGAGTACGGTAACTAACACTGTGACACGAGAATTTTATATATTAGATAATTGCAAAGCTACATTCTTTACGCTTAAACGAAAATCAAGTGCACTTACTTTGCCGTAACCTTCGCGCTTTCCGTGAGCAAAAACGTTGAAACGTGTCGTCTAAAAACCAGAGTGAAATATAACGGTGCTAGGCAGTCAGCTGTTCGTAGGTAGCTGGGACTATTTATAAAGTGTTACTAGCTTTGAATCTAGCACATTATTGTCTTGTACCCTTTCTCCTTGAGCCGAGTGAGAAACTTTAAGAAAAAGCTTGACTTGACTATCAGATTCGGAGTGTTAAATTGTTGTGTTACCACGATACTTTAACTTAAAAGAATACAAGGTGTTTTTTCTTCTCCTAATTAAACTATCGAATCAATACATTACTTGAATGGGGATATGAAATCATTTGTTTTTGAAAAGTTATCATGATAGATCCAAATATGCCTACTTGAGTAGTTAGCATTGCCATTCAACATGGCAATGCTGCCAGTCTTCTGTGCACGTTTCCAGATGACAGCGATGCGGACGAGTACTTCGATACCTAAATATTCTTTTGTTTTGTATTTATTTTATTTATTTAGGACAAAAAAACAGTTAAGCGTTACAACGTTAGGTAAGGTATTAAACAAACCCATAACCCACACGATTGTCCACGGAATCATATCGATCTTAAAAGAAGTAAGGAAACGGACGTATACAGAAAGGCACAGTAAAAAAATAAAAATAAACCTGAAAAGTCACACAAACCAACTCAAGACAACGCTCCCCGTCCAGATTTAGTCTGAAGTCACCAATCAGATCACATCATAACATCAGCAAGAAGCAGTCATCGTTAAAGATGACCAGAAAGTAAATCGATAGCCATTTTTCTAAATTTGTTCTGATTAAGAGCGAAAATATCTAAGTTTATAAAATGTAAGTGTACGTTTTTAATAATCGGCGGAGACGAGCTCTCTCCCCAGCATTTGTTCTACATTAGTTCGATGTTTGTTATTTATATAGTTAATTAGTTAGTCTTTTAATTACCTAAGTACCTACCTAGTGTAAATAGTTAAGAGATTATGAAAATAAACGTTTTCTTGAGTAATTGTATCTACTTCATTTATAAATCAAATTAGGAAAATCTTTTCGTGAACTTTTCAGCTCGCCATTCTTCGTAATAATGAAACATTCATTCTATCACCCATTTCTTTTTCTAAAAGACTAAAAGCAAGTAGGTACCTAATGAAATAAAATGTCTGGAACATTTTTACGCCAAATGGACAATAAAATTTGTTGGGTAACAAGCTTTAAAATACCATGGCGCTGTCTCTACCAAGTTGGCTTTTAAAGAAATAAACTAAAGTGGGCCAATTGCTAACTTTAGTTTATAGTATGTCTTATAGTTATAAAGTTGAAGACGGCCGCGGCACCCAAATGTTTGAGGAATTAGTGGCTATGGAGTTGGAAGTTAATGTAGAATTTCAATTCAACAAAAGATAGGTACTAGCAGCTATTTTATAGCAACGTCATACTTTGAATGAAGTTTCCATGTCTGAACAGAGCGGTTTTTTTTCTTTTCCTCCCGATTTTTAAAACAGGAGCTCATCCGTGGTATAATTGTATAAATATTAGTTAGATTTTAATATCGCCACCCGTATTTTAGTAAGTAAGTACCTACCAGCCTATCAGTCCATAAAAACGTCACCTAAAAACTTAAGTAAAGTGAGCGTGAAGCCGTTAAAGTGAGCTGTCAATTTAATTTTGTAACTTTATTCAGTATTTTTTGAACTAACTATTTATACTAGATACTAAATTAAAAGACGAACTAATTTAATAGATGATAATGATGATATGATGATGATGCGGATGAGTACTTCGACACCTAAGTGTCCTTTGTTTTTTTTTAAATTTATTTGTAGAGTAAGCTGTCAATAGTGTAAGTCCCTAGAATCAGTTGGAATGACAGTCACTTCAAGTTCAGTTCACTTCTCCTAAGTTTTCACGGTGAGATTTTTACAGAATAAACCGACGGGTATCGTAATCCAAACAACCTACTGGCATCCCCAAATTGTATACGACGGAAAGTTTGCGAGTTTGTGTCGACCAGGTGGATGTGGACCGACCAACTTTGAACAACTTTTAGAACGATTCGTAAATCATTTATTGTTTGTCTTACAATGCACCTGAATATTTTATAGCTTAGTTTATTTAGAACTTTTCCTGAAACTTTATAAATCTCTATACATTTATTTATTTATTTATTTAATACTTCAAGCACATAAATGTACAGAGGCGGACTTAATGCCATAGGCACTTTCTACCAGTCAACCTTTGGGTGAACCTTTATGTGCATATGACACGATAGAAACTAGGCATGGTAGGTGTATACATAAGGTTGATAAATAATTAAGTAAGCTGAACATACTTAATTATTCATCGTCGATCAATCGATCTAATCGTGTTGCAGAAAGTACAGACGCCAGCACATCAAGCTACCCGAAACTGTCAAATTGTCCCAATCAACTTTGAACCTTATACTTCAGAGATAAAGTTGAAAATCTATTAAAGAAATTTGACAGATTGTAGTAGCTTGATGTGCTGGCGTCTGTACATAATGGCGCCGATTCCCTTGTTCACAAACTATACTAAATTTAAGTTCAGTGCATCTTTTTCTTTCTATTTCATTAAGAAAAGGACAGAAGATAAATTTTAGTTTAGTCCTGTTAAATTATTCAGCGCCTGATTATCGTAAATTGACGTAATTTTAGTACGCAAGTTTTTAATCACGTCTAAATTTGTCTATGGAGTATCTTAATTTGACAGGTCTAAACTAATATTTATCTTCTGTCCTTTTCTTCATGAAATAGAAAGAAAAAGATGCACTGAATTTAAATTTAGTTTAGTTTGTAAACAAGGGAATCGGCGCCATTGTTATACTATATGGTTGTTAGTTATGTGATGACAAATTATGGGTGTCGTGTCATTCAATTTATTAAATGAGGTTTATTAAAAGATAACGTTATGTTTTCTGTGAAAACAAATATAAAAGCAAACATTGTTTTTGGTTTTGAATAACAATTTTCCATGACTCATAATGCGAAGCATTAGAGAGTGCTTTACTATCGATTTCTTTTTTTTTTTTGCCTCCTTTCTGCAACTGTTTCTACGTATTGTTGTACTCCTGCTAGTACACAGAACCTACTTAATTTATATACCATTGTATAGATAAAATTGATTTAATGTAGTAGAAACGAAAAAAAAACATCAAAATATTTCTAAACATCTTCCCGACATTCAAGTGTGAAAACTGAAAACATGTAGCTTGCGAAAAAATCAATGAATTGAGTCAATTTGTTTTAATAGATTCGTTTCACTCATAGAAGGAACCCTATTGAATATATTCAAAGTAGTTTAATTATAATTAATAAAAAAACTAACTAATATAATGTCTATACGAGTATCTATGGTTTTTTATGCGATCAAATGAGCATTATGAGTCGTGCACTTTAGGTTTTAATTTTATTTTTAAATTTCGTTTTATTTATTGAATTAAGTAATTCAGTGAATAACTGATTAAATAAAGACGTCTATTTACCTAAATAGTGAGTTTTCCGCTCTATACATATTTTTAATTCACCCTATTTCAGTTTTGGTAGCCAGTAAGACTATTCCAGATTTGATTCCAATGGCGCGTCGCGTCGCGTCAGACTCGGCACAAATATTTGTACGGCCTACTTGTACAAATATTTGTTCTCAGTCTATGATATTCTTGTATTATACGATTTGTATGTATTTGTATTAGCACCCATGTCTTTGGGTGTAATTCTGTCAAATAGAGGAATATGTAGGTTATTTATAAAACTTGTATTTGTCGCGAATGTGTTATAATCATAACATAACAGAGACCATTGTTGTACACCCATATATGGCGCGATTACGGCAGGGATACCTAGGGGACCATTAATCGGAAACAATTCTGAACTATACTGCTAGTAGATAGTAAATATTTAATCGATATTACTCTTGACGGACGCGGTCAAAACTTACCTACATGTGAAAGGTAGATCATAAACAGGGCTTATTACAAGTTGCCGTGTAACAGAATAAACGCAAGTCCTGAAAGTAGTTTGTTCATAATTAACTACTGAATCAATTTCAGTAAATTTTAATATAGGTATTTTTTCAAAAATTATTTATTTTGTCATACTAACCGCCAAATAAGATTAAACCTTATTCCAAGGCAATAAGACTCAATTTTAAATGTATAAAGTAATGCAAGTGTCAACACGATTTTCATAATAAAAATAGCAAGCTTTAAAAAAAATAAGTTTTGGTCATTGTATTATGCTTTTAACGTAGTAAGTGTATGAGGTCTTGCGTTAATTATGTTACACCTTGTATATAGGGTGACTGGTAATTAGTGACCGATACCTAAACACGTGATTGTACTCATGATAACAAACAACTTTTACTATGGGACCAAACCTGAAATCGCGAAAAAAAAATCAGCTGTTCCCTACATTTATCTTCGTCTATCTCGTCAAAATGTAGGGAACAGCTGATTCTTTTTTCGCGAATTCAGGTTTGGTCCCATAGTAAAAGTTGTTTGTTATCATGAGTACAATCACGTGTTTAGGTATCGGTCACTAATTACCAGTCACCCTATATATGACAGTAAACAATACCTATTGTTTTCAAGTCAAAACCCCAAAACATGACACACACACACACATGTACACACCCTCACACATACATACAATCACACACATTCCACAATGGCACAAAAATAAAATCACACGCCGCGATAGCGGCGGTAAGACCCCTCTTTGAGGAGTGGCTAGAGAGGCGCCACGGCGCCCTCACCTACCGCCTGACGCAGGTCCTCACCGGACACGGGTGTTTCGGGAGGTACCTGCACATTATCGGGCGGGAGGATACGCCCGGGTGTCACCACTGCGAGGGTCGCCCGGAGGACACGGTGGAGCATACGGTGGCGGTATGCCCCAATTGGGCGGAGCACCGCCGTGTTCTCGCAGAGGCGATCGGCGGCGGCGGCGACCTCTCGCGCCCGGCCCTGGTTCAAGCCATGGTCCGGGGCGAGAGGGAGTGGGAGGCAGTCACCTCCTTCTGCGAAGCAGTCATGCTAGCGAAGGAGGTGGCGGGACGGCTGAGGGAGAGGGCCTCACGTCCCAGCCGCCGCGGGAGACGCCCCGGGCGTCGGGAGCCGCGAGACGACTCCCGGCCACCGTAGGCGCGGGCCTGCGGGCGGAGAGTAATGGGTAACTCTCCGTCCGATCAGGACCAGGCCCGTGCCGGACGGCGCGTACGTGTTCCACGCGCGCCTCAAAGAGATGTCAGCATTAGGAAGGGGCCCGAAAGGGCCGAAGCCTGCCGGGGCAGCGGGATTGTCCGAAAGGGTTACCGCTACCCCGGAACACAAAGGGCTAAGGAAGGAACACGGGTGGGTTTTAGTCAGTAAGAGTCTGACACTCCCTTCTGCTCCACCCAGAGCGGGAGGGGTCATTGGATGATTTCCCATCCACAAAAAAAAAAAAAAAAAAAATGCCACATTGTGCTAATTAGAAAAAGTAACATGTCGTTTCTAAGTAGGCTCGTACATAACTGTTAGTGAGTCTTTTTAAGTTTAAAAATGTGTTTAATTGTCTCACCCGAAGCCCTTATTGATAATTTATTATCATGTGCTTTAACAGCTGGTTGCATTATTAACATCAGCAATGCGGTGACAGTACATCAGTAGGTACCTACCTACTTCCGCACGCGAGCAAATACTAACTAACAATACCTACATTATAATAATGACGGTTCATAGTGTGATGCATTGTATGGGTCATAAAGCATCGCATGCCCACAGTATACTATTACATAACTATTGTCCACACATTAACAGAAATATTGACACAGTCCTTCCTATCAATTCTATTTTATAAATGGCGGTAACCTTGACTGTTATAAAAATAAGCTAAGGATTCCTAGAAGAACAGTGGCCGCCATAATATAGCGTTTGCATTTTACCGGCAAATGACATATAGAGGTAAGTTCACTCATCCTCCATAGAAAAGGGAGGAACCTCTGACCAGTGACCAGACCTCTGTTGAGTACGCTGCCCGATGATTCATGTCGGGCCATTATAAAAATGTGAAATTATAGGTTAGGTTTTCAGCAAAAACATCAATAACCAAAAATATTGTTTACCGCCATTTTGGTACACAGAACATTTTTGGTATAACTGGATGTTACCTTTGCATCTTTAGGACTTAAATGTCAAAAAATTATAGGAGTAGATACCAAAAAAAATTTTGACATTTCCATAATTTTAATCGCTAATATAATGTCACTTTGTCTTGGCTCATAAATGCCGTTTATACACAGAATTACCATGTAGTTGCGAGCAGAGAACAATGAGACATAGCGTTCGTGTGAAAAGCAGAGAGGTAGAGCTGCAGCAGTAGCCTGCAATCTGCGTGTTGACCTTGAAAAGATTGCAGGCTACCAGTGATGTTCGAAGCGAAGCTTTTCACTGTTCTATATTTACTAATGTAAATGACTGTAAGCCTTATGTTCACCAACATTTAAATCAACTGATTAAATATTTAATCAGTTCTATATTTAAAATTTCCTTATGAATTTTGACATAAACCAATTGTTTAAATACCTAACCGGTGGTTTGAATATTGGTGAACTCAGGCCTGGTGTACCTAAAATAATTGTCACGAAATTATTCGAGTAGGATACGGAATTTCGACGCACAAAATACCTATCGATAAATGCTAATACGATGCTACAAAATTGCGATGCACGTTACTGCGAAAGATCGTCTCTGCGAAGCCACTACACTTCGATGCACGTTACCGCGATAGATCCTCACTGCGATACTACTTGACTTCGATGCACGGCAAAGGTAACTATTGTATTCTCATTCGCTCGCTCTTGCATCCTATGTCGACGAAGAAGTAACCTAACCAAAGAGTTTAAAGTACTTCACCCCTAACCAAACCTAACCTCGGGGTGCCCTTCGCTCGCTCTTGCATCCTACGTCGCCTATCGCGTTCGTTGCGTTCGGGTGCTGTAACTAACGTGTATATCAGGGATCCCCAAACTATTTTGGACAAGTGACCCCTTTTCCAAAATGAACTATTACCTCAGACCCCCATGGCCAAATTACCTACTTTTAAGATCAACCCCGTCACGGTAATATTATATACAGTATTCCAACTTCATACAAACGGACGAAGCGCGAGCTATGCCTACGCGCCTCCATCTCGGCCTGCGCTCGGCCCGCAGACACGAACCGCAGTGCCGAACGGACGGTGTGTTGTTATTTTAACAATAACCGCGCGGTTTTTCACTAAAAATAAGTTCAAGTACATATTTAATATGAAGAGTAGGATATGTTGTGTGTGACCCCTTCGGGTCGATATCGACCACTTTGGGAATCCCTGGTGTATATGGCCAAATTGAATACTAAATGAATTCATCATTATTTTATTTTATTAAATTAATGTGTAAGCAATCTAGCCAAACATGTTTCAGCCCTCTGTGTCATTAGACATAAAAAATAGGTAAAAAAAATTGGTAAGACTTCGTCTAAGACAACCATGGCTTAAATGGTTCTTCCACCCATCTTCCAATCACCCTGTAGAGTCAATTTAAATAAGCTGGCGAAATTCCGCAAAGGTAAAGTAACCTAGTGCCGCAAGCGAAAGTCAGCAGACGTGTCATATCTATTGTTTTCTAAACATTCACAACAATAAAAAAAACATATATTTTGGATATCATGTTTAGATAACAATTACAATACCCAACGCGACTGCTCAATTGCACTTATATGTATAATAGCTAAGATTTATTATTCTTTTACTTCTGCTGCAATTTGAATAAGATACCCACAAAAACATTTCATGTTAAATGTAGCCAAAACGAGACCATGTAGCTCGCACTGTTAAAAAGTAATCAGATCTCATGTAGAGCCAAGCTTCTAACTCTACACGCCCTAACTCTACAAGGCCTAACTTCGCAAACTACACCTTAGTCAAAATATATGGCTTGGCCGTTTCGTTACTACAAGAACCATTGTATAACAGTATGAGAGTTTTTCACCTTACGCTCGTGTGAATGTAGCGAAATGGCCAAGACAGATTTATCTCAACAATGAAGATTTAAAAAAACGGAAGTATTAATCAACTTTTGTCTTTTGTTGTTGACGCTTTTTTTTTTTGTGGATGGGAAATCATCAAATGACCCCTCTCGCTCTGGGTGGAGCAGAAGGGACTGTCAGACTCTTACTGACTAAAACCCACCCGTGTTTCTTCCTTAGGCCTTTATGTTCCGGGGCAGCGGTAACCCTTTCGGACAATCCCGCTGCCCCAATAGGCTTCGGCCCTACGTGCCCTTTCCCTAAAGCTTACATCTCGACTGTACAACAAACATTATCTGGTCTATAAAGTTAGTATCGCACCGAACTGTTGAAAACTAATTATAGTACTTATTAGCCCTAGGAGCCGATATTAGTGTCTACTAACATGATAGATGACGAAGTGTATTGTGTACTGGAGGCGGTATACCTTGTGATAAATCACCCTTTTGTGAGAGCATGCGCCATTCGAAGAGTTATGGAGCAAATAACGATTAAGCTTTTGTATCATCCAGAGTTTGTCATTTGGCCATCCCAGATTGGCAAACTGAAAGAGATTCCCTCTAGTATTTTAAATTAGTTATCTAATCTAACGCAAATTAGGCAGCATATTATTATATTATGCTAAATAATGTGCGATTGTGTTTAAGGTGATTGCGCAGTGATTACCGCGAAATTCAAATTTTCTTACGTTTTTTGCAATTTGCAGGTCAGTGTCAGGTTGTATCTTGATCAAAATATGATTCGCGACTATAACAGGTACTTATTCACAGAATTATAGTCATTAGAATCATTCATACATGACACTGACCTGAAAATTGCAAAAAACGTAAGAAAATTTGAATTTCGCGGTCTACGACTTCCTATTCACCTTAAGTTAATTAAGATTTTAAATATTGACGCTGATTCTGACTGCTAGTACCATTATGTTATGAAGCAACATATGAAGCCGAAACATATATATGAGAAGCTCGTCGCTATCCGTTACCCTTTAACTAATAATTTAATTGGGTAAATCATCAAAAAAAAAACAATTACGGCTTGATTTATCGACTTAACGAACTTACGCGAGATGGGACCCAAATTTCTCTCTTATCCATTCAGTATCTTACAAAAATAATACCTAACAAAGGACGGAAAATTAAAATAACGATAGTGTTCAACTGTTCATGCCTATTAGCAGTTAATTTAAAGCTCACTTCACACAAAGCTTGAACGTCAGCATCAATTTATCTCTAAGCCATTGTAAACGTGCCATTAGATGACGTCACGGCTAATGAAACTGCGACAATTAGAACCCAAAATACATTACTGTTGTGGGTAATATGTGTCAGGCCGTAAATGTCCGCTGCTGGATATGGAACCTCTTACTGGACCGATATATTTCCCATCTGACTATGAGAGTAAAGGAACAGAGAGTGCACCTGTGTCTGCGCACACACTTCATCATCTGCCTAACCTTTTCCCAGCCATGTTGCGGTCGGCTTCCAGTCTAGCCGGATGCAGCTGGATACCAGTATTTTACATGGAGCGACTGCCTATCTGACCTCCACAACCCAGTTACTGGGTAATACGATACCCCCTTGGTAAGACTGGTTGTCAGATTTTCGAGCTTCTGACTACCCGCAACGACTGTCAAAAATCCACGAAAGACAGGCGGGACCTACGGCTTAACGTGATTTCCGAGGCACGGAGGGGTCTCGTTATGTAAAGATGGTCACCCATCCACAGACCAACCGCGGCAAGCGTAGCTTACCCTGATCGATCGACCTGTGCGGCTGTTTTTATTTAGCCACGGGCCCCTTTCCGCACACACAAGTATATAATATCTCCTGCGTACCCGGCTAATCTCCGTTGAGATTGGCCACCGTGACCGAAATCGGTCAGGGAGGCTATTTTAATATATTTAATAGACGTAAGGGGTTCCATAATACGACATACAAGGTGATCGATCAACTTTGATCAATCGATCGATCTAGTTTGTAAAAATCTCGCCGTGAAGACTAGGTGAAGTGAGGTTGAAGTAATTTTTCAATAGTATCAATGTCTTGGAATGACAGTCATAGACCAGCAGGTCTATTATGTAAAAATCTGAGCTCACTGCAAACTCAATTCACCTTTGTTATCATGGTAAGATTTGAACACAGACAGGTGGAATGACAGCTCCTTTCAAGCTTACTTCACCTTAGTTTCTACAGAATAATTCCCAGTTGCGCAAAGATCGACTGATCTCAAGATTTGCAAACAACATACCTTGTTATCAACCCGGACCACTTTACTCCGTAGCTACCTACCTGTTCAAGTTTATATGTTTAGCCAATCTTCCATTTGGGATATACCTTCCACGCCATTGCACAAAATTAATGATTAAACGAACTTACCTGTAAGTGAAGTTCTATCATAATTATGTGAGGTGTTTCGTTCGAAGAGATTAGATATATATACACTTGTAGTAGTCACAATACAATGTCGCCACTAATGCACTAAGTTCAAAGAGAGAAAAAAAATAAAATAAAAATTAGATGTGGGTACACTGACATTTCTATATAGATTTACTGTGTTCAATACCTCATTTAGTTCAGAGATAAGATATTCATTTCACAATTTAGGGGGTTAAATAAGGGAGGGCGGGATACTAATCTCTTCGAACGAAACACCTCACATAATTATGATAGAACTTCACTTACAGGTAAGTTCGTTTAATCATTAATTATGCTTCTGTGTTTCGTTCTCGAGATTAGATATAAACACATCAAAAGTGTCTAGGGATCAACATATATTTTTGCAATAACTTTTCTCCTGATTGATATTAATTAAAATTTTCTTTAAGGATTCATCAAATAAAGTGTTTTCGTTTGTCACAGTAACGATAAACCAAGTCACCTTTGCATTAATAAAGAAATTTGCCATTTTCCTAATAAAGGGATTTTTGACATTTGAACCACTAACACAAAAGTTCGAAAAAAAGACTGAAATAACAGTTTTCTCTAAAATTTTATTGGGTAACTTAAACAATTAATAATCCGTGTTTCTACCGCGAACACTAACAACACAAGAACATCGGTTTGGCATACTCAAAATGAGTTCATCCAAATCACGCTGTGGAATGGCCGCCCATGTTCGTTGCAACAACAAAAAAAGGTCTTCTTGCGACTGGATACCCTCCATATTCGGCAGAGCTCTTCTCTGTAGCATATCCCATGCATGCTCAATCGGGTTCAAGTCTGGCGACTGAGCAGGCCAGGGCAGGACATTGATGTTAGCTGCGGCGAGAGTCTGTCTTACAACTCTTGCGGTGTGCGGTCGTGCATTATCATGCATTAACTGAAATAAGGGACCGATTTGCACTTGTAGAGGAACGATGACGTCTGATACAATCGTCTCAGCATAAATTTGAGCGTTGAGGTTGCCTCTGATCCAAATCAACTCAGTTCTTCCGCCGATCCAAATTCCCGCCCATACCATGATGGTTCCACCACTATAAGGATGGACTTCCTGGCAGGATTTTAATCGCTGTTGGCGTCCAGGGGTTCTCCAGTGTCGTATACGTCTTGTATCCGGTCTCATACCAAAACGAGACTCATCAGAAAAGCACACGAAACGCCATTGTTCTTCTGCCCAATTTCTGTGTTCAAGAGCCCATTGATATCGAATCCTACGATTGTGCATTGCTATAGGTGGTACCCGTAGCGGTCTTCGGGAATGAAGGTTCACTTCATGCAAGCGGTTTCTGACTGTTTGGTCGCTAATTAAGTTCCCTGAAGAGTGATGAAGCCTCACGGCTAACATCATGGCGGTTATTGTTGGAGCTCTTCGAGTTAAGATTTGAATGTATCGGTCTTGTCTCCGTGTGGTGCAGCGATACCGTCCTCCATGGCGCTCAGCCACGGTACCAGTGCTTCGGTAACGTGTCCAAAGTCGACTGATAACACTCTGACTTGTATTCAGAGCTAAAGCCACAGTACGTTGCCGGGAACCAGCTTCTATCATTCCCACGGCTCTGAGCATTTCTTCCCTGCTTAAATGACGTCGCCGCTCCATAATAACGTTGGTTTTAATCAGTAGTAGGGAAACAGTAGCACTAATAATGTCTTCAATGCGTTGTATGTTTTTATAGGGAAAATATTGACAGCTGATTTTCATCTTTTACTCGAATTTGATTCACAGTTCCTGATTCAAATTATGAAATGCACCAAAAAGGATCCATATAAATTTATAAAATCATAAATTTATTACAAAGCCACATCTCAATCTCAAGAAATCCGCATAAAAATGCTTGATCCCTAGACACTTTTGATGTGTGTATATACACTTGTAGATATTGAGAGTTCTTTGTGAAATGTACAGATGTTAGGTAAATCATTAAGATATTGAAAGAATCAAAAGAATTCATTGACAATAAAAAATCATTATTTTAATCACAGCTGATTACATAAGAATACATGTAAATAATATTTATCACAATCTTACTAATTTTACCCTGGATAGGTTATTTACAAACAATCATGTTAGTAATTTATGAATTATCATCAATCAAAATACTCCTAGCAAATAGGTTTCTAGATTCAGTTGATATTGTCCTGTTATAAAACTTGGCAAATGTTGTGGATGTTCCAGACCATCCGGCAGTTTTTCTTATTAGATCTAAATTGACACCCATTTTATGAGCTCGAGAAGTACTGGCATGTCTAGTACTGTGAGCAGAAAATTCGGTAACATCAATTCCACTGACCTCTAAGGTACTCTTTATCCACCTACTAAGTGTTTGAGCACAAACTTTATTATGTGGCTTTTTGGTACTGATAAAAAGAAAGTTGTGATTATTACGTAACGATTCGGTTACTCGTAAGTATTCTAGTAATAATTTAGCAGGGCATATTTCGGGTCTTTCCCGAAAGTATGGTAGTATAAGCATTGGCTGTTTAGATTTTACATAGGACGTTTTTATTAAATCAGAGATCTTAATTTACGATGATGTTAAACCCTATGTATGAGTACTGCTTCGTCTGGCCCTGGGGTCTCGGAACACAAATAGAAATACCGTTTTTGGATACCGAATTTATTTCCGCGTTTAAACCCCGTGAGATAACCGTTCAGTCGGGCCAGTGCGCAATCACTGCCCGTTCGCCCATACGTCTCGCTCACATTTTTCACAAAAATTTTGCTTATAACATAATACAATTATCTTACTCTAAGTCATGCAATAATATAACACGTTTCTGTTTATAACAAAGTTGCCTAGCGAACAATTGACCCATTGAGGTTTCTTATTACATTTAAACAATTTGGTGCTGTGTTTATTTTAACAATTCTAGGTATTGTTATGCAAGATCAGTACAAATACTATACTAGTTTTACACCTGGGTGCGGGCATCTATTTTACAAGAGCTGTCTTATAAGTATTGTTTTAGACAATACGATGTCTTATAACTATATTTAAGGGTAGTTACCGTAACTTCTGCACTGCTATAATTTAAAAGAAAAATCACCATGAAGGCCCCCTGTAGCTTCCATTACGGCAACGCCATACAAAATAATATGTATTAATTTAATATACATAAACAGGAGTGAAGACACACGTTTGAGGAAAGTTGTTACAAATTAATTCTTACAGGTGGTCTGATGATGCGACCTCTGCTGCTTTTCTTTACTACGGGCGCGTTATCATTTGGGTTTGGTACCCACCTTATAGGACTTCTGTCGACGTCTGTATCATACTGAGTTTTATTTACAATAGTACCAGATTGTTTATCATGGTATTCTTCGTTTAAAACATATGCTGGTTTCAACCTATCGATGGATACACTAGTTTTTCTGTTTGGTAACTGAATTACAAATACTTTGCTCTTCCTCTCTATTACCTGATAAGGGCCGTCATATGTCGGCGTTAGCGGTTTACGGATGGCGTCGTTACGGATAAATACGTAATCACATTTATTTAAATCTCTATGAGTGAATAGTGTGCGTGAGTCCCGCAAGTCCCGTGGTATTGGCTTTAGTTTGTTTATAGTGTCCTTTAATTTAATTAGATATTCATGGTCATTTGCCGTTTGTTTATTAGTGACGTTGTAAAAGTCACCCGGTAAACGAAGTGTTCGGCCGTACACGTACTCTGCTGGACTGACGCCATTATCGCTCCTGCCTACTGAGCGTAACCCTAACAGCACTGTAGACAATTCATCGCACCAGGACGGGTTATTGATGAGACGGGCTGTTAACGCTGATTTCATGGATCTATGCCAGCGCTCTACCATACCATTACTTTGAGGGTGCTAAGGAGTAGTGCGCAGTTTCTTTATACCCATATTATTCATTAGTTGCGCGAATAACGAGCTCTCAAATTGTCGACCTTGGTCGCTGGTCAGTTTCTCGGGACAACCGAATCTGCTAATCCATGTGTCGTAAAGAACTTTAGCCACGACTTCCGCTGTTATTTCCTTTACTGGTATGGCTTCGGGCCAACGTGTACATCGGTCGATCATTGTGACAAGGTACTTGTATCCCTCCTTTGACGTTGGTAAGGGACCTACAATGTCAATGTGTACATGTTCAAAGCGGTCACAGTCCGCAAACTGTTGCAGGTCTGACACCGTATGTCTGTTCACTTTGGATCTCTGACACGGTAGACATGTTTTGGCCCATCGTCCTACGTCGCGGTTTAATCCTGGCCAAAAAAATCTTTGTGCGATCGATTTACGCGTTGTTCGAATCCCTGGGTGGCTGACGTCATGTACAGAATTGAATGCAACTTTCCTAAAATTTTCGGTTAGGTACGGCCTACACGAGTTAGTTGAGGTTTCACAATACAGGGTGGAATCGAAGTCATGGGCATTATTTTAACCTAAGGCACTACTCACGATACTGATTGCATTAGGGCTATTAATACGCAAATCAAAAATATTATTAATGCAAGTAAGGAAAACCTTAAAAATGTAGTAAATCAAATTGCACAAGGCGTATTATTGCAAATAAACACTTAAAGTAATTAAAACAAAATACTTCGTTAACGCCAATAATTGTTGAAATATCAAAATCTTAAAGCGCAGTACAGCGCAAAGCGAAATGTAAACAAACATCACCTGCGCGCGCGCGGGTTTTTCCTTACAAGTAATAATAACAATGGGCTACAAGACATTCCGTCCGGCGGGATTCCCTGAACTCTCTCCGTCCCACTCCCTCACTCGCAAAAATACGAATATCACCCCCGCGCGGGGTATGCTTCCCACCGCAACACGAAGTCACGAACCCGGAACCAGTGTCATAACGACTGCGCAGGTGCATTGACGCGTAATTGATTTATTGATCCCGTGACGTAATCGCCGTACTCGCCGCTCGCGTCATACGGTGCTTGGATTGCAGTGTATTAAGTGTTAGTGTAGTAGTTGTGTGTTGTGTGTGTGTTTGTGTACACGATGCCTCGACCGCGTAATGTGCAGGCTAGGTACACCAACCAACAATACCCACAAATGGTTGTAATTTACGATCGCACAAGAAATTTAGTATGAACTCGTGAAATGTTCCATCGGCGCTACCCGAACGACCCTATTCCTTCACGGGGTCTCATTCCACCAGAACCACTCAGAACCTGTTGGATTTTTCGTCTTTTCACGTGCCAGCACATGCACAAGCTCGTGGAAGAGCACCCGTTTACCCTCTGTCACTTTACCGACAAATAAGGTTTTTTCAAAACAATCCACAAGCTAGGTACGTAAATGTTTTTTTTTTAATGTATGTTAGTTGACGTAGTTTTGACCGTCCTAAGCCGGCAAAGTACGAAGGGAAAATTGGAATTTATTATGAATCAATTCATTGGCAACTTACGAATGTCACGTGAGTCGGGCGGGGTCAAAGAATTCACGCCCAAGGACGCGCGTACGGCGTAGTGTACCTACGCATTTGCTATCGAGAAGCGCAACTAATTTGATACTTTGTATGACTTACTACATTTTAAGGTTTTCCATACTTGCATTAATAATATTTTTGATTTGCGTAATAGTAGCCCTAATGCAATTAGTATCATAAGTAGTACCTTAGGTTAAAATAATGCCCATGATTTCAAATGCACCCTGTATATTGATGCATTATTGTTCGGAATGTGGAGTTTTCTTAAACAAAGGTTGTTATTTGATCCACACAATAGTTGTTTGAGCTCGGCGTCATTTTTTTGAGATAGCGCTAATTCCGCGTAGTCAAGTGCGGTCGGGCAGTCTATAGTTTCAATACGTGATAAGGCATCCGCTACGGCGTTGTTTTCGCCTTGTATGTACCTAATGTCCGTTGTGAACTCGCTAATGTATAGTAGTTGCCGAGTGCGTGTAGGAGTTTCGTTGTTGCTATGTAATTTGGTGAATGCGTAAATGAGGGGTTTATGATCTGTAAATATAGTTAATTGATTGCCCTCAAAAAGGAATCGAAAGTGTTTGATTGCCATGTATATTCCTAGCAATTCTCTATCATACGTGGAATACTTTTGTTGAGCTTTGGAGAACTTCTTAGAAAAGTATCCTAGTGGCTGCCATGTGTTTTTGATTTTTTGCTGCAGCACAGCTCCGGCACAGGTGTCAGAGGCGTCAGTCATTAGGGCTAAGGGTACATTCGCTTTCGGGTGTGCTAGCGTGACTGCATTTTTTAAACCTTGTTTACATTTCTCGAAAGCGTCGAGCGATTGACTGTCCCATATAATAGTGGTCTTATCTTTCTTTTTTGCGCCTTTCAGAAATTTATTGAGGTTTGACTGTTGACTCGCGGCGTTTGGTATGTTTGATCTGTAAAAATTTACCATGCCTAGGAACCGTCTAAGATGATCTACTGTTTGCGGACGAGGATATTCTAAGATGGCATTTATTTTGTGATCTAGTGGTCGAATGCCACTGGTGGAAACCTCGTAACCCAAGAATTCGATGTTGGATTTACCGAATTCGCACTTAGACAGGTTTATTGTGATTCCAAACTCTCTAAACCTTTCGAAAACCCTTGTTAGATGCGTTTTTGTTTCTTCTATTGAGTCGCTCGCTATTACTACGTCGTCAACGTAATTAAATAAAAAATCTAACCCCTGCAGTACGGTGTTGTTCATGAAGCGTTGAAACGTTTGACTCGCGTTTCGTAGACCGAATGTCATTCGTGGGAATTCAAACAAGCCGAAGGGTGTAATAATTGCCGTTTTCTCTATATCGTCTTTTGCTACCCTAACGCAATGATAAGATTTTTTTATGTCTAGTTTTGTAAAAAATTTCTTACCTGTCAAGACATACGTGAAGTCATGCAGCCGAGGTACGGGGTATCGGTCCGGCTTGGTGATAGCGTTCAGTCGCCTGTAGTCTCCACATGGCCGGATGTCCCCATTCTTCTTCGCCACGACGTGTAGCGGGCTTGCCCACGCGCTCTTGGACGGTCTGCAGATTCCCATTTCCTGCATTAACCTAAATTCTTCCTTAACTTTATGGTACCTGTTTGGGGGAAGCGGCCTGGCACGCGCATGTACGGGTGGTCCCGTAGTCTCGATGTGGTGCAGTACTTTACATCTTCCGTTTTCAGCGTCATCGTCCCTGTATGGCCTGTGTTTCGTGATATCTGAAAACTCCGATAATAGTTCGCGGAAGGGGTGATTGTTGTCTACAATGCTGATAGTGGTTTCCGCGCATTTGACAATATTACCGTTAATTGATAAGTCGGTTTGTTTACTTATTAATTTTTGTGCATATAAATCTACTAACAACCTATGATGGCGTAAAAAATCCGCTCCTATGATAGGTTGTTTGACATTGGCCACAATAAATGTCCATCGGTATATTTTCTTAGGATTAAGATTTAATTCTAAATTAGTAGTACCGTAAGTTTTTATTTCGGAGCCATTTGCGGCATACAACCTAAGATTAGTATTGTCACTTATATTATACTGTTTCCTGTTTACCGGTAAAACGGATACATTGGCTCCTGTATCTATTAAAAATCGCATACCCGTGTTTAAGTCCTTGATGCATAGACGGTGGTTGGATGAGTCGATGCAGTAGTCCACCTTTTGCTGCATCATTGCTCGTTTCCCGCATTTCGTTTTTCTGCAGCTGTTTCACTATTTTTCCAATTACACGGTTGCTCGCATCTGGTTGCCCTTTTCCCGAATCGGAAGTGGTAGTAACACACCCAGTCTTCTGGTCTCTTCCTGTCTCGGCGTTGTGAAAAATCGTTGTTCCTGTATCTTCTCGGGAGTCGCGATTGACTTCTCTGGCTCTGTTCGCCTCGCTGCATTTCGTCGAATCTTTTGGTGAGCTTTGCTATCTCCGCAATGATTGTTTCTGTGCTCGATGAGGGTAGGTTGCTGGTGACTTCACTTATTGCGTCGCATGGTTTGGCTGTTTCTATGATCTTGTCCGCCTGTTGTGCTAATTTATTTAAATCGGTAACTTCGCTGATGGTCAATACGGTGCGTGCCGCGGCTGGTAAGTGACTGATCCACATGATGCGCAAGGTGTCTTCTGGAAGTTTACCCCTTGCCAGGTTTTTCATTTTGCGGAGCAAGTGCGACGGCTTCTGGTCCCCTAGATCCATTTCTGTCAGCAACTTCTGCATTTTCCTCGTGTCTGACTCTTCGAACTCGCTTAGCAGCCTCTCCTTGAGCACGGTGTATTGTTTGTCTTCTGGCGGTTCCTCAATTAGGTCGGACACGTGCTGTGCGACATCTTTGCTTAGCCTTCCGATCACAATATTAAATTTTGACTTCTCACCTCGTTTTGATTCTGCTATAAGGGCCTCGAATTGTCCAAACCATAGCCTTGGTTGGTCTGTCCAGAATTCTGGCATCTGTGATCTGATGTTGATTTGTGCTAATTCACTGTCTTCGGTCTTCACGACTGGTAGTACTGGCCTCTGCATTTTGGGCGTTTAACGTTCTAGTTGCACTCGTGTAAAAAGTTACTCGGAATTGACTGACGTGGCAGTCTGCTGATTACGCGTCGCGTATTGCGTTTATAATTCGCGTTCGGGGTCACCACTTTAGGGTTTAGATCTCGTGGGTTTACGATGATGTTAAACCCTATGTATGAGTACTGCTTCGTCTGGCCCTGGGGTCTCGGAACACAAATAGAAATACCGTTTTTGGATACCGAATTTATTTCCGCGTTTAAACCCCGTGAGATAACCGTTCAGTCGGGCCAGTGCGCAATCACTGCCCGTTCGCCCATACGTCTCGCTCACATACATTTTGCTTATCATGCACTCTGCCATACGTACTTACATGTGTCCCTACATACTAATATTCTCGACTTTAATTTTTGATAAGGTTTGAACCCTGTGGGCTGTAACAAGTGCAAGTAAAGTTACCAATTTCCTTGTAATTTTTTCTAACGGTAAATTATCGTTAGGTACCCATTTAGACAGAGTTTCTATAACTAATGAAGTATCCCACGTTGAATCGTATTTGGGCAAAGGTGGGCGAAGTCTAAATAACCCTTTAAATAATCTTTTTACCCGATCATCTTTACTGATTTGATGACCTAAACTTAAAGACAGTGCCGACCTGCAACTGTTTAGCGTACCAAATTGCGCACCAGATTCAAATAAATCAGTAAAAAAATAAATAATCTTCGGTATGGAGGCCTCAAAAATATTAACGCTGTTTTTCTTACAAAAAAGATACCATTTTTTCAAACAAGTATCATATTGTTTGATGGAATTTTTCGAGAGGGACGCCAACATGATGTGAATTGATGCAGGAGGAATACTTCTTCTCAGTAGAGATTCCCGCACAATACTCCGGCAACCAGGGTAATCCGCTTGTGTATTTGACGGCTGCTGGAATGAGAAATTATCAATTCCTGAGAAGAATGAAATATCAAAGATTTACCTTGCAAAAGCTTACTAAACAAGGGATACCACGGCTGTGATGGCCATGCCGGAACAACTAGTATTCCTCTAGCTCTGTCACTAATAATCTTTCTTAATGTTTTGAGAATAATTGTGAAAGGAGGAAAACCGTAAAAATACCATTTGGACCAACATATTGAAAAAGCGTCAATATTATATGCGTCAGGATCTTTGTGCCATGATACATATTTAGCGCATTTCTTATTTATACGGCTAGCAAACATATCTATATCTGGCTGACCGAAAGATTTAATAATTTTTTGAAAGGCAAAGTCTGATAATTCCCATTCAATGTCGGGATGAACTCGTCTCGATTCAGCATCGGCGATACTATTCTCGATTGATGGGATGTACAGAGCAGAAACGAAAAGGTTGCAAGCCTCACACCATTGCCATATACTTTTGGTAAGTCTGGTTAAATGGGGAAACTGCACACCTCCCATGCGATTTATGTAAGAAATCGCTGTCGTATTGTCAATTCGTAAAATAACTTGACAGCCGAATAAGTTTTTGCAAAAAATTTTAAGACCAATGAAAGCAGCCATTAATTCTAAATAATTAATATGCTTATTTCTTTCCTCTTGACTCCAACTACCGCTTGCCGTTTTCCCCGCACAAGCTATACCCCATCCCGTAGTTGAGGCGTCAGACTGAATTTCCAAATTATATTTATCAAATTTAATTTTGCAAACAGATTGATTGATGGAATTTATCCACCAATCAAAATCTGAATCTAAAGTAGAAGGAATAGTCATGAACTTTTCATAATTATCATCACCTCTTAAATTTAAAAATTTATCCAGCCATATTCAATGGCAGGGCAAGCAGATGTTAAAAGTCCTACTAAACGAGCAAAATCCCTAATATGACATCTATTGAGGTTTTTAAATTTTAGCAATTCCTTCTTTATCTTCTCACGTTTTTCAGCAGGCAAGCTAATTTCCATTGTTTTAGAATCAATGATAAATCCTAAATATCTACATGAGTTGCTAGGAATTAGACAACTTTTAGATTCATTTATGATGAAGCCCAAAGAGCAAAGAAATTTCTTTGTAATTTCAACATTATCAACACAATCGCTATAGCAATGTGATACAAGACATAAATCGTCAAGATATATTGTTGACAAATTGCCAGTACATCTTAAAAGTTTGACAACAGGTTTCATGGTTTTAGTAAAAACGTAGGGCGCGGTATTGAGACCAAACGGCAGAACATTAAATTCAAATAGGTTATTTTTCCATTTATATCTTAAGTACTTTTTAGAATTATCGTGAATTTTAATTAAAAAATATGCATCTTTAAGATCAATTGTCGACATAAAACAATCTTTTGAAATAAGCTTAATTATTGTTCGAAGGTCTTCTAATTTAAAATGCTTTGTATTTATAAATGCATTCAATGTTTTTAAATTTAGAATTAGACGAGTTTTGCCGTTTGGTTTCGGTACCAAGAAAATATTAGATATAAATTGGCCGTCGCAAGGTTCACATTTTGAGACAGCACCTATGGCCAATAAATTATCTATAGCCTGGTCAAAATCGCATTCTTCTATACGAGAACATTTTTTAGACGGTGGTATATTAATCTGAAATGGAGTTTGTGTAAAAGGAATTTCATAACCCTTTATCCATGACAGTACAGTTTGGTCCGTTGTTATTTGCGACCATTGATCGTAAAAAAGACATAGCCTGCCGGAAAAATTTACCGTAGTGTCTATGGGCGGTTGTGACTGTTGCTCGCACGTGAGCCTCTGGATGACTGCGCGTGCTGTTTCCTCGTCGAGGATGCAGACTCCTTCGTTCTCCGAGGCCCCATCGGTCTGCGGTACGGGGCTGGAGCCTTCCAGTTTAAATTCCTGTTGGATGGTGGAGCCCTTGGCTTGTTTACTAAAACTTTAGGTGGCGGAACAGACTTCAGCTCAGCTCCTGACTTGTTTATAGCCTTAGCCGTTCTCAACGTGTCAGCGAGCTCTTGACCAAAGAGTAAGCTATCTATTTTGGTCAGCTGCATCTGATCCTTTAAATCTTTTTTCAGTACAGCAAGGATAAAATTACGCCTGGTGACAGAATCATTATGTTGACAGTCGCACAAGATGCGCCCTGTGTCCACAAGTAACTTCAATATGTCTGGATCTTTTGTTTCTTTGGACAAAAGAATAGTAATAGCTTCACTTAGACAAGCGATAGCACTGCCTATCTGCTTCTGTTTCGCCTGCATAGCTTTATCTCGCTTTACAATGACGTCAGTTACAGCTGCCTTAATCTCTGGATTAAGGGATGGTGCGTCTATCAGTTTACAGTTAGCTGGAGGCAAATGAGATTCAAGGAGCTCCTTACGGAGTTCTTTTGTTAAACCAGAAGTGGCTATGAACTCATAACGTACGGCTAAGTCCTTCTGAATATCTTTACCAAAAGATGTGGTGATTAATGGATCAGTCCCCAATATTTCCAACACGCTTTCGTCTAAATCATCATGCTGATCTTCCTTTTCAGCAGCGGTACCCTCTTCAGCTGTTGGCTGGGGAGGAGGTTCTTGTGTCGCTTCAGGTACATTTGGCACCTGCAGTGACTCCAAGCATGATGCGCTAGTCGATGGTACCGGCTCGTCAAGGTCCACCGGTAAATCTTCATTATTTTCCGATTCCATGATTGCGTTATCTGCAATCGAAATACTACATTGCTATACTATTCCCGTTAGGAAAGTAACAATATTTGTTGTGCAATACAATACACTATTAAGTAACGAAAGTTATCTGTTCTTAATATATTTTTCATTTAATTATGTAAGTCGATGCATAGGTACGCATGACTGGGTGAGTACCTCAACAGATAATAACGGATTTTATTCAAATGTTTAATTTTATTAAACAAGCACAGCGGGTAAGATGAACTCATAGGCGTTACATCGTGAACCCGAGTTTAGTAAATGCATAAATTGCTACGTGGTTATAATTAGGTACCTAAACAGGTAACGTAGTATTATTTATACGTAAACACACGTACAGACACAGCGGGTAAGATGAACTCGAAACGTTGCATCGTATACCCGAGTTTGAAAAGGATGAGTTGCAACTCGTACGTTGTATCGTTAATGTACAAAACAATACAACTTATTCGTAACAAAACGTAAACATACCTTGAGGTTTTGATAACATCCGCTCAGGATCCGAGGATGATGAAGACCTACGGCGTCCTTTTAACAGTTTTCTTTCCAACTTCTTAATTTTCTTCTTAATATAACTCAATGAATCCTTGTCATCACGTTTCCCCTTCGGCATTTTTCGTTAAAAAAACACAAAAAACACTGAGCTGTCGATAAAAAACTATAACGCAACAATATAGATACAAAGTGGCGGAGCATTGGAATGTGAATGAGGTATTGAACACAGTAAATCTATATAGAAATGTCAGTGTACCCACATCTAATTTTTATTTTATTTTTTTTCTCTCTTTGAACTTAGTGCATTAGTGGCGACATTGTATTGTGACTACTACAAGTGTATATATATCTAATCTCGAGAACGAAACACAGAAGCATAATTGGGTTCATCGCAATGAAAATAAACTTTAATTGCCGCCAAGTAATACAGGGGTATCTAACTTGGTGGTTAACAAAGCTACTGGATTAGCATTTGCAGAATGGTAAACGATAATTAGTTCACAGTTGGTGTTTTTTTACAGTCCGGGCTAGAGGGGCCCGTGGCTAAATAATAACAACCGCGCAGGTCGATCGATCAGGTTAAGCTATGTTTGCCGCGGTTGGTCTGTGGATGGGCGACCATCTTTACATACCGTGGACCCCTCCGTGCCTCGAAAAGCACGTTAAGCCTTTGGTCCCGGCTGTCATTCGTCCCGGTTGACAGTCATTACGGGTACTCAGAAGCCCGAAGGTCTGACAACCAGTCTTACCAAGGGGTATCGTATTACCCAGTAACTGGGTTGTGGAGGTCAGATAGGCAGTCGGTCCATGTAAAATACTAGTACCTACTCAGCTGCATCTGGTTACACTGGCAGCCGACCCCAATAAATAGTAAAAAATTGGGAAAAGGCTAGGCAGATGAAACCGAGTTGGTCATCGACGAATAATCAATGTAATAGTAAATTTTGTGGGTAATATATTTGTTAAGTTAAATTTTAAGAGAACATTTTTTTTACTTAATATAAGTACTAGGTACTGTTTGTTTTCCCAAATGTAATAAATATTTTAAATAATCATTCTGAAGTCAGATAAGCTTACATATCATATGCCTAGCCTTTTCCCAACTATGCTGGATTGGGCTTCCAGTGTAACCGAATGCATTGAGTACCAGTATTATAAATGGAACGATTGCCTGACTTCCACAATCCAGTTACTTGGTAATACCACTGGATCGCCCTTTGGAAGGACTGGTTGCCTTTGACTTTCAATCTTCTGCCTTACCATAACGTCTACGCTTGACAACGGCTTAGTACATAATGTCTCATTGGCCCCGATTCTGTGTTTCACAAACTAAATTAAATTTAAGTTCAGTGCATCTTTTTCTTTCTATTTCATTAAGAAAAGGACAGGAGATAAATATTAGTTTAGTCCTGTCAAATTAGATAATCCATAGACAAGTTTAGATGAGATTAAAAATATGGCTTCTAAAAATACGTCAATTTACGTCAGGCGCTGACTGTTTTGACTGGACTAAACTAATCTATCTACCAATCTATCTTCTGTCCTTTTCTTAATGAAATAGAAAGACAAAGATGCACTGAACTTAAATTTAGTTTAGTTTGTGAACCACAGAATCGGGGCCATTGAGTAACTCAGCTTTCTAATTGGCAACTGCTTAAAAATTAAACTTCCTCGTGCATTTATCTACTCTCCGACACATTTTTTTCGCGAAGTAATTTCCTACATTCATATAATAAAGCGTCTTAAAATTGGAAACTGCTACTATTAACAATATTACATGATCTACTTTTCCTAAATAACGTGACAAAGCCGAGCAAGATCGTTCGCCGTGACGATGTTCACGCCACCACCGAAAATAAAATCACAGCTCTAAAATCCGCCACACAAATTGCATCCGCAGCATTTCTGTCAACATTTCCTTCCATTCGAGAATTTCCGACATTGCATTGCATCCACCAAGTCTTCGAACAAAGGGTTACTTAGCGTTGGTTTAATCGGAGACAGTTATTCATGTGTCGGTCGTAAATGAAAGTCGCGAGGATTCAAGCTACGCTCTGCAGGATTCATGCTTGAATGCTAGATGTGGCGCAAGTCTTGTTACTTGGGTATTGAAAATTGCGTTGGGGACGTATGTGGGTGAAATCCGCAGGGTGTGTTTGGTCTGCACTGCTATGCATAATGCATAATCAGCCTATAATGTTCCGACTGCGGGGACACAAGTCTCCTCTCCGTGAGAGGGTGTGGGGTGTAATCTACCACGCGGGCCCAGTAAGAGTTAGTCACAGATATAGATAGATCTAGATAACGCAAGTATCACGATCTGTATGAAAACCAGGCCTGCCATTTTTTTGACTACCTACCATGACGTCACAAGCGCTCTTTCTCACTCACGCTCACCCAGGCAGCAGTACACAGGACTGAGCGTGAAAGTGGCGGCTTACGATTTTTGAACGTAAGTTGGTGCGGTTTTTGGCACGCGAATTAGTTGCTCTTGCGTTATCTAGATGTATCTTTACCTGTGGAGTTACTAGATGTCACATGTCTCGATTTTTTGGTTCTTGGGCATGCCAGTTTCCTCACGATGTTTTCCTTCACCGTTTTGAGAGCAGTGGTGATAAAATAATTTATATTGAATCTATCTTCATTCTGCAAAAGAGGGCTATCAGAGCTATCTACAACCTCAGCAGACGTGAATCTCTAAGGGAACTGTTTAAAAAAATTAACATCATGACGGTTCCTTGTCAATATATTGAAAACATTATGTACGTTCGAAAAAATCTACATCTTTTTAGTAAGATATGTGACAGGCATAATTTTAACACTAGAAATAGGAACAAATTAGATCAACCTCGTTTCAGATTGTCTAAAGTAAAAACTTCTTTTATGGGTTATTGTGTAGAGTGTTATAATAAAATACCACTCGATATTCTTCAACTAATTGAGAAGAAATTTAAAACATGCATTAAACGCACACTATGTAGACAAGCATACTATAAGTTGGATGATTATATCGTAGATAAAAATGCTTGGCTAAATGCTGGTCCTGCTCCACAGACACTTGGGCTCACTAGTTAAAATTTCAATATTTGGAAGACATGCTTCCCTTTTTTTTTCTTTTCTTTTTTTTAAGTGTTTCTGACATTCGAACTTAATGTGTATTTTTAATTCAATCAAGTTTTAATTGTTACTTTAATAAGGTACTTGCACCCAATAAGGACCAGCACCTATTAAGGGCCACTTTAGAAAACTCACACTTGGCATTTTTTCAACTGCTTCAAATTTCGTACACAGCATGCTATACCACCTATTGGTTAAATGCAATCGCGCGATGACGCGTAGATGCCGCGATTTTGTCAGTAGCGTCCAGTTTGTGTAAGACAGCGGTTAGAGACACCATTTTATAAAATTGATGCGCGTTGTTTTGTAAGTTTTCGTGAAAAAAATTGTGTTTTTAAATATTTTTTTATAGAAGATTGGATTTAAACATTCACAGATAACTCTACAAAGGTAAATACATTGTTATTTTTACATTATATAACTTTAAAATGTGTCATCTATCACGATACCCAAATCCTAATAAGGACCACAATACGAGTTTGTATTAAGGTCCGGTCCTTATTAGAAGTATGAATTTGGCGTAACTTTTTATTATTTATGTAATTAATGGTTTTTTTATATATTTTTTTCTAATTATGAATGTAGGATAAAATGAAGTAAGTAAATATATATTGTTTTGTATTTATAACAAGGTAGGCCAATAATAAGAATCATTAAAATGGTTTCTTCTTATGGTTTAGGAGCTAATTTTTTTATAAGTAAGTACCTACATACTTTCATTGTAGCACCTTTTTGAGAACTTATTGGTAACAAATAGGGTATATATATCTTTGTGGCGATTAAGTTTAATAATTTAGTTAAATTTTGTTGTCTAGCACCTTGATTTCAACTAGATTGTTGTTTATTGTTTATTTTTTTTTTTTTATCATTAGGCTATTCACAATGGAGGAGCTACCAGCTAGGAAAAGACGTGGCAACTGGTCTGAAGAAGCTCTTAAATTAGCCATGGATGCAGTAATGAAAAAAGAGATGTCAGAACGAGCGGCTGCGACCACATAAAATATACACATAAAAAATTATCTTGTTACTGGGAGTCACAAAAAGAAATTAGGTCAAAAGTGTACTGAAGATCTTGAAAATGATTAACTTGCGAGAATAGTTAAGTTCGCTCTATTGGTTTGCCTTTAACTTCTGAAGTTAATATTTTAGTATTCCTAATAAGGCCCATCAAGGTATCATATAATAAATTAAGACTGATTTTCCTTAAAATGCTCTAATTAATGACTGAAGAAAAAGTAATTACTTACAAAAAAATATATATATGTTGATTACCGAAATAAAATTAGTTTTATTCTTAATTTTCACTTTGATATACATAATAAGGCCCACCTTAAAATTTTTGGTCAAATATTAAATATTTGCTAATAATATAATAATTAATTTATTAATACTATTGTATACGTTAGAATAAAAGTATTATTATTACAAAATAATCAAAATATGTTACATTTTATTATGGTCCTTAATAGGAGCATAGGTGTTTAATATGGCCTAACATTAACTTCTTTTCTTATAATCAAAACTTTAGTTTGGTGCATATTAACATACGTTCTTTAAAAAAACATTTCAGTGAACTTTTAATTACATTAAATAGCCACCTAGATAAGTTAGATGTTATCGTAATTACAGAACCCAACATAGACTTTTCTTTAATAGATTTATTTAAGATAAAAGGGTACAATGTTCATAGTTTTACACGAACGGGGCGAAGGGGGGGAGGGGTGCTTGTGTACGTGCGGGAGGGGATGGATGCGCGGGCGGCCTCGGGGCCGGCGGCGGCGCAACCCGTCGCCATTTGTGCTGCGGAGTGTGTTTCCATTACACTTCATTGCTCTGGGGAACCTATTCATGTTGTCGCAATATATAGACCTCCCCGAATAAATAAACAGGGAAAAATCATTCTGTTCTTTGAGGAACTAAGGAATCTATTAAATAGCTTACCGAACAACTCCAAGGTTATATTGTGTGGCGATATGAATATCAACTTATTGCAAAAACACGATAAAAATGTCATTACCTATGAAAATCTTTTGGCAGAGTTCGGTTTTACTAAGTGTATCGATAAAGTTACACGTAGTGAAATTTTAGTTGATGCATTGGTGGAATCCTGCATTGACCATATTTATATTAGAGCACCTACTTTAAAAATAAACTCCGCGGTGATTCAGCATAAAATATCGGATCATTATATGATATCGGTCGCGGTGGAATGGAAACGCACTCTGGTAGCCGTGCCTGTGGATGATGACGGCCGGCGGTGTGAGGGCGCCTGTGCTCTTGCTTCCAACTCCTCGCGTGTGAATACCTGTCCTGCTCACTCGCCTAACGTAACCTCACAACGACGTTTTAAACTTGATAATCGTGCGGTTCGTGAAAAACTCTTATCAGTTAATTTTAAAGAATTAATGCTCTTTACATGCCCCATAAAGTTGTACGATGCATTTAGAAATGTATTTCAACAGATCTATAATAGTTGTTATGTATTAAAAAGTCAAACTAACTCAAACAGGGATAATACTCCCTGGATAACTAAAAAATTAAAAAATATGATCTTACATAGGGACAGACTGTTTATTATTTGGAGTAATGACCCTAAAAATATGGTAAAACGTTTAAATTACACAAAATATAGGAATAAATGTCATAAATTAATTTTCAAAAATAAAAATAAGTACGATAGGCAATGCATATTAGACTGTAATAATAATATTAAAAAACTATGGGACAGAATAAATTATTTATTAGGAAATGAAAAACAATGTTTGGATAAAGCAATAATTAAGTATATGGGAGTTAACGAACCGGTGAAAAATATATGTAATAATTTTGCTCGTACATTTGCTGAAGAAATAGAGAAAATCAAACATACTTGTAGTATTAAGCTGTTAGATAGAATCACCTATGTTAGACAGACGGACAGAAGTATGAGGTGGCAGCCCGTAGATAGTAAATATGTTAGAAGAATAATAACTCAAATGGATAAAAACAAGTCACCGGGTAGCGACCTTGTGCGAATGTCCGATCTTAAAATGTTGGCAGATATAGTTAGCCCTGTGATCTCTAACCTAGTCAATTTGTGTGTGCAAAATGGTATGTTTCCTAGTATGTTAAAAGAAGCCATAGTGCGACCAATTTATAAAAAGGGCGAACATAAAAATTATAGTAATTATAGGCCTATATCAATTTTATCCAGTGTAGACAAGATTATTGAGAAATGTATCATTAACCGTTTGAATAATTATTTGCAGAAAAATAGTGTAATAAATGAATGTCAACATGGTTTCCAGAAAGGTAAAAGTACAAATACTCTTCTTACACGATATACTGATGAAATTAATACATATTTAAGTGATCAAAAGTTTGTAGTTGCGGTATTCTTTGATTATAAAAAAGCTTTCGATACCCTTGAAACTGAGACCTTATTGAACGCCATGGAGGAGTGTGGAGTGGGAGAGCCGCTAAACAAATGGTTCCGCGACTATCTCACATCACGCTCCTACCGAGTAAAAGTAGGTGATGAGTATAGTGATGAGAGGAAGGTGGGGTGCGGGGTGCCGCAGGGGTCCGGATGCGGACCTGTGTGCTATTTACTGCACGTGAACAGCTTGTGCGGCGTATTGCGCCACTGCTCGGCACACATGTTCGCGGACGACCTGTGTGTGCTGCGCGCCGGCACCGACCTCGCTAGCACCTGTCGACTCGTACAGCAGGACGTAGATGCAGTGGTAAAGTGGTCTCACGACAATGGTATTGTTCTTAATGGAGATAAAACTAAACTGTTGATGATACATTCTCCTTATATATATCTGAATAAAACATGCCCTTCAATTTTTACCCATAGATATGATTGTATGCATAATAATAATTCAAACTGTAAATGTAAACCAATAGAACAAGTAGAAAGTGTCACATATCTTGGAATGAAAGTCGATAAAAATTTTTCATGGTCTACACATATTGATTACATTTGTAGTAAGCTTAGAATATTGCTAAGTAAATTTTATCACTTAAGCTTTAAAGTTCCCTCCAGCACCTTAAAATGTTTATATATGTCATTAGTTGACTCAATACTGAGTTATTCTCTTGATTGTTATGGTTTGACTTTTAAAAGTAACATTATGAAACTAGAATCGATTCAAATTAGATTTTTAAAATTATTAGTAAACAAGAAAACTAAAAATTGGTGCAAAGGTGACTATAGTAGGTTATTCAAAATATGTAAAATTCTACCAGTTAGCCTTAAACATAAATACCTACTATTAGTTAATAACCATGGCAGTCGTGATAGTTACTCACTAGTTTCTAACAGGTATACTACCAGGTCGATGACAGCAGGTAAATATGATGTACCCAGAGTTAGTAATTAGTATGGCGATAGAACTTTAATGAAACGCGTTCCCTATTTATTGAACACTTTGCCTGCTGACATCAGACAGGAGGATAATAAAGTAAAATTCGCACGTAAACTTAAAAAATATTTATTAGATTCTATGTAAGTGTAGGTATTAAGTATAAGGTTATATATTTTCATGATATTAAATTACTGTAAGAGAGACTCAATGATCTCACAGTTAAACTGCGTAAGCAGTTTTGTGGGGCAATGTACCTATCTATAAGAATTCTTTAGTGAATAAATCATTAAATCATCATCATCATCATCATCATAAACATTTTTTAAACTGTTTTTTTTTCAGTTTAACAAAGCAAACTGTGTATTTTTTGTCATAATTATAGATCTTCATAAAATTTTATTTTTATCTTATAAGCGTTACTTTGTGTAATTACATAAATTTTTAATTTATAAGTATTTTAATAAAGGTGGTCCTTATTGGGTGCAAGTACCTTATCTTATACCTCTTTCTAGTAAAATTTTATTCATCTCGTAAATAAATTGGTAACTATAGTTTTGTATAATTTAGAAGCATTTTTTTTTTAATTTTGTAAATGTAAGAACCATGGATCCGTTCATTATATTTTTTTTATGGCAGTTGAGAATGTGTCATGCTCACTTAAATGTCTCACTGATGGTGGCGCGTGTGTTGGATCATTCGGTTCCCTTCAAAATGGTTGAGCTGGATGGTGCTGATCCATGCGTCATGTTCGTGAACGGGCGCTGTCAGTTGAGACTGGTCATCTCTTAGCTGCCAGGGCTTCTTTTTAATCTTATAACTATTTTGAATTGTTTCTTCATAACATTGTTCTCACATAAAGAAGCAACAAGAATACTGTACTCAGGATTTTGTAATATCTTAATTTAAAAGAGTGTCCTTGGAGTTTCTTGCCCGTTCTTCTCCAAGAGATCTACGTTTTGGAATGGGCAACTAGCTTCAACTTTCTGACTAACTGACCGACTAGCTAATTTTGACAATTCAAAAGTGCCTGGAAATGGTTTAATTGAAATAAATGCTTTGAGTTTGAGTTTGAGTTTATACAAAGTAAAGCGCTTGCCTGGGTTCGAACCCACGACCTATAACTCGTAAGCCCGTTACCACTGGACCACCACAGCTCTCATACTATGACTATTATTCGCCTATCATTAAACCTTTGATAATACCAGTTTACCAGTACAGTTTACCAATACAGTAGGTACCTACCTAGCATTTTTCGGAACAATAAGAAAAATCACAATCTATCTATACTAATAAAGTAATAACAAAGCTGAAGAGTTTGTTTGTTTCAACGCGCTAATCTCTGGAACTATCCCGTCGGATTTGAAAAATTATTATTGCATTTGATTATCCAACTTTTGAAAAATGCTATAGGTTAATATCACGCTAGTACCCAGGACACTTTGTTTTATTTTTTACTAGCTGCGCCCCGCGGTTTCACCCGCGTAAGTTTCGATCCCGTGGGAATATCGAGATAAAAAGTATCCTATGTGTTTATTCTGATGTATAAGCTATATTACTGTACAGTTTCATCAAAATCCGTTCAGTAGTTTTTTGCGTGAAAGAGTAACAAACATCCATCCATCCATCCTCACAAACTTTCGCATTTATAATATTAGTAGGATTGTATGTAATATGGGTTTTGCCTGAATTAAATGAATTTTATTTTTTTAGGAGCCGAACAAAACAAAAAAAGTCAAACAAAAAATGAAGTTATTGCGCGGACAGGCGCTGCGATGGTTTTGGTCGGGAGAACAAGACACAAAATCAAAATCAAAATCGTTTATTTGCATAAAATGTAGTAGGTACAAAAGAATATGTAAAATTGTAGTGCAAAGACACATTCCGCCATGTAATGATGGCATGAAAATCTATACTATCTATACTAATATTATAAAGAGGAAAGATTTGTATGTATGTTTGTAACGAATTGGCTCAAAAAGTACTGGACCGATTTTAAAAATTCTTTCACCATTTGAATGCTACATTATCACTGATTAATATAGGCTATTTTAATTGCAAAAAAAAATATTTAAAAAATAAATGTCCACCCGTGCGAAGCCGGGACAGGCCGCTAGTATTTAATACATGAAGTAGGTATGTATTAACACCATACAGTAATATACTAATAAGAATGTTAATTAAATTATCAAAGAAACATAACTACTTAATTTAAAAAATATTACGATGCATTTCTGAAGTGGTAGGACTGACAAGATTTTTTGTTCAGAAATTCGCCGACAGTATAAAAACGCGGACACGCGGACGAAGTTCGGATATTCAGTGTAATAAGTATGAATATTTAAGTGTCTAGAAACAAAAGGTTTCAGAGCATAATTTGATTGTTACATCAACATCGTTAACAACCCGTAAAGCTCAGTACATCCACTAAAATTTAATTACTAATTATTTGGCAATTTAAAGTGATTAAACACTAAAGTCTTGCGTTTTTACCAAAACAATGCAGCGAAGAACCAACTTTATTTTCCAAGCGTTAAGGCACAAAGTTCATGTGGCCCTAATTAGTTTTGGACAAAGGATCCTTGATGTTTATGAGCTGTGTAAACATTCAAGCTGCTTCGGATTTCTAACAAAAGCAGGGATGTACGAGATCGGTCGCATTGCGGATATTTTTAGTACCTCGTGGTTCTATAAGGCCCGTATTAGAACTCTCAAAGACTCGAAGAATATAATAGAATAGAATACTCTTTTTTAGGATGGGCTTGTGGTTAAGTAATAACAGTTGCACAAGTCGATCGATCCCAAGGTTAAGGTACGCTTGCCGCGGTTGGTCCGTGGATGGATGACCATCTTTACATATCAAGACCCCTCCGTGCCGGCTGTCATTCGTGGATCTATCATTCTTTCCTAACTTTATTTACCTACTTTGGTCTAAAACTAATCCATTTTATACCTACTAGTTTGTAGAACACGGTCTGAATGCATTTTAGATATAAACTTCAGCCACCCATGAAAGTATGGAATGTCTGAACCAATCAATCAACTCGACCTATCGTAATTTATAGGCACACATGCCTCACACAAATTGCGCCAAAACGTAACATTCGGTATCCCACATGAGTACGCATTCAACCGAACAGGAATTTTGTGCTGAAGATTTTACGATATTTCAACTGCAAATATACAACCTACTTACAAAAAAGAAAAGGTTATATATTTTCAGCTGTAAAAAGCATAATCAATCTATAATGTTCCCACTGCTGGGACAGGCCTCCTCTCTGTGAGAGGGAGTGGGCCATAATCCACCACGCGGGTCCAGTGCGAGTTGGTGGATGTCACATGCCGGTTTCCTCATGATGTTTTCCTTCACCGTTTTGAGATAAAAAGCGAAAGACTGAAATTCGAATCCTAATTCTTTCTCACGGAAACGTCCTCGACTCGACTCTACAGTAGGTAAGTACTTAATTCAAAGGAAAGTCGGAGACCTCTCTGGTTGGAGTATTTTTGTCAAATCTTTTACGAATTTTTCGAGATTACGTCAATATAATTTTATTAAGGGGTTGAAACTTAAAAAGCTATAGGAACCCGCGTCTTACAGGGATATGATTTTTTATTTATTTTTATCTTGATGTATATTTTTTATTGTATCTTGACAGTTCGCTACCCTTATTTTTTCGTTCGCTACCCTTATTTTAGTTCAAACGTTCTGAAATAAAATTTAAGTTAACGCAAATCTATAATATACAATACAAATCGGTCCAGCCGTTCTCGAGTTATATATGGTGTAACCGGGTTAGTTACACCATATATAACTCGAGAACGGCTGGACCGATTTTAACGATCTCTGGTTTGTAGGATTTGTCTACGCCCCGAATAACAGAATAAATATTGCTGCTATTGGGTGCTTTTGGGGATGCCGTGGCGGTGTAGCGCGTCAGGGATGTTCGCGGAGGCGTGCGTCGACTGGTTCGCCGTGCGCCGCGATCATGCGGAAGCGATGCGCTTCAATGATGGCGTGATTGCGCTCCTCATCCTATGGCATCCTGAAGGTGTTTTCAGACCGGTGGGACTCTCCCCTCTTACGTAGGTGGGTAAGAATCCAGACACACATTTTTTAGTTTCTGTGTTCTTTATTTGTTTATTATTATTAATTTAAATTAATAATAACATTAGGCTTCTTTTTTTTTTGAGGATGGGAAATCATCAAATGACCCCTCCCGCTCTGGGTGGAGCAGAAGTGAGTGTCAGACTCTTACTGACTAAAACCCACCCGTGTTCCTTCCTTAGCTCTTTGTGTTCCGGGGCAGCGGTAACCCTTTCGGACAATCCCGCTGCCCAATAACATTAGGCTAAGTTATACAACTACTAACAATATTTAGATTTTTATCTGAAATTAAATATTTGAATTTGAATTTGAAAAACTCACGAAAAAAAATTTTTTTTTTTTTATACATTTAGGCGGTACGAATTTCGCCAGGTCAGCTAGTTTAAGATAAATAAAACAACTCCGGCCCCAAGATACAGTAAGCAAGTTTGAGGAACACTGTTCAAATAATTAGGTCGGTATATTAAATATTATTCTAGTTACGGCAAGCATAATAAATATATTTTTTGTAACAAATTACCAAATAATTATATTCTCATTCTTAATTTATGATCTAGCCAATTTGCAGCCTCCATTTTACCACAACATTTTCCGAAAACAAAGACACAAAAAGCACTACTTTCTCATCAAAAGTAAGCGCAAACATCATCAACTTTTAATATCATTCTTGACTCTGTTTATTTTGTACTTTTGTAGTAATATTCAACGAGAAGCCGTAGTCATGTAAATGCGTAGTCAAGTATAAGCCTGTAAATGTTGTTGCCATCATTTTGACCGCCATGTTTGCCAGCAGATGCCTGTTATATTATATATCCGCACGTTTCGAAATAGAAAAACCTTTATGTATCGTTATGTGTAGGAATAACCGTATATTTATCCGTGCATTATTTCAGGGTCATTGGAGAAATTTATGAGATTATGGACTAAACTGGGGATTTATGGCTCTTTCAATGAAGCAAGAAGTGTGTTATAAACTGATTTCCGAATTCTGGCGAGCTATTCTATAAAAATCGCACCGTGAAAACTTATGGGATGTGAGCTGCCAATCGCATACTCTCTGACAGCGCCTCAGTCCTCCAATCCACAGTTAAAAAATGCATCACATAGAACCTAATATAAGAATGTCACAATGGGCTTGAACGGGTAACTGTACCGAACTGCAATACAGTGATACTACAATGGATAAAAGGCAAAAGTGGATCTCTAAGAAACGAAGCACCTGACGAGCTGGCCAGAAGGGTATCCAGCACGTCAGTCTGTGGACCAGAACCTGTCGTGCCCATCCCCTTCAACCAACTACGCAGGTGGCTACGGAAGCACATCCAAACACAAGCAGAGAGATGGTGGAACTCGTCACTGGGCTGCAGGCAGTCCAAGGAAGCCATGCCATCATTAGATGGCAAGCTAACCATACGTTCACTACGCCTGGAGAGGAAACGCCTCCATCACGGGACACTGCTCGCTAAACAAACACTTCCACGCAATAGGCATAACAGACACTCCCCTGTGCAGGGCTTGCATGGAGGCTGAGGAAACTGTTGCGCATGTGCTCTTTGAGTGCACAGGCGTCACCCAGACTAGGTCAGAAACCCTCGGAGCGCACAAATCTTACACAGATGTTCTCAACAGACCAGGAGACTTAATCAACTTCTGGAGGGATGTGGGCTGGTTGGGATAACCACCGACGGCCTCCATGGCCCACGCACAATGGTCCACTTGAAGGACTTAGTGCGGAAACCAAATCCATAACATAGAACATAGAGCTGTCAATCCCTATCGATCCCTTGCTTCAAGTGATATAACAGCCCTGTTCAAGCTCACTTCACGTTGAGATTCAGTTTTCGGTTCAGTTCGGCTGATTTCCGAGGCATTATAACAAGCCAAAGATGTTCTAAAATCGAAAGAGATCGTCAAAAACTTAAGTCGCTCCACATCTCAGCGATGAGCAAAAGACTGAAGCGAGAAGAGATAGAAGAAGAATAGTACTAGCACTTATTCAGTATGCAAACAAGTTGAATATTGAAATCATTCGTTCTCTATCTAAGTAGGTTATACTGGCTCAATCTGACTGATCAGTCAGTACTTCCTACTTCCTACTAATAATCCTACTTCCTACTATAATATTATAAATGCGAAAGTTTGTGAGGATGGATGTTTGTTACTCTTTCACGCAAAAACTACTAAACTTTTGTACCAGATTACGTAGAATACGTTTCAAAATTCAAAAGAAAAAGTTTTAATAACTGGAAACAACATTTTAACAGTAAGTCAGTAGACAAAGGAATATGGTACAAAACAGTTCAAAATGAGCTCCCTCAAGTGCCCTGGTTTGACAGTAGCGGGTTAAGCTCTAAGATTACGGTCTGGACACTATCCATCGGCAAAGTTTGCATTTCTCATGAAGAAAGTAAGTTCTCCCAACTGCAACACATGCAATGTACTTGAGGATGTACATCATTTGCTGATGGATTGCGTCAAGAACCAAGAGGAAAGGAGAATTTTAGTTAATGAGTTTAATTTAAATATATCACAGGTAGGTTTAATTCAATCAATTTTAGCACAACCGAAGTCAGATGTGGCGAAAAGATTTAGCGAGTTGGTGTACCATATTGATTAAGATTCTCCTTTTAATCTAAATTTAAAACATTGTATCGTAGTAGTCTGTATAAGGCATGATGGGGTTGGCGTGTCCATTGGGATAAAAACTCCAATTAATCAATAAAGATTATAAAAAAAAAAACTACTGAACGGATTTTGATGAAACTTTACAGTAATATAGTTTACACATCAGAATAACACATAGGATACTTTTTATCCCGATATTCCCACGGGATCAAAACTTACGCGGGTGAAACCGCGGGGCGCAGCTAGTATGTATTATATGGATGTTTGTTACTCAATCACGCGTAAACCGTTAAACGGATTTGGATGAAATTTGGGATACAGATAGTTTATAACCAGGACTAACACATAGAATACTTTTCATCCCGATATTCCCACGGGATCGAAACTAACGTGGGTGCTTATAAACTATCTGTGTGCCAAATTTCATCCAAATCCGTTGAGTAGTTTTTGCGTGATAGAGTTACAAACATTAATCCATCCATCCTCACAAACTTTCGCGTTTATAATATTATATTAAATATTAATAAAGTAAGAAGTACGTTGTAGGATTTAGCACAGAAATCTCGATGTTTTGACATGTCACCATCTTAGGTAACCGTGTGAATCAAGGGTTAATATAGACATAATAAGAGTAGCTTCTTTAGAAACGAAAGGTTAGGTGAATAATCTTTGCAAATCCTACTGTGAGCTGGGTCCATGACCTAGCTACCAAGCTATTGCATTATCCCCTTGGGATCCGTTTATGTACGAATACAGAAAAACGGTAAATTGGTACCAGGTAGGTAATACGTTCCTCTGTACTTACATACCTACCTAGGTACCTACATATGCGAATGAACTGCTTGATGTTTGTGTGAGAAAATTTTGGGTATTCGTGTTATTTTTTTTTTATTCTTGAATGAGCTCGCTCTTGACCTCGATCACGCCTAATGGAAAGCGATGGATGAGGTCTATGATGGAACGAGCGTGCCCAGAAGATACCTAAAGCACTATTTAAAAAAATAATGTATATTTTCTCAATGAGTGATTAATAAAATGTGAAAATGGCGACTAAGTACCTACTATAAATTATTTAAGAGGACAAGGTTAAATAATTCAACCGAAAACGCGACGGCATCCGCAAAGATATTTAATTTAAGTACCATACATTCTTTCAGTAAATAACTAAGTACAATGGCAAACTTTTAACCTACAAAATGAAGCTTACACTTACATATTTTCACGTAAGTATTCACAAGAATGCAGCCTTTTTGAGTCATTAAAATTAATTGAAAATACTCAAAAACCGACTCAATCTACTTTTCGATTAAAACTGACGATCTCATTGGCGCAGATTCGGAGAAGCCACGTAACTGGAATCCTGCGGATTGTAGTTCATGGCGGCATCCATTCTCACATCGGAACAATCATTTTGTGAATAATGTAAGCTCGGGACTATGCGGCAGACGGTTCTACTCCAGTTCCCCGAAACTTTCAAGCTGGGATCATGTTTTTTATTTAATGCAGCTAAGTCAGATGATTAATAAAAATATGGGGGGATTATTTTAAAATGCTGGGTTCGTTAACACTAAGCTAGCTAAGATCAATGCCAAAAGTCATGGATTCCATGTGTGGAGGTCGTGTGGGTTCCTCTAAATCCGTTTGATTACTTAAAGTACACCTCCATAGCACTATAGTCAATCAACAATGATCTTAATCTATCATTAGATAAATGGCGCCAGCGACCATCATCAAATTCTCCACAATATTCTTCGGTTAATTTCATTGACGGACAGAGCGGGTTGCACCAGCGCGAGCGTAACGACAGTTTATCAATGAGTTTCATGTCCGTGTTATTATTTTCCTAGTATAAATATTATGTAGAACACAGCGGCAGCGACAGAGCCAACATCTTGCAATGCAGTCAATGTAGGTACTAATTATAAACGGATTATGAATTGAGATCGTGTCATGCAAAGAATGTAGTGTGATTTTCCTAACCGACTGTTAAACTAATTCAGGTAATCGGTAATTTAATAAATTTCCCTCCTTTTTATCCTCGACCAAGATTATTATGGAGTAGTGTCGAAAAGAATAATTGCATTCAATATTTTAAGCTCATTTCCATAGCATTAAATTACTCGTTGAAAATTAAATCAACAAACAAAATGTATAACAGTTTAAAAAATTACTTCGGATGCGGATCAAAGTTTCGTGTGACAGCTTTTTTTTCATAACTCTTGAAATGTTTCAATTTATAACCAGATATTTCGAAGTTGTTTTTTATTTAGTCTACGTCTTATAAATAGTTTTCATAAGTTTCATAACATCTTTGAACACCAGGAAGTAAAAAAATCTGTTCGAATTTCGTCATAGTTTTTGTGTCCAACGCCGTAAAACACATTTAAAAATCGAAGCTTTATATAATTAACCCTAAAAACTCACACGTGCAAACTTTTTTCCGCCAACGTAAAAGTTGCAACGGGATTTTGTAAACAGCCACAAGTGTCAAACTCACCGGGCGGCGACTTCTGCGGTGTTGCAGGTTCCTCGTGATGGTAAGGAGTTGATCTGAGAAGTTGGAGGGCAAGTTCGGTCCCGACCTCCTCGGACCTAGGGCACGGCACGTAAGCGTATTGTTTCTTGGTCGGCGCCGGCAGGGGCGCGACGCGGTGTTTGCTCCGGTCGGCCATGCGACGTCTGCCGTGCGGCCGGCTCACCCGCCGTAGTGCCGCAGCCGCGTCGGCCTCTTATCGATAAAGCTGCCCGTTTGCTACACGGAAAAATATTAATTTAGTGCGTAAGCTGCTCGAGTTTGCTCAGTGTTATATCCGCGCGCCAGTTAGTGTTTGACGCGCGATTTGTCACGCGTTAAATACGCTGTAGTGAAAGTTTCAGATATATTAAAAGGAATTTATTCGTTTTCTTCTTTGCAGCTGAACAAAGGAATTTTAATGGAATTTAGCTCTTTGAAAACTGAACTCGGACTGTTTTGGAAAATTAAAATAAATCATTTGTACGCCCAACCCGGTGTAAAACTTTTTTTTTTTTATAGAGAATATGTTTTATATAAAAAATATTTGCTCACTTTAAAAACCAAAACTTAGCGTCAGTGGACGCCCTGCTTATGCAGTTTAATTACTTTCACAAAAATAGGAGCTGCTTTTTATGAAACTTTAGAACAACATGAAATCTGAAACTGTAAGCATTTTAAAGCCGGCGATATAGACACAGTAATATATTTTTATGACTGCGCTTTTAGAAAAAAACTAGAATAGGAATTACAATTTGTGAAAAGTTATAGTTCCGTTTAGGTAATTAAATTCTAATTTTAATTCTACGAGTAGGTGATTCCCACAAAACAGCTGAACCAAAAAAATACATCAAAATTGAATTTTAAATTCAACTGAAAATGGTTTCAGCTGCTGCATTAGAATGACGTTGGCCCAATACATTAGGTACCAGGTACATTAGGTATATTCTATAAAAAGTTTTTAATCCAATAAATTAAATAATTAAAAAAAAGTTGTGAGTCCCAAAGACCCTAGTTTTTTAAATTCTCGTATGAGGTCCATATTCGGTGCGCGCGCAGTTCCGCGTGCTGAGTCCCGCACTACGGTCGATAGCACGTGCCCGCGGGACGACTGCACTATGCGGACACTTGCACAATAATAATAACAAAGGAAACTTGCGGTCGCGGTCACGGGGTTAACTACGGAACTTACGGAACTACGCACGCATAGTGATGGCGGGTGCAGTTTGAAAGTAACTTCAATTCAACAACCTCCGTAATAGGTAAAATAAAAATGTTAAAAACATTTTCTCTCTCTGCTGTCAGCATGAACATAATTCTACAAAAGTAGATAAACTTTTTTTCTTTCAACTACGCAGTAATGTTATCATTAATTACTACAAAACCGATCACAAAGGACGTGTTTTTTGCTTAGAACCAAAACAGTGCAGAAATGTTATATGACATCTCATGGTTGCACAGTTTTTCATTAATGCACTGTTTTTTATTTAAATATAAATTTAGCACAGAGGTTTAATGTCTCCAATTAAGTTTCAAAAAGATACTGATTGAAAATAAAAATAGGCTGAATAAAACCGACTTGGTGAAAAAGAAAAAAAAAACAAATGACGCGCGTTTTCTATGATTGTAATACTTTGATACTTCATGTATATCAAGAAAAGTTTTAAAAAATGGAAATAGACAGCGATAGCGATATGAATTCAACTCCAGAAAGTTTAAAAAACAGCTGCAAATGAAATTGTTATTAACATTTTGCCGCATAAGTCCCCGGATATTTTGTTTTCATTAACTTGAGTTTTTATTTTGAGTAGGTATATTTTATCACGGTAGGTAGATTGGTAGTTGAAAGAAAAGTGATTACGCACTTTGCTAAAGTGAGTAATTAAGGTGATTGCGCAGTGATTACCGCGAAGTTCAAATTTTCTTACGTTTTTTGCAATTTGCAGGTCAGTGTCAGGTTGTATCTTGATCAAAATATGATTCGCGACTATAACAGGTACTAATTCACAGAATTATAGTCATTATAACGATTAATACATCTTCCTAAGTTAGATTTGTACCACAAGAAAAAATCTCCTAGGGAAAAGTATTTGTGGTACAAATCTCACTTATAAAGATGTATGAATATTTCTAATGATTATAATTCTGTAAATACGTACCTGTTATAGTCGCGAATCAAATTTTGATCAATATACAACCTGACACTGACCTGCAAATTGCAAAAACCGTAAGAAAATTTGAATTTGGCGGTCTACCACTTCCCATTCACCTTAATGCGCTCGTGTAACTCACTTTGCGCTCGATGCAACAATCTACTATTAAATCAATAAACAACCCAAAAAAGAACCCAAGATAGGTAGGGTAATGTATTTATAGGGGAAAGAGTTTCATCAATTTCAGAAACGCTCAAAAGCAACAAACGATCGCTCCGGCTCAACATTTTCAGTTTTCCAATAATTCGAATTTATCATCTGAAAAAAATAAAATAAATTAGTTTTTTTTTTTTTATAAAGCTTAAAACAACTCCAATAGATATAGGCACTAACTATCTCAAAGTATTTCAGTAGAAAGTATCTATTTATTCGTAGTCTAAGTAAGCAGTTCTGTTACTACTCTTACAAAATACTGTAACGGCAACTACAGCTTTGAGCCGTTTGGGGAAAGAAGACGCGCACTCTGGCCCCATGACCCGAACGTTTCGTCATGGGGCCTGAGTTCGCGTCTTCTTTTTATGGAAATTTCTCACCGGCTGGTCGATATTTCACGTGACCAGAAGATTTTTTTTTTTGTGTAGGGGAAATCATCAAATGACCCCTCCCGCTCAGGGTGGAGCAGGAGGGAGTGTCAGACTCTTACTGACTAAAACCCACCCGTGTTCCTTCCTTAGCCCTCTATGTTCCGGGGCAGCGGTAACCCTTTCGGACAATCCCGCTGCCCCGGACAATCCCGCTGCCCCGGGTGACCATTACCATTCAACGTGACAATATTGCCCATCTTCTGGGGACGTTTCCGGATGACAGCGATGCGGACGAGTACTTCGACACCAGTGTCCTTTGTTTTTTGTGTTTATTTGTATAGTAAGTTAGTTAGTCATTTAATTAATTTAGTGTTAATAGTTAGTTACAAATAATCAGAAAAATAAAAATTCCACTCTCACACAGGTTTTAAGAAATCAAAAAAACTCCCATACTTTCTTACAAACTTAGTTCCATATAAGTGCTCTCCAAAATACTAAGTCTAAAATGGTTTTCATTCCAAGGTAAATGTTGATTACCCGTGTCTTATAAAAGTTCTTTATGTAAATGCTGTCATTACATAAAGAACTTTTATAAGACACGGGTACGGCCTTTCTATCTTAACAAAGGACATTCGAAAAGCAGAACACATTAGGGAAAAAAAATTTCGCAACAAAAAAAAACTTCAACAAATGTCGCAGACAAGATCTAACAGAAAGTAATCATACTTAAAGTTGATGGAGTCCAGAGTCAATAGAAGCTGTTAAATTTAGCAGAGGATCTGAAGGCAAAGGAAGACACTCAATAATTCAGTGGCCGCTGCCTGCCGAGCGCGACGGATTTTGTCGTTAAAATACGATTTCATGAAAAAAGTACACAGAGATACAGGATTATGTTTTCGCTATCGTAACTTCGTGAGATATACTGTCTAATATAATTTTGCATTAGAAATTGGCTCGGTATATTAATGTTTCATCTCGGAGCCCGGAGTCTGGAAGTTGGCGGTGTGATACCCCCGTGCATCAGTATCTCTCTCTCCGGTCATGTCGGATTGCGTGCCATCCCGTCGGACTATGAGAGTGAGGGAAGAGAGAGTGCACCTGTGTGCACACACACTTGTGTGATTGGCCGCGGTGGCCGAAATATTGTCTGATACTGTAACTGTACTCGTAACACAATCGGTACATACTTTTAGCGAGTCTCGAAAGATAGGCCACTCTTGATTGCTTAAAAAACGATGTTTTTGTTCCACTGATCCACTCCCCCTGCTTTAAATACAGACCTACATAATTAGAGGTTTCTACATAATTGGATAATTTTTATCGTTTGGGTATAAAACTATAAACGCAAAAGTGTTACATACAGTTTTATTTAAAAATGCGCCAGAAAGTTGCTCACATTCTGAATATGAAACAATTTGGTCGGACGTATGCGATACAGCTGAATAAGTTTAATTTACGTTAATACGTTCGTTTAAACGAGGAACATTCAGCAGCCTTTGTTGGTGAATAACTCGTTATTTCGTTAACCATCGTAAATGAACCGCTGAGTTAATTAAACAGACTGCAAAGTTAAAGTCTTCTTCGTTGTAATATTCCGGCAGTTTTACGGAAGGCTACGTAAATTCCAGGCAACACAACGCGGGGAATTTAGGTATCATTTTAATTTGTCTTTCTTTGTTTTTAATCCTCATGCTGTGTATAAAAAGCCTTGGCCTTTTCCCTGCCGTAAAACAATTACCTACAGGCAAAATCAAATCATACAAATACAGTTTCAAAAGATAATATGGATTTTCATCAATTTTAATAAAGCCAGAAAGCACACTATCTTTCCATTTCATCATAGTAAGTGGTGTATGTATGTATTTAATATAATTATTAAGATTATAGTGATATTTATTTTAGAAGTATGTATATGCTTATTTGTATGTATGTAATTATATTCTCATAGTATGTGTTTAGTTCTTTTAAGTGAACTGTTTATGATTTTATGTATTTTTTTGGTCTCCTTTATTCTGTCACACGATGTCTACATCTCTCTATTTATTGTCCTATCGCAGGTATGCTGGAAGAGATTTCTTAAGAAATAAGCATCACCTGTGTACCTATTTTCTGTTTTGTTTTTTCTTGTCTGTTTATATATGTGTGTACATAAATGGTAAAATAAATAATAAATAAATAAAGCTAATAAATAAATACAATATTTTGATGAAACAGCTCTTCACAAATAACCATGAGTCACGTTGCGTACCAGCTGCTGTGTGCCTACTTAAATTGCAAAAGGTTCTTTAATAAAAAGAAACAAACATAGAACCCAAGCGTTATGCGATTTTTTCACACGATTGCCGATATTTAGACATTCTCGATTGTTTCCAAACTTACTAACCAAAAATTTGTAATTCGGATTTAATTTCGTACCAAATGCGTGATCCTAGTCTCGGCAAGAGTACAGGAGTAAGTACAGGCACGTACTATAGAGACCTCATGCTTGTCGTGCTGCTAAATGCCGTGAATCGTGACCTGAAACTTAAGTTGTCTCCTAGCCTCTTCATTGAAGGTGTCCCTACATATTTTTTATTCGCATTTTCTTACAACTTTTAAAGCTTATGATATCTCATGAGACGATATAGGGTCAAAAAAATTGGCTAGCGAGACTCCGCAGACGTGATGGGTATCGAATATCGATATCTGAATAGGATAAAATCAAACAGATTGTCTCAACTCAAACTTTAAGTAACACAACAACCAGCGGTATTTGACCCCCAAAAAACATCAAATTATTTTATTTTATAATCATGTTTAGACATCGATACCAACCAAGTCTGAGGAGTTTTCCTAGATAATTTAATTTGACACTGTATTTGGTATCATGTACTTAAATAAATAGGCGATCTTGCTGGACAGACTGTCCATATACGGTCAAAACACATACTCTAAAAAAAGTTTTAAAAATTAAAATAGTTAAAACACAGAACCGTTCCTACTCCCGAAGTCTGTAGAATAGAAACCACATTATAAAAAGAGTTCCCAAAGTCTAGATCCGGTAACATCAATCATCAAGCAAATTCGACTTCAATCGTGCCTACACTGACTACAAAGCAAAACTTTGGAAACAAAGTTAAACGTGGAATTAATCGAGCGAAGCAACCGTTGCCAAAACGGCTGTTTAACATCACCGCAAGTTATTATAACAGTTTCTTCCACTTCTACTGATAATGTTAACAATGTTTAGAGTTGTTTCGCGCCCATTCCTGGCCCATTCACGGTCATTCTAGGCCCATTCACAGCCATACTTGGCCAATTCATAGCTATGCGACCGGAGATTCGAAAGCATGAAGGAAATGTGACGAATTGTTGTGGTGGAAATTGCTAATGTTATCGCTGTGGATTTTGGGCAGGTGTGAAGAATATAATAATAATATATAGTTTATTTATAAAAATGGCGCAGATTTACATTAGCATAACTTCAAAATTACAGAAGACACATTACTCATTTGCCTGAACTAGGTAGAACCTGTGTTTCAGGCTAGAAAGGTGCTTAGGATTTTAAAAAACTTAAAATACTAACATGTTTTATTTACAGACAACGAGTAAATCCTCTGTCTCACTATATGATATGTTAAGTAAAAATTGCAGAATGATAATTTTTATAGTCGCAATTAAATAACTTATACAGGGTTATTGTAAAAACATTAACAACCTCTTAAGAAGTCATTGTACTCTTCATTATGAACAAGTTTTACTATGGGACCAAACCTGAAATCGCGAAAAAAAAATCAGCTGTTCCCTACATTTATGTTCGCATAACTCGTCAAAAAGGGAGCAGCTGATTTTTTTTTTCGCGATTTCAGGTTTGGTCCCATAGTAAAAGTTGTTCATAATGATGAGTACAATGACCTCTTAAGGGTCCCTATCAATTTCGCAGTGCAAAAACAGAAAATCAGTTTTTTTAGAGCAATTTTCTCTACAACCTTATCTAGTTTCTTTTTTTAAAATACACAATTATTTATCACCTATTTATCTAGTAAGTCTACGAATTTAAATTTTAGTACACGAACGATCGAATTTAAGTTTATAAGGCATTATTTAGATATTTTACTACAATTAAATAAGTAGTCAAAATAAAAAAATAAATATTGATTTTGGTAGATAAATACCTCAAATTTTAAAATATTTAACACTTATTATTATTTTCAATAAATTCTTGCGCGTAGACAACGGTTTTGCACATGATTTTATTGGGTTTTTTCAGCTTGATCAACATTTTTTTACAAGTACTAAATCATTAAACTTTAAAAAACAAAATTGTACACTTACTAATATAATATATGCCCAGTATTTATATTTTTTTTTTTTTCAGATAGTTATATGCTACCAGTAAGCTAAGAAAGCAATTGGAAAACATGGTGTTTCGTGCTTACGTAAAAACGTGTGTTAGATTTTTATTTTTTGTAATTTATATTAAGTAGTTATCAAAATTTTAATTTGTACACTTACTAGATAAATAGTTGATAAATAACTATGTATTTAAAAAAAAAAACTAGTTAACTTAAGGTTATTGAGAAATTTGCGCTGAAAAAACTTGAATTTTCTGTTTTTAGACCGCGAAATTGATAGGGACCCTTAAGAGGTTGTTAATGTTTTTCCAATAACCCTATATATAATTAACTAGCTGACCCCGCAAACGTCGTTTTGCAAAAAAGAAATAGATAGTAGCCGATTCTCAGACCTACCCGATATGCACACAAAATTTCATACAAATCGATCCAGCCGTTTCGGAGGAGTTTAACCACAAACACCGCGACACGAGAATTTTATATATTAGAATTTCCTATTTAATTTATTGTATAGAAATAGGCCTAAAATAAGAAGGACAGTTATATTTTTGTCAACAGTACCTAAGTAAGTCAAGGTTTCTTTAACATGACTGAATGCCAGTCATATTGTGATCATGGGCTCGTGATAAGTATCTACCGGTGAAACTTTTCATACAATTTAATAAGAATTAGAAGTTAAAAAAATTATCCCATCAAAATTTTTATTTGTTCCTAGATGGGCGCAAACTGTTATCAACTTGTAAATCAAAGACATTCACGTTTTTACATTCTACGTTGAAATCTTTTGTTACCGTTTTTATGCTTTTTCAATGTAGTAAGAAACAAGTTTGTTTTCAACTCATTTCTCGAAGATATATTATATAAGATAATAAAAATAACAGTTTCCAAGACACCGCATTCAGACAGATTTGGAAGCGTAGACGAAAATCTGTAAACTTTACATAATGGTGCCTAAAAGTAATAACATAACGGAACTGTTTTGTACTTAAATGTTACTAATATTTCCCAGGATGGAAAACATAATATCTTTCTTAATATCTTGTGGTAAGTGCTGCGGCAAAATCAAAACACTTTCATTGTGGAGATCAACCGATTCAGTAAAACATGAAAGGAACCCGAATAACAACCAGAATGGGCTAATCTCAGTTAACCTCACTCATTCAGGTCTGATAGCAATTGACTAGAAATCATTAGATACTAAATAGGGCTCAGCAGGATCATGATGATCTTAATTATTATTTCTTCTTGATTTATATGATGTACTTACATAATAAAGAGTATTCTATTCTATTTTATTCTTAATTATGATTTGAATTCCTCTTTCTTGATTTCTCTTTTCGCTGGCCTTTAGTGTTCACACAATCTATCTTACCTATCTTACGAATTATTAAAATATAAAAACTGTATCTTACTTAGTATACATATATTTTAATATTTCATATTGTAATAACACTGAGTGAAATTCCTCAGTGAAATAAGTGAACACTTTAGGTACATCAGATCGAACTCAAAATAACTAATATTGAAGTTAGTGAGTCATTGAATTCTAAACTCTCATGCAAATAGGTACAAAACATCTTCACATTTATAACGTTTTGGTATCGAAATTAAAACAACAACAAAAGTGCTGTGTTTCTGAATATGAAAACAGCTTTGTAGAAAGTGTTCGTTCGTATTTTCTTTGAACCACCAGTTTACAAATCAGGAAACCTGATCAAGCAACAGCTAATTGAAAGTTTTATTATTTTATCTCAGCTTCTTTCACTATAAACTAGCTGCGTCGAGAGATAGATTTTTCCTGCAGCTCTCTTTTGAGATTTCTATCGAAAAACACGCCATGGCACCAAGAGTTTAGAATGTAAATGTAAATAACTGAAAAGAATGAGACTAATATGATTAGATTCACCGCCAACCAGTAAATGTTTACTACATACGCATCTGTGTTCCATAACAATGAACGGATCCAGTTGATAAACCAGTATGCTAATATGATTACCGTTCCGCTCTACTAGGCTAGGATGGTTATTATATAGTGGAAGACATGCGTGCCAGATTGAGGGTAGTTATAGTAGTATATTATGACTAACTGTCAATGAGTATGAAGCAAGTGAACATTCATTTGTGTCCCATCTGCTGGAGTGTACCCAAATTTCCGTTCACCTGCAATTTTGACGGTCTGAACAACGCCTCAGCCGCCACAATTAATGTGGCCACAATGGGCCCCATCAGTTTAGTAGATGTACAATCAATACTTAAATAAGAAAGTTCTAGATAAAAAAGAAAACATTGTGGATTTGACAGTCTAAAATCTCCAACATGCAATGAGCAATACGCGACCGTGTCTCCGTGGTGATCAATGATTGTTCGTGTATATGGGAACAGGCTAGCCGGTAGCAGCTGGATGAGAGTTGCCGAGGATCAAGTATTAATCAAACGGCGTGATTCTTTAAAGGCCATTCAAGCAGTGGAATGTTATAGACAATATTGATAATGAGAACAGAGGAGCAACTCTCGTAATTTTAATAACGTTTACAGTCTAATACTCTGATCTCAGTCTCAATCTATCAAAAATACCTCTAATTTCTCTACATTTTTAGAATTCGACTAGATTTTGAACATTTTTAATTACGGGAACCATTGTTAGTAACCAACGTTGATGCAAAGCTGGTGGATACAGCTTTGAATGAAACGTGCCGGATCATCACTGGTTGCCTAAGACCGACCCCGGTACAAATACTCTATCCACTAGCAGGAATAGCGGCATCAGTAGTTCGCAGAGCGGTGGCAAGCTCAAGCGAAAGAGCCAAAATGGTCTCCGACACACGACACCCTTTGCATGACAACTTTCTTGTGCCACAAACGCTGAAAAGCCGAAACAGTTTTTTAAAGTGTGTCGTCCCACTCACTGAAGAACCATCACAAGAAAGACTGAAGTCGTGGCGAAACAGTGCTTCCACCGTTTAAACCGTTCGTCCCACCCGCTGAAGACCTCCCACCTGGACATGAGTTACCTTGGGTAACCTGGAAGTCTTTAAACAGACTCCGGACTCAGGTTGCCAGAAGCAAGGAAAACCTGTTCAGGTGGAGATTCATAGACGAATCCGCCTTGGAGTGTAAATGTGGTGCTGTTCCACAAATGATGGGACACTTAATATCGTGTCCTGCGTGTCCTGTCAGCTACACGTTACAGGAACTGGTGGATGCTGGTGATGGCGCCAAACAAGTAGCCGAATTCTGGGCCGAGTCCATTTAGATTGCTATCGACACACTAAGAAGAAGACCAACGTTGATAATAAACAATCTTCATTAAACTGAAAGGTTGCTATTGCCATTGGCAAGCGATTCTAATTTGCTGAAGACTTGAAGGTAAAACTTACTAATTACTTACGTACGTCGTCGCAAACTCTTTGCATTTTTCTATTCCGCTCTTAATTAAGAAAATGTATAGATTAATTAGTGAGTTTTATATTACAATGCAGGTAATTTCTGAAAAAATATATCTTCAGTGCACCCAGGGCAGTTAGCCCCACTGCAATATTGTCAAGTTACTGACTTACCTATATTTTTATGGCATGGGTGAATTTCAACAAATGCCATTTTTTTATCAAATCGGTGAACTTTTTCATTTATGGTTTTTTTGTATATTTTTCAGGTTTTATGTAATCTTTAGGATATTAAATATCACCAAATTTAATATCATCAACGTATCATTTAAGACTAAGGAGAAAATTCAGTTTGAATTCTGGTTTCCACCGATATGACAAACCGGCACCGATTATTTTTTCTGTACACCGATATGATAAGTTTATACACCGAAACACACACATACATATCCAGCGATATGATAATCTATCCACCTTTGAACATCAAAATGTTTAATTATGTCTTTCATCAGCCTTTTCTGTTTTTTTACTCTATTTTGTGTAACAGTATCCTTTTTACCAGGGCAAACATTTGAATTGTCATCATCCTCAAAAAACTGAACGACAATCTTACGGATACGTTTTTGGAGGTCTATATTATTTGGCTTTGACTATTTGAATTTCTTAAATTCTTGATGTAGTCTCATGTATCTCTTTTTGTACATCAGTTTCTCTTTATTAACCTTTGCCAATTGTTTTTTTAAATCGCATATTTGCTGAGATTTAAATTTTTGATATTTACGAAACTTCATTTGAATGTTTTGATTCAATTTACTATCATCTCAGCCTATAGCATTAGGGGAGGTCTGTATTCGGTAGTGTACATTACCGAATACAGACCTCCCCTAGTGATACATTTATACATCTACTCGTACTACCAGTGGTATCATGGTAATGATTTTGGCAGTCTGTGTAGGTAAGTATGTATGTATGAATGATTATGTAGGTATATATTTTATGTGTTTGTATGTTCCATTGTTTCTTTGTATACTTAAGGAAATGACACGGGATCTACCGATATGATAAAACAATCCACCGATGTGACAAAACTGTGCGTTGATCATGAATCAAAACACCGATATTAGAAATAAGACACCAATTGGTTTTTTCTTATCATTTCGGTGTAAATTATCACATCGGTGGTAATAAAGACCACCGATTACAGCGATATGAGAACAGCGACGTGAGAAATAACACACTTTTTAGAATATTTGAAAAATGCATAATATTTAGGATAAATTCAATAACAGTCAATGAAGCTAATTCACTTACTACCTCTGTTAGAACCAAACAATATAAAATAATTGTCTGGGAGCAACTGAAATGGCGTACTTACGTTATTGGCGGGAATATGCAGCGATTTGACACATATCCATCCTGACTGCGCACTAGCACACACTAACAGGGGAAATACAATTGGGGTGGGGACGCTGTCGGACTCATCGATGTAAAGTTAGGTTTAAATTACTTTTGTCCAGCGATATGAGAACATTTTGCGGGACAAGTACGTTTGTGCCTCTCAGTAATAATAATCGTTAATTATGTAATAAATTAGGCTATATATTAATAACAAAACTAATATTCTATGATATAAAATAAGTTATATACTTAACTTACTTATTTTTATTAGTGTATAAGCTTTTTTGTTTGTAAAAAAAGTAGAGGGACAGCACCGATTTGAAAAAAATAGAGGTTTATGTATTTATTTCTACCTTTGTAATAGTCCTAGGCAAATTATATTTTTGCCACAACCCAATAACTACCTATTGAATACTAAAAAAAAATAATACAGAACAATATTCCTTTTTTCAAATACTAATTTCACCGAAGACAACAAAGAACCACCGAAGAAAACAAAGTCATTTGGGAAATTCACTCGCATACACTGTACATATAGGTATAATAGTGTACCCCGATAGGAGGAAAGAAACCGATCTATTCTGTAAAAAAATCACCTTAAAAACTTAGTTGAAGTGGGCTGTCAATCCTGATGAATGTCAATTGCATCAGGTAGAACACACACAGCTCACTGCACCTAAGTTTTCACGGTAAGATTTTTACAGAACAAAACAAGCAGTATCTTCAACTATTAAGATAAGGGGTACTACAGTGTCAATCCACGTCTTTCTTTAACATTCATCAAATCATTATGATACAGTTCTTTAACTGTACTATTCTTACCTCTTCAAACAAATAATGTATTTAACGCGTTCTCTTGTAGTGTACCTAGTCCACCAAAACAGTTCCCTCAAGTTCAGCGCCTAGTAACACAATTATTTAAGCTTAACGTTGAATGTCCTAAATCCCGATTAAATTAGCGTTAGGTATAACAATTTATGAAAGAACTTTTAAACGGTATCTCACACGAAATGTTATAAATTAGGTTATCGTTGTTATCGTCGTTATCGAAGGCGCCATCAATTAGGGTGGGTTTCTATTAACGATCCCATTGTAATAGTAAACAGTTTTAATTTTTATTCATTATTTTATTGACCTCACTTATTTCAATAAACAACTGCTTATAATAAGCTGACATCAAGAAAAACACTTTAAAAACTGGTTTTCCTTCACTGTTTATCTTTTTTATGCTCTATTAATATCTTACTTATGACATTGTTTACTACGATTTCCACCTACTCTTCACCCTATACCCTGAATGGAAAGTTTACTCCAATTAACTCTTCCGCAGTTAGTCAACAAAATATAGAAATTAATTTAAAAGTGCACCTTCATATTTCAGTAATATCCAGCGGTCACAGCGGACAACAGCCGCTGAACACGTCCCCATATCCCTAGACAATACAAATTTACATTCCCTTCAATTTCAAGCAGCTGTAAAGCGCTTTATTTTAATAATTCCCAAAGCCTTTGTCATGAATAACTTCTCGTTTTAAAAATAACATTCTGTAATTTCAAATAGCTGTGTGATATTGGAATAAGTTTAAAGAAATAATGGCAATAGTTCGCGGATAGAAAACCTTTTATTTGATTGTTTTAGTATTGAATTTTTGGAATAAAATTCTCTTGGATGATCCTGGGGCCTGAGTGTCCTTCTCTTTAATTTTGAAATTCATAAATATGCTATCTCTCCTCGGGGCTAGCTGGGTCGAACCAACGCGAATGTATACGTACATCCGTGGTGGAGCGACCCAGACTGCCGGGCACTTCTTCTCCTGCAACCGAGCGGGTGGGCAGGTTGCGGATAGCCCAACTCCGGCTGCGGGACTGACTGCAAAAGGTCGGTCTCGCACCCGGAGCATCTCGAAAGAGATCCCGGACAAGAGAAGTGCCCGAACACCAAGTCCCAGGTCTAGGGTAACCCATATACCTTATCCTATGTACCAAATAAACCGCATCATCCCAACCCTTCCCTTTCCATAAAATCCCGTCAATCCTCAAATCCCTAGGCCAAATCCCAGACCTAGGGTGACCCCCCAATAACCTATACCCTACCACCAAACACCCTCCCTCCTATCCATAGATCCCTTCGGTCCCAGAGGACGGGTAACCTCGATTCCAAAAAAGCCCACCCCCCTTAACAATGAACGTGCAGAAGGTACAAGCATCTACCCAGGTGGGTCCCGGCCAAGCCGGGGAATCCCACACCGCTACGGCGGTCAGCCCCCAACGTATTCTGGGGGGGGCAACCAACTGCCCAATCTTGCCGTGCTCCCCAGCACGGCCGGCTGCTGACTTAGCGCCCACTACACAGGCAGCGACTTACGCGCCCATAAACACAACTCCGGCTGCGACAAACGCGCCAATAACCCCTACCACGGCTGCGACCCTCGCGCCAATACATACTACGAAGTGCTTGCCTCCCTCGAGCCTCTGGCAACAGAGCATCGTGCGGAACAGCATCACTAATCCAGACTTTGACAGACACGAACAAAAAGGGATGGGGAAGGATGACGAACCTGGCGACCCTACCACTCTCCCGGCTGATAGAGTACGACTGCTGAACAAGCGCGGAAAAATCACAAGCCGGAGGAGGAAAGTAGGCGACCGAAAGCGCAGCACCCGCGAAGGCACTAGCCAGCGCGAAGCGCAATCGGACGCTGAAGAGGTAGTACGCGACCAGCCCCGAGTCCGCGACGGTAAAACCAGGCGCGAAAAGGGGCCGGAAGCGGAAAAAAGAGAACGGCCGCAAGTCCGCGAAGGGGAAACCCAGCGCGAAAAGCGGCCAAACGTGGGACCACGCGACCAGCTGCAGGTCCGCGAAGGGGAAACCCAGCGCGAAAAGCAGCCGGACGCGGAACCGCGCGTGCAGGGGCAAGTACGCGAAGGGGAAACCCAGCGCGAAAAGCCCTTGCACACGACAGAGTCTGCCGGGGGCGCCAGCCGACCCCATCACACTGACACAGACGCATCCCACGTCAATCCCCGACTCAGACACCATAGAGGAAGGCGGGGTGGATCCTTGCACCCAAACGTCACCACCTTACCAGGCACCTCTATGTCGCAACCTGGACCAAGCGGTACAGGGCCGGCAAAGAGGGAGCGCCCCGACGACTCGGCTTCACCGAGCACGCTCCAGGGGGACGCCAAACGTGTAAGGGTCCACTCCGCCCAGGGGGAGCTGAGGACCTACGCGCGGGCCACAAAGGATATTCCTGCGCGGCTCGCCGTGGCAATCTGCTTCCCTCCTCCCTCTAGAGACTTGACGAAAGAGGAGGCCGAGCTGATCAAAGCAGGCCTGGAAGACCTACTAATAGACACGGACTCGACAGCACCACTCCCTGCCTTCCGCGGATACCCACGGGTAGCAGAGGGCACAGTACAGATATGGTGTGAGGACGACCACGCCCTGACTTGGCTAAACAAAAATGTATCCCTCCTTAAACTCCCCGACACCGAACTTACACTGACGGTACTACGACAGTCAGACTTGCCCACCCGTGTCAGAGCCTCTCTTTTCGTCCCCCGCTACAGGGGTGACATGGGGAGGCTCCACAGTATTCTGATTCGTCAGAATACGTGGTACGACATAGCCCGGTGGTCAATGTACAGGGCAACTACCGTCGGTGGCGACAACTACGGGACTTATTTGACCCTGGGTGTGCCACCGGAGGAAGTGGAAAAGGTCATGGGGTGGGAGCGACGGATATCGTACCTACTTGGTTCGATATACGTGCGCTTCTGGCCCACGACCCAGCCCTCGGACAGCGAGACAAACACGACGACGACACCGACAGTGACACGGACGGACGACACAGACATCGCCCAGCTTGAGGAGGTCATGGCCCGCGCGGCGATGGCTGATGACGAAGACAACAAACCACCCGCATCTCCCGGCTGGAACGAGCAACTTTTAGCATCGTCGCCGGGTGAACACCACGACCACGGCCAGTACAGAGAGGAGGCGGAGGAGGTTGTGTCCGATGGATCCACCACAGACTAAGCCCCTCCCTTCTTTACCGTCACCATCACTAAACATCATCCAAACTAACCTCCAACATAGTCAGACTGCCACGGCTAGCTTACGCAGGGCACTGGAGGTTAACCCCCGAACAATTGCACTGATCCAAGAGCCGTGGATCAGGAACAACAGGATATGCGGCCTCAGTAACATCGGAGGTAAGCTAATCCTCAATACACACAGCTCAGACAAACCTAGATCCTGCGTCTACATACCCAAAGACATCCCTACCACGCTACTCACTCAATTCTGTTCCAGAGATCTGACAGCTGTCAGGCTCCACACTGAGGTTGAATCCCCAGATGTTGTACTAGCCTCGGTCTACATGCCGGGCGAGGACACAGACTGCCCGCCGAAAGAAATGGCCGACCTGGTACAGCACTGCGAGCTCACCAATTTGGACCTGATCATCTGCACCGACTCGAATGCCCATCACCCGCTCTGGGGCAGCGAGGCATCGAACCCCAGAGGAGAGGTACTATCCACCTATTTATTCTCAACTAATCTTAACATCGTTAACCGAGGCTCTGAACCCACTTGGGTCACAGTCCGAGGACAAACGATCATAGACTTAACTCTTGCTACAGAAAACGCGACAAATCTTATCACAAATTGGCACGTATCGAACGAACCTTCTTGCTCAGACCATAGAAGGATTCGCTTCACACTAACCACTAATACAAGGAAACCTGTACCGCGACGAAATCCGCGGCGCACCGACGTGCCCGGGTATAAGCGCCTCCTAGCCGCGATGCTAACTAGGCACCTAATACAAACAAACATAAGAGAACCCGCACAACTTGAATACACTGTGACAAAGCTGTCGGAATACTTAACCGAAGCATACCATGCATGCTGCAAGCTAAGGGCGCCACGAACCAACAGTAAGAGAAATCCCTGGTGGAACGCCGAACTTGGTAAACTCAGAAATACACTACGAAAGCAATTCAACAGAGCCAAAAACACCAGACTCCCGGAAGACTGGGAGCTATACAAAGAGACACAATACACATACAAAAGACAAATCAGAACCGCCAGAAGGACAGCATGGCGGAAATTCTGTGAATCCATCGAGACTAACAATGAAGCCGCAAGAGTAAGAAAAATCCTATCAACAGATCAGGACCGAACCCTTGGCGCGCTGAAAAAACCCGACAACTCCTACACACTAACGGACCATGAAACCAGCAAAGTCCTTCTCGAGACTCACTTCCCAGGCTGCAAACTCCTAGAGGACAGGACCTGGGAAGCTGTGCCCGACTGGACCCCAACGGAGCGGGACTGGTCGAGTGCCCACAGTCTAGTAACAGAAGATCGGATAAAGTGGGCTATCAACACCTTCCAGCCTTACAAGTCCGCAGGACTAGATGGCATTTTCCCAGCCCTGCTACAATGGGGGCTTGACCATATTACACCACACCTGGTAGAAATCTATCGGGCTTGTATAGCACTCAGATACATACCCCTAGCCTGGCGCGAAGTGAAAGTTATCTTCATACCAAAACCGGGCAAGGCCGACTACACACAACCCAAGGCATACAGACCCATAAGCCTCACATCCTTTCTGCTAAAGACCCTAGAGAGGTTATGTGATCGACACATCCGAGACGGGCCTCTACGGATAAAGCCACTCCACAAACAACAGCATGCGTACTCCACAGGCAAATCAACGGAATCCGCGCTGCACAGCGTGGTATCTAAAATTGAATGTGCGGTGGATCACAAATGCTCAGCACTAGCCGCCTTCATTGACATCGAGGGCGCCTTTGACAAGACCACATTCAAAAGCATCAACACGGCCCTAGACAGACATAATATAGACCCGTCCCTGAGCGGCTGGATCACCAACATGCTCAAACATAGGGCAGTACAAGTGACTGTCAACGACACCACAAGGGCCATCGTGGCGAAGGGCTGTCCGCAAGGGGGTGTCCTTTCGCCGCTTCTATGGAACCTAGTCGTAGACAGTCTAATAAAAGAACTCAACGATAATGGTTACTTCACCGTAGGCTACGCCGACGACATAACCATAATAATAAATGGAACCCACGAAAACACCCTGTGCAACCTAATGCGCCAGGCCCTGAAAATAATAGAGAATTGGTGTGGTAAACACCAACTATCAGTGAACCCCACAAAAACTGAATTAGTTCTCTTCACAAAAAAGAGGAAACTGACGACACTAAAACTACCACGATTCTTTGGTACAACCCTAAGCCTATCAACTGAAACCAAATACCTGGGCATCTTTTTGGACAAACAGCTGAATTGGGCAAAACATATCAACTACATTACCACGAAAGCCAGCATATCCCTGTGGCAATGCAAGCGAATGCTTGGCAAGAATTGGGGGATTAGCCCCAAGGTCACTCACTGGCTATACACCACAGTCATCCGACCAATCATTACATACGGCTCACTAGTCTGGTGGCCCAGGACAGACCTGAGCACAGCCCAAAAAGATCTCGAAAAGCTGCAGCGGTTCGCGTGTGTGGCAATCACTAGCTGCATGAGAACCACACCCACTGCTGCCCTACAGGCCATGCTCGGATTGCCGCCCCTACACCTCATAGTGCGGGAAGAGGCGGCCCTTGCTGCCTTTAGGCTCCATGTATCAGGTACCCTAAGCAAAGACTCTAGGGTCAAACACATACGTTTAAAAGAAGATGCGATCAAACGGCAGCCAATGATGGCATCACCCTGCGACAAAACCCCGAAACAATACAGCTCTCAAAAGCATTACAACATAGTGCTTAAAGAGGAGCAGTGCGACTACTCAGGCCCGAAGGAACTGAGAATTTATACTGATGGTTCAAAGACCGACTGTGGAACTGGAGTCGGAGTCTTCTCACACGACCTCAACATAAAAATATCCAGACCGCTGGGAATGCTCAACACTGTCTATCAAGCGGAGTGTGTGGGCATAATACAAGCGGCTTATGCCATAACAGCCAGAAGAGTTACGGATGCCTGCATTCGCATACTCTCAGACAGCGCCTCAGTCCTCCAATCCCTAGGGAAGGAATGCATCACATCGAACCTAATACTAGAATGTCACAATGCGCTTGAACGGGTAACTGTTTTGAACCGCAATAAAGTGACACTACAATGGATAAAGGGACACAGTGGATCGCTAGGTAACGACGCAGCTGACGAGCTGGCCAGAAGGGCATCTAGTACGTCAGTTTGTGGACCGGAACCTGTCGTGCCCATCCCCTTCAACCAAATACGCAGGTGGCTAAAGGAGCACACCCATACACAAGCAGAAAATTGGTGGACGTCGTCACCAGGCTGCAGGCAGTCCAAGGAAGCTATGCCATCATTAGATGGCAGGCTAACCAGACGTTTATTGCGACTGGACAGGAAAGGCTTGCGCCTGGTGACGGGGACCATCACCGGACACTGCTCACTGAATAAACACTTCCACACTATAGGCATAACGGACAGTCCCCTGTGCAGAGCTTGCATGGAGGCTGAAGAAACCGATACGCATGTGCTCTTTGAGTGCACAGGCGTCACCCAGAGTAGATCAGAAACCCTTGGGACACCCGGATCGTACACAGATGTTCTCAATAGACCAGGAGACCTAATCAGCTTCTGGAGGGAGGTGGGCTGGTTGGAATAACCACCGACGGCCGCCATGGCCCACGCACAATGGTCCAACTGAAGGACTAAGTGCGGAAACCAAACCCTTAACATAGAACATAGAACATGCTATCTCTCGTCTGATATCGCTGCTCGTCATTTCTGTGCAAATCCTTAGCAGCGACCGTGTGTTTTCCACGTCATGTTTGTTGAATTTACGCTCATCCGGCGTCTTTGTATGTAAGTATGCGAATTTCTGACCTATTCAAGGTGTGTGAATGTTTAATTAATTGCCTTGACTTTTTCATCTAGATTAAAGTTAACATCTGTTTTTAGAACTCTATTTTCTATTATTTGAATTATATTTTTCTATTGTTATTCAATTTAAATATGCAGGCCTGCACTGCTCGACTAAAGTCTGACAATAACATTCTACCATCCTTATGTAACTACAGTCTCACCTAGCCAACATTTTGGCAAGTTTCCAAATTCGGTCCAGTTTAACGTTTCCCAAATGATATTCTTTAACTGTATATCTCTCTTTTTACATAAGTAAACGTGTTGCCCTTTTGGGAATATAATGAATGAAACTTATCGCGACTACTTATACTTACGGAAGGAAACTTTGCAAAGAATATTTCGCTGGCTTTAATTTTGCTAGACGTGGCGTAGCAGAAACTTTAATCTTGGAACAATGCTGGGTTTTCATTACAGTTTCTGTACAGTTTTGTTTCAATTGTATCGCCACACTGGTCAATCAGGATAAATCCCCCTGCTCTCTCGTCTGTGTGCATTTACTATTTTGTGAACAATCTACATAAATCTCGCTAGTTTGACGTTTTTACATTTCAATCTAGGCTGCATTGTGTATTTGTTTTGTGGATTACCTATTTGTGCTTTACTAACGTTTGTAATACATTCATGTTATTTGATTTGCTTTCATACAGATTACCAGTCATAAATCCAGTTACAGATTTATTTTAGCCAAAAGCCTAAAATAAAATCGCAAACAGAAAAGTTATCAACTTTATTGCAATTCAAATCTAATTTTGTCAAATACTCACGAATCGTCCGTCGCTTAAATTTTAACAACGCTACCTACTATTATTTAATACCCAAATTTTACTTAACAATTGACAAAATTCTCATAAGATTCAGGTCCGCAACAAAAAATCTGATCTGATGATGATGATGTTTAATCTGTTAATAATGAATAAGTACATGATATTGTTAGTTAGCAAGCAAACCTACACCATTGGAAACAATAAGAAAAAGCTATTCGTCACAAAAGAATCACAATTACTCGATAATTTGACATTGTTTATTTCGTCATTACATTTTTGGTAGCTTAGCTCTTAAACTATGTGACGAGGTTAGTAATGGCGGTGACCCGGCGCGGTGGTGTTCAACAGAGGTGCATGTCTTTGAAAGTCTTCTTGTCCTTGTAGATGGAGCCCCAGGCTCCATAGTCTTTCTTCTGCTCCTGTTTCTTGGGAGCCTGGTACTTAGGAGCCTCGTATGAGGATTTTCTGTAATCAAACGGAAAACGCAATTAGAATTTTATCTGAATAATTTACATTTTCAGCGAATATTTTTTACAGGTGCCTTGAGGAAGATATAATACATTCGAGCTAGCAATCACGAATTTTTAAAAATATTATCAGCACGATGTGGATCAGCTCTGATATTTGGTGCTAGCGGTGGACGTCTTTCAGCTGAATGATGATAAGACTTTTAAGAAGAAAGTGTCGTCTATCATAAATGCAGGTGATCTTAATTTTACAGCTTTTTATGCAAGTGCATAGTGGCTTTAAGTATAAGGATTTAGACAAAAAATACTTACTGTGCGGGAGCAGATACGTCGAACGACTTGCACGCGTAGTTAGCCTTGTTGGCGGTTTTACATTCGTCTCCGCGAGCCATGGTTCTTAGCATCTATCTCTTTCACGCTGGTTAAGATGATAGCCGGTGGGAGGGAGATGGATGATGAGATGAGGGATGACGGGTGAGGTAGGAGATCTACGGCACGTGCTGAAGGTGTGTGAGGACCGCGTGTTCCAGGCGGTTGCCGGTATTCGCCCGACGACTGCCTTTTCTCGTGCACAGGTTTTTGGCGAGTCTGGAATCAAGGAAAGAACATGGTTACTTATATAAAGCATGATATTTCTTAGAATAGTATAGATTTTGTAGGGAATGCAGATGATGATTGTAGAAATGGATTATGAAAGTTAACCAACTTATATTCATAGTTTACACCACACATAAAAGTATAATTTTTATCAAACGGTATTATTTCAACGATCTACTGCACTATTACAGCATGGTTATGTTACACAAGTTCCTGTCCATTAAAAATAAGTTTCTTAATAAATCTTTCCACAACGAATTCATAATGATATTTTTGTTACAAATTATACAAGATTTTGCAATCGGTAATTTTAAGTTTTCTCGTTTATTTCAGCCATGACTTATTTCGAAAGTTCTAACAAGTTGCAATCTAGATAAGTTACTTTTGTCACCTTATAAAACAGTTAAGGGACTAAAAGCATTTATGATTGCAGTAAAATAAAAAGCAATTCCACTAGAGATAAATTTTAACTGCCCGTAAAATAAGATTTCTTTGAGAACTTGGAAATAGCCTGCTGCAAAAGAGCGAAGTGCAAACTTTAACTGTGGAAACATATTTAAAATATAACTTTGCGGTATAATAGCTGTAGAATTCTAAATTGCACAATATTCATTACTTTATAAACAAATATATCTGATCTAAGACTTATCTTATCTTTATACTCGAAGGAACATTTCGGAAGAATGTATTCTTTATTTAGTGTCAATTTATCCAAATAGCCTAAAAGATAAAAAGCAATAATTGGTTGTAGTTCCCGGATTATCTTTAAAAGAGCTATTTCTAGCTTCACTTCATCAAGTATATATAGATTTGAACAACAAAACTAGTCACTTAGATATCATAAAACAAATTGACTATATAATATTTCTCTTAATATTTTTAACATTACTTCGAGAGCAACTCTAAGTGCTTTTCGTTAGCGTAGAAGCAAGAATACACCTGGGAACTGTAATACTGTTCTTAATATTTGAAAAGCTAGCAATACCAACCCTTATATACATATTTATAAGTACGGAAATTAGAATAGGGTTGGTTTCTACTTTAGAATTTATTATTGCCTGCTGTTTGCCTTGTATATTGTCTTGACCTTCACGCACAGGCAGGTTGTATCTTTAAGCATCTATTGCATTTACCTCAACACTTGCATAATATGCAACTGCATTAAGATTAACATAAACCAGATTTTACCGGTTTTCAAACATTCCCATACCAGATTGACTAGATGATGCAACATTCGTGATCCTTGTATCATCTTCTACTTCATTTTCATATTGTTTACTCTGTTTTTGCATGCTAATGGATTAGGTGTCTTGATTTGTTTTTAGTATAAAATAATAATAATAATAATAATCAGCCTATAATGTTCCCACTGCTGAGACACAGGCACCCTCTCTATGAGAGGGAGTGGGCCATAATCCACCACGCGGGCCCGGTGCGGGTTGGTAGATGTCACATGTCTTCGAAGTTTTGGTTCTAGGACATGCCGGTTTCCTCACGATGTTGACGCGTTGTTCACGTTGTTGTTGTGTGTGTTTTTAGTATATATTCAAAAGAAATTCCTAAGACATTGTAGATATTGTAGAGACCGTTTTATTTCGTTCCTGGGACCTGTTTGTGTCTATTATTTGATATTTAATTATCGTCATTAGTAATTAGGTCTTCATTGTGTAAAAAAAAAATTGTCATCGACTTTAGTTCTAACAAAAAAAAACTTAAGAATATGATACAATATTTACTTGTAATGAAGTTACATCAAAGAATCTAATAACTGAAACTTCTATATTTATCTTCAGCCGTCACAAGCTATTTATCAATCGATATGCATTACATTGCAATTACATATACACTGTATTTCGGCCATGAAACTGCAAAGAGAGCTTTTTGACTAAGGAAATATAGGTAGATAGGTAAATCTATGCATATGTTCGCTGCATAGCTTAGCTTGTATATGATTCAAAAACAAATTCAACAATCAAATACAGTAACGCGAAACAGATATTACAAGAAACTCATTAGTCATTTCTAAATTCGGAGAACTAAATTCCCATGTCTAAAATATTGGAGACCATTTCGAGAATTCCGACACTATGGAGACCTCAAACGAGTTCAGTAATGTGATTCTTAAATCCGTAACACTTGGACCTTCGTTGGGAGCAGCCGAGCGAGCACTCGGTGGCCGCGTGATGGCTGAGCCCGTAGTAAACAAGACCGGTTGGACCACATCTCCGAACAACTCCGTATAATGAAGAATATTAGGTATATGTAATACCTACTGTAGAAAGCAGAAACCAAGCGTTGTTTGAGTTGTTTACAAATTTCGGATTTTAATAAGAATCTACACATCGTCTACCTCCTATCATTTCAAAAGTTTCATAGTCTTTGTTGAGTTAGGTAGGTATTCTAAAGTGCATCATCAATCACGTAATGCTCTTGCTTGAGAAATCAACAGTTGATCTATTTCTTTACTTTCAAAGTAAAGAAAGTCTAAAAGGTGTATCGTCTATTTGTAAACAGATTCGTTATTTATTATCGTTTTTTTTTTTAAACACAGTCATCATTATTTTTCTGCCCTTATCCCAATTTATTTGGTCAACACAGCAACGAAATTATCAAAAATGCAGTGCTATTCTGTAAAAATCTCACCGTGAAAACTAAGGTGAAGTGAGCTGTCATTCCACCTGATGTTAGGGATTGCCTCCATTGATAGCTCACTTCACGCTCACTTCACCTATGTTATCACGGTGAGATTTTTACAAAATCGATAGGCAGTAAACTAAATGATGATATACTTTTTCACTATCTAGTTTATCCATCAATCATAGACTCAATATCTTCAACAACATACTGTTCTAAACAAAGATTCAAAACTGCAATGTTATTAGAAACTGCAACGAAGCACTCTTTTGAAAGGGTGTAAGGAGACTAGCAAGTATATAGGGCGCTCACAGCTCTTTTGAAGAGCTTTCTCATCTCGCCCACACGCAGCGTTACATACACTCTCCAAAACTGTTTGCGTGGCTTTTCTTCGCTTAGAAAATTTACCAATTATGTAAATTGCATTTTGTATAGCGGAACCAGGATTGCATGTTTTTAAATTATGAAAGTGTTTATTTTCTGTTTAGCTTTGAGATCAAAGTTACCTTAAGTACAATAAGAATAAAAATATTCTTATGATTAACTTGAAAAATATTTAAAAAATACGATTTTAACATAGGTTTCTTATATAATGAAGAGTGAAGCGTTTAAAACATTTATTTTAGTACGGTTCAAAATGAAGATTTTCGTCTTTCGAAGAATTTGGAATTGTTTTCATTCCCAGAGTTTAAGATGAGGACTATTAATTGTGCTAACTTTTCATTTCAATTGGCTCCATATTATATTTAAAGTTTTTTTTAAGTAAATGGAACGTTGCACTCGCGAGCACTTGAAAATACCTGTTATCTGGGGACAACTGCTTCAAACTATACCTCGGATATATTTGAAACTGTTGCTAAATGCATCGAAATTCACTTTTTATGTTTAGCAATAATTAAGATTATCAAATGCTCTGCAAAAAGTGTATGTATCACTTACATTTTACTAGTATAATTTCAAAAAATTGTATGATTGTATCACAATTTTAACTTTTAAATTATTTCTATTTTAGAGCATGCTAACGTGCTTACTTTATTATGTGGGTTTCCTTGAAATTATAAGATTAAGTTAGTAATCGCCAAATTATACTAATTAGAATATAACAAGTTGATCCAAAGTTGTAAACAACCTATATATTATAAGCATTTCAATTCTATTTTTCTATTTGTTATACCAAACTATGATCTATGATATTCTGAATTTCAGATGTTTTCGTCTAGCCAGATCAATTGAATTTATTAACTTACAGAAAAATCAGAGTAACTTGTTGACAGATTGGAAACGAGACATTTTGGTACACAATTGAAATTCAACCAGAGTTACAAGAACACCTTTTGTATCGATTGAGATCTATGTCAGTCGATCTCGATGTGACAAATGTTTCAAAAGTTTTCACTCACATAATGCAAGAAACACTAATCACAAAAGTGCACCAAGTATTTGACATTAAACGAAAAACATAACACTGTTGTAACTACTTTATATAACTTAAAATTGCAAATAAATTAATAACGGCACGTTCCTCAAAATATGTCATGTGCTGAATTGCTTTATCCAGGTTCTTAAGTCATAAAACGTTATTGCTGCTGCATCAGAAAACTGCATCCATAGATATAGCATATGTCCTTAAAGCTTGACAACAGTGTGATTGAAACTGGTGTCATAAACATTGAACTTTCTAGCTTAAACAGTATACTATGGACTTTTACAGTTGGATTTACTTTTAGTCCTAATGGTGGCAACAAACATTTTAAGCTTTTGGTTTAGGATTAAAATTTTGTAACTACTGCTATCCGAACTGTTAACTTTGAAATTAACTGCCTTTGTGCAAGTTTCCTTTAAGAAGCTTTCAATATTTTGAACACCGCTTGTTGCACAAAAGTAATGGAGTTTTCTAATTAAATCAAAAATTAGTTTAGTCTGATTATTAAATCTACTTATTCTAAAGTTATTAAGCTTATTACATCTAAGTTACTAACCTTGGTAGAAATTTGTCGGTTATCGCGTACTTTCTCCTAGTTTTTGTCATTGACACCCAATAATTTTTATATAAATTTAATAAAATGAAACTCTGGAAAATCAAATTTTGCGACCGATCGTGGACGGGACGAAAACTAAACTAATACTCTATATCGCAGAACAAGTATTTATGTATGAGACTACAACACCGGTTTTGTGATCACATCATTGGCGTAGTCTGAACGGTGCGAGTATTTGTGAGCAGCTATTTAATCTATATTATTGCTATTCCTTTGGTATTTTCCATTAGAAACCGCTTTTTACTAGTTTTAATCATCAAGGTGTCATTCTTTACGATTGTCGTTAAAGTTTAGGCTGTGTCAACGACCGCGCCACGGGCTTTGCGCTTGCGATGAAAGTAAAGCGAACACTCGAACACTGAATTGTTTAATATTATATAAAAGATTTCTGATTTTCCGGAAAAAAAGGGTTGGGAAAATATTCATTTTATACAATAAGATTGTTATCCACGTAAAAAATTGTCTTATTTGAATAGGATGCTTGTAAAGTCTTCTTCTACCTTTAAAAATGTCTGATTGCTACTAAATATTCTTAAACTCAGCCTCATCTTGGCGACATCTATTCTGTCATGTACACTTCGCCGAGAAATTGCGTTGTTTGGTAAATTACTTTATTATCAGTTCAGTAACTAATCTTAAATTAGCCAAGTTAACTGGACTTTCCTATTATTTTCTGCATTATCACTAATAGGAGACTATTGGACTGCCTTGTAACTTGTAAGTCTATGGTCACAAGCATGATTGCTGACGATCAGAGTCCTTGGTTCGATGGACGAAGTGTTACTAATTCAGTATTTTTTCCATGAGAAAATTTTCAGTGACGTGCCGGAATCCGGATGTGTGCTCGGTTAATAGTAGGCTTCAAAAAACATCACAGACAAAATATCCCTACCTACCTCTGTGACAAATACATGCGGGATGTCACGTTAACAGGATATTACATTTGATGGCTATACAACCAAATCATGGCTAAACATTTTAGTATTTTATTTAATAAATTTCCCAAAATGTTTGTCATGTTGTGTAATTTATATCTACGTCTTCGGTACTTATTTCGCGGATGTCATAACGTTGCCCCGAAAGATAACAAAATGTGCTTACTTAACAACTCCATTTCATCGTTTGACGTCAATCAACGGCACAGAAAATTTGAAAATATTATTAGGTACTTTTTTAACCTGAAAATATGGAAAATACAGCAACGTTTAAAGTTGACTGTTCAAGATCCGAACTGCGGGGCAATTGCGTACCTAACACATTATCAATGGGAATCGGTTTCATTTTGACAGTTCAACAACATTCATTGCGTTATTTACGTGTTGAGCAAACAAATTTTTAGAACTTATGAAGCAATGGATTAGCAATTTGCTTCAAAATGAGTCAGATTCTGATTGATAGTGTGTTACGCAATTAGGGTGCAGATTGCCTCTGTGTCTATGGCCTTTTATGCTTCTTAAATAAATTTTAAATTAAACAGAATCTCTTCTATTTTAGATTTATTCGCTCAGGGGCCATATAGGGAAGTGTTACAGTAATCACTTTTCCGGTGCGAAAAAAGCATTACTCTAAACAACTTATCACTACATTGCTCCATTCGTATGGTAATTGTGGATCTCAATTCCCACTGAAAAACTCAAGAAAGGTTAAGATAATACATAACGAAATATATAACTCATATTAAAAATAATAATGAGCGTTCATTTAATAAAGGGTGTGTACGATGTTAATACACTGTTGCATGATAATATACCTATTAATATACTATGGTTTGATATTCTAATGTCATTAATACTTACGACCGCATGTAACAGTATTTAAACAAGGATCAAATATAATTCTTGTAATCTTATTAGAAAATTCTTTAAGAGTATCATTTTGTTATCTTCCGTTTCTTCTCCTGCCCTCTAGCTTAATACACTATGAATCACAATCTGAATCATTTTAAAAGATATGGCTAATCTATTGCTCCATAATTTCGGAAAAGTTGTCTGCTCAACAAAGTAAATAACCCAATGAATGTTGTTGAACTGTCAAAATGAAACCCATTATTACACCACTGATTATCATGGGAGACTTCTACAAATTGGGACGATAAATAAATATAAGCACACACATTTAGAGCACTTATTTATTATACAGTACTTATCTACGAAGGACACAAAACCACACAAAGAATCGCACTTTAAACAAAAGCATATTTTCTTCAGTGTTCCTACCTCTTATCTTCTTTCAAAACGAAACAGTAATAATGTCTGAAATGCGTCGTAGCGCCAGCTGTAATTTATTCTGTAGGTACTTCACTTGTACGGTCAGCAGCAAAAGTCGATTAACACTTCAGTGTTTTTAATCTCAGTTATTGGGCAAAAAATTTGTTCAAAATTGCAGCTGAAGTACAATGAAATGTCGAACAAATATTTTGCTCAACAACTGAGATTAAAAAAACTGAAGTGTTAATCGACTTTTGCTGCTGACTGTACCACAACTTCGCTACAAAGGGCATGACTTCCGGCTATTCATTTATTTTTATACAACCTTTGAAGCGAGAAGCAATAAGTGATATATTTTTCTGTGTAAAGCCAGATTAACTGATAATATTTTTTGGTAATTCCTTAGCATAATCAGCCTATAATGTGCCAACTGCTGGGACAAAAACCTCCTCTCTGTGAGATGAAAGCGAGTGGGCCGTAATCCACGAAGCGGGCCCAGTGCGTGTTGGTGTATGTCGCATATCTTCGAATTTTCGGTTCTAGGACATGTCGGTTTCCTCACGATATTTTCCTTCACCCTTTTGAGAGCAGTAATAATAATAATAGCCTCCCCGACCGATTTCGGTCCCGGTGGCCAATCTCAACGGAGATTAGCCAGGTACGCAGGAGATATTATAGTGCACAAGTGTGCGCGCAGACACAGGTGCACTCCCTTTTCCCTCACTATCTTATTCCGATGGGACGGCAATCCGATACGACCGGAGAGAGATCAGGCGCAGGACCAACGGCTTAACGTGCTTTCCGAGGCACGAGGGTATCACACCACCAAACTCTGGGCTGCTACTAAGAAATTCCTAATGGAAAAACTCAATAACACTTTGCCCGACCCGGGAACAGTAGTGATGAAATAAAAATAGAGTAATTCCATAATTCCTCGAAAATATTCTAGAGACTATTCTTCGAAATTTAACGGACATGACCAATGGAGACTTCGTTTTAATGCTTGTTCTATAGTTCTCTATGATAGACAGCCGATACGAAGAGATACAGATGATATGATAGGCCTTTCAATTTGCACGCCATTCAACTCTAAAATGTTTGTCACTCCACTCACCTAACTTTTGTTTTATATACTTACCCTCATAGTCATTCTTCTATATAAGCCTATCTAGCTTAAGGGGGAAGCGCCAGCGAAGCCCGCGAACTTATAATTTTTTTACGTTTCTGCACGCCAGTGTCACGATGTTGAAACACTGATTGCTAAAAACATGATTGTGTTCGAACGGTGTTGTTCTAAACGTTCCGTGCAAAGTGTCACGTTTAACGTTTCGTTGTAAACAACTATTAGCATACCTGCCTTACTTGTGGAACGAGTAAGTTTATATTTCCAAAATCATAATAAGTATGAGTAAATTCCCTAATTCGTGTCTCAATAAAAAAAAACTATATAAGTACTTAAAATGAGCCTATAATGTTACCCACTGCTGGGATACAGAGCTCTTGGTAAGAGGAACCACGCGGGTCCAGTGCGGATTGGTAGATGTCACATGTCTTCGAATTTTTGGTTCTAGGACATGCCGGTTTCCTATACCTATACCTACCTCAAAATGAGTAATCAAACTTAAATGTACCTACTAAAGTGACCTTGTGTCTATTACGAACCCAGTCGCCGACTAGTAACAAAATCAAGTTATTCTTAAATTAGGATAGGTATTTAAATAATCATGACAATATGGCGTGATGTGACGAACTTTATAGATCTGTCTGGATGCATCGATTTAGTTGCTATGGAACTTTATAGATATAACTAAAACTGAACTGGTTGACGTCATCACGTCAACGCCGGTTGTCGCTGAAAACCAGCGCTGGGGCTTCGTCTCGTATAGGGTCTTGGCATTATGCTGAGCGATGGCCGTTTTGCGTAGATGTGACTCATGTTTTCTCCCAAATTGTTATTTTGTTTTGGTTTTTTTTGGTTGTGTTTATTTTTTATGCGTCATGTTTGCCGCAAATAAACGTATTTCTTCTTCTTCTTCCAACTACATTCATATCCTTCGAGAGCTATAGTACGCTCGACAAAAAAATGGACTGTCAAAAATAGTTACAATTTTCACCAACTACAGGCTAATTTGCAGCAACGATAGCCCCATTTTTTGTCTAGGAAAATCACTGTCCATTCTAAGGTTGCTTTGTATATTTTGTAGTATTTGATGTATTTTTTTGTTAATGTATTTTTGTGGTGTACAGTAAAGTATAATTATATAAATAAATACATATGTATATAGTTTGTGAAAGACTGCCACATGGTTGTACAGAGGCCAGTACATAAAGCTACCCCAATCTGTCAAATTTTCCCAATTAAATATGAACCTTATTCCTTTGAAGTAAAGTTGAAAATCTATCAAAGAAGTTTGACAGATTGGGGTAGCTTTATGTGCTGGTCTCTGTACATCCACCACGCTTGGCAAACATATTTAAGCATGTCGCCCACCTCACGGTAAATGGTCACCAATGCCACCTACAATATCAGAGACATTGCAGTTCCAGTGCCATCCCAGAGACCAAGCTGAATAACCCCATGAAACTGTAATTCCAATTCCAACGCAGCAGAAATAGGTATAACTTAATTTTCTCTTACCTGTCAAAAAGAGTATGGGGATCAGATCTAGATATAGTGGATAAGACAAAAATTAAAACAGAAGAATAACTAGCAGGGGATCCAGGGGGGGGTCAGGGGATCAGACCGGAATAAATCGTTTAGTATATTTATAACTAGCTTTTGCCAGCGACTTCGTCCGCGTGGAATAATGACTTCCGGAAATTGAGGCACTAACTCTCATAGAGTTTAACCGATGTGCTCTTTCTTCTGCCGATTCTTGAGAACGCGTATTTCTCATTCAACGCGTTTTTCAAGACAATAGCGGGCGGACGCCGGCGTCCGCTTGGGCTTGAATAACTAAAAATATATAACTACGTCTAATATATAAAATAGTATATAATAAAACCTACTTCACTTAAAACTAAATACCTATAACTACTATAATTAATAATACCTATACCTATAATTAATAAAAGTACCTACGCTTTTACCTACTTAATATTAAAAAAAAACTGAACATAAATTAACCAAAACTTACCTACTACTAACTAACTACTACTAACCTATTACTACTTCACCTAAAAAGAAATCCTATTTTCCCAACATTTCCCTTCACTGCTCTGCTCCTATTGATCGTAGCGTGATGAAAAGTATACTATAACCTGCCCAGGAGTATGAAGAACAATTGTACCAAGTTTCGTTGAAATCCGTCGAGTGGTTTTTGTTTCTATAACGAACATACAGACAGACAGACAGACAGACAGACAGACAGACAGACAGACAGACAAAAAATTTACTGATTGCATTTTTGGCGTCAGTAACGATCACTAATCACCCGCTGATAGTTATTTTGGAAATATATTTCATGTACAGAATTGACCTCTCTACAGATTTATTATAAGTATAGATAGTACTTCCCCGAACTAACTCCATTGCAAAGAGCTCTACCAACACCAATAGCAAGAATACTCTGCAGAAATCATTCAAAAATAAGTTATAGGTCCACATTATAATTAAAATCTTTTAGTAGATATATTCATTGACAAGTACGAGAAGCACAGAACCTATCGAAGTGGCAAATGCAGGGGACGTCTTTCGGCTGAAATGATGACCACAAGTGTAATGGAAGGAAGTAAGATGATGTATCTACAGGCATAAAATACGCAAAAAAACGTATGTGTTGTAAAAAAGTTTTGAGTCATATGCGTTTGTAAAGGTGTTTGTTTTTTTTTTAATTCTGTTCTCGTTTTCGCGGCCCCGTTTGCGTTGAATTGGGCTTCCTCATCATCATCTGCCTAGCCTTTTCCTAGCTGTGTATATTGGGGTCAGGTTCCAGTCTAATTGGATACAGCTGAATAGTTAGCAGCAGTATATTACATAGAGCGACTGCCTGATTGTTACCACGCCACCATGCGCAAGCGGTGCACATCCTTGGTACGCAGGGTGCGGGCTAGCTCCAACACTATCCTGCGGGGCAATTGCGTAACTCATTATCTATCGGACTGCCCCGTTGGTCTCGTAGTTGCAAGCGCAACTGCTGAGCATGGGGTCCTGGGTTCGATTCCCGGGTCGGACAAAGTGTTATTGAGTTTTTCCATTAGGAATTTCTTAGTAACAGTCCGGAGTTTGGAAGTTGGCGATTTAATACCCCCGTGCCTCGGAAAGCACGTAAAGCCGTTGGTCCTGCGCCTGATCTCTCTCCGGTCGTGTCGGATTGCCGTCCCATCGGACTATAAGAGTAAAGGAACAGAGAGTGCACCTGTGTCTGCGCGCACACTTGTGGACTATAATATCTCCTGCGTACCTGGCTAATCTCCGTTGAGATTGACCACCGTGACCGAAATCGGTCGGGGAGGCTATTATTATTATTATCAATCGGGATCGGTTTCATTATGACAATTCAACAACATTCATTGCGTTATTTACGTGTTGAGCAGGCAAATTTTTCGAACTTATGAAGCAATGGATTAGCAATTTGCTTCAAAATGATTCAGATTCGTAATGATAGTGTGTTACGCAATTAGGGGGCTGGTTATGATTGCCAAGCGTTTTGATTGTCCCTACATTGGGAACTGTTATGGCCAGGCATGTCGCGAGAGTATAATTTTGCCATTTTATAATTCCAGTTCTGTAGACATTATATCAATTTATTCTGTGTTTTGGCATTATTATTTGGTTATCTTATTACATAATTATTGTAGTTGACATTTGATAGTTCATTCTGACATGCAGTTTTTAATTTGACATTTTCTTTTGACTTCTTAATGAATTCATATGAATGTAGTAAATTTAATATTTAAAAATTAAGATGAAAAATTGATAATTTGTTTTTTTTTTTGGATTGAATGGATGAACCTGAAATAAAAGTTTTTTTTTTACAGACTGAAACCCAGGTTTTGTGGGATGCAGTTGGGGTTCACCACCGACTAAAATAGTTTAAAGAAAGAAAAGGCACTTAATCAAGTAGTCACGGGGCTAGAAAACCATGCATTGAGTCAAAACTTTTACATTTAAGAGCCTACACTACCTCAGCTAAAAATCACTCTTTATCTCGCTCGCACGATACTGCTCGCGGACTGAGTGAGAGCGAGACAGAGTGCGGTGCTAGGCGGCAGGCAGCGCCAATAGTTTAGGTATTTGCTTTTTACGGTGAAAATAATGGTAATTAAAAAAAAAGTAAATAACATAAGACCTGCTTTATAGTTAGTTCGGTTAGTATACAAAGTTTCATTATCTAATTTGAAGTATTTTTTTAATACCAGCGGTTTATTGTTCGGTTTGGAGGTAACTTTGGATTTTTTTTCTATCGAGTAAATTTTATGAAATCGTGTTTTCGTCTAACATAAGACCTAGCATTAATCCTCAACTTTACCATATATTTATTTCAAAATTAATGCTGCAGCATTTTCGACATAACGGAGGATCATGCTAAGCCATTTGAGGTAGTATAGGCCCTTAAATGTAATTATTTCAAATTTGTGAGCCCATTGCTAATCGGGGAACTGTCCCTTCTACGCATTTCGTAGAAAGTCTACGCAGTACCTACAATTAATTAAGTACCACGAAATTATTGGCGCTCTTTAGAAAACTCTAATGCTGTCGGGATACCTCTAAAAAGCGGATGACAACATTACATAGTCATAAACCTTAACGTTGAGGAACCGCTGCAAGAAGGATTTGCAGCCAATTTATAACACAGAGTGTGTTACATCCCCCAGCGACGCCCAAAGCCGCGGTCCGTAGGTACCCCACAGGAGGTGCCCTCAGCCTGTAGTCACTTGGTTTTTAATAAGGTTTTCGGGAAGCTAATTTATTGAGGCACCTATAGGCAAGACCGGTTAAGCAAATGACAACCTTTTCCCAAAAAAAACACAAGGATATACCAGCGCTTGTCGGCGCCGACAAGCGCTGCTTGTCAAAGCTGGTCAGCACAGGCAGTTTTCATACTTTTTGCCAAATCAGTGCGAAACAGCGCCGACTTTCAGATAGGAACTTGATGGCGCTTATAGGCGCTGATTTGCGCCGCCGCCCGGCGCCGCGCCGGTTACCAGCGTTCTACATGAAAACACCATACGAAAAAAAAGACTGCAACAAGTTATGTTGCTGTTTCTTCTTATGATGTGTCAGCGACAGACGACGCTCTACAAAGCTGAACTATATCTGAAAGTCAAATGGATTTCATATTATAACTACCTACATATCGGCACCTGCAATTTAAAACATTGTAACTCATTTTTCACTATTTTTAGGATAGCGATTTAAACATTCAACATATTCTCACTTTGTTCAATAAAGTCCTAGCGTCTTCCAATTTTGTAAATATAAGTAAAAAGGGATTATCTACCTACTTTGCTGTATGACTAATATGTTGTTTACTTATGTATTTTATATGTTTTACGAATTACAATGATTTTCATTAAAAAGTGAGTTACAATGTTTTAAATTGCAGGTGTCGATATAATAATTATGTCGTTATAGCTTGTTCCATGTAAATAAAATGAGCTTTGCTTTTCAGGAGTTTTTAATTCTTATAATTTATTTTTATACGTTATTTGCATAATTATGTACCTGATATACTACTACTGTATGTATATCAGGTACATAATTATGTAATAAATAGGTACAATATATCAGCATTTTAGATAAAGTATACTAAATATAGTATAGCGAGTATTTTTCCACTTGTAATGCAAATTTTATGGTTGTTGCGAATATATAAATAAATAATTTATTCAACGTAAGGCTTGATGACGATCTGGTCGCTCCGGCGTTTCCGCCTGTTGTATAGAAACTCGAGAAGCAACACCGTGGATGCAGTGAAGAAACCTGCCGATGGAAAACACAAATTAGGTAATCAAATGGAAAGTCGAAGCCCAGCAGACACTTAACTTTTAATAAATTATTTCATCACCACTGCTCTCAAAACGGCAAAGGAAAATATCGTGAGGAAACCGACATGTCTTAGAACCAAAAAATTCGAAGACATGTGACATCTACCAACCCGCACTGGGCCCGCGTGGTTTACGGCCCATTCCCTCTCACAGGGAGGAGACCTGTGTCCAGCAGTGGGAAAATTATAGGTTGTAATCGTAAACTCCGATACCACTAACCCACCATTGCTCTCATATTATGTGAGTATTTATGACGAGTGTAAAATGTCTTAATGAAGACGAAAGTCACTTGTTCTTTTCGTTATTTATTATAATGTATTTTTGTAAGCACTGGACCATGCCTGGGAACCTTCTGGTTACGAAGATATTGAAGGTCAAAATCACTTTTTATGTTTTTTACGAAAACAATGTTTAAATATTATTAAATCACTTCATAGGTGTTAATATTAAATTAATAATTTTTAAATGACTCGACACTTTAGATTTGATATTTGACATTTTGTGTTTCCTTCTTATTATAACGCTTGCTTTAAATTCTGTAATTTGACGAACGTGTTTTTTTATTATTACAAAACAAAAAATATGCATGGCTATTATTTAAGGTAGTTTGTACAATGTGTATACATTAATGGACATTGTAAGGTGCTTACAAAGTTTTTAAACACCTTTATTTTATGTAGGCACCTCCTTTCCGAGCAAATAAACGATTATGATTAACAGTAGACATTTCATATATAGGTACAGATAGTGCAATCCACGAAGACGCGCCTCACTCTTTTTCCTAATGCTTACAGCACAAGTGTGCAACATTCCGCTACTGTTTTAGTTTTGTTGATACACATTAATTATTGTTAGTGGGTAATTAGTAGTGTATCGAAAAAACTAAAACACTAGTGGAATTAACTAGCGATAACCACTAACGATTCGGAAGAAGAGTGAGGCGCGTCTTCGTGGATTGCACTACCTGTACTGTTAGCATAAAGGGTGCATTTTTAGCCCCCACGAGTGGCTACTTACTTCCCAATGCACCTTGAGCTTTTTTTTAATGGAATCTCGCAATTCAACCTATGAGGTTGTCGTCTGCTTAACCGGGCTTGCCTGTGGATGCCTTAATAAATTAAGGCCTCCAGCCAAAGTTTAAAAAACTTAAAAACTAAGCGACTACACGCTAACCCCCTGTGGGGTACAGACCTCGGCTTAGGGCGTCGCTGGGAGAGGGCAGCAAGGGACAGGCTGGATCGGAATTATTTAGAGACGAATTTAAAACTACTGGCTCAACGGCGCGGGCTGGCTCGAGCAAGGGACGGGGAGGACATGGTATGGGGTGTCGCGACGGACCTCGACGGCGCGGACGGAAGAACTGCTGTTGGGACTTGTGCTTTCTGATACTGGTGGCCTTACTACTCTCCTGTAGAAGGATCGTGGCGTCGTCGGGAATGGTAAGGGTATGCCTTGGTCAGCGAATCCTACTAATATAATTTTCATTCTAGGTTTACATTGATAGGTAGTAGAAGTAGGCTAGGTCGCGGGTAAGGACACACTTATCGTTCTGAGCACTAGCACGCAAGATAGGAAAGGTACCGTAGACGCTTGAACACCGGGGACAGGGCTTGCCTACATTTGTACAGGAGGCCGGTCAGGCCTTCGGAAGGCTGCAGACAACGGCGTAACAGCAAGTCGCCGGTAGGGTGCGGACCAGCGCACAGTCTAGTTTCGCGTGCAGTGCGCTGTTTGGTGAGATTGTAGAGGCTCAACCCTCAGCCTGGACGTAGAACCCCTAGATTTGGGGTACACAGTATCTTGAGGGTCAGGGAATTCAGCATTTCAACTCCTGCTGCTAGCTAAGCAAGCGATGGATGTTGAAATGCTGAGTGTTCTTAGAAAATCAGTGATGTGCCATGATTCTAGTGATGTGACTTGAAATTTCCCGTTGGAAACTCTAACCACAACGTTACACTAAGTACAGACGCCAGCAGGTCAACCTACCCCAATCTGTCAAATTTCTTTGATAGATTTTCAACTTTAGCACAAAGGAATAAGGTTCATATTCAATTGGGAAAATCTGACAGATTGGGGTAGCTTGATGTGCTGGCTTCTGTACCTAGATAAATCTGCCACGTACGTTTAATAAAGGTAAAGTTGATAACATACTGTCTCAACTAAATCACATATTGAGCCTAAACCCTAACATAAGTCTTCGAGACTACAATAAATTATAGAGGTGAGAGGGGCGACTGCCATAAAATAGAGTAAAAATATATCGGGCTCAGGGACCCTGATCGACCTCGGGGTCATATTTCTGCGGACATACTCAATAAGTGAGCAATATCTAATAACATTTTCGAAATTCTACATGATTTTTTCCCTTTTCTTGAAACTACTACAGAAACTACATGCTACAATAATAAAACTATAATTTCAGGAAAAGAGGAAAATTCTTGTAGAATTCTGAAAAAGGAACTCAACCCATACTAAATTATAAACTAGCTTCAGCCCGCGACTTCGTCCGCGTGAAATTTCACCCTCCCCCATTCACCCTCTTAGGGGTGGAACTTCGAAAAACCCTTTCTTAGTGGATACCTACTTTTCTCAAAGAACACACCCTCCAAATTTCATGTCTCTAGGACCAGCGGTTTAGGCTGTGCGTTGATAACTCGTCTCTATATTACCTTTTTGCGCAAGGTTAGGATTTTTATCCCGGTTCCCGTGGGATAATTTCCGACCTCCACGCTGGTGGAGCCGTGGATAAAAGATATTACTGATAAAAACATATCCCTTCTTTGTATTCGGCACCCTAAATGCCACACTTTCCATCACAATCTAAATAATTTTGAATTTGAACGATATTGCTAATCCACTGCTTCATATTTATTATGTTCGAAAAATTGGTCTTCTCGACAACGTTGATAACGCAATGAATGTTGTTGAACTGTCACAAATACGAATTTCAAAATACCGATTTTCATAATTCCGAATGGTTCAAAATTCCTAATAAAACAACTCCGATTTCTCATTTATCCTATTTTTATAAATTCATAATTTCAATATTCCTAACGTTTATGATTACCATTCTCTAAATACCGAGTTTCAATAAATCGGATAACAAAATGTTCGAAACATTAAAAATACGAATTCCGAATAATTAGAATTCCAAAATAAAAACGCCTTGTAAAACTGAATAGCAAGTTCTCATTTAAAACTATGGTTGTTTACTTTTGAGTAAAAATATTTTCTTTCGAATAAAATTAATTTCTTTCGCTGGTGAAATTTGGAATAAAAATTAGTGTTGCACCGAATGTGGGTACTGCCGAATGTCGAATTCGGCCGAATGTTCGGTTTAAATATGTACCGAAGCCGAAGTTCGGCCGAACTTCGGTTATATTTCGCGCGCTTTTGCCCAATGAACAGGTCAGATCGTATTCGTTCCTCGTCGTCGCTTGTAATTTCATTCACGCGCGCGTCCCGCTCGCCACCCGCGGTCACCCAGAATGTTATGTTACTTTGCTGATAGATATTACAATTGATAATCTATATATATAAAACAAAGACGGGTTTGTTACGATACTTATAACTCGAGATCTGCTGAACCAATTTTCATGGTTATTGATTCGTTGGATTTGTCTCCGCCCAGAATAGCAGAATACATCTTAAAAACAATGAAAAAAAGATATGTGTAATGAATAATTATTAATCATTTCAATAAATGTTGATTGTTTATTACATGTCAAACATTTGTTGTCTTACCCTGTCAAATACACAACAACTATTCATGTGTGCGTTCAGAAACCAATTTTTTGTAAAATTTCTCGATATTTCAGGTAATATTTTTTTTTAGAGATTAATTTCTGTAAAATATTTATTAATTTAATTATTGAATTTTAAAGATTTATTGTAAAGGTAACAAAAGTGTAAATGTCTTTTTATAGGTTGTCTATGATTTTTCATGATAAGCTATTCATACGTATTGAGCTGTTAATATCTCAAAAGTTTATTTGGTGGTTATATGCGAGTGTACATTCAGTATTACTATTAATAACAATGCCGCGTCCTAGAAGATCTAATCTTTCCCAGCGGAGCCGTAATCCAATTAGGCATCGGAATATCGCGAGTCAATTATCAAATGAAGAAAGAGACATTGCACGAGAAGAGCGCCGCGTTAGTATGGAGCAAAGAAGGGCCTTAATTCGTGCTTCTCAAACACAAGAGCAAAGAGAGGCAGCTCGTGAAACGGCTAGGTTAGAAACGAGAAATCGTAGAGCTTATCGTACAGATGAACATAGGAATAATCTTCGAAGTGCAAGAAGAAATGGTTCAAGTATTGATTTGAATCGATCAATCGAGCAGCGTTTCTATATGATTGCACCATCGTCTACAGCTTGCATCGTTTAGTTTGCATTGGTCCAATGGACGTTGTTTGCCAGCATTGTGGAGCATTGAAGTTTGCTGGTGAAACGCCTGGTTTGTGCTGCCTTAGTGGTAAAGTGAAACTGCCATTATTGGTCCCGCCACCAGAGCCATTGTGCTCCCTGCTTGATGGCGAAACAGTAGAATCACGACATTTTCTAGCGAACACTCAAAAATACAATGTTTGTTTCCAAATGACTTCATTTGGGGCGGAAATTATAGAAGAACACGGATATAATCCGACATTTAAGGTAATTTATGTTAAAAAATTTATTTTCTATGATTGGAAAAAAATGTAATGTAGTTTCTTAGATTTATGTATTTGTCTCTAAAATAAAAATGGCATGTTATTAATTGAAAAAAAAGGGTATGTAAAAAAGGGTTTGTAAATCTAACTTTACAGATTCAAGGCCAGATTTGCCATCGCATTGGATCATTGCAACCTATAGAAGATGCACAGCATAAATTCTAAAGATCAGGAAGTTCTTATTCCAAGGATTCCGATGATCCCAACGGATATGCCCTTTGAGTTTAAACGAATTAAATTCCCGATTCGTCTTGCCTTCGCCATGACGATCAACAAATCACAGGGCCAATCTTTGACTATTTGTGGTCTCAATCTAGAAAATGCATGTTTTTCTCATGGTCAATTGTACGTGGCATGCTCATGTGTCGGCAAACCATCCGCTTTATTTGTTCTTGCGCCTGACCGAAAAACAAAGAATGTCGTTTACCACAAGGTGCTTGAATGAAAATCCCATTAACGAATTAATCAGAATGTATCCCAATCTGCACAACATAGTTTTCAATCATTTTTTTAACATGAGTTTGAAGTACCCAATTATTTTTATTTTTATTTTAGTATCATTTTGTATGTTTTTATCATCATTAATCATAATAAAATACTTTTATGTTTCTATTTATATTAATATGTTGATCAAAGGCTTTGACTGTTAGGCGGTACGAAGTTCGCCGGGTCAGCTAGTTTTAAATAAAAACAAAAACGAACATCCACGTTACCAATTTACTTACAAATCATCATTTGATCTAGATTTCATTTTAAAATAAATTTCTTTTCACTTTTCCATTTCTTATTTAAATTAATTTAAGCTACCGAATGTCGCCCGACATTCGGCAGATCTAACCGAAATTCGGCCGGAGACAAAGTTCGGTAAAAGCTGCCGAACTTCGGTAATACCGAATGTGAAACGAATTTCGGTGCATCTCTAATAAAAATATTTCTAAGTATTTTGGTGTTCCCGTCAAAATGATATTCATTGTGTTACATAATTACCCCCCGGTGTATAAAAGCACATACTAATTTTTTAAAAATACGCTGTATTATACGTGCGCCTTCATTCAACGAAATAGGGAGTTACAAATTAACGTCAACAAGTAGGTGCCCGTGGTTATGTACAGAATCCACACCGGTATACAGACTACACATTAAGTTACGTGTAGCCCTTGATTAAACAATACTAGTATGCATAAATTAGTTGCAAAGTATGCCAAGACAATATACTGGTTATCTAATGGCATTCTCAGACGAGTCACATGGCAGAGCTAAGTAAAATAGCCAGTCTTGGTAAAAAGGTATCATAGCTCAGCGGAGTGCAGCGGGATTGTCCGAAAGCAGCGGGATTGTCCGAAAGGGTTACCGCTGCCCCGGAACACAAAGGGCTAAAGAAGGAACACGGGTGGGTTTTAGTCAGTAAGAGTCTGACAGTCCCTTCTGCTCCACCCAGAGCGGGAGGGGTCATTTGATGATTTCCCATCCACAAAAAAAAAAGCTCAGCGGAGTAATTGCGTAGCAATCGCATTAATTTTGACAGTTCAACAACATTCATTGCGTTATTTACGTTGTTGAGCAGACTAATTCTTCAAACATATGAAGCAATGGATTAGCAATATCCTTCAAAATTATTCAGATTGTGATTGATCGTGTGTTACATAATTAGGGTGGAACTCTTTATCTTCTTGGCTTTCTATTTAACTTCTTATCTCGTATTGTACAAACAGTTAGTCTATGAAAAGCTCTTGAGTTTCTCACAGACTGATAGTTTGTAAAGATAGGAGAATTAATTGTTTAGCAAATTGATTACTAACATAAATTGTACGTTTATTTATGCAAATCACAACTTTGACAGTTGTATGATATACACACATCAAAAGTGTCTAGGGATCAAGCATTTTTATGCGGATTTCTTGAGATTGAGATGTGGCTTTGTAATAAATTTATGATTTTATAAATTTATATGGATCCTTTTTGGTGCATTTCATAATTTGAATCAGGAACTGTGAATCAAATTCGAGTAAAAGATGAAAATCAGCTGTCAATATTTTCCCTATAAAAACATACAACGCATTGAAGACATTATTAGTGCTACTGTTTCCCTACTACTGATTAAAACCAACGTTATTATGGAGCGGCGACGTCATTTAAGCAGGGAAGAAATGCTCAGAGCCGTGGGAATGATAGAAGCTGGTTCCCGGCAACGTACTGTGGCTTTAGCTCTGAATACAAGTCAGAGTGTTATCAGTCGACTTTGGACACGTTACCGAAGCACTGGTACCGTGGCTGAGCGCCATGGAGGACGGTATCGCTGCACCACGCGGAGACAAGACCGATACATTCAAATCTTAACTCGAAGAGCTCCAACAATAACCGCCATGATGTTAGCCGTGAGGCTTCATCACTCTTCAGGGAACTTAATTAGCGACCAAACAGTCAGAAACCGCTTGCATGAAGTGAACCTTCATTCCCGAAGACCGCTACGGGTACCACCTATAGCAATGCACAATCGTAGGATTCGATATCAATGGGCTCTTGAACACAGAAATTGGGCAGAAGAACAATGGCGTTTCGTGTGCTTTTCTGATGAGTCTCGTTTTGGTATGAGACCGGATACAAGACGTATACGACACTGGAGAACCCCTGGACGCCAACAGCGATTAAAATCCTGCCAGGAAGTCCATCCTTATAGTGGTGGAACCATCATGGTATGGGCGGGTATTTGGATCGGCGGAAGAACTGAGTTGATTTGGATCAGAGGCAACCTCAACGCTCAAATTTATGCTGAGACGATTGTATCAGACGTCATCGTTCCTCTACAAGTGCAAATCGGTCCCTTATTTCAGTTAATGCATGATAATGCACGACCGCACACCGCAAGAGTTGTAAGACAGACTCTCGCCGCAGCTAACATCAATGTCCTGCCCTGGCCTGCTCAGTCGCCAGACTTGAACCCGATTGAGCATGCATGGGATATGCTACAGAGAAGAGCTCTGCCGAATATGGAGGGTATCCAGTCGCAAGAAGACCTTTTTTTGTTGTTACAACGAACATGGGCGGCCATTCCACAGCGTGATTTGGATGAACTCATTTTGAGTATGCCAAACCGATGTTCTTGTGTTGTTAGTGTTCGCGGTAGAAACACGGATTATTAATTGTTTAAGTTACCCAATAAAATTTTAGAGAAAACTGTTATTTCAGTCTTTTTTTCGAACTTTTGTGTTAGTGGTTCAAATGTCAAAAATCCCTTTATTAGGAAAATGGCAAATTTCTTTATTAATGCAAAGGTGACTTGGTTTATCGTTACTGTGACAAACGAAAACACTTTATTTGATGAATCCTTAAAGAAAATTTTAATTAATATCAATCAGGAGAAAAGTTATTGCAAAAATATATGTTGATCCCTAGACACTTTTGATGTGTGTAGTTTTAATAACAAGACAAATGGCCGTAGGGTGTAGATTTGTAGATTATACCCGAATCGCTTTAGCATAACACTAGCGGTCATTGACCCACCTACATTTTCAAACATAATTTACTACAAAAATTGAAATATAAACTCCGTTAACGTTCTGAATCCATAACCAGTCGAGATCTCCAACATGTTCTAAATAACGAAAACCATACATACTTTATTGTTTGAGTTCCTACGGAGAGATATCAGGGAAAGGGTAATTGGCCGCTATTGCCACGCTAAAGCGATTCGGGTATAGCAATTAATTTCCCTGACTGCCGTGCTTAAACATTATCCAGTTAGTATGCATACATACGAGGGACACGGGACAATGGAAGGGGCATAGCCGTCTACACCCGTCGACGCCCGCCGTCGTGAGCACCATATAATCAAATACACGAGCGACTCGATGTCAAGGGCTGCAGTTGCCCTGCCCTCGTATCCACACTAACATGGGGTAGTGAAGTTGACTAAATAAATAACATGGGGTAGTGAGGTTGACTAAATAAATATCATGGGGTAGTGAGGTTGACTAAATAAATAACATGGGGTAGTGAGGTTGACTAAATAAATAACATGGGGTAGTGAGGTTGACTAAATAAATAAAGTCCTCCAGGGGGCCTACCACCACTCTTATAGCAGTATTATTTTAATCTTACTTCAGTGAGGGAAAGAGATGGAGCTGCATGCCCTGTATTGCTCCATCTCTTTCCCACACTGAAGTAAGATTAAGATAATACTGCTATAAGAGTGGTGGTAGGCCCCCTGGAGGACTTTATTTATTTAGTCAACCTCACTACCCCATGTTAGTGTGGATACGAGGGCAGGGCAACTGAGACCATATTCCCCCAGACCATATTCCCGCACCGAAGCGCGGGAGATATCGGCCCCGATTCTGTTATTCACAAACTAAATTAAATTTAAGTTCAGTGCACTGAAAAGGAAAAGGACAGAAGATAAATATTAGTTTAGTCCTGTCCAATTAGATAATCCAACAACAACAAGACAAGTTTAGACGTGATTAAAAAATTGGCTACTAGAAATACGTCAATTTTCGTCAGGCGCTGAATAATTTGACAGCACTAAACTAATATTTATCTTCTGTCCTTTTCATAATGAAATAGAAAGAAAAAGATGCACTGAACTTAAATTTAGTTTTGTTTGTGAACAACTGAATCGGGGCCATTATAGTGTACAGGTGTGCGCGCAGATACAGGTGCACTCCCTCTTCCCTCACTCTCATAGAAAGATGGGACGGCAACCCAACACGACCGGAGAGAGATCAGGCGCAGGACCAACGGCTTAACGTGCTTTCCGAGGCACGGGGGTATCACACCGCCAACTTCCAAACTCCGGGCTGTTACTAAGAAATTCCAAATGGAAAAACTCAATAACACTTTGCCTTTTTTTTTTGTGGATGGGAAATCATCCAATGACCCCTCCCGCTCTGGGTGGAGCAGAAGGGAGTGTCAGACTCTTACTGACTAAAACCCACCCGTGTTCCTTCCTTAGCCCTTTGTGTTCCGGGGTAGCGGTAACCCTTTCGGACAATCCCGCTGCCAATAACACTTTGCCTGACCCGGGAATCGAATCCAGCACCCATCTACAGTCACGCTTGCGACCACGAGATGTGGGAGGTTGACTATCAAGGGTCCGTAATAAAAATATTAAATAACCAAAATTGTTGCATAAACACCGCTAGATAAACAACCCATTGATTCCTTGCTCAAACAAGTATTAAAAAGTATTATTTATGAAACGGACGCATTTAAGTATCTATTTTATAAACAAGTGTTCACCTATTTTGGACGACGCGCGACGTTCATACGAGTATATGTCACACGGTGACCGCGTGCCTAGAGCGTGTTTTAATAGCAACGGTCGGGGACCGAATAATAATTTGGAAATGCTTAAATTACAAATACACACATCAAAAGTGTCTAGGGATCAACATATATTTTTGCAATAACTTTTCTCCTGATTGATATTAATTAAAATTTTCTTTAAGGATTCATCAAATAAAGTGTTTTCGTTTGTCACAGTAACGATAAACCAAGTCACCTTTGCATTAATAAAGAAATTTGCCATTTTCCTAATAAAGGGATTTTTGACATTTGAACCACTAACACAAAAGTTCGAAAAAAAGACTGAAATAACAGTTTTCTCTAAAATTTTATTGGGTAACTTAAACAATTAATAATCCGTATTTCTACCGCGAACACTAACAACACAAGAACATCGGTTTGGCATACTCAAAATGAGTTCATCCAAATCACGCTGTGGAATGGCCGCCCATGTTCGTTGTAACAACAAAAAAAGGTCTTCTTGCGACTGGATACCCTCCATATTCGGCAGAGCTCTTCTCTGTAGCATATCCCATGCATGCTCAATCGGGTTCAAGTCTGGCGACTGAGCAGGCCAGGGCAGGACATTGATGTTAGCTGCGGCGAGAGTCTGTCTTACAACTCTTGCGGTGTGCGGTCGTGCATTATCATGCATTAACTGAAATAAGGGACCGATTTGCACTTGTAGAGGAACGATGACGTCTGATACAATCGTCTCAGCATAAATTTGAGCGTTGAGGTTGCCTCTGATCCAAATCAACTCAGTTCTTCCGCCGATCCAAATACCCGCCCATACCATGATGGTTCCACCACTATAAGGATGGACTTCCTGGCAGGATTTTAATCGCTGTTGGCGTCCAGGGGTTCTCCAGTGTCGTATACGTCTTGTATCCGGTCTCATACCAAAACGAGACTCATCAGAAAAGCACACGAAACGCCATTATTCTTCTGCCCAATTTCTGTGTTCAAGAGCCCATTGATATCGAATCCTATGATTGTGCATTGCTATAGGTGGTACCCGTAGCGGTCTTCGGGAATGAAGGTTCACTTCATGCAAGCGGTTTCTGACTGTTTGGTCGCTAATTAAGTTCCCTGAAGAGTGATGAAGCCTCACGGCTAACATCATGGCGGTTATTGTTGGAGCTCTTCGAGTTAAGATTTGAATGTATCGGTCTTGTCTCCGTGTGGTGCAGCGATACCGTCCTCCATGGCGCTCAGCCACGGTACCAGTGCTTCGGTAACGTGTCCAAAGTCGACTGATAACACTCTGACTTGTATTCAGAGCTAAAGCCACAGTACGTTGCCGGGAACCAGCTTCTATCATTCCCACGGCTCTGAGCATTTCTTCCCTGCTTAAATGACGTCGCCGCTCCATAATAACGTTGGTTTTAATCAGTAGTAGGGAAACAGTAGCACTAATAATGTCTTCAATGCGTTGTATGTTTTTATAGGGAAAATATTGACAGCTGATTTTCATCTTTTACTCGAATTTGATTCACAGTTCCTGATTCAAATTATGAAATGCACCAAAAAGGATCCATATAAATTTATAAAATCATAAATTTATTACAAAGCCACATCTCAATCTCAAGAAATCCGCATAAAAATGCTTGATCCCTAGACACTTTTGATGTGTGTAGTTTAAAAAAACCGGCCAAGTGCGAGTCGGACTCGCGCACGAAGGGATCCGTACCATCCTACTAATATCCTATCCTACTATCCTATCCTACTAATATTATAAATGCGAAAGTTTGTGAGGATGGATGGATGGATGTTTGTTACTCTTTCACGCAAAAACTACTGAACGGATTTGGATGAAACTTTACAGTAATATAGCTTATACATCAGAATAACACATAGGATACTTTTTATCCCGATATTCCTACGGGATCGACACTTATGCGGGTGAAACCGCGGGGCGCTGCTAGTTATGTATAAAAACGGCAAAAAATCTCATGTCTGTTGTATGGGAGCCCCCCTTAAATATTTGTTTTATTTTAATTTCATTATTTATTTTTAAAGTGAATATATAACTAAATATTCTGTGAATATTTCAAGCGTCTACCTGTTGCCGTTATCAATACCCAGCAAAAACGTCGTTTGCCCTAAAATATTTATTTTATTCTGTTTTTCAGTATTTTTTGTTATAGCGGCAACAGAAATACATAACCTGTGAAAACTTTAACTTAGACAGTTAAAATTTATTTAAAGTATATTTTTGAAAATAGTAATTGTAATAATTCAATTTAGAAGATAATGGTTTTTCTAGTTTGAAAAGTTTATACGATCAATATAAATATTCTCAAGATTTATCTAATTCTATGTATTTATCACGATTAAAAATAGTCACCATTTAAATAAGTGGTGCTTTGATAATATTTTATGTGTATTGTTGGATAAAACGTATCAAGCCATTAAGGCCATAACATACCTTGCTATGCTTGAGGCTTAGCCTTAATTTTCTACCCCCTCCCCCCTCCCTCCTCCCAACTCTGTCCAGTGTTTATAAGTTGTTGACAAAAGCTCGGCGATGTCATTGTATAGTTTTTTCATTGAATTAGGAAGTAAATAGAACATGTTGCCGCATGATGCCGCTGACGAGCGCGCTCCGCACTCTCGACCTCATTGCTGATGACATAGACATAATTATTCAGTTGCTCTTTGGGTGAATTTGAAAGAATAGCTACCTATAGAATTTGCTATGGTCTACAATATCGCATTGGGTTTAGCCTGTAAGGATATTTGTATGTTTGGAGTGAATAAATCACTACATAGTATAAAACAAATTCGCTTTCTCTGTCCCTATGTACGCTTAGATCTTTAAAACTACGCAACGGATTTTGATGCGGTTTTTTTTAATAGATAGAGTGATTCAAGAGGAAGGTTTATATATATAATACATGCATGCATGTATAGTAGAGAAACACTGATAATTTTAGAGGTTTCTAATGTGATGTCGTAAATAAACACATTTTTTTGCGCTTACTTTTCAAACGTTGACTGAACCCTACGAGATAGGTCAAAATAATGTACTACAGTATTGTACACCTTAAAAAGGTTTACAAAAAAGCACGCGATGGTCTATCTCTTAGAGATAACCCACAATAATCATTTTTTATCCTTTACTTTTTACGAGAAATATTGGCTTATTTACGAAGCGATTTTAAGCAATACAGCATTAATCCTCATCCAATTAAGTACCTTAAATACATTGTGCATTTAATATAGATAAATATGGCCCTTTACAGCATGTAATTTAAATGAATATTTTCGAAGATATTACAGATTTAAAATGCAGGGACATAGCGGTTGCTGCGGTACCGGCCGCGGCCGGGGGGCCGGCGGCGGCGCGTCCTGACATTCTTGAAGTACCTATACTTAGTATCAGCATTGCACCCGTGCGAAGCCGGGGCGGGTCGCTAGTAAATAATAATAATAAATGTTTCAAACAAACCTCGATGACATGTACACGTTTCAATTGCGTGAATTTTCATATAATTATTACTGGAGGACGTATAATAAAAAAAAAAGATTAGTGATGGAAATGGGTGACGCGGGCATCTTTTATTAAGGCAATAGTATCTAAAGGCGAAAGTTTGTGAATGTGTTTGTATGTTTATTACTTCTTCAGGCAAAAACTACTGAACGGATTTGGATCAAATTTGACACATACATAGTTTATAACTAGGATTAACACATTTTGTCCCGATATTCCCACGGGATCGAAACCTATGCGAGTGAAACCGCGGGGTGCTGCTAGTAGATATTATAAAGAAAACAATTTTTTTGTATGTTTGTTTGTTACGCTTTCAAGCTAAAACGGCAAAACGAATTAAGATGAAACTTAGCACATGGGTAGACCACGACCTTGATTAGGACATAGGATACCTTTTATCTCGATATTCAGACGGGATCGAGACTCATACGGGTGAAACCGCGGGACACGTAGCGGGGCGGCGACTTAGTTACTAATATGTTATCATTACTACTTACCCAGAAACAAGACAAAGAATGAGCCCTGCATGTCGCTGAGGTTGACCGTGTGGTTCTTGACCTCCTGCATCATGGACGAGGTCTTCCAGCAGCGGTCCTTCTTCGGCATGTAGGCGTCCAGCCAGCGCATGATCAGACCCGCTTTGTGCATGCGGTCTAGTCTAGAAAGAACAGCATTGCTATTCTGTAAAAATCTCACCGTGAAAAATAAGGTGAAGTGAGCTGTTATTCCACCTGATGTTAGGGATTGCCTCCATTGATAGCTCACTTCACCTATGTTATCACGGTGAGATTTTTACAGAATCGATAGGTAGAATAGCCTAAGTTTTAAATACAATAGATACCTAACCATTTGTAAAAACATGGATCAATTTATTGTCTTTGAATTCGGGGTGCTAAATTGAGATGGGTCCGTATGTGACAATATTCTAATACGTCGAAAAGCAAACAAACAATTTTTTTTTAAATGAAGCTACTGAATCGGTAAACTATTAGAAATTAGTTTGTTCCTCTTTTCGTATTGAAACAATTTTGTTGAAAATCGCAAAGATACATACATTACATAAATACTTATTCATAATCAGCCTATAATGTTCCCACTGCTGGGACACAGGGAGTGGGCATAACAAGTGGGATTAATCTACAATGTCACATGTCTTCGAATTTTTGGTTCTAGGACACGCCGGTTTCCTCATGATGTTTTCCTTCACCGTTTTGAGAACAGCGGTGATGAAATTATTAAAGCGCCTGCCTGTGTTTGAACCCACGACCTCACGTCTCGTAAGTCGGGGCCGTCACCTCTGGCCCACCACTGCTCTCATAGGTGGGTATTAATAACGGGTGTAAAAATACTCTTAATGAAGACGAGAGTCCCTTGTTCTTTACGTTATTTATTATGATAACTATTTTATTTGTTCTGGGAACCTTCTGGTTACGCAGTTATTGACGGTCAAAGTCACTTTTGATGTTTTTACGAAAACAATGGCCCCGATTCTGTTGTTCACAAACTAAACTAAATTTAAGTTCATTAGGTACATCTTTTTCTTTCTATTTCACTAAGAAAAGGACAGAAGATAAATATTAGTTTAGTCCTGTCAAATTAGTCAGCGCCTGACGTAAATTGACGTATTTTTAGTAGCCAATTTTTTAATCGCGTCTGACCTTGTCTATGGATTATCTAATTTGAATAAATTAACTCCATAATGAAATAGAAAGAAAAAGATGCACTGAAGTTAAATTTAGTTTAGTTTGTGAACAACAGAATCGGGGCCAATGTTTAATTATTATAACTAACTTTAAATACTCTCATGATTCCTGAGCCAGCATGCACCCATAAGAACAATGTTGTATGAGCGTTAAATTGCACACTACCGAAAATAGTGAATTTTTGCACCAAAAAAAAAGGTTGTTTCGCAGCATTTTTTTTTTGTACAGACGCCAGCACATCAAGCTACCCGAAACTGTCAAATTTTGCCAATCAACCTTGAACCTAATGCTTTAGCGATAAAGTTGATAGATTATTATAGACATTTGACAGTTGTAGTAGCTTGAAATGCTGGCGTCTGTACAAAGTTATTTAGTTTGATGTACAGTAGTGCTATTCTGTAAAAATCTCACCGTGAAAACTTAGGTGAAGTGAGCTGTCACTCCACCTGATTTTAGGGATTACCCCTATTGATAGCTCACTTCACGCTCACTTCACCTAAGTTATCACGGTGATATTTTTTCAGAATCGACCGGCTGAAAGCGTAGATGACGGCTTCGTGAAGGGTCTTGTTACACCTTGATAAGTGGGCCAAGAAATATGGCTTATGCATATAACAATAAATTCCCTGAAATTAAAACACGCAAGTTTTAAAATTTTCAGCTTTACTCACTCTTTATTAATTACTGGAAGATACGGGCTGCCTGCAGGCACGATCATTGCAACTTTTTCATTAAAAAAATCTTCAGCGCCTGAAAATTACTTTCATTGTTACATGTTTCTGTTTTAAACGAGAAGATATACAAATGCTTCGTAAGTACTTATGCTTATACATTAATTAAAATCTTACATATTAAATGAAATATCTGAATACAGCCTTCTGAACAGATACTGGATGAAAAAACACTTTTTACAAAAGATTTTTATCTAGAACAAAAAATATTAAGGTTGAAAATCTATATATATAAAAATTTATTGCTGTTCGTTAGTCTCGCTAAAACTCGAGAACGGCTGAACGGATTTATCTTATCTTGGTCTTGAAATGTTCGTGGAGGTCTAGGGAAGGTTTAAAAGGTGAGAAAAATCGAATAATTCCCGGGAAAACCCTAAAAACAGCCCTTTTCTATTTCCCATACAAACGTTTTCTAAATAAAATGTAGAGTCAATTGTCTTTTATTTATCGATTGAGGCAGTACGAAATCTGCCGGGTCAGCTAGTCTTAAATAAATAAAACAAAGTCGGGTTAGTTAAACCATTTATAACTCAACAACGGCTGGCCCGTTTTGTATGTTCTTTGATTTGTTGAATTTGTCTCCGCCCCAAATAGAAAAATAACTATTAAAACATGGGAAAAATTCAGGACAGCAAAAAATATGAAGATAATTCATATTCTTAGGCGGTACGAAGTTCGTTGGGTCAGCTAGTATGTAGGTATATAAACGTTACTTAGCACGTGCTTTTGCTTTGACATGTTCCCGTCTCTATCTTATTCTGGCAGTTGTATTTGGCGACAGTGACAGAAATAACGCTTGTATCCAAAGTACGAACGAATTAGGCCTTAATCGGCCTCAGTTTTTATGCCAATATTTTATGTCAGTCACTCAGCGTGCAGCGGGGCAATTGCGTAACACACAATCGGAATCGATTTAATTTTGACAGTTCAACAACATTCATGGCGTTATTTACATGTTGAGCAGACAAATTATTCGAACTTATGAAGCAATGGATTAGCAATTTGCTTCAAAATTATTCAGATTCCGATTGATAGTGTGTTACGCAATTAGGGTGCTGTTTAAGTACAGGACGTATAAGTATAATACTAATGCCATAGTTCAATAACACTGCTTCATAGATCTTTTGGCTGTGAATAAACATTTTGTGCAATTATTGTTTTGTGAAATGTATTGAAAAACAAGATGGCGGCGTTAGTTCCGATTTTAGCCACGCGCCAAAATAATCCTAGAGCGCATATGTAGATACGTACTCAAGGCAAAGTCGCAGTTGTCTGCTTCCAGTCGATCCGCCCTCATGAGGTAGCTGAGCCGAAGCTTCCAGTCTATGATGACGTGTCGATGGAAACGCACGCGCTGAAGAAGGGCTGACCCTAAAGCAAAATGATTTAGTTCGGTTACCAAAAAGTATGTTGCACGACCAATAAAAAAAAAACTTCTACCAGAATTGTCCCATTTTCATATGTAATGCAATGAGAAACTTTATTTACCTACTTATGGACTGCCAACGAATCGTAACAAAAACTTCGGAGATACTTACAGAATTAGACATTTAAATTGGTGACAGCAACTCACCCGCGATTCGCTTTTCTAGATCTATTCCCATCCAATACCAAGAGCTAATACCATTTGGTATTAGTTAATTTCCGAATTTATTTTCTATTCCCAACGAGTAGGTACCACATTTTAAAACCAATACCAAAACAAGTTTGAAGAAATTAGGTACAGTCAGGTTCAGTAAAATTAAAATGTATCAAATCAATAAAAATATATGGGTAGTATTTAAACGCAAATCGAAAAATATCCTTTTTCTATGCAATAAAATTCCGAATTCCCATCAAAATTACTGATTGCACAGCAAAATATTCAACTCAAATATCACTAAACACAATTTATTTTCGCAGCGTACAGCGATTTTTACGTCAGGTCGAGGGAGCCCCGCTGCGCGGGGCTCCTATTTCCGTCTGCAGGGTTTAATGGAACCTAACCAAACCGAACCTCGGGGTGCCCCTGACGTCGTTTAGTATTATGCGAATTTGCTGTGCAGTCAGTATTATTTGCTGTGCAGTCAGTATTTATGCTAAGTATGTAGTATTTTTTGATATGCAATTTATAATATCCCAAAATATATCACTTTCGCTGAGTATGCACTACCCGCCGCAGGCAGGGAAATGTACTGAACTGAGTTGTCTGTCTGAGAACAAGGCTTATTTTGCACTCAACTTTGATTGGTTGCTTCGAATTACAAAACAATAGACAAAAATCGACCCTTTTTCGCAGGTAAAGAGAAATAATAATAATAATAGTAAATCTTCTAATAAATGATTCATTTGAACTACTTATTTGTTAGTTTGGAAAGTTGTACACTTTTAGCATTCAATTACGATAGTATAGTAAATGTTAGAAAATAAAATAAAACTTTGTGTGGCTGAGTGTACAAAAAGTCACGTTTTGGTATTCGTTAGTAATAGATTTTTTATTTAAAAAAATGTGGTACTCGTTGGGAATAGAAAATAAATTCTGAAATAAACTAATACCAAATGGTATTAGCTCTTGGTATTGGATGGGAATAGATCCTTTTCTACACTACAAGCATTGCGCCCAATGGGATTTCCCAATTGGGAAAAATTACTAACTTTAATCCTATTTAATTCCTTTAAGGGATGAATTTTCAAAAACCCTTTCTTAATGTTCACTTTCGTTATTTAAAGGGTTGAATGCGGTAATTACAAAATCAATTAAAAAGCCCTTGTGTCCTGCGTGGATCTACGTTCGAATACAAAGCGGGAACTCTTGTGCAAAATGTCTTGCTTCTAGACCCATTGGCTTTGGCCGTGCGTTGTCTTTTTCTTCAATGTTTTCATACCAGAGACCATGGTTCCTCCCATTCCATAAGTAGTCGAGATCAGTTCCGCGCCTTTCAGCAATGCTATGTACTTCGGCTCATCTGAATTCTGAAATAAATGTGACGGAAAATGTCGAGAATTTTCAAAAACAGTTTCGAAATTCACAGTCACAATGTGGTGATTTTTTTATTCCTCAAAATAAAAATAATAATCCCGGATGCATAAATACAGGCTAGTTAAACACAGAATGTATATCAAAACCTGTTTATTAAGTTTTTGCACCATATAGGTCATCCACGCTATTTTAGCACTGGTAGGTATCTATATCACGCAGAGAGAGCGTGATATTCACAGATCTGTTTTTTTATTTAGAAATGGAAAATTAATGGCTGTTCCTTAGAACTCGAGATGCCGAAAGTATCACGTTGGTATAGCGTGATCAAATTAGTGTTTGGAAACTGGATTTGATGTTTGACCTGATATGAACCGCAGACTTGTACTTTCCGTGGGATTGTTATTAAAATAGCTAATGGCTTTTGAATATTATTAGGAACGACACTGAAAAAAACAAAAAACGAGAAAGTGAGAAGGACATTAAAGATTGTATAAAGTTTGTTACAGTTTCCGATTTGCTTTTGAATTTCCTAAGTGACATTATGAGGGACTACTTAAGTACGTGTTTATTTTTATACATCATCATTATCTGCCTAGCCTTTTCCCAGCTATGTTGGGATCGACTTCCAGTCTAACCGGAAGCAGCTGAATATCAGTATTTTATATGGAGCGAATACCTATCTGACCTCCACAAGCAGCTACTGGGTAATACGATACCCATTGGTAAGACTGGGGCCCAAGTCTGCTATTTTTCTAAATTCGTCATTCCAACACGATCCCATTGTCATTTTGCTAAATGTTCGTAATCTGCTAAATTCATAATGGTTGATCATTGGTCGGTCAATGGCCTGAGAAAAACTACTACTAAATTTCATGCTAGATTTCATTTAATATATATTTTTACATATTACGTGTCAGTGTTTGCAATCTGAAGTAGTAAGAAGTTCGTTAATAGCAATAAACATTACATTTATTCATTTGTCATTATGTACGAGATTACTATTTTATGCCATTTCTTTCAATGGAGTGTCAGTGGTTGATCATTGGAAAGTCATAATGACGCCATTATATTAGTAGTTTACCAAACTTGTCAAAATCAACAATTATGAAATCAATGTTAGACCATTCTGACACTATTGTAATAGCAGACTTGAGGCCCTGGTTGTCAGATTTTCGGGCATTTGATGACCCATAACGACTGTCAAAGATCCACGAATGACAGCCGGGACCAACGGCTTAACGTGCCTTCCGAGGCACGGAGGGGTCTTGATATGTAAAGATGGTAACCCATCCACGGAAAAAACCGCGGCAGGCGTAGCTTAACCTGATCGATCGACCCCTGCGGCCGTTATGACTTAGCCACAAGCCCCTCCTTAGTTAATTTTTATATGTTGCTTTAAATTTATAGAGGTATAAATGTCCAAAAATATCGTTAAGCATAAGTTCATTAGGTGCAACGTAATTAAGAGCCTACACTATCTCAGCTAAAATCTCTTTATCTCGCTCGCACGATACTGCTCGCGGACTGAGTGAGAGCGAGACAGAGTGCGGTGCTAGGCGGCAGGCAGCGCCAATAGTTTAGGTATTTGCTTTTTACGGTGAAAATAATGGTAATTAAAAAAAAGTAAATAACATAAGACCTGCTTTATATTTAGTTCGGTTAGTATACAAAGTTTCATGATCTAATTTGAAGTATTTTTTGAATACCAGCGGTTTATTGTTCGGTTTGGAGGTAACTTTGGATTTTTTTTCTATAGAGAAAATTTTATGAAATCGTGTTTTCGTCTAACATAAGACCTGGCATTAATCCTCAACTTTACCATATATTTATTTCAAAATTAATGCTGCAGTATTTTCGACATAACGGAGGATCATGCTAAGCCATTTGAGGTAGTATAGGCCCTTAAGAGCTTGAAGTTGATTTATAAAACCTACCTTCAACTCCATCTCCATATAGGATCCCTTAGTGATCGACCAGGTGTACAGGGCCCGGTTCTCTACGAGTTCTGCCACGGTTGTCACAGGAACCTCCTGTTTCGGAAACGTGAGGAAAGCCACCAGGTTGCCGGAGTACGTGGTTACCACAACCAGGACGACCAACCACCAAGTTCCTACTACGAGACGACCGCTGTCTGCGCGGGGAAGGTACATTCCCCCTGAATATGATAAAAAATATAAATGTAGGTAGGTAGATACTTGAAAAATTTTACTAAGGACGTAGGTTCAGGAAGCACAGTTGTCTACCCCTGTTTCGCACAATTTTATGGTTTGACAAACCATAGAGATTACTTTTGATTATAAGTTTAATATAAGCGTATTACACACATCAACCTTCCGGAATAAAATCTCTAAATGAAAGACCCGTATCAAAATCTGTTGCGTAGGTAATTTAGAAGAATTATGGGCTCACACAGTCAGACACGAAAAGCAACTTTAATTTACAAATGTTTAAAATACCTGTGGGAATAAGATTACAACCATCTTTTTCTACAATCAAATAAAAACAAAATAATAAATTATACCTCTCAGAGCATGTTTAAAATAAAATTAAATACATAAAACAAAACCTCTTTCAATTTTTTTTTCGCGAAATACTGGCCATTTAAGTTGGACAAATTACACTGGTTGCCTCAAATGATAAAAGGAAAAATATATTTATATTTTCTTTCAAATTATTTTAGGGTCATATAAATGTTTTATAAAAATAGGCCAGTAAAACGTTTAAGTGAAAAAGGCTATATAGTTTACCGATGTTTACAAAGAAAAATTGTATAAATCTACATTTATTTTAGTTTATTTACAACTTTGCAATTTACCTTTTACTTATATGTTTTATTTTAATTTATAATCAATGGATGTATTAACCAAACATTAAAACACTTATGCAACCTCAACATCCAACCTGGCCATCAGATGTAAAAAAAATACACTATAGCCGTTAAAGAGAAAAGAAGAAAAGCAATTTTCTTTTAAATGACTATACATAATGGCTTGCAATTTTTTTTTCGAAATTTTAAGGCAGAAACATTTCAATAAATAAAAGAGGCTTTCGTTTACAATATTTACAAAAAAATAAATTAAGTTTACTTTCATGTAATCAAAAAAGCATGAGTCTGGCTCATCTAAAAAGTGGAGCAAGAGAATCTATCTTCATCATTTTTAATGAAACCTGACTTAATATCAGAAACAATATTAATGAGATATTTTGTGATACTAGCCTACGTAATTTATACAATACCTATTTTAAAAGATATCTTATTTTGTAAGGTGAATGAAATTCATCTTCCAAATCCGATTTTTAAGAGAAGCAGTGATAAACTAATCATTTAATTTATAGCGATTAACAAACACATAATACTTACCTATTTATTGCTGTTGTAACGTGTACAACACAATCTATTCAGTAAAACACCATGAGACCGTAAGTGAAGTGAGCTGTCGTTTTTGTTCAGCTCACTTCAACTAACTTTTCAAGGTGAGATTTTTAAATAATAGTTCGTTAGTTTTCTATTTGAAATAAATTAGACCTGTTATAGCAATATTCTTACCTTGTTGCAACAAAGCACCATAGATATACCAGAGACAATTGTGTATGGTAGCCAGACCTCCTTGACGAGTGATCTCCATGGCCTCGTAATAAGGACTTAGTCTATGGATGATATATAATGTTGGCCCCATCAGAATCACTGCTAATCCGAGACATAACCACGTCTAGAATGAATAAAAATTTAGGCACATTTAACATAGGTACATAAACGCCACCTGGTACGATCCTTATAATATACTTCTTCAACATTGCGTAAAAGCGTTTTCCAAGATATATTGCTATCCTCTGAACGCAATATTCCTATCTATAATGATACATAATCGGTTTCACACCAATCACAGTAATTTCTATTTTGGCAATCGAACATTTTCCATTAAAAATACATTGTAAAAATTCGTTTCCTCGATAACGCAATCAACTCAATGACTGCGAAAATTAAAGTTATTCTAATTGCTTCATGCAATTCGTATGCAGATAACTTGGTTCATTTACACTTAAAATGTAGCTGTATTTTATTGTAAGGTGCTTTAGATTCCTACAAGTAGTGTAGAAACGTATAAGTATACCTACTGAAGAACACGCTTAGCACACAGGCACGTATAATATAAACGTTTTCGAAGGCAGAATTTTGCATGTTATTGCCTGAAATAATAAGACTGAAGTTCTCCCTCGAAATATTCTTCTCAGTGTATTCTCTTACTTTTATCTTGGTTGACAGATTAGGTACAGGTAGGGCTGCCATCACCTTAATTACGGACCCCGGATAAAAACTTCAAAAACCTCGGCCAAACAAAAAATTATCACCGGACTCGTTCGAAAAAAAAATTACAAATTACAATAAAATAAAATCTTATATTTTTTTCATACTTATTTATAAAAAATCAACTTAAACCTCAACAATACAAATGAAACGCTTAATTTACTAATCAATAGACTCTTCTCGATGTGAGTGGTAGGTATTCTAAGTAACAAAAATAATTAGGAACGCTCTTCTTTTTGGCATCACCTTCATCGGCTTTTTGGAAAATTAAAACAAAAATGTAAATCAAAATCAAATTACGAATTATCACAAGCGTACGAGTCTATTTGATTTATTCTTCGTTCGGCCCACTGAGTTTTGTCCTACATAAAAAATTCCTGGTTCGTCCCAAACAATATGCTTCCTTCGTCCCAAAATATAATTTTAAAAATTTTATTCTTGCTTCGTCCTATTTTATATTCCTTCTACGGCCCATATTTTTTTTTTGTATATGCTAAACTTACTTTTTTGTACAATCGGCAACAAAAGGATTACGTATTATTAAGAGCCCACTTACATTTCGGTACTGAGCACGCATTTTTTTTTTATATTTGGTATCTCGCAGTTCAACCTATGAGGCTGTCATCGCCTGCTTAATCACATTTTGACGAGATAGACGAAGATAAATGTAGGAAACAGCTGATTTTTATTTCGCGATTTCGGGTTTGGTGCCATAGTAAAAGTTGTTCATAATGATGGGTACAATGACCTCTTAAGAGGTTGCTGGTGTTTTTCAAATAACCCTATATACAGGGTTACTTTTCAATGACCAGCCAAATTTAAGGATGTGGTACAGACCAACAAACTAAACAACTTTCTCCATGGGACCAACATCGTAATCGCGAAAAATTTATCAACTGTCCCATAGAAAACTTCAATACCTACTCGACCTAAACGTATGGGACGGCTGAATTTTTATTCGCGATTACGATGTTGGTCCCATGGAGAAAGTTGTTTAGTTTGATGGTCTGTACCACATCCTTAAATTTGGCTGGTCATTGAAAAGTAACCCTGTATAGATATAGACAGATTATTGTTTCACAAATAAGTACTTTTTTTTGTTGACTGTACCTATAAAGTACTTGTAATTTGGGACGAAGCAAAACTTTAATTGTGATATGGGACAAACTAAGAATTTTTTGGAATGTGGGACAAACTTCGGGACGAACGAAGAATAAATCGTCTATTTGCCGTGCGGCGAATTTTTGACTATTTTTATGCTTTAATTTATTGCAAATCATTCAAAGTCGGATTTCCTCTAACACAAACCCCGCCCGGACGCTCCCCGGACGACCATTAAACTAGGACAAATCCGGGAAAACCCGGACGGATGACAGCCCCGGGTACAGGTAACTAATCTTTAATGCAAAAAGTAAAATAAATGTATTCTAGATACATTTTTGCAATACAGGTAAGTAGGTATTTAGCTTTCTTAAATATTTTTAGGATCTAAACTAACTTAAACTTTCCAAAAATGTTAACTTTGTGGATTGTTTACAGTTACCAACTCTAAAAGCAATTTTCAAAAGCATTGTAAATGAGAACTTACGACAGTTGTGAACGGAAGTAGAAACAGCAGAGCTCTGCTGAGCTCCCTCGGGCGCGCTATCATGAACGAATACGATTGTATACTCACTGGCATGGTATAGTTTATACCTGGGAACAAACGAAAGAAAATAATACCTATAGGATTATAAATAAGTATCTACAAGGTCTTAAAAATTGGAGGAGTAAGGAACGTATACAGGGTTATTTGAAAAACACCAGCAACCTCTTAAGAGGTCATTGTACTCATCATAATTACTTTGACGAGATAGACGAAGACAAATGTAGGGAACAGCTGATTTTTATTTCGCGATTTCAGAGGGGCAATTCTCGTAATTTTTAAGAACGTTCACAGTCTGATCTCAGTCTCAATCTGTCAAAAATACTTCAAATTTCCCTACATTTTGACAGGTTTTTGACATTTGTTTGTCGCCGAGATGAGACTGCGACTAGATTTTGAACGTTTTAAATTAGCAGAATTGGCCTACAGGTTTGGTCCCATAGTAAAAGTTGTTCATAATGATGAGTACAATGACCTTTTAAGAGGTTGCTGGTGTTTTTCAAATAACCCTGTATATCTATAAAATTCATACACTGTAATTGATTCTCGACCGTACTGTCTCGCTGTTGAATCTTCTAACACCAAACTCAGTTTTAATAAATGAAAGGCTCGGATGAATGCCTACAAGGATACCTTTGTTATGATGTCAATGTCTGAGATCTCTAGCTTCTAATGCCTCCTTACTCTCTTAACATCTAAACAACTGCAAGTAGAACCATTCGCAAGTAGGTAGAGTGAATTGCAGTTAGCGAAATCTATGCGCATGACTACACGATCTAGATAAGGATATAGAGGTAGGTACTCACGGCTATACATTTCCAGTTTTAGCTGACCTCGCATTGATAGGTTTTTCGTACAATCAGAAGTCAGCTTATACTGGTTATGTATAGCTTCATGTGTAGCCGTGCGTACTAGAGGATTTATGACCGTCTCGTACAGGCGCGGTCGCAGCCCAAGATTTTGGGGGGGGTCACCATGGGTGCCGCGGAATATTTTAAGGGTACATATCCTCGTTAGTGTAGTGGTCGCAAGCGTTTCTGCTGAGCATGAGGTCCTGGGTTCGATTCCTAGGTCGGGTAGTGTTATTAGGTTTTTCCATCAAAATTTCTCAGAAATAGGCCTGTATATCCCCTAGAATGTCCCGGCGCACGAAAGTGGCCAGTTATTGACCTTTCAGGGTTGCCAGATGTCATTCTTTATTTTTTCCTAAATTTGAAATAATTTTTCTCCAAAATGGTACAATTTTTCTAAATTTTACCCAAAGGCAAAAAGTTTGTACTATTATGCAATCGTAACCACTATGGAACAGTTTTTAATGACATTAAATAAAGTAGCCACTGATAAGCGCACCTGTCAATTTGTCCGTTATCTTGTTTTGGCGAACATTTTGTACACAAAATAATTAGAAAGTTGTAAAATAACACAAAAAAATAAAATTTGTCGTGGTAACTTTCGTCCGTTCGGAAATTCTGTGCTTTGCGAAGTGGTAACTTTCGTTCGCGCGGACATTTTGCAGTTTCGTGAAGTGGTCACTTTCGGCCGCGACTTTCGGAACACAACATCGACATTCTCCAGGAGCCAAATTTTTATCCACAAATTGTGAAAAAAGTACCCAATCTGGTAACCCTGGAAAAACCAAGGTATTTCCCTAGGACACGCGAGTGATTAAGGATTTGTTTCCGGTTGATTGCAGTAGGCTCGCCCCCTATAACATGGGACTTCAACATAACTGGCGAAATGTGGGTGTAAGTACTATAATTATGAAGGTACACACCTGCCTAACGCTCCGGGGATTAAAGACGTGGTGTTCATGTACATCTCCAGTTCCACATTACTAATGCTGTTCAGGGACGCAGTTTAGTGAGGGGGGGGGGGGTTAATAATGCCGGCAAATTCGTCTTATGTATAAGAACGATAGATTATTAGGAAGAGCGAGCGAAGCGAGCTCGAAAATTTTAACATTGTCGATTATGAAGGCAAGCCCAAGAAACTATAAGAATTTAGATTGCAAGAGCGAGTGAAGCGAGCTCGAAAATTTTAACCACTCGCCTCGGTTTGGTTAGGTTTTGTTTGATATTTTTATGCCGAAATATGAGTTATATTGTTGATTTATGCAGACAAGTCCAAGCAACTATGAGAATTTAGATTGCAAGAGCGAGCGAAACGAGCTCGAAAATTTTAACCACCCGCCTCGGTTTGGTTAGGTTTTGTTTGATATTTTTATGCTGAAATATGAGTTATATTGTCGATTTATGCAGGCAAGTCCAAGCAACTATGAGATATATTGCAAGAGCGAGCGAAGCGAGCTCGAAAATTTTGCACATTCTCGGATAGGCTCATTTTTCTTTTCATTCTAAAAGGACTAGGAATTGCTTGCTTTACCGACTTAAGAAGAAATGCTCAAGAATCAACAGAATGCAGATTGCAAGAGCGAGTGAAGCGGGCCTGAAAATTTTAGCACCCTACCCCAAATAGGTTCCGTTTTCTCTTGACCATTATACAGAAAGAGAACTTAATTTATCGAATTAGGACGAAATGCACACGTTTTACAACACTTTAGGCTTTGGAATCTGGCCTTACAAACGGGGTGCCCAATATCCCGAGCTTGCTTCGCTCGCTCTTGCATCCTAGATTTTACAGGATGAAATTGAAAACTTGCGACAAACCGAAATAGGAGGTCCAGTAACTGCTACATAATCATTATAAATTGTTATGTCCCAAATCAACATTCTTGAAAAAAAATCGTGTAATTATCGTCTTAGATACTTAGTGCAAACTAAGTTATTGCTTACAAGTAGATACGAATACACGTCGATCCTTACAGATTTTTTTTCTAAATTATCAAAACAATTATGAAAATTAAGTGTCAATTTTATTGTATTCCTTAATAACGTGCTCTGAATTTTCTTTAAAACACCTTGAATTAGATGTTTTAATTTGGCGAACCTATTCAATTTCATCCATTATACCTATTTTACAACAGGCTTTTTGAAGTAAAAAATTTTTACGCGTGTTAAAAAACCCACTGTCATTTCATAGTTTTAAGTTGTTACTTCTGTGGCAGTCCCCATGTCGGCCTATGTTCTTAATGTTTTATGCCCATCGAGGTCTCCGTAGCACAAGTTAAGTTAGTAAGACAAGTCAATTATTAAGACTCTCGACAGCTTGAATGATTTTGGGGGGGGGGGGGTTATGACCCCACACCCCCCCCCCCCCGGACCGCGCATGGTCTCGTACCTGGCATAGGGTCAGATAAAACAGTGAATGAAGCAGCCGCCAGAGCTCCTTGTCCTTTAGAAATCGCTGTCATCGTCAGCTTAGCATCCATGCCATGCATTGTCTAAAAGAAAACCACGATTAAGAAGTTTGAGCCTATAACGGTTTACTCAATGAACTGTGGAGTTAAACTTACATCAGCAATCGTATCATTGGCCAACTGCTTCTTCAAAATAGACGCTAATATGATTTTTATTCTAAAATAAAAAAAGTACAATTAAAAAGTTTTTTTGTTGACTAATTTAACTTTGCTTTATTTGTTAAGGATCTTACGTAAAGTTTTTGTTAATTGCTAACTGATTAACGATATCAAATATAAGTCCGCTGTATTTCACGATGGTACCAGATTCGTTCCGCTGCAGTATCGTCCATGGTGGATTCTAAAATAATAACAAAACATTAATTTGTGAAAACACCTTCTGAAACAAATTAAAAGTAGGACGAAGTCCTGAAGATTGGACTATGATAGTCCTTAAGCTTAAAAAACAATTAGGTATGGCAAACAAGTACCTAGACAATGACTTAACATACGATTATTTTTTCGGGTGCATGACGTAAGTATCCCTTTAGTATGATGCAAGTGAAAATAATCGTGGCAATACATAATAATTAGTGACTTCTGAGGTCTTACATGAAAAGTGATGATGGGTAACTCCTTCCCTCTGAAACCATGGTGTATGTGCGGAAACAGAACATCTTCGAACTTTACACCATCGATAGGACGCCACAATCCGACCTACGAAACATAAATTTTAACAAGATAAAGTATTATTTATTACCTAAACGCATATTTAAGAAGAAAAACAGGAACAGATGCCTGTAAGTCCTAGCATCGCCGCTTGGCAACAAGTGAATGTTATATGGACTCTTCAGATAAAATAAAACTAGTTAACTTCTGGGCTGAATATTTTTATTGGCTCGCTAACTAGAAGACGAGTAGTTGATGGTAAATACTTACGTTTAACAAATTAATTTTGTCTATAACTCCCGTAGTTCCGTTCAAGTTAGCGCTGGCCAGATCTGTAGCATCGGAGAGCCCCCGGTAGGTGGCGCCCCATGTGTCTGCCGCCAGAGCGCGCCAAGTCGAACAGTTGCCGCAGCGACTCTTTGCAGATATATGTTGCTAGTCGAAAATAAACTTATTTGTAGAACATACCCTCGTGATCGCAAGCACGTCTGCAGAGCATCCCCATATTCTGCACAAGAAGCTTGTAGATATAAAAATGGAGGCAACACACTAAATACCTAAGTGAAACCGACTGTGGGCTGACGCTCTCTTTCTAAATACGCACTTAAGAACGAGACAGTGATATATGTTTTCTTTGTCTTATTATGTAGGTATGTATTCAGAAAGAGAGCGACAGCCCATAGTCGGTTTCACTTAGGTGTTCAGAGTGTTGCCTCCACTTTTATCTTTATACTTCTTGGTTCTGTAGTCGTGTTTCACAATGTCTAAACAAACCCAGGATCCCCCTCTTGGGTTGGATAATCGAGCATAACGAAACCAACCAGTCATAATCATTTAGCGAAAATTTGTTACGCAATTAGGCTGCTGGTCAGACAAAGTGTTATTGGGTTAATAGATGAAAGGCAATAGGAATGATGACTAATAATAGAAATGGTCGAACAAATAATACACTTATTCAGCCGATTATAGATTATGCCGACGCCTGCTATCTGGATGCTATTAAACAAGCTTGAGCGCTTGCAAAACCTGTGCATTCGCTTTGTTTTCGGTCTTCGAAAGTATGACCATGTTTCTCACCTTCGCAAGGAACTCAAGTGGCTCCCAATCCGTCTTCGCAGGAATACTCGGATTTTATGTCTCCTCTTCAACATCTTACACAACCCTTCTTATCCTTCCTACTTGCGTGAGCGTTTTTCTTACGCTCGCCCTAGCGACGCACCGTGTAGATCACATCTAAGATCCCTCCTTAAATCTCATCCTCATAAAACTAGCTACTATTCTTATTCCTTCTCTGTCCATGCTGTAAGATTGTGGAACTCACTTCCGCCTAGCATTCGTGATTTAAAAACTATTTCTCTATTTAAATGTCGATTAAAAGAGCATTACCTTTCCTCTATACTGTGAGTATATTTATATATATATGTTTATATATTTTAGCATTATGTATTTATTCAAGTATAGGTAGTTATGTATATATATATATATATTTATTTTTTTTGCATTTATTGTGTAAGTTTATTTAATATTTTAGTTTTAGACTTCACACATTCATATTTTTCTCTTCTTGTTCTCACACACTATTGTCTACATTTCTTTTTTTACTTCTCCTTTCGCAGGTCTGCTGGAAGAAATTTCTTAAGAAATAAGCAGTACCTTTGTACTCAAATTATAATTATGTCATATCTTTATGTATTTTTCTGTGTGTACATAAATTATAAAATAAATAAATAAATAAATGTAGTTTCACAGAAGGCATAGTAAAACGAGATTATCGAAAAAACATCAGTAAAATCAATGGAAGTTTGGAGAAGCTACCTACATGCCTTAAAAGTTTTTGGTTATGGCGCTAGTATGAAGTTACATAGTCGTGACGTCACTTCTATACTTTCCGTCTTTGTCTAGCAGTTATTTAAAAACGTTTATAACTTGGCAGTTTTTTAAGCTTTTAGAATTTTTGTAGTATTGTTTGCACTGTTTGCAAACAAATAATTTTTTGAGTTTAAAATAAAAAAATTGTTATCATGCCTATTAAACGGCGTGGGAATTAAACCTGGCGAAATATGGGTGTTATAACATCAAAGAATTTAATCATCAAAGGATTTTATTTTAGTGTTATTGGGTTAATAGATGAAAGGCAATAGGAATGATGACTAATAATAGAAATGGTCGAACAAATAATGTAGTTTCACAGAAGGCATAGTAAAACGAGATTATCGAAAAAACATCAGTAAAATCAATGGAAGTTTGGAGAAGCTACCTACATGCCTTAAAAGTTTTTGGTTATGGCGCTAGTATGAAGTTACACAGTCGTGACGTCACTTCTATACTTTCCGTCTTTGTCTAGCAGTTATTTAAAAACGTTTATAACTTGGCAGTTTTTTAAGCTTTTAGAATTTTTGTAGTATTGTTTGCACTGTTTGCAAACAAATAATTTTTTGAGTTTAAAATAAAAAAATTGTCATCATGCCTATTAAACGGCGTGGGAATTAAACCTGGCGAAATACGGGTGTTATAACATCAAAGAATTTGAAATACCTACCTACTATGAGAACTACCCCTTTAAGTAAAATTAATCTCTCGCGGCCAACCTCATTAACTTGATCTTTTCTACCTGCATAAGTTTGAGCAACATATCCCGTCTCTGTATCTTGTTCGGTCGAATGGCTTCCCACTCCTCATCTGACACCTGGGCAGCCACATCAAACTCGTCCTGGATAGCCGCGTTCAACGCAGATATGAAGGCATCCATCATCTCCTGGCAGTAGCACATTATTCCGTTCTAGAAATATCAAGGGAGTTATTACTGCCAGCTTGTCAAAAGCACAAGATTTCCCAACGGTTCTATCGTAGAGGCAGATAAGTATGGATCACAGATATACACACATCAAAAGTGTCTAGGGATCAAGCATTTTTATGCGGATTTCTTGAGATTGAGATGTGGCTTTGTAATAAATTTATGATTTTATAAATTTATATGGATCCTTTTTGGTGCATTTCATAATTTGAATCAGGAACTGTGAATCAAATTCGAGTAAAAGATGAAAATCAGCTGTCAATATTTTCCCTATAAAAACATACAACGCATTGAAGACATTATTAGTGCTACTGTTTCCCTACTACTGATTAAAACCAACGTTATTATGGAGCGGCGACGTCATTTAAGCAGGGAAGAAATGCTCAGAGCCGTGGGAATGATAGAAGCTGGTTCCCGGCAACGTACTGTGGCTTTAGCTCTGAATACAAGTCAGAGTGTTATCAGTCGACTTTGGACACGTTACCGAAGCACTGGTACCGTGGCTGAGCGCCATGGAGGACGGTATCGCTGCACCACACGGAGACAAGACCGATACATTCAAATCTTAACTCGAAGAGCTCCAACAATAACCGCCATGATGTTAGCCGTGAGGCTTCATCACTCTTCAGGGAACTTAATTAGCGACCAAACAGTCAGAAACCGCTTGCATGAAGTGAACCTTCATTCCCGAAGACCGCTACGGGTACCACCTATAGCAATGCACAATCGTAGGATTCGATATCAATGGGCTCTTGAACACAGAAATTGGGCAGAAGAACAATGGCGTTTCGTGTGCTTTTCTGATGAGTCTCGTTTTGGTATGAGACCGGATACAAGACGTATACGACACTGGAGAACCCCTGGACGCCAACAGCGATTAAAATCCTGCCAGGAAGTCCATCCTTATAGTGGTGGAACCATCATGGTATGGGCGGGTATTTGGATCGGCGGAAGAACTGAGTTGATTTGGATCAGAGGCAACCTCAACGCTCAAATTTATGCTGAGACGATTGTATCAGACGTCATCGTTCCTCTACAAGTGCAAATCGGTCCCTTATTTCAGTTAATGCATGATAATGCACGACCGCACACCGCAAGAGTTGTAAGACAGACTCTCGCCGCAGCTAACATCAATGTCCTGCCCTGGCCTGCTCAGTCGCCAGACTTGAACCGGATTGAGCATGCATGGGATATGCTACAGAGAAGAGCTCTGCCGAATATGGAGGGTATCCAGTCGCAAGAAGACCTTTTTTTGTTGTTGCAACGAACATGGGCGGCCATTCCACAGCGTGATTTGGATGAACTCATTTTGAGTATGCCAAACCGATGTTCTTGTGTTGTTAGTGTTCGCGGTAGAAACACGGATTATTAATTGTTTAAGTTACCCAATAAAATTTTAGAGAAAACTGTTATTTCAGTCTTTTTTTCGAACTTTTGTGTTAGTGGTTCAAATGTCAAAAATCCCTTTATTAGGAAAATGGCAAATTTCTTTATTAATGCAAAGGTGACTTGGTTTATCGTTACTGTGACAAACGAAAACACTTTATTTGATGAATCCTTAAAGAAAATTTTAATTAATATCAATCAGGAGAAAAGTTATTGCAAAAATATATGTTGATCCCTAGACACTTTTGATGTGTGTAGATACACGCAAGAGCAACTACTTCGCGTGCCAAAAATCGCACCAATTTATGTTCAAAAATCGTAAGCCGCTACTTTCGCGCTCAGTCCTGTGTACATGTACTGCTGGCTGGGTGAGCGTGAGTGAGAAAGAGAGCTTGTGACGTCATAGCAGGTAGTCAAAAAAAATGGCACGCCTGGTGTTCATACAGATCGTGATACTTGCGTTATCTAGGTCTATCTATATCTGTGGTATGGATTAATTAGAAAAAATCTAGAACCTCTTTGCCTCCTTGACTCTTAGCAGGAAAAAATACTGAAAAGAGTATTTTTGGTTTTGAAAAATGTTTGCACACACTACATTAGGGTTTTTTTCAGAGTCGTGGCCTATTTTGGATGCACTATCGAGACTAAAACTAAACTTCTATCTACATTTTTAATAGACATGTCCTGGGGCGTAATAGTTTTCGTATCTTCCTGATACTTATGTTTCTGTCACCGCCAACTAGCTTAATCAGCCATTCAGTTAACTGCCTAGCCCTTTAACTAAACGGCGCCGTTCAACTAACAGCCTGAATGATATTCAGCCAATTCGTCTAATACAAATTTAATGAACTGGCTGGTTGATGGGTAAAGCATCTATTTCAATAAAATTCAATGTCCTGACTGACTGATATATCAACGCACAGCCCAAACCGCTGGTCCTTGAAACATGAAACTTGGAGGGTGTCTTCTTTGTTAAAGAGTAAGTATCCAGTACCCACTCAGAAAGGGTTTTTAGAAATTCCAACCCTAAGAGGGTGAAATGGGGGGTTGGATATTCCGTGAATAATTTCCGACCTCCATGCGGGCGAAACCGCGGGCAAAATCTAGTTTTATTCTAAACAACTTCCCCTTTAAGTCAATCACCAATCAATCAATCGCCAATTTAAATGTCTGGGCTAGGGCAGGTTAGCGATCCAAGTCATTTGCCTAGCTGTTTGATTGAATGGCTGAATATCATTCAGAGCGCTAGTTGAATGGCGCCGTTTAGATAAAAGACTAGGCAGTTATCTGAATGGCTGATTAGGCTAGTTGGCGGCGGGATTTATACTCCAGCACTACATCAAACCACAGATCTAATAGCCATGTTACTGATTAGCCAAACTAACAAACTGAAATCAAACTAAACCACGAAACAGCGCAATGCAGGCTCGCTAGAGACACAATCATTCCCGGAATTGAGCGAACAAAACGAAATAGCTGAACAATTGCATTTAACTAGCGAAACACGCCGTCAATCCAGCCGGGATTAGACTCTGCTTACTGATTGCGGGCAGCCAAACTATCCCGGTCATTTGGGTTTTAGAGATCAGAGAGCATTGCGAATATTATTTAATTGGTTAGAAATTGTTTCTCCTTATCACATATAGAGTGTGTTCACATAGAGCACAATGAATAGGTTTCCCAAATCAGCTTTGGCGTAGACCTACGCGCTACGTGTGTACCAATGTATAGCAGGTAATTTCGAAATAAATTTAAATTTAAATTAATTTCGAATGTAAACCAAATAGCACTCAAAATATATACGTACAAGGTTATTGGAAAAACATTAAGCGGTAAACAATAAGTTTCACCGCTGCGACAGCGCTGTCCGCTAGGCTGTATCCTTAGAGAATAGCTCCCGTGGATATGTACAAACGCAAGCACATCAAGCTACTACAATTTTTCAAATTTCTTTAATAGATTTTAAACTGTATTGCTAAAGCATAAGGTTCAAAGTCAATTGGGAAAATCTTACAGTATCGGGTAGCTTGATGTGCTGGCGGCGTCTGTACGTTCATTTCAGTATCTTATCATGTTTCAAAGAGGCGCTGTGTACATCAATTGGACCAAGGAAAAATAGATAACCTACAGTATTTACCTTACAATCCGGATGATTATCAGTCAAATTATAGATATATGCTACATTCTCCCCCTCGTACAGATCGTTGATGAGACTGCTCAGGTTGCCGTTCTGTGCGTTCGTGTCGGATATGACGTAGAGCCACTGGGCCATCGTGTGCGACATGAGCAAGTCACGAGCTGTCTCCGCCATCGTAGTCATCACGTCTGACGTCACCACTGCTATAAAATTTTCGCCTACGAACATTTATACAAGATGAAAAAAAAAACCCATCACCATAGCTGTTATCTACGCATTCTGTACAATGGCGGTAACAAGTGACACTCCGCTTCGTTATGCGTATTTTTAGACAATATTTTTAGGAACAATTACAGGCCATAACCCCCTTAACAAACATCTTTTTAATATAGGCGCCACAGACAGTCCCCTTTGCATAATATAGGCGCCACAGACAGTCCCCTTTGCAGGGACTGCCTTGACGCCGAGGAATCAGCTGCCCACGTCATCCTGGAATGCGAGGCTGTGGCTTCCCAACGCGCAGAAATCTTCGGAACAGTGAGGTCGCTCCGCGAAGCCTGTGAAACTCCCAGGAAGCTTCTGTGCTTTTGGGCGGAGCTAAGCTGGCTCTGTTAGCCAGAATCCCCACACACAACGGACCGAATGAGAGTCTAAGTGCGGAAAAGGGAGTCTCATCATCATCTTCAATATTTACAACAATATGTTGGTTTAAAAGAGTGTCCGTCGAGTGGAACCTAAACGCTTTGGAATGGGCAACTAGCTTCATCTTTCTGATTGACCGACCCCTTGACAAATTAAAAGTGCCAGTATTTGGTTTAATTAAAATAAAAGTTTTGAGTTTGAGTTGAGATTAAAATTAAATGTGTCTTATTAATAGATTCACACACAGTGGCGAGAGACAATGCTCTACAAAGCCAAACTTCTTCAAACACTCAATACGCCATATTAAATGCTGCGTACAGCCAAATAATTGCAAACACATGTGATTAAAAATCCACAATACTGCAGATGGTAACTCATTGCAAGCAAAAGTTACATAAATATTCTGTTCAAGTTAATTTAGAAGGCAGTTGTGCTCGTTTGGATGCTCTCCAAACAATGAAAAATATTGCAGAGGCAATAGAAACTAATTAAAAACTCTATATACCTAAGTACTAATAGTGCTTTTGGATTTGTTACTATGATTTCAGAGCGTTAAATATAAAAGTCAAAAGTATATTTAGAGCCTAAAATCAGACAGGCAATGTTCGTTCATCAGTTTTTTTTTATAACTTTAGCTCATCTTACCTATATACTTAACAGGCAGTTTAGACAAGACTCTGTGCATCTCTTTCCTTCTCAAGTATTCGTTGATCTCATGTTTCATCTTGAACACTGTGACAGAAACTGGTGCAGCACTCTCATCGTCTATTTGTGCTGTAAGAGACTTAACAACTCTCGAAACCATGTCTCGACCTGATTTAGAATAGAAGACACTTTAATACACACACATACATATGGTATTCCCATACAAATGATTTATTAGGATTTACTTAGTACGCTGTTAAATCTTGAATTTTGAAGCATAATTATAAGATAGGTAAAGAAACTTCAAATGCGATTAGAATAATATGTTTATTCAAAAACAGCTGCTCATTTTATTTGGATTCTAAAATATTTGCAGCTACATTTCGACGTAGGTGGGTATTTTATACGAGTATAGGTACCTAGCGCAGATACGTACTCAAAGTGTCATCATGCAGTATGATCGCAGACTTCCATTGGAAAGCATTCGAAGTCCTCAAATCAAGAAGCAGTTGCGGTAACTCTTCACCAGGATCAGCAAAAGTGGCAGTTATGGCAGAATGAGATGGTAACCTTGGACAGTCCACTTCTGTTAAAGCAAATAATAACAGCTCTTCTTCTTCAGTACGAGAAAATAAATCCCAGGTGTCTTCGCAAGATGCTATACTGAATACAGCTAGAAAACCTACAACAATCATGGTTAGTTTATTTTTTTTAAGTAACGCTTCGCTTCGCGTGTTTCAGTCAGCGGAAACACGTGAGCTACGAAGATCGCTCCTTTTCTGCTATTACATAAAAGCGCTGTCAATGTCATTTATATGTCATTCAGGTTGGCTGGACAAATCTTCAAAATAGCTCGCATTTAACTAGGTCAATAGTGCATTTTATGTGACGGCTAAACACCCTTATTTCAGAATTTGTGACGCTACAGAATCTTAGATAATCGATCGAAAACGTGTCCAGCCATCTTGAAAAACCACTTTTCGCTGGTCTCTCAATCTCGGTAACGGAAGTGATTTTGAAGACTTTTTGCATATCAACGGGCGTCACATAAATTTGTGACAGGCATCGAGCTAAAAGTTTTGTGATACGAACAGCGGTTTTGTAGAAAAATGCAAAAATCTGTGTCCAGCCATCTTGAATTTACGTATAAAACTTTTGGCTGGCACTTCTGAATCTCAATAACGGGAGCGTTTTCGAATATGGTTCCTTTACTAACATTTAGTGACGCAATTTGTGACAGTAATAACGTTCGATTTATGGCGTCACATGTAAGGGTTTACGAGAAATCAGTAAAAACTTACATGTCCAAATAACCTGCTTTCAAGCTGGCTGGACACATGTATCTCCGCTGCCTGATGATCTACGGCCTTCGAAATATATTCAAATTTTTGTGACGGGGACGATAATGATTTACTGAATTTGTGACGGAGAAACTTTGAGTAGTTTCAAAGATATTGATCATTTAAATTTTCCCATACAAACATCCATTAATATTGTGAGGTGACCATATTTTTTACATAAATAAAGTCTCAATGGTATTGAGATAGAAAGTGTCGATTCCATCTGGTTTTTTTTTTATTTTTATTATGTCTGTCCGATACTTATTTTATATAATTATGCCGATATATACTTTTTCATTTAAATACCTTCGAGCATTAGTTATCCTGACACAATGGTGTCAATTCTCTTGTACACCGAACTACACTATGACTAAAATTACTTACTTTTGGCAATGAGAATCTTAGAGCTATTCTGCATTAAAATATCTCTAAATTTAAAAATAATTTTGACACAACCAAATCGAATTTGACAATCGCGACTCCACGTGGTAAGTAGGTATTTTTTTTGTTTGTTTGGCTTCGCACGGTTTGTGCATTCAGCCAAAAAGTAGATACTCATTTGCCCTCATCATCATCATCTGCCTAGCCTTTTCCCAACTATGTTGAGGTCGGCTTCCAGTCTAACCGGATGCAGCTGAATACCAGTGTTTTACATGGAGCGACTGCCTATCTGACCTCCACAACCCAGTTACTGGGTAATACGATACCCCTTGGTAAGACTGGTTGTCAGACTTTCGGGCTTCTGACTACCCGTAACGGCTGTCAAAGATACACGAATGACAGCCAGGATGCTTTCCGAGGCACGGAGGGGTCTCGGTATGTAAAGTTGGTCACCCATCCACAGACCAACCGCGGCAAGCGTAGCTTAACCTGATCGATCGACCTGTGCGGCTGTTATTATTTAGCAACGGGCCCCTCCCCGTGTTTTTTTTTAGTCGAAGGGGCATAGTGGGGCAACCTCGACCTCCTTTTTATGGAATTTTTCACTTTTATAGGGAAAATATGAAACATTATTACCAATGTGTTGAGTTTTAAGGGTATGCGGGTTTCTAAAAGGGGGTCGAAATTTTCATTATTTTTGCGATAGGACACACCGTTTTCGAGATATAAGCAAAAGAAAAGAAAATCAAAAAACACTACTGTTTTTGCATCCGAAGTCGAGATGTTGGTGTGAATTTTAGCTCATACCAACTAATTTTATTCCACACCTTTTAAGTCACGATTAAAAATAGTCAGATTTAGTTAGAGAATCTAAATTTTAGGTGAAAAACCTCAAATTCAGAATAGCAAAATTACTATTTTCTCTAAACTATTAACTCAGTGCAATCTTAGTCCTGTCAAACTAAAATTTAGTTAAGTTGTGTCACTTTAGTTAATTTCAGAATGGGAAATCATCATTTGACAGGAATTAACTAAATTTTGGTGATTTGTAGTCTAGTTTAGACGCATTTGTGACAAGAGAATCGGCACCAATACCTACCTATGTACTTACCATGAAAAACACCAATACCTACCTACTAAAAAGAGTAGGTATCTGCACGTAAATAATCAATAACATCAAAAAATTACTCCCCGCCCCCCTTCCTCACTTCTACACTTTTGTCATCTATCGATTTAAGGCGAAAGCCCCAGGGTAACCCGCGAAATTAATTTTTTTATGTTTTTTGCAATTTGCTGGTCAGTATTAAGTTGTACGTTGATTAAAATATGATTCGCGGCCGTAACAAATATGTGTTTACAGAATTATAATCTATAAATTCATCAACACAACTCTCTAAGACCAAAGTAATCCCCAAGAATGACTATTTCATGAAATTTCCACATTTGGGGATTATACTAACTTAACAAGTTGTATTACTGATTGTTGTAATGATTATATTAATTCTGTCAACTACTATCACCAAAACACGGATTTTCGTCCATTAAAGAAAACACCTTAAAATATACTTAGTCCTACATAAAACCTACAATATTCGTAACCCTACTGCAGTGTTTGTATGGGAAAATTTAAATGATCAATATCTTTGAAACTACTCAAAGTTTCTCCGTCACAAATTCAGTAAATCATTATCGTCCCCGTCACAAAAATTTGAATATATTTCGAAGGCCGTAGATCATCAGGCAGCGGAGATACATGTGTCCAGCCAGCTTGAACGCAGGTTATTTGGACATGTAAGTTTTTACTGATTTCTCGTAAACCCTTACATGTGACGCCATAAATCGAACGTTATTACTGTCACAAATTGCGTCACTAAATGTTAGTAAAGGAACCATATTCGAAAACGCTCCCGTTATTGAGATTCAGAAGTGCCAGCCAAAAGTTTTATACGTAAATTCAAGATGGCTGGACACAGATTTTTGCATTTTCCTACTAAACCGCTGTTCGTATCACAAAACTTTTAGCTCGATGCCTGTCACAAATTTATGTGACGCCCGTTGATATGCAAAAAGTCGTCAAAATCACTTCCGTTACCGAGATTGAGAGACCAGCGAAAAGTGGTTTTTCAAGATGGCTGGACACGTTTTCGATCGATTATCTAAGATTCTGTAGCGTCACAAATTCTGAAATAAAGGTGTTTAGCCGTCACATAAAATGCACTATTGACCTAGTTAAATGCGAGCTATTTTGAAGATTTGTCCAGCCAGCCTGAATGACATTCATTTATTACAATAAATTTGCGGTTGTTGGGCGCCAATAATCTAACCAAGTAACCACTGCTGCTACTAATATGATGATGATGGGTCCTATTGCAGGTTTGTTCTTCATTCCACTTTCTCGTACTTTAGCAATATGAGGTAACCGGCTAACTCGTCCCGTCATCTCAGGCCTACCGCGTCGTCGGTTACTGCTTTCCACTAACTCTATATGTCGTATTAGTCATAAATAATGTGTTGCAAAGTGATAACCAGTGATCGGAATAGGTAGAGCTATTTCGGTTTATTGACCGCAAACATTGATGTTAATTAAAACCTCGACTTCAGGTGCAAAAACAGTACTGTATCTTTTTTTCTTTTCTTTTGCTTATATCTCGAAAACGGTGTGTCCTATCGCAAAAATAATGAAAATTTCGACCCCCTTTAGGAAGCCCGTAAACTTCTAAAACTCAACACGTTGGTAATAATTTTCATATTTTCCATACAAAAGTGAAAATTTCCATAAAAAAGACGTCGAGGCTGCCCCACTGCGCACACTTTCGGCAAAAAAAAAGCACGGGTTAGGGCAAATAAGTACCTACTTTTTGGCTGAATGCACAAACCGTGCGAATCCAAACAAAAAAAAAATACCTGCCTACTTACCACGTGGAATCGCCATTGTCAAATTCGATTTGTTTGTGTCAAAATAATTTTTAAATTTAGAGATATTTTTTTGCAGAATAGCTTTAACCATAGTCGACACTTTATGCGTTTTAAGATTCGTGTAAATACATGTGTAAGTAAAAAGTACATTCCTTTTAAAAACCAAATCCCTTGACTCGGGGAATATCCATAACTAGCTTCTGCCCGCGACTTCGTCCGCGTAAATTTTTTTTGTTTCCCCGATCCACCCCGTCGCAACGTGTCGCCGGCCTGCGCTATTACTTCGTTTTCGCTTGGCGAAAACTTCAGACTTTTTTTCTTTTTGCTCAAATCCTAAGGATCCTAGCGTCAAGTTTAATAGAATATAGCCTTCGTCGAGAACTGGGCTATCAAACGCAAAAATATTTTTATATATGTGACCAATACTTCCAGAGATTTACAGCTATCAAACCGTGTTTCAAACAAACAAACTCTTCAGCTTTATTATTAATATTATTTTAAAACTATGATATCTCCTAAGATATACATTGAAATCAAATGATGTCAGAGGCAATTTTGTTCAAAATTAAATACATGTGATGAATAACGTATTTATTTGGATAAGGATTAATACCATGTTTATAAAAACACCTTCGCAAATAATGCATTATTTTAGAACAAATTTGGTTAGCATAAAAGAGGTTATAGTGAGCTAACCTTAAAAGATAGACATGCTGTCGCGGACTTTTTTCTAAAGCTTTTAAAGGGGAACAATTCTGTCATATATGATTTTTGCGAAACTTTAACCGTTTACGCAGCGCACGCAGCGGAAGCTCTCAATAGGAAAAAAATCCCCCGATTTTGAAACATTCTTCATTGGTGCTCCGGTCCTATTGGCTTTAGCGTGATGATATATAGCCTATAGCCTTTCTCAATGAATGGGCTATCTAACACTGAAAGAGTTTTTCAAATCGGACCAGTGGTTCCTGAGATTAGCGCGTTCAAACAAACAAACAAACAAACAAACAAACAAACTCTTCAGCTTTATAATATTAGTATAGATTACCTATTATTCTAACCTATGGCAAGTACATAAAACAGCTCTACCTATTTCGATCTCTGGTGATAACCTATTACCCTAAATAATACACAACCCTTTGCTTTTGGTTATATTCATAAATACATTTTCAACATTTCATACCTTTCTTGAGACTGATAGCAGTCCAGGAGTAGTAGTGAACAATGACGCCGCCATGTTTGAGCTCAACCCTCGCCAACTCCTTGATGTAATCCTTTAGTTCGTCAAGAATTGTTTGGTATTTTTCGCCTAAGTACTGCCGATCTATTACTACCGCTGAAATTATGGCAATGCATGAAAATCTTCTAGATTAAAGAATGTAGAAGATTTCACGCATTAGATTATTGAATGCAAAGGCATTTCATTTGGGTTGAGAATGTTCCTATATAGGTACCTATTTAGTTTTCTATTTGGGGCTAACCGCGAGTTTTGATTGGGATTCACATTTTAAGGGAGATCATTTCATCAATAAACGGATGGAAGTTGCCTGCAATTGACTTGTTTATACTTAACCACAGTTACATAAAATAAGCAACATTTTTGAGAATTCACTTAATTCAAACTTAGTTAAATATGAAGTTAACAGAATCCGAGCATTAGAGCTTTAAATACACATGTGTGACAAATATTCAACTTACCTATTGAAGCGTTTGCCGTAATTAACGACGGAAAATCCTCCGCGGAAGCTGGTGCTAACAAGAACACCAAACCGAGTATCCATGGTTGCATTTTTAGTCAACACGAGCACAGTCCGATTTCTACACTTCTCAAATGAAATCCCAGTCATAATTCGTAAGGCAATAGAAGTAATTATTGATATCCAATCAGAACTTTCCCGTTATTATTAAGGGCCTTATGTAATTAACAGAAACCAGGACGCAGATGTTCCATGTTAACCTTTGATGTGGTTTGCACGAATGTATGCTGTTGAAAGCTTCGTGATTCGTCGAACAATACTTGTTCTTCAGCGAGCATACAGGATGTTTCAATTATCTACTACGAATGTTACCTAGTTGTGTAATGGTTTCTGCTAATTCAGGTAGTCATTAAGTATCTTCTAAAATGATACCATATAATAATAGGTTTCAATTGTTTTTGTTCATTTTACAAAAGTTGTAACGACACAAGATAGTAGTTGGTCGAGGGGTTTAAGTGTAAAGGGAAATCGTTAAATAACTATCGACGCGACAATCGACGGGTTATCGCTATCTTTAAATGAACAAATGCGGCAGCTTTCATCATCATTCATGAGCACAGAGCATCCACTGCTACCACATAGTTTTCTCCAGTTCCGCCGTTCAAATTAAATTCGAACCTCGACTATTACGCCTCGTCCCCCATCTTGCCTGAGAGCGTAAGAACGTCTCATCTTGTCTGAGGCCGTAAAGTCAATCTACTCTTTTTTACCATCTAAAATTCGACTTAAAAAAAAAGAAACATCCTTTACGTGCTATGAATCCGTTCCCAAAAGGTCAGCAGTTTGTTAAAAATTCATTATAATTACGTGTGCGCTGCGTTACGTGTGTTAGGTACATTATATCTATTGTGATTTTTTGACACTAATTTTATATTAGGTCATCCTAAGACCCATAAAATCGACCTATATTTATAAACTAGCTTCTGCCCGCGACTTCGTCCGCGTAAATTTTTTTGTTTCCCCGACCCACCCCGTCGCAACGTGTCGCCGGCCTGCGCTATTACTTCGTTTTCGCTTGGCGAAAACTTCAGACTTTTTTTCTTTTTGCTCAACTCCTAAGGGTCCTAGCGTCAAGTTTAATAGAATATAGCCTTCCTCAAGAACTGGGCTATCAAACGCAAAAATATTTTTATATATGCGACCAATACTTCCAGAGATTTAGAGCTTTCAAACCGTGTTTCAAACTTTCAAACAAACAAACTCTTCAGCTTTATTATTAGTATTATTTTAAAACTATGATATCTCCTAAGATATACATTGAAATCAAACGACGTCAGAGGCAATTTTGTTCAAAATTAAATACATGTGATGAATAACGTATTCATTTGGATAAGGATTAATATCATGTTTATAAAAACACCTTCGCAAATAATGCATTATTTTAGAACAAATTTGGTTAGCATAAAAGAGGTTATAGTGAATTAACCTTAAAAGATAGACATATGCTGTCGTGGACTTTTTTTTAAAGCTTTTAAAGGGGAACAATTCTGTCATACATGATTTTTGCGAAACTTTAACCGTTTACGCAGCGCACGCAGCGGAAGCTCTCAATAGGAAAAAATCCCCCGATTTTGAAACGTTCTTCATTGGTGCTCCGCTCCTATTGGTTTTAGCGTGATGATATATAGCCTATAGCCTTCCTCGGTGAATGGGCTATCTAACACTGAAAGAGTTTTTCAAATCGGACCAGTAGTTCCTGAGATTAGCGCGTTCAAACAAACAAACAAACAAACAAACAAACTCTTCAGCTTTATAATATTAGTATAGATAAACAGTCTATTATATTCAGAATATGAGTCTTTCCCTAACCTCATTTAAAACAGACTCAAAAGTCATGTTTCAAAAGTTTAATTGGAGTGCCATAAGGGAGTGTACTAGGTGTCGTACTTTTGACCCCTTAACAAGAGAATACTAGATCGCGGTGCAGCCATTTGAGTGACTGCCTGGATTATTATTAATAAACGATACCTACTCCGACTGTGTGTGTATCGTATGTGTGTGTGAGTACAATAATATCACTAGGGTGTGTACATTTACGGGGACTTGGGTACCTAAAAAAAAACAATATTATTTTTCAAATGTTTCATTAATTTTACACTATCTAAAGGTGTAAGTAGTACAAGTATTAGGAGCTCGAGGCGTCGTCAGAAGCAGCAGGTGAAAACTTTGTTATAGTCTCAGTAACGAAAGACGATGATGACTGTGACGGATGAGCTAAATGATCTGAAGTATTCACTTTTAATTTGCCCAAATCAGCTTCGAAGATAACATTATGAATGGCATGCTTTACACATGCCAACGTGCGTGGATCATATTTTCGTAGTTCACTGACTATGTAATTGCCAAAACTAGTATAGGGATCGTTGGAAACATTAGAGGCATTTCGTAGAAAATTAAGAGATTGTGTAAGTGTGCTATTCTCTTCTTCATATTCAGACTCTTCTCTAGATACTTCCGAACTTCTACGCCTTTTGTTACGTGAAGGTTGTCGTGGTGACATAATCATGACTTGTTCCAGTTCATCGGTTTTGTGCGACTGTTGTAATTCAGTCGATGAAGCGTCCGTGTCCTCGTTAGGAGTTTGAGGGGATAGCTTTCTGTCATCCTGCAAAAATGAACTACCTACTTTAAAGTACCGAAAACAAAATGTACTTGTACTAAGGCCTCGGCCCAGTAAACTAGGCTTACAGATAGTGCAATCCACGAAGACGCGCCCCACACTTCTTCCGTATCGTTAGTGGTTATCGTTAGTTAATTCCACTAGTGTTTTAGTTTTTTCGATACACAGCAGTGCTATTCTGTAAAAATCTCACCGTGAAAACTAAGGTGAAATGAGCTGTCATTCCACCTGATGTTAGGGATTGCCTCCATTGATAGCTCACTTCACGCTCACTTCACCTATATTATCACGGTGAGATTTTTACAGAATCGATAGGCAGTAATTACCCACTAATAATAATTAATGTGTATCAACGAAACTAAAACACTAGCGGAATGTTGCACACTTGTGCTGTAAGCATTAGGAAAAAGAGTGGGGCGCGTCTTCGTGGATTGCACTATCTGTACAGTGCGGCCGACGAGAGTATGCGTTCTTGACACCTGTCAGTTTCATACAAACGAATACGTGTTTTGCGAATTTGATCTTTATTAGCTACTAGAATTGTCGCACTGAGAGGTGTCAGGAACGCATTCTCTCGACGGCCGGAATGTTGGTATTTAAAAAAAAAAGTTAACGTACGATCGGTTCTGTATGGGTTTTGGCCATCTTGTTTCTGTTTTTCCTCATAAAGTCAAAGTAGGGGTAGCCGAACCATTTTGAGGAGTATATATACCTAGCATTTCCTGTAGCAGCGGCTGTAGAAATGAGAAGTTACGAGATTTAACTAGATATTCATTATTACAGTAGGTACAGACGCCAGCAGGTCAACCTACCCCAATCTGTCAAATTTCTTTGATAGATTTTCAACTTTAGCACACAGGAATAAGGTTCATATTCAATTGGGAAAATCTGACAGATTGGGGTAGCTTGATGTGCTGGCCTCTGTACCTAGAGCGGGGTAATTGTGGACACACTATCAGTAGCAATGGTTTTCATTTTGACAGTTCAACAACATTCATTGCGTTATTTACGTTGTTGAGCAGGCAAATTTTTCGAACATTGGAAGCAATGGATTAGCAATATCCTTTAAAATGATTTAGATTTATAGCCTGTTACGCAATTTGGGTGCAGATAAAATAAAAACTCATTTGAACCTCTGATACGACTCTTCCTTTCTCTATGCAGCTCCCGGCGATGGGAACCCAATAACGATGCCATTTTTTTCTTTAAAACACTGATAGGCCATTTATATTCATTTGCGATCTTCGTCCAACTTTCTTTGCGCATTTTAGACACTAAATGATGAGGATGTTTATTATCCCACAGCAATCTATTTTCGCCATACCGCTGTATTAATCGAATCGTTAGTTCTCGATTCATTTCTCTCGATGGAGGCATAGTTATACCGTAGCTTTCCGTAATCTAAAACAAAGAAAACTTTATAGATACTTGTTATAAAGGTAAGAGGTACCTACTGTGTCATAAACTTCTAACTTTTTGCGTCGGGGACTAGAAACAATAAGGATCTGTTTCACCGTCCCTCAACGATACCTACTTAGCACGATCAAGATAGGTTACACATTATCTACATCAGAGCACACGCTTGTAACCAGCCGATCGATTCTGTAAAAATCTCACCGTGATCACATAGGTGAAGTGAGCGTGAAGTGAACTATCAATGGAGGCAATCCCTAACATCAGGTGGAATGACAGCTCACTTCACCTTAGTTTTCACGGTGAGAGTTTTACAGAATAGCACTGCTGTAACCTCTAAATAATAATAATTATTTATATATTTCAGACATTATTCTAGTTCATAGTTTTACACTCATACAATTAAAATTACTTATAAACATTATTAAATTCAAAAAAGATCAACGCCCAAAATAAAACTGTAATTAATTAAATTTTAAAATGTCAGTCGTATAATTTTTTTTTTTAAAAATGATAAATACTTAATTGTCAAAAACGTCGATGGAAATAGCCGAAATGGGATGGGATTCAGAATTAATTTGAACGTGTAGGTACGTGCTTATTTACCACACGTAGGCACTAGGTAGAGTCAACAACACATCAGTGGTAAGAATTTGACAAGGACAGGCTTTTATCACAGCAGTTAGGGCGATTTTCATAGCGCAAGTGCTATCAATGATCGATTGACTGTACCTACCTACTACAAGTAGGTAGCGGTCGTATCGTAGAATCGTAGGTAGTAGACTATCCGGCTATAAAATCGCACATTTTAGAGTTTTTGAAAAAGTTCGGCTTTGTAATTAGATCTTCGTCTCCGTCCATAGATATAAGAATACTAGTAGCGCCCCGCGGTTTCACCCGCATCAGTGTCGATCCCGTGGGAATATCCGGATAACAACTATCATTTAGGTAGGTACCTACTTATTCGTACTTAGATCAGTCCTTTCCCGGGACTCAAACTATCTCTATGTATACCAAATTTCATCTAAATCGGTTCACCAGTTTATGTGTGAAGAGGTAACATAAGACAGACACACTTTTGTATAAAAAATATTAGCCTACCTAAAGGTAGTAGGTATGGATTATATTTTTATGTCCCTGTGGCTTAAACCTAATAGGATTTTATTATTTTAAAGAGGACTTTAAAATAAAACTCCTTAAAATATGTTTTCTTTCTAAAGTAAAAAGTATTTGAAGAGAGTGGAGAGTAGTTGAGTAGTTGTGTGTTGAGTTGTTGTTATAGTTGAATTTCGCTAACTGTAGAAAACAGCTGATTTGTACTTACAAAAACATTCACACAATCATTCATTCATTCATGTAACCGGCCGGCCGCCGGATTGACGCTGCACTCTGTAACCTACCATAATAAAGAGTAATCTCAGTTCTTACCTTACGAAACCTTAGTTTTCGATACCCTCACACTGATAATGTCTAACGAATTAATAAATTAGCACAAGGACGGGTCAAGCGCTACTTATGCACGAAAATGCCAAGGAGTTTATTGAATTATTTATTGCTTACATTTTCTAGATCTCCGAAATGTATGAATGAATGAGAAAGATGCCATAGAAAATCACAAGGCACAGATGATGTTACATTAGAACTCATTCAATCACTCATTCAAAATGTAACTTCGACGGCAAATTTTTTATTACCTATTTATCAAAGGTCACATCCCATCCCATCAATCATAGGTTTCTACATTATGTTTATTTAGTTGACTTCTTTAGATTGACTAAGAGGAACCAAAAAAAACAAATTATTGCAACTTCTGTGGCAAGTTCCCAATTTTTAGGGCAAATTCTGTTCTAATCTGACATTGACATTTTCAATGTGTATGTCATCATCGGTCATCCGTAAGGTTCATTGTTGTCACGTATGTTGTCGTTTTCGAACATATTACTCAAACGAATTTTTATGAAATGTCGAACCAATATGAGAAAATCTTTATAACAGTTGGCACAACAAGATTCGATTTACTTTGCGACTATGTTTTGACTGAATCCGTACTTACGGCATTGAAGAATATCGGTTGTAAAGAGATTACTTTTCAAGTTGGCAATAGCAGCGTAGAACCTGGTGTAATTGAGAAGGAGAACGTTAAAATAAACATGTACAGGTTTAAGGACTCCATTCATGAGGATATAAGAAGCGCAGACATGGTCATAAGTCATGCTGGAGCAGGAAGCTGTCTAGAAACTTTGGAAGCAAATAAACCGCTGTTGGTTGTTGTAAATGAAGACCTAATGGATAACCATCAACTGGAATTAGCTGAACAACTTCAAATTGACTCTCATTTATATTACTGCACATGTGATACTATAATAAGCACACTAAGCATGGTAGATTTTACGTTGCTAACTCCGTTCCCAAAAGCAAATTCAATACTTTTTGTGAATTATTTGGACAGTGTTTTTAAAATTGATAACTTAGATTGATGTGTTCTACTCATGAAACTTCAATTTACTGTTATCGTAAGTTTTCAGAAGTGGTTTTTAATATCTCACGGGAATGTGCTACCAGGACAAAAAGTAGCCTATGTCCTTCCCTAGGATGCCATCTATCTCATTGCCAAATTTTATTGAAATCCATTCAGTGGCTTAGGCGTAACATACAGATAGAATGTTTACTTTCTTTGTAATATTAGTGTAGATAAAATATTGAACTAATTTGGCAAGTTGCAACATATGATGAAATAAATGGCACAGTCTAAAGTAAAGATATGAAATAAAATTGTTTACTCTGTAAATAGGATATTGGAATCACTTTTACACATTATAATAAAAAATAAGCTAGATGAGGTTGGCGTTTCTTAGGTGACTGCTCTAAAAAAGGCTAAACAAACTCAAGAGGTCATAAAATATACAATGTGTAACGTTAAATGCGCAAAACCTGAATAGTTTGTTCATAATTGACAACTGAATTGATTTCAGTAATTTTTAATATAGGTTTTTTTTCAAAAATTTTGTATTTTGCCATACAATCCACCGATTGAGCCAAAGAAAATTAAGTCTTATTCTAAGGCAATAAGACTCAGTTTTGAATGCATAAACTAATGCTAGGATCAACACGATTTTCTTATGACTGTGCCGACCGCACAGTGGCGCCCTCATCATTTGTTTGGTTATTTCATACAATTTAGAATGAAAATGCAGAAAATAAGCACGTTAAGTTGTGCTTCACAAGATTATACGTTAATATTATTAGAAGCGGTAGTTTTATATTGTTTAGTTTTATTATAATCCTTAAAACGGATAAAAGTGGCCACTATATTCCGTTTTAAGGATTATAATAAAACTAAACAATATAAAACTACCGCTTTTAATAATATTAACGTATAATCTTGTGAAGCACAACTTAACGTGCTTATTTTCTGCATTTTCATTCTAAATTGTATGAAATAACCAAACAAACGATGAGGGCGCCACTTTACGGTCGGCACAGTCTTAATAAAAATAGCTATAAAAACATAGTTTTGGTCATTGTTTGGGGTGTATGAAGTTTTGCGCATTTAACGTTACATGTTGTATATCTCATGGTTATCCATTTTCTACTCAAAATGTAGTGAGATGATGAAGCAAACAAAAGCGTGGCAGAAAAAAATATTATCCCTGAGGCCAAGGTCAATATTTTTTATAACCAAGGTTTTCCAGTTCCAATAAATAGGTGTTTATAAAGCTGAGACATAGGTGTGCTTTGGCAAATGTAAAGCAAGTATGAGTCTACCTAAAACATTCCATGTTTAATTTTAGTTGTTGTAAGTAATTGTTATGAAATATATAAATATGAATTAATAAATTGATAATGTTAATAATTGTTATTATTAGAATAAAGCAAATTGATAAATTTATATATTTTGAAGCTCTTATATACACTAGGTTATAAGTGAAATTGAATATAAAATAAATTATTTTCACAGTATAATTTCATTTTATTGGAAAAATACAGATCATTTACAAGGCTCACAAAAATCAGAAGTCATAAATAATGATTAGGTTCCAGGAAATTATGAAAATAATAGGACAAAACTAAACTTATTAATGTTTATTATAGATAATTTAGACTAATTTCTTGGCTTCAAAGAAGCTCTTGAGATGTCTCATCTGCCAATAGCCGATACCAACAAGCACTCCTGTCTGGAGGAGACTCCACCACAGAACGCGCTGGTTTGTGCTCTCTGATGTCTGTCTGAACCGCTCCTCACGATGCTAGAACAAGAAAGTATACATTCAGTTATTTTATTTTTTAGAATGAAAATAGTTGAGATGTTACGAAAGAAAACCTCCCTACCCTCACTACGGGATAAACATTTTTAATTTTAATGTACAGAGGCCAGCACGTCAAGCTACCCCAATCTGTCAGATTTTCGCAATTGAATATGAACCTTATTCCTTTGTACTAAAGTTGAAAATCTATCAAAGAAATTTTACAGATTGCGGTAGGTTGACCTGCTGGCGTCTGTACATACTTTTATTTTTTGCTCTCACACTTGTTTTTCCGGCTCACTTTAGACATTGGCAGAATAGTCGACATCGGCTTTGATTGCCATATATTAAAAATAGAATAGAATTATTTTAATAAATCGTGACATGAATAAATACAACTATACTAGCTACACTGTTGTTAGATGCTGTAAAAGATGTAATATTCACTAAAATAACCTTATAATCAATCATCGCCAGTACTTATTAAGTTTTTCTAAACCTACCCTCTGGTAGCTCTGTTCCTTAGTGATCTGGTGTACTTGATCAAGCAGTTGCCTGATCCTCAGTTGCAGCTCTGTGAGTTTGTCCTTGTGGGCTACATTGGCATAGTCCACTGCATGCTCACCAACTTGAATGTCCAGGTGCACCTGTTACACAAATTAAGCATGAGAATAGATTAACTGTAAATAATATAGAATATAAGAACTTTGCAGAATATTAAAATGCATCTGGGTTAAAATTCTACATTGGAATCAATAAATTATTCTTGAAATAAGTAGTTCAATTTAATATTTCCACAAGTTTAGTATTACTGTGTATTTCAATGCTTTATGAGTGTTTCATGGGTAATCATATAAAATTGAGATGGCATAGATCTATGGAAGATGATACAGCTGCCAAACTTAAATGAAATACCTAAGACAACCCACTGACCAGAAAGAAGTATAGTATTATATTAATTAAATCGAACCACCTTACTCTTCCGTTCAACATAATACTCACTCTAAGTTGTGATCCACTGAACCAAGATGTGCTGTTGGAGTACATGCAGATGACGTGCTCTCCCGGCGTGACCGACGTGAATGATATCATGCCCTCCGAGGAGTAAACACGAGACATCAACACTTTGTCGTTGGGGTCACGAACCTCCACATGCATACCTATGCCAGGTGTCGAGGGCATAAAACCTCCCGATCTCGGGTCATACAACTCCACTTTGTAATTCACTGAAAAACAACAAAGATCAGTGTTAGACTACATTCTCGCTGCTCTATTGTGATTAGAAATGCGAGGCTCAGGCGCACAAGGAAGTTTTACCTATAACAGTAGTATCATCTGGTATTTCTTCTATGAAACATTTTCTCTCGGCTTCTGCTATGTGGAAATATAAAGCTGAAGTCACGTCCAGTATGAGAAATAGCGCAAATAGCGAGGATATTCTGAATAATTCCATTTTTCCAGCCTCTAAGAATCGGCAAAAAACTCAAGATGACATGACACACGTCACCGCTTTTATAAACGTCAATATGCCAAGTTTCGTCACTTGAATATTGATAATTTTAGCATTAAATGAAATAAAATTTAATTATTACTAAAAAGAATCTTAAAGCTAAAAATTTGTGTATTTCATTTTTGGGAAAATAACATTGTAATCAATTGTATTGATTTTATTACATAAAAATGAAAAATATCTACACAAGTTGTGTCACTGGTTTGTGCTGTGGGATATTGGCGTGTTTGACGTTTAATTGGTGACGTTTCATTTCAAAATCAATCATTTGCGATTGCGTTTACTGTCTTTGTGAAAACATGTTGGTGTTGGAAACAAACGCATTTTAATTATTAACAAAACGGTACAACCGCGTAATATAATAATTTTTATGTGATAAAATCCGCGTAAACGCGGGTTTTGTAGGTCTTTAACATTTACTAAATTTCGGTGCAGCCATGGATCCATTTATTATTGCTGCTATAATTAGCGCAATTGTTATCATTTTGCTATCCGTCGCTTTCTTACGCGTTGGATCGCCAGCTAAACCCCAAGGTAAATAAATAATTCATATAAAAATCCGTTACCCGCGGCATTGTGAAATTAATCCAGAACCACACCACAATAGAAACAATAATTTTCATCCACATCATAGTCTACACAGTCGTAATGTTGTTGTTTACAATAATTTTATTCTCTTATAGCTGGAGCAAGGCCAAGAGCAGTGGGCCCTAGAGAGGGAGGTCCTGGGAGAGTGCAAGCCGTCCGCAATCAAAGAGCTCGAATGAGAGCCAATGGTAAACAGTGTTAACTATTACAAAACTAAAAGTACATTAAGTATTATAACTAATACGAAAATGCTTCAAACATTAGCCTTCCAAGCATTGTTGTAGCATAGACCAAGCATAATCTATGGTTTTATTTAATATTTTACTATTGATATCTTATGAAATTGTTGTACTTAACAGTATTTATTTCATAGACATACATTACATGCTTATAAACAATATATAACAGAATTAACTATTTACACTAGTTACTAAATTAAATGACTACCTACTACCTAATTATAATGTGATTTAATGGAAGTTACCTTAACAATATTAAATTTTCTCAGCTGCTCGCCACCAAGCGGCAGCATTTGAAGAAGAACCAGATGTAGTTGATGAGGCTGAAGAAGAAAATGCACCAGAGACACAAAAAGTTGATTTTGAAGACAAGATGGGTGCAAAGGTATAAAAAATTATTTAAAGTCACAGTACAAAAGTAATAATTTTTGTTTTTTAAAAGTATTATGTTTTGTAAATAATTATATTTTGTAAAAAATATTTTTACAGAAAAGGGCAAAATTAGAAGCCAAAATGGAAAAGAAGAAGGCAAGGGAAGCAGAGGAACAGCATAGAGAAATTAAAAAGAAAAAAGATGAGGAGTTAGAACAAGAGAGAAAAAAAGTTGAAGAAAAACAGGCTGTATGTAAATCATAGACTTAATTATTGATGACATTATAAAGGCAAAGAAATTAATGGGTACACTACACAGGGTGGCATGGTTTCATAATGACAGTCTAGCTCTTAGAAATCAAATATTTGGTATATATAGACATGTGAGTGTGTGTTATATAGATATATGTAGACATGGTGAATACACATGTATTAAAAAGTATTATCAATTTTGACGTCATCATGATGGATCTGTACTAGAGATAGAGGTGGGGTGGGAGGCAATGCCTTCGTCATATGATAATATGACATAATATTACCTAGTTCAGGATGCAGAGGAGGACCTGTGCATCCTGAACTAATACAGAGGACTATATTCTATTGCATGTAATAAAACTTGTTATTACAATGACCTCTCTGCTGTGCTACGCTCAAAAGCGGTATCATACAATCTCTCTAGTTTTTAAAAAGTAAACCCTTTCTCTTTTAGGAAGAGGAACGCCAGCGAGAGGAAGCCGAGCGTAAGTTAGAGAAAGAACGCAAGAAGCGAGAACAAGAAGAGTATGAAGCATTGAAGGCAGCTTTCACAGTGGAAGGCGAGGGCTTCGACGAAAATGATGAGCAGGAGAAAGAGAACTTGCTTAAAGATTTCATTGACTACATACAGGTAAACATAGTTATAATAATACCTTTATGATATAGTTATTATATAGGTATTTGAATTTGTTTACTTTGTTAGAATATTATAGCTAGAGTAGAAGGGACTAACAACCGGTTTAAATTTAAACTTCCATTTTGATGGGAACTCAAAACCATACTATTCAGTATTTTAGACTTTTATAATAAAGGTTCTTATGTTGTTGGAACAGTATATGCTTATAAAAAAATGATACTATAAACGGCTAAGTAATAAAAGCCGCGCGGGACGATCGATCAGGTTAAGCTACGCTTGCCGAGGTAAGTCCGTGGATGGGTGACCATCTTTACATACCAAGACCCATCCCATCCGTGCCTCGGAAAGCACGTTAAGCCGTTGGTTCCGGCTGTCATTCGTGGATTTTTGACATTTGTTACAGGTAGAAAAAATCTAACAACCAGTCTTACCAAGGGGTATCTATTGCCCTATTACCCAGTAGCTGGGTTGTGGAGGTCAGATAGGCATTCGCTCCATATAAAAAACTGGTATTTAGCTGCATCCAGTTAAACTGGAGGCCGACCCCAACATAGTTGGGAAAAGGCTAGGCAGATGATGAAACTGCCTACTTTTAATATTTTGAATTAAATAATAAAATTTCATAATTTTCAGGCCCAGAAAGTTGTTCTACTTGAAGACTTGGCTGCTCATTTCAAATTGAAGACCCAAGTTGCCATTGACAGGATAGCAGATTTGCAAGCGTCAGGTGAACTTACTGGTGTCATAGATGACAGGGGGAAATTCATTTACATATCACAGAAAGAGCTAGAAGATGTAGCCAAGTTCATAAGACAGAGAGGAAGAGTGTCCATCACAGATTTAGCAGAATCTAGTAATGATCTCATCAACTTAAATCCTGTAACTGTGCTCTAGTCATATTATTTGATGATATGTAAAAATACAAACTGTTTTTATGTTTTGTTCAGTCTTTTACTAATAGGTGTATTATAAAGACGTAATTATACTGTTAATACAAACTTTATTTTTAAAATGAAAAAATACATGCATTATTATTCTGTTATTTCATATCCAAACATATCTCTTCCTTTTTCTATTAGCAACAGGGATGACTCCTTGAACCTCTCCAGAACCTCCATGAGCTTGCTCTTAGTAAAAACTTTGTACAAACATCTATTTTCCCCAGCAATAAGGTTGCTCAATTTCACTGCTTCCTTGTGATTTTCAATGTCTTCATTGCTTTGTAATATCTTTAGGATCAAAATAACAACTTCAGGAATACAGAGACGTCTCAAAGTATCCAACTGTTTGGTTCTTTCTTGCTTTTCATCTTCATTGAACTTTTGGGAGGTAGTACTATCATTTTCATCTTGAAGCCACCCTCCAGGGAATAATAGTACATTGTAAAGCAAATTTTTGGTGTGTCTAGCTTGATGTGACACGGCATTCAACCAACGTGCTTTTTGTTGTTCCACTTGAGCACAGCGCTGTTCATGGTGCACTTTGTCAGAGAATGATGCATCAGAAGCAAGTGGTTCTATATCTTTAGGTTGGCCACTTATAAAGTGTCTGTACCAAGTTGCAAACCCTTCTAGTGCTTCCAAATATGCCTTCAAACACAGATGTTCCCTCAGTTCAGCAGAATTTTCAGATATTTTGTTCAAAAACTCTGGGAACTTTTTGTTTACATTTACAACACATGCTAAAGCAGCATCTGTATTACCAATGAAAATAAATGTTCGGATCATAGCATTACTCAGCCACAGGGCTTCCTCAACTTGGTTTGATATAAGAGATAACCACTCCAGGGACGATATAACTTTCTGTATCAATGTTTTATCCTTTTCAACAGCCGTGGTTTGGGTAAATGTCAAATCCAAATTACCATAGCCTTGTTGAATATCTGCGATTGCTTTTTTAATAGCAACTCTAGCTGATGCTGCAACATCAATGCCAGCATTGAGTCCTGCTTTGACAACTCCCTCCCTGTACTCACTCTTGTGTATGTGATCCATGAGCTCTGCATAGAGTACAATTTGTCTGGCAACCGGCACAGTTGAGGTGTAATAAGCTATAAGCTCTGGACATTCCACTGAACCATCAATTAATTTGCCAACAAGTTCTGTGACATATTTTTCCAAAATTTTATCTCCTATGTCATGTTGTGGATCTTTACCCATTTGTCTTAAAACTAGTATGAGATGTGCCAAGAATCTAACAAATCTATCATCACAGCTTTCAATCCATTGTAAAGAATCTTGCATAATGGCTCTAACATGGCCAAGCATCAGGTGACGCTGAGTAGTTTGGTATAATGATTCCTTTTTACCATCCATCAAAGCTTTCACAGCATTGAAAATCTGTTGTAAAGTCCATTCTTCAAGCTGAAGTTCAGACTGTAGGAGTTCTAGAACATCCAATGGTGTAGTATTGGCATCAGCTGTAGCATGGTGCTCATGTAAAAACTTATCAACTCTGGCCTCAATTTGTGCTCTTAGATGAGCCCAAAGCAAATCTTCCCAACTACCTTGACAAGCTGGAAGTGTACTGCCCAAGTGACCACATAAAACTCCAATAGTGGCTCTATAATGAATATTCTCTGCTGTATAATTATTAGCAAGTCCCAATGAACACCATTTCCACAAATCTCTTGATGGATTACCAGCTATTTCCAAAGCTGAATTGGGATCGTCTTTTGGCAAATAATGAAGTAACATCCAACCTTGTAAAACAGCTCCACGCCATGCCTGCCCTGCACTTATGCATAAGGAAACTGCTTCTTTGAACTTGCCACATCTTACTTCTGTAAATATTCTTTTACACAAATCATTATCATCTTTTTGATCATCTGAATGGAGTAATTTTTTTTGACGTCTCGGTGCATCAGGATCCATGCAAGTGACCATAGCTTTGCTATTCTCTTTGTTAAACAAACTACTCCCAAGTAACAACTGATGTAGAGTATTTCCCCAGTGAATGTTGTTACTAATTATTGGAGCCGAGGTCTTTGTGGCTTCCTCTTGGTAAGCTGCAGTAGCCTCTAACCAGTCAACAAGCAGTTGTAACAGTCTCAGTTCAGAATCACTTCTAAACAAAGCACTAACCAATGTTTGCTGCGATAGTGTAGTTTCGGTGATTAAACTATCCAAAGATTCAGGATGCTCAGTTATGGAATCAGCATATAAACAGTGCAGCAGCTTCCATGTGTTTGCCTCTTCAGCCAGCCAATAGTTTTGAGTATTGTATCTATTCCATGGCTCAACTAATTCCAGAGAATCACAACATACTTGTGCTAACCTAGCTAACGTGTCTAACACATCACTTGCACGACTCGTTTGTATAATCTCAAAGAAAGCTTCGCTTAAACCTTCAGTGGTGACCCCAGGGTTGACTATTATCGAGGATTCATCTAAAACTTGTCTTAAACTTGTGTCGTTAAGGTTTTTAAATATGGATGTTTCATTCAATATCGGCGACAGGTTCAGGGTGTCTTCTCTTGGCAATAACTGTCTGTTTCTTCTATTCTTCGAAGGTGTAAACTGAGTTGAATGTAGCTGGTGACTTCTATCAAAACTTTTAGACATTTTGAATAATAATACTAAACAACTCCGAATCTGAATTACAGATTTATTAGTACAAATTCACATCCAAGTCGCGCGCGCTGAACCGGCCGAACTTTGACAGTTTAATTAACATTGTCAGCATTATTTTGATTTGACAGCAACGCCAACCACAGACTTTTTACAGATACGTTCCAAAAGTTTAACATAATCTCAATATTCAATCTAAACCAAAATCTCGTTAACAAAAATAAAATATCTAAAGATAAAAGATAAATACATCTTAACATTAATTTAGAATAATTAAATAAAATACAAAGTTTGAATTTTAAATTAGGGCTTATTCTATAATAATTTTTTCTAAAATATCTGAATATTAAGGTCTTGGAACGGTTGCCCTGGCACTTTGCGAAAGAACTGGATTTAGAAAATTCACCAAAAAAAAGTAAGTAACTTCTTAGGTACTAAGACCAGAAGTGGAACATACAAATACAAATTGTATTTTTGTTCCCAATTTCAGTATTATAGTAACTTTCTGTCAAACTCCAAGTATTTTAATCATCCATCTCTACTCATACCTACTTTTCATTTCTTCTCTTTCCCTCCCTCATTCCCTCTCTAGACGTCGTTGCGTGTAAAGGTAAGAGTAAATAAATAAAAAAAATAAAACCCAAAATAATACTGCAGGTCTTCCCATTTCAATGTTGGTATTATTATTCTACTTTTACTTTTATAGCAAGTTTGTGTATTTCCATAGAATTACAAAAACTTAATTTTCTTTTTATTTTATTTTCTAAATTGTTATTAAATCATTATTTCGGAGTTTTCAATTCTTGTAAACTTATTGAACCTTCGTATTTATAGTACTCGCTTAGTTATTCACAATATATTATACGCCAGCCTTGTAGCACAAGGCTGGCGTATAATATATTGTGTATAATATATTGTGAGGTTTAGTAAGTATCTCCATTCCTCAATTTGAACTGCTCAATTTGTCCATCCAAAGCACTAGAAAATCAAATGCATACTTATACATAGGACAAACTTAATTTCAACACGTAAATAAGTAATAAACTCATCAATTTTTGATCACATGTTAGGTACCTAATACAGTATGGAATACTTAAGCCAACAGTAGGTAGGTAGCCTATAATCTTATAATCTACTATGAAATGATGGGATCACATAGTACAATTAAATAAAGACATAGGTACAGCTAGATATAAATAGCATTGCAAGAACTCTTAACATCTGTTTAGTATTAGATTGGTTTTGAAAATGTTAAATATTTTATTAACTTATGAACACTGTGCAAGAACCGGAAAGAATAACTTAATTTTTTTATTTACCACTATTCCAAATTTGAACTAAGTAAGTATAGCATTGATTATAGAATTATGAAAAAAATACACTAATAATAAGCTTGGTTTAGAAAACTTATTTTGACTTCAATATTTTTTTTGACATGAAATTTATTTTATTCTACATCAAATTAAACTCACAGATCCCATAGAAATCTTAAAATCTTACATATTATGTATTGCAATGAATACAACACTTTTTTATTGTTAATTTCACCATAGATTGTAATTACCTATTAAAGTTACTCCTTTCTTTTACAGATATGACAACAAATTTACCTCGTTCCAACTACAGTTTTTTGTATTTTGTAATAGAGGAACTGTATTTCCTCTTCTTTAAACCTAATTAAGAGGTAATTAAACATTTGAATAGCTAGGAATTACTTCTGTACTCAGTCAGGTAGACAAGTAGCCATAGATTAGGTAATAAGAGACCATTAGGCCATTATATCCCATGTACTAACATCATATGAGTTAGCAATATGTAAATAAAATGTACTATTCACATTTTTGTGGTAATAACATCCTTTGCCTGTTTCATAAGTAGCATAGTAACAGACACAAGCGATTATATTATGTTTGTTGTGTCCCATTAAAGCATTTAGGTATAGCTCCAGTCATGAAGGTTTTAAGACTGCTTTAGCTGTCTTGGAGTTCCAGACTAGGTGTTAGGTGTTGAAATTAGCAATTATGTGTAATGTGACCATGTTATATTTGTACAAAAATAGATTTTTGTTTTTATGTTATTGACACTAGTGACATTATTTTTTTTGCAACTTCTGTGTCAGGCAAGGCAACTGTCAGTAGTGAAATGTAGCACTGAAAGCATTATTATTATAAAAAAGTATGTTGTTTTAATTGTATGGACTGAATTTATACAATAATTCCTTTCAATTATAGGGTTTAGTAGCTGTAAAATGTGGGTGAGAAAACTTGACTTGTTTTACCACAATGTTCAAGTTCTACAAGCAGCATCAATGTTCACAGTATCTGAGGTAAGAAATTAATTTGGTTTTTCTTTGCATTTAAACATCTGTTAATGTTTGAAGTTAAAATTGCATTTTTTTTTTGTTTCTTATGGCTGTAGGTAGGTATTTTTGTCATATTCAAAAAATTATGATAAAATTAGCAAAAATAAATTAGCACCCTACTATTGACTGCAAAAGAATCTTTAATAACACAAACTGGAGAGACTAGTTTAGTACTTCTTTTTGATAAAGATCGGTTGAAATTGATGTGAGTGGTAATTGTACCAAATGTTTAATCGACCACCTTCGGCTAATATTGGGTCAGAGAATCATCTTTTTATGATATTTGAGCACCATATTTAAAAAAAAATGGTATATTAGAATAATCACCATATTTACAAAAATGGTATATTAGAATAATAAAACAATAAGTTAGAAAGTTATCGGCTATTCTAATTATTTGATCACAATATTTTCTCAGATGAGGGTAGTGATAGCAGGGCACGCCGCGATAGCGGCGGTAAGACCCCTCTTTGAGGAGTGGCTAGAGAGGCGCCACGGCGCCCTCACCTACCGCCTGACGCAGGTCCTCACCGGACACGGGTGTTTCGGGAGGTACCTGCACATTATCGGGCGGGAGGATACGCCCGGGTGTCACCACTGCGAGGGTCGCCCGGAGGACACGGTGGAGCATACGGTGGCGGTATGCCCCAATTGGGCGGAGCACCGCCGTGTCCTCGCAGAGGCGATCGGCAGCGGCGGCGACCTCTCGCGCCCGGCCCTGGTTCAAGCCATGGTCCGGGGCGAGAGGGAGTGGGAGGCAGTCACCTCCTTCTGCGAAGCAGTCATGCTAGCGAAGGAGGTGGCGGGACGGCTGAGGGAGAGGGCCTCACGTCCCAGCCGCCGCGGGAGACGCCCCGGGCGTCGGGAGCCGCGAGACGACTCCCGGCCACCGTAGGCGCGGGCCTGCGGGCGGAGAGTAATGGGTAACTCTCCGTCCGATCAGGACCAGGCCCGTGCCGGACGGCGCGTACGTGTTCCACGCGCGCCTCAAAGAGATGTCAGCATAAGGAAGGGGCCCGAAAGGGCCGAAGCCTGCCGGGGCAGCGGGATTGTCCGAAAGGGTTACCGCTACCCCGGAACACAAAGGGCTAAGGAAGGAACACGGGTGGGTTTTAGTCAGTAAGAGTCTGACACTCCCTTCTGCTCCACCCAGAGCGGGAGGGGTCATTGGATGATTTCCCATCCACAAAAAAAAAAAAAAAAAGGGTAGTGATAGAGATAGTTTGCATAGTTATTATTGCACAAAAATGCCAATTTATGAATGGGAATGTTGCTGAAAGATTTAAGATAATAAATGTTATGCTCTTTAAATTACATGTTTGAGCTTAGTAGGTACCTAGTCAACAGATTGGGGTTGATTCCAAAATGATAATGATTGTTTTTACTTTTTGACAAAAGCCTTGTTGTTCGCTTAGTTATAAATCGGAATTGAATAAACATATTGGTAAATAATCTAAAAAAACTGTGACCAATTATAGATCAAGCCAAGAATTTACAAAAACGTGATGGATTTTGGTCAAGATTCCGCTTTTGACTTCCTTGGACCTAGTGTCGTAGAGATCAATATAGGTCTTGATGATTATTTTACAGGACCAAAATACTACGCAAGTAGAGTCCGGCCCGAAAGCAATTAGCCACAGTAGGCACCTATTCAGTATAACAAGTACGTGGTAAACTGACAACGCTACAGTACGCCCAATATCTATTCCATTCATTTTAGCTTGACACTTGACAGCTTATGGAACTAATAATAAAAATATTTTTTACTGACTACGATACAATTTGTTCGTACATTTTTTCAAGCTATACATGGACACAAAACGGTGGCAATACTTCGATGTTATAAATATGTACTTTGTAATTATAATCAGAGGCGTAAGCGTAACTTGAACGTAGAACGGAACGTAAGCCAGTATTCTATGAAATCGAGAAAAAAAAATATAATTCACTAGCATACATTTTTAGATTTACTTGTCTCTATAATAAACTGTCTTTAGAATTTATAACTGCTATGAGCAAAACCGAAGCTATTGCGAAATGTTGTGAGTTGTGACATCACAATTTCATCGGAATATTTTCGGCGCACAATGTAATAACTGATACGAAACGTTTTATTATGCTAAAGAATCTGTAGCGATGAATACCTGGAACGCAACTAATGATTTTCCTAAGCGACCGGAAGTATAATCAGAACTTTTATCATTATTGCTTAGCTATTTTGTAAATTAATCTTAATGCTGTTATCAGCTAATTCTATTTATATTTAATGAACTTAATTGGCACTATTGGATTTTGCTGAACGACTTTGTTCTTGTGATGTTTCAGTTCAGAGACTTTATATTGATTAATAGCGTGGCGGCAAACTCTCTATTCGTTTTTATACTGCAAAATTATTATTTATACTTCGCAAGTAACGCATAATATACTTCTATTAGAATAAAGCGTGTAATTTTTAATCAAATAAATAGTTGAAGAAAAAAATAACTGTTAACATTGGGTAACTAATTTGACTTTACCGCGCAAGTACAATATTCAAGGACGCACTAGCTATCTCTTTTGCACAATCCGCTCTACGCGAACTAGTCGTGTGCGGCAAAACGTTTCGTCACTGGATATGAGTACCTTACCTACCCAGTTCACTAGTGTTTTTTGGCCTGGTTCCGCCATTATTAATAAAAAAAATCTTCATTGTCATTATTTAGATGCTAGGCATTCAGTGAAACGCGAGTGTGAAGCAGATAAACTTATTATGCTACCAAACTAGTGTACGCCGAAAGTGTTTTGGAAGTGTATCATTTCCTGTTTCATATCGTATAGAAACAAGCAACTGCGACCGCTAGTGTACTCTTTTCGTTATCACGTGGGTTAAATTTCGAATTATGCGGCTTTGTGTGTTGAATTTTTCACGTTCCGTATTATTAATTAGTCGACCATGTCAATGTGTTGTATGAATAGAAAAAAAACCGGTTCATAACCCTTCATAAACGTTGTTTTCAGAAGCGCGCCGAGGCGCTGTCGGCCTGCCGCCGTTCTTTTCGGCTCTCCATGGAGCCGGCGGGGGACTGATTGCATGGACAATGGTGGCAAAGAGTTGTGTTTTAGTGAAACTGAGTGTAGTGCCAGTGCTGTGAACTCGTTATTAGTGTTACATAAGGACGAAATGAACTGTGGCAGAAGCCCGCCCTGACGCGGCGAGCGCCAGCGTCCGCGGCGGGCGAGGTGCAGGTCATGGCACCAGCATTGTCCATAGCACCCCGAGAGCCGCACATCCACGACTCTATTGTGCTTGGAGACACAGAGAGGCCGTTGTCCCACCGCAGACGGGCGCTCGCGTCCGTCGATAACCTCGCGACACACATGGAGGAAGACGACATGGGGCTTCAGACCCAGCCCAGCCTTGCTAAGGACTCGCAGGAGATGGAGCAGATTTTAGTAGATCTGGGAAACACTGACCTTGAGCAACAAGCAGACTTTCTTCAAGATATAAAAACCCTAGAAACTGGCGACGATGCACTGTCTGGTGGTGATGCCCTGTCAACCGATGACCCTGAGGCAATATTTCCACTCTCTGGATTTGAGTTGCCAGAAGCTGCTGATTCAGAGGGTGATGCTATAGAAGAAAAGATAAAAGCAGTGCAGGTGAAACTGGAAAGACGATGTTCATTTTTACAGAGAAGGTTAAGGATATTACAGGCCCGCGCTATTGGAAAGAAAGTATCTGAAGAAGCTGCTCAATCCTTTGAGAAGTGTACACGGGGTGCCAGAAAAGATACTGGTGGTGGACGGCCAGTGGGCTTGAAAACATTTCTAAAGACTATAGAGACAACTGCAACCTTACAGGCTAGTGCAGCATCAAGAACAGTAGTTGGACCTAAGTACTACAATCCTGGAACATCTAAAGGTGATGCATCAAAATCAGCATGTATTGGCATACCTTCTGGCACTCTGACAGGCCTGGAGGACACAGCGGGAGCACTGCGCTCCCACCTGTCAGTGGTAAAACATGAGCTGGACTCTGATGCCACTCTGTCATCATCTGGGGCTGAAAGTAATGATGAAGCGGTCACATACAACAATCCAACACAACAGCAAATGCCAATGTGAGTACTATTATTTATTCATTCTTTAGTTATGTTTATAACATTGGCTCATTAATCAATGGTCTTAAGAATTCATTACAAACTGTAATTAGACAAAAGTATTCAGTAAAAGCCTTATTATAAATGTGTAGGTGACCTACTTAGCAAGTAGTTTGCATCCATGACAATAAAACAGGATGATGATGTCGCTTCTTTGCTTCAATAATGTGTTATCTTGAAAATTGAAAGAGTGCTATCGTTGTGAATATGTCACGTTTTCGCTGAAATTTGAGAGCACCTTCCTCTCACTCATAGATTCGCTATTACACCCACAAAAGAAACCACGTTTTTTGGAAAAATAATATCGGTCACGGCGGTTTCAACTATTAAATTAAAAAAAATGAATTATCGGGCTTATCACGTTATTGAAGCAAAGAGGCAATGTATATCTTGATGTAAATTATCACTATTATATCTCTTGTCTATCTTGGGGTGATATCTAGGCATTTGTATACAGTTGTATATTAGTTGGATGTGACACACACAGACAGGATGTGGCTTTATTGCTTGAGTGAGTCTCCTAATTTCTCTTAAGACAAATACAGCATTTGCAATTGTTTATCCATGGTGCATATTTCAAAATAGTTTTAAGTAAAACCAGTAAATAACTTAATGTGATTTTGTATGACCATTTTATGTTTTAATTGGTAGCTTTGCCCACATGGTTAAAGTAGCCTATGTGTCCTTGCCCAGGGTTCAAAGTATCCCCATACCAAATTTCATCAAAATTGGTCCAGATTAAACAGAACAAACAAACAGACACAAATCTTATAAATTGTTTTTTTGTTATCTAAACTTTTTTACTAAAAGCTTTTATTTGGACATTACAAATAGACACTTTAATTTTATTTATTTGTATACATAATATAATTATCTTTTTTTTTTGTGGATGGGAAATCATCAAATGACCCCTCCCGCTCTGGGTGGAGCAGAAGGGAGTGTCAGACTGTTACTGACTAAAACCCACACGTGTTCCTTCCTTAGCCCTTTGTGTTCCGGGGTAGCGGTAACCCTTTCGGACAATCCTGCTGCATCCCCCCCCCCCCCCCTTCCCTGGATCCTCCGCTAGTTCTTCTTCTGTTTTAATCTCTGTCTTATCCAAAATATAAACTTCATGAAATAACAATAAAGTTTTATGGAGTCTAGGTATAATTATCTGGAACAGAAATCTGTAGTTTGTTCTGTACTTTTTGGGTAGGATACATTTCAATAAAATTGAGTAAGTAAATGTATTAACTGTAATCAGATTCATAATAATATCTTACTCTAAATTACTTCTTCATAGTTTTAGTTAGGTATTAATTGATATTTTTACTTTCACCTGGTACTAAGATATTGCATCATTTCACAAAGCCATAACATAATAAGTGAAGGTTATTGATTTGGTGCCCAATCCTAGTTAAAAATGCAGGCTAACACAAGACCTACTTCATAATTAATGCTAATTTAGATATTTATCAGATTCATATCTGGAATTATGTTGTAATAGGAATGAAACATCATAAAGACAAAAAACAGTGCTAATGAACTGTAAGAATCTATTCTAGTAAATAAAAAGAAAGTTATGTTGCCAAATAATGTATTTAAAGATATTATATTTATTTAAATAAGAAGTAAATAGTCAGTATTTGTTTAGAATTGAGCTTTTTAGAAAAATGGGTGGTAGGTGTACTGACATTCACTTGACTTTAATTCAGTTTTCCTAAGAAATTGCGTCATTATACTTTTTGAGTTATAGAATTAGGAAATCTTTAATAAATACTACTCCCTTAATTGAAAAAATGTCTCTTAAACAATATGATTGTTGTCAACAAAACTAGTCTTTTAATATCTTGTTGTGGTAACATTTAAAATCTAATATTTTTCACATGCAGAGAAGGCCTATTCTTGTATGTATGAAGCAATGATGTTTTAGAACATAATTAATTATCATTATTATTATTTTTTAAACGTTTAACTATCTGAATAACTCATGAACTATTGGTTGCTGATCATATATTATCTACAATTAATTATCTTTATTATTATTTTTTAAACCTTTAAATATCTGAATAACTCATGAACTATTAGTTACTGATCATCTATTATCTGCTATCATCTAAACCCCTTCTCACACAGTGGAAGCCTGTGTCCCAGCAGTAGGAACATTATAGGCTAATTATTCAATGATTTTTTATTATTATCTAACACACATTATTTCCTTTATCAACTCCTATGTGGGTGTCTTAGTTGGAAAGTGTGGACCACCATACCACAATGATTTTTTTGCTTTTACGAATTTGAAAGAAAGACACCAGTCTTTCCCTCAAATTCAGTTATGATAGCTGTAGTTATGTTCTTTGTTATCACTTGAAATTAGTGCAGCTGATTTATACAAGTACTTTTATCCAAAATTATATTTACTTGCATTTCATTGCATAGTAAGTATGCTGTTGTTCTAATGTCACACCCTGTAGTGCAAAATCATGAAAAACTCACAGAACTATGACCTTAAAAATACATTTAATTTTTGTACCATCTCTTGTTGTCCACTTACAACTGCATGATAACTGTCAAAACTACATGAAACTTTATACTCTACTAGCGATCTGTCCCGGCTTCGCACGGGTGGAATTTTTTTTTTTTTAAATAGCCTATAATAATCAGTGATAATGTAGCATTAAAAAGGTGAAAGAATTTTTAAAATCGGTCCAGTACTTTTTGAGCCAATTCATTACAAACATACATACAAATCTTTCCTCTTTATAATATTAGTATAGATAAATCAATCCTGGTTCTAATTTTGCACTGCTTGTTTGTTGTGTTAGAAGAGCACTTCTCTTATTTTTCGCCAGTGACGCTATGATGATTACTTCCAATAAGATTATGAAGAGAATGAGGTTGGAGATTTGGTTTTATTTATTATCTTCTTGGCAGTTATATTAATGGCGCAACTTACGAAAAAAAAAAGATGCCCTTCTAATTTGATTCAAATTGTTCAATAAATTTACCAATATATTTTGACCATTGTTTCAGTGAGAAGCGTGCAATATGGCGGTGGCAGAGGTCACGCGGTACAATAGCATCTCGTTGGTCCTGGCTGCATGCACAAGTACAGGAGTTGGAGTACAGGATCCGGCAGCATACTGAACTACATAAACAGGTCAGGAAGATTCCCTACTAGATCCTATTTATATGGCAAAGTTTACTACCTTTTAACTATTGGTTTGATTTGTTATCCATTATCTTAATTAATTGAATTAATGAAGGTATGAGGTTGATAATAAATTAAACATGTAGGATAATAAAAAGAAATTAGAAAATCCAATATTGCGCAACTCATAATGCTTTTTTGATTGTATTAGTTTTTTATTAATTACTAGCTGACCCGGCAGACTTCGTACTGCCTCAATCGATAAATAAAAGACAATTGACTCTACATTTTATTTAGAAAACGTTTGTATGGGAAATAGAAAAGGGCTGTTTTAGGGTTTTCCCAGGAATTATTCGATTTTTCTCACCTTTTAAACCTTCCCTAGACCTCCACGAACATTTCAAGACCAAGATAAGATAAATCCGTTCAGCCGTTATCGAGTTTTAGCGAGACTAACGAAGAGCAATTCATTTTTATATATATAGATAATTAAACTACTTTGAATAAAAGATCCATTTTCAATAGGTTTCCTTGATACCTTATAAGGATGAAGCAAATCTATTTTTAAAAAATTGACTCAATTAATTGATTTTTTCGCAAGCTACAATGCACACTTGATTGACAGGGAATTTTTAGAAATATTTTGATGTTTTTTTTTCGTTTCTACTGCATTAAATAAATTTTTGAAAAGTACAGAATTAATCTCCATTAAATTATCTATACAATGGTATAAATAAGTTAAGTAGGTTCTGTGTACACACGGCTACACATCAAGCTATATATTTCCAGTATAAGCTAATCTCACATTGTATAGGATTTCCGTACGATGCGAGACCAGCGTAAACTGGCTTTGTATAGCTTGATGTGTAGCCGTGTGTACTAGCAGGAGTATAATAATAAAAACAGTTGCAGTCTAGACAAAAACAAAATCGATCGTAAAGCATTCTCTAATGCTTCGTATTATGAGTCGTGCAATAGCCATAGCCTATACAGAAATCAGCGGGGTAAATGCGTAACACACTATTAGTAGCAGTGGGTTTAATTTTGACAGATCAACAAGTTTCATTGCGTTTTTTACATTGTTGAGCAGACACATTTTTCCAACATATGAAGCAATGGATTAGCAATAAGCTTCAAAATGATTCAAATTGAGAACGATATTGTGTTTCGCAATTAGGGTGCCGGTTTAACAAATGCATTAAAGTGATTGCGAAGTGGTAATACAATCATTAATACATCTTCCTAAGTTAGATTTGTACCACAAGAAGAAATCTCTTATGGAAAAGTGCTTATGGTACAAATCTCACTTAGAAAGATGTATTAATGTTTCTAATGATTATAATTCTGTAAATTAGTACCTGTTATAGTCGCGAATCATATTTTGATCAAGATACAACTTGACACTGACCTGCAAATAGCAAAAAACGTAAAAAAAAAAAAATTATATTCGCGGTCTACCACTGCGCAATCACCGTAAATAAAAGTTCTTCATAATAAACACAACATAATATATACCCAAAGAGTTAGAGGTGAGTAAAATGTTCATACACACGAGCGACATACGTCAACGGCAAAGGCAACTGCAACCAGCAGGGGCAAATGGCGGGCAGCAGGATTGTCCGAAAGGGTTACCGCTGCCCGGAACATAAAGGGCTAAGGAAGGAACACGTATGGGTTTTAGTCAGTAAGAGTCTGACACTCCCTTCTGCTCCACCCTGAGCGGGAGGGGTCATTTGATGATTTCCAAGGGGCAACTGGCAGTTGATGCGTGTCGCTCGTGTGTATGCATACGAACACCCAGATTTTGCCAGTAGTTTCATAATAAATTTGAGACAATAATGAGAATTATGCATAATTAAAGTTAAATAATAATGAGAGATCAACCTAATATTATCTGTTTATACCATAGTTGAAAGTTTTGTAATGTTTGTATAGAACTGAAAAAACGATCTAATCAGGAGGTCAATGACTTGAGGTTTTCACATGTAAATCGAGCCATCGACCGTGTGAGATAGCTTTCAAATAACTGTAATTAAAAGTGTTATGAGTCATTTAGCATGCCTAGACCTTAACCTCTTTATCACAAGGAAAAATTATGCTAATGTAATGGAATTTTAATATACTTTTATAGTGGAGAAAGATTATGTGCATGTATGAAATTCTTGTTTATTTTTAATATCTTATCATATCTGTAGCACGAATATTTAGCTAACAAGTTCTGATAATTTATTCAAGTTTTTCGTAAAAGGATTCTTTGTCGTCAAACGTTTTTCTTATCGTGAAAAACTACGGTTTTATACGCCGTGTGTAGGCACGGTTCGTTAGTGTTGTATGGATCACTAAGGAAGTTTGTTGACATACAATCATATTTTTTCAAGACGCGGTTTATATCGGTATCGTAAAAAAACCGTGCAAAGGGCCTTAGAGCGGTTCCTATTTGTATGAGGGGTTGCGCACTAGATCCGAACACTATCCGTCCGAATTTAGAACATTCCCAATTCGGATTGAAGTCGGATCTTTAATTCGGATCGGATGTAATGCAGAACCGCTCTTACTGTTCCATTTAACTCGGCACTCAGCAGAAGAATAAATATATCGCTGTTAAGATCGAATTAATTTCATTAGATGAGAGGTGAAAGAACAATACTGAACTGTAATTAGTCATAAATAAACACTGGATCATTTGAGGTGTAAACAGCTAAGTGTTTAAACTAGTTATACTTACGCGCGCATGCTTTAAATCCAAGGTCACGAATTAATAATGATTTACACAAGCTAGTTTTTTTTTTGTAGACTTGATTTGCGATAATTTATTTTGGTAATGATATCTAGAATTTTTAATTTGCATTGAAGGCATGCAATTTTTTTCGAAATGTCTTAATTTAACCACATATTGAATTTAATCTGATCAGATGACTTTTAAAGGAACATTGGAAGTCATACTAACCAATTTTGCAATATTAACGCCGAATTTATATTTTACTACGTTTAAGCTCAGAACAGGATTTGATAGAATATGAAAAAATAAAATAAAAAGTTTTTATTGTTTCTCATACAATTTTTCTACAGCACAAAATTGAGGCATCCTCGGTAAGTTATAAGGATACTTGTGATGGGGTTACCTCGCAATTTCCCATGGGTTACTTCTTACAATGATGAGACATAATTAAAAGAAAAGAAAAAGTTTAGATTCTAGAACATTACATTTGAACAATAATAGGTTGTTCCCTGTTCTTAATTAACTCAATTTATTCATGATTGGCGCAGTAATCCTATTTCTTCCATCATCCACATATTAACGCATACAATTCCTTCTAGATCCGCGCTGCAAAAGGCGCAGTGGAGTTCGAAGGCGAGCCGGTTGCCTACGAGGGCTCTTTGCCGGGCGCCGAGCCGCCCGACGACCATCCTTCGCGGGAGACGTGCGCACGCATACGTCCGCTCAGAAGAGAGACCTTCAAGAAACGAAAATTACTCCAGATGCATAACTTGCACATCGCAACCCAAAAGGCTGCGAAGCCGTCGGATATCAAGTTAGTGATTTTTCAGATCGACACTAAACTAATTTAAGTTTTTGTTGTTAGTTTTCTGACAATGATGTTACATAATACGAATATTCCGCAATTTGATTTCTCGTTCTCATAGACAATCAGGAAACAAATCAAACACCTAATTTGACTCGACTCGATTCAACTTCGATTTGTTGTACTCGAAGTAATGTTGGTACATCACATTACGCTTGATAAATCTGAGGACTTGGGTAGAGCCGTATAGTATAAGTACGTCCTCATTTCGCCAAAAAATCGTCAACCTCTCCCAGTATTATTTACCTAGTAACTGGGCTGTGGAGAATAGAGGGCAGTTGTTCCTTGTAAATCACTGATATTCAGTTGCATCCAGTTATACTGGAAGTTGACCCCAATATAGTTGGGAAAAAGGCTAGTCAGATTGATCATTCATTCATTCACTGGATTTGGAAGCATGAAGTTCCATATACAGTGAAAGTGAGCACTAAAGAAAGATTTAGAATTCACCTTTATAAGGTTTAAATATGGGATGAAAATTTGTATCGTTATTTTTATTGTTGGGAAATCCTATGGGCCACGCGGTTTGTTTCCTAGCAACATCGGTAGTAACGGTGCTCCCCTCAGATGCAGCTGCGCATCGGGTGAGACCAGCTGCGCCGTGTGCACCGGGCGCGCCGAGCCCACACAGCCCGCCCCGCCGCTCTGCACGGTGCCCGCGCGCCTGCGCCTGGCCGCTGTGGACCCCGGCTTCCATCCCGTGCTCAGCGATATCAAAGGTACACTCTTATCTCTGATCTGTCAATAGTGCACTTTAGCTAAGTTTTCATAGTGAGACTTAAAGAATTCTCCAGCAGCTGTAACATGTATTCACACTGCTGGGATGTAGGAAAGTGTGTAAATACTTTTTTGTGCATATGTTAAAAGATGCATTCCGTCATTTCCATCTTATCAGTCAGGCTACTGGCTAATCCATAGATAAATAATGAACTTCCTAGAGAGTTCCTAGAACTGATTTTTAATAAATAATTAATTTATTTCAGATTACTGAGACCCTAACATTAATACCTTAGACCAGTGTTTCCCAAACATTGTTCTGGCCTGGTAACATTCATACTGCCCCTTCGTGACCCACCCAATAGTTTTAACCCCACACTGGTTACATTAAGTAAAATAATACATATTTATTGTAATTAGAAGTATGTATTTATTACAATTAAAAAAGTTGTTACTATATCTACGATGCGTCGACCGATAGTATTATTTTTAAACAAGGCGGGTATACTGCGACCCGGTACTGAATCACGGTCCACCAAATGGGAAACTAGGCCTTAGACTAACATAAATAATAAAACTACAAGAACACTGTACACGCACGCACTGTGCACTTCTTAAAAATGTAAAAAGAAATATATTTCTTGTACACTTGTAAGAATCATAGAATATACTCTACGATTCTAAACGCTAGCGTGCAGTCGTGTGCAATAACATAACACTATTACTTTATATTACAGACGTGTCGCCGTCCATCCATATGGCAGCGCTAGCTAGCCGCGCGTGGTTCCGGCCGCGCTGCAGCAAGTCGGGGCGCGGCACGCAGCACGCGGCCGGCCCGTCGCGACTGTCGCACGGTGCGCACGGTGCGCACGCGTCGCACCAGTCGCACGCGCCGCATCAGTCGCAGTCGCAGCAACACACCTCACATCATCACACACCAAAGCCACTCAAAAGGCATCCAACACGTGAGTCGCGTATATGTTAAAATGTCGAAGGAATTTAAAGCTTAGGTAATTTATTAATGTCTTACAGCTTTCAAATATAATTGCAGAAATGAAGCAACGTTTTCACTTATATCCTCTTAAAAAGTTTGTGAAGTAAAGCAAATGTTTATCAGCACCCTTTATAGATAGTCTTCTCATTATAAAAAAACTAAAAGTACATAATTTCCTATTCAGATCCCTACCCCTGAACAATCATAATTACCTCACTGCAATCTAAATGACGATCACAATGTAATTTTATTGTGAAAATTACTAAAACTGCTAAAAGTTTACAATCAATTATGTTTCTGCTTAATTTCCTAGCTGACTTTCTTTCGTTGAGACATTTGATAATGATAAAGCAGCATAAATTCATCATAAAACATATTTGATGCATTCCATTATCATTATTAACATTGTAATAAATTTCGAGACGTTTGATAATGATAAAGCAAACATAAATTCATCATAAAACATATTTGATGCATTCCATTGTCGTTATTAACATTGTAATACATTATTTCAGGTTTGAAAAGAGGTCGACCGCCACTAACGAAAAAGTTAAGGGAGAGAGAAAGAGATGAAGAAACTTCAACATCAGGCCATGAAAGGTGAGCTTTATTATGATGGTTTCACTTTTACCGTGAAAGTGAAAACTGCTCATTTTTGCGTAACGACTTACGGGAGTTGGCAGTTACTGTTTTCGCCTTTATAAAAACTCTTCGACCTTGACCTAACAAAAAACGTAAGGCACTTTGTTCTCATTCGAGTCTTTGTGATTTACTCTGTGAAATTTTACATAATACATTAAAAAGTGCCTGTAAATGTTTTAATTTAATGCTTTGCCTTTGATAGTTACATAAACATTACGCCTTTTCTCGACTGGTAGTGGCAGAATATACAGAACACCACAAGCTGTTTGTAAAGGAAAGAATTAACGAATGTGTACATGACAATCATTAGCTTTTAGTCTGTGACAATATTCTCTTACTGTGAAACCTAATAACCTATTAATAATAATATATTTAGGCATGCAATTTTTTTAGTGTTTAACTGACATTGGCCCCGATTCTCTTGTTCACAAACTAAATTAAATTTAAGTTCAGTGCATCTTTTTCCTTCTATTTCATTATGAAAAGCACAGAAGATAAACATTAATTTAGTCCCGTCAAATCTGATAATCCATAGACAAGTTTAGACGTAATTAAAAAATTGGCTACTAAAAGTACGTCAATTTACGTAGGGCGCTGATTAATTTGACGGGACTAAACTAATATTTATCTTCTGTCCTTTTCATAATGAAATAGAAAGAAAAAGATGCACTGAACTTTAGTTTGTGAACAACAGAATCGGGGCCATTAAAATTGTCAATGAAATTAAACACTTCCTGAATACTTACTTACCCCAAATACAGCAAATGATTTAATCAGTATCATTAAAATACAATGTTTTATTGGCGGCAGGTCGCGCGGTCGCTCCAGCACCGAGTCGCGCTCGTGGCGACGCCAGTCCTACGACATCGACAACATCGTGATCCCGCAGAGCGTGGCCGCCAACACGCGGCCGCAGATACTCACCTACAAGGAGATCATCACGCCCAAGTTAGTATACATAGTCACTATTGAGTTTCTTGCCCATTCTTCTCCATACGAAGCTACAATTTGGAAGGGGCAAATACAATTCTTTCTATTTTCTAAATTAATTAAATAACTTATTTAAGTAAATGTTGTCGTTAAAAAGTGCCTTTTAATGGCCTACTTAAATGATTTAATTAATGCTACAGCTACTTAAATTACGATAATGATGGGTCGTTATAAAACGACCCATCATCGTCGTCTGTCTTTTCACGTCTTCATGATGGAAGCCATCGTTATATTAGTATGGCGAAAGTGTTCCTTGATAAGCTAGTTGAAACTAGTTTCAACCAATAAAATGGCTTGAATCTAGTTTTAAATAACGCTTGAATATTGAATGACGCTCTGTAGTACGCGCCTTAGACACGTCTATCCTAAATTTAATGTTGCCAACAAACAAGTTCTTGATCGGTAATATCTGTATACTAATACTTTACTAGTTAAAACTACTACTTTACTAGTAATAAAGCTGAAGAGTTTGTAAGTTTGAACACGCTAATATCTGGACCTACCTGTCGGATTTCAAAAATTAATTTCGCATTTTATAGCCCAATTCTTTAGAAATGCTATATTTACACTAACAACACACATTTGCAAGAACACTAAGTGAAAACGAAATAATATAGGAAATGTGGCTGTTATTTTAGTATATTTTGGTGTCTTACTACTTCAACGCGAACGAAGTTGCGGGCAGAAGCTAGTCATAAATAAAAGACAAAGGAGTTCAATATTGCTCACATAGCCCGCATATTTCTTCCGACGCACCGTTATATTAGTCATACGTCCTACTATTCACGAGGTATTATTCACATAGTGTATCAAACAGGGCAATCTACTAGCTATGTTGCACCCATATTTCAAATTCAAATGATGTTATTGTTGTATATTTCACCGCCAGAGACTTCATAGCCTTTTGGAGCTGAATTAGTTATTAACTTGATGCAAACATGACTCATTAAATTTTCAATACCAAATGTAAGTTAACTAACTGCCAATGTTCAATTATGGGCTGATATTTCCATCGTCAAATAAGTTTTATTTGAGGAATAAAATTTACGTTTGACAGTTTTTGTACGAAATAACTGTCAAAATTTCAAAATTATTCCTCAAGTAAGGTTATCAGATGATTGAAAAAATCGGCCCATAATGGAATAGACAGTTTTTCTTGGAATAAAATATATTGACGGCAAATTTGAATGGGGCCCGCACATAGAAATATTGTCAGAAAGCCTTAGTTCGGCCGCCTATGCTTTTAAAATTCTACAGAATAGTAGATACAGCCGAAATTGTTTATTTTAGTTATTTTCATAGTTTTACGTCATATGGGATTCATCTCTGGGAAATCTGAGTGAACACTAATACTATTTTTATTTTACATAAAAAGGCTGTTCAAGCTAATTGCAACCTAGGTTCAAGGTATTCCCTAGAAATATTCAAAGAAATAAATATTTTAACTGTAGCCTCACAATACATTTATTTTAAAATTTTAAACATCTGATATTCATAGTTTAAAAACCAGGAATAAACACAATTGCTGTGCATCACATCGCCTTCACAGAGTAGACAACTCGTTCATGGGCCAATGTATACATTTTTACTACTGATTATTTAAAAGCTGTATACCAAAGTTTGAAAAATTTTCTGATTATTTAGAAGATAAAAAAAAAAGCTTGGGATTAAGCAGCTCGCCTTGTAACCAAAATAATTGACTTTATAATTATTATGCAAAATAGTCATATAACATTTAACATTATCGACATTGATGAACATTATATTATACAAAATTATATGACTATTTACTTTGAAAAGTATTATATTACTTTACTGTTAAAGTAATATAATACATTTCAAAGTAAATAGTCATATAATTTTCTGCCCGTTACTTTGTTCGCGTGCATATTGTTGTCGTCACATTTAATAATAAACAATTTAATTTCACTAAACATTATTATTTAATTTCAGATGGCGAGTGTTAGAGATTCCGGATGCACCGCTAAACAACGGTATCGGCAAGTCCAATCGCATGTCCGTTGAGAGTCATGAGAGTGAGGTGAGACTATTATTTTAGTTCATTTCAACACAACTTTTACATTATTGAGTTTTAGTATGAAAAAGTTTACTTCTTGCACAATTACACAATTTGCATGATAACTTGATAAGTATTATATGTTATATTTATATGTGTGTTAAATTAAAAGTAAAATAATGGACTTGGTTTCGGCCGTTCTATTTAAAATAAATTAATCGAATCTGAATATAAAGTATCTGTATACAAATTCATCTCTAATGTGGCCGAATGTATTAGGAAGAATGTTGCAAGAGGCAAAATTGGATCGGATCATCTTTTTGCCCTTCAGGGTCAGTGTGGAATGTTTTCTTCCATACATTTCTATTAGCCATCTGACTATTATATTAGCCATCTGACTATTATATTAGCCATTTGACTGTCCCCTTGGTCTCGTGGTCGCAAGCGTGACTGCTGAGCGTGGGGTCCTGGGTACGATTTCCGGGTCGGGCAAAGTGTTATTGAGTTTTTCCATTAAGAATTTCTTAGTAACATAACAGTCCGGAATTTGGAAGTTGGTGGTGTGATACCCCCGTGCCTCGGAAAGCATGTTAAGTCGTTGGTCCTGCGCCTGATCTCTCTCCGGTCGTGTCGGATTGCCGTTCCATCGGACTATGAGAGTGAGGGAAGAGGGAGTGCACCTGTGTCTGCGCGCACACTTGTGCACTATAATATCTCCTGCGTACCTGGCTAATCTCCGTTGGGACCGATTTCGGACGGCACGGTTACGGTAGCTAAACCGTGACCGTGCCGTCCGAAATCGGTCGGGGAGGCTATTATTATTAGCCATCATTCCAACAGTCACTTTCTAGCATGCGGCTAGAGATTGCTGGAATAATGGTCTTTCACACACAATTTCCTGTTGTTTGAATTAAATGTTTTATTATTCCTCAGGAGGAAGACGTGTCAGACGCGGCGGTGTCGTTGCGTCACACGCGCGCCGAGAGCCGCGAGCGCGCGCGCTACGTGCGCAAGCGCCGCGCGCGCCGCTCCACGCACGAGCTGGCGCCCGCCGCCCTCGACGCGCCGCCCGCGCCCTCCGCGCCCCCGGCCGCGCCCGCGCCCCCGCCGCCGCGCCCCTTCGAGCCGCAGCACGAGGCTAGTACCTACACACTATCATGCTTACACATACATGCTTTTCCAAACGACTGGCTTAATGATCGTTACAAGTGCGGTCACGAGCACAAATACCTAACCCCGTATTCGGAACGAGTGACATGAACGTGACAATCGTGTATTCGCGCGACCATCGATGTTCGTAACAAAATGAAATATGTATATAATACTTGTCTTAAATGAGAAAATCGATTTGCGTGATCTACTAGGCCCAACTCATGTAATGTAACAAAATAATTTTAGTTTAGCCATGAACTCTAAAAAAAGAAGGACAAAAACGCTTTTGAATCTTACGTAAATTTAAGATATTTATGCTTGTGACTGTACAGTTCCCGTCCGATATAGTGGCACATCTGTCACTCGCACGCACCTGTTTGATAGTCTCTTTCTAAAGTTTTGTATCCGTATATATATTCCTTGCTTATTCACTTGATTTACCTCTGCCATTTCTTTTTATTTATAATTCTCATTTCTTATTTATTTACTTCCGTTTCACCTGTCGTCATATTTTCATAATTTAACATTGTGCTTTTAGCAGTATCTACAACGCCACTTGCGAACTACGCGTCATAGTGACATTACGCAAAATCCTGCATCTCGCAAGCAGAGTTTACCGCTCAATTAGCATATTATATATAACGGCCCGACATGAATCATCGGGCAGTTGCCCGCCAGACACAACACCCGTCTAGTCTGGTCGGAGGATCCTCCCTTTTCTGTGGAGTATGAGTGAACCTTACACCCTGTTTCTCACACCTCTATATATGCTTATTGCTCTCATAACTCATTTCATCTGCAATTACCATTATTTACATGTATAATCATTTTATTGTTTCCACATAATGTAATCGGCTCACAGTATAACCCCCACCCGCCTTACTAACGAGCACGCTCAACTAACGTTAACTGTGAATGTTACTCCAGACAGTGAGACCGTACACGCCGCGCCAGTTCCCGCTGCCGGACGAGACGTACCAGCACATGCTGGCGGCCATGCCCGACGGGTTCTACACGCCGCCCGCCTGGCCCGCGCCGTGCTCGCCGCCGCTCGCGCCGCACTCTCCGCGCAGCGACTCGTCCAGCACGCTGTCGCCCGCCGACCTGCCCGCCTTCGACGGCGACGACCCCGACGACGTCGAGTGGGATCCGTACTCTCAACGAGCGGACCGCCGCAAGTCCTCCTTCAGGTGAATCACTCTCCCGCTCGACTGGTTATACATTGTCTCGAGGACGCGACTGATGTCCGAACACACGGTACCGAGCCCCGCCTCGGCTGCCCTGCCCTGGATCCGAGCTATCCCTAGCAGGCAGAGGAGAAAAGCTTTAAAGGGCCCATTGCCTACGTAATAATAAATATAGTTTTAAAATCTGTCTCGCTCGGTCTACTGACTCGTCTATACAGACCAGACTATGCTAAGCAGTGTTTCGTCTTTGTATTTAGTTTAGACACGCGCAACAATTACATTTTGTGATCATTCTATTGATATTGTTAGCAAGCATTTTTACAGTAAAAATTATTAATAAAAATAACTTTTTTCACTTACCGTAGAGTAGTATTTTGAAAACACTGAAGTTGTCGCAGGTGATTGTACTTTTATTAAGCTGATTTATTGATATTAACTGGATATTAAGATCCAGATCAATAGCTTAGTTTATCTTTATAACATGTAAGTGATTACAAATTTAAGTTTATTATGTAATTTGTAAGGTTAAAGTTATGGACAATTGGCGTAAAATTAATAAACATTGGTAAACTTTCAAAATTTAGTTATTACAATTAATTCGTGTCCACATAGCATTGCGCGTATGATACAGTAAGCTACTCTACATACAATATTCTTTTAAAAATGTATAGAAATGTAATGGAGTAAGTTCATTTAGGATACATATAAAATTTATATTATGTGCTATTACTAAGAGCACCCATTGTACAATATAAAAATTAAAAAAACTGCAGAATGCACATACTTGCAGAATAAGGATTGGTGTTTTATTAAAATGATAATCTCAAAGTGAAACATATTTTTGAATGAGGTATCTAATTTTCAGTTATTAACAGGAAACATGTATTAATAGTAATTAGTTATTGTTGTAAAAAGACAAGCAATAGCTTTCTTGATGCTGTTTTAATTTACAAGTGAGCACCTTTACATTCCCTTCAGTTCAAACGATTTGTTAATGTGGATGTTAAATTTAATTTAACTTTAGGTTTACATCGCGAGTTAAAATGCTGCTAAAAAAATAAAGAAATATATGAACGACAAGTATGTGTTCATCGTAAATATTTGGCTACATTTAAGTTCCAACTAAGCTTTTCTACATTAAAATAAATGCCCAATTGCCGCCAAGCGCTTGTAAATATTGAGTATTATATTAAAAATAGGGCACTGATTAGAAACTAATAGACTGGCTATAAAGTAATTATTTGAATCTCTGTAAGAGTACGAATTTGATGTTTCAGAATAATAAGACCCTCGTTTTTGTTCCTATGAATAATGATAATTTTAGTTTGATTTACAATTGGTAAATAAAATTCGCAAACTTTTTGTTCACACATTTAAAAATACGTTGCTTTACTTTTTAGAAGATAAATGAATTGTTTGTATCATAGTTAGGTCTTTGAGACGGGAAATTGACTGAGTATTAAATTTTAATATAAGATTTGGAGAAAAATTCACTTAGTTTTCTGTCACTCGACTATTACGGAGCTCTTGTGGTATACGTTTATTTGAAATAATAATACTATTCTTCTAATTTATCAGAGTGTATGTTGTTGTACAGAGACTGCTTGGCTGATTATATACATACTTAATATTGTGAAGGTGAATGTAAAATATTAATGAAGTTTGTTCAATTTTCTTGAGAAGCCAAAGTCTTCTGGTTATTTGTAATTAATTAAAATAGTTTTAAGTTTTTTTTAAGGTGACTCTGTTCCAAAGAGCGAATTGAGAAATATAGAATTAAATAAACAGTCATTTTTGTTTTATTTGTGTCCGAGCGAAGGTTCGTTTCGGCCAAAAAGTAGCCGAAATTTTCGGCTTGCCAAACATTAGCGTTCGTGAGCTGAAAAAAAAAATCAGCGCCTGACACTACTCCATACAAATTTAGACGTGATTAAAAACTTGTTAACTATAATTACGTAAGGCGCTGATTAATTTGACAGGACTACACTAAAATTTTTCTGTTGAAATAGAAAAAAATTTTGAACAACAGAATCGGCACCTTATCTAACTCGAAACTTCAAATTCAAATTGTTTCTGTTTCGGCCGAAACGAAGAGGAGCCGAACATTCGGTTATGGTTTCGATCGGACCCTAAAATAAGAAATAATACAAACCAATATTGAGTGTATACTTTATTCTGCATTTTTCACTACATTAGCAGCATACAAATAGTAAACGATGACTAGTATGCCTAAAAATTTCAACTACTATGTGTAAAATTCATTCTACTCCACATTATAGGGTTAAACTTGTAGAAATCGGCAGTATATTGACAATCTTTATGTGCTTGATAATTTATTACGATTGGCGTGAACAGTATAAAATTACGATCAAAAAAGATTTTGTGGATAATAATAATAATGTATAACGCAACATAATTATATATAAAAATACAAAATCTTATAAACGGTAAACAATAAAAAGCTAGCGAGTATACAAAGATGAAGGGAGTTGATCCTGCATCCATAATAGTTATTATAATGTAAGAAGTTTCTTTCGAAATTACATAATTGGCCAATAACCTGAGATTCTTTTTACAAGAAAATTAATAACATTTTATTCTGTAGTTTTCTACTCCTGGATTTACTATGATTAAGTACGTAGTGAGTACATGACTTATTCGCTAAATAACTAAGACACAACCTAATAGTAGTTAATACTTTACAAAATAAACATGGCACTATTTATGCAGCCTTGCACACACTTGTTCACTAAGAATCCGGAATGTGCGTAATTCTAATCTACATAAATTCTAATTATACATAAATGCTAATCTTTACTTAGTCTGCAAGTGTGTACAAAGCTTAACATATTATTATGTTTGGTACAAAACAATCATACCACTAGTTTGATATTCATTTCGCAATAACTTATTTTACAATCACAAAATCGCTAAAAATAATACTGTATTTATAATAAATCATGAATGGTCAGATCTACACAGCTGCACAGCCTTCTATAACATAAATGCAATATGGAATGTTAATTGTTAAACATACTAACAAATAACAATATTGGTACATCCAATCAGTCTTACCAATTTCGTTTAACCATAAGACCAAGTTCGCTTGGCGATTTATTCCCGCGGCGATTTGTTTTCACGCATGGTATTTTCAACGCTCTTCTTTGTACCGAGAGTTGATTCTACAACACTGTTTTTTTACGCGCACGGATGCGCTCTGTTGGATCCTCAATGCCCTGCTTAATTCGGAGAGTTTAAAATCCAGTGCGCGATAAAATCCCGCCGCAATATTACGTCTGTGCAAACTTGGGCTAAGACTATTGGGAGCGAAAACCATATTTTTTTAAGAATGCAACATAAGTTAGGCCGTTTTTAAATTCTTCAAAACTTGACAAAAAGTGTTGATTTCAAGGTTTTTGCTCCCAATGGTCCTTAAGTTTGATAAAAGTCGTAAGACGTCATTTGTGATGTACAGACGCCAGCACATCAAGCTACCCGAAACTGTCAAATTTTCCCAATCAACTTTGAACCTTATACTGTAGCGATATAGTTGAAAATCTATTAAAGAAATTTGACAGATTGTAGTAGCTTGATGTGCTGGCTTCTGTACCTACCGAACAATACTTTTAAAATCTCATAGTTTGCTTACACTAAGTTTCATATACTACATATTAAGTACATCGCCGATTACATTATGTACAAATTAGTTATAATAACTGGGTGGGCTTAACTACTTACTAAGCGTAACTTTGACCCAATCAATGAGCGAGGTGCATCTTTAACTGATGAATAGTATAATTAACTTCGACCTTAATCATCTATTTAAAAATCGACATCTTCAGCGACAATTTTATTGGACCCGATTCTGTTGTTCACAAACTAAACTAAATTTAAGTTCAGTGCATCTTTTTCTTTCTATTTCATTACGAAAAGGACAGAAGATAAATATTAGTTTAGTCCTGTCAAATTAGTCAGCGCCTGAAGTAAATTGACGTATTATTACACACCACTTTATTGTACACCAGAAAATACATAACAAAAAAAAAAAACAATTATTACTACAAAACACAATGGGCGGCCTTATCGCTTTTTGCGATCTCTTCCAGGCAACCGTGTATTTTTAGTAGCCAATTTTTTAATCATGTCTAACTTGTCTATGGATTATCTAATTTGACAGGACTAAACTAATAGTTTATCTTCTGTCCTTTTCGTAATGAAATAGAAAGAAAAAGATGCACTGAACATAAATTTAATTTAGTTTGTGAACAACAGAATCGGGGCCATAATCACAATACTGTCACTAAATCTTAGCTTTTTCAAAACACAATAAAAGCTTGGTAAAGTTAGTTGATATTTCTGGAGAGGTCCTGTATGCGGCGCGCGTTGCACTCTCTGCAGTAGAGGTGGTCATCGAGCGGGTAGCAGCCGCGGCCCTCCTGCCTGGAACACAGCGAGGTGTCGCAGTCTTCACAGGCATAGCACGACACGTGGAAGCTTTTGTCGAGAGCCACGATGCGAACCGTTTCATCCGCACCGGTCTCTGGCACGATCGGCTCACGGCAACGCGCGCAACGAGGCGCATATCTGAATTAGAAAACACAAATATTAATAGGTCTCAAAAAGTAATAATTTATAAGCATTCAGTGGCCCTGATTCTGTTGTCCACAAACTAAATTAAATTTAAGTTCAGTGCATCTTTTTCTTTCTATTTCATTATGAAAAGGACAGAAGATAAATATTAGTTTAGTCCTGTCAAATTAGTCAGCGCCTGACGTAAATTGGCGTATTTTTAATAGCCAATTTTTTACTTTTTACTTTTACTATTACATGATAATACTATCAATAGTATCGATTATTTTTGAGTAATACTATCGATATTATCGATAGTATCGCCGTTTATTAAACTAGTGTGAGCTATGTATCAATACTATCGATAGTATTGCTCCTAAACTTAAGCTGGTTTTCGATAGTATCGATACTATTTTTGTGTATCAATGCTATTGCCCTGTATCATACTACGATAGTATTGATAGTATCGATAGTATCAATACTATCGATAGGCTATCGATACTATTGATATGACGTCAACTATCGATAGACTATCGATAGTTTAGCGATAGTCGACTATCGGTAGGCAACACTACTGTCTGTCCTTTTCTTAATGAAATAGAAAGAAAAAGATGCACTGAACTTAAATTTAATTTAGTTTGTGAACAACAGAATCGGAGCCATTCAAAGTTTGTTTGTTTGTACACTTGGTAATCACAAGTATAGCGCGCGTCGCTTCGTGAGATAAAGTTGTAAGAACTCATGTGATGGGGGTGATCTTTACAACACATCCTATGATACATTATTAAAATTTCAGAATATAATTTATTGCTGTTGCAGGAGATTTAAAAATTAAAATTAAAAAAATATCTTTTATAGCTCATACTGTCCACATGGAAAATATGGGTTCTAAAAGCGAGTATTATGAAGATAGGCTACAAGACATGAAGACACAATACAAAAATATGGTCTCATAATAATGATTCTACCCTCTCTTACCTTTTATGAAAATCTTCGATACAATGTATGCGGTTGACAGCGTCCACTGTGAATGGAATCCCATCGAGACTCTTCTGACACACAACGCAGGTGAAGCACCGGGGGTGGTAGGGCTTGCCCGTCGCCCTCAGTATGCGGTCCAGGATAGGGTCGCCGCATACACAGCATTTCTCTAATGTATCCAAGTAGTCTCTTTCACACAGTGCCTTGCCTTGCACTGCATAGAAGGGTCGGCCCTAAAATAATACGCAGAATGTAAGTTAGTCCTGCTTGATGTATATTGTAATATTTTATAAAGGAACTAGCTTCTGCCCGCGAATTCGTCTATACTAACATTATAAAGAGGAAAGATTTGTATGTATGTTTGTAACGAAAAAGTACTGGACCGATTTTACAAATTCTTTCACCATTTGAATGCTACATTATCACTGATTAATATAGGCTTTTTTAATTGCAAGAAAAAAATAAAATGTTTAGAAATAAATGTCCACACGTGCGAAGCCGGGCCGGGCCGCTAGTCTAGTATAAAATAGTAGTTTTGGTGCCAGTAGCGAATGGGTTAAAATAATTATTTATACAACGTGTAACGTTAAATGCGCAAAACCCCATACACCCCAATTAGAGCATTGAGTTAAAAGCATAATACAATGAACAAAACTATTTTTTTTTAAAGCTAACTATTTTTATTAAGAAAATCGTGTTGATCCTAGCATTGCTTTATGCATTCAAAATGAGCCTTATGGCCTTAAAATGAGACTTAACCTTCTTTGGCTCAATCGGGGGATAGTATGGCAAAATACAACATTTTTGAAAAAAAAAAACCTATATTAAAAGTTACTGAAATTGATTCAGTAGTCAAACTATTTTCAGGTTTTGCGCATTTAACGTTACACGTTGTATACTTGATTGTCTCATACACAGGGTGACAGAGACATTGACGCGAAACCTGTTAGGTACGATGTAATCAGTACATCATTCTCGACCCCCTAGCGGAGAAATTTTTCGTTGGTTATCAAGAAATAATCAGCTGTTCCATACATTTTGACCGCATAGGTATTGCAGTTTTCTATAGAACAACAGATGTTCTTTTCGATAACCAACAACAACAGAAATATTTCTATTCTATGGGGGGTCTAGAAAAACGCATAAAAAAATCGTTTGCTGAATACATTTACGTATCAATGTCCCACTACCCTGCATTTAACACAATAATTATTAAATTATTGTGCTAAATAAAAGAAAGAAAAAAGTTTATTTGGATGCAGTTCATAAAACACCAAAACAAAATAAAAATAATGTTTCAAACCGAAAAAGCTCAACTGACAACACAGGTTACTATTGTTACCAGATCACCAGATAATTTATTTATTTATTTACTCAAAACAAAGGTTTGTAGAACACGTTAAAATACAGTTTTACAAAATAAGTACTATTTCTACAAGCGTGTGGGTGAGCACTGCTCTCCTAGCTAGATTATGGAAACCTGTGTTAGGGAGAAGCAGTCCGGTCCACTAAGGTCACTGACTAAGGTACAATGTCGCAAAAGTTACATAGTGCCTCTGATGTTACTGTTACAATTTCGAAGAATTGAGTTAAACAATTAAAAGTTTAAGATACAATTATTATTATTATTTATACAATTATTTTATAATTTTGGGTAAATGCATTATTTTATGTCTGCTTAGTGTAGGGAAGATCATACTATCGCACCATATCAATTATTACAATGGAATGTCTACAATCTATTTTGATGAGTCACTTGTGCTCAGAAGAGATTATGACTAACTATACAGATTGTTACGGGGCAGCTATTATTAAGGAAGTATTAGACATTCTTTGTTTGTGAACAATTTCTGCCCAGGACTTCGCCCGTGTGTATGTCGGAAATTATCCCACGGGAATGTGCTACAGGGATAAATAATATATTATATGATATTTTTTTTTCACCTATGTTACTCTATAAAACATCAGCTATCTGCCAGTGAAAGTCCTGTTAAAGTCGGTCCAGCCGTTTTGGAGATTAACAGGAACAACCTGACAGAGGAATTTTTTTTAAGTTCTGTATATATTTTCACTAGCTGCGCCCCGCGGTTTCACCCGCATAAGTGTCGATCCCATGGGAATATCACGATAAAAAGTAACCTATATGTTAATCTGGGGTGTCAGCTACCTCCATACAAAATTCTATCAAAATTGATCTAGCCGTTTGAGCATGAAGTAACAAGCATAAAAACACACACACTCACAAACTTTGGCCTTTATAATATTAGTGTAATATGATTATATGCATTTAGTAAAAGGCGTTATTTGTATTATGTGTAGAGTATAGATTATGAGATAGTAGAAGACGTAAGATGTAACAAGTCTGTAAACATATTTTAATGGAAAATCAGACATCTGAATTTATTTATTTATTTACATGCTTATTTATTATATTAATCATTCTGAATAAGATAATTAAATTAGTCAAGTGTGCTATCAAGACCTGGCTATCTTCAAAATCAGTTCTAATAAATAAAATTGAAAATAAACTTATTAAACAAAATTTTATTTTATACATACTTGTAAATTAATTTCACAATGGTGACAACAGAAGCATTTGATGTGATAGATCCTCTCCATGGCAGTGCAGCCTGTTGTCTCGCCCATGATCTTCTCCCCACACTTGTAGCAGTTGCCACAGTACAGGGCATCGTCAGGCTCCGGAGTAGGCTCCACAGTAGTGCCGACATAACCACCATATAATGACGTTCCAGAAAGCTGACTGCACGGTCTAGGGTTGATAGGCTCATACAGAGACTCATAAGTAGATGAAGTTTGTGAACCACCATACGTAGAAAAGTCCTGGGCGTTAACAGACGCAGAGGATGGAGGATACGCGGATCCAGGCCGCCGCAACTCGCTGTAATTCGATTGAGCACCTAAATCACTGATTCTAGACACTTCCGACCTTGTATCCCGATCTCCGTAAATACTGTCACCTCCGTAAGCATTACGTTGCATCATAATATTGGAGTAGACATGGTTGGTGCCCCCGGGAGGCAGTACGTTGCTGTACAGCAGAACATCACCGCTCCGCACTCTGGCTGTGTTCCTCACTATGCAACTCTTCACAGGAACTAAGTTAGAGTATGTAGAACTAGTGCGGCTACCATATTCGAGTCTTGAGGAGTAGGACGGCTCGCAGGCAGACTTTACCATACAACTTTGTGGTATTTGAGGCAGAGGCGGCTTATTTTTTTTAGGTGGGATAGATGGTTTCTTCATCGCCGCGTTAATATCATCTTGAAGTTTGGCCTCTAATTCGTTCGCGTATATCCGTAAGTCTGCTAATTGTTTGTCGAGTGTATTCATCTCTACGAATTGTACTCGCTATTAGGCTAAACTTAATTATTTTATTCATAAAATGGTATATAAACGTTACGCCCTAATTTATTGTTTGATGCGAAACTGACAGCTCTTTTTTATCGTTATCTGTGGTTGCAGGTTTTACGTTTCGTTCTAGGTAATGACAATCATATAATTTCGACAACAAGTATTTTCAGACTAGTTTTTCCAAAGCGATTTCATGGACGCGTCACGTTTAAATTATAATTATTTAATTAAATTGCATTGCACCCGTGCGAAGCCGGGGCGGGTCGCTAGTTTATTATAAGTTTCACATCAATCAACCGCGTGTGAAGTGAAACTTATTATTTCGCGGTGCTGCATGGCATGCGTATTCTTTTTGTAATGGTGTATTTCAATTAAATGTTTGTGAACGCACCTTAAATAACGTGTGGCCATCTGAGAACGCACCCTTATAAAGTGGCAACATTTGAGCAAGATTTTATGGACTTCACCGTTTTTGAACCCTTACTAAGTAGTTACTTACTAACTACTTACTTACTGCCCGATAAGGTGGATACTCCAGGTAGCCCACGAAATCCAAATTTTCTTACGTTTTTTGCAATTTTCAAGTCAGTTTTAGGTTCTAAAGTGATCCAAATTTGATTCGCAGCTGTAACAAGGATGCATTTACAGAATTATTCATTAAAGTCATCAATACAACTCTTTAGGACCAGGGTATTCCTAACATCATGAAATTGCCGTAGTTAGGATTACTTGGTCTTATAGAGTCGTATTGATGACTTTAATGATTATAATTCTGTAAAAACATACTTGTTACGGCCGCGAATCAATTTTTGATCAACATTCAATCTAATAAATAATTGCAAATTGCAAAAATCGTACATACCAAATCACTACGTGCTACTTGGTACCTTGAAACAGTAAATTAGACTTTCACTGTTCAATCGTCAGTAGTTTTGTACATAGGCCAGCACATCAAGCTAGGTAGTAGGTACCCAGCTACCCCATTCTGTCAAATTTTCCCAATTGAAAATGAACCTTATTCCTTTGTTGTAAAGTTGAAAATCTATCAAAGGAAGATAGATTGGCGTAGCTTGATGTGCTGGCCTCTGTATGTACGGTGGCCAGCACATCAAGCTACCCCAATCTGTCAGATTTTCCCAATTGAATATGAACTTTATTCCTTTGTGCTAAAGTTGAAAATCTATCAAAGAATTTTGACAGATTGGGGTAGGTTGACCTGCTGGCGTCTGTACAAAAAGGCATTCTACCTGAGAACCTACCTCAGTTCACATGTAAAATGGCTCCCACTTGGTTCCTTAGGAATATTGTTTAGCAATTACCATAGGTACTTGTAAATGACCAATTATATTTTATTACAATCGTTAAAATCATAACTATCAATTAAGATCGTGTGAAAATATAATGACCTGTAACTTTTTAGTATCACTTTTGTTAAGAATGGCGAACTACATAGCGTTTGCTTTTGCACTAGTCCTGCAGGTATGTGTTAAAACTATGGGGCTCCATTCCAGGTCCTCGCCTGTTCTGGAGCTGGTCTGTTATCAGTTATGGCACATGGACATGCCATAACTGATAACAGAACAGTTCCATAACGAGCGAGGACTTGAAGCTCCATAGTTCTCCAGAGGGAAACTGTAAAAAGAGTCTCTTGACCCTCATTCTGTGTCTATCACTATCTTTGCTGTAAAGTTCCTTTGGGGTCCTGTAAGATAACTGTCGAATGTAATGTGATGTCACTAACAAAATATTTTGTTTTGCAGTTAGCTGTAGTGTATTCCAATGAGGATGAAGAAGGTAAGTGCCAGCTTTCTGAATCACAAGACCTGAAAATAAAATACGTAAAATAATACTTAATTATTGTAGATGCAGACACGATGGAATGAATTAAAAAAAAAAATTGGCTGATCCTTTTTTTGCAGAGAAAATGAACGTGATGGAAACACAGGAGGAAGAAGTAAGCAACTAATACCTAAAATAATAAATATAGCAAGACAAATATAGCTTTTTATCATTGAAGTATAACTTCTAAGGCGGCGGCGGCGATTCGATGACCAGAAATTGAGATTGAAATTTCAAGGACTCGTCACGTTTAGGCACATTTCGTTACATGAGAGAGAAGAAAGATATTACTCTCCTTGTCTCTCACACTAAATCTCTCTTAGTCCCGTATTACAGAACGTCACTCAGTACTCAAGCATTACTTAAAACTAGTTTCAACCAATCAAATGGCTTGAATCTAGTTTTAAGTAATGCTTGAGTATTGAGTGACGTTCTGTAATACGGGCCTTAGTCTTAACTCTTAATCTTAATCTTAACCGTAACTACGACAGTTGCATGATCTGGTCATAGAGAGTTGTATTGATGACTTTAATGATTATGATTCTGTAAATATATCCTTGTTACAGCCGCGAATCAAATTTTGATCACCATAAAACCTAACACTGACTTGCAAATTGCAAAAAACGTAAGAAATTTGGATTTCGCGGGTTACCTGGAGCATCCACCTTATATGAAGTTTAACTTTAATCACGTGTACGGTGTTGCAGGCACAATTTTTTAAATCACATTTTTTTATGTTTTACAGTGGCACATGGACTTTATGCCTGTAAGTAATCAAAATTAATATCGGAGATTTGGCAAAACTAAACTTAATGAAAAAAACAAATAAGATTACAGTTTTACTCATTATAAAAATATTAATGTTTTCTTCAGACGGGCTACCTACCGGACAGTGTGTACAGAGAACTGGCGTGGTATGGTATCCTGCAAATCCAGCCCCTTCACCACAGCTCTAAGTTTAAAGTAGCGGCGCATCTGATTTGGCAGCACACGCTTGGGCGACCACACGTTATTATGGAAAACCCGCCACAGGTACGTATTGCTAGTGAGAACAACCTGCTTGAACTAACTAACAAAATGTGGGTGTTCTTTAAGTACAGAGGCCAGCACATCAAGCTACCCCAATCTGTCAAATTTTCCCAATTGAATATGAACCTTATTCCTTTGTGGTAAAGTTGAAAATCTACCAAAGTTTGACAGATTGGCGTAGCTTGATGTGCTGGCCTCTGTACCTCTGCTGAATCTTTCGGGCATTTCTGGTGCGATGTTATGTAATTTTATTTTATCTCTTCATCTGACTTGAATGGAAAATGTAAGTAGATATTATTTTATTCCCCAGTCCACCCAGTCTCCAGGAAAGGTAAGTCGACAGATCCTAGCGGAGGAAGCTGCCAAGTGGTCTCGTGAACAGCGCGCGGCACAGGAGGTGTTGATGGAGAACATCAAGAGTGGTGGCAACGGCCTCACAGTCCGGACTGTTGTCACTAACAACAAGAAATCTGTTTACATCATACAAAACGGTAAGCTTATTTGAAGTACCGGTAAAAAGTAGTAAATAAATGTCCTTCATAATGCGCAGACCATAATTTTAAAAAAATAAATGCATATTAATTTATATTACTAAAAGGATAGGATAGTTGCGAATATAACTATAATAATATGTAGTTTTGTAACAGGTAACTACTTCAAGTGCCCCCATGGTTCGGAGCCCGATCTCGATGCATATCGAGTTCAAGCGAACATGCACGAACGACATTGCACCTTCGGGAAACAGTCCATACCCGTCGCTTTGGATCCCTGCATTGAAGCCGAAGTGGCCCCCATAGAGTACTCATTCCATGAAGGATGGATGTTCTGTCTCGGGAACGGCGAAAGAGAAAACAATTATTTCATGAACGGAACTTTGGATTGTGGAAATAAAACTAAAGTAAGTTATGATCATCTCATCATCATAAATATAGTAATCAGCCTTTAGCGTTGCTGGGACACAGTCATCCTATTTGTAAAAGATAGTAGGCCATAATCCACCTCAAGGGCCTGCCATGGTCAGTTGTAAGTTTGTAACTCATGTTGTTTTAAATATTTTCCAGGTACACGTTGATGAATTTCTAGATTATTGCGCAATTGATAATAATATAGTGATCACATTTGATTATTTCGGCGACGAACCACGCAAGGACATGATGCATAATGCTACTCTGTGCTCAACATGGGATCCATGTCGGTTGTCCTATTTGTACAGGCTCGAGGTAACATTACAAGTTTACATCGTTACGTGCTGAATCCAGTATCCTAAGTTTAACTGCGCAGTTGACTTCAGTATTTCATTTTCAGCCGCCACCAGCAGAGTTGATGCCTTCCTTCCCCACGACAAGTGAAAATCCTTGTGAATCTACTGTTTGCCCAGAATGTTTGGAGGAGAACGCTACAGAAGATCCCGGATACGTTATACAGCGTAAGTTAATACTTTTGAATCACTATGTCAGTTATAATTATAATACGTTACTGAGCCCAGCAACAGAGGCCAGTAAATACGATAGACCGTACAAGAAATAGGCATATCGTTTAATAAATTTTAATGTGCACATGTGCTAATCGTTAATAAATAAATATGCGAGAGAACTGTTTTTAAATCGTGTTTTATTTATTTACAGCCGAAGAATTTGGGCATCTTATTGAGAAACATCCAACAGAGTAGGGGGATAAGACAACGAAATCAAATGAATGAAAACGCAACTTTTAGTTTACTTACTGGAATGCTGGCTAATAAAAATAAAATTTGGTTCAGACGTTCATGGGTATTATTTAAGCTTTATGTTTAACGAAACGGCGAAGATCAAATTAATATTGGCGATTTAAACATTTTCAAATTACTTACGAATTTATTCTCCTTGACAACAGAAAAAGCAGCTAACTTCTTAGATTGGGACCTACCCACCTAATTTACCAACTTCATTTTTACAAACCCACCAAATGTGGCTTCGTGACCCACCAGAAACCCACTAATCCAACTCAACCAATCTCGTGCTAAGTACACGTTCAAACACATTTATACAGAGTAGTGGAAAAGTCATGGATCAAACGAAATAGGGAGATAAAGAAGATTATTTCTTACAAAAAATCTTTGCAAAGAATGGCCATAATTCAATTGTCATAAGAGTTATGAATAGTTTTGTATACCGAGTTCTTTTACTAATACAAAAAAGTGATTTATGACAATAAAACAAACGGTGTTGTATTATTACTAGATAATGTATCAGCACTACAAAAGTTCTATTGCGGCCCTGGGTACCAAATTTCAAAAGCAAATAATATTTTTCCAAAAAGTTTGAAGCGTTACCAAAAATTATTTCTCACTTTAAAAGCGTTGGAAATGACCTCCTTTACCTCCCTATTTCGTTTGATCCACAACTTTTTGACCATATATATACAACGTGTAACGTTAAATAAGGGACGTCCTTGTCCTTGACGCTCTTGTGAAACTCGGCCGAAGCAGTATTAGTGACAGTTTTGTATGACGAGCGATCTATATCGAATAAGTTAGGACTTTTTGGTACAAGTCGGATCAATGACTTTTATTTTTTTGTTATCTGGCAGAGGCCATACTTAGTTGTTATTTAAGAAATTGACAAACTATTTTCGGGGGATCCCCGAAAACCACTACCTACCTTAGTCCTGTGTTGTTGCCTACACAACAAAAAAAATATACACTTGTTTCAATCGTTATTTCTTATCTAGAGTATTTTTGTAAATTCTTCTAGTGGTTGAATGTCGTACCACCACTAACTGAAGCAATCAGAGCCACTAGAAAAATCCACTGGCCACTAAAACCAATATTTCTTCGCTAAAAGGAAAGTCTAAACCACCAGATCTAGTGGAAAATCCACTGAGTCGGCAACACTGCCTAAACAGCCGGTCCAAACGCGTACGTACTGTGGTGTGGTCGCAAAAGTTCACACAATAAAAACGTGTGGTGTAGTCATGGAATTATTATGTACTACGTACAACTGGAAGGTTCACTCAGATTATAAACGCGAGCCGAAAGAGAGGTTTCAAAACTTCACCCGTCCTTGTCAAAGTAGGGTAACCATATTTTATGTAATAGGTAGGTTCATCGGATTTTACTAGGTCACCTTATATAATTACACGCTCGTCGATTCTTGATGCTCTTTATGTTAGGTACGGTGGCCAGCACATCAAGCTACCCCAATCTGTCAGATTTTCCCAATTGAATATGAACTTTATTACTTTGTGCTAAAGTTGAAAATCTATCAAAGAATTTTGACAGATTGGGGTAGGTTGACCTGCTGGCGTCTGTACATGCCTTTTCATCAGCACCTAGTAGCATGACATTTTCAATCGTAGTCACTAGGTATATTTTTAAAATTACAGCTATCACTATCACTCACGTCATCATTTTCCTTCTTGTCTTTCATCGTCATAAATTATACTTAATAGGGGTAAACAGAAGTACTTACTAGCATGTTTTGAATTATCCCCACCGACAAATCACCCTTGGTGGGGATTTAACATTATTATCCAGTGGGGATTTTTCATGTTTATATTCCTGAAATCCCCTTGAAATTTGATATAAGTCATGGGGGGATTTTAGGAAAAAAAAACTTTAAATCCGTGATTAGTCGGTGGGAATTTGAGAAATAATTCAAAACATGCTAGTAAGTACTTCTCTCTACCCCTATTAAGTATAATTCATGCCGTGACGTGTTTCTTTCCAACGGAGGTCCCTACCTATAGCGATGAACGCGATGATCGTCTCAATGCGATAGGCCCAACTACCTATAGCATCTAACCCCAGGTTCGCACCGGCAACAAAACAGCTATCTAGGTCTATCACTGTTTGAGGGTTTAATTGCGCTAGATAGATGTTGGGAACATATTTTGTTGTCGGTGCGAACGTAGGGTTGCAAGGATGTTTGTAAGTTTTCAAATAAAATAATAAACAATATATAGAAACACACGTATTATTTATTATGTTTAATGTTATTATTTTTTTCGTATTTTTTATTATTACTTATTTATTAATTATTATTTTATTATTTACTTCTGTCAGGTAATCTTCGGGTTTGAAATGCAAGCTACATATTACAGAGTTATCAGTCAGCTTTCCAGGAATAAGCTCTAACCATTTTCTTCTTATTTCAGCATTCGAAGGCAATCTAGAAAAAAAAAAATTGTTTTGTTAGGTTCTGATTTTACATTTAGTATGTTCACCCTATTTATTACAAAAACAACTCACCTGTGAAAGGATATTCCACAACTAGGGTAAAATTCTTTATAACACCCACTCACACCACAGAAAGTATTCACCATTTAAAAAAAATAACAGTCACATCGATTCTCAAATCGCATGAAAAGCTTACAATTATAACACAACAACGAACGAGACGCCATTAAATTACATCAGCTGACATGACAAGTTGACAACCATATTTACCGGTATTGCTAGTAATAAATTTATAATATTTACTAATTACCTACGGTTACAGTACTATTGTGAGAAATATTTTTGTTCATAATAAGTAAACCTGTAAGCGAAAGTAATTCGTTTTATTAAGTACAATGCGGTACTCACATAAGTTTATCATATTATGCAAATAAGTACGTTTTAATTTTAATTTCTTACACAATCTTATTCTACTAAAGGAATTAAATATTTTACATGGCAATTGTGCGAAAGAGACACAACGAAGCTTAAATTGTTCTCTCTCGAGCCCGTTTTTTACTGTGTATTTGGATATTCTAAAAACAACGATATCGATTTACAAATAGAGTTCAATTTTATTTGACAGGATTTTACTAGTAAGCCTTCCAGTTGTACGTAGTACATAATAATTCCATGGGTGTAGTTTGATCGTTCGTCAACAATATGCACAGTGTGTGTATGCAGCCAAAAAACTGTCAATTATTCCATTCTATCCTATTTTTCTCTTTGGCAAAAGTGCCCATATCGACAATAGATAATAAGTGAAATGAAACGTTTCCTGTCAACTGTCAATGTCAAATACACCAATTTGTCCTGTCCAGTTTGGCAATGCCAAATTGCAAATATTTTGAGGTTACCTTTATTTTTCCCAGACGCTCCCCAGGTTTATTTTATTTTATTATTCACACGTATGGTGAACGTGATACTGAAATAAAGATCAATTTATTTTCAAAATGGTCGTATTAAACACTATTCAAGATATTATAGATAGTTTACCACATACAGAATCCTTCAGCTTGCCGTCATTCAAACAAAATCCTATGAAAGTTGAGTTTAATAAAGATGTAAGTTTATTTGTACCTTTGTATTTATATGTTTACTCATAGTCTAAGGTTTACTTCAACAGAAATGTTTATGGGTGTTGTTGTGCGGTGTTACAGAGTGTAGAGACCACATACAACTGCGTCGAACCTCCTGTTCCGTTTGCCAGCAGTGAAGTGTTCCAAGCCTGCATCTGTATGTGGAGGCGCCTTACAACTTTAGAAGGGGATTGTAAAGCTGTTTATGAAGTAACCTTTGATGTAGAGGTATGCATTTTTGATATGCTCCAACATTTAATTGATTTTGGCTGCTTAACTTAAGATTTTCGCTTCCATAAATAATACCTATTTTATTTTATAAAAAATGACAGTACCCATGGAATAATTGATTTTAATATTCTATAATATCTGTTTCCAGGGCAGCGAGTTCATCTACAAAGCTGGTGACACAATAGGTGTAATTCCCCACAATGATGAGTCAGATGTAGATTTCATCATTAGTCATCTCAATTTAGAGGCCACGGCAGATCTGTCCTACACTTTAACAATAGATAATAGTCTAAAAGGAAGTAAGATTCCTCCACATATACCTGTGAAGTCTACAATAAGGCATGTCTTGACACATTGTGTGGATCTCAGAAGTATCTTGAAAAAGGTATTTAATTTATTGAAGTTAAAAAGTTTTACTTTTCTTCTTTCTGATATCGCAGAGTTTGTAGTAAACTAATTATATATATATTTTTAAAGTATAACATTCATTCACAAGCTGGAAAAACCAGTGGCCCTGGATCGAAAGAGCTGGAAGTCGTCGGGAGAGGCTTTTGCCCAGTAGTGGGATGATGCAGGTTCATAGTAGCCAGAACATTCATTATCTAACAATTTTCTATACATTTTCAGGCTTTCCTCCTAGCTTTATCAAAAGACACAAAGAATGACAAGGAAAGAAAGTTACTAGAATATTTATGCAGTAAAGAAGGTTCAGCAGCATATTCAACAAATATTTTAGACAAAAAACTCTGCATACTGGACATATTTACTATCTTCAAATCTTGTAAACCCTCTGTAGAGGTATTACTGGCAAATCTGCCCAGATTATTTCCAAGGCCTTATTCAATTGTGAATAGTGGCTTAAAAAATGATAAAGAAATAAAAATCTGTTTTTCTGTGATGATAAATAATAACCGAAAAGGACTCACAACTGGCTGGCTAGAAAATTTGATTTTGAATGAAGATTTATCTTTGGAAAATGGACTTAAAAACTTGAGCATATCAAGTGATTCTTACTATACTAAAGAAAAGATTCCTATCTACCTCAGAAAGAATGTTTGCATGTTTTGTTTACCCAAAAACTTAGAAACACCATTGATTCTAATTGGACCTGGTACTGGTGTAGCACCATTCATTGGGTTTTTAGAAGAACGAGAGAGCCTGAAGAAAAGCAACCCAGATGTAAAACTAGGTAATGTTTGCTTGGTCTTTGGATGCAGGAATCCAGAATTAGATTTCATTTATGAAGAGGAACTTAATGGGTTCTTGTCAAGAGGTACTTTGAATAAACTTTTTACAGCATTTTCAAGAGTAGAAGATCATGAAACTAAATATATTCAGGTTTGTATATTTCTTAAAATAATAATAACAGTCTCATGTAATAATATTATGCAGTTGTGTGATATATGATATCAGAAGGCTTATTCTCAAACTTAAGTCGCAGTCTCATCTCAGCAACAATCAATGTCAAAAATGTAGTGAAATTAGACATATTTTTGACAGATTTAGACTGAGATCAGACTGTGAACATTCTTGAAATTACAGGAATTGCCCATCAAGGAGTTAAAATATTGTAGTCTGTGGTGTTAAATTTATTAGTAAATTGAGTTCCAAATTATGTTGCCTCAGCAGAAAATCAATTGAAAAATTATAATTAAGTATTGATTTTTATTGCAGGATGCAATAACCCAAAATGGAAAGGAAATTACTCAACTAATCAAGGATGGTGCAGCTGTATTCATTTGTGGTGACCTAAAAACTATGGGTGCTGACATAAAGGAAATACTAATTAAATGTTTTGTAGACCACGATAGCATGACTCTGCAAGAAGCCCAGAATAAGATATCTGACATGCAGAAAGATAAAAGATACGTAGTTGACGCGTGGAGTTAATGAAAACTTGATAATTATTGTGTAACAATAGCAAATACTTGTACAAAACAGGTTCCATTTCAAAAACGAATGTTATTTGTTATAACTTATTCTAACTAGGTTGATTAAAATAATTATTTCCTTAAAATATTAATTTTCTTTCATAATGGAATATCACGCTTGTATTCCCAAAAGGCTGAAGAGTACCTATCATACACCAGTTATTTTTTAAGACCCTTGTAATAAGGGGCGAGCCATTGCCATCAAATGGATACAAATCCAGACTTTGGGCTGCTTTTGAGAAATTCCAGATGGAAATACCCAATAACACTGCCCAACCCGGGAATCAAACCCAAGACCACATGCTTAGCAATACGGCTTGCGACCACTAGACCAACGAGACGAGGTCCTCGTAATTTATTTGAAAATGGCCCCGATTCTGTTCACAAACTAAGGTCCGTATTACAGAACGTCACTCAATACTCAAGCATTACTTAAAACTAGTTTCAACCCATCAAATGGCTTGAATCTAGTTCTAAGTAATGCTTGAATATTGAGGGACGTTCTGTAATACGGGCCTAAATTAAGTTGAGTGCATCTTTTTCTTTCTATTTCAATATGAAAAGGACAGAAGATTATAGTCAGCACCTGACGTAAATTGACGTATTTTTAGTAGCCAATTTTTTTAATCTCGTCTAACTTGTCTATGGATTATCTAATTTGACAGGACTAAACTAATATTTTATCTTCTGTCCTTTTCGTAATAAAATAGAAAGAAAAAGATGCACTAAGCTTAAATTTAGTTTAGTTTGTGAACAACAGAATCGGGGCCATTGTCTATTACTTGTTAGCACCAATCAATTTGTTAGCTTATGTTTAATAATTCACTGGCATGTCCTAGTTTGCTGCCAACCAATAAAATGAAAAGAAGTTTGTTTTAACATTACATCGTCCAGATCCTTAAATAAAAGTAATGACACAGGTAATGTGAACAAATCAAAACCAAAAGTATTTTAGAAAAATAATTTAATAGGCAAATTATATTAATAAAATGTTCAAAAAGTGTCCTTTGTGTATATAAACTTACAATTATAGCGTATTAGCGTCAATACATATAGCTTTTTTATATGAGATGACTGACTTACGATACTGGTGCTGGTGGTTATGATCGTAAGATAGTCCTGAGAACGGGGCTCGGAAGCGTCTGTTAAGAGTTCGCTTGCGAGTAATCTCGATTTATTATGAAACTCAATGTGGGCTTCATGATATAAGTGGGCCACAATTTATTGCAAAGACGTTGATACACTTGCTTCTGCATTGTGCGTATTGTGTGCAGTCAATATCTAAAAAACTCCCACATTGAGCACTTCCGTGCGATTGTGATTCCAAATGATATACCAGTAACAATAAAGTCATCATCATATAAAAGAGCATTCACACGATTCTTCGTTGTGTCGATGAAAATGCTTAAAATCTATTCTATAAAAGTACATCTAAATTATCGCTGTATGAAGCAGGCACTCATGGCGAAGAAATATACAAACTGATATCTCCCATAAGTCTGATGGTTCAAGTGATTTTCATAAAGACTTATATTAAAAAAAAAAAAATTGATACTGATATAATACTAAAAAATCTCAAAATACATTTATTTAACAGCGTTTTTTTGTCATTTTGTAGTTTTGTATATTGCGCTGTTTTACAGAAGTTTCAAACAAAGTAACATAAAATTAGCTTTTATGGTCCATGATATATCACTTCCAGCAGTTCAAACTGTGACTTATTGGCTATTGCCCTTATTCATAAAACCCTATAACATTCCTAAAACTCGACGATTTTATTATAAGAAACATGACAATGCGGTTTGGTTCCATCTTTATTATTAGAGGCACTATATTTTACTGAAATTTAACAAGAATTTAATGAATGTAATAAAAGCTAAAACAAAGAGTAGGAATATAAGTTCATCTCTCCTGAGAAGTTAAAAATACGTTGGGGCTATCTAATTATTATCTATTTGTTTCCTATCATCTCCATTTTAAAATTCCAAGCCAGTAGTCCAAGCAAGAAACTAGCACTGTTAGTTTGCATGCACGCCCTTCTGCGGATAACCCAGCAGAGTATGCGGGTTCGGACTTCGGGTGACCGCATGTGGTGCCTCTAACGCATCTGCAGCACAAGCTGGATAAAAACCTTGGCCGGGATAACGCTATGCGGTGGACCAAAATGATAAGCCGTCCTGGAGCGATAAGGGTGTTTGAATCGAATGCGGACATGCCGTACGAGTAAAACTCCTGGCGTGAGCTTGGATTGGACCCTAAGGACGTTTGTCCACCGCCAGGTCAACGAGATCGAGATGACGGGGCCGAAGTGTTACATACATTTACTATGGCCGCGTGTCCACTGCAAGTCCTTCACGGTACGTCACGTTCCGTTCGAATAATCGTTTCTCGTTGACGGTGGCGGTGGACTAACGTCCTTATCAAGAAGTATAAAGATAAAGTGGAGGCAACACTCTAAATACCGAAGTGACCTCTTAAATTCTAGGGAGTATACAACTGGCCAATGGCGCATTACTATAGAGAAGAATAGCTTAAAAATATTCATTGAACACCACTATAAGTAAATAAAAACGAATAATCTTATAATATACCACATAGAAGTAGTACAACAAATTATTTGCAATACACATTATTTATAGCACTAAAATATTTCCTTATTTACCATGACCAGACTATTTTTTTCAATTCAGACACTGAATTTTAACCCACAAAGCAAAATACGCTGTATTCGTAACAAAATAGAGTTCATTATTTATTATTAAAAAACGCCAGATTCCCGAATATAATATTTTGAGCACACTTGCACGCCACGGAAATGATTATGCTGAAAAGTCACTTCGGCGCTCGCAATCTAACGTCTAAACGTGGCAATGACACATATTATAATAATATGACGAATCTATAATTCTATACATTACCGTTAGATGGATGAGTATATATATATATTTGTATGTGTTAGAGAATACGACACAAGCAGAGTAAATTATACTCAGTGCTCATAATTGTATATAATTTCTAAGGAATGGGTAATAACTACTATTTTAAAAATGCAGTACCGTGAGACAGTCTTAATTTCTTGTCCATAGACTTGGAAGTATATAAATATTAAGGTAAATACAACATAGGTACAGACGCCAGCACATCAAGCTACCCGAAACTGTTAAATTTTCCCAATCAACCTTGAACCTTATTCTGTAGCGATAAAATTGAAAATCTATTAAAGAAATTTTTAGTAGCTTGATGTGCTGGCGTACGTAAATTTTCTTACCACGGAATTGCTTTTTCATAAGACACAAGTAATAAAGAAGTCAGAAGGAATGTGAAACCGCAGCCTTCCTAAACTGTTGCATTTGGTTGAACTGGTAAAATATATAATTATAAAAATAACAATGCAAACGATTACGACTAGCTAAAAAAGTTATTTCGTTTATGTACATTTTTGGTAATAGCCTATCTGTGCACCAATTACTTAATGTTATCAAAAAGGGCTTACCTACCTAAACATTGTGGCCACCATATTAAAATATTTTTTTATTGTTTTCAATATTATAAAAAGGGATAATGGTCTTATTTTAATACATCATACAAAAACTATTTATTGAATTTAGTTTCTTTGTTCATTGATTAAGATTACCTATACAGTGGCCAGAGTCAAAAACGGCATTTTATTATAAAATTGCATAATTTTCCGAAAATCTAGTTATAGACAACATCAGTCCAAAACTTATCCAGAATCTGATTTATAACAATAAAAAAAATACTTAAATTTTGGACAGATTACATTCTTATTAAGTAACTAAATTCTAAGCCGAATATCCTAACTTGTTTACGACAACTCATGTTGCATAATTATGGCATTTTCTTGTACAAAAATTACAGATTTGATTTATTCCCTCAAACGTTTCATTAGAGGGATAGTGTGACGTGTGAATATCTCTATCAGTTACTGTTTTAGATATGGTATCTATACGAGTTTACAGATAAGACAAAAGCTATACACGCCTAACGTGCTGTCGAAATTAATATCTTGCGATTTTATGTGATAACATAAGCGTAAAACAAAAAATGTGGACCTCTATCTATGAATAAAAATCTACGCTAATACAGAATGCTTTCCGTCCTCCACAACTCTTCGCTTAAAATCCTGTTTAAAACTTTCTCAATGAATGCCCTGTATAATATTGGCGAATCAATATTGTCAATTACAGTCATAACCTTCTAAAATACGTACTATGCAAAACTTGGCACCTCATTACAGTCATCATTACATTCATAAAGAGCATACAAAATTGTAAAAGGCTATAAAAATGAAATAGATGCGGACGTAAAGAGGAATGGAACAATTACCAGACTCAGTCGTGGCTCTTGTGGTGAATCTTCTGGGCAGCCTTGATAAGCGGCGTCAGTGTGCGCAGTTCCATCGCACAGTCGAGGAACGGATGTCTTAGGAGCGCGTCAGCCGCTGCTCGTAAATCTACGTCCACTTGTAAACATTTGTCAAGGAAATCCTGGAATTCTATTGATAACTTTTCCCATCTAGGGATTTTCGGCCGCCCGACAGCCGCGATTAGATATAAAGCCCGCAGCGGGGTCTCCTTCATGTAAGGCGGCTCACCTTCGATCATTTCAATCGCCATAATACCTAACGACCATACGTCAACCTTCTTACCGTACTGCTTCCTGGTGACCACTTCTGGTGCCATCCAGTATGGCGTGCCGACCATTGTCTGTCGTTTCTCATCGCCTTCAATATTGGCGCAGAAACCAAAGTCTGTGACTTTGACTGTGCCATCCATAGCAAGTAGAACATTGTCAGACTTAATATCCCTGTGTATTGTACCTTTGGAGTGCAGGAATGCTATGGCTTGGAGTGTTTCGCGACAGACGGCCGCGATCTGACCTTCTTTCATGACGACTTCGGTTACGACATAGTTCAGCGAGCCTCCGTCGAGCAGTTCCATGGCGACCCACAGGTGGTCGTAACTAAGGAACGCGTCGAGGAAATTGACCAGATTCTTGTGGTTGAATCCTTTTAGCACATTGATCTCGTTGAGTATTAGTTCCTTCTTGCTCTGTTTCGTTAGGTCTATGTCTTTGATGGCCACTTTAGAGTTGTCCTTACTGTCTATTGCGACAAACACCACGCCTGTGAACGAAATAGTATACGTTACGTTATTGTTTGGTGCTGCACTTAGTTAATTAAAGGGAAATGCAATAGTTTGCTGAGTGTGCGAGGGTATGATAAAGGGGTGTGGTGTCTGTTTTCAGTTTTTATAGCTACAGCCGTTTACTTGACGGGCTTTGCTAAGTTAAAATTAGTTTTTCACATTAACAACACAAGTATACTGCGTCAGGAAGAAATATGGAAATATAAATAAACACAATGTATTTTGGTCATCCACAAACATAGATATTGAAATCAATCCAGAGAGTAGTCAATTGATAAGATTGTTACATTCTTGGTTGTTATGTAAAGATTTTGTATGACGCTAAATGTTGCATTAGTTTATAGTTAAGAACTCACAAGGTCGTTTATACCTTGTTTTATTGTTGGCAGATTACTTAGCAAGAATTTGATATGTTGATAATAGATTTTCTACAATAGAAACTGAGAATATTTCTATTAATAATCGGAATATTGGTTGTTTATCAATGACTAGCTTCTGCCCGCGACTTTGTTCGTGTGAAATTTCACCCTGCCCTCATTCACCCTCTTAGTGGATACCTACTCTTCACAAAGAACACACCCTCAAAATGTAATGTCTTTAGGACCAGCGGTTTAGGCTGTGCATTGATATATCAGTCAGTCAGGACTTTGAATTTTTTATTTATAGATTAACCAGTTTATCGCAATAATGGACTGTCAAATTATACCTAATGCTTAGAATTTTGGGGTGAGTCACGAAGCAATCCCAATAACAATTTTTAAAAAAATGTAGTGAAAATGAACCAGTGCCTTTCAAAATCAAACTCATTCTCAGTCATAATCAGATTTTGGCTTGTTGATGATATAATACACACACTGCTTTGTTAGCCAAGATTTTGCAAGCGCAATTGCTAAACATGGTGTCTCAGCTTTGATTCAGGTCCGGCTGTGTTAGATATAATGGCCATTATAAGACCTATCAAGAATTTCTGGGGAGCTGCTGAGAGTCTGGGTTTATGCCCGCAATAGCAATAGCAATGGCAATAGGCTCACTCTGGCACTTATTGCCACTTAAAGCATAACTGAAAAGTGGGTATATCCACTCCCAGACCTTATGTCTACCCTTTTGAGGAATACAGGTGTGGTGTTATGATTATTATGTAAACATCAAGGCCTATTTTGGCAGTCAAGCCAGCTAGTATCTGTTGTGAGAATACTAACTACTGTCTCAAACCTTGGGTATAAATTAATGGACCTTGAAGCACGACCAATGTATGTAACGGTACACAGTTACACACACCTTTGCCATTTCTTTTGTTTTGAAACAGCATAACATTATGTACAATAAAGATTTGGACATAAACATATTTCTTAACTTCCTGTACATTAGCAATATGGATGATTTTTGTTTTGAAAATTGAAATATGGTCATTGTTTCTTTGTAAAACATAATGTATGGTATTATTATCACATGTTTGGATGATACATTGCCTTGTTTAGCTATATATTTCTTTGTTGGCCAGTATAACTGGTTAAATCTTCTCAATTTGCCACTTATTCTCTGCCCAATTAACGCATTAGTGTCAATTGGTCACTGAATGCCTAGCTGTATTCATAATGCTCTTAACCTCATTTGTGATCTGAAGGTGATGTTAGCACAGTATGAGATTGTAGTAGTTATATTATGATCTGGCAACTTAGCAGCATTAGCTTACTAAAGCTATTCACATAATTAGGATTATACATAATATCAGCTAATACAAGTGTTAGCCAAAAAAGTGATAAGATAGGTATCAGTCAAGATCTTCCTTGTATGCTAACAACATAAACTACAATCTATACCTTGTGTGCCATATATCAAGATTAATACTAAATTCATCAGACATATATCACTTAGTATGAGAGTTTACAGGATTCCCGCATGTAGTAATAGACTATGGAAACAAGATGGATAATATATTCAACTAATTTAGTAATATACCTGAAGCACCAGCACCCAGCTGTTTGATCCTCTCGAACCGTACGTAAGGATCATCCTTATTACATATCCTCTTAAGCTCCTCATATATCTCGTCATCGTTGAGTGTTGCATATCGCAGCTCCTTCTTCCTCAGTATAGGGCTCTCCTCGGGGTCATTACCAATAAGAGACAAGTCTTCCACCACAGCTGTCAGGTCCATGACAGCATCTTTCTTCTTCAAATTGTGCTTCATAGGTGCACTAGGCATGGTCTGTCTCTGATTGAATATGTCGTTGGCACTCACTTCTTCCTCGCTGCTCTGGCCGATTGACAGGTCGGAGTCTTGGCTCTGGTGCGCATTCTTATGGTCTAATAACTTCTCTATCTCCTTGTTCTCCTCAGTGATCGCCTCGTCAGTGAGGAAGGGCTTGAACGGCTCGTCAGGCGCCTTCTCCTTTTTGATTGTGTACATGTGGAACTTGACGGCCTGGATGGCCGCGTCAGGGTTCTCATTCTGTTCCGCAGGCGTAATCTGTGTGTTCAACAATCTCAACCAGGACGTTGGCAATCCTTCCAACATGCCCGTCTCAGAGTTCTTACTAACGTGAATATGTTGTTTCACATCTGTCGGCATACCAATGTCAGTCACTCGCTCTTCTCTTTCTCTGGGATGCTTTTTAGAGAAAAGTTTCCCAAACACACCACGGTTCGATCGCCCACTCATTTTGATTTGTTAACTGTTTGTTTATTAACTTTTAAGCCATATCACTGTCACGTATCTAAAACACAATACCTACATTGCTTGTAAGACACTTTTTAGCGAAGGCGGATTTCAGATTTAACTATGATAGGAGTGGCTTTTACACGGACGGATCCTTGGGACGGCGGCCACTTTATCATCTGTCAAAATGTGGTGAAGAAAAATGGAGAGAAAATATCATGTGTGTTCAGCTTCACGCATGTATACAAAAACAACACAAAATAATGCAAAAATGTTTTAGTTAATTTTACAAAATCTAATAAATTAATATTATTGATAGCACGGATAACAATACATATTCAAGTATTAGTTGAATTTTGAATTATTTCGTAAACGTGTCAAGGAAAATGAGTTCCATTTTTGATGTTCATTTATCAGCTACTTATAAAGGAGCGTAATATTTGTGCACTATACATTGGTAGGCATGTCGTATCGCTGCTGATAAATAGGAATTTTGGATGATTCATTGTCCATCCGAAAGGCGTGAGGAAGTGAGAAAATAAATCTTTTGCGATATTTCAATATTGTGTTATCAATCCTGGCTCTTGTGATACAGGACCTCCTAGTAGGTACCTACAAGAGCCCTGGCTACACCAAAGAATACCTATCAATATCCTCTGTCTACGATCATTAAAGTACCTACCTAACTAGAAAGGGGCTACCTACAGATAAACTGATGTTTGTGTCTTGACGTGAAAAATAATTAAAATTACGTAGGTACTTATACAGGGTTATTTAAAAAACACCAGCAACCTCTTAAGAGGTCATTGTACTCATCATTATGAACAACTTTTAGGACCAAACCTGAAATCGTGAAACAAAATCAGCTGTTCTCTACATTTTGACGAGATAGACGAAGATAAATGTAGGGAACAGCTGATTTTTATTTCGCGTATTCAGGTTTGGTGCCATAGTAAAAGTTCTAACTTAGAAGATGAGAAGAAAGCCGATTAGTAGGTACTGCTGTTTTTACATTATTAGATAAGCCCTACACATTTTGCCTTATGTAAAAGTAGGTAGCAGTGTTAATCGTTTTTCGTTGCTAACCGTATCTACCTACCTAGATAGCACAAAAAGGAAGAGTAGGTACTTCGGAACTTCTTGTATTTTTGTTTACTGGTAGGTTCCTACTAGATGCTCTCTGAGGGTCAGCGCAGACAGAAAGGAGCGCAGCGGAGAGGATTTTATTAAGGCACTCGAAAATCAACTTTAAAAGTATTGTAATAAAGTGCATATAATGCTTGAACCTGACAAAAAATCGTCGACCGTAGGTTCAATTGAGGTAAGGGACAAGATACCCAATGTCCCTTACCTCAATTGAACCTACGTCGACCGTAGGTTGAGAAATGCTCGCGCGTCCGCGAGGATACGCGGAAAGGCACGCGCGCGTTTATTTCAATAATTTTAAAGTTGATTTTCGAGTGCCTTAATAAAATCCTCTCCGCTGCGCTCCTTTCTGTCTGCGCTGACCCTGATGCTGCACCACAGATAACTATATCTAAGTCATGCTGCACCAGTCGGGTAATTGCGTAACAGACTATCAGTAGCAATGGGTTTCATTTTGACAGTTCAACAACATTCATTGCGTTGTTTACGTTGTTGAGAAGACACATTTTTCGAACATGAAGCAATGGATTAGGATTAGCAATGGCCCCGATTCTGTTGTTCACAAAGTAAACTATATTTAAGTTCAGTGCATCTTTTTCTTTCTATTTCATTATGAAAAGGACAGAAGATAAATATTAGTTTAGTCCTGCCTTAGCCTAGGGATGTTCTAGAAGCAACATTACGTTTTTATGATTGAAAAAAAAAAAAAAAAATAAGTATTCCTATTCAAGTTTATTTCACTCGACGGGACGACCGCGACGGTAATACAATCACGGACTATAAATACATTCTGCAACCTAATTGCGTAACACACTACAATCATAATCTGAATAATTTTGAAGGATATTGCTAATCCGCAGGGTAATTGCGTAACACACTATCAGTAGCAATGGGTTTCATTTTGACAGTTCAACAACATTCATTGCGTTATTCACGTTGTTGAGCAGACACACTTTTCGAACATATGGAGCAATGGATTAGCAATATGCTTCGAAATGATTCAAATTGAGAGTAATAGTGTGTTACGCAATTAGGGTGCTGTAGCATCTTAAGTTAGAAAAATTTGTCTGCTCAACAAACTAAAATAACGCAATGAATCTTGTTGAACTGTCAAAATGTTAGCCATTGTTACTATTAGTGTGTTACGCAATTAACCTTCTGATTCTTCATGTTCTGCCTTTATTATTACACCGGAGGTACTGGAAGGCTCTTCTGGTGCTTTATCTTTTTCACTCGCGTAGATCTTGGCGGTTTTCGGGCCTACCCCAGGGCCCTCGTTTAGTTGATCGGGTTGATTGAGGTTGTTCCACAATTTAGACAAGTTCTTTGGCAAACCTTCGAGACGGCCTGTTTCTGGATTCTTGGTTACATGAAAGTTTTGTCTCATATTCGTTGGGGGTCCAATGTCACCAGCTTTAATTTCCACTCTTTTATTACATTTTCTTCGAATACACAACATGGCGTTTTTAATATAACTTGACCTATTTGAAGATTTGTTAAGTATACTCGAATCACTTTAAAGAGAACACCTGTCTTAACTCTACGTACTTGCTGTAACAGTCTTGTTTGTATTGTTAAATAATTACGCGGCCCTTCAGATCCGCAGCCGCCACTTCAGATTTTCAGTCTTCTGTAAAATGGAGAGGAAATAATCGGTTTCATTTTAAGGGTCTATGAGACTAACACAGTTTATTAAATACTTTCCTGCAATTATGAGTTAAAAAATATTACTATATAGGTACCTACCTAAGTTGTCGTTTAATTTTAAAATTAAATTAAGTAATTACCTTACTTAGAAATGTATTTCTTGCATTTTAAAAAGAACAATAAACTTTTAATAAAATTAATACAAATAAATTGGTATTTGTTTAACGTGTAAAGAATCGTATGCATTACAATGTGTACTAAAACTGTAGTCATTTCATGGATTGAGTTCCTTTATTTACATTATTGAGTTATTTTTCCTTATTTGTATTTAGTAACTATACTATACCTATATTATCCCTCATGCACGTTATATGCACGTCACACTGCACGTTAAATGTAACCACGTCAATTTATAAATACGGGAGTATGTAGATAGGAGACCCACCAGCACCCTAATGAATCATTTTGAAGCGAATTGCTAATCCATTGCTTCATAAGTAATAAAATAAGAGTGTATGTTTATTAATAATATTTACATGAAAATACGTTTATTTGACTAACTATTTACACTAGAAACTAAATTAAAAGACTAAATTACTATACAAATAAATACAAAAAAAAAAACAAAGGACACTTAGGCGTCGAAGTACTCGTCCGCATCGCTGTCATCCGGAAAAGTGCCGAGAAGACTGGCAGCATTGCCACGTTGAATGGCAATGCTAATTCTTTGGCCAAAGAAAGACCCAGTCCTCTGGTCACGTGAAGTGTCGACCAGCCGGCGAGAAATTTCATTAAAAAGGAGACGTGCAGTCGGGCCCCATGACCCGAGCGTTTCGAAAAATTTGTTCGTAAAATTTGTTTGCTCAACACGTAAATAACGCAATGCATGTTGTTGAACTGTCAAAATGAAACCGATACCCAATTGCAATTGCCCCGCATGTTCCTACGTAGGAACGATGTTGGCAATTTCGGGATATTCTACCGGAATATAAAACGTATGAATCTTAGCAAAAGTCAGACTGAAACTGAAGGGTCAATGGCCAATGATAATTTCAATTTATTCTCGTCAACAAGTGTAGGTTGTAAACTGCTTAAATGCCAGTAACTGGTCACTTGTACAAATGAGAGATTTTATGTGCTATAAAACGTGGGGCGATTGGAGCGAATCTTCTATTTCTATCCCGTTTACCGTTTGTAGTCCTTTATCACCAAATAAAAGGCTATTTAAGCAAGTGGATGTCTTTAATGGTGGCTATAGATAGACCTATAGATAGGTAGTTAATATATTATTTTTACCGACTTCAAAAAAGGAGTATAACAATTCGACACGTAGGTATGTATGTAGATATTATTGGATGGAACTGCTATATATTCACATATGACAATCTATTAGGGCTTCCAAACAAATATACAAAATTTTATAAATTTATAGATATAGATGTATGTATGTTTGTCCACGCATTTCTCTGGCTTATGTTTACTTCAACGTCAGGAACAGTGCAAGTTTCGAGTGCAAGTCGATTTTTGAAGTGAAACTTCTTTACGCACGCTTGACTTGGGGAGTAAGCTGGCGAACGCGTGACGTAAGCGTTACGAAAAGTGTGATCGGGCAAGGCGAACGGAAGTTAAGTGGGGGATATAAGCAAGAGACAGCAGTGCGCGCGCACATTTTCTTTCTCTCTTCCTCTCATAGCCAAATACGTTCCGTATATCTAAGCAATAGAAGATCTATGCAAAAATATTAATTTACCAATGAAACCATGAAATAAATTTAAATATTTGTAGAAAATTAATATATGTATATGTGTATACATGTATATATTGTACACACATATATATATATATACATACAGATGGAGCGAAAGAAGTTTCACTTCAGTCGTGTGGTCATAAGCACACTCGTTTTTTTTTAAATTACTCTATTTTACGTTACCAAAGCTATATCTACGACTAGTGTCTGCCGGCGACTTCGTTCGCATGAAATTTCACCCTCCCCCCATTCTGGATACATTGTTCACAAAGAACACACCCTCCAAGCTTCATATCTCTAGGACCAGCGGTTTAGGCTGTGCGTTGATATATCAGTCAGCCAGGACTTTGAATTTTATATGTATACTAGCGGCCTGTCCCGGCTTCGCACGGGTGGACATTTATTTTTTAAATATTTAATTTTTTTTCTTGCAATTAGAAAAACCTATATTAATCAGTGATAATGTAGCATTCAAATGGTGACAGAATTTTTAAAATCGGTCCAGTAGTTTCGGAGCCTATTCATTACAAACTTACATACAAACCTTTCCTCTTTATAATATTAGTATAGATAGATGATCGGATGACATCCTTTTCGTGGTCTATTTACAGACACATCTAAAATCTCATTTCCACAAAAAAGTTGACATGAATCCACGAAACAGCTTCACTAGTTGAGAACTGGAATCGAACCCGCTACCTGAAACGAATCCTGCCAATCGCTGAGCCTCTGCGCCAAATTGTATCATCGGCGTCAAATGCTGCCATTAGGTATTTCCAAGGTAAGGGGGTTTCATGTAGGTATATTTACTTCTGGGGGTCTGTAATAGTAGACCATGCAGGATGTTATTGCAGTCCTAGTGATCTATACAACGTGTAACGTTAAATGCGCAAAACCTGAAAATATTTTGTTCATAAATGACTACTGAATCGATTTCAATAATTTTTAGTAAGTATAGGTTTTTTTTTCATAAATTATGTATTTTGCCATACTATCCGCCGATTGAGCCAAAGCAAATTAAGTCTTATTTTAAGGCTGTAAGGCTGCCTGTCCATTGACGCGGAGAAAGGCTGCGGAGCGGAGAAACGGAGAAATATTAACCAATAGAAAATTACACTGAGTTTTTTATGAAATCCTGTTGGTTAATATTTCTCCGTTTCTCCGCTCCGCAGCCTCGCTCCGCGTTAATGGACAGGCAGCCTTAGACTCAATTTTGAATGCATAAAGTAATGCTAGGATTATCACGATTTTCTTAATAATAATAGTTAGCTTTAAAAAAATACTTTTGGTCATTGTATTATGCTTTTAACTCCATACTCTAATTAGGGTGTAAGTATGAGGTTTTGCGCATTTAACGTTACACGTTGTACTTATAATTTTTTTTATTCTTTTCTTTTGACTTTTAGGGTTATTCTTAAATTATTAGTTTATTTTATTTGAATTTGTATTTGTCCCTGTTCATGTTAACATACATGTAACTGTGTAGCCTCTGTTGGCGATCCGATAAATAAATAAATCTCGTCGGGAACAGCGCGATGCGCCCAAGTGGAGATGGGCAGGACATCTAGCTAGACGAGGAGATGGCCGATGGAGTAAAGCTGTGACCGAATGGTGGCCAAGGTTACAGGGCCGTCTTTAACCTATTGGAGGCCCTGGGTACATAAGGATCACAGGGCCCCTGTGTAGATAAGCAAAATTCTAAAATTATTCAATACTTAATTGTTTTTATTTCTTTACAATCACATAATAATAATAATTGTAATCTATGGATAACGTCTTGAGTAGTGTATAATTTGTTACTTTTATTGGAAGTTTTATATTGTATGCCTACTGTGTACGAGTAATAAACTGCTGTTTGTTATTCCTATCAAATAAAATGAAATCATTGTAAAAATTATGATTTGAAAAAGTAACTCTTAGCTACATGTTAGGCAGCGGGACTGTCCGAAAGGGTTACCGCTACCCCGGAACGTAAAGGGCTAAGGAAGGAACACGGGCGGGTTTTAGTCAGTAAGAGTCTGACACTCCCTTCTGCTCCACCCAGAGCGGGAGGGGTCATTTGATGATTTCCCATCCTCAAAAAAAAAAAGCATACACATATTGATGCGCTTAAAATTCGCACTGCAAATCAATTATTTTGTTATTGAATCGGGTACTAATAATGCGTAGAATGGAACTTCGGCTGCAAAGAAAGATTTTTATTAGGGCAGGCCGGGGCTCCCGTCCTTCGCGGGGCCCTGGGCACTTGCCCAGAGTACCCAGTGGGAAAGAGGGGCCTGCAAGGTTAGGCCAAAAGCGCGCTGGGTTGACGATATCGTCAAAGTCGCGGGAAACACCTGGATGAGACGCACGGAACCTGGGCCTCAAGTCTGCTATTACAATAGTGTCAGAATGGTCTATCATTGATTTCATAATTGTTGATTCTGACAAGTTTGGTAATATAGGTACTAATATAATGGCGTCATTATGACTTTCCAACGGTCAACCACTGACACTCCATTGAAAGAAATGGCATAAAATGGTAATCTCGTACATAATGAGAAATTAATAAATTTAATGTTTTTTGCTATTTACGAACTTCTTTTTACTACTTCAGATTGCAAACACTAATACGTATATGTAAAAATATATATTAAATGAAATCTAGCATGTTTAGTAGTAGTTTTTCTCAGACCATTGACCGACCAATGATCGACCATTATGAATTTAGCAGATTACGAACTTTTAGCAAAATGACAATGGGATCGTGTTGGAATGACGAATTTATAAAAATAGCAGACTTGGGCACCAGGAAGTATGGCAGAAGAAAGGGGATGCCATACCTAGCAGTGGGTGATTCCGGGCTGAAATGATGATGATCACGAAGATAAAACAAAGTCCTAGTTAAAACGTTGACTTCCTAGTCAAAGTTAAAGTTGGATAATGATAGAGTTGGTAGTTAAAAATATACTGAAATCAGAAATGCTCAGCATAATTTCAAATGCTAATACTTAGCACAAAAAAACCCATTTGCACTTCCTTGCAGGTAGAATTGTTTTACTAAGCGATGATTTTTGCAACGCCAAATAATTTTATTGGAAGAATAATTTTGAATTTTTGACAATTCTTCCATAAAAATACTGTCAGACGCAGTGAACGGAGTTTCCGTTCACTGGTCAGACGTCAATGTTATTCCACCAATAAATATTATCGTCTATTGAAAAATCCGCCATAGGACTTTTTAAAACCTTTCCATGTATGGGTTTGGGATTTCGATAGTACATGTACTTAACATGCCTAATTTAACTTGTATCCTATATCTGGTTAATATCATCCATACATAAAGCCCTAATTGGTTTGTTCGAACTTACACGGAAGTAACGTTAAAACACTGCGTTCTTTATTTCTGTATTTCCACGGAATTAAAGTCTATTTTATCTGGTTTTAGATGAAAAGGAAGTTTGTGTAGTAACCCTTCAGCGTTTGTTTTTGATTTCCGTCGTGATTAGAAAAGAGTTATGAATACTGTATCGATACAATCTTATCGATAGTTTGAGGCAAGCATTTATATCACTTTCTTTTCTGTTATTTATATTATCATAGATTTATTTTGCATTACGGTGTTGTGTATTCTAACCAATATCGTTCACGAGATAATTTTAACTATTTTTAATTGAAATACCTAAGTACTTAGTTGGTTACTTCAACGAAAAATGTCACGTAAGTATTAGAGATTACAAAAACCCCTTTGTTAGTTTCAAAGTACTTAGATTATCTGCTACGAGTGCTACTAACTCTATTCAGACAGAATACTACGCGCATTTTATGTAGGTTATTACATTACATACTAGTATGTACCATATATTTACATAGTTAGGTACCTAAATTTGTACAAAACAGCCTTTTGTTAGCAGTAAGTATAAGGATAAGTATCCTGTAATCTTATTTCGAGCACCGTTGGGGGTTTTAAAGAAACCCAATACGCTCGGCAGAGAATTAGGTACTTACATCATACAAGAACAAAGGTGACTGCGACCGCATGTTTCTATATAATGTAACATATATTGAACGTATCATGTAACCGATACTGCGCCATAATTATGATTAATAAACTCGGTCATTGGTAAGGGCGTGTATGCCTTTGTATATGTTTATAACGTAGATAGTTTTGTGTTAATTTTTCAGGATTTTTCTATTGAAATCTACCTACATTTAGTAGGTTTAAGCAAGTTCTTATTTATTAAGAACTAGATAAGTACTATATATCTAACGATCAGTAGATAATTATTTGATACAATCAATATTTTGCAATGTGTCACTCTGTGTCACTGCGATAAAAGAAGGTTTACATTTGACAACCTTCTTTCTCACTTTGAAAAAAATAACGCATCATGATTCATGACCTCTTTTTAGTATTTTATCGATAAAAGCACCTACCTATCACTTCACTATGTAAACTTTTAAAAGTTTATAGTAAGTTAGTGTACGTTTAGTTAAAGTCAAAACTCCAGGCGTGAACACAGATGGTATAGTAAACAATTCTTTCTCTGGCTGATGCCGAGTTATTTTTAGGTCAATAGCTTTGAATTCGCTCATCGGGCGTAGTTGGACCAATGAAAATGTACGGCTGTATGCGTGAGCGCAACAAGAACGTCTGTAATTGATTTCTCATTCGATTAGGCACGGATCTAATTGGGTTTTAGTGTTTGTCTAGTTTGTTTGCGAAGAGATCGAATATGTGATTTGTAAATTACGCTTAATTCCCGTTTGATTTTTGATTTGCCAGCATTTCAGTTTTGACTAGTGTCGTTTGTGTATCTACGACAGTCAATCAAGGTGGAAAATGTGGATATTGCTCTCATTGGTGTATCAAGATAACAGTATTGTAATACTTAGTTTATTGGCTCCTAGGTAAGCTCATTTCTGTCTTTATAGTGCTCGGCCATTTTATTTAATGCCCGTAGAAAGTGCAATAAGTAGTTTTATGGTGTTTCCACCAGTTAAGTGGGAATAGACTTAACTGGTTTCTGAAAGTGAAGACTACACTGCTAAATGAAGTTTGTTTCTGATGTTTTTAAATTGACAATGTAACGCAGATCTGTTTTGATGCTACAAGATGTAGAAATAGTGGATCGAAAGTGAAAACATCGAAAAATTTATTTCGCCAAATGAAAACATGGGCGCTGGTTATCGCAAAATTGCGCATCTGTAGATTTCCACCAAGAGATAAACTGGTATTACAAGATTATGAATGATATATCTCAATGTTATATGCAGCCTATCGATTCTGTAAAAATGATAACATAGGTGAAGTGAGCGTGAAGTGAGCTATCAATGGAGGCAATCCCTAACATCAGGTGGAATGACAGTTCACTTCACCTTAGTTTTCACGGGAGATTTTTGCAGAATAGCACTGCTGGTATACTTAGTAACATGTTTTGTTGAGTGAATGAAAAAAAAAACATCAAAGAAGTCTGTGAGAAGGAGTTTGCATAGAATCAGTAGTTTAGTTTTGGTTTAAGAAATCGCAAATATGTAGATGGTGCATCTCGAAATCCTCAAACATTTAAAGGTAAGTGATTACCTACTGTATCTACTAAAGCAGTATTATTATAAGACAACGGTAGACTACCTATAAAAGAACCAACATCTAGTACGAGAAGGCTGTGATGAGAACCGTCAGGTTTCTATAGAAAAGACGCAAAAAATATAAATTAGCACTTAATTGTGATTTCACGCCTTGGTAGGTTTCTGTGAGTCATTGATTAGTAGCACGATTTTAGACGTCCACATTTTTGTTTCCGGAAGAAAGGCCAAAGAAGAGATGGTTGGACTGTGAGGAATAATATGGAAGAGAATTGGTAGTGAATAATAGCGTGACGGGAGAATGGAAGAAAAAAAAAACGAGTTGCGCCGACCGACCCCAACATGGCCTAAGGGCAGGGAAATGATTTTTATTTCCAATCGGTCTGCAATATTTAAAACCAGAAGAGTCCTTTGGCATTGGGATTTACTGAAATATTAATTACGAAAATGTAAATTGTAATGTACTAATGATTCACAGTAAAAAGTACTGATAGTTGTGCTAAGTACCTAATGTATTGCACATAACGCTACTTGCCGCCTGCAGTGCTATTCTGTAAAAATCTCACCGTGAAAATTAAGGTGAAGTGAGTTGTCGTTCCCCTTGATGCTAGGGATTACCCCTATTGATAGCTCATTTCACGCTCACTTCACCTAAGTTATCACGGTGAGATTTTTACAGAATCCAACAGCTGTTTATTGAGTACCTACCATTGAATAACGACCTACAAGTGTGTGATTAGAAGCACAGCACTATTGTCAGTAAGTGTTCAGTACTTCAGTAATCTGTACCTACTATTATTTTCCACATGAGCGTGCATTTAGTTCCTATCAGACGGTCAATTCTCGTAATTACAAACCTTAAAAATCTAGACGCAATCTCATCTCAACGAAAATCAATGTCAAAAACTTGTCAAAAATGTAGAGAAATTAGATGTATTTTTTGACAGATTGTGACAGATAGAATGGGAATGTTTCTAAAAAAACGGGAATAGCCCTCAGGTGCTAAATTTCCATTGGGTATAAATAATTGCCTTACGTTTTTTTTCGAATACTTACTTAAATAATAAGTCAGCATATTGCTTTGTGGGCAAATGCTGGAAGTTTAGAGATCCACCTCAAAAATGTTGCCAAATATTCTTGAAATCAGTAATTTCAATAAGGTCGAAGGGGTTTATTGTTACAGCTCTACCGACTGCTGCTTTTATTCCTCCTTTTTTCAGCATTTCATATAAGTTTTGCCTCTTGTCCTGTAAGACAGCCTTTCCGTGTGGAATTCGCCGTTTCCATAAAAGTTTGTTTGTTTGTTCGCGACTTCCTGAAAACATTTCAGTGCTAGGATCAAGGGGGAATTGTCTCTCTTTTGCATGACGCGTGCGCCAGCGTCACTCGCCGGCTGGGCGGTGCGGCCGCCCACTGAAAACGTTCGAGCGCCAGTCTCGACGTCCACTCCGCGCGGTCCGCCTGTCATTTCCCGCGACGGCAAACAAAACCCCCTATTTATAAGTATAACTATAATCAAACTTCGCACGTGATAAGAAAACCGCGCCATTATTGTTTTTTATTTTTTTTATTTACATTTTGAACGGGAAACGACGTAACGCGATTCGATTCGTTGATTCGATGTTCTCAATTTAAATTGTAGTGTTTCAGACTAACGGGGTGACAAATGTTTTTAGTGCATTTTTGAGGATATAAGTATTTGTGGATTCTTTTTAGAAGGTATTTTGGTTTAATTTTGTTTTTGTTTATTTTATGAGCTAAGTATAGATATGGAGCACAAAGTATTGTGTAAAAACCTGTAACATTTTATATTCATTGATCAGTTATTCATAAAGCAATAATCAATCAGCAAGCAGGTATCATTAGCGATGATTATTTAGTAATAGTTCATACATTTTTCATTAGTTTCGAAGAACTGGGTGGAACAGCTCTTGCTAGACATGTATGTAGATAAATATGATTAGATCAACGTCTCCCTGTGCAAAGACCTCGTAACGGAGATTTAGTTGTTGATTTTAAAAATCATTCAACGGTAAACCCATTAGACCGGTAACTTAATTGTTGATCTTTTTTACCTAACTATTCTTATTTCCGATGCAATAATAATTAAAATGTAACCTAGACCTAATCAAATGGAACACTGTGTTGTCTGGTATACGGTAGCATACCATACTTCTGTAACCATGAATTCGGCTCATAATTCTAGACACCATTGTATAGAAATTGTTCACTGATTCATAGAAAAGTGCTATACCTACGCGTTCAAAATGTATGGAACAGCTAATTTAAAAAAAAATAACGACGAAATATTTCTACGCTAGAAGTCTAGATTCGTGTGCTGAATTTATGGTTACAATTTGTGCGTCGATGTTCCTGTCACTCTGTAATACATCATCATCATCATCATCGTCATCAGCCGGAAGACGTCCACTGCTGAACAAAGGCCTCCCCCTTAGACCACCACGCCGAACGACAATCCGCCACTTGCATCCATCGGTTGCCCGCGACTCTCACGATGTCGTCGGGAGGCCTGCCTACGCTGCGTCTTCCGGTTCGTGGTCGCCACTCGAGAACTTTTCTTCCCCATCGGGTATCATTTCTACGAGCGATGTGGCCTGCCCATTGTCACTTCAACATGCAAATTTTAAGTGCTATGTCAGTGACTCTGGTTCTTCGTCGAATAATACACGATAAGCAAAAAATTTGATTTTACACTATGAGCATTTGTAATAAAAAATAAATGATACAAATCGGAATGGTTACGTTTGTTTTGTTGATCAAACTGTTACTGAGACTTACAAAGAATAGAACAAAAGAAAGTAAAAAAAACGTTGAGTATGGGTGATGTAAACTCAAAAAATTACCAATGTTGGACTTATCATCTGTACCAAACACCACAGAATTAATTTAAGTTACTGTTAGCCTGCATCATCCAACTGCTGGGCAAAGGCCTCTCCTGATGACATCCAGCTTTTTCGATTCAGGGCTAAAGTGGGCCACTGGTCGTGTGTTTTTTCCAGTTCTTATGTTACTAGCTGATAACTGGATAAGTTACTTAAGACTATGCCGACCGCACAGTGGCGCCCTAATCGTTTTGTTTGGTTATTTCATACAATTTAGAATGAAAATGCAGAAAATAAGCACGTTAAGTTGTACTTCACAAGATTATACGTTAATATTATTAGAAATGGTAGTTTTACATTGTTTAGTTTTATTATAATCCTTAAAACGGAATATAGTGGCCACTGTTATCCGTTTTAAGGATTGTAAGGATTGTATCTTGTGAAGCACAACATAACGTGCTTATTTTTTTCATTTTCATTCTAAATTGTATGAAATAACCAAACAAACGATGAGGGCGTCACTGTGCGGTCGGCATAGTCCTAAGCAAACAAGCTTGAACTGTCTTAAAGGTATGTTTTCTGTCGAGGGTTGAGAAAAAATAGTTGTATGATTGAATGAAAAGCCCATTGGGTGCTCGCGTGACGTATTATTACTTTTAAAACCCTGGGGTAACGACCCCACCCGAACTTTTATTTGGTCGCCCTAGCCTTTCAATAATTTACATTTACAATGTCAACATGCTGACGTGTTTCTTTCACGGTTTTAATCGATATTATTATCGTTGTGTGGGGATCAAAATAACTTTTCTTTTAGGCTTTTTAAGCTGATTGTACTTATCTAATCTGCATTCGCGACTTATTTGCCAATAATGTAAACAAATATGAGTTTATGGAAAAATGACCTACTTGAAATCCTACAATATAAAGCTCAGTTTACGCATTTTTATAACTTTTCAATAGTGCTGGTCACTCTGAAATCAACTTAATTACCATTGAAATAAAGTTGATATTTGTTTAGCTTAAAGTAATATTAATTTGAAACAAGTTCGAATAGACTTTAAATCGTCTGTTTCGTTAATAACTTTATTTGAACAATGATACTGCCTCGTTGGTTTAGTGGCCGCAAGCGCTACTGATGAGCATGAGGTCCTGGGTTCGGTTTCCGGACCGGGTAAAGTACTATTGGGTTTTTCGCTACAAACTCAAACATTTTCATAACTTTTCAATAGTGCTAGTCACTCTGAAATCAAGTTAATTTATTTAAAGTTATTTTTCCTTAAGCTCATATTTGTTTACATTTTTGGCAAATAAATCGCGAATGCAGATTAAGTTATCAACATCCAACTGCCCTAACTTAGGATATCACAACATTAAAATAAATTCTTTGATCTTTTCAGGCACTTTTCTTTTAAATGTCACATGCTACTTTAATTACTTTTTATTCTCCAAAACTTTTAGTTCAGACGACAGAATTTCTTTTGTTTTCTTGTCTAAATATACAAAAATCTGCTGTCCACGAAAATGAGATGTGACATCAGCTTGAAGTCACTATAATTGAACAAAACCATCTGTTACGAGTCTCTTTTAGTGTGCGTGAGTGAGACACAAAATTGGAATAAACTTAAACAAGAAAAATGATAGATAATAAATCTATCATCGACACCTGCAAGGAAAAACATCGTAACTCATTTTTAGTGGAGAGCGCGACAAAGATAAAAAAAAATCTCTCAGGTTTCGGTTAAGTCGTAATGCCAACCAACCTTGAAAATTTGAGGCTACGAGGTAATGGCCATACTTTTTATGATAATATTATAATATTATCACTACATAGTATAAAACAAAGTCGCTTTCTCTGTCCCTTTGAATGCTTAAATCTTTAAAACTACGCAACGGATTTTGATGCGGTTTTTTTTATAGATAGAGTGATGGAAGAGGAAGGTTTATATGTAGTGTATTTAGTATCAGCATTGCACCCGTGCGAAGCCGGGGCGGGTCGCTAGTATTTTAATATAATGATAAAAAGTATGTTTGACGCGCTCTCCTGAAAATTTACTAAAAATGAGTTACGATGTTTTTCCTTGCAGGTGTCGTATACTTAATGTAAGATCTATCAAAACGTGAACCTAAATACATCATAACGGTCATCATCACCATCACTATTCTTTGACAATTAAAGAGACCACTGCAGTGCTACTCTGTAAAAATCTCACCGTGAAAACTAATGTGAAGTGAGCTCTCATTCCACCTGATGCTTAGGACCTGCTGCTTCGGCCTGATGCTTGCTTGCTTAGGATTGCCTCCATTGGTAGTTCACTTCACCTATGTTATCACGGTGAGATTTTTACAGAATCAATAGGATGAAGCTGCAAAGTTCTCGGGCGGAGTCTATAATTCAACATTCTAAAATTCATTTTCAGTTGCTCTAGAGTTCTACTACTCCTGCCTGTTAAACTAATCAAATGCGACGACATCATATTGATCTATCCATTATTTACACTTAAATTGTATTGTTTTTAGAATATAAGTTAGGTTTTATACCCATGAAGAATAAAAAAATTAAAAAAAAAAAATTTTAAAATAATTTTTTTTCTTAATAAGAATTTTAAATTTTCGTATGCCGCTATTAGCGGCGGATGTGTCTTGAACTTATCCATATCAAACCCAACCAACTTTGTACCTAGGTATTATATCCATCGAATAACTGTCTTATCATCATCATTATATCAGTTAAGCGGCAAATCCCCTGTTTGAACACATGAAACCTCCGTGATCATGCAATAATTTATTATGGAGGATTGTATCTCTTAGTAGCTAACTACACACATCAAAAGTGTCTAGGGATCAAGCATTTTTATGCGGATTTCTTGAGATTGAGATGTGGCTTTGTAATAAATTTATGATTTTATAAATTTATATGGATCCTTTTTGGTGCATTTCATAATTTGAATCAGGAACTGTGAATCAAATTCGAGTAAAAGATGAAAATCAGCTGTCAATATTTTCCCTATAAAAACATACAACGCATTGAAGACATTATTAGTGCTACTGTTTCCCTACTACTGATTAAAACCAACGTTATTATGGAGCGGCGACGTCATTTAAGCAGGGAAGAAATGCTCAGAGCCGTGGGAATGATAGAAGCTGGTTCCCGGCAACGTACTGTGGCTTTAGCTCTGAATACAAGTCAGAGTGTTATCAGTCGACTTTGGACACGTTACCGAAGCACTGGTACCGTGGCTGAGCGCCATGGAGGACGGTATCGCTGCACCACACGGAGACAAGACCGATACATTCAAATCTTAACTCGAAGAGCTCCAACAATAACCGCCATGATGTTAGCCGTGAGGCTTCATCACTCTTCAGGGAACTTAATTAGCGACCAAACAGTCAGAAACCGCTTGCATGAAGTGAACCTTCATTCCCGAAGACCGCTACGGGTACCACCTATAGCAATGCACAATCGTAGGATTCGATATCAATGGTCTCTTGAACACAGAAATTGGGCAGAAGAACAATGGCGTTTCGTGTGCTTTTCTGATGAGTCTCGTTTTGGTATGAGACCGGATACAAGACGTATACGACACTGGAGAACCCCTGGACGCCAACAGCGATTAAAATCCTGCCAGGAAGTCCATCCTTATAGTGGTGGAACCATCATGGTATGGGCGGGTATTTGGATCGGCGGAAGAACTGAGTTGATTTGGATCAGAGGCAACCTCAACGCTCAAATTTATGCTGAGACGATTGTATCAGACGTCATCGTTCCTCTACAAGTGCAAATCGGTCCCTTATTTCAGTTAATGCATGATAATGCACGACCGCACACCGCAAGAGTTGTAAGACAGACTCTCGCCGCAGCTAACATCAATGTCCTGCCCTGGCCTGCTCAGTCGCCAGACTTGAACCCGATTGAGCATGCATGGGATATGCTACAGAGAAGAGCTCTGCCGAATATGGAGGGTATCCAGTCGCAAGAAGACCTTTTTTTGTTGTTGCAACGAACATGAGCGGCCATTCCACAGCGTGATTTGGATGAACTCATTTTGAGTATGCCAAACCGATGTTCTTGTGTTGTTAGTGTTCGCGGTAGAAACACGGACTATTAATTGTTTAAGTTACCCAATAAAATTTTAGAGAAAACTGTTATTTCAGTCTTTTTTTCGAACTTTTGTGTTAGTGGTTCAAATGTCAAAAATCCCTTTATTAGGAAAATGGCAAATTTCTTTATTAATGCAAAGGTGACTTGGTTTATCGTTACTGTGACAAACGAAAACACTTTATTTGATGAATCCTTAAAGAAAATTTTAATTAATATCAATCAGGAGAAAAGTTATTGCAAAAATATATGTTGATCCCTAGACACTTTTGATGTGTGTATTTACCTACATACTTTGGTACAAAGTGATCTTCACGAGCGTATCTTCTGCGTGGGCTCAGTGGGCTGCAGTTGGAGGCCGTTAAGGTTCATGGTGGGCCAATTTCAAGGTAAGAAAAGTATAATTGCATATCGTTTAGTTGGTGAGAAAGGCCACACTTTTGACAAGTTTTTGACATTGATTGTCGCTGAGATGAGATTGTGACTAGATTTTGAATGTTTTTAATTACGTAAATTGGCCTTGTGCATAGCTAAGTACCTACATCTTCTAATCTAATATATAAAATTCTCGTGTCGCGGTGTTTGTGGTTAAACTCCTCCGAAACGGCTGGACCGAATTGTATGAAATTTTGTGTGCATATCGGGTAGGTCTGAGAATCGGCCAACATCTATTTTTCATACCCCTATTTTTTTTTTTGCAAAACGACGATTGCGGGGTCAGCTAGTCTAATATATAAAATTCTCGTGTCATAGTGTTAGTTACCATACTCCTCCGAAACGGCTGGACCGACTTGTATGAAATTTTATATGCATTATTCAGTAGGTCTGAGAATCGGCTACAATCTTTTTTTTTTGCCAAACGACGTTTGCGGGGTCAGCTAGTAATAACTAATAAATAAATACCTAAGATTTAATGTTGGATATTTTTGTAGTAGAGCGAAGCCACATAAACGCTAAAAGCAGCATCACGTGTCATTTCTCCGTATATGTTTTTAAGATTTAAGAACTAGAAGTAAGTATAGAACCTACGTGTTTTGAATAGAGAATTTTCAAGTTATGGAATAACGAACTGAATGTCATAATTAACAAAGTTCAAATTCCATTGCAAAACTTATTAGGGGTTACATTTTTGTTACAAATTGTCACTCAAAAATCAACTTAGGATACATTTCACTAAAGTAGATAACTGTTTAAGTGACGTTATGTAAATTACTTATCTGAGATTTTTAACACTGCCATACTTAGTACGTGTTTAGGTAAAGATTTACGCACTACTGCAGCAGTGCGTAAATCTTTTAGAATTTAGTATTAAATTGGTGTTTTACGAATTGATATATGAACTTTACCTAAACACCTAACTTTTCACGGTGAGATTTTTACAGAATCGATCGGCTGGTTTTATGAAATAGCTGACTAGCTTGAATGAAATTTTCGTAATGTCAATCAAAACCCGAAGAGAAATTGCGTTTGTATCTTATTGCCATGTGCATTTCAATAAGAATGACGAAATACATTTTAGACATTTGTATTTACAAAAACGATAAACATTATGAAAGTACTGGAACCTTACCCAACCCCACAGCTACAATATTTTTAAGGTTGCGCTGATTTTGTTTGTAACACGTATGTATCTAAAATGTAAGTGGTGCGCGAAGTTTGCCGACAGGCACGAGCCGAATGAAAGCCGAATATGTGTTCGGGTCGGCTGTGTTGTTCAACAAAATGATTGCCGAACGTGTGTAGCACCCTTTACAGGAAATAGAGTTGCTACCTAGTTCTTAAATGACTAAAGTCGGTGTAACTAGATTAGGTATCTGTATTAGACCAGTTCTAGAGGTGCGCCGGCAGCCTGGTTCAGACCGGAACCTATTTAAGTCTGGATCCAAGCCTATCGCTGGTCATTGACTTTGTAAGTGAGGCTTTTTTCTAGAAGCAGCTGTAGGTAATGGACCTTTCAGTAGATAGTACTTAGAAATAATCCGGAATTATGAGTAAATAAATAACAATCGCAACAAAACATCGTAAGGCATGTCTTAGAACCAAAAAATCGAAGACATGTGACATCTACTGGGCCCGCGTGGTGGATTACGGCCCACTCCCTCTCACAGAGAGGAGGCCTGTGTCCCAGCAGTGGGAACATTATAGGCTGATTATCACACTTATAAAGGCGAAAGTTTGTGAGTGTGTGTGTTTATCTGGGGCCACGGGAGTGCCTCCGCCAAGACGAGCCAAGCGAAGGGCAAGGGCACTACCTACCTTTTCTCGAAGCACTTCGTCGTATTTTTGAACCTTCTTAACTTGGGTTTGGATTATACCAGATAAAGAAAATTTTCGGGATATGATGTCAGTGGTTGACTTATTAAACCTATAAAGTTTCAATTACATAGCTCTTATACTTTAGATTTTATTGATATCTAAAATACCCCGATTTCGTCACTGATTCACTGACTCACTGATGATCATCAATATTCTAAGGTTCTTCCTGAAGTTCTAGAAAGCTGAAATTTGGTATGTAGGCTAGTAATAGTACACAAACAACAAAAAAATCTAAAACTTGAAACTTTTACCCCCCCAACCCCTTAAACTAGGGGGTGAAAGTTTGTATGAGACTTCCGTAAATTTTGATGCTAGAGGTCTGAAAATTTATATAGGGGGTACTTGTTATAAATAATAAGATCCCACATTAACACAAGAAAAAATTAACAACAGAAAAAATACTCATATAAATATCATAAGCAACTTACAAAAAGAAATGAAATCCCGCAAAAACATTTCATGATAAATGTTGCCAAGACGAGACCATGTAGCTTGCACTGTCAAAAAGTAATCAGATCTCATGTAGAGCCAAGCTTCTAACTCTACACGCCCTAACTCCGCAAACTACGCCTTAGTCAAAATATATGGCTTGGCCATTTCGCTACATTCACATGAGCGTAAGGTGAAAAACTCTCATACTGTTATACAATGGTTCTCGTAGTAACGAAACGGCCAAGCCATATAATATTTTGACTAAGGTGTAGATAATACTAATTTGAAGTCCCAGGCACAAACGGTACCTGTCCGTGGTCCCCCAGTCTAGTTCCCCTTGGGGTACCACGACCAAATATTTTTGCCTGTGGAACCCCCTGAATAACAATCTTCATATTATATTTTTATTGCGCTTGACACCCCATCTCAAACATTTCAGTTTGACATTAAAAAAAAACGTTTAAAAAACGAACTGTTGCTTGACGAATAAAGAAACATAATGTTAACACTGTTGTTGGCCCCCCGTGGGGAAGAACACGTGAGACGTAGTCGACGGAGCCCCGCTTCGCGCTTCTTTCTACAGGGTTTAAAGGAACCTAATCCAACTTAAGTCAGGGTGCCCTAAGTCCGAGATCGTTTATAAAGACCATTATTTTTATAGTTCCTTCAATTAATTTTAAAGCTAAGTATATTTATAGTGGACACCATTATTTTTATAGTTCATTCAATTAATAAAATTATTATCATCAAAATTTTGTCTTTTCAGATCCACAATTTGATAAAGGTTTGTTTGTATTTGCATTTTATTTATCTGGCGATTACCGGGGGTGCCACGGGCCAAAAAATTTGCCCATGGTACCACCTTGTCTCCCTTGGCGGTTCCACCGACAAAAATATTTGTTCGTGGTACCCCAAGGGGGACTAGACTGGGGGACCACGGGCAAGTACCGGGCACACATTGTAGAAATTAGTGTAGGTAGCTATACAAACGATATGACTCTGCCTAGCTGATTTAGTATATGATTCATTACACAAGTTCGTGTGCAATAAATTACGCGTGAAACACATTCATCTATGTTCCTACTGTTGCATTGAATATCCTAAAAATGCAAATAAATGTAAGAAAAAGAAACAAACCTACTTGGTTGAACTTGCAACGAAATTAATTTTAAACACGAAAGACTTTTTTTTTAGGTTAATAGGTACTTGTAGATACTTGACTTTGACTTTGACAGTTAATGGCCCCGATTCTGTTGTTCACGTTGTTCACAAACTAAACTAAATTTAAGTTCAGTGCATCTATTTCTTTCTATTTCATTAAGAAAAGGACAGTTTACGTCAGGCGCTGACTATTTTGAGAGGACTAAACTAATATTTATCTTCTGTCCTTTTCATAATGAACCCTCTAATATTCCCCTCTAATATTTCTTAATTTAAACGAGACGAGTTTAGTTTTTTAGATTTATGCAACCGTAGTATTTATTAAGTATGGCAGTTTCTTTTAAATATCCTCAGAGTGGCCCCGATTCTGTTGTTCACAAACTAAATTAAGTTTAAGTTCAGTGCATCTTTTTCTTTCTATTTCATTAGGAAAAGGACAGAAGATAAATATTAGTTAAGTCCTGTCAAATTAGTCAGCGTCTGACGTAAATTGACGTATTTTTAGTAGCTAATTTTTTAATCACGTCCAAACTTGTCTATGGATTATCTAATTTGACAGGACTGAACTAATATTTATCGTCTGTCCTTTTCATAATGAAATAGAAAGAAAAAGATGCACTGAACTTAAATTTAATTTAGTTTGTGAACAACAGAATCGGGGCCAATATCTTAGATTACAGGAGCAGTGGTAGTTCCGTGGTAACGGCTCCGAATTACGAGATTTAGGTCGTCGGTTCTAACCCAGTAGTTTGTGTTAATAATTTCATCACCATTGCTCTCAAAACGGTGAAGGAAAACATCGTGACGAAACCGGCATCTCCAGGAACCAAAAATTCGAAGTCATTGTGACATCTACATCATCAGCGTCAGGTACATTTTCCAGACACATGCTGAGCTGGACTCCCATTTGGTGCAACCTTGAGACGCACACCGCACTGTGTATGTTTCGTTATAGTGTCATTTTTATTTCTATAAGCATGCTTTTCATTTTGTTTTTATAATGGCACCTGGTTTTTTTTGTTTTTGGAACGAAGTTCCTTATCGCGCGTTGTGAAAGGGGGCTAGACGGAAAAAATTCTTACGAAAAGTTGTCACGACATTTTTTGCTATAGTAAGCTATTGTAAGCTGTGCGGCGTCGCATGTTTCTCTGTCTGTCTCTCTCTCTCTTATAGAAAGCAAGCCAGATGTTTTCATTTCTATTTCGCATTGAATATAATTATTAATATAATTATTTTATACAAGATTCAATACATTACATTATTTATTATTATAACTTAAAAAAAAAAAAAAAAATATTACAATTCCTTCACTAATTAATCGAAAGGAACTTCGTTCCATCCGGGTGTCCCTTGACACCTCTCAAGTTTTTTTATATTATATACATGTTATCACCTAGTGTTGAACTTCTGTGTGTTGTGCTGACTTTTGTGTGCGCCAAATAAATGTTTTATCTATCTATCTATCTACCAACCCGCACTGCAGATTATAGCCTACTCATTCTCGAAAAGAAGAGGCCTGTGTCCCAGGCCCAGCCGTGGGAATATTAGGCTGATTATGACTAGATATGAAAAGACTAAGTTGCTCAACAATCCCGGCTAATATAGGCGTGAACTTGTTAATACTTCTAAATCCACATTGCTACTTCCAATACCAAGGAGTTCCTGCATCCACGCTAAGAAATACAATTTTGAAGTGTTCACACTTACATTATAGTAAAATACGAATACGAGCCAAGATCAATATCCGGATCTTGATTTACATTCGTAATTTGAAAGTGCCAGCTAACGCACAAGTGTTGTAATTATGCAGCCCAGTTATAAAGATATGTAGACAAAATTATACACGCGAGCAGAATTAACTGGTCACTCCTAAGTATGTTAAGACATTACCGTGAACACGTTCAGCACTTGAATTGCAAAGACGTTATATGTACACAGCCACCAACTAGCGTAAAAAGAGAGATCAACAACTCGTATCTTGCTCTCAGTTGCCTATAGAAAGTAAGTATGAAAAATCCAAGTGCGTCTTTCGAAGGTGCATGTGTTAAATCTCAAAAACAAAAACGCCGTCAGTTTCACCGTAAATCTTGTTGAAACAACAAACTGTCTGTACTGAGGGCCAGCTTATCCTGGCGGGTGGTGGAAAAGGGAACTAAAATAAATGTACTGTTAATTGACATTAGGCCTTTGCAAGCAGTGCCGCCGTCAACTGCCAAGATAAACTGGGCGCGAAGTATGTTTAAATGTTTCTGTTTACAACGCCCTTGCATCATTGACGCAGAACGCGATTTGGTGTCCAGTCCAGTTGAATGTCAGATGTGAAACACACTTGGCTCGTCGCCATAAAGTATTTAGCAGAAGCCGAGAGCTTTGAAGGACGATGTAGTATTTCTGAATTAATTCGGGCGATGCGGCAAATTTTTTTGGCAACTGTGAAAAAGGATTTATGTGCGGATGATACTGGCTTAGGCTGAATTAAACAACATCGTGGCTTTATTGCCGGAAACATGATGTTTTTTTAAATAAATAAAACGGAATGTTCCGCTTTCAAAATGTGAGGATCAGTTTAGTTTTTCTTTCAGTTTTGGCCAGCTTTGGCACTGATGGTCAATGGTCTATGTAGGTTTTATTGGAAACTGAAGTTAGGTAAATCTATACCTACTTAAATACACACATCAAAAGTGTCTAGGGATCAACATATATTTTTGCAATAACTTTTCTCCTGATTGATATTAATTAAAATTTTCTTTAAGGATTCATCAAATAAAGTGTTTTCGTTTGTCACAGTAACGATAAACCAAGTCACCTTTGCATTAATAAAGAAATTTGCCATTTTCCTAATAAAGGGATTTTTGACATTTGAACCACTAACACAAAAGTTCGAAAAAAAGACTGAAATAACAGTTTTCTCTAAAATTTTATTGGGTAACTTAAACAATTAATAATCCGTGTTTCTACCGCGAACACTAACAACACAAGAACATCGGTTTGGCATACTCAAAATGAGTTCATCCAAATCACGCTGTGGAATGGCCGCCCATGTTCGTTGCAACAACAAAAAAAGGTCTTCTTGCGACTGGATACCCTCCATATTCGGCAGAGCTTTTCTCTGTAGCATATCCCATGCATGCTCAATCGGGTTCAAGTCTGGCGACTGAGCAGGCCAGGGCAGGACATTGATGTTAGCTGCGGCGAGAGTCTGTCTTACAACTCTTGCGGTGTGCGGTCGTGCATTATCATGCATTAACTGAAATAAGGGACCGATTTGCACTTGTAGAGGAACGATGACGTCTGATACAATCGTCTCAGCATAAATTTGAGCGTTGAGGTTGCCTCTGATCCAAATCAACTCAGTTCTTCCGCCGATCCAAATACCCGTCCATACCATGATGGTTCCACCACTATAAGGATGGACTTCCTGGCAGGATTTTAATCGCTGTTGGCGTCCAGGGGTTCTCCAGTGTCGTATACGTCTTGTATCCGGTCTCATACCAAAACGAGACTCATCAGAAAAGCACACGAAACGCCATTGTTCTTCTGCCCAATTTCTGTGTTCAAGAGCCCATTGATATCGAATCCTACGATTGTGCATTGCTATAGGTGGTACCCGTAGCGGTCTTCGGGAATGAAGGTTCACTTCATGCAAGCGGTTTCTGACTGTTTGGTCGTTAATTAAGTTCCCTGAAGAGTGATGAAGCCTCACGGCTAACATCATGGCGGTTATTGTTGGAGCTCTTCGAGTTAAGATTTGAATGTATCGGTCTTGTCTCCGTGTGGTGCAGCGATACCGTCCTCCATGGCGCTCAGCCACGGTACCAGTGCTTCGGTAACGTGTCCAAAGTCGACTGATAACACTCTGACTTGTATTCAGAGCTAAAGCCACAGTACGTTGCCGGGAACCAGCTTCTATCATTCCCACGGCTCTGAGCATTTCTTCCCTGTTTAAATGACGTCGCCGCTCCATAATAACGTTGGTTTTAATCAGTAGTAGGGAAACAGTAGCACTAATAATGTCTTCAATGCGTTGTATGTTTTTATAGGGAAAATATTGACAGCTGATTTTCATCTTTTACTCGAATTTGATTCACAGTTCCTGATTCAAATTATGAAATGCACCAAAAAGGATCCATATGAATTTATAAAATCATAAATTTATTACAAGGCCACATCTCAATCTCAAGAAATCCGCATAAAAATGCTTGATCCCTAGACACTTTTGATGTGTGTATTTATTATGATGACGCTTTTGGTGTCTGTTTGTGACCGCTTAGATCTTCTAAACTACACAATCGATTTTGATATATGGTTTTCACTATAATTCAGAGAATTTATTCTAGAAGGTTTATATGTATAATAGATTCATATTTAACTAAGATATAGCAAAAAAGTCTCGGTGTTTTGTTTGATATATCGCCATTGCACCCGGACGAAGCAGGGGCAGGGGAGCACCTAATGTTTTATAAGTAACTTTAAGTAGGTAGTATTTCCACCTACCACAGAATCACTTAAGCATCATTCAACCAACCAATCATTTACTTGTCCGAAACCGTTACAAATAACGCCTCCTTTGAATCAGTCGATCCAAATATGTATATGGGAAAGGTTCAGTGACCGCACAAGATTTGCTTCAAGAAAAAACGTATAAATATTTATGTTTGCTTTGTAGGTTGCTAGGCAACGGAAGAAGGGTCGAAGTTGGAAATATTACGGGGAAACAGCATTTTATAAAACTTCCTTGTTTTTAAGTGACTTTCACTGATTGATGATTAGATACTGAACTAATTCTTATTACCTAGGTACTATTCTCCTCTACGGACAAAGAAATTAGAATGTATCAGCTCGTTTATATTGTACTAGCAGTGCCCGGCGGATTCACCCTCATAAGTTTCGATCCCGTGGGAATATCGGGATAAAAAGGATCCTATGTGTTAATCCAAATTTCATGCAAATCCGTTTTGTAGATTTTACGTGAAAGAATAAAAAACATCCATCCATCCATCCATCCTCGCAAACTTTCACGTTTATTACTAGCTGCGCCCTGTGCCCCGTGGTTTCACCCGCATAATTTTTGATCTCGTGGGAATATCGGCGTAAAAAGTAGCCTATATGTTAATCCAGGGTGTCAGCTACCTCCATACAAAATTTTATCAAAATTGGTCCAGCCGTTTGAGCGTGATTTGCTACCGATTGTACATTGTCGTGTTACAGCTATTTCTAAACCTAAATAAGATCCAACAATGGGATCGTAAGATAAGGTTCGGCGTTCGAAGTATCGTGTGAGTAGCACAAATGTTTTGATCGCAAAACAATGAACTCAGAATGTATGCGCAGTTATTGTGGAAATCAGCACATTGTTATAGTATTTTTATCTCACGAAGCGACGCGCGCTTTATTTGTGGTTACCAAGTGTATAAACACGCTGTGAATGTGTCCGACACAATGGCTAAGTCGGAAGTGTGTGTGTTATATGCACACATTCAAACCGTGTTTGTAGATACACTTGCTTACCACAAGTAAAGCGTATGTCGCTTCGTGAGATTAAAATACTGTGTGAACAACAAGAGCATGACCGGAATTATTAAAATGTTCGACTATTATATCGAATAAATTATAAAGAACAATATAGTGTTTAAACTCATAAAACATACAAATACCTACCTGCCGAACTTAACGGAACATTATATTGATATAGACGCCAGTTAATCGCGACGTCGCCAAAAAGTAGCGAGAAAATGGCTCAAAGATGGTAGGCGATTACAGAAAATGGCGTATTCGGAGACCGTATTGATAAATAATAATGCAATGAAGTTTGAAATCATTTTTAATATAATTTTCAAACGCCTAAGTCATTTTGTTTTATTCATTTTACCGAGCACGCTCTTGTCGTGTTAGTGTAGATCCCTATTTATAGACTGAACTAGGCAAGGTTGTCTCAACATGTCTGGTATCAGGATTCCTATTCCTAATTACTGTAATGTTGACTAGAGAGAGACGGGAGAAATATTAAATTTATCCAAAAGTGAAACTGGACCCCTCACTACTGTACATCCTAAATTGTTTAAAGCTTTTGTAAATGTAAATCATCATCGTCATTTATTGCATCATCATTTATTTATTATATCATCATCATTATCATTTAAATTAGTCTAAACTCCCATCATCTTGTACTAAAATACTGTAAGTACCATAGCTGGTGGGTCGCTGGTACGCCTTAGTCAGGTAGGGGTACTCCGATGAGCCACATCACAAACGATGCCTCACTTCTTGTCGTGCTCCCTGTGCAAAAACATCTGCACTATGGAAGCCCTTTGGGAGGCCAACGATAACACTGTCCAAGTGGCCAAATTCTAGTCGTAGCTTATGTAAAATTAATAAAAGAGCCATAAATAGTCATTATTGAGTATATACCACTCTTGGTAGTGACCATAATAGACCTCAAAAACCGGCGAAATGAACAGTTAAACAAAGCACAGACTGATGATAGCTAAATCTTAAGATGGAGATTTATGATACGAAAGTTCCATTGGGAGATTTGATTGGTTACGTCTGATCAGGCACAGACAAAGCACGACATATTTCATGCATTGCTTTACAACTTCCTTCTGCGGCTGTGTCATATAAATGATTGTTATCGACAGAATACGTAACGTTGTCTGTCTATATTGTGTCTACTGTAATAACAATGCTATTACTTGAAGAGTTAATAGATTCTGAGAAGACTTGACGTTTGTTGACACTGCAGATGACTGACCTGAAGACTTAATAGACTCTGAGAAGATTTCAAGTTTGTGGGCACTGTCACACTGATTCATAATTAGATTTGAGTAGTAAAGTTGTGAATGAACTCTGTGATAATTGGATATCCAATCTTTAATGCGTTGAACAATCTTCAACTTTCAAAAAACTGACTACACTTAGAGAGAGTAGAATTACTTTGTTCAATCAATTTCAAACACTAGTCTCTCTCTCGAGTCTAAATATGAGGTATTAGCCAGGTAATTGTTTAATCGGCCCTTGATAGCTTGTCAGTAATTTTGACACAAAACAATTAGCTTGACATTCGGCTTTTCCTAATTTCGAGATCGTCGTAATTCTAATTATCAAATACCTATGTCATTTGAAACTAATTGGTTTGATGTTATTTAAGAAGCTCTTTTCAAATTAGCTATTTATCCTAATCAGGTCGGGTGTAGGTGTGTAGGTGTCTGCGTTAGCATACGTGAAAACTGTGGCCTCATTTAGCGTTACGTATTAGGTCGGGGCAAAAGTATTTTCGTATTTTTCATACAAAAAAAAAAAAATTCTTTTAGGTTTAATTTTTTATTTATTTATAATATGTATGTGCCGTTTTGATCGATGACTTGTTGCCATCTTGTGGGCAATGCCATGATCCCATTGCTGTAGAAGTTTTGAGATTTTTTATCAAAAAAATCTGACAGGTAGTTTTCACAATGTTCTTTTGAGGTTAACTTTATGCTTCTTAAAGAGTTCTGAAGTGACCGAAACAGGTGGAAATCTGATGGAGCAAGATCAGGGCTGTACGGAGAATGTATCAACACATCCCAGCCAAGCTCTCTCAATTTTTGCTGAGTGGCTATAGATGAGTGCAGTCTGGCGTTGTCGTGATGAAACACCACGCCCTTCCTATTCACCAGCTCCGGCCGGTTTTTCTCAATAGCTTCTTTTAATCTCATCAGTTGTTGACAGTAGAGGTCAGAATCGATAGTTTTACCCGGCGGCAAAAGCTCATAGTGGACGATTCCTTTCCAATCCCACCAAACACACAGCATCACTTTGTTCCGAGTCAGGCCGGGCTTCGCCACGGTCTGTGGGGCTTGTCCATGCTTCGACCACGATCTTTTTCGGACATTCTTATAGTAAATGATCCATTTTTCATCACCCGTAATCAACCGTTTAAGCAATGGGTCGGAATTATTACGTTTCAACAAAGAATCGCAAATGAAAACACGTTGCATTAAGTTTCTCTAAGTGAGATAATGTGTTACCCAAATATCGAGTTTTTTCTTGTACCCAGACTTTTGTAAATGCCGTAAAACTGTTTTGTGATCAACACCCAGTTCTTTAGAAGTATCATAACTACTAATATGTCGATCTTGCTCCACTTTTTCAAAAATGTCACTGATTTTAGCCGTGACAGGGCGTCCAGAGCGAGCTTCATCCTTCACACTAAAATTTCCTGACTTGAAACGCTTGAACCACATTTGTGCTATTCGTATTGATACTGCATTAGGTCCGTAAACCGCACAAATTTTATTCGCGGCGTTCGTCGCATTTTTACCTTTTTTGTACTAAAATTTTAAAATATACCGAATTTCTTCGTCATGTTGCTTGCTTGAAAAACAATTGAGAAATGGCTGGAACTAGTTATTTTTTTTTTATTTATTGCATCTTTAGAATGTCAACATTTAATAGTATTAAAACCAGCCAGTTACATTCAGTACTGCCAAAGAGGTTTCATTACTAACAATAGATTCAAAATACGAAAATATTTTTGCCCCGACCTATTATTTTTGCGGATTTTTTTTTTTACAGAATGTCGTTGTACCTAGATTCCATGCTTGAAAATATTTGAACATCGTGAAGGGAAATGAATATTGTTTAGTTTAATTCTAAGTACCAAATAGGTCCTATGATTAGGGATAGATAGAGAAACAATAGGGATAAAGCATAAAAAGAAAATGAGGACAGAATAAAAAGGACAAAAAATCTGATTTCTGTGATCAGTGCTAGCATATCTGATTCACGGATGAGTGAGCATACGCGATATTTTGAGAGAGATGACTACTCCAAATCTTATTAATACTGATGTAATCATCTCAGAAGCTTTTCCGAAATGTAGCACACTGAAAGATTGATGCTTTATTCTAATAGTGTTTTTCAGTCTTTCATTTTTAGCTTCTAATTTCTTATGGGTGCTTCTGCTTCATGTTTAACGGTTGTGACAGTTTCCCGCGCAGCATTGTGTCTACCACTACGTCACCCATCTATCGTGTTTTCTAGACCGAACATCTATGGACAGCATTTTCTATCAGTCTTCATCATCATTCTCCTGTCCTTATTCCAATTTATTTGGGGTCGGCGCGACGTGTTTTTTTTTGCATACTTTTCTATTAGTCGTAATCTCTGTAGTTATCGCCTCACCATTTTCATCACCTACTATATTCATTTCATCTACTCTCTCATTTCTATCTACCGATCTAACAGTGAGAGCTCTGTTTAAATTAAACACAATTATAGGCACAATTTCTCGCATATATTCGTGCCCACATGCCGTAACCGTAAACGTACGAATCTAGTCACACGTCTAAAGATACTAGGTCATCGGGTTCAATTCGTTCTGGTAATTGTAACAATTGCAAGCGTCCTTTGACGCGTTTCCTTATTAAATTGGACCTAATTTGCGCTGTTATGCGCCCGCACCGTGACGCGAGCTCTGAATATATTGCATAGTGATTGTAGAGTTTGTTGACTTGTAGTATAATAAATAGTTGTATATTTATATAGCGCTTTATTTTTTGTTGTGAACATGTGCTCGGTTTATAGTTCAATCCAAAAGCTCACTAAGGACGCTCAAACCGTATGTGGAATGTACCTACATAATTATTAGGTTCTCCGTAATCCAACTATCCAGACTTAAGAAACATTTAAGGAAAGCGTCATCTGGGATTAATTGCGCCATTAGGGCGGCCAATTATATCGTTTGCCCAAACGTTATTATTACATTTGCAACATGTCAACAGTTTAACTCATATATCTTGCGTAAACTAGCTCATACCACCACCTACTGCATCTTTAAAGTTTCCTAGAACGGACTACCTGTCACTTCCCGTCAGTGTCGTAAGGTTATATTTATTATGCTTACAGCGTCATCGTCATCAGTTGTAATCACAATACCATTATTGTCAGTGACGATCGTTGTATTACATTCCTTGAAGCTTCTTTAGAACATTATTTCAAACAAAACACTGTCTACAGCTCTTCATTAGAAGTCTTTCACTTTTGTCGGCAATCAATTCCCTACATTTCTGCTCGCTCTCCCAAAAACCACAGACTTTTTCAGTCGCAGTCTCGTCTTTGGTTGTCATAGTTGATGTCATCCACCTGGGCGCTTCTGTCTGGCCTCGGATCTTCGTTTTCAAGGGCAGCAGGACTATTTATAATGGTGTCAACGTTTCCTAGTATCCCGGCTACCTGTATATTGGTTCGTGCTGTTCACCCATTAGCTAATTGTGTCATAGTGTCGAGTGACGGACTGGCCTACTTTGAATTGCCTTACTATTTTTATTTCGCACTTATCACGCGCGCTTTCTATCAGACAGGCAGGAAGGACATTAATTGTAAGTATTAAAATGATGTCATATTTTTTTAATTTCCGCCATGGTTTGTTCTGATGGACCTGTCACACGAACTAAACATTTTTCACTACTTTTGAAACTCATGTTTGTAACTTTTCTTTGATGTGAACGTCTACAGGGTGGAATCGAAGTCATGGGCATTATTTTAACCTAAGGCACTACTCACGATACTGATTGCATTAGGGCTATTAATACGCAAATCAAAAATATTATTAATGCAAGTAAGGAAAACCTTAAAAATGTAGTAAATCAAATTGCACAAGGCTTATTATTGCAAATAAACACTTAAAGTAATTAAAACAAAATACTTCGTTAACGCCAATAATTGTTGAAATATCAAAATCTTAAAGCGCAGTACAGCGCAAAGCGAAATGTAAACAAACATCACCTGCGCGCGCGCGGGTTTTTCCTTACAAGTAATAATAACAATGGGCTACAAGACATTCCGTCCGGCGGGATTCCCTGAACTCTCTCCGTCCCACTCCCTCACTCGCAAAAATACGAATATCACCCCCGCGCGGGGTATGCTTCCCGCCGCAACACGAAGTCACGAACCCGGAACCAGTGTCATAACGACTGCGCAGGTGCATTGACGCGTAATTGATTTATTGATCCCGTGACGTAATCGCCGTACTCGCCGCTCGCGTCATACGGTGCTTGGATTGCAGTGTATTAAGTGTTAGTGTAGTAGTTGTGTGTTGTGTGTGTGTTTGTGTACACGATGCCTCGACCGCGTAATGTGCAGGCTAGGTACACCAACCAACAATACCCACAAATGGTTGTAATTTACGATCGCACAAGAAATTTAGTATGAACTCGTGAAATGTTCCATCGGCGCTACCCGAACGACCCTATTCCTTCACGGGGTCTCATTCCACCAGAACCTGTTGGATTTTTCGTCTTTTCACGTGCCAGCACATGCACAAGCTCGTGGAAGAGCACCCGTTTACCCTCTGTCACTTTACCGACAAATAAGGTTTTTTCAAAACAATCCACAAGCTAGGTACGTAAATGTTTTTTTTTTAATGTATGTTAGTTGACGTAGTTTTGACCGTCCTAAGCCGGCAAAGTACGAAGGGAAAATTGGAATTTATTATGAATCAATTCATTGGCAACTTACGAATGTCACGTGAGTCGGGCGGGGTCAAAGAATTCACGCCCAAGGACGCGCGTACGGCGTAGTGTACCTACGCATTTGCTATCGAGAAGCGCAACTAATTTGATACTTTGTATGACTTACTACATTTTAAGGTTTTCCATACTTGCATTAATAATATTTTTGATTTGCGTAATAGTAGCCCTAATGCAATTAGTATCATAAGTAGTACCTTAGGTTAAAATAATGCCCATGATTTCAAATGCACCCTGTATAGCTATTTCTTTTTACATAGGCCTATTTATTCAACATTTTACCGAGATCTACCAGATGCTGAATTCAGTGCATCAGTTTTGTTCACTATCAGGGGAGCTCAATGTGGCACAACTTTTTTTAAACGATTAAATAATTTATTTATTAGCTGTACCCTTAATAAATAATTGATGCAGGTTTAAATAATGTTATTCACAATTATTGAAGAAATAGTCTTCTTTCTATCAAAATAATGTAAGTACAATTCAGTTTTGTAAAATATAAGTATTACAATGAAAACCCCTGTTCTAAATATAAAAATATACATGTACCTAATACTGTTTAAACTTTAAACATACCTACTCGATCCAACTAATTATGTACTATACAAAGGCAGAGTTTCATTGTGTACACATAGATTACCGGTCACGCAAACGTTTATTGAGAACATGGTGAAGATTAAAAGACTACTGTTTAATTCCTAGCTGGCCATCGTCCCACATAGTTGTTCACGCACTGCCCTACTTCCACGCAGCGTAAAGACTCTTTCACAAACTAATTCATTTCACTATAGAAACTCGAGCAAATGTATTAGATTTATGGCCCATTTTTCATTGTTAATTATTGCAGACAATAAGCAGATCCCAGACCTGGGCCTCAAGTCTGCTATTACAATAGTGTCAGAATGGTCTATCATTGATTTCATAATTGTTGATTTTGATAAGTTTGGTAATCTGCTAATATAATGGCGTCATTATGACTTTCCAATGGTCAACCACTGACACTCCATTGAAAGAAATGGCATAAAATGGTAATATCGTACATAATGACAAATGAATAAATGTAATGTTTATTGCTATTTACGAACTTCTTACTATTTCAGATTGCAAACACTAATACGTAATATGTAAAAATATATATTAAATGAAATCTGGCATGAAAAGTAGGTAGTAGTTTTTCTCAGACCATTGTCCGACCAATGATCGACCATTATGAATTTAGCAGATTACGAACTTTTAGCAAAATAACTATGGGATCGTGTTTGAATGACGAATTTATAAAAATAGCAGACTTGGGCCCCTGTCCAGCCGGCACGCAAAAGGCCAAAACACCGAGAATTACAACTAAATATAGAATCTCACATTGAAATAATAACGTAACATAAGTTTTCAATAATAAGTTCTTCAGCCTGGCACTGCTCCAACTATGTATTTCAATTTACATGTTTCGCATTTCAGAATTGGACACACCACCCCGGCATCGAGAAACCGCACGAATCGATACGAAATACGATAACAAAGCGATCCGTACGCTCATAGTACGAGGCAAAAGACCGCGGACGGTCGAGACATAGTCCCGAATTGTGATAACGAAGCCGGGGACGTCGACATGGCGTCCACCGACACATCGACCACCAGCAGTCAGATATCCGCCGTAGTAGCTGAGGAACACAAGCGTACCGTCGACGAAGCATTCTTAAACAAGATGAAAGGCCTCGTCGAAAGGTTAAGGCTTGAGAACACGACCTTGAAGAAGTCGCTCGACATCGAGCGGAGCGAGGTCCGAGCACTTAAGGCCCGCAACGAGAGCACACTCAGAAACTTAAAGACTGAACACAGAAAGAAAGAAGAATTTCTAGAGAAACAGTTAAGAACACCTAGAACAGATAAACCATCAGATAATGCGCAGTTAAATGAAAACAAATTAGTAGAATTAAAGAAATTAACGATAGAAATTCAGTCTTTAAAGTCAACAAATAAGGGTCTTCAAGAAAAACTCAAGGTAAACAATTAAAACTATTCTTTATTATTTCTATTAATCTTGTGAAACAGTATTTCTAATATAAATACTACAGTGCTGATAATTTCTCCGATAGCCAGCACATAAAACATTTCTTGCAGATTTGTCATGTTCAAAGGCTTTTTCTCTTTATTTTCTATTGCACCAAGCCGACTGCGATCTACGTTATATTCTTCTGTCCTGCTCCAATACTGTAGAATACCAGCTTGGAACAGATGATGTATTATGTAGTTTAATCTGTTGAGGTACGGACTGCCATATCGCAGGCCATACACTATAAAACATGGTAGAGGACAATCGGGCATGGTGTAAAAAAGCGGTTTTCCATTGTGCATGTTCGCTGCCTTTCTACTCACGTATTGAGAATCAGATTTTCTTAACAATATTGCGTACTGATACTCTCTTTCATCTAACACTTCCTTTATTTGTTTGTCGTCAATTGGAATAATGCGGTTCTGTATCAACGTATAGTAACTTGAGGGAAGGCTGTTGACAAAAATCCCGGAATCACGATTATGAACTCTAAGTGTCAAATTGGATGTTGCTAATTCTTCCATCGTTTCAATGTCTGGCTTATATCGCGGATAAGTTATTGCAGACGTTATAATTCCCTAGAAAGAAAACATAGTTTCAAATAAAGGCACAAGAGAGAATGGTATCAATGAATGAATTAATTGTGCAAGTACTTACATCAATGGCACAGTCGATGATCAAGGAGTATATAACAATCAGTAAAACCAGGCTCCTAAATATTGGGCCTATGAAGTTAAAATCCACTGTTTGTCTTATGAAACATTTTATGAGGTCTATCAGAGTAGCTCCGGTGGTTTGATTATCGTCTATATTTAGGAGATTTATTTCTACTTTTCTTACCCCAATGGTTACTATGATGAAAACGACAAAGGTAAAGAAAAACAGCAAGAGCATTTCCATTGAAATCAAATTAATCGTCGTCTTGAATGTAGATTGGGTATCTGATTTCTTGACAAGAAAACATAATTCATCTTGGTCGAGAGGATACGTTGTATCAATGTATCCGTAATAACTATTTTTGAGGATTCGTGAATTTAGTTCAAGGTCTGTGTAGCCATCTATTAGATCAGCAGTGACTCCTGTCGCTGTCCCATTGTCTAGCAGGTCACCAACCGTGCTTTCGTCTCTAGGAGACAAAGGATAGCAAGTAGCATTGATGAATTTCATAACAGTTTTAGCGAGGTTCGAATCACAAGTTACTGGTCCTGTCTTATCAGATACATACATTTTTCTAAAGACACTCAAACGCAGTCCATATCCATACAAGTTATTATATTGCTTAAAGAGCAAGTTACTAACGTCTTGAACATCAGTAATATCTTTAATTTCTTGGAAGAAAGGATTGTATGCGTACATTTTCAATTGGTCTGTTTTCAAAATCAATACTGAGTTCGTTAAGCTGCTGCTCCATAGCAATTGGAAATGGTTCTTTAGTGCGTGGTAGAAATAATTGTCCAATTCTACTGGAGTCTTAATGACAAAAATAACAGCACTCCTGGGTTTGAAAAGACCGGTCCTCTTCAGTGCAGTAATAACAGTCTCACTGACGTCAATGGACAGGTCGTTCGATGTTACTAAGTACGCAGTCTCGCCGTGTCTGTTGAACCGTGGCTTTATAAGACTGTTGTTTGAGCATGGACAACCATTTAAGAGCATAACGTTGTATCCATCGCCGTATTGTTCCGTGTATTTTAAGATTCTGTTCTCAAAGTAAGTAAACTCACAGAATGTCACAGTGAAATACCACTGGCGGAAGGAGTTATACATCATGTTCACAACTTCGTATGCGTATTCTGCTTTCGCATACGCGTCATTGTGATATTCCATCACTTCTTTATAGAGTACGTCAGATGTATCGAAGCACAGGGATGGATTGCAAAGTAATAAAGTTAAAAATATGACTAACATTTTGAGGATGTTCAGCGTTCGTTCTGGAAGGTGTCTGGACACAAACTGCAGAGTTTAAGGCCATTTCCATATTAACGGGTTTAAATCATTAGCGGGTGTGCCATCATTCTTTGTGTGTTTAAGCATGTCAATTACTGGGCTTGGAAAATATTGTCGTTTAATATTATGTCACTATTCCGTTTATGTACTGCTGGTGCTGTTAACGACGCTTGCTCATTAGCCGAAAGGAATTATGACACGAAGTGTGGACTCTAGTGTAGAGGAAAATGTGTAGTCATAATTTTAATTAGTTCAACGCCTTTATGGTTCTTGAGAAAGTCGTTGATCGTATAGAGATAATGCAAGTAATTAATTTTAGTATAGAAAACGATACTGTAGCGGGCAGTCTTCAGTTTTTGCAAGGTTTTCGCTTCTATCTAAATCCTGCTGTTTGCATTACTTCATAAATTCGTACGTCACATTGTAATAGACTGGCTGATTGGGATCTCTTATCTAATTGAGTGATGGAACCATTTTGATGCATGTTTGGAATTTCAGCTTTGCCCTAATTCATATCTTCAGTCTTGCCTTTTTAACAGTCACACAAATTTTGGACTTTTATAATTTTTAAAGTATTCAGTATAAGCATTTTCTTTATGAGGGTCCGTAAAGAGAATGCATAAAGCAAATGTTTAGTACAAACGCCAGCACATCAAACTACCCGAAACTGTCAAATTTTCTCAATCAACTTTGAACTTTATGCTCTAGCGTTAAAGTTGAAAATCTATTAAAGAAATTAAACAGATTGTAGTAGCTTGATGTGCTGGCGTCGGTGCAAAAATTTGTGAATTGCTTTTTATTTCTACTAACATGTCGTCTTGAATTCATTCACATTTGCTATTGTTTGGAAGGTTCTTATTTAAGCATAGGCCAAAAAATTATAGGCTTTCTATGATGGACGCGGTCGTTTTGGCGATTGGTGGAAGCTACTGTGCAGCAGTGGACGTCTCTGGATGAATGATGACGATGACGAGATAATTCAAATTGTAGTACCTATAAGGCCCGGTATCCACCAAAGCGGAGAGGAGACGAGACGAGAAGTGTTTTGAATAACCAATCAGATTTCGTTATTTCCACATCTCTCCGCGTAGCTTCGGTGGAAATGGATCAAGCGGAAAGGAGAGGAGATGTCTTATTTTTCTATAGAATTTTGTGCCGCGAGCGAGCAAGCGGAGCGGCAGAGCGGAGATGTGTGTAATCGGGCGGCTGGGCGGCGCTCGCGCGCCCCGTTGCCTTCTCCCCACGCCTCGCACATCCGAAAGAGTATCCCATCACACATCTCCGGTACGCACAGCTCACATCTCCTCTCCGCTACGCATCTCCTCTCCGCTTTGGTGGAAATAACCTGCCAGTTTCGAAGCACATCTCCTCTCGTCTCCTCTCCTCTCCGCTTTAGTGGATGGACCGGGCCTTAATGATGTGTTGTATATTCGCAGGTCGCGCAGGCGGCGGAGTGCGCACGCGCGGCCGAGCTACGCGCGCAGGCAGCGAAGCACAGTGCGCTAGAGCAGGCCGCGCGGAGAGACGCACGCGCACAGTGCCATAAACTGGTCAGTATCAACCTATCTTAAGAAAGAACGCTATGCGAAAACGAAGTAAAAGCGCGGATGGACGATGCAATGAGCACGAAGTCACGGGCAGGAGCTAGTGTGAGATATTATAAATGAAAAGGGAATAAAAGTAGTAGTAGTAGGATTCCTACCACTACATACCTCTGCTGGAACAATAGCCGAGTAAAAACCAAGGTGTACTTCTCCGGTCTCGATTTTTTTTTCTTTTCAATTCTCCCCTATTAGGTGTTACGATATCTTTTATTATCTTTTCATTTATAATATCTCACACTAGCTCCTGCCCGTGACTTCGTGCTCATTGCATCGTCCATCCGCGCTTTTACTTCGTTTTCGCATAGCGTGCTTTCTTACTTTTTTCTTTTTGCTCAGGTCCTAATGGTCCTATCATTATGTTAAATAGTCTACAGCCTTCTTCAATAATTGGGCTATCAAATGCAAAAAGATTTTTTTCAACAAACTCTTCAGCTTTGATATTAATATAAAAATGTATCTGTCACACAAATCTACGTAAGTAGAAATATTTTTTCTTTGGTCTCTCTCATCATCATCTGCCTAGCCTTTTCCAAACTATGTTGGGGTCGGCTTCCAGTCTAACCGGATGCAGCTGAATACCAGTATTTTGCATGGAGCGACTGCCTATCTGACCTCCACAACCCAGTTACTGGGTAGTATGATACCCCTTGGTAAGACTGCTACCCGTAACGACTGTCGAAGATCCACGAATGACAGCCGGGACCAACGTCTTAAATTGCTTTCCGAGGCACGGAAGGGTCTCGGTATGTAAACATGGTAACTCATCTACAGATCAACCGCGGCAAGCGTAACTTAACCCGACAGATCGACCTGTGCGGCTGTTATTATTTAGCCACGGACCCCTCTGGTCTCTCTCATCCCCCAGTAAAATCTTGATGTATCTCAGTTAGGATGCTCCAATTTTCCAGATCGCATCGCTCGCTCTTGCATTCTCTTCTTCGGTCCCAATGACAGGTTAACGTCCTGAGTCAGAATACTGTTTTATTTATTATGCGAAAAAAGCTATAACAAAAATGGGCTCCCAACAAATTATGATACAGGTTGGTTTAAGCTAAGCCACTGAACCCAGTGTAACCGGTACGTTCTTTATCTGAACTGAAATCATCTTGCCCATCAGAGCCAGTTTCGTATATTGTCTCAGCAACTCTGTTATTTTATGGCAAGATCACATTATCCACTCACGTATCCGAAGGTACGAGTATCTAGCTATACGAGCATTTACGTTTACGATCAATACCTATGTAGGTACGTTATTAATTCAGTTAAAACTATGAGGTTATGATTTGTTGATTGGTTTCATGTCACTGCCATAATATGTTATTACTTTTAACAAATCACTTAGTTTGATATAGATGTTCCTAGGTACCTAGTTTAAAACTACCTAACGTGTGGTGTGCATTGGTTTGGCCGGCACCTTAATTGCGAAACACACTATTACTCTCAATTTGAATCATTATGAAGCATATTTCTAATCCATTGCTCCAGATGTTCGAAAAATGTGTCTGCTCAACAACGCAAATAACGCAATGTATGTTGTTGAACTGTCAAATTGAAGCCCACTGCTACTGATAGTGTGTTACGCAATTACACTACTGGTCTAGTCTAGGCAGATGCGATCACTAATCAGAAACATAAAACATAAGTATGTATGTATTTTGAATGTTCAAATTATTTTCTTAGTCATCATCATCTGCCTAGCCTTGTCCCAACCATGTTGGGGTCGGCTTCCAGTCTAACCGGATGCAGCTGAATACCAGTATTTTACATGGAGCGACTGCCTATCTGACCTCCACAACCCAGTTACTGAACGATACCCCTTAGTAAGACTGGCTTTCAGGCTTCTGACGACACGTAACGACTGTCAAAGATCCACAAATGACAGCCGTGACCAACGGCTTAACGTGCTTTCCGAGGTACGGAGGGGTCTTAGTATGTAAAGATGGTCACCCATCCGCGGACCAACCGCGGCAAGTGCAGCTTAACCTGATCGATCGACCCGTGCGGCTGTTATTACTTAGCCCTTCGATCAATAATTTGATCGAAGACTTAGCCACAAGCCCTTCCAATTATTTTCTTAGTCACGTATGATAATTTAGTGAGTTTCTCAATTCTGGGGCACACACACTAAAATGTATCTAATTGACAGGCTTATGGTGATTTATCGAGGTAGGCACTGCTTATATGCCTATATGCAATACACGTCATTGGTAGTCTACCCTGTATTTCACAATGGGTTTGTCTGTTTCTCAGTTTGTCTATTATAAAATAATGTTGATCCAGTAGGCTTCTGAACAGGTGTTATGGAACCCTTTCTTTTGGTTTCCGTTGTGTTTGATCTTGTTTTACAATAACCTGGCATTGTAAGCATTAATCGCAAGGTGTACTATTATGCAATCAAAACACTTTAATAATACAATCTTCTATTCAAGATGAAACCCACAACCGATGCGTTGTTCTAAAGGATCAAATGACCTTTTATAATACAGTAGAACAAAGATTATTTTAATCTAGCATTTAGATTCAGAAAACAGCAGACGATTTTGAACGTTGTGCCTTACAGATAAAATCTCTTTTTGGATGTGGTTGAATAGGTTAATTCTAGTTCTGTAGGCGCTCGTTTATGTCAATTCTAGTACATTATCCTAACATAAATAATTTGTCCTAATTTACGTTTTTCTTACTTATTTGCAAGGACAACTTTATTAAAATAATAATAGGTCGGGGCAAAAATATTTTCGTATTTTGAATCTATTGTTAGTAATCAAACCTCTTTGGCAGTACTGAATGTAACTGGCTGGTTTTAATACTATTAAATGTTGACATTTTATAGATGCAATAAATTTTAAAAAAACTAGTTCCCGCCATTTCTCAATTGTTTTTCAAGCAAGCAACATGAACGTATGTGACGAAGAAATTCGGTACATTTTAAAATTTTATTACAAAAAAGGTATAAATGCGACGAACGCCGCGAATAAAATTTGTGCGGTTTACGGACCTAATGCGGTATCAACACGAGTAGCGCAAATGTGGTTCAAGCGTTTCAAGTCAGGAAATTTTAGTGTGGATGAAGCTCGCTCTGGACAGCTGTCACGGATAAAATCAGTGCCATTTTTGAAAAAGTGGAGCAAGATCGACATATTAGTAGTTATGATATTGCTGAAGAACTGGATGTTGATCACAAAACAGTTTTACGGCATTTACAAAAGTCTGGGTACAAGAAAAAACTTGATATTTGGGTACCACATGATCTCACTGAGAGAAACTTAATGCAACGTGTTTCCGTTTGCGATTCTTTGTTGAAACGTAATAATTCCGACCCATTTCTTAAACGGTTGATTACGGGTGATGAAAAAAGGATCACTTACGATAAGAATGTCCGAAAAAGATCGTGGTCGAAGCATGGGCAAGCCCCACAGACCGTGGCAAAGCCTGGCCTGACTCGGAACAAAGTGATGCTGTGTGTTTGGTGGGATTGGAAAGGAATCGTCCACTATGAGCTTTGGCCGCTGCGTAAAATTATCGATTCTGACCTCTACTGTCAACAACTGATGTGGTTAAAAGAAGCTATTGAGAAAAACCGGCCGGAGCTGGTGAATAGGAAGGGCGTGGTGTTTCATCACGACAACGCCAGACCGCACTCATCTATAGCCACTCAGCAAAAATTGAGAGAGCTTGGCTGGGATGTGTTGATGCATCCTCCGTATAGCCCTGATCTTGCTACATCAGATTTTCACCTGTTTCGGTCACTTCAGAACTCTTTAGGAAGCATAAAGTTAACCTCAAAAGAACACTGTGAAAACTACCTGTCAGATTTTTTTGATAAAAAATCTCAAAACTTCTACAGCAATGGGATCATGGCATTGCCCACAAGATGGCAACAAGTCATCGATCAAAACGGCTCATACATATTATAAATAAATAAAAAATTAAACCTAAAACATTTTTTTTTTTTGTATGAAAAATACGAAAATACTTTTGCCCTGACCTAATATAAAGTTTCAATTCTAGTAAATTGATGCGTTAGTTTAATAACTTGACCGTATTATGATAATACGGTCAATAACACTAACACTAAGTATCTTGTTTAGTGTAAACATATACCTAAAGTGGCCTTGTTTCTAGGAGAATATAATTTAATTATCCAAATACTTTCATAATCCAATTATTTGCTGCTAAATGAGTGGTAGTAAGACTGGCTTCTTACAACGCCTTAAGTAAATGTAATAGCAACGTGCCTAAATTCTAAACTGAGGTCATGTTGTTTCATCAGGCGTTAATAAAGCACTTATTCGATTAGAGTTCTGCTTTATTTGGCACCAATAAATAATTGATTAATTGCTTTTTGTTCTCAGCTGGAGGAAATTAAATCGAAAGAGAGGGTGATATTACAACTGAAACGAGAGGCAGCGCGGACGGCAGTCCTTCAACAAAATGATCAGGTATGTGGATTTTCATGTATTAAAAAGGAAAAAGTTGGAAATCAAAAAGAATAGCAACGGAAAATTATTTAAAAAAGCCAATGCATATAGTAATAATCTTCAAGCAAAATACGTAAGGAATCCATTTTAAGTTTTTAGGAATTCGGATTCTGAAATGAACTAACTCTAGATTTCTTTTCTCCTATGCTCAAACCAAATAAGCAACAAAACGTATGTATATTTTGTTTAGGACAAGCTAAATAAACAAAAACCATTTCCAAAGTCAAGGCGGTTACAAAATAAAATAATATAAAACGAGTTAGTATCTATAAGCAATTGTTATTCAAGTCTTGTGAACATTTTACGATTCCTACTAACGAGCCTGAGGGCTTTTCTTGGAACACTACTGAACTTGAAACTTTAATGACGTTGCATGTTATTATGATATGGAGAAGATATACTAACACGACGATACGTGCGTAGATCTTAGACAGGAAGAAAATAAAAATAATAAATTATGAATATTTTTAACAGACGAAACTAAAAACAATACTCACAGTGCACAGTGCAACCAACTTGCTTTAGTTTTGCTGAAATATATTTTGTAAGAACTCAGATTGAATTTTTACTTGATTTGATTCGGGATGATTATTGTATGTCAGTTCAAAATCGTAATTACTGTATGAGAATTTAGTACCTATTAAAGAAATACTTTCCTCGATAGATTTGATTAGGAATTTCAAGAGGTGTGTGTGGAAGCCTGGAAGCCCAATATCCAATGTAGAACACCATTAATTAGTCATCCTTGCGATATATTAATTCGATCTCATCTATGAAATTCTTATATCCAGTAGATATCATAAATTGACTGTTAAAGATGATGACTGTGATGAACTAGAATCAGATCGCTGTGCAACCCAGCTGTAAGGAACTAAGAATCAAATAATGACACAATTTACGTAACAGTTTCCTAATTATCATTATTATATAAAAGTATATGAGCCTGCAGAATAGTCCTTAAGGTATTCCCGTGGGAAACTAATGACTTGGTGCGAGTAGCCGCGGGCTAGTCAGCAGCTCTAAAATACTCGTATTAAGTTCACGTTGCGTCGGCCTTTTCCGCGATACGTGCCCGTAATAATAACCATTATGTGACATTAGTAAGATGACGCCGATGGGTTGCTTCGATATGTACCTTCATGTGAAGATTACCATAATTATTTAAATAAACTTTTTGTAATGAGATCCTCTAAAGATTTTGTGCGACCCTCTACTTTTTTGGTATTGTATAAAACTTTTAATAAGGTCTCAATTGGAATACGCTATTCCTATTTGGAAACCGTTCTACCTCAAGTATAACACCAAGATAGAATTAGTGCAAAAAAGTTTCTACGTACAATCAACTGTAAATGTTATCGTTCAAAGATTCCTTACAAACAATTAGTACAACAGTAAGTATAATGTTTTAAGTTTAGAGTCTCGACGCTTACTTCTGGTTGCCATGATGCTGCTGCGTAGGCTGTGTAACAATAGATTTGATTGTATTGAAATCACAACAGTACCCCGAAATATTATAAGACGGGTGGCCCGCGTGCCCCGGTTGTTCCATGTGGATTCATAAGACCAACGCCGGGGCGCGAGTGCCTCTTCGACAGCTTGTGGAAACCTATAACACACACTTCATGGATATAGATATCTTCTCTCTCTCTAGTAAAAAATTTAAATATCTGGCTATAAAAACTTTATCACAATAATCAAAGAACTTGTAATGCGATGAGCAATGTCGTCAACTCTTCCGTTTCCAATTCTGCACATATTAATCCTTGGACAATGGTGTGGGTTATAAATATGTTTACCAATTCATTATTTTACTCATAGTTTTACTCAAACCTTAACATGTAACTGTTTTCTTGTCCCTTAAAAAAATAAATAAATAAACTTAATCTTCTAATGGCAAACTTGGCTTCAAGAAGTATGTTTGCGTTTTGGTGTTAGTTGATCTTTGCCTCAATTTCTCTTTTTTATTTACCAACTATAATCCTTAACAATAAAGTATCTACGATAGCAAGCAAGACTCAATAAAGTATCTACGATAGCAAGCAAGGCAAAGTACCCTCAAAAATGCTCAAAATTGCCTATTTAAACCGCTGTCAACAGAGGCATAGTGTACAAATTTGATAGACATTAAGGAAAAAAGAAAAAAATAGGGACACAGTATATATCCTTCCTCTTCAGTTTATGAAATATCTTTTAAAATGGTTCAATATTGTAGGAGGAAATAGGCAAGAGACTTTACTTAGGCTTTTTCAAGTCTCTCCGACCGCATTGTAACGAAAGGGGGTGCCCTCGATTGTTTCAAGATTCACATGCATAAATAGGTTAGATATTACTATAAAATATATTTTTAGAAAAAAAAATACCTAAATAAGAGTAGGTAATTTTAATTAGTAGAAGTTCAAAAGGCTGATTAATAGGTAAAACGGGCTGGTGTCCGCAACTCCACGTCAATGCGCGTATTTTGCATATGGGTGGGAAAATCGATTATTCGATCCACCCAAAAGGCTGGTATTAGAGTTATAGGTAGAATTATGCAGACGATGATTATTAAAACATTCTTAAAATAAAATCAAAAGTATATGTAACAACCCGAGGCACCCCAAAGCGTGAGAAAGTGCCGTAGGGCTCTCGATGACCACGCTACTTGGGGAGTGCCCGACGAACGATATTATAACTCATGTCCGGTGGAATGTATGAAATTTCCGAATTTTTACTTTAATAACCTGGGTCTGTCTGTAGTAATAACTGGGGTTTTATGTAGACTTTTTTGGAAAGTTATTTCTTATATTTCAGATGTTGGTATCGTTGACTGTGTGAACGACTATTTTCTAAATGATTCCGTGAACGGTTGCAGTCTTTCTGATGTTGATCTTAATGCTTTTTCATATACAGGCTGACTGTTAATTGGGACCTCATTTGGACCCTAAATTATCGGATTCGAAACGGTTAAATTAGCTGTGGTATTTTAACGATTACACCCAATCAACCTGCAGTTGTAGCAATAAGGCCTTGTAAATACAAAAATTTGTTCATTGGATATTTGCACATAACTTCTTGATTGAACATAACAACTTCTGCAAAAGTGAAACATACATAATCGATGTTACACTTTTCTAAGTCACGTAATACACTCAAAATATAGTACTATTGTTTTCTTCTAAACTTCTAAAGGTTCTGTCATGAGTTCATAACAGAAATAACGGGTTGCACACATCCATTTAAGACAATTTACAATTATTGTGTCTTTAGCCGGATGTTGTTGCTTGCTTTGAAGTGGGCATTACTGTCAACTCCAAAAAAAAAAAAACTAAAGTCTTCAATTATCTTAAATCTTTGCCCTAAATTATGATTCCGCAAAATACTTCACCTCCAAACGTCATGAACATATACAAAAACTTTACGTTTTTTTCCTTTTACAAAAAGTTTCACGTTATCCTTAAACTTGTCCTGTCTGCATATCATTTGTTTTCTCACGGTTTTCTACTGTGTCGACATAAATCTTATCATCTCAACCGTTTACGAGTACCTACTAACATAAAGCTGTATTTTTTCGAAGAACTAGGTACTGCGGTAGATTGGCAGTTTAGATAGCCTTTCGAAGTAAGATTGTTTCTGCATTTGCAGTATTCTCTTCTGAATTATTGAACTGTTGAAATGTTTAGATTTGTTATTGATGTCCCAGGTTTTGCAAATTTGTTTGTTCAAGTCTGTCGATCTATTACGAATGCTGGATGTAAACAGTTACAGGAATTATTTTATATGCAAAATTATGTTTTGTGTCGGGATTTGCGGGTTTAGAATTTTCATTATTAGTATCTGTTTATTTTGAAGTATGAATATTAATTTTTATTTTATAATACATAGGCTTAGCCTGCAAGCGTGCACTATGGTAAAAACGATATTTCGACATTGATCCACAGTTCCCATCAGTCGGGTGTGCCTGTGTTCGTGCCATTATCCTATATGGGCTTGCCAAAATACCGTCGTTAGTAAACATATTTTTAGAGATTACAATGATGTTGTTACATATTATTGTTATGCTATGTGGATTATTGAGATGTGAGTTTGATGTTCAGCACAAATGGGTACGTCAACTGTAATTTAACAAGTTTATACTCATAATAAGTACATAAGCGATGTAGCGGGTGAATAAGCAGTATTGCTTCATAGAAAAACCATATTGATAGGTTCTATACCTATATTGTAGTTTGTTGTTATTAGTAAACGCGCAGCATTTTACCAAAGTTCATCACTAAAAAATTTTTATTGATTCGTCTTAGTATTTCTTTTATTTTTAAATTAATCTATCTCTAAGGCTTCTCTAATATTACTGCATTTCTTTCCTGATTTCGATACGGTACTAAAGCAGGTAGAAATTTCGTAGTAATAGTGTTGTTATTATAATTCTCAGTAATCTACATGGTATACGTTTACGCTGTTAGTCGCCCGTAAAGTTTAACTACTCGATTCACAGTTTAGATACGCGTTTTTTGAGCTCCGTTTTAAAATGGAAGAGGAAACGAATCGAAATGATCGAATTTTGTGATTTTTCTCGTAATTATAGATGGATGTAGTACAGTTTTGTTTTGGAATGTGACGTTTCAGTACGTAGCTATGGGAATATTATGGTATTTTACACAAGTGTGCGCTCATCTTCAAGAATGTGCATAACAAAATGCTCCTTTTGCTTTGATTTAGCTAAGACAATAACATAGCTTCAGAGTAGGTACCATTTTCGAAATATTTAGGAAGAACTTTTGCACACTGTTGTAATTAGTTTACTTTTTACCGACTTCACAAAAAGGAGGAGGTGACTATGTTCGGATGTTTGTATGTTTTTTTTTTTGTATGTTTGTTCATCGAATACTCCGCCAATTGTCGACGGATTTTCAAAATTCTTATTTTATTTGAAAGGGTATGCTCCCGAGGTGGTCCCATTGTCACCAAATCGGAATCTGATGAGGGAATCCCATGGAAATCGAGGGAAACCCTCAAATTTTGTAGGCACACCTATAGCGATTTGGGTATTTATCATAGTAACCTGTACATTTGCTCTCAGAAAGCACCATTCGGTGAAGTGAAACTGATGATGAAGACCACAGATGGCCATCGGAACTACTCAATAATAAATATTTCACGGGTTGCAATTCGATTAGGTACTTTAATGTGGTTGCTAAGCACAATGCGTATCGTTAAGTGGAGCTGATGGTGACTTCTCAATCAGATCCAGTTCGCCTGGTTTTTACAAGGAGAACTCCTAAACAATTAACGTCCCTGCATCGGGAAAATCAATGTTTTGTAAAAGGTGATTAGCAGTTGAGATAAGGCTATTGGAACTTAGAAAAGTTACAAACTGGCCCACTAAAAAGTGAAAAATAAAAAATCATTTTACAAAAAAAAAAAAAAAAAACAATCGATTTCCAAAAAAACACTACAATGTGAAAAATAACTTTAATTTCGGAAGTCGGTGTGAATGTGAAAAAGAAAATGCGGACCAACGACACCGACTTCCGAAATTAAAGTAATTTTTCACTTTTTAGTGTTTTTTTGGAAGTCGGTTGTTTTTTTTTTGTAAAATGATTTTTTGTTCAACCTTTCTGTTGACATTTAGTTTACAGCCTCGTCTTTTTTACTGACGAACTTAAACCTATCAATCCCAAGATCTCATTGCTTGACAAGATGATGGCCCAAAATTGACCCAGAACATATAAAACCCGACGCTTCAATTATCTCCAACATCCGGTACCTTTGGATACAGTTAAATCGTTCATTGTCGCGTGCGTCTTTTCGCATAAAAACGTTACAGTTAAAGTTAACGTGAACAGGCCCCATTACACCATTACACCTGTTATCTATTATTGCGTATCGTTCTACGATTACGTTATTAACGTTGTTTTTGTTAAGTACCGTTGAATTTTCCGGTTACTGTTAAAGATTTTTCGTAAAAATCTTTAACCTTCAAATCGATTTTAAAGTAGAGCGTGTCCCCTTTATTATATATGCAGTAAAGAAGAAATTCTCATAGAACTGCACGCATAGAACTCCAAGGCAAACATGGTCTTGAAGGGAGTCTCCGAATCTATTACTTTGAAAAACCTCAGGCTAGATGCAACGCAGATGGCTGGTAAGTAGGAGATGGATGAAAGTCGAGGATCGTGCTCAGTGGCTTGGTAAAGAAGAGGCCTGATGTTTATTAGTGCATAGGCTGATGACGATGGTGAAGGTAAATACTTTTTGACGTTAATATATCTACTATGTTACACGGAGGGAAGTGCCGTAGTTTGCCTTTATAGGCCTTGTAGACTTTAGATCTGTAGACTATTTTTTATTTTATCAAGTACCTGGTACCTTGTTGACAAGCCTATGCTGTCCTCCCATACCTACTGCAATTTGAAAATATTGTGAAAGCCAATTATTTTTAACGAGAATTATTTTTAAATTTTTTAAAGAGTAACAGTGGAGTTTCTTGCCGGTTATTTTTAAAGAGTAACAGTGGAGTTTCTTGCCAGTTATTTTTAAAGAGTAACAGTGGGGTTTCTTGCCGGTTCTTCTCCATAGGAAACGGCCAATTGGAACCGTGCATCTAGCTTCTGACGTTTCATAAGTGCCCATTTACGTTTGTGAAATAAAACATTTTGATTTTGCCTTTTTGCGTCAAATACTCATTGCATTATAGGCACCTCGTTATTTGGCTTGAATATTAATTTAATTCTACATATAACTAGAGTGGTATAACTTGATAATTATTATAACTACTAACAGAACTGTATCTAAGTTTTGTTTTAATTCAGTAACTGTATGCGATAAGCGGGCTTCATTACTGTGAATACGGAAATTGTGCTTTGTTTAACACATTATGCTTTTCCCCTTATTATTTTTTACTTCAGCCATTATGTGTTTGGAATTCCCGCAAGCCTGAAGCCCTCCACTCTAAGCAAGTATGTAAAACAAAAGCGCTAAGTGAAGTTATAATAAAGGGTTGAACTCTGGCGGTAGGGTAACCAGGTTTATCGATGTAACATTTCACGCTGGACGTTATTAAAAGTCAGTTGAATTATGAAGTTAATAATGATGGGGAGGACTGCATAGTCTTAGTTGATGAGAGGTTAATCGTGATCGAATTCGAAAGTAATGGATTTGAACAGTTTTTTTTTTCATTCATGTGCTAGGAGTTCTTAGTGTTGAAGCCGTTGAAGGTTCTTAGCATGAACACCATCCGTGTTTAATTTGTAGAGTTCATAAATATCGGGAACTGTCATCGAAACCGTGTTATTTGGTCAACAGCACTTAAGTGCATTGTGAGTGGGCCACACACGACTCACTTTATTCCAAAGGGTTATACCACTTAGGAGTATGCGGGATCCTCATAAAAAACCGTCTCATTATCATGGATTCGTGTGGTCGCGCATCGTAGAGCGTTAAGTGCAGACGGGGTCGCCAGACCGATCCGAGTAGCGACGGAGTGCGCACGCGTGGCGGCCATCTTGAATCTGCAACTGTCACTTGTTGTCCCGCGTTCCGTTTAAATAATAACGTTCGGTAACGCTGTGTGCGCTTAATATCGCCTGAAAAGTGTGTGACGTTTGTGATTAGTGCAATTTTTATAATTAATAACAACTTTGTGACTGTGCTACGTAGAGTCGTGATCTAACCTGTGGACTTCGTATTTCGGATTTACTTTCTATCGCTGTAAGTGGCCGTTTTATTATATTTAACTCGTTATGAAGTTAGTAGGTAACCGGAGAAAGTCCATCTTTAAGAGATTCTGTTACAATTGTCTACATATCGCAATATTTGCATAGAAAATATTCAATAACCGTAAAACGTTTGAATTTATGATACTTTAATCCCCTGCTTTGTTGATAGACAATATCGGTCATTGAATATGATGAATAAATTAAACGAGAATTGTAAAAGTATTTAGGATATTTGGTGAATTTAAGTGCTAAACTATTTGCGGAGAACATTCGAGACACATAGAGTTAATTATCAAACGGTAATAACAGCAATCATTATCGAAAGCAACGAATCAATGAAATAGCTGAAAAACACGAAGGAATCGTATTTGTTATCGTGGAATTACGGTCGTACACGACAGGAAACTATGTTATTATTATCAAGTATAACGATTCATTTTATGTATAGTTATTATAAGCCCCAAGTACTATAGATACTACTTCAATTATTTCTTCCTTAAATTTCTTTGATATAACATAAAACTTATTACTTGTACTGCTATTTTCATGTGCCAGGTAATAATTAGTCGGCTATGTATAGCATTTATTACAAAATAAATGAAAGTTAATCTATTTTCATCTTCTGAAACATGTAATATTTCTTCATAATAGTTATAATTTCAGTTTCCACAGCCACCTGTAGCTTTAATAAACATTAAAGTTGAGACCTTCAACGCTTGACTACACCACGATTGCTTATTGGCACGAATGCTAATAAAATGCTGGTCATTATTTAGGTTACCTACCGCTGTATTGTTAATTACGTCTTTCGTTAGGTACCGTTAAAGTATTATTTATTATAATTATGACAAGTGCGACAGACGTCTGGTCGTCCTTAACTGGATTATGTGTTGTGGGTTTTCGCTACTAACCTCTGTTTTCTAACTGTAGTCACTCCCTTAACTGTGAGTTTATGTGTAATGTTGTAAGTTGTTCTGAAATTTAACGATACTATAGCTTCTATCATTTGGGCTATCAGTCAAAGAGTATCTGTATTATGTAGCTGTTTTTTGGGCACTGGGAATGCCCCATTGGCTATGATTCATAATTTATGCTCGATTCTGCCTCGACACTTAGATCATCAGCGGGATTGTCCGAAAGGGTTACCGCTACCCCGGAACACAAAGGGCTAAGGAAGGAACACGGGTGGGTTTTAGTCAGTAAGAGGCTGACACTCCCTTCTGCTCCACCCAGAGCGGGAGGGGTCATTCGATGATTTCCCATCCACAAAAAAAAAAAAAGTTGTAATACAAGAAACCTATTTCCATGTTAAAAATACACTGTATATTATAGATTTTAGTTAATTTTTATTCCATCTGTAATGTTTGGACAGGTGTAATGGAAAATTAATTTTATTTCATGTATTGTGAAATAATTATAGTTTGCTTTTCAATTTTTCATGGGATGTGTCTGTGGCTTAGAGGGCAAAGAACTATGGAATAATATTTTAGTTTGTAAGGTCAGTTAGATTGAGCAACATGTGTATTCTTCTGATTGTAGAGGATGCTTGACTCATTATTTAGAATAGTGAACAGTAACGAACGACAGTAAAGTTATGTTCTATAGGTATACATGTTAACAGAGATAGGTACTTAGTTTCTGCTCCTGACCCATTAGTCAAAATGATGCTCTACTTCTTCTTGATGTGTGATATGATAGCTAGAATGGCACATTTAAATTATTCTCACGAGTAATAAATGTGATTATTTCCTTTATAATTGTTTTTTTTTAGTGTCAGTCTCGTATTGGAATTACCATTTTCCAAATTTGCTTTTTTTCACCTTGGATTGGATTTATATCACCTTTTATTTGGCTCCCACGATTGTACGATAAACACACTTTTGAAAATAATAATTGAGAATAATCCGAAGCACATTAAAGTCCGATCGTTCAATAGTAAGAATTCGCTATAATAAATTACTGTCATTCACATCGGCTTGTAAAGAACTTTCTACTTGCGCCCGCGCATGGCACACCGACTGCCTTTAAATAATTGCTTTCATAACTTTATCGACACACATTAACGTGTATTATTATTTATATTCAGGTTTTATCTTAGGAAATTATGTCTTGGTGAAGATAATAAAAAATCTGTGTGTATTGTGTAAATTGACATGATAAGTTTTACAAAATTAGTTAAAGCCATTGTACAATTGTCGTGGAGAATTTTGGGGTTACGAATGTTAAAAACGTCACTCACGTTAAGCTATTTACAATAACGTCCACTACCAACACAACTGATTTTAGAGAAAGTTAACGAAACTGAAACACTCGGAAAAGACGTGAACTAGAGCATCGAAGTAATAAAAATACTGTAATCTCAGTTCTAACAAAGTTCAATATAACCACAAACAACAGCCATGCGATTAACAATAATATAAATGCAACAAGCAAAACTAAAAACTAAAATGGCACAATGATTTATGCAGCACCTTAGGACGGTGATAGAGTGATAGATCACGTTTGGCATGCACTGGACGAGAAGTGTCAAACAAAACGAACATGATTCGATGACAGCCGTTCGAACAAGTCTCTCTGAGAAAGAAAAAGTTACAATATGTTCAAATATGCGACATTCATTCATCATTACTGATGATAGAAAAAGTATATCATCTCTATATGAAGAGTACAATCAGTTTTAAATCAGAAAAACTAGCCCACATTACTATAGGAAACGTATTACGTAATACTTAACTAGAAAAGGAAATGCTTTGACCACTAGTCACGGTTGCCTGACCATACATTAGTTAGTACAAGCCCAGTAAACAATCGAAATGTTTGGAGTTGCTGTATTACTAGGAAATCCGTAAATGCGCTAAACCTTGTGAATATTATAATAACTCCTAGAACTATCAAGAAGGAGGCCATCAAAATTGACGAACGTAGTTCTAATGAAGAAGAAAAATTCTTGAACAAACTAAAACTAGAAGGTAAGGTAAAAAATAATCGGGATGAACAAGATTCTATCACAACTCTTTGTTAGAGTTATCTATAGGAAAGCATTTACGAGATGAGGGCATCAGTTTTACAGCTAACCTATTATAAGATACATCTTTCAAATACGATCACGAAGCATCAAACAATTTTAATTAACATTTCTCATGTGAATCGGTATGGTCGCGTTCTGCATGCAAACGCTCAATTTGAGGTATACTACAGAACCGCTAAAATCACAAGGTGAAAGTAGTTAATTATAGAAGATCTTTTCGTAAAACATTGAATAACTGATAACACAAGATACCTTGCAGTAGAGATAACAAAAGATAAAGTTCCCGTTTATGTATACATAGTCGACTCTGATAAAAATGCAGTGCTGGTGCCTAAAGAAGGTTGACTATAACTGGAGTTCTATAGACCCACCACGTTGCGAGCTGTGGTTATTATTCATTGATTACACATTCATGTTTTCTATCATTAATAATTTTAGAGCAGCGTCTTTGATAATGTGGAATAATGAGCAAAGTTTTGTACTATATAGATTTCAAATGGAATCATCATGGAATAGAAAGCGCTATTCTACCGTATGAAATATGATTTTCTTCAAATGTATCAGCAGAGAGTACGGTTTTTGGAATGTCAATGACCGTTGTCAGTGCCGATATTTTGTGTTCCAAAGTAAGTGACCGTTGCTTGCGGCATCTATGTACTGTGCCTATAATTTTGTGGCTCCTGAACAATGGTAACGTGGGCAATAATTCACAGTTATATCATAAAATGTCTGTTGCTTATTGTATATTTATGTATGCAGGGCCACCGAAACAGTTAATCTGTTTATGATGAAAATGTTTATGAAGGTAGAAGCAGAAATAAGAGTGCTCTTGGTCCGCTACTGATGTAGTAAAATTTGTGTAAAAGTTCTGAATTTTAGTATTTTTTGCGATACCTCGAATTTCTCAAAACTAGCAAATTGTAACGAATAATGGCGAACATTTGCAGCGGTAATATGTGTATAAACAATAATAATACAAACGAGCTAGTAAAAACAGAGGTCACAACCGTTCACCGTTCGCTTCTCGCCATGCTGCGACCTCGACTACAATTGTTCACCAAAGAACGGACGTCGAGTACAAACATGACTTTATTGTTCTTTTCACTATCATCTACCCCTTGTTTTAATTGTTTGTTTATTTGCATTCAATAGATACATCTCGAATCTCGTGGAATCTTATTGATTGTCTTATAGAATAATATTCTTTTTCTGCTACACAAATATTCTTATTGCATTGTTTGTATATAAGTTTATTCAATTGGAACGTCCTGTATTGGTGACCCCATTTGGTACTATAAGTGCTTCGAACCGATTTGTTCAAGTGATAACGTAATCTTGCCCATGTTGTTGGTGCTCCAGTTAATTCCACGTATTCTTAACGGGACGATTCTGAAATTTAATGTATGTAAGTACAGCTTCTTACGATTGAATATAAAAGGTTTTCATTACATCATTTGTTTCAATGTTCATAAACTTTTACAAGTTTCAGTAATTTGATTAATACAATCCATGACAGAGGATAGTTCCTCTGTAATGGAATGTGTGTTAGAAAATTCTGATCACACGTCCTATGCAGTGCTTTGCCTCTTTTCACGTCTTTCTACGAAAAATATATGGAGTATTGTTACTTTAAACTTATTCAAATTCTGGTATAGATACTCATTTGATATAAGCAACTTATTTCTCCATCGTTCACCTGTTTATTTTCCCTTAAAGGATCTTATCACGGCACTGTTTGTGTTTTGAATGCGTGCATTATATTCCATCGGCCATTGAAATCAATGAGTTGCAAGCGCGAACGCATCTTGCGATATGCCGTTATGCGGGACCCGTCCACGAGACTTGTTAAGTCAAGATGTATGTGCATTGAATAGATTGGCGTCATATAAATAACTATATTTAATGTCAGTTGCTTAGACGAACGTCCAATTATTTTGATGAGGACTCTGTAGATGTCAATAGTTTTCTTTGGCATAATGTTTATCTAAATCTAGAACTGTTGGCAAGGTATGAGGTGAATATATTATCATCGTTTGAAATCTGGAACTCATAAATTAAATTGTGCCCTTTGAATTATTTTCCGTTAACTAAATATAATGAAGATAAGTAAGTAATACTTTTTTGTTAGTTTTGTGTAGATCAAAACTTTTTATCTTTACTGATTTTTTGTAATTTGTAAGGAGCTGCTTTTTTTTTTTTTTTTGATGGGAAATCATCAAATGATGACCCCCTCCCGCTCTGGGTGGAGCAGAAGGAAAAACCTAAAACCCACCCGTGTTCCTTCCTTAGCCCTTTGTGTTTCGGGCTAGCGGTAATCCTGTCGGACAATCCCGCTGCCTCGTCAGGCTTAGTAATTTGTAAGGAGCTGCTAAGATCTGAAACCACCTCAGTCTGCTGTTTAAATAATTAAGATGTAGATTATTATTATTTACATTTTCCTTAAACTTCTTTGGAGAAAATACCTTTGTGTACAATGATTTGTCTTTTTTTGGATTTTTGTGTTTGTTGAGTTTTTGCACCAATAAACTAGGTTTTACTTGACTAATATCACCCGTGGTGTTGTTAAGAGATTCATCAGGAATTGGTTTTTGTTAGTATTGCTTATTTGTTAATTGAGTTCGTTAAGAAAAGCTAGCTCTTGCATCAATAGGTGTAAATTTTACAATACCGAGTTCTATATATCGTTTAGATTTATTCTACGAGGAGTTCTTGTTTATTCAAACTTACTGTGAAAGTGTTGCTCAAAGTTTATTATTTAATTCTTTCTCATGAACAGTCTTTTGTGCTAATCTAGCATCTGCACCATTTGCTACGTCTTTCATGTCATTAGAAGATTTTTTAACTCCTGTACTTCTTTCGGCTCACCCTTACTATTTAAGCCCAACTAAGCAGTTTCAATCACAATATAATATTTAATCTATGTATTTTATCTTTAATCTCAGTACCTACAGTAATCAGTTTCCCTGGTTCAGTTGCGTTGCGTGTCATTACGTCGCTCGTACGTTTCAGCCTCGCCTTGGTTCGCCGCTCCGGTGAAATCGCCAGATATACGCAATTATATTTATGTTCATTTCAAATTTATTGTAGTTAAACATTTTGTAGGTTCGTATCGTTCGTTTGACGCTTGGCTGAACTTTGTTACAAGCATGTAAGTTATTATTTTAAACATCATTGGTTACCTTCATTAGACCATTGCATCTAAAATTATGTGTTATTTTGTCTTCAAAAGTGTTAATAAAATGATTATCTAATGAAGATATCATGACGAATGTATCACTAAACCAAGTCTACTGTCGCGTCGCCCATCAATTACGTGATCACGAGTTGATAATAAATAACTTGTGACTTGATTTAATGCTCTTATTAACAAATTCTGATATCATGGAATAAGTATATTTTTAGATTGGCATCTTAATTTACCGTTAATTAGCTTGCTTCAAATATAATAAGTGTCTGTAGGATATCACGAATGTAGGTAATACTAGTAATTTACCGGATGAACGGTTATCTATCATTACATCAATGTCTTGCACTTCTTAGGCACGTCTTAGGGTATCTAATTGAAACCGGTCTGTAAGATGAAACAAAGGGATGTTTAAAGGGCATTACATATAGGTACCGTATTATTGATACTTAAACTGCAGGTGCTGGTGCAGAATGACTTAGTATTAAACACGCAGGTGTAAACTTGCCCTTTCTTTTTTCCCTTTAAAAGTTAATAAGCATTTCTTTGGAGCGATATTATAGTCTTCATAAATGTTTGATGACCTAAAGCGGTTATGTCAGAATTTATGAATTTTAATGCCGCATTCCTTAGTGAAATGCTAGCACTCGTTGATGTAAAAGCTACAATACCTACTTCCAAAACAAGACGGAGAAATGCGTCAAGTTATTCGTACCCATCGAGCTGCAAGATGCTTGCTGTAATTAACGTTTTTTATATTAATTTTATGTACCTGTAATTTCTGGATGGAAGATCTCTATTACGGACTGCATCTTCAGATTATATAAAAAAAGTTTGCTTTTTGTAGTTCGTCTTTCAATATTTTGAAGACCTTTGTGGTCATTATTGAAGTATAGAAACTTAAAGATAACTGATTAGAGCTTTTATTTAATTTTTCTCAAGGAGACGCCAATTTTGTGGCTTTACTGGTGCTAGCCACCTTATTTGCATCCTTTTATGTAGGTGTATATTTCAATGATTCATAGTTTTTTTACCCACAAATTATTGTACCATATTACAGTATGATAATATTAACTATTTTTGAGCGACGTGTTTTTTATGATAATATAAAATATTTCAGTTGATCACACTTGTTTTCGTGCTGTGAATGCTTTAGGTAGGAGGAAGGAAAAGGCTTATCAAACCTGAAATAGTCATGTTGTATTTTATATTACTGTTAGAGCTTATGTTAAAAATAATAATTAATTTAACATTGAACCTTGGATCTGGAGTGCGATTCTGTAACCATCTCACCGTGAAAACTTAGGTGAAGTGAGCGTGCAGAGAGCTGTCAGTGTCATCCTGATGCTAGGGATTAATACTCTTGACAGCTCACTATAAGCTCACTTCACCTAACTTTTCACGGTGAGATTTTTACAGAATCGATCGGCTGGTCTGAATTAAACGTTTATTATTATTATTAATATCGCATCATTTTGAAATACAAACTATGATTCTAAAGTTGAATGTGGATATTCTTTAGCATTTGCATGAAGGTCAAAAATTATATAAATACTAGCTGACCCCGCAAACGTCGTTTTGCAAAAAAGAAAAAAAAAAAAAATAGTAGCCGATTCTCAGACCTACCCGATATGCACACAAAATTTCATTCAAATCGGTCCAGCCGTTTCGGAGGAGTATGGTAACTAACACTGTGACACGAGAATTTTATATATTAGAAGTATAATCTGCACTCGATTGTTTCAAAATATTTAGTAAGTTCTTGACTATTATCGCAGCGAAAGGAAGAGTCTTAGTTCTGCAATAAAACGCGAAAGGTTTCGACCCATTCAGGTTTTGTAATAATAGGCCAGAGTCTTAGACTTCTGTAAACAAACGTTACTCAAACGTGCGGCGGCAAATAAAATATAGGTAAGGTGAGGTTACAACAGACCAATCACATGTTTAGAGATGATTTGTAACTCACGGATTTTGAATTATCACATTATTAGCAATAGTGATACATTCTATTTATGATGAAATATAAAAAAGGCATATAAGAGGTAAAATTATTTCGTTGCTTTTTTATTTTAGTGAGCGACCTTTGCTGTAATATATGCATGTATGTGGTTTTAATTAGGTAAAAGTTCGGTTTCTTAAAAGATCATTGAAACAATTTTGCAACAGTCTAGGCCAAGCTTCTCCTAACTAAAGAATCTTTTCATAATTTAGTAAGGTGTGGTTTCCTCGTTTAGGAGATTAGATCAATCGATCCTGTTTTCGCAACGATTATGACAGGATAACTTTCTAGTTAAATCTTAATAATTGATGATAAGTGGACAGACTTGAGTCAAACAGTTAAATTGGTCAGTTTCTCTGATCATTATATTCCAAAAGACACTTTAGAAAGTATAGTCATTTAAGTTTTAAAAGTTAGAATTTCGGTAGCATTGTAGTTGTTTTCATAAACAGTTAAAATTTAACTTCAAATCATAATGTAATTTAAACACAACAAAATATCCAGCTAATTAAAATAAATAACTCATCAATTAGCAACACAATTTCCCAGAATTTCCACCACATAAGCGGATCTTAAAACAGGATACCTACACATAGAACGTGATGAAAATGAAAATTGTGCTCAGTCGAGCTTAGAATACACAACATACAATACATAAACACCTTAATTGACAAAGAAAGTTAAGCGTGATGGAAACACACACTTTCCTAGAGAGGTAGCCGTGACCTACCTGAACAGACACTTGGTTACTACGACAGATAGTTATCTCATGTTCGAGAGCTTGGTGACAGTCATTTGACATGTTGTTGTATTGACCGTCAAAATATTGGAGAAGTATTGGGTTAACAATTTGTTTTTGGTGTTACGGTTGATATTACATCTGAGGTTAGTGATTTAATTAATATTAAAGGTCGCTATCAATGTAAATTCGATGACAAGAAGCTTGCAGGGAGAAGATATTGAACTAAGAACAGACAGTGTATTTTAAATTAAAAATAACAAGCAGTCAATGAAGAATGTCAGCGAATATTCCGATATTTTTACCTCAGAAACCCTTTCTAAAACAAGACATCTTGACTACGTGCAAAAACAATGGCAGAATTTCTTTACACATGGCGTCAAACTAAAACCCTAATTGTTACAAAGAAAGTTGACTTCCCTGTTCATTAGTTTGGTCAACCATTGTGGCCTGTGGCGTTGAGCCGTGTCCAACAAGGTTCCACTTTTCCGGAAAATCTTGTGATGAGCGGAGACTTTAATGAATATGTACCAGTGGAAAGCTTACTTTAAGTGGCAGTGGTGGATTCAAGTCTTCAATTATGATATCAATGTCGGAGGGAGTGAAGTGAGTTTGTGAGTTGAGAATTTTATGAAAATATAGTGACAATATTAACGAAAAATCTACCAAATAGATACAGTTCTTTTGAATTTTGGTATAATTTTTGCGACATTGCGATTCACTTTAGTTGATTAATTGAAAGGGATGGGTTACGCCAATCTGCAGGGTAATTGCGTAACACACTGTTAGTAGCAATGTGTTATGTCATTTTGACAGTTCAACAACATTCATTGCGTTATTTACGTTGTTGAGAAGACACATTTTTCGAACATATGGAACAATGGATTAGCAATATGCTTCAAAATGATGAAAATTGAAAGTAATAGTGTGTTGCGCAATCAGGGAGCTGAATGATCTATTGCGAGCTGGTGCAAAATAAAGACCTAGGCTTTAAATGCACTGTTTTCTACAAAACTCGTCAACCTAAGCTGCTTAATGGCAATTTAAACCTGCTTCTAAAAGTTGAATGTGATTTGATAAGACAAGAAAGTAAAGTGAATTTATCGGTTTAATATTTATAAATATTTTTTTGTTTTTAGATATCATATTTTGTATATATTTTCTCGCACCATTAGCGTCAATTGGAACGTAAAAGCCTATCACTGATGTAGATTTTGATTGAATTCTGAATGCAAATTGGTGTCGATTTGATTTGTGGTGTGCGAAAGCCTGTGGTAACTTTCATACCATTATCGAATTTTAACTTTATTATTATTAGTAGGTAACGATCGCAAACGTAAGTGAAATCGTAACCGATTCAAATATTTTGATTTAATGGGCATGCCAACAGTGTTGGCAATTTGGCATGCCTTTCTTTGCGTTGTGAGCCAGACTGCGTACCTACCAAAAGTTACTTAAGATCTGATGATATTGCAATTTAAAAAAAATGTTCTTTCCTTTCTTGTATTATCCATAAATTATCGGCAATGATATGACCAAGATATACATACATATGACAGTAAAAATAACTAAGAATATATTCTTTCGAAAAGGCTTTGAAGTTTCATGTCAAGAGTCATCGAAGTACTTGGCACAAGAACTAACATGAATAGCAGTATCTATTATCGGCGGTACCGGATTTGTAAAACAAGACAATTAATGCCAACTCATTAGCCACTTAACCTGGAAACCAGTAACCGTTGTAATGCGATGAGTTCGCATATATTAATAGAATACCTGTATCCATACGTAACTCACTGTATTTTCTACGTGTTCCTATCTATGGCTACCTCTATAATTAATTAATTATTATACTATACTAATAATAAAGCTGAAGAGTTCGTTTATTTGAAGGCCCAAATCTCTGCAACTCCTAGTCGGATTTGGAAAAGTAATTTTGCATTTGATAGTCCAATCCTTCGGGAAGATTTTAGGCTATTTAATATTATGCCAGCACTAATAGGAGTAAAAAAAAAAGAGAACGTTAAGCGAAAACAAAGTTATAGCGCGGGCAGGCGATGCGATGCGATGCGACGGGATGGGTCGGGGGAAGAAGAAATTTTACGCGAAAGTAATCGCGGGCAGAAACTAGTAGTATAATTGTATAAGGCCCTGTAATGTGCCTTTTTCTAATAATCGATAAAGGAGTTAGAATTAGAAGTAGGTATGTATGTAGAAATACTTATGAGCCTATAAGTACTAGGTACCTCAAATGGCTTAGCATGATCCTCCGTTATGTCGAAAATACTGCAGCATTAATTTTGTAATAAATATATGGTAAATTTGTGGATTAGTGTTAAGATAATGATGATTGATTGAGATGGATTGTTATTTTTTTTTGCTGCGATATTCTTTGCGTTCAAGAGACCCATCGAGATGAAACTCAAAGCCGGCCACACATCCCTGGACTTACGCTTATCGCCGAGATCTGATTTATATGATTTTTTGTTATGATCCAATGACATTTAATAAATTTTTTTATTTAAATTTTTATTATGTTTGAATTGATGTAAGTTTGTTTTACTTTTGCATGCCGTAAGGTAGAGTGTGTTGGAACTATTATTTATTAAAATATCGACATCTTATTTTGTATACCTACATTCTTCGCAAAATAAATTATTTCTGATTTCTGTAAGTACTATGTTTGACGAAAACATGATTTCATAAAATTTTCTCGATAGAAAAAAAATCCAAAGATACCTCCAAATCCAACAATAAACCGCTGGTTTTCAAAAAATCCTTTAAATTAGATCATGAAACTTTGCATACTAACTATAAATTAGGTTTTATGTTTTTTTAATTACCATTATTTTCACCGTAAAAAGCAAATAACTATTTTTTTTTTAATTACCATTATTTTCACCTTAAAAAGCAAATACCTATCCAAACTATTGGCGCTGCCTGCCGGCCAGCACTGCACTCTGTTTCGCTCTCAGTCTCTCACTCATTCCGCGAGCAGTATCGTGCGAGCGAGATAAAGAGTGAATTTTAGCTGAGGTAGTATGGGCTCGATTGATCTACATTTATTGTAGCCTGAGTAAGTTATAAGTGTTTATTTTGTTGCAGTAAGTATCTCTTTGACGTTGACGGAAGATTATTGAAAATACTTGAATAGGTTCTTTTAGAATTTTCTTTAAACCAGTTTAACATTTTGATAAAATCTTGAGCGGGTTAGTTTTCAATTGTAACCATTACGTGTTAAATTATTATCACAGCCGTAGCTAATAAATCGATATCGATAGATCATTTAAAATGGTTAGAGCATTAGAAAAAAGTTCGTGAGTAATTCTCTTTTCAAAGACAAGTGTGAGAACTTCCTTAGTCAATAAAAGTTTTTGCTCATTTGATCTAGTCTATTTCCGTGCTGTAACGATTTTGATTGAACTACTGATTACTTACTATGTCGCGCATTGAGATGTTTATTTGTATTAACAAAACAACTAATAACAACTTTTTTATTATTTTTTTATTACGAAATACACTGTGTAAATACTAACTTTTGTCCGCGTCTTCGCCCGCTTGGGTATCAGAAAACAACCCATTTATATAATTAATAGACACCTAAACCTTCCTCATGAATCTCACCAACCATTGTGTAAACTGTGTTCGGTAGTTTTTGAGTTTATCTCGTTTTGGCAGACAGATAGATGCGGCGGGGGACTTACCTAAGTTTTTTTAATATACAATGTAGTGATGGTGATAATACTAATATACTTTGATGTAATTATATCATTCATAAAATTACAATTACGTCGTAGAATAATGGGCCCAGCATTATGCATTGTGGTTTTCACGAATGTTCAGTTTTTAAGTACTCTGTAATCTCAAGTAGGTACACGTACTTATTATCAAGAATTTTATTTTCTCTTTAAATACCGTGTAGTGGTATCTACAACGCGTCATACTGACGTCACAAAATCCTGCTCCTCGCAAGCAGAGTTTACCGCGCAACTAGCATAGATAGTAGATACAACGGCCCGACATGAATCATGGGGCAGTTGCCCGCCAGACACAACACCCGTCTGGTCGGAGGATCCTCCCTTTTCTATGGAGTATGAGTAAACTATACACCCTGTTTCTTACACATTTAACAAAGTTTTATGGTATTAAGGTAATAAAATCATGCAGGTAAGTAATATGGTTTAAGGGCCTATACTACCTCAAATGGCTTAGCATGATCCTCCGTTATGTCGAAAATACTGCAGCATTAATTTTGAAATAAATATATGGTAAAGTTGAGGATCCATGCTAGGTCTTATGTTAGACAAAAACACGATTTCATAAAATTTTCTCGATAGAAAAAAATTCCAAAGTTACCTCCAAACCGAACAATAAACCGCTGGTATTCAAAAAATACGTCAAATTAGATTATGAAACTTTGTATACTAACCGAACTAACTATAAATCAGGTCTTATGTTATTTACTTTTTTTTAATTACCATTATTTTCACAGTAAAAAGAAAATACCTAAACTATTGGCTCTCCCTGCCGCCTAGCACCGCACTCTGTCTCGCTCTCACTCAGTCCGCGAGCAGTATCGTGCGAGCGAGATAAAGAGTGAATTTTAGCTGAGGTAGTTGTAGGCTCTTAAGTACAAAAGGTGTATACAGGGTCAGTCAAGTCGTGTATGGTTAATTTTCATAAGGGGCATTACAGGGCTTGTGGCTAAGTAATAACAGCCTCACCGGTCGTCCGATCAGGTTAAGCTACGCTTGCCGCGGTCGGTCCGTGGATAGGTGACCATTTCTACATACCAAGACCCCTCCGTGTCTCAGAAAACACATTAAACTGTTGGCCCGGCTATCCGGCTATCTTTGACAGTCGTTACGGGTGGTCAGAATACCGAAAGTCTGACAACCAGTCTTACCAAGGGGTGTCGTATTACCCAGTAACTGGGATATGGTGGTCAGATAGGCAGTCGCTCCATGTAAAATACTGATATTCAGCTGGAACTGGAAGCTGACTCCGTCATGATTGGGAAAAGGCTAGGCAGATGATGATGGTTATTGTTTGTAGAATGTAAGGTAGGATTTAAAGAGTAAATCACAAACGAAATAGAGCATAATTCATTGATTTCAACTCCACTGACGCACGAAGGCCGACAAACAATAAAACGAAGAAATGTTCGACCAAGAAGTCTATTTACTTTTTATTACTTTTGTCGTCTCTTAAAGTTCCAATTTTAATACAATGCAGCAACCATTGATTCCTCATTCAATCAAATGTAATAGTTTAAAGTGCAACCTTTTAGCAAAATTGGTCAATGGAAACCTTCTTTTAGAGAAATATATTCTTACAAAGTGTATCTGATGGCCAATTTCCACAATGCAGTTTCTGAGCTAAGCTTGAAAATAGCCTGAACTTTGTGGTGTTTATAGTATGGAAGAAAGTCACGTTTCATATCGTGACTGTGTATAGCCGCTTAGAACTACTAAATTATATCTTATGTAAGTAATCATTAATTTACCAAAAGACTTAGCCTAGGTAACATCAGTGTTGTATCAATGAGAGATGGGTATCGGTTATGGCTAGTACAGACGAGTAAGATCCTGGCCTCTAAACTAGAAAAAAATCCTGTATCTTGAAGGACAGTGTACTTTAGTGAAACGTTTTACAAAATAATCTTATCTGCGTAATAGCTCTGATGGTGACATAGATTTAGGAGCGGTTTTCACACAAAAACCTTCCGGAATAAATGCTTCAAATAATGGTTCAATTGAAGCTCTTATTCCGGAAGTTTTTGTGTATAATAACATAAAGAAATCTCGATGTTTTCTCAAGTCATAAAAACCGTGCGAAGCAGGGGTGGGACACTACTTCACTAGTAGGTAATTTAATATTTTTTTTTGTTATGATTTAATTTGAATATTTCATGAACGGGGGAAGGCTAAGGTTCTAACCTTGATTTAAATAGTTTAAATATGCTCTCCAGTTGAAAACCAGCGTCAGGCACTAGTTTTCTTGCATTTTTTGCTGAGCTGGACCTTTTTCGTTCCGCCGTGAGGCACACTTTCCTGCTAATTTCCTACATCGGACTTTACACTTTCTATTTGATTTTTTTTGTTTTTATCTGATGTATGTATCTGTTGTATTGTGTGTCTTTTAGTATGTGCTAAATAAATGTATTCTCTTTCTTTCTTTCTCTATTTTAGTCGTTTCTGGGTAAAGACAAGGAAATGATTTGCAACTTACTTTGTTCTTGTAAAATTTCAGAAATATCAGTTGTGTAGACATGTTAAAACTGTGCTTCAACACGTTCAAATGATGAAAGGGCTATAAAAATAAATTATTGATTAAAAAAAAAAACTGTGGTACAGTCTGTTATAATAAATATAATTTTACTATTTAGGGATAAATCGTAGAGGGAGTAACAATTTATTAAGGTTCGCCACCTCAGATTCCTACAGACCAAAATATAATTACCAATATTGATAAAGAAACGATAATGTTAAGTAACCTTTCGTATCGGAGGGACTGTAAGGAATTGTGCTTACAAGGAAAGGTACCCAACTGTCCGGCTCCGATTTGAGTTATTTGATATTTGTTAGAAAGTAGTCTATAATAACAGACACGTATTTTTTTTAGCTCCCAATCTCAATCTATTAGGAGAAATTGTCCTCCGAAGTACCTAATGAAAAGTGACTAAACCCTAGTTTGTTGGTTCATCAATTTAAAGTTGTTTTCAAGGTATTGAACTAACAATTCTCCATAAAAGTGTTAAATCATTAAGAAATAAGGAAAGATAAACTATAAAAACTCTAACAAAACACGCTCACGTAACAGCCCTGCCACGGCAAATATTGATTAAAAAGCGATTCTTATCAAAACAGGTCGATGACTGGGGTTCAATAAACTTATCAAGCTGAAACTAATTCAAATGTAATACATAGTTTTACGTCAAGCGAATCACAAATTACGTTATTTGATTTCACGGTTTTGTAAATTGAAATTCTGGTCGGCAGTTAATTATTTGCACTTAACGTAAATAATGATATAATAAACGTTAGCTAAGGTAGCTGTATGTCTCAAATTGTAAATAGGTTCATGAACCAATAACTTACCGAAGTTCTGTTTAAAAATATATAAAAAACACTGCAGCCGGTCGATTCTGTAAAAAATGTACCATGAAAACATAGGTGAAGTGAGTTTTTATTCTGAGGCCTGAATTCCTCTTACGCTGACGTCGGTCACGTACCGTCGGACACGCGTACCAAGACGCTGACGATAAATGGACGTGTTTATTGTAGCACCGACGGACGACGGTCAGCGAGCGCAAGTCCATTTAAATCGGTACGCGACCGATGTCAGCACTGACAGTCGGTCGAGCACTAAATCCAGCTTTGTGCTAGGAATGTTTTTACGGTGAGATTTTTACAGAATAGCACTGCTGTTTACTCATAAACTATGAGAAAATATACTGTGATTGTAACCGGTTGTAATAGCCTTGTAAACAAACAAATAAATAAAACTGCGGTGAAAGAGTTTTACAGGCTGTTATGAGAAATGAGTACACAACAATGTCTGTAGTTTCCAATTTTCCATTACCTACGACACAGTAAGAAGGTAATACAATTTGTATCATAATGTAAATAGTCAGCACTTTCAACAGTGTTTCGAATTCGAGGATATAACGTATGCAGCGATTATCAAAGAGAAATATAAATAAAAACTTTCTCGTTTATACGCTTGTCTTTAGCGTAGTTAAACGGAAAACATATTATGGGTAAAAGTTTGCGAAATCGATTCCATGACACTTATAAAATTCCTCTGTGCAAAGCTAACGAATAGCAATTAAAGTAAATTGCCCTTTTCACTGAGAGCTGTAGGTGTTACGAGTTATTTTGATGTAGCTTCTAAAGACCACTGGTCGTTTTAAAAGTAGACATGGACCAGCGGGGTAATTTCGTAATACACTCAGTAGCCATGGCTTTAATTTTGACAGTTCAACAATATTCATTGCGTTATTTACGTTGTTGAGCAGACAATTTTTTCGAACATATGAAGCAATGGATTAGCAGGATCCTTCAAAATGATTCAGATTGAGATTGTTATGCAATTAGGTTGCTGAAATGTTAACAGTACAACATGATTCATAATTAGGTATGCTATAAGATAAAGTCCTTTAATTAAACTGCATTCATTGCATAATATTAAAATACAATATTATTCGCATTAAATAATACCCGAAGGTGATCCGATCTCACAAGATCTAGGTCTCGGCAATAAACTGATAAGCTTTCATGTTCTATTAGAACCCTTCCAATAACTATATTCGACCTAATATCTTAATCTACTGCATACAGATTAACCGCTTTATAAATTATACAATTCTTTGATAGGTCACCTTGCAGGAGCCTTGCTCCAGTAGTTGATCTGCGCATTCCGATCTACGTGCATAAATCCGTTTCTTGTGTTGTTAAGCACTTAATATTGCTTTCACTTTCCTTAAAATGTGCGTGAAACGGAACGGAGAACAATATGTCTTAAAAGTGTTGGTGTTGTTTGTATTGTTAACATTGTCAATTAAAGTGATGTCATAAAGATAATCGTTTGTATGACTTCATGTCGTATTTAAATATTTCATAATAATGATGACTTTAACTGTATTTTAATAATTATGTAGTATTTCAAAGCTTAGAATCGTATGATAAATAATTAAAAAACAATATAGCAATTTGATCAATTTCAGTAGTTGCAGCAATATAAAATCGAAATATACTTACTTAATTGAGTTTAAAAATCAAAGCAATTTCGTACAAATGCACCTCTAAAAACGACATCGGAGCGTATTGTATGTTTAGAATTAGATGGACATAATGTTTATTGTCTCGCACAATGATGGCCCAAGAATGATGCAACAAGTGACTCCAAATAGTTGGGTTCAAATGTAACGAAGCGTATCGGCTTTCAGAGAAAGTGAACTATTTCTAACAGACATTATTTCACTTTTTCTTTGTATCTCTAATGCTCCAGACGAGGTAATGGTAGGAAACGTTTATGATAATCTCATCACCCATTATACTTGTGGCTTGAAACATTATCATCAAAGTTATGGGAAAATGTAACAATTTGATGAGAATATCGAGCACTTACGGTTTTCTCATTAACATTGTTGAACAAGATAATATATCGTCGACCGTAGGTTCAATTGAGGTAAGGGACAAGATACCCAATGTCCCTTACCTCAATTGAACCTACGGTCGACGATATGATGTTATTAAAACTAAACGCATTTACAATTAACGTTTCAAATAGAGTATTTGGTGATCCAGTCATATCCTTCTTTCTTCTCTATAATTTTAAGCAATGTATTGAGTTGTTTAGTTCTCATTGAAAACATGAATATTAATATTATTCAAGAAGTCTTTGCCTCAGTGACTTAGAAATAATAAGAGGAAAAGAACCAAGTTTTCTCGGCAGCGACTCCTTCGAAGAAATATTATATCTATATATACAATAATATATGGGTTTGTGTCATCATCAGCTATCGCAGTAGCCTTGGTGAAGGTTAGAAAATATAAAAGCAATGATGACTCGATTGATGATGAAACAGGGACCCCACATGGTCTCCTAATGGCTGCAATATCAAGTAACACCTGCAGAGCTATTCTAATATGGCCACAAACAATACTTGAGGCGATTACAAATGACCAGATGATATCAATCATTCACCGCACAGTTTCGCAACTTAATTGGCATTATTAATTGTTGCTGTTGCAATATGAACGTTATGGTCATGGCTTTTTCCCATACCAATTTACTGTAGGGCTGCCTATTGTTTTTTTTTTTCAGACAAGATTTTCCGGTACCCACGCGGTATCTATTATCTGCAAGAGGCTCACTGTTGGTATGCTTGTTTAGACAGTAGTTGATATGTTATTGGTTTTTCGATTCCATTCTGTATATTTCGGGTTTTCCATCCTCTTATATCAATATTTCTGCCTTTCATTTCGTTCGGTCATCGAAATTTTCATGCTATATTTTATACGTTATTATTTTTATTTGACGAAATGACTTGTAAGTGCCAATACTGTTTAGTGATTCTTATATCTGACAGGTCATTCATTAAGTACAATAATGTCTCTTCTACTTCTATGATAGAGTCTCAAAAGTTTACCAGAATTTATTAGTCTCAAATTTTTGACCTGCCATAGCCCACAAGACCTTGAGTTCTATGGTGTTACAAGATTTATGAGGTAACACTCACGAACTGTTCTAAATCGTCAAGTTCATTTGAATACAATACGCGTTTGGTTTTAAACCTGTCCGCTAAGCTCGGGTATTTCGTCAGCTAACTCCTGTAACAATTATGAGCTGACATTATTAAAACTTGTTTCGTTGGCTTTGACGTGTGTTTTACATGTAGATATTGTGATAAGTGACGTTAATCTTGATCATTGATTCACTATGGGATAGAATAGGTTTCATTTTAAGATGCTTTGTTCATGTTTGATTTGAGTATCTTCAGGATCAGTTTTATCAGTATTGTTAACTTCTTGTCTATCATTTATATCATCTACCTCAACGCACCTTACTAATACTATTTCACAGCTAAGCACAATTTCACTATCGTCATTATGCTGTCATAATTCCCAGAAGAAATGTTACCATACACGAATGTTCCCACATATAGGTGTGGTGTTATTTTACTCTATTCTTGCAAATTAGTTTTGCTTACCTACATGTAATCCTATTTACGATATTGAAAAACAGTACTGCACTGTTTTGAAACTAGTTTAGCTTGCTGAAGCCGCGCTGCGCCGGTTTGAAATGGATAAAATTGACGGCTATATCTCAGTTGACATGTTGTCAGGCCATTGCAAATATAACTGAAAATTCGATAGCTTTACTTCTTGGCTGGTCTTTAATGGGATGATAAAGAGCTATTGAATTCGTTTATATAATTTTTTATTTAAGAAACTTTTAATTTTAAGCGGCTTGACTTCCGGGTAAGTTTATATTATCTAACTGACCAAACACTACTAAGGCTTTTGACAGTTTTATTACATCTTAAAAAGAGATTTCGTTGTTTATTTGTAAATAGTGTACCTATTCACAACATGAATGGAACAGTAAACTTGTTAAATGAATTTCAGTTACGTAAATATATAGAACACAACTTTATTGATAAATTTACTATTGCTATAAACTATATTACCCACAGTAGTTAATAAACATCGTTTTATATGTTCAAGCAACTAAGCGATCCTAACAATGGGACGGATGCATTTCCTGCAAGTATGCAAGGAGCCTACATTTCGTAGAATGTCATATTATTTGAATACTTAAGCGTTGCTTCATACTGAGAAGTCCACGCTTTTGTGTGATCAGGATAGGATCGACGTTTTGACGCTGAATGAATATTTGTAGTTGCATTTGTTTGTTACAAACCCTTCTGGCTAGACACTTCTCTTTCCAAAGTATTATGATGGGTAACTTTATTACTGTTTCTTGTGGCTTGTTTCATCAACATCGGAAAGGCATAATGACAATCTAGGAACGGATTTTAAAGCATTTAACCAGAGCTTTAGTAAGACATTTGGTAAAACAGGCCTTAAATCCTTGTAGAAGCTTAGCAGAATATTTTCTGGCCAACAGGCGGTTATTAACAAGCAATGTCCTGTAATTGAATCAATCATTGTCTGTTCTTTGTCATGAGTCACGTCCTCAATAAAGGGTCTTGGACGATCTGTAATTTTTGAAGCTTCTCATAAGTTCATGTAGTGGAATACAACACCATTGTGTTGTATTCCACTACAATATAATAAGTATATAATAAGTAAATATCTTTTACCATGTTAGAGCTTCAGATAGAGATATATCATAATCATGGTAGAGAATCACAAAATGTCTCCAATATCATTGTGGCTATTACACTGCGATCTGCAATCGATACTCTGTGTAACAATGAGTATACTGCAGTCCTTATTCACACGGGGATAGTATTATATTATTATGAATATTGTGTACTCTTACGTTTATGTCATTTTAGTAAATATAAGTTGTTTAATTCTGGATGAATTAATATCGATCTGTTTAACTTTAGAGAACTGTGAAACATTGTGATTACGTGAATCACCCTCCAATCGTGTAAATTATAGGCAGTTGTTTTGTTTACCAAATTAATATAGGTAATTGTTGAAATTATTTGTTTTACAAGCTTTATTGCAAGCAGTGAGTCAATTGGTATATTGTTTCTTGACAGGCTACTTTCCGCTGTAATTCGCAGTAAACGACTGCCTACGGCCACATAATATATGTATGATTTCGGATACGAATTTTGAAGTGATTGTTGTTATTGTAATAAAGTTACGCCCATAAACTAGACGATCGTAGTGGAAGTGTAAGCGGGTGGCAGTAAGAAGACGATCGATTGGCCTGTTTTAGGTACTGAATGAATACAACTTGTAATGATTTTTATTTTATTTCCTAACCATTGCTGCCAGTGTAGTTCCAAGTAGTATTATAATCTTGTATTTTGAATACTAATGAATCCTTTTAAATCATACTTAATATCTTATGAATCATTACTGGCATTTTCCCTCTCATCTACCTAAAATATGTTTCTACAACAATAGAGAAATGATCAATCACTAATCCAACGCCGTACCAGTTTGGCTATTGTTGCTTCAATGGAGCATTCTGCTATAAATCTCAGTAATAACCAGGAATTTGTGCTGTATCTGATAAATCGCGATAGACTCGACCCGTCCCGCCCTCTGTAACATTCGGACCTAATACGGTTATCGTACGATCGAACTTATGATGTACGATTGTACACTTTTGTTCAATAGTTTTATTATTAAAGTTAACCGTTACTATATGATTTGAAACTTCAGTTAAAATTACAAGGTTGTCACTTCGAGAAACATTTCTCACGACCATACCAAATTTTCAAGTCATCCTTAGCTTGAAGTTCGATTACAAAATCATTTTTTACTTCCCTGGCTAAATGACTAGTAGCAGTATTATATAATATACAAAGACTAGAATTGCTAAGCCTTTTAATAGTATTAATAGGAGATGAGGTGACTGACCGTACACACAAAAAACTTACTACACAAGTTTAGATCGAGTTTTGCCTCTCGCTCAATAATAGGTGCCAATGTAGCTACTGCAAGTGGTCTTATTTGGCCATCTAGATTCCTAGTTACTTAATCATTGTTCGTATTAATATCCTCTATAAATAATGTTAGACATTCTGTTGCTATGACTCTGAGTGTCGGCTTTAGGATTTATTACAACCTGTTTTCGTGATTGTAAAATTGTTAAAGTAGGTAAATAGGCTAATGATGTATTTTTTACCGAAGTTTACTGTTGCGCCATCATTTCTTTAAGTGACGATATAAAACTGTCACAAAGGCAAGGGTAGGAATCTACCTTTTCCATTGATGTTCAAGGAAGTGATTTAGGGTCAACTCACACCGAAAGAGCGGCGAAGGGCAGCGAAGCGCAGCGACCCGCTCGGTAGAGAAGGCGCGCGGATTCCCGCGACTGCTTGAGAAGTCACTGGAATGCTCGAGAAGTCGTGGGACTCCGCGCACCTTCTCGAGCCCACCCGCGATGAATTCACGGGTCGCTCTCCTATGCGCAGTTCACTTTCAACAAAACTCGAGGAAACTTGTGTTTAAGCAGTGAAAATGGGTATTTTGGATTTAATGTGCAATAATACACATATAATTGAAGAAGAAGAGGAAGAGGCCGAAGAGATAAGAAGGGAAAGATTTAAAAGAAAAAGAATCTTGGGAAACGTCCTGTGGAAGAAAATACGTTTGTTTGGCCAATTTCACACATTTTGCACAAATTTACATCTTGCCGGCCGCTCGCGACTGCTCGAGCGTTCTCGGGACTTCCCGCGACTTCTCGCGCAGTCACACGGCAGCGTTTATGGAATTCGCCGGAATTCCCGCGGCGCCGCGGACATCCGCGCGACTCGTTCGAGTTTCTCATGCGATAATAAGTTTTATAGTAATGAAAATAAAGTTAAAATTCATACGACACTGAAACTGCGCTCCGCTTCGCTGCGCTTCGACGCTCTTTTGGTGTGAGTTGAGCCTAAGATAATTGTATGAAATAAGACAGGCCATTAAAACTTTTACAGTATAGGAAAAAGCCTCATAACAAAAAAAAGCCTAAAAATAAGTGATGGAGGTGAAAAATTAAATATACCACGTCTTCCGTGACTTGCAAGAGTCAATATAGTGGAAACTGGTTGGTTTAAAGGTGCTAATAGTCGATGGGCCAGCGGCCTGGAATTTGTGTAGTGAGTTCCTTAAATCCAATATGCTATGAGTATTTGGAGCTGTATTCACATTGGGAGTTATAGTTCAGATGTCTTCTGCATTAGTTATTTTCTGAGAAACTGCTATAATTTACTGCATTGGTCTCAGTAATAATAGAACTTTGAATTGTATGCCGCAGTAGGGGTTTACTTCTTTCACAATAGCGCAAGTTATTTTTCGGTTCCATGATCAATGATCATTCTCTTGCCATTATCCCAATTTATTTGGAGTGGGCGAAACATGTTAGTTTTCGATTCGAAAACAAAATTTATTCATGTAACGCAACAATTGTACAATCAAAAATATATATGACTCTCTATCAAACCGTAATGTTTCACGACTATAATATTGTGGTCTACAGATCACTCGTTTCAGTATGTGGTCGTTATTTCAATGTCGACAAAAGGTTAATGACTCAGAAAATTGATGGCATCTGCGTTCCGCTCCCATGTGCTGTTGTGCCGTTTGTTATTGTTTGATCGTCTCGATGTACTGGTTTATTGTTCAATTTTATTGTTTACAAGTTATTACTTGCGGCTTTGTCTGTGGGGCTTATTAGCGATGGAATAAAAGTGTGGTTTCTAAGATAGGGAAATTGATAAACAATGTTTGCAATGTATGCGAGTTCTGTTTCTTGGGACAAGTTTAATGCTCTCATTTTCAATGTTCACAGTATTTAATTAAGCCGTATCATTATGATTATCTGTCTTGAACCTAGTCGTAATAACATTATTATTTATAGGTGTGTATTAAGCGTATGTTAGGTACTCACTCTTATCAAGTATTTTTTCCTCATTTTGCGTCTGTGCTTCCTACAAATTTTCCTTCCCAATCGTTCGTGCCGTTGTGCGTTTATAATTACAATTTTAGCTCTGTTATGTTTTATTAAGATACGATTGACCCGCAATTCAGTTTGCTATAACCTCTTCGGTGACGTCATTGTACTTTTACTCTCTGACCCCCTTTCGTTGGTGGGGATGGTATTATCTTCGTGTGAAGGAGGCTTTTAACGGTAAGGTATCATTAATATTGATTGTTTTATTTGTTGATGGGGTTGTCCTGAATACATAGAAGGACATTATTAACAGCTAGAGTTTGTGGTGACTCATTAGAGAGCTGTTGATAATAGGATTCTTAATCCACTTAAGAATGTGAAATTGGTAGTTATCTGATGGTGTAGCTATAGTAGCTACACGGGTCCTACAATCTACATAGACTTCTTAGTTGATTTTGGATCCTTACATAATACAAAATCAGCCTATAATATTCCCATTGCTCAGACACCGGTCTCTTCTGTGTGAGAGGGAGTGGGCCATAATCCACCACGCGGGCCCAGTGTGGTTGGTAGATGTCACATGTCTTCGAATTTTTGGTTCTAGGACATGCCGGTTTCCTTACGATGTTTTGCTTCACCGTTTTAAGAGCAGTGAATCCTTACTAGTCCTTAATTCCAATTAGCAAGTTGTTGGTCCCAGAAAGATGCAAAAACGTGTTTATTTTAAGCTTGCATTTTTATAGTCTGTTCTCTTTCGTATAGTTTTACTTTCAAGCCTAAGAATCATTTATAGCCGTACAACAAAGTACTTTCTAAAGAATCCGGTGGAAGCAACCGCGGATGCTTGCCAACTGCCAAGACGAGGTGTGTCGGACGCGCGGTGTGACTAAGCTTAATGCGCGGTTCCGTTAGCGCGTGCGCAGTGCGGCCGCGCGGCCCTACGCGACGATAGAAAAATGTTGGAATAGAGGTGCGACTTTTTCTAAATGACGCAGGCGGCGGGTTTTTTCTGTACGGTCGATTATGTGAAGGTGTGAAGATATTTTGTGTAGTTAGGGCTTAGATGGAGGATTCTTTGAAATAGCTTAGAGAGGTTTGTCAATAAAAATGATGAGCAAGTAGATATGCAAGCCTATTAGAAGGATTACTAGAAAAGGGTTGTCAAGAGTGCGCCCTCACACTTTATAGGTGATCATGGGTTGACTTGACTTGTAAATCTATATTTATAGTATTACTGTCTATTAAAACACTGATTTTCTTCCCAATATGGCGCTTTGTAAAGAGACACCAAGAAGTGGCATGTACACTGAATATTTCATTTCAAGTCACGTCTGGCTGTCGACCGTAATAGGTTCACTATTTTAGTCATTAGTTTCTTCTACTATGTCATTTTTTGGTGAATTACATAGAACTTTAATTAATTTGCCATTTGTAAACTTTTGAAAAGCAGTAGTATTTTAGTCTGCTCTATTTTTAAGAGAAACATATTTTTTTGCGATACCATCAACATTTTCCTTTTAGCGAAGTTTCGCAGATTTATTTTGAAGAATACAAATTATAAAAACATTGATTGTTTCTTGGTTTTTATCATCTATTGACGTAGTTCTTTTTGTCTATTTTTCCGTGGTATTTTTCTGCTTGTAATAGGTAGGTGGTCATTGTCAAGTTCATATCGCTCAGATCCATTTGTATTTGTAGATTATTCATCATTATGACCAACCCGCACTGGACCCTCGAAGAGAAGAGGCCTGTCTCAGTAGTGGGGACATTATAGGCTGATTATGGGTATGTCTACAGTCCACTATAATCTTTAAAAAGAGACAAGTATGTAAGAGTTGCAGAAACGAAGCTCTAGGAAGCTTCTTCTATAATTCTAAGTGCTATATTTATGATTGTACTGCAATCATCACAATACATAACCAAACACATGCAAACATGTACAGCTATAAGGAATCTCATAACAGCTGCTCTAAACCAGAAAGCGTATTAGCATGTGCACACCATTTCTAATTAAATACAATTTCACACAGCGCAGTGCGCAGTATTATACCACTATACCTTTCTACTGTGCTACTATAACGCACAGACATCAATTAAGTCACGTTCACGTTCCATAGACAAACTGATCTTACTTTTGACACTAGTTCTAAGAAGTTTGTAATGGTGTTGTGATGTTATAAATGTTATGTTATAGTTACATACATAAACAACATTAAAATCTTTGTTTCCTATGATTATTTCCACTTCAACAAATATCAACTTTACGAGGAAGTAAATTAGGTTAATTTTAGAATGACTAGTACTATTAAAAAGGTCATAAAAACCGTTGAAGTTGTAGCGCGAAGCTGAATTTTATATGTGGTTTTTATTAAAGATGTTTTTTTCAAAAACTGTATTTGATATTCCCTGATTCGGACGGGTGCAATTTTGTTGATGAGGCGACAATATGTCAACAGGATTTTAGTGCTATATATCTAAGTTCAATATTAATGTACAATATGTAGTACCTACTAGGCTAACGATGGATGGACTGTACGAAAGATGATGAGGTCTAGAAAGGTACGTAGTCACTATCGAAATGATGACTACGAGTAATAGAGAATTATGAAAGAAAGACATCTTGCGCCGACCCCAGATAAACTGGGATAAGGGAGGATGAAGGTAGCTACTAGGCTGGCCTCCTGGGCTCCTGTTACATGGGATATAAGAGAAAATGCGGTCGGAGAGACTTTTGAAAAAGTCTAAGTAAAAAGTCATAATTCGAGGTTTGGGTCTCACCTATTTCCTCCTCCGATATTGGACCAATTTAAAAGATATTTCATAAACTGAATAAGAAGAATATATACTGTGTCCCTATGTTTTTTTTTTCATTATTATTTGTCAAATTTGTACCCTAGGCCTCTGTTGACAGCGGTTTAAATCGGCAATTTTGAGCATTTCTTGACAGTACTTATAAAAATAATGTATTATCAAAAAAGAATACATAGGGCCATACAAGTAGATTTATTATTCCGTAAAAAATCATTGCTTTATAACAGGAGAGAGCGTTTCTATGGAGAAAAAACCACCCGCATTTCGTCAGCGAAATGGGTGTTTATTATAGGTGCATGTCTGTCTTAGCCTTTAGGGGAAACAGGCGTGATGATTAAGTTATGTTAGGTGAACTCATAAACCTTCCGGAATAAATTCTCTAATTAATCAACATGTAAGAACTGCATCAAAGTCCATTGTGTGGTTTAGAACTAAATGCAGACAAAAAAAAAACTACTTTCTTTTATACTACTTATAGATTTAAGAAATTGTATTAATTTCATCGAAAAATAATGGACCATAAATAAATTCAGTTACAAAAAAAAAATTGTTTTCAACTCCCGCTGATGACAGAGTGATGTTTCTGCATACAATAATTTGTTAGTCAAAGGCCGAAACACGCTATTGGCTTTGACTTGATTATAAATCCTTGTCGGGCCTGCACTGCTATTCTGTAAAAATCTCACCGTGAAAACTAAGGTGAGCTGTCATTCTACCTGATGTTAGGGATTGCCTCCATTGATAGCTCACTTCACCTATGTTATCACGGTGAGATTTTTACAGAATCGATAGGCTGAGATTTGACTAGCTAAACCTGGAAGCGCAGAAACTTCGATGTTTGACTATAATATATGGACTAAACAAATATGCTTGAAATATCAATAGCGATACAGGCCATGATAACGTTAAACATAATATTATGTAGATGGTGGAAAAAATAACCTCCTTTTTTTGAAGTCGGTAAAAAGGAACATTGTTTCAGACATCTGAAACAACGTTCCTATAGGTGCAGCGCAGACGGCACACTTTTTGTGCGACCGAGTCTGCGGCGCACAAAAAGTCTGCATGGCGCGCAAAAAGTCGGTCGCGGATTTTTCAGTCTCAACGCACACGACGCACATCTTCGATCATTCTGTCGGCAGAGCTGTCTGTCTTTTTAAATGTCTATCATGATATTCTGCCTTAGAAGTATCACAGTGTCCCGAAGTGCCCGAATTACACGGATTTTTTGTGCGCCGGACTTTTTGCGCGTCGTGTGCGTTACTGCATATAATTGCATAGGTTCTATTTTCACAGACTAAAAAGTGCGTCACGGATAGTCTGTCGTTTGCGCTGCACCTTATAATTAACAGATCGTATTAAAATATAATGTGTGCCTACTATCTGTAAAGGCATCTAATCGTTTTTTCTCATAGCTAGTGAGTAGCGGTATGTCTCATTGGGTAAATAGAGCAGCGAGAACAATGATGCGTCTACCGCACTCTTTTTTGTCATTATAACCGTTAATCTGGCAACACTGATGGGAAAATTAAACTCGGCCATATTGTTTCTCACTAAATATTGTTTTTTTGTTGCAGGTAAGTTCTGGGATTATCTGTGGCTCGGGAATCTGTCGATCGACTGGAGTAAGTTGCTTCATAGATAAGTATCGGCGGTGAGATGAAGTTTTTTGACATTCATTATTGACGCTGTGGCTAAAGAATTCCTCGCTTTTGGCTGCGGATTCAATTCCCACGTGGAGCAAATATTTTAGGTCTGGTGGATGTCTGTACAAGTTTGATTTGTCTCTATTATGGTCTCTATAATCGCACCTAAAGTCAAAGTCAAAGTCAAATCATTTATTTCAAATAGGCACTTAAAAGGCACTTTTGAACGTCAAACGTGCGTGAGATCTAAGATGCGTGTGTATACCTATGCAGGGCGTTTTCTATTACACATTGTACATCGTATCGATTTATTGTTGAGCTCCTTAAGTTCTGAGTTGAGCTACACAATTACTGACAAATGCTTGCACTGACTAGACAGGTCCACTCAAATATGTGTGGCTCTTTCCTCAGAAAACCATTTCAGACATTAATCTACACATAATACTCTGCCCAAGATTATGTCTGGACTTTAAAAGAGGCCCCTGAGTTTATTTCGCCATTGCTTCTCATTGCAGGGGTAGTCAGATAGAAAAGATCGACTCCATCTAGTACTTTTTTAAATTTGATTTGTAAAAGTGATTCCGATATCCTATTTAAAGACTAAATAATTTCATTTCATTTTTTGCGATGCATGAAGAAGCCTCTTCGTGTAGCGCAGTTTATTCCGCCAGTTACTCAATTGAACCTAGCGCTCGGCGCATCGTGGACAATCACACCCAACACCTTAATTGACTGGCCAATTCTTCCCTTGCGGTGGTAGGGCTATCGCCCGCCGGTTTGCGACCACCCTCCCTCCGGAGTCCGGCGTCAAGCAGGCTGCTGCGCTTTGTCGATGCGTGGGAGTTCCAGTGCCTTAGGCATCTTCTGGGCACGCTCGTTCCATCTTAGACCTCATCCATCGCTTTCCATCAGGCGTGATCGAGGTCGAGAGTGGGCCCATTCAGCAATAAAAAAAAAATATAAGCGAACAGCCCTCTTGCTTTATGAATGGTCGTGAACTTTTTGAAAAGTTTAGTCTTGCAACTTATTTGACAGATAGAATAATAGGTTTCTAATTACAATGTTCAACAAATAAGGTACATCATAGGTAATCCCATTGTTGCCGTAGTCACGACACCCACAGCTGTGATGGAGTAGTGTTGTAGGCGGGACTACACAATTAGTTGTGCTCAAACCTAGTATGCAAATGATCAATTATTAAGTTTAACTAAGTTTTGATTGGTAGATGTCACATGTGTCAGATGAGCAGTGGTGGCTTAGTGTAACGGCCGCAACTAACGAATAGGTCGTAGGTTCGAACCCCGACAGGCCTTTACTTTGTGTAAATTATTTAATCACCACTGCTCTCAAGACGGTGAAGGAAAACATCGTGAGGAAATCGGCATGTCCTAGAACCAAAAATTCGAAGATATAATGACATCTGCCAACTCGCACTGGGCCCGCGTGGTGGATTACGGCACCCTCTTACAGAGAGGAGGCCTGTGTCCCAGCAGTGGGAACATTATAGGCTGATTAATTGATTATACATGTTTTCAAATTTTTAGCACGCCGCGCTGTTGGAAAGCGTGAATTAGAATTAGAATTTATTTAATTGTAAGAATGTAGTTTTACATAGTATGGTGTTAATATTTTTTAAGTTCACTCTACCATAACATATGGTGTTCAAATATTCAGATGTCATTCATATTTAACTAAGTACAATTAATTTTAAGATTTGTGATTTACAATAAGTCCAATATGAGTTATTATTATGATAAATAGGTAGTGGTTACTTTAAAATCAATGTCAAAATTCAGTACTTACGTGTCATCTTGGATTTTTACAATATTCCATATATTCACCAATGTCATAAAAACAATTATCCAATATCCAACTTGTCAGCTTCCCCATGTTCAAGAAAAAGCTGACAAGTTCCTTAACGTGACGTGTGTGACGTGTTATGTAATACTGGTTCCTTATCTGTATAAAACGAAAAGCCCGGCCCTTTTGCCCTACAGCAGAATAAATGCTGTGCCCGACAGGGTCCATAATTGTTTCTATTGATTGACCCTTACCACCTGTATTTGTACATTATGGATTACATTAAAGATTCATTGATTGAATCACAGGCTGATAATTATGTAAGTTGCCATTTCTAAACCCAGGTTGTAACTTACGTTACAGAGAAATGACTACCGATTACTGTGCTATGTTTGCTGTCAATTACTCACTAAAGCTGCCCCAAATTTGCCTAACTAGTATGCCTTATAAGGCGCACATAATTATTAGTGATAAATCCAGTTATTTCGTTACCGTGACACGCAGTTTACTCTATCATGCGTAAGCGTCGACTTTTTGCGCATTAAGTGCGCTGTTATTACGGCGATCGTTAGTAATGCATAATTGATGGTTCATGAATTTGATAATTGATGTATTTAGAAAAATTGTAAGTATAATGTAACTGAGCTTTTTATTGTAACAGCTGTTTTGACGTATAGGTATAGCCGGCCCGACAAATCTGAAGTACAGATCAGATCAGATACAGAGCAAGCAAGCACGTCAAGCTAATCTGTCAAACTTCTTTAATAGATTTTCAACTTTATAGCATTAAAGCATAAAGTTCAAAGTTGATTGGGAAAATTTTACAGTTTTGGGTAGCTTGATGTGCTGGCGTCTGTACAACTGAGGTTTAATGAAATATTGAAATAGTAATGATACGGACTAGCCAAAGTTGGGGATAATAAATCTTAAATTATTCTTCACTATGGACCCCCCTGCTTTGCACGGTTTTTACGATTTGACAAAATATCGAGTTTGGTTTTTTTAGGGTTCCCTACCTCAAAAAGAAAAACGGAACCCTTATAGGATCACTTTGTTGTCCGTCTGTTTGTCTTCAAGACCCTTTATCTCGGGAACGCGTTAAGTTATCGAGTTGAAATTAAAACCATACTTATACTCAGGTATACAGTCCCTTAAAGCTATGAAAAATCAAACTTCTAAGTTAACGTATAAAAAAGATACGGCCGTTTATGCCGCAAAAAACGCATATTTCGACACTCTCAAGAGAATCAATATTTAAAGGGTATTTCCCGTTGACCTAGAATCATGAATTTTAGCAAGAAGCAAGGTCATGTAGCTGAAGTAACGGAAACAATCGGAAAACCGTAAATTTGTAGTTACATAAAAAAAACCAGTGATAAACTATTTACATACCTACTACTTTATACGGAACCCTCGGTGCGTGATTTCGACTCGCACTTGACCGGTTTCTTTATGTAAAGTGTTAATATATTTCAGTAATTTTCCGGAATAAATGATCCAACTAAACTATGGTGAAACCGCATCAAAATCCTTTGTTCAGTTTAGAAGAACAAGGCGGTCACACAGACAAGCGACTTTAATATTATAATAGGTCTTTACCTAATCTAATCTTCCTAATCTTTATTTAAAAAAAAATAATGGTTAAGGAAAAGAATAGAGGATGTGCTCCAGTACATTATTATTATTATTTTATTTACGTCAGACAGTAAGTATACTTAAAAATTATGTTAGTAACCAAAGAATAAAATACATGTCACAATATTAAATCAATCAATTAAACATTTACATTTTACATTGCCTAACACTCTTATTTCTCTTTCAATCTAAATCATTTTGAAGGACATTGCTAATCTATTACTATATGTTCGAAAAATTTGTCTGCTCGACAACGTAAATAACGCAATGAATATTGTTGAACTATGGAAAAAAAATGGAAGCCATTGCTATTGATAATGTCTTTTGCAAGTACCTCGCAGGTAACACTCTATTAATATGCATTTTCTGCAGCAGTATACAACTTAACCACTGTCGCACGAACGAACGCTTACTTCGAAAGGGTTTGACGCAGAATGTGCACTTCACAAAATGTGCAATTGACGCAAAATGTGCACTTCGCAAAATGTGCACTTCTCAAAATGTGCACTTCTCAAAATGAGCACTTCTCAAAATGTGCACTTCGCAAAATGTGCACTTCTCAAAATTAGCACTTCTCAAAATGAGTACTTCTCAAAATGAGCACTTCTCAAAATGAGTGTGAATTTCATCACAATGCTCTCAAAATAAAAACGGTTTGCTTACACTATGCTTTTTCTAGTCTTTTGATGACGCAGTTTGTCAAATTGATTATTTATTTATTTTCACAACTTTCCGGTCAGCACACAGATCTACGTCACTCATGAACTGTGAATCAGTTATTGTTTAAATTCTTCAAAGCAAACGTAGTAACTCATTCTAGCTAAGTATGATATTCTGTCTGCGTTCTCGATCTTCCTCAGTTACTGAGAGAATTTATCATATAGTAGGAAAATTGTATGATAAATATGGACGTTATGCTATTGAGTGTTAGTGCGTGTTTACAGGTCTTATTAGCATGAAGTTTTTCTTAGAATTCTTAGGCCGATCGCTCACACGAGCTAACAGTCGAGGCGGCGTCATGGCGCGGGTGCACAAGCGGCGTGCCGCATCTACGTTTTCTTTAGGAATAATTTTAATTTACATTCTACATACTCTTATAGACCATGCCGCGACCGTGCAGTGACTCCGCCGCGACCTCGCCTCGACTTACCAGTGAGCGGCGCGCCTTATGGTGCTATCGAACTGATGCTATGAGTTGGTTGTTGGTTGAGAATGGCTCGCGGCTAAATAATAACAGCCGCACATTGCCGCGGTTGATCTGTGGATGGGTGACCATCTTTACATACTGCACGCATAAAGCACGTTAAGCCGTTGGTCCTCGCTGTCGTTCATAGATTTTTAACAGTCCTTACGGGTAGTCGGTGTCGGCTCGAAAGTCTGGCAATCAGTCGAAGTCTTACCTACCAAGGAGTATCGTAATACCCAGTAACTGAGTTGTGGAGGTCAGATAGGCAGTCGCTCCATGTAAAATACCGGTATTCAGATGCATCCGGCTAGACTGGATGCTGACCCCAACATAGCTGGGAAAAGGCTAGGCAGGTGATGATGCTTTGAGTTCGTCACACAAATAGTGCCATTTCGAGTGGGTCCATAGTTGACCAAAGACTCCTTCATTTAGGTTTATTCCGAATTGTTTTACGAGGAAAAAACTCGTAAGGAATTCTTGCTTCTTAGCCTTTCTTTTGGTTAAAGCCAGACCGCCTGTTTGCATATAATGTGGACATAAACGATAATATACATACAGGAAAAAAAACCAGTGCGGAAAAAAAAAGCTCTGCCATAGGTACATTTAAGATCAGTTTTTTTTTGATAACCGACGATAAACTTTACGGGAGGAGGTTACTCTACCCTTGATTCTATAAAACTTTAAAACTACTGCAATCTAAACCTTCCACACCTTACCTACTTATAGAAATAGTTAACATACACAAAAAAATAAGTACCAAAGTACACAGGATGTACTAATAACTTATCAAAGTTACGAGCACATTGTCAGCGCGCCTCCGCTCGGATGCTGCGCCCTACGCTTCAACCCATTGTTTCGGAGGCTCCTACATAACAACTTTATTATCTTTACAATATTATGTAAGTTTTCCTTTAACAACAGTTTAGACTCGCCCACGGCCATGTCGTATGTTAATAGGCAAGCGGTGGGCTTTCGCTATACGTACACAATGCCTTGGGCAATTTGGTTAACATTTCTTCGTGTGTCTTCGTCAAGAAGCGTTCTAAAGGTTTAGCGAAAATGTTCTCTGTGTGTAATATGTTGTTAACTATGCCATGAGTAGCAATCAGTTTCTGAGCTTCGCTGACATGAATTTTGATAAATCGGCTATCGGAGTTTCGTATCAGTAGGAATATTTCAATAGATATTTAAAACTATTGGGGAATACCGCAAAAAACAACGTTGTGAACTTTTGTTCCTTTCTTACTCTTCTTTCTTTTTTTAAAAAACACTGCCCCACACCAGGAATTTCTCTTGTATTGTGGGCGCGTTTACAAACATTTAAACTCACACAAACAGCCAGGCCCGGAACAACTACTTGTAGGTCATACAAATATTTGTTCCGTGCGGGAATCGAACCCACGACACGCAGCGCAGCAGTCCATCGCTTAGTCACTGCGCCAACCGTGCCGTCAACGAAAACTTTTGAACACACTGGCAAGCAACGACGATGCAAGTGATATATATCTATGACGCAAAATGAGAAGAAAGCGCACGCTTATTTCGACGAGTAAAAAACTAGGATGCAGGCGTCGGTGCATCTCAATGTGGAGCAAAATAAATGATAGCGATCCGTAGACATTAGGCGCGGTCTACAATGTTGGCACATTGTATACTGGACTAAAAATCTTTCTCCTAGAAATACTATGGTTTAGGATAAGGTAGCTAATATTCTTCAAAAGGCTAATTTTCTAAAACCGGACTGGGCACTTGGCAGTACATAACTGCAGCAAACTGAGGGTCCAAATAGGATCTGAGCTTCTCAGCTCAGACCGGGAACTCCCCGGACGAAAAAGGACTTCTCAATATCTTGAAAAACGAAGGAATTATTAAAAAAAATATTTAAAAAGCACTAGAACTTTAGATTGATGATAAATAAATGGCTTTTAGTCTTGTTGATCGATTACGTGGACATGTAGGTAATCAAACTTGTCAGAAACAAAACCTTAATTTATTTATAGCAATTGACTAAAAGGTTTAAGACTTAAGCTACGATTTTAATATAAAATTGCTATGTCTAAAACAGGTGTTGAGTTGACATTTAAAATATAGGTGCGTTTTATTGCTTTTTAGTCAGATTGAACGTTTCTAAAGAAAAAGGGTTATATTTAAACGCGGTTTTGGCACTAAAGTGGTTAACTTGTAAATGCTAAAAGCTGACATTTGAAAATTGGTAGTTTTATCACCAAGTTTTACGATTTATAAGTCTTTTAACAACATGTTTTATCCACCTGAAGAGAGCTTCAGGTGGATAGTATCTCAACGATAAATTTTCTGATAAAACCCTTGCATAGGCAAGGGTTTTGTAAATTGATGGGCTTATTCACTAATCATATTTTATTAGATAAAAAAATATTAGAAGAAACATTTATGTAGATACAATATTATTGCTTGTTATAAAGATATATAATAGCTAAAGAATATGAAATCTTAATGATAAAACCACAGCAGCTGATTTGCGACTTCAAAGTCATGAAAAAAACATCAACGAAGGCTAAGCTACAATATTTTGGCATGGGAAACTCGTTGACCATTTTGCCCTTACAGATATCTAGACTATTTCGCGCCAGATTACTAAAAACAGTCTGTTCCTTTCCAATTCTTTAACGAGGTTTTTGCTTCGCATAGGTGCAGGGCGTTGGCTAATATGGGTGCAGGAAATTAATAAGAGCAGAAACAGGTAGGTAAGCTAGTTGAATATCTGCAACAGGTATAATATTGAAATCTTGGCAGTTGCACTGATTACGTGGATTTCAATTTCCTTGTGGTAATCTATGGACGCATAAGTAGAAATTCCTGGATGTGATCTTTCTATAAAGTTGATCTTTCTTGCTATATTTTAGATAATATTTTCTTAATCATCTAAGAACATATATTTTGACTTATATGGCTTGTTGTTAAATTTGTTTACTTATGTGCTTATTAAATGAACATATTTTGCTTCTATTTTGAGTCCATCATTTTGTTTAGTTTTAATAACATTTAGATCAAGGTTTGAATTGCTTCTACTGTCTTTTTTTTAGGTCATTCATCATAATTTTTGTCAAATAGTCATTTGCATCCAGTGTGATCTCAAGCTTACAGTGAAATGCTCTTTGAAGAATTTCTAACAATAAATTATAGTTTTCCAATGACTTAATGTCGGAGATCGATCGGTTCCGATCTAGTTAGACGGGCTGGCTGCTGGCTGTCGACATTGACTTCAAACATTTATTAGAGACGGTCATAATCATATCTTTTGCTATGCTAGTTTTCTGGTTTTTTAGTTAGGGTTAATGTTTTTCTTTTCGTTTCAGATGTAGTTATCTTGTTATTTGGGGTAATCTGGTTTTGCTTTGTAGTATAGAGGTATGAGAAAAAAAGTGAAAAGTTCTTCATCCTTCATGGAATAGGGAGGATCCTCCAATTAAGCCTAGTTCGGCTACAGATGTCTAATTAATTTGTAACAAGAAATTATAGCCTTTAAGATATGTGTATCATTGTAAACAATTATTGAATAAACTAATAGTATTAAAAAAAAAATTGGTAAAGAAACTTATGATTATGTAGTATCTACCTGTGTTAGGGAGTTAGTTTGATATCGTTGATTAAAATGTATAATATTAATTGACATATTTTCGATAAAAAATCTATCGTGTTATCCTTTATTTAACTACGATAAAATAAGCAAAATAACAGCATAAGTATCTCGTACGATGATTCAAAGTACTTGGAAAGTCGCCTCACGAGGGTTGAGGTGAAGTTCACATCAGTGAAAGTGGCCACGATTGCTATCAGTCCTGACTGATAAGACAACTCAATGCGATACTTATTCGGTCAAATGGCTTTTTGTTTGATACCGCTCTTGTTAGGGCGTGCTGCGAAAGGAATGCTGGACAAGCTTTCTTTTCTGTGTTACATTTCATACTTATAAAATCAATAGATAACCGTTATAACTGCTATTGATGTTGTAAAAAATGTAAACGTGTAACTACGTGATGCAATTGTATAAACCGAGCGATTTTTCTCATGTGTTTATTTCAGCCAATCCAATGATGTTTTTAAAAGTTGCATAGGTAAGTTTCTCTTACTACTACAAGGGTCTAGAGGTCTAATTCCTAATTACGATATCCGTAGTTTGGGCTGAAGTTACGGGCGACTCGTACTCTGTATCACCTACGGACATATTAATAAGATTAGTTTGGGGCCCGACCTAAGAATGTATGACATCACGATTTGACAGTCGTCCCTGCTCCCGATGTGTTTTGCCAGTCCGAAATGTTAATTAATCGGGTGTAAGGTTTACTCCGAAGTTTCAAAGTACTATCGGACGGGCCCGTATGTTCGTCGACGGACTTAGAGAGTACGCACCCAGAACGTTTTTATCTAAAATCATATAAAATTGGCGTCTAATAGGCTATTAAGAAACATTTAATTTAGCATAACTTTGTCGTATAAAAGCGGAAGTGATTTAACACCAACCGGAATTAATCTTCTGCGTTTTGTGCCATCATCATAATAAACTTTTCTGCTATAGAATCTTAGAGTGATTCACTGATAACACTCTCGACACACATGTTATGGCGAATGCGCATGTGGTCAGCTCGTTATTGAGGACCCGTGAAAGTTCGATTTTGATTTATTACTTGTAGCCTCGTCACTGTTGTGTAACACTAACGTGAAGATTGTACAGTCATGCGAGGTTACATTGTCGCTGCGATTTTAGCCACATTGTGTACGCGCCTTTATTAAGATGTGCGCGTGATTGATTCGCAATTTCACATGCTAATTTTGGGATTGAAAACCTTTTTGTTTATGCGGCGGTGTATTATAGATATTTTTAATAAAAAGTTAACACTCAGTGCCAATAAGCAAACTTAAAATTGTTGTTAAAACAATTACTTTCCCTATATACAAATCTACTTCGTAATTTTATTATTTTCTTCACACAATAATGTTATTATGCGTTATATTGTTGCGGTAAATAAAACGCTTTACACATAAAAAGAAATTACACAATTTGTAGAAACACGCGGCGTTTTCTTTAACAATTCAAGCGCGGACTGCAATAATGCTACTAACTAACCGAAAAAAGTTTGCCAATTAAAGCAGAACGGTTACGAAAGTTTCACGTGTGCACACAATTAGACGAACGGACAAACGGACCGAAACCTAATTATACAGATTATACATAATTGCGCACCCGACTGTCAAAGCGCGCCTTTTTGGTTCTTTTGACAGATTGAGGTTAGGGCGGGAAAATAAGAGTGACATACGTCATTTCTGACATTCGTGAAAAAATATTTACTTAATTAATGCATTCATTGGATTTAGGCATTAATAAAGTAAACATCAATACCTACGCTAATTGTTTAGTTTATAACGAAGGACACTCAAACTAAAAATAATGAGGAAGAAGTCGTCATAATGACTCCACAATTTATGACAGACAGCATACCTTCCACCTTCCTTGATTAAAAACACTTTTACTTTTAACAACACTTACTTTCATACACAGATGACTTGCACATGACCACAATCTATAATCAACAAAACGTCAGTCACAAACAAAAATAAACAAATGTGGTTTGTGTTCATCTTACGACGTAGGTATGACATAATAATAAGACCTAAGACCTCAGACCATGTGGTCGTATCACAACAATATGATATATAATAGCCCTTAAGTGGTTGCATTTATCATAATTAACTTAGGTAATTGGTCGTGTTGTAATGTTAATAATTTGTTACAAAATGTCCCTTTGCTTGTTTCAGGTGAGAGCAATTTTCGTAAAAATGCATTGCGGTAACGCCGAGAAAATAACTTAAGGTGAGTGTGCTTTAAAGTTAATTATTAACTTGTTTGTATATTGTTTTGCAATATTATCTACAGACTTACCCCTTTATTCATAAACGTTGCTTACTGAGTCGTGTGTCGTTGTTTCAAACTTTATTGACGTTTAAACGACTCTTAGCTTTTACCAACGTTTATAAAAATAAACCTCGCTTTATGGCTTTGTCAATACGAAATATGGTAGATATCTGTCAAGGCAAACAACAGGGATCTGAAAGATTAGAGAAATGCCCATCTTTTGTGCCAACCATACATTTTGCATTCAGAGAATATAATCGGCATAAATCTCTAAACATTTTTGATCTAAATGATAAATGATTTATTTCTGTAAGTAGGTTTGTACAAACATTTTTACACGTCAATATTATTATTTATTTATTTTTAAACTAGATGAGGTCGGCGTTTCCTAACTGACTATTCTGAGAAGAAAGGCCCAAACAAACTCAGAAGTCACAGTCTCTTTTAAAGTCCAGACAAAATCTTGGTCAAATCACGTGAAGACCATGTAGATTGATCTCAAAGCAATTACAGTCAATTATCTGCGTATAAAAAAGCATTGAAATAATAACAGTGTTCATAAAATAATGCAACGCCTACCGACAGCTTGCGTGTTTCAAAGACAATCACACTGAGATGTCTAAATAAAGCCATTATGACGTTCAATGTGAAAATTACATTCAAATTATATATATTTTACTAAGTAACATCTTATTTGAATGATGTTACGTGGTGTTTGTCTACTGCAATCTTGTTTAATTTAGAGACTTGTTTTTCAATTACAGTGATTTTAATTTTAATTCCACTAGAATTGTTTTGTCTTCGTTCGTTACTGTATTAGTAGGTATCTATTCCATCTACTGTTGGTTTTTCTCAAGCCGTTTAATGAGCATCCGTTGCTAGATAGCGTCCTTCTTCAACGTGTATTTAATTTGCAACAGAAAAGTAATTATCGACTTTATCTGGAGCATTTACATATTCGCAACATTGCACTTGCAATTAACTATTCCATTGTCCATAAAGAATTACCTTTCTGAGATAACTATTACAAAACTTCTTAGGCCATGAACTTCTGATCTCCATATTATCGTTATTTCAGAATATATTCTTGATCAAACAATTTAATCGGACAACAAATTCTTGGCGCCAATAATTATACCTAAGTTTTCCATCAAACCGTGAGCTTGTTCAAAATGTAATTATAAAATCTACTGTACCTAACTTAATTATGTGTGCCAAGGACTGTCGCCTCATTTGTACCATGCATGAGCTAAACAAAGCTTGATAATAACTATGTTTTAGTAGAGGACAAGGGTGGAGTTCACGTTAATTAAAAATAGTAATTTGTTTTACTATTGTGTTGACGTGTGCGGTCGGTCTTAGCGTGGGCTTGGTGATAGAAAGGTTCATGTGTACTATAAGTAGTTATCTCCATCGCATATTACTTTTCACGTTTGCGGTATAATTGTCACGTTTGTTAACTCCCGAAGATTTTCTTATGTTAAGTCGGGAGTACCTAATTGTAACAATTTCTCATAATGCTATAATATAGTAAAAGCGACATTGTTGATAAGTTTTTGTTGTAGATTTGCTTTAGAAACCTTTTCAAAGTGCAATGCACCAAAATTGTTAAAATTGTTTCAGAGTGCAGAATTTTCAATAGACGTATTTGAAATTTGAGCTTATGAATATTGTCTATCAGAATCTTATAATATAACCTTTTGCCACCAAAACAGAGAACCTATTGTGATGTTTATATTACTACCCACATACCCAAGGCCTTCTAAGAATATTCACAGTTTATGCAAAACTGCTGCTGTTGCTGGGTCGTCTATGGTCTTGACCCGTATTTACGGGTTGACGCACTATAGCGTGTGGGCATCCACTAAGCCTATTGTCTCCTATTAATTGATGTCACTGTTTTATTTCATTTATTTACCTTATAATAGAGAAGTCGGGCAGGCCACGTAGGAGAAGGCGGAATGAACTGGACAGATTCCGTCAAAACTGGAGGAGGACGCAGGGGCTCGCGACGGTAGGAAGGAATGGAGGAAGGCATAGAAGTGGGACAGCGCAGGCTAACAAATAAGAAAATATAATAATAATAGAGAAGAATTAAAACTCAGATGTCTATAACTCCGAACGCTGTTATACTTCCAGTATCTAGAGTTTCTTTTAACTCAAAATAAAAGGCAAATCAATTTAGGAGGATGATGATGAGACCGCTCAAAGTCAAAGCAATTTAAAAATTCTGTAACAGTAGTAGGTAACAAAACAAAATTCCGGTTAATCTAAGTAGGTATATTAATACATAGGTTAATAAAGTTTTACATTACAGTGTCAGTACCTAATAACTCTGTGGTTAGTATTTGGATAAATAATGGCGTTGGTACGACGACGCGCAAGCTTGCAGTCTTGAGGTCAAACAATGACACAAAGAGTTAACGTTCACTTAAACACGTAATATAATTATTGTAGTTGTGTTTCTGGATTTGGCACATGCCTATAATAGCGCAATTTCAACTAGTTGCCCATACAAACCTTTTGAAGGCTTCATTTAGCTGAAGAAGATTGTTAAACCTAAGATAAAAGTAGATAATGACGACGTAATGGTATCAAAGAGAAAGACCATGTCACGTGAGTCTTAAAAGTTACTAAATTTAATTTTAAATAAAATTCGATGCTCGAGAATAATATAATTGAACATGAGATCAAAACACACTTCCAAAAAAACTATGATAAATGATTATATCTTCAAAGCCAAGTAACAATCAGGATGAGGCTGATCCGGTCGCTGTATAAGCTCCTGCGCTTATAAGGCAACTTGATATCATCTATAATAAATATTGCCAGTCACTTTATGTTATTAAATGTTCGCAATTACCTCAGACATATTTACGGGAACCTTTTAAAGGATCCTTTTAAAGTATATTTTATTGTACGGTAGCATGATGGAGTTAATTTGATATACAGTCTGGTTCCTAGTCTAGGAGTTATTTGTAAATGTTTTGATCTAATCTTAGTATAATTTGCTACTTGTGTTTGGACATTAGTATTTGTGTAAAATATTTTAGTCTGTTCATGTTTGCTATAACCAAATAGCCCTACGTTGAGGATATATTATTGGTAGTGATAAGATAAAAAAAACTTTACAAAGTACGATTATGATATTAATTGTTATGATAACTTTAAACTTAGAAGCAGTGTAGGCGGGAGATGTCTATGCTTCGCCTTTTATGTCGTCTTTATTAGATCAACGTGAATCATCGGAGACACATTTTATTGTAGGTAACATATTAATAAGAAAAATAGAACTAAACAAATTAAGTTTACTTAAATATTATTTATGTCTACGAGTAATTCTGAAGTAAATATAGAAATGACAACAGTGTAAATAATTGTGGCGCTTATTGAGTAAAGTACCTACTTATAATAATAAATCGCCTGGAATATTCTAATAACGACGACTGGAATATAAGACGTTAATACGATTAGTTATAATATTAAATGACTGACCAAGCTCAGCCTGATAAATGATAAAAACATTTCAAATTGCTCAAACGTTAGACCATTAAGTAATTCACTTCCATTCATTCATAATGCTGTCGATGGCTTCAAGCCAGTTACTTTAAAAGGTAACGTAATTTTTCCGACCGAAGTATTAGATCAGCTATTAAATCTCCATAATCCACTGGTTTTATGAACGTTTTCTTAAGCAATCGGATTCGAAATGTCAATCGTGCGCATCTTGTACCCGTATAACCTTTAACCGATGATTGGACACAGTTACCCGAGTATTTTATTTGTTGTGACGCCACCTAATTGATTATTGGATTCCAATTTTGCATCATTTTATACTTAAGCTAGCTTGTTAACTAATATTGAATAAATAAAATTAAATTGGTTGTTCTTGACCCTAAATCAAACTGTTTGATAAAAGGCATTAGAACATATGAATATAAACTTGATTGGTAATGGATACTACTGAGTAGAATTTTACCATTACGTAAATAATAGGCGGTTACACAAGAAAACCGATTTCATTTATTTCTAAGTAGACTAATGAAACGCTATGGAGACATTTCGTCCCACACAATTTTCACTTCAACAAAGATCCCTAAATCTGCATTACGACCCACGGTTAATAGCCTCATTAAAATAGATTCTACAACAAAATAAGCCTAAATGATGCGATATATTCGATCTCAGTCACGCAACAGACAGCACCAAACATAGAAGTTAGTGGCAGCGTACTATAAAGATTAAAGTTAAGCTAAATTAGCATGGGGCATTACATCCGTCTAGCAGATATGATCGGACCTGCAGCTCAGTGGGTGTGCTAGCTGATCACGTCGGCAGATTAGCTCGAGTCCCTCAGGGCACTATGTTTGGTTACATTTTGTTTTGCTTAGATGGTTTCCTGTAAATCTGGGCCGTGATGATATTCTGGCACTGGCTTCGCTCTTATTCCTTACGCAGTCAGCAGTCCTCAGAATCTATCTTTGAAAAAGGTGAGCTTGTTCTAATTAAACTAGAGTAACCATTATTATAGTCACCAGAATTTCAAAAATTCGAAAGCCAACCCTCGCACCCGAATGCTGCGTCAAGAATGGTGATGCTAAGTCGTGCACTCGTGCGCCACTGGCGATGAAAGCGGCCGCTGTCCCACATGCATTGTTGTATTGAATATGCGATAGACGACAGTAATGTTCTGTATGGTCAAACTATGTTATTAGATTACCTTTTGTGTATGCAGACATCGTTAGAATATTAAGGAGTATTGATAAATAGTTCGATTAGAAATTGATGTGACGATACAAATGGGATTGTGTTGTGAAATTATGATAGCATCATTATTGATATTGGTATTGTTACTCATTTGTGTTGGTTTTCCCCTTTGGCGCCTATTTATAAGAATAAGAATAGAGCCTACAGGCTCTATTTTAGACAGCAATGGCTATGCATTTTCATTCATACCTACGTATATTTGTAATATGCATGTGTTCATGATAGTAATAATACCAGTCTATTATTATCACACTGCAGGGCAAAGGCCTTTATAGAAGACACACGCGTTGATCACTACGCTTGCTCAAGACGGGTTGGCGATTTCAGACTTCTATGAACTTATAAGCCCTGGTTTCATCACGATGTTTTCCTATACTGATGCAGATGTCAGTAATGTCCAAGATGAACTAATAAATAAGTTCATAATTATGTTAATAAACACGTGACCTAAGGCTTAAGTAATGAGTAATATCATCATTATAACAGATAGTCAACATCATCTGATGTATGTTGGGGGCTCGCAATGACTACGCTAATGAAGCAGTTTGTTGTGTTGTTGTTTTTACCATTCAATTATAAAAGTCACCTTTTGCGGTAGGTGATAGAGAAAGGGTTGCCTATTTTTTTTTTTGAGAAATATTTTCATTCCATCATGAACCGGAAATAAATCAAAATTACGTAGGATATTTTAAGGAAACAAACATTTACGAGTTTATTTTCTGGCTCTGAGTGTTTTAAGATTCAGTCTTCTTTTACATAAAACTGTTGTATCTGTCCAAATATTAGCACATTATCTTGGCATGCAGTTTGCAGAGGCATTTCATTTTCTTTTTAAAACATTATGTAGTTCTTAAGAATATTATTAATTACAGTTACGGAAATAGGAGCTTCGTCTTTCTCAGGGTAACAAGTTATTCTAGAATGGCCTTTTTCTTCATAAACACCTGAGATTTTTACACACAGCTCTGCAACCGCAACTGTCCTCGCATGACGACCACCGTGGGAAGCATCCACTTCCTCGAGAAAGAAATCAATTTACTTTTACACCGTAGTAAATCATGCACTAATAGTAAGGAAAACATGCCACAAAAACCCACCGTAATAATAGAATTAATGATATTGTGAAATTCGTGCACACTATTGTATTCTTTATGTTTGCTTCAATAGGGGCCATAATTACAGCCATAATTTTTAAGGATGGGATAATTTGTATTGCTTTCATGTTTTTATCTCCTGATGTTTGTACTTTGTAGTCAGTCAAGGCTCGTTGGCGAGGTCGGTAGCGTCTACTGCCTATTGTTAGGAGTCTGGTCGTGATCAGCGAAGCGTGAAGAGGAATTCTGAATAGGTTCTATTCATCTGCTATGAGAAATGACACGTTTGTGTCGGCTTGATCTGATGACTGACAAAGATATAGTTGCGATGAAATAACAATAATACGATTGTTGTCATAGCAACTTAGTTCTTGTATCGTGTCAAAAGAATTAGAAAGGCTCTTTTAAAACACGGGTATCATCTCATATATTATGTTAATGTGAACATTATTCTACTATAATAAGTTTTTCATTCAGTCTGCATCTTGTTTCAGGTAGAATTACGTGAAATCATTTACGAATTATATTTCACACAATTATAAAATCATTTTATCGAGCCATCAATCAACATTGAAATCATTTCATTTCAAATCGCTTTTACTGGCTTTATTATGCACATTAATATTATGATTAGCCCAAATTTGATGCAGGTGACTTCGCGCATTCATATGCATAAGATTTAAACATCAGTTAGGTCCCAACTATTACTTAAGTCGTTCACCTATGTATCTGGGTTGCCTGTTTAGGTGTGGGCTTTACCTCTTACGAAATATCTAGCCCGCACATATGAAATTATCTCGGTGTCATGCATCATTTTCTGGCAGACTTGCTTTTGATCGAATTGCTCCGCTTATCGTATCACTACCAATATATGGACTAAATGAGTATGAACGTGAGTATGTATGGCTATAAGAGTAGGAGAGAAGACCTAAGGAAACAATGAATGGACTGGGAGAAAAATTAGAAGATAGAAGGGTCCCCCTTCTATCTTCTAATTTTTCACATGGGTGACTTCCGAGATGACGACTTAAGATATGATTCCGATCTCGGCAGCACGCAGCAGTGCTGCCGCAGCACTACTGGTGGGCATGCATTTTCTATAGGTTTACATTCCGAGCACAGCAGCAATATGACGCAGCAATGTCGCGCGGCATTGCTGCGGAGCTCGGAATGTAGTTTCTCATATAAACCTATAGAGAATATATGGGGACCAGTAGTGCTGCGGCAGCACTGCTGCGTGCTGCCGAGATCGGAATCATACCTTATTAGAGAAGTGTGGATGAAAAAGACTTGCTGTCCCGACTCCGAAGGGCAGGAAAATGACGATGTATATGGAGTACATGATCCTAATACTGTTTGAAAATAATGTAGTCTGAGATATAAATATAAAAAATCTGGATATCTTTACACAAAGCAGTTAAAGATAAAATGTCGTACCGATTATTAATGACGTGTCGATCTTCACATTCACTATCGATAGATTCTCGATTCTTTTGGTTCATATACTCCAGTGATTCATCCGCCAATTCACTCAATGATGCCACAATATGGTCCAAGTTAAAAGCGGAGAGCGATTGGTATTCTTTTTTCCCTTCTTTTTATAATGCTGTGACTAATAGTCAAAAAATATTAATATCTAGAACATTGATGAATGTGTATTAGCCATTTTGGTATTGCCTAGATATATGTTAGAAAACGCATGGGCGGAGTTCGTGGTAAGATAGTTATGTCTTATTATCAAGGACATAAAGTTGTTCTAACTAAAACAGCAGCATGGTCAAAGCATGTAAAGAAAATTATGAGAAAATTTTTGTTGTATGTAAGGTGCTTCCCGTGCATGATAAGGTGAAGTACTTAGTGGTTCTAGACCAGTTCTATGATGATCAATTTAAATTATTCGTGCAAAACACTTACAAAAAAAAAGCATTACAGAACATAAATTCGTTCGAGCACCAGTAAAAAATTACTAAGTATGGCAAAAGAACCAATAAGTATTTGACCCCTACACTTTTCAATTATATCGATTGGCTAAGAAAAGATAATAGTGGAATTAGTAAGCGAACACTAAAGATTAAATTAAAAACTGAACTGCCTAATGAAATTGTCGCAACATGCGACAATAATTAGTTACGCTGCTGTTATTATGATCTTCTTACCGTCCATTTAAAGTATCTGTATCTACCTACTTGGATGTTAAATCATATTGTTGATACCAAATGTTTTAAGACGAGCGCTAATCCTGCCGACAAATTGTCACGCAGTTTGGCAGGTTTATGATGTGTGTAGAAGTGTTTGGTCCAAAAAAAATCATTTATTTATTTGTTATTATTTATTTATCATCATCACCATTATTAAAAGCCTTGTTCTGCCTACTAAGAAAGTATAGACCGTCCTTCCCTTGTACCATGCTAGTACCCTGTACCCTAAACATAATATTATTAAACTCGCTCTCTTCTGTTACTTGAACAACACAAAACTATTTGAATATGCATTGATTGTCTGTTGAAGGTGGTTGTATTGTGTTAGTACAATGATAGTATAGTCATCGTTTTGATTTGTCATCGATGCAGGTTCAATCCTGAGCACCGATGGGTTAAGAAAGTTATTTGTATTCATGGCGCTATGTGTCGTTTGATTGGTTGCTGGTTTCTAATGTTTCATTAGGAACCATTGGAGTCTCAGTAGATTTACGTTGAACTTTGTTAGAATGCAAATTAGCAATTCTAAAGCGTCTTTGACATTATAGATGTTGAAAGTCCAATAAGTGTTTTGGCAAAACCAAATTCATTGCAGTAAATTCTTAAATCAACAACTGAGTTTTTGCAACGTCCAACATCTAAACGAAAATACAAAAAGGCTTAGTTGAGATTTTTATATCAAATGTTAACATCCTGCCTTCTTTCATTTACTCTGCAACCATTTTGTGTAATTGTAACACCTTTTCATTGTTCACACATAACACATAACGTTATCATTTTGTTTCAAGTAAAATGAGAACAGTGTGCGAGATTTCAACATTACGTAAGTAACTAGGGTGATGGAAGCCGAGGTGTTAATATGAAAGCAGCGTCACGGTACTAGTACCATTTTAGTAAAGATGGTGTGAATTTTATTACCTGTGTGCTTATTTGGATTGTATTGACATTTTAGTGTAGACGCAATCGGTACTTGTGGAAGATACTCGTAACTATGAGCTCGCTGCAAGTTTAGAAATTGATGATTATAGGTAGATGCTAGATATTACAATAAAAATGTAAAGGTAAAGTATGAATTAGGTTAAGATGTAAGTAAATCAATAGGGTCAATGCTAAAGCCAGATCTGACCTAGAAGTAATTAAGAATCTATCATCTTAACAATTTTAAATGAAAAATAATAATAAGAATCTAAGTTTTTAAAACAGCTTCGATTTCTTATACCAAATTGGCCATGAAATTGTGAATTTGAGGACGGAAAAATATATAAGTAAGCTAATTGTTTATTTTGGCGTAGATATAAAAATTATTGATTCCCATGATGGGTCATTTCACGGCCAATACTAGAAGTTGGCATCTCACACGGCTAAGCCTATTGTGGTTTTCAAGTATATATGGAATGTAAATGTTACAAGGCTAGAATTCAAGAGAAATTACTTATTTATGCAATCTTAAGGATGTATCGTGTAGAAGTATACTTGTAGTGAAAAGGTCAAACAATCGATTCACAAACGAACTGTTCAATGGGTTGATTGCTTAATATTTGTATGAAGTGTAAATATCACTGCATCTCTCTAGTGTTAGGTAATTCTAATTCATTAGTCATACCATTGTCTATTTCATCTCATAGTACAATTGTTGGTCATAGATATTTGTTCTATTATCATAATATCTATACATACATTTCTCCGCATGTATTATGGTGGTTTTGTGATTTCATATGTTTTTAGGTAATTATGCTCATTTAACCGCACTATTTTTATCATTTTCGTAACAAAATTAATGTTCCGTCACATTCTTCAATAATTCTAGCTTCCTTAGTAATTTTATGTTATCTTTCAGTTTTATCATGTTTGTTAGTTTTATACTCTCCTGCTACTACATCAGGTGTAGTTTGATCAGGCACTTCATGTTCTATAGCCCTCCCCTCCTTACACTTTCGCTTTTATATAATTTTACAATGTTTTAAACTTTATGATATAATTATTATAATGGTCAGTCATTTCCTCTGATAGCTATTGTAAATTGTTTAATTAGATATTAGGTACTCGTTTTATTGATGTTGTGTAATTCGTCTAAAAGTCATTTAACTGAGTTAATATCGACAATGTTTTACAAATTATATATTTTAATAGTCTTATACAGAAAGGCGTGTTAGGTAATGGGGACATTGATTAAACGCATTTATTACCTAAACTTCGGTTCTTTCAACACCTGGTGAAAACCGTATAGGGTTATTCTCATGACAAGCCAGCCTATTTCGAAAAGACCATATTTTTATCAAAACAATTTAAAAAAAATAGTATTCTCTCTTAGGGTTCTGTTAACAATATAACTATGTAAAGGAAATAAAACACGCCATGCAGAAGCCATTCTTGCTGAATTTAGTTCCTGTAGGAATACATGAAACAATAAATTTACAGATTTGAACATTCACTAATTTTTAGACACGACACCGCATACCTAATGATATGCAATGTAAACAGTTCAATTGGTTAGGAAGTAGTTATTTAAAGTCTAACTTATATAACATCAATTATATCTGGCTTCTTATTAGAATAGACAACCATAGACGAGTTGTGGTTTTAAGGAAAGGTTTAAAAGTTACTCCAGAAGGAAAATTGTGAAACTGTCTTCATGTCTTGCTAGATAAAATTTGCAAAATATAGGCGCTATCAGTATTCCACCGATATCTGTAAATTTTACGAACCAAACCGACTGGCTCATATGAAATCTTTGGATGTTATCTTCAAATGTTGATTTTTAATCTGCGTTAACTTTATAGTTAACAGTTTAAAGTTTTCTCAATGGCATGATCTAGCTTTAACTGTGCTAGATTTGTATCAAGTGGCGATGTAGACATAGCTGGATTTAAAATTTTATTGTAGTCAAATGATTCTAGTCTGAATTTCAAAATACTCTATTTAACATATCTTTCTCACGTAAACGTGCAACTAAACTTGCGTTAACAGAGTTTTAATGCAAATTCAGTCATTTATTCTGTTGGCTTGCAAATAAATTGACTTTGTATGATTCGAGGAAATGTAAACAGTTATAGATCACGTCAGTCTTGTCAACAAATAAATTGATTTGGATTGCGACAAGTGCATGTTATCTAAGACAGGTGTTATGGAAATGAGAACATTCAAATTAGTATAATTGGCTTCTGGTTATAATTCTTCATGGTCATCGTTAATGAAATGGGCTGTTTCTAATCCTTCTACGAGGTCTTAAAATAGTGCATGATATGACTCTAAATGCTAATTGGCTACGCATAGTACTTTATGATTATAAAATACATTGCTTCTTCTTCTTCTATAAGACCTTAAAATAGTGCTTAGTATGACTCTCGATCCCTTCCTACAACATTATCGAAGACGTAGTTTCACAAAGTCTCAGAACCATCAATTCTAACCTTCTACTAACTATTTAGCTCACCGAATTCCTTTGAAAGGATTCAAATCAATTAACAGAATCAGCTCGTGACAGAATCATGCAGAGTTAGTAACTGTTTACAACGTTTCGTACGTGATCGAAAGGCGGATTACTGCTGTCAGCAATTAGTTATCACCTTGTCTTACTTTGGCTTTAGTCGATTTCAAGTGCGTGTGTTGAACTACGTGGGAGATTAAAACGAACAGAACAAGGCATAATGCGTATCTTCATATAATCCTAAGCAACGAGCGTTTTATTCCTTTCTACAAATCACGACGTAAAAACAGACATTCCTTTACTAAACTTATGTTTTTGCAGAGATTTTCATCTTAGCTAAGAAATAACGTGGTGTATTTCGGTATTTTCATCATCAGTTATGGTATTTCCGTTAGCGACATGCTAGCGATTTAAGCACGGTATATTTAGCTTAGGTGAATCTTTAACTGTAACCGAATGTGAAATAGATATCATGTGTACCTAAAGTATTCTTCTTTGCTATATGTATAATGTATGTTCTGAGAGTTGTCTGTTAAAGACGCGTGTTGTTAAAGTCCTTTGAATTTAAGGGTCTACAAATAAAAACCCTCGTCAACTATCATCTCACGAGTACAATAGATACCATGAACCACCATGATACCTTCCTGTACGAGTCGCAATAAATACTTTTTCTTTCTTTCATAAACAGTCCCTCAGGACAGTGTACCATGCTCTTGGTTCATTTTTATCTCACGTCCCAACCGTGTACTAGGTACATATTCACAGTCGAGGCACCTCCAAGCATAGTTCCAAGAAAGTACGCCACTGGCCGTCGCTCGGTCGAATGACAATGTGAACGAAAGTGTCGCGCCCACCGGAAGCGCCCGATGAAAATCTTATTATAACAAACAAACAGCCATTACTATAAGTTAAATCGTATTTACTAACGTCTTGTTATGTAAGGGATTATGTAATGATTTATTTTCATATGTATTTTATTCTAGTTATGCATTGTCATGTTTTCGTTTCGATTGGAATTTTATTCATATTTTGTATCCATCGGCCGGTAGGAGCAGCAAGATAAGCACGTACGACTTGAACAGTTAAATTCAAATTCATACTCGTAGTCCACATGCGCGACTACTGAGCGTGATCCTGGGTACGATTCCCAGATCGGGCATGGTGTTATTGGGATTTTCCATCAGGAATTTGTTAGTCCGGAAATTGGAATTTAGCGGTATGAAACAAAGGTTGCAAAATAATCATATTACAGACAGCCATTTTTGAGCTCAACTGTATAAACAGAAATATTGAAGAAACTTTGTTTTTCCATCAACATATTGATTGATGATCCATTTAATTAGGCTACTTTTTACGCCTGAACGCGTCAAATATGTAGGTGAGTGATTAACGGAACAGCTATGCCTGAATACATTGCTGAATATGTATGAACTGGCAATAAAATATCACTGTGTTGATAGATGTTTCTTTCAGCATTTGTAAATGAACAAGTAATTTCGTACGGTTCAGTTAGTTAAGAATGTGGTAGTAACCAGTTACATTTTTCGTATCGCACAATATGTGACCTAATAATGGTCATTCTAATAATGTTTATGCAGAAATCCAAGGAACTAAAAAAGAAATACTGTCGACTGTTACCGTTCATTCTATTCAAGTCTTAAACAACAATAAAATAAAGGACATTTTTGTTTAACGCAACATTACTACTTCATCAGGCGGTTGCAAAACCCAAACCAGCAAAGGGTTGATCAACTTTCGTCGCAGCAAGAACATGTTTTGCGATAATTTTGTGCAATATGTGGTTTGAATTTCATATTATCCATATTTTGTATCCATCAACTTTGTGGCTACAAGTTTCTGCATCTAAAAATAACTTAATGGTTTTATTAAGTAGCGAAGTAACGACAAGAGGAATGTACTTGCACTACATGCAGTGCAAAGGGCACTTAGGATCCTGATAGTGTTTTTAATAAAACTAATGTAGATTTAGGTGTAAGGATAGATGATGATGATGGTGGTGGGTAGATGGACGGACGACCTAAAAAAGGTGGCTGGGACAGACTCGATGCGAAAGGCAGAGGACAGGGTTTTGTGGCGCAGCCAGGGGGAGGCCTATCTGCAGTAGTTGACTGCAATAGGCTGAGTTGATTCAGTTGTAGGGATACTAGTACTACTACTAACTACTATAATTATATTCTTGCGGCCTAAAACTTAATCACTTTGACTTTGTAAGTTAATTTTAATATTTCTACACCGGCAACTGTAGTGTATGTAAACTGTTTAATATTAAGGTCTTAATGTACCATATACTCAGAAATAAATTTATTTATTTTAGATACAATACAACGTGATACAAATGCTACAAAGCCACTCCAATTACAGAGGCACAAAGTCAAAGCAATACTCAATAATTAGGCAGCCAATGTAATTTCATTGTATTCGCACCTAATAATACAGTGGTGCAGTAAAAACTCGTGCGAAATTCTATTACTTTACGTGAAGTGCGCAATCTTGGTGTTTAGTGGCCTGTCATTAAATATGGACAGACATGGGAGAACAGTGGGAAATACTAGATAGATGTGGTTTTTTCGATCGCGGAAGAATATGTTGTTACTTTCGCCTGTAATGTGTAGCTATTGTTTTGTCTGCTTGCTGTAAGTTCTTTAGCTTTATTAGTAGTTTTAAATCTAAGAATGAAGTAATTGCTATAAGTAATAGCTAGTCAATTGTATTTCAAGAGCCTTCTAGTGTGTTTTCGATTTCATGTACGTCCTCATGATACGGAATGCTTTAATAATTTAATTGACTGATGATCCTGTTCCATAAAGCTACTCTCTAAAAATCATTTAAGATAAAGATAATATCATTATCTTGACCTTTCCAATTTAGCCTAGAATGGCACCACAAGCCACCAGTTATGGAGACGTAACATTGTATGAAAACGGAACCCGTCTCAGATCAATTGTCAGCGTTTAACGAACAACGTTGTGTAACCCTAAGCTTAATGAGAATACGCGTCGGAATTAAATATTTCCGCAAGTTTCTTTGTAACTTGTTGCCGATAACATCTTCAGTAATAGCTGCATGTGATGTAAATGTTTTTATATTAGTGTCGTCATTTAATAAAGGTTCATTATTGTGACGACAGGTCAGTTTAATTCTACTATAGTTATGTGGGTGGTTTTATGGTTAAATGTGCAGACGTCAGTTGGAATAGATTAATATGGAAAAGTTCTGTGTTTCATTTGGTCTTTGTATTTTATTGAATCTTCTTTAATATCATGAGATTGGTTGATAAGGTTGTTCCGGTTGGTAGGTAGTAGGTAAGCCACACTGCCACAAAAAAAAAATAAACCTATAGGTACTTAGGTAGGTTTATCTCTTTTATTTGACAATAGGTCACTCGGGGCTGAGGATCATTACTTTAAAATTAAATATTTCCGATTTCATAACAATACTTCGGTGTATATCTACGTACCCTGATAATGCCAACCATCAAACATAATAATTATTAATTACACTTTTCACAAGAAACTAGGGAACGGATAGTAAGTAATATACTTAACAATGATAGCCTTGCCCAATATACAGTCGTAAATTGAGACATTCCACTGTGACAAGTAACACACAAACTTATCCTTCAGTGCGACTGATAAGACCACCCGTTATTTACTGCTGTTTGGAAACAGCCTGCATGTGAAATCAGAGTTACAATTACAAGGCCTGTAATTTACTGAGTATTGCGCAATTATTTGAACACTAAAGATAATAAGTTTTGTCTTATTGGATTTTCTTGCATGATCTTTGGACACGAGAACGTGGGTCCCTCGTTCTTTTAGCACATATTCTGACATGATTAAGAACCAACCCTCACTGGGTCCGCTTAATGGATAACGACTCACTCCCTTTCACAGAGAGCAGGCTTGTGTCCCAGCAGTGGGAAAATTATAGTGTAATTGTGATTATAATGATAACTGATTTATGAGAAGAATAAGCACTCCGTACTCGTATGCAAATAATTTTATGCACCAGACAATCATGATCATCATCATCATGGCCTAGCATTTTCCCAACTATGTTGGGGTCGGCTTCCAGTATAACCGGATGCAGCTGAATACTAGTATTTTACATAGAACGACTGCCTAACTGACCTCCTCAACTAAGTTATTGGGTAATACGATACCCTAAATATACTTAGACAATCAAAAATGACAAATCCAATAGAAAAGAAAGAAAGAAAGAGTATTTATTGCCAAAGGAATATCACAAACAAAACTAAACACGTTCATAGAAACATAAGAAAAAATAAAAATGAAAATATATAGCAATGCTTGGTGTGCAAATCATAACATTGACTTGACCAGAAATAAATATTGTGAATCAATTTAAAAATGAGAGCTTGTTATGAATGAAACAATAATAACTATTAAAACAACTCAATGTTATACATGCTCAATACGAAGCGACTATTGTATAACTGTGGAATAACAAGTTTGTTGTCAAGTTGTATAATGATGCCCCGAGCCTAACACAAATGTTCGATTGCTTATACAATTGTGATACACATGTTACAATGAATTAATATTATTTATTATACAATGGGATCGCCCCGAGCGACGTGATGTAGACCGCATGCAGGCAATTAGTTTATCATAAAAGTTTATATTTGATTTATAAGACTTTTTGCATTTTGATTGTACTGCTCTTGATTAATCTTAACTCTCTCTTGACTCCGATGCTTAAGGGCTAATAAGTCTTTAGTTTTAATTTGAGTGACTTTCATTAAATTATTTATTGTTTTAATTACCTAAAGGAAGTTGTTAATCAGTAAACATCAATTTCGTTTTCATATGGCATGGCAAAGGGCTGCTTTCCTCAATAACCCTTCTGTTATAATGTCTGATATAAATATGTAAGACCATGTCAAACTCATTTAAAATTGAATCTACAGTAGACAGCTTCATATATTCTACATTGATATTATCAATAAGGTTATTTACAATAACCATTATATCATTGGTCTGCGGTCGCCGCTGTCATTAACCCGCAGCCGCTCACCGGCGCTTGCGCAAGTGGCCGCGACACCCGATCTATCTGCCGGTTAATTGCATATTGTTCACGAGATTTATGTAGGACCATGTGTTCTAATCTTGTGTGTGAATCTTGTGACCACATACGTTAGGTTAAATTGAAAGGCCGTTTGAAAATGGGTTGATAAGGGTTAATTTAAGTTGTGGTTAAGATAATGTTAAATGTGATGCGTAATCTAGGTGAACAAATTTCGAAATTCATGTCAAAAATATGCAAAAATTATGTAGGCTTGTACCCAGCAAAGAGTCGATAGACGCCCCAGATAATGAAGATGATACTAGTAAAATATATGTATAAGCCGAACTTATGTAAGATCTAAAGTTACTTAGAGCTATAGTATTTTGGTTGTCGGATCAAAATTATACAGCAAGTATACATATGTAATTCTAAACACAGAAGATCCAAAATATTATTTCTTGTACAGCTGTCTTCAAACTCTCACTCGTCCTCAATGAAGGAATTTCCAAGACATCTATTACTAAAATATATGTTGACACTTGTATTAGGAAGTACTTGTTTACCAGCACATTGGAATGTATTTGCCCTTCCCACGTGTGCCCTTTCCTATTGTGTACACACTGGCCTCTGCAGAGTCTACAACTTTTTCATGGTAGAAGTTATCAGCGAAAGTTGGTAACTATGAATATTTAACAGTTTATGGAAAGTAATGTTTGTGCATTTTATTTAAACAAATTATGGTTTTTGCGTATGTTTTGAATGGGCTCTGGAAAATTTTGCATTAGATTAGTTTAGCTTATCAACACCTTTACTTCGTTTACTTAATTCTGAACTCAGTCTAATATTTTTCATTAGGTACGGCTCTTCTTCCAATGAATTCGAAAACCTTTCACATTTTCTTTACTTCATGTTAAATATTTAATTTTACAGTGATCTTAATTTTGCCAGACTGGTATTTTCTACAAACTTAAGTTGTATATTTTAGTCTCACAATTTCTTAACATTTCCGTTCTTGCCAGGATATTCAACAATGCTTGTTGAGGTCGTTTACTTTTTGCCAAAGTTATATACCTAAGGTTTTGAAATATTATACTTTTGATAAATGTAAAAATTATTCGTTACATGGTTTTATATAATATCATGTATATTTTCGAGATATTATGGTAATTATTTTTGTTTTGGGTATATGTAATGTTGTTTGCGGTAAATAAATACATAGTTTGTACTTTTGTAGATAAGCAGTTTATAAAAAATGCGGTACTTACTGTAAGTCCACTAAAAGAAAGTAAAAGCTGAGTAGTGCGTGCACAGTCACTGAGAAGAAAGATAGAAAAGTCATAAACAGTTATTGAACAAATTACTCATCTTCCTTCAATGACCATAATTTCATTTAACCTTCCACACAATACGACTTCAATGAACGTACGGAGGATATCATTAGAAACAATGAAATGATTCAAGCTAATGTGGTCCTTACGTTCAATTTAAATAATGACTGCAACGTTCATTTCGAATTGACTTAACCCAGTCTGTTGTCCCAGGTACAGGAGAACAATAAAATGTTATAACATGCAAAAAACATTTTCTCATACAAATAATTACTTGAATGTAGTCTCGCAATCTCGACTGTCCTAGAAAGTAAGTGACCATATTCATTGCTCGTTTATCATTGTGTTGATGTGTTTAAAGTTTTCCAACTAGTGGCACTGTGATTGTTCCGACTTAAAAAATATTTAGTTCAAGAGACGCAGTGTATTCTTTAATTAGTGTTGGAATGCTTTTGTTGGTTAAAAGACCTGAGATCGGCTGTGTTAAATTCTTTTGAGGTGAAAAAGATGAAAATAATGAGATGTGGCAAAAGAAGGGTATTGAAAAAAACATTAATGAAAGTCCGAAAAGTAACTTTTAGAAAAATGTTCTCAAACAGCTTGCGACGACAAGAATTTCAGTTCAATTTAATTGTCATCAACTTGTGCTTTTTCCTGTTTACGTGATATACGAAACGGATACTAACTTGTGTAACCAAATTGATAAAATATCTAGAGAAAGTCAGATCTGAATCTATCAAAATCAACCGAGTATAAGTCGTCTGTCCAAATCTTGAAAACCCTGATCCGTACAAGACAGATAATTTAATTTTTGCACACGAATTCAGTCTCACGTCATTCGAAAGTTTTCGCTATTCTTCGGAACAATCAGATGCATTTTTTGATAAAAATAATAAGTGCTTACAAACCTATTATTTTTTATTAATGGTTCTAGTGAGCACTAAACAGACTCATTCATTGAAATAAAGAGACCAACTTGATGTTTCTTTTAATTCTTACGTTATCATATCTTTGGCTTGACTTTTTCTCACTTTTAATATCAGTGACTGAACTTTCATTTACAGCAATTTCTGGACCATTTCCAAAGGCATTGTCAGAATCATTAGGCATGCCGCATGCTAGTTTTTGCTATCCATATCAGTAGTTCATAATGGCAGTCATGCGATCCGGCGGTGGTCGCACGGTCGCCTGCCTCTTAATTCATCCCATTGTTGTTCTTCGCCAGTTCGACGAAGTTATTAGTGCTGGCAAGTTCAAGCGATCACGGCTTTACTTGAGAGATGTACCACATTTGTTTTGTCAAGATCTTTATTTTAATTTGACTGCTTGTGAGAAGACATGATTTGAATTACGCAATTCTGAATTACTTTTTCGGATTAATGATATAGCTATGTTAACCATGCTGATAGTGTACTTACAGTGTGCGAAAATAAGTCGTGCATCGATACACAAGTATTCATGAATATATTAATTACATATTTATAAACGAAATAGGTATGTACGGAGATTTACAATAAACTTGAGATGAGAATTACTGTTTTCATTCTTAGTATGCACATGCAGTTATGTGCAGAAAATAACAGTCTCATTAACGCATAGCTCTATAAAGTATTCAAGTTATACAGCAAGTGTTCATAGCATATAGAATTCTAAATATACTTTACCATTCCATGGGCATCGGTTAACAGTGCTGATAAGATTAAAAATAAATATATTCTTTATTATTCATTCAAAAGGCAAAAGCTTTTGAAATGTAGCATTAAATATTCAACAATCGTTTTGTAACTGTCTAGTTCTTATGAATGGCTTGATGCTTAACATTCACGGTGTCTTGTCTAATATAAAATGATTCCAAATTGCTTCTATATCATCCCTTTGTTTTTAACATTTGCTTATTGTTTACTGGTGCATTTTTCTTTATTTAAAGTATATAATGGCATTAGTATTGTTAGTGTTCATTTATTGTTGTATTGTCATCTCCACTTTGTCTATCTATGTTCTTGTTTCAAAAATATTATTTGTTTGTTTATGTTTAAAATATGTGCAAAAGTTAATTAATATGTGAGTAAAAATATTAAGTATAATAATTATTGAGCATGTACTTCGTATATTATGTATATCATCAAATTTGGGGTGTCACATACCCCACGCGACCGTTTACGTAACTTTTTAGGCGCGCCCGATTAAGGGTTAAAGAGCAAAAATGTAAAGGACATAATAAAAAATTCCATACAGGGGGTGATGATGATAATTATAGTTGAGCAAACATTGCAAAAATTAAACGAAGAACGTGAAACGAAAATCAATAATGTTATTCGAATATACAAAACAAAAAATTCCGATTAGCTCATCGAATAAAAGATAAAACCAAAGCGGTCATGGGAATCAATATAAAAATTGCAAGGATCACGAGGGGAGCATTCAACTCTGTCGAAATGTTGTGCTAAGATATACATTTCCAGTATTAGCTGACCTCACATTGTATAGGCACGGGTATAGGCGTTTCTTACAAGCAGAAGTCAGCTTACACTATACATATGTATAGCTTGAAATATAATGTCGTTGTGCGTACGGGCGTGAGCAGAAACAGAATTCAGATGTCAACACGTAGTAACGTTCACATGATGTGGATGGAATCGCTGATTGTCCATATTATGTATAGCAATATTCGCATCGTGACCGTACGGTGAATTTATGGGAATTGTTGGTTGATGAGAAGGAAATGAAGAAACGATTGCGTTTTTTAATGCTATGTAGTGTTTTTCCGAATAATGCAAACTAAGACAGCCGTCTCGTAATGGTTTTGGTACTGGTGCTGATGGTGCGTTAATTATTAAGCCTATAAATGACAACTTAAAAAAGTGGCAGATACAGCAACAAGACTGGTTAAATATAACTTCTAATTCCGCTAAGCAGCTATTTATAACTCAACTTAAAGACACTGATAATTAACATTCTAAATTAACCGATAAACTAGAATAACTTATAGATGTAGCTGACGATTAAAACTAAGTAGGTTCCGATGGTATTCACGATAAATGAACCGACCGTTAATGACCGTAAAGGTACAGATATCCAAGTAAGGAAGAGACAGATGATCCGCTATCTATTGACAATTTCCCGTAACTTAATATAGGATGATTATTACGTTATTTTGTTTCCTGCGATCAGTCAGGTCTTGTAATTGAGTTGGATCATTCATGATGTCGGCGACTGGTTTGTCCTGTGGGAATTACGTGTTGCCTATTCCCAAGCTTTGAAATTTTGATCTTCAGTTTGAAAAAGTAGGATTATAACTACGTTTAGTTAAAAACTACTACATTTGAAGATATTATGAATGTGAATTTATTAATAAAATTCACCGTTGCTCCCAAGTTGTATGACACAGCTAACCATAAAAAACGGTACTAGCAAATTACAGGCTTAACTTCGTTAGAAAATTATAAGTGAGCTGTAAAGGAACTAATAAGTGGTAATAAGTGAAATGAAGTAACCCATGTTTAGACTAATGCCTCGCTGGTATCTATGTAGCTTCTAATCACCGTATTCAGCCGAGTTTTAAGCACCACAAGCAGAAGGCTTGTTTGTGCCTAGAAAGTGTTTCAGCAGCACTCTCTAACTACACTTTAATGTTTCTTAGTATCAGTATCAGGCGGTTTTCATCGTTGAGGTTTTATATTGGAAAATGTACTGGATCATCTTTGTCCGTAATTGATTTTGTTGTTTTATAAGAGAGGACTCTATTCGCATCTAATTGTAAAATGTTTTGTTTGACTATTGTAATTTTCTGAAAACATCAAGACAATACCGTATGTGGACGGCACATATAAATTCGGATTCAGACAAAAATAAACTAGGTTTTATCTGCATGTTCCACTTTACACAGCAAGTACAAAGCTCATTACGTAATTGAGCGAAACAAATGACAGACTTTGCATAGATTTTTGGGAATAAAGGCTCTTTGTCTCTGTTGCTACATCTTGCCTTGACAGATTTGGACAAAGTCTCGTCATGTTGCTTGTACACATCGCGCATCGGCTTCAATCATTTGCAAACTAAATGCAGTACACGTCATCATTTCTGTTTGATTATTTCATTATCATTGTCTTTATCTTTCAGAGCAACCTACTTAATTTTTGTTAGTCTGTCCATATAGGTGGTGGTTCATATTTTATTCAGTTTAATTATTGTATTTCTAGTAATTTTAATTGTTAGCAAGGTACGGAGAAGCGGGAAATGCTGCTGTACTAAGCATCAGCTGTAAATAAAGGTATTATTGATACGTGTCATTAACCCGTAAATCTACTCTATATTCCTAATCTACAATGAGTCTGTCCGTTACACTTTAAGTACTATGCAACTGGTGTTGCAGTTATGGCCTGCGCAGACGACGGATTTTTGTTCGCGGACTTTTGTGTCCGCTAAAATAGATCGCTTACAACTGTATCGAGTAACGCAAACGAGGGATTAAAAGTACCGCGTACAAAAAGTCCCTCGAATAACCGAGGACATGCGGGGAGCGGACCGGACAAAAGTACGGGGGAGTCCGCGAGAAAAATAGAACTCGTGTGACTAGGCGAAGCAACGCACATGGCAGACTTTAGTCCGCATTGTGCGCTCTAGAGTACGTATGCCCGAAACAAATGATCGCACACCGTGTGCGTTGAGTCCGCGGTAAGTCCGCGGCGGACTTTTTATTAGCGGAGCGTACTTTTTTCTCCGCCGCGGAGAAAAGTCCGTCGTCTGCGCAGGCCATTAATGAATTAAAATACTGAACCATCACGTAACTGCTACCAACGAAAAAAATATATAAATATGTGCACATATTAGCTTAATTACCCAACAGTCACGTACAAACATGCCTGCGTACGTACGTCTTGCGTAAGAGCATTTACAACAATCAATAAAATTATCGGGCAAGTTGTTTTTCAGAATTATTTAAAACAAAACAACACTAAGCTTACCGGTTCGCTGTGGTCATCGGCAAAGTATGGTGCTTTCACCTGCTAACAATTACTCGTCGACAGCTGTCCATCTTCAGTATAAGTTTGTATCATTATGGCATGTGCGGCGTCTTCAGTTTTTTGACATCGGATGTGTCTTTTGTTGTTTTATATGTCAATGCTCTGCATCAGTCATGTTGTGCATTTATGATACCGGTCGTGTTTTAAAGTTGCCGTTAATGAGTTATTAAAAAATAAATTGACTTCTCAGCTCAAACATTAGGAAGTGGTAAAGAAGGGTAGGTGTTTTGGGGTCAGTCTTTAATAACTTTTGACCTTCAAAGAGTGCTGATTCTCATCTCAGCATAAGGAAATGTTACTAAAATCATAAACCAGGCTTAGCAGACGTATCTTTAAACATCTTCAATAACAACCGTTAACCCTCATTCAACACCTAACGCAAATATTGTACATATTTATTATGCATATGAGTTCGTTGATAAAAAGCCTCCCTAATGTTACCGCAGTATTACGTCGATATTTATTACGTACGACATTATACGCAACGCCTACGTTTGCGTTTCGTCTCGTCCGATGTGAGTGAGGCTTCTCTCATAAAGATTGTTTTGTGATATTGCTGATAATGATTGAATACTAGCACTTGACAATAAAATACAAGGCAGAGATCTTTAAGTCATTATTGTTGAACAAAGTAAGTTCAAAACAAATGAAACGATTTAGATAACAATGAAAGGATGTCCGATGAAAATGAATTGATCGACGATAGTACCGGTACATACTCATCATATACTAATACTTACAGCAATGAAGACTATAGGTCAAGTGTTTCGTTGAAACCTAACTTGTATGATAATTTTTAATAATGTGGACCATATTTTGTATGCACCAGAATCCCTTTAGAATCACTTGTGTATTTTTACTGGCATTCTTTAAAAGGTGGCAGGTACATATATGTTGCAGGTTACCATGGATTCTGGACCCAACAAATGGAATTGTTTAAAGGCTCTTACTTTTAATAAATTAACTCTCATATTAGTAATTTTAATGTTGATTACATACAAAGCATATTGTGTTCAACTAGTCATTAAAAGTTTGTTACTTAATAAGCGTGAAGTTATTGTAAGTACATACTCGTAAATGATTTATGATATTAATGATAATTCTGAAATTTAATTCATAATAATATTCTTCTGTTGCTTTGTCATTTGGTTAGTTAATTATGTAATTTAAAACATGTTATTTTACCATAGTTGCGAATTTTAGCATATAGTCGAAGTCGGTAATATTCCGATGGGAAATCAAAATGAGAAACCTCTTTGCTAAATTACTATAACATGTGTACGTATCTTGTAACTTTGCTTTATCTTGCACCGAACAAGCACATAGTTACTTTTAAGCGAATAAAGACGAAGACCATCATTTATCATCAATTCCATTTAAACGACCCATAAAATAGCGACATAGATAGAATTTTATGTTAATTAAATGAAGTTTGATGTATATTGATGATACACTTTATGTAACGAAGGCGGAAGAGCATCAATAACAATTTAAATGAAAGCACCTGTTTTATGGACGTCGCGAATCGAGTATCGTGAACGAAATTATTTAGATTGAAAGTTACCGGACACGTGGACTTGATGTGATAGCTACGATATACGGGAAAGCAAGCAGAGACCATGCAAATGGAAAATGTTATTATGAAATGTTATCTCTGGTAAAGTAAGTGTAGTGTGAAATACTAAGCACTACCATAAAGACCAATGTAAGGAATCCCGTAGCAATTTTAATTAGATTAATGATAGAAAAACGTTAGATGAAAGTGAAACTCTGCTAGGGAAACGGAAATAAATGAATGATCCTGTCGACGAACAGTCCAATGGTGAATCGGTCTTAGGAGAACGGTTGCGGAATCAACATTCTAACACTATCGAACTTAATTGAGGTCTGCCAAATTTTAATTAGAAAGAATTAATTAAACTCGAGATTTTTCTCACAATTTTAAAGAGCATTGATCAACGCCAAGTCAGAAATTGGTAAGAAATGATGATTAAGTGACTATACTATTTCCTTGTTTTATTACTGTTTGCAATTCTTATAGCCATAATATAAATCGTAAATTAAAAAATTACTAATTCTTACTCTCATTCTTACTGGGCCCTAATTCACTAACGATTCCTTCGAAACCACGTCACTTTCTTAGTTCCCCAATCTCGCGTTGATTTCGCGCGGTTTCGTTCATTGTGTCATAGATAATTTACTACGGGCCTGTTTATAAATGAATCCATGGCATCCATGGTGACGATGACGTAAGAAAATAACGGCAGTTAATATTAATACTGAACATTTATTGTTTGTCGTTTACATCGAAACGACTTTAGGTGATTAATGTAGAATAAATTACATAAATGTTAGGGTTATTAACTTATGTAACATATAAGTTATTTATAAACAAATAAATTCATAAATCGTTGTGAAGTTGTAGGTCAAAGAAGACTGCGATTTAGTAGCTGCATCGACATTTTGTACAATACACAGATACCTACACTATCGGAGCTAGTAGGTCATAATAATAATATTTTAAAAACTCAGTAGTGGCGTGCAATTGCAGAAGTCTGTACCTAGCAGTGAACTGCTATATGCTGATGATGATGGGGATAAAACTAAAACAGTTTATAGTGTAGATCTACATGATACATAATTAAAATTATCCTTTAGGGTTTAAAGTAGACGAATTAAAGTGTATAGATAAAGGGATAAAGATTGATGACCAGCCACATGTTACTTTTAAAACGATGAGCGATTATTTTACCGCATTATGGTATCGTCATACCATCACACGTCATCCACCATATTAGGGAGTATTTTTAATTTCCTGCGAACTTAACAACCTGTCCAATTTTTTCGAGTGGGCGCGGCTTGCTTTCATCCTTACGTAACAATTTTCATCACTATGCAACAATTTTCATCATTACGACATGAGCGGAAGTGAATTTGTTAAATCGTTTAATGACATACTTAAAGGGACTTGTAACATGTGATAAGGTAGGGTCAATGAATCGTTATGTAAGTGTGTGACTTTGTTATGTGTTTACATTGATTCTATGTTAATGTTTGTTTACGTTCTTTTTCCGTATTAGGAAAACGGCACGTGGTCTTCGTGTTGTGCTGTGACATGGTTTACGATTAGTTTCCTGATTAGATGATTCTGATCAGGTATGTTTCTCTTCATTAATTTTCTCTGTACGTTTCTTTCTATAACATACCTACAACTTTTTTTTTATATTTTCGCGCCATAACATCAAAAGTGTTGCTGGTTATTACATACTCGTACACACTGATCTGAAGATTACTGAAATATTCACGTGGATAGAATTCGTAATACCTAGTTTGGGCATCAAAAGGACGCGGCATGATCCTTATGAAACTGAATATACCTTGCATACGATTTATATTAATAGTGACGACAGGAAGCAGCGTTATAATTGATACAATGTTTTGTTTGGGTGTTGTTTCTTGGAGCGTGAAAAAAAATTACTGGATGGAAGAGAAAGGGAGACCAAAGCAAAGATGGATGAATGAGGGATGACATAAAAAAAAATAAAAAAAGAAAGAAAGGGAGTATAGACAGAAGAGGATAATGTGACAGCTGACAGGGGAGAATGGAAGAGGAAAACCATTTACTAGGACCACAAGTAACATAACAAGACATCATGAAAACTACTATAACTACACAAATAGGGTATGTGTTGTATAAAGTAGGCACTGCAAATATCAACATACTGTTTGAGGATTTTTACTTGACTCGAATAGGTATCGAGCTCGCAAGTTCGCAACTTCGCAAAAGCGAGCAATTACAGAAGAATGTTCAAATTCCATAACGGAATAGAAATGTGTGTTACGTAATAACCAATTTCGAGTGGATTCCATAACCACTGTCTATGTATTTGCTAATCTTAAAATGGATGTTCAGGCAAGTTTTATTTTTTAAATATTTCAATAGTTGCGTGAGAAATAACTGTTAAAAGTTTGACTTTCCAATCGCAATTCGTGTTCCTACCTGTATATGCAACGTTTTAAACTAAAATGATTAAATTCGCTATTCATTCAACTAAATCTTGTTCGATGTGATTGGTTAAGAATGATTAATTTGATCTTGTCAGAAAATTTGATTTTATTTACTTTTAGGGCTTAGGAACTGCTAACAATATATCAGTTGAATTAATTTTGCTAAAACAAAAACACTTCTCACAATCACTTTTAATATTTGGACCCTCTTTATAATTTTACTTTGTAACGCTAATTTGGCAATTATCATATTCTTTAAAAATTAATAATAAACATTATAATTCTTAACAACGTAATGTCAAACATATGTTTTTTTGTTGTTTTGTATGCCAAGGTTTCATTATTTTATGACACCTTAAAATATTAAGGTCAAAACATAAATAATTTAAATATAGGTCGATACCGACTTGGACAATCAAATTTTAACTAAGTATCAGTTAACGACATGGCTGATGGTAGTTTGCCAATCTATTAACACTTAATAGGTTGGTGAAACAAACCTCGTTGGTATCAAATCATTTAAAAGTTGGCATAAGAAATAATATGAATAGTAATTTTATGAAAATTAATAGGTATGCACTACTTCGTGACAAGAATAAAGTTGGAATGCGTTTAGACGGCATCCTGCTTTGGACTTAAACAATTCAAGATCTTCGTACTTAGCTTTAATTAAGCACGCAGGATTAAGTACCTACTTAGGAATTGCTTGACAGAGTAACAATAAAGGTTTCTGCTGTCTTTGCTGTCCCGCCTTCGGGTAATAAGGACATGGATTTCGGTAGAAGATATTGCTGCTTTGCACATTTACATAGGACGTAGTAGTTCTAAGTTACAGTATGAACAAATCTTTAAAAAGTTGGTCCTGTCACAAGCATTCTACGACATAACGAAGTCTTAGATAACTTTAGGTATAGTCACTACATAGTATAAAACAAAGTCGCTTTCTCTGTCCCTTTGAATGCTTAAATCTTTAAAACTACGCAACGGATTTTGATGCGGTTTTTTTTTATAGATAGAGTGATTGAAGAGGAAGGTTTATATGTAGTGTATTTAGTATCAGCATTGCACCCGTGCGAAGCCGGGGCGGTTCGCTAGTAACTGATATATCAGTTACTATCATAACGCAAGCCTACTCTTTATTAAATATCCATCATCTGCCTAGCCTTTTCCCAACTATGTTGGGGTCGGCTTCCAGTCTAACCGAATGCAGCTGAATACCAGTATTTTACATGGAGCGACTGCCTATCTGACCTCCACAACCCAGTTACTGGGTAATACAATACATCTTGGGAGACTGGTTGTCAGACTTTTGGGCTTCTGATTACCCGTAACGACTGTCAAAAATTCACGAATGACAGCCGGGACCAACGGCATAACGTGCTTTCCGAGGCACGGAGGGGTCTCGGTATGTAAAGATTTTCACCCATCCAGAGACCAACCGCGGCAAGCGTAGCTTAACCTGATCGATCGACATGTGCAGGCTGTTATTATTTAGCCACGGGCCACTCTTTATTAACTAATTGCAATATTTTTTTCTCTATGCAAAGGTATAGTTACAGGCTTACAGCAACCCATGGCGGTCGGGCTTGACGTTTATCTGTCATGCACCAATTGTCATTGCGACTGACACACAATACTCTAATGTTATTGTATAATTCCATTTTTAAAATGAAATCGATACCTACGGCAGTTTGTTCCGCGATTGGCGAAACACTATGTTTAACCACGTATAAAGTTTCTTTGATATTACGCCACCGTAGAAATATGCTTGTTGGTGGTTTGGACTCCTGAACAAATTTGAATAAAACAGTAGAGACACCAAAAATAGATTCGTACGAAGAAGTATTTTCTGTTTTTCAAGTCGAAATATTTACTACTGCGAAACCTATAGTTAAAACCATTCTTAGAGACCAGAAGCAGAATAAATAAAAAAAAAAAACAAATTAGGTACTAAATAACCTACAAAGTTATATTTTTTACAAATTATTTTGAATTAGCAACATAGGTAAATAAGAATTATATAAAACGACCCTAATCAACACTATAACGTCCCTAGACTGCATACGAAAACTAAGGAACAAGCAGACAAAGTGCCCATTCATAGCGCGCCATGCCTTTTTTTTTATAAACAGCTGTCACAGAGACCGGATAGGTTGGAAGAAGGAGTATCTAAGACCATTTTATGGTTCATAGAAGTTTAGCATACCAGCCAGTATTCAAAACTTAAAATAGATCAAAAGAAGCAAAAAACTATGACACTGAAATGAGATTAAATTGAAGAGCTTCGGCTTTTTCTCTTTGAAATGTAGAATCAGATAAAAAAGAAACCTCTTTTGTATAAAGATCTAGGTATTCGAAAAAAAAAACAGACGACTGAATTATTTCCTAGAGTTGATCGAACATTTGTTTTGCTTGTTGAAATTAATCCGCAGGAATTGGACTGTTTATGGTTTAATGTTTACTTTAACAAGAATATGAAATAGATTAATAGGCTTTTGCAAACATAACAGGCACTTTGTAAGTTGAAAATTGAAATATTTGAACTACTAGTGATTGAGTTGAGGATAGAGGTTATATTGGACTGTTTGAAAAATTCTTTAGCTCCTGATGTTGCACAATGTGAATCATGAATGGCATCTATAAACAGTACAGAATTTATAACGGTATTATATTGTTTCAGAAAATGATGGCCGCATATCGCTCGAAGAGAAATTGCGTGCAATTTGTATCGCATTCATGTTTTAAACATCAATGAAATATAAATTGCATAAATTCTTTGATCTAAGTATCTTCGTTGCTACTTACTTTGATTTCAGCTTGCATAAATTAATTTGAAAGTACCATAATATGAGTCCAAATCAGTCAAAATAGATTCTATGAAAATTAAACAATGGTTTTCCAACGCTAATCGAATTACAGGTTTGTTGCACTTTGATGACTAATTCTTCAAAGACTGGCTGTATCTTATAGATTCCTTTGTCAGGTAGAATGGGAGGGTTAAAACGCGAGTCGAATCACAATTAGCGGGAACAATAATCTGATGGCGCCATTTATGGTCTGTCAGTTTGACAAGGGTCAAACATTACTGACAGCGAGCTTTATTCATGAGAATGACTTCATTCTTTTGTTTTGAATCTGAATCAAGAAATAATGAGATTTAAGAATAGATATCATTAACCTAGTTTCTGAGATGAAAAGTAATGAAACGACCGTAGGTATATCACAAAATGAAAGGAAAACAGAGTTAGTTTTCAGTCGAGGTAATTGAGTCACAATAGGTAATAACAATTACTGTGCACTTGTTAATTTTATCAAACAGTAGGTTTAGCTGTTGTGGAAGAAGATAACGATGATACGTCATATCATTGACCTATTTAAAATCATTTCAAGGCTTACCTACCTTTAACCTTAGACCAGGGCCTCAAGTCTGCTATTACAACAGTGTCAGAATGGTCTATCATTGATTTCATAATTGTTGATTTTAACAAGTTTGGTAATCTACTAATATAATGGCGTCATTATGACTTTCCAATGGTCAACCAACTGACACTCCATTGAAAGAAATGACATAAAATAGTAATCTCGTACATAATGACAAATGAATAAATGTAATGTTTATTGCTATTTACGAACTTCTTACTACTTCAGATTGCAAACACTAATACGTAATATGTAAAAATATATATTAAGTGAAATCTAGCATAGTTTTTCTCAGACCATTGACCGACCAATGATCGACCATTATAAATTTAGCAGATTACGAACTTTTAGCAAAATGACAATGGGATCGTGTTGGAATGACGAATTTATAAAAATAACAGAGTTGGGCCCCAGTGCAGTGCTGGCCCAGTGGTAACGGCGCCGACATACGAGTTGTAGGTCGTAGGTTCGGACCTAGACAGGTGCTTTACTTTATGTAAATTATTTCTTCGCCACTGCTCTTAAAACGTTGAAGGAGAACATCGTGAGGAAATGGGTACGTCCTCTAAACAAAAATTCAAAGACATGTGACATCTACCAACCCACACTGGGCCCGCGTTGTGGATTATGGGCACCTCTCACAGAATATGGAGGCCAGTGTCCCAGCGGTAGGAACATTATATGCTGATTATGCTACTATTAACCCAACACGAATATGAATGGAATTCTCTTAAGTGCAGTTATACTTAAGAAGTTTGCTTTAAAAGAGAATGGTAGCAAACCTAAAGTGCCCTAGCATCACTCAAAGGTTCTCGCGAATTTATACCTGTCTGCAATTAAATAGTTCTGCTAGATACAGTAATCTTTATACAGTCACGAAGTATGTCTTTTGTTGTACCTATCCTCATGAAACTGGTACGGTTTCTCATAACTCGATCGGACCTTGGAGTCTGATTAAGCATTCCTTTGAATCCATTCACTGACTTAGATCTGCGTGATTTAGATTGTAGAATAGTGGTATTTTTTATTATATCTAATTGATTCATTCAGAACAGTTCCCACTTATTTATTTCAGTGTACAATTGCTTTTATAATGATAACTTCTCAAAAGAACGCCACTGGTGGAATTATCGCCTCGGGGCTCTTCGAAGCTATCAAAGAACTCAACAGTCAAGTCTTATGTTTCTTTTCCGTTGGCTTTTGTCTTCATTACGTCATCGGTTCACCTGGCCACAGGACTGCCAACACCACTCCGTTGTCAGAGGTTACTGTCATTATTTTTTTAATACCACCGGAACTATAAACACGCCATTAAAGAGATAGTATCGCCGACGGACTACAGATTCTCACTCCGCCATGATTAGCAACATCCCGACAGTGCTGTCATTAATCATTAGCCGAGCTTTCCATCTGTACTTATCTCCTGCGTTTACTCTTTCAATAACCTCTACAGCTTGTGAAATAAGAGTTATAGTTCAATGTTTTAGTGAAAATATAAAGTTATCTGCAAAATAATGATAGTGCTCATTATGAATCGTATTGCGGACTGTGGTAAGTCTGAAATACTGTGGCGGATGGCAACGGATGCATAATCGCGTAAGCTTCTCAACAACGGATGAATGCAGGCATGGCGATCGCTTTCCTGTTATCTTTGTGTTGCATATTCAAGTTCTTATTTTGATTTAAGACTCCTGTAAATATTATCTGCATTGTATAATACATTGTATGGCTATTAAAATTATATCTCTTTTTTGTTACAGACGCAAAGAATGGACTGCGGAGCGAATGAGCTGGGCAGGAAACTGCGAGTTGATCAGGTAAATTATTATGTCTCATATTATGTACCCACGAATACGAAAATAACTTGTAACATTTCAATTAACATTAACATTTCACCGTTATAATTAATGGAATAGAATGATGGTAGCAAATTGTCGTGCACTTTGATAAATGGCGGCATAAAAAACAAATTCGCATAGATAATCACTCTCTCGATTGACATATTAAGTGTCATGTGTGTCAGCCATTGTCAGCTGTCAAATTACGAGCTAGTTACGTAACCGGTTTGCACACACCTGTAGGAAAAAACTAGAGTATCCGATCAGCTGTTTGTAGGTTAGTATTTATTACTGGCAATTATAAACTTGTTGTATTCTTATTGCTTGGCAATTACTTCGCATTTTAAACGTAACCGTCCGACTCGTTCATGAGAGTTTAATTATTTTATTGAACTTAATTAATGTTTATTAATCATTTTTATGATTGCAACATATTCATAATTCACGTAATTGGTTTTATGTCCGCAACTTGTCAGTTCGTTGATTTAGTTTTTCATTGATGATATCGGAACAATTTTCTTTAACCACAATACGAACCCAATTTTCAATTCTTAAAGTCGACATACTGGCACTAGCTCTCAGAGTAATCAAAAATTAATAGAACAAAAACGAGTATTGGAATCGATTCCATTCAGTATCAAGTCGTGAGCGGTTTATGTAACGGTCCAGTCCCGCGCGTGAGATGGCCCGATATATCGGACACCGGTTACTCGATTCTTCAGTGCGTCCAAATTGTTGAACTTTAAATTGGTATCGATTAAATTGTGGTGAGTAAGAGGATTTGAATTGAGTATGGTGTTAGTAGGTGAGGGATAGTAGGCACCTGTCAATTATTTTCGTGGTATATGATTGTCATCTACAATGTGTAATACAATTAACGCAAAACCTCATACACCCCAATTACAGTAAGTATTGAGTTAAGACTGTGCCAGCCGCACAGTGGCACCCTCATCGTTTGTTTGGTTATTTCATACAATTTAGAATGAAAATGCAGAATATAAGCACGTTAAGTTGTGCTTCACAAGATTATACGTTAATATAATTAGACACGGTAGTTTTATATTGTTTTGTTTTATTATAATCCTTAAAACGGATAACAGTGGCCATTTTTCGTATGCCGGTCGGCATAGTCTTAAAAGCAATACAATGGCCAAAACAATTTTTTTTAAAAGCTAACTATTATTATTAAGAATATCGTGTTGATCCTAGCATTACTTTATGCATTCAAAATTGAGTCTCTTAATTTTCTTGGGCTCAATCGGCAGATAGTATGGCAAAATACATTATTTTTGAAAAAAGAAAACCCATATTATTAAAACTACTGTAATATACAAGGTGTAACAGAATAAATGCAAGTTCTGAAAGTAGTTTGTTCATAAATGCCTACTGAATCGATTTCAGTAACTTTTAATATAGGTATTTTTTCAAAAATGATGTATTTTTTCATACTAACCGCCGATTAAGCCAAATAAAATTAAACCTTATTTCAAGGCAATAAGACTCAATTTTAAATACATAAAGTAATGCTAGTGTCAACACGTTTTTCTTAATAAAAATAGCAAGCTTTAAAAAAAAAAATTTTTGGTCATAGTATTATGCTTTTAACTCAATACTCTAATTGGGATGTATGAGGTCTTGCGTTAATTATGTTACACCTTGTATATTAAAGTTACTGAAATCGATTCAGTAGTCAATTATGAACAAACTATTTTCAGGTTATGCGCATTTAACTTTACACGTTGTATACTAATATTATAAAGAGGTGTATAAGAGTTTTTTTGGAAGGGGTAATCTTCGGAACTACTGATTCGATTCTGAAAATGGTTGCACTGATGGGAAGCTGCTGCAGTATTGATAAGACATTGTCTACACGCGGACAGAAATTAAGTAAATACTAAAGTGGTTATTAAATGACGAGACTTACCCGTGACTGGTATATTTATCTACAATATAAAAATGAAATGCTGTTCGTTGTTAAGCGCATCACTTGAGAACATCTGGACCGATATGGCTATTTTTTGTTTTAAAATGTTCGTAATAGTCCAAATCAGGTTTCTATGAAAATAAAAAATTGGAAAGCTTTCCTGAAAAATCTTCAAATTCTGAAAAAACTTAACCTCTTTTTTTGTATGACCTATTGAAATTTGGACAGGACAACGTCTGTCGGGTCAGCTAGTTTACAATCAGATTCCCATATCTTACAAGTTGGTAACATAAATTAACTTTTAAACACGAATAACAGCCCTTATAGCATTTTCAGTCAAAGTTAACCCTGAAAATAATTTAGAAGTTCAATGAACGTTAAGTATAAAAACATTTTGCTATTAGTTAGAAAAGGTCAATGTGATCGAAATAGCTTCTCGTGACAAATTACAAAAATATGAGCGAACTAATGACCATAAAAATTTATAAATTAACATTACTTACCTTTTGTGTTGTAATTTATTCAGAAGTAACATGCTAAGCTTCCTATTTTTTGTAGGTACACACGGCTACACATCAAGCTATACATTTCCAGTTTTAGCTGACCTCGCATTGTATAGGTTTTTCGTACAATCAAAGGTCAGCTTATACTGTTTGTGTATAGCTTGATGTGTAGCCGTGCGTTCCATACTTATAATCAGCTTACAAGTTGGTTACGTTCCCACTGCTGGGACACAGGCCTCCTCCTTAGAGGGAGCCCAGTAATCCACCACGCATGCCCAGTGCGTGCTGGCAGATGTCACATGTCTCCAAATTTTTGGTTCTAGGACATTTGTCTGTTTCCTCACTATGTTTTCCTTCACGGTTTTGGGAGCAGTGGTGATGAAATAAGTTACACAAAGTAAAGCACTTGCCTAGGTTCGAACTCACGACTTACAACTCGTAAGTCGGGTCTGGTACTACTGGGCCATCACTGCTTTATCAATTATTTTTTGTAGTTTTTTTTTTTAAATAACAGATTTTTTTTAAGCGTTGCCCCACACTAGGAATTTCTCCTGTATTGTTAGTGCGTTTACAGACATTTAAAACTCAAATACACAATCAGCCAGACCTACTTGTAGCCAGAACTACTTGTAGGTCATACAAATATTTTTTCCGTGCGGTTATCTGCTCACATCTTTTTACTATTAACAAATAGAGAAAATAATTCGGTATATCGATTGATTCGACATTAGTTATCGAAATAGTAGCGACCTCCTTTCTCCGTACACTCGAAGAATAGTCGATTGTTCACATAATAAACCGAATTGCCTTCAAATTAGCTTACATAACATCATTAGACATTTTTATTTTTTCAACCATTTCGTACGTGACATTAATTATGTGATCGTTAGAGGTGAGTTACATTTTAAGCTTTGTTTGAAAGAGTGATGAATATATAAAATAATGTTGATAGATGGAGAAGGAGGGGAAGGCCAAAGGAAAACTATGAATTGTGTGTGTCATATTATTCCATTACTCACACAATCCATAGTTTATGGAAGGAGTTTATAATAGCGTGACGGTTGAAAGGGGAGACTGGAAGAAGAAAACGTGCTTACCTACCGACCACAAGTAGCTATCATAGGACAAGGACAGAAAGATAAGATTATAAGTTTTGTAGGTAAGGGGAGGAAAGCGCTCGAGTCCTTAACGAAAAAAAAACCGTTTTTAGAAAAAAATGTTTTTAGATTTTCACGCAAATCATAAAAACATTTCTGCACCGCAGTGTTAAAATTCTCTGACGAAATATTCATCAGAATATTGCAGTTTTAGGTCAGCGCCATCTCTTGACCGATAGTTGAACTTAAGTTAATTTTTGTGTGCTATTTAGAGACAACGTTTTATTTTTCCTGTAATCTTTACATAAACTTCTATCACATAGAATAATTTCAGATTTTTTTCTATGGAAACCTCGGAGATAAGGGGGGAGAACGGTATTTTTTTCACATTTTTCGTCAAAACTCGAATACGATGCGGCCAGAAAAGAAAAAAAAAAATGAGAATATGCAAACAGCGCTCTTTCATATGATTGATTCCCCACATGCCCTAGTAGCCCCACTTCGAATTTTGAAGACACCCCTTTCAGTCACTGTTGCAAAAACAAAACAATCTTTTTTATTTGCAAAATAGTTGGGCAAACGTCATCTAAAACTATTCCAAATTAAGAACTACTAATGCTGTCAAATTGATGACAGCATTAGTAGTTCTTGAGACATCCAGCTGTGACAGACAGACAAACTGAGTCGCACCTAAGGGTTCCTTTTGACCATGTTGGTACAGAACCCTAAAAAAATAATATTAATAATAATAATTTCTTTATTTAGACTTCAAAGTTACAAACATCTGTGTAGCCCTGGCTCTTGGATTAGGAGTCAAAGATCAAATAGCCAAGAGACAATACGTATCTACTTCTACAAACCAATTTTAACATAATTATTATGATCTAACTAAATCAAAAATACTAGTTATATCGCATAAATATCTCAGATATTCACATTAACATACCTGAGCCAAGCAAATCGCATATATCCGCCATTATTTAGAAGCCATGTTTATTCATATGTCATAGTTATCAGAACCCGTTTGGTTAGAGATGACAACAATGCTTGTAGAATACTAGAGAGCTTTCAAAGAGCTGTTTTGGGGATATTTATTGCGCATTGTGAACATAAACTATGTGCAGTATCAACAAGCGATGCTATAAAGTTTTACCTTTCACCAAACGATGAAAGTTTAGCGTATTAAAATATGTCTTTTAGAGATAACTTGTTTAGTCTGTGTGCTCATTTTCTTCTTTATCCTTTTGAACGTTTGATTATGAATTTTAAATTGGTAATAAATTGAGGAACACCTAAGGAATGCTGGCGTGATGATTTGGACTTGACACCCCTGACCGATTGGCCCGAGAATACAAATTAATACTCTGTACAAAAGAATAATTGTAGCCAAGTTAATTCATGGTGATTTTTAACAAGGGATTTTCATTAGAGATGCTAATAGACTTTGCGCCTCTATGCTTCAATAACATGATAATTCCGACAATTTGTTTTTTTAATTTGATAATTGAAACCGCCGTGACCGATTTTATTTTTCCAATAAACGTGGTATCTTTTGTACGTTTAATAGCGAATCCATGAGTGAGAAGAAGGTGCTCTCAAATTTCAGCGAAAACGTGACATCACGACGATATCACTTTTTAAATTTTCAAGATAACACATTATTGAAGCAAAGTGGCGATTGGTCCGTCCCTATCCCCGTCCCGTCCGTATGTCCCGTCAGTACTTACTACCAATTATTTTAATTATTGTAACGTTTTAAAGTAGGTAACTCATCATAGAATGATATATCTACTAAAGTCTATCCAAACGTATTTTTCAAATTAATATTATTTCAAGTTAAACTAATGTTAACTTTGTTTTAATGGTTATTAAATTCATTTCAGAGTGACTAGGATTATTAAAAAAATTATAAAACTGTTTGAAGTTGTAGCGCAAACTGAACTTTATTGTATAGGTTTTAAAGTTATCTTTCCATAAACTCATATTTGTTTACATTTTTGGCACATAAATCGCGATTGCAGATTACATACTGTAGATGATTTTCTCTTAACAAGCAGTCAATTCGACAAAAAAAAGCGCGTGTTAGTTGACTACATAATTTCAATTTTAAGCCTTCAAGTCCCAGATAGACACGGAACAAAATTCTTATATTCATAACCTCCTTAAGACAAAAGCCAGCATACCAATACACCAATACAGGGTGGAATTGAAGTCATGGGCATTATTTTAACCTAAGGCACTACTCACGATACTGATTGCATTAGGGCTATTAATACGCAAATCAAAAATATTATTAATGCAATTAAGGAAAACCTTAAAAATGTAGTAAGTCAAATTGCACAAGGCTTATTATTGCAAATAAACACTTAAAGTAATTAAAACAAAATACTTCGTTAACGCCAATAAATGTTGAAGTATCAAAATCTTAAAGCGCAGTACAGCGCAAAGCGAAATGTAAACATACATCACCTGCGCGCGCGCGGGTTTTTCCTTACAAGTAATAATAACAATGGACTAAAAGACATGCCGTCCGGCGGGATTCCCTGAACTCTCTCCGTCCCACTCCCTCACTCGCAAAAATACGAATATCACCCCCGCGCGGGGTCTGCTTCCCGCTGCAACGTGAACCCGGAACCAGTGTCATAACGACTGCGCAGGTGCATTGACGCGTAATTGATTTATTGATCCCGTGATGTAATCGCCGTACTCGCCGCTCGCGTCATACGGTGCTTGGATTGCAGTGTATTAAGTGTTAGTGTAGTATTTGTGTGTTGTGTGTGTGTTTGTGTACACGATGCCTCGACCGCGTAATGTGCAGGCTAGGTACACCAACCAACAATACCCACAAATGGTTGTATGAACTCGTGAAATGTTCCATCGCCGCAACCCAAACGACCCTATTCCTTCACGGGGTCTCATTCCACCAGAACCACTAAGAACCTGTTGGATTTTTCGTCTTTTCACGTGCCAGCACATGCACAAGCCCGTGGAAGAGCACCCGTTTACCCTCTGTCACTTTACCGACAAATAAGGTTTTTTCAAAACAATCCACAAGCTAGGTACGTAAATGTTTTTTTTAATGTATGTTAGTTGACGTAGTTTTGACCGTCCTAAGCCGGCAAAGTACGAAGGGAAAGTTGGAATTTATTATGAATCAATTCATTGGCAACTTACGAATGTCACGTGAGTCGGGCGGGGTCAAAGAATTCACGCCCAATGACGCGTACGGCGTAATGTACCTACGCATTTGCTATCGAGAAGCGCAAAGTGTTTGATACTTTCTATGACTTACTACATTTTAAGGTTTTCCATACTTGCATTAATAATATTTTTGATTTGCGTAATAGTAGCCCTAATGCAATTAGTATCATGAGTAGTGCCTTAGGTTAAAATAATGCCCATGATTTCAATTGCACCCTGTATATCTCTCTGTACGACGCGTGCGCACGGTGATGGCACCTATACAGGGTGCATTTGAAATCATGGGCATTATTTTAACCTAAGGTACTACTTATGATACTAATTGCATTAGGGCTACTATTACGCAAATCAAAAATATTATTAATGCAAGTATGGAAAACCTTAAAATGTAGTAAGTCATACAAAGTATCAAATTAGTTGCGCTTCTCGATAGCAAATGCGTAGGTACACTACGCCGTATGCGCGTCCTTGGGCGTGAATTCTTTGACCCCGCCCGACTCACGTGACATTCGTAAGTTGCCAATGAATTGATTCATAATAAATTCCAATTTTCCCTTCGTACTTTGCCGGCTTAGGACGGTCAAAACTACGTCAACTAACATACATTAAAAAAAAAACATTTACGTACCTAGCTTGTGGATTGTTTTGAAAAAACCTTATTTGTCGGTAAAGTGACAGAGGGTAAACGGGTGCTCTTCCACGAGCTTGTGCATGTGCTGGCACGTGAAAAGACGAAAAATCCAACAGGTTCTGAGTGGTTCTGGTGGAATGAGACCCCGTGAAGGAATAGGGTCGTTCGGGTAGCGCCGATGGAACATTTCACGAGTTCATACTAAATTTCTTGTGCGATCGTAAATTACAACCATTTGTGGGTATTGTTGGTTGGTGTACCTAGCCTGCACATTACGCGGTCGAGGCATCGTGTACACAAACACACACACAACACACAACTACTACACTAACACTTAATACACTGCAATCCAAGCACCGTATGACGCGAGCGGCGAGTACGGCGATTACGTCACGGGATCAATAAATCAATTACGCGTCAATGCACCTGCGCAGTCGTTATGACACTGGTTCCGGGTTCGTGACTTCGTGTTGCGGCGGGAAGCATACCCCGCGCGGGGGTGATATTCGTATTTTTGCGAGTGAGGGAGTGGGACGGAGAGAGTTCAGGGAATCCCGCCGGACGGAATGTCTTGTAGCCCATTGTTATTATTACTTGTAAGGAAAAACCCGCGCGCGCGCAGGTGATGTTTGTTTACATTTCGCTTTGCGCTGTACTGCGCTTTAAGATTTTGATATTTCAACAATTATTGGCGTTAACGAAGTATTTTGTTTTAATTACTTTAAGTGTTTATTTGCAATAATAAGCCTTGTGCAATTTGATTTACTACATTTTTAAGGTTTTCCTTACTTGCATTAATAATATTTTTGATTTGCGTATTAATAGCCCTAATGCAATCAGTATCGTGAGTAGTGCCTTAGGTTAAAATAATGCCCATGACTTCGATTCCACCCTGTAGAGTCGTGGGAACAGACATACTGGTGAATCATCGTCTCGTGTGTATTTAAGTTTCTCCGGGTCATAGAATTTGGAGAGTCAGTGTTAAGTATTTAGGAGTGTTTTGTTCTGAGGGGTAATTTTCGTATTTTAACCTGTTGACCTCTTAATTTTTTATCAATTGCCGTGCCTCCAGCGCCCAGCTCATAAATCAACAAATAAATTAGTATCTACGACGCATACGTTTGTACAAAGAAATAAAAACAAACTCGATGTATCCCTATGTTCAAATGTATTTTACTGTGTGTCAATAAATAACAAATAAGGTTCTCATCTCAACCTATTGTCCGCCTCAGTCGTATTTATACGACTGAGGCGGACAATAGGTTGAAGAACATAATAGTAATTCTAAACTCAGTCTTAATCCGTCAAAGATGCTTCTAATTTACCTAAGTTTTGACATTGATCGTCACTGAGATGGGGTTGCCACTAGGTTTGACCTTTTTTGAACAAACATGTTAATGAGTTATTAAATTCTAGTAAGCATGCATGTTGATCGATTTGCGTACTCAATGTTTTTTCACGAGACCCGAAGTGCTCTTTTCGCTTTTACAACGGTCTCATCAGGAAAATTCATTCAAACCTTTAATGAAGAAACCGGGTAAATGCTCCAAAAAGAATTCGTGCAAGTGCGAAACTTTTGATTCGGGAAAAATTACGATTCACCCAGATTTTATACGTGTGACATTCGAACGGTGGTTCGACGTCACGACGGTGATCCATCACGGACCGCACCGTACCGTGCAGACCGGTCCTACGAACGGTACACCGGCTATAAGGCGAAGTTTCCACCAACAGCTAAGAATGAACCGATTAATGGTGTCTTACTGGAACTTGGAAGGCCTCGTTTAAATAACTGGATAAAAAAACGGAATCGGGTTGTTATAAAATGTAAATTATAAATAAGAAAACCTGTTGTTTTCACGTTATAGCATAGATACAGCGCGCAACTCGTGTCTAAAAATAACCTAGATAGTGCTTTTCCTTTGAACAATCGTAAATCCTTAGCGACATAATGGAAACCTTATCTAAAACATCCATATATCTCTAAACCCATCCTCTCATCTGAACTCATCTCTATACACCTTTAAATCCTCGACCTACAGTACAGTTTCGCCATTAACAGTATCGGATATCGGCATCTGCGACGTTTTTACACGTCTGTACGTTTCCGCTCTTGAGTACTTACCCTTAATGACCGGGGAGTACTTACCTGCTTGCGATCAGGTTTTACTTGTTCCGCGATGTGGACTATTGGGTTATGTCCTTTGCTTCTCTGACTGACGTGTAGCCCATGAGTTGTCACTAGAGCTGATCCGGTCTTTAGTAAAGACAAGACTTCCGGCATTTATTTATTTATTTAATACCTACTTCAAGCACATAAATGTACAGAGGCAGACTTAATGCCATAGGCATTTTCTACCAGTCAACCTTTGGGTGATGCAGAGACAAACAGTAGTAGGTGCAATCATGAAAATTGAGGAATAAATATTTTAAATATAAAGATACGCAGAAACCTATTAAAACTATAAATTAAGAAGAAACTATTAATAAATAAATTAAAACTTAATTATGGCATTCAGGCTGTCGTACACAATCTTTGGATGTCAGATTTCTGAAGATAGTCACATTAACTGTCCACGAAGCAGACACAATAGGATTGATATGGCTGTGAATAATATTATTTGGGGCGCTGGAGAGGTAGGCAGTGAAATTTTTATGATTAGGCTCATAATTTCTAGAGAATCACTAAACATATTGTAACAGAATATAGGAAGACCCGAGAGTGTCTACGACTAAAAATATGCCACAAATATCATCAATCCGCCTGTCAAACGCGATATTTATTCATTATCCCCCAAGAATGTTTCGTTTTAGTTCGTGGGAGATGCAACTGCGTGCATTGCACATGTTCGATGGTAGAAATGAATAAATCCGTGATCGGGTTGGTTAGAGCTGTGGTGAAACTTTTGGTATACTATCAAACTCAAAGCATTTATTCTAATTAAACTAAATAGTTTAATTAGAATAAATGCAGCAGTAAATAACAGGCACTTCTGAATTGTCAAGGATTCGGTCAGTCAGAAAGATGAAGCTTCCATTCTGAAGTTGCCCATTCCATAACGTCGTAGGTTCAGAGTTCCCCGGGCAAGAAACTCCATGGACAATTGTTAATAAAATATTGGATATACTACATGCAGTGCTGTGATGGTTAGATTAGATCCAGGTTTTCGGGACAAATATTTGTGTGGTTTAAAATATTTGTTCTAAGCTTTCGTTCCGGATGTAAGTGTTGTGACTGTCTGGTAGCCCACAATTCACGACATTAGTATCCTCAGGTGCGTCTACTTGATCTATCGTAGATACTATGGAGCAAGTAGACAACAAATAGAGAACAAATATATAAAGTATACTAGCTGACCCCGCAAACGTCGTTTTGCAAAAAAAAAAAAAAAAAAATTGGGGTATATAAAATAGATGTTGGCCGATTCTCAGCCCTACAACCTACCCGATATGCACACAAAATTTCATACAAATCGGTCCAGCAGTTTCGGAGGAGTATGGTAACTAACACTGTGACACGAGAATTTTATACAGGGTTACTGGTAACTCGACGTATTCCTTGCAGGACGTCATAGTAGGGTGAAAATGCAACAAATTAAGCCACCAAATGTTCTATCGAAATTCAGTAGTTTTTGAGTTAGTAAGATTTTTAGTTTTTTTATGAAAAATCCCAGATTAAATCATTTAAAGCCAATTTGAAAATTATCTACGAAGCGACTGTACTGTGAAATGTATATTATTATTATAGTTGATGCCGTAGCAAATTAAAAGTTCAAAATGCATAAAACCTTGGCAAATATCACTAATCAAATATTTAATTTTTTGTAATTTTTGCCATTCCTTCATACAAAATGTTGTCTTAATACAAAAAAAAAAAAATACTACGCCAGATGTAAAAATTATAAGTAAAATATCCTTGTCTTATCAGCTATCCAAAAAGGTATGAAGGTTTTAGGCATTTTTGAACTTTTATTACTAACAAAGATTTGCTATGGCATCAACTATGATAATAACATAATTTTCACAGTACAGTCGCTCCGTAGATAATTTTCAAATTGGCTTTAGATGATTTAATCTGGGATTTTTCATAAATAAAACTAAAATCTTATTAACTCAAAAACTACTGAATTTCGGTAGAACATTTGGTGGCTTAATTTGTTGCATTTGCACCCTACTATGACGTCCTACAAGGAATACGTCGAGTTACCAGTAACCCTGTATATTAGATATTTATTTATATTGGACTTGTAACTAAATCTACATAGGGTTTTTTTTTTGTTCCTATGACCCAAGTTATTAGTTACAAGTGTTAAAACAGTACTAAATTAAAATAACCGATATCCACAGTAAATTATTTCTTGGATGTTAACTATAATTACGTAACAAGCTGTGCCAGGAAACCTGTAGTGAACACATTGCGGCACGAATGTAATAGATTTTGTATTGGTGTTACTTGCACGTGTTAATTAAATTAACAATCTTGACGAACTAGGTGTTGATCGATCTGTTGATGATTTACTTGACGATCTTGCAGTGAGTGTTGGCCTGACGTGTTCACCTACATTTTGAATGTAGGCGAAAGCGTCAGGGTAGTCCGTGAAATTAAACTTTTCTTACGTTTTTTGTAATTTGCGGGTCAGTACGAGTATCAGGTTGTATGTTGATCTAAATATAATTTACGGCAAATTGCAAAAAGTGAGTAAATTTTTTCTCGGGTTACCTTAGCACATACCTTACTTAACCGTTGTATGCAGGAAAATGCTCTTATGAAACTGTAATTAACTTTATGAGACATTTTGATCTGCATTCACAGATTATGAACACATCCGGTACTGTTACTGTAGGTGTAGATAATCCTGCTGCCTCGTCCAAACCTATGCATAGACGCCAGCACATCAAGTTACTACAATCTGTCAAATGTTTTTAATAGGTTTTCAACTTTATCGCTATAGAGCATAAGGTACAAAGTTGATTGGGAAAATTTTACAGTTTCGGGTAGCTTGATGTGACTTCTTTTTACTAAATGTTGACGTCGAATTTTCCATCCCTAGTTTTAGTTTAAATGCTCGTACTTAAAGCATGAAGAAATTAAGATATTTCTCCTGACAGAGTTCGTGATCGAAGCTTTTTCAGCCTTGGGCTTTTTTAGGGGCTAATAAAAGCCCGAGGATTTCATATTGTTGACTTTTTAACACTTAATAAAGTGCATAAAGTTGTAAAAGTAATAAAATTACGTAACATAATAATATTTATTAAACGTTTCCGCGCCCTAGAACGTGATTTTCATTGTTATGTAAAAATGTAAAAGTTCTTCTCGTCTCCTGTTATTTATTGGCTTACACTGATATTGTGCAATTTAACCTTTTACTGACTTTCATACATTATTGTGCAGACCACAGGTTGACTTTAAACCTGTACCCAAGTAGCACATTGTATCAAATAATCAGCCTTTCGTCTCTTCCTTGATGATGAAGATTTTCATATGCTTATATGTAGAAAGCCTGTGTTATTGTGTATCAATAAGGAAATTCTGATCATATCTTGGTTAAGGTTGTTAAAATCTATTGTCCACTTTTAATATTATTGCGGAAAATACTACAAGGAAACTCACACTTTGATCGTAAATTCATTATGAGGTTTGTTATGATTTGTAATGCATTGCTGAGCTTCATATTTTATTTTATGCCATAATTTTGTATACATGGCTGACTATTACATACGTTTCCATTAAGTTATAACAACAATAAGTTAAGTATAAATATTTCAAAGTAAAAAATAAATTAAACAGAGTACCACCAACAATTTTTCTAATGGTCCACTCACAAAACATATTGAAAAAAACAAATCCCACCTAACATTAAATTCATTCATAAAATATTGGACATTACGCTGACAAATGTCACATAGAGCTTGTTTTTAATAAAATCGAGTCTTATCAACTAGAAAATAAAGCTTACATGATTAGAAGTTGTAGCTTGGTAGTATTTGAAACAGGTAACTCCAAAATGATGTCGTGATCCCTTTTCGGTCGTTCCATAAAACCGGTTTCTTCTTCGGGTTCATTCAGTGAACTATGTTTTTTATTTTTTGTCATGTTCGGAATCATGTTACATAATTTTTTTTGGGAATTCTTCTACTTTTTTGGGTCCAGCGGCGTTTAAGCGGTGAATTTTGATGAATGGTGTAGATTTTTTTTCTAAAACAGTTAGCTGTCGGTTTATGAAACTGCTGAATAGATTTTATGCTATTTTCACATAGTAAATAAAAATAAATTATGCTTATTAAAGTTATACAATAATTAGACGAACAAGGTGGCGCAAATTATAAAAATATTCTCATCGAGTTTTTATTCCTTTATTCCTTACATGTGCAGTCAATTACATCTAAATAGGCAAAATTAAATAATTTGCTCACAGACAGTTAATGACATTAATAACTTCGGCTCATATACGTCCAAGGAGATTCTTATCAGTCTCGTCACGCCTCACCGAAGCACACGACATGAAGTAAATGTGCCAGCGGAAGTGCCTGCATTCTCACGTGCATCGGATTTTGCGTAATACATCATGATCATAACCTGCAAGACTTGGGAGAATTACTCTTGCAAGGCTTCTGCGGTTTTGAAGAGGAATATTTTTATTAAATCTTAATTTTTAACCGACTTGATATTTATGTGGTTTTTGTCCACCACTTTTGTAAGGTTGCAACGCTTTATAGGTTATCTGTGTGATAAAAAGCGCATCCTGTTTTCAATAAACATGCGTCTAAAAGATACGTTTTCGATTTTGTTGAGAATATTCAATTAAAAAAATGTCATAAAATCATCCAAAAATTTCGAAACCCAAATGGACTAGTTTTTCAAACGTTACAGCTTTTATTATTATAAAAATTATTTCGTTTGTTTAGGTAGAGTATACATCCCCAAACAGTCAATTTTCTTTTCATTCGAGAGAAAACAAATATCCGAAAGATTTTAATCAAAAGTTATATCTGGTGGTACCCAAAGGTAATATCCAAGAAGTATCTTCGACAGTATCATTTAACAATATTATAACTTAAAGACACCACCCAGAATCCTTATCTTAAGCTTTACAAGAACATAAAGATAGTAGTAGGTACCTCATCCATGTACACATGAAATGGTCATCTCATCGTACAGGTGTTTCACCCACACGGGACCAGCAAAGTGGTCCACCGTCCCACTTATGGCCACTTTCCCAAAGCGTCTACATGGGGGGGTCACAAGTTTATGAACCTACTTTTATTGTGATTTGTATGAGAACTGTATTATTTTGTGGCTCATGATATATTTTTCGATCGATGCCGTTTGGGTGGGTGTCATCTTTCAATTAGCGCGTTGATGCCTTGATTGATTTTTGTTAATATTTAGTTCTATTAGACCACTGCATTTTATAAATACGCAATTTCTTGTATTTAGTGGAGTTCTGACTGATCCTGACTAATATTTGGGTCAAACAATATCCACTTTAGCCAACATTACTTTTAAATATATGCTCTCATTACAGGTAAAAAACCAGAATGAACCAGATCAGAATATTGTAAAACTTTACTTGTACGTCACAATAAAAAGTCAATAAAAAAAATGTAAGCACCTTGTTGGACAACTTAAAACTACTTAAAATACCATGACGAACACTTTGCTACCCATTCAGGTATTACAGAAACGCTTTAGGTCCAAATTCCTTCACAATAATACATCGTTAAAGGAAATCGAAAAACAATGAGCGTCCAATCGATTGCGTAATAGATTAATGGAATAATCAAATGTATCGATACGGAACATGGATGCAGTGGTGAAAGTCGGCCGGCCTGTGCAGGCGCATCTCAGAATGTCAAAGGTTTCGGCGACGACCCAGCTTTTTATGAAACTTGTTATCACGATCGTACCATTTTGTATGTGCTCGATTAATTTTATCTCCTTAATTGAGATGTCAGTCGTTTAACTTATTAATGTGTTTGATTGAGAGATGGTTATTTTAACTTCAATTTTGTTAAAGATAAGACATAAATTCAAACTTCTGTACGATAAAGTAGGACAACATAATAGTACCTAGACAAAATAAATTGCTCCAAAGGTTATACGAATGCCAGAAATATAGGTATTGCTTAAAATTTATGATATTCGGCCAAATAAAAATAATATTATATTAATACAATGTATTGTATTATTATATAATAATACAATGAAGAAAAGTTGTCAACCATCCGTTAAACTTAAGTAATCCATGTATTCGGCAATCAATTAATAAAATGCGATCTCTGCGCTGCTACCGACGATGCCGTGGAACTGGTGAAGCTAGGACCAAAAAAAAATGAATACACTGCCGTGCCATCGACACGAAGAAGAAGAATTCAAAAAATCAATCAATCTGTAAGTTACTCGTATCAGAGCAATCAATTTAATGGTACAATCTTCTAATAGAGATAGAAAAATTCCGGAAATAAGCCTATTATGTATTATACATATAGTCCTTCTCTGTTACAGTGTGATCATCCTAGTTTCTGTCTGTTTTGAACAAACCCATATTAAAATAATCCGTGAAAATATTGCCTACATATCTTGGCTTGATCCTGGAGGCATCACCAAAGCTCCTACTACCAAGGTAACATAAGCCATGAGTAAGTCATTCCTCGGTAATGACCGTCATTTCGAGCTTACAACGGGAGGGTCGGACCACAGTTAAGGTCACACTTTCCCATGTGTTTGTCTTTATCTGTTTACATTACATGTATTAGAACCTTTCTTTACGGTAAAAGTAATGGACCGGATGGGGACACTTTTCTTCTTTAATGTTATTGATAAATGTCATTTTGTAGTGCTGGGCATTATCAAACTGTAATGCTCGTTTGTTAGCTTTCCAGCTATATTCGTCACCAAAATAAACACGCATCTTCTGTCGAAAGTGGCCACAGTGGTTAACCATTCGGTGATGGAAACGACTGGAGAGAAATGCAAATTAATAGGTATTATGTTCTACTCAGAGTTTTATGTTTGTCTTAAGCACTTACGGACCAGTTGAAAAGCCCAAATTACCATTAAAATACATTAAAAACTCGTTAAATTTCTCTCAATACGAGTACCTATCAAGTGGCAATCTGAGCCTAGGACCTGCTCACGACTAGTGCGGCGCCTGAATCGATAACTTTCGATTTATTACAAGATCGATCCCGTCGATAGTGTTGGATTTATACCAAGTTACGATAAACGTGAATTATCGTGTCTGTCTGTGTTACATAGCGTTATTTACAGCATTTCGTGTTATGTGATTTATTATCGGTATGAGAACTTGTTTTGTGCAGTCTGAAGTATTAATTCGTCGATTTACTTTGTCAACTTTATAGCAGTCGGTGAAATTTTAATTTAGAAGCTTTGATTGAATTACGATAATGATGAAAATACCGCGTTTGTTATCAGTGGTTTAATTTGACATTTATAATTTGATTAACTAAAGTGTAGTCATTTTAATAGGTAACATTTGACAGCTCATTTAAGCAAAGAAAAATATACTTTACGCTAAAGGAATAAAACTCAAGAAATCAACCTCAGTTTTTTTAAATACAATTATTTATTTAGAAAATTAGACTCTACTCCTGATGCACATAAGTAACACTTTGCTTTGCATAATGAACTGTCAAATGTTACCTATTAAAATGACTCCACTTTAGCCTGAAATTCTTATTTAGTTTCTTCATTCGCCACTCCAACGAGTCACGTTCCTTAAACTGTTGCATTCCACACTAACTTGATGATTAATGCATTTTGTTTTATAAATATTAATTTCACGTAACCCTTTTTATTATTTATAACCAAAAAGTATGATTTATCTTCTTTATGAAGCTCCTTTCATCGTACGTTAAATTCAACACTTGTGAATACACATCACGATTCTATATGTGTGTGACCGAAATACATAGCATTGTTTGTATGTGTGTGTAAACAAAACTCAGATTTTACGACATCCTGTTGGATGTACACACTCAGGTGTTTGATAAAAGTAAGAGTTTCATTATTTTGTTTTGTTTGACCTTACTTTAGATACTACTATTTGATACAATTATAGGTATGACGTTTATTTAATTAAACGTGTCTGTTTGCCTTTGTTACACAATTAACTGCTGTTGTAACCAACATGTTGAGCTGACTTCGAGTAACATTGGGCAAAAGCAGGAGGAACTACTGTTATAACAAAACAAGTTCCTCAAAAATGTGTGCGCAAGGGCCGCTATATTGTGCTATAAGCCACGCTACAGGTTTTCAGTTTCATCAAATTGTTAAATTTTACGGTTGGTAAACATTTACGCTACTATTAATTAACATCCTTAATCCTTTAACACGTATCGTCGACTAACGAGCCAAATCGCAGAAAATTCAATCGTAATAACTCCATAAGTCCTTGAATAAACCAGCCCAGTTTTAAATACATGCTCCATTGTTCTAACAACGTTATGAAACTAACGCAACGCGAAGAAACACCTAACAAGTAACATAATCAATATACCGGTAAATCAGTCTATAAAATTTGCTATCGAACAGTAAGTACTTTCAGAGCATGGGAACTGGGGCAAACAAACGGGCTTCGAGCAAATAGCCCATGACTTGGGACTGTCACAGTGAGCAATACAAGGACATTTGGACTATTATGTAGCTAGTACACAGTAGGTAGGTAATAGGGATATTGTTTCGTAAGGTCTTAGCTGTTGAGATACGCAAGTATTGATGGTATTGCAGAATTATTTAAATGGGATCATACTTCGTCTACAGTAGCTTTGAGGATGAATTTGCACGTTTCCACTATACTAAAATGAAATTATAACTATTTCATTGCAATTATTACAGCAGTCTTTGTAGTCCAAATGTTGTAAAATCTTTCAGATAATTTAGATATCATAATAAACCAAAAATTGACGTTTGAAGAAAACTTAAACGAACTAGTTAAAACCTTATCAGCCCATGTTTCAGCTGTTTTTTTTTTTTTTTCAAACCATCCCATTGAGGTAAGAGAAGACTTTCTTTTTAATTCAATCTCGAACGAAATTGACGTTACCTATCAGTACCAACTGATATGAACTTTGACCTGTTGTTCATAGATTTACTATTAAAAGCCAGTGAAGCCGCCTTTATCGACCGCCATATTTATCATACTTACAGTTATGTAAAAGTTAGAAACGAGCTAAGTCTCTATTTCATTAAAAAAAAAGTTTAGTATAAAGTACCACATCATTAGCGAAAACGCAAGTCATACATGCGTAAATATCGATATAACAAAAAAGTAACCCGGTCACGAATACCAGTTTTTCGGTATTATCGACACACGTCATCGAGCATCACCCATCACTATTTATTAGATTATGTTGGAGCATTATTTGACTTTCGCAGCTTTCATTACGAATTTTAATTACTAAGAACAATGTAGTGAAAGTTCTGTTCAGAATCCAAATGGTCTTAGGAATTAAATGAGTGATTCAAAGCCAGTACTGTGCAACTGATTGTCGTCATTACAGTACGTGAGTTCTGATGAACTGAATTTGCTGCTGAGTCTCATTTGTTATTCGCGTGGAGTTTGTAATGGATGGCTACTTACTTAATTTGGCTAGAAATGTTGGCAAATCTAACTTTGATTTGGTCGATGTTGTAAATACAAATGTTATTATCATGCGTTTAGTGTTTACGTGCTAAATCTAGGCTTTGAAATCCTTGGCAAGAATGACCTAACTACGCAACTTAAAGATGTCTAAAGTATTGCGGAAAATGGAAATCTTAAATCGTAGTTGAAGTTCGATGGTAGAACAAAGGCAAACGGAATATCAAAGTATAAAAACCTTTTTATTTCATTGAAATCATTACGGTTTCACAATTTATTGATACATTCAATCAATCAAATCACAGCCCTATCGTATTCAGGGCAGCATGATCTCGCAAATAACTAGAGATGATCACATGAGCTTCGAAAACTTTCTATCAACTTTCGCTAATCGAATAGTAACGATCCCCAAGGGAATCGAGAAGTGTAATAGCAATTATTACTATCTCGGTATCGAATAATTGGTTACTGGTAGGTACTTGAATAATCAGATGTAGAGTAAGTTTCTTAATTAGAATCGTGAATATTCGATTCGATTACTTAGAGGGTATGAGTTCCTATTTAAGGTGTATCTAATATATACTTAGATAATAATTAAAAGCTGATTCTACATCCAATAGATTTGACTACTCTTCAAAATGACAAGTACATTTCTCTCATCTTATTCCGTTTTATAAACCATAGCCATACCATCATAAATGTTTTTTTTTTACTTTAAAAACAAAAGTCTACAGCATGCAGGGCATCAAATTATGCATACTAGTTGCCAGTAGTTCCCGTAATAATTAAATTGACCATGCTTTTTCATGTTACTAGTTTGGTGATCTGCTATATGTACAGGTATTCTTAGTGTAGACACCTGTCTATCGATTCTGTAAAAATCTGACCGTGATAACATAGGTGAAGTGAGCGTGAAGTGAACTATCAATGGAGGCAATCCCTAACATCAGGTGGAATGACACCTTAGTTTTCACGGTAAGATTTTTACAGAATAGCACAGCACAAACAAGTGTCACATTGCTATGATATAATTTTTTGAAGAGAAAATAAATTAAGAATTTGAAATAAAACAAAAAAAAAACTAGTGACGAAAGACTCAGTAGCACAAACTATTTTGAAATACTCACATTTTCACGCGTGAACCAATCAAGCTTTTTGACGCAAATGCGTTACATTTCGCGGTAGTTTCATGACATTGTTCGTAACCGATTTTTACGGTTTTTGTCTCGACACAAGCGCGTAAAATTACCGTGTAACCATGAACGACTATGCATTTGTGTAAAAACGGTTTTGGTGTTTTGAGTAAAAATAGATAAGCTTCTAATATATAAAATTCTCGTATCACAGTGTTAGTACCATACTCCTCCGAAACGGCTGGACTGATTTTTATGAAATTTTGTGTGCATATCGGGTAGGTCTGAGAATCGGCTACTATTTTTTTTTTTGCAAAACGACGTTTGCGGGGTCAGTTAGTTTATTATAAGATTCGTCATGGAACTTCTTTGTGTAAGAGATATGGTTTCGTATATTGTAACGCCATCTACCGGTCAAGTTCGTCAAATTAAGTTCTTTCCTATTTTTTAAATCGTAGTAAGAAATCAAATTACTCTATCTTGGGAAAATTTAACAAGAAAAAGGCGGTTTCGCCATGTTAAGATCGGGTTAAACTTTCTATAAAATAAAGGGTTGCTGTCAACCGGTCGAACAGGCCGCGGTGGTACTAGTGCTAAGACAACTGCAAAATTTCAGCTAATCTATACTTATCTGTGGCTTGTACTACCATTTGTGGAAAATTTTGCCATAAGTTTATGCGGTCGAGGAAACTTGATCTAAAAGTTGAAAAGGGCAAAGAAAATAAAACTGTAAATAAAACATTTTTTACATACTTGTGTACGTAAAAAAAAACAACTTATTTTAAGCGCCTTGCTACAAAATGGTTCGGTAACGCGTGACAGAAATATTGCTATCACAAATCATGTAGGCGTTCGGACAATTTTAAGACGTTAGGACGACTTGGTTCACTGAAAGATACGCCTTGGATAACCTGTACGAGATAATACAATATATTTTCAGTTCTTTATCTTTACCTGACAAAGACAAATAAAAATACAGAAATTACTTTCAGCCGAAACATAATCAGCCTACTACTTACAACTTACTGCTCAGTCCATTTATCTTTTTGTATCGACTCGGACAAAAATAACAATCTCGTTACAAACTAATGTAATTCAAAGGCTAACTCGCTCATTCAACGTTTCGCAGTTGGCATGACATTCAAATTAAACACAGTTCAGCTCCCACGATACGTATCGAAACCAAACAACTAACCACTTTTATTTTCGTTGTCGTGTCGCAAGTCTATCGAGTTAACATTACCGGTCACGACCCGGCCCGGTCAGCTGATGTCAGTCGCGGGCGGTCACTGGTGACTGCTGACAGATTTAAAAGGAACCTGTAGAGGTAGATGGAAAACAGAGGGAATGTATGATTAATGATAGATGCAAGGTTGAAATGAAGAAATGTTTGGTTAGTCATTTATGGCTACTTCAAATCAAATCAATTTATTTGTGAAACATAAGTATTAACATTTTAGAATAGTCTATGTTTTGTCAATTTTGACATACAAATATTTACAGAAAAAACATACATGCATTCGTAGTTATGAACTTTATATAATAAGAAATTATTAACATAATTATTAGAATTGAATTAAATAATTAGTTTACATTAAATTACAATACTTTAAATCTTCTTTGGTATTAAATTATCATTTAAAAAGTCTTCAATTTTATAGTAACATTTGTCAATTAGTAATAATGTGAGAGCTTTTTAAATTTTACTAGAGGCATATTTATGATATTGTCAGGTATTTTATTGTAGATTTCTTTTGCATTAAAGATACGTCTTCCATTTTTATATATTACACAACTGTGACAAATATTGAGCACGTATTGTCATTCTTTTTATGTCGGACATTTTTTAAAACAAGTGGGGGTTGCTTTTTATAAATACTGCAGATTCTAAAATAGACAATGCTGGCAGTATTAGTATTTTCAGTGATTTGGTTTTAAGGAATTCAAATATAGGTGCAGTTTAGAGGAAGGCTAAGATGGAGAGGCTTTTAATTAGATTTTCGATAAACTAAATAGAATCATCTGGACGATATTATTGCCTTCGCCGGTCAAAACATGTATGAGATTAACTCAGGGATTGGCACAAGAAAAGAAAGGCCTATTCTCAGTAGTGGGTGAAGTCCAGCTGTGGACGATGATGAAATAGCACTGTAAGAAATAATTAGGCGTAGGTTCTTCTAGACTCGGCCCAGAAGTCGCCTACTTGTTTAGAGCCATCACCAGCGTCCATCAGTTCCTGTAAAGTTCAGCTGATAGGACACGTAGGACACGATCGCAGGATCCCATCGTTTGTGAAATAGCACCACATTTACACTCCAAGGCGGAGTCGTCTATGAATCTCCACCTGAACAGGTTTAGGCGTAGCGTAGGAGTTTGAGAAGACTGATGGCAAGCTAGGTATTAAGCTTTTGTAAAACCTCGGTTAGACTTATACAAAACAAGCACGATCGGCAAAAAAGGGAATGATAACGTCAATTTATGATAATGATGATTAAACCCGGATAATTAGGCCTTATAGTTCAAGCATGAATTCAAAAAACTACGGTTATTCCAATCTTAATAAACATTCAATCAATACAGTAGTCGTTTTTGTGCCGGATGTAAAAAACAAGTACGTAATGACCATCACATAATCCATTTAAACTAATAAAAAGTTTTTGCTTGTTACAGGAAAAAGGGAAGACTAACCGAGAGGATCTGAAAACAGACATACAGCATCGGAAAGAAACCTTTTATAGGGTATGTATTACTTTTAACATTTATCATAGTTTGTAATGAACTTATCAGTAAAGGTACGCAGACAAAGTTCTAACGAATCAAGCACGCTTTGAAAAAGGTCAAATTCTATATTTTACAACAACGAGTCAGTACAATCAATTTCAAAAGTGCATAGTAAATGTACTTTTGTATTGATTATTGAGGTTTGCAATTATCGTATTGCTTATATTCCTTGCTTGCCATTATCTGAAAAACTGGTCTAAAGAGCGAACAAGACAATCATACCTTTTTTTGTTTTCGGGGGGAATCCTTCAAAAGGCACCCGACCTACGAGGAGGGAGTTCGGGGAGTGTGGGATTTTTAACTCACTAAAATCACCCCGGTGGTCACCATCAGCACATAGGGGTGGTCCCGGTTCCTCTTAAAAGACCATTTCCTTAACCACCCCGTGCAACGCCTCTAAGGCATATCTCTAGGGAGATTGTAAAGGGGCTTCCCCTGAGCCTCGCTATACACGGCAGCACGTGACCACTGTGCCACCGTCTTCCCCTGGGGTCACTTGGTGGGCGGACAGAGTCCCCACTCACCCACTCTGTGCGCCCGCGACCCCAAAGGCCCACCTACCTGGATCGGTAAGCGGGTTTCGGCGTATGAGGCACCAAGACGGTTGCCTCCCCGACGACGCCTCCAAAGACAATCTTACCAACAGGGGCTACAGGAATCGATGCCAGGCTTTGCTAGAGTTCTGCTAATATGGGAAAAAGAGAAAACTGGATTGGCCGATCTACTGGACGCAAACGGGACTGCTGAACGTGGTTCAGTTTGAAGATGGGGTAGTATTATTAGGAGTTTCCATCAGGAATGTCTCATTAGCCGTCGAAATTCTCGGTGTCTCCATTTGTGCCTGTTGACTGCCAATAGACTTGCCCTTTATAACTTGAGGCTTGGAAATAACTGGCCTACAGCTATGTTATTATGTCGTCAATAATTAGTGCTTTCCAGTAAATATAGTCGTTTGTGTTGCAGGAGGCTCCGTCGGACGAAGATTCGGCGGTATCGTCCGCGCCCGCCTCGCTATCACCCCAGCCGCTCAGCGACATGTGGGTCAGTATTACACAAAAGCATTACATTACATCATACATAACTACAGTATCCACTACCTACACATGTTGTACCCACCGTATAGTAAATATGTGGGCCTAGAAACCTGTACGTGTTGTAAATAAAAACGTCTTTATATTATACAACGTGTAACGTTAAATGCGCAAAACCTCATACACCCCAATTAGAGCATTGAGTTAAAAGCATATTAAAATGAACAAAACTATTTCTTTTAAAGCTAACAAAACTATTTCTTTTAAAGCTAAGAAAATCTTGTTGATCCGGGCATTGTTTTATGCATTCAAAATTGAGTCTTATTGCCTTAAAATCAGACTTTATTTTCTTTGTCTCAATCGGCGGATAGTATAGCTATATTAAAAGTTACTGAACTCGATTCAGTAGTCAATTATGAACAAACTATTTTCAGTCACGTTGTATATACAGGGTGTCCCTGGAAGTATGGATCAAATCGAATAGGGGCGTGGGCAAGGTCATTTCCAAACGTTTTAATCCTGAGAATGATTGATGATTGAGAATTATTTTACGGTTCAAAAGTTGTGATCAATTGTTTTCAATCGTTACGCATAGTGCTCAAAGAAAAAAAATAATTAAAAAAAAAATCAGGGCTGTCTAAAAACCTTAAATTGACAGTTCCTGGTAGTTTTTTTTAAATGATTTTGTTCTTTGAGCACTATGCAAAGTGATGAAAATAACAAAAGTTGGTCATAACTTTGAACCGTAAAAAAATTCAGCAACATTCTCAGGATCAAAAAGTTTGGAAATGACTTTGCCCACGCCCCTATTTGATTTGATCCATACTTTCAGGGCCACCCTGTATATATTATCGTCTATGGAATGATGATCCTGACGTTGTAGTAAATAATACCAGCCTGTTATTGTCACAGTGCAGCGCAAACGCCTCTTCTAATACAAAGAAGGTATGAGTTTTGATAACTACGCTTGCTCAAGACGTGTTGGCGATTTCAGACCAGGTTTCGTCACAATATTTTTCCTTCACCACGGCGGTGTCAGCAATTTCCAAGATAAATTCAGAAAGAACGTAAGAATTGAAACGTTGCACTGGGAGGTACTTGCCTGGATTTGAATCCACAACCTTGCATTCAGGATAATCGAAAGTTTTATCGGCCTAGGGATCTCATATACATGGGTAATATTTTTCATCACGACTGTTATCTTTGACTGTCGACTATAAGTACCAACTAGATTTGTGCATATATCAGTAGCATCGATTGATTTGGATGAAGTATAGAGTTACTAAATTGAACAATTTTCACTATCTAAGCAACGTTCTACCGGGTAGGTACTCGTACCGTCGTACCAGGGTACCGTCTGTGTTAGATAACCCTATACAAACTTATATGTATGAAGGGACTTCTCCACTCCAGTAAAAAAGCATATTTCTAAGAAATCTCTTCCAGCTTCTTAAGGTGCCACTTTTCGATATTTTTTCTATACAAATTTCGGGAGAATATTACTCCGTCTGTGGATGGGTGACCATCTTTACATACCGAGACCTCTCCGTGCCTCGGAAAGCACGTTAGCCGTTGGTCCCGGCATTCATAGATCTTTAACAGTCGTTACGAGTAGTCAGAAGCCCGAAAGTCTGACGACTAGTCTTTTCAAGGATATCGTATTATCCAGCAACTGGGCTGTGGATGTCAGATAGGCAGTCGTTCCATGTAAAATACTGGTATTCAGCTGAATCCAGTGAGACTGTAAGCCGACCCCAACATAGTCGGGAAAAGGCTAGGCTGATGGATTGACTGCTCTTATGCATCGTTATTCTAGATTACATAAGTACCACTCATATAATAAACTTTATAAACTAATTAATTTCATTACACTACATAGATATCTACTAGATTTATTGACATTAAACATTACCTTTAGAACATTATTTACGCACGAAGTAGCAAATAGCTGTCGGAGTAAGCAATTTGCTTTCCAAATAGATTCTTCCTTGTATTCACAATTAGGTAATTCCGATACATTCGGCTTGATAGCAAGTTTATAGATACTGTACCTAATACTGTTTTGAAAACTGGGTCTACTTTACATGGCTTAGATTTGGACATTAGTTAAGACTGTGGATTATTTAGTACTAGCTTCTGTTTCGACAGTCTTGTCATTAAAACATATCGGTCTATGGGTTTGATATGGATTGAGAAAGCTTGGCCGGCGATATAAAGTCCTGTCGTCTTAAGCACTAGCTTTTGCGCGCGGCTTCGCCCGCGAGGAGGTCGGAAAATATTCACAGAAAATTTAACCCCTATTACACCCTTTTAAGTAAATTGCTTGTCAGGGTTCGCAAAAGGCTGAAGACATGGGTATGGACATTTTAAGCTATTGCACCACGTATAACTTCTACCAAGTATAATAATTATAGTATCTGTAGGTGTCTTGCCGTGTATAATATTTGTAATTAAATTTGATGCAATATATCACCGGCACTCCTGTCGTGCCATTACATAAATATTGATTTAAACGCTGAAGGTCGGATCAAATCATTAAATTAATACTAGTAGCAATATATTTATGGCTGGCTATTAAGTTGAGTACCTACTAAATATATTCTAGTCACACTATTTTGAAAGGCTCTTTATTTCTAAAAACTTATGCCTGTTATAATCACCCTAAATCTAGTTAGACATTAGCTGTGCCTATGAATTTGGCCACGATTTTTAATAATTATACAGGGTGGCGAGATTTCTGAACCTATCTAAGGTTCAGAAATCTCCCTGAATAATGTACTCAGGATTTTGTAATATATTGATTCAAAAGAGTGTCCTTGGAGTTTCTTGCCCGTTCTTCTCCAAGAGATCTACGTTTTGGAATGGGTAACTAGCTTCAACTTTCTGACTAACTGACCGACTAGTTCATTTTGACAATTCAAAAGTGCCTGTAAATGGTTTAATTGAAATAAATGCTTTGAGTTTGAGTTTAGCTGTTCTATACATTTTGACAGCGTAAGTATTGCACTTTTCTAAGAAACATCATTTTTTTTTTATGATCGCTGTAAACGTCTACGCTTGGAATCATGTGCTGAATTCATGGTAACAGTTTTCGTGTAGATGTCCGTGCCACCCTGTATTGTCCGAAATGTACTGTGGGGTCCCGAAGACACCGGCAAGTTAGGTACTTTTGCCGTGAAAACGAACCAAACAATCTCCCTTACGCAGATGCGACATTCACGGAATCAAATCCAAGCAAAAGCTATTTAAAATAACACATAAAATCAATTAGATTTATGAACATCAATAACGATGAAATCTAAGTGGCTGACCATTGTGCCCAACAAAAGGCGATTATAGCACTAACGGCCCAATTAAACCCACACAAAACGACTTATCTAACTTGCGACGTGGATTGCCTTTTACGCGTTATATAGGGGACAGTTTACACTAAGGTAACTACTGCCGGCGTCTAAAGGCTATTCTAGAGATGTAAAGTAGAATCCAGTCCTCTTAGCATAGGTAAAAACGACAAAGGAATTTGCAAACATATGAAACAGCAGGTTGGTCCTGGGTGATCATCGGCTATTGTCATATTGTTTCAAAAGCATGGCGATTATACCTGCACCTGAATTGCGTAACACACTATCAATATCAATCTGAATCAATTTGAAGTATATTGCTAATTCATTGCTTCATATGTTTGATAAATGTGTCTGCTCAACAACGTACCTAAATAACGCAATGAATGTTGTTGAACTGTCAAAATGGAAACCATTGCTACTATTAATATGTTATGGGTGAGCCCCATAATCCTATCGCTTTAATCAAAATTGGTTAGATGACATCATCGGTAATATCCTGCCGGTCGATTCTGTAACAATCTCACCGTGAAAACTTGCGTGGAGTGAGCTGTCAGTGTCATCCAACTGATGCTTGGGATTGACTAAGCAAACATTTACAATCATAATCGAGATTTTGATAATATTTTTATGTGAATTCTTTTACTCTTATACGGGAATATTTTATTTTAATTATTGTTCGTGCGTGACGCGCTCGCGCCTCATCTATATAAGGACTAGTCTAGGAAAAAAAAAAGAAAAAAACGACATTGAGATTGTGACTAAGTTTCTGTTTTGTTATTTTATTTAAAAACCCCATAAAATAGTGATGTTTTGATAACTAAAATGCTAGCTCTGAAATTATAAAAAATTATCAATAGAATTAGCATAAAAAATATTATTATAATCTCGATTATGATTGTAAATGTATATGTATGCTTGGTCAAACCCTAGTATCAGGTGGGATGACACTGACAGCTAGCTTCACACTCACTTCACCAGTTTTCACGGTGAGATGATTACAGAATCGCCCTGCTGTAATAACAGCCTGCTGTAACTGTTTAGATTTTGTCTCGACTCCCTGCGTGAGTTAGAGATCTCGTAACTCATAGGCTTTATATCACTTTGTAGGTAGACATACTTTCAATTACCGAGTGGTATTACTAAGTGATTACTCTGCACGCAACATAGATTATGTTAGAGAGACATAAAGATCTGCAAAGTAGTAGTTAGTGTCAGTCACTATCTGTTTTTGTAACGCGTACTTAAATTTAAAAGCAGGCCCGACTGATTATGAGCTGCATGTAATCAGCTAAGGAGATAAGTATGTAGGCTCGTTGAATATAATTGAAGTTACTAAGAAGCCGATTGATGGTTTCGAATGAAATTTAATTTGATAAATGAAATGTTTGTTTTTTATTAAATTAATTAAATTTAATTCGAAAACATTAATCAGTTTCATACTAAACTTTGACTATATTCGACTAAGCTGCATACTTATCTCCTTTGCTGATTGTACATGAATACCATCACTGTTGCTGCGATTAACGTGGCCACCTACTGGGTCCAAGTATTTCAAGAAAGGCCATCAAATCGAAAAGAAGAAGAAGAATGAGTTATCCATGTAGCCTCTTGCACTTTTGTAAAACATAATACTGAACGCATGAGTTAAAAAAAACTTTAGGGAATTTAAACAGGAACTTTCATCAGAAGGCAAGCAGATGCCATGAATTACACCAAGAGCCCAAGTCTTTAGAATATTCCTGAAGCTTTTCAGTTTAATTTAACTCGGGAAACTGGCTGAAAATGTAGTGACGAAAAAGAAGTTTTATTTTAAAGACATTTATTTTGAAGGCGGTCACATTCCAAGCTAAATTACGACTCCCAATTTAGACCAATATGAATACAATACGTGGAATACACACCAAATTGAGAACTGGGTATGTATTTCACGTACCTTATTGTTCTACTCGTAATCGTGCCAATTTATGCCTCAAGTAAGTACCATTTTCCGGCGCCTATGTATGTGCGTCTCAAGAATGCTTTTCGGCCTTGGGCCATACGAGAGGATGGTTGAGATCAGCGTATAATGTCAAATAGTATTGCAGAATAAACCTTTTGTCACCTAATAAACTATTGGCTTGGCTCTTGCGTCACTGTATTGTGTTAGTATGTTATGTAGGGTGACTATGCTTTTTAACTTATTCGTACAATCTCTACTTACCATCATCATCATCTGCCTAGCTTTTTCCCTAATAAGCTAGGATTGGCAGTCAGTCTAACCGGATGCAGCTGAATGCCAACAAATTATATGGAGCGACTGCTTATCTGACCTCCACAACCCAAATACTGAGTAATACGATACCTTTGGAAAGACTGGCGGTCAGACCTTCGGGCTTCTGATGACCCGTAACGACTGTCAAAGATCCACGAATGACAACCGGGATCCAAGGCACGGAGGGGTTCTGGTATGTAATGATGACCACTCATCCAGCTGCATCCGGTTAGACTGGAAGCTGACCCTAACATAGTTGGGAAAAGGCTTGGCAGATTATGATGAATAGAGATAGCCCATGAGAAACAACCAAAAGGGTTGCTTGTCTGTTTTATACCCAAAGGAACTGACTATAGAAAGACCTAGGAAGTAATCTAAGAAGGACCTAAGAACCGCCAGGCCCTTTAAGTATACACGCTACGGCTTCTTTAAGATACGACAGAGTATTAACCGCGCCGTAGAAAAAACGTGTCTGTCAACAATACAACACTGACGACCGTGCCTACACAGTGCGAATAAATCGTAGTTATTCACAGCAAGAAAAACGTGTGTTTGCAAACGGCCTCACCATACATAGAGCTGCACCTGAGTATTTCTGATAAGTAGATACACAAACAATTATTATGTAAATAGTTATGTAAAATGAATATTGCAATATATAGATGTAGTCAGAACAAGTCAGATGGTCATAATAGAGGCTACAGCAAGGTAAAAGGCAATTGTAATGAATATATTGTAATTTCAATGCTAATCAAAGAATTATGGGAAACTTGTAGTAACTATCATTAGAATTGCCGACAGGTTTCAACAAATTAGAAATTGATATGTTGCACTATGTAGGTTAAAGGCGTTTAATTGTTTTGTTGTTTTCCGTTCCGCGAATTACAAATGGTTGGTTTTAAATCAAATATGTTTGCAACAGTTTCACCATTATCTAATTTATTTCACCGCATCTGTGGTACAGACGAAACATTAAGCTTATACATTTCCAGTTTTAGCTGACCTCGCATTTCATAGGCTTTTCGTTCAATGAAAAGTCAGCTTATACTGGAAATGTGTAGCTTGATATGTTGTCGTGCGTTTTACCTTTTTAGTGGAACTGCGCCTTAGACACGATCCGAGTGGGAGTTGCACGTGTAGGCTTTGTTAATTCTATTCACAAAATCGCCCCAATTTGGGCAAAGCGATAAAATCTAGGCTGTTTGTTTGGATATGTAGAAATATTCACCTGCCTTGACGACATAATAGGATGGGTATAATTAATAGTTTTGTATTTGTATAACGAAATAAATTAAAAGATTAATGAACCCTTTGTATTTTTCGTGCTTGCAATAAATTAATCTGACAATAATATTGTGTTTAGGAGTGGAAATGTTACGATCCGAAAGTGACGAACTTTTCTTGATTCATTTCAGTGTTCGCATGAATTTTCGATTGAAACAATTATGTACAGTCAGCAATGGAGATAAGTTTGCAGGGTCGTCGAAAATAGTTGAAGTTTACAAAGAAACCTATTGATGTTTTCGAATGAAATTTAATTTGATAAATGAACTGTTTGTTTTCTATTAATTAAATTAAATTTTATTCGAAAACATCAATCGGTCTCTTACTAAACTTCAAATATATTCGATGACCTTGCATACTTATCTCCTTTGCTGACTGTACATATACACACACACAGGTACACCACACACACTGGAATTATAAAGAATTATAAATAATATTATTAATATAATAATATTATCAATTACCTATATATTATTAAAATAATAATTAATAATATCATTATATTATAATAATTAATAATATCATTATATTATAATAATTAATAATAATTAATAATATCACTATATTATTAATTATTATAGGACAAGCCTTTCCTTAAAGCTATGCCGTTCCTAGTCATTCACATATAAATATTTGCAGCCCTAAACGAAAAATAATATTATGGTATATTTTTTTGCAAAATAAGGTCCCATGTTCACAAAACTAATGGTCTCTTCCGTTCCAGTCATGCGGCCAATGCCGTTCGTCGGCGGAGCGCGCGTCGGCCGCTGCGCGGGAGTGCACGCGGCTTGCAGACGCCTTGCGAGACGCGCGCGACCAACTCGAGCTCATGGAGTTCAGGCTTTTAGAGTTGGAAGACGCACACCCCGATAAGGTACATAGAAAAAGTTTTTTAAGTTATTTTTTTTTGGTCAAAGTGAGTGATGATCCCGTCTTTAGAACCATAAAGTGAGGTGATTTTCATTTGTTTTCCGCTGTGACGTACGTTTTCGCGCGTGATTCGAATGTCTATGTACTGTTGTGTGTGTTTGAACGTCATGTGAAGTTGAAGGCTCTGTTAATTCTCAATGGAGTTTAGAAGCGGAGACATGAATGGCGCACGCGTCGATCAGGTATTTTTTTCCTGTAGTAATCCGTGTTAATATTTATCTGTAATATTGTTTTTTTCAAGGTTTCCCAATATCTTATCTGCAGTAATTTGATGAAAAAGATACGATATTTATGTTTTTTTGTTATCTTTTATGTTTATTTTAGAGATACCTAGATATGTTTAGATAATCTTTTAGCTTTGCGAATTTTGCAAGAATTATTTAAACTTCACATTTTCGATTTGATTATTATTTTATTGTTCTAGTGGCAAGTGCCTTGTCGTTTATCCCTACAATTATCTATGTAGGTACTTACTTTTATTTATGATGGGAAATAATTGATGTGACCACACTAGAGAATTTATTCAGACTTTTCTTGTATTACATCAAAATCTCACCGACAGTTTTGAGAAAAAAAATGCATGAAAAGCGGGGAAAATTGTGTAAACTGGTAATTTCCTTTGATTCACTCATTCACGACATTCCTTCACAACTTTAAACATTTACCTTTTGATTGTTGTTGAAGAAACCCCTTCTAAAGTAGTACTTAAGTGCGAATCAATAAACCGTTATTATTCAATACCATTACCCATATAGCACGGACTAAAATACTTTCTCACGTAACATTGATAACTGATAACCTTGACCTTAGGCTACACACGTTCTCCATACAAGTCAGAGGTCAACTAGAAGTGGTTCTGATGTTAAGCGCAGGTCACAACACCGTAGCCATAGGCAAGCTTAGCTAAGCTTAGCTAACTTAGGGCAGTTTACATATTATTGATGTGCAGACCAAGAGCCAAGCTAACACATCATTAGCTAAAATTCTCAAAGCAAATCAAATCAAATCATCTATTTGCTTGAATATGGTAAGGAACAGATGCCAGCACATCAAGCTACCCGGAATTTTTCCCAATCAACCTTTAACCTAATGCTTTAGCGATAAAGTTGAAAATCTATTAAATAAATTTGACAGATTGTTGTAGTAGCTTGATGTGCTGGCGTCTGTACTTGAGGTGATACATAATTACAACAAAAGTTCTTTTAACTATATCCCACCTTAATAAATGTGCAAATATCTATTATAATAAAAATATAGGTACACTTACTTAAACCCACGCCTTTCTCCCTTGGTAATGGCAACGCAACGTGAGCTAAGCTTAAAGGGAGCTTAGGATAGCTCTTGGTGTAACCATCTAAGCTATGCTAACAAAAATATGCGGGTCCATATTCATACTGAAAACTGAGGATGTATGTACAGACGTGGATCTACTTGCGAAAGGGTGATCGGGTTTCAGAGTTCGCTTAGCTTAGTTAAAAACGACGAAGTACTTACCTATAGGAGAAGCTGACATTCTTGAATCTACACATTTTGTAAATTAACATCATGTCCTATCTAAGACAGTCGGGTGATCAGTAATTCAGGACCTTCCTACCTCAGACACCTTTCTTTATTTAAGAATGCGCACTTTATTAAATAATGACTTATGAAAAACTTATAACTTATGAAAAAAAAAAAATGCTTGTAATATAATGTTGAGGTAAATAAAGATTTATGATAATTTAATGCAGTTCGGCAAGCTCGGTTGGTTCAGCTCTATTGTCAGTGCGAGCCAAAGTACATATTATACAGGGTTTCCCTGGAAGTATATCAAATCAAATAGGGGCGTGGGCAAAGTCATTTCCAAACTTTTTGATCCTGAGAATGTTGGTGATTTTTTTTACGGTTCAAAAGTTATGACCAACTTTTGTTATTTTCAATCACTTTGCATAGTGCTCAAAGAACAAAATCATTAAAAAAAAAAACTACCAGGAACTGTCAATTTAAGTTTTTTAGACAGCCCTGATATTTTTTTTTAATGATTTTTTTCTTTGAGCACTATGCGAAACGATTGAAAAAAATTGGTCACAACTTTTGAACCGTAAAATAATTCTTAATCATCAATCATTCTCAGGATCAAAAAGTTTGGAAATTTCCTTGCCCACGCCCCTATTCGATTTGATCGATACTTCCAGGGACACCCTGTATAAAGACTGCATAGCTTCGCGAACTAAGCTGGCTAAGCTAAGTTGTCTTCGCAGGCAGTGTGGCCGTCACCTTATGTTCTTTCAAATATAACTTAGGGTGTTAACGGAAACACCATTGATCATTATTAACGGTGTTGTTACTTATTTCTATGGTGGCCGGATACTCCTCTGTTTATGGGACACTCGCCGGCTGATTACCTCATTCAGTTAGTCACAGTCTTATAGTTGATAAATAAAACATGTACAGTCAGCAAAGGAGATAAGAATGCAGGCTCGTCGAATATATGTAGTTGAAGTTTACTAAGAAACCGTTTGATGTTTTCGAATGAAATTTAATTTGATAAATGAACTGTTTGTTTTCTATTTAATTAAATTAAATTGTATTCGAAAACATCAATCGGTTTCTTAATAAACTTCAACTATATTCGAAGATCCTGCATACTTATCCTCTTTGCTGACTGTACCTACTTCCTTACGTATTTACCTACTAAGTATCTGTGATATGTATGTATGTGTGTGTGGAATGGACAGTAATGCGCAGTACTTTATTTCTGAGGTCGTTTTAGTGTCAAGAATCGAGATGTAAGTCGAATGCCTTTTGATATTTCTAGTCTCTTTATCTTGGAGTATATTTGTATATTTGATCAATCATTACAATTGCTATCGGCAGCTAATAGGGCAGTTTTAACACGCTTTTATTATAATTTACTTGTATCTAACTAACAATGTTAAAAAAAAACCTTGTAAGTCAATTTTAGCTTACTTATAATTGATTCAAAAATCGCTCCATACTTTTTGAATTCAATTTAATTATTTTATCATTTTTAGTGCGTGATAAAAGCGTGTTTTTTTTTTAGTTTTTATAAGCTACTTTTTTCACTTGATTGCATATTGTTTATTTTATTGGTGTTATTGTATTGTATTTTGTTTGTTAATTTCTCGTTATTGCATTAAAAAGAATTGTATTCTACATTTTTTAGTTAGTACATTGCTCTGTACAACGCCTGGGGACTCTATTCTGTAATGTTGTACACGTAAACTTAAATAAATAAACTTAAAGTTAAATTATTTCTCATGTAACGCATAATTTATTAGAAACTAGCTGAACCGGCAGACTTCGTACTGCCTCAACCGATAAATAAAAGACAATTGACTCTACATTTTATTTAGAAAACGTTTGTATGGGAAATAGAAAAGGGCTGTTTTTAGGGTTTTCCCGGGAATTATTCGATTTTTCTCACCTTTTAAACCTTCCCTAGACCTCCACGAACATTTCAAGACCAAGATAAGATAAATCCCTTTAGACGTTCTCGAGTTTTAGCGAGACTAACGAACAGCAATTCATTTTTATATATATATAAGATATAAGATAAGATATAAGATTAATAATGACCTTAATTTATTAGAGCACGTATGACGTATCTTTAGAAGAAGAAGCTTAGATATTTGAGGGTTTTTAGCGGTCATAAAAACAATTTATGCAGCACTCACATTGTCCATCATGATTCACTGAAAACATGACCAATCTTAACCGGATGTGTTCACAAATTCTCTTTGCGAGAGTTAGAAAAGGTTCTACCGTTAAGAGTTTCACGCGCATACTTTGTAGATACAGCAAGTCAAAATCATATATCGCGTGAATCCCCGTTACCGTCTGTAACTTGATACGGTCCGCAAAACTAATTTAATGGGATCTAATTTAATGGGAATTTAATTTGATGGGATCATCAATAACGCTAGTAAGTAAGTCACAATAAACATGTCTCGTTGGCTTCGTTAGCTCAATTATAACTACCGCATTTATGAAGTAATTTTACGCTTTGGATAATTTAACCGGTGGTTACTCTCGCAATGTTTGAAGATCGCCAACCATCAGTAGTTATCCGAGACATAAAGCTACCGCGGAACTAATTTGTTGGCATGAAACAATTGATGAATTCTTTTTTCTATAAGACACTGAGCCTTTTGATTAATTGATTGAAATTGATCAGCTTGTTTTTCAGCCAACTATTTGTTGACTCGATGGATGTTGATAAGAATTTCGAGCTCCAATAAACACTCCATTCATTTTTCCTGTTTATAGATAAAATTGGCATGTTTAGGCCTAAGCACAATAAACATTCATAAAGGTAAATACTTTTGAACAACAGGGCTAAACAAAAGGCCGGTGAAGGAGGAAGCGAAACTCGTCCCATAACTCCATGTTAGTTTATTATTACGTCTCCGCGAACGACCGCCTATTATAGTAGCAACATTCTACAACATACTTAATCTGTATCAGAAAGAAAAGATCGTTTTACATAGGTATATTTGTCAACGCCTACTGCAACTAGCTCGTTAAGCCTCTGGCCGCTTAAACAGAACCACTACGGTCGAACTGATGAGAGAGTACGGTCAGATTTTTGGCGTCCACTTTTTATCTCGATTTATAATACGTGTGTGATGTAAAGCGATTGTTGTTTCGACAAACTTGTAACGTAATACCGTGTAACCTTCTTTCAGTCAGTAATTGTAGGTATACGTTCGTGACTCTTACAAGGATTGTTATATTCAGCGGCTTGAAAATTGTGCTGTGTTTTTTGTCTGTATTGAAATTTGTTTAATTTCTATAGCATCTAAGTTCCATTTCTCTATTTCAGGGTGCTAGGGACAACCTAACCGACTCAGATTCGGGCTGCGTGTCCCCAGGCTCCCGTATCAAGGACTCCGCGTCACCCGAACTCAAACGAATGGATTCCGGATACAAATCCCCCCACGCCCCGAGCAGCCCCTGCAACCCCCGACGGCATCTGGGTACGCCACACGATGACTTCAAAGAAGACTTCGCCAGAGCCCAAGTGTTAGCCGACATTTTAGACAAGAACTCCGAAACCACCAGTGATTCCCTCAAAAGTAACCCAGTCAAAGAACATCTGGAACAGATGATACTAAATGCGGCGTCGGCGGAGGACAGGGCCTGCTTGGAACAAGTTCTGATGCTGCTATACAACCTTCAAGCGTTGAGCAGTTCTGTCAGTGAAGATGAATGCTTTCAGGTTAGTTAGAAACTTTTCTTTATATGAAAGTAAAATTAAAAATCAAATGACATTTGTCACTAAATTATAACCCACAAACACATGTTTATAATTTTTTTATCTATATTTCCAAATTCCCGTCTGTTTTTAGGCAAAACCAAGAAAAATATGTGACCTGAGATTCAAACAAGACACTGATAAAATTCAGAAGGCCATCGCAACTGTTACACCGTATCAACAGAAAGGGTACAAATGCGAGTCCTTGGAGAGTCTTTGCAGTGAAGAACGGAAACCCAGCAATGTTTTGCAAGAGAGTGGCATCTTCGAAGGTGTCGAGACAGAGTCAAAGAGTACCCAAACAGACGTCAACGAAAACTTTGAATGTAGTGGTGAACTAAACACCGAAATACAACGACTGAATAGTATAAGAGAGAAATTAGAGCGACAAGGAGTTAGGAATAGGACATTAAGTACTAAAGAAGATGGAGACGGCCTGGAGTGCAGGTGTGTGAAGTTGGGCAAGAAGCACAAGCAGTATTACGAGAGGAGGCTTAAGTTTTTGGAAGGAAAGATCTCGATATACGAAGCGGCACAAGACGTTAAAGAGGCTAAGCTAGCACAGAGATTGCAGAAAGAGTTCCTTCTTGAAAATAGAATACAGGTATTCAAAAATTTCATATAAATTCTAACGTAATATAAAAGCTATAGTTTTTTTTTATGGAGGGCCACTCTTACGCTCACGAGCAACTTTTTGTCTCTGTCATTGTCTCCTCGCCGAGATTCGGATGATATGCACACGGGAGCGACAGCAACGATACTTTTTGGCAAAATTTTGCCGCAATCATTAACATGGATTTCGAAGAGACAACCTGTGTTTGAGGCTATGGTTGGCCGGCAACTTTTTTGTCGCCGTGCGCGCATTTGCATTGCAACCAATAAACGGGCGACAGTTGTGTCGCCAGCCTAAGTCCGAATCCGCGGACAAAAAAAAATCTCCCAGCTGTCGCGTCGCTACATGCGCGCACTTTCATACAAACCCGTAGACTTGATATCAAAGACAAATTAGTTGTGGAGACAAAACTTGCTGTGTGTGGTCTCTTAGAACTTGAGAACAATATTTTGCTTTTGTTGTACAGGAACTCGAATCGCAACTATCCGAACTACAAGATAAATACGAGAGATTAGAAGAGGATTGCTGTGAACTAGAAGAAATCGAAAATGACACCCGTTTACATTGGCAGCAGTAAGTAGCGTGATCTCATTAAAGTAAATTACCATAGCATTGTTTACCTAGCTTTATTGCATTGACTTACTGGATGAAATGCAGTCGACCTCAAGTTCAAGAGCACTGAGCACTATTAAAAAAAACTCTTTTATCGTTGAAATCTTGAATTGTTTATAAATGTTTTTATTTAGCATTTTGTTTCCCAGCTTCCTATTTTTATATATTTAGTTTTATACACATCAACATAGAATATTTTTGGTGTTCTAATAAACATATGGAATAGATATAATGATCTGTCTCCTATACACAAATCCGTCGTTATGAATGACCTATGTTCAATATCACCCTTTATTTTACCTTTATTTAATTTCTAGGCTTGAGATGGATTATGAACTCTGTTCTGCTCAACTAAGAGACATGACGGAGCAACGAGAGTGTTCGCGGTCACAGGCCGAGCGCTTGATGACAGAACTGACCAATAAGGAGTGCGCATTGAAGTCTAAGGAGGTAAGTTCTTCTTTTATAAGACACATTTTTCCTTTAGCATGAAATGTCGACCTCAAATTGGGGTCGACGCAGCATGTCTCCTTCTTCCTTATCTACATTTCTATTAGCTCCCTTTTCTGGAGTCATAAATCTTGAGCCAAAATTTTGTTTTGTTTAATATCATTAATTATATATGAAACCAGCACCCCAATTGCGAAACACTCTCAGTCACAACCCCAAGGAGTTTTGAAGGAAATTCTATAATCCATTGCTGCAGTTTGTAAAATTCGTCTACGGGACAACGCAATAAATATTGTTGAATTGTCAAAATGAATGGCATTGGGATTGTGAGTGTGTTACGCAATTAACCCACTTGTGTCTTTTAAATCAAGTCCCTTAGTTAGGCAAGCTTATTAAGTTCGTTAACAGTAGAAAAAGTAATTGTGTCTCATTAGTGACAGTTAAGTTACGCTTCCCGCGGTTGGTCTGTGGATGAGTTACCATCTTTGTGTACCGAGACCCCTCCGTGCCTCGGAAAGCACGTTATGCCGTTGGTCCCGGCTGTCATTCGTGGATCTTTGATAGTCGTTACGGGTAGTCAGAAGCCCGAAAGCCTGACAACCAGTCTTAACAAGGGCCGTATCGTATTACCCAGTAACTGGGTTGTGGAGGTCAGATAGGCAGTTGTTCCATGTAAAATGCTATTGTTCAGCTGCATCCGGTTAGACTGGAAGCCGACCCCAACGTAGTTGGGAAAGGCTAGGCTGATGAGGCAGATGATAGTGACAGTTGAGCTCATTTATATAGATCTGCGTTCATAAAATAATAAAGACAACCAACCACTGATCAAACTGATTAAACGCTGATTCACTTGATTTCACTGATTTAACGTCAGATTTGCTGATCAGTCTCGGACTTAACTCTTCAGTAAGAAAAAAAAAGAACGAAAAGCAATGATAATAATGAAGATTATGATTATGATGAATGAGTGAAATTACAAAGTTGCTGATTCTTGAATTCGTGTTTGGATTCCAGAAAGAGTTACGTACGAGGTTGGAGAAGCTTGAGAAAGCAGTGCCGGCGCTGATAGCGTGGAACGTGGTGCAAGTGGTGGGCGCTGACTTGTCCTTCGGTGGAAAGGTACGATGTTTCCTACCTTCTTTAATGAAATCATCAAAATCCTTCTTGCCTTCATAATTTTTTCGTTACACAATACAGAAAGATGGTTAAACAAGACAGATATTCAAATATTTGCTAATGGTACTGGATTTGGTTTGGTTTTGGTTTTGTAAGGGATATTATTATACAACAGTAAAAAACCCTTTGTTCTTTACTGATGCTTTAAATAGCTTTAGGTATACTTTTTTTGTCTTTGTTGTCTATTTCTTTTAATGGTTGTAGGTCTGCTAGACGAAAACATTCTCAGACTTTAAAAAATCCTCAGCTTTTATTTTAAGACTCTCTGTAGATCCTCACAATATCCTATTAAGTAGATCGAAGAGTAGTGAGGTTTCTTCTTCAAAATAAATACGTCGTCTATAGTTTAATATTCAATATTTACCTAATAATATTCTGTGTCTCGGAAAACGCGTTAACCTGGCATTTTGCATTGGACTATGAGAGTGAGTGAAGAGGGTATTCACCTGTGTTTGCGCACACACTTGTGCACTATAGTATCTCTTGCGTTCTTGGTTAAACTCCGTTGATATTGGCCACCGTGACCGAAATTAGGTCGGAAAGGTATTATTATAAATAATAAAAAAATATATTTCCTCTAATAAACCTATATGTGCACGACAGCGGGCGCTCATGAGCCGTATGGGCGGCTACAGCGAGAACACGCGCGCGGCCGTGCAGCAAATACGCCAGGAGAGTCTCGCGTGCAGCAAGCAGTGCGGCGCGCTCGTCGCCTGGAGCGACAGCCAGGCAGCCACCACGCCCCAGGAGCTGGAGCTACAGAAGCAAATCACTAAGTAAGCATCATGTTACAAGTCCACCTGGAAGTCTTTGAACAGACTTCGGACCCAGGTTGGCCGAAGCAAGGAAATCCTGTTCAGGTGGAGATTCATACACAACTCTGCCTTGGAGTGTAAATGTGGTGCTGTCCCACAAACGATGGGACACTTAATATCGTGTCCTGCGTGTTCTGTCAGCTGCACGTTACAGGAACTGGTGGATGCTGATGATGGCGCCAAACAAGTACCCAAAATCAGCGCCGAGTCCATTTAGATTGCTATTGACACGCTAAGAAGAAGAAGATGTTACAAGTTAATATTAAATTAGCTAGCGAAACTCCATAGACGTGATGAGTTCATATCATTTTTGTTTTATCGTCATAGATATCGATACCCATCACATCTGTGAAGTTTCGCTAGTTAAATTAATTTAACCTTGTATATCTTGAACTGCTTAAGATCCTACGTTGGTCCTTAATGATTCTCGCCATTCAAAGCCGTCAGTTTCTATAAGTCGTTTGTGTCTTAAAGCCTGTTCACAGTTAATTTACCTCTGATTTTGCGTCGCTGTCAAAATCAAAGTGATCTTTGTTCTTGTTACAATAGGGTTGCTTTTCGGTTGCTGCCAATAACAAGTCTTTCAATATGACAGTGATATTTATACTAGTTATAATAAGTTTGCTGTTGTCAGAAATAAAATAACTGTGACAGGATTGTAGTGCAAGTAAATGATGACACACTTTATTTGTATGGAAAGTGTTGACAATGCCGCTTCTAGCAGCGGTCGACGAGGTGTGTCTCCGTACTCTGTGGTTTTAGACATATTGACATCTACGGTCATTTTTCATCATTAATTTTTGTCTGACTGTGTGTCAGACGGTATACTGGGATTAGGTCTATTTTTTCTTGTTTTTGTGAGACTCGTGTTTGGCACTAATCATTTTAGTGATCAATGGTGCAAGTTGACCTAAATTTTCTTCTGTTCTCAGGTTAATAGCCGAGAAAAGGGATGTAGAAGATCAGACAGCAGATATAAAGAAGAAGCTCGAAGCAAAAGTTCGAGATCTAGAAGAACAATTGGAGACCGCTAAGAGACAGATAGCAGCCACCATCTGCGGTGGAGAAGTGAAGAAAGAAAAGATTGAAGAAAAGTTAGCAAGCTTAGAGTCTAAGCTCCAAAAAGATAAAGAGAATGCAAAGGTTTGTTATGTCGGCTTTATCTTTTGTAGAAGGATAACATTCATCTGTACCTACAGGCTGTTTTTCAACCTCCCCCCATTCATCCTCTTAGGGGTGGAATTTCGATAAACCCTTTCTTACTAGATACCTACTTTTCGCAAAGAACAACACTCCCTCCAAATTTCATGTCTCTAGGACCAGCGGTTTAGGCTGTGCGTTGATATATCAGACAGTCAGGACTTCGATTTTATATATACATATATAGATGGTCAGTTTGTCTGTTAGAATTTTTTCATCAGCGACGCTTGATACGTTTAACTGACGTAATAGATTAATAGAAATTTGAACACCAACACACACAACCTGAGTACAAATTCACACTGATGCCTGATAATGTAGACTCGTAGAGTCACACATAATCGCGCGAAGCAGAGCGTTGTAACAATGTAACACATTAAATCCTTAACCATGACGATTCTTTTGATGAAATCTTGATTGAATTTTGCTTTCCATAGCTGAACAGATAAGTTCTGCTACGCTTTCTTAGCGCTTGTGAGACAGAATAGTGTTTTTGTTGGATTTTGTAGCCACTACTGCTTGTTATATTATAATTACAGCAAGAAAATTAAAGCCATCGGTCGCCTTTCCTTTTTAAATAATGTATCTCCATTTTTACTAAGCCAGGAGATCAAATTTTCCATCAGATTTTCCACTGTTTTTCCATTTATCATGTTCCGTGCGACAGTAAAGACAATGGTCGTGGTTACAAAAACAAATGTTTATGATGTCGTGTTAGTACAATACGTACCATAACATATGATTCTTAAACTTGAAAACTCCATATTCTCGTTTCGTAACGTCACCCTCGTTGTACCAAAATTACCACAATATACCGAAAAGTAATGACTGACAAAATTCGTCGAAATCACGTTTTAACAGTAAGCTAATTTCTCGTCCTACAGCAACCAGCAGACCCGACAATGGGAATGAAGATCCGAGCGTTACTGATCAGCGAACAAGACCTGAAGAACCGAGTGTCAGAGTTGGAGAGAAGAGAGACGGCTTACCTGGAGATGTTGACGCAGGCAGACGATATGTGGGCCGAGATGGAGGGTGGCTACAAGAGGAGGATCCAGGAGTCGCAGAACATTGAGTCGTCACTCAAGGGAAAGGTGGGACGATATGTTTTAGATTTCAATCGTAGGTAGAAAGTTTCAGGATGAAGTTGGTGTAGCAGACTATGTTTTATAATATAAATAAAAAACTGAGGCCTCTGTAAATTCAATTATAGTCGTCACAAATAGGTAAGAAAAGAGTGAAAGGCACGATTTTAGATCGTGGAAAAATATATTATGAATGTGTCAAATAAATATTTTATTTTTAATTCCAGGTCAAGAAACTAGAAACCGAGCGTGAGCAATATAAAAGATGCTTCGAGCCATTAAAGAAAAAGTTGAGAGAAATAGAAGAATCCGAATCAGGGATGCGCATTGCGTTAGAGAAATCTGAGAGAGACACTAAAATCCTCATGGATCAGAACACAAGTCTGCATAGCGAGCTGAAAAAGGTCGAAGTCGAAGCGAGGAAGTCTGAAGCCGCATTTAAGGCCCTCGATGCCAAGTTCAAGGTATTATTCAGATTTTACTAGATACTTGGTTTTTTAAATGGCGCCTGGTTTTTTCGGGTCACTATCAGAATATCCATGTAGCAAAATGACCATATCGCCATAACGTCTTAAAATTAAAACGTCATGGTTACTAAATAGACATTAACGCTAAACGTCTTAGTAGCAAAACGTCTGGATCTTAAAATGTCGTAATTCAAAATACTCTAGAAGCAAATCGGCTTGTTAATAAAACGCCTTAATTACGAAATAGTCATGAACGCTTAACGCCTTAGTAGGAAAACGTCTGGATTTTAAAATGCCATAGTTACTAAATAGACATGAATGCTAAACGCCTTAGTAGGAAAACGTCTGGGTTACTACGAGTAAATAGACATGAACGCTAAATGCCCGTAAGATGCGTTTCTTGATATATTTTATTGTTTGTCAAATAAAATTTATAAAGACCATGAAAATTAATTTTCACAAGAGAAAATTAATTTAGACCTAATCAAGAAGGTATTAATATATACACGTACACGTCACGTAAAGCATGTAATAAATAAGTGCTTTGTGCAAACTGGAGTCTATGATAGCCCAGCGTGCATTTTCCTGTTTTAAAAACTTTTCGCATTAATTGATTAACATACTGGCCACTACATCGTCGACCGTAGGTTCAATTGAGGTAAGGGACATTGGATATCCTGTCCCTTACCTCAATTGAACCTACGGTCGACGACGTATTGAAGGTATCAATTGTTGTCAAACAATATTTTGTAGTGCCATATTTTGCATTCAAGTACCTATAAAAGTAAAATTTTATCGAAGTGTAAAATAGATAAAATGGATGATTCTCCGTTTATTTTCATCGAGAGTCAAAAAGGTAAATCGGTATTATTGAGAAATGGCTACCGATATAATTTTGGTTGTTTAAATACCAGTGGAACATCGTTATGGAGATGCGCAAAACGGGGAGAATGTTCTGCTTCCGTTACTCTTAATAAAGAACGAACCGAATTGATAAGGGAAAACAAACTATTACATTCCTGTAACTCTCACACCATAAAGAATCAAATTGATTGTGTGATGGATACATGTAAAAATTTGGTGCGTACTAAATTTACTCCTGTAAAAAAAATCATGGAAAAAGCTTTTATGAGTGCTGATCTTGATGTAATACCATGTTATGACTCCAAAAAAGATACCTTGTATCGTGCCAGGAGAACTTTTTTGAAAATGCAGAAAACAGAATTTTCTTCTTTAAATGAAATAGAGTTACCACAGCTCCTTTCTGAAGATTTTTTAGTCAATGTCGATGGTGATGATAATGATAAAATTTTTTTGTTTGCCACAAAAACATGCCGACAAATTTTGAAATCGATGGTCGATGAGAATACGCAGTACTTTGGTGATGGTACTTTTAAAGTACCCAAACTATTTGCTCAATTATATGCAATGCATGTGGATATTGACAGTTGCACTAAAAGTACTCAAGTTGTGCCGTTTGTATTTGCGTTGCTACCAAATAAATTCCAATATACCTACGAACGACTTTTTAAAATGATTAAAGACTATTTAGAAATCGACATTAAACACTTCAAGTGCGATTTTGAAATTGCACAACAAAATGCGATAAAAGCGGTGTTTCCCAATTCAGTAGTATCCGGTTGTTACTATCATTTCAATGCTGCCGTGTGGAGAAAATCTGAAAAAATAGATGTACTTGGGACTAAAGAGGGTGAAGAAATTACAAGGCTCACTGCTAACCTGCCGCTACTCCCGGCAGCAGACATACCGACTGTGTGGATATGTATTTGTGAACGAGCACGTCTAATGAAATGTGACAAAATAAATATGTTCATTGACTATTTTAACACACAATGGATATTAAAAACGCCCCCAACAAAAATAAGCTGCTTTGGCCAACGCCACCGCACCAACAACGCTACAGAAGGTTGGCACAGGCGTTACAATACTCGTGTGGGGCCAAAAAAGAGTCTTATCTCATATATACACGCATTAAAGGTCGAAGCCCAATGGCAAGAAAAGAGAATTACGAGGGCCCTCTTTGAAGGACAAAAACGAAAAAAAAATGATGTAATTTTTGACAAAAAATATAGGAGAGAAATGAAAAAATTGAACGAAAAAAAAATCACAGCATACAATTTTTTAAAAAACATCAGTCATATTAAACGCATCATATTTGGGGACAAATCTTAAAGATCCAACCTAGGAGCGGTTTGCTCCAAAAGTTGTTTAAGCTTTTAGCATTTAAGTCACTATTTTGTTATTGGTGTTAATAATAGGTAATCCGTTTTTGTTTTGTTTTAATATAAGGAATAGTTTTGTTTGTAAGTAGTTAAAAAAATAAAATGTTTTACGGAAAAATAAACATTACGCTTTCATTTAACTCTGATTAAATTATAATTCATGACTATGAATAGAGTGGCAGTCAACCCCTCGGGTCTCTATAAAAATTCCCATGGTAAAGATGCCAGAGTTAACGGTACAATGGGCGAAAAATAAATGTCTTTCGGCTATCTGGGTACCGTGCTTTCATGTCATCCAGCGTGAATTAATTTTCAGCGGAAAGGTCATTCTGTTAGAGAGGGGAGTTGACATACGATTCAGACAATTTTCTATTCCAGACGTTTTCGCTAGTAGCTCATTCTGAGTTTTTGTCGTCCAACTAATTTGACTTCCAGCTAATAAGGTATTCTAATCATACGGACTATTTGCAATTCCAGACGTTTTGCTACTAGCTCATTCTGCTTTTATGTCGTCCAGCTGAGTTGACTCTCTGCTGACTGGGTACTCTGCTTTTATGTCATGTAGCTGAATCGTCTTTCGGCTATCTTGGTAACTTGCTTTCATGGCATCCAACCTGAATTGTCTTTCAGCGAAAATATCTTTCCGATAGTGACCCGTTTTTTCGACAAAATCAATGGTCAAAACCTTCAAAATATAAAAGTCAGTTTTTCTGAATATCTTGTACATTAATCTCTATATGGATTACAGAAAGAGTTAGAGCAACTGCGTAAGTTAAATAAACACTTGGACATCGAGCTGAAGGCATCAAAGGAAACAGTGAAGAAGACAGAGGTCAGTTTCTTGGGAGACCTGGACACGATCAGGAAAGAACTTACTCGAGCCAGCAAGAATAACCAAGATTTAGAAGTAACAAATAGCGAATTAAAGGAGGAGGTATGTACGATAGATTTAAGCAAAGGCGGACATCTTTGTCAGGTTTTTACAGGGTATTTGATATAAGATTAATAAATGATCTAATGAGGAGATGGTGCCTTCATATTATACATTGGAGAGGGATAATATCTTCTTTATTAATACCTTTAGACGTAGAACTTCTTATTTGATATTTATATAATATATTTATGTTGATTTATTTATTTAGATATTAAAATAGATGATGGCTCAGTAGTTATACGTGTAGTTGCTTTGGGTACGCACTAAATAACGCTTTCAATGTTTACCGCTTTTTAAACTAACGCTATATATGCATGTCTGCTTGACACTTATCTTGATCGTTCCGATCGCTCGGCACACGACAGTGCATGCTCCGTACCGCGTTGTGACGTGTAAATATGCATGGAAGCCTTCGAGGAAATTCTAAGAAGAAATGTGTTCTCAGGTCGAATCTCTGGAAAAGCAGCTTGCTTTGACGCAGAAAGCTTTAACGCAATGCAAAAGGAAGTGTGACGAGAAGATAAAGACTTTAAGTCACGAGTTGTCCATCAAAACTGAAGAGCTAGAAGAATTGAGAAGTGAAACAATGAGACAGGCATTCCACGCCTCTCGCGTAGATCTAAAGCCGGATAGAACTGAATATATAGACGAAGGTTATTCTGTATACACGGCGGTACCAAAGAAGACAGATTATGGAAGAATGCATCACAGTATGAGTTATATAACGTCGGAGTCTCGATGCTCGTGTCCGTCGATGCGCAGTCAGCTGGTCGGGCAACTCATCGAGGACTTGTTCGAGAGGGTGCACAACACTGTGGACGACGACCTCACCAGACTGTGCAGCGATATCAATTTGATTAATAATAGAGAAGTGAATGCTGAAACCAAAGCGAAAATTACAAATTACCTCTTAATGGCTATCTCAAAGGAGCTTGTTAGGTCTATAGGGGACGCTGATGCTAAGACTGATACAGAGGTCAGTATGGTAGTGGTTTGTTTTCATTATTATTATTTAATATCATTTCATTGTGACTAAAGTTATAACTGCATTAGATTATTAATGTTTTGATTTTACTAATCAAGAGTTTTGACAACCTAATGGTTTTGGTCGATATTTAATGATGTGGTAACCTGGGTTATTATTCGACATTTACTGTTTCATTTCTTCTTTTACTCTTAGTCTTCCCCTTGTCAATTTCCACGAGTTTTTTTTTCTCGTTATACTATAAAAATCAATAATAGTCTCGAAATGAGTGAGTGCCTAATCAATCGTTTCCAATTTCATACAATAAAAAATACAAAAAAAAAAATATATGATGGCTGGGTAGAAAAAAAAACGTATTTTAGAAGCAATTTTTTTGAATCATCACATTATCATTATGCAGAGCTGGGTATCCACAATGTTTGCATACCGTGCGTATAGTGAATTTTCAACTGCAACAGTTGAGAAGTTACTGTTCTCTTTATCAAAACGGAACAAGTGTTATAACACTAGCCGCTGGAATGGCTAAGTTTCGTGATGCATGCTCCGAAAATGAAGATGTATCCACTTACGGAGTAGTTGCGAAATCCCAGAGCGCAGTTGGTCGCTCGAACATGGTGGAAACCCGGCTTACAGTATGGCTGGGGCGTCCTTTCAACGCCATCGGTGACGCCAGCGTAAACATTACGGAATATTTTGCGGCCGATGGCGTTTTAGGAGACTTCACCCCTAAGTCGTTAATCCACCCGTGAGCTTGAAAACCTCGTGGCTCGTATTACATGGTATACCATGCGAGCCAAACAATCAGTGTTGTTCTCTCTAATTTGTGTGGCCTGGCTTGTCTTGAGGTAGTACAATCAACAGCAAAAGTAGACGATGAAAATCAGAAAGTTCAATACTAATGAACGGAGTTCGGGAGTTCGCGTCAGAACTGTGTGGCGTTGAAGTGATTCAAAAGTATGTGATTGTAAATTAGACCAAATATTTACGACTTCGACGCTACACAGTTCTGACGAGAACTCCGTTCATCAGTATTGAATTTCTGATTTTCATCATCTACTTTTGCTGTTGACTGTACAACAGCAAGCTTTACTGGCGAGCCAATACGACCGACCTTCAAGCTCGCTGGTGGATCAACGGCTTGTTTATGAGGACGGTGTTACTGATGGGTGTTCCGCCAGGAGTGGCAGCGCGCGGCGGCGTCGCTGGCGCAGGGCGCGTGCGCGGCGCGCGCGGGCGCGGGCGCGGGCGCGGGCGCGGGCGCGGGCGCGGGCGCGGGCGCGGGCGCGGGCGCGGGCGCGGGCGCGGGCGCGGGCGCGGGCGCGGGCGCGGGCGCGGGCGGCGCCTGCGTGGCGGCGGGCGCGGCGCGCCTGGCCTCTGTGAGCTGCGCCTGCGCCGCCGCGCGCCTAGCTGCCACGCGCCCCGACCTCGCCGCCGCCGTCAAACTGTGTCAGGAGGTAAATGTCTGTTGCTAAACTATCTGATAGAAATTTAAACAAATGAGTCAGAAAACGCACCTGTGGATGCGTATATTTAGTTCCACTTATAAAATAAGGGCTGATTTTTTAATCGACCGATAATTTTTATTCGTGGAAATCGTGGAATAAAATTGACGTCTAAAAGTTTTTGTATGGAAAAACTGTCAACAATTGGAAACAGCACTAAATGCTTTGATTTGATTATTTGAATAATGAAACCCGAAATTCTAACTTTAATGTTTCATAAATATTATGACTATTCAAGTTAGTCTTAACCTCAATTTTCGTTGATGACTATACAATTACAATTTAATAATGATACTCAAACAATGATTGTTTGGAAAAAGAGGTGGGATAGAAAGTGACGAATATGTTATTAATTTCCCTTAATAAGTGATTGCGTAAGAAATTAAACCTAAACTGGATTTATTTAGCCCTTCATCAGATACTTTTGAAACACACCATAATTAGGTACCTATTCACACTACATTTTTCACTGACGCGAACCGGAAAGCGCAGCGTATGTAGGCTGCCCACAAGGTATACCAATGGCTTAGTGTTGGCCGCGGCAATAATAATAATAATGTATCATTTATTTTCTCTTCACAATAAGTGGTCTTAAAAATAGTGCAAACTTAGAACTGTAAAACTTTTCCCACCTTTGTGAGAGACTGGTGCCTGAAGTAAGTTTTACGAATAAAACCTGTGTTACAGGTCACCAGGACCCTCACCTCGGTAAGAATTTTGTAGAAATGACCAGGAGATAACAATAACAAGTAAATCGAAAAAGTTCAAAGAAAAAAAAAAAAAAAAAACATCTACTAAATTAAAAATAAGTAGTACAAATAAAGAAATAAGCAGAAACATCCAAGTGTATTGATTAAAATGATATGTGTGTGGGCGTATGAGGTGTATGCATGACTGCGAATTGTGAATGATTGTAAGTGAGAGTGTAGAAGTGATTGGCGAGTCGTTCTGTTTTGTGTGACTGTGTTGCGAGATATGGGTGGGTAACAGCTATGTAGGGTAATTAGGGCTTTGAACCTATTTGGGTACTTTCAATAAGTCCTCGGTTTTTTGGTAATCAAGCGATTTAAGATATTTTTTTAAGGCTTTATTGCAACTAGATTTTGTTTCAGGATAGATATTTAGTAATTTATTTATTTTGTTGTATAGGTGTTGTCCGAGAAAGCAGAAGAATTTGTGGGAAAGGGATGAATGCAATCGATAGGTAGGACATATTCTATCTCTGCGGCGACTACCAACGGGTAGGTTTGGGTCATAAGGTAGCTGGGAGTGTTTTTTAAGAACCGTGCGCAATATGAAAGTTTGTCTGACCGTCAGGACATCCCACTTTTTATAAAGCTCTACTGTTGGGAAATCGTACGGTAGGCCGGCACTAACCTTAAGAATAGCACGCTGTGCTCGTTCTAGTACCAATAGGTGGGTTTTTGCTGCACCACCCCAAGATGTGATGCAGTATTCAATTTGCGAGTGGCATAAAGCATAGTAAACCATATTGATAGTCCTACGGTCAGCCACATGCTTGAGATTGTTAAATATGTATATTAATTTTCTAAGTCTGGTCACTAGGAGATCTATATGTATTTTAAATGTCAAATGTTGATCAATGTTTATACCAAGATATTTGATACTGTCAGCTCTTTCGAGGGAAGGGCATTGACAATCTGAGGCTGAATTGGCAGAACCACATGTGTGAGCTGTAATGGTGAAAGAGGGCGGTGGCAAGAGATTACTTCTGTGTGCGAATGTTATATATTTAGTTTTAGAAACATTAAGCGTCAAAACGTTATTCTGGAGCCAATTACAAACAGTGTTTAAACCCGACTGTGCAGCGTCAAAGGCCTCATCCCAACTATCACCAGTGAAAAATAATGCGGTGTCATCAGCAAAAGAAATAATTTTACCGTTATGGAGAGAGAGTTGGCAGAGGTCATTGATGTACACAAGAAAGATAGTGGGGCCTACTATGCTTCCCTGAGGAACCCCATAATTAATAGGTAACGTGTCACTCAGACTATTATTTACTTTAACCCGTTGCATTCTGCCAGTAAGGTAGTCCTCCAACAATTTATACGGAATTCCCCTTATGCCGAGACGATTTAGTTTGTTTAAAAGGTGCGGAACAGACACTGTATCAAATGCCTTCGCAAGGTCAAGGAACACAGTTATGCACTTTCTACCTTCATCCAGATTGGTAACAGTAGAGTGTAGCAGTTCGTGGACTGCATCATCAGTACTTCTACCGGCTCGAAAGCCAAATTGTGCGGGAGATAGCAGATGGTTAGTCTCGAGAAAGTTTGTGAGACGCCGAGTTAACAAGCGTTCCAAGACCTTGGAAAGCGCTGGAAGAATGGAAATGGGGCGGTAATTATTTACACAGTCTTTTTTCCCGGCTTTATGTATTGGTTTGATGAGTGCTGTTTTAAATGACTTAGGAAAGATCCCCGATGAGATAGCTAGGTTACATATATGTGTAACAGGAGGCGTGAGGAGATTTGCATATCTTTTAATTATTTTACTGCTTATCAGATCAACTCCTACCGCACAATTTTCTTTTAAATTATTAATTAGAAGGTGAATCTCGTCCTCGTCGGTTGGCAGAAATACTAGCGAATTTGAAGGGTTGAATGCGGCACAGTCGTGATCTCGATCAGAAACAATTGTATTTCGGGAAATCTTTTCAGCAAGATTAGCACCGATATTCACAAAGAAGCTATTAATGCGATTAATGTCCCCATTAGGATCAGCAGAAGACAGAAGAGATGATGAGTAGTCTGGTCTTCTGTTCGAGCCACTAATACTCTTAATAACATTCCATAGCTGTTTTTTATTGCCCTTGGCATTTTCGATCTCCTGTTTTTCGTACGTTCGTTTTGCTTTTTTCAATATACTGTTGCAGAAGTTTCTGTAGCGTCTATAAATAGTTTTAATATTATCATTCTCAGGGTTACGCTTAGACTTTTTATAAAGATTATCCCGATTTCTAATACAACGAATTAAACCTTTAGTAATCCAAGGTTTAGAAATCAACTGCCTTTTGCTTGTTTTAATTGTAGAAGTGTTGTGTTTAATGGCTGTTGATAACTGCGATACTAATAGGTCGGTAGCTACATTTACATCCTGACATTCTATAACAGGTTGGAAGTTAGTGTTTTGCATCATGGTATCAAGTTGAACAAAATCTACGGAACCCGAAATTTTATTCAAATAGTTTAAGCGCGATTTTGGTTTACAACTAACAGCAACACTCTCGTGGTCAGTGATAGACGTTTCAAAGACGAAACATGTTACGTCCATTTTATTAGATTTTAGGATCATATGGTCAAGCGATGTACGTCCATGAGTAGGCAACGTGTGACCCGGTAGCATACCATGGCTGGCTAACATGTTAAGATAGTCAAAAGCCCGTTTATCAGGACTGTTCGGAACAATATTAATATTGATATCACCACAGAAGATAATGTTTTTAAACGATTGGAGTTTAGTAAGAAGTGCATCGATTGATTCAATAAATGCTGTAGTATTCGTTTGACTGGGTGGACGATATATTCCTATAATGCAGGTTTCTAGACCTAGTTTTAATAAAAGACAATTGGCGTCAACAATATTAGGTTCTTCACAAGTTACATGAAGTTTTTTATTATAATATATAACGACTCCTTCATTTTGGGTATTGTGCGTGGAGGTCGAAGAGTAGTTATAGTTGTCGAGAGCGGGGATAAATTTTGCAGAAGAAAGCCAGCATTCAGATAACACCAGAATGTCCCAGGGTATCTTAGAACGTTGCAAAAGGGTGGCGAAGTTTGACATGTTACAGGTTATGCTACGAATGTTCTGAGACAGTATATTAATAGTCCGATTGGTGATACGAATATGATTTATTGCGTTGTCTATGTCACAGGCGACAGTTTTAGCTACTTTTATGGAATCCAGATCCAGGCTTATGGTTTCAAAATCTTGCATTAGGCGTCGATAGTTTGTATAGTGCTAACGCAGCCACGTTTAGAACGTGGCCTATGGAACTGAAATTTAAGTGAGAAAAAACCTAAATCTGGAGGGAGTGTAGCCAACATTCCTGATGTTTGACATACCGCTAGGAACAGACAACGCAATTGAGAACTCATTTCAAGGGATATTTCTCGCATAAGAAACGAACAAAGTGGTGTTGTGTAATGAATGTTGTGTATTATAGGTGTTACTTGGGTTACTCTGCACGTTGAACAAACTTTCCTAAAATAATATAAAATATAAAACAAAAATAGGTAAAAACTAGTAAAAAAATATTGTAAACAAATGCATGCTAAGAAAATGTAAACATAAAAACAACAAAGTGTAAATGAATGTAGTCACATCGTAAACTTAATTAGTTCAGATTCTTCTTCAATACGAGTTGGGGTCGATCCTTCTTCTTTTTTAATATAGATCTTTCCATATGATATCCAAGCCGCTACCAGCTTTTTAGCTTTGACGTTTTCACGAGCTACGTAGAAAAGATGTTTAGTTTTACTAGTTAAATAGTCCGATATGTATATTTGACGCGGTTCTCCGTTTAGTTTAATATGCTCCGTGTTTAGCTGAGGTTCCTTACTTTCGCGTCTAGATTTATTAAAGGACTTGAGTTTAGCCATCAGTGATTCTTTCCTAAGTATTGAAGAGAAATCCACAATAACAGCTTCTGCTTTGGAGCGAAATATGTCCTTTATCTCGGATTGCTGGATGGGAGTTTCTGGATCCAATGTTAAGACAATTTGTTTTAAGTTTTGTATAAGATCTTCCTTAGATTCTTGCTCGAGTTTAGGCAAGTTTCGTATTTCTATTGCTGACGAGCGAGCACTCTTTTCCACGTAGTCTAACCTTTTTTCTAAAGATGCTACTTTCTTCTTATATTCGACATTTTCCTGCTCCAGATAGTTAATTTTTAAAAGCAGTTCCTCATGCTTTCCTGTTAAAGCCTCTACCGATTGCTTGATATCCTGGTTTTGGGTTATAATGCTGGAGAGAGAGTTGTTTAGTAATTCAAACTTACTTTCCTGCTGAGATAAGATTTGTGACAACATATTTTTTATTTCGGAGGGTTGTTCATTTACCTCATCAAAAGTGCGCTTCTGCCGTTTAGTTATATTAAAATAATTATCAACTGAGTCAGTGACGTGCGAAATGTTTAGCGCCGAATCCGAGTTGTAGTGAATTGTATCATTTGGCGTGTTTAGTTGGGGCATAGGGCGCGGTGGAGAGCGTTGTACTGACATTTTAGTTCCTGGGCGCTTTCCTGACCAGTTGCGCGTGTGAGCGTACCGTTGTAATCGTAATTTGCGTAGGCGCTCGGAAAGCGCAGCTTCGGGGGCACAGCAGTGACCTCTATATCTTCAAATAAAAAGCTTCACGTACCTGCAAGTACCAGGCAATCACGAAGAAAGCAAGTCGAAATGTTTGGTGGTGGATATTAGGCGGAGCTCAACTGACGCTGGTCGCGATCGACAGATTGGTAGAATACTGCTTTCCGTCCAGAATACCTAGACCTCCGCGTGTCCTTTTCTCGTGAATATGTCTGTCGCACTCAGGGCTTACAATTAGTTGCACACACGGAAAGGATACAGTAAACTTTATTAATGACTTTCCGTACTTCGTTAATGAGTGCAGGCACGTAGGCGGGGTCAACAATAAGTAGTAAGAAGAAGGCGGAACTCACGCAGAGTTGTGTATTCGTATTCTTGTAGATTGATGCACTCCTGGTAATTAGCACTTTATTTTTTTTTTTTTTTTTGCTATATTTTTTATTAAATTTTAATAAATAAAATTAAATATGGTCACTTAAAAGACGTCTGAACTGCTCAGAGATCCGAGGGGAAGGGAGGCAATCTGCTAGATGCGAGAAGCACAGTACCGGCCGATGTAGTGATGCTTGGGGAGACCAATGTCCAGCAATGTACCTATATTTCTGCCTGAATGATAATGATATCGTATAATCATCATTCAGCCGAAAAACATCCCCGTTTTTATCATCATCCTCTTTTAAATATTCCAACAGGAATCATGATGCCAGCGCCGGTTTTAAAATTAATTTTTAGTATATATCAGTAACTGGGTTGTAGAGATCAGATAGGCAGTCACTTCATGTAAAATACTGGTATTTAGCTGCACCTGGTTAGACTGGAAGTCGACCCCAACATAGTTGGGAAAAGCCTAGTCCTAGACAGATGATAATGATTTAGTCTACACCGATGTTTGTAGTTCTTTTAGAAAACTCTTTCTTTTAGAAAACCCTTGGTATAAAAAAAAAACCTGAAATCTATTCTTAAAAATACTACAAAGTACAATTTGAATTGCAGGAAGTTCTGGATCATGGCGATGTAAAAATCATGGAGGAGCAATTAGCGAATGCAATCGAAAGTATTGTTGTAAGTATCAAAATCTCTTCACCCTTCTATAGTAAGCCGACGTTCGCACGGACGTAAAAATATCGCGACAGATTTTATCGCGCATTGGATTTTCAACTCTCGTTGTTGAGCCAAGCATTGAGAATCCCAAAGCGCATCCCAGCGCGTCAAAAAACCGCTGTTGGATTTTCAACTCTCGGTGCTAAGCAGTTGAAAATACAGTGCGCTATAAAATCCTGTCGCGATATTTCATGTCCTAATGGACGTCAGCTAATAAAACCACTGTATTCAGAAGTGTCGTACCACAAGGATGTGTAAAATCCTCAGAACATTTCACTGATATCAATAAGGTTACAAGCCGTGACGGGATTTCCTATCAGAAAAAAAAATCGAATTTCCGTACAATGTTTCATCACCCCTTTAGGAGATGAATTAAAAAAAAAAAACCTTCCTCAGATCCCTTTCGTTATAAATGGATGTCTTGTGCAAAAATTCCAGCTTCTAGACTCAGTGCTTTAGATTGTGTGTGGTCTGTCTGTGAATGTAAGATTTTTATTAAATAGAAAGCCAAATGATGAGGAGCTCTTGAAAACCGAATCAGATAAGAAAAACTCTTATCTTATCTCGATGAAAAACGATAAATTTGAGATGTGAAGTCGGCTAACATTGTGATAATAGTTGTTACCTACAGCTAATGATCTAATAGAAGTGGTTGATGATGATGTCAAGAGCATCAATCATCGACCACGGAGCTGGATATAAAAGGGGGGTACCCTTTGAAACGGCTCGTATGGTCAGGAACTCTAGAACCCATACCCATTTAATAAAGCTTTGATTTATCAGGAAAGCGGTTCTGTCATGTTATCACAGCCGTCATGAAAATCCGTAATTTTCACCAGTATCTTGATATTAAGGTGTCAAAAAACGCTGTGTTTGGACAACCGTTATTATGTGAATGTTTTGCGCTTTCTTAGGAAACCAAAGCATTAGCTCGGGGTCAATTTCCAACTTTCCGTTACAGTGGAAGGTCTCGTCATGAGGAACAGTAAACGCACCTATACGTAACACCAATAAAACTTCTATTGTGTCTCGTTCAGTGTTCTTCAACCAACTAATGTATTTTGTCTTTTTCAGAATTGTCCATCTTGTGCGTTGGGTACAAATGCGATAGTTTGGAGCACGGATGTGTAACGACGTCATTACGTGCGGTTTTATGTGAGATAATATTTATATTTATCAATTTATTTTTATTATTCATGAAGTTAGCTTTGCAATATATTCGCATTTAAACATCAGAAGACTAATTCCCGTAATCAAAAACGTTCAAAAACTGGTCGCAATAATTTTTGACATTCAGTGTTAAAAATATAAGGAAACTAGAGGTATTTTTGACTGATTGAGACTGATATCTACCCTAATTGCGTACCTAACACCTTTTTATCACAATCTGAATCATTTTGAAGGATATCGTTAATTCATTGCTATAAATAATTATGTTCTAAAAGTTTATCTGCTCAAAAATGTTGTTGAACTGTCAAAATGGCAGTCATTGCTACTTATAGTGTGTTACGCAATTACCTCGCAGAGAGAACTTTCTTAAATTACGGGAATTGCCCTTCAGACTGTATTTTCCAAGTTTTAACCTTTCTTATTGGTAGTTAATTATTTTAACATGGTTTTCTCCGTTCCAGGTGTAATACCTCCACCGACCTCACTCTGGTGCCTTCATTAGTTAAGCCGTTAGCCACTTACGAAATGTAAATATATTTGTATCATAATACTCCTATTTTAATGAAGTAACGTAAGCGAACAATATCGAACAAGTGTACCTACATTCGAATAAGAAAACTTTTAATACGCATGGATTCTCGACGTATTTTTGTTTTATTTTCTTTTTTTTTCTTTTTGTCCGTTTCTGTGCCAATCGTGTTTTGATGTAAACTTGCGTGCAATCAAACTTAAGAATAAACATTATTAGGCTTCATTTGGAACTAAAAATCGAATATTTTATTTAAATGTTTCAGATCTGATGATTTATGTTTTGAATATACATTTTATTTACCTACTAATTTATTTTCTGTGTTACGTTTTATATGGAAAAAATCAAAATTTTCGACGGATATTTTCCAGATGTTAAAACAAATCGAATTTAATTAGTTTCATTGCAGGCAAGTGTTGTTTGTGTAAATAAATATTGTCTATCAATCGATGACGATTGATTCGTCATCGATTGATTTGTTTTATTAACAATCGAGTCAATCACAAAATTAGATACATTAGATATCTTTCTTAATTCATATATTAAAAAATGATTTTATTTAGAAGATGATTCATTGATCGATTAAAATTATTATTTAAAACTGTTGTTTTATTATTAAAAAAACCTGCTTTCAAAAGCGTTTATATATTAGATATGTACAGTCAACCGCACATCAGTATGTACGGTTGACTGTACCGATCTTATACTATACAAATGTAGTTTTACCACTGGCTAAAACTACGAAAATCGCCCTAACTATTACCTACGACATAAAGACGCTGTCGTCAGTGATAATTGTTACCATTCATGTGTGATTGAATGTATTTGACCAGTTAGTGTAGGCGAAGTAACTATTTAGTAATCTGTGGTGTAGGCGCCTCTTAATTTATTAGTATTTTATGAAATTACATTAAAAAGTAGGTAGTTTAGGTATGCACTTATTAATAAATAGAAGTAGGTACAAAAGTCCATCTATTTATGTAGGTAGTTTATTAATTCCTATTCTAGCACGTTAAGTCATTCGTGGAACTTTAACAGCCATTACGGGTCGTCAGAATCCTGAAAGTGTGACAACCAGTCTTACCAAGGGATATCGTATTATCGTATTACAACACTTTTACACTGAGTAGCAGTGTAAAAGTGTTGTGGAGGTCACATAGGCAGTCGCTCCATGTAAAATACTGATATCCAGCTGCATTGTTAGACTGGAAACCGACCCCAACATAGTTGGAAAAAGGCTAAGCAGCTGAAGAGTCTATAATTTAATTTTTCTATCTATAATTTACCTTTCCGTGAGTTTCCACTAATATAACAATGTTTAATAAACTATTGAAAAACTGTATTTCTTATCCGAGACTGGCGCTGGCGGAATGACTCAAAACCCACCAAAAACTGATGTAAGGTTTATAAAGTTAAGGCTCCTTCAAACAGGCGCGACGTGACGTGAATCGCGAGCCGTGTTTTTGTGTCGCGTGCGATTCACGTCGCGTATCGCGCCTGTTTACAGGAGCCTTTAGGCCTTGGTAGAGTTAGGGGCTTGGCTCTATATTAGATTTAATAACTTTTTAACAGTGTAAGCGTTATGTATATATGCGAGGATGCGTAGCGAGGGATGTGTGTGATACTAACGAATAACATCGCTTCATTTTCATAGCTTGAGCTAAGCTCGAGTTGTTATTCGTTAATTTTACGCACATCCCTCGCTACGCATTCTCGCTCATTTCTGATGGAAACGCAGCCTTAGTCTTGGTATTCTACTTTACAAATAATGTTTTTGGTGAGATTTGAATTCTTTTTGTAAAGTGCTCTATTTATTTTTATTTTAGCGGTGATCGAGATTGTACTGAAATTACACATAGGTACAAACGCCAGCAAATCAAGCTGTGAAATTTTCCCAATCAACTTTGAATAAGGTTCATTGGATTGGGAAAATTTCACAGTTTCGGGTAGCTTGATTTGCTGGCGTCTGCTGTACATGTTAAAATCATTACCTTACTTCGAGCATCGTCAGGTGAAAAAGTTATTTCTTGCATGCTAGCAGTCACATACTTGCTTCATAGCTTTAGCCTAAGCCCGAGGCAGGTTAATAGAAGACCGAAGAGTATGACCAGCCTCTGCTTATCATTTGTGGACTAAGAGAAGGCCTTCGATTCGATCGAGACTTGTACTATACTGCAGTCTCTTCAACAGTGCCAGATTTACTATGGGTAAAGCGAGGTGCTGAAGTGTTGTATGAAAACACGTAGGTACACCAGTCCCACTCAAGGATCAGACCTCGAAACCTATCATTTTGCAGCGAGGTGTGAGACAGGGAGACGTTATTTCTCCGAAACGGTTCAACGTTGCATTGGATGTCTTCAAGATATCGGACTGGAAAGGGGTAGGTATGAATCAACATCAATGGCGGGTCCGTAACTCAGCTTCGGTTTGCCGACGATATGCTAGTCATAGCTGAGATTATGGAGACCTCGGTACAATGCTCGATGACCTCAGGTGAGCTTCCGAAAGGGAAGGTCTTAAAATTAATATAAATAAAACTATGGTCATGTCAAGTGCCCGTGTAGTTCCTACTCTCATGAAGATTGAAGACCCTACACTCGAAATTGTGGTATGTTTACCTAGGACAAATTTGAAAAAGAAGTCGATAAGTAGTCGAATTTGACTCAGCTGGGTAGAGTTCGGGAAGCTACGCAATAACTTCTTGTCTCACATAACACAACCGTGACCACTGCCAGTTAATTTTTGCGAACAAATTGTTCGGAACCTGAACGGATGTCCTTTCAGTTTTTTAGGACTTAGGGAAGTGTCCTAGAGGTTTCGATGAATGAGTTAGTCAGTGACAAAATCGACGTATTTTGTTATTAGTAATAAATCCAGTGTAGTGATATAGATATAGTGACTAAATGTCAAAGATCAACAACAGGAACAGGTAGGTACCTACAGTTACCGTAAGTTCCCATTAGCCTCAACAATAAACTAACCCCATTACTACTACTACATTGGTACTAATAAACGTTTTATAGTTTCTGTATAGTTACATAACGCTTTGTCTTCTTATTTTGAAAGTCTAATTGCTGACGACTGAAAGTGAGAAATCGGTGTGTAACTATTCATCAGAATGTTTATTAGTAAGGGAGTAAGACCATAATGTTATACAACAAAATCTGTTAATATTTCACATGACACATACCTAATCGGTCTGTGTCTTGGCTGTGCGAATCCATGCATGGACATGGTGATCCGACTTACACGCATAAACAACAGCTCTCCCAATAAAGTGACCACATTATGATATTAGTGAGAGACAAACACGAAGTCGCACCATTGGGCTCTTTATACACATAGGTTTTTCTTGCCATGCAAAATAAGGTTTATTAGCCATGTGTAGGTACGGTCATCAGTGTTTTATGGATCACAATGAAAGCTTGTTGACGGACACGTTTTATCTACGGCGCGGTTTGTAGTCGCGGTTCGTCAGTGTTGTATGGATCACTATGGAAGCTGGGGAGCTATTCTCTAAGGATACAGCCTTGCGGGCAGCGCTGTATCCTTAGAGAATAGCATGGCTTGTTGAAGCACGTTTTTTCTTCGGTGCAGTTTATACCTACCTACCTGCCTACGCCGTACCGTAAAGAAACTGTGCCGTGTACAAAGGGCCTTTTAAGGTTTCTTTTTTACCATTTCGGTACTTAACGGAACCCCAAAAAGGACTTATTTAAACTAATTCTGCCATAAAGCATAGAAATAAGAAGAAGAAGAATACGTTATGTCACATGCCAAAAAAAAAAAAAGAAAATGAATTTTCAATAGTAACGGTGTCTCCTAATTAAATGTTTTTATAATAATAAATCTAAACTCAAAAAAAACAAAATAATAAAAATCATGATTACCTAATTTTAGAATAAAGTTTATTGAAATGAAGGTGATGGATGGGTACCTCCTCAGGCAAGTATTAGCGTTCTCTTCGTTTAATCGGTACCAAGTTGTGTTTGAATTCGTGCATATCCTGTCAAAAGTCCATTACTTATTGGCTTCTATTTTCTGATTCTGTGCTCAAATACTTAGGTACTTTAATACATCACATGAGCTATTTTTGTGGCGAAGAAATGCGTTCTGTTTGTACGCAATTGTATTTGCAAACCCAGTGTCATCACTTGCATACCTACGGGTGGTGAGCTAAAGAAGGTTTTGAGCAGAAGTGCTTACGTATGACTTAAGCTTCTGTAAAGATTCATTTACACGGTGCAAGTGTATTTCCTGTGATATAACATACTTAAAATTGAAGCAACAATTAACTGGCACCGTCTAACCAAAACGTAAAATTGTTGCACGATACGGTACGTATAGGTACGTTAGTTGCCGTTCAAAACTGTTAAGTGTAAACAGTTTGCATAATCAAATTCCACGTACAATAAAATTGCATTGAATTCTAGCATGTAGGTAAATTTTCTAACATTCAAACATGACCGAAAGTAACAAGTTAAAAAAAATTGGGCAAGACGTTCAATAAATTAAATGAAATAAGTATTTGGCAGCGCAGATACAGGTAGGTAATATTTAATCAATTCTACAAGTGCAGCTCTGTGTTTAGACGGGGCAAAACTTGAATGCAATAATTGTCTTGGTGTAGAAGTCACATGCAATTATTGAATGGCAAAACTTGCATTCAAATATTGCAGGCCATTTTGTAGAAATCGCACTAGTGTAAACACTTGCATGCAATTCTTGAATGGCAATAATTGAACGTGTTTTTTGACATGCGACTCTTGAGCGTTCCAGAATCTTGCACCGTGTAAAAGGGCTGCATAACACAATACACGAGCATATTGCTGTTATGTGTTATGTTGATTTCTCAATGTATTTTTGAGTGGGCAATTACGGATAGGAAAGTGTTACTATAGTAGACGATAAATCAAATTGTGAAGCTGCGGAAATAAAACTTGTGTTGTATATTGTATTATGTACCTACTTATCTAATTATTTAGCACCCCAAAAATATGTATACCTACTTATGAGGAATTTTGGACTTTTTTTGAAAACGTCTGTATATTTTTAAACATCACTATACCACTACTTATTTTTAGTTCCAATAGTACGATCTCGTGGGATAATTTCTATCCTCCACACGAAGACGCGGACAAAAGATAGTTTTCTAGAATGTTTGATAGATATTGATAAGTGCAATTGTGTGTATTAATTATTTGTGTCTTTTTCAGGTCTTGAAAGCACCAAGCTTGTGTTGCAGTAGTCGGGGTTCGAAGTAATCAACGCGTTTATGTAAATGTAACACTGAAAAAGGAGGAAAAACACAAAATCCTCGGTGTGAACAAACTTATAGCAATTTCTAAAGTATGGCCCAAAATGCATGTATCGCCCTTAAGGCTCCGCCAGTCAATTCCAAAATTGACAAGCCCGCATCTTCATGTTCACATATTGACATAAAGAATGATTCTGAAAAGCGACAGGATCTTACGTGCTCTTGCGAAAACTGCACAGAACCTAAAACATGTCTCTATTACACCAAAAGATCGGGTGGCCTGAGTGACAAAAAATCTGAAGCATGCTGCGCGCAAAGCAATCCGCTCGGAAACCCTCCGATCATGACACGACTTATAGGTACAAACATAAGTCAATTATACAATAAATTTAAATCTACAACATGCCCTTTAACCCCATTAGCGGCATCAGAAACTAAAGCAAAAAAGGAATGTATATTAGAAAAATGCTCATGCGTTGGAGATCAGACTTATGGAATTATGACGGAAACACTGCATAAGCAGGAATCGATTGTTGGGATACAAAAAAGGTCTTATTTACCAGAAAAATATTTATCAGAATCTAATCCAAAGAAGGAATGTATATTAGAAAAATGCTCATGCATTGGAGATCAGACTTATGAAATTATGACGGCAACACTGCATAAACAGGAATCGATTGTTGGAATACAAAAAAGGGCTTATTTACCAGAAAATAATTTATCAGAAACTAAATTAAATAAGGAATGTGCATTAGAAAAATGCACATGCATGATGCATTCAGATTCTTGTTGTCCCGTACAGGACAAAGTTATGAAAGAGCCAACGAATCATTTTGGTGCGATTTTTGATTCCGAGGTACCAAAGATTTATCATATGCAAGAGTTACCGGATTATTTGAATGGTGCTGCGGGTTATGTTTTTGACATACTGAAAATTTGTTGCGATAATCAAGACTCATCTAAGGTACCGAAGAGTTGTCATAAGCAGGAGTCATCTGAGGTACCAAAGATTTGTTGTCATAAGCAAGAGACATCTGAAATACCAAAGATCAGTTTTCATAAGCAAGAGTCATCGGATCTTATGAAAGGTACTGCGGGTTACGTTTTTGATATACCAAAAATTTGTTGTCATAAGCAAGACACATCTGAAGTACAAAAGAATTGTAATAAGCAAGAGTCATCGGATCTTATGAAAGGTGCTGCGGGTTATGTTTTTGATATACCAAAGATTTATTGTGATAAGCAGGAGTCACCCAATCCTAGGAATGGTGCTGCGGGTTACGTTATTGAGTTTCCAAAAAATTATAAAGATCAAAGACAATGCTGCAAAGAAAATAAAATAGAAAAACACAAAAAAATAACTAATGAATGTAATATGTGCAATGCATCAGAAACATCATCATCGTCATCAGAAACTAAGACAGCACGACTTGGGTCAGAGAATGGTACACAAGTATTCAATATAAATAAACTTGAATCAAAGAGGACTATATCTGATACAATGCACATTTGTTGTAAAACAGAAAATGTATCAGATTCACAACAGTACAAACCGACGAAAAATGCGCAAGAATTATTCAAAAATATACTACAAACACAGGAAAATGCATTAAAAATAGAAAATACATTATATGAGCTACCAACATATTTACCCACAACACAGAAAAAGAGCTGTGATTGTCGAGAATCAGACGAAAAAAAATCTGCACCACAACATATTTTAGAATCATCGGGATGTGTAATAGAGCTACAAACATGTAAAACTTCCTCACATGAACCAGCGAACAAAATCGGCATAAATAGACTTAAAGCAAAGGGGATTGCTTCTGATTCAAAGTACAAATTAGTAAAAAAAAGGAGTTGTGAAGCACCTGGATATGTATGGGTTGTACCGAAACATTCAACTGAACATTATGATCATAAAAAACAAAAGTGCGATTGCAAAGAGTCAGCAAAATATAAATCTGATAAACCGGGATATGGTTTGGAGCAAAAAAATAAAATAAACAGTTGTGCGTTCACTGAGCCAGCTAAATGTAAACCTCAACTACCTGAATGTGCATATAACGTACCAAATTGTAGAGAAATAGATAATGCAGAAAGAGAAATAAAAAAAGTATGGAAAAATAAAAAAAGTAGTGCTTGCAAATGCAAAAAAAAAAGTGTATCATCTGGCTGTGCTCGTGAGCTACCGAAATGTACACATAAAATACCATCACACAAAAGTAGTTGTGAATGTCGTCAGTCAGATAAGAATAAATCTGCACCACCTAAATATGTACAAGAGCTGGCGAAATGTACTCTTAAACCACAGTCACAGAAAAGTAGTAGTGAGTCTCCTGAATATTCTCCGAATTTAACCGAACTGCCCGATACTATAAAAACATACAAAAATGCAGCAACACAGCCGAGACCTGCAAATCTTAGCGCAGAAGTATTGGTCCGTAAGCCTGAAGCAGAATGCAATGGCTGTTTAACTTGCAGGCAATCGAATATGGCTAATAAACAAAAAAATATATCAATATCTGATGTCATTAGGAGATTAAAAGAAGCATACAAAGCTTCCAGTTGCAAAATCTGCGATTGCTTCTCTAGTACTAAATTGGTTAAAACCGATGCAAGCAAACCTTATGAATGTGATAAATGTTTGAGATCAATATCATCGCTTGAAACGAACGAACAACCACTATGTTCCTGCAAACCCTGCGATTGTGTTCAATGTACTAAAAATGTTGTGGAGCAGTGTCATTGCGATCCGTGTGAGTGTGGTGATTGTAAAACAAGGAGTATAAACAAGGGCCAAAGTATTTTGGTCGCGCCTGTTGTAACAGAAGAGAATGACCCACATACAGCATGCACTTGTTCACCATGTGCTTGCATCGAATGCGGACTAGTTTACCCTTTGACTTCTAGTATAGTGAACGAAATGTCAACGAATACAAACAGACACGCACTGTGTAGATGTGAAATCTGTCTCAATGAAAGTTGTGACCAAAGTGGTCTCGATTCCTGTAAATGTCAAAAGCACAAGGTCATGAGTAAACCAGTTGAACATGACACAGACGAGTTTGTTAAACGGACAGCTAGGATTGTACATAACACACCTATGTTCCAACGGGTATGCAGAAGTGATACAATAGCTATGTTTGCAGCTATACCTGGTAGATATCCTACTTTTAGCAAAAGACTAAGCAACACGCAAGCATGCAGTTGCAATGAATGCGAATGTATCTTTTGCGTCTGTCAAAAAGACGCTATTACCGCTATAAAATCTTCTCAACTCTTCTCATCCAATAAAACAAATTCAAAATCTGATTTTAACAATAGCTACAACAATAATTATGAATTAAAAATGCCTTACGAATGTCATTTAAATAAAAAAATGCAAATCCACGATACATGTCATTGTGATACTTGTGATTGTATAAATTGTGAAACATCTAACATGCCCAAAAATCTACACAGATTTGGAAGTCGACGATGTAGTGATGACCCATACGAGCGATGTTCTAAAAAAAAGACGTTAGGAAGAGTTTTGCATCCTTTTAAAAAGGGTGATGTTTTAACCCCATCAACTCATAAATTGAAAGTCAAGAACCTAATTTTGCAAAAACAACACTTAGAAGAGCCAAGTGGCACCATACCTAAAATAACGAAAAATACAGATTCAAGTTGTAAGCTGCGAGACGTTGATATCTTCAATGAAGTAACATCCAAATTCAATACATCAAACAGAAAAATAGGTTCCATTACACAGGTAAACATAAATATGAACGATTTTAACACAAACGATATACATAAATGCAAAACTTTTAAATGCGATGCGTTTATTATGCAAGAAAGAAATAAAAGGAGATCTTTACATAAAAATATTGCGATCAATAGTGAAACTGGAAGCTGTTTTTCTGATCATTCGTCATCTTACTACAAACGCTATGACAGTAACACCCTATATTCACGAAATAAATCTAAGGAAAGAAGTTCCTGTAACAGTTCAGGTTACAATTACCCGGAATATTTCATTCAGTTTCCAAAAGCAACTGCGGAAACAAGCTTAAAAGAAGATGTATTGAAATTAGACAGGGAGGAAAGTATAAAACTAGATAAATGCAACATAATCCAAAATAGTGCTGAAAAACATAATGTAGATAAGGTATCATTTGACAATATGATAGGTAATGAAAGTAGTTGCATGATTAATGAATGCATCAATTTCAACAATAACAAACTTATAGCTGGACCAACTGAAACAAACAATAATAATTTGGAAAATGCTCATATTGCAAGTATATTGTGTCATAATTGCAAAAACAGTCTACACGTACAGATAAATAAACAAAATGACAAACATAAAAATTTTGGAAATAATGTTTTACAAAAAAAAGAGAGAAATGAGTTACAAAATTCTGTGTATCTAAAAAGCAGTCAGTCTTCTTTAAAGATGAATAATGAAAGCCGAGAATATATGAATACAAATCATGATTTTAACGAATTCTGTGTTGCACGTAATGTGTTTTATAACATCACAGAAGGAAATACCAGTAAGCTTTCATTTCATATACATGATAAGACATACACTTCGAAGTGTCCAAAACAATCCACACATTCAAACCTTGGTAACGGTGCCGAAATTTTAAATGTGCCTGACTACAGAAGAGTAAGAAATACGCTAATGGAAGCTAAAAAGTTTTCTCTAGAGCTAATAAGATTATTAAAAAGGTATGAAAAAGCAAATAATGAATTTGAAAGTATTTCGGAAAAGCTGAAAATATCCCATCCTGTTTAGTTATATTTTGATGGGAGATATTAAATTTGAACTGTTAAGAGAAGATAGGTACTGTGAAGTAACGTAGGATTGTTAAAGAGAAAAACGTCAACGAAATTTAACACGACATTCACGAGAATCACTTGGGAAGATAAAAAGAAACTATTTTTCGGAATTTTAGTTCCTTATTATAAGTTGTTTATGATTGTGAGTGCAATGAACCGATAAGAGGTTTACGGTTAACGTAGCACTAATAAGAATTACCTATACAAAATATAGGTTACCTGGGAACATTTTCAAAACTTAAAAAAAATAAGTCAAAGATAAAAATACAAATATAAACGAAACCAAGCTTAAGTATCGTGCAACTGTGGGACTGGGAGCATGTACCTACCGTTGTTTTACAGACAGATACGATTAGAAATGAGGAGCTTAACACCGTGTTACCAGTTCACATTGATGGTAAACACATTCAAGAAGGGAATCGAATACAAAAACACGGCAGTGATTAGGGTAAGTCAGATTATGAGAGACCTAGGTACTGTATTCGGAAGCGTTGAAGAAACGGCAATTTGACGACTTTGAAAACGCTGCGATACCTCACGTCCGTATATCTCTATATTTTAACAATTGTTTGAAAGCAGGTCGTTTGATTTAACTCATGTGCCGTCAGTCAGTTATAGTAGAGTAGGTAACTAAATGCGCACACGCACATATTCTAAAGAATCAATACAACAATGTAGGTACAGAGGCCAGCACATCAAGCTACCCCAATCTGTCAAATTTTCCCAATTGATTATGATCCTTATTCCTCTGTGATAAAGTTGAAAATCTGTCAAAGAAATTTGACAGATTGAGGTAGCTTGATGTGCTGGCCTCTGTACCTATACAGGGTGTCCCTGGAAGTATGGATCAAATCGAATAGGGGCGTGTGGGCAAGGTCATTTCCAAACTTTTTGATCCTGAGAAAGTTGGTGAATTTTTTTACGGGTCAAAAGTTATGACCAACTTTTGTTATTTTTATTTTGTTCTTTGAGCACTATGCAGTGATTGAAAATAAAAAAAGTTGATCATAACTTTTGAACCGTAAAAAAATTCAACAACATTCTTAGGATCAAAAAGTTTGGAAATGACTTTGCTCACGCCCCTATTTGATTTGATCCATACTTCTAGGGACACCCTGTATAATAAGCACCGTATTTTGATTAACTATTTAGCTTCAGGTTAGTTACGGTGCTTGCACAAAGAAGTGGGTTTTCAAGCCCGACTCCCGGTACAGATCTTTGCAGGTTGATCTCCGGAAGGAAACGGTTACATATTTTACCTGTTTTTTTTATGTGTGAGCGCTTAAAGTTAATGTGGGACTAAGTATTTCACCCACACCTATCAGTACCGACTTGTCTTTACCGAGAATCCGCTTCTTTATGCAAGCGCCCGACAGGAAGCCGACCCCAACATACTCTGTATAAGGTTAGGCAGTTGATAATGATGAACATGTTGAATTGTGAATTCTCTTCACAATGTAGGTATAGTCCCACAAACTTATCTGGCCCGGTGAGAGAGTCGCTGTTATCGCGTTTGGTGTCGCATTTTTCACTAGCAATAACCACTAAACGAAAAATAAACACACGGAGCAAACAACCAATGGCGGATATATATGTCAGCGAATGGCAGGCAGATTGATATTTCAAAATGCCGTCGATATTTCCTCTTTTGGCCACCGGGCCAGATAAGTTTGTGGCACTATACCACATTGAGATGAATAATTTTCTGACGGATACATTTTCTATTCAAATTCCAGTTATTGGTCGGAGTACCTGGCGTAGAAGTCCATGGGTGTGGATCCTTACCTGGTGAACACAGACAAAAGCTTGATGACTATAAGAACCATTACTTAACTTCTAGTGTACCTATCATCACTAATCTACAAATCCCGTGTTTTCTGATCACATTAAAATGTAGCCCTCTTACTAATAAACGTTTTATAGCATCTGTATAGTTACACAACGCTTTAACTTCTTCTTTCGAAAGTCAAATCACTGACGACTGTAAGAGAGAAATCGGTAACTATTCATCTGATATTTAATACGTTTATTAGTAAGGGGGATGTGCTGTAAAATACCTACGTGTTTTTGTGTTGTGTGTAGAGATTTTAAAAATAATATGTAACCATGTTTGAAAGAACTCACTTTTGAGCTTTGGTTGTAAAAAAAAAACTTATAAAAACGTGCTTACCTAATTTCATACCGTGTCAAAAGAGTGTACTACGTGAGCTCGACAAATGGATGTGCGATTAACGCTTATGCGACAAAACTGTACTGCGACTCACCCTAATTAGAATGCACGCTTGTGCGACACACTGAAGATCGACATTTTGCTAGTACGAAATTTGTATTCATAATCATATTATGTACGAGTATATAGGGTGACTGGTAATTAGTGACCGATACCTAAACACGTGATTGTACTCATGATAACAAACAACTTTTACTATGGGACCAAACCTGAAATCGCGAAAAAAAAAACAGCTGTTCCCTACATTTATCTTCGTCTATCTCGTCAAAATGTAGGGAACAGCTGATTCTTTTTTCGCGAATTCAGGTTTGGTCCCATAGTAAAAGTTGTTTGTTATCATGAGTACAATCACGTGTTTAGGTATCGGTCACTAATTACCAGTCACCCTATATATGATGACCATGATGGCTCAGTTAGTTACAAACTCTTGGTAATGTTCCCGGATTCGATTGCGGGTTATAAAACTTGCTAGCACTTTTAACGATATAATTCTTAAATTTCCTTGTGAAAATTTCATGGTTTCGTACAATTTTTACTCTGAGCCTTGAAAAAAAAAAAAAAAATAGTAATTTAAAATAATCACGACGCTGCTACATTACCTAGGTATCTCGCTACAGTAATTGTGAACATCGATATTGATTAAATGCAAGACATCTGAGCAAAGGCAGATTTTCCAAAGGATGGGAAATGTATGAATGCACCCTACTCGTGGGGTAGCTTCGTACATAGGGCAGGGTACATTCGCACACGGTAGGGAGCCTTGGTACACAGTAATAAAAAAAGAGATTTATACAAAATATATACCTTTATTAAAATATATATTAAATAACAACAATAGTACTTAAAAATACCTCTAATTGAGATCAAAATTAACAGTCTTATTGAATCAGCCTTAGAATCTACGTGTCTTTTATAATTATTAATCTTATTATTCTTTTAAAGGAACATAATCAACATTTTATATCTTAAACATTAACTTAATAATGTTATAATCTACTCCAATATTTGTGATGTTGCACATTATACACAGAAAGGTCTTTCTCGAAACTGAAGATATTAGCAGTTCTTGCCGTAGAAGCCTACAGTCTTTCGCAGTAACGTGCATCGCATTTTTGTAGCATCATATTAGCATTTATTGATATTTTGTGCATCGAAATTCCGTATTCTACTGCTGTGATACTGCACCAACGTACCGTCGAATTACAGTACTGTTGCACTACCGTAGTGTCGCACTACCGTAGTGTCGAACTACTGTCGCGCAATCGTTTGTCACACCAGCGTGATGTCGATCTTCAGTGTGTCGCACAAGCGTGCATTCGAACTATGGTGAGTCGCAGTACAGTTTTGTCGCATAAGCGTTAATCGCACATCCATTTGTCGAGCTCACGTAGTACACTCGTGTCAAAACCTTGGGAAGATTTATTGGGATCATCTTCATCCGGCCAAGTGCGTGTCGGACCACGCACAATCAAAGGCTCAAGTTGAGCACAACGGTAAAGATGAGATACCCCCTACACAAATATCAAAACTGTATCGTTATTGGTCCACGGGCCACTTTTGCCCACTCTCCTTTATGTACAGACGCCAGCAGGTCAACCTACCCGAATCTGTCAAATTTCTTTGATAGATTTTCAACTTTAGCTCAAAGGCATAAGGTTCATATTCAATTGGGAAAATCTGACAGATTGGGGTAGCTTGATGTGCTGGCCTCTGTACATAGGTCACATATCAACTCGGAAAGGGATTGTCTTCGTATCAACTCGAGCCATTCAGTATTCTTTGTATTCATGGAACTCCCTACTGCAACCAAGAAGCTTGTAGATAAAAATGGAGGCAACAGCACTCTAAATACCTAAGTGAAACCCACTGTGGGCTGACGCTCTCTTTCTAAATACGCACATAAGAACGAGATAGTGATTTATGTTTTCTTTGTCTTATGTATGTATTCAGAAAGAGAGCGACTGCCCACAGTCGGTGTTCAGAGTGTTGGCTCCACTTTTATCTTTATACTTTTTGACTGCAACGAACACTAATCGGAATCGTGACGTAATCGCCTCGCCTTGGGATAAGATCACGAACCGCGAGCCGTAAGCGTGGTGTCGCCTAGCCATAACTATGCCCTGTGGCCGTAGCTGACTCGACGTGTAGCAGCTGCTGATCCGCTTTGGTTACGTACAGAGGCCAGCACATCAAGCTACCCCAATCTGTCAAATTTCTTTGATTTTTCAACTTTACTACAAGGGAATAAGGTTCATATTCAATTGGGAAAATTTGACAGATTGGGGTAGCTTGATGTGCTGGCCTCTGTACTTACGTTAGGTTGACGCCAGTTTGACAGCGAGGCGAAAGGTGATACGGTTACGATCCCTTTCCGAGTTGATATCTGTGCTATGACCTTCATTCGATATAATATTTATGAGTACCTATCTCCCGTACTATTGCGGAAATTGGCCCTCTAAAATAATGCTAAAATATGACAAGTTCTCAATCTTCTTCTCTATCCTATCTATCTAATATATAAAATTCTCGTGTCACAGTGTTAGTTACCATACTCCTCCGAAACGGCTGGACCGATTTGTATGAAATTTTGTGTGCCTAACGGGTAGGTCTGAGAATCGGCCAACATCTATTTTTCATACCCCTATTTTTTTTTTTTTGCAAAACGACGTTTGCAGGGTCTGCTAGTCTAAATATTTATAACAAAGTCGAGTTAGGACTAATCACACTTATTCAGCTCTCTTCTGCTTTTGTCCATAGAAAACAACGATTTTGTATAAGATGCGTACGCATCCGTTCAGCCGCGGAAAGCTGAACGGATTTCAAACAAAATCGTTGTTTTCTATGGACAAAAGCTGAACAGAGCTGAATAAGTGTGGTTAGTCCCTTAGTTACACTATCTATAACTCAAGAACAGCTTGACCGATTTGTATGATCTTTGATTTGTTGGATTTGTGTCCGCCACGAATACCAGAATGACAATGAAAAAATTAAGATAATTAATTTTCTCACATTTATTCATTCTAAGGCGGTACGAAGTTCGCTAGGTTAGCTATTTTAATATACATACTTATTGTATAAAATGCAAAGTTTTAAATGTCCTTTCACTGCTATTCTATTTTACTCTGTCAAAATCATTGTGATCTCTAGGGTCGTTGCAATTAGGTTGCTTTTGGGTTGCTGCTAAAATAACTATGAAGGGCTGTACACACACACTGAAATCATGACTTTACAGTGCATACTAATTCCATACCACAGACTTGACTGACATTATTTTATAACACTGGCGACTTGACACTTGACATTGACAGTGAATTTTTGGTATTTTCAGTAGCTTCAGTCTTTAATGTTTACGTATAAAATAAATTGATAAAACAATTGTATTTACGATAAAAATTGAATATTATGTGGTAAAAATGGAAGAATTAAAATACTGCCGAGTATGTCTTGTGACTGATGTGAAGATGTTTAGCTTGGAAACTACGTCGAGCGATTCCATCGGTGTTGTTTACTCACATTTGGCGCAGATTCCGGTAAGTTATTGAAAAATGCGCTCCTAAGACGACCCACTGACCGCTAATTTAAACAAAGCTATTTCTTCAAGAAACAACGATATAAAACTCCTAATATGCACTGGACTACCTACTAATTTATTTGTATTATAGACCGCTTTGATACCGCAGTGGTCTCTATTTAATAACTATCGGACTATCGCAAGCGTTGCATGTAAAAGGGACGCTACCAAACAATTATACTATACTTCAACTGAATGAAACGAAATTTAAATCTTGTATAAAACGCACAGTATGCAGCCAGGCATATTATAAACTGGGGGATTACAATCCTGATAACAATGCTTGGCTAAACGACGGTCCTGCTCCATTAGAATGTGTAAATAAATTGATTAGCATTTCAAAATACTGCTTTAAGCCTATATTTACTGACCCATCTCTATTACAGATATTTGATAGGAATCAACATGTGTGTTTTGAATGTGCCAGTCTCCTCCTTAAGTATCAAGAGTTCAAGTCTAAATCTCTCAGAGCTCACAACATTATATCTAGGATCAAACTCGGTTCATCACAGGCAAGTCATTTCAAATACCCATTCTGGGATATTATTATATTATTTTTTTTGGTGGCCCTCAATTTTAACTAAATATTTTTAAAGTACACATAATTCATAATTTTTTTATTAAGGCGTTAAAATCAAGAACAATTTGAATTCGGAGATATTTTATACAAGGTGTAACAGAATAAACACAAGAAAGCTAGATAAGCTAGAAAGATGTTGAAAGTAGTTTGTTCATAATTGACTACTGAATCGATTTCAGTAACTTTTAATAAAGGTATTTTTTCAAAAATTATTAATTTTTTCATACTAACTGCCGATTGAGCCAAATAAAATTAAATCATATTTCAAGGCAGACTCAATTTTAAATGCATGGAATAATGCTAGTGTCAACACGATTTTCTTGATAAAAACAGCAAGCTCTAAAAAAAATAAGTTTTGATCATTGTATTATGCCTTTAACTCACTACTCTAATTGGGGTGTATGAGGTCTTGCATTAATTATGTTACACTATATTTGGAGGTGGATCAAAAGATAAGATCGTTGTAAGTATATCTTTGTTCTCGAATTCATTACAGCATGTCGCCATACAAATAAATATTTCTTCTACTGCGACCATTCAAATATAGATTAATTCATTCCTGGACGCAGACTTTTTATGTTTTATCCCAAGTCGCCGAACAAATTTTGATATTGATTGCATAATGGAGATCGGGTTCCTTTATGCAATGAATATCAAGTCGAATGTCGAGACCCAGAAGATGATGGTGGGATGAGCTTGACGCCTAGCGCGCTAGTGTGCGCTAGCTCAAGTCAGAGAAGAGTGAAAAGAAGAGAGGGACACTTGCCCTGCAGCGGGACAACATAGGCTAAAAATAAATAAATAATTACAATAATATTTTTGATTTTTTACCAAAGTTTCAATTAAATTTCAGATAACAAGGCAAACCCTCAAAAATGTTGACAGGAAAATAAACAAATTGGAATCCACCTTAATATTATCTCCAGTAGCTATCCTTCATGAGGAACCTACGAGTAAAATAGAAAAAGAAAATAATTTCCAGGATAAAGACAATAAACAATTAGAAATTAATGTTAAAATAGAAGAAGTCAACAACATAGAAATAGAAAAGAAATATGATTACGATGAATCATATAATGAAGATTACATTGATTTTACAGAAGAGCCAGTCCCAGAAATGGTTACACGACCAAAACATAAAAGTAAACCAAACAAGGAGTCGAAAACTAAAAAAAGAAAAGTGAAAACTGTTTTTAAAAGCGAGGATGATTTCAGTGATGATGAACCTTTGTCAAAAAGTGCTACAAAGTCAGTAAGCACAAAGCCTATTAAAAAAAAGAATGGCCTTAATGTTGGTTACTTTGATGACTATGCAACTGTTGTGTTTCTGACCCCTGAAGATGCCAGAAAGGAGGTGCTGTTGAGAAAAGAGTCCAGTAACTATAAGAAGTCGCCATTCAAGTGTGAATTATGTTATAGAGGGTTTGAAGCAGAAGCAGCATTTGAGAATCATACAAAGAAACATAGCATTGTAAGCATTTAGCCTTTATTTTTTATTTACCATCCTACTATAATCCAACTTCCTACTAATATTATAAATGCGAAAGTCTGTGAGGATGGATGTTTGTTACTCTTTCACGCAAAAACTACTGAACGGATTTTGATGAAACTTTACAGTAATATAGTTTATACATTAGAATAACACATAGGATACTTTTTATCCCGATATTCCCACGGGATCAAAACTTACGCGGGTGAAACCGCGGGGCGCAGCTAGTGTTACCATAAACGACAGTTCTAATCGAAATCATTTTATTTTAAATAAATATTACAGAATGTACAAAGCATCTGCGACCTTATTATTAATACAATGTGGTATACTATACCGAATACAGTTAGATAGAATACTCTTTATTATGTATACCAACCGGGGGACGAAATTGATGCCAATACATAATTTTTATTATATGAGGGATTGGTCCATCTTGGTTCAGGATCAAGCTGAGTGGAAAAAAGAATGGCAGGCCATTGCCCTGCGGTTGAGCAATATCGGCTGAATATATAATATGTATGTCGCATCCAACTAGCTTAAATAGCCACTCAGTTAACTGCCTAGCCGTTTAACCAAACGACGCCGTTCAACTAACGGCCTGTATGATATTCAGCCATTCAATCAAATAGCCAGACAAATGATTTGGATCGCTAACGTTTAACTACTTGCCTAGCCCAGACATTTAAATTGCCGATTCATTGATTTGTAATTGATTGGAACTACAATAAACAACTGCCGCTACTTGTTTATTGTAGTTTTGGAAATTACAAAATGCATTTTTATTAACATGTTCAGCAGCAAAAACTGCGTAAGTAAATAAATATTGAGCAGTAAAATAGTTCTAACCTAACCCATTTGGTTTGGGTGGCCTGGCTTAATTAGAGCGATGCCATACGGGCGTTGCGTGGCGCAACGCATTGGCAAGGCCCGTGTAACATCGCCCTTACTGCGACCAATTGGGCTCGCGCGCGCGCGTGGTTGATCACAGTTCCAACATAACATATGAACTGCCGAACTATTTACCTGTCTGCCCATTCCAACATTTTTACTGGACATTCATTTATTACACTACCTTTAGAATTTTTTGTATTGCCATCGCAGGATTAAATAACTGACCAATTTTTAAAATTACTGTTCATGTTTTAGTTTACCCATAAATAACAATGTAGAAATAAAATGACTGCCCGTCAGTGGCGTGCACAGAGATTTCAGACAGGGTATGCACAAAAATAACCTACCAGTTACAGCTTGTTGTACAAGTCAACAAGCTGAAACTGGTAAGTTTTTTTACCCTACCTATACCGCAGGCGCCATTATTGGTTTTGCATGATGTTTGTTTGAGACCACCATGAATATCTAAATAAGTGACTGATGGTAGCTAACATAACAGGTCACATAAATTATATCAAAAGTAGCCTTAAAAAAGGTCTGGAGATGTTAATTTTGTTTTCTTTACGCAAATTGTTTAAAATTTTATATACATTACTAAGTACTTAAAAATTTGAACTGATTACTTTTTACAAGATAATGTTTGAATCAAATCGACGCGCCTATCTGACTAAAAGTTCTTTTTCGATTGTAATCGCAAATCTGTGAGTCTGTTTTAGCCCCGTGTGTTTCGTAAATACTTATATGTATATGAATTCAAGTACCTACTCTTTGATGAATTCTTTTTAGACTAGAAAATGATCGTTCGGTAGATGCGCTGACTGGAATCGTAACTATTAATTTTCCTAATTTGTAAACTTCACAAAATAAGGAAGTTTGAATATAAATTTTGAATGAGATCGAATATGTATAATTATCCATTTCTTACAATAAACTTACTACTTAAATAATTACTTGACAGGCAATCACTTACGCCAAGAAAAACAATAAATGGCGAAAAAACTTTGCAATTTTAGATACTTACGAAATAATACAAACTAATAAATTACTCGGGTCATTTGGTCAATCCGACTAAAAAAAGTCGACCCTCTGCAAACAACAATTAAGCGGTGCTTATACGGGTTCTCAATTTGGCCGGCTTGCAATGTAAGCTATGCTTCTAAAACTCCAACACGCGCGCACTTTTTCACGCACACACTCACACTTTTACTGTGTACTACACGAGATGCGTTGCATGAAGAATAAGCAAGGCGTAGTGTTGCTTTTGCTCACGGGAGCGCTGCCTGCGCGCTGCACGGCGGCGGGTGTTCGCCGATCGATAACGAGTTAGTTCCAAAAAATGTAATAGATGGCGCGTTAGCTAAATTACCATGATTTAAAAAAAAATAGTTATCGAACATTTAGAGGAGCATGTATGTATGGGACTACAGGGTATGCAGAGCTTATTTGCATGTATGGAGTGCACGCCACTGCTGCCCGTTATTTTTTCAACTGATCATAATAACCACCCTAATGTTTAAATTACATTTGTTAAAATCATTACATATTTTTAGTTCCATTTTTTTCCTCACGTTTTTACCCTATTACATAAATGGGCTAAGCATCAGCCAGCCAGTTCATTAAATATTGTATTAAATGCATTGGCTGAATATCATTCAGGCAGCTAGTTGAACGGCGCCGTTTAGTTAAAAGGCTAGGCAGTTAACTGAATGGCTAATTAAGCCAGTTGGCGGCGACATGTATCCATAAAAATTACAGATATAAATTTACAAATATTACAAGCAGCAATGGGTGATTTTACAGATATAGATACACCCAGATAACGCAAGAGCAACTACTTCGCGTGCCAAAAATCGCTCCAACTTACGTTCAAAAATCGTAGGCCGCCACTTTCGCGCTCAGTCCTGTGTACTGCTGGCTGGGTGAGCGTGAGTGAGAAAGTGCGTTTGTGACATCATTGTAGGTAGTAAAAAAAATGGCACGCTTCGTTTTCATACAGATCGTGATTAGATACTTGCGTTATTTAGGTCTATCTATATCTGTGGGTGATTTTATTAACCGACTTCAAAAAAGTAGGTTCTTTAGTAAAAGCAATCTTTTAAGCGATTCTTTCAGGTTCAGCTTTTTATTTTTTTTTTAATTTTTAGTTTTTTTTAATTTTTTCAGGAGAACGGAGACTATGAATGTGATCTCTGCCACCTCAGGTTTCCTCAACAAGTACACTTGTGTAAACATAGACTTTCATGCCACAAGAGAAAGTTCAGCTGTAAATTGTGCTCATACATTTGTTATTGCACGTAAGTATTATTGTTAATTTGTAACACACATTGATTTATGAGCCATCTTAGAAAAAATGATGGTATTTTGAAATTATGCTTTTAATTATCATTGGTAAATTATAAATCTTTTAAGCACGTTAAGCCGTTGGTCCCGGCTGTTGTTCGTGGATCTTTGACGGTCGTGACGGGTAGTCAGAAGCCCGAAAATCTGACAACCAGTCTTACCAAGGGGTATCGTATTACCCAGTATCTGGGTTGAGGAGGTCCGATAGGCAGTCGCTCCATGTAACTGGTATTCAGCTGCATCCGGTCAGACTGGAAGCCGACCCCAACATAGTTGGGAAAAGGCTAGGCAGATGATGATGGTAATTATAAACCTTTGATTAAAATCAATCTACCTAGTAACCTAAATACCTACCTAGCCTAGTATGACTGGTCGTCAGACTTTTTCGGCTTCTTAAGTACCAGTACCCGTGTGGAAATTGCAAGAACGGGTAAGTATCGATATAGAACCTGTACTTTTGGTACCATTTCCATGCCCTGGTAACAATTGTCAAGGATCTAAGAATAACAACTGGGACCAAAGTGCTTTCCAAGGTATGCAGGGGTCTCTATATATAATGGCTGGTCACCCATCTACGAACCGACCGCGGCAAGTGTAGCTTCACCTTAGATCGTCCGGTACATCGAACCACTGCTGGGACACAGGCCTCCTCTTTGTGAGAGGTGTTGTTTTTTTTATTAAGCCCCGAAACAAAAAGAGGGGTGTTATAAGTTTGACGTGTGGATCTATGTGTCTGTACGTATCTGTGGGTGGTTGCGGCATCATAGCTGCCAAACGGATGATTTTGATTGTTTGTTTTGTCAAAAGCAGTGATGGAGTGTTCTAAGCATAGAAAGTCTACCAAGAGTGTGTTATTTTTTTTTTATAAATATCTATATCTACCCGTGCGAAGCCGGGGCGGGCCGCTAGTCTAGAATAAATACATAACAAAAAAAAAATCCTTGTGAAAAATGCTTCTATCTTCTTGTTACAGTTACCAAGCGAAAACCCATGTTAGTCTACACAAAGGAAAGAAATATCCATGTAAACATTGTGGAGAAATATTCAGGTATTAACTGACAGAATTACTCATAAGATGCAAACATGCATCGTCTCAAAAAAAATGCCAACATGCATTTTGCATGATTTTTCTAGTGGTCGCAAGTGCGGCTGGGGACTCTCGTCGGGGTAAGGGCGCGTTCCCACTATGTCTTGACGATAGATTATCGTGTCGTTTAAAGCGTTGTGGCTTGTGTATTTAAGGTGACACTTTTTGATATTTTTTCTATGCAAATTTCGGGAGAATATTACTCCACTGTTTGACATTGTGCATCCAAAGTTAAACATTTATTTGTAATTGATTTATGCAGTGGTTATTTCATAAAACTCGATTTTCCGAAGCACTTTTAGATTTTTTTTACGCACCTATCAGTTCGGAACGGTGTTTCTGTGCGTGAGAAGTAGACGTTGTTCGTGTAGACTAGCGTTTAACTGCTCATTACTGATACTAGCGCTGTCGGACACAAAGCCAGGCGAGGCAGCTTGCTTTTTGGCCATGACCACCAGTGAGTTCGAGCTTGCGACTAGTTTACTCTTAAATGAAGGTATTCACATATAGGACGATTAACTGTCGTCCACGACTTCTTTTTGCAGTGACGACAGATTGTCGATAACCAGTCGATATAATAGGAACAGCTAGAGACGACAGTCGTCCAACGATAAATTAATCGTCACGACATAGTGGGAACGGGCCCTAAGGGCTCCTATTTATTACATGGGACGTAAACAACTGGCTAAAATTGAGTGTATTTAACATCTCAGCCGAATCTAATGGAGAATGAGGGCGTGATGTTAAATGTTATGTTTTAACAATGCCCTGAACTGAAACTTGTATGAACAATCTAAAAATCATTTAAAAATATTTTCCAGCATGCCAAACAGCTTACTAATGCATAAACGCATGAAGCATTTGAAGGAGTTTGTACGTGAAAGTGTTTGTGAACTTTGTGGAAGTACATTCGGCACGCCCAGGGGACTGTTCTTACATAACATGAAAGTGCACAGGCAGGTGAGATACTTGTTCTGAATCTTATTCTAATTTTATTTTAAAGAGCCCTGCAGACAGACGAGACGCGAATCGCGCCACTCCGTCGCGTCGCGATTGTCTAAGAGAGCCTAAAAGCGCCAGGGTAGCCTGCGAAATTCAAGTTTTCGTATATTTTTTAGCAATTTGCAGACTAATGGATGTCTCTTAACATTATAGTTCTGTAATCAGACATTTGTTACGGTCGCGTATTACATTTTGTTCAACATACAACGTGACACTCACCTGCAAATTGCAAAAAACGTAAAAAAATTTCGCGGGCTACTAAGGTAGCTTATCCCCCGTGTGTGAAACTGATTTTTAAGCCGAATTTACATAACGAAACTAGTTGCGCAAACTTCATTATTAATTGATAGTTTAATGTGATATAAATTCGGCTTTATGGAAAATATGTTGCAAAAATGATGTTGCTGCAATAATATTATGCAACTTTTGTTTTACAAGAAATGGTTTTAAAAGGATGCTCTAAAATATTCCGTGAATTTTCTTTTATTATTTTCATAAACTGTAGCTCCGAGTCTTAAAAAAAACCGGTTAAGTGCGAGTCGGGCTCTCGCACCGAAGGTTCCGTGCAAATTTACAGTTTTGGATGTTTCCTTTGCTTGTGCTACATGACGTAGTTCTTGCCAAATTTCATGATTATAGTTCAAGGAGAAGTACCCTATAGGTTCTGATTCCCTTGCGAGTATCAAAATATGCCTGGAATATATATGCCCGTATCTTTTGATTGCGTTGAATTAGAAGTTAGATTTTTTCATTGCTTCAAGAGATTGCAGCCTTGAGTATTTGATACTAATTTCAACTTGACAACTCCACTCGTTCCTGACAAAAAGGGTCTTGACGGACGGTCAGGGGTGGATTTACACAAGAAAAATTTCTTCAAACAAAAAATTCGGCTGTGGTATGGCGATGATTTATACATGGATGGTGATGATTTCGAGTGTATGGTGATGACACTTTATATGGAAATTTCCAATAAAATACGACAAAATTTAAGGAAATCAACTTTATTAATGATTAATCAATTAATCAACAACAAATAAATCAACGGTCTATAAACTATATAAAGGATTATAATAATAGTCTTACAATTTTTTTTCTTGCATATACTTATCATATTTTTATATTAATTGAGATTTAGTTAGATTTTTTTTGGTAATTAGTCTTATTGAGGTAAAATTGTACTTAATTTTTTTAGCTTTCCGTAATCAGGCATTTTACTCTTAATAATTATCACATAATCATCACATTTGCTTATTTTTTTTTCTTTTCCCGGTATCTTTTAGCTGCTTCATGCCATTTCTTGCGCTGTACTCTCTGCTCTCTTGGACTTTTTTAATTTATTGATAGGAACTGACCTAATGTCTCTTTTCTATATTTATTCCTTTTCTTTTCTTTTTCTTTCATAATGTTGTATAATTCAGGATCCTGCTTAATGGCGGCATATTTTGCGCGTTTTTTAATAGCTATATTCTGTTTTGCTAACTGAACTTCTCCTATGCTTCGTTTTCTTTTACTCATAGTTGTGATCTGAAAGTAAATAGTTATATTAATAGACCGTACAATTCCAAGAGTAGGGTACAACATGAAGGGACTGTTACGACTGGTGTCTGTCTATTACTAATAAGTTTCTTATGTATAATCTTCTAATACCTATATAAAATTCTCGTGTCACAGTGTTAGTTACCATACTCCTGCGAAACGGCTGGACCGATTTGTATGAAATTTTGTGTGCATATTGGGTAGGTCTGAGAATCAGCTACTATCTATTTTTCATACCCCTATTTTTTTTTTTTGCAAAACTAAGTTTGTGGGGTCAGCTAGTAAACTTATAATATGACTCTATTCCCGGGTCCGTTGTAATTAAGTCAAACATAAGAATAGAGAAAACCTTGAACGCTTTATGTATAGACGCCAGCAGGTCAACCTACCCCAATCTGTCAAATTTCTTTGCTAAATTTTCAACTTTAGTACAAAGGAATAAGGTTCGTATTCAATTGGGAAAATCTGACAGATTGGGGTAGCTTGATGTGCTGGCCTCTGTACCTAACACTAATGATACCTACTCTAATTCTTTATAATAACAATTTAAGAGAGCAAATTAATAAAATTTGTGTAACTTTTAAGCAAATTATAGCACAAATTAAGAAAATCGTCATCACCATACGCATGTTATCATCACCGCTCATTAATTGTAAACGGTAATGATGCGTATGGTGATGACGATTAAGACGTTACATCGATTTTTCTATTAAAATAATAATAATAGTAAGATACCGCTATTTTCTTTAGCATCTTCACTTATAACTAATTTTTTATAAAATTTATCGTAAAGTTATTTTAAGTACTTACCTTGAATAAAAAGCTTGACGGAAATGACGTAACTTTGTCTAAACAGAACTTTTTTGGACACTCACTCAAATTTTTTTGTTTCGGAGCGCGTTTCTGCGGAGTTGCGGCTACTTTCAAGGTTTGCTCAGAACTGAGGAAGAGGACCGAGGTATCGTCGGCCGCGCAAATGCTACACATACGGAATTACTTCCACTTTGATATTTCCTTGACGGTGTTGACGAAATTCGGTGCTAATTTTTTAAAAATTTATTTATTATTTATTTTACGAAGAAATTGTTATTTACTTTTTTTAAAAGATAGATTCAATATGGATAAATGTAAATCATAAATGAAAACCTGCTTATTACATCGCATAGTCGATTTTTTTGCCGGCAAACAATAAGAGTCGCATGTTTTTGACAGATGGTGATGATTTTGATGGATGTATTAATTTTATTATTAAACAGCTATTGACTTTGTGGATGTTTGGGTTAAAGTGCTGTATAAAACAAGTATATATAAAGCCTGTAAATATAAAAAACTAAAGATATTTTGGTAATATAATTTTTTTTAAGCCCTCAACGTGATTTTTCGACGATATTGTAAATCCACCCTCAGACAGACGTACAACTTATATGGGTTCCGTTTTTCCTTTTGAGGTACGGAACCCAAAAATTCATAATTGAAGAATAAAACTAAAATAATGTGTTAAAATTAATATGTTATTTTTTATTTATTTTAGGATAAAAACGAAAAGCTTGGTCCCGAGTGTGAAGACTGCGGAGTGCACTTTACATCAGAGCTAGCCTGGAAGAGGCACCTAGTGCTTTCTACTAAACATAAAGTCAGGTCTGTTCGAGATTAGAATTAAATTTGAATGAAATCTGTTATTGCATGTATGAGCCCTCGTACGCAAGGCCATTTTTTTTATCGCGCACTGGATTTCACTACTCAGCGCCGAGAGTTGAAAATCCAACGGGGTATAATTTACGCGCTGTGATGCATCTGTTGGATTCTCAATGCTAGGCTCAATACCTAGAGTTGAAAATCCAGTGCGCGATAAGAAATCGCCCGTGCGTACCTGGGCTAAGAACTATCTATATTATATACTATACGTGGAAACTTGTAATTGGCGTTATTTTTTATAAACTATTATTTACTGTATCTGTTTAGCTGTAAGTTTTCCTAAAATGAATTAAATAAATAAATATATGAGATAATTATTTTTGAAAGGCTACACAGAGGGACTACAATCGATTTTAGACCGTGTTTCGTTACAGTAATGGTTGCAAATTCTGCGGAGACACATTCTCGAACGAGGACGATCTTAAGGTCCACTTGAGAGTGCACTCTCGGAAGCCAATGAACAGATGTAATAATATCAAACTACCCGCCGCCTGTGCTATTGTGAGTATTGCACTTTGTTATCATAATCTAATTTTCATAATACAACAAAATTCGTCTGTTAGACTACAAAAAGTTTTTTTTTTTCATTCAAGCAATTTGCCTAGGCTTGTCCGAATTTTACATGGAGCGACTGCCTATCTGACCTCCACAACCCAATTGCTAGGTAATGCGATACCCCTTGAAAAGACTGGCTGACCTGACAGACTTTCGGGCTTCTGACAACCCGGAACGACTGTCAAAGATCCATGTACTTCTTCTTCTTCTTTCTTTTTTCTTCTTTTGAAGAGTTCCTATTCCTAGATTACATTAAAGAAGTACGGATGATTAAAAAAAAAACAACATTGAACAAAGAATGTACGTAACATATTAGTTATTTTAGAATCACAGTTTCGGTTTTGTACACCCGATCTCCACCGAAAGCAATGATCCCTTCGGTTTCACCCACATAAGTGTCGATCCCGTGGGAATATCGGGATACAAATTATCCTATGGCCTTTCCCGGGACTCAAACTATTTTTATACCAAATTTCATCTAAATCGGTTCAGCGATTTAAGCGTGAAGAGGTAACAGACAGACAGACAGGCAGACAGACACACTTTCGCATTTATAATATTAGTATGGATTGCAGTGCGCCAAATGGCTAATAAACCGAGTGGAGTACAAGACACATGTGACGTCAGAACACCCACACAGCGATGAGGCGAAGAAGTTCCTCGCAGATGACCAGACGCCCTTCGTGTGCGAAGTTTGTGGACAGATGTTTAAGGTATTCATTGATATTGTTTTTTTTAACCTGATAAATTAATATTTTATTACTGCCTCGATGGTGTAATGGTCGCAAACTTTATTACTGAGTTAGATTAAAAAAAAATTAACCTTCTCTAAGGTTAATAATCTCATTGGTTTTGATAGTAAAAAAAAAATACTTTATCGTTTAATAACGTAAAAGTGACATTTTAACGGTAAAAGAGTAGGTGGTAAACTAATTTTATGGTCGACTATACCTAGGTTCAGTTTGCTCAGAAATAAATTATTCTTTGGAGAACTTTCTTTTATTTCTCTTGAATTTATTCTTTGCCAAGAAACATGAGAACTGTGTTCTATTAAAAAAAAAAACTCATGTTAATCAAAAGGCATTTGAGGTATAATTCTCCATCACTTTTCCAGCAACAATGCTTCCTAACATACCACCAACGGAAACACACGGGCGAGCGTCCCTACAAATGCCACGAATGTGACAAAACATTCCAACTGGCCGGAGCGCTGTCTATACATCGCAGTATACACAATCGGAAGAGGTCGCATAAGTGCCAGATGTGCGCGCGTGTATTTACATTCAAGAGTGCCCTTAACAAACATATGAAGGTAATAATTTAGTGTTAAGTAATAATAATAGCCTCCCCGACCAGTTTCGGTCACGGTAACCAATAATCTCAACGGAGATTAGCCAGGTACGCAGGAGATATTATAGCGCACAAGTGTGCGCGCAGACACAAAGTTGTAAGTTGTTAAGTACTGATCGCAGAACAGATGGCCTCTGGTTGTTCTGGAGGTTCTGTAGTGGCGACCGCGTACCGGAAGACGTAGCGTTGGAACTTTGGAAGGCCTCCTATAAGATTGACCGACGATCTGGTGAAGGCCGCAGGAATCTGCTAATGCGAGAAGCATAATACTGGCCGAAGTGGCGATGCTTGGGGGAACCCTATGTCTAGCTGTGGACGTCTTTTGGCGGAAATGGTGGTGATGGAGTACTGCTTACCACATTGTCCAATAGACAGTCAACATTAGTCGAAAAGTAATCCGATTTTGTACCAACCGTTAATTGTCACCTTGGCCTGTTCTACAAATAGTTATGGTATTAGAATATAAAAAAAATAATAGCCCACTGGTATTGGGAACAGGGTCCAAGCTACCGGCGGCCAGGGCTGCAGAGAGAGGAACCTCCTAACAATGCTAGCCGTGTCCGGAAATACTGCTTTTTGAATCAAGACCTTGATCCAGGGGCCGAAGAGAGCCTCCTCAGGTGTTGGTCGAGGCTCTTGGCTATTAACTCATTGGCTGTCACGATTATCGGCACAATGATTGCTGAGTCTACATCCCACATGTCGACAACCTCGCGAGCCAAGTCAAGATACTTGATTTGTTTATCCTTCTCGGCTTTCACGAGGTTCTCATCATGCGGGACGGTTATTATTTATTATTATTATTAAAAGCCTGTGATGTCCCACTGCAGGGCTGAGGCCTCCCTAGTCTCTTTTCACTTCTCTCTATTTAAAGCTGCTAAGGACCAGTTCTTGTTGAAGGAGTCCAGTATTTATTTTGTTTTTCTTTTTTTTAGCGCATCAATACTTATTTATTGTAATTTTAGAGACAAAGACTTCCCAATTTACGCCATAAATATACAAGTTGTTGTTTTGCATCCTCGTCAAATGTCAGGAGGCTGTTATGAAAGACATAAATAATCAAATAAACTTACGATACCTTTCTATAATTAATACATAAATGTTTTTTTTAGTTATTTATGTTTGACAATATTTCAGAATACACCACTTTCAAAGAACAGAATCGCCCCTTGGTAGGAAGTCGCACGACATGTCGCTGTGTGCGTGCGTGTCGACGACCCTAACAGCTGAGCGTGAGGCTACCAATGAATGAGTCTTTGTACAATTTCTCCATTTTGGGGATCCCCCAGCCCACTTTATGGTCGCCAGATGAAGTCCTAGCATTGTCTGTTAAGATTAGAAATTGGATGTTTTACTCAGTTCTTTAGAATTTGTTGACTTATTGTTTTCGCCCAGCAGGCCAATTCTACTAATTTAAAACGTTCAAAATCTCGTCGCAGTCTCATCTCGGCGACAAACAAATGTCAAAAACTTGTCAAAATGTAGGGAAATTTGAAGTATTTTTGACAAATTAAGACTGAGATCAGACTGGGAACGTTCTTAAAAATTACGAGAATTGTCAGGTGTCCCTCAGGTGTCCGACTAGATAATTTATTTGTTCCTTAGTGGCCGCTTTCAAAATAAATAGGAGACGTAGTTATCTGCTGATTAATAACATGTTAGTTTTGCCCTACGCATACAATTTATTTTATTTTGGATAAACGTACAGTAAATAATGAAATTGTAAGTCTTACCATTAATAAAAACGTGTAGATACCTACAAATACGAACGTCGATCGAAGTCATTGTGTTCCGCGCAATGTACTTATTGTTTAATTATCTGTGCATGATATTGGTTGATTTTGAATTTTCCTTCCTACCTAACGGGTTTAGGACACATGGGCCGTTGGTGCACACAATTATGTACTAAATCTAAAATGGTTTTTACTTTGTCATAAAAATGGAAAGCTTCGCTAGTTAATTATGGGTTATGGTTTTTAAGTGATAATTTTGTTTAGGAACACTGGTTATCAGGTATTTTAGGTATTTTTAGCGTAGTTAAAATTTGAAATCTACTTATTTACACCAATTGATTTAACTATGTATTTACAAATTATCGTCTAGTACAAATAAATAAATTACCTAAGCTAGTCGGAGCTATTGTTCGAAGTGTCTGCCTTTACGTTCTTAGACACAGTGTAACGGGGTCTCCTTGGGCTTTCGCAGAACAAACACACTTTTTTTACAGTGTCGCACTCTCACTAACCACTTTTTCTTTTAATTCTGTAACACTTGTTATTTCGTCTGTGCACACTAGTATTTTAATGTCTCCCCACAAATAAAAGTCCAGGGGCATTAAGTCCGGAGAACGGGGAGGCCAGGCCACAGGTGTACCGCGGCCACTCCACTGGTTACCGAACCTTTCGGTAACCTTTCCGTAGTGAGGAGGGGCACCATCCTGGTGATAGTACAAGTTGCGATGTAGTACCAGGAGAACGTCATCGAGCATCTCCTCGACGACTTGTCGTAGCAGCTCCAGGTATGTAGTGCTAGTAAGGTAACCTTCGATGAAATAGGGTCCAAACACGTGGTATTATGCCAGTCCACACATTTAAGCTAAACGGCACTTGGAATGAATCCCGTTTGGTCAGCGCGGGCCGGAAAATCGCGAAAGACGTGCTCACGACGACGGCGAAGGCCGGCGACATCAATCACACTAGTGTCTAGTTATGTCTGGGCTCTGGGCCTGGGCATGGCCGGGTGAGGTTAGGGAGGTTGTAGGGGGGGGGGTGCCTGCGCGCAGGGATAGAAAAAAATATGGTATCGTTTATACGACCGCGTTTGTATGTGTGTGTGAAAGGCCAGTTAGAGTGCGGTATCACACGGGCTGCGTTTTAACATGCGTGTTCCACACAGGCCGATTTTCGAAAATTAGAAAAATATAAAAAAATTAACTACTTATTTTATTATTGATTCGTGTCGAGAATCATTAGTATAGTTACCTCCTTAAATTTGACGAGGTTGCAAAGCAACATCTTGTATGTTATGGACAGAATTATGTTCCTCTCTTTCTCGCTCGTAACAGTCATATAACGCCATCACACTCTCTCATTTCTTTCTACCACTGTCGACAGGTCCACCTCGGCATCCGTCCCCACAAATGCGCGATCTGCGACAAAGGCTTCATACACATGTGCGACTTGAAGCTGCACATCAAATACGTACACGATAAGATACCGTGGCCTAAGAAGAAGAACAAGAGGACTATTGTTGATGATGCTCCGTATTTGGAGTACCACTGATGTAGTGGAATAGCCCGAAAGCCTGAGAACCAGTCTTACCAAGGGGTATCGTGTTACCCAGTAACTGGGTTGTGTTTCTGTATCGGTATTCAGCTGCATCCGGTTGGACTCAAAGCTGACCACGACATAGTTGGGAAAAGGCTAGGCAGATGATGATAGCTGATATACTGGAAATATTATCAGCCTAGTCTTTTGCTAGATTAGCTATTAGAGCAAGGAGGAGTTATGATGTAAAAAGGTCACCCATCGTTAGACTGACGTTGACAAACGCAGCTTAACCTCAAGGATCGGTTAGCCATACGCTTCAGGGCTAAACTTGCATGAGATGATTGTGAAGAGATTTAAGAATCTCGTAAGACTAAAGTGTTGGTGAAGCTCCTTGTATGAAATGTACTATAATTCTGTAAAATATGAATTAACTAAAATATACAATTATTATAAGAAATATATTTTGTTTATTTTTATGACGCTCTAAAACTATAAAAACCGCGGGGCAATTGCGTAACACACAATCAATCGGAATCGGTTTCATTTTGACAGTTCAACAACATTCTTGCGTTATTTACGTGTTGAGCAGACTAATTTTTCGAACTTATGAAGCAATGGATTAGCAATTTGCTTCAAAATGATTCAGATTTCGATTGATAGTGTGTTACGCAATTAGGTGCAGCTCTCAGTCATAGCATCTGTCATCTTTCGCTACGCCAAGAACTGTACAGTCCGTTTACGCGGCCGATCTAACACTATTTCCAGTTTCTAGCAAGAAAACACACTTATGCCTGTTTTCAAGTCCAAAAATGCCCATAATTAAGTTCGAAACATTTGTTCCATACATTTCAAAAGGCTATCTGGCATGATGGTAAATGATTCTGAATACCCTGCGTTTAAATTTTTTGTCGGTTATTAAAAAAAAAATAGCTGACCCATAGATTTTGATCGCGCAGGTTTTTTTGTATTATGAAGCAGCTGTTTTTTTTATTACCGAAGAAAAATATCTACGCGAGTAGTCTAGAATCATGTGCTCAGTTTACGCGTCGATCTCCTTGACACCATGTTCCTACACGCTAATCTCCGAAACTACCTAAACAATTTCTTGAATGTGTATGGTCAGTTCCAGCTTGAAAGATAGGATAGTCTTGGACCCGACAGGTGGCGCTCCGTGTGAAGCATGGGTGGTTCGCTAGAACCAACCATAAAGTAGGTACCTAGGCCCTACAAAACTTCAACATAAAAACCTTTTTATCATGATAGTGTCTTTACTCTAGAACTTCTTTATCTTTTCTCTACTTTTTTGTATCTCATGACAGTTATCTAACGTCATCATAACATTTTCCGAAATAGTGAAAAAAAAATCTAACGTAAAATGTAAAAATAGAAAAAAAAAATGAGCAGAATACCACGAAGAGGTAGGGTGCCTCCGGTGCCTCGTCACAACGATAGCCTAAATAGATTCAAGCAGGCAATTAAAACAAAAGGATTGAATGGCATACAAGTGTTGCATTCTCCTCTCCGTAAACCACGGAGTAAAGAGAAAAGCGTTGTCAATAGATGCTGTTATGTATCACCGGCCAAGAGGGACTTTGGTCAGCATTTTACTGGCTCGAGCCCTAGGGCTTCTAAGGATATGGGGCAGGTCACAAATGGAACGGATCACAATCAGGTATTTTTTTTCACTATGTGAAAGCTTCTAGACTACCTACTGCATTAAAATACAGAACCGTTACGCTAGCTATCCGCTTGTTGGCTGACTCGCTTTGATATTCCATTGAACGGTAAGTAGGTACTATGCATGGCGCGCTTGAAACTTTACATCTTGCTGTATGCATACCGACTATATGTAAATGTGATTTTGGTTCGGTAGGTACTTTCATGAAATGATGAGGGTAAAAATGTGGTTTTAGCCGGGGAGACAAAATCTTTATAATACCATTGCCAAAAAACTTTTACCATCTAACCATTCGCCTTTTCCATGCGGATTCATAATTTTATCATCCGAAGACATTTAAAAACAACCCGTTTTTTCATGTTTTCCAGTACGTAACTCTGTTACAAGATCAATATGGTGCCGACCCAGCAATACCAAACATCACTCATGTGAAGGAGTTGAAAAAAGTGCCTAGTGCCACACGTAATAAGGTTAAAACTAGCCAAAGAAGTGGCAACTCGCCTACGTTTAAGGATGAATCGCATTGGCAGAAAACGGATAGCATTGAAGAAGTTGATAAGCTTATTACGAGCAGTGGTAACTATTAAGCCGTATAAAAATAGTAATAAGCCTGTAGCAGTTCACTGCTGACGTAAGCCTCGACAATCGCATTTAAGACGCTGAAAACCAATATTGAGCTCCGATGTTTAGGTATTTTTAGCCACGCCCACTATTTCTCCGATATCCTAGCGCCATTCTTAAAAGGATGTGATACAGCGAACTACCAAGGATGAAACAAAGTGACGCGGTCAATAATAATTACCAATGAACCAATAGAGGGCGCTCTTATATATTTATTGTTCTGTATGAAGTGCTAAAATCAAATTAGACAAGGCGATTAAAAAAACAAATGAATATTTTTACCCCTTTTTAAAATTATTTTAAGTATTTACAGTGATTTTTTTTTAACTATTTACACTGAATTAGACGCTGACAAGAACCAAATAGGCTTGTCTCAAACAATTTTTTAGCCAAATCTATACAGTTTGTGACGGCGAAAAAAAAATATATGTTAATCTTGAACATATTTCTGAGAACCCTGTTGTATTCAAAACAGGTTTTTGAAAAGTTTTCTCGATACAATAAAATGGTAAACTAACCTCTTAAAATGATCTTTTAACAAAAATATCTCTATTAATTATCAACGTACATTGGTAAAATTTATAACAATAACGTATCATATTTAAATACAGAACTTGGTTGTTTTTTATTTTTGACTACTCAACCTATTTTTAAGTAATTAATTATTTTTTGGTTTGTATAAAGTTACGAGCGTCGCGTCATCGCGCTTCTCTTTCTTATGTTTCATTTAATATTTTGTTTTTTGAGAACTTATTTTATTTTGTTCTTTTAGCTACAATAAATTGTAAAAATATTAGCATTAGCACGTAGTAAGTTATACAGGTACATATAGTTCTAAGTTGTGTAAATATTTTCTATGTAAAATGGGAAACAAAAAAAATGCCGGAGGCCAGCAAAAAAGCGCTTCTATAATAATAAACAAAAACATCTCATGGAAGTAGTAAAGTAAGTAATTTTTATAATGTAATATCACAGTATAATTATATACAGTATTGTAACTCGGCCGTATCTTGGACATAAATGCCTACAGCCGCGCGGTACGTAAACATGCGATAGGGCTGCCCGCCTCCAGCATTTGAATTACATTTGCCTACTTTGTGTTTCCATTTAGTTTTGTGACTGTAAATATACTTTATTTTATATAAAAAAATAAAATAAGTACTTTGTGAATTGAATAGGAAGTGTTCAATAAAAATGCATGTTGTTTTTTGATTGGTAGATTTAATTAAAAAACCATGTTTATGTTTGAAAACAAATCGGTCTTATAAATTTGCGACCGAAAAATATTTGCGCCTTGACTGAGACGTACGAAACGCTTTATTATTAAAATTTAAAGTATAAAAAATCCGCATTCTAATATAAAGCTTAATTAAAAATTGTTTTGGGAAACATGGACAAGGAGAACTCCAATCTTTACAAACTTCAACACCTACCTACTCAACTACAATGCAAGAAACAGCTGACGAGTAATTTTAATAACTTTTTATCTCAGCTTATTAACGTCTCTATAAATTAGGTACCTACAACTCGCAACAACTCAAAACAAAAATTCTTTGGTCACCAATGCCAAGCTGCACAGCTGGCTACGAATGTTTTAAAATCACAACCCTCTCAAATATCTAAATATTCTGTGAATATCTCATGAGTCTAGCTGTTGTTGTCGTTATTAATACCGAGAAAAAAAAACGGTTTTTAGTGGTATAATTGTTGTTATAGCAGCAGCAGGAATACTTATTCTGAGAAAATTTCAACTATCTAGTGACAGACAGATGGTCAAATTTATTTTTTCTAGTATTATTCATACACACAGTACAATAAACAACTATTATTAATAATAAAATACCACGTCTTTACTTTGAATTATACAAACTAACAAAACAAAACACACATGCCCCGAGGTTTTTAACACAAGCGTAAGTACCTACCGTATCATGATTCATGAACCGCCTATAACTACCTATTTCACTCTTGTCAATCACTTTCCTTTACTCTATTCACTTTATTAATCCAGACATCGTTTTTTTCGGGAGATAAAAGGAAATACTTATCCATTAAAAAGACATATTATGTACCTACCTACTAGTAAGTAAAATTATTTTATAGTCTTACCTTTCAGAGTTTCCAGGTAATCTAAAAAAAGTTATCCCTGGATGCGTTATTGACGAATTCATGCAACCAAAAACAGCACAATATATCCTACTCGTCATATTAAATATGTACTTGAACTTATTTTTAGTGAAAAAATCGCGCGGTTATTGTTAAAAAAACAACACACAGTCGCGACTGTCTGCCTGCCGAGCGAATGCCGAGATCGAGGCGCGTAGGCATAGCTCGCGCATCGTCCGTTTGTATGAAGATAGAATACTGCATATAATTATACGCGTGTGTTAAAATAGGTACGAGAACAAAAATTAAATTTTTGTACAACTCATAGCGTAAATTCGACTACAATGATAACGCTAGGTTAGTCTAGTGGTATTAGCTTAGGTTCTAAAGAGCGAGTTCCGAGTTCGTAGCCAGGAGAATTTTTAGCAAATTTGAAATGGTTTCTTTTTTTTATTTATTTGTAATTTTGAGGAAATTTTCATTTTTTTATACTTATTTTTATATAAAAAAAATATATATATACATATAAATATTTTAATTATTAATTTTCTTTACAGTAAAAAGAGACGTTTGTCGAACAGTTTAGAAGCAGGTGAAGCTTCGGAAATTGTTTTTCACCAGTAAGTTTGTAATAATTACAGACGCCAGCACATCAAGCTACCTGAAAGTGTCAAATTTTTCCAATCAACTTTGAACCTTATGCTTTAGTGATAAGGTTCTAAATCTATTAAATAAATTTTACAGATTATAGTAGCTTGGTGTGCTGGCGTCTGTACATACTTATACAGGTTGAAATTGAAAACATGTGACTAAACGAAATGGGAGATTGTACTACTCAACATTATGAACAACTTTAGTAAAGGGACGAAAACTGCAGTCGCGAATAAAAAAATCAGGTGTTCCTTACATTTTGACGAGTTATGCAAACATAAATGTAATGTAATAGATTTAGAACCTTATCACTAAAGCATACGGTTCAAAGTTGATTGGGAAAATTTGACACTGTCAGGTAGCTTGATGTGCTGGCATCTGTACTTATTACAAACTTACTGGTGAAAAACAACTTTCGAAGCTTCACCTACTTCTGAACTGTTCACCAAACGTCTCTTTCTACTGAATAAATATATATATTTTTTTAATATAAAAATAAAACAATGAATTTCCTAAAATTACAAAATAAAAAATGGATCCTTATTCAAATTCTGTAAGACTTGGGCTGGTTACGAACTCTAAACTAGTTCGCCAGAACCTATGCTAATACCACTAGACCAACCATGCGTTATCGACCTATAATTATGTGCAACTTATAAAATATCCTATACAAATATGTTTACGTGCCAATATTTTTACAATGTATTGTAGTTATAAAATCATAATAAAATAAGTTGTCAAACAACAAAATATTAAACGAACGGATAGCGGGACTGCTGGGCTGCGGGGCAAAGCGACATACGTCCGTCTAGCAGCGCGTCTATGCGATCACTGTCGAACTGCATACATAAGAAAGAGAAGCGCGATGACGCGACGCTCCTAACTTTATACATATCATAAAATAATTAATTACTTTTATATAAGTTGAGTATTCAAAAATAAAAAACAACCAAGTTCTGTATTTAAATATGATACGTTATTGTTATAAATTTTACCAACGTACGTTGATGAGTAATACAGATATTTTTGTTAGAAGATCATTTTAAGAGGTTAGTTTACTATTTTTTTGTATCGAGAAAACTTTTCAAAAACGTGTTTTGAAAACAACAAGGTTCTCAGAAATATGTTCAAGATTAACATATATTTTTTTCGCCGTCACAAACTGTACAGATTTGGCTAAAAAATTGTTTGAGACAAGCCTATTTCGGTCTTCTCAGCGTCTTAATTCGTTTTTTAGGTAATTCGCCCAGCTGCTACCAGCTAATCTCTGGAGATCGCCGCTCTAAGAGGCTCTCAGAGGCTGTCCTGTGATCTTACGTTTGTCGTTTTGATGGAGCTATAGGTCGTGTATCCATATTTAATCTTAGATGCTATGAAATTAGGCACACCGGTAGACCACGGGTTAGGACATAAGATACTTTTCATCCCGCACCCTAATTGCGTAACACATTATCAATCTTAATCTGAATCATTTTGAAGGATGTTGCTAATCCATTGCTTCATATATGTTCGAAAAATGTTTTTGTTGAACAACGTAAATAACGCAATGAATGTTGTTGAACTGTCAAAATGAAACCCATTGCTACCGAGTGTGTTACGATTATACAAGCTTTCTTAGGTTTAATTAAAAATGATTCTAGTTGATAGTGGGTGTCATTTAACTACAAGGTTATTTTAAATTGGCTAGCTAAACTCCGCAGACGCGATGGGTCATCATCTGCCTAGCCTTTTCCCAACCATGTTGGGGTCAGCTTCCAATCTAACCGGATGCAGCGGAATACCAGTATTTTACATGGAGCGACTGCCTATCTGACGTGATGGGTATCGATATCTAAACATAATAAAATCAAAAGATTTTATGTTTTTTGGGAGGTCAACGACCGCTGTTAGTGGCGTTACTTGAAGTATAAGTTGAGAAAACTGTTTTCTGATATTTGATCGTGTTTAAATATCGATTCAAAAATTTTTAAAAGAGTAACCGTGGAGTTTCCGGTTCTTCTCCATAGGAAACGACCAATTGGAACCGTGCAACTAGCTTCTGACGTTTCATAAAGGCTTATGTGAAATAAAATATTTTGATTTTGAAACAACTCTGTATATTTTGAGCTGGCCTTGGTCTGTCGACCACTAAACGTTTGCTTTCCCATCGTAATACCTTTCAAAACATAGATTTCATAATTACCTATAATGATCTTTCCTGTATATTACTGCTGATTTTGCAGTCGATATTTCTAAAACCGACCATCTTCTCCAGAAAGTTCGGGCAACGAGTTCCCTTCGAAAAACATCTTCATATCCAAGGTACCACGCGTGAAGGTCATTGCTGAGAAGTTTTCAAAATACAAGAGAGGCAACCTGGAAGTGCGTAGACTGGACGAAAAGGTGGTTTGTCTCGAGTACGACATTTTGTATCAGCCAGCCAATGAAGCAGTTTTGAAGCCAAGGCAGTGGATGAGGGCTTTCTTCTCGATCAAACCTCAAGATAATGACAGTCACAAACAAGGTGGGTTTATTTTAGACCTTAACTTCATAGAACCTTTTGCAAAATAATTTAGACCTGCACCCTAATTGCGTAACACACGATCAATCACAATCTGTTTCATTTTGACAGTTCAACAATATTCATTGCGTTATTTACGTTGTTGAGCAGACAAATTTTCCGAACATATGGAGCAATGGATTAGCAATATGTTTCAAAATGATTCAGATTATGATTGATCGTGCGTTACGCAATTAGGGTGCTGGTCTTAACATCACGTTCAATACAAACGGTTATGCATTTAGCATAATCAGTCTATAAACGTTCCCCAGCTGGGACATAGGCGATTTCTCTGGGAGAGGGAGTGGGCCATAATCCACCACGCGGGCATAGTGCGAGTAATTCTAGTGTTGTCTATGTTTTCCTTCACCGTTTTGAGAGCAGTGGGGCAGTGGTGTTCTATAAACTGTTAAGGTACTTAATAAATTAAGAAATAAGTTATATGGACTTTTTTTGCCTTCATGGAAGAAAAAAAGGCACTTTTAAACAACTAAAAATAATAATTATTATTTTCAGGGTTACCTATTCTACCGTCACATATCAAAAATGAATTCGAAGTATTAGACGAAGATCTCCAAAAGTTAACAGAGAAAGAGATAGAATTTATCGACGGCAAGATAGAAGAAAACAAATCTTATCTGGAGGACTTAAGGCGTATTTTAAAACGGAAACATGTGATAAACGCTCAAAAGAATAAGACTTCCTTAGATTTGCAGTCCCTGTACGAAATGGCGAAAGAGGACAGAAGACCATTGAACTGTGATTTCTCTGAAACAAATTTGTTGTCCAAGGCAGAGTTACAAGAAGTAAAAGATTTGATTCTTCAGCGGTGTACGTCGAGTGTACATGGGTTTAGTAGGAAAACGATAAAAAGAAAAGATAATGGGTTAGCAATGGACCCCAGTGTTATCTCTGAAATCATTATGGCAGAGTTGTCACATTGACGTCAAACTTTGATGTTTAGTCTATGACGTCAAACTTGATTTTCTACTCTATCAATGAAACCGTTGTTATCCATTTATAATCATATATTTCAAAAGGTATAAAAATAGGTATCAATACTTTAAAATATTATCAATACATCGCTTAGGAAAGACAACCGACATTGAATTTTTGAGGATATTGATTTCGCTTTTCTAAACATTTTGTGGATTAGCTGATGTTTTTTATCGATAAGTATGTACAGTTCTACAGCCAACATTATAGCAACCAGCTTTGCTAAAACACTTTGAATCTTATTATTATTATTTGGATACATCTATTAGTGGATTTATTGTGATCTCGACATCACACGTCATCATTTCGCGCCATTTTTGACGGATTCTGGGTTGAAGGCTGGATCGAGCCCTAATTTCTTCATCTCCACCGCCATTTCGAATAAGTAATCATAGCATTCCGTCCTGTAATTAAGAAATTTTAATTAGCACTAAAACCATGACAGGATTAATAAAAATATAAAATCGCTTCAGCGGTTAAAACGTGATGTGAATAGCACGGTTGCGAAACAGAACTTCGTATAGGTACTGGCCTATCACTACTTGTCTCTGTCGCTCGCGGGAAATTAAGATATATTGCCGTTTCGCTCAAACATGAGCAAGCAAGATGACAGTAAAATAACGTTGAGCTGAGGGTCTGGGTGCCAGTTAGTCACATGATACATTTTAGTTTTGTCTCTGGGATGGCAAAGCAATTATATACCAGAGGCATTGAAGATGTCCATAGACAATAGTGATCAGGCCAGTGGCTTGTTTACCATCTAATATAAAAAAAAAACTTACATTGTCTTCGCCTGCTGCCAAGAGTCTCCCCAAACGTAGACCCCATGCCTCCTGACGAGCACAGCGCTGGTGCCAGGGTACTGTCGCAGGGCTTCTCCGAGAGAGCCTGCGAGGTCTTTCTCGAAAGGAGTGTTCTCTATGATCGGTACGACCAGCTTCTCGTCATAACGGAGGTAGCGGCCTAGGGAGGCGTCTTTTATGCCCTGTAGAAGAAAAAATAAGGGTCATAATTAGAATGCAATGGCGACATGTTTAAAAATCGAAATTTGTGTGCTAAATCTAAGTTAGAATGTTTTATACACAAAAATATTTCTTAATAAATTCTCTAAATGATGGTGGAAACCACATCAAAATCCGTTGTGTAGGTAGTTTATAAGAACGTGGTCACAACAGACAGCATGAAAAGTGAATTCAATTTTATAATATTTGTAGATATATAGTAAAATGTGTACCTAGTTGCTATTTATATTCGCACACAATGAAAATTGTTTTTGAATAAATAAATTGAATTGAATTGAAAAGTGCGCAGTGCTGCACACCATTACCCTATTTCAAGTTAAACAATTATCAATTTTATTTCAAAGACAATTAAGTTGATTTCAGTGACTTATTTATTAATAAAGTACTTACTAATAAAGTTCAGTTTACGCTACATTTGAAGTTGTAGCGTAAACTGAACTTTATTGTTTAGGAATTAAAGTTATTTTTCCATGAATTCATATTTTTTTACATTTTTGCCAAATCAAACGCGAACGACCTATTGTCACCTGAGCCGAAATACTACTTTCATCGAACCCCATAAAGCAAACTTATCTTAGCTCAGGAAAGTTAGGCTACAAATTCAAAAACAATTTAAACATAACTTTAACAGCTTTTGCATAATGGTGGCTGGGAATGCTACTTATAAGTTATAATACTTATAATTATAACACAAAAAAAGGTAATTTTAAAAGCAAGAAGAGGTCTTAAAATTGAAATCCCATGTTTATTTTCAAAAGTCAAATAAGCTACAGAGGAAGCTACGGCTACCAGCAATTATAAAATTATAATGCCCCGTTTTCAATAGAACAATGTTCCTCAGTATTGTTGCCCGCAACAGTTCATGTTGCAAGACGGACATTTGTTAACCTTGAATATGAGACATTAACATGTTGCCGGAAACAGTGTTTTTGGCAAAATTAAAATAATGTTGCTGAAACAATGTTGCGCAACTTTGGTCGCGAGTCCTGAAGCATACCTTGATCATTTCCTGATGAGTAATAATGAACTCCTTATCGTACAATAAGGTGCATCGCACCGCGTGTGGCGAATGCGTATGTATGACTGCGCCCGCGCCGCGCTCCTTGTATGCAAGCATAAACAGTGGGGTGCACTGGCTTTTCTTTAGTCTGGAATTTATAATTTAAGTTTTTTTATTTGTCATGTCTTACTTTCTTTTCCCTCCCTAAGTTTGGTAAGAGTCCGTAATTACAAAAAGTTAAAAGAGTCCGTAATTACAAAAAGTTTAAAAGAGTCCGTAATTACAAAAAGTTTGAAATTGAAGGAAGAAAATTGAAGTTTGACAGACATAGTTTACAAAAAAAACAAACTTTATTAAATCTTGAATAAAAAAATATTTCAACTGATTGAAAACCAGCCCTCAATAAAGATAAACTAGGTATATTTAGTTTTATCTGTAATTTTGTAAAACAATAAAGGATTACTGTGTTCTACGAGACAAAGAATAGGCCTTCTTAAATACAATTTCTTTTGTAAGGGAGAGTAATAAATAAGCAAAAAATATATAAAAATTACTTTTTCTCTGGTGGTGGCAATTCAATATCCTCATCATTGATGGTCTGCACAAACAGATCATCCGATTTCATGCGTTCCTTTTGTACTCCTGATGGTGCTATGTAGATGTTGTCCCTGCAAAAGAGTTTTTAATAAAATTTAAAAAAGAAATGAGTTTTTTTTCCAATGTTTTCTTAATTCGACCTTAATTCTCTTTACTTTTGTGATGGCAGTGGGAATGCCAGTAGCATTACAGATTCGTAATATAAGGTGTTTCAAAATCAACTCTACAAACTTTAAAGAGGTGCTTTAGACGATCAAACTGAACAACTTTCACTAGGGAACCAACTCTGAAATCACAAAAAAAAATCAGCTGTTTCATACATTTTGGTCAAGTAGGTATTGAACTTTTGTATTCAACAGCAAATTTTATTGTGATTTCAGAGTTGGTCCCATAGTGAAAGTTGTTTAGTTTGATGGTCTAAAGCACCTCTTAAAGTTTGTAGAGTTGATTTTGAAACACCTTATATATTAGTAACATTGGTAATCCTAAGAATAGAATAGAATATTCTTTATTATGTACACCATATGAATTACAGATATGTAGAAAGTTTACAAAGGGTGACACAATGGGCGGAGAGTGGTGGTGATAGGTAATAAAAAACTAGAAGATTCAAACATACGCTTCCTTTATGGAGATGCCACCACCAGTTCCTGTTACCCACCCTAAGTGGTAGAACAGATTACATAGCTCTGGGATCAAGTTTCTTGGGTGTTCCTGCAAAATTTTAATATGAAGTTGAAATAATATGTAAAACTGTTCAACTTATGGACTGTTTTAAAATAAAGAATTTGGTTAGTAGAGGGACATCTTACGGAATCCAAATGAAAAAAATGTGTAGCTACCTACTTAGGTAATCATTTTTCGTCTGCATTATATTAAAATAGTAAATATGCTAGTAGGTTGATATTGTTATATATATGTGACTTGAGTATGACACAACATCATTTACTTTCATCACACAATAGCCGATTATGTCATAAGGACGGACCAAGATAATGTGTTGAGGGTGAGAGTGATTGTTTGAATCCAGAGTGAAGCAAAGGATGCTAGAGTAGAATCCTAAGCGTAGCGAGGGATTTAAAGTATGTTGCTTGAGGTTAAGTAATTTTGGTACCGTGTGGCACACTCTGCTTTTCGCCCCCTTCTATGAGAAAAATAAATAAGAGATGTTTTTAGTAGTGATGAATATTTATATTTACATAGCCAAATTACAAATTTATATTGCTTCTTTTTAATTTTTCCATATAATTAAATTTTCATAGGCTTTTAGGTATTTTTCTCTGGATTTGTTTGGTTTGGTGGTTGCTGTTTATGACAGTTTGTGCATTTAGTTTTACATTTTCTAGTGTTAATATTTCACTTTCACTACTAGAACTCATCTTTTATTCAATTTGTGTGAATCAAATTAAAATTGTAATATTTTGACAAAAAGTAATAAAAAAAACAAATAAGAAGTTCCCGCCTATTTTTTTTACTTGGTTAACCAATACCGCGTCAGCAGGCGCGCTTTTTTAGTACCAGCTAGTATTCTAACGAAGCGAATTGAGTTTAAAACAATAGTGTTCCAAATTCAAAACTCATTTCGTCAGTGTTACTATGTGCCCGGAATGATCCATTTTGCTCGCACTTATCGAGGAATCCTTCGGCTCTTTTCGAATAGATGGGATGAAAATAATTAAGTAGGTATGTTTCTAATAAAATCTGCAAATAAAAAACAAAACAGGTACTCACTGGACCAAGTTCTGTCATGTTTCGTATTACGATCTCACACGGTACTAATGATGTAATCGGTTCTTGGATGACAAAACAGATGTTTTATCACAATTTTACAACGTTTTACTTTATCTTATCAATGCGAGACAGTCAAATAACTTGCTCAAACGCTTACAAAATTGTTCAAAACATTGACCACAGATAACGATATAACATCACAAAGGTCATGTTATGTCAAGTGTCAACCAAAACTCCTTTTTGGGTTCGGAAATTATGAGTTGCTTATAATTTTCATTGCGATTTCTGAGATTACGGTAACCAAGCGAATAAATTTATGTGAATATTTTTAAAATTTTAAGTATAAATTGCCTAGCATGATATAAAGTAAGCCTTTGTAATATTTTTTATTAGATTCTAGCTTATGAGGTTTCGGAACGAAACCTAGTTTTATGACGTTTTTATTAGGTGCGTTTGAAAAGTTGGTTAGGGTATTTAGAGTTTAGTCTGTGAGAATAGTAATTTAAACCTATACTACTACCTATACTATTTATTTATACCTTCAATGTTATTTGTAATCCATGGATATCCATTACCTATAGTTACATGATTTGGCCTGCAAGGTAGATTATGTATGGCCCATTCCCTCTCACAGAGAGAGGAGGCCTGTATCCCAGCAGTAGTAGTAGCATACCTTAATAATCACCCTTTATTGTTCGTAACATTAGAGGGTGATTATTATGGTATGCTATGATAACTTTCGAAATGATACCTGTAGATGTGATGCCATTGTTTTCACTGTGCATGCAAAGGCTTCAGTAATGTTATATTGAGTTGCATCAACTAACTTTACGATAACCAATGCCTTGACAGCCGTCAAATCTCCGGTAAGCGAAATTTGGATTGCATTTATTAATTTTAACAATTATTGTTAAAATGACGTTATAAATAACTATCTTCCAAGCATTTTCGGTTCGTCTTAAGACTTTCTTATCTTTAACTTTAACATTCTTTATGACGGTGCAACAGCAGATAGTTAGATTCTATCATTGTTAATGTTACTGTTAAAATTAACTTTCACGGAAACTGTAACGGAGCTCTCGATGCAACCTGTGGATGCAACCCACCCTTAAGTCTTTTAAATTTTATGGCGCGAAAGCGTTTTAAAATTAAAGACACTGGCATAACTAACAGGCTTATCTTCTAAACTTTCTTCATGATTTGTCACTGTCAATGCATTTAGTATGTCAAAATTCTAAGTAGCAACAATAACTAGTCTAATAATGTGTTAAATAAAAATATATAAAATACTAAAATTGTTTGCTGTCGTTACCGACCATTGCAAAGAAATAAAGATAAATGAAAGCATTTAGTGAAAACGCGACGTAAATTAGTTTGGTTTCTCTAAATAGTAAGTATCATAATTATGTCCCCGTCAACTGGTTTAAATATTTAATCAGTTGATTTAAATGTTGGTGAACACAAGGCTAATTCAACATTTAATGAACTGGCTGGCTGATGCTTAGGCCATATTTTATAAAATAGGGTGAATACACAGGGTGAATACACAGGGTGAATAATTATTTTAACAACTGTTAATTTAACATATTGAATAACCTCCTTGTCCTGTTCTCCTGTCCTCCTGTCGGTTATTTTTTTCAACTGATCTTGTTGAAAAAATAACCGACAGTCATTTTATTTTTCGGTGGTCGTTGTAATAAAATATGAACAGTAATAAAAAGAAAATTTGTCGGTCATTTAATCCTACAACTTCAATACACAAGTAGTGAAATGACCAGTACCTAAAAATGTTGGAATGGGCAGTCAGGTAAATAGTTCGGCAGTTCATAGGTTAGGTTGGAACTGTCGTCAACCACGCGCGAACTAAATTGGTCGCAGTATGTAAGCCAGTCCACCACGACCAAATGGGTTAGGTAATTAGGTTAGAACTGTGACCAAACGCGCGGAAGCCGAGCGAGCGGAGCGAGCGGTGCCACGGCAACGGCCGGCGACCGCTACTTCCACTTTATATTTCTTACCGACTATTTCCGATTTGTTAACTGCCCACACGTAACTGCCCTTTAGTTATTTTACTACTATATATTAATTATTTACTTACGGTTGTAAATATTTATCTATTAAGACTCATTTTTAATTTAGTTTATAGTTCAGTAAGTATTTACTGCCTTGCTAATAAACATACAATAAACAACCTGCCGCTTTAAGTCAATGACCAATCAATCAATCGTCAGTTTGAATATTTGCACTAGGCAGGTAGTTATACGTTAGCGATCCAAGCCATTTGCCTAGCTGTTTGATTGAATGGCTGAATAGTATTCAGGCCGCTAGTTGAACGGCGCCGTTTAGTTAAAAGGCTAGGCAGTTAACTGAAAGGCTGATTAAGCTAGTTGGCTAAGATATATAATAATTAGGAAGGCTTAGCGCCGAGACTTGAAAATCAAACAGTGTATTTTTTTGACGCGTTGGGATACTTAATGCTTGGCTCAACTTGGCAGAGAGTAAATAAACCCAGTGCGTGATAAAAAATCGTCGCGTTTAAGAACTGCCCGCGGTCACCTTTTTTTTTTACGGGTTGGAAAATCCTCATCCTCATCCAGGATGTCCGCCGCCCTGGGGCGGGCGGCGAGGTCTGTCAGACTCTTACTGACTAAAAACCACCCCGATGTTCCATCTCACACCTACGCCGGGGGTCGCGGGAACGTACGATCTTTCCGCAACCCCCGACTGGTGGCCCGCCACTGCAGGCCTCGAGCTAAGGGACCTCGCGCACTACACGTGGTTGTGGCAAAGTAACTAGTAAGATGCTCTTGTTTATTTTAAGGACATCATAATTGCACAAAATGCGTGAGATACCCGATTGTTTATACCGTCGCTATAAAGCGTTGAACGACTTGATCGGGGATATAACCACCGCCATGCCAGCATCCATGGGCGGGCCCGGCGTCCGTGGCGGAGGCGCCGACGGTGGCGGCCCCGGCGGCAGTTGCCCCGGCTGCGGCGGCCCCATCGGCGGCGGTCCCGGCGGCGGCGGCGGCCTCGGCGGCGGCGGCCTCGGCGGCGGCGGCCCCGGCGGCAGATGCCCTAGCGGCGGCGGCCCCGGTAGGGCATGCTCATCCGCGTCCTCGGCCCCAAAGGTTTGTGGAGAATCTAAAGCTGAGGACACGGAAGTTGGCATCAAGTTAATGTGCGACTTCTGGAAAATTCTGCAGGATGATCCAGATTGCAATCTAACGGTACGTAGATTTTTCTATCGGTAAGTACTAAGAGGCATTCATGATCAAATTTTGATCTAAGTAGGTATGTGTACTTATCCGCACAAGAAAAACCGATTTCATGAGATGCCAGCAACGAAAATCGATTAAAGGCCAGCGCACATTAGCAGAGGATGGGGCAGAGTATTTTAAATTTACCAACGTAAATTTCTACCTATCTCATGGTAACAAGATATAGATTGCAAAGTACATAGACCGACCACGAAGAATCAAAAAGGATTTTACTCTACGGTATTGAAGGGCACGCTGGAGCATACCGCGGCGGGATGCGACGAAATGTGGCGGGACACGACAGCATGCGGTGGGAGGTAACCGTAGGTATGTGCGCCGGAGTCCGCTAGCGTACGATCGCGAAGGAGAGGCAATGCAAGTGTGGGTGCACTCCTCATTTCCCCCGTGGCATTCCGCGGCATGCCGCAGCATCTAGTAGGTAATATTAGGTATTCTGTGCCAGTAGTGCGTCGGCGGCCAGCATCGAAAAACATCAGTGAGCGCTGGCCGGCGGCAAATACCTCTCGATGGAGTCCGCCGGTGTGCGCTGGCCTTATCTGTTACTGTTACAATTTTCAATGAAGTTGACTAAAAAAATTGTTTATTTAGTCCTTTTCAGCATTTTAGACAGTCTTCCGATTATTTCATTGTGACGTAATAATTGTGGTCTAAAAACTAATGTATTCATTAATTGCTTGCTGCCGTACCTACTTATAAGAAATAGGTAGCGAGGAATTTATAACTTTATTCTATTCTACTCATTGCATTGCCCCGCGCTTTTGCGTTACCTCGCACTTGACTCAAGTTGCAGCTTCTGGCTATACATCTCAGCAGGTTCCAGGTGTTTTTTTATAAAAAAACTAGGACCGATCAGCTGTAACGTCTTTTTTTTAAAGAAGGAAGTCCTAGAGTCGATGCGTAATTTTTTTTTAGCAAGCTGTCCAGCAACGAATGTGCGTAGAAACTTGTACTGGAAAGTGTGCCTCAGCCAGCTTGGAGAAGAAAGTGCGCTGTAAACCATCACCAACCAGCGGCGGTGGCAGCGGCGGCGGTCTTAAACAGTAATCCATTGTTAATCCTTGTACGACTTGGGCCATATTTTCAAATGTGAAACTACTGTCTCACTATGAAAGATAGCCCGTTCCGTGAGAGGCATATGACCTGTTATTATATTTATTCCATCAAACTCTGTAGGACATTAATTAACGTGCAGCATATTTATGAAATAGGCTGTAAACATATGTTGGTCGACATGGCATCAGGGAGTAGTGGCGAAGGGTGAATTTATGACAGAGGTAAGCCGGAGCAAAAAAAAAGTCAATAAAACGTTTAATTATATTTCAACTATGAATTGACTATTATAGAGTGGTTGTGTTCTGAATTTTCGAAGGGAAGCCGGCGGGAATCGAGTTGTATGGTACCTTCGCCACTGTCAGGAACAGTTCCTAATTCAGTCGGCCTATTTTACAAAAAATCTCATCGAGATAACTTAGACGAAGTCCGCTTGAAGTGAACTACTGCCCATGTGATTGTTGGGATTGACAGATCACTACACCAAAGTTTTCATGGGATATTTTTTTTTTACAAATTTGCGCTACAGCGCTGTGTACATAATAATGTACAGCGCTGTAGTGTATCCTTACAGACGTCGTAACCCCCGGAGACTGGAGACTCTCCAGAGAGGACCGGGTGTTGATGGTGACAATAGGCTTGTCAACTGAAAAAATCTAATTAGTCCGTCAGTTAGATTATCAAAAAATATTTGACCCGTATTTTTTCTTTTGTTACGTAAACCAAAATTGACGAAGATACGACGCTTTTAAAATTCTCAATACGTCACACCTTGGTATAATTTTTAGTGCGTTCTGACGTCACGAGCCCGAGTTTTGATGCGTTTTATCTTTGTCAATATTCATTGATTTCCAATACTCTAACTGACGGATTTTCAATTTATTGATGATGGAAACTAGCCTATCGGGGAAAATTCCACACTCCGTAGCTTAGGGAGTGCAGTGACTTTTTAGGGATCCCCCCCCCAAAAACAAAAAAAAAGGTAATTTTTTTAGGGCGTTATACTTTTTTTGACATTCTGCATGTTTAGTATGTTTTATGGCTATGTTATATATTATTATTTTCTAGCATGTGCGTATCTGGTACCAATGATTCATCGACAAGGCGTCCTAAAAAGCATGACTGCGGTGCGTCTTCTGCTAATAAGGGAAAGGACGTACCACTGAGTAAAGTTTTAGGCAACCTTAAACAGGTTTGTGTAGTTTTTCTTTTCTCTCTAACATCATTCGCTATTGCCCTTATTCCGATTTATTTCAGGTTAGCGCAGCATAATTATGTTCTTCCATACTTCTCTATAAGTCGTCACCTCAGTAGACACGCACTAATCTGAAATAAAAAAAAAACAGCTATTTCCTACATTTATGTTCGCATAACTCGTCAAAATGTAGGGAAGAGCGGATTTTTTTTCGCGACCGATCGTTAATTTTTTGTAAATCGTCAAAAAAGGCGATAACAAATAAGTTGTATAATTTATTGCATACTAGCTGACCCGGCAGACTTTGTACTGCTTCAATCTATACTAATATTATAAAGAGGAAAGATCTGTATGTATGTTTGTAACGAATTGGCTCAAAAAGTACTGGACCGATTTTAAAAATTCTTTCACCATTTGAATGCTACATTATCACTGATTAATATAGGCTTTTTTAATTGCAAGAAAAAATAAAATGTTTAACAAATAAATGTCCACCCGTGCGAAGCCGGGACAGGCCGCTAGTCGATAAATAAAAGTTTATTGACTCTACATTTTATTTAGAAAACGTTTGTATAGGAAATAGAAAAGGGCTGTTTTTAGGGTTTTCCCGGGAATTATTCGATTTTTCGATTTATTCCGGTCTGATCCCCTAAGCCCCCCCTCCATCCCCCCCCTTGCATACCCCGCTAGATCTTCTTCTGTTTTTGACTCGTGTCTTATCCACATTATCTAGGTTACTCGTTTTGACGGGTAAGTACAGTCAAAAGAAATTAATTGTTTTATGTTTTAATTTTTTTTTTTAATTTTCCTTGCGTGCTAGATGGTATTTCGTTTTCGTGGTTTTCGAGGGTGCTGACACCGATAGTGATGTCAAAATTAAAATCCAAGATGGCGGACGCGAAAATGTTCAAGTTTTTCGTCATGGATGTCGTTTACGAGGTTTTCTAGGGTGCTGAGGCCGTAGTTATGTCAAAATTAAAATCCAAGATGGCGGACGCGAAAATGTTTGTGGGAATCGGAACGCACCCGGAAGTGTGAAAGGGCAAGTATAGTGTGTGTGAAAGAGAGGGAAAGTGAACGGAAGGAAAAGGATGAAGGAGGGATAGTAGAAGGACGCCATTAAAAAAAATTACAAACTAAGATGGTAGGACGAAGGACTGATTTTTAAAGTAAAATAAAAGAAAGTGAAATTACTACGGAAGACTTTATTTTCTTCACCCATTCTAACCCACAATTTTGGGGGCTCGTCCGGGATAGAGCGAGTGAAGAAATAAGACGGGTACGACGTTAACGAAGTTGCTTCTACGCATGCACGTGGCCGCCCCAACGCTTCAACCGGCATCGGCTTATGAAATTAAGAATTCTAAAAGGCTTACGACGTTACGACTTACGACGAGGACTGAAGAAGATGCCGAAAGAAGAAGACGCAGCGCGAAGTGTTCCATATACTCAATATGCTGATGAATTGATCAACAAATTCACTGGTCAAGATAGTACCTACCCCGTAAGTCGCTGGGTACAGGATATAGAAGATAACGCGGAAATATTCGAATGGACGCCGTTGCAACAATTGGTTGTTGCTCGGAGGTCGCTGAGTGGAACGGCAGCACTATGGCTGAAGAGTGAGAGACCATTCAAAACTTGGGTGGACTTGAAACAAGCCATCGCCAAAGAATTTCCTGACGCAATCGATCAAAAAACTATCCATGAGATGATGAGCGCACGCAAGAAAAAACCCGAAGAAAGCTGTTTAGACTATTTACTGGTCATGAAAGAGCTAGGAAAACGAGGAAAGATTCCCGACTACGTCGCGATAAAATACATAGTGGATGGTATCCAAGACATAGAAATGAATAAAATAACATTGTATGGTGTCACAACGTATGGTGATCTCAAAGAAAAGTTAAAAATCTACGAGTGTGTGAAAGAAAAAATGAACGCACGACGCGATACGCAACGGAATAGACAAGCCTCTCAAGATAAAGATAAGTGTGCTGGAAGAAAAAACCGTGATAGTGAAATACGTTGTTTTAGCTGTGGGGAGTTGAATCATTCATCTCAAAAATGTCCTCATAAGGAAAAGGGCCTCAAATGCTTTAAGTGCAATAGTTTCGGCCATATTTCCACTCAGTGCACGACGACGATAAAACACGAAGACAATCGGAAGCATTCGGAAATCGCCGGCGGCCAAACGCGTCAGCCAACCAGCCGCGAGGACGACCTGCAGCGCCGCCAACATGACGGACGGCAATTAGGCAGAAAACCGACCAATCAGAGCACTTCGAAGAGCGCAATGTTCACTATGGACAATGTTTCTAAAGTTGGCACCACGGACAGCGACGAGGATAATGTCACCTGTCATGGCTGTCATTGTACAACAAACAAAGTCATGCAAATTGTAGACAAACCTGGAACGAAGCTGGGAAAACCAATTTTAAGTATTTGGATACAAGACGTCGAAGGAAAAGTTCTGATAGACTCAGGAAGCGATGTCAACTTGATGTCAGACGACTTCTACGACGTGATCGGGCAACCAAAGAAGATAGAAGATGGTGTTGTGCTTTCGGGTCTCGGACTTAAACAAGTGCGTTCGACAGGGAAATTTACAATTAGTGCGAAGATCGAAGGACAGTATTATGACGAAATTATATTCCATGTAGTGCCAAAAGACTGTATGCCCTATTCAGTAATATTAGGACATGAGTTTCTGTGTAAGGTAACAATGATTATGAATGGAGGAAGTGTGTCATTGCTACCCAGTGGTGAAGAATGGATGAGACGAATGAATTGTTTTTCCATAGATGAAAGTGTTGTTGTAGGTTCAACAGTTGATCCAGCTGTCAAGAGTGATGTTTTACGCTGTGTAGCGGAGTACAAACCATACCAAATAAAAGAATCTCCCATACAACTCAAGATAATACTGAAAGATGACATCCCAGTAGCTCAAAAACCAAGGCGTTTGTCACTTAAAGAACAGGAATTAGTGGAAAATCAGGTAACTGAGTGGCTGAACAATAATGTAATCAGGGTAAGTTTTTCAGAGTTTGCTAGCCCCTTAGTACTTGTTAGAAAGAAGGATGGTTCTACTAGAATTTGTGTGGACTATAGACAGATTAACAGAAAGATGATAAAAGACGAGTATCCACTTCCCGTTATTGAGGACTTAATTGATAAGCTGAGAGAGGCTAAAGTATTCAGTGTAATTGATTTAAAAAATGGCTTCTTTCACTTGCGAGTAAGTGAAGAATCTATACCTTATACTTCCTTTGTGACACATCACGGGCAATTCGAATTTTTGAGAGCACCATTTGGACTGTCTAACTGCCCCAAGTATTTTATGCGATTTGTGTCAACAATATTCAGAGACTTGATAGATAAGGGTATTATGCTAATATTCATTGATGATATCATAATTCCAGCCGAGGATGAAGTACAAGGTGTGCAGAGACTAAAAGAAGTTCTAACTGTTGCTTCAGAGTATGGACTACAAATAAACTGGAAGAAAGCTAAGTTAATTTGCAACGAGATAGAATACCTTGGACATCGCATACAGAATGGTGAAATCAACCCAAGTTCAGAAAAAACTGAAGCAGTAATAAGATACCCTGAACCAAAAACTATAAAGCAAGTGCATAGTTTCATAGGACTCACCTCATATTTCCGAAAGTATATACAAGATTATGCCAAGATTGCAAAGCCCTTAACCGACTTGATAAAACAGGATGCTATCTTTATCTTTGATGAAAACCAACGAAACGCATTCAACCTACTGAAGAAGAAGCTGGCGAGTAGCCCAGTCTTGAAAATTTATAATCCTAAATTGCCTACGGAAGTTCACACAGATGCGTCTAGCATAGCATATTCAGCGATTCTGTTTCAGCTACACTCAGGTAGTGGACTTCATCCAGTCCAATATATGAGCAGGAAGACAAGCGATTCTCAACAGAGGTATCCTAGTTATGAGCTAGAGGCGCTCGCAATAATAGAAGCAGTCAAGAAGTTTCGCCATTACCTATATGGAGTACATTTTAAAATAGTTACAGATTGCCAAGCTTTTGCATTAACTCTCAAGAAAAAAGATTTGTCAGCCAAAATTGCAAGATGGGTATTGTTCCTAGATCAGTATGATTTTGTAATAGAACACAGAAAAGGTTCAAGGATGAGGCATGTAGATGCATTGAGCAGACACCCTTATATTTCAGCAGTAGTGACAAACCTTCATGATCAAGTTAAAGAAGCCCAGATGCAAGATGAAGGACTGAAAGCTATTATGGATATTGTCAAAGAGAAACCTTACCTAGACTACTGGATGGACAATGAGATTCTATACAAGGGAGAACAGAAGCTATTGGTCATTCCAAGAAGTATGGAAAAAGAAGTCATAAGAAGAGTGCATGGCAACGGTCATTTCGCAAAGAGAAAAATGAAGGAACTTATTGTAAAAGATTTCTACATAAAAGATATAGACAAGAAAATTGAAGACTTTATGGTAAGTTGTATACCCTGCTTACTAGCAACAAAGAAGAAAGGAAAGCAAGAAGGTTTCCTGAATCCTATCAAGAAGGAAAGTGATCCACTGCATACCATACATCTTGACCATATTGGTCCAATGACTGAAACAAGGAAAAGATACAATCATATACTAACCATTGTGGATACCTTCACCAAATTCGTGTGGCTCTTCCCTACGAAAAGTACCACCAGCAGTGAAACCCTGGACAAACTCAGAATACACCAGCAGATGTTTGGAAACCCACAAAGAATGATAACTGACAGGGGTACTGCCTTTACCAGTCATGAGTTTCAAGAATATTGCGAGAATGAGAACATACAGCACATATTGATCACAACAGGAGTTCCACGTGGAAATGGTCAGGTAGAAAGGATTCATGGGATTATTAAACCTACCCTTACAAAGTTGTGTGCAGAAGACACGTCAGTTTGGTACAAGCATGTAAGTAGATTACAACGGGCAATAAACAGCACCTTCCAGAGAAGTATTAACACCAGTCCATTTGAGTTGCTTACAGGTGTTAAGATGAAATGCAAAGAAGACATTCCTTTAATTGCCTTACTTCAACAAGAAAGCTTAGAGCAGTTTAATGAAGAAAGAGAAGAGTTGAGAAATAGAGCCAAGGAACAAATACTTAAGATTCAGAAAGAAAACACAAAAACCTATAATAAGAAGAGGAAGGAAAGCACTAAGTATGAAGTTGGAGATAGAGTAGCAATACAAAGAACACAGTTTGGCCCAGGACTCAAGTTAAAATTGAAATTCCTAGGACCGTACAGGGTCACTAAAGCCAAACGCAATGATCGCTATGATGTTGAAAAAGATGACATCACAGTGGAAGGTCCAATAAAGACTTCCTGTTCAGCCGATGGTATGAAGAGATGGCCTGATGATGCATGAGTAAGTATGAAACATTTGTTTAAGGTGATGTATTCAATGTGAGATCGTATGATTGAAGTGTTACTGTATTTTGTGTATTTTATTTGTAAGTCACATGCAACTGTTTTCTAAAGAAACTCATTTCATTTGTTCTTCAAGTGTAAATTGATGTTACCATTCATTAAGCTAATTATGTTGTAAGTTAACTTTTCCTATCTTGTAATTAAAACAGTGTTTAAGTTGACAACACAATGTTGAATGTTTTGTAGTTAGGTTTAGAAGAATACTTACTTTTAGTTTTAAGACTGTTTATCTAATTTAAAAAAAAAATGTTGTTATCTAAGTATCTCATGTCGTTAGTTATGTATAAGATAAAATGTGTATAATTAAGTTGTTTTGATGTATGATATTATGTGCTTAGTAGTTTTGATGAATAAGGATGGATGACTGATAATGAAGGATGATAAGGTAAGAGAGATGTGTGATGCGTGAGAGTTATGTGTATGAATAGCATGCATGTCTGAGGACAGACATGAGTGTCGGATGGCCGAATGTGGGAATCGGAACGCACCCGGAAGTGTGAAAGGGCAAGTATAGTGTGTGTGAAAGAGAGGGAAAGTGAACGGAAGGAAAAGGATGAAGGAGGGATAGTAGAAGGACGCCATTAAAAAAAATTACAAACTAAGATGGTAGGACGAAGGACTGATTTTTAAAGTAAAATAAAAGAAAGTGAAATTACTACGGAAGACTTTATTTTCTTCACCCATTCTAACCCACATGTTCGAGTTTTTCGTCATGGATGTCGTTTTCGAGGTTTTCTAGGGTGCTAAGGCCGGTAGTTATGTCAAAATGAAAATCCAAGATGGCGGACGCGAAAATGTTCGAGTTTTTCGTCATGGATATCGTTTTCGTGGTTTTCTAGGATGCTGACACCGATAGTGAGGTCAAAATTAAAATCCAAGATGGCGGACGCGAAAATGTTCAAGTTTTTCGTCATGGATGTCGTTTCCGAGGTTTTCTAGGGTGCTGAGGCCGATAGTTAATGTCAAACTGAAAATCCAAGATGGCGGACGCGAAAATGTTCGAGTTTTTCGTCATGGATGTCGTTTCCGAGGTTTTCTGGAGTGCTAAGGCCGGTACTTATGTCAAAATGAAAATCCAAGATGGCGGACGCGAAAATGTTCGAGTTTTTCGTCATGGATATCGTTTTCGTGGTTTTCTAAGATGCTGACACCGATAGTGAGGTCAAAATTAAAATCCAAGATGTCGGACGCGAAAATGTTCAAGTTTTTCGTCATGGATGTCGTTTCCGAGGTTTTCTAGGGTGCTAAGGCCGATAGTGAGGTCAAAATTAAAAACCAAGATGGCGGACGCGAAAATGTTCGAGTTTTTCGTCATGGATATCGTTTTCGTGGTTTTCTAAGATGCTGACACCGATAGTGAGGTCAAAATTAAAATCCAAGATGGCGGACGCGAAAATGTTCAAGTTTTTCGTCATGGATGTCGTTTCCGAGGTTTTCTAGGGTGCTAAGGCCGATAGTGAGGTCAAAATTAAAAACCAAGATGGCGGACGCGAAAATGTTCAAGTTTTTCGTCATGGATGTCGTTTCCGAGGTTTTCTAGGGTGCTAAGGCCGATAGTGAGGTCAAAATTAAAAACCAAGATGGCGGACGCGAAAATGTTCAAGTTTTTCGTCATGGATGTCGTTTCCGAGGTTTTCTAGGGTGCTGAGGCCGATAGTTATGTCAAAATTAAAATCCAAGATGGCGGACGCGAAAATGTTCGAGTTTTTCGTCATGGATGTCGTTTCCGAGGTTTTCTGGGGTGCTAAGGCCGGTACTTATGTCAAAATGAAAATCCAAGATGGCGGACGCAAAAATGTTCGAGTTTTTCGTCATGGATATCGTTTTCGTGGTTTTCTAGGATGCTGACACCGATAGTGAGGTCAAAATTAAAATCCAAGATGGCGGACGCGAAAATGTTCAAGTTTTTCGTCATGGATGTCGTTTCCGAGGTTTTCTAGGGTGCTAAGGCCGATAGTGAGGTCAAAATTAAAAACCAAGATGGCGGACGCGAAAATGTTCAAGTTTTTCGTCATGGATGTCGTTTCCGAGGTTTTCTAAGGTGCTAAGGCAGGTAGTTATGTCAAAATGAAAATCCAAGATGGCGGACGCGAAAATGTTCGAGTTTTTCGTCATGGATATCGTTTTCGTGGTTTTCTAGGATGCTGACACCGATAGTGCGGTCAAAATTAAAATCCAAGATGGCGGACGCGAAAATGTTCAAGTTTTTCGTCATGGATGTCGTTTCCGAGGTTTTCTAGGGTGCTGAGGCCGATAGTTATGTCAAAATGAAAATCCAAGATGGCGGACGCGAAAATGTTCGAGTTTTTCGTCATGGATGTCGTTTCCGAGGTTTTCTGGGGTGCTAAGGCCGGTAGTTATATCAAAATGAAAATCCAAGACGGCGGACGCGAAAATGTTCGAGTTTTTCGTCATGGATATCGTTTTCGTGGTTTTCTAGGATGCTGACACCGATAGTGCGGTCAAAATTAAAATCCAAGATGGCGGACGCGAAAATGTTCAAGTTTTTCGTCATGGATGTCGTTTTCGTGGTTTTCTAGGGTGCCAAGGCCGATAGTGAGGTGGATGACCGCTTTGGAGAAACCGAAGATCTTTTCTGTACAATTATGGACGAAGTTATCATGACGAACAACTATCGGAGATTAAAAAAAAGTCACACGTCGCCATCTTCCTTTTACTTCCTTGATTTCACTCATTACATCACTCATGCAATCAATCGTTCAAAAACAGATTTTTTAATAGTTTAGGAACGCTTAAGTATACAGCCTGACAAGAACATAATCTTAATTAATCCTACGTGTATATAATGTAATAAAGGAACATTCGATCGCAATCCTGAGTAGGTATTTTGTGCAGCAATATTAAAAGAAATTTTGAAAAAAAAATTGCATACATTTTGACGAGAAAACGTAGTTTCAGGCTCCGGTAAATTCAATATTTGTGACCGACAATTTGCTTTCGACGTCACATCGCAAGTACAGGCGCTTGCGCCCGACCCTCCTTTTTGACTATGCGTCGAAATTTTGATTACATTATTATTATTTTTATGTCTATTGAAATTTCTTGGGACCCTGGGATGCGACCCCTCGTACGAGTATGCCTTCCAAAGGTCCGGGATCTTTGGAAGGCATACGAGATGTCGAAGCACAAAGGCGTCTCAGACGTTTTTAATGAAGTGAGGCACCAACCGACGACTATCCCTGTTCGCACTATGAAAGTGCTCTCAAGGACAACCACCGGTTAGTTTAGGATTGCAGGATATGGAAACAAAGATATTGGATTATGGGTTTGGGTGGCCATAGTGAACTGGTTATTTAGGTTTATGGAAAATTTATTGCCCCTGCCTGACTAATATTTTGAATTACTCAGATAAAATGACAGTGGGTGACGTGCACACTCAATAATGGGCCTCCGAAAACAGTTGCTAGCACGTAGTGTTGTAGCGACAAGGGGGCCACATGTCCTGATGTGCTTATGAGGATTATTAATATTATTTTATTATTCATTTCAATTTTAATTATATATATATATTTTTTTATTATATCCCGGGACCATGGGGGGTCCTTTGGAAGGCGTACGAGAGGCCGAATCCAACTCGCAGAGGCCCCTTAGGAAATTTCAATGAAATGCGATACCAACCGACGATTACCGACGATTGATTATTAGTAGTGCATACAGATGCACTATGCAAGTGCTACCATTTTTTTTTTGTTTCCGGGGTGGAAAATCGAGTTTGTCAGACTCTTACTGACTAAAAACCACCCTGGTGATCCATCTCACACCTAGCACCTACGGGGGGGAGTCGCGGGAACGTACGATCCTTCCGCAGCCCCCGACTGGTGCCGGCCCGCCACTGCGGGCCTCCTCGGGTCAGAGGAGGGAGTGAGGTGTTTGACTCCCCCCGCGACGTCTAAGAGGGGCGCGCGTGGAACACTACGCGCCGCCACCTCGGGTTTTGATGTGTGGGGGGCAACGAGGATAACCCCCGGTTGGAGTAGGACTGTTGCAATATATGGAAAAATAAAAGTTGAACTATGGGTTTGGGTGGCTAAAGTGGACTGGCTACCAAGAACTATGAGAGAAGAGAACTATAACCCCTGTCTGATCATTGTTTTATACACGGATAAAATGGCAGGGGGTGACTTGCACACTCAATAATGGGCCCCCGGAAACGGTCGCTTGCACACAGTGACGTAGCGACAAGGGATCATTATGTCCTGAGGTGCTTAAGAGGAGTGGAGAGGTATTCTACGGCTATGAGGACAATCCAGGAAGTACGGTCAAGATCGGACCAGCATCTTACTGAAATACTTCCTTCCCCCGAGCACATTTGCTCTTGCGAATCTCCACTCAAGCCGGCAAGGTGGAAGCTCTGTTCCTCTTCATTGTTAACTCCAGCCGGCCAATAAAGGCAAGCCAGAGATGAAGAACAAGGCTTCTCCCGGGAGATAGGGTCCGTGGGGTCGCTACTGTCCAACAGCTCGCCACATGCTGCCCTGCGGATTTTTGTATATCTCTTAGTCTGGCTCCTCACCCTAGTTCTGTCTCGGCAAGGCAAACTCTACCGGCACAGGCATAGAGTTCGGAGCGCGCAAACTCCACCACGACGTCAACGTAGAGATACGGCGGTGGGGTAATTTTATTATTATTATTAGTGTCATAGTACAATTTTGATATAATCGAGTTTGTTTATGGTGTACTCCGACGATGTTTTAATTTTGCTACTTAACTTTTAATAATAGTGTTTCATATTTTCCAACTTCTGAATGCCCACAAATCTTCACAAAAGGTCAACTTCAAAGAAGACGTTCAAATAAACGTATTTTCTTTCTTTCTTTTACACTTTAGAAAACCTGGAAAACGAACCCTGAATACACAATAAAGAATGTTTTTTTCTCATAATAATTAATATTCTTTAGGCACTAAATAAAAACTGAAAATTTTTCACGTTTGTTATGATCATCGACAGCCAGCCATGACAGGTTGGAGAGATGATGTTTACATAACCTAGAATTTATCAAAATTATTTTCTGTTGTTTTCCGTTGTAAAAAGTCAAAGTCGTAAGAAGTTAGAAGAAAGAAATGAAACTCAAAATAACACCGAAAGCCACAAAGTCGAAACGAACGAGACCACAAGTACTTACAAATCTACAATACACAAAAGTAGAATATATTTTTTAACAATGAATTGAATCGTCACACTTTCTTTTAATTAGTCAAAAATCTTACCATAAAAGCAAAGAAATACATGCCTTTTATAACTAAATAAATAACGTCTACGTGATATTATTATGTTATAATGTAACATGATTTCAAGGCTCTGCCTGATGATGGGCTCTGTCTGTCTGATGGGGAGTCTGCTATTACAGTGTATGGTCTATCATTGATTTCTTAATTGTTGATTTTGACAAGTTTGACAATCTACTAACATAATGGCGTCATTATGATTTTCTAATGGTCAACCACTGACACTCCACTGAAAGAAATGGCTTAAAATGGTAATCTCGTACATAATGATAAATGAATAAATGTTATGTTTATTGCTATTTGGAACTTCTTACTACTTCAGATCAGATTGCAAACTCTAATACGTAATATGTAAGAATATATATTACATGAAATCTAGAGTAGTTTTTCTCAGACCATTGACCGACCAATGATCGACCATTATGAATTTAGCAGATTACGAACTTTAAGCAAAATGACAATGGGATCGTGCTGGAATGACGAATTTATAAAAATAGCAGACTTGGGCCCCTGGACTAAAGCAGTATGCAAGTAAGACGACGCCATGTTCAATAAATGATAAATGATAAATGATTTTATTTCTGTAAGTAGGTTTGTACAAACACTTTTACACGTCAATCATATTTTTTTAAAACGAGATGAGGTCGGCGTTTCCTATCTGACTACTCTGAGAAGAAAGGCCGAAACAAACTCAGAGGTTACAGTCTCTTTTAAAGTCCAGACATAATCTTGGTGAGATCATGTGGAGACCATGTAGATTGGTGTCTGAAATGGTCTTTTGAGGAAAGAACCACACAGATTGAGTGGACCCGTCCAGTCAGTGCACGCATTTGTCAATAATCATGCAGCTCAACTCAAACTTAGGGAGCTCAACGATTCGACGAACAATACCAAAGAAAGGACATTTGGGTAGGTCGCATAAATTACTCAAACTGCCAGACCATGACTAAAACTATCTGAGAAAAAAACAAAGGCAAACTAAAATCAACCCACATAGTCTTCACATTCACAGTCATTAAAAATAACATAATACTTTACAAAGTAAATATTCATGTCACTGTATATGTAAAATTCATCAATGTCAATGTGTATATAAAAATCCAGAAATAGTCTTGGTCAGATCATTTTGAGGAACATGTAGATTGGTGTCTGAAATGGTCTTTTGAGGAAAGAACCACACAGATTGAGCGGACCTGTCCAGTCAGTGCTCCCATTTGTCAAAAAAATGTGCAGCTCAACTCAGAACTTGAGGAGCTCAACGATTCGACAAACAATACCAAAGAATGGACATTTAGGTAGGCCGCGTAAATTACTCAAACTGCCAGAACATGAATAAAACTAACTAAGAAGGAAAACATCAAAAAAAGATAGAAAAGACCCACATAGTCCTCACTTTCACGACAATTAAAATAATATTATACTTTACAAAGTAAATATTCACGTCTATAAAGAGAGAAAATAAAATAAATAATAAGCAAAAAAAAAAAAACCAAACAAGATTCACTGTGTAAATTTATTGGAGCAGCTCAATCCCAAGCATGTTTATCCTCAATATAGTCTTTAACAGAATAAAAGGCTTTCTGGCATAGTTTCCGCTTTATAGAAGATTTGAATTTATTAAGGCTTAGATCTTGAATGTGGCTAGGAAGTTTATTATAAAAACGTATACATTGGCATCTAAACGAGCCACTTATTTTCTTAAGCCTGGTTGTAGGAACAACGAATTTGTGTTTGTTCCTAGTATTTATATTATGGATATCACTGTATTTTTTAAACAGATTAATATTTTTATGTGCGTACAAAAGATTTTCATAAATATACTGAGAAGGCACAGTCATTATATTAATCTTTTTAAATTTGTCTCTGAGGGAGTGTCTGGGACTTAATTTATAAATTGAACGAACTGCCCTTTTTTGTAAGATAAATATTATCTGAATATCGGCGGCATTTCCCCACAACAGAATACCGTACGACATCACACTATGAAAATAACTAAAGTATACTAAACGGGCTGTCTCTAAATCAGTTAAGTCACGAATTTTTCTAACGGCGTATGCTGCGGAGCTAAGCTTTTTTGATAATTTATCTATATGGGGGCCCCATTGAAGCTTGGCATCTAAAGTTATGCCCAAGAATACGGTGGTATCTTCGGGATTCAACACTTCATCCTTTATAAGCACACTAGTTTTTACTTGTCTAACGTGAGGTATGGTAAACTTAATACATTTAGTTTTTTTCTCGTTAAGAAGTAGGTTATTAACATTAAACCAGTTAACTACTTTATCGAGGGCGCTATTTATATTGTCAGTAACCAGCTGCTGACGTTTGAGTTTAAATAAAAGTGAAGTGTCATCTGCAAACAACACTATATCATGATTATCCTGTATGAGGTAAGGCAAGTCGTTAATATAAATAAGAAACAAAAAAGGACCAAGAATTGACCCCTGGGGGACCCCCATTGTTACAATTGATCTGGGTGATCTTTTCCCGTTAACATCAACTCTCTGAATCCTATTACCTAAGTATGAAGTAAGAAGATCTAAAGCGGCATTCCGGACTCCGTAGTGGTGCAGTTTCCTGATTAATGTTTCATGAAAAACGCAATCGAATGCCAACACTATTATAGTGGTACACCCCTAGTAATAAAAAAGACGCAATAAAGATGGCTACAAGAGAAGGTTGGTTTTATTACGTCCGATAGAATCCTTATGTTCCTGGAGCATCATGATGACAAGATTCCTGTCTGAACCAAAACACGATAGTCTGTGCATAGGAAAATGCTGTATTTGTAAGCAATGATTGTCTATCCCGGCCAATAAGGCACTCTCTTGTCTCGAGGGAATCCACAGTCGCAGGGGATTACAAGCGAATAAGCCGCTGCAACAACATTGTATTGATCGAAGACTTGCGTATTTATTTATGTCTATACTATAGATGGGGTGGGAGTGGTGGGGGGCTCGTGGCTAAATAATAACAGCCGCACAGGTCAGTCGATCAGGTTAAGCTACGCTTGCCGCGGTTGGTCTGTGGATGGGTGACCATCTTTACACACCAAGACCCCTCCTTGACTCGGAAAGCACGTTAAGCCGTTGGTCCCGGCTGCCATTTGTGGATCTTTGACAGTCGTTACGGGTAGTCAGAAGCCCGAAAGTCTGACAACTAGACTTACCAAGGGGTATTGTATTAGACTATTACCCAGTTACTGGGTTGTGGAGGTCAAACAGGCAGTCGCTCCATGTAAAATACTGGTATTCAGCTGCATCCGGTTAGACTGGAAGCCATCAGCAAGTAGTAGTAGTATTTAGTGTTGTCAGCCATCTTGGATTTCCATTTTGACCTCACTATCGGCCTTAGCACCCTAGAAAACCACGAGTACGATATCCATGACGAAAAACTTGAACATTTTGACGTTCGCCATCTTGGATTTTAATTTTGACCTAACTATCGGCCTTAGCACCCTAGAAAACCTCGGAAACGACATCCATGACGAAAAACTTGAACATTTTCGCGTCCGCCATCTTGGATTTTAATTTTGACCCCACTATCGGTGTCAGCATCCTAGAAAACCACGAAAACGATATCCATGACGAAAAACTCGAACATTTTCGCGTCCGCCATCTTGGATTTTCATTTTGACATAACTACCGGCCTTAGCACCCCAGAAAACCTCGGAAACGACATCCATGACGAAAAACTCGAACATTTTCGCGTCCGCCATCTTGGATTTTAATTTTAACCTCACTGTCGGTGTCAGCATCTTAGAAAACCACGAAAACGATATCCATGACGAAAAACTCGAACATTTTCGCGTCCGCCATCTTGGATTTTCATTTTGACCTCACTATCGGCCTTAGCACCCTAGAAAACCACGAGTACGATATCCATGACGAAAAACTTGAACATTTTCGCGTCCGCCATCTTGGATTTTAATTTTGACCCCACTATCGGTGTCAGCATCCTAGAAAACCACGAAAACGATATCCATGACAAAAAACTCGAACATTTTCGCGTCCGCCATCTTGGATTTTCATTTTGACATAACTATCGGCCTCAGCACCCTAGAAAACCTCGGAAACGATATCCATGACGAAAAACTTGAACATTTTCGCGTCCGCCATCTTGGTTTTTAATTTTGACCTCACTATCGGCCTTAGCACCCTAGAAAACCTCGGAAACGACATCCATGACGAAAAACTTGAACATTTTCGCGTCCGCCATCTTGGATTTTAATTTTGACCTCACTATCGGTGTCAGCATCCTAGAAAACCACGAAAACGATATCCATGACGAAAAACTCGAACATTTTCGCGTCCGCCATCTTGGATTTTCATTTTGACCTCACTATCGGCCTTAGCACCCTAGAAAACCACGAGTACGATATCCATGACGAAAAATATGAACATTTTGACGTTCGCCATCTTGGATTTTAATTTTGACCTAACTGTCGGCCTCAGCACCCTAGAAAACCACGAAAACGACATCCATGACGAAAAACTTGAACATTTTGGCGTCCGCCATCTTGGATTTTAATTTTGACATCACCTTTCGCCTTAGCACCCTAGAAAACCTCGGAAACGACATCCATGGCGAAAAATATGAACATTTTTGCATCCGCCAACTTGGATTTTAATTTTGACCTAACTGTCGGCCTCAACACCCTAGAAAACCATGGAAACGACATCCATGACGAAAAATATGAACATTTTGGCATTCGCCATCTTGGATTTTAATTTTGACATCACTATCGGCCTTAGCACCCTAGAAAACCTCGGAAACGACATCCATGACGAAAAACTTGAAAATTTCGTGTCCGCCATCTTGGATTTTCATTTTGACCTCACTATCGGCCCTAGCACCCTAGAAAACCTCGGAAACGACATCCATGACGAAAAATTAGAAACTTTTCGCGTCCGCCATCTTGGATTTTAATTTTGACCTCACTATCCGCCTTAGCATCCTAGAAAACCTCGGAAACGACATCCGTGATAAAAAACTTGAACATTTTCGTGTCAGCCATCTTGGATTTTCATTTTGACCTCACTATCGGCCTTAGCACCCTAGAAAACCACGAAAACGATATCCATGACGAAAAATATGAACATTTTGACGTTAGCCATCTTGGATTTTAATTTTGACCTAACTGTCGGCCTCAGCACCCTAGAAAACCACGAAAACGACATCCATGACGAAAAACTTGAACATTCTGGCGTCCGCTATCTTGGATTTTAATTTTGACATCACTATCCGCCTTAGCACCCTAGAAAACCTCGGAAACGACATCCATGACGAAAAATATGAACATTTTCGCGTCTGCCATATTGGATTTTAATTTTGACATCACTATCCGCCTTAGCACCCTAGAAAACCTCGGAAACGACATCCATGACGGAAACTTTTCGCGTCCGCCATCTTGGATTTTAATTTTGACCTCACTATCGGCCTTAGCACCCTAGAAAACCACGGAAACGATATCCATGACGAAAAATTAGAAAACTTTTTGCGTCCGCCATCTTGTATTTTAATTTTGACCTATTTCAATAATGTACATATATTTTTGTTGCTGACGATCCTTGATGAATAAAAACAAAAGAGAAAGGGGATCAGATCGGAATGAAGAAGCTTAGTGTGGATAAGACACGAGTCAAAAACAGAAGAAGATCTAGCGGGGTATGCAAGGGGGGGGATGGAGGGGGGGCTTAGGGGATCAGACCGGAATAAATCGATTTTTCCCACCTTTTGAATCTTCCCTAGACCTCCACGAACATTTCAAGACCAAGATAAGATAAATCCGTTCAGTCGTTCTCGAGTTTTAGCGAGACTAACGAACAGCAATTCATTTATATATATAGATAGGTGGTTTCCATAAGTACTGTGTAGCATAAATCGTTTTTCATACATTCTGTCCATCTTTCCTTTCGTCTTTCTCTACTCTTATAGCCGTCCACATTCATATTCAAAACTTACCTCACGACATTTTTTTTATTCCCCCGCATAACCTATCATGACAACCGATTTCCACATAATTTTTCAGTCCTCCTTGGTGCAACTTCCAGACGTCCACTTTTGTTCTCATTTCCTAAACTTTCTATCCATTAACGTAAGGTGTTATGTTAATGGAGAGAAAGGAATAAGATCCCATGTGATTTGACATATTGTGTGTTAAAGTTTGATAGCAGAATTCAGGCCTCATATCCTCATAGAACCATAATTTTATAACCAACAAATTAAAATATTTGACGTTATTATTTCAATTGAAACACTGAAGAATATCCTACTTCCTATCCTACTACTTAATATTATAAATCCTACTTCCTACTAATTTTCCTACTAATATTATAAATGCGAAAGTTTCTGAGGATGGATGGATGTTTGTTACTCTTTCACGCAAAAACTACTGAACGGATTTTGATGAAACTTTACAGTAATATAGTTTATACATCAGAATAACACATAGGATACTTTTTATCCCGATATTCCCACGGGATCAAAACTTACGCGGGTGAAACTGCGGGGCGCAGCTAGTTTGAAATAAATCCTTAGGAAACGGGTTTATATTTTTCAGTTTTTTTACTGCTGCACGATACGTGTTGGGTCGGTATTTGGGTGCAATAAAGATTCCTGTTTGAGACACCGTTACGAAGTGTGCTAAGTAGAGATTGTTTTCTAACCCATAGTTTACGAGTACCGTAAGCCATTTAGCTGAGTACACTTTTATGATTGAAGCGTGAGCTAAGCTCCTAAAAAAATCAGAAGTTTAGCTCACTCCTATTTTTTTATATTAGTAGTTTTTTTTACATTTATTTTAAACTACATTCATTAGGTACAGACGCCAGCACATCAAGCTACCCCAATATGTCAAAATTTCCCAATTGAATATGAACCTTATACTTTTGGAGTAAAGTTGAAAATCTATCAAAGAAATTTGCCAGATTGGGGTAGCTTGATGTGCTGGCCTCTGTACTTTATTTGTTAAGCCGGAGCATGTCCTTGAGCATTTTTAATATTTTATCGAAAGGCGGCTTCATTCGAAAAGAAATGCAGCGACAGAGTGAGTGAGCTGGTATCAGCTCAGAAAGATCTAATAGAACAGATCAGCAATTTGGAAGAAAGGGAAAAGAAAGGGGTTTTACTAATGAAGCAGGCGGACTGTATGTGGTCTTGTATGGAAGACTCGTACAAGCAGCAATTGGCTGCATCTCAGGAAAGATATCGAGACTTACAAAAACAGGTAAGACATAATATGTTGGATCTGTGGCGGCGCGATGCGGTGTTAACATTTTTGTACCTATTTACATGAAGCGAATGAGTTGCTTACTTATGGGGTGCCGCAAAGTGCGCTCAATGTAATTTAAATTTTAATAAACGGCTTTGATTTGCCACTCTATAACATTATATTAGCATTGGTACGAGCCTAATCGTCAATCTTTATTATAGCTAAAAGAAGTAGAAGCAAGTACAAACAAGTGGCGGAAGAACAAGAAAGATCTGGAATTTCAAATGAAAAATATAAACAAGTGCAGCCAAGAAATTAATGAGAAAAAAATTCAAAAGGAAAACGATATTAAGGTTATGGAATTGGAAATTGAAGGCTTCAAGAAAAGAATCGCGAGTAACCAGAAGGACCTGACCGCTGCAAAGAATTCATATACATCGAAGAAAAATGCTTCCGATGTAAGTAAACAACATTCAAAGCAGACAAATTTAACATTAAATGTTTTCAATTTCATGTTTGGTTAACCATCCCGTTGCATCGCATCGTCTGCCGGCGCTATTTCGGGAGAATAAGAAAGGCGCAGGCGGAAGCTCGTTAAACTAATATAAGCGTAAAATATAATTTAATTGAACTAATTTAGGCGTTAAATAAAATTTAAGGCACGACTGGCAAAAATAGCAGAGGAAATTGAAAAAAATAATAACAAGATTGCCTGTGAGCGCAAGTGTAAGGCTGATAAAGAAAATGAAGGTAGCGACCGTATAAAAGAATCAAGAGATGAATTGCAGAAGCTTTGCACGGGTCTGTTGCAGAAGAAACTTGAGAATGAAGATCTTCAAGCAGAGGTAAGAGAAACGTTGAGAGCTCATATCGGATTCCTTTTTTATATTACTGGGCCTGCTCTTGATCTCGATCACGCCTGATGGAAAGTGATCGATGAAGTCTATGATAGAACAAGCGTGCTCAGAAGGTGTCTGCTCACTCTTGCTTTGAAGGCAGACCTTTTTAGGATTCTGTACCCAAAGCTTTTATTACTGGCTCCGCTGTTCATGTGTCCGTCCGTCTGTCTGTTTGTTTCAGGGCTGTGTCTTTTGAACCGTACTAGACACTTGAAACGATAGAGTGTGTACTACTATGGCCGCTATAAATAACACATAAATAATAAAAATAAAATAAAGTTAAGCATTAAAGGGTTTTTACTTGAGTAAAAATACTTTAGTATTAAAAAAATGTAGTGTTAAATATTATACGGGGTGGTACGGGACCCTTCGTGTGCGAGAGTCTAACTCCTACTCGTCCGCTTTTTTAACTACAGACGATTTTCCACTCTTTATATAGTCGGTGACCCGAAATCAGTAAAAAAAATTACTAGCTGATTTTTCCAACACCAGGTAATTTTATCCGTGGAACAATTTTGAATTTTTGACAGTTCTTCGATACAAAATCTGTCAGACGTCAATTTTATTCCACGAATAAAAATTATCTGTCGATTGTAAAATCACCCATTTGTAAACTGCGAAGTAGGGTAGATACTTCTGCCGGGGCAGCGGGATTGTCCGAAAGGGTTATCGCTGCCCCGGAACATAAAGGGCTAAGCAAGGAACACGGGTGGGTTTTAGTCAGTAAGAGTCTGACACTCCCTTCTGCTCCACCCAGAGCGGGAGAGGTCATTTGATGATTTCCCATCCTCAAAAAAAAAAAAAAAGGTAGATACTTATCTCGGGTCACCGACGACGGTACATAGAAATAACAAAATAATGTAACTTATTTTCTTTGTGATTAATATGGATGGTATGGTACGCCAACTGCGTTATCATCTTATTAAAACACTAAAAAATATTATCCTCCGATATTTATAAACTATTAGCTGATCCAACAGACGTTATCTTGTCAAAATTTCAACGTGTAAAAAAAAAAACACTTTCAGATTTTCCCGAGTTATCCAATTTTGTAACTGTATCGTATTTATTTCCATAAAAATACCTAATTCGGACTATTACGAGCATTTTAAAATAAAAATAGCCAAATCAGTCTAGCCGTCTAGCTCAAGTGATGCACTTACCAGTACCAACGAAAAGCATTTCATTTTTATTTATTTAGATATGTACGTATCGCTTTTTTGCTTCAATAATGTGTTATCTTGAAAATTGAAAGAGTGATATCGTCGTGAATATGTCACCTTTTCGCTGAAATTTGAGAGCACCTTCCTCTCACTCATAGATTCGCTATTACACTAACAAAAGAAACCAAGTTTTTTGGAAAAATAAAATCGGTCACGGCGGTTTCAACTATTAAATTTAAAAAAATGAATTGTCGGGCTTATCACGTTATTGAAGCAAAGAGGCGGTATATTTACAATAATAGATTTACATCACAATAATAACATATTATTTTATGTTATTATTGTATATAATATACATATATATATATATATATTATTAATCCGTGGGCAATGGTGTGGGTTATACCTATATGTTTACCAATTCATAATTTTATTTAAACCTTAACATGTAACTGTTTTCTTGTCCCTTGAATAAATAAATAAATAAATTTTAGAAAGAGGCGTTAGTACAAGAGATTGAACTACTAAAAGCTACATATGACAATTGTGCAGTAAGATGTGCGAAGAGAGAAAAAAACATTGCTGATGAAACGGAAAGAATAGACAAAGAAATTACTGGGTTTACGGCTAAATGCGTAAAATGCCACAAACACACTGATAGTTCAGACGTAATGGGGTTCTGCATCGATTGTCCAAGATGTTTAATTCAACGGGAGTGTCTAAACGAAGGCGATCACTGTAGTACTGATCATACTAGGGACTGTGTTTGCACGCCTGTCAAGGAGAAATTCTTAAGCAATGTATTTGAAAATATGTACACTGTTCTTGAAAGACAAGTAAAGACTTGTACCGGTAAAGAGATGGCTGACTGTATATTTAACTGCTTGAAGAAAAGCAAGAATGGGAAACTTGATGAGCCAACTAGGAAAATCTTGCAAGAGTTCGTTTTGAGTACAGTGAAAAGGAATTTGAATTTAACGATAGTCGGTGGAGCGGTGAAGACAAGGTGCGAGGTAAGTGTAACTAATTGTAGAAAAGTATTTCATCGTGAATGAATTTGCTTCGTCGATGATGTGCGATTCCATTCTGATTAGAATAGTAATTGACTCAGCAGCCCAGGACCGTGAGGCCCTTTGTACAGACGCCAGCAGGTCAATCTACCCCAATCTGTCAAAATTCTTTGATAGATTTTCAACTTTAGCACAAAGGAATAAAGTTCATATTCAATTGGGCCACCGTACACTCACGTATTTCTAGCCGTGAAAAAACTACGGTTTGTTCGTTGTGTGTAGGCACGGTCATCAGTGTTGTACGATTCACTATGAAAACTTGTTGACGGACACGTTTTTTCTACGGCGCGGTTTATACGCCGTGTGTAGGCGCAATTTATACGACATGTGTAAGCGCAGTTAATACGCCGTGTGTAGGCGCAGTTTATACGCCGTGTGTAGGCGCAGTTTTTACGCCGTGTGTAGGTGCAGTTTATACGCCCTGTTTAGGCGCAGTTAATACACCGTGTGTAGGCGCAGTTTATACGCCGTGTGCAGGCGCAGTTTATGCGCCGTGTGTAGGAGCAGTTTCTACGCCCTGTGTAGGCACGGTTCGTCAATGTTGTAAGGATCGCTATGGAAGCTTGTTGACAGACACTTTTTTCCGTACCATGAAGAAACCGTGCCGTATACATTACGTAGGTACCTACCACATAATTGTCAATGAAATGTAATCAATTTCTTCATAATGTTTTTAAAATTCTTATGGTTGATTGCAAAAATAACACAACGATATCTACAATTCTACATAAAACAAATTATTACGGAATGTTAGAACTTTTTACATGAAGGTGAAACTAAGATGGCGCTCTTTATTGATTTCTTCAAAACGATCGTCTATCGATGACCATAATCCAGCTGCCATGCACCATTGAATCGAACTGAAGAGTCGAAGTCATCGATGGACTAAAATCTAGTAAAACGCAGCTGCTTTAGTGGGATTAACATAAAGGTACTGACCAAGGATTGTTTAAGGAACTCGTCTCACTAGGTTAGGCCAGTTAATAGTAATTGTGACCAAAAGTTTTTACGAAAGCAAACGGAGAATCTTTATTTTTGTCCCACTAGTGCAGCTGTGTTTTGTTTGACGCACGCCAATTATAGTACATTATCGTATACTATTTTATAGCTCGTGTGACATAAATCCAATTTAAGGTCACGCTTTTCTGTGTAAAAATGGACTACTTAAATCACGTGACTTATGAGCGGGTTTAGGCCATACAGTGCTATAAAATCATTTTATCCATCCGCTCCCAGTTTTTTGTCAAAATTTATTTTTAGACATATTCTCTTTTTGGCATGACTGTGACTTGATTTCCTAAAGTGATGATATTTGCACCTAGATGGATCCAGACACTTTTAAACAGCTGATGTTGTGTCTCAAAGACGTTGCTGTGACCCGTCCGGTTAAAGAAGACAAGGGTACTGCGTCTAAGAAGGTATTGTTAACTTGGCAATATATGCAGGACTACTCCTAATTTCTAAACTTTATTCTTAGGGTCAGTTCACACCGAGACGCGACGCGACTCGACGCGACGCTGCGCGCAAACTTTAAAAGAGTGACTCAAAGTGAGTATTGGCGCGCGGCGCAGCGTGAAATCACTGGCCTCTTCCAGTATCGTCGCGTCGCGTCGCGTCTCGATGTGAACTGACCCTTAGCGTTGAAGTGAACTGATATTATCGTATCTATATTATTAAATAGAATAGAAATAATCTCCTTCTAAATAATATCCTCCTCCTTTTGAGTTTGGTTAGTCTTTTTCTTCGTTATGCAGTTTTGCTATTCTTCAAAGTTAATCAGTCTTTCATAGTCCGAAGACTGTGAAAGAGTTAAAACGCATCCACCAAATAAACTAAATTAAAAATGAAAAAAAGTTTTTATGTTTCTTATCTGCCAATTTAATTTACCGTACTTTATTAGGAGGTGGTGAGACAGGTCAGCCCTGCACCATAATAATTTGCAGGGCAGTTTAGGTGTTGAGCAAGTCAAGGTAACAATTACCTAATAATTGCGTCGCACATGGTAAAAAATCGCTTGTCACTTTGCAACTAGCGAACATAGAACAAGAATAAATGCAAGAGTATGGGGAGTAAGGGTGCCCTGTACCTGTTTACACAAAAATAATTAGGTAGATTGGAGATAGAATGTGTTTGGTCTAAACCAAGCTTCACTTATGAGAGTGTATGTTAACCCCCCAGCCGCCATGTAGCCGCTGGCACTCAAGCAACGAGTGTAACTGTCCTAAAGGGGCAAAAGGCTGTCCCTGCACCAAAAAGGCCCCGAAGCCGCCGACTTACCCCGGATCGTGTGGACAGTCTGACACCGAGGAGGTGGTGGTAAGTGACTTAAATATTTGGTGGCTTGCAGTATTTAGGTAGATATATAGTCTTCCCCGATCGCAATCATAGCGCTCAAACTCATACGATCGCGTCGATTGGCCATAGGCTTGAACTAGCCAGTGTTTCCCTCATGCAACAATGTAATGGGAAGCAAGCTTTACTTTCAAAGCTACAATTCAGCAGTGCAGCTAGGATTATTTACCAGTGGCGAAGGTACCATACAACTCGATTCCCGCCGGCTTCCCTTCGAAAATTCAGAACACAACCACTCTATAGTCAATTCATCATTGAAATATAATGAAACGGTTATTGACATTTTTTTCTTGCTCTGGCTTACCTCTGTCATAAATTCACCCTTCGCCAACAGATACTATTTATGGAACATCGAGTGCGCTCACATTTTGCTCAGATCTTGTCGGACTTAAAGACCGTTTACGTGCGCTTGTGTGTGATTACTTTAATAATTTATAAATAATAAATATCTCTATAATAAATAATATCTATCTCCATAGTTACTCTTTTGAAAAACATTTCAAACGAGTAACTATGGAGTTTCTTGCCCTTTCTTCTCCATACAAAACTACGCTATGAAAGGGGCAACTAGAATTATTTCCATTTTCTTGTAAATTTTGACATTCCTAATACCTTTTATGTGCCTAATTGAAATAATGGATTTTACCTTGACTTTGTTTTTAGGACTCGAGTGTGAAGATATGTCCGCAAGTGGAGTCAGCGGCGTGCGGGGTGGACTGCGGCATGCTGGGGCTGCCGGGCGCGGCTGAGTGGAAGCGCGAGCCGTGCGGCGGCAGCACGTGTCACTTCGCCGCCAACATGCGCGCCGCACAGTGTGTGCTGGGGACTGAGCCGCTGGCCGACGTGCGGGCCTCGCGCCCCACGCCGCCCATCGTGCCCCCCAAGAAGGTGAGTGTGCTTTGAAGTACGGTCGACTTACGAAAACCTTAAGGTACTGAGCAGACAGCAGACAATTTTTCTGGGGACAGAAATACTATGGCCCCGATTCTGTTGTTCACAAACTAAACTAAATTTAAGTTCAGTGCATCTTTCTCTTTCCATTTCATTAAGAAAAATATTAGTTTAGTCCTGTCAAATTAGTCAGCGCTTGACGTAAATTGTCGTATTTTTAGTATACTTGTCTTTGGATTATCTAATTTGACAGGACTAAACTAATACCTATTTATCTTCTGTCCTTTTCTTAGTAAAATAGAAAGAAAAAGATGCGCTGAACTTAAATTTTTATTTAATTTGTGAACGACAGAATCGGGGCCAATATCTCCTAGGTACACTATCTCTAAGTTTAATAGTCTACCGTTTTCCCAAGAAACCCAAGCTTTATAGGGGCTAATTTGAAGTCATAAGTCGCTATCGGTAGGACAATAAAACCACCATGTATTATAAATTTGTCTAATTTGATATGATGATTGGAGCAGCAACATTGGTTGTTGACCAGGAATTGGTTTTGTTTACGTGTTAATAGTATTAGCTTATTATATACGAAAAAATAAAAATAAATACTTATTTAGTTAGAAGCTAAAATAATATAGTAAAATTTTTATGTTCAGGCTACATGCATTAGTGGACGCAAAGCGGTGAAATCATGTCATACAGGTCAATGAAATTGTAGTTTATGGTTTGAAATTTGCGTGGGAGTACAATAGTTTAGAGCTACTAGAGATTTACCGTCGTGACATTTGTAGTTTTAAATGATAGGAGCCCATCTTGACACCAAATGATGGAAAAAGGTACATTTTAACCGCACCACTTTAGCGCGCTTACCGCCCGTCACCACCGTTTTGAAAAATTCCACCCGCTTGTCAACGCGCCGTCAGCAAGACGACCGCCCACTGCTGGCACGCTACCGCCGCTAACAGTGAGGTGACATCTTGTTGTTAATGCGGCACTTACTAGTGGGTAGCTCACGGTCCACCATCTAACGGCTAGTTTGCAGCTTACACGCCGGTTTGCGACAGCCGGGCGAACGGCGCTAAGACCGCGCGCGGGCGGTGATGCATACCTCTTGCAGGCGTGTCTTCACCGGGGAGCGGACTGCTCGCTTGGCGCGATGTGTTACTGCCGCATCTAACACCCTCGCAACAATTCTGTATTGTCATTGTAAAATTTACGTTATTGCAGTTGTTTTAAAATCCTATCTTGAAAGACAAGTTATTTGCTGTGTCGCAGCGGTGCTGTTATAATGAGTTTCACGACAAAAGACATAGAATCTTCTGATTTTAGTTAAAAACAGGATCTGGCTAATCAAGACTGTTGCAAACATCATACTATAAGTTTTATGTATCGAATTATCTTTCATGAATTTCGAATGTATATCAGAAACTATAATAAAAATACATGGTGGTTTAATTTCTCGGTAGTTTTAAAAAACTGGCCACCATGTTGGGGTAACAATAAAATACTGAATGTTTCGTAATTCTGCCTCAGGTCCCTGCGGCTGAACGTCGTGGTGTAATGTGTTCATCGAGAGGAAAGAATTCAGGATGCGATTGTTCTAGGTTATCAATTCGGACTAGGGAAAAAGGATAGGCAAACCTCGTAATCGGGTTAATTGACAAAGTAATATGTAATGATTTATTGCTCACTGACAATAGTAGCGTAAATAAAAAGAATCCACCACTTTAAATATAAAACGTATAATTTTTGTAAATCAATTTCGATATAAAATGTAAAGAAATCTAAATAGGTATAAAAAAAGGTTTTATACTTGTGACAGTTGTTGGTAAAAAAATATTAGGAAAAAAAAGGAATCAGGGGATTTTATCAAACTCAGGATATTTTTTTAGGATAAAATTTAAAAAACGAATAAGTCACTCGAATTTGAATCTGATTGCAATCGGTTTTTAGGCTCGTTAGAATAGATTTTAAAAAGAATTCATTATAAAATACAAATACATTAGCTAAGTTGTCCTGAGATAAAAAAGGTCAGGAGCTTAAGTGTTAACAAGAAAAAATGGTATTCGATCGTAATTTCCTGGACACAGGCGAAGATGGTCACGAAGTTCAGCAGCCAATGCCGCGCGGGACTCGAAGTCCAGGAATACTCTGCAGCTAGGTTGGAATATGCAATAACTTGTGTCTCGCAAAGCTGTAGACAATATGGTATCCGGGAAAAAGATCAAATCGCCCTTTTTCACTGGCTCTACACCTAGGACAAACAAAATAAGGTATCAGGCCAGAAAACAAGTAGAAAGGTTCGCTGAGAGAGAAGACCGGAAAATAGCAGAAAAAAAAATACATACCAGGTTTGGAGAAAACTTTACTTATTATATTGTGCTCAGTGCGTCAGTGCGTGGTTGAATAATATGTATCAGTAATTTGGGAACAGATTACCAGGAATCTTCAAAACATATCAGGTCAACAATTATCAAGCAACTAAATCAAAGAAAATTTTCCTAAAATCCATCAAATATGACTTGCTGTCATGTCCAACAAAACGAACTCTGTTTGAAAAGAACATTAAAAAAACAGTCATTATTTGGAGGAAAAGGTTTTAAACCTAAGACTGAGGTAACGCTGCATAATATAATTTTCGATAGTTAACATGAAAAAATACGCATTATTTCATTCTTGGTTTGAGAATTGATATGGGAGGTAGATTTTATCTGGCAACATTTGTGTAGCTCTCAATGACACTCACAGGTGCGAATAAAAGGAGCAGGAGGGTGCGGTTGCTTGCGCGGGCGCATAATATAATTATGGTTTAAATGTATGTTGACGCCGCCCGCCACTTGTTATGCTGTTGGCTGTTGGCACTGGTTGTGTACTTGTTGACTGGAGTGATTTATTAAGTCATCCACAGGATAGCCCGGTTAAGTAGTCGACAACCTCATAGATTGACTTGCGAGAGGCCAAATAATTAATAATAAAACGCGCCACTTGAATTCAAAGTTCTTGCGCGGGCGTCACAGTACATTTAAACGATATGCACCCACGCAAGCACCCGCACCCGTATGCACTCTGATTCGCCTCATACAATCATGTCATGTGCACAGCCTGCTTCAATTCTCAGCGAGGCTGTTGTCTATCCTTTTTTCTTGGTCTGAGCTTACCAATGAAATATTTATAAGCTCAAATACTACAGAAAAGAAAAGTAAGCCGGTACTGTGCTTGTTCATATAATTACGTAATCGGGAAGACAGAATATTTTTTTTTTCTTACGGTAAAAGATGAGCTGGACTCCTTTGATAAAGATTGGTCATTGGCGGCAGCTTTGGACAGAGAGAGGTGGAAAGAGAGTAGGGAGGCCTTTGCCCCAGTGCACTTTGCCCAGCAGTGGGTTATCAAGAGCAAAAAAAAAAGATTATGCACGATGGTAATAGAATTAACCGAAAACCTGAAAACGGGTCCTTTTATTAAGAACAAATTCTACAAAGTTTTTGTTGGTTTGCCGTAAAAATATGATGATAATGTAGAAAAAGTATTTTGAACTAATGAAATGCTTAAAAATGCTTTGGTAACCCTCGTTAACTGAAATTGTAGTTTATGGTTTGAAATTTGCGTGGGAGTACAATAGTTTAGAGCTACTAGAGATTTATCGTCGTGACATTTGCAGTTTTAAATGATAGGAGCCAATCTTGACACCAAATGATGGAAAAATGTACATTTTAACCGCACCACTTTAGCGCGCTTACCGCCCGTCACCACCGTTTTGAAAAATTCCACCCGCTTGTCAACGCGCCGTCAGCAAGACGACCGCCCACTGCTGGCACGCTACCGCCGCTAACAGTGAGGTGACATCTTGTTGTTAATGCGGCACTTACTAGTGGGTAGCTCACGGTCCACCATCTAACGGCTAGTTTGCAGCTTACACGCCGGTTTGCGACAGCCGGGCGAACGGCGCTAAGACCGCGCGCGGGCGGTGATGCATACCGCTTGCAGGTGTGTCTTCACCGGGGAGCGGACTGCTCGCTTGGCGCGATGTGTTACTGCCGCATCTAACACCCTCGCAACAATTCTGTATTGTCATTGTAAAATTTACGTTATTGGAGTTGATTTAAAATCCTATCTTGAAAGACAAGTTATTTGCTGTGTCGCAGCGGTGCTGTTATAATGAGTTTCACGACAAAAGACATAGAATCTTCTGATTTTAGTTAAAACTAGGATCTGGCTAATCAAGACTGTTGCAAACATCATACTAAAAGTTTTATCTATCGAATTATCTTTCATGAATTTCGAATGTATATCAGAAACTATAATAAAAATACATGGTGGTTTAATTTCTCGGTAGTTTTTAAAAACTGGCGACCATGTTGGGGTAACAATAAAATACTGAATGTTTTGTAATTCTGCCTCAGGTCCCTGCGGCTGAACGTCGTGGTGTAATGTGTTCATCGAGAGGAAAGAATTCAGGATGCGATTGTTCTAGGTTATCAATTCGGACTAGGGAAAAAGGATAGGCAAACCTCGTAATCGGGTTAATTGACAAAGTAATATGTAATGATTTATTGCTCACTGACAATAGTAGCGTAAATAAAAAGAATCCACCACTTTAAATATAAAACGTATAATTTTTGTAAATCAATTTCGATATAAAATGTAAAGAAATCTAAATAGGTATAAAAAAGGTTTTATACTTGTGACAGTTGTTGGTAAAAAAATATTAGGAAAAAAAAGGAATCAGGGGATTTTATCAAACTCAGGATATTTTTTTAGGATAAAATTTAAAAAACGAATAAGTCACTCGAATTTGAATCTGATTGCAATCGGTTTTTAGGCTCGTTAGAATAGATTTTAAAAAGAATTCATTATAAAATACAAATACATTAGCTAAGTTGTCCTGAGATAAAAAAGGTCAGGAGCTTAAGTGTTAACAAGAAAAAATGGTATTCGATCGTAATTTCCTGGACACAGGCGAAGATGGTCACGAAGTTCAGCAGCCAATGCCGCGCGGGACTCGAAGTCCAGGAATACTCTGCAGCTAGGTTGGAATATGCAATAACTTGTGTCTCGCAAAGCTGTAGACAATATGGTATCCGGGAAAAAGATCAAATCGCCCTTTTTCACTGGCTCTACACCTAGGACAAACAAAATAAGGTATCAGGCCAGAAAACAAGTAGAAAGGTTCGCTGAGAGAGAAGACCGGAAAATAGCAGAAAAAAAAATACATACCAGGTTTGGAGAAAACTTTACTTATTATATTGTGCTCAGTGCGTCAGTGCGTGGTTGAATAATATGTATCAGTAATTTGGGAACAGATTACCAGGAATCTTCAAAACATATCAGGTCAACAATTATCAAGCAACTAAATCAAAGAAAATTTTCCTAAAATCCATCAAATATGACTTGCTGTCATGTCCAACAAAACGAACTCTGTTTGAAAAGAACATTAAAAAAACAGTCATTATTTGGAGGAAAAGGTTTTAAACCTAAGACTGAGGTAACGCTGCATAATATAATTTTCGATAGTTAACATGAAAAAATACGCATTATTTCATTCTTGGTTTGAGAATTGATATGGGAGGTAGATTTTATCTGGCAACATTTGTGTAGCTCTCAATGACACTCACAGGTGCGAATAAAAGGAGCAGGAGGGTGCGGTTGCTTGCGCGGGCGCATAATATAATTATGGTTTAAATGTATGTTGACGCCGCCCGCCACTTGTTATGCTGTTGGCTGTTGGCACTGGTTGTGTACTTGTTGACTGGAGTGATTTATTAAGTCATCCACAGGATAGCCCGGTTAAGTAGTCGACAACCTCATAGATTGACTTGCGAGAGGCCAAATAATTAATAATAAAACGCGCCACTTGAATTCAAAGTTCTTGCGCGGGCGTCACAGTACATTTAAACGATATGCACCCACGCAAGCACCCGCACCCGTATGCACTCTGATTCGCCTCATACAATCATGTCATGTGCACAGCCTGCTTCAATTCTCAGCGAGGCTGTTGTCTATCCTTTTTTCTTGGTCTGAGCTTACCAATGAAATATTTATAAGCTCAAATACTACAGAAAAGAAAAGTAAGCCGGTACTGTGCTTGTTCATATAATTACGTAATCGGGAAGACAGAATATTTTTTTTTTCTTACGGTAAAAGATGAGCTGGACTCCTTTGATAAAGATTGGTCATTGGCGGCAGCTTTGGACAGAGAGAGGTGGAAAGAGAGTAGGGAGGCCTTTGCCCCAGTGCACTTTGCCCAGCAGTGGGTTATCAAGAGCAAAAAAAAAAGATTATGCACGATGGTAATAGAATTAACCGAAAACCTGAAAACGGGTCCTTTTATTAAGAACAAATTCTACAAAGTTTTTGTTGGTTTGCCGTAAAAATATGATGATAATGTAGAAAAAGTATTTTGAACTAATGAAATGCTTAAAAATGCTTTGGTAACCCTCGTTAACTGAAGTTGGCAGTGTATCTAAAAAATTAAATTAAAATAAGTTATTTATATAAAGCCAGTAAAAATTAATAAGCCTATTTTTTAAAGTATTTACATATTAAAAAAAAATAGGGATTACAAATCAAAATCTCTTGATTGTTTCTCGGTTATCAAAACGGTTGAATGTTGGTGCGAGTTACCTAAAGATTCTCGCTTATGGCTCTCGCATCGGCATTCTCGCATCTCAAAGATCGAGAAACTATCCCCATGTAAACGAGACTGTGATATTTTTGTTAACTAACTACACTAGAGTTTCAACTTTCATTTGTTTTGTACTCCCATGTAATTTCGAACACATGAATATTTTAATTTTTTATTCATTGACAAAAAAAAAATATTTGGATTCCAGATACCAAACACCTGAAAAGAGATGTGATGGACAATTTTAATGAAGGCACGACGGCCGATTATCAGAAAACGACAAACGAAAATCTTCAACTTAAAATGTCCCTGTCAGACACACCCGCACAAGCCAGTTTAAAGCCAATTTCTAGTCTTCAAAAAGCTATCTTGTTTACTAATAAACAACAAGAAAAAATACTCGAAGAATTTTCCAAAAATAACCTTAACCAAAACGAAAATAAGGAACAGTTTCAGATAGTTTTTAAAAATAATCATGGTCAGTCAGATCGTCAATTTACTGGATTGACACAAACACCGTCCGGAAAGTTAGCAATCGAGTTAGACGAAAAGACAATCAAAATAATAGAAGAGAAAAGTATAACTGATCCTTATTATTATATATCTATTAATACATCTAGCTCTGGTCATGTATTAGTTGATTTTGATACGAAAAAAAAATGTAATTGATAAGACTCACTGGGTGAAAGTTAGAGAAACATCATCCGGAACAAAACTACTAGATATAGATAAAAATATGATCAGAACACTGAAAAATACTTTATCAAATGCAAAACCGAATGCAAGTTTATCTAAAAGTATCGAATTACCATCGAGCCATACAAGAGCAGAGAGTCCAATTGATGTAGACACCGAACTACCACGCCTACTCATGAGTGACAAAGACTTATTTTTGAAGGGTAATATGGGCACTATATACAGTGACCCAGATTCTCCGCTAAAAGACATTACGGGACCAACAACCACAGATCATCACATGGAACATATTTCGGGCCCCATACTTACAGAAATATATAGGAAGCCTATGAAGAAGAAAGAACTCAAGTGCACCTGTCCTAAAACCACTCCGGATTCAGGTAGTTTCAAACTCATGAGTGACATAGGATTAATGCTAAAGAATAAGAAAAAAGCAATACCTGCGTGCTCTTGTAATAAGTCAAATACAAGTTCAGTTAGTTGCAGGATAATTACAGATAATCCTAAAGAGCTAATAATTCGTTGTTGAAAGTCTTCTACTTCTAGAAGAGTGGATAATTACAAATTATGGATTAAAACTCAAGGAATTATACAAATAAGGCAACGCAAATATGACAGTAGAAATTCAAGTAAAAAATGGAAGTCCAGAAAGTCCAGAAATTGCCTGCAGTCGTTACAAAGACTAAATCGGGTACTATAGCTATCTATGCTAGAGGTATGTTATCTTTACAAGAAATACGTTTTGATGGAAAAGAATGTCCAATACTTCTTTCAAAGACGGTTTCAGGGACTTATTTTGTAAGAATTGGTAATAATTATCAAAATGTCAATGCAACTCTTATAAAAAATCCATCTGAAGGAATCTTACTGATAGCTCAATCATTTCTACAAAAGCATCAAAACGGACATGAAGTTGAAAATTTTTACAAAGTAAAATTATCCGTTATGAGAAATCAGCTATTAGAACTCCCAGCAGTATTAAAACCTACTTCATCAATAAATTACATAGTTGTTTTAGATAAAGAATTTGAAACATGCTACAAAGAGACTTTAAGAAAATATTTTGGAGACAATCTCGAGGGTTTTGTAGATTTACGTACAACAAATTCAGGAAATTATATCTTAGAGTGGGACAACGAAGACGAAAGTAATGTCAGAAATAAAAATGCATTGCTGGTTAAAACTTCATCTGGTCATATCAAAGTCCTAGTTCATGGACCTGAGTTTGAATCTCTGGTTCAACGGAAATTAAGCATAAATTCAACTTCATCAGCAAAAGCGTCAGTACAAATGAATAGCAACTTGCCTGCCTCGAGTAGAGAATTTCACAGAGAAAATCTAAGAAAATCAAAGAACCTCGACAATCAAGCAAGTAGTAAAACAAAATTATTCAGAAAAGTGAATGGAAAGCTTCGAGACAGCGTATCATTAGTTTCAGAACCTTCTAATGTCCTCCAAAAGACTCCCTCTGGCCAATACACCGTTCTGTTAAATGAGGAGTCAAAAAAATCCTTGTTTAACAACTTACAGAGTAATTCTTTAACGAGTACTAAAGAAGGGCTTGTACCCATAAAGCGGTTGGATTCAGGAGAAATTATTATAAATCTTGGTAACAAAGATGAAGGAAAATCACATTATGGAACTTTGAAAGTAACACCATCGGGAACTTTTTATGTAGTAGTTAATGAGAAAGTCATGAACGATCTGACTGAAAGTTCGACAAAGAACGAAGCGTCATGTAGCACAGTAGGAACAAGGTCTAAACATGTGACGCAACTAATCGATTCTGTTCATAAAATAGTTGCACCAACATGTCAAGCTAAATTAGAAGATTGTTGCTGTGACCCACCCACATGCGTATGTACAGATCGGCTGTTTGACAAAAAGGATGGTTCAAACGATAAGCTAGCGCAGCTCTGTCCAAGTGTATGGAAAGAGGCCAGCGCTGGTGATGTTCCTATACCAAGCACTTCAAGGGACGAATCTGACATCATTGTTTTTGAACCTAGTTGTGACTTGAATCCACGTAAAAACGCGTTTGAATCTACACAGCAGTACTTCTATCGGGTAGGGGCAAGTTATCCACATTATCTAGGAAAATCGGAATTTAGCCAACTTCACAAATACCAACCTGAGAAAAAAATTAAGTTTGAAGCAAATAGCGAAAAGTCGGGACAAAACGCGGCTCAAGTATGGGATTCTCTAGATTATTTACCACCACAACTTCCATATTTTTTTAAAGACCTTAGGTTTCGGTAATAAGAGTTTGTGTTTTTTATTTTGGTTTATGACCAAAATGTTTTTTAGTAAAATATAACTTATTCAAATATTGTATAAAAAAGAGAATTTATAAAAAAAATGTAGTCACATCGAAGTTGAAAACAAGGATTGTGTGTCACCCATTTTATTTCCTAACTTCGTATGATCAATGGTCGCATACGTTTTGTTGAGGAACTCGTAATGGTTGTATTTTGAAATGCCGCACTAAAACTCTACGATTGATGATCGAAGTTCCATTACAATAACCATTTATCAGATGTGTACGATGTGCGATCATGTTTTGTTTATAGATAGGAAAAGGTAGCTTCCTAATGTCCATGTGTCGCGCTAGTAAAAATACAAATTGTATTTTTGTTTTCAACGTTATTAAATGCTCAATCATTTAATGTTATTTTATTTAACCATTGCTTTTTTTTTAGATTTCACGTCACATCACAATTTTTTTACAATGGGGTGTATTTGTAAACGACTAGCTTCTGTCTACGACTTCGTCCGCGTGAAATTTCTTGTTCCCCCGACCCACCCCGTCGCATCGCAACACCACTACTATTATTTCTCTTTCTAGTACCAAAAGGCACATATCCGTACAGTCTACTGCCATAACCCTGGCCTTGTTTGGCATCGTGGCCGGGCCAGATCGGAACACCCATTAGTATAGATGATTCATGTTAAGAGTCGTTTAAACGTCAAAAATTTAATGTAGGGTTAAACAGCCGCTAATCACTACTTAACTTTGAGCAACCTTTATTAATAAAGGGGAGTACCCTATGTTTAACCTAGGGACCCATTTATAATTACTTTAAGTCCAACGATTCAGACCATTTCAGAAATACCTAGATCAGATAAAGATCACAATATAAATATCACTCGATTCAACAAACGACTCTCAATCTTCATTTCCTCTCTGCATGGCTCCTATTTTCTTGAATACTTCTCACGGTGCCTTCCTAATGACTTCCTCCGCAATATTTTCCGAACAGGCGTCTCTCGATGTTTTCCCTTTATACGTGCGCCCGGTAAATGGTTTAAGTTTGCCTGCAGCCTGCAGTTCCATCTTGCACGTGTGTACCCGATTGCGGGCCGAATACTAAACTTAATGTGCGACGCATTAGTGCAAAGGATATTTTTCCTTTTTATTCTGTTAGTTTCTTTGACTGTTATTTGTGACTCATGTTCGTGCGAGACATATGTTTGGCTTTAAAAATAAACTATTTGACTATGTTTTTGTGGAAATTGATTTGATGTAGGTATACTTACATCCTACCGGATAGATAGACATCTATTCTTCGATACTTATCCATACAATATAATACTTGTAAATTTGTATGTTCGGAACTACTGATCTGTTTCCGAAAATTCTAACAATATAAAATTCTGACAAATGGTAAGCTAATCCATAGTAGTCGTAAATATATTTAAAAAATAGGCATTTTACACGCGAGCAGGTCGCGGGTGAAGCGCTTGTTTTCGCCTTTCGAGGAAAAATACTTATTGTTACACTGGTTTAAAGCTTACATAACACATAGTTAGCATAAGCAACATTATCAATGTCAGAACTGAGCTTCGTAGTCGTGCTTAAATAGTAGGTACCTATACGATACGCGTGACTTTAAGTAGTGGCGAGGATGCTAAACGCTGTGCATTAATACTACTATCATATACTATTTTTATAGCACATGTGACATAAACGCGCACTTCTATCACGCTTTTCTGTGTAAAAAGGGACTACTTAAGTCACAGAGAAGCGTGACTTAATGCGGGTATAGGTCACACAGTGTTTTAAAAAAATAATTAAGTTTACTGAAACAGTATTTATCTTACATCTACATATCTGTGAAATTATTGGTTAACCAGCACCATCTCAAAAAGGTATTGTTATCGTTAAAGTGAACATCTAGGTAATTAAAACACAAGAAACAGTTACTTCGAGCCTAGTGATTACTTAGCCTAAACATTTTCATCTCTGCGCGGTTGTAACACGTTTCAAATTACATTTTACGCACGCAGAGCCCTTTTTATAACTTACGTCGTATTCCATTTGGTAGTCAACAAAGCTGGCGTTAGAATACTGTACCAGGCTCTCTAGGACTGAAGATGTACTGGAAATGACAATATAGTTAAGCGGAGTAATTGTGTAACACACTACCAGGGCCTCAAGTCTGCTATTACAATAGTGTCAGAATGGTCTATCATTGATTTAATAATTGTTGATTTTGACAAGTTTGGTAATCTACTAACATAATGGCGTCATTATGAGTTTCCAATGGTCAACCACTGACACTCCATTGAAAGAAATGGCATAAAATGGTAGATAATCTCGTACATAATGACAAATGAATAAATGTAATGTTTATTCTTACTACTTCAGATTGCAAACACTAATACGTAATATGTAAAAATATATATCAAATGAAATTTATTAGTTTTTCTCAGACCATTGACCGACCAATGATCGACCATTATGAATTTAGCAGATTACGAACTTTTAGCAAAATGACAATGGGATCGTGTTGGAATGACGAATTTATAAAAATAGCAGACTTGGGCCCCAGTAGCAATGGCTTTCATTTTGACAGTTCAACAATATTCATTGCGTTAATTACGTTGTCGAGCAGACAAAATGTTCAAACTTACTATTTATATTCTATGTTTATTTATATTATACTAGCGGCCCGCCCGGCGCCTTAGCTTCGCACGGATGCAAATTTTTGTTTTCGAATTTAAGTAATTTTCTTTCATACTCAAACCATGTCCTGGCAATACCAAACACAACAAAAGAAGAATATCCAATTTGGTGCAGTCATTCGGAAGTTATGCGCGTACAGACATTTCGGCGACTTTGTTTTATACTAGGGAGATATTGATTAGCAATGTCCTTTAAAAGGATTCAGTAGAGCTATTCTGTAAAAATCTCACCGTGAAAACATAAGCGAAGTGAGCTGTCAGTGGTGTAAATCCCTAGCAACAGAAGCTCACTCTAAGTTCAGTTCACCTAAGTTTTCACGGTGAGTTTTTATACAGAATAGGTCGGCTGATTGTGATTGATAGCGTGTTACGTAATTACATAGGTTACTATACTACCTATCTGTTTTGTGTTGGAAAATCGGGAGATTGTGTAGATAGGGAGACGTTATCTATCCGAAATTGTTCACCGCTGCACGACGCGCGACGACCTTGTGAAGGCCGCAGGAACCCGTTGTATGCGACAAGCACAGAACCGGTCGAAATGGAGGTGCCAGGTGTCCAGCCGTGGACATCTATCGGCTGAAATGTTTATTTATTTATTTATTTATTTAATACTTCAAGCACATAAATGTACAGAGGCGGACTTAATGCCATAGGCATTTTCTACCAGTCAACCTTTGGGTGATGCAGAGACAAACAGTGGTAGGTTAAATGTTGATGATGAAGATTACCTAAATAAGGTCCACTGCACTTCATTCTGATTGGAGGAGCTTGAACCCTAGTTGTAGAAATTTGTCTGGCGGTGATCAGCATCAGGAATCCCTGTCCTCTTCCAAATATTTTTCAACAACGACTTCCTTCTCACAGCGCCTTCCAGTAAACTGTTTCCATGTCAATGGATGTACGTAAAATTCGCAACAAAGCGATATTTCGGCTCGGCACTTACTCCCGTGGGTTCGCGAGGCTTATTGAATACAAATTGTTTCTTTATCAGCCAACTTTCACGGAGAGACGCCAGAAATAATCGCGTATTGTGAACTGTTCCCAGTTTTGTGAATACACGTTTACACTTAAACGTTTTATATTCGAGATGCAACACCTTTTTACTGCTTTTGAAGTTTGTTGGTTTTATTTTGTAAACTGTCTTGGCTATTTCAATCAGTTTCAATCAATGTTGATTTGAAATTGAATTCTAACACCGCCATCATTTTGCACGTGTTGCCGCAAACCTGTAAAATGGCAAAAAGTATTAAAGCCTGTGAACTATTCTTGTTAGGAGTAATATGAAGTAATATTTTTTGTCTCTCTAATTTGCTTGCATGGAGAACTAAGTGAACTAAGTGCCTAATCAAAGCAAGCTGAGGTTATTGTAGCGACCAGTTCTGTGCGATTGGAACTTGTTCTCTACAGGAATCATCTTCACCTGCTCGTCATCCGGTGCCTGGTATAACTGCTATTGGAACCTGTTATTGAGATGATACAAGTCGGTACAAGATTGTTTTGTATAATAGTGTACTGATTGTATGTCCATTTGGATTGAGGAGCCACTACACGATTTTAAAAGGAAACTCACCCCCTTATTTAGTAGGAATGCATATAATTTTGTAGGCCAAATTCTGAAATTTCTAGTAAAATATATCCAAAGTTATATCAATGTATATCAATGTAAAGGTGGATCCTCAAACCAAATTTCTGAATTGAGGAGCCACCTGGAGCGTGACCATAGGAGCTCGTTTGGTGAACTATTTGTTTGTCACACTATTCCCCTCATTTATTAAAAAAAAAAAAAACTAAGCATGAAATAAAAGGCATAGCTACAATCGGTGAAATTCATTTTAAAGCAAATTGACTCCCTACGTCAATATGTTAGCTATAGCCATTTCATACAACTGTCAAAGAATGACATTGTGCTTAGAATGAACAGACGATTTAAGTTGGTTATTTGTACACTTAATTCATTTCCTGACTTATTTAACCATTTCATTTTCGTGTCAAGTACGATAGGAAAATTCCCTCGGTATTATATTTTTACACGTTTTTGAACACTTTCTGTGGATACTTGCTAATGACTGTTTATAAAACCCAGGACTTCCTTTCATGTAAAAAAATTATGTGTTTTTTTAAGACCTCATGGCATGTCCGGTATGGTCTAGTGGCTAGGATACCTGGCTCTCACCCAGGAGGCTCGGGTTCGATTCCCGGTACCGGAAGAAGCTTTTTGAGTGAAAAGAGTACTTTAGGTTCATACACAGCTCTTAATATTACGTTTTGGTGTATGTTTTAGACAATCTGTATGCACTTTTTATTGGTTAATTATAACTTTAATACGCTGTTATATTTTACCCTATCCGCACAATTAATAAAACATATAATTCAATTAGTAATACTGCTGAGGTAAAATTGAAAACAAAAAATGCACAAAACAAAAGTATTTTCCCGTTCAGCAGCGAACGCTTCAAAAAACAAGCTTTTTTTTAACAGTATACACAAAACTATCCAGACAGTTGATACAGATAATAGCAACGGGGCAAAAAGCCCTTAGGCCACGCGAGGGGCCTTTTCAGCCACAATTTTTCCCCACCGCATGTATACGCCGATGTTTTTGTAACCCTCCAACGCTCGGCTGATTGATTTATGACCAGTAGCCTGATCTAGTTTAGATATTTCGGATAGTGTTCAAAATGTGTGGTGTGTTAGGAAACTATGTTTTATGTAGCACTTACCTACCTACCTTTGGTTATTTCTATGGCCTCGTCGAAACAAAAATGTTTGTTGATAGATTCAGAATTTAATTGTCTAGGTAGTCTAAGAAAATACTTCATTTTAGTCTATTGTTCAGTTTGCTAAACGAAATTGACTCTCATTTTCTTGTTAGTCTTTCATTCACTGTTGACAGATAGGGTGTCGTTCATTGTTCAATTCATTCATCACTGTGATGGCGGAAATTACTTAGCCTGTGTAAAATAATCGTTGGATTAAATAAATAATAGTTCTTCTACAATAAAGTTTAAAAAAGATAAAGAAAATACCTGTACAATAAAGCATAAACATAAATAAGCATTATTTATTGCTAGCTTTTGTCCGCGGCTTCACCCGCGTGGATGTCAAAAATATCCAATGGAAACGTACTACCGGGATTAAAGGTATCCCTTCTGTTAATCCAGGTTATTAACTATCTGTGTGCCAAATTTCATCCGAATCCGTTCTGCCGTTTTGGCGCCAATCCGGAACATACATACAGGCAATAAGACAAATGGACAAAAAATAAAGCAGACGCGTTCCCATACCTCGTAGCAATTACTTTTTTTTCAAAAATATTCAATATATATACAGTTTTGACTTTACTACTATTTTATTTATTATATGTATTAGTAATAGATTTGTTTTCTTTTCCTCATAGTATTATTTACGCCATAATAATGTATTTCATGTATTACAGTTACAAATGTCACAAGTTTCTTTGATGTAAATGTTCTTAGTAAGTTGACCCAAATGAATCTGATATTACGATTGGCGTATTTCCAAGCACATCGAAAAAAATGGGTAATCAACTTGATCCATAAGAAGTTCGTAAAATGTCAAGCCTCGCTTTTTGTGACGCATTGGAGACATTCCTTCGTCATAAACATTCAATAATACGACGTGGAGTTGTAGGGTTAGATGTGTTCACGTGTGACTGTAGGTACGAAGTATTGGTTATGCATAGAGGCATACTTTGCTATTTATTTCCTTGAAAGGTTTTTCACGAATTTCGTTTTAATCTTTCTCTTTTCGATCGCACATGAGCGTCTATATCGCTGTAAATTGGACCAATTTAATGTTTGTGGTGTGGTTGTATTCTTTCCTGTTTTATGTTCACTAGGCAATGCTGAGAGAACGCCTTTCAAATGAAATGTTATCACAATTTATACGCGGATAATATAAAGGATAACGGAAACGAGTTTTTTTTAACAATTCTTTTTTAAATGAAACACACTTATAATAAAAATACGTTGTAACCCACTTTTCTCCCCCATCTCAAACGAACAACTGAAACCAAAACGAAATAAACCTGCCTATAAAGATTAAAGATCACCGAACAGCCTACAATTCATTCTGTTCACAATTTCTCGCTTGACAAAAGAGTAGCGCGCACAATTTGTCAATCCATCCATCCGAACTGTTAAAATGGGCTGTAAAACTTTTAACACTCGACCCTAGGAGAGTGGGGCGAGACACTCAGAATTTTGTAGTTCCGCATAGGAACCACATAAAGCGAAATGGGACCAGACCGGAACGGAATAAAAAGAAAGGTCGGCTCGGATACGATGTGCCCGACAGTAAAACCAGTACTTGGATGAAAAAGAAAACTTCAGGAGAATAAGATTTGGTGCGTCTTCAAGACGTGAGAGAGGAATATATAAAAATGGCCGGTGACTTTTGTAGCGCAATCGATAGTGCTGATGTGCTGTGTAAATGGGTGATTATCTTGAACGCAAGTAAAAGTTGCGTACGTAAGTACGTAGTAAAAGAACGTAGACCACTTCAGGTCATGTATAGAAGAAAAAGGAGTGCTACGGCGACCCAATTATAAGATAAAGCGATACCTATGATATGCGGTATAAGATTCTAGCAAGAGTTTGATGAAGGCCAAGTCAATCATTAAAGAAAAAGAACTGGCTTGCTAGATTCATGTTATTTGTCCAAGTTTTATTACTCTTATAACTAAGTAAAAGTGACTTCATAACTTTGATTAAGCACACAATATATGAAGCAAATAAATCAGAGTCCATATTAATATTCGATAGGATCCAATACAGAGATCGTATTACATAATAAATTCTTATGACGAATGACTTTCTTGTTGATGGAGTGTGTACTAAAGTCTAGGTAATGTATGTGGTTTGTTATGTACATAACGATATTGGGTTTTCTACCAAACTGCATATTCATAGCGACTATCGTCATATTTTATTTATGTCTGTTCTCATATTTCTTCTAGTTTGTGTGGTACATTCACTGCATAGTTTTAATATTTTATTTCTGCTAGATATTTTTATTTCTAACAGTTTCTGTTCAGTTGGCCGGTGGAGCAGTGACCCAGTGGTATCGGCCGCTACTTACGAGTTGCAGGTCGTACGTTCGAATCCAGACTGGCGCTTTACTTTGTGTAAATTATTTCATCACTACTGCTCTCAAAACGGTGAAAGAAAACATCGTGACGAAACCGGCATGTCCTAGAACCAGAAATTCGAAGACATGTGACATCTACCAACCCGCACTGGGCACCGCAATGCCCTCCATTGTGTCCCACCAACGGCAACATTTTAGACTGATTATACTGTGCAGCTGAATTCATTCTAAAACACAAATAGTGCTTAAAGGCAGCAATTTCTATGTTTTGAAATTAAATCAGCGGAAGGATTACAACAGCCGGGCATTTAGTTACTTCACTCTATCTCCTTAATGTTTGCCCACCATCATTTTGTCAACCTTGCTTTCGAGGACGGAACTTCCTGTTGCATGCGAAGGTACAATTAATTCCATAAGAGATAAGACGTATGACAGTATGTGTACTTATACATTAGTACGTATGGGTACATGTATTTTTATAGTCCGCATGTTATTTTCGCGACCGCATTAAACGGACCTTTCTGCTCACACAGGAAAAGCTAATGAGCGTGAAGATAAGTGGGAAAGAGAATTTAGAGGCCCAAGAGGTACCCATGTTTTGATGTGGTGTTGGTAAATCTTGTATGATCAAAGGTTGGACCTATGTGGTTTTGGGTGTAGAATGTTTGTTCTACAATCTGAAGTATTAGTATTATGCTAGAAATTTCGGTGTTATCCTTTGTGTTAACTTAAGGAACCGTTGTTTTTGTGCTTTTGGCGGAGGGATTCTGTACCCAAAGGGTAGTAACGAGATCCTATTACCAACGCTCCGCTGTCAGTCCGTCTGTCACAAGGCTGTACCTATCTTTTTAACCGACACTTGAAATTTTTTACAGTGTCTTAAATATTGTACGGTGGAAGGGTGGAACCCTTCGAGTGCGAGTTCGTCTCGCACTTGGCAGCTTTTTTTGTGTGAATGATTTCTCTTGATCATCTTGACTTCATTAAGACTATGCCGACCGCACAGTGGCGCCCTCATCGTTTGTTTGTTATTTCATACAATTTAGAATGAAAATGCAGAAAACAAGCACGTTAAGTTGTGCTTCACAAGATTATACGCTAATATTATTTATTAGAAACGGTAGTTTAGTTTTATTATAATCCTTAAAACGGAATATAGTGTCCACCGTTTTAAGGATTTTATTAAAACTAAATAATATAAAACTACCGTTTCTAATAATATTAACGTATAATCTTGTGAAGCATAACTTAACGTGCTTATTTTCTGCATTTTCATTCTAAATTGTATGAAATAACCAAACAAACGATGAGGGCGTCACTGTGCGGTCGGCATAGTCTTCTGCATTTCATAGTTACATGTTAGATGTGACGTGTGACTTTAATGTAATTATGTTTAAATCATCGCAGTAGTGCGCTTATTGCGATCACTATTTAAAGGATTTTGATTATGGTAGAGGCATCCATTACCACGATTACCGCGTACTAGAAGACGTAGCGTTGGAAGGCCTCCGACAAGATGGACCTATGATCTGCATACCTGACAATGGAGCACAGAACCGCTTGAAGTGGCTATGCTTGGGGAAGCCTATGTCCAGCAATGGACGTTTTTCTGCTGAAATGATGATCCATTACCAAGTTATCTCCCACAGCAATTTATACAACGAAAACAACAAAACGATCGAAACTTTAGCAAGGTTCAGTAGGTACTGATAACAAAACCCCCAGAGGGGTGTTGATGGCATGTCTCAAACACGCAACATTCTCATACTACATGGGAAATACGCAGCTGAAACGTTTTTTATTTTCCCCATTTCTTCACAAGCATGGAAATAATGCAATGTGACGTTGAAGAATTTACTTTCTTTATCCCGTTTGGCGTAGAGTGAATTTAGACGAGACCACATGGGACTGAAATTAGCTCGCTTATGCATGAATTTGAATACCAATGAAAACTAAATGAAAAGATTGAATGACAAGTTTTTCCTGATTCACATTTGACAGCTCGGGCTGTAAATGAATAATGTTGACGATACATTATCATTTCAGCTTGAAAGATGTCCACTGTAGCTGAACACAGGCCACCTCCAAGCACCGCCACGTCTCTTCGACTGGTTCTATGATTGTCTGAATTTAAAGTACAAATATGTGGTCACAAATCCTCTTTAGGGTAGGGCGTTTCTGCTTATGAAATTCGGGGCGTATAAGAATCATTTGTAGCTCTTTGCTAACCATAAAAGGGCCAAGTTTTGTAATGGACATTCACGAACGGATACGATACCCACTTGAATATTCTGCACGGGTCCTAGGCAAACAAATTTAACAATCTGGACGCATAGAAAAAAGACAATAATCGAAGGAATTTGTATTTCCATAAAATTTTTGTTTGTCTACCCACGGCGGGTCCATTATGAATTGATTTGTATTCAATCGGAGTGTATTCAAATCAGTTATTGTGTTCTTTGCGAGAAAGGGGACGGCGTTATACCTATTGATTATTTGCGGTTTTGCGTGTTCTAGGGAATTGTGCGTGTTCGTGTGGAATACTATTATTTAAAAGCTGGATGAAAAGTCCTTGTTGATATGTGGAAGCAGTTTTTGTATGTACATTTTTGACATCAATCTTACAGGAGTATGAGGTTGTGTTAATCGCATTTGGGCTTTAGTTAATCTCTGACTGATCTGAGCACTCGCACTTTAACCCTTTGACCGCCACGGTCGTGTATAGCCGACAAATGAAAACGTGCCCAACACGCCAATGCCGACAAGAAAACACCATGTTTTAAGTATAAACACAGAAAACTGAATTTAGTTTATTTATTTTGTACTTAAAACATGGTGTTTTCTTGTCGGCATTAGCCGACGGTGGCGCGTTAGGCACGTTTTCATTTGTCGGCCATACACGACCGTGGCGGTCCTTTGCATTTTTTAATCCGACTGGTAGTTTCAGACATTAGCGCGTTCAAACAAACAAACTCTTCAGCTTTATTACTAGTATAGATTTATTCCAGAAAGATTCACCACGTTCTCAGTACCTATTACTCAACACACAATACAAAAACATTCCAAAACGACCCAATAGTTTGCCGCACATCATTGTACACTAAACACCTCGTTCAGATATCAATCACCGGGATCGGTGGCACGGACCGTGAATCAATCACGACTACTCGCAAACGGCACGATCCTAATGTATTGGAAAATTGGACTTTCAACGTGCTCTTATTTTCGTTTGCAATCTCAAGCTGTTTGTGTCGTGGATTCTTTTTTGTTTTTGTTGATGTTAAAATTACTGATGGGAGTTTTAAATAAAATTTGTTTAATCCAGGCTACTTTATGCGGATTGAAGGCAGTTAGATACATATGTATCTAACTTTTAATAATTATTAAGCTTGAGTAAGAGAGCAGTCATGGTCCAGTGGTAACGGCCGCGACTTAAGAGTGAAAAGTCTTAGGTTTGAACCTCGACGGGTCTTTACTTTGTGTAAATTATTTCATCGCATGCAACTGCTCTCTAAACGATGAAGGAAAACATCGTGAGGAAACTAGTTTGTCTTAGAACTAACAAAATCGAAGACATGAGTCGTCTGTCAACCCGCACTGGACAAAACTCAATAACTCTTTACCTAACTTGGGTATCAAACCAGCCATATCAAAGGCAACATTATCAGACAGCCAACCTTCCTTCATTTGATTATATTCTCAACCTCAACATAGTAGGTATATTATAACAAAGTCGCTTTTCTGTGTGACCACATATGGCCAAAACACACACGGTAATTTAGCATCGGCGATCTGTGATTTTGCGACTGTATCGATACATTTAGCTTCTAAAAAGCGGCTAAATCGCCGATCGCCGATGCTAATAGTAGCGTGTGTGTTTTGGACCTTAGATCTTCTAAAAAACACAATATATTATATTTTGATACGATTTTCACCATCATTTATCTAGAGAGCATTTCTTTCGAAAGATTTTTGTGTCAGATACGTTATTAATAAGTATTCAACTAAGATATCACAGATATCTTGCTCGATGTTATGACATGTCGCCATTCCGTGCGAAGTAGCCCCGGGTCACTAGTTCTCAATAAAATAATATTCGCTGCTAGTATTTGAGTATCCGGAATTCTATATTGCAAGGTCTACCAAGCCTTGTCAGCGTTTTGAGAAAGGTCTCAATCATCGAGTAGTTATGAGGGATCTTGTAACAATCTGCAGAGAGGCTGAGCCAATAGTTTTTTTACTTTACTTATGTCTACCTTTTGAAAGAATATTATGTAGGTAGGTATAGTAGATAGGTACATACATGGTCTTCTAAATTGCGATAATATTTTCATAAAATAATTTGCGAGTTTGTGGGAAAATTGATAATTATTGGTAATATTTACCAAAAGTGGCGTTTAGACCCACTTGCACCCCATGAATAATAAAAGTCAGGAAGCGTAACTAACTAACTATGAACAAAATCAACGAGAAGATCGGCTCCAAACTTCACTTCATTGACAAAATACCTCGAGTATTCGAACGAAAAAACACACATGCAAATAAGCCAATCAGTTGCGCTCGCGTAAAGTGTTGTATTCTGGCAAGCGCGGTGATTGGTTCTCGGCCCGGTGGCCTTTCCGGTAACGCCCAACGCGGTAAACATTTGCGTGGTGCCATTTTTGAGCTTGAGTTACATTTCTTGACTTTTATTATTTGTATCTTGCACCACTCATTACTAAATGCATTTAGCGCTAAATGTATATACAAGCAGATGTGATGGGTATCTTTAGCTAAACATTTTAATTAAAAATACATTGATTTGTTTTTTTTGCGTCAACGACCTACTTGAAATATCAGTTTTTTTTTAAAATAAATCAGTTTTTTTGCGTTACAATATCTTAATATGATAAAACAAAAAAATAACTGATTTTCTCAACTCATACTTCAAGTACCTACACCGATTCGGATAGTGGCCGCCGAAGGGGACAGACGTGTCGTGTCGTGACCCGCCTTTGTTTTTACTTGATGCAATGTGCACAACACGTGGCTGACTCTGAGCTTGAAACTCGAACGGGGTTTCGCTTGCTGTGTTTTTGTGGGTGCAAATTAAAACACCTTAAAACGGTGGTAAAGTGGCATACGTGTGTTCCTGATATACAAGTCTGAGGTCTAGGCCTTCCGGCCGAGAATATCGATGACGTGGATTTGGTGAGATCTTTCCATTATATATTTCAGGGACCTCCGCTAGAGGCTTGGAGGCTGTATAAAACTGCGTTTTGCGTTGTTAATTTGGACTTTTGACGCCACGCGTGAATTTAACATCATTGTAAGCTATAAATAGGCTTTAAGGAAATGTCTTCATATTATATTTAGGAGCGAAGGACAAAATAATACACTCTATTATTTTAACCTGAAATACGGTATCGCTCTAGAATTAGTACTTCACGCTTTTCATAATTTAACATTGTACTAAATTATCAAAACTGCCTTGAACAAGCTACCTATTTCCTAGCTTGTAAAATTTGTATACCGCGCGCAAAATTGTACCCGAAGGGTAAAAAAAAGGTTAAGTAACAAAAAATAGCGAAGCTCATAAATTTCAAGCGTTAAGCTCCCCTGTCAGCTATAGTGGTTCACAAACCCAAAGCTACACAACACATGTGTGCAGAGCAGGTCTTGTAATACCATAAAAACAAAAAGTTTCTTCTTTTAAAATGGGCACAATTGTGCGTATGACAAAAGACGGAAACTGCCTATTAAGGGCCATAGCACATCAAATAAATAATGTCATGGGTTTAACTTTCGATCACGTGTCTGTCCGTCAGGATCTTGCTTCATATGTTTTAGAGCATCGAGATGACGAAAGAATTCGCCTAGACCTTCTAAATAATATACAAGAAATTCTTCCTAACAGCATTCTCTCCCAGGAACAAAGAATAACAAAATACATAACAGCAGTTTAACAAGACGTTCTGGGGAGGAGAGGATATCTTAATCGCCGCAGCCGAGTTCTATCTTGTAAATTTGCACGTGCACACGGATACAAGACACAACCTAGTGTATTCACCTACCGGCGATCCAGTACCCGGCAACATACACATCCTCTACAAGGACCATCACTACAATAGCTGGGTCATGACCGACGACAAACACTATAACAGCAACCCGATAGATATAATGCAAAAATCGAACAATGTCACAACAACACTATATAATAAGCCTTTAATTAACCAGTAAAACACACGTGAAGAGAAAGGTCAACTCACGAAATCCCAGTCTCAAACGAACAGCCCTCAATTAGCTAGCTCATTAACACAATATGAACAACAAGCACCAATGTGTACACCGTTATCAGAAGTAGTCGCAGATGTCACTGGGTTCACAATACTTAGAAACCAACCGTCTACCTCAATAAAGTACACTTGCCTAGACGTGCGTATTGCAACCTGGAACGTCCGCGTACGTATTGTAACATTGTACTGAATTCCGAAAACTGCCTTGAACAAGGTATCTAATTCGTAGCTAGTAAGTCTGCATACCCACGTGCATTAAATTTGCACCAACAGCCCAAAAAAACAAAAAAAAAAAAACATTACCCGAACTCTCAAGTTTGCATAACAAAAAATTTTTTGGTAAGAAACAAAGACCGAGCCCATAAATTTCAGACGGTACACGGTCCCCTGTCAAGTCTGGTCTATAGCGGTTACCAAACTCAAGTTGCACATGTCGAGAGAGCTCACCACTTGTGACAGCCTACAAACAAAAGAATTCTTAATAATATTCAAGAAATTCTCCCTAACAGTAATCTCTCTCAGGAACAAAGGATAACAAAATACATAACCGCGCATTTTAACGAGACGTTCTGGGGAAGAGAGTATATTCTAATCGCAGCGTTCAAATTCCTTGTATCGTGCACACAGATACCAGAATCACACTAGTGTATTCACCTACCGGCGAACCAATACCCGGCAACATACGCATGCTCTACAAGGATGTTACAAAGAGAAGCACTATGATAGCAGTGTCAGGACCGACGACGAACATTACACAACAGCAACCCGTTAGATCTAACTCAAGAATTAACCAAACCTCAAAACACAACTGAACTTTCACATAGGGGCATTCATGTGATATGATATGATCTCAGGAGCATACAAATAATACGAGTAATGGCCTCCCCGACTGATTTCGGTCACGGTGGCCATTCTCAACGGAGATTGGCCGGCTACGCGGGGGATATTATGGTGCACGAGTGTGTGCGCGGACACAGGTGCACTCTCCGTTCCTGTACTATCATGGTCCGATGGGACGGAGATCCGACACGGCCGGAGAGAGATCAGGCGCAGGACCGACGGCTTTACGTGCTTTCCGAGACACGGGGGTATTAAGCCGCCGACTTCCAAGCTCCGGACTGCTACTAAGAAATTCCCAATAGAAAAACTCAATAACACATTGTCCGACCCTGGAATCGAACCCAGGACCCCACGCTCAGCAGTCGCGCTTGCAACCACGAGACCAACGGGGCAGTTAAACTATACACACCACGAATGGGGCGGCTCTCTGGACCCGCAGGTAAAGCATACAGGGGACTTGCAATTTTAATCAGAAAGGATGTCCAAATGGAATTAGTCAACAGCAATCTTAATGGAATAAGCATACCAACATGTGATGAAATTAAATACCTACGTACAACATACATAGCATCTACATTACGCAGAAAAATCACTATTAAAAATAGTTGCGAACAGGCCATGAGAAACCCCAAATCGTTTACTACCATAAAAAAACCACTCTAGGAATAAACCAAGATAAAAGAAAATGCATGAAATCTTAGACGGAAAAACAATAACCAAACGTATCAAGAACGACAGGATGTGATACATCGCGCATGTTAAAAGGCACCGCAAAACAACCCTAGTGCATACAGTAACGTAGTACAAGGCCAAATCCAAGAAGGTCGGCCGACCTATCTACACATGGAACGACAACTTAAAACAGGACATGAAGTACTTTGACAAGAGAATCAATTTTTGAATGTATACGCCGGAAAACAGAAATAAGATCAAGATTGCTGCTTGTGAGATTTACAAAAACCGGAAACGAATAGTAGCGAGACCTCCGACGATCACATTGAAAACAGCAACATCTAACACAATATAACACAGCAGAGCTATTACATACAAAAGGACCAAGAAAACAGTAGAACCCCGCTAAAAGAATCACCGATGAAGCTCGACCTGAACCAACCTGGAGAAATAAGATCAAGATTGCTGCTTGTGAGCTTTACAAAAACCGGAAACGGATAGTAGCGAGACCTCCGACGACCACATTGAAAACAGCAACATCTAACACAACTTATCACAGCAGAGCAATGACACACAAAAGAACCGAGAAAGCAGTAGAACACCGCTAAAAGTCTCACCGATGAAGCTCGACCTGAACCAACCTGGAGGCAAGGTCGTTAAAAGATGCCCATCCATAGATAATAATTACCCATCTCTCCACTAGTCCAATGCTTGCTCTAGGATGCATATCCGGTAGGCTCTTAAATCCTTCCCTATCCTACGGGCACGTCCTCCCTACCAATTACCGCGCCCCCCGGTCTATTCCTTGATATGCAATGGTCGCTGTAGCACCATGAACATGAAGCTACAGGAGCTAGTGCGAATCTTGGGGTTCATTCGATTAATCGAGTCTGGTTTAACCACGCTGGGATCGGTGCAATTCATTCATTCATTCATTCATTCATTCATACTTCAAGTACCTACACCACGGCCTACACTATCAGCGAACCAACGACCGCTGGTCACTTTCTTGAAGTAACTACTCAGAAAAAAAATCTTTACATGATACTCAAACTCAAACTCAAAGCATTTATTTAAAATAATTATAGGCACTTTTGAATTGTCAAGGGTCGGTCAGTCAGAAAGATGAAGCTAGTTGCCCATTCCAAAGCGTAGGTACCTGTGGAGAAGAACGGGCAATAAACTCCACGGACACTCTTTTAAATCATAAAATTGTTACAAAAATCTTGGTTACATCATTCATGTTGAAATTATACATGTGAGAACGATGCAGAAAGACGTGCACGTTAAAGGCGTTCGATACCAATCACATCTTTTGAGTTTTACTACATAATTTAATTTGTCCTTGCATAACATAATTCTGCCTCTGTTATCCTTAAACGATTGATAAAAATAGAAAAATGATTTTCGTTTAACGCTAAATGATTGAATGCTATCGTTTAGCGCTAAATGATTGAATGTTCTGAATTTAGTGATTTGTGGTGCATGTGGAACTTAAAATGGGACAACAGTAACGAACAACCGGTCTATTCTGTAATTCTCACCGTGAAAACTTAGGTGAAGTTTAGCTGTCATGCCAATAGATGCTACGAAATAACACTATTGACAGATCACTTTACCTAAGTTTTCATGGCAAGATTTTTTCAGAATGGGTTGGCAAGTCAGAGAGGAGTAATCATCAGGAAGGATCAGCTCAGCAAATAATTCTCCATGTTGAAGAATAGTAAACATATAACTATCATTATAGGTGGTATGTTTTGACAAGACAATGCTGTGTTAGAGCGAAGGGAGTCGTATTTAGTATGGGGCTCGCGGTGAGACACTCAATTGATGTTTCCGATTGAGTGAACAAGATATTTACATAGAGTAGTTAAAACGACACAGAGGAATTAATTGTTTAGGTACAGACTACCAAAGATATGTACCGCCTATATAAAATTATTATGAAATATGAATTTTGATAAAATTAAATAAAATAATGTATAGCAACGACAAATTCAAAGCGATAAAATACTGCTCCTTAGCAGTATATAGTCGATGAAAACTTTATTTGGGAATTATTTTGTAGACGGTATAATCATAACGATTATCTATTTCAATAAAAAGTACAAGCTTTTAGCTTGTACTTACACCTAAAAAAATGTTGTATGTGATAACAAAACTTAAAAAAAAAATCCTAGCTACACAAAAAATATTCTCAAACAAAAAACGGAAGAGAGGTTACAACACCTCTATAAACTTACATCAGCTGTATAGAAATCGAATCACATACTCCTTGATTTTGAGGAGATCACAACTGGAATACCAATGACGCGCCTTCAGTTCGATTTGAGGGTAGCAACACATTACTACCGTGGGCGCCCTCTCTAGGTCATAATCTAAAGATGTACGCAATTTTGAACAAAGAACGTGCTATCGGCTGCCTGGTATATTTTGCGTCTTAGAAGTGATTATATTGTCTATCTTTTATGTCGGGCGAGGCGAGAATAGCTTAGCTGTAGGAATAGCTAGAGTAGGAGAAGTAAAGGCGTAAGAAATAAAATTTAACTTTGGTATGTATACTTTTCATTCGTGAAAAGCATTCTCACAATAAAATTTAAAAATCGTTCGATCTCTCAATTTTAAAATCGTTCGATCTCTCATAACTCAATTTTGAAATCGTTCGATTTTACGTTACGTTTACTCCGCACGTCCGTACTTAGGCCCACTGTCCTCTCGCCCTGGGCCTTAAGTCTGCTATTACAATAGTGTCAGAATGGTCTATCATTGATTTCATAACTGATGATTTTGAAAGTTTGGTAATCTACTAATATAGCGGCGTCATTATGAATTTCCAATGGTCACCCACTGACACTCCATTGAAAGAAATGGTATAAAATGGTAATCTCGTACATAATGACAAATTAATAAATTTAATGTTTTTTGCTATTTACGAACTTCTTACTACTGAAATCTAGCATGAAATTTAGTAGTAATTTTTCTCAGAACATTGACCGACCAATGATCGACCACTATAAATTTAGCAGATTACGTACTTTTAGCAAAAGGACAATGGGATCGTGATGTAATGACGAATTTATAAAAATAGCAGACTTGGGCCCCTGTTTGTAATGGTCTTCTTTTCTCCTATATAAACACGAACATAAAATATTAATGGTATTGTCTATTGTATTGTATACTACTGGATGAGGCTATCACAAGAGCTTGGGGATTGGCACACGAAAAGAAAGACCAATTTTCAGCAATGGGTGAAGTCGGGCTGTGGATAATGATGATGATGAAGATGAATGGTATTGTCTAAAATATTTGTTGATGCTTATGTGAGTTTAATCTAATATATAACATTCTCGTGTCGCGGTGTTTGTGGTTAAACTCCTCCGAAACGGCTTTCCCGATTCTCATGAAATTTTGTGTGCATATCGGGTAGGTCTGAGAATCGGCCAACATCTATTTTTCATACCCCTTTTTTTTTGCAAAACGACGGTTGCGGGGTCAGCTAGTTATATTTAAAATTCTGCTTTCAATAGTTCCACCCACACCCGACATTACAGGGTTCATATATCTCAACTAATCACAATAAAACAAAAAGGTTCAAGTACAGACGCTAGCACACCAAGCTACTACAATCAGTCAAATTTCTTTAATAGATTTTCAACTTTATCGCTAAAGCATAATGTTCAAAGTTAATTGGGAAAATTTTACAGTTTCAGGTAGCTTGATGTGCTGGCGTCTGTATGCACGACTACACATCAAGCTATACATAACCAGGATAAGCTGACTTCTGATCGTACAAAAAACCTATACAATGCGAGGTCAGCTAAAACTGGAAATGTATAGCTTGATGTGTAGCCGTGTATACATTTTAAAATATAAAATAAAATGTTAACCTACCGCCACAGAGGTTATGAACCTACCAAATGCTGAGCATATCATAAAGACCAAGCACCTCCTACAACACTTTACGACCTCTTAAAGTTCTTCAACATTTAAAACTATATTAGATTCTTGGGAAGTGGTTACAGCTTTGTATATTACTTCATGTAGTCAGTCAGATACCGTCCAAGGCATCTACTAATTAGAAAGAAACAGATAAGTAGTTTATAGAAAACAAATCCTTTATTGTATAATGAATATATATGAAAATTTATTAATAATACAATTTGAAAATACACAGTGGCCCCGATTCTGTTGTTCACAAACTAAATTAAATTTAAGTTCAGTGCATCTTTTTCTTTCTATTTCATTATGAAAAGGACAGAAGATAAATATTAGTTTAGTTCTGTCAAATTAGATAATCCATAGACAAGTTTAGACGTGATTATAAAATTGGCTACTAAAAATACGTCAATTTACGTCAGGCGCTGACTAATTTCACAGGACTAAACTAATATTTATCTTCTGTCCTTGTCATAATGAAATAGAAAGAAAAAGATGCACTGAACTTAAATTTAATTTAGTTTGTGAACAATAGAATCGAGGCCAGTACCTACAATTTAGAGATCATAATATGAACCTTCCGCATTCACCAAAAGGATCCAACGATGCCACTATTAGTTCAACAATTACAATTAAGTTACAATCGCGCACAAGAGTTCCAGTCAAACAACATATTTCTGTAAACAGCCGAACGATTTTGTAAAAATCTCACCGTGAAAAGTTAGGTGAAGTGAGCTTAGAGTGAGCTGTCAAGAGTATAGGATGAGGAGCAATTAATTAAACGGCGGTATTACTCATCAGTTTATATTGTAAAAGGAAACAGAACAGTAGGAGGATTGAACACAACGCACAGACAAATAAACGAGACGACCGGGTCGGCGCGCGGCCAGAGCGCGCGTACGTGTTGATTGAATGTCAGCTCGCGTAATACTATTGAATGCCGCGCTCTCCGAGCGCGGCACCAACTCGGGCGCCGATGCGGGCCGAGCGTCGACTCGGTTGAGGGGGCTGAGGAGTGCGGGCTTGTGGCGAGCGGCTATCGCGTGTTATACTATGCGCTACAATCTCCCCCTCCAAGACAGCGGAAGTATCTGGAGTTGGCTTGGAACCAACCTTACGAGGACGGCCCTTCTTTCTTTTGTGAATGACAACGTCAGAATCACCTACATAAGGCGTTAGGAGACTGGAATGATACCTGCCTCGAGGTACTTTATCCTTATCAACCACTTCATAAGTGGTCGGTGAAACTACTTTACCAACACGATAAGGACCTTCGCGACGCGGAGCAAACTTACTGGTGTACCCTTTTGCTGCCTGACTAAGACGATGACTGTCTACAAGCACGAGATCACCCTCCTGATAGCAGGGTCCAGGACGACGATATTTGTCGGCTGCTTCTTTACGAATGTCTTGTTGACGTTCAACTCGCCACTTCACCTCCTGCAAGCGGTGTACGAAATCGCGCAAATACCGTGATATTTGAGGCACGTAATTTTCCTGTTCGACGATAGCCCGCAGATCGTGGGTTACGTCCACCGGGGACCGAAACTCGCGTGCAAAAGTCAAGAAGGCGGCGGAGTGGCCAGTGCCTTGATTATAAGCTGTATTTAAGGCAAACCGGATAGCTGACAATACTTCTGGCCAACGTCGATGTTCCGGATCTAACAGGATTGCCAACATTTTCTTCATTTCCCGATTCTTTCGTTCAGCGGGGTTGGCCTCGGGGTGATAGACGGGAGTCAAAGATTGCTGAACCCCAAGGACGTGCATGGCCTTCTGCATCACCGCTGACACGAACTGCGTCCCGTTATCAGATATTACTCGACGGGGGAAACCATATCGCATGAAAACTTCTTCGATAAGTACTTTTGCACAGGACTCTGCAGTTGCATCGCCCAACGCAAACAATTCCACCCACCGGCTAGCGGTGTCCTCCACCAGAAGAATCCACTTCTCTCCCTTGTTACCTTCGGGAAGTGGACCAAATAGGTCCATTGCGAGAACTTCAAAACGCTGCTGTGGCACTGGGGTCTGGAGTAGACCAGCAGGTTTGAGATTTGTGGCTTTATACTTCTGACACAGATCGCAGGACTTTAAGTACTGTGCCACATAAGTTCTCATGTTTCTAAAAAAGTATTTTTGTTTGATCTTCCTCAAGGTCCGTTCCAAACCCAAGTGTCCAGCAGTGGGCGCATCGTGAAGCTCCTTCATGAGCTCGGCCTGTAATAACTCTGGAATAACTCGTTGAGGTTCTTCGGAATCACCATCCGGGTCACAGCGGTACAACACGCCTTGCGAAAGATAATAACCTCTGTCAGTCCAGCGCATGGCTGCGTCTGGGTTACTGGAACCCTCAAAATCCTCTATGATTTTGTTTACCTCAGGATCCTTAAGTTGAGCATCTCGAATATCTTCTGGTTTCCTCTGAGGTAAGTCAACTATCACCGGACAAATGCTGCAAGAGTTAGTGGCGCTCGGCTCTGCAACATCGGTGTATACTGGTCGACTGAGAGTATCAGCGACTAAGTTGACTCTTCCAGGTGTGTACTCGATATCCAAGTTGTAACACTGAATTTTCATTGCCCAACGGGCCAAACGACCACTGGGTGTCTTCAAGGACAACAGCCATTTCAAGGGCTGGTGATCGGTAGCCACACGAGTCTGCGCTCCCTCGATGTATCCTCTGAATTTGTCCAGAGCCCAGACAACCGCTAGAGCTTCGCGCTCTGTCGTGTGGTAGTTACGCTCGGCGGATGTCAGCAACCTACTTGCATACTCAATAGGTCTTTCTTCGGTAGGATTTTCCCCTTGCATCAAAACTGCTCCAAGCGCATAAGCACTTGCGTCGGTGCGCAGTACGAAGGGTTTCTCAAAGTTTGGTTGGCGAAGAATGGGGCTAGTTGATAGCCGAAGCTTAAGTTCTTCAAAAGCTCTTTGTTCATTCTCCCCCCATTGCCAACGTCGATCTTTCTTTGTAAGGTCCGTCAAAGGACGCGCTACCTCTGAAAACTGCGGGATAAATTTACGGAACCAAGAACAGGTTTGCAAGAAAGTCTTCAGTTCTTTAAGGGTCGTCGGTGGCTTCATTGTCACCACCACTTCAACTTTTGTGGGATCAGGCTCGATCCCACGTGCTGAAATGACATGTCCCAGGTAAGTTACTCTATCCCTAGCGAAAACACACTTACTTCTGTTTGCTTTCAGGTTGAACAGGCGGAGGCGCTCGAAGACTTGCTGCAGATCCCTCACATGGGATTCTAGATCCTCGGAAATCACAAGGATGTCATCCAGGTATGCCACCACAGTGATGTTCTTCAAACCAGCTCGAAACCTGTCAATAAGGCGTTGGAATGTCGACGGGGAGTTCTTCAAGCCAAACGGCATACGCCGGAAACGAAACATTCCAAAGGGTGAAATAAAAGTCGTTTTGTCTCTATCTTCAGGAGCTACTTCAATTTGCCAATACCCAGCCTTCAAATCAATGGTTGACATTACACTGTTAGTCTTGGTGGACTGCAGAACCTCATCAATAACAGGTAAGGGATACTTATCCGTTTTGGTTACCTTATTCAAAGCCCTGTAGTCTACGCAGAATCGTACCTCTCCGTTTTTCTTTGGCACCAACACCACTGGGGATGCCCATGGCGATTCTGCTTCCTCAATGACTTCTTCTTCTAGCATTCTATCAATCTCTTTTCTTATGATCTCTTTCTTTGCCGGTGTCACCCTGTAAGGCGGCACTGAAATTGGAGCACTGTTCCCAGTGTCTATCCGATGCAAAGCAAAAGTAGTTGGTCCTCCCCCTGGTTCAAAAATATCTTTATTGGACTCCAGCAGGTTGGCCAATTTACTGCGTTCAGATGGTTGCAAGAGAGTACCCTCGTCATCGCGGAGACAAAAGGTAGCACACACAGTTTCAGAACGCCCTTCCTCATAACAAATCGGATAAATTACCTGTGAGCCTTCCAAAGACCAAAAATTCTTATGGAAGTCAAGTACCATGCCAGCATCCCTAATAAAATCTATGCCGAGCAACGACTCCACAGCCCCAGGTAACACAATAAAATGGGTGGGTACTACTTTATTGCAAAAGTGAACATCAACCAACGCAGTCTCTACATTTAAACAATTGATAGAACCATCAGCAAGCTTAATTTCAGAATAGGTTTTTACAAATTTTTGACCATTTTTAACTAAAACACTTTTTAAGCTAACACTAGCTATCGATAGTTTAGCACCGGTATCTAAAAGAGCACTACCACTTTCACCATAAATTTTAATGTTTAGCTTTGGCCTACTACGCGGATCTAATGATTCAACATCACACGTGGACACTGATTGAAACGGAATGGAAGACGTATTTGGTTTCTTCTCTTTACACTTCGAGCAGTTCGAACGAATGACGCCGGGTGCTCCGCACCCGAAACATGTAACCGAAGACGTTGGCGGAGGCGACTCTCCCTCTACGGTGCCGTCCTTGGCTTTCTTTTGCTTTGCCAGCCGCTGACAAGACTCTTTAACATGGCCGTACTGCTTACAGTAATTGCAATGGGGCCTTGTCTTACTTGTGGAAGGCACAGCCGTTGACCCTGAAGTCGGTGTCGAAGAGGCCGTCGGAGGTTTTCTATCCGCAGAGACACGCGGGCGGGATTCATCAAGAATATCTTCAACGCGGCGCGCGTGCGTCAACATTTCCGCAAAAGTATTAAAAGCGGTGCGCGGAAGCTTTTCTCGAATGTGGTAGTTGAGCAACCCATATGCCATGTCCAACTGAACTACCTCTGGAAGGAGGAATGGTGGTAGTTGAGCGAATAAGGCCCGAATATGGCACACAAACAAATCCGTAGCTTCGTCTACTCGTTGTTCCCGTTCAAATATTTTTCTATATAATTTATGCGGCGGCAGTCGTGGTCCAAATGTTTGCTTTAATGACTCTACAGCAACTTGCCAGGAGACGGTGGTATCCTTTACTCCTTGCCACCACGTGGCGGCAAGCCCCGTCAACAACATGGGTAAACCCCGAAGAGCGTTGTGGTCGTCAACGCCAACACACTCTTTATACGTCTCTACAGCATCTATGAACGCCAAAATATTGCTTGACTTCTCGCCGTCAAAACGCGCCGTACACTTGGCGAAGTGGCCACTATGGCCAGAATAAACTGGTGTACTTACAGGTTCGCTGCGACTTAGCCTGTTTATCAGCAACAGGAGTTGCTCGGTCGACATTGTGACCGGAGCCGCTGCAGCGGCAGCAGCCAGCTGCGGATCCTCCGCGACCACCTGCGTGGCGGCGGTATCGGCGGCAGCGCCGCGCGGAGCCAACTCCAGCGCGGGCGCAACGGGCGCAGGCGGCGCCGTACCCTCGGACGAGGCGCCAGCCAAAGTCGGACTAGCAGCGCGTGATCTCGTTAACACCATTTTGAAATAGTTCACACAACGAACGAAACACAAACTTAGGTAGTCTAGGTTTCACCTAAGCACTAGACTGTTCGCAGTCGTTTCACACTTAAATAGCACACAGCATAGAAACACACCCAGACAGGTTTTAGGTAGCTATACTGGTCTAAAACTTCTTACAGTTACGCGATCAGTCAATTAAATTATTAGTCACATTCACTAACAGATTCCAAGTAAGTTACGAAAGTTTATTTACACCACAAGTATTGTTTACATCGCGTGGATGTATATTAATTTATTAATAATACACAAATCACAAGTTTCCAGTTTATACCGGCACAGTCTTTTTTGGTCCGTAATCTAGGTTCAGGTATATACCAAATTACCTGCGACGAAACCTAGCGCACAAATTACGACCTTGCGCCTACGCCATAAGCGCGAAACTTGCAACAACAGTGTCGAGCGTTACACGAGCGCTGTGACAAATATCCTTCACGAAGTGGGCGGAGTCTTGCCTCCCCGGCACACGAGGTCCGTGACAGATATACTTCACGAACCTAGAACTTAACCGTTCGCGCGCTTTTCTGTAGAACGTACCTATACCAACATTATACGGGAGGTACCTAGGTAGACTTGATAATTTTTGGTTACTAACACCACACGACAAAATAATATTAGGTATTGATTAGTTCTAACGCGCGAAAGTTCTGCACTTGCAAAATGTTCACTGATTCACTCCCGGTTCAGCTCCACGTTAGGCAGCCAGTTATAGGATGAGGAGCAATTAATTAAACGGCGGTATTACTCATCAGTTTATATTGTAAAAGGAAACAGAACAGTAGGAGGATTGAACACAACGCACAGACAAATAAACGAGACGACCGGGTCGGCGCGCGGCCAGAGCGCGCGTACGTGTTGATTGAATGTCAGCTCGCGTAATACTACCTATTGAATGCCGCGCTCTCCGAGCGCGGCACCAACTCGGGCGCCGATGCGGGCCGAGCGTCGACTCGGTTGAGGGGGCTGAGGAGTGCGGGCTTGTGGCGAGCGGCTATCGCGTGTTATACTATGCGCTACAAGAGTATCAGTCCCTAGCATCAGGATGACACTGACAGCTCACTCCACGCTCACTTCGCCTAAGTTTTCACGGTGAGATGGTTACAGCAGTGCTATTCTGTGAAAATCTCACGGTGAAAACTAAGGTGAAGTGAGCTGTCATTTCACCCGATGTTAGGGATTGTCCCTATTGATAGCTCACTTCAGGCTCACTTCACCTAAGTTATCACGGTGAGATTTTTACAGAATCGATCGGCAGAATCGCACTGCTGAAACGAATACGATTAAGAACTTCTACTTTCCCTTTTAGCGAATAGGTATAGAGCTCCTAGCAGATAAATTCATTCAACTACTTAGTTAACTTATTCTATCTAGGGTGCAATTACTTTTATAAACTCTTCTACTGCAAAACTTTTAATTAAACTGAAAGCTTCAGTGTCACCTGAGAAATACTATCTAAATAATTCTTCGGTCAGCGTACTGCTTAATATTTTATATTGTAATCTCGCTATACAAGCGTTCCGTCTTTTATTGACACAGCCAGACCTCTATAAAGTTGCTCCGCTTTACGACGCCAACTGAACTAAAGCTTTTTGCACCGTTGTGTACGATTAGAATTAATTATTTAATAATGAAAAGTAGTCAAAGGCAATTGAGCTAGTTTTGTGTGAGTGGAATTTTTAGGTAGTTCTGTAAAGGGATGTCGTTAAAAAAGAAAGAAAATACCTTTATTTGCGGTAAACATTACGCAAAAAAGAACAAAAAAATACAAAAAAAAAATTAGAAAAGTTTGGGTGAACCATGCGTCACGTCCACGCAAACCGACTATTGCAAAGTAGTTTATAGGACTCATTTTGTAAAGGGTAAAAAGTATATGAAAATTGAAAGGATTACGAGTGGTTTGGAAATACAGGGTGGTAAATTATTTCGTCTTTTATCGAAAAAAAAAAGTTGATGTTTCATAGAAAATACCTACGCGGTCAAAATTTATGGAACAGCAAATATTTTTATTGATAACATACGAAAAAATGTATACACTCGGGGTCTAGAATCATGTGATGGATGTAGTTACAGTTTGCGCGTCTCAGCCATTCTGTATATATCTGTATTTCTGTAATCTTGAACTGTAGAAGCATTAGCAAATACTAGTAGGATAATGTACTTAATAAAAAAACATATAATACAAATATGACAACATTTATTTAACCATCCATCTACCATTCAAAATAATCGATATGTGCACAAGAGTTGACATTGCCGCAGTGTTTTCTGTCGGTGAGGGTAGGACAGTTGCGGCCGCCATCTTTCTTTTCGCGCACAACGCTCCTGTACCGAAGCTTGTCCCCGAAGCCGCAGGTCACTGAGCACGGTGACCAGGCACTCCATTCTGACACGAGGCAGTCATTCGCTGTAGATGAAAGGAGTGGTAAAAAATATGTTCTTCATCTATACTAATATTATAATCTATACTAATATTATAAAGAGAAAAGATTTGTATGTATGTTTGTAACGAATTGGCTCAAAAAGTACTGGACCGATTTTAAAAATTCTTTCACCTTTGAATGCTACATTGTCACTGATTAATATAGGCTTTTTTTTCCCACCCGTGCGAAGCCGGGACGGGCCGCTAGTAAGTTATAAACTATGACTGGTGTCTGCTGCAGATATGAGAGAAAAAAAAAAAGATTATTATTAAAATACTAATATTATAAAGAGGAAAGATTTGTATGTATGTTTGCAACGAATTGGCTCAAAAAGTATTAGACCGATTTTAAAAATTCTTTCACCATTTGAATGCTACATTATCAATGATTAATATTATAGGCTTTTTTTCCCACCCGTGCGAAGCCGGGACGGGCCGCTAGTAAGTTATAAGCTATGGGTGGTGTCTGCTGCAGATATGAGAGAAAAAAATAAATAAGATTATTATTAAGCGAGTATTGATGAAGAGCAGAAGGGGCCCAGTGGTAAGGGCTGCAAATTACGAATTGTAAGCTCGTGGGTTCGTACCCAAGCAGGTACTTTATTTTGTTTAAATTATATCATCACCACTGCTCCCAAAACGGTGAAGGAAAACATCGTGAGGAAACCGGTATGTTCTAGAACAAAAAATTCGAAGACATGTGACATTTGCCAACCCGCACTGGGATCGCATAGTGGATTATGGCCCACTCCCTCTCACAGAGAGGAGGCCTATGTTCCAACAGTGGAAACATTATATATTGATTATATATACGGTGGCCAGCACATCAAGCTACCCCAATCTGTCAGATTTTCCCAATTGAATATGAACTTTATTCCTTTGTGCTAAAGTTGAAAATCTATCAAAGAATTTTGACAGATTGGGGTAGGTTGTCCTGCTGGCGTCTGTACTATGCTAGTGCAAGTATTGATCACCTTAGCTAGACCTTAGCTAGAGTAAATGGATTTTGTGGATTTTGAATTGTACTTTATTTTTTATTTTACCACTTCTACAATTAAGAGGAAATGCGGTCGGAGAGACTTTTGAAAAAGCCTAAGTAAAAAGTCATAATTCGAGGTTTGGGGTCTCGCCTATATCCTCCTCCAATATTGGACTAATATAAGAGATATTTCATAAACTGAATAAGAAGGATATATACTATGTCTCTATGTTTTTCTTTTTTCATTAATAATTGTCTTTGTACACTAGTCCTCTGTTGACAGCGGTTTTAATCAGCGTTTGTTGAGGGTTCTAGTGCTTATTTTGGTATTAAAATACCTGTATAATAATTTAGACTGTGTTTAGTTTAGTTTGTGATTCTCCTGTACGAGTCGTAATAAATACTTTTTCTTTCTTTCTTTTCCTTCTTTAATGATCATCAAAAAGGAAAACATAGGGACATACAAGTAATAAATATTTATTATTCTGTAAAAATCATTGCTTTATGGTCACTAACCAGAAATAAAACAGGCGAGAGCGTTTCTTTGGAGAATCGACCACCCGTATTTCCTCTTAAGTACTTATTATATCATCGTTCAGTCGTCTAGACAATGTCTGTCTTTAAATATTTAAGACCCATTTTTTTCCAACGTAATCGAAAACTAATGGAGAATGAGTAACATAAATTCAATTAATTCAGAGAGCAATTCGTGAAACTTGTACTTTTTTAGACAGGGTCAAATTAAATTAGCTATCGAAACTCCACAGATGTGATGGGAATCGATATCTATATAAATAAATAATTATTATTTATTTTTGGGTCAATGACCGATGGAAGTGTTGTTACATGAAGTATGGGTTGGGAAAATCAGTGTTTTTGCGTAGATATACATCACGTCTTAGAAGTGTGCAGAAACAAAAACAGATTTTTGAACTAATATTTCAGGCTTTTGATCTTAAAATAATTTATCATAAAATAATTTTTTTTTATCATTTTTAAATATCGATAGTTACTCATCACGTCTGCAGAATTTCAATTTGACCCTGTTGGTATGTGTAATTTACATGGTGTAATAAAGAGTAGTTTATCTTGTTTCTTACGTTGGATCTTGTTGACTGCGTGGTGTAAACGGGACCTGAAGTGCCTCGGCAGATGCTTGTGTAGACCAAGCTTTCTGCCGTGAGCAACAGCCAAGACGACGTCATCCATGTTCTTGAGCTCGCCTTCGAATTCTGCTTCTGTTGTTCTGTAAAAGAGTGTACACCTATAAGGTAGATTTTTGAGGAACTAATTATTTATTATTAAGATCTCATGTAAAATGTACCAAAAATCACACTAATAAATGAATTTGAATTTGTAATGGATAAAGAAATTAGCATTTTTACAAGATTGCTTTTTTCTACTAGCAAAATTAACTTTCATTTTACATCTATCCTACTAATATTATAAATGCGAAAGTTTGTGAGGATGGATGGATGGATGTTTGTTACTCTTTCACGCAAAAACTACTGAACGGATTTTGATGAAACTGTACAGTAATATAGCTTATACATCAGAATAACACATAAGATACTTTTATCCCGATATTCCCACGGGATCGAAACTTACGCGGGTGAAACCGCGGGGCGCAACTAGTTGAAAATAAAACAAAGTCGGGTTAGTTACACCATTTATAAACTCAAGAACGGCTGGACCGATTTGTATGATCTTTGATTTCTTGAATTTGTTTCCGTCCCGAATAGCAGAATAACTAAATTCACAAAAAAAATGAGATAATTCATATTCTTAGGCGGTTCGAAGTTCGTTGGGTCAGCTAGTCTAAACTTACATACTTACTTATAAAAAAAACGTAGCGAAGTTAAAACTGTACAGACGCCAGCACATCAAGCTACCCGAAAGTGTTAAAGTTTCCCAATCAACTTTGAATCTAATGCTTTATCGATAAAGTTCAAAATCTATTAAAGAAATTTGACAGGTTGTAGTAGCTTAATGTGCTGGCGTCTGTACATTGAATATTAAAACAAAGCAATTGCTAGGAGAAGTAGATAATTATGACACTGATGGAATTTTTTTTGAATATTTAAGAGACTTAATTTTCATGAAAATGTATTTTTTCTTCCATTCTAAACCTACAAATGTTTACTAGTTAATCTAATAAAATAAGGATTGTATTCCGGACAAAGTGTCGTTAACATGTCGAAATAATTGTGAATACACAAAGGCAGTCCAGAGAGAGTGTGTTCCAGTTTACATTGCGCCAAGGGTTTAATAAAGTTTCTATTATATTAAGTACTAATACTAATAGATATTACATTGAAAAAGAACATTGATATTACCCTAATTATATTATTATTGACGGACAATCACTACCGTAATCTTCAATCTGAATAATTTTGAAGGGATTTAGGGGTTTGCTAATCCATTGCTTCATATGTTAGAAAATTTGTCTGCGTAACAACGTAAATAACGCAATGAATGTTGTAAAATTGACAAAATTAAAGCCATTGCTACTGATAGTGCGTTATGCAATTACCCTGCAGTTTGGATTTCGATCGGCAACTGCAATATGCAAAAAATTTAATCGATATCACTAGTCTTATACCCTAGTGATATTACCAGAACAATTATAAGAAGTCTGCTGGTACTATAACTGAGGAGATATAATGTGACGCAATATTGATGCATCTTAATACAAAAGCACTCTCAATGTGATGCAGTAACATGCTTTAATGGCAATTATCACTAACCACTTTAACAGCCACACATAATGGGAACGAGTCCTTATGCTAATACTAATGGAAAAACAATAAAGGTAAGTAACGATATGAAATTCTATCAATTTCATTGTAGCGGGAGTGGGTTTCTGTGTTCAGGCTTTGTAAAAATATTTGTCTCTTTCTGAAAGCAATCTGTCGCATTTCCATTAGTTGAACTTGATTTTGATGAGACGTAATATCTCTAAATTGTTTTTTTAGGGGAAATTAATTTCCAAAATTTCTTTGCCAAAAAATGTGTTAGGTCTGAATGGTTTTTTTATTGTTCCTGGGAAATATGAACCTCCTTTGTCATAGGAACTGACAGAGTAGTCGTGAGTAGCAAGCAGTATGAGAGTAGCCAAGGATATGGTTAATGGAGAAAGAAAGAAAGAAAAGAAAAGAAAAGAAAGAAAAGAAAAGAAAAGAAAAGAAAGGAAAAGAAAAGAAAAGGAAAGAAAAGAAAAGAAAAGAAAAGAAAAGAAAGGAAAGAAAAGAAAAGAAAGGAAAAGAAAAGAAAAGAAAAGAAAAGAAAAGAAAAGAAAAGAAAAGAAAAGAAAAGAAAAGAAAAGAAAAGAAAAGAAAAGAAAAGAAAAGAAAAGAAAAGAAAAGAAAAGAAAAGAAAAGAAAAGAAAAGAAAAGTAAAGAAAATAAAAGAAAAGAAAGGAAAAGAAAAGAAAAGAAAAGAAAGAAAGAAAATACGTTATTGTTATTATTATGTATAATTAGGTTAAGGTTAAAAATAAAGGTTGAAAAGAAATGGTTATTATTATTATTTTTATTAAAAGGGAGGGGCCCGTGGCTAAATAATGACAGCCGCACAAGTCGATCGATCAGGTTAAGTTACGCTTGCTGCGGTTGGTCTGTGGATGGGTGACCATCTTTACATACCGAGATCCCTCCATGCCTCGGAAAGCACGTTAAGCCGTTGGTCCCGGCTGTCATTCGTGGATCTTTGACAGTCGTTACGGGTAGTCAGAAGCCCGAAAGTTTGACAACTAGTCTTACCAAGGGGTATCGTATTACCCAGTAACTGAGTTGTGGAGGTCAGATAGGCAGTCGCTCCATGTAAAACACTGGTATTCAGCTGCATCCGGCTAGACTGGAAGCCGACCCCAACATAGTTGGGAAAAGGCTAGGCAGGTGATGATGATTTTTATTTAAAGGCTGTCCTTTTTCTTGGCCAAAGAATTAGCATTGCCATACAACGTGGTAATGCTGCCAGCCTTTTGGGCACTGTTCCTGTTGACAGCGATGCGGACGAATTTTTCGATGCCCTATGATTCTTTTGCTTATTTTATACAAAGTGTAACGGAAAGGGTATATATATAGAGAAGGCACGGCTTATTTGGATGATATCAAACGATATAGGAAGGGTTTTTTAATCCTATCGCTACATGTTCGGAAGTTATGAGATTTTTGAATACATTGATACCAGAAACCGAAGTTTTCAAATTGAAATAAACACATCACTAGCACTAAAACAGCTGATCGGTGTCAACGAACTATTTGTAAGTAAAGATAAACCTCCTACTCCTGGTATTTCTGAATAAACGGTTCCGCATGTTTATTTTTTATCCACAAAATATTATTACTGTCTTTTCCTAAACTTTGATTATGTTTGTGTACTAGCTACCTACAATACAATTAATTGGTCTAGGTATCAAAAGTTAACTTTTAAACAACAACAAACGTTAAATTTTAAACAACATTTAACACACCTCTATTTTGTGACATATTTACAGTTGCCAGTCAGGTAGGTGCGTCAATAATATTTGATAACCTTTCCGGCGTAATTCAATGACTTTAATTCAGATGGATGACTAATAAGTTTCAATCTTCGGACAAGTTATAAAGTGTCGGCATACTTATGTAATTGATCTTGTTTGAAATAGATAAACAGCGAATAGGTAGGTTTCTACCTATTCGCTGTTTATAATTGTCAGCACAATGCTTTGGGCAAATATGAACTTGAACTATTAAGAGCCTTTATTTACACATACGATCCAAGAGATTCGATTCACGTTACTATTGAATCGATTTGCTTGAAGATCGCATTAAAACGATTTTTTCGAAAAATCGACAGCTTGTACAACCATTGAATTGATCATAAAAATCGAATCCTTACGTGCATCCTACGGGGAATTAATTGCTTAAATAAACATTATTATTTGCCATTAGTACTTAGAATAGGAAAAGGATTTAGAAACCATTTTTTTGTCCAACTGAACCCAAAACATCATTTAAATTCACCTCTTTGCAACTTATTCTTCTCCTAGTACAAATAAAATCACAGTGGGTTCCGTTCATAATTTTTAAAATAAGGTTATTTTTTTACTAAATAAGACGTAAACTATTAGCAACAAGTTAATCGTTTTTTTTATTACAAAATAATACCACGCACGCATAATTTTTGTGTGTAGGACTAACCGAAAGAATTATCGGAGTTCACGGTCTGTCGGTGCTGTTTGAGTGGTACATAGGTTTTATTAGTTTGAACACGTTTAGTCTTTGTTATTATAATTCAAATAAAAATATGTCGCAAAATTGCATCTAACTGTCGAAAGAAATTAATAAAAGTACTAGAAGTGCATGAGTAACAGGAATTCTTATTTCCGAATTGAATATCGTTTGCTCACAGAACCCTGATTACGTCGTTACACACACAATGTAACATCGATGTGTGTGTAAACCTAGGGTTTTAGGGTACGTGAACCAATTGCAGTCCGTGTAGTTTCAATTACTCCTGGTAAATACAATTTTTATTTCAGACTTATAACGAGACAACGCGAACCCAATATTATGATCTTTAATGGATTGAAATGAATGATTTTCCGGAGTTTTGGGAATTTCCAGGATTGCGGGAATATTCTAACGAGATAACCCGGAATGCAAGGGCAACTGAAGGAACAGGTGGTATTTAGTCAGTAAGAGTCTAACACTTCCTTCAGCCTTCCGCCTCACCCAGGGCGGCAGCTGAGTCATTGATGATTTTCCCACCCAAAAAAAAATGAATGGTTTTTAAATTTTGAATTCGTAATTAGTTTGCTCGGTTGTGTTAGATTTACTTAAAAGTTTAACGGAGTTTAGTTGAAATTATCTAAATAAAATAATCTTGAAATCTTGAATAATATTTTTAACAGTAGTGGACACTAATAGGGACAGCTACCCTATAGGTATCAAATTTGACGAAATAATATTTAGGTACCAGGATAGCAGATATTGCTTTGCTCGTCACCGTCAGTCGACATCTGTCCTGCGTCTAGTACACTCGTTTTTATCCCTATGATAATTATGCGCATCAGTAATTTGCGAGCTGCCCGAGAACTGTACCGTCGCCGTTTTATTGAGGGTAGACCAGATGCTGAGCGTCGATAGATGCCTTCGTCGGCATGTTTTAGTTTGATCTCGGATGGTACATCGGCTTGGTGCCTCTAACCATAGGTAATCAGGTACCTATGGCGAGTGCTGAGCAACGACGGTCAGCACCCATAGTGCGTGTGTAGTGTACGCAGTGCAGTGTGATACAAATTAAAGTGCGGATTGAGGCCGCTTTCCGGATAATAACACCAGACATGCTACGTAATGTGTGTCCATGAACAAGTGAGCGGCCTTGTGCATACAATACCAAGGTCACCACATCGAACCCCATCTTTAAAAATGTAAGTCAATTTACTAAATTAAGCAAAGCTTTAAGATTTTACTGTTTACTCAGTATAAAGTAATAATAAGGGATGAAACTAGTTAACCTAGGTACCTACCTAAACTTTGTTTCGATTGTTTACGTAAGTTTTGTTATTCCAGTTTTTACGTGCAATTTCTAGCTTAATAACGAGTAAACTGTAAATCAATAATTAGAATTACACATTAATTTTTACATCACGGTAAAGTAGGTATGGCTTATTGCGCGCGCGCGCGGCGGCGGCGGTGGAATATTCCGTCAGTTGGCGCCTACAAAGAACACCGCCTCGCGCCTGCGCAGTAGGCTACGGTACTAGGCGCGCAGAGTTACGGAAGAGATTTATCGTGATATTAGCAAGTAACTTAAAAAGTTATTGACCTACTTAGTGCGGTGACACGTTTGTTATGATTTGAATTTAAGAAACCAATGAAACCGAAAATTTGGTATCAATTCTTAGAGTATTAGGTCGGGGAAAAGTATTTTCGTATTTTTCATACAAAAAAAAATTTTTTTTTTAGGTTTAATTTTTTATTTATTTATAATATGTATGTGCCGTTTTGATCGATGACTTGTTGCCATCTTGTGGGCAATGCCATGATCCCATTGCTGTAGAAGTTTTGAGATTTTTTATCAAAAAAATGTGACAGGTAGTTTTCACAGTGTTCTTTTGAGGTTAACTTTATGCTTCCTAAAGAGTTCTGAAGTGACCGAAACAGGTGGAAATCTGATGGAGCAAGATCAGTGCTATACGGAGGATGCATCAACACATCCCAGCCAAGCTCTCTCAATTTTTGCTGAGTGGCTATAGATGAGTGCGGTCTGGCGTTATCGTGATGAAACACCACGCCCTTCCTATTCACCAGCTCCGGCCGGTTTTTCTCAATAGCGTCTTTTAATCTCATCAGTTGTTGACAGTAGAGGTCAGAATCGATAGTTTTACCCGGCGGCAAAAGCTCATAGTGGACGATTCCTTTCCAATCCCACCAAACACACAGCATCACTTTGTTCCGAGTCAGGCCGGGCTTTGCCACGGTCTGTGGGGCTTGTCCATGCTTTGAACACGATCTTTTTCGGACATTCTTATCGTAAGTGATCCATTTTTCATCACCCGTAATCAACCGTTTAAGAAATGGGTCGGAATTACTACGTTTCAACAAAGAATCGCAAATGGAAATACGTTGGATTAAGTTTCTCTCAGTGAGATCATGTGGTACCCAAATATCAAATTTTTTCTTGTACCCAGACTTTTATAAATGCCGTAAAACTGTTTTGTGATCAATATCCAGTTCTTCAGCAATATTATAACTACTAATATGTCGATCTTGCTCCGCTTTTTCAAAAATGGGACTGATTTTATCCGTGACAGGGCGAGCTTCATCCTTCACACTAAAATTTCCTGACTTGAAACGTTTGAACCACATTTGTGCTACACGTATTGAAACCGCATTAGGTCCGTAAATCGCACAAATTTTATTTGCGGCGTTCGTCGCATTTTTACCTTTTTTGTAATAAAATTTTAAAATGTACCGAATTTCTTCGTCACATACGTTCATCTTGCTTGCTTGAAAAACAATTGAGAAATGGCGGGAACTAGTTTTTTTATTATTTATTGCATCTTTAGAATGTCAACATGTAATAGTATTAAAACCAGCCAGTTACATTCAGTACTGCCAAAGAGGTTTGATTACTAACAATAGATTCAAAATACGAAAATATTTTTGCCCCGACCTATTATTTTATTTTGAGTTGAAACTACACACATCAAAAGTGTCTAGGGATCAACATATATTTTTGCAATAACTTTTCTCCTGATTGATATTAATTAAAATTTTCTTTAAGGATTCATCAAATAAAGTGTTTTCGTTTGTCACAGTAACGATAAACCAAGTCACCTTTGCATTAATAAAGAAATTTGCCATTTTCCTAATAAAGGGATTTTTGACATTTGAACCACTAACACAAAAGTTCGAAAAAAAGACTGAAATAACAGTTTTCTCTAAAATTTTATTGGGTAACTTAAACAATTAATAATCCGTGTTTCTACCGCGAACACTAACAACACAAGAACATCGGTTTGGCATACTCAAAATGAGTTCATCCAAATCACGCTGTGGAATGGCCGCCCATGTTCGTTGCAACAACAAAAAAAGGTCTTCTTGCGACTGGATACCCTCCATATTCGGCAGAGCTCTTCTCTGTAGCATATCCCATGCATGCTCAATCGGGTTCAAGTCTGGCGACTGAGCAGGCCAGGGCAGGACATTGATGTTAGCTGCGGCGAGAGTCTGTCTTACAACTCTTGCGGTGTGCGGTCGTGCATTATCATGCATTAACTGAAATAAGGGACCGATTTGCACTTGTAGAGGAACGATGACGTCTGATACAATCGTCTCAGCATAAATTTGAGCGTTGGGGTTGCCTCTGATCCAAATCAACTCAGTTCTTCCGCCGATCCAAATACCCGCCCATACCATGATGGTTCCACCACTATAAGGATGGACTTCCTGGCAGGATTTTAATCGCTGTTGGCGTCCAGGGGTTCTCCAGTGTCGTATACGTCTTGTATCCGGTCTCATACCAAAACGAGACTCATCAGAAAAGCACACGAAACGCCATTGTTCTTCTGCCCAATTTCTGTGTTCAAGAGCCTATTGATATCGAATCCTACGATTGTGCATTGCTATAGGTGGTACCCGTAGCGGTCTTCGGGAATGAAGGTTCACTTCATGCAAGCGGTTTCTGACTGTTTGGTCGCTAATTAAGTTCCCTGAAGAGTGATGAAGCCTCACGGCTAACATCATGGCGGTTATTGTTGGAGCTCTTCGAGTTAAGATTTGAATGTATCGGTCTTGTCTCCGTGTGGTGCAGCGATACCGTCCTCCATGGCGCTCAGCCACGGTACCAGTGCTTCGGTAACGTGTCCAAAGTCGACTGATAACACTCTGACTTGTATTCAGAGCTAAAGCCACAGTACGTTGCCGGGAACCAGCTTCTATCATTCCCACGGCTCTGAGCATTTCTTCCCTGCTTAAATGACGTCGCCGCTCCATAATAACGTTGGTTTTAATCAGTAGTAGGGAAACAGTAGCACTAATAATGTCTTCAATGCGTTGTATGTTTTTATAGGGAAAATATTGACAGCTGATTTTCATCTTTTACTCGAATTTGATTCACAGTTCCTGATTCAAATTATGAAATGCACCAAAAAGGATCCATATAAATTTATAAAATCATAAATTTATTACAAAGCCACATCTCAATCTCAAGAAATCCGCATAAAAATGCTTGATCCCTAGACACTTTTGATGTGTGTATGTATAGTGACTCTATACCAGCTGTTATCTTTACTGCTTAAGGATACCTACAGGGTATAAATTACACCCTGTATATATACATATTATTATTTTAATTGTTAGCTTATTTTATGTAAATAGTAGGTAGGTCATTTTTGGTTAATAATAAAATATATAAACTTTTAATGCTTTACAAAGGATAGGCAAATGATGATGATTTGTATGCATTGGAGTTTATACTCACGTAGTAGTTGGAGCTTTAGTAACAACGACAACATAATTTTCAGGTGCATTAGGTCTCGGAGTCCCAACAGGATCTTCTTCTAAGCCCTTCAGCTTGTCAACATAGCTCCTTGTAGTCATAACATTGTGTTCTTGTGGTTCTTCATTGAAATCGTTTTCATCATCAATGTTAACTATTGTCTTTCGTGGTAGTCCTTTATGTTCACTTTTAGCTTTTAGCACTGATTTTAGTTCTTTCCGTGCTAAATCATTTAGTTCCTTTGTTGAGTATTCTTTTACCTGCAAATAATCAGGTCATGAGTATATTTTTATAGCGTTTATTGTAAACTAGCGGCCCGTCCCGGCTTCGTACGGGTGAAAAAAAAATCCTATATTAATCAGTGATAATGTAGTATTCAAATGGTGAAAGAATCTTTAAAATCGGTCCAGTACTTTTTGAGCCAATTCGTTACAAACATACATACAGATCTTTCCTCTTTATAATATTTATTGTAAATAAACATCATTATGTGTTTCTATTTCAGAATGAAGTGGTTTTTTCTGCAGTGTATGAGAGATATACTATTCATCCATTAATTTAATATCTACTGCCTGCTCGTTGTTAAATTCACTTTCTACTATCCCCCTTACTAATAAACATATTATATCAGATGAATAGTTAGGTACATATCAATTTCTCTCTTTCAGTCGTCAGTAATTTGACTTTCGAAAGAAGAAGACAACGCGTTGTGTTACGTTAATTAGTAAGGGGGTATAAGTATATTTTTAAACTGGGCACTACCTTTTATTAGTAAGATGCATGTGTAGATGAATGCGGTTATTACAAAGTAATTTGTCATGGATGCTCTATGGGTTCACACATTGCCTCTTTACAATTCTATCTGCAATTGTATCTGCAATTTTATACGGTAATGGTGGCTCGCCAACGACTTGGCTGAAGAATTGATACACTAGTCTTGCTCGAAAAATTTACTTCGAAGAAGAATATTGAAGAAGAATATACTCGTTGTATTTAAATGTTCTTTTGAATATTGTTTTAATATCTACCCCCTGTATATTATTTCATTCCATACACAAACTTCATGCAAATAATATTAAATCCTTTTAAATTTGTGAACCCTAATTATTATCTATGATTCTTTCACTTAACTATTTATTTACTTAACTATTTAAAAACATCGGTATCGATTGACGTCTGCTTGATTATTAATTTTTTGAAGTTTCCTGTTAACTTTAAGTCATGTTTTTTAGTATGTAAGGATTTTAATGTTAGATTTATGTAGCCCTCGGCATACGTCTACAATCCCCATTAATCCCCCGTATATTTCACACTTTATCACCCAGCTTGGCATAAAACTAGCACGCAGCCACAGAACGGAATGATTTGATTAAGCTCTACGAAGCATTTAACTATTAGTATAACCCGATAGCCCGTGTAACACGATCATGTACTTGCATTAACATAATAGTTACATTACAGGTTACAACGCCTCGACAGTAAAGATGCGCGGTTTGATTTCAGACTACGATAGGAATATGAGAATGGCAGTGTGGACTTCCAACGAAATGTGCATTATTTTAGTGGCTATATAGGAAAGGTAAATGGATGACGAGTTTGAAGCTGCAAAACGTTTTCATTGTAAGGTTTTTGGTTCTGATAGTTTAGATTAGAAGTAAGTTGGTAGATCAGTAAATAAGGATCAGAATTTAACCACGTTTTTAATTAGACTGTACGACGCAAAGGAGGGTTATGTTTATCAAAAACTGAAAACTCAAACCATTTTTTCTCAATTAATACATTTACAGGCACTTTTGGATTGTCAATCTTTATGTATGGTTGTTCCTTTGTGGCGCTCTAGAGACCAAACGCGTGGGAAGGTTTTGATTATTCTCACGTCAATTAATTTGGTCTTAATCTGTGTGTGCCATTATAAGACATGAATTCCAAATGTTACCTTGGTAATCTCTACTTTGGCGATAGCCGGCAGTTCCCTCAGCTGTGGGTAGTAGAAGCCGGCGGCTGGATGGTCGGGGACTTTCGGCTTGTGCCTCGCCACAGGGTCGGGAGGAGTGGTCTCCCAGCGAGGAGCTGTGAACGTCAGTCCGCTGGCCGCCCCCGCGTCTAAAGGCTCCAACTGTACATAAACAGGTCAATGGTTAGATGACGAGGTATAAAAGTGATCCGATTAGTTAGAACGGGTAAGTGCAAATACAAAGCGACCTGACTGTTTAGTTTTAAGGATTTTCTTCTAACAGAAATTTGAATTGATCAAATGACCATGTCTTAAAGAGTCCTTTAGATATTTGTTAGTGTGTGTGTTATTTCATAGCTGGGTATAGCTATGAAATAGGTAACTGCAGCGTATTTTAATAATCGTCTCTATATAAATAGGAGATATGGGAGGGTAATACCTTCGCAAGTTGAAGTATAGATACAGGGTTTATTTTAAGCATATTTTGGCATTTATGAGAAGTAATTTAAAATAGTAGTGTTGCCTTACGTCAAGAGTAATTTGATCCACCCAGGAGGAGTCCACGCAAAGGTTCACACCATCCACACCGATGAACCAATCAGGTGACGGGATCATGCGGCACATGAGGGATACCTGTAACGTTAAACATCAGTTAATAAGTATTCTGGTCTGAGGCCAAGAGTTTCCTTTCTTGTATCATCATCATCATCTGTCTAGCCTTTTCCCAACTATGCTGGGGTCGGCATCCAGTCTAACCGGATGCAGCTGAATACCAGTGTTTTACATGAAGCGACTGCCTATCTGACCTCCACAACCCAGTTACTGGGTAATACGATACCCCTTGGTAAGACTGGTTGTCAGACTTTCGGGCTTCTGACTACCTGTAACGACTGTCGAAGATCCACGAATGACAGCCGGGACCAATGGCTTAACGTGCTTTTCGAGGCACAGAGGGATCTCGGTATGTAAAGATGGTCACCCATCCATAAACCAACTGCAGCAAGCGTAGCTTAACCTGATCGATCGACCTGTGCGGCTGTTATTATTTAGCCACGAGCCCCTCCTTTCTAGTTTCCTTTCTTGTAATGGGGCGTAAAAGATGATAATATGGTGATTGAGACACTCTTGCTGGACCAAGCAAGATCTCTTCTAGAATAATGCAGTAGAGGTCAATATTAGACAAAAAAGTGTCATGTTGTGATTTCGTACCATTTACCTACTTAATTATCACAACAACAGAGACAAGGGGCTCCACAATAATCAAGTTATTATAGTAAGTCCCCTGAAAAATAAAAGCAAAACCCTTACCAAGCTATGTCCACCATCAACGAACACCATATTCTCGCTGTCCCCAGTTCCGGCTCCAATAGCTGGTGCCGAGAACTGGTCGTACACTTGCTGCTCATCATCTCCTTCCTTCACCAGGTCATCGATCTTGCCGTACTGGGAGAAGGCGCGGACTGAAGGCTTGGCTACCGAGCCTATGTGGTACAGGCTGTAGTTTGTGGAGTGCGATTGGCCTATAAATAATGGGAAAAAAAGTTTAATCATTTTATTCTGGCAGTCGATTTTTAAGGATTTGAAAATTCAAAATACTTGTGTCGCACACAGTTTTAAGACTTTTTTTTTTTGAGGATGGGAAATCATTAAATGATCCCTCCCGCTCTGGGTGGAGCAGAAGGGAGTGTCAGACTCTTACTGACTAAAACCCACCCGTGTTCCTTCCTTAGCCCTTTGTGTTCCGGGGTAGCGGTAACCCTTTCGGACAATCCCGCTGCCCCGGCAGGCATCGGCCCTTGCGGGCCCCTTTTTTAAGCTGACATCTCTACAGTTTTAAGACAAGTCAAATATCGTCGCTCGCAAGACTAAAAGTACTATCTTATTTTTTATTTGAGTTAGGACAACTACATTTTTCTATTCGTGATTCTTTACATTTTTCATTCACCGTCACATCTCTATGTTATTTAAATCTCAAAATATAACCATTTTGAAAGCCAACAAAATTTTTATTTTTTTTTATTTTTATTTATTTATAGTTAATTAAAACGGCACAGGTCCAATTACATTCATTAAAATAGAATTATAAAAAAATAGAATAAAATAAGCATTCAAATACAAAAATTAAATTCAAATTCAAAGATATACAATTCCTGGATTAAATTATTAATAATTATTGAATCACGAATAGAAGAATGTGATATGAATAGAATAATGTAATGAATCACGAATAGAAGAATGTTATTGTCTAAACTCAAATCAGCTAAAAAAAATGAGATAGGACTTTTAGTAATGCGAGCGACGACATTGGAGATTGAGAGCAGTGATGTCCCAGGGGTAATGGCCCCGAATTACGAGTGATTGTGGGTTCGAACTCAGGCAGACGCTTCACTTTTAGGTGCAGCGCAGACGACAGACTATCCGTGACGCACTTTTTAGTCTGTGAAAATAGAACCTATGCAATTGCATGCAGTAACGCACACGACGCACGGTATTTCGCCTAGAACATGCTAGGTGGACAAAATTCAAGTTTTCATTTCCAGGAAATCTTAATTGCATAACACAATCAACACCCCCAAACTCCAAATTCCGAGAAAAAGTTGTTTTTCAAATACTTAACTGATGAGTCATAGAGTCCAGAAGTCAGGTAATGAGTTTAATGCAAGCGTTCCGGCAATCAGTTGCAATTTAGCGACACATTTGTGCACATCTCATAGTGGTTTAAAGTGATATTGTGAAAGTTTTTTGTGATGGATATTAATACTGAGGGTATGTACTATTACTTAATATATTATTTTTATCAGAATCTATTTAAATGAATTTTTAGCATTTTTTTAACTTGATGCATAAATTTTAGCGTAATTTTTTTCATAAAGAAAACTTAGAACGTTCAGGAAATACATTGATTCGCCTCTATTCGGGCTAGTTTTTAGATATATTGTAGGTATAACTGTGTAGTTTGTAAAATTACACATATTGTTCAGCACACTTCAGTACAACATATTTTTTTCTTTTTTTTTCAGAACACGTTTACTCTATTTCAAGGGTAGCCTTTTTTGAAGAGTGGTTGAAACACGCAAAGAATGATAAACGGTCGCGTATTTATGACTATCTTTCTTCAAAATTTCACTTTGGTGACATTACTGAAAGCAGCCAAAGAGAAATAAAGCTGAAAATATCTAACTTTTCTACTAAGATTGGAGCCAAATGGTTGGCTTCGGGAAAATCGAAGGAGCGTTTTTTAATAACAAATAAGACATGGCTGGATGAAGGAGACATACAGTTTACTGTGAGTTCTTTAGCCCCACAACCTTCGACATCGAGTGAGGCTATGACATCTGCAGGAAGACCTCGCAAAGATTTTACGGAAACATCGTTTAAGACGAAGAAACGTCGAGTCGTGGATCTCGTAGAATCTCGAAGTGCCAGTGAATTAGTGACTGCTGCCGAAATTGCTATGCGTTCAGCAGGGCAAAGAAAAGTTGCCCATGTGATTAGAGACATTAGTGAGAGCCCAGATAATATTATTAAGTCAAAAAATACCAGTTGTGATCCTAGGCAGTTAAGTAGTGACGAAGCCTTAGCATACTATATAGATTCTAAGTCAACAACACATGCTTACAAACAAACTAGGAAGTGGTCCATAATGGCAGGACATAATGTGTTTCCGTCATATTTTAGTGTAGTAAAATCCAAACAGGCCTGTTACCCTGCAGAGGAGCACATTGCTATAACAGAAACTCGTGCTGAAATAAATTTGCAAGCCTTATTAAATAAAACAGCGGAACGTCTAGTATTAGCACAGAATCAAGTTATCAGCAGTGTCCTCCCAACAAGTTCAACGTTTACACTTGTTAGTTAATGGGGATGTGATGGAAGTTCTGGGCACAGCACATACAAACAGAAATTTGAGAACACTGAAGATACGGACGAATTTCTTTTCGTATTTTCTTTCGTTCCCCTTAAGTTATATGATGGGTCCAAAATTATTTGGCAAAATCCTCGGTCTTCATCAACTATGTATTGTCGCCCAATCAAATTTATATTTGCTAAGGAAACGAACGACTTCACGTTAGCGGAGACAAATAGATTGTTGGAAGAAATTAATGCTCTTCTTCCAACACTTATCAACTTTGGTGATTCTCAAATCTCTGTGAAACACGAACTTCTTCTGACAATGACAGACGGAAAGGTATGTAACGCCTTAACGGAATCTCGTTCATCTCAAAAGTGTTTCATCTGTGGTGCCACCCCCAAGACGATGAACGATGACCCCGCGAAGTTTAACAGCAATCAGGAACATTTTGGCTTTGGTTTATCTACACTTCATGCTTGGATTCGTTGCTTTGAATGCCTTTTACATATCAGCTATAAGTTGAATATTAAGAAATGGCAGGCTAGAAGCGACGAAGATAAAGCTGATATCAAGGTTCGTTCCGAAGAAATCAAGTTGAAATTCAAGAACGAAATGGGACTCATTGTAGATAAACCAAAGCCAGGATTTGGTTCTTCCAATGATGGAAACACAGCCCGTCGCTTTTTTAAGAATGCTGAGATGAGCGCTCAAATCACAGGGTTGGATGTTACTATTATCAAACAATTTGATGTTATTTTGAGGACATTGTCTTCTGGGTTCGAAATAAACTTAGTTGAATTTAATAAATTTTGTCTTGAAACTAGAAGACATTACCTTAGTCTCTATTCGTGGTACTATATGCCTGCTACTGTACATAAAATATTAGTACACAGTACTGAGGTCATCAAAGCGGCATTGCTTCCAATTGGGCAGCTTTCCGAAGAGGCTCAAGAAGCACGTAACAAAGATTGCCGCAGATTTAGGGAGTACAACACCCGCAAGTGCTCACGTGTTGCCACGAATAGAGACTTGCTGTCCATGTTAATAATAACATCTGACCCTTTGATTAATAGCCTTCGTGAGATTCCCCAAAAAAAGCCGGAAAAAATATGTGCAGAGGTATTAAACTTAATTGTAAGCCCGACCATAGTAGCATCAAGACCCGAAACGTCATCATATTGTCGCACATTGCCGCAAAATGATGACGATTCACCAGAAGATTTTGATGATGATTCTGATGATTAGGTTTAGGTTAAGTTAATTTGTATTGTAGGTATTTATTTATTTAATGCAATTTTGTTGTTTGTTTATTATTTTAAATAAAATTTTCTGTTTAGATATATTTTGTTTGTTTTTTATTACAAAATCATACCAAAAACTATTAATAATGCCTCAATATGACTACTTATATATAAAAGCATCGTTAAATATCATAAAATAATATTGTCCACCTAGCATGTTCTACGCGGTACACTGTGCGACGCGCAAAAAGTCCGGCGCACAAAAATTCCGTTTAATTCGGGCAGACCGCGCCGCGCCACGCCGCGCCGCTCCGCACAAAAAGTGTGTGAAAAAAATGGAACATTTGCTTCAACGCGCGCTAACGCAGACGGCGCACACTTAAGTCGGCAATCTGCATTTGCTAGGGGTGGACGTAGCGCACGCGATCTATTATCATGGCGCGATTTATTATCAAAATAATACTTCGCGATCTCTGCACGATTTCCATATCGCGTCTACGTCCCTACAGATCTGCCGACAGAATGATCGAAGATGTGCGTCGTGTGCGTTGAGTCTGTGAAAAATCCGCGGCCTACTTTTTGCGCGCCATGCAGACTTTTTGTGCGCCGCAGACTGGATCGCACAAAAAGTGTGCCGTCTGCGCTGCACCTTAGTTAATCATTTCATCACCAATGCTCTCAAAACAGTGAAGGAAAACATCCTGAGGAAACAAAATGAAATATGTGATAATATATACAGGGTTATTTGTAAAACACCAGCAACCTCTTAAGAGGTCATTGTACTCATCATTATGAACAACTTTTACTATTGGACCAAACCTGAAATCGCGAAAAAAAACCAGCTGTTCCCTACATTTTGACGAGTTACACGAACATAAATGTAGGGAACAGCTGATTTTTTTTCGCGATTTCAGATTTGGTCCCATAGTAAAAGTTGTTCATAATGACGAGTGCAATGACCTCTTAAGAGGTTGCTGGTGTTTTAAAAATAACCCTGTATATATCTTCATGTCCTAGAATCAAACATTCGAAGACATTTGACATCTATAACCCGCACTGGGCCCGCGTGGTGGATTACGGCTCACTCCCTCTCACCGAGAGGAGGACTGTATCCCAGCAAAGGGATCATTATAGGCTGATTATGCTATAGGTGATAGATATGAATAGATACTTATTAAGCTTGCAGCATAATCTAAAACCAAACGTACGTTTTACTACACGCCTTTCTGCTAAGCCCACAGATAAGTAAAGTTAGCAGTTTTACTAAGTAAATCCTTATTCCAGTCACTCGTACATAATGAATTCCCGCTACTATTTACTTATTGAACCTCGTTTACTGATACAGACGTAACTCGCGTATATACCAGTATATAAAGTTAAATTCAACGTAAACGCGGGTAAAGGAAGCGGTCCATCGAAGCGTCTTCGCGATTCTCAAAGGAGTTCCGCACAATATTGATTATGATGGATTTAATTATTAATATTTTGTATGTGAATAAATATTAATATCAGGGTTATAGAGAAGAATAGGATTTGTTCTTAACTAAATAATCCTTTAAGTAACGCGTTTTTTCTTTTTGCAAATTGTATAAATATTATTTACAGTTATTTTAATTTGTTAGTTGTACTGTACTGTATGTTAGTAATGGCAGATTTATTAATACCTACCTTCTGCCTACGGCTTCGCTTGTGTGGAGGTTGGAAATTGTCCCACGGGAACGTACTACCGGGATAAATCCGTTTAGCCATATTTTTGCGTGATTGAGTAACAAACATACAAATTTTCACATTTATAATATTAGTAGGATTATTAATTAGTAGGACAAGCTGTACGCCCCTAGATGCAATTTCCCATCGGAAAAAATTAAATTTTATGCCATAAACGCAAAATTGAAGCATTTATTTCAATTAAACAATTTACAGGCACTTTTGAAGTGTCAAGAAGTCAGTCAGTCAGAAAATATGCAGCTGGTTGCCCATTCCATAACGTAGTAGGTACCTATGGACAAGAATGGGCAAGAAACTCCATGGACACTCTCTTAAATTACATTTAAAAAAATATATTAGTTACATCATGAATGTTGAATGTTTAATACTTATATGTGAGAACGATGTAAAAAAAAGACTAAATAGTAATAAAACAACAATACAAAAATAAAATAATTAAAAATAAGCTGAGGCAGCTAAGTGATGACCAGCCCCAACTGACGGCACCCATTCATGAGCATGACGCATATATAAAACGTTTATCCCCTATTTATTTCAGAGGATTCATATCTTCAAAAAATCTTCCTTAGTGCTCATTTTCGCTCTATACAGAATTCTGGAGCAAAATGTCATGCTTTTAGGCCCAACGGTTTACGTGGCACTGTGCGTTGTCTGTCAGTGAATTGTTTTTTTTAAAAATAAATATATGTTTTATTTATTTCTTTATTAAAAGTTAATGCATGAGTAAAAAAAAACTGTACAAGGGCGGAATTAATGCCTAAGGCATTTTCTACCAGTCAACCATAGAGTGATGCAGAGCCAAAACAACAATATACTACATAAATAGCTCGGAACTGACAGATACAAAATAAAATACAAGAATAAATACTAATACATTATATACTTAGATATAAACTGAACTAAACTTGTTTTCTAAACGATTATTTGAAAAAAAAAAAAAATTTATAACTAGCCTCATTAAAGCAGAGGGCAGATTCCTATTAAAGACTTATTATTCCTATTATTAGAATAATTTTAAAGTTTAATACACTAACGAGCTGTAAACATTTATTAACAAGCATTTTGAAATAATAAAACGTGTAAAATGTAGAATTATAATAAAATTCATAACAATGTGTGGAAAGCACGCTGGGTTTAATGTTATATAAGATAATAATGATAATACTACGATAATTTAACATTTTCTATTTTCTTTTCATTTCAAAAGACCCTTTTTCAAACATGAATGATTTCACCACGAACCTATTACAATAATGGGTTATTATGAAAATAAATTGAATTTAATTCAATTGAACCTTATTTGCATTTGCAGAATGGCGCTCTAGCTAGCTTAGCCTTTATCGAAACATTTTATAGGCCATTTGGTTGGAAACAAGCGGAGTGAGATATGCAAATGCAGCAGTTTTCTAAGCCCAAGCTATGTTCGTTTTATTATAATTACTTGATAGTCATCGTCTGGGTGTTCTGAAATTATTAATATAGGGTGAACTGTGAATTATTTATGAGGCTTTATTGAATTATCTTTCAACGATTTAGGAAGTTTAGTTATATGTAGGTTGAAATGACAAAGTGGAACGCTCTTTGAAAAATTGATCAATAATGTGATGATTAGGTATATTAACACTTTTGCTGTTCGCGAAGCAGCCACAATAACAAAAAAATAGATTAGACATAATTCTACTTTCAACTACTTTTATAACAACATATATTTGGGAATGGCAGTCCACTGCGATAGACTGAGTTGAACATAGGCTCTCTCAGGCTGCGCCACAACACCTTGTCCTCCGCGTTCCTCATCCAGTCCATGAATGATTGACTTGTGTGAAAGAGCTGAACGCTAAGATGAGAATTATGATGTATCTATGCCAAAGAAGTATTGCTTGGGATGACGTAGAAGTTATTTCAAAAGGTAGATACACTTTCTTGTGCCTTGAACGCAATTACTTTATCAGTTGAGTATCCCCAATATAGTATCCCATAAGATAGATGGATCCCACTGAGGCATGATAAGCACTAAGTAGTGTGGTTTGGTTTATACTTTTTTGAGCATTTTAAGAGAATTTTCATTTGTTAATATACTATGTACATGTGTTTTCCATGACATATTAGAATTCATATAGATAAAGAAAGAAATTTTGTACTTTTAACCTTAGATACAGAATGCATTATTGTACCTACTCAATAGATAATTGAACTGAGTTTGAGTTTTTATTCTTGAAATTCATGTAATGGATTTTTGTAAGATTTATTTTTAGATTATTTATTGTAAGCCAATGTATTGATTTAGATAGGGTATCATTTATTTCTAGTTCATGATTTTTATTTTTGTTATTTGTGAAAAGAGCCGTACTGTCGTCTGTAAATAATACCATAAGGTGCCGAACAGCGTTTGGTAAATCATTTATATACTATATGAGAAATAGTAGTGGACCTAGTATCGACCCTTGAGGTACACCATATTTTATAGACCTTGGGCACGATGTATATTTAATTTCTGTTTTTGTGAATGGACATAATTATTTCAGTGAACTCTATTCTATTACAGAGATAGAATTTGATTATTTCTTGTGCTTTACCTCAAACTCCGTATATTTCTAGTTTATGTAGTAGTAGTCCATGGTCAAAATAATCAAAAGCTTTCTAGTAGTCCAAATTTTGATTCTAAAACAGTGAAGTTCATTGAACTGTAGTATATTTTGAGTAGCCGAAGTTCCATTAAAAACACGGGCAAAAATAGCGCGTAGATATTAGTGTAAGTGAACTTTATGTAATATTTAGATTGCAGCCAGATTTATGATTATTATATGAGAGCGTTGCGTGAAACGGAGTACATTGAATATAGTCTCGACTATGTTTAGAAAATAAAAATTTAGGACGGCTAATGTATATCGGTTTTTACTGTGTGTGATGATGGTTATAAAACATTGAATATTTATCATGATTGAAGTAATTTAAAAGCAGCAAATTTAGAAGCAACGATATTAAGGCGAAAGCGTCAGGGCTCGGAAGAAGGTCGGAAATATTATTTTAATAAACATACAACTGACCTGCAATATGCGAAAAACGTAAGAAAATTTGAATTTCACGGACAACCTTAGCGCATCGCCCTTAATTGAACCACTTTCCCAAATCAATCTACCAAAAACTAAGTAGATACTTAGAAGGCGAGTATTTGAGATAAAAATGTCTAAATTGACAGATTGCTTTATTACTGACACAGTAAAAAAATATACGTATACAAAAGTATTTGTGTATTAGTATCATCTGATGTCCCATAGCACGTTAAATACGACTGAATATAGGGCTTCTGAGCCCTATATTCAGTCGTATTATGTCTGCATAATCATAATGTATTGCATCGTCACCCAAGATAATAAAAGAAAATAATGAAATATTATACCTTCAAAGATCTTCAACATGTTTTTATAAAAAAGCAACAAGCACTCTAGTTTTTAATTAACCTTATTTCTTGGTATCAACATCTAATAAACTATTAAAATCAGAGCAAATATGTTTTAATGGAACTAGTACTTGGATGGAGGCCAACAATCTACGCTACTCGTATTCCCAGAAGATGGACTAAATATCCAACAATGGAATGACTACCCGGGATTAGTAAAAGCAGGCTCTAGAGAAATGTATAGTTTATTAGTTAAATATAGCATCTATATTCAAAAGAAAAGTGTGGCGAGGAAAACGCAAATATAAATAATTTTCACTTTTCATGCTCTAAAAGTTCGTCTATAATTTGTGCGTAGGCGACATAAAGTCGCTTTTTATGCTCTAGTGCATAAAATATTTTTTTTCTAAGACTAAGACAATCAGGCCCAACAGGCACACAGATATTATTTCATTTGCTTTAATTTATATCACTTCCGTGTTTTCTATCGTTAATTTAATAAAACCAGATAAAGTAGTTGTCATATTATTTAAAAACGCAAAGAAACGTTTTTATGACTTGGCAGTATGAAGTACCCAAGTCGAATGACTTAAAAAAAAAAAGTTTTATGAAGTTTGTGGCGGGAATTAGCTATTCTCTTCTTTAATTTTGCAACATTTGAAACCGTAAAAATACTGTTATATACTTTATGCCTGTTTCATTTTCTCGCAATCAAAGTGAAAAGCATAGTATATACTCGGGCATAAACGAGCCGTTTTACCCCTCGACTTAACTATCCACCCTTGCCTGCGGCTCTGGTGGGTATAAACGTCTCAGGGAAAAATGGCTTCTTTTATGCACTAGTTGTACAATCTAGTATTATTCTGCACAAATAAAACGCACATGGTGGTAGTGGAGTAACATAGCATTTTTTGTTTCACCCTTACCTCATCATCTGTCTAGGCTTTCCCCAACTATGTTGTAGCCGGCTTACAGTCTCACCGGATCCTGCTGAATACCAGTGTTTTACATGCCATATCCAGAACCCAGTCTCACCCTTTGCCACTAATTAGCTTCATTACATGATTGTCTTTTTTACTGTGACTTCGTTTAATATGATATTATCCCTATTAAAATCATAAGTCATTTATTTAAATTAGGCTGAGAATGAGCCCTTTTCTAACGTCAAAATTACATAAGACAGTCCCCCAAAACGGTCGCCCTTCACCATTTCTTAGTGCTTTCGCTTGGATGAAGAAGTGGCGTAACAAACTCTGTATTTAGATCATGATGCATTTTGAGATGCATCCCAGTACATATAAGAGTGTACTGACATTATCATAAATTATTTGAAATAATTCTTTAACCATTTGAGTTTCAGGTTTCATTTTCCAAGTAATTATGTGAATTGATTCTTCTGCGTTATATTTCATTTCAGTGGAAGTACGCGATCTCCTAACGAAGGAGCTTCTCAAGCCATCGTCCTTTATTATAATACCAACTAACCCTACAAAAGCGTGCTTAAAATATCTGAAGCTAAGTTATCTTTAAGTGCGAAACTTGCGAACTTAAGCTCTTGCAACGGATAGCTTCCAGTGAAGTATTCAACGTTATAAGTTTTATGAATTTTACTGAATTCAGTTTTGTTTCATTTAAATTATTTTCTAGAGTACATTCTTTGGGTTTGTTCAGGGAAAATCTGGTTTTAATATCTTCATTCTTGCTTCTTTGGAGTTAAATTATAGTTTTATAATCTAGCTCTGCGATTGTGGGTTTAAACGAAATTCTAATATGTTTTGCTGCAGGAACACACACCAATTTTCCCGCTTATTGGTTTTGTTAACATCAGTGTCATAAAAAGTTTAGAAACAGATTTAAAAATATCAAAATAATAACACCCTTCATTCTTTATCAGAGTTGAAAGTAGTTTTTATTAAACACGATATTGATTTCGAAAAGATTCAGGCGCGCGCAATGTAAGAAGTGGAGTCAGTAAAGGAGTGCAAATCTTTGTCTAAGGAAAAGCCGAGTAGCCATTTTTGCCTACGAATGGTTCCTGAAAGAATGACTATGAAAGATACGGAAAAAGGAAATATCTGGAACCTTTTTTTTTTTGGAACATTGTTTACACGCAGCACGTCAGGTAGAGGTTCCGTAGGTACCTAATGCTATTTTTGTGTTACATGTGTCTTAGAACCTATCTGATTTTCAGCGGCTGCCTCATATTGTGACGACACAGGGCTGTCCCAAATTCGTTTTATTTTATAAGTAGAATAACGACCCGCCAATGCTTCATACGAGGCCAATGTACTGATGTTGCGACATGTCAAAACATCGAGACTTCTGTGCTATTATCACCTTCCGGAATAAATTCTCTAAATGATAGGTAAAACCCATTGTGCAGTTTAGAAGGTCTAAGCGGACATACAGACAGACTCTAAGCGTGTTTTTATACTATGTATACTTATACCTGTCTAGAAGTGGATTCGTAATACTCCTGAATAGAAATAAGTATATTTCTAGTTTTAAATCAAACTGTAGTTGAACTCCACTATATTGGTTTTTAAGAAATATGGTGTAAACATTCAAAACTGCTTGTAATTTCGATTGTAGGAAAATAAACTTCTAGAAAGTGGAAAGTTTTAACTTTCAGTGGGAAAGCTCTGTAAACTGTGTGTGTGTGTTGTGTAAGCCTACTGAAAAAGTTACTGTAATTTTTTACAGCAACTTTTTTCAGCAGCAATTATGTACTAGTAATAAAAGTAACAACATTTTCAAAGTTCAGTTTTTTTTGGGATATAGTCCAAAGTTTTTTAGGACTTAAATCGAAGATAGCCATTAAATAGCGATTCAATTTAAAACCTGTATTGAATATCTCCGACATTCGTCTGAAATTTTAATCAAACAGATTCCTCCACTTTTTATTGACTCTTCATCGTGAAAGCCGATGTCGCCATAAAAACATAAACCCTTTTTATTTCCAATCTGTGAACTCCGAGACCTTAATACACAAACATGCGACATTTATTTCAGTAGATTTTTTTGAGACAGATATCAGAATTGCCAACCCTATAGCCCGCCCCTTTTTGATTGAAAACAGACAAAAGGATTTTTTTTCGTCGCAAAAAGGACAAATGCCTTTCAAATACCGACGTACCAGAAGATTTATACCCTCTCGCGGATAATTCAATATCTTTTACTCTCATATAATAGAGACAATTTTGTTTTCTGGTCACGGCCTGAACCTTTGAACGGCATAGAGATGTTCGTTGAACAGTTCTCGGTTTAATCATTTCTTTTCTTTGTTGAAATTTTACGTCAGATAACAAAAAAAAAATCTGATGTTTCATAGAAAAGTGCAATGTCTTCGCGGTCAAATGTACGGAACAGACAAGATTTTTTTTATAACCGACGGAATCTTTTAACACAAGGGTGTCTAGAATTGAGTAGGTACTGAATTCATGGTAACAGGTAGCGCGCCGATGTCCCTGCACTCTGAATTATGTTAGGCTTGTTCTTAAGAGTAAACTAGTCGCGAGCTCGAACTCACTGGTGGTCATGGCCAAAAAGCACGCTGTCTCGCCTGGCTTCGTGTCTGACAGCGCTAGTATCAGTGATGAAGAGTTAGACGCTAGTCTACACGGACAACGTCTAGTTCTTACGCACAGAAACACCCAGTTCCGAACTGCCAGTAAAAAAAAAAAAATTAGAAAAGTGCTTCGGAAAATCGAGTTTTATGAAAAAAACACTGCATAAATCAATTACAAATAAAGTTTATTGAACTCTTCGATAACTAAGCTTTGTTAGTACAGACTTAGTTTTGAAGATTTTACAGTTATTTTTATTAGTATTATTTATGTACACCCAAAGTTACGCTAAAAATAGCAAGAAAAACGAATATTTGTTAGCTCATAACTTTTTAATGGCATTTTATTTTACTATTATGTTTCCGTACAGAAAAAAATAATAATAGGTCAAAACGATATCATGTTTACTTTTGGATGCACAATGTCAAACAGTAGAGTAATACTCTCCCAAAATTTGCATAGAAAAAATATCGACAAGTGGCACCTTAATGAAGATTCATGTAACATGAAGATGTCTCTAATCTTGTCATTGTTTAAGTTACAGCTTTGTCTTTACGTACCGAAGTTGTAGGATTGTTTACTATTTGTGTTTGTTTTATTATTTCCCAAATATTTGATTTATTTATTTATTTATTTATTTCATTTGGGAAAACAAACAGTAGTATATTAAGCATAAACAATGTTGTCTTAAAATTAATTTTAACAAATATACTACCCACAACATTTTCCACAGATTACTATATTATATATAATAAAAACAAGCTGTTAGCAAACTTAACTGTAGCAGGGCTAACTCAAAACAAAATAAGTTAAACAAAAAAAAAAGAAAGATAAACAATAATATTCTATAAAAGATGTAACAAACAAAAAAAATCAAACAAAAATAAAAAAAAAAATAATCATGCGTGATGTAACTACAGATTTCTAGCTTATTATTAATGAAAACCCACATTGTGTAAACCCCATGGAGCCTACTGTCGACCCTTTAGAATTTCAATAATAGCATTTTTAAATTTATATCTGCTCAGGAATAATATGTCTATTGCACCAAAACGCGTATTGTATGTGTCGACTAAGCGGTATAGCGGTGAGCGCATACCAGCATTGGTTCTACAAAAGCTGGTAGCGAACAGTCGTCTGGTGCGTACTTCTCGTCCATGTACTGTTCGAGGAACCAGGTAACACAAACTAGTCACCAAGTCAGGGCAATCAAACTTATTTCGGCATACACTGAATAACGTCATTGTCTCAAGGAGGACGCGTCTTGATTGTAATGTAAGCAGGTCGTATTCTTTAAGAAGTGATTGGTACGATGTTTTCTTTCGGAAACACCTAAATTGCATAGCACGAAGGTACTTGCGTTGGACTAATTCTATAATTTCAATATATTTTGCATAGTAAGGATTCCAGATCGGAACTGCGTATTCCAATTGCGGCCTAATTATGGACTTATACAGGTGCAAGAAGATGGAGGGACGATGGAAATCTCTAGATGCTCTCATTACAAAGCCAAACATTCGATATGCCTTATTGACAATGTTTTCTACATGAATATCAAGATGAAGTTTCGAATCCAGCTGCACACCAAGATCACGAAGATTGCTAACTTTGTTAATGACACTATTAGCTAGTTGATAATTGAAATGTATGATATTTTTCTTTTTAGTAAACGTTATACTATGACACTTAGGCAAGCTAAGGTACAGTTTATTAGAAGAGCAATAGTCTGAGAAACGATCAAGATCTTGTTGGAATTCGACACAGTCTTGTTCATTTGAAATTTGTTTAAAAACTTTTAAATCGTCAGCGTACAAGAGAAATTTTGAATTTAGAAAGCAACATTTTATGTCATTTATGAACAGTATAAATTGATGTCGTATATAAACAGAATCAAAATACAACGTGTCCCAAAATTCAACGATAAGCGGGCTCTAGAGGATGAACCTACTCATGACTGCTCGAGAAAAAAAAAATTGGAAATTACAAAAAAATACATTGAAATTGAAATCTTTCGAAAATTAAGGTATTTTTAACTATCATGACCACAATTTTTCAAATATTTCTGTTTTTTTTTTTGTATCGGCAACCTAAGTAGCATTGCTATCCACCACAATCCTTAAATTAATCAAAATTATTATTTTCCTTAAAATTATCAAAGTGTTTTACTTTCAGTCTACTACTACCAAAAACAAAATTATTATTCTTTTCTTTTTTTTTTCTCGATTAGTCATGATCAGGTTCACCCTCTGGTGCTTATCGTTGAAATTTGGGACACGTTGTATATACAGAGTGGCCGGGGAGTTGACGTTCAAACGTAAAATTTAGATACTTTATGATGAGGAGTATCCGAATCACAAATTATGTTCTACGATTTTTCGTAGTTTTCGAGATATAATTTTTTTAATGATTTTTTTCGTAATTTTCACTTAACATCAGTTTTCGATTTTTTTCTCGTTCTGTTGAACCTTCTTGGTTCAGTTTTTTGTGATAACGAATTAGCATAGTCTAATCTAACACCCTAAAAAATATGGTTTATCTAGGAATTGCAGAACTTACTTAGAATTTATTCGAAAGTTTAAATTTAAGATTTGATTGCTCAGTACTCACAAATTTACAAAGTATCAAAGTATCAACAGAACGAGAAAAAAATCGAAAACTGATATTTTTTTTTATAAACAAAAAAAAAATAGGTGAAAATTACGAAAAAATCATTGAAAAAATTCTGTCTCGAAAACTACGAAAAATCGTAGAATATACATGGGGGTGATTCGGATACTCCTCATCATAAAGTATCTAAATTTTACGTTTGAACGTCAACTCCCCGGCCACCCTGTATATTAAAAATACTGGAGATGATTTAAAATGTCTTGCTAATTCAAATGATCATGACATCAGAGTGTTAATGCACTCAATTCTTCTTCTTCTTCTTCTTCTTAGTGTGTCGATGGCAAAAAGTTCAAACATCTTTGGCCCAAAATTGAGCAGCGCAAACTCCGCTCACTGACGCAGTCATAAGATAACCAAGTGCAAAGGACATACACCATGTGCGGAGATTATATAGAACACAACTAATGTAAATTTGTATTATGTGTATGGGCGTTTTAAAGCGAGACAAACGTGAATTATTCAGGCAATACTAATTATAATTTCGCCTCTGATTGAAACATCGATTTCAGTTGAAAATAACCTATTCATTGGCTAAATTAAGCCCTGCACAGTTTGATTGATGAATTATAAAGATTTATTCAGTCCAAATATCCAATAATGCTGTAACTGGGACAGACAGATACTTTGAAACTACACCAACAGGAAAATATTTTTAAACTAGTTTATTTATAGGTGCTTCAGGTTTTGCCTACTTTGTATTAATGTGTGTATTTATGTTTATTTTATAATTTGCTTCTTATGCAGAATAAATAGTTTTACTGTTCCTTTATCTTTATACGTCCTACTTCCTACTATATCCTATCCTACTTCCTACTATCCTACTAATATTATAAATGCGAAAGTTTGTGAGGATGGATGGATGTTTGTTACTCTTTCACGCAAAAACTACTGAACGGATTTGGATGAAGTTTGGCACACATATAGTTTATAACCAGAATTAACACATAGGATACTTTTTATCCCGATATTCCCACGGGATCGAAACTTACGCGGTTGAAACCGCGGGGTGCAGCTAGTCCTACTAATATTATAAATGCGAAAGTTTGTGAGGATGGATGGATGGATGTTTGTTACTCTTTCACGAAAAAAATACTGAACGGATTTTGATGACACTGTGCAGTAACATAGCTTATACATCAGACTAACATATAGGATACTTTTTATACCAATATTCTAACGGGATAGAAACTTTTGCGAGTGAAACCTCGGGGCGCTGCTAGTATGTTATAAAACCAACCAAAGGTTTTTATAACCTTTGGTTGGTTTTATAACATAGTAATCCGTTTTACTACAACAAAATAAATATGAAGGTACTAAAATAAATTTCAAGTTATAAAGAACAAAGGTATAGGCAGAAACCACAAACAAATACGATAATAAAGAAACAATGATTCTACCTAGAAATCGGGAGAAAAGTAACATTTAAAGATACGATCTCTCCTTTGTGTAGAGAAAGGACGGACAAATAAATAGCGAGTTATCTTGGACGAGCAAAACCGCGAGACGTCACTTAAACGTTAGATAAAGGGAAACTTATTTTTAGTTTCCCGCTTTTGTTTTTCTTGTCTTTTTGAGTACTCGTAGTTCCGTTTAATTGCAAAAATGTTATTGCAACTTGGTTACAAAAGACGACAGATCACGACCCATTAGTATATTAATAACTAGCTGCGCCCCGCGGTTTCATCCGCATAAGTTTCGATCCCGTGGGAATATAGGGATAAAAAGTAGCCTATATGTTAATTCAGGGTGTCAGCTACCTTCCCAGGTGGAGGCCAGCAGGCAACGGGTGCGGGGGCAGCCTTGCCTGTATTGCACAGGCCTTCGCCAGTGTCGGACGGGAGTGGCCAGGTGTTCCCGGCCACTCTCGTAGCCCCCCACCCTGGGGAGCATGCGGGGCCCGCCAGCTAGGTGTGCATGCGCCGGGAGGGTTGTGGATGTAAAGGCTGAGCCGGTTTCCCATGGCCGTATCACGGCAATGTGGGAACACCGCTGAGTTTTAGTGGGTATACTGTCATTCCGACAGGGAGTCCCACATATCCCGTCTCGTCTCCCGCGAGCGGGAATGCGTAATGCATTTCTTAGCGAAAAAAAAGGGTGTCAGCTACCTCCATTTATGTTCGTATAACTCGTCAAAATGTAGGGAACAGCTGATTTTTTGTCGCGATTTCAGGTTTGGTCCCATAGTAAAAGTTGTTCATAATGATGAGTACAATGACCTCTTAAGAGGTTGTTGGTGTTTTTCCAATAACCCTGTATAGAGAAAAGAGAAATATATAATTTTTTTTTCCTGATCTAAAATGCTAAGCAATATCATATTTCGCCGTACAAAAACGCAAATTTTCAGGAAAAATACAAAACATGCTTTCGTCGATTGCTCCATAAGTCCATATATACTGAACGTAGACTTATGATTGTTAGCTTTCAAAAAAAGTATTTTTTTTGTATGATCGAAGTGTTTTAGTGAAACACGCCTAATTATTAAAATAGAGTTATTATTTAAAAAATAACAAGTTAGTCAAAATCAATCATCGTCTAAGTTCTATAATGTCGATTATCATTTTATTCTGCGTACAGCGTGACCAGAATCAAATATTTGCACTCTTTATTTATCACTTTATTCTACGGGTTTTTAGGGTGCAAGTGATGGTGATAATAATTTAAAACAAAATGATAACTGAAACACAAAACACAACACTGAACAAAATGATATCCTTATTTAATCGAATATTTTTCACGAGAACATAATTCTATGACTGTTTGTTACACTAACAAATACGAATACATTTCGATAATTTATATTAACACTTTATTCTCGTAATTTAAGGTCTGTGTTAAATCTTTGAATACTATTGCAAAGTTTTGTAACTTCGTAAAATAGCTGCATAAAGTTTACGGAAAAAATAAGCAGATGTATTAAAACTCACAGATCCCAAAAATGACATAACACTAACACTAAGATAATGGCAGTTATCATTTTATTCTCCGGGGACGGCGATTTATTCACTAATAGCTAAATCTAAACAAAAAATAAGAATTGATTTGCAAATTTAAACGAAAAAAACATTGGACTCCCTTAAAAAAGAAATAGCAATACACACGATAGCCATTAAAATTATATTAAAAAAAAATGCAATTATTTTTTACTCATGATAATACATAAACTGAGATACATTTCTTTAGCGCCAGGCGTTATGAAAATTTTAAAATTTCTCATAGTCCGAAACTAAATTTATTTTAACAAAGATAGAAGAAGAACATCGTCTTTTCAGACTACGGATCCGACATCTGAATAATAACATTAATGAGTAGGTAAATAAGGTCTAAGAAGGAAGAAATAATAGCAATTATAGTTAAGTCCTCTTAAGAAATAATAATAATTATTATTGTTCCTCCTTCGAGGTAATCTTATTGTAACTAAGATAATATCGCTTAATCTGGTGACCTTAATGTTAAGTATTTGTTTTGTATCGAGTAGGGTAAACCCTTGATGGCTTAATATACATTAAACGACTGTATTCAGTAAACAATTCTAGTGGATTTGCCTAATGATAGGATTCCGTCTTATTTGTTTGGTGGATTTACTTACCCAATGATAGGATTTCCCCTTATTTCTTACATTATCTTTCTTATTGAAGTCAGTATTAGTGCGGATATCTCATCATCTGCCTAGCCTTTTCCAAACTATGTTGGGGTCGGCTTCCATTCTAACCGGATGCAGCTGAATACCAGTATTTTACATGCAGCGATTGCCTATCTGACCTCCACAACCCAATTGCTGGGTAATTGGATACCCCTTGGTAAGACTGGTTAGACTTTCGGGCTTTTGACTACCCGTAACGATTGTCAAAGATCTATGAATGACACCTGGGACCAACGGCTAACGTGCTTTCCGAGGCATGGATCTCCGTATGTAAAGATGGTCAACCATCCACAGACCAACCGCGTCAAGCATAGCTTAACCTGATCGATCGACCTATGTCGCTGTTATTATTTAGCCACGGGCCTCTCTATTAATGCCGATATCTATCTATGCATATTCTAAATTGAAGTCGCTTTTCGTTTGATCTATGTGACCGTGTTGTACTTCTAAACTACGCAACGTATTTCGATGCGGTTTTCATCATCATTTAGGGAATTTATTCACGAAGGTTTGTGTTGTGATAAATTATAATTAAACTTATACTGGGTGTCTGACAAAGGGTGTCGCCAACTTAAGGGTATGGACGTATGGTACAGACCATTAAACTGAACAACGTTTACCCGGGGACCAACATCGTAATCGTGAATAAAAAATCAGTCGTCCCATACAAAACTGCAATACCTACTTGATGAAATGTATGGGACGACTGATTTTTTATTCACCATTAAGATGTTGGTCTCCGGGTAAACGTTGTTCAGTTTGATGGTCTGTACCACACCATTAAGTTGACACCCTTTCTCAGAGACTCTGTAAGTAATAAATAAATTTCGATGTTTGATGAAGTCACAAAACCCGTGCAAAGCAGCTGAGATAGCTAGTTCACGCTAAACAAAAGTGGAGAAATCAACTCCATCATAATAATGCGAATGGTCAGCAACATCGCAACATTCCATGTTGCCAGCCACAGTGTTTTCCAGAAGACCAAAACATGTTGCTAAATGTTGTGCAACTTTTGTTTTCCATCAATATACCTACACTCTTATTTAATGGATATCGTCTTTAGAGCGAAACGTAGATATTTATTGATACTGTATCACACAAAAATAATTTGTGTTAAAATTCAGGCGGTCTTACAAGATTGGTGTATGTTTTGGCTATCGAACTCACGACCACATGCTCAGCTGCCACGCTTGCAATCTCTTAACCCACGAGGCAGTTGTTTAAATAATTTATTTTTAATTATTATTTATTTTAAGCATAAGCTGTCCCACTGCATGGCAAAGGCCTTCCTTCCAGTCCTTTCTGTCTTTAGTGGAGATAGTGTAGGCGTCAAGCTTGTCCCGGTATCTTCTCCTGGTCAAATCTACCACCATGTGGATCACAGAAAACGTCCAGCGACATCGAGGCAGACCCAGAAAACTTGGACACATGACTCGTTCCACTTAAGTCCTATTTTACTTACTTTAGTGTTACTATTAAATGGTTACTTACCAAAAACTTGAGACCATTGTGCCTTAGGCCGGTTCTGTGGATAGTCTTTGGGGAACCTCTCTTCACTCCACAGCATTTGCAACGACACTTTGTACACAGCCACATCATCAACGTCACATCCTACCGTTAAATCAAACAACGCTATCAGCAAAAACAAGATGGCGGTCATTCGACGCGCAACCGCCATCACGAATAGACGTGCGCGAAAGCACTGATATTATATTTTTTTTACGATTTATTAAACGAATTTGAGCGAAAAGGTGTTTTAATTTGTTATAAGTCTCAGTTTCCGTGTGCGTGTAACTGCGTCGGAGAGATGCGGTGGACTTTTCTATTTTGGATTCCCGTTCTGTGTGGACAGAAATAAACACATTGGCGACGGTCCGTACGCGCGAGCCGATGACTTGTGCATCTGGTTTATTTATATGAACCAAAACAATTTTATTTTACTACTAGCTTTTGCCAGCGACTTCGTCCGCGTGGAATAATGACTTCCGGAAATTGAGGCACTAACTCTCATAGAGTTTAACCGATGTGCTCTTTCTTCTGCCGATTCTTGAGAATGCGTATTTCTCATTCAACGCGTTTTTCAAGACAATAGCGGGCGGACGCCGGCGTCCGCTTGGGGCTTGAATAACTAAAAATATATAACTACGTCTAATATATAAAATAATATATAATAAAACCTACTTCACTTAAAACTAAATACCTATAACTACTATAATTAATAATACCTATACCTATAATTAATAAAAGTACCTACGCTTTTACCTACTTAATATTAAAAAAAACTGAACATAAATTAACCAAAACTTACCTACTACTAACTAACTACTACTAACCTATTACTACTTCACCTAAAAAGAAATCCTGTTTTCCCAACATTTCCCTTCACTGCTCTGCTCCTATTGATCGTAGCGTGATGAAAAGTATACTATAACCTGCCCAGGAGTATGAAGAACAATTGTACCAAGTTTCGTTGAAATCCGTCGAGTGGTTTTTGTTTCTATAACGAACATACAGACAGACAGACAGACAGACAGACAAAAATTTTACTGATTGCATTTTTGGCGTCAGTAACGATCACTAATCACCCGCTGATAGTTATTTTGGAAATATATTTCATGTACAGAATTGACCTCTCTACAGATTTATTATAAGTACCTATAGATTTTGTAAGAAAATATATGTAAACGCAGTTTGAATCTAGCAACAGATTCTACCTCTACTTCGGAATTTATTAAATTGATAATCAAACTAAAAAATACCGTCCAAATGTGAGATTTAGAGGGTGTCACTGGAAGTATGGATCAAATCAAATAGGGGTGTGGGCAAAGTCATTTCCAAAGCTTTTATCCTGAAAATGTTGGTGAATTTTTTTACGGTTCAAAAGTTATGACCAACTTTTGTTATTTTCAATCACTTTGCATAGTGCTCAAAGAACAAAATCATTTTAAAAAAATATCAGGAACTGTCAATTTAAGTTTTTTAGACACCCCTGATACTTACGTTTTTTAAATTATTTTTTTTCTTTGAGCAGTATGCAAAACGATTGAAAAAAATTGGTTACAACTTTTGTACCGTAAAATAATTCTCAATCATTCTCAGGATCAAAAAGTTTGGAAATGACCTTGCCCACGCCCCTATTCGATTTGATCCATACTTCCAGGGACACCCTGTATAAGTTTGAGAAATTACATAACATACATAATCAGCCTATAATATTCCCACTGCTGCAACACAGGCCTCCTCACTCCTCACGGTGAGAGGGAGTGGGCCATAGTCCCCACGCGGGCCCAGTGCGGGTTGGTGGATGTCACAAACGTCTTCGAAATTTTGGTTCTAAGACATGCCGGTTTCCTCAAGATGCTTCCCTTCACCGTTTTGAGAGCAGTGGTGATGAAATTATTTACACAAATTTGCCTGTTTGGGTTTGAACTCACAACCTCGAGAAGTTACATAAGTTTGAATTCCACTGGTTGAAATTAACGTAAATCGATTCTCATTACAGCATCGTTTCATATAATGAAAGAGTAGAAGATATAAGGCTGTCCATTCACGATTTTCATAAGAATTCTAAATCCAAATTGATGTGCATTTTTTAAAAGAGCCATTAAAACTCCAATGTTTTTCTAAAGTGAAATAAAATTTCGAATACAATTTAATCCTCATTCTAATAGCTAGGTAGACGTTGAAGGGTCCCAGGTGTTAGCGGTTCGAAGGGTCTTCCCGCGGGGTAAATTGGGGGGAGGGGTTCCTTAAATCGCAAGGCTTTTAACCCGCCCCAAGTGTCCACCTGATTGATTGATAGTGGACCTGTATCATTGGATTTTTGGGCAAGTTTGTGATATATATCATAGGCTATAGATATAGATGAAATAAACTGTAGAAGTATGAGGAACAGGGTGTAAAGTTCACTCAGTAGAAAAGGGAGGTTCCTCCAACCAGACGGGTGTTGTGTCTGGCGGGCAACTGCCCGATGATTCGTCTCGGACTGTTGTATAGAGGGTTATTTGTAAAACACCAGCAACCTCTTAAGAGGTCATTGTACTCATCATTATGAACAACTTTTACTATGGGGCCAAACCTGAAATCGCAAGTTCCCTACATTTTGACGAGATAGACGAAGATAAATGTAGGGAACAGCTGATTTTTATTTCGCGATTTCAGGTTTGGTCCCATAGTTAAACTTGTTCATAATGATGAGTACAATGACCTCTTAAGAGGTTGCTGGTGTTTTACAAATAACCCTGTATATGCTAGTTGCGCGGTAAACTCTACTTGCGAGATGCAGGATTTAGCGTGACGTCAATATGACGCGAAGTTCGCATGTGGCGTTGTAGATACTGCTACAAAACCAACTATTTAGGTACTACATACTCACCATTCATCACCATTGCTCTCAAAAACGATGAAAGAAAATATCATGACAAAACCGGCATGCCTTAAGAATAAAAATTCTAAGACATGTGACATCTACCAACCCGCACTGGGCTCGCGTGGTGGATTACGGCACATTCCCTCTCACAGAGAGGAGGCCTGTGTCTCAGCACCATTACTAAGACACGTTCCGACGAACGTTTTAGGATGATTGTGCTATCTAAACATAAAAGAAAATCACTCGAGTGCGCCCATGTCCTTTGTTTTTCCGCCAATAATGGAGTAATTGCAAGTAAATTCTATCTACCTACTTATATAAAAAAGTAAAACACCAATAAAACTACAGCATTCTTTATACTAAATCCAACTTTATCCAGACAAAGTGAGTCCGTCCTAGTTCTAGCGGAATAATAAAAACTTGGAAATTATGCGCTTCAAAGTTTCTCTATTGAGAGAGTTCCCTTCCAGATATTCTAGGGCTCAACCGGTATAAAGACTCGTCTCTATCGGGATCCCATTTTACTTGTAACAATATACTTTGTTTGACAACCCTATTTACTGCCAAAAACTTGCATGACACGATGGATAAACACTCAGCACGCAGATAGGGTCGAGTTTATTTTGACAAATATTGTTGCTCAAATGTTAGAACGATATTGTGCCTATTTGAAAGGATGTTCTATAATGCTAATACAATAACCGCCTTACTAATAAACGTTGTATAGTGTCTGTATAGTTACACAACACTTTGTCTTCTTTCGAAAGTCAAACTACTGACGACTGAAAGAGAGAAATCGGTGTGTAACTATTCATCTGTTTTTTAGTGAGGGGGTAAATTTGTATCTAAGTATATGAAAACAAGTTTCAAAGTGTTTTCCAAGTTTCACGTAATATGCGCGACAATTCTTTATTGTGTCGTCGGTTCGCTAAGATAGCACTAATGCGCAAAAGTGTTTACACACGGCTCCGGTCATATAAATTATGATAAATTAAAAAGAGGCTGTGAAGCTTTTTGACAGTCAAAGCATACTATAGTGTAACAGAATTCTTGATTGATAAACATTTAAACTTTGACTGTTACAATATGTTTAAAAAAAGAATGATGTTTGGTTTTGTGTTGTTTCTTGTTCTGTTTCTTATAAGTAGTTTAGTATTTAGTTATAGTTTAATGGATTAGTTTTTATTTTTGTAACTTTTGCATGCCTAATGATAGAATATGGGTGAACTTATTTTCCCTTTATCACCATATACTGTACCCATATTTGCAAAATAACATATCTTTAAGTAGATACCTTAAAAAAAAAATCAAATGAAAAATTGTTTTTTTTTCAATGTTTTTTGTTTTGGTTAGAGTGAACCAAAATTAGCAATTTTATTCTAATTTCAAGAATAACAGAGGGGCAATTCTTATTATTTTAAGAACTTTCACAGTCTTATCTCAGATTCAATCTGTCAAAAATACCTCTAAATTTCCTACATTTTGATTTGACAAGTTTTTGACATTAGTTTGTCGCCGAGATGTGACTGCGACTATATTTTGAACGTTTTAAATTACGGAAATTGGCCTTCTGATAAAAACGATATTCTAAAATATTTATAGAATAACATTCTCACAGGACTCCAAAGAACTCCACTATCTTTTACATCAACTGCAAGATAAAGTTTGAAAAGTTTATATTGCTGGGTGGATGGCATGATCGGGTAGGGCAGATTAACTCGATTCATCGCTTGTAAGAGTAAATCGAGTTCGCTTAATTCCGATGGGCAGAGAAGCGATATCGATAAAGTCGTAGTTAGTAGACATCGTGCAATCTTTAGCAAATGATAAATACGTGAGGCTTAGTGTCATAATTATAAATTAGGCGATCTCGAATAGTTTGTTGTGTGATTCGACTTTAAGTGGTTAAATCAAGAAAATGTTGGTAACTATCTTGATTCATGACGTTAGATTTTCTTGTGTTCGTCTAAACAGGTTTTTGTTGAACTTTAACATAGGAAAGGTTCTTTTCTTTAGATTCCTCCAAGTTTTTTTTCAATCGTCAGATAAATATACAAAAGGAAAAACTGACAGTTTTATTCCTCATAAACATCTAATTTGACGACTGAAAAGTCGGCACTAAATTACATTACTTGAAACAGAAAAAAATAAAACACACCAATCTTTAAACGTTTTTTTAACCGACTTCAAAAAAGGTGGTTCTATATTCGACCCGTATGTAGGGGAGATCCTTGTACCTTGAGACACTTTTTTTAAAATCTCCATAATTTAAGTACAAATTGATCTATGGCCATGAATGTTGAAATTTCTGTTATATAGCCAATAACATTACAATACAATGATGCAACACACGACCTATTATGTTTTATCAATAAGAAAATGACAATTAAGTATTTGAGGACATTTGTCCTAAGGTACAATCATGGCTTGTACCTCGGGACACCAATATTTGTACCTTGGGACACATTTTTGTAAAAGTAAACTGCCGCCAGACGATTATTATTTCTATCAGTTGACATAATATTTCATATGCTGGAAATTTAGGTATGAATTGTCAGCTTAAATACTCTGTTAAAGATATTTAAAGCATTGAAAACGTAAGATACCTAATCTTAATTTTGTATTAATAAAAACAGTAGTCATTACAAAGCTTACGCATAATCAATTTTTTAGAAAAATTAACAAATCTTGTTCATAAACATGACTACTAGTTATTTTCTCGAAGCTCGAAGTAGTAAAATAATTTTCACCGCACCCCACACAATTGTTTTCTTCTTGAACGTCGTCACATGAATCGTCATTCTCTAAAATAACATAAGTTTCGTCCAATCTGGTGTGTGCAACAGAATCAGCATCTACATAAGAGCTCAGGAACTCATCTTCGCCAAAAATATTATCATTGAATGGCCGTATTCCGGCAACTTTAAATCCATTTTGAATGTTAGATGGCGTAAAAGCTAATGGAAAAGCAGTTCCAAAGCATTCAGCGACATTATATATAGTGAGTGGAGTTCCAGGATGTTGCAAAAACCAATCGTTGCAAGCTTTGTTGTAATATTTCTTGAGTGGACCAAATACGGTTCAGTCTCAAGGCTGAAAAAAAACAGAAATTAAAAGAAATAGTTTAAAAAAGCAATAACCTTGTACCTTGGGACAGTCCCAAGGTACAAAAAAATCACTGTCCCGAGGTACAAATTTCAATAGTATAAAACAAAGTGTGGTTATAATTTCTGAATTACGGAAATTAGTTAATTATCATTAAAATAAGTGGTTACAAATGTAGATAACAACAAATTGTATCATAATTAAATGACTTACCTCAAAAAAAATCGATTATAACGAAGATCCAAGTGGATTGCAAAAAAAAAATCGGACGAAAAAACGACACAGCATACCACATCTAAGGAACGAGGCAAAATGGCCGACTTTACTGCATGCATTCTGAATGTTTTAATGAAATGGCTACTGTATGTCGCCACTTACCACTTCTGAATGCAAACTTTTTGATTCAATAAGCTTGTCCCGAGGTACAAGGTGTCCCAAGGTACAAGGATCTGCCCTATATGTATGTACATTTGTATGTCCGCGATTTTCTCAAAACCTGAACCGATTTCGCTGTTTCTTTCACTAAAATTATCTACATACTTTCAGGAAGGTTTTAGTATACTTATAAAACATTAGGTAATTATTCTTATGTAATAAGTTATATGCATAAATGTACTGCATCTCCGGTAATTCTTTTCCACTTAGTTTATATTGATGATGTTTTAACTGATATTAACATAGCAAGTAGTGTGTGAGGTACAACTAAAAATTGAAAAATAAAAACATTTTTACAAAAAAACAACTGTCAAAAAAAAAAAACTACAAATTTAAAAATAATTTTAATTACGGAACTCGGTGTCAAAAACGAAAATGCTGCACCAACGACACTGACTTCCGAAATTAAAGTTATTTTTAATTTTTTAGTGTTTTTTTAAAGACGGTTTTTTTTTGTAAAAAAGTTTTTAAAGTCCCTTAATAGGTACCAAAAGTAGCTTTTAATAACAATAATAATAATTCCATTTATTTCGGACAGAGTCCATATAAGTGTTACCTAGTAAAAATTTTCTTAATCTATGTTAGTAGGTATCTAATACAAAGTGATCTAAACAAAAACATAAACATTACAATTTTCCCGTTACTATTCCCACCCAGTGTGCCTGTATGGGACAGTCATAACGGGACGCAATCATTTGCAAAATGCTGTTGGTGCTACCGCGCAGTCTTTGTAATAATGACGCCACTTTCAAATGGTGCTCCCACACTGCTGTTATAAAATGTTTACAAACATTTTCTAACATTGTGATTTAATACATTTAATCAAAAAAGTTTTCAGAAATCAGAGAAGGGTTCATGTTAGGTAATGTTAGTAAACATTTTATAACAGCAGTGTGGGAGCACCATTACACCTTACAGCGTGGAAACCGTCAACTCGCGCATCTGCGAACATCTGCGATGCACTGCAGTGCCGCGGCAACCCCAACAGCGTTCTGAACGCATTATTATACTGAATACGCAGGACGTTGTAGGCTCGTTGCGTATACCGAACCCACAGGCCGCTCGTGTAGAAAGATTGACAATATGCCCTAAAAAGTGTGATACTTTACTTTACTTCCTTAGTACATCGAGCGAACCTACGGGCCAGTACGGGGTAGCTTTTGTAACTGCCAAAATTTCTATAAACACCAAAAACTTCGTTAAAGCCCGTTCCTATCCTAAACTACGCTATCAATTCCGAATTTTAACCACAGAACAAGAACAACAGGGTTTCATTTTCCTTTAGAAACTTCAACATTCATGCTTAGAGAAACATCTTACCCATTCCTAGTCCTTACAAACAAAGCGTTCGTTCGAAATTCGAATAAACAAGGAGGCAAGGAGGTTGGACTTCCAACTCTTTCGATATTAAAAAAGTTTGAAGATGCTATGGAAGGCTCATGGTTTGCCTTTAGCTTTTTGTGCAGAACTAGATATTGTTTTGGTTGGAATATAAATTAGGATGATATTCTTTATAAGTTTTTCATGGTTTTGAATCGTACTGCCGTACGTCTTGGGGACACTGGCCCCGATTCTGTTGTTCACAAAATAAACTAAATTTAAGTTCAGTGCATCTTTTTCTTTCTATTTCATTAAGAAAAGGACAGAAGATAAATATTAGTTTAGTCCTGTCAAATTAGTCAGCGCTTGACGTAAATTGACGTATTTTTAGAAGAATAAAAGGAATGAAATAAAGATTACAAAAGGTACAACTTAATTACATAACACAACGTCACTTATTTTTTTATTTAATACCTTAACACAGTAATTTAACTAAAATAAATTTCATATAATTTTATTCATTTGTCATGTCATAATTTAAAAACTAATAAATGACCTACTATTTACATAAAATAAGCTAACAATTAAAATAATAATATGTACAGGTATAAAATAAGCAAAAGAATCATAGGGCATCGAAAAATTCGTCCGCATCGCTGTCAACAGGAACAGTGCCCAAAAGGCTGGCAGCATTACCACGTTGTATGGCAATGCTAATTCTTTGGCCAAGAAAAAGGCCAGCCCTCTGGTCACGTGAAGAGTCGACTAACCGCTTGGCGATATCTCGAAAAACCAAGTGGGCACTCGGACCCCATGGCCCTAGAGTTTCAACCCCAAACGGCTCGAAAATATAACTCCCAATCAGGTTGGAATATTTTCGCCGTTTGAGGTTTTCTGCACCTGCAGCAGCCACCCCAGCACAGCCCGCCGTGCTAGGAAGATGGGATGGCGCAAGGGTATCGACACATGTTGCATCCCACACCAAAGGTCTGCCTAACTTCCAGGGCATTATGGTCATTCCATCTGGTCTCTTCCCATCGTCGCGTGCCAGGCCGTTGGGCTCTAAAACAGCTGGCACCCCGGCGGTGACAAGAGCACGACGGATGATGTCATTGATGCTGGCGTGCCGTGCTATCCGGCCTGCGCTCCTACTGCAGGATAGGCCATGGTGTCCGAGGCAGTCGACAGCTTCACCGCACTGACAGCGATGTGGAGCCCCGCAAGGAGCGCCCAAACGCAGACAAGTAGCGAGCCGGAAGGTGGTATCACCCAGCATAGTGCCTATGTTGGGTGACGGGAGTGCTTGAAGCCAGAGTCCCGACTCCCACTCACCCACAGCCAGCAGGCGGGCACGCTCAGCAGAATTGGTGGACGTATTAATAAGATTATTCCGTACCAACCTGCAGAGCGGCTCATCCCACTGCCTCTGGGAAGATGGGTTTACGGGCCGATCTGTATCCGGGCAAGTCGCTTTCCAGGAGTTTACCGCGTCTGTCAAGCACGGCACTTCAGAGTCAACCAGGCAGGGGGCTAAAATTTTCCCGGTCAACTTTTCAGTGCTGTGGACAGAAGATAGGAACGCCGGTAAGCTAATACTGGTAATTTTGCGGACGCCGAGGCCACCAAAACGGATTGGAAGTGTGGCTTGAAGCCACGCTCGGTCGTCCAAGGCCACATTTTTTTTTTTTTAGAAGTCATATTTTTAATTATGTCTAAACTTGTCTATGGATTATCTAATTTGAAATAAGCCCCAAAATAATTAAATAAAAAATAAGAATAAAAACTAAAACCCGACTGCTGAAAAGGATGAAACAAGAAAGTACCTTCCCGTGGTCGCATGCTAACATAACATAAAAGTATGTTACTACAGCGGCATGCGACCACGGCAAGATACTTACCTGTTTCATCCTTTTCAGTAGTCGGGTTTTAGTTTTTAAACTTATTTTTTATTACTGATCAAAACGTACTTACAAGATCAAAGTGTTACTAGACGCAAAAATACAGAGTTACCTTGTAATATTTAGCGCATATCCCACTTTTACATGTTGCCAGCGCATACTACACTTAACCCAGTTTCTTGGATCTATTTTATGAGTCGCAAGAGGAGCTTACGATAGGTATCTTATTATTTCTGTATCAGCGTGGAGTATGTCGTAAAAATATGAATTCAAATGGCTTAGTGTACTCTGAATCAGCGCTGTTGAACTTTAAAGGAGTAGAGTATCTGCTTGGGTCAGTCTTCCCTACTTACTATTCTGTTCTTTATATTTTGTACGTCCAGTGTTCTTTACACCAATATATATAAAATCTGTAGAAAGTGCTGGGTTGTCCTGGGCGAGCTGTTGTTGGGCTGTGTTTTCATTCTAGCGTTTCATAAGCATCCACTTCCTCACACAATCATCAAACATTTACTCCTACAGAATACAATTCACTCTTCACTTTCTTACTCTCACATTTTTAAAGTTTACCACAAGATCCAAAATGCGCCCACTTGACACAGTCCACAATAGAATCATATAAGCATACCCTATAGCCGGGTACTGCCCCCTAAGATACAGGCCTAGCCTAGTTTATGGAGCAGGGTTGAACCTATTGTACTTATCTACCTAATGCTAAATTAAGATGTTTAACTGTATACAGTGCAATGTACTTGAACTTTGTGGTAATAAACAATTTATTATTATTATTTACTAGCTGCGCACCGCGTTTTCACCCGCGTAAGTTTTGATCCCGTGGGAATATCGGGATAAAAAGTATCCTATGTATTATTCTGATGTATAAACTATATTACTGTAAAGTTTCATTAAAATCCGTTCAGTAGTTTTTGCGTGAAAGAGTAACAAACATCCATCCATCCATCCTCACAAACTTTCGCATTTATAATATTAGTAGGAAGTAGGATAGTAGGATTATAGCATAATCAGCCTATATTGTTTCCATCGCTCTGTGACACAGGCCTCTTCTCTGTGAGAGGGAGTGGGTTATGCTCCTCCACGCGAGCCCAGTGCGGTTTTGAATTTTTTGGTCCTATAATACATGCCGGTTTCCTGCTCGCAGCGCCAACTAGTTATCAACTGGAATTGATGGGTAAAGCACCAAAGTTATCAGAAAGAAGACTAAATACTGAATCAATTTCAGAATCGAACATTAAAATTGTTGGATTTCAGTAATATGAGAAAACAGGAGCAAAATTATGACGAAATGCTACTAAAACTAAATGAAACTAGATACATACATTCTTGACGCTGTCACGACTAGAACTCTGCGCCTCATTCATAGGTGTGGCGAACCACTAAAGTCTATGGTTCCCACTTAGTCATGACAACACCGGTGGTCGAGAGGTGTGATGTGATGTCTATGGCAGAGATGTTTACGACGACCTGTCAGTAGGACAGATTTGAATCGGAGCTATCCTTGTTATTAATCACAAAACCCTGTGCAGATAAATAACTAGCCATAACTACGTTTGTGTACCACCCATGTTCTCTCGCTGTCATTACTGTATATACTGTGTTTGGTGACAAATACACATCTATTGCATACAACCGGGATCGAGTTTCATTTATGTAAACAAGGCGCCATAACGCGCCTAAATTGGTGACCCCGACGATAGAAGAACTTATCAGTGTAAAAAGAAGAATTAGAATCCAGTATCGTGAAGCGCAACGAGCTCACACTCATCCTGGGCAGCGGGTTTCTTCGTGAACAAGTCCAAGTCGGTACCTACTCGACGTCATTACGCGAGTTTACCTACCTACGAAAATCGAGAAGTATTTTGAACTTTCGTGCTAATAGTGCATTTGACTAACGAGATAGTGTTCGGCTGTGCATACTTTTGTCGCAAATTCCATCGTGTTTGAACTTTAACGACTTGAAACAAGAAAAATCATCCAATTCTGCGATAGCAGCGCCATTTTTTCTTGTGCGGATTTCTACGGAAACTTCAAAGTTAGCGCGCGAAGTTTGACACTAACTCTGACACTGACATATGTCTCCTGTCATCACTATCTGCAATGGTCAAACGTAAACCAGCTGCGTTCCAGATAAACTCGAAACGTAAAGGTGTGTTCCATATTGAGCAATGTGACAACAGAAGCCTGTAAGTTATTTTTTTTTTTCCCCAACTCTGCATGGATGGACATTCCTACAACCTACCTCAAATATAACAGTGTTTCTTTATGAACAATAAGTGCTTAAATTAAATGCCTAAACATAACAACATTTAATGTATTTCCCTTTGTTCAGTGCATTTTGCAAATTTTGAATTTAGTAATTATTCTGGTAATTGTAAATATTCCATTGGGGGCATGGACACAATGCTAATAATTTAAAACAAGGTTTTTAGAGAACATTTTTATTTTTTTTATACTGTTTACACCCCTAGTTTTCACGTTATTTTCTATTTGCCCATGTGCAGCACATACATTTTTATTTTGTTTTGTGTGTCCTATTTATTATGAACATGTTTTCTCACGGTGACTATTTAAGCCTTTGATTTCACCTTTGTGCTACCATTGTATAAGTTACACTGTGTTCCTCTTCTTAGAGTTGTGCGTTTTGTTTGTGAAATATAATTTGTATAGTAACAAAATGTCTACTGAAGGAACGGACATTTTCCTGGATCCTGAACCTGGAACTGGTGGTGAACAGTCTGCCGACCCGACCCCATCTAGATCTCAACCTATATTGGTCAATCGAGTATCCATCCGTGTCCCTCCTTTCTGGCCAGACCGACCAGGTCTCTGGTTTGCAAGTTTGGAAGCACAGTTCCATATTAATGGTGTCACACAAGAATTGACCAAATACTACTATGCTGTAAGTCAGCTTGACACCAAATCTGCAACTGAAGTGGAAGACACAATTATTGAGCCCCCTAAGAGTCAACCGTATACTTGTCTTAAAAAGGCACTTATCTCTCGTTTCTCTGAGTCATATGAAGAAAAAATCAGGAGGCTTCTTGAAAAAGAGGAGATAGGGGATAGAAAGCCCTCTTCATTCTTCCGTCACCTCAGAACTCTTGCTGGTCCTTCCTTCCCAGAACAGCTCCTCCAAAGTATTTGGACGAACAGGCTGCCTCATTACATGCAAGGTATTTTAATTGCCCAAAAGCATTCATCCCTTGAGGACTTGGGCGAGCTGGCTGATAAGTTGCAAGAATTCAGTCCGCAGCCAATGAATGTCCATGCAGCAGGTAGGGCATCTTCATCATCACCATCTAGCGATGACACTAAGGAGCAAGTTAAGATGCTCCAGCAACAAGTGGCGGACCTGACACGGCTTGTGACCAGCCTCACTACAAGTAATGACAGAAATCACCGCAGTCGTTCAAGCTCACGCTCACGCACTCCTAATGGTCAATGCTGGTATCACAGGCGATTCGCGGCAAAAGCTTCCAGTTGTTTACAACCGTGCACTTGGTCTGGTCCTGTACCACAGGGAAACTCAAGCAGCAGTCAGTAGTGGCGACCACTGACTGCTCCCTAGAAAGTCGCCGTCTATTTGTTACCGATCGGTATTCGGGCCGACGATTTTTAATTGACACCGGATCCGATCTTTCGTGCCTACCTAGACGTTACTCCCAGGGTAAAAAGCAGCCACTTCCGTACGACCTTTTAGCAGCCAACGGCACTAAAATAAATACTAGCACCAGTATGGAGTAGTCATCAATCCGGCGAAGTGTGTACTTGGTGCAACCGAGGTAACGTTTTTGGCTTACCGTATTAACGCTGCAGGCATCTTTCCTCCCGAAGACCGTATCCGTGCTTTAGTGGATTTCGCTCTTCCTAAGACCGTACAAGGCGTACGTAGGTTCTTGGGCATGGTTAACTATTACCGCAGATTTTTGCCCGACGCCGCCAAGTATCAGGCTCCCTTAATCGACGCAGTCGCTGCAACTAACAGCAAAGGCGCAAAACCATTTCCATGGACGCCCGAGCTCGAACAATGTTTTGATGACTGCAAGAAGAGCCTGGCTAATGTCACTACTCTATCGCACCCAAATAGTGAAGCCCCTTTAGGTCTTTTTACCGATGCGTCGAGCACGCACATAGGTGCATGTTTACAATAGAAGGTCGATAATAACTGGCAACCCCTAGCATATTTCAGCAAAAAACTTACCCAGAAACAATCTCAGTGGCCTGCCTATTATAGGGAACTCCTAGCTGTGTACGAGAGCGTTCAACACTTTCGGCACATACTAGAAGTACAAAACGCAGCAGTTTTTACTGACCATAAGCCCCTTGTGTATGCCTTCATGCAGCGTCGTGACAAGCTTCCGCCAACACAACTCAACCAATTAACTTTTATCAGCCAATTTACCACCGACATAAGATATATTAAAGGTACCGACAACGTAGTCGCAGATGCTATGTCGCGGATTGAATCCATTTCATTGGAAGAGGACTTCCAAGCCCTTTCAGAGTCGCAAGAAAGAGACGCGGAACTCAAAGAGGCGGGTTCATTTACTTCTTTAAAATTAAAAAAAATCGTTGTTCCAGGAACTGATACTTCCGTACTCTGCGACACGTCAACAGGTAGACCTCGCCCATACCTCACCTTACCTTTCCGTCGAGCAGCTTTCGATCGACTGCATGGTCTTAGTCACCCTGGCGTGAGAGCAACCTTACGATTGGTGGCTGAGCGATACGTATGGCCGCATATTAACACCGACTGCCGACAATGGGCTAAGTCATGCTTACAGTGCCAACGCAGTAAGGTGACCAGGCACACATCTGCGCCGTTGACGTCTTTTCCGATCGCATCAAAAAGATTCTGTCATGTCCACATTGATATCATAGGACCACTGCCGCCTTCAGACAATTTCACATATTGTCTCACCGCGGTTGACAGATTTACGCGTTGGCCCGAAGCGTGGCCTATGACATCTATTACGGCGGAAGAAGTGGCAGACACGCTGGTGACTGATTGGATATCCCGTTTCGGGGTACCAAGTACCGTGACAACCGACCAGGGTCGCCAGTTTGAATCTGCCTTGTTTCGGCGCCTAATGAACGTGTGCGCAACAAAGCGGATTCGCACAACCAGTTACCACCCGTGCGCAAATGGCATGGTAGAACGCATGCACCGCCAACTAAAAGCTTCTTTAATGTGCCATCCCCAAACGTGGAGCAAGGCTCTTCCACTGGTACTCCTCGGCATGAGGACTGCCCTCAAAGAGGACCTGAACACCTCGTCCGCTGAGCTAGTCTATGGAGAACCTCTGCGACTTCCTGGAGAACTTATAATGCCAGCGGAAGAACCCAGGAGCCCAAACGACATCACAGATTTCGTCACGGAGTTGAGGAGCCGGATGGAGATTTTACGTCCAATACCAGCCTCACGACACGCTCGACCGTCAACCTTCGTGTTCAAAGATTTGGCGACGTCAACCCATGTCTTACTCCGAGACGACACTGTTCGGCGGCCTCTGCAACCTCCATACACTGGCCCATACCGTATCCTGAGGAGAAGGGACAAAACCCTGACCTTGGATATGAACGGAAGAGAGGCTACGGTCAGCATAGACCGTGTTAAGCCAGCATACCTGGACTCTGAACTAGTTTCCTCACCACCTGTTTCAGTTCCCGTTCCAGATTCTCCTTCCACATTACCAACTACCTCCACGCCAACTAATCCATTCCCTTCAGACACTGTCACCACCAGAGCTGGCAGACGGGTCAAATTTAGGGACATTTTAGACTTATAGTTTTCGTCTTATTTTATTTTTCTGTGTATTTCTGTGTATACCTTGTATTTCTCCGTGGGGGGGTGGTGTGGCGAACCACTAAAGTCTATGGTTCCCACTTAGTCATGACAACACCGGTGGTCGAGAGGTGTGATGTGATGTCTATGGCAGAGATGTTTAAGACGACCTGTCAGTAGGACAGATTTGAATCGGAGCTATCCTTGTTATTAATCACAAAACCCTGTGCAGATAAATAACTAGCCATAACTACGTTTGTGTACCACCCATGTTCTCTCGCTGTCATTACTGTATATACTGTGTTTGGTGACAAATACACATCTATTGCATACAACCGGGATCGAGTTTCATTTATGTAAACAAGGCGCCATAACGCGCCTAAATAGGTATATTTAAATCCCTCCGAAACTCTGCTAATGCCAACATCTTGAAAATTATATATTTTGCACTATGCCAATCGGTCATAGGATACTGCATCTCTGTATGGGGTGGTACGAAAGGTATCTTCCTGCGGGTAGAGTGAACACAAAGAGCCGTACTAAAAGTAATGACAAGAAAGCCCCATAGATACCCAACAACACAATTTTATGCAGACTGTAAGGTTCTTACAGTCCGTCAGCTCTTTGTGCTTAAATCTGTTCTTAGGAAACACAGCAGCTTTCCCACGTCTAACCCAAAAAAGCGTACAAACCTTCCCTCAGGCACCCAACACAGGACCACGTTCGCAAAGCATCAATATTATGTAATTAGCGCCTATATTTACAAAAAGATTCATATAAAACTGAATATCTTAGACCTAAACAAACACAACCTAAAATTAAAAGTGACATAATGGCTACTTAAACAGGACTATGCCGCAACGGAGACTTTACTTACCTACATCGCCTAATACTAATAATAATGAGCACACACTCATCTTCATGCTTTTTTTTTTTGTGGATGGGAAATCATCAAATGACCCCTCCCGCTCTGGATGGAGCAGAAGGGAGTGTCAGACTCTTACTGACTAAAACCCACCCGTGTTCCTTCCTTAGCCCTTTGTGTTCCGGGATAGCGGTAACCCTTTCGGACAATCCCGCTGCCCCGGCAGGCTTCGGCCCTTACGGGCCCCTTCCTTTATGCTGACATTTCTTTGAGGCGCGCGTGGAACACGTACGCGCCGTCCGGCACGGGCCTGGTCCTGATCGGACGGAGGGTTACCCATTACTCTCCGCCCGCAGGCCCGCGCCTACGGTGGCCGGGAGTCGTCGCGCGGCTCCCGACGCCCGGAGCGTCTCCCGCGGCGGCTGGGACGTGAGGCCCTTTCCCTCAGCCGTCCCGCCACCTCCTTCGCTAGCATGACGGCTTCGCAGAAGGAGGTGACTGCCTCCCACTCCCTCTCGCCCCGGACCATGGCTTGAACCAGGGCCGGGCGCGAGAGGTCGCCGCCGCTGCCGATCGCCTCTGCGAGAACACGGCGGTACTCCGCCCAAGTGGGGCATACCGCCACCGTATGCTCCACCGTGTCCTCCGGGCGACCCTCGCAGTGGTGACACCCGGGCATTTCCTCCCGCCCGATGGTGTGCAGGAACCTCCCGAAACACCCATGTCCGGTGAGGACCTGCGTCAGGCGGTAAGTGAGGGCGCCGTGGCGCCTCTCTAGCCACTCCTCAAAGAGGGGTCTTACCGCCGCTATCGTGGCGTGCCCTGCGCTGGGTTGTGACAGTCGCTCTTTCCATGCCGCCATGAGATCGCGCCGGAGGTCAGTCCGCACCGCCGCAATTTGCCGCGGAAGCAGAGTTTGCCCCCGGCGTAGTGCCTCCGCGCGCCACTCGTACAGGCGCGCGAGGACTATCGCCTCCAGATCCCATGGCGGCAGTCCGGCAAGGAGCCTTGCCGCCTCGCCCGAGATCGTGCGGTACCCCCGGATTAGCCTTACGGCTACCACCTTCTGGGGCACGTTCAGGTAGTGGGCGGCCGCAGTGAACGCGCCCACACCGGGGCCCCATACAGGGCCATGGACCGCACGAGCCCCGCGTAAAGCCTCCGGCAGGAGGCGTTTGGCCCCCTCAGGTTGGGCAAGAGCCGCTTGAAGGCGGCCCCGGCCCGTTCCAGCTTGGGAGCCAAACGTCGGAAGTGCTCGACGAACTTCCACCGGCTGTCGAGGACGAGACCCAGGTATCCCATCGTTGTCTCGACGCCAATGTGAACCCCTCCTACCATCAGTTGGGATCCCGAGGGCGGCCCGTTCCGAGGCCCATGAAAAGACATGGCCTCGGACTTGTGCAATGCCACCTCGAGACCCAACCGCCGGATCCTCTCTACGACTATCGCAACCCCGCGTGTCATCGCGTCGGCCGCCGCCTGATGCGACCTCCCCTGCGCCAGGACTAGCGTGTCGTCAGCGTAGCAAACCACGCTGACTCCATCAGGGAGATCGGCCCGCAGCACCCAGTGTAACCGATGTCCCACAGGAGCGGCCAGAACCGATCCCTGTGGGACACCGCACGACATCTCTCGCGCGCACGAATATTTCTATCCTCGCATTCACACACACTCGCAAATACAGCTCCCCCACTCACTTACACATCAACACCATATTACCTACTTATCCCCACTCACACACACCTACACACCAATAATCACATTCATCTAATTTCATTTACCTACACCCTCACACTCTCACATACTCTCACAAAAAGTTATAACCTGTAACGTAAACCATAACTTTTCTTTTTTCCCTTCTGAAGGTAAATTGACACAGTCCACTCATACATAAAATTAATTGGAACCTCATTGCGAATCACTGCCTCTTAAGATACAGGATTCCCTAGTTTAAGAGACAGAGATTAATGTATTGTGTACAGATTTCTGCATCATCCAAATGTTTTATGTAAATGTTCTCTGTCTGTATTTTTGGGAAATAATGATATCATATTATTGTTATTCTGATGAAGCTAGTTGATGAAAAACTAGGTTTTGTTAACTACGATGGCTCACTTGATCGGTCTATCAAAACTCAACCAATGAGGTAAGCATTTAAACTTGTTTCATAAGTTTTCCTGTACCAACATTCTATGAATTTAAAGTTTGAATAAAAGTTTTTGTTTTTTTTAATTGCTGCCCAAACGTAGGATACCGTGAAACGCTCAGTTTTTTGTCGCGACGTATTGGTACGTATTTATAAACCAGAAAAAAAGTGTATTATCAAATGTTGAAAGAAAAGACTTATTTAAAAAATCCTGATAATATTAAAAATACGAAAGTTTGTGAGGATGGATGGATTTTTGTGACTCTTTCACGCAAAAACTACTAAACGGATTTTGATGAAACTTTACAGTAATATAGCTTATACATCAGAATAACACATAAGATACTTTTTGTCCCAATATTCACCCGGGATCGACACTTATGCGAATGATACCGCGGGGCGCTATTAGTATTTCAAAATTACAACCGTAAACTATCTTATTTTATATAATGACTAGCGGCCCGTCCCGGCTTCGCACGGGTGAAAAAAAAAGTAAAAAAAGCCTTTAATAATCAGTGATAATGTAGCAATCAAATGGTGGAAGAATTTAAAAATCGGTCCAGTACTTTTTGAGCCAATTCGTTACAAACATACTTACATACAAATATTTCCTCTTTATAATATTACGAGTAGTATAGAACTATAGATAATAATGGAAATTCAACCAACAAAGAAATATCTAAAAAAGAATCCACTGAGTCGTGCATTTATTTTTCAATTTAAATAAAACTGCAAAATTACTTTTATTTTGGTGGTCAATCGATTCAACTAACATCAAACTGTTTTGAACCTTATTTGTTGCCGAAAAAATTGCTTCTTACCGCGCTTAAATAAGATAGAAGATATTTTAGCACCGCAAAAGATTGAAAATGGTATAAAAAACTGGAAATGGTAGAATGTAGAACATTGTTTTCAGGAACAGAATTGTACTAGGTAGGTGCTGGGTAAAGTGATACGTCTAAACGATTCAATTCCCAGTGAATATTTTAAACTTATCTTGAAATAGGGAACTGAACTTGATAGTTAGACCGGATTTATTTGACTTGGTCTGTCGTTCGATAACAGATAGTGCGGAATTGAATTCAGTTCGGGTTTGGTCTTCGACAGTTATAACGTTCAATGAGGTAGAATTACTTTATGTTTCTGGAGTTTCTCGGAACTCTCTGATATTTAGATAGATATGGATCTAATGGAAAGTAATTTAAAGCGGATTACATTTCAACACTTACCAGAAATTTAGGTGCTAAAAACGGCAAGAATGCATCTTCCATTTCAACATCATCGTCCATTTTTATTTTATTGGGTGGTGAGGATCTATTAGTTCGTTTTCCTTCTTAGATAGTTTAGTTAGTACGACACTCGGGGTAGTTGAGTAACACACTATCAGGGCCTCAAGTCTTCTATTACAATAGTGTCAGAATGGTCTATCATTGATTTCATAATTGTTGATTTTGACAAGTTTGGTAATGTATTAATATATTTGCGTCATTATGACTTTCCAATGGTCAACCACTGACACTCCATTGAAAGAAATGGCATAAAATGGTAATCTCGTACATAATGACAAATGAATAAATGTAATGTTCATTGCTATGTATTTACGAATTTCTTACTACTTCAGATTGCGAACACTAATACGTAATTATGTAAAAATATATATTAAATTAAATCTAGCATGAAATTTAGTTGTAGTTTTTCTCATACCATTGACCGACCAACGATCGACCATTATGAATTTAGCAGATTACGAACTTTTAGCAAAATGACAATGGGATCGTGTTGGAATGACGAATTTATAAAAATAGCAGACTTGAGCCCCAGTAGCAATGGGTTTCATTTTGACAGTTCAACAACATTCATTGCGATAATCACGTCGTTGAACAGGCAATTTCTTCGAACATACCTATGAAGCAATGTCAAATACCTACACAGTTTCAGTCACAATCTGAATCATTTTAAAAATTCAAAGTGTGTTACGAGGTGCCGATTTTTTTGAACAAATATTCGGTTTTCCATCTTACTTAGTTTTTTCGAGTCAGACGATTGGTATAGACTGGTAGATATATAAAGGGTTGAACTAACTCATATCTTGACCCCACTTTTTCTCCTACAAGTAATAACATCTTTCAACACAAACCTAAAGTTTTGGACAAAAATACAAAGGCAGCGCCAGTATTGCAAACTTACATGTCTGTTTTAATCTTATCAACCCCCAACTTGCAAAAGTCACAGACATGCCAAAGAAAAACTTTGTCGAACACAGGATTATGGCATCCATGAGCTCGCTGACAATTGTCGAGTGGGGTGGGAGTACCAAAACAAGTCCATTCGGAGGGTATAAAAACATATTGCGAACATTAACTCAGCTGCAGAGTGGGGCAGCGTTCAGTTATGTGTTGGAAGCCGTAAACTTTAGCAAGTTATACGGGAATTACAATGTAGGGAATGTAGCCTGTAGGTATATGGAGTATGAAGGGTTTTTGGGCGCTTTGTTGTTTACGAGTTGTTTTTGGGATATATTTTTAACAGAAAAATACTTTTTGGAACTAAATGTAAAGAAAATTGGGAAGATACACTATTGCTGATAAAATTTTTGTCCTTGGTGCTACGAATAATAAAAAGTCAGGAAGCGTAATTATGAACAAAAAATTCGGCTCCAAGCTTCACTACATTGACAAAATACCTCGAGTATTCGAACGTACAAACACACGTGCAAATAAGCCAATCAGCTGTGCTGGCGTTAAAGCGTTGTATTCCGGCAAGCGCCGTGATGGTACGCGGTGGCCTTTTCGGCAACGCCCACCGCGGTAAACATTTGCGTGGTGCCATTTTTGAGCTTCACTTACATTTCTTGACGTTTGTAATTCGCTTGGTCCAATACCTAGGTATGCTTAAAGCAATTTTGTTTTTTTTTTATTTTATTTATTGCTTCTTGGGAGTTTGTTGTGCTACTTACCAGCTAAAGCACTGGGAAGTGGTGAAGGGCAGGCGTTTTGGGAACTGTCTTATGTAATTTTAGCGGTAGAAAAGTGCTGATTTATCAGCCTATAGTTTGAATAAATTAATTTTGATTTATTATAGAGCTAATTTATCTTTTCTTATGCGTTTCGTTTCTGTGACAAATAAAACTATTGTTCTTTTTTTTTTCCTACATGGAAGCAAACACAAAAATACTTATTTTAGGGAAATTTGATTGCGCGCTCGTCCATTATTTGTCTAACCTGTATGTTTACTAACAGAGTTATTTAAGGTTAATGTTTTACTAACAAATTGTGGATATTTAATCTGAAATAAAGTGATCATTATTATCAGGCCCAGTTGAAAACCAGCGTCAGGCACTAGTTGTCTGGCGTTTTTGCTGAACTGGGCCTTTTCGGCGCAGCCGTGAGGCACACTTTCTTGCTAATTTTTTACATCGGACTTTACACTTTTTTAATTTGTCTTATTTTTATGTGACTGTATCTGATGTCTATATCTCTGGTGTATCTACTGTGTCTTTCGATCTGTGCTAAATAAATGTATTTTCTTTCTTTCTATTATTTTATTTATAAGAAAAATATCTCCAGTTGTAAATTTTTATACAGAGGCAGTATTACCAAAGTCTAAACTATCACATTGTTATTCCCAAGTCTGTTATATAACACGATGCATGAATCACCTTAAATGCACAGTATCCTTTTTTTTTTCGTCTATACAGCGCAGGGAGGCTCAATTTCCGGCCAAAGGAAAAATTAATGAATACAGGATATTGCCTGCAACCTTCCTGTATAGGTAGGCAACGTAATCGAATACGTTGCGATATTTTGTGGGTACATTATTTATTGGTAGCTCAATAATTAATCAGGTGTTTCCGTGTTTATGTTTTACTAAAATATTGAATTTTTATGAGAATATCTAAGTTTAATCTATACTAATATTATAAAGCTGAAGAGTTTGTTTGTTTGTTTGTTTGAACGCGCTAATCTCAGGAACTGCTGGTCCGATTTGAAAAACTCTTTCAGTTTTAGATAGCCCATTCATCGAGGAAGGCTATAGGCTATATATCATCACGCTAAAACCAATAGGAGCGGAGCACCAATGTAGAATGTTTCAAAATCGGGGGATTTTTTTTCCTATTGAGAGCTTCCGCTGCGTGCGCTGCGTAAACGGTTAAAGTTTCGCAAAAATCATGTATGACAGAATTGTTTCCCTTTAGAAGCTTTAAAAAAAAGTCCACGACAGCATATGTCTATCTTTTAAGGTTAGCTCACTATAACCTCTTTTATGCTAACCAAATTTGTTCTAAAATAATGCATTATTTGCGAAGGTGTTTTTATAAACAGTTTTAAAATAATACTAATAATAAATCTGAAGAGATTGTTTGTTTGAAGTACGGTTTGAAAGCTCTAAATCTCTGGAAGTATTGGTCGCATATATAAAAATATTTTTGCGTTTGATAGCCCAGTTCTTGAGAGAGGCTATATTAAACTTGACGCTAGGACCCTTAGGAGTTGAGCAAAAAGAAAAAAGTCTGAAGTTTTCGCCAAGCGAAAACGAAGTAATAGTGCAGGCCGGCGACACGTTGCGACGGGGTGGGTCGGTGAAACAAAAAAAATTTACGCTGACGAAGTCGCGGGCAGAAGCTAGTAGTAAATGAAATTGATCATGATCGATAAATGTTATTATTAGGTATGAATTAGCTGCTGTCCGTGATTTCGTTCGCGTGATATTAATACATTTTGATTGTCTTTATTTTTCTAAAATAAATGTAGCTAGCTATCTGCCAATGAAGGTCCCGTAAAAATTGGTCTAGCCGTTTCGGAGATTAGCCGGAACAAACAGACAGACAGACAAATTTTTTAAAATGTTTTTTTTAAGTACCGTCATATTATGCATTTAGTAAAAAGCTTATTTTGACATTACAAACAGATTTTTCAATTTTATTTATATTTTATAAGTATATGTACTAGCTGACCCCGCAAACGTCGTTTTGCAAAAAAAAAAAAATAGATAGTAGCCGATTCTCAGACTTACCCGATATGCACACAAATTTCATGCAAATCGGCCCAGCCGTTTCGGAGGAGTATGGTAACTAACACTGTGACATGAGAATTTTAAATATTAGATGTCATATAGGTATGTATAAATATATGTACCTGAACATATTGATGTCTCGTTTCGGTGCGAGATGATATGACTAAAGAATTTTGTCGTACAGAGGGGCAATTGCGTAACACATTATTAATGGGAATCGGTTTCATTTTGACAGTTCAACAACATTCATTGCGTTATTTACGTGATGAGTTAACAAATTTTTCCAACTTATGAAGCAATGAATTAGCAATTTGCTTCAAAATGATTCAGATTCCCATTGATAGTGGGTTACGCAATTAGGGTGCAGCAGTGCGATTCTGTAACCATCTCACCGTGAAAACTTAGGTGAAGTGAACGTGGAGTGAGCTGTCAGTGTCATCCTGATGCTAGGGACTGATACTCTTGACAGCTCACTTCACCTAACTTTTCACGGTGAGATTTTTACAGAATCGATCGGCAGTTCATGTTGGCCTGTCATGTTGCAGTCAAATTGGCATCTTGTAAACGCGACGAGGTGACCGCCCGTATCTTACATGATGTGACAAAGCAAGGATTAAGTACAAGGACAGTGTAGTACCAACCTTCCTATTAGATACAAAATTAGCTCCTCTTGATTAGTAAATCTAAGATAAACAAGTTGATTGACTTACAGTAAAAGAAAACATCGCAATAAAACCAAAACAACGGCCCCGATTCTATTGTTCACGAACTAAACTAAATTTAAGTTCAGTGCATCTTTTTCTTTCTATTTCAATATGAAAAGGACAGAAGATTAATATTAGTTTAGTCCTGTCAAATTAGTCAGTGCCTGACGTAAATTGACGTATTTTTAGTAGCCAATTTTTTAATCACGTCTAATCTTGTCTATGGATTATCTAATTTGACAGGACTAAACTAATAGGTATTTATCTTCTGTCCTTTTCATAAAGAAATGGAAAGAAAAAGATGCAATGAACTTAAATTTAATTTAGTTTGTGAACAACAGAATCGGGGCCAATGGCTAATTTCTTAACCGACTAAGAAGTCAGGTGGGCAGCTGTAGGCGTAACTTGTTCAGGTGGGGAGAGTAGGTACGATGAGCCACATAGCAAACTATGCCTCACTTCTTGTCTAGCTTTCTGTGCACCTGCACTACGGTGGACCTTTGCTAGGCCAATGATAACGCTGTCGAAGTGGGCGAATTCTTGTCGAACCTTGTTTAAAAACAAACAAATGAAAGCATCGATACGACTAAGGGCGAGTTTCACCAAACTTTTATACGTAGAATAAAATCTTATACTGGGAATTTTTTTTTTGTTTTTTTGATAGTTTTTCCATATTAGAACTGTCAGATGTAAATTTTTTCCATGGATAAAAGATATATCTGAGTTTGATAAATTCAGCCCTAAGAAAAATAATGGCCTAGAATAGTAGATATGTTTTCATTTAAAACCCGCAGCACTTTACATAATAATTAGTTTAACAAAACTGTGGAATTACCACACAATATTTATTACTTCACTAAACATTCTAAACACCCTATTACACGAACCTAACATTGTGATAATAATTATATTACACGGAAATACTTGTTTGTTGGTTGGTGTTTGCGTTGGTCAACCGATCTCTATGAAAGGGTTGTCATGGTGATGAGAATAATAAGGGGCGATTAAGTGAGAATGAAGGGGTGAACGAGCACGTACTTGGCTAACATTTCTTATAATGAATTCATTATTATACAAGGTGGCAGGTCGACTCGCTAGCAGTTACCATGGATTTAGTACATAATTCTGAACCCCTGCGTTGTAATTTTTCTACGGTTATTTTTTTTAACCGACCTCAAAAAAGGAGGTTCTGTATTCGACCCGTATGTATGTTTATAAGTCCGCGATTTTCTCAAAAACGAATGAACCAATTTTGATCATTCTTTCATTAATATGATCTACTTACTTTCAGAAAGGCCGCGAAGATGCCGCGGTCGCGCAGCGAGCTCGTTGCGAATTCGCGGTAAGGTCGCTGCGCACTTGCCACGCTTTGAACTCGCTTGCAAATCGCCAGTGTGATAAAGCCCTAGCATAAACGCGCCTACACCGAGCAAGCACCTAATACAAAAATTTGATAGCTCATTCTAAATTCGCTTGAGTGTTCGAATGCAACCAGAGTTATTTTACTGCCAGCCTGCACAACATAAGGTCGAATTTTACAGTAGGTACCCCCCACAAAACCTTAAACAGTTTCGGGGCCAGTCGCTAAATAATTCCAACTGAAATTCCACATTAAGGGTACAAATTAATACGAACCGGGGTGGGGGTAGGAAACACAAACAAGTCACAAAGGCTGCTTAATTGCCAATTTACTCATGTTAACAATACTATTGTTTGACGCCGGGACTGGTCAATTAATTTCTTCAATTAAAACTCTACTGTGACAGCGGCTGACAAATAAATTAGGGCTTTGCGGTGGACTGAAGGAATTTCAAGATAATACTTCACTTGAAATATCTTAATTGTGGCTCGTGAAAACCCTATTTATGAGAGTAATATCAACGGAATTGTAATAGTTTAAGGGTGGACGTTATTGTTATCCATACATCATGACCGACATACAAACAGAATTACTTTTGCATTGATAAAGCTAAAGTACCGTCAAACGGGGTGTATAAGGACGCAGGGGTGAATCGGGGCGAAACTTGGATTCTAACATTAAAATGATATACATAGGTCGTTGTCAAAAAGGTAATGTGTTTACTGTATTATAATTAACGTATAGGTGCCCTTGGTGGCAACAAACTATATTATTTACGCGTTAAACTCCATTTTAAAGTTTCGTCCTGATTCAACCCTGCATCCCTATTCACCCCGTTGGAGGTAATTCTGTCTGTCTCTGTCATAGATATACAAGTTTGTTCGGAATAAGTAACTGAATCGATTCAAATAATTTTTACACCATGTTATATTTTGTCCCAAAAATATTTAAAAAAGGTTACAAGATTTTTGTACATAGATTCTTTACATAAAAATACTAGACACATGTTTCGGGTTTCGCATATATTAAAACTAATGTTGTATGTTGAATACATACATATTATAAACTTTGTCAGGAGAACTAACGATCAACAGAGGAGATAACGAATCCAGCTCATCAGCGCTGGGATGTTTCTGTCAACTTCTTACGTATATGTTCAAGTACCTTCATTTTAAAAAACAAACGACTGGTAGCCTTATGTTCAGAGGGCGCGCATTCCAAAGACCGTCGACCGTCGATCGTCGACGTCGACGAAAAAAGCGGAAATAATTCTGTACTTACCTAGATTAAGTTCAGTCTGTCGATTCTGTAAAAATCTCACCGTGATAACATAGGTGAAGTGAGCGTGAAGTGAACTATCAATGGAGGCAATCCCTAACATCAGGTGGAATGACAGCTCACTTCACCTTAGTTTTCACGGTGAGATTTTTACAGAATAGGACTGCTGTTTCTGACTTCTAAGATAAAATTAATATCAGAGCAGTGTTGCCCAGTGGTGACGACCCTACTTACCAGCTGCAGCTGTAGGTCGTGGGATCGAACCCAGGCAGGCATGTTATTTATTTATTTATTAAAACTGTATGCACAAGTAAAAACTGTACAAAGGCGGACTTAATGCCTTGGGCATTTTCTACCAGTCTACTTTACTACTTCTTTCAAAACGGTGAAGGAAAACGTCGTGATGAAATCGGCATGTCCTAGAACCAAAAAATCGAACATCTACCAACCCGCACTTATAAGCCTGCGTGGTAGATTACAGTCCACTTCTACTCGAAGTTAGGAGGCCTGTGTCTCAGCATTGTGAACATTATATGCTGATTATGCTAAAGAAAATATCAAACTGCAATTTAACTAAAATTCTAAATGATAATCATGGTTTCACATCACGGATGCTCAACACGACATAAGGAGATTATCGTAAAACATGACAAAATGTTCTGTTTTGCAATTTTCCTTTTCGTACCCGTTATTCATAATTCCAATGCTATCTGTCTGAACATCAGACCATTTCCCGAGTTCTAATAAAGTAATGAATTTACGCAATTCGACAAAACAAACGATGGAGTAACACGCGAGTTCGTTTTCAAAGATATTTGGTATGATTAGTAGTCACGAGCTTTGCAAGTTATTTTAAACATGGATGTAGTTTCTATAAAAGTGTTTATTTCCCCCGTCTTTTCTGAACAAACCTTGTTTGCAATAAAAATAAAAAAAATCGCAGTCGGCCAGTTTAAGCAGAAAAGAAAAAAACTCTATGGTATCTTTATTGTATCATGTCCACCCGTCTTGTCCGACATGGAACAGAAACGATTAGTGTATCAGGAAAATGTTATTGAAATAATTTCACACGGAAATTAGAAAAAAAGAAGAAATAAAGAAAGCAAGCAATAAAGAAAACAAATTTAGTTAGCACAAACTAAAAGGCACACAATAAATACAGCAGATAACAAAAAAATCGAATAAAAAGTGTACCTATTAGAATGTAAACAAATAATTTTTGTTCACGGTCGAATGGCCCGCGGTCCATTCGCTTTGGGCCGTTCAGACTAAATACCCAAAGTATCGTATAAAACATTGCCATTCTAGCAAAAAAATTGAATAGAACTTCTTTACACGTAGCAAATTTCTCTATTCATAACAAAATTGAGGTGCTAGAAACGATTTGGCTGATTTTCCCGTTAAACCGAGGGGTCGGAAATGGAATAATGGATACCGCGCTCGCGCCGCGCTGCCGGGGTCCTGCAACTTACGAGAGGCCTAATTTAAAGGTTTGGCAGGATATTGTGGGCTGGGATTCTGACCGATAAGAATTATATAAAAAAAAAGAGAAATTTTAATACGGAGGAGTATTTTCCATGAGATTTTGGTTGAGTAGGTAGTTAGATTAGGACAATCACCGTGCATTATAATTTCATTATGTAGGGTACTGAACGTTTGCCATAACTTATCATTATGCCTTTTTTTTTTTTTTTGTGGATGGGAAATCATCAAATGATCCCTCCCGCTCCGGGTGGAGCAGAAGGGAGTGTCAGACTCTTACTTACTAAAACCCACCCGTGTTCCTTCCTTAGCCCTTTGTGTTCCCGGGTAGCGGTAACCCTTTCGGACAATCCCGCTGCCCCGGCAGGATCATTATGCCTGAAGGCCAATTCTCGTAATTTAAAATGTTCAAAATCTAGTCGCAGTCTCATCTCGGCGACAAACAAATGTCAAAAATTTGTCGAAATGAAGGGAACTTTTAAGTATTTTTTGACAGACTGAGACAGATCAGACTGTGGACGTTCTTGAAATTACGAGAGTTTCCCCTCCGGTATCCCCAGAGGTATATACTCGAACTAAAAATTAGGTGTACAGGCGGATAACTTGCAACTACTTTTAAACAATGTCGTGAGTGTACCTACTGAATTGGCAATTCTTTTTTACTTCAAATAAGCCATAAGCTTAAAAAGTTATAGCGTATACAATAAAAATGAATTCATAATAGCAGTATAGCGTAAAGATTTATATTTGTGCTTGTATACCGTACCGCTTGTTCATCTGTACCTATAGTACAGACGTCAGCACATCAAGCTAGGTACTACAATCTGTAAAATTTCTTAAATAAATTTCCAACTATATTATTTATTTATTTATTTATTTATTTAATACTTCAAGCACATACATGTACAGAGGCGGACTTAATGCCATAGACATTTTCTACCAGTCAACCTTTGGGTGATGCAGAGACAAACAGTAGTAGGTGCAATCATTACAGGAATAAATATTTTAAATATAAAGATACGCAGAACCCTATGTAAACTATAAATATAATATATACCGCTATATCGCTAAAGCATTAGGTCCAAAGTTTACTGTGAAAATTTGACAGTTTCGGGTCAATTTGGCCAGTTATATTTGAGTCCCATGTAATACGGGGCGACCCTATTGCCATCAACATCAGAAATTCCTAATGGAAAAACTCAATAATACTTTACCAGACCTGGGAATAAAACCTAGGACCCCATGCTCAGCAGTAGAGGTTGCGACTACTAAACGAACAAGTCAGTCGACTTTGATTGACATTAACCTTTATTGTATAAACTAAAGTAACTCATAAAAGCCCACTTACAATAATAACAAAACAAACCCTCAACTAATTAAAAAGCCATAGGTCAACTTCAAAATTGTTACTACCCATAGATGACAAAATAAAGATGGCGTCCACTAATCCATCAAATTACGCGTCACCAAGGATTAAACAGTAATGGACGTCAAACATTTACTCTGGAGAAACGTGCCCGCGACGCGGCTACAAGGATCATAATAATTTTCTTTTTAAAATAGGCACTTGCACCCTTTCGTCTTGAAGCATAAATGAAGTCGGTAAAATATTTTAGAAAACATTGGGTTTGTACTCGTACTGTATTTGGTAATGTATAAAACAAAGGATGGATACCTATCAAACAAAGGAATTATGCTACACATTGGATGAAGTGCAGGGTGGGCCATCTTGGAGCTATACAACTTTTTCTGCCGCCATTTTGTTTTGGCGGCAAATATGACAGTTGTTTCATGAAAATTATTTTGTGTAGATAGGTAGGTACGGCAATTTTGTAATGGAGCATTTTACGACTGAACAACGTGTTTTAATTATTAAAACATTCTACTCAACCCAATTATGTATTGCGAAAATACTAAGAAAATTGCGGCCAATTTTTGGTAGACCTTCGCGGCAAACAAGTGAATCAATTTGAGCAGCATGGCATTATAACAGATAAACATGTGGTTCCAACAAGTCGAGGCCACATGTCATACTGCACGAGCCATAATCGACACATTGAAAAGAACGTTTCCGGGTCGATTCATTTCGAGAAACGGTGACATTGATTTGCCCCCAAGATCCTCGGATTTAACAGTTCTTAACTTTTTTCTGTGGGGCTATCTAAAGGGACGTATTTATGCTAACAGTCCAATGAACCTTCAAAAATTAAAACAAAATATCCGAGACACAGTCACTGAGATAACGCAGGAAATTTGTGAAAATGTCATGAAAAACAAAATGAAAAGGGTTCATATGTGCCATGCTGCTAGAGGTGGATATTTGTCTGACATTATTTTCCATGCTTAATTGCTTAAATACTATATTAAAAAAATACTTAATAATTTTTATATTTCATAGATTAAAATTAAAAAAATAAAGTGTATACTTGTTATTTTCCCATCCTCTATATAGTAGCTCGCCGTAAATATGGCATAGGTATTGAGTTTGAGTGAAAGTACAGTTTTTTGGGGCATCGTCTCTGTCTATAATAAAGGTGACCAAGTGCGAGTCGTACTCGCACACGAAGGGTTCGCGTTTTTTTCGGCGTTCCGTACCACAACGCAAAACTTTGTGATACGTAACGCCGAAAAAACACGTTTCTTGTATGAAGACCTCATTTAATTTTTAAAGGCGGCAATAGAATAGTGATATTTATTTTAGAAGTATGTATGTTTATTTGTATGTATGTAAGTATATTCTCATAATATTTGTTTAGTTTTATTGAGTGAATTGTTTATGATTTTATGTATTTTTTTTTGTCTCCTTTATTCTTTCACACGCTGTCTACATCTCTCTATTTATTGTTCTATCTATCTATTTGCCTCTTGTCTATTTATATATGTGTGTACATAAATGGTAAAATGAAATAAATAAATAAAATTAAAAAATAGAAATAACATTTTGTAAAACTTTCAACTGTCTAACTATTACGGTTCATGAGATACAGCCAGATGACAGACAGACGGACGGACGGACTTTACTACAGCAGTTTCTCGGAATAAAAAATTGGGGAAACTCGGCTGTATCCACTTACACATAAGTACTTACACATAATGCTAATTAAACATTGTTAGTAAAGACGAAGCTAGTAAAAGCATCTAAATAAAGTTGTTAAAACAAAGATAAAGCGAAAACCAATAAATATTCATCAGTTGACCCAAGACAAGCCTATGAACCAAAATCAAACACTCCATAGGGATTAATCGATCCGCTAATCAATTCGTCCCAACAAGGCGTTGAAAACTGACGGCAACTCAAGATAACTCAAGTGTCCTCGGCCACATTACAAGATAGTTAAGCGTAGTTTACCAACTTGTGCGAGCTTTCGACCTTTAAGTTGTATCGTTAACCCTCCAGTCCTTTACATGGAATGATAACGCGAAGATGTTTCTAAGGATTATGTTGGGTTGAGGGGGATTCTTTGGGGGTTTTGTTTTCCGAATGGGAGATTAGGGTGCATTCAGCGATCCTACACGAGTGTCAATAGTTAACATGGAATGAGCAGCTCAAATAGCTGGGATTGACACGAGAAATAGGAAAGATTGCTTCCTGCGACAGGCTTCAAAAGTAAACAAAATAATATCGACCTATTATTGTCTCATTGCAGGGCAAAAGCCTGTTCTCATACGGATAAGGCCTCGTGCCTTTCGAGAAGAAGAAGAAGCCGAAAGAGGGAGAAGATGCCAAGGAGGTATTGATCAACACGCTCGCTGAAGACTGGTTGGCGATCTACTAGGCCTATTGCAATCCACTGCTGGACATAAGCGTCTCCCAGGCTGTGCCACAATACCCTGTCCTCCGCCTTCCGCATCCATTCTGTCTGTAAGTTCCAGACTTATTTTTGAAAAGTAAAGTAGAACAAAATATTTAATTAATTCATGGTACAGCCCACACATTCAAAGTAATCCGATGTAATGTGTCAGCAGACATGGCGCTGACACATGAAAAGTGACGTCTTACATATTTACGTAAAATGTTTTCCCAGATAATCGATATGGTCGGTCTCGTGTCGGACATTGGTCATCCACCGCATTTTGGACAACAGCCAGGAGACTCGAGGAAAAAACACGTCGTTTAGACATACCATTCTCCGACAAACTAGCGGGCGTTCATATTATTGAGATGTAAACAGGAATGTAGGGGGAGGCTGCAAATTATGACATGTTTTGTTGAAGAAGGAATGTTTTCTGTTTACAAGTCCATGTGAAGGGGGAGAAAGACGGGGTCAAACTGTAGCGTGGCTTATACTAATAGCCATATACGCAGAAGCTTATCAAGTTTGTTTAGCAGTTAGTTAACTTCAATAACAATAATATTGTACAACTTTTCAGAACCAAATTTCGTTCTTTGGTTGTAGCTTAGATTTACTAAGAACTTATCTAGGTACAGTTGTCTACTCGTGATTGCTAAAATTTCAAAAAAATAAGATGCTAGCTTATACCTACTGGTTTTGTAGCCACTGATTGGGTCCACTGTACCTAATTATAATGATTGAATTATAGAGAGTCTTGCATATCAAATGACATCAACACCTTAAACTGCCTCAACAAATGCCTTATCTACCACCAGTTTAGTATTTGCATGTAATTAGTAAGTTGGTTGAGGGCCAACATCTACCGTCTCTGAGTGACACACTGCTAAGATTAATAACAAATTAATAAGGGGAAGAAGTTCCAAAACTTAATGTGCACGACAGAACACACAGTTAGGGAAAATAATTGATAAGTAAGTTGATCACCAACTTAAGTTGTTGGTATAATTATTTAAATCAAAACAGTTGTATGTGATGGATCATTAAGTTCTCTTCAAAATGGTTGAGCTGAATGGTGCTGATCCATTCGTCATGTTGCAGGGCGCCGTCAGTAGGGACTGGTCTTCTCTTAGCCGCCACGGCTTATTTTAATTCATTTCTATTTCTGAATTGCTTTTTTTGTTTTTATCGTTTTTAGTACGGACGCTTTTAACGTGTACGTCGTGCTACATAACCATATGATTAAAAGAGTGTCCGTGGCCGTTCTTCTCCATAGGTACTTACTACGCTTTGGAATGGACAACTAGCTTCATCTTTTTGACTGACCAACCCCTTGACAATTCAAAAGTGCCTGTAATTGGTTTATCTATACTAATACTCGTAATATTATAAAGAGGAAAGATTTGTAAGTAAGTATGTTTGTAACGAATTGGCTCAAAAAGTACTGGACCGATTTAAAAAATCCTTTCACCGTTTGAATGCTACATTATCACTGATTAATATAGGCTTTTTTAATTGCAAGAAAAAAATAAATGTCACCCGTGCGAAGCCGGGACAGTTTGCAATAAATACTTTGAGTTTGAGTTTAAAAATAGCTATAATATATATGGCGTCGATTTGATTTCCCTGACTGTACAATCAACTCACGCCCTTTCCCCATGGGGTAGACGAAAGTATTTGTCAGTTAATTATGACACATCGAGCGAGATTTAGGAGTCTGTCACACAGGTATGAGTCATACCTTACCTTATACAAAGCTGAACTCGTTATTCATACTCAATGTGTCATTGTGGCATAAAATAATTAAAATTAAAGAATAATAAAACAATTATTTATATATAAAATATTTAATAATTAAATATCTATTTGTTAATGGCAACTAGACCCAATTGTTAGTAACATTGTTCTTAAAAACTATAAAATAAAAGAAAATTGTAAGTTTAGCTGTGTGGTCTTCTGACCAGCACCTCCACAGAATGCTACAACTAAGGTGCATCGTACTTTTCTATCAACATACTTAGGATGCCGTTAGAACTAGACTGCGCTCTTGATAAGATGGAATTTGTTTTCTTGCGCAATTTGGCGTAAAAATCATCGGATGTTTACTCTAGGATGTATATCCGGTAGGCCAAATCCTTCCCTATCCTACGGGCACGTCCCCCCTACCAGTTACCGCGCCCCCCGGTCTATTCCTTGATATGCAATGGTCGCTGTAGCACCATGAACATGAGGCTACAGGAGCTAGTGCAAATCTTGGGGTTCATTCGATTAATCGAGTCTGGTTTAACCACGCTGGGATCGGTGCAATTCATTCATTCCATTTGGCGTAAAAATCATCGGTATGCGCAAATGCGAACATACCTACTGGACGCACTACAATAGCGCGGCAGTTCCAACATAATCCTGAAGCAGTTATTATATTGAATACGCAGGGCGTCTAGCGATCTCTTAGTAGGTATACCTTACCCACAGGCTGCTCGTGTAGAACGATTGGCAATATACTTTAAGCGGCGTAAACTTTACCCCAATACTACAACGAGCGAACCTTGTGTATCAGCATGTTGGCCCTATCTATATCTACGTCGATCGCCTACCCAGCTTTATCAGTTTTGACAATAATTCCCAGTAATTGAAACTTCACTAAGGGCGAATTTCACAGCTTTTGAAAGCAGTTTATATTTGTGCTGATCGTGTTCAGTTTAATTGGTGAAATCAGCCATAAGGTTGAAACTGTCGTTTTATGATGTGCAAGTGGCTTTTTATTTGTGACGTTTTATGTTGGTATTTTTATGGAGCATCGGTGGCCTAGTGGGTCAAACCCAGGCAGGCGCTTTGCCAAATTGGCCAAAAGGCTTAGCCAAATTTAAGGATGTGGTACAGACCATCAAACTAAACAACTTTCTCCATGGGACCAATATCATGATCGCGAAAAATGTATCAACTGTCCCATAGAAAACTTCAATACCTACTCGACCTAAACGTATGGGACGGCTGAATTTTTATTCGCGATTACGATGTTGGTCCCATGGAGAAAGTTGTTTAGTTTGATGGTCTGTACCACATCCTTAAATTTAGCTGGTCAATGAAAAGTAACCCTGTATAATTTCATCAGCACTGCTCTCAAAACGGGAAAGGAAAACATCGTGAGGAAACGGCATGTCCCAGAACCAAAAATTAGAAGACGTGTGACATCTACCAACCCGCACTGGACCCGCGTGACTGTTCCCACTGCTGGGACAAAGGGTCCACCCCTTTTCCCAGCAGTGGGAACAGTATAGGCTGATTATGCTAAGTAACTTTTAACCTAAGGGTGATTCAGTAATTACGAGGTCGACGATACATAGTCCTTCTGAACGTATATAATTATATAGTGTTAGTACGAGTAATGTAACGATTTACTTGAATAAGTCTGAACCTGGTTTGTTTGGCAACGTCTGTGAAGGTAACAGTTTAATTTGAAGCCTGATAGACGTAGCTAGGTAATTCGGAATTTAAGGCATTCAGATCTTGGAAATAGGGCAATTAGATCTTCTAGTAATTAGATTCGAATGTCTAATATTATTTAATTAAGAACTAGATTGCTGTTGGGGCTTTTGGATATACGGCAAAGAGCAGCTGACCCTTTCATATTTCAGGGTGGTAGATGAAATAAGATATTTATTATTTTTATATATAATGCCCGGGCTACACAAGGCTAGTTTTTGAAGCTAGAATAGCAAGCTTGTAATTTGGCAAGTTAGTCACTCTAGCCTCGTGTATACAGAAATATCGTCATTTTTAGGCTAGTAAGCTAGCGAGAGAGATAGTAAGGTAGTGAGATAGTTTAATACTTAGGATGAGGTTCTATTTTTGAGCTAGTAGCGCTTCCCAGCACCGATTTTGCTATCCTGGCTTGTGTAGGTACTAGCCTCGTGTGGCGCGCGAAGATAGTAACCAATGGGATCATTTTATTCTATGTGTACAATAAAATGCTGGTTAATTTTAAGCAATAGAACTGTATTTTCAGAATAGGTTTAAATTAATACAAGAGCACAAAATGTTCATGGCGTACAAAAACAAATTCCATTACACAGTGTAGCCAGTATTGAAAAAACTAGCCACAAATAAAACTAAAAATGTTGCTAATGCAATAAAACTTTTATGTTTGGATTATTCTCAAACACTATGGACTAAGTCATCGCAATGCTATTGGCTTAAAATTCACTAGCATCATGTAAACGACTTTAGCTTGGTGTTAAGCAAGGTCAGTTGTCAAGGCACTTGCTATCCTAACTTATAAAGTAGCTTCTTGTAACTCGTACATTAAAAATACATAACAGAAAATAAATTAAACATTACAAAATTTATGTCCTCCAATTTGTCAATGGCATTGCAATAGGGATATTCTGATACAAGCCGGTGAACAGTTTTTATTATATAAGGTGTTTCAAAATCAACGCTGCAAACTTTAAGAGGTGCAAACTGAACAACTTTCACTATGGGACCAACTCTGAAATCACGAATAAAAAATCAGCTGTTTCATACATTTTGGTTAAGTAGGTATTGAACTTTTGTATTAAACAGCTTATTTTTTAAAGTGATTTCAGAGTTGGTCCCATAGTGAAAGTTGTTCAGTTTGATGGTCTAAAGCACCGCTTAAAGTTTATAGAGTTGATTTTGAAACACCTTACATAATAGTTTCGGCGCGAAATCTTATGCATTTTAAACTGAAACATTGCAAATGTTCCATAATTTACCTACACGTATAGATAGTAGTTATAATAAGTATCTACTTTCATACAAGCGAAGAAACCAGAAACCAATTAACCGAGCCGCAATTAAGGAGAAGGTAGGTAGGTACTACAGAAACATACTGTTAAACTTTTTAAATAAAAACCGTCGCACCCATACCGCATAACAAATAAAACCTCATATCGCGGTCAGCCGTCCGCATTGTGGTCGTTTTCCACATTTTTACCTTCGTTCTGTGTTAGCGAGAGTTTTGAAAAATGTATAAAATCTCGTAATTCAGGACGGGGTTGGACAGTTTAATTATTTAGCTTGTTTTGCCGATGAGTGCCTCGCGTTATGAGGGTAGAGAGTAATAGGGCTGGGCTAGGCAATGTTATGTCCTGGCAGTGTAATAATTTATCATCATTTAGCGATAAATCACGGTTATTATACCTGGATGTGCGTGTAATTGGGTTAATTATAGAATGTAGATAGGTAGGTACTGGTGCCGATTCCCTTGTTCACAAACTAAATTTAATTTAAGTACAGTGCATCTTTTTCTTGACTTAAAATAATAATAATATTATGTACAAGTATATTAAAAGGAGGGGAAATAATCAAACGGCATCAAACAATTCGTCCGCATTGCTGTTAACAGGAAACGTGCCCAAAAGGCTGGCAGCATTGCCACGTTTTATCAAAGAATCGTCTTTGGCCAAAAAATAGGCCAGCCCTCTGGTCACGTGAAGAGTCGACCAACCGCTTGGCGATGTTAAAAATGTTTCTTTTTCTTTCTATTTCATTAAGAAAAGGACAGAAGATAAATTTTAGTTTAGTCCTGTCAAATTAATCAGCGCCTGACACTACTCCATACATACAAGTTTAGACGTGATTAAAAACTTTCATACTAAAATCACGTCAATTTACGTCACATATACAGTAGGTACTACCTATATGAGGAGAGTGAATAGTAGAAAACTATTTGAACGTTATGTAACTCTTGTTACATTCCGAATCACGGAGTGTGGTTTTGATGTGTGAAAATGGTTATCCTGCCTGACTGATCGCTGTAGGCGATCGATTTTTTTACTCGAAAAACCATCTTTATCCTAACACTTAAAATTAAATATCGTTACCAAAATAGACAAATGTTGTGTTTTAGCTCAGCAAGTTTTCTATTTTTGCCAATCGAGGCAGTCTCGACAAAGCAATTAGAATGCATTCGACGACCGAGCATCGAGACTATTCGATTATTATCGATCGGATCGACGCGCCACACTAAATAATCTGTTTGCAGAAACTTTTCAGACATTTTGCCAGACTATTAAAAGAGCAGTTCTTTTATTGGTAAGGGGAAGTGTCTCGATAACTGTTCTTGGGTATGGATAACGCCGGCTAAAAATAGGTACAGTATTTTTTTATCTTATGAAACGACACGCGTTTTGCTTGTGATTACCAAGTGTACAAACACACTGAATGTGTGTGCGCAGGAGTTCTCGGTACTGTCTGAGACAATGGCAAAGTCGAAAGTGTGCGTGTGTATATGCGTGTATGTGTTATGTGTTGACGTTAATCATCTTCACGCACACATTAACAGCGTGTTTGTACACTTTGTAACTATAAGAGTAGCGCGCGTCGCTTCTTGAGATGAAAATATTATAAGTTACTAGCTGACCCCGCAACGTCGTTTTGCAAAAAAAAAAAAAAAATAGGGGTATGAAAAATAGATGTTGACCGATTCTCAGACCTACTCAATATGCTCACAAAATTTCATGAGAATCGGTCAAGCCGTTTCGGAGAAGTACGGGAACGACCATTGTGACACGAGAATTTTATATATAAGATATTATATGGAAATGCTCTGGCAAAACTTACTTGGATTAGCTGAGCTCAGAAGTGGTTTAAAGCTTCTTGAAATCAGAGATCTTATTTAAGACGTCGTCGTCGCGTCATAAGAAAACTTAAATAGGCATATAATTGACAACTTGTGGGTGCACTATTATACTGTACAGTATTATACTGAACACACCTCTGCCTAATCCTTTACGGAATTCATGCGTGATGTTATATTCTACAACACATTTTATAAGTTATTCCGTTCTGATCCCCTGAACCCCCCTCCACCCCCCCACCCCTGGATCCCCGTGTCTTATCCACATTATCTAGGTTACGCTTTTTGACAGGTAAGTACAGTCAAGAGAAATTAAACGTTTCATGTTTTACAAAATCATGAGTATGTATTCAACAAATAAAATAAAGTGCTCCAGACTGAATTTCGGCCACGGCGGCCCATCTCAGCGGAGACTAGCCTTCGGCGCGGGAGGTATTATAGTACACAAGTGTGTGCCCAGACAGAGGTGCATTCTCTCTTCCCTCACTCTTATTGCCCGATGGACCGGAGCAGACCGGACTTAACGTACTTTCCGAGGCACGGGGGTATCACACTGGCAGCTTCCAAACTCCGCACCCGTACTAAAAAAATCCCACTGGAAAAATCCAGTAACACTTTTGCCCGACCCGGGAATCGAACCCAGGACCAACGGGGCAGTAACAGTGCAGAATTCAACAGCAAGCTGTGTCAATGTTCGAATGTAACGAAAGTTATTTCAACTGGGATCCTATTACGAATTCCTACAGTATACGTATTATTGCAAATTGAGTTCAAATAATAATGTTGTAAGTATTAATAGTAATTGGGTATGCTACGCATTATTTTGCTACCGTAATTTGTTATTTGTTAATTAACCAGACCATTATGAAACAATTGCATTTCAGTTGGTTGCTATATTGTCTTAAATATTTAATAGAACCCGTTTTTAGTGCTCCTGAACAATTTAATGTATTGTTCTATTATTCATTTGCGGTTAATTAAATTTAAGGTAGCCTATGAGTAATTTCGGCTTCGATAAATATTTAAGCTCTTAAAGCTTAATTTAACTTTTATATTGGATGCGCGTTTTAGTAATTTAATCTTGTTTTCGATTAAACTAGAATTTGTAAGTGAATTGAAACGGTTTTTGAATCATAATCATGTATATACTCAAAATACTAATAATAAAGCTGAAAACGTTGTTTGTTTCTTTAATTGTGCTAATATCTGAAACGACCAGTCGGATTTGAAAAAAAATATTTGATAGCCTAATTTTTGAGGAAGTCTATGGCGATCTAGCATTACGCTAGGACACACAATATCATACTTCACACTACCCTACTAATATTATAAACGCGAAAGTTTTTGAGGATGGATGGATGGATGTTTGTTACTGGATGGATGTTTGTACTTTTTATCCTGATATTCCCACGGGATCGAAACTAATGCGTGTGAAACCGCTGGGAAGTCCTATTAGTATTATAAATGTGAAAGTTTGTGAAGATGTTTGGATGTTTGTTACTCAATCACGCGGAAACCGTTGAACGGATTTGGATGAAATTTGGCACACAGATAGTTTATAAGCAGGATTAACAACATATGACTTTTTATCCCTATATTCCCACGGGACCAAGTCTTATGCGGGTGAAACCGCGGAGCTCAGCTAGTTTATAATAAGACTAGCTAGATCCTAAAAAATATATTTTCATCAAGAATTTTAATAAACATAGAAAACAGTCAAAACACGTGTATCCTCAATTTTGAAGGTTATACACCTTGCTTTTTAGAGTTCCGCACTTAAAGGGTGCCAACGGAATCCTATTTCTAAGCCGCCGCTGTCCGTCCATCTGACAGTCAGCGGGCTTTTTAACCGTATCGTGTTTTATTTGGCGATTATTGCAGTGGAATGTATCTTATGAACTGTAATAGGTAGACAGTTAAAATTTTCATTGAGTGTGTATTTCTATTGCCGCTATATCAAAAAATAATAAAAATAAAAGGCTACTAAAAATTAACCATTGCATTGAGGATTCTGAAAGAATCCGTGTCGAGATGAGATATGAAGAAACAAAATCATTCTTTACACACAAAAAGAATCCCCCATGATATAATTTCCATACCCCAATACCCCATAATAATTTCCATAATAGGAGAGCACTCAGCATCTTTAAGCTTGTGCCAACAGCCAACATGGTTGGTCAGAAAACCTTTATTGTAAAAAACGAGAACACGCCGTGTCGTCGCATTTATTACTGTCATTGATTTTCTAAGAGATTTTACAGACAAAGTGAGTTGTTTACGCTATAATAATAAATAATTCAGGTATTTTTATTATTTTAAGATTATAATATTCTAAAGGCGACTATCGAGGTAGATGTGAGTGGAAACGTCGGGAGGGGACGCCCTAGAAGAACATCAATCAACTCAGTCTATTGCAGTCCACTGCTGGACATATGCCTCTCCACAACTCCCTGTCCTCCGCTTTCTGCATCCAGTCCGTCCCAGCCACCTTCTTTTGGTCGTCCGTCCATCTAGCTGGGGGCATCCCACACTACGCTCGCCGATACGCTATCTTCACTCCAGAACTCATCTGCTCCACCTTCCATCGGTCCTTCGACAAAGAAGGCCCGCACACTGCCACTTCAATTTGCTTACTTCACTTTAATTAGCTATGTTGGTAACTCGGGTTATTTTCCGGATAATTTAAACTCAGGTTATTTTCCGGATAATTTAATTTCTGATTTTAAGTGCGCTGAGCGACCTTGAATTTGTGGATCAGCCCGATCGTCAGAGTCCACGTTTCAGCACCATATGTCATGACGGGCAGGGGCCTTCCACCACCTTTATAGCAGTATTATTTTAATCTTACTTCAGTCTGGGAAAGAGATGGAGCTGCATGTCCTGTATTATTTATTTATTTATTTATCTATTTATTTCAGGCATCAAGGCCCATATAAACACATACAATACAATATAAAATAACTTAAAAATACTATAAATACATACACTTTTATCATTACGCTAAAAAAAACTAACACTCACGAAGTGTCTGCGTCGTGTTTCGCTGACTGGTGTCATGTAACCGGCCACGAAACCGGCGGTACATAACACCCTGCGGCCAGAACTCTTCCTTGAGGAACTTTTCGAGATGATGTGTCGGAACATGCACCACGAACGACTTGAAGTTCGTGTTGTGACGCGACTCCAACTTCTCGACCCTCAAAGTCCAGTTGGTCTTCACACGCATGTACTCCACGATCTCCTCAACCTTCGTGGAGTGTTGCAGTCTGGACGCGTACAGCTGCGTCGTCGGGATTGCCGGACGCAGCAGCATGTTGGGTCCTGCCAGCGCGGTGCCGCACTGGTTCCGACAAGGAAGCTTCTTCTTCTATTGCTCCATCTCTTTCCCACACTGAAGTAAGATTAAAATAATACTGCTATAAGAGATGGTGGTAGGCCCTCACGACAGAAAATATAGTAAACCTTATTGGTGATGTAATTCAGAAAGGTCAGCTTCATAGTACTCGCAACTAGCGTACGTGTTTGACCAGAAGGCCATCATCATCTGCCTAGCCTTTTCCCAACTATATTGGGGTCGGCTTCCAGTCTAACCGGATGCAGCTAAATACCAGTGTTTTACATGGAGCGAACGCCTATCTGACCTCCACAACCCAGTTACTGGGTATTACGATACCCTTTGGTAAGACTGGTTGTCAGACTTTCGGCCTTCTGACTACCCTTAACGACTGTCAGAGATCCACGAATGACAGCTGGGACCAACGGCTTAACGTGCTTCCCGAGGCACGGAGGGATCTCGGTATGTAAAGATGGTCACCCATCCACAGACCAACCGCGGCAAGCGTAGCTTAACCTGATCGACCGACCTGTGCGGTTGTTATTATTTAGCCACGGGCCCCAGACCACCTACCACCAAGATGACCAGAAGGCCGATTCTGCTAATTTAGGTAAAACGTTTAAAATCCAGTCGCTGTCTCATCTCGGCGACAAAAGTGTAGGGAAATTAGAGGATTTCTTGAAAGATTGAGACTGAGATCAGACTGTGAACGTTCTTAAAATTACAAGAATTGCCCCTCAGATGTATGAACGTAAACGAGTCAAAAGGAGTATGTAAGGTTCGAAGCAGACCCTGGCGTTTAGCAGTTTCTGCTTGAAATCCATGGGAAGTAAGCGTGAGTTTATGTATATGTATGTAATATCTAAAGGCTTTTCCGTCCTATTAAACAGTCCTGCTAGTTCGGAGATTATTTACATTTTATCAACAACGTTAATATCTGTCACATCAGATCAAACTGTCCAAGGTATTCACACGACAAGACTAGCGTTTGACGTTTTTAGGGACATCGTTTATAGCAATGATGATTATAACCCACCATGTAACAGGATTTAGAAAAAAACAAAATTGTTCAAATAGGTGTCTGAGAAAATGTTTGGAATATTCACACATTAGGTAGGTAGATAGGTACACTTCTGCCTAACCCGTTGAAGGAAAACAGGGGTGAGGTTATATTATGTTCTTATTTTAATCAGTCTTAATTAATCTGCTTACCTTTTCTTATGTTGCCACTACTTCTACTACGAAGTATTTCTCCATAAAACTAACATAATTTGTTATCCAATTAATCGCAGCGACAGCTCATTGTCTGAACCGCCTTAACCCACCGCATCTCAACACGGCTTTCATTCGCTGATCGTCGCGCAAACATTTATGTTTGAGCTCTGTTTGCGCACGGTTTCAGGGACTCAGTGTTTGTCGTTCATTTACACAGACGCATGTACTTGACTGACGTATTTTACGCACAGTTCACACTGTTCGTGTGAGTGGGTATTTAGACCGTTCTTAGGCATGAATTGTTGTTGCAGTAATAATTTGTGAGCAGTCTAGCTTTACTTCTTCAATATCATTCTTTTCATCATCTTTTATACTTGGTATTTTTAAATTAATTGGTGAATCTTTACAGACGTGATGGCCATCGGTATCGTATAAGTAAGTATCCAATCACCAAATAAACAATAAACCAGATTTTTTATAATTTTTTCTCCGTAAGGCTTACAACTGGATTGTAGAGGTCAAGCAAGTGGGAAAAGATTGGGCAGATGGATGAGAATGGCCCCGATTCTGATGTTCACAAAATAAACTAAATTTAAGTTCAGTGCATCTTTTTATTTCTATTTCAATAAGAAAAGGACAGAAGATAAATATCAGTTTAGTCCTGTCAAATTAGTCAGCGCCTGACGTAAAATAAGTATTTTAGTAGTCAATTTTTTAATCACGTCTAAACTTGTCTATGGATTATCTAATTTGACAGGACTAAACTAATATTTATCTTCTGTCCTTTTTATAATGAAATACAAAGAAAAAGATGCACTGAACTTCAATTTAATTTAGTTTGTGAATAACAGAATCGGGGCCAATATCCATTTTTACAGGGCTACAGGTTAAGTCGACCTAGATCATTTAAAAGGTTTAGTTTCCATCATTCCTGATGGATTTGGCTATGAAACACCGTACCTCAAACTTAATCTTTTTCTTGATATTTTACTTTGAATTTAAAAAAAAAATGTTTTTTGTCTAGTGACCTATTTTTTTATTGTGTTTTGCCTCTAATTTATTTGTGTTTGCGATTTTTGAGTAGTAGATAAGTTGCTTTATTATTCTCTACACTAAAATTGCAAAAAAAAAATACTTCAGTCCCATATCTTGAAAACGGTTAAGTTTGAGGTGCGGTGTTTGACAGTCAAATCAATCAGGAATGATAGAAACTACAACCTCTTAAAGGATCTAGGTCGACTTAACCTGAAGCCCTGTATAAGTATATCTATACTTCTATACTAATATTATAAAGAGGAAAGATTTGTATGTATGTTTGTAACGAATTGGCTCAAAAATTACTGGATCGATTTTAAAAATTCTTTCACCATTTGAATGCTACATTATCACTGATTAATATAGTCTATTTGAATTGCAAGAAAAAAATAAAATGTTTAAAAAATAAATGTCCACCCGTGCGAAGCCGGGACAGGCCGCTAGTATAAAATAAAGTCGGGTTAGTTACACCATTTATAACTAAAGAATAGTTGAACCGATTTTTATGATGTTTAACTTGTTGGATTAGTCTCCGCCCCGAATAGAATATCTAACTATTAAAACATGGCAAAAATTTAACGAAAAAAAATTCTGAGGCGGTACGAAGTTTGCCAGGTCAACTAGTCTATTCAGGGTGGTCCCTGGAAGTATGGATCAAATCGAATAGGGGCGTGGGCAAGGTCATTTCCAAACTTTTTGATCCTGAGAATGATTGATGATTGAGAATTATTTTACAGTTCCAATTTTTGTGACCAATTTTCCAAAAGTTGTGACCAATTTTTTTCAATCGTTTCGCATAATGCTCAAAGAAAAAGAAATCATTAAAAAAAACTATGAGGACCTGGTGGTTTTTTAAAATGATTTTGTTCTTTGAGCACTATGCAAAGTGATTGTAAATAACAAAAGTTGGTCATAACTTTTGAACTGTAAAAAAATTTACCAACATTCTCAGGATCAAAAAGTTTGGAAATGACTTTGCCCACGCCCCTATTTGATTTGATCCATACCTCCAGGGACACCCTGTATAAAAAAAATTCAAAGTACTGACTGATATATTAACGCACAGCCTAAACCGCTGGTCCAAGAGACATCAAATTTGGAGGGTGTGTTCTTTGTGAAGAGTAGGTAACCACTAAGAAAGGTTTTTTCGATATTCTACCCCTAAGAGGGTGAATCGGGAGGGTGAAATTTTACGCGGACGAAGTCGCGGTTATTAGAAGCTAGTTATTAGTACCTACAGTATAGTGTGACGTAGTTAATATGTGGCATCTTTATCAGGGTCATACCTGGTGCACAGTGAGTCTGTGGTATGACGTAACCAAGTTCACTTTTTCTTGGCCCAGAAAAAATACAATAAAATACGTGTGTAAAAAATATCTGGAGTTACATAAGATGTAACTAATACCCCACGATATTGTGTAAGGTCAAAACTGTAGTCCCCGGGGCGTGCCCACCAAGATTTACGATTCTACCCAACTTTGTACCGAGCAGATGGTTCGGTACCCAACACTTGTTGAGAATGTAAAACATGACTGTTATAACAGTTTCAAACTTTTCTTCAACATTTTTATGTGAAGACGTTTAGGGAGAGTAAGTTATGGATCTCCTGTGTTTTGTTTCTTTGTGGTGAAAGATGAGAGTAGCGGATGAGATGTGTGAGGTTACCCGACTTATTGGTAGCTACGAATATTTAGGTTGTGTCATGAATATATTTCCTTTTTTTATTATTATTAGTAGCCATTTGTGTCCCATTGCTAGGCAAAGGCCTCCCTTCCCTCCTTCCAATCATCCCTATCCAGTGCTGTTACGCGCCAATCCCTGTGGAAAGAGTCGACTTCGTCCCGCCATCTCATTCTGGGCCTACCGCGTTGCCGTTTACTGCTGTTCGGGATCCATTGTGTGGTTACTTTAGCCCATAGCTCTTCCGGCATGTGACAGATGTGACCAGCCCAGTTCCATTTTAGCTTGGCAGCCGTGTGACCTACACGTTATTTTAATTTTATTCAAAAAACGGGTGAAAACACTTGATCCTGTAACACAGGTAGGTACCGTCTAGCTCAGGAGTCAGGGCTTCAAATGAAAATGTTACACCTTTTTTAAGTTAGACATAGCAATGTGTTATTGGGTTTTCCGGCCGAGAATGTCTACATAAGCAGTACCCGGTTAAAGGCGCGGGCCCGCCGCGGCGCATGCTGTGCACGGCACGCGGCGCATTTTAGCTGCGTGTATTAATTTGGTTGACAAAGTGGGTCTACGTTTCCACTGGAGTACACGAAGATGACCCACGACTATGTATAGCGTGGCACGGCGCATGGAGAGGCTATGCACGTGCCACTGCAATCCACGGACACGGGCTTCACTCATGCGGGAGGTGGGACGGGCAGGGAAGCGAGTGACGCCTGCGCCATTTTGTCAATTGCTATTGGGTTATATTTGTGTACTCAAGTGAAAACGTAGACCCACGTCGACAGCGTTGAGCAAGCTACGCATATATCAATGACGTCAATTACTGCGTAGCCTCTTCGTGGGTTGCAGTGGACACAACCACATACATTTTCTTACAAAGCGAAGCTTAATACACGTGCGTAGCCTCTCCGTGCGCCCCGGTGGGCCCGCGCCTTATTAGCGGTGGGTCGCTCTATTACGTAATCTATACTAATAATAAAGCTGAAGAGTTTGTTTGTTTGAACGCGCTAATCTCAGATAACTACCAGTCGGATTTGAAAAAAAATTTTTTTTTTTCTTGACGAAAACTATTTAAGATCACGCTAACTCTCTTGGGAGACGAGGAAAAAGAAAAAGAGCCGAAAGAATGCTAAGCGAAATAGAAGTAGTCAATAGCGCGGGCGGGCAATGCGATGCGACAGGATGGCGGGGGAACAAGAAATTTCACGCGGATGAAGTCGCGGGCAGAAGCTATTATCTAATAAAGGTTAATAATATATTTCGGTTCAAGTGAGTACAATTTAATTCTCATACGGAATTACTTTTCTTTAAAAACATTTCCAGTAAATCTCTTAACTTAAAAAAAATCTGCTAAATCCACTGAACTATGAAATAATTAACTTTTAAAACACAAAGTTTGTTCGCTAACTTGCGTAGGAGAACCCCTTTTAATATCCAATATATCATTTTCACGGTTTTATGAAAGTAAACTTTCATAAAGTTAAGTTCAGACTTAACGCTGCATAGGGTGGACCGTAATTCAAGATAACTTAAGATTTAGATACGGTTAAGTGAGGCTAAGTTGGAGTTAAGTGCTAAGTTGACGGTGGTCCGGCGACGTTAATCGAATATTCTGTAGGGAGTTTAAAATTTAGTTAGGACTTTCAAAGTCTTGAGATTAAAGCCGATGTGACTGACCTTTATTATGAAGGGGGAAGGGGGGAGTTTTTGAAAGAGAATTGAATTTCATTCTGCTTGAAAGAACTTACAAGGAATTGAAAAAAGTTTTGTTTGTTATGACGGGATTTGCGTAATGGAGTATGAGAATTTATACAAACTTGGAGGAATTGTTAAGTGCTACGAACTCTTTGAACCTACAACTTATTATTATCGTCAACAACGGAGACACGAATTGAAACTTAGAGTTTATTTCCAAAGTAAGTTGTCTGAGTGCTCTGATGCCCTGGTATCTTTATCGCAGTCATAAATAAAGAAAGAAAGATACATTTTGTGCTTCTCCTCTACTTTTATTATGCACATAGCCAAACTGTGGAACTCTCAGCCGGCATCTGCGTTCCCTCCCACATTTAACCCATCTGCCTTCAAATGAAGAGTGAACAGGCATCTTCTGGGCACGCTCATTTCATCATAGACCTCATCTATCGTCTTCCATCAGGCGTGATCGGAATCAAGAGCGGGCCATTTAGCAATATATAAAAATTGCATGGATTTCTTCTTCTTAGCGTGTCGATTGCAATCTAAATGGACTCGGCCAGAGTGTTACTAGAAGCTAGAAGTGTTAAGTGTTAAATGTGAAATAATTTAAATGTTAAGTATTACTAGCAGCGCCCGCGGTTTCACCCGCATAAGTATCGATCCCGTAAGAATGTCGGGATAAAACGTATCCTATGTGTTAATCCTGGTTATAATCTATCTGTGTTCCAAATTTCATTTTGATCCGTTTAGTAGTTTTTGCGTGAAGATGTAATAAACATTTAAACACGCGTTTATAATATTAGCGTGATTTGATTTCGCTGTAGACTGTCGGTCGGGTCGTTGGCATGAAAGTGTTGAATAAAAAAATATAATAATCAGCCTTTATGGTCTCACTTCAGGGCTAAGGGCTCCCTTTCCTTATTCCACACAACTCGATCTTGAGCCAATATGGACGAATCTCTCATTTAGGCATCAAGTTCGTCCTGCCAACTACACTCCCAGGTAACTGGGTGCGCTGTCTTCCACGAATATAATATAACAAAAAAAAATAATAATAATAATAATCTTGTAAAATTAAACATGGGAGATGGGCAAAGATCGTCACTCACTGAACGCCTGAAGGAAGATATCGCCATCGAGGTAGAAGTCGGCGAAGGTGGTGTGACAATCTAACAAGGTTTTCAGGGCCAATACAGCCAGAGATCGCTCAAGTCTAATAATGAGGAATTTCGAATTTCTATAGAAAACTTATTTTTCTCATAACTCATCTTTAAATCAGTGTCCATTCAAAATATGTATTTGGGATCCTAGAAATTCTGTAATCCAATCGGAATAAATACACACCACCTTAAGAATGTGTATCATTTACAAATTATTTCGGTATTTCGTTTGTATGAACTACGCAATACTTCGCATGCTTCATCGGCCCCTTTCCTAGAAATGCAATGCAGATAATCTCAAAAATAATACCGACAATTTAGTGCATTATCTTGTACCCTCAGAAATATCACGTTAGTTCATTCCCGAAGCAACATAGTCCCATTTTATCCCACCATTGTCTGCATCACTAAAATCAGCGACGCGTGTCCCTTATCTTTAGGTAAGAAAGGATAACGGTATACGAGTACAGGCAGCCTCTAAAAGATGTATAACATCGACAAGAATTCAGTAAATCGTCTATAATCTTTGTTTCACAATATGATATCAATGTGGAGCCACGAAACATTACATATTGGGTACTTCATTTTAGCTATACATTAAACAAATGAATGTTGGTCGATGTATATACATCTTTTTGAGACTGACTGTACCTTCTTTGTCTCAAAACTTTTCGCATACGTAGTTTATGCAAATAAGGCGTGAAAACAGGATATTTTGTTGGAAACCACAGTTCCCTTGGCAACGGTTTAGCACTTTATGTTAGCAAAATGCATAGCTTAACTTATTCAAGCATCTCTCGATACAGCTAGGAGGGATGGATGTGGCATATGTTTTAAGGAAAATAGTGTTTAAATAATAGTGAAGGTGTAGGTAGACCGTACATTTTGACCCTGTAAAATTATAGAAGGTAAGGTTCATCACATACGTGTGCAGAAAAGCAAACGTATGTGATGATGCTAAACATTATGCTGTTTTAGCAAGCAATCCAGACGGGGCGTTGTTATTTAAGTAGATAGACAAATAATTTATTTTGTGCACACAAAAGATATACAATATACAAAAGCACAATTAATTGATAAGAAATTAGGTACATGATATAATAAAATCTCAAAGATAAACCCCACCCAAAAAATCTCTCTCTTTTTCTTTCTCTTTCTTGATCTCTTGGTGTACAGTAAAGTAAAATAAAATACAAAGGCCCAATATAAAAAAAAAAAAAATATTAGAAGTGAAATGACACTAACGACAAACCTTAAAACAAATAATGTGTTAATCCTGGTTATAAACTATCTGTGCCAAGTTTCATACAAATCCGTTCGGTAGTTTTTGCGTGAAAGAGTAACAAACATCCATCCATCCATCTTCACAAACTTTCGCGTTTATAATATTATAGTAGGATATTATTTTCTAGAAGATATATTTCACCAACTAGTAACTGTCAATCAACTCAGCCTATCGCAGTGCACTGCTGGACATTAGCCTCTCCCAGGCTGCGCCACAATACATTGTTCTTCGCATTCCGCATCCAGTCCGTTCCAGCCACCTTCTTTAGGTCGTCCGTCTATCTAGCTGGGGGGCGTCCCACACTACGTTTGCCGATATGCGGTGTCCACTCCAGGACTCGTCTGCTCTACCGGCCATCGGTCCTTCGACAAATAAGGGCAGCCCACTGCTACTTCTGTTTGCTTACTCTGCAAACTATGTCGGTAACTCCGGTTCTTTTTTGGATAATTTCATTTTTGATTTTATCCTTCAAAGAAACACCGAGCATAGCTCGCTCCGTAACGTGCTGAGCGACCTTGAATTTGTGGACCAGCGGCACCTATGTCATGACGGACAGGGCTCATTGGTTGAAGACCTTAGTCTTCAAACACTGCGGGATAGGCGACGAGAAGACTTGATGGAGTTTTCCAAATGCTGCCCAACCCAACTGGATCCTTCTGTCGGCTTCTTTTTCAAAGTTGTGTCTACCGAGCTGGATTACTTGCCCTAGGTAGACATAATCCTTCACAACTCCGAGAAAAGACCCTTCGATATGGATTGGACTCCGCAAGACGTGCGAATTGTACATGACTTTCGTCTTGTCCAAATTCATGCTGAGACCAACCTGCCGCGCGCCGGAACACTACATTTAGGTTGTGCAGCATTTGGTTTAGCTGTTCCAGAATCTCTGCCACTATGACGATGTCATCGGTAAATCGAAGATGTAACTGTAACTAGTAAGTTCTGTACTACATAGTTAACAATCTATAATTTCATAACAATTTATTCTGTAATAACTCTTTTCCTGAAGCGCAGTAAGGTAAAAAAAAACAAACAAGTAAGATGACACCGGTAGTGCGCTGTCTAATTAATGCACGGGCAGATTCTTTGAGCAAAGTGGAGTTGTACAGTAAATTGAGTAAAGAAGGGTAGGAGGAATTAACAATGGACGTGCACCATTACTTTAATGACAAGCCCGATGGAATTGTTCATTGGTAAAAATGTCGAGCTTTCATACAAACTTTTATCCCTTTTGAGGGAATGAATTTTCAAAAATCCTTCGTTTGTGATTACCTTCGTTATACAAAAGTAGAGAACAATAAATGAAAACATTAACAATACTTTAAATATTGCGGCAACAGCACGGTGTTATTGACCCAACACACATATGGCCGAAACCTGAAAAAATGGTATTTATCAGTATGCCGGGCACCCCTTTTTTGTAGGTTTGTTAAAAATGTAACATTTGTATTAAGTGATAACTTTCGCATGTACGAGTATATGTGACTTTTATGTCTCAAGCATTAGGTATAATATGCAGTACTTCGCATCGGGAAATAAAATTTATGAACAAATTTGGCGAAGGTCATTGAAATAGCGAGCGGCAACTGCAGATGTCTTTAACCTGTCGGTGCTGGCTAGTTAACAGATACATCATGCAAAAATTTAAAAAAATTAAAAGAATGTCCAGTGACTAAACTATTGGATATATTTGATTGAATTTTTGTATGCAGACTGAGAACGCCATTAAGTATACGAAGTTTAATATTTATTGTTGTATTGTCATCCCCACTTTGTATAATGAACTTATAAGCAAAACCCAGCAGTTTATTAATTTATTTAAAAATGTTATACATAGATTTTTGCTGTACAACCAGGTAAATTAGTTTTTTATCCAAATGACTTAAGTACTACGTCGATTTGCCGTTTTAGAGCCATTTCATACAACTCTCAAAAATGACAGTCGTAATTTGAATTTACGGACCATTAATTTAAGTTTGCTTAGCAATCGTCTTCCTTGGCTTCTCCTAGTCGTAAAATAACATGACGGAAACGCCTCCTCCAAATTTCCGTCAGCCCAAACCGTGCCAGGAAGTTATTGTCTATAGGACGTTAGATTTTTAAGGCATGCACACTTCGCTGGTTATCCGAGGGTTCACTAGTCGGGTTAGAGTGGAAACTTTTAAAATACGAACTTGCTATACAGTTAAACTGATACAAAATGCTGCGCTCGTTTTGGTTTGCGCGTCCAAAATATTTCAACTTTGGTGATCCCACATTTCCAAAGTTGGCTGGTTAAACTGATGGACTGATGTTGAAAAGACCAGCTAGAAAGTAGAAACTAATTCGCTTTACGCCAGGTCCATTGCGCTATAGGCATAGAAACTCGGGTGCTTAAACCGTGAACTCTAAATCCTACTTGGCTTCATCTGTTATATCCTCATTCCTGGAGTTAAATAGTAAAAGTTTTCCAGCCATAATTTCCGAGAGTCGAGAGCTTTTGTGGAGGCGGAAGAATTACTGAAAATGTTTAAAGTGTGTTAATTAATTGTATGGTGTAGAGAGGATTAACTCGATAATTATTCCGAAAACTGGTTGTCTGCAATGTCATTTCTCGAAATCAATGCCAAAATGTAATTTCTCAAAACGTTCATTAGATTAAATACTGGTTTTGCCTTCAAGGGATATACTATATTTGAAAGGGAAGAATGTCTACCAAAAGAGAAGGCATTACGTTTTGTGATCGGTGTCAGGTCAAATTATACACAGTCTTCTATTCCCTGAAATGCTTTAATCAACAGGCTACAACTTTTCTTACAATAGTGTTTTTTTAAGCGTTAGGCCTAACGTTCCAATTGCTAATCGTCGCCGGCGCTTCTCACCTTCGACTATCTGTCAAAATCAACAACTTATTTCTACCTTCAAATACTTATTACAATTATTTTTTTTTTTTTAAATGTGAGGATCGCTAACAGACGGCCATTCTGCAATAGGAAGGTCCACATTCCTAAATTAAACTCGGCCATTCCATTGTACAGGGTATGGCCTCATACCAAAACAAATATAACTTAGATAACTTTAACAAATATAACTTTAAGAAAACAAAAAAAAAAAAACATTGATTCATAAATTAATTAAATAACATAAGTTTTATTCAGTATAACATTCAATGGCGTTGGCCATAATTATGTAATTAAGTAATATTACTTAAGTAAAATAAAGTTTCCTTTATCTAGAATTAATAAAAAAAATAAAATAAAATCAATGACTTTTATAAACAGAGCAGAATAGAAAGAGTTAAAATAGAATACTATGATGCACAAAATATTATCGCGTAGGTAAACTGAACAAAATGAGGACTTAAGCTAATTTTATCACAATAACTGGTTATCTTCTGAAAAGAGGCCGATGCTCGTAGTCACGTACAATTACATTCGTATACTTTCAAAATTTGCAGGGAGCTCCCGTTTAGCCATCCGAAAGCCACGGTCTGCTCATCTTCTTAAGTCATTACATGAGGCTACCCGAGAGCCGTTAACTTGCAATTTGACAAACAAGTCAATGATCTGCCGTTTAGCCACCCGAGAGCCACGGTCTACAAACAGTTTGTCCTCATCAGCGTTCTCTCATTCGACGCTCAGTATTATAATAACCGGATATTGCCGATTCTCCGTTGTCGACACTGATCTAAGCTGTAAATGACATGGAAATTGGGTGAAGGGCTACCGGCCACTACCACTGCACATCTTACATAATAGATATATAATTACATACAAATATTTAGAGAAAAAATAAATGCCTCTCAGTTTTATACTATTCATCTTGCGAATCCGAATCGCTGTTGTCACTTTTATCGCTAACTAACGGTGATAAACTTAAATTAATCCATGGTTTTAACTGATCAGCCGGGAAAATATTCCTATACTGTCTTTGAGGAAGACCCTTAATACTAGATACTTCGTATCGGTCTTTCTCTAGCACAGCTGTTACTTTATAAGGACCTTTGAATTTTGCAGCTAACTTTTTGCTCTTGCCCCGGTCTGGATTATTATTTGGAATCATGACGAGATCACCTACTTGAAACGTCTTAGTTGGGGCCCTCGTTTTATCAAAGTGTTCTTTCATCTTTTTCTGTCCTTCTATAATTTTTTCTTCCACAGATTTCCTCAATTCATCTCTATCGGTATTTGAAATCTGTTCGTCTATCTCTAGAGCTCCTTTAAGAATTCCTTCCGCCTGACATGTGGTTCTTTGCCCAAATACCACTTCAGCTGGGGATTTTCCAGTACTTTTATGTATTGTATTATTAAGGCTCCATTGTAATTTTGCAACATTTGTGTCCCAGTCTCTCTCATCCAAACCATGGTTCATGGCCGCTAGCGAATTTAGAATTGTTCGATTGTAGCGTTCAATTTGTCCATTTGCTCGCGGAGTTGCTACCGCATTTAGGACATGTTTGGCTCCAATCGACATGACAAAACTTTTAAATTCGCCAGACGTAAAACTTGTGCCTTGGTCTGATATAATAATTTTTGGGCATCCAAACGTTGCAAAAATATCTTCGAGTGTTTTAATTGTAGTCTTAGACCTAGTATTCTTTACAGGTCTAACAAATATGAATTTGCTGAACCCGTCAATAACTCCGAGAATGTATGCATTTCCTCTTTTACTTTTTATAAATGGACCCAAATGATCCATGTGTATTGTGTGAAATATTGCGTTAACCTTGGGGATTGGGTTTAAGTACCCCGACTTTTTTCCCGACATTTCTTTGTTATAAGCACAGTTGATGCAAGCATTAACATACTTTTTAACGAAGCGGTTCATTTTTGGAAACCAATAATCGGCTCCTATCTTCTCAACCGTTTTCTCAGTTGAGAAGTGACCCGCTTCGTCATGATTAAGCTGACAAATTCTCCACCGCGCCGAGTTAGGTACCACCCATTTTAATTTGGATCCTACACGCCTATATATTTTACCGTTTCGCAATACGTAATTGTTAGATACGTCTTTTATATCCTCCTCACTAGTTTCTAAAATAGTTTTAATATGTTTTATTCGCGGGTCTGTCATCTGTACCGTGTGCAGCCAGTCTTCAGTGGTGATATTGAAGACTTCCAATTCCTCTGCGATGTTTTCTTGTGAGATGGGGTTCCGGCTGAGAGCGTCAACATGCTGCATATTATGACCGGGCCGATACTCAATGGTAAAGTTATATTCTTGTAGCATCAGCCACCACCTTGCAATTTTAGGTATTAAATCTCGCTTTACTAAGGTGGTTCGTAGTGCATTACAGTCTGTTATAACTTTAAACTCGAGACCAATCAAATAAACTGTAAATTTCTTTAATGTAAGTACCACTGCCATCGTTTCCAGTTCATAGGAGTGCCAAAATGCTTCCTCGCGCGTTGTTTGGCGACTGAAATAAGCAACTGGCCTAAAAGGGTATTCTTCATTAAGTCTCTGAAGTAAGATACCCCCAATTCCTAATTTACTGGCATCACAATGGACCTCTGTCGTATAATCTGGGTTGTACAGGGCTAGTACAGGTCTAACTACCAATTTAGATTGCAGTTCTTCAAATGCACTATCTTGTTCGTGACCCCAATGCCAGGGAACATTGGCTTTGGTCAGTTGTGTAAGTGGTCTCGCAATGGAGGCGAAATTAAATACAAACCGCCGAAAGTAACTGGCCAAACCAATAAATTGACGAACTTGATGCACATTTGTAGGTTTTGGGAACTCAGAAACCGCTCTTATTTTCTTACTGCCAGGTTTAAGACCAGCTTCGGAAATCTCATACCCAAGATAGTCTATTTCTGATTGGAAAAAGAAACATTTTTTCAGATTAAGGGTCAGATTGGCATTACGTAAAAGGTGCAAGATAGCTTCCAGCTTACCGAATGCCTCGTCAAATGAACTACCTGTTGAAAGTAAATCATCTAAATAAGGAATAGCCAGCTCGAATCGTTGGGCTCCCAGTGCTTTGTTGATCATACTTTGAAATACTGCAGGGGCATTCACAAGACCAAATGGCATTCTCATATACTCGTAGTGGCCGTCCGGGGTCACGAAAGCTGTTACGTGACGTGACCCTTCCGCTACGGAAATCTGATGATAACCGGATGACAAATCTAAACTTGTGAAATATGATTTGCCGCTAAGACGGTCGAGCTGGTCGTCAATGACCGGCATCGGATAGCTGTCCTTCACTGTCTTTTTGTTCAGTGCCCGATAATCTACGCAAAGCCTGAATTCATTGTTCTTCTTTCGAACCAATACTATTGGGCTGGCATAAGCCGACTGTGATTCTCTTATAATATTGTTAGCCAACATTTCACCTATCATTTCCCGTACCTTTGCGCGCTCACTAAACGGGAGTCTATAAGGTCTATACATCACAGGCGTGTCATCGTTGAGACGTAGTGTCATTTCGGTTATATGAGTCAGTCCAAGCTCCTGCATATTAAATGCAAAACAGTCCCTAAACTTATTCAGGAGGTCTAATAACTGATTTTTTTCAGTCTCAGTTACTTTAGGGCCAATATTTAACATATCTAAAGTAATAGGTTCCTTTACGGCGGCGGCGTCGGGTTTATGACAAGTGTCAGACAACCGGGTATTAAGATGAATAGCATTCACATCCAAAGATTCATGCTTTGATGTAAATGGCCCTACGTTATTTAATTTTATTGCTCGTGATAATAATTTGGAATGGGTGAGAGAAATTGAGTTTTCTGATAAATTCATGACTATACATCGACTCTTCCCATTAATAAATTGGTAGACGCCTTGCAATATAATGTATTCATTACCAGGTTTCATGCATGCACTGCCTGGGATATATAATGGTCCTGAAAACTTATTTTGTGTATGTACATCTATATCCTGTAACCCTTTGATTGAGACGTCATTAGTATTATAAACATCCATTTTCTCTATATCGGAATCGTCACAATAAAGGACTAGTTTCGTGCTAGTCTTATGAACGGTAATAGTGGGCAGCTCTGTTAAAGACTGCCCAATAAGAACATCCGTCTTAAGTAAATGATCAGGTACAATAAATGCCTCTATATCTGCTTGGACGGCATCTATGACAACAGTAACAAATATCCTAGCAATTGGTACGACACTTCCAAAGCAGAATCCCCTTATAAGGGGAAGTGCCATCTTATTTGGAACTACATTAAGATCTTTAACAACCGACTCTCGAACTAAAGTACATTGACTTCCGAAGTCTACATACGCTGAGGCTGATATGCCATTAATACAAATAGTTTTAAAATACTTACTGTTTGACTTTCCGTTTGTTGTTATTTGTAGAACATTTTGTGTAGCATTAAGATTCGTATTTTCTTGTGTTTGATCAGTTTTTGCTCGAGAACCTATCAGCTCACAATTTTGTGTCATATGTCCTAGCCGTGAACACTTATCACATCTTTTTAATGGCTTATTGCAGTTACGAGCCGTATGCCCAGTATCACTACAATTATAACATTGAAATGACCTAGACCTTGTCCGGGTAGTTGTGGTTATAGATTTATTTAACATGTTGTTACGATTTGTGTCCGAGCTCTTCAAAAGTGGCGGTTCTTGTTTAAGTAATAAGGGGTCTCTCTTTGAGATGAGATTTCGTTTTGATATTCGGCGTAAATATGTTAGCAAGTCCGATGTCTTCATAAAACTAGCTCCTTGGGCGTTTAGTCTTACGCCATTATCAAAGATACCACTTATTATGCAATCAACGGCGTTTCTTCCTTTAATACCGCACATTTTCACCAGCCTAGCCTTCTCATGGAAATAATCCTCCAGCGATTCCTCTCTCCTGCTTCTTCTGCTAAGCATTTCCGTCAGACGGTCGGCGTAGTTGCGATCGTCTGGGAAAGTTTTTATAATCTTTCTTTGCCACTGTTTCCAGCTCAAATCAATCGTACTCCTACCTTGGTACCATTTCTTTGCATGGCCAGAAAGTTTCGGTATAGCATAATAGATAATTTGCCTCTCTGTCCACCCATATATTCTTGCTGTCTCGTTCACCTTACGAATCCAGTCTTGTGCCGTTTGTGAATGTGTATCCGGATCGAATTCTGAGATAACATTTTGCGATCCTTCAAAACGATTGTCTTTAATTATTCTAGAAAATCTTTTTAGAAAATGGTCCTCTTTGCGATTACTGGATCGTCTTTGTTTCCAGTGAGAATTAAATCTCGATCGGAATCGTTTTCGTTTTACGAACGATGAATCATCAGAGAGATCGGACGAATCCCGTTTCCGCTTATATCGGTTTTTGTGTTCAGAAACGGTAGTGCTGGTATCATCACTATCATTACGCGACGAAAGAGATTTACGACTGCGACGCTTGTTGCATCGGGAAGAACGAGACCGGCGTCTATTTCGCGTATGATAATCTGACCGACTGCTTTCTGAATTTGTACTACTACTCCTATAACGCTGATATGATAACGAGGACGAGCGATAAGATGCCGTTCTGCGACGAGATCTGTTGCGGTAGGTATCACGTTTCCGTTGTCTTTGATTCGGCCTTGTTGTGGAACGTTTATTCTTTCTAGTCTCCTGGATACGCTCTGGATTCCGCGATGATCTACTATGTCTATTCGGTTCCAGAGGTGGAGTATAATTAGACCTACCACTGGAAGCCATTGTGCAGAACTATGTTTAAAGGCAGAGACTATGTATGATAAGATAAACAATAAATAAATATTTAAAACAAGTATTATTTTAATATTTTTGTATAGCCCATCGTGGAGTGGCGACGTGGTAGATGTTAGTATCGTGTGGTGGGTATTAGTAAGGAAAAGAGAAACATAAAAACAATGATTACTCATTTTGCACCGTGTCCACACTTAGCACGGTTAACGGCAGCTGTTTCGCTAATCTAAGTACCTATAGTAATGAACCACGTCGACCCGTATCTGCTAAATTACAGAATCGTCAAAGGAACGAGTAGTTCCAAAAACTTCAAATCAAATAATTATTAAAGTACACGCAAAGCGGGCAGCAATAGTTTCGTGATTGGATGTAAAATCATCCTTAAGACGCATAAACATAAATTACTATATCAGTATCCAGGTACCTTTGTAGGTACCTCATATTAATTTAATGATGTAGGTAGGCAAAATTCGTAGCTACTGTGCGTAATTCCTAACTACTTACAAGCGGTTAATCCGTTGTATTGTTTACATGACACGTCATGAATCAATCAAAACGTATTCCGTAAATATTCTTTATATTGTTTCTCATAATACACATTCATGAATAATCCAATATTTAATATCCACTTTTTTTTTTTTTTGTAAACTATAAACATTTGTTGGTACAGAGGCCAGCACATCAAGCCACCCCAACCCGCCAGATTTTCCCAACTGAATATGAACCTTATTCCGTTGTGCTAAAGTTGAAAATCTATCAAAGAAATTTGACAGATTGGGGTAGGTTGACCTGCTGGCGTCTGTACCTGATTTCGTGGTAACATTGACCTACATATAGTTTTTCAACAGGAGATAGTTATCACATTTTCTCCAATCATCTCACACATAAACAGACCGGGCGAACCCATGACCTACTTTTATTTCTGCCTATATTGAGGTACCCACGCACGCCACGCACTTTGTCAAACAGGAGTAAACTTATTGTTATTACATTATGCTGCACTTCATTTTTATTTTTTTATTTTTTTTTACAAATAGGTGAAAAAAATCACAAGGCGCATAAAATTGTTTATTGAAATATGCATATTAGCATGCCAAATGTTTATTTCCAACCATCAAATTAAGTAGTGTCAACTACCGTGAGTTGTTTTTTTTAAGAATAAATCAAGTAACGTACCTGAGAACTTTCTCCAACACTCTTAGTTCTTACCACTTCTGACTGTGATCGGTGTCAGGTCAAATTATACACAGTCTTCTATTCCCTGAAATGCTTTAATCAACAGGCTACAACTTTTCTTACAATAGTGTTTTTTTAAGCGTTAGGCCTAACGTTCCAATTGCTAATCGTCGCCGGCGCTTCTCACCTTCGACTATCTGTCAAAATCAACAACTTATTTCTACCTTCAAATACTTATTACAATTATTTTTTTTTTTTTAAATGTGAGGATCGCTAACAGTTTGCATTTGCAAGTTTTCCCCATAAATCTTGAAAGCAATCTCGGATTTGCTGCAGTGTTGTCAAAAATCACGTTTTATTAAAATTTCTGGGAAAATAGTAAAATGAAAGTTGGCAAAAGTAAAGTATTTCATCGTTTTATCTGTCGTCTTTGGTCTGAGTGACGAGCGGTTTTTTTTTAAATCTAAAATTGCAAATGTTGCCAGTTTCTGAAAGAAACTAAAAAGCTAAGAAACATTTCCACAATCAATCAAGTCAGCCTATCGCAGTCCACTGCTGGACATAGGCCTCTCCCAGGCTGCGCCACAACACCCTGTCCTCCGCCTTCCTCATTCAGTCCATTCCAGCCACTTTCTTTAGGTCGTCCGTCCATCCAGCTGGGGGACGTCCTACACTACGCTTGCCGATACGCGGTCTCCATTCAAACATTTCCACAGTGTAACAGTAAGTACGCACTTTTTATCAAACAACTATTTACACATCACAGTTACTGTTTTTGTTTATTAGTTGAAGGTACTTTCATAGGTCTGGCTGGTCTAATGTTTTTCTTAATCGATGACTGCCACTCTATGTTATTTTCTATGAATTCAGATTTTCCTTTGCTTTCGTTTACTGCCACAGTGGTTGTAGTTTTCCTAAGTTAAACTTAATTATAACCAATTAAACTTAAAAAGAAAACAAATCATATAGCAAAAAAACCAGCTACCTTATAATTTCTCATGCTCACCTTGTACCACAAGGCAGGCCGACCGGCCGCCATATTGGATTACCGTTGACGAAATCCGCTGACATGGCGACCACGACCCGAACCCGTCACGGAAATGCAACGAACGTATTTTTACGCCGAAATTGTACCCTTTATTGGTATTGTTTAGTTTTTGATTATAACCGAACGATTTTTGGTTTACTGCGTTTTTACTGCAGCTGTATCGGGGTAGCATGTGCTCCGGCTATTCAGTTTTTATCTGTTAGGAGGCAGTTCTGTGTTGCGTAAAAAGTTATGGCGTTTTTTGTTCGTAATTGGTAGGTTCAGAATTAAACCGAGGAAATTGTGGATTGCTTGCTTGATAAATAAATAGAATACTCTTTATTATGTACACAATATGAATTACAATATAAAAGTAGAAATTGCATATATCAAGATTTATAGATAATTGAAAGCAGCTGTCAAGAAAAGTGTTAGTTTTCGTGTACCTAATTAATAATATCTAAGTAATTAAGTATAATTACTTACATACCTACGTACTTCAGCAAATGTTGACCTCCTTCCTGCAAAAAAGTAAAGTTTTTTATGTCTGTTTATGGAAAGCACGTATTAAGCGCGCATTAGGCAGTAAATAATTGTATAACAGAAATTCAATCGAGGTATTCCAAGACATATATGAAATGCGTCATTTTTAATTCCATTCAAGTAAACTAAGTAGGTACTTACCTTAACATACCTGAACATAAATTCGCAGCCATTACAGAGTAGTTCAGGAAAATGAATAAAGCCAGGTATCTGTATGAAAATATTGCCGCGATCGTCGGCGTGTCGTAGGCAGATGCCGGCTGGATATTCAAAACTGTCCTCTTTATTAACAGCCAGGTGCTCGTGATGTTTCTGATAACTACACTGCCTTATGAAAATGTTGTTGATTTACTAGAATATTTTTTAGATAAATATCAATCGATTTTAATAAGGATTTGGCTTGCTTGTCTTAGTAAAATAGTTTTTTTTTGCGTGAGAAGTGGCATTGTCTTTTTATGTACTGCGAATAAAATCCTCTGCCAAATATGAAGCTACCGAGGTGGTTCTAAATTCGCAGATATGTCCATAATTACTGCTCTTGGCAGACGTTTTTGGCATTCTCAGCCGAATGTTGATAGTTTATGTGAGGTTGCTGCACTTAAATAATACGTGCATGACATTTAGGTACGGAGAAATGGGGTGAATAAATCTTAGGAAACCGCCAAATGTGCTGTTATCATAATTATACTGGCTGATGATTTTACCGGTGTATAGTTACTCGATTTTTATGAATAATAGACTTATAGCGGTATCTACAACGCCACATACGAACAACGCGTCATACTGACGTCTCGCAAAATCCTGCATCTCGCAAGCAGAGTTTACCGCGCAACTAGCATATATAAAACGGCACGACATGAACCTCTGGGCAGTTGCCCGCCAGACACAACACCCGTCTAGTCGGAGGATCCTCCTATTTCTATGGAGGATGAGTGAATTTTACATTCTGTTCCTCACACTTCTATACTGGTGACCCCGTCGTGATTTGAACACGCAACCTTCTGCTTGGAAACGGGAAACTGTTAGTATTTTTATGAACAGGAACAAAAACTTGTTGCTTACTTTCGTATTATTTCCATCTAACCCGACACGGGATTAATTACAGCCATTCCCCGCAGGGATGATCTGTCTAATCCCGTAGTTCTACCCTAAACATTTCACCCGGTATTTCTCTTGCAAACGATATTTTACCTGCAATTTCACAGAGTTCGCTCCAGCGCGCGTCATGATGACGTTTACGCTGTAATTCAATATGGCGGCCGACGGAGCGTCATAGCCGCGGGGCGAGACATAACCTCAAAATCGCATCAACTCGCATTTGATTACTGGAAAATTAAACTGACGTGGCTGGTATGCGCCCCTGGTATTTTGGTCAAGGAGATTACCGTGTCTGTGCATTGTTTATGTATATATATAGACGTAATGGCTGCCAGGTCCACTTTCGGGGAGGCAAACTCAGCTAAGTGACATTGGATACATAATAAAGTTTAAGGTGGGTATTGTAATAGGTACTTTTAGCCTTAGTGACTTCCATTATGCTATATTCGACATAAATAAAAACTACCTAAATTAGTATGTTTTCAGGGATAAATTAATTCGCACCCTTACCAAAGTTTATAAAGAGCTTAGATACTCCAGTAAAATTGATCGGGGACAGCATAATTGCTCAAACAAAGCAAAGCTGACTAACACCGCAAAGCCCCCGAATATAAACCGTCATAACTAACAAAGTATATGAAAAACGGACAGGGGTTCCAAACAGGCTGAAACAAGACAAACAACTAATCAGTCTGCTAATAAAATACTATGTTCTCAAATCCCAGGAGTGCGGCCGAGGTCGATACCGCCCACAAATTGGTTCTCGTTAACATTTGGACGCGATTTCCGAATTTGTTGGCCCTTAACAAGCCGACCTCGGGAAGTTTAGCTGGCGAACAAAATGACCGGACATGCTTCAATTAGTGGACGGCGGAGCACCAAAGATCCTTATCGATTGGTGGATGTGCAATTAGTTTAATTGGCACAGTATTGTTTGTCACTTCACGTCTTTGCTGTTTATCGGCTAAAGGGGTTTGTTGAATTAATTCTGCGTAGTGCTGACGTGTAATGTGGCTTCGGAAAATAATACACAATTATATCTATTGTAAGTGGCTAGTCGTATACATCAAATAATGAAAACGTAAGCAGAACCAACCACATAACCCTAAAAAAAAAAAATCAATCCTTTTCAGTTTTCAGTGAAGGCTTGTTTTCAGTTGACAAAATTCAAATCATTTTCTCGCCGAAAGATATGATATACAATAACATTTCTAAAACCATATTGAGCTTGTCCAAAGTTCGGCGAGTTTTAAACTTGGATCCGTGTCGGCATCGAGCATAATTCTGGGGCTGCTCCTAAACTTTTAAGTAGATGCTCATTTTCAACTGCCCCCAACTATCCATCGGTTGTCGGTTAATCAGCTGAGGTATAAGCTGGAGGGAGGGGTATTCCAACTTTAGGGATGGGTTGAGGTAATTTTAGATGTTGTTTTGTTAGTTTATTACGTGTTGTAGGTTTTTAATTGAATTGTCTTTTTCATCACGTTCAAAAAAACAAAGAAATAAACTCTTCAGCTTTATTATTAGTATAGATTAGATAGCTTTATTATTAGAAAGATTTAACAGAGTTATCCTACAACATTATTATTCAGATTTGGTTAACGTTTGATAATAAGTTGTAAATCGAACAAATTCTGATGCCATTAATCCTATTAAAAACCATTTTGGTACCTGCTTAAGTAGAGAGGCGTAATAATCAATCATCACAGACACTATTACGGCTAAACTTAATTTGATAGCGGTAACACAATAACAGCCCTATCTACCTACTACACATAATGTAACATACCTTGACAACACACACGCACACTCAAAATACATGATTCGACGATCGCAGTCTCATTTTCAAGTCATTACATCGCATCATACGCGAAACGAGTTCGCCGCATGGCGCCCTAATATCCATGTTTTACATACAAATTAATATTATGACAGTCTGCAAGTGTAATAACACTTGGTGCGTTCACTTTGAATGAATTTTGTTTCTGATAACTCCATATTTGATGATTTAGGGTTTAAATACGCAAATTTTTAGTTGCTGTATTGCAGTTGTTTTGTTTCTTATGTCAAATGTGTGTTAATCTCATTTAGGTATGTCAGATTTTCGTCTTGACTTTAAACTTCCTTGCCAATCTGGCTGTCGTTTGAAAACAAGATTTTTGTTTAACCCAAATACAACTTTTACCAACAATCACAATTTCAACCAATCTACCTAGCCTTTTCTCTGTTGGGGTTGGCTTCCAGTCTAATTGAAAGCATCTGAATGTCAGTATTTTACATGGAGCGACTGCCTATCTGACCTCCACAACCCAGTTACTGGGTAATACGATACCTCTTGGTACAGACCCCCATGGTCAGACTTTCTGCGCCATTTCGAACATGATACCCCTTGACTTACTTGACTTAGGTACTTTGAATGGTTGTTAGGCTTTTAGACTTCTGACTACCTGTAACTACTGTCAAAGATCCACGAATGACAGCCAATCACTTCGCATGCTTTCCGAGACACGGAGGGGTCTCGTAACGGATGGTCAGCCATCTAAGAACCGCGGTAAGCGTAGCTTAACCTTCTACTGACCACGAAATTTCTTCTACCTATTAGCTGCTAAATTGATAACGTATGAGCCTACCTTGAGGTACTTAAGGCGACGCCGAGTTTTATTATAATCATTATAACGGAAAATACCGGCCACTATTTTCCGTTTGAATAGTTATAATAAAACTAAACAATATAAAACTACCGTTTGTAATAATATTAACGTATAATCTTGTGGAGCACAACTTAACGTGCTTGTTTTCTGCATTTTCATTCTAAAATAAAAAAAAATAACCAAACAAAGGATGAGGGCGCCACTGTGCGTCGTCTTATTAAACAAATCTAAACCTATTTGTTTTTATCGATGGGGTAATTTGCAAAAGATTTTGAATCAACAGTTAAGTACGTAATATTTTCCGGTTAACAAAACTTCGGAAAAGGATGATGCCACAAAATATATGGAAGCTGGTACCCACTTAAATGGGAATAAATGATATATCATTAGAAAGGTATTAAGATTTAGTACAAGAATTCCAAGGGCCTTTGTCTTGATTCCTTGTCCGATCGGAGTAATACAGGGGGAAAGTTGAGACGAGGCAGTAAGAGAAGTTGTAGCTACAGAAAAACGGTATTAAAAGCATTGCTAACTGTATTTGCAACAGATTTTTATGCAACAGAAATTTTTACATTTTATTTTTATGATGCCAATCGATGCAGTTTCCTATAAGGATTCAAAGACTTTTTTGAGCAAACTGGGATTAGAGTACTAGAAAAGTTACGTTTTTCATACTTAGTAATGTGTGTGTTGCTAAAACTGTCGTGTTTGGTACAGTATGGACAAGGATTTGGAATTAGGTGCCACAGTACTTTCTATTCAGTTTTAAAAAAAGTTATCTAATGAGGTCTACTCATGGCTATTGGAGGGGGGTGTCAAAACGGGCATTATTATTTATGGACTTACCTAAATAAGTGGTTATAGAGTAGTTTTGCGAATGATAAGTTGCTTATTCACCTGAATTAAGACAAAAAGGAAGGAGGTCCTTTTCAAGTTATGAAACAACAAATCTTTAAAATTTTCAAGAACCTTCTAGTTCTACTACATCAATTTGCTCAACACACAAAGTATTCATTAAATTACGAGTGCCGAAGTAGACAACAGTGGTGATGCTCCTCCGTGGCGGGGGTCGTGGCGATGCATAAATTATACAATTTCCGGGTATTAATACTGCCCAAGAGACCCGGATGTGTTTCAATAAAATGTTTCGCTGAATTTATTAGCTCTCGCTCTTGGTGGCCAATTGACTGGGCCAGTTTCCGCGGTTTGAAGGATGGATTGGCTCTTTTGCGTGGATGTGTGATTTTGAACTTAATAGTCTGTATCTGTGTCTGTTTTGATCCTTGGTTGTATTTTGTGTAGTGTTAAACTCTAGCGGTTTATTGGTGCGTTTAAACTGAAAATTATGGTAACTATGGATCAACAACTAATTGTACATTGTGTAAGTTTTCATAAGTTCCTAGTGAAAGAATAGCACGAGGTGTCTCTGTAAGAATTTTTTTTTAAATTGTATATCTTGTGTTTCACTATCTGTTGCTAAATTAACGTTATTCTTTCTGTCTTTAAGTAATAAAAGTTAAAGATGATCTTTATATTGGATTCAAAATCCTAATAACGATGTGTTTTTATTTATTTAATACTTTAAGCATACAAATGTATAGAGGCGGGCTTATTGCCATAGGCATTTTCTACCAGTCAACCTTTGGGTGATGCAGAGACAAACAGTGGACCAACCACTGTTTGTTAAAAGTTGAGGAATAAATATTTTTAAATATACCTAAAGGGACGCAAAAACCTATTAAAACTTTAAATATATAATCAGCCTATATTGTTCCCACTGCTGGGACACACAGACCTCCTCTCTTCGAGAGGGAGTGGGCTATAATCTTCCACGCGAGCCCAGTGCGGGTTGGTAGATGTCACATGTCTTAGAATTTTTGATTCTAGGACATGCCGGTTTCCTCACGATGTTTTCCTTCACCGTTTTGAGAGCAGTGGTTATGAAATAATTTACACAAAGTAAAGCGCTTGTCTGGGTTCGAACCTACGACCTACAACTTGTAAGTCGCGGCCTTTACCACCGGGCCACCATTGCTCTCAATACATTTAATATATATATACCTAATTATGTATAAATCTAAGCACAAATAAATATATATACAACGTGTAACGTTAAATGCGCAAAACCTCATACACCCCAATTAGAGCATTGAGTTAAAAGCATAATTCAATGACCAAAATTATTTTTTTTAAAGCTATTTTTATTTAGAAAATCGTGTTGATCCTATCATTAGTTTATGCATTCAAAATTGAGTCTTATAGCCTTAAGATAAGACTTAATTTTCTTTGGCTCAATCGGCGGATAGTATGGTAAAATACATAAAAAAAGCTATATTCAAAATTACTGAAATCGATTCAGTAGTCAATTATGAACAAACTATTTTCAGGTTTTTGGCATTTAACGTTACACGTTGTATAAATACACAAATATACTTAAAACAAATAAGACAAACAATGAGAAAACATTACTCTCGTGAAGATACTGCCAGCTTCTTGCGAATGTGCTCGCGAACTTTAACTTTAAAGGATTATCGGTTGGTTGCCACCCTTATTTAGGGAGCGCATTCTACAAAGAGATAGACTGAACGAAGAAGGAAGACCGGAATAACTCGAATGAAGTCTGTGCGGTGACTGGGATATTGAAGAACGACGATTGTGTGAAGAACGTAGGTTTCTATTGTGGTTGGCGCAAATGTACTGAAAGTGGGGGGCTAGATAACCAGGGGAAGAGGGACAATCAAGAAATGAAACCAAGGTGTTCAGCGCCAGTTGCTCTCCGCGATGGCGTATGGGCAACCACTTTAGAAGCGACCGATGCGCAAAGTCATCATTATACTTAAGCAGATTGAAAACGAATGAATGCAGTTATTGAGAAGACGGTCAAGTTTATCGAGGAGATCTACATTCAGGTCATAGTAGCACACATTACCATAGTCGATGATAGGAAAAATTAAGGATTGCACAAACATTGTCTTCGTACTTGAAGGTAACAGATTTCTTAATCGGTACAGAGCCTGCAGCGTTTCAGTAACCTTCTGGCTTACTCTAACGACTTGAGTAGGTGCGCCAGTTTAGGGTACTGTCGATGTGCAAGCCTAGGTGCTTCACATCTGTACCAAAAGAAACGATTGTACCATTGAAGAGAACTGGTGAAAAGGTTATACCATCCACCTTGCTGATAATTGAGGATTGCCAATGATGATTGCCTGACACTTCGTTGAGCTGAGCTACAACAAATCTATCAGCCCAGGTTTTTATGGCTATCAAGTCCCTATTAAATTTATCGATAGTGTCAGGCAATGCATCAACCTTCCTTTGACAGTAAAACTGCAAGTCATCTGCATACATATGATACGCACACTGAAGTTCGGAAGTTATAAGATTAATAAAAATATAAAACAGAAAAGGAGAAAGTATACCGCCTTGAGGAACACCAGTTTCTAAATCACACCAGCAAGAAGAAGAATCCCCAACATGAACGGACTGCTGACGTTCCTGACGGTAAGAGAAGAACCATTCCAGTGATTTGGGAGAGACCATATGACAGGATGACTAACAGGATGTCGTGACCGCCGGCCGTGACTGACAGTATTAAAGGTATTCGAAAAATCAACCAACACAAGAGCAGTAACTTTGGTGGCTTTGGTGGTTTGGTGGCTGAAAGACACACAAGTCACTTTAATACTTATAAGATTTCTTTTAAACGGACCACACTGTCCCATTTATTCCTAGAAGCAACAAACAATGGTCCAAATCCTTACTTTGATGTTTCCTTTAATTATCTAATCGTCCGTAAAGTCCAAACAAAGTCCGACAAACAAGGAAAATGCCTTCTAAAATTATGCCTCCCTACTTCCAATAGGCTTCAATTTGAAGTTGTAAAAAGTTTCCAGTACTTTCTGTTAATGAACTAACAAATGGCTTCGCTATACACAATGGCTTAATCAAACCACATTGAGATAAGGGATACAAAAGGCCCCTTTTGAAGGGAATTGGGGCATAAGAAACAAGCTGTTCCTGGCATAATAATATTTTTTCATTGGTAGTTAGTTTAGTAATGGAGAATTTTTCGGTAATACTACTGACAATAGGTACGATTAATAGGGTACCTGGAGAAGTGTAGAAGAACTATTCAATATAAATTGGGAATTCCTTGGGAATAATAAAGCATGGACACAAACAGTTGATTGTATAATTATATTTTTTCCTACTACGAAACCAAGTACTGTCATCCAATCTCATCTCTGACGAATTCCGCGGAGTAAATGCGTAACACACTAAAAGTAGCAATGAATTTCATTTTGACAGTTCAATAACATTCATTGCATTATCCATGTTGTTGAGCAGACAATTTTCTCGAACATATGAAGCAATGGATTAGCAATATCCTTTAAAATTATAGAGTGTTACGCAATTAGGGTGCTGACATATGTTGGTAGATACTAAAATTACCGTAATCTGCTGTAAGCTTTCTGCCACAACCAGCCAATAACTTACACCACACAAAAACATCTCCAAAGGCCTTATAAAAAGCGACAGGATAAAATGATTTATGGGATAACTAGATAAAGAGGGTGCCAAGTTTAGTTGACCCGCTTCAGAAAGATAAGACAATAATAATAGATTGTTACGTTTGTCATTCGCAAGACAACCAACAAAAACGCTTTGAATGTCATTGTCAGTAATATATAGTTGGAACTGACAGGTGGAGTATTGTCACCCTGTTACATCCCTAGTGGTGTTGGCAGATTCGGTGAAACTGGTATTCGGGTTCGGGGAAGTATTTTTGTCAGTAACAGTTCCGCGTCGAGTAAAAACCCTTTGACTTGATAACTCAAACGACCCCTTGTCGAGAACACTTGCGTTCCGGGAACAGTACTGACATCTACAACGAACAATAATCCCTTCGAATGGAGTTAGAAATACGATAAAGTTGCTCTCGGAGCGAGCACGCACTACGATATTTAATAGCGCTATTTCGCGGTATATATGGCACAATTTTAAAATCGCGGCGACATTTTCTCGCACTGCCATAGAAACTAATAATTGCATTTCTGCGACAAAATAATCTTCATAAAAGTCGTAGTGCACGCTCGCCCTAAGACTAACATACTAATCATTTTCCTTGTTTCTACGAATTTTATGGCCGGTGGACAACGTCCAATTTGCGTAGTTTTTGCACAAAAAATGGTTTTTAAGCTTACTTACCTAAGTCGTTAGACCTTTAGCCGCGTTTTTAAAGCACATTCTGTTAACCGAATTACATAACGTAGGCCTCCGCTATATACATCCCACTTTTGTACGCCCCCTTACATAAATCAAACGCCTACCCGACCAGCAGCCTAATTGCGTACACACTACCAAACACAATCTGAATCATTTTGTAGGATATTGTTAATCCATTGCTTCTTAAGTTTCAAAAATTTGTCTGCTCAATAACGTTAATGACGCAATGAATGTTGTTGAACTGTCTCAAAGAGAGCCATTCCTACTATTAGAGTGCGCGCAAGATAAGGAAGTCTACGAGTGACGTTAGACCTTCAAGATTATATCACTGCCAGCACTTTTAATCACTTAGAGCATAATGATGGCTATTATTTACTTTGGAAAACACAGCACACTCTCTTGATACCTGACGTACCTAAACATCAAGATGGTGGCAAACGATTATTTCCGTTTTCGGCCGCGCGTCGACTTATATTGCGCGCACTTATATCATCTGCCTAGCCTTTTCCCTAATTTCTATGTTGGGGTCGGCTTCCAGTCTAAAAGGATGCAGCGGAGTACCAATATTTTATATGGAACGACTGCTATCTGACTTTCACAACCCAGTTACCGTACGAAACCCCTTGGTTTGGTTGTCAGACTTTCGGGCTTCCGACGACCCGTAACGACTGTCAAACATCCATGAATGACAGCCTGGACCAATAGCTTAACGTGTTTTTCGAGGCACGGAAGATGCACGAGGCACGATATGTGAAGATGATCACCCATCCACCGACCAACCGCGGCAAGCATCGCTTAACTCAATCGATCGATCCGTGCGGCTCGTTACCCCGCTTTACTGTAGTTTATCTACCCACCCAGTTAGTGGCCACTATAAATGTACCTACAATCTATACTAATACAAAGCTGAAGTTTGTTTGTTTGGTTGAACGCGCAAATCTCAGGAACCACTGGTTTGAATTGAAAAATTCTTATTGTGTTGGATAGTCCATTTATCGAGGAAGGCTATAGGCATGCATCACGCGGAGCGGAGCATCAATGAAAAATGTTGCAAAAACGGGAAAAATTATTCCTCTGGAGAGCTTCCGTTGCGTGCGCTGCGTAAACGAGTAAAGTTAAGCAAAAATAATGTACGACGGAATTGTTCCCCTTAAAACGTCTCAAAAAACATCCGCAACAGCATATGTCTATCTTTTAAGGTTGATTCACTATAACCTTTTTCATGGTAACCAAATCTGTTCTAAAATAATGCATTATTTGCGAAGGTATTTTTATAAACATGATATTAATCCTTATCCAAATAAATACGTTATTCATCACAAGTATTTAATTTTGAACAAAATTGCCCTTGACATAATTTGATTTCAATGAATATCTTAGGAGATATCACAGTTTTAAAATAAATCAGCACAGCCGCCGCGCACCGGTAGCTCTGCGAGATTTACTGTTCCACTCTTACTGATCATAACGTGATGTACTTACCTAAAAAATAGCTTTTTAAAGTAATGTACTAAGTAATAATCTTTAAGTAATTGAATATATTTAAGTAGTTTAGTAGGTTTTTTCCTCAAATTAATGAGGCTGAAACCGTGGGGCACTGCTAGTGTCTATATGAAAAAGTAATCAACTCCACCAATTTTCAATTACGCCCACGTCATCAGCACGCGGCTTGCCTAGATAATTGTATCAAATCTGAATGGATACGTAAATCTAATCCGCTGGGCAATAATTACTGCACAATAGTGTCCATTGTCACCGCGAGGTACGGTTCAATCAGGAAATAGAAATGTACAGAAGGTAACCTAAACACGTTTCATGTACAGCGAGACCAAGAGCACTTGTAACTGACTTGCAATTTATAACAGTGTATCTGGGGGTCAATTCTCGTAATTTTAAAAACGTTCACAGTCTGATCTCAGTCTCAATCTGTCAAAAATACCTCTAGTTTCCCTAGATAGATTTTGACAAGATTTTGAAATTTGTTTGTCGCCGAGATGAGACTGCGACTAGATTTTGAAAGTTTTAACATGTCTTAGAATTTTTGGTTCTAGGACATGCCGGTGATGGCCCAGTGGTAACGGCCGCGACGTACGAGTGTAGGTCGTAGGTTCGAACCCAGACAGGCGAATGAAAACATCCCGAAGAAACCGGGATAATAATATGATCTCACTTAGAACTAAATAAGTTTAGAATTGTGTTTTATCCTTTATGTCAGCAGCTAGCTAATTTGTCTACTTTTAGTTTTCTGTTTTACCTGTAGGTACGTAGTTTGCATGCCTATAAACAATAACATAACATATTGTGATACCAAATTGTATATCGTTGTATTAGTAATAATTACATCTATGTATATTTACATCAATATCATTTGTAAAAAAAAAATTGGTCTTTGGCTTTGAATTCGTTTGGGATAGATTGACACTCACACGCGTGCGCCTGTGAAAAAAACATTGGTAAAGTGATATTTTTACAGAATAGACCGGCTGTTTTCGCTCGTTGTACCGAGCCAACCTTTTGTATTATCTTGTGATAGTGCCCACCGCTAGAAACGCTCCAATTACGCACAATATGCGAATTCTCCACTGCCGATGTTAATTAATTGTCTAGTTGATTAATTAATCGTCATAAAGGCGAATTTGGTGATTTACGAGTTTTGGGTAGATTTGTTTATGGCACTTTACGAAAGTTGTATAGTTTGGAGATACAACCCTTGGCGTGAAAAGGTTGTTAAATGGTTACTTATAAACTGAAAGGCGTTTGGGATGGCCTTACGCCGTGCGGAGTGATTGCAGAGAACAGAGGGGCAATTCTCATAATTTCAAGAAGGTTCACAGTCTAATCTTAGTCTCAATCTGTCAAAAACACGTCAAATTTCCTTACATTTTGACAAGTTTTTGACATTTGTTTGTCGCCGAGATGAGACTGCGACTAGATTTTGAACGTTTTAAATTACGAATCGGCCTTCAGTTGTATTAATCATACCGAATCACTGCAATATGATCCTCTTATGTTCAACAAGGACATTATTTACACTCAGTCATGAATACTCTAAAATATTAAGTTGAATAGTCTACGGTCTGCCAAAAATGGGCCATCTCATCGACCGAAGTTCCAAAGCGTTAACCTAATCACAAGATCCCGCAATTGATTACCGCACCATCTCGCTAACCGTTATAAATTGTTACAAGTCTTCGGCAAAATCTATTGCGAGAAAGAATCGACTATAATATCGGCCAGTCATGACCAGTAGGATTATTCTCATCCGATCCGCCCGTCATCCTTTTGACCGCGGATGATCGGCAAGAAACCAACCAAAAACACTTCTTGCCGGCAAAATTACATTTTTTCCTCAACAACGAAAATGGAAATACAAATAAGTGGCTTTTTGTATGATGTTTATTTGTTCGCGCCTGTTCTGTGTGTATGAACAACTGGGTGTATTGTGTGTTCAAACCTTTATTTTTCCTATAGAAGACGGTGGATAAATTGGGGCGGGAAATCATTAATTAATAACTACCTAAAATATATCGGAACGGACATAACGGCGCGTGCAGTGCCGTGTCCGGGCGGTTATTGTTTTATCAGATTTAATTTATTTTTAAAAGTAAGTGTACCAGTCGGTTCTACAATATTCGTTGTGGAATAAATTTTAACTAATAAGTAGTTACTTTATACATATTTTTGCACACCCTAAATTGGCCGATATCTGAAGGCCAATAATTCCCGTTAATAAAAACGTTCAAAATCTAATCACAATCTCATCTTAGCGACCTTCAATGTACAAAACAAAAACTTGTAAAAAATATATTGGCATTAGAGTTATTTTTGACAGATCGGGCTGTGATCTTTAAAATTACGAGAATTATCCGTCAGTAGTTTCGTAACTGAATGTAGTTAAAAATAAATGTATACCTACACTGCAATATAGTCATATTTTTTCACAATTCAAATAGGCCTATAGTTTCGTTTATATTTAGGCAAAAGTCAGCAGCCCTTTGCTGCAACAATTTGCTCCCCCTGCCTGACACGCCACATCCGTGCTGACTGCATGCACATTGTTTTATTGCTGGGCCGTCAGTCGTCACCACACTGACTGACCGCCAGCGTGACTAGGGTTAACTGAGAGACGCAAGTGGGTTGGTTAAACTAGTTTCGTTGATTGATAAATGTACGCACGATGCAATTGTTTGATTTTGAACGAGACCGTTGCTGGAAAGTTATGTCTGTAAAAATTGGATTTCCTAAGAGAGCCGATGTCGTTATACAATCACCGAAAAATGGCTGTGGTCATAAAAAATACATGATAATAATGGTTTGACTTTGAGGATGAATGAGGGCGGCGCTTTCTTAGGAACACCAAGCTTAACACTTTGATTTTGACAGAAATCAGAGCACTGATAAAAATCGTCCTTGTGGAATTTTCTAAAATTCTACCTGATAAGCACAACTGAGTACATAACGAGCTAGTTTCGACCTAGACACAGATGTTCACTAAAATTTTCAGCAGCAACGTGAATCCTGACCTAATTCACGGATGGTAGCACACTGACCGCATAGAGCACTTGTTTTATTTTCGAAGCGTCACCGCGCCAACTGTGAGCCGTCAGCGCAGCGTGACAAGGATCAAATGGATGCCTTGGTGTTAACGGTTGTGTAGAATTTTGAAATAAAAGTGAGCATTTAGAAAGATCAAATGGATTGTCTGTATGGTGACAATGTATTCGCATATCAATGTGATTTCTTGCTTCCTATTCAAATCTTTTTGTTTGTTTTTATTTGACCATGTTTCCGAAGGCCGGGGTTAAAAAAGAAAACACATTTATTTGCACTACGCGTGACGAATAACAAAAAAAAAAAAGAATCAAAGCGTTCAGTCTGCAACTTATTCATTAGGTCATTATCCATTGGAGGTGGTCCTAACGTATCGTGGTTCTTTTTCTCTTATAGCCACGATAATAACCATCAATCGATAAGCCAGACTCTATGGTACTTATGAGAACAAGTATCTTTACTGTAGCTCAAGGACAAAACATATATTTTAAAGACTATCTCAACTCTGTAAAAGTAACACAGAGATAAAATAAACAAAGCATAATACTCCTTGTCGCAACACTGGGTACCTTAAATAACTTTTAGTGCATTTTATTTAACAAACTTGTGAGATGCATAGCCTTGCATACGGTGGAAGTGCTTTAAAAACGTGTATAAATCTCGGTAAATCGCTCCAATAGACGTGTTTGCGTTTAAATGGCACTTCATCCGGGAAAATATTGCGAGGAAACTAGATTGTAGTCGGTTCTTATGTAAGAAATTTGTGTTCAAAGGTGCTGTTAATTTGTTTAGATGTAGCCAAAACCATTTAAATGAGGACGAATTTAGAGGTGTAGGTAGTACACCCACATTTCTCTTACTATTATTTATTTTATGTATAATAGACTCAACAAGTTACTAAGCTTCTATAGTGTAAGCTATAAAAAATGTAGTACAATATTATTAGATTACTTAGCGATACTCAATTATACAGACACAGAAAAACTTCTAGAAATTTTGTCATGATCATAATTTATTCCCTTTTAAGTATTTTTACTTTTGTATGTTTACATAGACGTAATATTATTTGTGCTTTTCCTCAGAATTGTTAATTAATCATTTTTATTTAAAAACATTAATGCTCCAATTTAAACAACACAGGTTTGCATAGACCTAGTTCGGGGTCGCTACTTAACACTCTAATTCCGAACTATCACTACTGGAAAATTTTCTATTCTTGGGTCAATGTATACCATAAAGTAAACGTTTATAATAAATTTAAAAAAAAATGCCGGTTATATTTAAATAGGGGGCGAGTCTGTTACCAACAATCGGGCACAAATCCAAGCTCCGGGGAAATTCCAAAAACCTGACCTTGGGATCGAATCTATGATCCCACATTTAGTAGTTATAAACGATCACTAGACCAACGAGACAGTCATTTATTTAGTTACATATTCGTATTACTAAATTATCTCAAAGAAAAATATATATTACTAGCGACCCGCCCCGGCTTCGCACGGGTGCAATACTGATACTAAGTACAGGTATTTCAAGAATGTCAGCACGCGCCGCCGCGGCCGGTACCGCAGCAACCGCTATGTCCCTGCATTTTAAATCTGTAATATTTTCGAAAATATTCATTTAAATTACATGCTATAAAGGGCCATATTTATCTATATTAAATGCACAATGTATTTAGGGTACTTAATTGGATAAGGATTAATGCTGTATTGCTTAAAATCACTTCGTAAATAAGCCATTATTTCTCGTAAAGAGTAAAGGATAAAAAATTATTATCGTGGGTTATCCCTAAGAGATAGACATATACCATCGCGGACTTTTTTGTAGACCTTTTTAAGGTGTACAATACTGTAGTACATTATTTTGACCTATCTCGTAGGGTTCAGCCAGCGTTTGAAAAGTAAGCGCAAAAAAATGTGTTTATTTACGACATCACATGCATGCATGTATTATAATATATATATAAACCTTCCTCTTGAATCACTCTATCTATCAAAAAAAAACGCATTAAAATCCGTTGCGTAGTTTTAAAGATCTAAGCGTTCAAAGGGACAGAGAAAGCGACTTTGTTTTATACTATGTAGTGATATTATTCGGTCTCAAATGTCTCAGAGAAGTTTTCCCATCCCTAGCTAATTAACAAGGCTTATAGCTTTTCGCATCCTTCCCCCATGTATTCGTTTCGGTCAGTATATCTCCGTCAGATCACTTATGTTGTAAGTAATCTATCATTAAGAGCTGACCACGACCTCGCCATATGCCTTGCCAATTTGCTATCGTTTACGGGTAGCTAAGTTTTTTTTTTTGGTTTCTGGAAGAGCGATCGATTACATATTTGTTCTTCTAAATAAATAATAAAAGTACATACCGTTTTTTTATAGGAAAATTATTATACAATCGCAAGCTGTGTGCCTGATTTGAATTCTCATTTGAACTTACATATAAACTTTTATCCTCTATTTAATCCCATTATCGGATGAATTTTCAAAACCCTTCCGTTAAGGAAGGATTTTTGTTCACCTTTGTAAGTTAGGAACTCTTGTGCAAAAAGCGGTTTAAGTTGTGCATTGTTTGTCAGTGGATATAAGATTTATATTAAGTAACTATAAAAAATTTAACAAAAAAAAACCTACTTCCAAATAAAACACTACAAAGTGAAAAATAACTTTAATTTCGGAAGTCGGTGTTTTTGGATTTGTATTTTAGTTTTTTACCACCGACTTCCGAACTTTTTAGTGGGTCTGTTTATAATTTATCTAAGTTACAATAGCCTAATGTCAACTTGCTCATCGCCTTTTATAAAATATTGCTTTTCCCGATGCAGGGACGTTTATTGTTGAGGAGTTCTCCTGGTATTTCACAATCAGTTTCACTTCACCATTCGCATTGTGACGAGCATAAATTGCTTAGCAACCATATTAAAGTAATCCAAAGTCCATCATTCCACCTGTGGTCTTCATCATCAGTTCCACTACACCAAATGGTGCTTTCCGAAAGGAAATGCACAATTTACTATAAAAAATACCCAAATCACTATAGGTGTGCCTATAATATTTGAAGAGTTCTATCGATTTCTCTAGGATCCCATCATCAGATCTTGATCTGATGACAATGCGACCACGTGGAAAGTATACCCTTTCAAACAATTTTTTTTAAAAATCGGTTTAGCCGTCTTCGAGTAATCGGGGAACATACATAAATAAAAAAAAAGATTCCGACGAACTGAGAACCTCCTCTTTGTTTTGAAGTCGGTTAAAAGGATAAGATAACTTGCGTTGGGGCTCTGTCTCGCATAGGGTCGCAGCATTATGCTGAGCGATGGCCGTTTTGCGTGGATATGACGCATATTTTCCCTCAACTTGTTCTTTTTTGTGTTTTTTCTTTGCGTCATGTTTGCCGCAAATAAACGTAATTTCTTTCTTTTTTTTCATAAGAAGATATGGCAGCAGCTTACTCTAAAAGTGGTCATATGCATTCTTCGTTTTGATGTCACTATTACTGTGATCCTGAAATTGACTGGAAAGTTAAACAATCGTCGTGAACTTTATTAAAATCACTAAACAGTGAAAGTTCACTCATTTTCGCATAGATTTTCTATACTTAAATTGTCGCTTGCATTTGGTTTAAAAACTGAGGAAATCATTGCGTCTCTTATTTTGCTGGGTTTCTCTATTTTTGAAACTGAGTGCAAATTTCACCAAACTTTTAACTTACAATAAGTCTTATTCTGAGAAAATAAATTTTGAATATTTACAATTTTTCCATACAGAACTTTCAAACGTCAATTTTATTCCACGGATAAAATATTTTGTTAAAACCAGCCCTTAATGACCTTTTAATTGTATTGTGTTATTTCATCTTCCTTATACTGTTCTTATTTCTCCGTAACTAATTACCTAGTCCTGAGTAGGTTGTATTGACGCTACCCTTGTCGACGTTCATCCCCCTATCCGATGGCGCGTGTCAGTAATCTGACGTTACTTGGCGGATGAGCGGATAGCGGTGTTTAAGAAGCGTGAATATACGGAGCTTGAAGGTAAGCTGATCTGTTATTTTTTTAATGGAGAAAAAATAGAGGAGCCCGTGGCTAAATAATAACAGCCACACTGGTCAATCGAACAGGTTAAGCTACGCTTGCCGCGGTTGGTCTGTGGATGGGTGACCATCTTTATACACCGAGACCCCTCCGTGCCTCGGAAAGCACGTTAAGCCGTTGGTCCCAGCTGTCATTCCTGAATCTTTGACAGTCGTTACGGGTCGACAGAAGCCCGAAAGTCTGATAACCAGTCTTACCAAGGGGTAGGTATCGTATTACCCAGTAACTGGGTTGTGGAGGTCAGATAGGCAGTCGCTCCATGTAAAATACTAGTATTCAGCTGCATCCAGTTTGACTGGAAGCTGACTCCAAATATGATACTGTTTTTTAATGAGTAAAGGGATCATTGAGTCATCCATTTTATAATGATCAAAGTTTTTTTCATCACGATATGTTGATAATGGAAAAATATAGTAACCGTAGGTACTGGAATATATTTACCTAACACGGGTAATCTCCATAACAGTAATTTGTGTATGAGGCTCTGCTTCAAAGGAACAAGTGGTCAACACTCAGTTTTGCAAATTAACACTCAAACTAAGTTTAGGTTTTAAACTATTGAAGAGACAACGTGACTAATTAGCAACATCTTTCATATGCTAGCACTGTATACTCACTTCGACCAGAGGACACGGTGGAGCATACGGTGGAGGTCTGCCCCACTTGGGCGGAACACCGCCGTGTTCTCGTAGAGGCGATCGGCAGCGGCGGCGACCTCTCGCGAACGGCCTTGGTTCAAGTCATGGTCTGGGGCGAGAGGGAGTGGGAGGCAGACACCTCCTTCTGCGAAGCAGTCATTCTAGCGAAGGAGGTGGCGGGACGGCTGAGGGAAAGAGCCTCACGTCCCAGCCGCCGCGGGAGACGCTCCGGGCGTTGGGAGCCGCGTGACGACTCCCAGCCACCGTAGGCGCGGGCCTGCGGGTGGAGAGTAATGGGTAACTTTCCGTCCGATCAGGACCAGGCCCGTGCCGGACGGAGCGACGTGTTCCACGCGCGCCTCAAAGAGATGTCAGCATCAAGGAAGGGGCCCGTAAGGGCCGAAGCCTGCCGGGGCAGCGGGATGGTCCGAAAGGGTTACCGCTGCCCGGAACATAAAGGTCTAAGGAAGGAACACGAGTGGGTTTTAGTCAGTAAGAGTCTGACACTCCCTCCTGCTCCACCCTGAGCGGGAGGGGTCATTTGATGATTTCCCATCCACAAAAAAAAAAAACTGTATACTAGCTTGATTCTCTGCACCATCATTTAATATCTTTCGTGTATGAGTCAGGGGTCAAGAAACACAATTTGTTACAGTCTGAAATCTGTATTTACAGTATTTAATTCAACGTCACAGAAGCGGTACTTAACTCGTGCTTACAATGTTTTACTTTACATTTCTAAGTTTAATTAAGCGGTTAACTGCAGTATATAAAGTCTCCCAAGATAAACGCTCGGCGCATGTTAGAGGAGGTCGCGATTTGGGGACCCTAAATGTCCCGACCCTTTCGGTCGGTTAGGGATCTCGATCATATCGATCCAGTAGATGAAGTAGATGAAAAAAAAATGTCTGCCGCAGTCGGCGGACCCCGTCAGGATCTAAATTCCTTACGCTATACTCGCACGCACACACACTCGTATATAATAGAAAGAGACAGAGAGAGAAAGAATGAATTTAATATGCGTTTTTAATACAGTGCCATATATAGAATAAGTTTTTATAAGCTCTCATAAAGTTGTCGCCATCTTGGATTCACTATCGGCCCCTAGAAAACCATAAAAACTTTCGAGAGAGAAAGTCACATGGCGCACAACGCTTTTCTTTAGGTGACGATTTATACTAGTAGTTTATACCACGATTTATACTAGTAGTTTATACCAGTTCTACCGCAAGCCACATTAAAGAACTTCGTTCCTAAAGTTATTAATGATATTAATGACGACGTATTAGAATGAGTAAGTATGACAAAACTAAAATGGGCACGGAAGAAACATCACATTTTTTTTTCAATTACTCTTACCACTGATTGTCTTTGCATCACCCAAAGGTTCCTCCGTGCATTTGTGTCCTTATTTATTGTATTATTTTAAATAAATAAATAATTGCCAAAAAAAACCAAGCAAGAGTGAAGTGCTAATATTGTGTCTTAATAAATGTAATGATAATAATAGTCTACATACTATTCGTATCAACAAACACGCGTTTAAATAATTTTGGTAAAAACTGAAAATATCAAGTTGCCACCCTGCCTGCTTTAGCAACACTGACAGATAAATGTCTCTTCATTACGTATATAGAAGTATAGTAACATAATCACATTACCCGATTACGCAAAAAGGGAGGGTTATAGGTTTATGTTTTCATTATGGAGCAGGGTGGGAAATTCTTAAACGGGAGGGAGACTCACACGAGATATATTGCTCTTATGTCCTTTGTACTCGGCATAGTTTCTTCACGGTATGGCGTATAAATCGCGCCGTAGAAAAAACGTGTCTTTCAACAAACTTCCATATTGATCCATACAACAATGACGACCGTGCTAGTACACGGTGAATAAATCGTAGTTTTTCACGGCAAGAAAAACGTGTGTGTACAAAGGGCTTCAAAATAACTGTGACTAATAAAACGTACTTTATTATTTGCTATAATAAAATAGTAATAATATTAATTTATTTCAGGTAAATAACACCCATTAAGATCACACATATAAAATCAAATAAAATCAGATAAAATTCAAATTAAATAAAATCACTACAAAACAAATTAAATGGCAGCATAACACATTAAATTAGATGAAATCACGATAAATCTAAATAATATAAATAATCAAAAACAATAAAATTAATATAGAGATAAAAATTAATAAATAATAACAATAAAAAATATAAAATAAAAAATAATTACCACAATAAAATCAATACCCTCTCTCCGACACAGCTACAGCAACATGTCTGCTGGAGCAATGTCGGACGAAGGGGCAGTCCAGCCAGCTATGCGAAGCAATTTATCTTCAGATTTACCATCCAACACAGAAAATCAATCCCTTCTATCTTACCTTTGTATATTAGCCCCTACGTCCCAGCTCGGCAATACACCAATCTACCTTTGTCACCCGAAAAATACAACAGTATACGTAAAGAATTTATCGCCCGTTCCTTCTTGCTTAGATAAAGGCATAGACGTAGGCCTGCGGTCCCTAGCCGGGTCGTTATAAATCCTGCCCACCTCGGGTAGAATTTAACCGCTTATTTTGGTGAAGCGTGGTTGCTTGTACTAGACTTATTTTAAAACTGTTTTGTGGATTTTTTGTGTTCTATTTAAATACTTCGTAATTTTGATAATAGCATAAGCATAGCATATTCAGCCTATAATGTTTCCATTGCTGGGACACATGCCTCCTTTCTGTAAGAGGAGATCGGCCGTAATCCACCACATGGGCGCAGTGCGGGTTGGTAGATGTCACATGTCTTCGAATTTTTGGCTAGGATATGCCGGTTTCCTCACGATGTTTTCCTTCACCGTTTTGAGAGCAATGGTGATTAAATAATTTACAAAAAGTAAAGCACCTGTCTGGGTTCGAACCTACGACCTACAACTTATAAAAAAGCCAGTGCCCACCAGCCACCAGTGCTCTCTATTTCTCATCATCTCATTACATTACACGTATTCTGATAATCACTCGTCTAGAATTTCTTCAGATGTAGAAAATATGAAAAAAAAAGAAAGAAATATTGAGTTATTTGTCACAGAAACACGCGCATAATATAAAAAAATTAACAACTGAAAAGACACAATGAAAACAGCGGGGCAATTGCGTAACACATTATCAATCGGAATCGGTTTCATTTTGACAGTTCAATAACATTCATTGCGTTATTACGTGTTGAGCAGACGAATTTTTCGAACTTATGAAGCAATGGATTAGCAATTTGCTTCAAAATGATTCAGATTCCGATTAATAGTGTGTTACGCAATTAGGGTGCTGATCTATTATTCAATACTCAATATATTTATTCTCAGCGAAGTTTTAGTACGCGGCCGTAAAAGAATAAAAGTTAAGACCCTCGTGTTCATATATCTAACTAAATTGAAATCAGACGAGACAGCGCCGTACAGCATCGATCGAACTTCCAAACAATTTTCGAGTATGGGTTTTGTTTCAAAACTTTTTCATGCATCACATTTCAAAATTCAAAACTCAGACGAAAAGCGTTTTTCAACTGTAAAATCAACTCGATAAAACTTTTCAGATATCTTTGAAAGATAGAAAGGTTCAGAGACTATTAGCTGGCATACTTTTTGATTGTTCGGCTATCTTTGGGTTGAGTTGAAGCGATTACAATACCGCTTTGTCGTTCGCTCTCGACTCTTAAATGTTCTGGTGTCGAAGCGCTCCGAGGGACGCTTTTACGTCGACGTTGAAAGGAGTCACTGCGGTACAATGAGAAGTAGCGGTCAGGGTTTAGTGGAGAGAGGTTGCGGGACCGGAGGCGGGATTGTGTTTTTAAATTTAATTTTTTCTGCAGCACCCGCAGCCGTGCGTGATGATCGGTGCTCTATAAGGCATACTCAAATTTATGTTTCCATTTGATGTTATTTCAAGTAAAATAAATATTAACTTTATTTTAATTGTTATTAAGTAGATTTTAGAATGACTAGCACTTTTGAAAAAGTTATAAAAATGTTTGAAGTCGTAAATAGAACTTTATCGCGTAGGAATTAAAGTTGTTTTTAGAAACTCATATTTGTTTACATTTTTGGCAAATTAATCGCGAACGCATCCTATGTGGAAAATTTCCTTTATTGCTTAAGTAATACAGCGTGTTATGGGACATCGAAGCACAAACTGGAACCATGAATTCGGCACATAATTCAAGACACCCTAGCGCAGATATTTTTCGTCGGTTATCAAAAAAAATCTGCTGTTTCATAGAAAAGCTCAATACCTACGCGATGAAAATGTATGGAACAGCTAATTTCTTTAAAAATAACCGGTTTCAACGCAACTCAGAATCATGTACAGATGCCAGCACATCAAGCTACTACAATCTGTCAAATTTCTTTAATAGTGTTTCAACTTTATCGTCAAATCATAAGGTTCCATTTTAATTGGGAAAATTTGACAGTTTCGGGTAGCTTGATGTGCTGGCGTCTGTAATGAATCCATGGTAACTGGTGGCACGTCGCTGTCCCTGCCACCCTGCTTAAAGTGAAGGTAGAAAATTGGACAACCTCTGGACAATCCTTAAAAAGACCGTCTCTGTCATTTAGATAAAAACGGGCAATATATAAACGTACTTTAAATAATAATGTTTCAAACTTTAAAATTAATCGAATGAACTTTATAGTTCATTCGATTAATTTAATAATGGTTTCTATGACAAATTATAAAAATAAAGTTTGTGTACGGGCACTTGTATTTGTGTAAAAAAGACAATGTTGCTACTGTTACTAGGAGAACTTAGGGTGCAGGAGCGAGCGAAGCGAGCTCAGAACTTGGGGCACCCCGACTCGGACAGGTTAGTTTCGAAAGGGATGACGGGGGCTCAAGTGAGCGAGCAAAGCAAAGCGAACGAGCCTCCGCCATCTCCTTCGTGTTAGGTTCCTTTAAGCCCTGTCGACAGAAATAGGGGCCCCACGTTATTATTATTGGTTGTAAACCAACTTAAACCCACCATCGGAGTTGGTTTTCGACACAGTTATAGTGCAAACCATTATTTTTGTAGGTATTTTAATTATGTTGTTTATGAAATTATTAATCTATAGTGTATTTTGTAAATTTGGTTCATGTTTATTAAAGTGATAATATTAAATTATAGATGTATTATTATTTTAATGTACTGATATACACTTTTATAGCTGTTTTCATCCAATTTAAAGTGCTATTAAATACATCCCGATAGAAATTACTACACGACTATATTTCCCGATGATGTAGGTAGATAGGGACGTAAAGAACATCCTCATTTCGCCAGTTCTGTTTCAGTTCCATGTAATAAGAAGCGAGCCTATTGCCATCGACCGGGCACACTAAACTCCGGATATCACAGAGAAAACAGCATAGAATCTTTTTTCTCAACCCCTCTGACTCTTCACACTATAACCTCACTACGAAAATCTTATGCATAGCATAGTGCAGCTCCGTTTCAAGCTGAAACAGTCCCATTCAGCTTGTAAACATGCCGAGCGAGCCGCCCGCATACGATATTGTGAACTACCCGCTTTTTACACCGAAAACTTGGCAACCCTCTTTGAGAAATAGCTAGTGTGTGGCGAATGGAGATGCCACTCAGCGTCCTATTTGTTGATGGTGTTTTGTTTAGGTCAACTTCATAGGTACCTAAATGATTTATGCGAGGTTAAGGTTCAACGATTTGTTCCTGATAATTATTATTATAGCTAATCACTCGTGACGGGTCGTGGAGGTCATAGGCTAACATCTATCCATAGGTATATATAAAAAGGAGGTCATAGGTTTCTAACTGATTGATATATTTATTTATTTATTTAATACTTCAAGCACATACATGTACAGAGGCGGACTTAATGCCATAGGCATTAAGTCCGCCATATCAACGCACATCCTAAACCGCTGGTCCTAGAGACATGACATTTGGAGGGTGTGTTCTTTGTGGAGAGTAGGTATCCACTATAAAAGGGCTTTTCGAAATTCCACCCCTAAGATGGTGAATGAGGGGAGGGAGAAATTTCACGCGGACGAAGTCACGAGCAGAAGTTAGTAATAATATAATATTGCGCTTGAATTCCCCAATGGGGCAGGCAGTGGTATAAATAAAGTACGGTCAGCAGTTTCGCTTATGAGCCATGTAAAAGTGTGTGCTAGCCTAACGTCATTAATCACCAGGCACAAATTCAGGCTCCACATTGATTCTGAAAAAATCGTAATGCAAAGATCCTATATTATTTTGTACGCCCTGTAGATCAAAACCTAAACGTACCTAAACACTAATGAAGCGAAAACTGGCGAAGCGAACATAAATATTGGTTTACAGTCTAAACACACACAAAATATTACCATAAACAAACGTCAACCACACAACTAACTTCCAGTAACAACATAGAGTTATCAATAAACAGTCTACAGAGTTACCACCAACATTTAGTCCATATATACAAACACTTGACACACATCATTATGTACCCTATACAGCACAACAAATTACTGGATGCGCCACATGTGCCATTAACGGCATTATTAACGGGCCACTGAAGGAACACAACACTAATGACACTATATCGCCCACCTGGCCTTATTTATGGCTTTGATCTGGCTCTCATTTTGAGCTTGCAAAAGGCCTTAATAAAATTGGCTACCGTGGTTCTGCTCGTGGGTGTTGTTAGTGGTGATGAGGACCTCAGAGGGACTAGACAGAGTGACATTCTATCAATGTTAGCGATGATAGAAAGATCAAAATGTATGGTGCTGTCATAGATAAGCTAACGCTTATGTCAATCCTGATGAATATAGTTATACAAATACGAAACGTTTTGAAAGTGACGGTCACTTTTCTTGGCTTTCAGGTCAGGAAAAGCGTAGAAGGTTTTTGCTTTGAAAAAGTCTCATAAGCAAAGCTGAAGTTTGGATACGTGCCCAATTAGTTGGCAATTGACTTACCCTCTATTATATTATGGGACTGACTGATATATGTTATGTTATATAAGTATTTTGTTTGTTTTCCACTAGTAGTAACTCTTAATTTTTATTTCGCTTTGGTTTACCAAGTGGTGACTAAGATAGAATTATCATGACTGCCGTTTCTAATAAAGAACTGGTGGTGAAATCTTTATTTACCGATGGCATGAATTGTCTCTTTTATGTTGTGTGTCTTCTTTATACAAAGATTCTTAGAATAAGATCACGAAGGGTCAAAGAACGTTACGGTTTCACGATCTGACCTCAACAGTGTAAAGCACAAACGGCGAGCGGGGCTAGAGTGTTGAAGATTGCTTTTGTTTATTGGGCAATTAGGAACTGCATTCTTATTTCGTAAATCACTCACTTAGCATAATTCTCACTGCTGGAACACAGGCCTCCTCTCTGTGACAGGATATAGGCCGTAATCCACTACGCGGGCCCAGTGCAGATTGGTAGATGTCACATATCTTCGAATTTTTGGTTCTAGGACATGCTGTTTTCATCAGAATGTTTTCACAGATTTTTTAGAGCAATGGTGATGAAATAAATTACACAAAGTAAAGCCTGCCTAGGTCCCAAACACATGATCTACAATTCGTAAGTCGGGGCGCCACCACTGCTCTCAAAATCCTTTATAATTTTGGAAATTCAACAAATTCCATTGTTACTATCGAACAGACGAGTTTTATTCAAACATGTTTTGTGAAGCAATTGATATCTAAGACTAGCTGCGCCCCGCGGTTTCACCCGCGTAACTTTCGATCCCATGGGAATATCGGGATGAAAAGTATCCTATGTGTTATTCTGATGTATAAGCTATATTACTGTACTGTTTCATCAAAATCCGTTCTGTAGTTTTTGCGTGAAAGAGTAACAAACATCCATCCATCCATCCTCACAAACTTTCGCATTTATAATATTAGTAGGATAGTAGGAAGTAGGATATGTAATGTTCAGCTCGCCATCCGGTAAGGACCAGGCCCGGGTCGACGGCACGTTGTGTTCCACGCGCGCTTCAAAGAGATGTCAGCACTAACTGACGGGGTCCGCTAGGGTCGATACCTGCCAGGGTCGCGGATTGTTCGAAAGAGATACCGTGGCCACTGGCACAGACAACTTAAGGAACACGGGTGGGTTTTAGTCAGTAAAAGTCTGACACGCTTGCCCGCTCCGCCCAGAGCGAGAGACGTTATATGATAATTTCCCACCCTCTTAAAAAAAAAATGTATTGTTCCGTTCACATCACGTACTTACTCTGTTAACAATGAAATTCAGCAAACGAATATACCATATTGGAAATAATACATGGACTCAGGTAAAATGAAAAAACCACAGCAATAATTTAGAAAGAAAATAAGTTTATTTGACCCAGGTCAAATAAGGCACACAATATTCACACAGAAAAAAAACTTAAAGTATTTTTGTATGCCTCATGGCTGCGCCAAATGTGCCCAGTTTTCCGCATAAATGTCAGACAACTGAAGGCTAATTCTCGTAATTTAAAACGTTCAAAATCTAGTCGCAGTCTCATCTCCACGAGAAACAAATCTCAAAAACTTGTCAAAATGTAGGGAAATCAGAAGTATTTTTTGACAGATTGAGACTGAGATCAGGCTGTGAACGTTTTTAAAATTACGAGAATTGCCCCTCTGATGTTTAACGCTGGTCTTCCACTGGACCCTATGTTACGAGGACGTCTTATGGATATAAATCAGTTTTATGATTTGTGTGTTTAGTGGTTTGATTATATCAGTTTTCTTTGTACTTGATTGACAAAACCGCTACCTCCTGTGCCTTACTTCCTTGCACTTTGCAAAACAATCGTAAATATTGAATGAAGTCCTTACCTCGAGACGGACGCAGCTGCGACCGATAATATCAGATGACAGTGTGCATTCGTGCAATGCCTTTAAAGTACTGACCAATTGAGAGTCAACTATTAAATGTTTTGTCATAAAATGCTGGAAGATGATGTGATGGCTCGTAGCTTAAGTTGGTATCACCAAAGAGGACAGGAGAGATGTCTCGAATGTTTGTGTTATTTTCACTTTTTTCTTCGCTTAAATTTAACGTAAAATCTACCTATTGTTTGTTACGAAATATCCTCATCTGCTTTTAATAGCCTCCCCGACTGTTTTCGGCCACGGTGGCCAATCTCAACGGAGATTAGCCAGGTACGCAGGAGATGTTATAGCGCACAAGTGAGCGCGCAGACACAGGTGCATTCCCTCTTCTCTCACTCTTATAATCCGATGGGACGGCAATCCGACACGACCGGAGAGCTACGAGAGCGGAGGCTTACGTGCTTTCCGAGGCACGGGGGTATCACACCGCCAACTTCCAAACTCCAGGCTGTTACTAAGAAATTCCTAATGGAAAAAACTCATTAACACTTTGCCCGACCCGGGAATCGAACCCAGGACCCCACGCTCAGCAGTCGCGCTTGCGACCACGAGACCAACGGGGCAGTTTCATATGCTCTTATAGCTTTAGCAGACTTGTAGGCCGCATTTGTTTACGGGTTCAAACCTGCACAAATGAAATGTTTGAAGGTGGTTTTGTAGGCATTTACTTGTGTAAGTGTAGATTATTAATTACTTATATTCGAATATTTGTACAACATTTTCGACAGTGTCGACGAAAATGCCAACACCACGACATATTTTTCAATCTCTTTGTTGCTGGATTAGTAAAAATATTGAACATTGCTGGGGAATTGGTAGATTGGTCCATTTGTGCAATACTTTGCAGGTTGTAAAAAAATATACTGCAGTACAAAAATGTGTCGCACATTTTTTACTATTCGTTTGAAAACTAGAATTGTTTGTTTTTGACAACTAGAAGTTGACATTGTGTTCGAGAATAGACAGCTGCGATATTTTGCTATTGCAAACAAGTTTAAATTAGAGAGCAATCCTTACCCATAGTCTTTGACACGATTTTCTTTCACACTAATGCATTTAATTGTTTGGTTTTCAACTACGAATTAGGTACAGACGCCAGTAGGTCAACCTACCCCAATCTGTCAAATTTCTTTGATAGATTTTCAACTTTAGTACAAAGGAATATTATAAGATTCATATTCAATTGGGAAAATCTGACAGATTGGGGTAGCTTGATGTGCTGGCCTCTGTACATCATGGATATATGCTGTTTGCAGTTTAAGTTAGCCTGATAACCGAACCAATAATAAAAGATAAGACAGTCTTATCTTTTGTGGTGTTCATAATCTCAGATAATTTAAATTCCATCGCCACTTAATCAGTTATCTACCTAAGGGCTGAATTTTCCAACTCCAGATATTCTTATGGCAGGAATAATTTTTAATTTTTGACAGTTCTTCCATACAAAAAGTGTCGTGAATTTTATTCCATGAATAAAAATTATTTGTCGTTTTAAAAATCAGCCCTTAGTGAAATGTATTCTAAGTTGATTTTTGAGTGACCATTTGTAACAAAAAAGTCCTAATAAGTTTTTGGTTGCAATGGAATTTGAGCTTTGTAAAGTATGACATTCAGTTTGTTGTTCTATAACTTGAAAATTATCTGAAATTCTTAATTCAAATATAGACTGAATGTTTTTTTCCTTCACAGCCTCTCGCCGATTACCGAATGTTTTATTAAAGGTCATAGCACACATATCAACTCGGAAAGGGATCGCAACCGTATCAACTTGAGCCATTCAGTATTCTTTGTATGAAACTCCCTACTGCAACGCACACTAATCGGAGTCGTAACGTACTCGCGTCGCCTCGGGACAAGATCAGGAACGGCGGTGCGGTGCGTCGTCAATTTGCAGTTCCCGAGCTTACGTCTCTTCGTTCACCCTTGCCCCTCTGACCCCTTCCGCGGCCTGCCTGCAGCACCATCAACCAGCGGTCGGCGAGCCGTAAGCGCGGCGTCGCCTAGCCGTAACCGAGTCGACATATCGGAGCTGCTGATCCGCTTTGGTTACGTGGTTACGTTAGGTTGACGCCAGTTTGACGGCGAGACAAAAGGCGACGATCCCTTTCCGAGTTGATATGTGTGCTATGACCTTTACACTGACCCCTCTTCGTACGTCTAAACATAATTACAACTACATACACGGATCAGTTACATTGGAATCCATCTCCTTTTATTTCACTGTTGCTACCTATTTGGTCCCAGGAAGACCTTTTCGGATAATGTTACCGAAACGTCCTCGCCCGGGGCCAGATGTGAGCAAAGGGTTACTCATTCGTAGCAAAAACGTCAACTAATTAAATAATTAAGTAACTTTTGTGGTAAGTGCAAACATTTTAAATGAAATACTTAGTTGTCATTTTGGTAGATAAGTAGATGTTACGCACTATAGGAATAAAATTAAATAATGTTGTGAATTCTTATTAAAAGAACCATTACAGTTGGTCAAATTAAATTAGCTAGCGAAACTTCATGGACGTGGATTTGATGTTTTTTTTCTAAAGGGTCAACGACCACTGGTAGTGTTTTAACTTGAAGTATAACTTGAGAAAATGTATTTTATTGTTTTTAGATATCGATACCAATCACGTCTGTGAAGTTTACACAACAAAAAAAAAACAGGTTTTTGAAATTGATATTTCAAGTGAATACGCTAACAGCGGTCGATGATGAAATTAATTTCTTTTTATTTTATTGTGCTTAGATATAGATATTCATCACGTCTGTAGAGTTTCGCTAGCAAATTTAATTTGACCCTGTATATCCGACGACCCTGGCTACTTATCTTCTTTGGTGACCGTAGATTATCTAGTTACTCATGTTAGAAACATCACCCGCAGAGGCTCACTTGTTGCATGAAAATACAACTTCAATTATTTTCATAGTAGTCGTTTCAAAATAACCTATTTGGTCCCAGGAAGACCTTTTCGGATAATGTTACCGAAACGTCCTCGCCCGGGGCCAGATGTGAGCAAAGGGTTACTCATTCGTAGCAAAAACGTCAACTAATTAAATAATTAAGTAACTTTTGTGGTAAGTGCTAACATTTTAAATGAAATACTTAGTTGTCATTTTGGTAGATAAGTAGATGTTACGCACTATAGGAATAAAATTAAATAATGTTGTGAATTCTTATTAAAAGAACCATTACAGTTGGTCAAATTAAATTAGCTAGCGAAACTTCATGGACGTGGATTTGATGTTTTTTTTCTAAAGGGTCAACGACCACTGGTAGTGTTTTAACTTGAAGTATAACTTGAGAAAATGTATTTTATTGTTTTTAGATATCGATACCAATCACGTCTGTGAAGTTTACACAACAAAAAAAAAACAGGTTTTTGAAATTGATATTTCAAGTGAATACGCTAACAGCGGTCGATGATGAAATTAATTTCTTTTTATTTTATTGTGCTTAGATATAGATATTCATCACGTCTGTAGAGTTTCGCTAGCAAATTTAATTTGACCCTGTATATCCGACGACCCTGGCTACTTATCTTCTTTGGTGACCGTAGATTATCTAGTTACTCATGTTAGAAACATCACCCGCAGAGGCTCACTTGTTGCATGAAAATACAACTTCAATTATTTTCATAGTAGTCGTTTCAAAATAACCTATTTGGTCCCAGGAAGACCTTTTCGGATAATGTTACCGAAACGTCCTCGCCCGGGGCCAGATGTGAGCAAAGGGTTACTCATTCGTAGCAAAAACGTCAACTAATTAAATAATTAAGTAACTTTTGTGGTAAGTGCTAACATTTTAAATGAAATACTTAGTTGTCATTTTGGTAGATAAGTAGATGTTACGCACTATAGGAATAAAATTAAATAATGTTGTGAATTCTTATTAAAAGAACCATTACAGTTGGTCAAATTAAATTAGCTAGCGAAACTTCATGGACGTGGATTTGATGTTTTTTTTCTAAAGGGTCAACGACCACTGGTAGTGTTTTAACTTGAAGTATAACTTGAGAAAATGTATTTTATTGTTTTTAGATATCGATACCAATCACGTCTGTGAAGTTTACACAACAAAAAAAAAACAGGTTTTTGAAATTGATATTTCAAGTGAATACGCTAACAGCGGTCGATGATGAAATTAATTTCTTTTTATTTTATTGTGCTTAGATATAGATATTCATCACGTCTGTAGAGTTTCGCTAGCAAATTTAATTTGACCCTGTATATCCGACGACCCTGGCTACTTATCTTCTTTGGTGACCGTAGATTATCTAGTTACTCATGTTAGAAACATCACCCGCAGAGGCTCACTTGTTGCATGAAAATACAACTTCAATTATTTTCATAGTAGTCGTTTCAAAATATAGGCGACTGACTTACCTCTTTGATTAGTCTTTAATTAACATGACGAAAGGTAATTCCTTTATACAATGCCACTGAAAAGGTAACTGCTCGACTGCAGAATTTAATTAGTTCAAATTCGAGGTGTCCTATTCTGAAAGTCAGATGCAAGCGATGCAACACAGTTGCAAACGTTAGGTAATGGCTGACATTCAAGTTTAGTGCGATGGCAGCGTTAGTTTCTATGACTTGACTGCAGAATAGTCCCCCGAGGACCGCATTACCGAATGTAAAGCGTTTTATCTTTTAGTGTCCGAGCAGATAATGCCGCGGAATGTTAGTGACAGTTTTTCTTTGTGCATTTTGTGCTTGGTTTGCTTGATAAAGTTCTTTTTTATTTGCTTTGAATATCGTAAAACGTAAGCAGATAGGTAAATACTAATCTAAGTCCAGCGACATATATTCTAGGTACAGATAAATACACAACAAAATTTCGGTTTTTACAATACGACAAGGCAGACCAGAAAACCCGACTGTTTTCCATAGAATTATATTGCAAGACTACATTGCGGCTGATGCGAGTTGCGTTTTTGACACCTGTCAGTTTCATACAAAGGAATCTGTGTTTTGCGAATTTGATCTTTATACGCTGCTAGAATTGTTGCACTGACCGGTATCAGGAACGCACTCTCGACGCGACGTCCGGACTATAAAACGTTGAAGCTCATTATCTGCCAAGCCTTTTCTCCAACTATGTTGGGGTCGGCTTCCAGTGTAACAGGATTCAGCTGAATACCAGTATTATATATGGAGTGAGCAGGGACTTGAAAACGAAATAAATTTCGTTCCGTTACCACTAATGTTATCGTATAACGTTCCAAAAGTTGTAATGATAGTAACACACCTAAAAATATGAGTAACGTTACAAAAAAAAAAAACGTTATAGATTAACATTATCGTAGAACGTTATTATAAGTAACATTATAGGTATCAGTAACATTAAGCTTATCCGCTTGTAAAAACGTTACAGCTGAAATGTTTCAGATTCATTTGTAACGTTATTCTTCATACTTTTTCGTCATTTTATAAGTCATGAAGCTGGCGACAGTAGCAACGTTAAGTATCAAAATGAATAACGTTGTTATACTAATAACGATAATATATTGATAATATTGTTACTGAACAATTTAGGGTTTCCTTCCGTTTGCCAGTATCGTTATAGCCACGGAATTAATTTATTTACGATCCTGGTGGAACGTTACAAATTATCGGTACCGGAACTACGCGTAACGTTATTTTGAGTAACGTTCCCAGTCCCTGACTGCCTATAGGAAAAAAAACGTAAAATCTAAATGACTTTAAAACGAATGTTAAGAACTTCATATTTGAAATCCAAAAACACAAAATTATTCTTAGAAACCATCTTCATACCCCGAAAATTCCCAACAATAAGATTTCATCGGCAAACAAAACCTTTGAAAAAGTTCCCTGGCTCCCCGGGGAAGGATGCAGCATATCCCCCACATCCGTTCCCCCTGGCTAAAGTATTTGCGAAGCGCTCCAAACCGGGGCCGAACGCGAATCGAATCCCAAACTCAACGTTAGAATAAATAATTATTTTATCCTTGCTTATATTGATTTGTTTGGATTGTCGTCGTATTGATTTCTTTGGGACTTCTGTGTGCCTGGTACCTATTATTGCCATGTGGTTACATGACAGTAACAGGAGATTTATGCTGACTGAATTATGAACAGCCGTTAAATTAAAGTAGTCTTCACATAAGCAATTTTGTTGTGCACTCATGGTTGTCTGGGAAAAAGATTTGCCAGTTATTGCTCATATTCTTTACAGGACATGGGCTGTTAAAAGCCGATTCTATTATGCACTGTATTTTGACTCGGAAAGAGTACACGACTAAGAGAGATTTATATTAAAACAAAGGCATGTATTTAATCGAATCTCAGTAACTCCCAATTGGCTTCCCAACTATGTTGGGTTCGGCTTCCAGTCTAGCCGGATGCAGCTGAATACCAGTATTTTACATGGAGCGACTGCCTATCTGACCTCCACACCCCAGTTTCTGGGTAATACGATACCCATTGGTAAGTCTGCTTGTCAGACTTTCGGGCTTCTGACTACCCGTAAAGACTGTTAAAGATCCACGAATGACAGCCGGGACCAACGGCTTAACGTGCTTTCCGAGGCACGGAGGGATCTCGGTATGATTAAAGATCATTCATCCAGGTCATCCATCCAGAGACCAACCGCGGCAAGCTTAGCTTAACCTGATCGATCGACCTGTGCGGCTGTTATTATTTAGCCACGGGCCCCTCTTTCTACAAAATGTATTAATCACTAATAATTCTTTTTTTATGAACCTCAAATAATTCCTATCTGGGGACTATAAACTATAACTGCGAACCACTTGGATGTCTCGTGGCGCTCGCGGGCCACTGACCTAGGGGGCGATTCTACTAATTTGCAACGTTACACGTTCAATTGTGTTTTAATAACAGTTCGATTTCGATCGCCGTTCGACAGTTACTTATAAAGTAATTCTACTATTTCTTAGGCAAACTGGAAACTAAACCTACGCTGAATCGCAACTGAATGGTAGCGGGAACGTAACAGTGGGTAAACTGTGATACCAACATGCCAAATAGTATGTTTTAGTAATACCACAGAAAAATAAGTTGAACCTAAAATGTTACATACATGATGCATACATGTCACCGAAAGTATTTTCGAATACAAAATTATATTTAGACCATTCGATTCTAACAAGTGTCAAAATAACAGTAGAATGTGACTAAACGTCACGCTCATGTTCGATTTTGTTAGCAGAATATATTTTGAAATTATTTCGATCGATCGTTGGCTTAAACTAAAACGTAACCGCAGTTGAATCGTTGTTCATTAGTAGAATATGAAAACGCTTAACAGCCGTGATTCAGCTGTGGTTCCATTGCGATTTTTGAACAATTTTGTTAGTAGAATCGGCCCCCTAGTACCGTTCGCTTTGCTCGCTCGGCTCGCGCGCTGTTGGTCATAGTACTAACCTAGCATATTGAGACCAACTGTGAGTAAAAAGAGTGTCAGTTTTTTTTTAAGTGTGCATAATTGGAAGCCCTAAAAGTTTTTAGAGATTAATTCATTTAAAAAGCTTACATCATTAGAAGGTCAAAAAGTTTTTAGAGGATCAGTTCAGTTTTGTATAAGATATAATTTAAAATAATGTCCATGAAGTTTCTTTCCCGTTCTTCTCCATAAGTACCTACTACGCTTTGTAATCGGCAACTAGCTTCATATTTCTCACTGTCCGACTCCCTGAAAATTCAAAAGTGCCTGTAAAATGGTTTAATTTAAGAAAAATGCTTCGAGTTTTATTAAAAAAGGATTATGTTCCTTACTCAATACTCAATTCTTTATTGCATTCCATATTATGTACATAGATGGTATGAAATATTGTCAAGATCAATATGGACCCTGTCGGGCACAGCAAAGGTAGGAGAAAGGATCTGGCGCCAAAAAAAACAATTCACGTAATTAATTATTGTAGGTAGATCTAATAGATGTATATATACGTGTATAAGTATTGGTAGATTGTGTCCGATTTTTAATTTATTTTTGTATTGTGATTTTTTAATTTATTGTGTATGCATGTTATTATAATATTATGACTATTGCATAAGAATTTGTAAATTATGTTAGATATTTTATTTATTTTATCGTCAAATTGTTATTAAAGAAATTAATTTATGTATGTATATTATTGGGTGAATTTCAACAAATGCCAATTTTTTTATCATATCAGTGTACGGAAAAAATAATCCGTGCCGGTTTGTCATATCGGTGGAAACCGGAATTCAAACTGAATTTTGATGATATTAAATTTGGGGATATTTAATATCCTAAAGATTACATAAAACCTGAAAAATATACAAAAAAACCATAAATGAAAAAGTTCACCGATATGATAAAAAAATTGGCATTTGTTGAAATTCACCCTATTACTATGTTTTTATAAGCAGGTTAGGCAGCTTTTGTCAGGTATTTATTCTTATCGTCATCATTATTTATATATTCATTTAAATCAATTATGTATAATTATTATTATTATGTCCGTGTGTAAGTAAGTATTGATAAATTAAGTCAGGTATTTTTATTAATTTTTTATCGTCATTATTATTAATATCATAACTATTTTAAAAGAATATGTAAATTATGTCAGATATTTTATTTATTTTTATTGTCAAATTATTATTATAGCAATTAATGTATGTATGTATATTATTATTATGTTTTGTATAGTAGGTTAGGTAACTTTTGTCAGGTATTTATTTTTATCGTCATCATTATTAAAATTATATATTCATTTAAATCAATTATGTATAATTATTATTATTATGTCCGTGTGTAGGTATTGATAAATTAAGTCAGGTACTGTTATTAATTTTTTATCGTCATTATTATTAGAATATGTTATCATTTATCTGGGAATTTATATTTTATTAAATTTTCTATTATATTAGATTAAATATATTTAATAAATATCTTAACAGAATCATTGGTGAATAGTATAAAGAATCATTTATTTTTTATTTTCCGATCGATTTATCATCTAAAAATTCCTTTACCGAGTAGTATGACTTAGATTCCAGAAATTGTTTCACTTTATTAATAAATATATTTGTTTTCCTTACTTCTCTAATTTCATTTGGCAGTTTGTTATATATTTTAGCGGACATTACTAAAGGACTGGTTGAGTGCATTTTTAGTCGGGATGGAGGGATGTTTACTTTGTTTCTATTGTGTCGCGAAATGTATTTTATTTGTGTTTCTTCGCAATTTGTCTAGAAATCTGGGTGTTTTCTGACAAATTTACATAATTCTAAGATGTATAAACAGGGAAGTGTGAGTATTTTGTGTTTTAGGAAGTGTGGTTTGCAACTTTCTGTTTGTTCTGTATTGATTATTATTCGAATTAACTTTTTTTGCAAAATAAATATGGTCTGCGAATCACACACAAACACAGCATAACCCCATAGCTAAGCCATGCCTGGGCATATGCATAGTAAGTAGCAAGTGCAGTTTGCAAGTTGGTAGTTTTTTTAATTTCGCGAAGGGCGTATGAAAATTTTGATAGTTTTGCTCTTATTTTCTGTATATGGGATTTCCAGTTTACATGGGTATCTATAGACAAACCGAGGAGAGTAAACTCGTTTACTTGTTCTAATTTTGTGTTATTATATATAAAATTTAATTTTAATGGTGGTTTTTGATGAGGATGAAAAGTAATTAATTTTGTTTTTGTGAAGTATTATACTTCTGTATCTTATACTTTGATAAGCATTCCTGAATGGCATACCTTCGTGCAGCCTGCTTTGCTAAGAACGTAACAATCAACTTTAATCTTTCAATAAAAGCTTAACTTCAATCCCTAACACAAAAAACCAGACTATCTATACATTTTCAAGTCAACATTTTCTGCTTGCACAAAAATCAAATTTGGAAAGTTCTGGAAAAGTTTCCGTTTCTTTATTTTCTCACTTAACACTTTGTTACCTTGGTACCTTTATCCGAGAATTGTTCCCGCTCGCTTGAACACACGAATATATATTGGAAAAGTTAACTGGAATACGTACGTAGACTTGCATCGTCCGTGTATTGAGCACAAGTGGAAAATCGACAAAGTTAAATTCGAGATCACTATTTGGAACTCGGATTTGAATCTGAGATTTTATCCGGGAATGTATAGTCATTGCTTGTTGTTGTTAGGGCGTGTTTCGACGACACGCGCCAACCACACGCGTTGTGCCCGCCTTACACCCGCGCTCGGCACGCGCAAAATCACCGTATGCATCCAAAGCGTGAGTGTTAGGCCGCTGCCTCGAATTTTGCGGGCAGCGGGGCGGCAGCGGCGACGGCGCGGGCGGTCGCCGATTGCCTGGAGTGCACCGCTCGTTGCCCACTCCCGCGCCGCTGATTTCGAGAACCGGTCCATTTAAATGTATGCATAAGATCCTGCCGCTCCCGCGCCGCCGCCGCCGCCGCCCTGCTGCCCGCAAGATTCGAGGCAGAGGCCTAACGCGTGTCCGAGGTGAGTGCGGGTGCTGACGTGCGTGGCGTGCGCTTAGCGGGCGCGTGTCGTCTGAACGCAGCCTTAAGGCGTACGCACGGGGTGAGTGTAACGCGTGTGCGGGGTGATTGCGGGGTTGGCGCGAGGCGGGCGCGTAGCGTGTGCGGTTGGACTTCGATTAATGTAATTTGAGATCTATTGATGTGTCATAAGACTCAAATTATTTTAAAAAAAATTCAAAGCGAGTTAGACGCGGGTGCTGACGCGCGTGGCGTGCGCTAAGCGGGCGCGTGTCGTCTGAACGCAGCCTTACGGAGGGCACTTGTTGTACATGAAGGTCCTTAACCTTTGTGGTGAGAATCGCTTCAGTTTTGTTTTTGGTTTTGAATTGAAGCTGGCTGACGACACATTCGGCGGGACAATTGCGTAACAGATTATTTTCATTTTGGAATTAGTTTCATTTTGACAGTTCAGCAACATTCATTGCGTTATTTAGGTGTTGAGCAAACAAATTTTACGAACTTATGAAGCAATGGATTAGCAATTTGCTTCAAAATGATTCAGATTCCGTGTGTTACGCAATTAGGGTGCGGGTCTGTAAAGAAAAAGAAATACGAATATTGCGATGCCGAACTATCGTCGAGAGTAGTGGTCGTTCAGTTGTACCTGTCTTACGAGTTGTAGGTCGTATGTTCGAACCCAGACAGGCGTTTCACTTAAATACAAATTATTTCATCACCACTGCTCTTAAAATGGTGAAGGAAAACTTTGTGAGGAAACCGGCATCTCCCAAAACCTAAAATTCGAAGACATGTGATATCTACCAACACGCACTGGGCCCGCGTGGTGGATTACGGCCCACTGCCTCATAAGAGAGGAGGCCTGTGTCTCAGCAGTAGGAACACTATAGGCTGGTTATGTAAACTAATGTATAATTAATATACACACATCAAAAGTGTCTAGGGATCAAGCATTTTTATGCGGATTTCTTGAGATTGAGATGTGGCTTTGTAATAAATTTATGATTTTATAAATTTATATGGATCCTTTTTGGTGCATTTCATAATTTGAATCAGGAACTGTGAATCAAATTCGAGTAAAAGATGAAAATCAGCTGTCAATATTTTCCCTATAAAAACACACAACGCATTGAAGACATTATTAGTGCTACTGTTTCCCTACTACTGATTAAAACCAACGTTATTATGGAGCGCGACGTCATTTAAGCAGGGAAGAAATGCTCAGAGCCGTGGGAATGATAGAAGCTGGTTCCCGGCAACGTACTGTGGCTTTAGCTCTGAATACAAGTCAGAGTGTTATCAGTCGACTTTGGACACGTTACCGAAGCACTGGTACCGTGGCTGAGCGCCATGGAGGACGGTATCGCTGCACCACACGGAGACAAGACCGATACATTCAAATCTTAACTCGAAGAGCTCCAACAATAACCGCCATGATGTTAGCCGTGAGGCTTCATCACTCTTCAGGGAACTTAATTAGCGACCAAACAGTCAGAAACCGCTTGCATGAAGTGAACCTTCATTCCCGAAGACCGCTACGGGTACCACCTATAGCAATGCACAATCGTAGGATTCGATATCAATGGGCTCTTGAACACAGAAATTGGGCAGAAGAACAATGGCGTTTCGTGTGCTTTTCTGATGAGTCTCGTTTTGGTATGAGACCGGATACAAGACGTATACGACACTGGAGAACCCCTGGACGCCAACAGCGATTAAAATCCTGCCAGGAAGTCCATCCTTATAGTGGTGGAACCATCATGGTATGGGCGGGTATTTGGATCGGCGGAAGAACTGAGTTGATTTGGATCAGAGGCAACCTCAACGCTCAAATTTATGCTGAGACGATTGTATCAGACGTCATCGTTCCTCTACAAGTGCAAATCGGTACCTTATTTCAGTTAATGCATGATAATGCACGACCGCACACCGCAAGAGTTGTAAGACAGACTCTCACCGCAGCTAACATCAATGTCCTGCCCTGGCCTGCTCAGTCGCCAGACTTGAACCCGATTGAACATGCATGGGATATGCTACAGAGAAGAGCTCTGCCGAATATGGAGGGTATCCAGTAGCAAGAAGACCTTTTTTTGTTGTTGCAACGAACATGGGCGGCCATTCCACAGCGTGATTTGGATGAACTCATTTTGAGTATGCCAAACCGATGTTCTTGTGTTGTTAGTGTTCGCGGTAGAAACACGGATTATTAATTGTTTAAGTTACCCAATAAAATTTTAGAGAAAACTGTTATTTCAGTCTTTTTTTCGAACTTTTGTGTTAGTGGTTCAAATGTCAAAAATCCCTTTATTAGGAAAATGGCAAATTTCTTTATTAATGCAAAGGTGACTTGGTTTATCGTTACTGTGACAAACGAAAACACTTTATTTGATGAATCCTTAAAGAAAATTTTAATTAATATCAATCAGGAGAAAAGTTATTGCAAAAATATATGTTGATCCCTAGACACTTTTGATGTGTGTATATATATACATAAAACAATGTCGGGTTAGTAACACCATTTATAACTCAAGAACGGCCGGACCAATTTTTATGATCTTTGATTTGTTGGATTTATGCCCACCCCGAATAGCAGAATAACCATTAAAACATGAAAAAATACAAGGAAGATATCTAATTCATTTTCTCACACATTTTGTAGTTACTGATCCTGAGGCGGTACGAAGTTAGCTGGGGTCAGCTAGGTTTGTATATAATTGCTCTATCTTGTTCAAATAGTCTCTTTCCAGGCAAGACAAAACAAAGAAGTTGCAAGACGCACCAAAAATGCCCAGAAGAGCTATTGGGCCATGAAAGACCTAATGAGGGGTGATCTTCCTTTGTCCCTTAAGAGAAGACTCATTGACGTGTGCATACTTCCTATCCTCACATATGCTAGTCAAACATGGTTTTTGATAAGAGGTCCACGCTGGAGGTTTGCCAGAGGGCTATAGAACGGAGTATTCTGGGTATCAGACCGGGTTAGGAATACGACCATCCGTTCCATCACAAAGATAACTGATGTCACTTGGAAAGCTGCCACGCTAAAATGGAACTGGGCTGGACACATATGCCACATGTCTCACGAACAATTGGCCAAACTTACGACCCAATGGGTCCTTCTTAATGGCAAGCGACATCGTGATAGGCCCAGAGGGATATGGCGGGATGAGCTGGACTCCTTCAACTGGTCCTTAGCAGCTTTGAACAGAGAGAAGTGGAAAGAGAGTAAGGAGGCCTTTGCCCTGCAGTGGGACATCACAGGCTAATAATAAAAATAATTTCTTAATGGTCCATTTTTCATAACTCCTCTGAAAAATAAACACTCTGGTTTGACATTATTTTCGACATTAAACCTGTCAAACCGTCAAAATCTATATAATACAGTACGGCCGTCGAGAGAATGCGTCTCTGACACCACTCAGTGCGACAATTCTAATAGTTAATAAAGACCAAATCTAGTAGTTAATAAAGACCAAATCTAGTAGTTAATAAGGACCAAATCTAGTAGTTAATAAAGACCAAATCTAGTGGTTAATAAATACCAATTCTAGTAGTTAATAAAGACCAAATTCGCAAAACACGTATTCGTTTTTTTGAAACTGACACGTCTCAGGAACGCATTCTCTCGTCGGCCGTAATGTAGTTAGATCACGTTCGAATAATTGGCCCTAATAGACAGTATTCTTTGATTATGTACTGGCTGTGGACTCGATTGTGGACTCGCGTACCGAGGATTCCGTATAAAGTAAGTATGTAACTAATTTTGATTCCCTTGAGATTGTCGAAATATACGTTTTTTGCGGCATAAACAGCCGTATCTTTTTTCACGTTAACTTAGAAGTTTGATTTTTCACAGCTTCAAGGGACCGCAGACTTGAATATGGTTTTAATTTCAACTCGATACCTCTACGCGTCCCCGAGATAAAGGGTCTTGATAGACAGACGGACGGACGGACAACAAAGTGATCCTATAAGATTCCGTTTTTTTATTTTGGGGTACGGAACCCTAAAAAATAAACTTTTATTAGCTTAACCATAAAGAGCATCTTCTTGGGCTAAGACTCGATCATCTCTATAGGCCTTTAAGAGCTCAGCAGCATTACACCAAAATGAAAAGTTAATGTCTGGAAATAATGTACAATCAAATAGCACGCACAAGCACCATTTCCCTTGCATTTTGTCCTGTGGCGTCTCTTATGGGATTACCTAAGAGGCTAATACACTGTTTTGATCTTTTTGGGCGTATTTGGAGGTAATTTTAAACTAGTAGGTACATCTATAGTCGGACTTTTAATTAGCTGCAGTAAAATGACAGCTTATGTGTTACCACTTTTTAACGAAATTTAAATAGTGATGTGACAAAATAATCGATTCATTCAAGTAACATTCATTTCAAAATCGATCCATGTTAAATTTATTTTATAAAGAGGATAATATTAATAGTAGATGATATTTTTAATGAAATACAAAATAATATAAGTTTACAATAAAAACATTGAGCAATGACTAATTACTGTTTTGTCATCACATCAGTGATCGGATTGGATTTCTAAAAAGTAATCATTCTAATCACAAACATATCTTTTAAATATTCTTATTTTTGAGGTTTTGGGTGTTTTGCAAATAACCCTGTATTGCAAATAAACGTTATTCCTAATGAAAACTTTAATTTATTCTAAAAAATGATTTCTTGATTTTTTTTTCTTTCTTTCTTTTTTTCCTTTCTTTTATAGTAGGAGTTTAAGAGTAACAATTTTAACAAAATTATCTTTAGTAGACTATGTATTTACGCTGATTTGAAACTAAAACATATATTTTTATCCGACCAATACAAAGAATATTTTATTGTTTACGGTTAAATCAAAATTGGTCAATCTCGAATATCTAAATTAAAACGATGTTTTATTGCGTTTTAATATTAGTTAGTACTTTCGGACTAAAGTTACCTAGTACTTTTTCCGGGTAGATTCTTATCAATGTTGAAAAAAAATCAGATTACGAGCCAGTACACATTTAGTATACAGCCAGTTCACATAGTAGGGACTTTGAATAAATTCTCTTACAAAATAAATGTTTAATACTTATGAAAAACTTTAACAATGCCTTTAAAATTTAATCACAAAACACAATTTAAAAAAATTAAATAAAGTACCATCATCTGAGAACCCCACAGAAAAAACAAAACGAAAAATTGGCATCTCCATCAAAACGTCATCGTTCGCAAAGGGGAGGTAGGGGAGATAATTAACAATTAGTTAATGGAACGGTAGGAATGTTTGCAGAGTACTCGTGGCCGCTGAGGAGGCCCGGGGAAAACGGAATACCTCATGTTGATGTTGTCTTAAAATGGATTAGTCGTTGAGTAGAGTGCAGTTTTCTATTACAGTAAAAAGAAATTAAAAATAAAATGACGCGAAGAAATTGCTTTTCATTTTTTGTTTTTCTTGAAGGTTGAAGACTTTCAGCATTAGATAACGTAACAAAACATAACATCTTGTATTCTCCGAAGGGTCAGGCAAAGGTGTACCTATAGTACACCCCCATTTTTAACAGGGGGCGAACCTATTGTCATTGTAGCGGCATCTACTACGCCACATGCGAACAACGCGTCATACTGACGTCACAAAATCCTGCATCCCGCAAGTAGAGTTTACCACGCAACTAGCATATACAGGGTTACTTTTCAATGATCAGCCAAATTTAAGGATGTGGTACAGACCATCAAACTAAACAACTTTCTCCACGGGACCAACATCGTAATCGCGAATAAAAATTCACCCGTCCCGTACGTTTAGGTCGAGTAGGTATTGAAGTTTTCTATGGGACAGTTCGAGTCGCGTTAAGTTCAATGGGCCTCTCGATGTTATGAATTGTTCAGTCATAGACTATATCCTCGGCATCTACTAACGATCATATTTACCTAATGCATTTGATGCTATGTAAGATACGGGAGTGATTCCAAAGATTTTGCAATTGCAAAATCTTTGGATCTAGGTGTGCGATATGTTTCCTTGTAATTACAAGGAAACATATCGCACACCTAGATCTAAAGAGAGCTAACTCGTAAATCTCAATTTTTGAGTTATGCGTATCATCGAATTCCTTAACTCACTACACGATTAAAACACAAGATTCTTATAACATCTTCTACTATCTGCATTTTAAAAAGTATTGATCAATACAGAAAACTCCTTCAGTGCACAGGGAGCCAGTAATCAGTTTTCATCTTTTCTGAAAAAAGTGTTTTTTTGAGTTAATCGCTGTTTAGATCTAGGTGTGCGATATCAAAATCATTGTTCAATATCAGTTAAGATTTTACTTCTGATTATAAAATAAGTAGGTACCAGAATTTTTTTTCTGCAATTCTAAATGGTTTTCCATAAGCAAACCTGCAAAAACACGCTTTGTAGGTAATGGTGTATTGTAAAGCACAATTTCAGGCACTCGCATTTTTGCTGTTTTAAAAACAAATGACAAAATAGTCTGATGTTTTTTGTAAACTGACCAATTATTAATATCTGAAACAAAGAACCATTAAAATTACAAACGAATAAAATATAAAATAACGCTATTATCACTTTCAAGTAATTAATACGTGAATCAGCCGGGAGGCATATTTTGTTCATTCATAAACGAATTAATGAGTCTATCTGTATGTTTTTAACAATATCCTGGTAACAATTAATACTCTGGGTATGCGGTCGACGGTCTACTTACTCATTTAATTAACTGTAATGTCAGCGGTTTTAAATTATTTTTGTTGTATAATATTTCAGCATGATTTTAAATTGGATATTTGTTAAATGGACGGATCTTTTATTATTTTTGAGTGGTATTTTATGGTTTATATTATTTACGGTATCGAATAACTTGCCGATGTTGTTTTGTGGTTTATTTTAATTTGCAAAATGCTTTAATTAGGAGACTGTTGGCGGTGAATAACTACAAAGGATTAGATTAAAAAAAAAGTGAACGTTCATTAGACAGTTGACATTACCTAATCAATTTTACATAATTATTTAGTTGGCGTTATAAGTAAACATAGATACAAAAAATAATAGTATGTATCAATTTGTGAAAACTAAAACATAAACCCTAACATAATTTAATTCAATTTTGTTGCAACCTCCTTATTCATTAAATATTAGATAAGTGTAGTTTTCATATTGATCAACCATAATAACTTTCTCAGAGACAACAAAGCATAATTTCTCATGAGCATGTGTGATGTGGGTACCGCACCGCACCCTTAAAAAAATTGATAGATACAAAAAATTATAGTACCTATCTATCAATTTGTGAAAACCAAAGGAAAAACAATATCATCCACTAAAATAAAATTTAATTCAATTTTGTTGCAACCTTCTTATTTATTCATTACGACGCGTCGGGAAGTCCGTAGGAATGCAACATAGAAGTTTATTTCAATTTATTGCGTTTATACAGGTCGCCGTAGACTGAATAACGATTTTGTTGTGGCAATATAGGTACGAAGATGCCAGCTTAGTTCGCATGACTGCTCTCGACGTCGACGGCGCCTTGAAAGTGTTAATCCCGTACATTATTTTCTGTTTAAAAAATAGGCTGCTTGCTCTCTGAGGCAGACTTTTGTATACCTACGTTAAGAGTGGAAAAGAATAGCAGCAAACGTTTTGTTAATTGAACAAGTCTTGTTGCTTAGTAAATTCCTTCGTGTTCTTGTAAAAAATACAGGGAAGCTGAATAAAGAATTGTTAGCTGCAGTTGCTTCAAACAGACCGCTTTAATAAAAGCTACCTCATTCATTTATCATTTTTATTAATTAATTAATATTAGCCGAAAGACGTCCACTGCTGGACGTAAGCCTCCCCCAAGCACCGCCACTTTAACCGGTTGCCTGCTTTCTGCTCTGATTCCTGCAGTTTTTACAAGGTCATCGGCCCATCTTGTAGGAGGCTTCCCAACGCTACGTCTTCCGGGACGTGGTCGCCACCTTTCGACCCTATCGGTTATCTGTTCTGCGAGCAATGTGCCTTGCCCACTGTCACTTAAATTTGCCAATTCTTCGGGCTATGCCGGTTACCTTGATTCTCCTGCGGAACTCTTCATTTCTGATCCGATCACGTATACCTACCTAAAGAAAATATTTTAAAACAATTCATCTATACATATAATAAAATCGTAGGAAAGTCAAAACTGTACATTGAATATTTTTAAAAAATAATACTTGGGGTGTGATCTATAATCGATACCGAAGCCAAAAATATAGTTTTTAGAATTTTTGTCTGTTTGTCTGTTTGTCTGTTTGTCTGTTTGTCTGTCCGGGATAAACTCAAAAAGTACTGCATGGATTTACTTCAAATTTTGCATGAATATTACTAAGAGGTCGGGTCAACATATAGGCTACATATTATCACGCTATCACCTACGGGGGAGGAGCTGTGAATCTTTATTTTTCTTACGCATTCTGTGACAGCGTGTAATCTAAAGATGCATATCTAAATGTTGTTTTTGAGTAAGCCATGCTATTATCTGACGTTACACTAAAAAAACTACGCCATTTAAGTAACTTGGGCAGAGAAATATAGTTTAATGAATGTTAGTAGTATAAAGACAATTTAAAAACAGCGCCATCTATGAGATTTCATAAAAATCAAATCAAGTTACCTACATGTTAACATTTTTTTGGAAATTAATAATTTAAATTTGATCATGTTGGCGAGGTAAGTAGTTAGTTATTCTTAAAATTCATAGATGGTGATGTGCATTTTCTTCATAAAAGTTGTATCGTATAATTCGTTTTGACAAATTCAAGTTCCAACAAAACCCTCAAAATCTTGAGCAGAGTTGAGGAAGACAATTTAAAAAAAATGCGGTGTTAAGTAATACTTAATTACAAAAAAGTTATGTTCCTTGATGATGATCATTTCATTTCATGACACCCTCGCGGAGGCGAGCGTCAGTGACAGTCCCAGCCGCATGCGTCATCTGTTTGCCGTCATCTTGGTGTTTTGTGGAGTCGCGAACCCGGTACCTTTGTGAGAGAAGTATCTTCGACGAGCTTTGAGGCGCGCTACTGGAGACGAAGTCGAAGTAACTGATGAACGCGTGCTGAACACCTGTCTCAGTTCACTTCAATATGTGGTACTTTCTATCGGCGGCAATCCACTGATCGAATATGGGTTACCAGCTGCCCAATCATCACCGTATCAAGACCGTGAAAATCGGGAGTATAACGCGAAATGACCATGTCGCTTTGTTCTCTTCAGAGCAAAAGCAAATTTATGACACCGTCCTTGAAAGCGTTGGGCAAAACCAGGGTAAAATGTTTTTCTTGGATGCTCATGGTGGAACAGGAAAAACATTTGTTACCACTGGCATACTTGCAGAGGTCAGGAGGCAAGGCAAAATTGTTATTGCTGTAGCGTCGTCGGGAATCGCTACCACACTGCTTCCGAGTGGCAAGACATGCCATGTTTAAAATTATTATTATTATTATTATTTAATACTTCAAGCACATAAATGTACAGAGGCGGACTTAATGCCATAGGCATTTTCTACCAGTCAACCTTTGGGTGATGCAGAGACAAACAGTGGTAGGTGCAATCATGAAAATTGAGGAATAAATAAAATAAAATAAAATTCCCATCGATTTAGAGAGCGCCGAAACGCCTGTTTGTGGTGTGTCACGTAACAGCGATAAGGGACACGTGCTCAAGGATTGATCTCTGATCGTATGGGATGAGTGTACGATGGCCAATAGGAAGGCCGTTGAGGCCGTGGACAGAATCCTGCAGGACATCCGCAGGAACGAACGTTTGATGGGTGGTGTCACAGTTCTGTTCAGTGGTGATTTTCGGCAAACGCTTCCAGTGGTGACGCGGGGCTCGAAGGCTGACGAGGTGAATGCTTCGTTGAAACGATCTTCGTTGTGGTTACGAGTTCATTAATATGAGAGCTCGGCTCGGCGGCAATGCACGTGCTCAAGAATTCTCCGATGTCCTTCTAAGTCTTGGCGAAGGCACTCTACCAGAAGAGACAGGCGATGCTTCCAGAGTCTCTCGGTAGAGTGGTATCCAGCTTAGAAGAACTCATTCACTGTGTATACGGGGACATCAGTCGTATACCGCACCAGCAGAATTCTGGGTGTGTGAGCGGGCCATTTTGATCCCCAAAATGATCAGGCTGCAGCAATTAACGAATGCATTCTCTCGGAAATTGAGGGGAATAAAGTGGTCTACACCTCGATAAACACTGTTGTCGAGCAAGATGACGCCACACATTATCCCGTGGAATTTCTGAGCTCTCTGTCAGCAAGTGGACTTCCAGCGCATACCATCAAGCTGAAGGCCGGTGTTCCGATTATGCTTCTTCGGAACCTATCTCCTCCGAAGTTGTGTTAACCGCCTTACGGCCCATTCACGACTTCGGTCTAAGCGGCGCGCGGCGCGGCAGGCGGCGCGGCGTGCGTTTTACACGCCACGTACCCTCAGTAGCGGCTAGCGGCAGCGGTCGAGGTGGACGTATTTAGGTAGTTAGAACGTGCTCAAAATTATGGCGTTATCAAAATTATCTCTTTTGTGTTTAGAAAGCAGTATATTTTTAAAACAAGTATGACAGAAGGAGTGCACGAACTGAATAAAGATCGATATTTAAATGGCAAATTTCGTGACCTATACGAAGATTACAGAAAATATCCGGATAAGTTTTATGAGTACACAAGAATGAGTGTGGAAACATTTGATTATATTCTATACTTATACTCTATATCCATTACCGCCATAAAATCGTCTAAAATTTTTTGTTTATAAGTTCGCCGCCGAGTCCGTCACATCTACGCCGCTATCCGGGCCGCTGTGTTTCGTGGCGTCGCGTCGCACTCATTCGCCAGTACTTTTGATCTCGCCGCTCCCCGCACCGCGCGCCGCTGCAACGATTCGCTCCGACAAAACCACGCGCGTTTTCGCTGTGAGCGGCGACTCGTGGCGTGCTTCAAACATTTTCATACTTTTGTTCTTACCGCTCGCCGCCCCGCGCTTAGCCGCCGCTCACCGCGGCAAGGTCATGAATGGGCCGTTAAAGTCATCTCCCTCCACAGACACACCATTGAGGCGGAAATTCTTACGGGTTGTGGCGTCGGCGAGGCAGTATTTATACCACGCATTCCCCTAATACCTCATAACTTCCTGTTCCAGTTCAAGCGCGTACAGTTCCCCGTGAGTGTTTGCTTCGCGATGACCATCAATAAGTCGCAGGGCAGCGGGTGTCGACCTCAGGACGAGTTGCTTCTCACACGGGCAACTGTACGTCGCTTGCTCCCGCGTCACCAGTCCCGACTCTCTTTACATTTTGGCTCCTGGCAGCATAACTACCAACGTAGTTTATAGGGAAGTGTTGTAAAGTATGATACCTTTGTATGTATTTTTACTCTTTTGTGTCCTGGAATGTATTCCTGCATTATTTTCTCTATTTCCTTCAGTCACATCTTATGACTGAACTCAGCAGGACTCCCATATAACTCTCTTCACTTGCTTTGCTTGCAAAAAAAAACTTATATTTTAATGCTATTTTAAAAGTTGTGTACTTATAATGCTATAGCGACACTGGCATCTTGGGTATTTTTGGTGCTGTAGAGCATGCACGCAGACGACGTCGCGGGCAGCAGCTAGTAAGTAAATATGTAGCTGGTAATAGTAATTGGCCGCCAGCCAGCAGGCTGTTAGCACAAACTCTGTAGGGTATGACCGACACATTCATAATTTTATTATGATTTTCTCATGCATAAGAGATCCTATTTATAAAAAAAATATCCTAATATAGTATTAACACTACGCGGTAGAATTAACGCAGCCACAAATACGTGTATCATCACTTGGCGCTGGTGCAACATGTCTTTCTTCTATATTTCTCTAGTAGTGACCATCTTGGTAGTCACTCCCTTTCTAGCCATATCATATTTCACACAGTCCATTCCAGTCTGTGTGAAGTTAGTAATTAATTTTAATTCCTAACTTCATCCATAAATACTAGAGTAAAATAAAATAAAAACTTTAGGTTTAAACGCATTTTTCCGTTAATACAAAATGGCTGTCCACATACAAAATGGCGGCACTTGGGCAAATGGCCTCGCATCACGATGACGTATGAATGGCTTAGCATAGATTTATAAGTGGGTTTAGAGAGATTTAAAGTTCCGGAGCGAGTATTTTCAGATTTCAACTTATGATTTCTGATTTTAAAGGGTGAAGCTTCGGGTTAAGTAAATTATTATATTATTATGTGAAATGATTTAAAAGCTTTATGTCTTTCAAATAGATTTATAGGCAAGCATGTTTACGTAACTCACTTTTATTAGTTACGATTACAAAGATTTACAAACAGTTCTATCTATTTCCATTTGAATTACATTTTTGACTATCTTTTTCACAAATTATATCTGCGTGGAATCTATTATATTCTTTGCGAAATCGACGGCGAACTCTATTTTGCGTGTATCCTTCAATTTAAAAGGCAATATCTGATGTCCCCCTTGACCCAAATATTTACCTGCAGACGTTATGATTTTGTCACAAGACGTTAGTGGACGATTATTTATTTTTGTATATTTATTTTGTATAATCCCAAAAACACTCTTATCATTATTTTTGATAGTATAAACCCACTATTGGATTCAAACCTCCTCTCCTACAATGTATGTGCTTTAACTTTGGCTAATCGTATTCAGATATTTGTTGAGATTGTAGCTGTATCTACAACGCCACATGCGAACTACGCGTCATACTGACGTCACACAAAATTCTGCATCTCGCAAGCAGAGTTTACCGCGCAACTAGCATACATACAACGGCTCGCATGAATCATTGGGCAGTTGCCCGCCAGACACAACACCCGTCTGGTTGGAGGATTCTCCCATTTCTATAGAGTATGAGTGAACTTTACACCCTCTTCCTCATACCTCTATACTAACTACCTCTATAAGATCAAAAAACCATAAAATCATGACACTTTTAGGTTCTATTCCATTTGCCAATGCTAATAGCTCTTGCCATTAGGTATATAATATTGTAGTTTCATGACAAAACCGCGGCATTTCCAAGTTTAACCTTAATAACGTTTTCATGTCCTCTTCCCAATTCGCGTAGGATTTCATTCAGCTAAAAGCGAAGGGAATGTAAAATTACGAAACGTCTTCAAGTTTATATGTTTGGGGTAAGGGCACCGAACTCGATATCCTTTTGGGTGACAATAATGAAAGTAAGGTTATCCAATATGGGTCGTTTTGTATTGTATGTTTTGAGCTTGTGTATCGCGTCTATATATGGACAGTTTTGTATAGTTTTTTTTCTTGCCCGTTCTTCTCCACAGGTACCTACGCTTTGGAATGGGTAACTAGCTTCATCTTTCTGACTGACCGACCCTTGACAATTAAAAAGTGCCTATAATAGGTTTATTTGAAATAAATGCTTTGAGTTTGAGTTTGAGGTTTTTAACGAAATACCTATTTATTTCTGATTTTCTCCCATCAAGAAGCGATTCCATCTTACTAGTTGAATGGTAGCGGCGTGGTTTATTTATTTTATTTCTTATTGTGTTGCACCGGTTGACGTCATCACGTCAACGCCGGCTGTATGTCACTGGAAATCAGCGCTGGGCGCTGGTCTCGCTTAGCATTATGCTGAGCAATGGCCGTTTTTCATGGATGACGTATATTTTCTCCAACTAGTTATTTTTTGTCTTGTATTCTTTCTCTGCGTCCTGTTTATCGCAAATAAAGGCATTTTCTTTCTTTCGCTACTTTACTATAGGAACATGACATATCATGCTTTGTTTCAAAATGGCAGTTACAATGAATTTGAAATAGGTAATATGGCATTACAGATAGATTTGTTTTGTTTTAGGTACATACTAAGCATCTTAATTCGAGTTATCTTATCTTCGTTATAGGCACGTGATTCTGTGACAGTAAAATATTTTTGAAGTGAAACTTCTTTACGGACGCTTGACTTGGGGAGTAAGCTGGCGAACGCGTGACGTAAGCGTTACGAAAAGTGTGATCGGGCAAGGCGAACGGAAGTTAAGTGGGGGATATAAGCAAGAGACAGCAGTGCGCGCGCACATTTTCTTTCTCTCTTCCTCTCATAGCCAAATACGTTCCGTATATCTAAGCACACTGCAGGCTTATTGTCTGTATCACAGTGTAGGAGCAAGAGAGAGCAGTGCGCGCGCACATTTTCTTTCTCTCTTTCTCTTATAGCTAGTAAATGAAATATACATACAGATGGAGCGAAAGAAGTTTCACTTCAGTCGTGTGGTCATAAGCACACTCGTTTTTTTATTTCTTTCTTTCTTTTCTTTAATACCTATATCCAAAGACCACTTATCATCAGGTAGGCTGATCATATCAAATAAATTCAATATAATTTGTAGGTTAAATTCCTAAATAATTCTAGCGAATATTCCCGCACTTACATAAAAGAAAAAAAAATAAAGGTTACACAGAATAATGGAATATCTTTAAGCCAGCACAATTCTGAAAAAGCTAATGGTGAGATGTTAAAACACTTAATCATAAAATATAACGGTCATTATTTACCTCCATTACACTTTTATATTATGACACGCAATAGATATGTGCAGAAGGATCATTTTCATATTGCAGTTTTGAACAAAAACTTGTGCGTGCAATCTCTTAAACTTTTACGGTTGAAAATGGTCTCCTTGAAGAAAGCGACATTGAAACAGCACAGGCATTTGTTTTGTGCAACGCCCTATCACCTCGTACACGTACGTAGATTCTATGATTGGTAGATACTAGAAATTGTTCGGCAATCCTAAACGATTTCTAATAATCCTTTTCATGTAAATAATTTAGTTTATCTCAGTCATATTGGCCTGCCTTGTGAAGACCGCATGATGCGAGAAGCAAAAGACCGGTCGATGTGTGACCCTTAGGGGAGGCTTATGTTCAGCAGTGGTCGTCTTTCGGTTGTAATGATGACGATGAAGATGGATTCAACGATGACCAGACTGGACGATTATATTGATAGCCACTATTGGCTGCGACTAATTAGACACCGATTTTCTATGTGTGAAAATGCTCAAAGTGGGACTTCTGTTTTCCTGTTTATTTAATGGATAATTGCGATATCGTTGCAAAAATTGCAATGGAGTCATATTCGTATTACTGGTAAAGAGGTCACATCTGGAATAGTATTGTCGCTAAAGGATCGGAGTGAGAACTCTTTGTCTTGCAACTGCGAAACTAATTACGATTCTTTGTTTCTTTGTTCAGCGATAAAAATAATTTTAAACATAGGTACTTATGTGGCGATGTGTTGGACAGTGTTATTGTAAGCTCATCTTTAAACAATTTATATTCATTATTGATTCATTACCATCAATCATATATGAAGAAAGAAGAGAAGAAAATACATTTATTTAGCACTGAATAAAAGACACACAATAAATACACCAGAAACTTAAATAAAAAGTGTAAAATCCGATGTAAGAATTTAGCAGGAAAGTGTGCATCACGGCTGCGCCAAAAAGACCCAGTTCAGCAAAAATGCCAGACAACTAGTGCCTGACGCTGGTTTTCAACTAGACCTGATGTGTGAGGTGATAAATATGTATTTGACAATAAGGGTAGAATATGTATTCAACTTTTCGTTGCTGAAAATAACAAACTTTTATTGAAGACCTACACATTGAAAGTATAATTTCACTTTTACTTTGTAATAGCCAATCTTCTATATATTCCGTATGTTTAGAAGTATCACCAAGTAAGGGATGACCACACAAGTTCGAATGTGTCTCTCATAATCTCAGTCGTGAAGCTGCAAAGCATACAATATTAAAACAACACGCTTTCCAGCAAGGACAAGTAATTTGAAATCATTTCCCAAAGAATTTTCTATTATACACCAACTGGAATATTTGTATGCGCAGCGCGATACCGGACAGGACGCGGGTGTCCAAGATTTACGACCTTCGCAGGACAGTCCCGGACAGCGGACAGCGTTCGGACAACTCCGGTAAGATTAATTGCATGACCCCACTATTCGGCCACTGTTGATTTTTAATCCGCATTGGCGAAACACCGAAATAAAATGTGAGATTCAATATAGGTTTTCAAGTATATTACCGTTTTAATTTTCTCGCTGAATTGTTTTGGAATGGAATTTGTTGGTCGGCTGTTTTCATGAAAGTAGGAATAAACAAGGCTGAACTGGTGTGGGTGTACAGACGCCAGTTCATCAAGCTACTACAATTTGTCAAATATCTTTAATAGATTCTAAATTTTATCGCTAAAGCATAAGGTTCAAAGTTGATTGGGAAAATTTGACAGTTTCCGGTAGCTTGTTGTGCTGGCGCCTGAACATCGGTTCTGATCCGGCGGTCTGTACCTATTTTATAATTGCTAAATAAATACTTCAGTAGGTATACCTACTACATTTATATAGGGTTAATTTTTAATGACTAGAGAAATGAAGCAAAGGGAGAGAGCCTTAGGTCGGCGAGCGGCGCAGGCAATAGTTTCAAATTAATAATATTAAAAATTAACCCTATAATATTAATAATAATATTAATTAGTTGATATTATTTTTATAATTACTGGCCACTAGCCCTACCCGTATGTTGAATTTATGCCGCCATTGTAGCGGCACGTTGTATAAAAACTGGACATCAGCGCTGAAAAGCAGTAGATAAAACAAATTATATGCAAATAATTTCCATAAACACAGTACAATTAATAAATCATTTCTCATGAGTGACTTCTGATTACAGTGCATTAAGCTACCCGCGTCCCAACACATGGACGATGTCGTTAGGGTGTCCAAGATTTACTATACGACAAATCCGACCACAGTCAAGATTAATTTGCCCATTTAGCATAAGCACTGTCCGGACCAGCTGATTCTTAAATCCGTTCCGTTTTGCATAATGTCGTCCAAGTTCTTTTTAGGACAAGCACAGCAGAAATTAGTATATTCCATTGTTTGTTTTAACGGCTTTAGTCCGACCGTTGACTTATTAGTTTAATCTGAATTTCAGTCTGCGGTTGGAAATAAAAAATATGTTAAGATGAGCTTTTATTCAAAGAGGATAATTTAATTAATTTAAGCTTAGATACAGTATCGTGAAAGGCTTCATAGGTATATATATTTTTTAATAAAAGCAAAAAAGCCAAATAACCTTCAGATTTATAAAAAAAAAGAATTAATTTATTCTCACAGTCGTAAAATAATCATCAGAACATTATTATATCAATTCCAACCACAAGAGAGCGTTTAATAAAAACTTTTCTATTATAAACTCCGTGATAGTTCACCGTAACCCGCGACCCCGCGGCCATACTGTCTGGTATCACGACAAAAATCAGTTAGTGAAATATTTATGGCATCTTGTCCGTCGGTCTGTGTAAATACACACAGATAAACATCGCGAACATTCCGTGACTGAAAACGTTCACAACTTTATGGAATATTACGTTTTTATTCAAGTTTTTATTGCGTTTTTTTAACAAAATGGCCGCTCAATTTTTACAGCTGTAAACTTTAGCAATTAAAGGGTTATTTATTGATGCCCCTTTTTTAGAGCTATAGCGTGGGTTTTATGTTTATGGAGCTTTTTTAAAAAGTGCCGTTTATATTCCCATTCTGTTTAGAACGAAAAACTATTGTTGAAGTGGTATAAAAGACGTCTACACGTGTAAATAAAATAACTAGGTAGATATTACAATTCATAGAACAGTTGCAGAATTTTATGATAAACTAGCTGCTGCCCGCGACGTCGTCTGCGTGCATGCTCTACAGCACCAAAAATACCCAAGATGCTAGTGTCGCTATAGCATTATAAGTACACAACTTTTAAAATAGCATTAAAATATAAGTTTTTTTTTGCAAGCAAAGCAAGTGAAGAGAGTTATATGGGAGTCCTGCTGAGTTCAGTCATAAGATGTGACTGAAGGAAATAGAGAAAATAATGCAGGAATACATTCCAGGACACAAAAGAGTAAAAATACGTACAAAGGTATCATACAACACTTCCCTATAAACTACGTCGGTAGTTATGCTGCCAGGAGCCAAAATTTAAAGAGAGTCAGGACTGGTGACGCGGGAGCAAGCGACGTACAGTTGCCCGTGTGAGAAGCAACTCGTCCTGAGGTCGACACCCGCTGCCCTGCGACTTATTGATGGTCATCGCGAAGCAAACACTCACGGGGAACTGTACGCGCTTGAACTGGAACAGGAAGTTATGAGGTATTAGGGGAATGCGTGGTATAAATACTGCCTCGCCGACGCCACAACCCGTATCCACCCCGACCCTTGCTCGAGCCAGCCCGCACCGCTGAGCCTGTAGTTTTAAATTCGTCCCTAAATAATACCGATCCAGCCTGTCCTTTGCTGCCCTCTTCCAGCGACGCCCTAAGCCGAGGTCCGAACCCCACGGGGGGTGCCCTTAGCGTGAGTCGCTTAGTTTTTAGTTAGTTTTTAAGCCCTGGCTGGAGGCCTTAACTGCAAGGCATCCACAGGAAAGTCCGGTTAAGCAGTCGACAACCTCCTACAGGTTGGACTGCGAGATGCCATTTCCAAAAAAAAAAAAAAGCCACAACCCGTAAGAATTTCCACCTCAATGGTGTGTCTGTGGAGGGAGATGACTTTAACGGCCCATTCACGACCTTGCCGCGGTGAGCGGCGGCTAAGCGCGGGGCGGCGAGCGGTAAGAACAAAAGTATGAAAATGTTTGAAGCACGCCACGAGTCGCCGCTCACAGCGACAACGCGCGCGGTTTTGTCGGAGCGAATCGTTGCAGCGGCGCGCGGTGCGGGGAGCGGCGAGATCAAAAGTACTGGCGAATGAGTGCGACGCGACGCCACGAAACACAGCGGCCCGGATAGCGGCGTAGATGTGACGGACTCGGCGGCGAACTTATAAACAAAAAATTTTAGACGATTTTGTGGCGGTAATGGATATAGAGTATAAAAGTATAGAATATAATCAAATGTTTCCACACTCATTCATGTGTACTCATAAAACTTATCTGGATATTTTCTGTAATCTTCGTATAGGTCACGAAATTTGCCAATTAAATATCGATCATTATTTATGTTTTAAAAATATATACTGCTTTCTAAACACAAAAGAGATAATTTTGATAACGCCATAATTTTGAGCACGTTCTAACTACCTAAATACGTCCACCTCGACCGCTGCCGCTAGCCGCTACTGAGGGTACGTGGCGTGTAAAACGCACCGCATACCGCCGCCGCGCCGCCTGCCGTGCCGCGCGCCGCTTAGACCGAAGTCGTGAATGGGCCGTATGCCAGTGGTAACAAATGTTTTTCCTGTTCCACCAGGAGCATCCAAGAAAAACATTTTACCCTGGTTTTGCCCAACGCTTTCAAGGACGGTGTCATAAATTTGCTTTTGCTCTGAAGAGAACAAAGCGACATGGTCATTTCGTATGGTGGTCATTTCGCGTTATACTCCCGATTTTCACAGTCTTGATACTGTGATGATTGGGGAGCTGGTAACCCATATTCGATCAGTGGATTGCCGCCGATAGAAAGTACCACATATTGAAGTGAACTGAGACAGGTGTTCAGCACGCGTTCATCAGTTACTTCGACTTCGTCTCCAGTAGCGCGCCTCAAAGCTCGTCGAAAATCTTCAGACAGATGATGGCGATACTTCTCTCACAAAGCTACCGGGTTCGCGACTCCACAAAACACCAAGATGACGGCAAACAGATGACGCATGCGGCTGGGACTGTCACTGACGCTCGCCTCCGCGAGGGTGTCATGAAATGAAATGATCATCATCAATGAACATAACTTTTTTGTAATACTTAACACCGCATTTTTTTTAAATTGTCTTCCTCAACTCTGCTCAAGATTTTGAGGGTTTTGTTGGAACTTGAATGTGTCAAAACGAACTATACGATACAACTTTTATGAAGAAAATGCACATCACCATCTATGAATTTTAAGAATAACTAACTACTTACCTCGCCAACATGATCGAATTTAAATTATTAATTTCCAAAAAAATGTTAACATGCAGGTAACTTGATTTGATTTTTATGAAATCTCATAGATGGCGCTGTTTTAAAATTGTCTTTATACTACTAACATTCATTAAACTATATTTCTCTGCCCAAGTTACTTAAATGGCGTAGTTTTTGTAGTGTAACGTCAGATAATAGCATGGCTTACTCAAAAACAACATTTAGATATGCGTCGTTAGATTACACGCTGTCACAGAATGCGTAAGAAAAATAAAGATTCACAGCTCCTCCCCCGTAAGTGATAGCGTGATAATATGTATCCTATGTGTTGACCCGACCTCTTAGTAATATTCATGCAAAATTTGAAGTAAATCCATGCAGTACTTTTTGAGTTTATCCCGGACAGACAAACAGACAAACAGACAAACAGACAAAAATTCTAAAAACTATATTTTTGGCTTCAGTATCAATTGTAGATCACGCCCCAAGTATTCTTTTTAAAAAATATTCAATGTACAGTTTTGACTTTCCTACGATTTTATTATATGTAATAATATAGATAGATATCCGTTTTCACTCAGTCCCTTATATCAAAATAAAACTTAACCAAAAGACCAGAGAGAGGAGAGGAGGGAGGAGGGAGAGTGGGGGGAGGGAGGGGGGTTGTGGTCCCAGAAAGGTATCCTAACCAAAAGTTTGTAGATTTTGCAAAGTACCCAATGTATGGACTGGACAGGTCATGTTTATATCGGGATTTCAGTTTCCATTTTTAGATCGTATTTTGTTATCTACTTTTGGGAATGTCTATATAAAGCGGAGGGGTAAATAATGCTGGTGGACTCGTGTTGGGATGAATGGATTTTGTGTAACTACGTGTTGCGTCATAGCTAAGGCTTTTATGAACGAATTTGCATCACTGTGGATATGATATTTGAATAATTGCCAAATATTTACAGTTTTTCATTGTTGGAGCTGCACGTGGCTGAAACAGGAGGAAAAAAAAATCGACTTCCTAATCCAAAAACATTTTACGGCAACGACTATCCGAACGTTTTTGAAGAACATTTGTTCTTAAAATAAAAACTTTCTTAACTATACGAAACGAAAACAGATAACTGAGAACCTATTTATTTAATTCTCAGTCATCTGTTAAGTTTTATATAGTTTTTTTTTTATGACTGGCAGCAATGTATTAGGTAGCTATAAAGCTAACCAACCTTGACCTGCTTTTTTTTAGGTGTGCGGTGGAAATCCTCATGGAGTTCCTCCATCGTGGCGGTGACAGAGGGGCATGCCAGACTCTCACCGGCTAAAACCACCGCGGTGTTCCACCTCTACCTATGGCCAGGGGTGCGGGATTCGCATAAGCATTCACCGCTCCCCCGATAGGCCTCGACCCGCTATTCCTCAGCGGGCCCCAAACCCCCCGTGCGGCCATTCCTATAATGGCTGCACCAACTCTCGAATGGCGCGCGTAGAACACTACAGCGCCAACTCGGCCTTGTCTGGTCTGACGACGGACGCCCCTAATCCGCCGCCCGCAGGCCACTTCTCATGGAGCTTGCAGATCATTTTGCGCCGTTCTTGGGCGCCCGGTGCATCTCCTGCGGGAGGGGAAAGAGGATGCGGCTTCTCTATTCCGCTCAGCCGCCTCCTTTGCAGATATGTCATCCTCGCAAAAGGAGGCAACTCCGTTACATGCGCTCCTGCTCTCGACTATCGATTGAACGACGGCCGGCAGCGAGAAATCCCTCCCGCCTATTGCCGCGATGACTTGAATGATAATTTCCGTACCAAATAATAAAGCTAGTTAAAGTACTGCTGACATATTTATTGTTCGCTGTTTTAGTTTGCATGAGTGTTCGCGGTCTTCTTCTTCTTCGTATCGCTGGCACGATTGCATTTCAGATCTTGTTGGCCGAAACCTTCGTGCTGATGTGAGCGCAGCTTTACAATTGTCCATGTCCGCATTTTCCACACAGTGCGGGTTAAGTAAGACCGATGTTTATATTCGTTTATACTTTACTAGCTGCTGCCCGCGACGTCGTCTGCGTGCATGCTCTACAGCACCAAAAATACCCAAGATGCTAGTGTCGCTATAGCATTATAAGTACACAACTTTTAAAATAGCATTAAAATATAAGTTTTTTTTTGCAAGCAAAGCAAGTGAAGAGAGTTATATGGGAGTCCTGCTGAGTTCAGTCATAAGATGTGACTGAAGGAAATAGAGAAAATAATGCAGGAATACATTCCAGGACACAAAAGAGTAAAAATACGTACAAAGGTATCATACAACACTTCCCTATAAACTACGTCGGTAGTTATGCTGCCAGGAGCCAAAATTTAAAGAGAGTCAGGACTGGTGACGCGGGAGCAAGCGACGTACAGTTGCCCGTGTGAGAAGCAACTCGTCCTGAGGTCGACACCCGCTGCCCTGCGACTTATTGATGGTCATCGCGAAGCAAACACTCACGGGGAACTGTACGCGCTTGAACTGGAACAGGAAGTTATGAGGTATTAGGGGAATGCGTGGTATAAATACTGCCTCGCCGACGCCACAACCCGTATCCACCCCGACCCTTGCTCGAGCCAGCCCGCACCGCTGAGCCTGTAGTTTTAAATTCGTCCCTAAATAATACCGATCCAGCCTGTCCTTTGCTGCCCTCTTCCAGCGACGCCCTAAGCCGAGGTCCGAACCCCACGGGGGGTGCCCTTAGCGTGAGTCGCTTAGTTTTTAGTTAGTTTTTAAGCCCTGGCTGGAGGCCTTAACTGCAAGGCATCCACAGGAAAGTCCGGTTAAGCAGTCGACAACCTCCTACAGATTGGACTGCGAGATGCCATTTCCAAAAAAAAAAAAAAGCCACAACCCGTAAGAATTTCCACCTCAATGGTGTGTCTGTGGAGGGAGATGACTTTAACGGCCCATTCACGACCTTGCCGCGGTGAGCGGCGGCTAAGCGCGGGGCGGCGAGCGGTAAGAACAAAAGTATGAAAATGTTTGAAGCACGCCACGAGTCACCGCTCACAGCGACAACGCGCGCGGTTTTGTCGGAGCGAATCGTTGCAGCGGCGCGCGGTGCGGGGAGCGGCGAGATCAAAAGTACTGGCGAATGAGTGCGACGCGACGCCACGAAACACAGCGGCCCGGATAGCGGCGTAGATGTGACGGACTCGGCGGCGAACTTATAAACAAAAAATTTTAGACGATTTTGTGGCGGTAATGGATATAGAGTATAAAAGTATAGAATATAATCAAATGTTTCCACACTCATTCATGTGTACTCATAAAACTTATCTGGATATTTTCTGTAATCTTCGTATAGGTCACGAAATTTGCCAATTAAATATCGATCATTATTTATGTTTTAAAAATATATACTGCTTTCTAAACACAAAAGAGATAATTTTGATAACGCCATAATTTTGAGCACGTTCTAACTACCTAAATACGTCCACCTCGACCGCTGCCGCTAGCCGCTACTGAGGGTACGTGGCGTGTAAAACGCACCGCATACCGCCGCCGCGCCGCCTGCCGTGCCGCGCGCCGCTTAGACCGAAGTCGTGAATGGGCCGTAAGGCGGTTAACACAACTTCGGAGGAGATAGGTTGCGAAGAAGCATAATCGGAACACCGACCTTCAGCTTGATGGTATGCGCTGGAAGTCCACTTGCTGACAGGGAGCTCAGACATTCCACGGGATAATGTGTGGCGTCATCTTGCTCGACAAAAGTGTTTATCGAGGTGTAGACCACTTTATTCCCCTCAATTTCCGAGAGAATGCATTCGTTAATTGCTGTAGCCTGATCATTTTTGGGCATCAAAATGGCCCGCTCACACACCCAAGAATTCTGCTGGTGCGGTATACGACTGATGTCCCCGTATACACAGTGAATGAGTTCTTCTAAGCTGGATACCACTCTACCGAGAGACTCTGGAAGCATCACCTGTCTCTTCTGGTAGAGTGCCTTCGCCAAGACTTAGAAGGACATCGGAGAATTCTTGAGCACGTACATTGCCGCCGAGCCGAGCTCTCATATTAATGGTCAAGCGCAGCGTAGACCACAACGAAGATCGTTTCAACGAAGCATTCACCTCGTCAGCCCTCGAGCCCCGCGTCACCACTGGAAGCGTTTGCCGAAAATCACCACTGAACAGAACTGTGACACCACCCATCAAACGTTCGTTCCTGCGGATGTCCTGCAGGATTCTGTCCACGGCCTCAACGGCCTTCCTATTGGCCATCGTACACTCATCCCATACAATCAGAGAGCAATCCTTGAGCACGTGTCCCTTATCGCTGTTACGTGACAGACCACAAACAGGCGTTTCGGCGCTCTCTAAATCGATGGGAATTTTAAACATGGCATGTGCTGTCTTGCCACTCGGAAGCAGTGTGGTAGCGATTCCCGACGACGCTACAGCAATAGCAATTTTGCCTTGCCTCCTGACCTCTGCAAGTATGCCAGTGGTAACAAATGTTTTTCCTGTTCCACCAGGAGCATCCAAGAAAAACATTTTACCCTGGTTTTGCCCAACGCTTTCAAGGACGGTGTCATAAATTTGCTTTTGCTCTGAAGAGAACAAAGCGACATGGTCATTTCGTATGGTGGTCATTTCGCGTTATACTCCCGATTTTCACAGTCTTGATACTGTGATGATTGGGGAGCTGGTAACCCATATTCGATCAGTGGATTGCCGCCGATAGAAAGTACCACATATTGAAGTGAACTGAGACAGGTGTTCAGCACGCGTTCATCAGTTACTTCGACTTCGTCTCCAGTAGCGCGCCTCAAAGCTCGTCGAAAATCTTCAGACAGATGATGGCGATACTTCTCTCACAAAGCTACCGGGTTCGCGACTCCACAAAACACCAAGATGACGGCAAACAGATGACGCATGCGGCTGGGACTGTCACTGACGCTCGCCTCCGCGAGGGTGTCATGAAATGAAATGATCATCATCAATGAACATAACTTTTTTGTAATACTTAACACCGCATTTTTTTTAAATTGTCTTCCTCAACTCTGCTCAAGATTTTGAGGGTTTTGTTGGAACTTGAATGTGTCAAAACGAACTATACGATACAACTTTTATGAAGAAAATGCACATCACCATCTATGAATTTTAAGAATAACTAACTACTTACCTCGCCAACATGATCGAATTTAAATTATTAATTTCCAAAAAAATGTTAACATGCAGGTAACTTGATTTGATTTTTATGAAATCTCATAGATGGCGCTGTTTTAAAATTGTCTTTATACTACTAACATTCATTAAACTATATTTCTCTGCCCAAGTTACTTAAATGGCGTAGTTTTTGTAGTGTAACGTCAGATAATAGCATGGCTTACTCAAAAACAACATTTAGATATGCGTCGTTAGATTACACGCTGTCACAGAATGCGTAAGAAAAATAAAGATTCACAGCTCCTCCCCCGTAAGTGATAGCGTGATAATATGTATCCTATGTGTTGACCCGACCTCTTAGTAATATTCATGCAAAATTTGAAGTAAATCCATGCAGTACTTTTTGAGTTTATCCCGGACAGACAAACAGACAAACAGACAAACAGACAAACAGACAAAAATTCTAAAAACTATATTTTTGGCTTCAGTATCAATTGTAGATCACGCCCCAAGTATTCTTTTTAAAAAATATTCAATGTACAGTTTTGACTTTCCTACGATTTTATTATATGTATAGATGTATTACAAACAATGTAAACTATTATTATGAGGTAAAAGTAAGTTTGGAGAAACTATGAAACTACGCATGCTTTTTAAAAAATCTTTTTAATTGAAAGCTACGCTATTGCCAAGTGCCTCCACTCACGTATCCCGCTATCGGCCTGACGGGTATATTTTATCTTAAAACACGCGGACGAAGTCGCGGGCAGAAGCTTATAAAGTGATTAAGGAACAAACACGGCTACAGGCCCTAATTTATATAATTCGTATTAAGATTATTTATTGTTATTAACTCTTGATGTTCCACTGCAGCGCAAACGCCTTCCTATTCTCTTTCCACTTCTCTGTTAAGAGTTGCTAAGGACCAGTTCTTGTTGAAGAAATCCAGGTCATTAATTTGTCTAAACCCATAGATATAAAAAAAAAACTTCTTTCTTATATCTATGTATGTGTCCCCTACTCTCTCATGACACACACGAATAAGAAAATATAACTATACTCCATTTGTTTAGGTAATTAAATAAAGGTAAACCAAAAAACCACGTGACTTAGTTAACCGACCAAACGTAATACCACTGCACTTCAGTTGTCATGTAAATTGACGAGTACAACTCGTCAATTTAGCAACGTTATAATTCATTAATAACGTTGCTAAATTGAAGAGTACAACTGTGACGTAGCAAGACAACTGAATATACTGGTATTACGTTTATTCGGTTAACCATGTCACGTGGTTTTTTTGTTTACCTTTATTTAATTACCTAAACAAATGGAGTATAGTTATGGATACATTCCAAGAACCACAACTTGACTGAAATCATCAAGTAGGTAATTTTAGCTACACGTATAGGAGTCCATCTAACAGCCCTTAAATCTAAATCTATGATCCGACACGATATGTAAAAAGATCAAAAGTGTCACATAATGTAGTAGGGTAGGGTGGTGACTGCGGAATTTGCAGCGCATTCCAAATTAAATTTGGAACGAATTTGTGGCGGCATTTGTGGAGCTGGATTCTGATCAGAATTTAAATTTCTCTAAAATAAAAACGTCATCATTCTTTTGGCTTTGCATTTAGTTTAACAGTTTCTTGGAATTGTTTCTCGCTTTGAACTGGTTTTTCGTGGTTAGGTGTAATTTTGGGGCATAATTTACTGTTGCGTGAGAATGGAATTATCAAATTCGGAGTTGCTTTTCTATGAAAGTTGTTGCAGATTCTTTAAATTCATGTTGAATTATGTCTTCGCCGTTAATAGTGCCCTTGTGTATAACATTCTTTGAACAATCCTTGATTGAAACGTCAACGCTCATCCCAATTTTCAATTACTCTTCCAATTTGGTTCGACTCATTATTTTAGTGGAGTCCGGGTAAATTAAAAAGGATATGCCCTGATATAGGATCATGACTCTCACATGAAATCCGAGCCACGCCCTGTGTATTTTATACAGCAAAAGGGTTAAAACTGCCAGACAGTGCATTTCGATACGGGGGTGGCGAGTGCGTGATTTGCCCGGGGCTCACCAAATTGAGTTTGATTCTAATATAATTTTCCGGGCAATTGCAGGGGCGAATACTGATCGGCTACGAGCACTGACAGTAAAACATTATCTAGTCTATTTGAAGCTCCGATATAATTATAGGGCTTAAAATTTTAATCCATCGCCATTTTACTAATTTTTCAGGTTCGATTCTCAATGAAATATGTTTGACGATTCAAAAAAGAACTTGGTTGAAAACTGAATTGTAAAAGATCTGTTGAGGTGACGTGAGACTTATTACATTCTCGATAAAGGTCATATTGGGTCACAGTTTCGTAATTACCCGGTGTAGGATTACTTTTCATCTCAATTAGCATTGTCATAATCTAGCAAGAGCTAAAGTCGGCTATACTCCTAATTATATTCTGAGAAATATTCCTTTCTTTTTTTACCTGAACAGCTTCAAGCTTACGTACCTTATAGTTTTCAAACAGACAGTGCATTTCTACGAGGCGGTGACTGCGCGATTTGCGGCGCGCACCAAATTGGTTTGATACGAATTCTCGGGGCGTCTGCAGTCGAGCGATCGACCGCTACTAACGATTCTAGAAAGCTGAAACAAAAGAAAAATGTTAACTTTTTTCTGCACCTTATAACTTTCTAGAATCAAGTAGAGAGTACACATACATTGATGACGGAATTACTGTGCCGACTTTATTAGATTCATCTTTTGGAGTTTAGGGGTACACTAGATACCTAATCCTCTAATCCTCTACAAAAAACTTATTCATAATTGAGTTGACTTGGAAATAATTGTGATTTCCATCCAATCTAAATAGCTTTTATCAACTGACCTGATTCTGAAGCCCTTGCGTTGAATTTTTTTGTCGGTTATTAAAAAAAAAATATGTTGTTCCATGCATTTTGACCGCGTAGGCATTTTATACACTTTTCTATGAAAGAGCTTTTATTTGATAACCTCTGATAACCGACGGAAAATTTCTACGCCTAGCATCTACTAACATGTGCTGAATTCATGATGACAGTTAGTGCGTCGATGTCACTCCTACTTTGTAAAGAATCTTGTAAGTTCGAGAAAACAACCCATAGTAGCGATAGGGCAGAAAGTGAAATTGAAGGGCCGTTACACAATGACTGGCGTTAAGTTGGAATCCTGAGCTACCACGCGGGGTGCTGGCTGCTGAGAAAGTAAACCGTGCAGATTGTGCGGATTGTTCACATTCCAAGAGTGATTGTAAAGGTATTAGTGCTTCTCAGCGTTCAAAATTCCAGTTCGATGGCTTAATTGAAAATGTTTTGGCGTTTTTCTTGATATTTGTTCTTTTTGTGTAGGTACTTTTGCATTATGCAGTTGGGGAAAAGATCTCCCAAATCACGTCTAACTTTTGCTTGACATAATATTATTAGCATAAACAGCCTAGAATGTTACACAGGTCTCCTCTCTTCGAGAGGGAGTGGAGGGATGTGAAAAAATAATCGATTATATAAAAAATCGATTTTTTTGCTTTAAAAATCGATTTTTATAGCAAAAAAAAAAGATTTTTTCCCCACTGCCACAGCCCATGGGCTGTAGATAGATAGTAGTAGAGATAGTATAAAGACCTCCGATGACATTGAAAACAGCAAAATCTAACACGACATAACACAGCAGAGCAATGAAACACAAAAGACCCGATAAAGCAATAGAACCCCGTCAAAACATTCACCGGTGAAGTTCGATCTGAACCAACCTAGCATTGACGTCGTCAAAAGTTGCCCATCCATAGATATTTATCACCCATCTCTCCTCTAGTCCAATGCTTACTCTAGGACGCGGTATGGCTCTTAATCCTTTCCTATCTTACGGGAACATGTTCCTACTGCGCCCCCACTCCTTGATATGTATGGTCGCTGTACTACCATGAAACATGAGGCTACAGGGGCTAATGCGAATCTTGGAGTTCATTCGATTAATCGAGTCTGGTCAAACCACGCTGGGGTCGGTGCATTTCATTCGTTCATTCATTAGTTCAAAATCAGCCTATACTTTTTCTACTGCTGAGACATAAGCCTCCTCTCTTCGAGAGGGAGTGGGCTGTAATCTACCACGCGGGCCCAATGCTGGTTGGTATATGTCACATGTTTTCGAATTGTTGGTTCTAGGACATGCCGATCTTCTCACGATGTTTTCCCTCATCGTTTTGAGAACAGTAGTGATGAAATAATTTACAGAAAGAAAAGCGACTGTCTCGGTTCGAGTAAAACTCGTAAGTTGGGGCCTGCAGTGCGATTCTGTAACCATCTCACCGTGAAAACTTAGGTGAAGTTAGCGTGGAGTGAGCTGTCAGTGTCATCCTGATGCTAGGGATTGATACTCTTGACAGATCACTCTAAATTCACTTCACCTAACTTTTCACGGTGAGATTTTTACAGAATCGATCGGCTGTATCATTAGGCTACTACTGCTCAGCTGATTCCATAAAATACAAAGTGTTAATGAAATAACCCAAAACCTCGGACACCCCAACCGATTTTTATATTAATAAATTGATATGACATATAATTATTTATTTTCAAAAATTATAGTAAAAGATATTTGTAAATGTTGTTGTCGCGCTACTTCTTACAGATTCGTAGCTCTATCGCCACCCGCGCGCTTCCCAGCCTTCCGCCTTGGCGCCAGCTCTAGCGCCCCCTCTCCTCACCCTCGCCCGCGCTGTTTGTTTTCATTGCGTTGGACAGTAGCGTACAGCGTCGTTAAAAAATATTAGACACGGCATGACAAATAATTATTTTTTGGAAAAAAATAACCCATATTAAAAATTATTGTATTCGATTTTGCTGCCGATTCTAAACAAACTAGTTTCAGGTTTTGGGTTATTTCATTAACACATTGTATAAGAAAAAGAAGAAAGAAAGAAAATACGTTTATTTGCGGCAAACATGACGTAGAGAAAGAACAAGTTGAGGGAAAATATGCAACACATCCATGCAAAAGTGCCATCGCTCAGCATAATGCTGCAACCCTATGCGAGCGAGACAGAGCCACAGCGCTGGTTTTCAAGGATAGCCGCGCTGACGTGATGACGTCAACCGGGATACCTATTTCCAAAAAAAATTGCTCTTATTTATCAGTGACGAGAGTACACTAAAACTCTGCCTAACCTTCTGAGAATTCAAGGTTGTTGATATGTTGTTATTTGTTAACAGTCGGACATTCGGTCCTCTTATTATTTACCTACAAACATAATAATAAATTAATTGAGTCTCGAAATACCCTCAGACGTTTATTATAACTTACGTCTACAAAGAGAGATGTCTACAAAGTCTTCAATCGTTAGTGGTAATACCAGAGCTGGTCTAACGTAGTACACAGTTTCAAAAGAATAAGAGGCCAGTTTATATGTCGCGATAGCCCTGTGGGTTTGTCGTGATAGCCCTGTGGGTATGTTGTGATAGCTCAGTGTGTTTGTCGTGATGGCCCCATGGGTATATCGTGATGGCCCAGTGGGTTTGTCGTGATAGCCCTGTGAGGATCTTGTGATGGCCCTGTGGGTTTGTCGTGATAGCTCTGTGGGTATCTCGTGATGGCCCAGTGGGTTTGTCGTTATAGCCCTGTGGGTATCTCGTGATGGCCCAGTGAGTTTGTCGTGATGGCCTAGTGGGTTTGTCGTGTTGGCTCTGTGGGTATGTTGTGATAGCCCTGTGGTTTTGTCGTGATGGCCCCATGGCTATCTCGTGATGACCCAGTTGTTAAGGCCTTGACTCTCATGGACGAGGTTGTGGAAGTTCCAATGTGACTTTTTCAAATCATAAGTACTTTCTGAGTTTATCTTGGACATTACTGACATCGGTGATGGAAAACCTGGACTAATTGTGCATACACACGAACATCATCGACACGCATCGACGGTTGCAGTTGCCTCTGACGTTGACGCGCGTCGCTCGTGTGTATGCACACTTATAGTTAACATAATTCTGAAATCGCCAACCCGTCTTGAACAAGCGTGGCGATCAACGCTCGTGCCTTTTCTGTATGAAATGAGCCCTTTGTCCTGCATTGGGACAACATTAAGTTGGTGTTATTATTTTATTAAGAGGCCAACACTTATACTAGTTCTGTTGCCACAGACGTTCGGACTACCGTAAATAAGACCTTTATATTACTACGTTATATATAGGTACATATATATTGGTGGTTAGTAGACTTTATATTACTCTTCAAGACGGTACAGACGCCAGCACAATAAGCTACTAGAATTTGTCAAATTTCTTTAATAGATTTTCAAACTTTGTCGCTAAAGTATAAGGTTTAAAGTTGATTGAGAAAATTTGACAGTTTCGGGTAGCTTGATGTACGGGCGTCTTTTGTACATATATTGGTAGTTAGTAGACAGGGAATGGATGACTTTATTACTCTTCAAGACGTGAGGCTGAACTAAATTAAGTGGATACGTTGCTTGTCAATTACTGTCTGTGATCCAGACAGAATTAAGTGCTTCTAGTATTTTGTTTTTCAACCTCGTTTTTTGAGGCTTGTTATTGTTATTGCTTTAGTTTATTGAGTAAGGCTTGTTTTATTTAAGAAAGCAGTGATGGCTCAGTAGTAAAGACCCCGACTTACGAGTCGTAGGCCGTGGGTTCGAACATAGGCAGGCGCTTTACTTTGTGTAATTGATTTCACCATCACTGCTCTCAAAACGGTGAGGAAACCGGCATGTCCTAGAACCAACAATTCGAAGACATGTGACATCTACTAACCCGCATTGGGCCCGCGTGGTAGATTTGAGCTCTCTCCCTCTCGATGAGAGGAGGCCTGTGCCCAGCAGTGAGGACATTATTGGATTATGTTGTTGTATAATATTTTACTTAAAGATATTATTATCGTCGTGTCGATGTCCGATGTTCTCAACATAAACTTAGTACTAGTATAGTATCTTACATATTCAAAGTACTTAGAGGGAAGGTACATAATGCGGGCATATTAGGGCACATAGGTTTGTGTGTTCCGGACAGGTACGTGTGGCGAGGACGACAGCCACGGCTGCTGGCGGAGCCGCGCCCTCGGACCAATCTTTTAAGAGAGGCGCCACTGACGCGTGCACTCCACACTCTCAACCTCATAGCTAGTGACACGGACCTATTCTGTTGTTCACTGAGTGAGTTCACAAAGAATGCATTATTTGTAATAAGTTACAAAATTTAATTTTAATAATATGTTAATGATAAGTTAAGATAAGAGTGTAGATAAGTACACTATCGCAATAGGTTTCCCTGTAATGATAGTGTAAGTTGGAAAATAAATAAAATCTTAGTCCTTGTAAGATTGATCAGGTAACGTAAGAAAATACATTTATTTAGCACAGACTAAGGCTGCGTTTACACCAGAGATGAGCGAGGACGCGTAGCGAGGAATGTGTGTGCCTAAAACTAACCAATAACAACGCTTACTTAGTTCAAGCTATGAAAATGAAGCGATGTTATTGGTTTGTTTCACACACATCCCTCGCTACGCATCCTCGAACATGTTTAGATTATACTCAGGCTAAAAGACACACAGTACACCAGAGACATACGTCAGATAAAAACAAATAAAAAAAGTGTAAACTCCGATGTAAGAAATTCGCAGGAAAGTGTGCCTCACGGCTGCGCCAAAAGGGCCTAGTTCTGCAAAAATGCGAGACAACTAGTGCCTGACGCTGGTTCAACTGGACCTGATGTACTGCACTCTGCATCCCCTGACCACTCTTTACAAAGAAGAAGAATGGAAGACGAGTCAGGTTATGAAGAGTACTAACTGTGCCAGTATTAATATGCTTTGACTCTTTTGTAGCCTGAAACAAACTGAAAACTATTTCACACAGCATAAGTTTTAAAATCTTTAATATTTTGATAGCACCATAGAATTTCTCTTGACTGTATTTACCCGTCAAAAAGAGTAACCTACATAATGTGGATAAGACACAAGTCTAAAACAGAAGAAGATCTAGCCGGGATCCAAGGGGGGGGGGGGGGAGATTAGACCGGAATAAATCAAACCAACATAGTCACCTACTTTGAACATTTTATAGAAGGCAATCATCATTATCATTACTCAATAGCATAGCATAATTAGCTTATAACGGTCCCACTGTAGGACACAGGTCTCCTATGTGTTAGAGGAACTCGACCGTTATTTACCATGCGGGCCCAGTGATGGCTGGTTACAAAATACATGTAGACTAAGTCACGGGAAACATTTGGTACCTGTATTTTTACCTATTGAAACTTGATAAAAATCGTCGCCAAGATCTAGCCAGACGTTGCAAATACCTTCACTAGTACCATCGAGAAAATAAAGAAAAAAAAGAAAGGTGTGATACTGGCTGCAATCCGGCTATGGTCGTCACCACGCGGTTATGAGATTGCCTGCATTTGCATACCGTCTGTGCTAGACAGCTCGAACGAATAGTCTAGTTAGCCATCCTTTCACTGGATTATTTTAGAAAATGTCGGCTTTTTTTCTACTGATTAGGAAATTATCTGTGTAAGTCTCCGTTGCCCAAACCGCTTTTGATTGTAATTTCTGTCATGATTGATTGATGGATTACGTGGCAATTAAGTGAAAAGACGTAACATAGGTCTTTTTTTAACATAATGTCAACGTAATAATAATATTATTATTATTATAATAATAATATAATAATAATTCTTTATTTCGGATTACTGGATCCATATGATGTGTTAGTATTACCTTAACCTATTGTTAGTGAAAATGAAAATAAAAGCGACACTTACAATTACATTAAATTAAAAAGAGAAGAAGAATGAAAGAAAATTAATTTTGCACATGTACGCCAGTACGCACATGTCTCCCAGCCCAGTGCCTAATAAACGGCCCATCTATTTTGTCCGCCAGTGTAACCAATATATTGTTCGGACTACCTCGGAATCGCCGCAGCATAGATGCACTTCGCTTGCGCATAATAGCATGAAAGTCATCGATCCTCGCTTCAGCAAACATGCCTGATGCGCTGCAAAACCGAGGCAGTCCCAACAACATCCTGAGCCCGTTATTATATTGGACACGCAGGGCGCTGTAGGCCTTCTGCGTATACCTAACCCACAGGCTGCACGAGTAAAACGTCTGGCAATAAGCTTTGAAAAGAGTTAACTTTACCTCTTTCGTGCACCGCGCAAACCTGCGAGCAAGCATATTGCATCGGGCCGCCAACGCCCTACGTTCCCTATCAATATCCTGATCGTCCGTAAGACCACCCGTGACCACGTGACCGAGATATTTAAAATGAGTGACCACCTGCAACGGAATTCCACGCAACGTTACAGGTGGAATATTTGTAGGTGTATTTTTGGGTACTTTGAACACCATAACCTCACTCTTAGTGGCGTTATACCTCAATCCGTGAGCTTCCGCATAACTCTCACAGACGGCCAGCAGTTTTCTCAGACCGCAGATTGATGGGCTGAGCAGCACCATGTCATCAGCATAACTTATGTTATTGATCATCCTCCCATCAACAGAACATCCAACCATGGTGTTGCTCAGCTCACGCACCAGCCGGTCTATGTACAGGTTAAACAAAATGGGTGAAGTCAACCCCCCCTGCCTCACTCCGCACTCCAGTCCGTATGAAACTGAATGCGCGTCCGCCCACCTAACGCAATTCTTCTGACTCTCATACCAATATTTAAAAATATGAATGCTCTCGTTGGGAAGGTCAGTATCCTCCGACAATTTTTGCCACAGCATGTCATAATTTACCAGGTCAAAGGCTTTTGACAGGTCAAGAAAACAACCATACACAGGTGTCTTCCTGTCCGTGTAGTACCGCACAGTCTGCTTGAGACACAGAATTGCACTTTCAGTAGACAGACTGGATCTAAAACCAAACTGCGCATCGTGCAAATTAACGTGCGCATTCAACTGCCTCTCAAGCAGACTGTCCAACACTTTGCCAATGACCGTAGCTAGCGATATAGGTCTATAATTAGTTTTGTCGGATGAGTCACCTCTCTTATTCTTTGCTATGGGAACTACGACAGTTTTAACAAGATCTTCAGGTAAATAAGAGTGACCCACACAAAGATTAAATAACATGGTGAGTGACCTGGGCAGATGTACACCAGCGGACCTTAGATGCTCAACACTCAGACCGTCATGCCCGGGCGACCTGCCCCGCTTCATATTTTTTAACGCAGCATTAATTTGCTTGACTGTGAAACGTGTGTATACGTCGCCCTCACACGGGGTACGAATGCCTCGCATGTTTGTCGGTATAGTAAGCGGCTTGACCTTAAAGTGATTCATAAACATATTCGCTACATCATTCTTGTCCGATTGGCCATCAATACTCGCTGGCAGGCTCGGCTGAGGATTCAGAGAGTTAGTTTGTTTCCAAAATGAACTAAACTTATTTTCATCATGAAGTGATGCAATGATGTCCATTTTTATCTGGAGTTCATTGTTTTGACACCATCTTAATTTACTCTTAAACATCTGTCTAGAAATTTTCATTTGATTATATACATCTCCACATGTAGGTTTCCCATGTAAAATCCAAGTTTCAAACTCCCGCCGTGCCAGCGCATGCGCCGCCTTCACATGCTTATTCCACCCAGTAATGTAACGATACTTTTTATTTACATGCGTATTATGACTCGAAATCGCAGCCGCTTGCAAAACAGAAACAATCTGATTATACATACTATCAATTAGTAATCTGTGACGTGGATTACTACATATCTTATCACCACATTCTCTCAACTGAGTGGGAAAGTCAACCTCACGAAGACCTTCATGACAACGTTGGGAGTAGTGTTGAATTTGTTCCGAGTTTCTAGTCCCCCATAACACTTTATTTGGTACAACTTTTTTATCATTATACTTTGGCACTAATACCTTAAAATTACAAATTATTTCTAATGGGAAATGGTCCGACCACGACACCTCGTTAATTACATTTACTTTAACAATTGAACTTTTCGTAACACTTGTTACTAAACAGTGGTCCAACCATCTAACGCATCCGTGTGAGTCACTCACGTACGTATAGGTGTTGGAATTTATACCAAATATATCAATGTCAGCACATGTTAATTGATAATCAGAACAAAACTTTAATAGTTCATTACAGAATAACTCACCCGGGTGCGCGTTGAAGTCTCCCAACACAAACACATTTTCAACACTATTGCATTCCACAATTGCATTTATTTCAGCTAAACATTCCGTATATTCGCTTATGTTACTATATTTACACACGGGCATATACACAGAAAAAATTAAAATATCCCGACTTGCAATCACTGTCTTAATTGCAGCCAACCTCACACTGTTACAGGTTATCACTGATACACTATCAAACGCACTAGATCTCCATAGCAATCCGACGCCTCCATACGGTCGGCCGCGCATTATCTCTGACGACTCCGTTGCTGACACTCCCGTGGCTCCAAAGCCAGGACAGATGTTATGTAGAAACGCCAAATCATGTGAAAGCAGCCATGTTTCCTGCAGCGCAATTACATCTGACGTCACACATAGTTCTCTTACATAATCCACGGATCTTTTAATCGACTTGCAATTGAAGCTGACAAGCTTACAGTTCCGTGTTATTCGACTATTTTGAGTAGGATTCATTTTTGTGCCTCATTTTCACCCGAGCCTTGCGTACTTTTTGTCTTGAACATAAAGTATCTTCTGAAAAATACACCAGCTGGCCACATGTTATCATTCTCGAATAAATCTATTTGATGTTTAGGAATCATTATCTTATAAGAATCGTAATCTTTAGCGTGTTTCATTTGAATCCTCTCTGGAGCAACCATAACCTGAGTTTTTTCCTTCACGTAACATGCAATGTCCTCAGAGCTTACTTCTCTGGACACATTATATAATAGGAACGGTATTCTTATGTCAGCGGCCTTGAATTTACTTATGTTATCAACATTCGCGGTTCCTATTCGTCCAACAAAGCGAGAACGTTTCTTAGACGATTGCACCACCTTCCATCCCCCTTCATTATCAGGCAGAGCTTGCTGTTGACGCTTATCGCTAAGCGGTTGCCTGGTAATCGGCATAATCACCGCATTCTGTGAATTAGTCGGTTGTCTTTGCACTACCGCCGGCAATGCCTTCGCGCGCGACAGGGACGGCTCGCGACTACCCACACGCATCGCATAGGATTGTTTGTTGCGTATGGCGGGATCATCACCAGTGTCCGTAGGTATATGTGGCTGTGCACTAAGTTTCATGGGCGACGTAGCACAGCTGTTAGTTAACTCGTTCAACGGTTCCAATATGCACATCGGTCCGCTATCCACTAGATTACACGAGTTGTAGGTAGATGTCCCGCGCTTTTTGTCGTTAACATTTCGCTCAAAATCGTACGTTAAGGATTTACTGCTGGTAGATCTGACTTCCTCTAGTTGTGCCTTGGTGGCATATACCTCCTTAATTTGCTTAATCTCTGACTGCAACACTATTATATCCTTCAACAACCTTGTTACATCAATATGATCGAATGTCAGTGGGGGTAGTTTTTGCAGGTCTTTCGCCACAAAAATCGGCACATTTTCTGAAATTATAATACTATTTTTGATATTTTGTCTTTTGTTTTAGTTACCTAAGTTAGGACTTAGTTTTGTTATTTTTTATTGATATTAATAATAATAACTTTTTTACATGCTTTTATGTCAACGTTACAAATATTTTTTTTTTATTCTTATATTCACACAAACGTCTTAGATTACTAATATTATGTATGTCGTGTTGTGATCGTAGAAATTATTGAATTTCGGATCAACGAAAATAACATATTTATCGATATTCCCAGCTGACCACCTAGACAAGGCACATCGCAAAGTAGCTGCATTTCACGCCGAATGGGTTAGGTTAGAAATGAGACCAGCCGCGTGCGTGCCGAGCGAGCGAAGCGAGCGGTGCTTTGGCAGCGGGCGGCGAGCGCTACATCCAAGTTGGTCGCAGTTACTTGGCTATTTAGAATTTTTAGGACCCTAAAAAAGGATTTATTTGAGTAGGAATAGGTTGAATAGGAATTATTGCCCGACTGCGCGGCAGCAAAGACAAGCTTGTTTTTTACGCGTATCTGGGTTAATAGGCACATCGTTGAACGCTGAGCTTTGAACGATATGGCGAGTGTTAGATGGTCAAATCATGAAATGGCGGCGTATTGGGCAATGGCCAGGTAGATTACGGTATGGCTATTTCTACGATCGGTCGACGACATGTACAAGTATTTAAGAAAAACCTATAAGTTCTCCATTTTTGTATTTTGATCATCAGCCGGTTGATTTACTTTGTAACTTGAAGTGATTATGTAACAGTTATTATTGTTTTGTCTTGCATTTGAAGCCAATGTCATTGGATTGATTACTTTAATTCACAAAGCTATTTTATTGGTTTTTATTAACCGAAATAGAAGTGGCAAAATATCAACGGACAAGGGGGCTATGTTCCGGGGCAGCGGGATTGTCCGAAAGGGTTACCGCTACCCCGAAACACAAAGGGCTAAGGAAGGAACACGGGTGGGTTTTAGTCAGTAAGAGTCTGACACTCCCTTCTGCTCCACGCAGAGCGGGAGGGGTCATTTGATGATTTCCCATCCTCAAAAAAAAAAAAAAAAGGGGGCTATGTTACATTCTACAATGATAGAAAGATAAAAATGTATAGGACTGACAATTACCTTTCAAAAATTTTTAGTCAATTCTGTTGAAAGTCGTTGTGGGATTGCGAAACGCTATGATAGCGATAACCACTTGAGACCCTATGGATTATATATATCTTTTCGAAACGCTCGGTTCATGGGGACTGAGTACGCGTTTTCTTTTAAGGGAATTTCACGTGACCAAAAAGCTGGCTCATTCTTTGGCCAAAGAGCAGTATCAGCATTCCCATTCAACTTGGCAATGCTGCCAGTCTTCTCGGCAAGTTTCTGGATGACAGCGATGCGGAAGAGTACTTCGACCCAAGTCTCTTTATGTTTTTTGTATTTATTTATATATTTAGTCATTTAATTTAGTAGTTGTATTATTTATTTTAATGATTTTGTGTTCTCTAATTTTGATTAAATAAATCATTCTACATTATAATTTAGACCTCTTTTACTCTCGTAGGTAGTGGTTTAATACTCTTTGGTAGAAATTCAGAGAAAAAAATAAGTAATAAATGTACCTTATTTATTAAAGGTAGGTGCAGTCATCTAAACCAAATTGCAACCCGTATGCTCTGTATCACATTGGCAATCTGGCTCGACGCGTCGCCAGATTTTACTTGATTCTACAAACGGCTACTACAGGTTTATCAAATTACCTGCAGGCATACCGTATACATATGGCTGCAATACGAGTATATTTGCCGCCTTCTGGACTTATGAAGTGTTGAGTTTTTGTTTGTGTTGTTGTTGAAAAAGCTTCTTCCATGCAGTACTGTCTGGAAAATTAATTGTTAAAAAAAATTACATCCTACAAATCCTTTCAAAGTTATTTTATCTCTGAATTTGTATTATTGTCAATATCACTGTGATCCTTAACCTCGTTACAATAAGGTTGTTGTTGGGTTGCTGCCAATGACAAGTCTGTCAATACCACAGTGATCTGTATTCCCGTTACAATAAGGTTGATTTTGGGTTGCTTGCTGCTGTCAGAGGTAAAATAACTGCAAACGTTTACCGTGTACCTACAGTTGTATGAAATGGCCGTAATATCATACTTCTGTTGAAGAATGACAGTTGTGTCAAAGAACGCGCGCGCGCTATGCTTGCCGCGGCTGGTCTGTGCGGATGGGTGACCATCTTTACATACCAAGACCGCTCCGTGCCTCGGAAAGTACGTTAAGCCGTTGGTCTTACCAAAGGGTATCGTATTAACCAGTACCTAACTGGGTTACGGAGGTCAGATAGGCAGTCACTCCATGTAAATACTGGTATTCAGCTGCATCCGGTTAGACTGGAAGCCGACCCCAAAATAGTTGGGAAAAGGCTAGGCAGATGATGAGTTGTGTCAAAGAATGACAGTCGCGATTTAAATATACGGACAATTATTTAAGTTGGTAGTCAATTTGTTTGACAAGTTTTACTTTTTTGACCATTGTTCTGACACATATTCTTCTATAAATATTTTATCACACATTAATAATATCCGTCATTCCATTGTAACGGGCAGTTTATCATGCCGCCACTAAAACAAATCTCTAGAATTTCGCTGTCAAATGTTTGGTTAAATACACGTAACTTAACATCAGGTAATTCTCAAAGGGTTAGCCAGATAAACAAAGAAAGAAAAAGTACTTATTTATTGGGACTCGCAAAGGAATATCACAAACACACACTCTTACAAAATACAAACAAAAGTAAAATGAACATAAAAATAGAAAGTCCTGTACAAAGCCACAAGGCCCCAAAAGAGCAGAGGACATAGGTGTACAGTCAGCAAAGGAGATAAGTATGCAGGGTCGTCGAATATAGTTGAAGTTCACTAAGAAACCGATTGATTTTTTCGAATAAAATTTAAATTGATAAATGAACTGTTTGTTTTCTATTAATTAAATTAAATTTTATTCGAAAACATCAATCAGTTTCTTAATAAACTTCAACTATATTCGACGACCCTGCATACTTATCTCCTTTGTTGACTGTACCTATTATATGTAAAGTATCACCCATGGTATCTCCCACATTTCACCTTGTATGTTTCAGTCATAGGGGGCGAGTCTATTGCCATCAACCGGGCACAATTCTAGATTGGTCGATCGATCAGGTTAAGCTACACTTGCCGCGGTTGGTCCGTGGATGGTTGACTATCTTACACCAAGATCATTCCGTGCCTCGGAAAGCACATTAAGCCATTAGTCCTGGCTGTTATTCTTGGATCTTTGACAGTCCTTACGGGTCTTCAGATGCCCGAAAGTCTGACAACCAGCCTTACGAAGGGGTGTCTATCAAGTTACAACGTAATTTGCATTCGCGATTTATTTGCCAAAAATGTAAACAAATATGAGTTTATGTAAAAATAACTTTAAATCCTAGACAATAAAGTTTAGTTTACGCTAATACTTCAAGCATTTTTATAACTTTTTTAATAATGCTAAGTAATCGCTCTGAAATCAACGTAATAACCATTACAATAAAGTTGATATTTGTTTAACTTGAAATAATATTAATTTGAAAATACTTTAACTGGGTTGTGAAGGTCAGATAGTCAGTCGCTCCATGTAAAATACTGGTATTCAGCTGTATCTGGTTCGACTGGAAGCCGACTCCAACATAGTTGGGAAAAGGCTAGGCAGATTTATAGACCTGAAACAGTATATCTGCGCTCCAAAACGACTATTAGCAAAATATATATTCACCAAATTAATGCAATAAAACCATGCAAGTGAATCAAGACAAAGGCTACGTGAAAATATGTAGCAATTGTTCAGTTACAATGCCCCTATTCATGCAGTCAGTTCGTGTGTTGAATAAACATAACCCTTAAAGGTTAAATAAGTACTTAAGTTTATTATTTTACTATTGCTGGGTGGGTTTTTGTATTGATTCTGTAAAAATCTCACCGTGATAACTTAGGTGAAGTGAGCGTGAAGGGAGCTATCAATAGAGGCAATTCGTAACATCAGGTGAAACGGCGGCTCACTTTACCTTAGTTTTCACGGTGAGATTTTTACAGAATAGCACTGCAGCGTAGCTATTCACAACCCCTCGACACGCTTCCGTACCGTGTCAAACATCAATCAATGTTATCGTAGGAGTCCCCTAAACGCTGTTCACAAGTCCAAAATCCGAAAATTTTGTCAGTTAAAATCAAATAGACGACCGCTATTCTTTCGACAGCTGTCTGCTGTCGGAGGCAAGGCAAATCAGTTTATCAAAATTTATAGAAGAAAGAAAGAAGAAAGAAAATACGTTTATTTGCGGCAAACATGACGCATAAAAATATGCATAAATAAAAAAAAATCAAATTAACAATTTGGGGAAAGCATGCGTCACATCCACGCAAAACGGCCATCGCTCAGCATAATGCCAAGACCCTATACGAGACAAAGCCCCAGCGCTGATTTCAAAATGAAATCAAATGAAATGTGTCATTATCGATACGATAGCCTGTCGGTTGGTTGTGAATAGCTATCTATGTTGGACCTGATCGCATACGCACGTCGTCGGTTGCGAGTACTACCTGCATTTCCTGAAGAACATCACCAAGTTCACATAAAAGTATATCACACAATCTAAATTGACATAATTAGTCCGGAACGCTATCTTGTAACACAATATAATTATACCTACACTATAATAAACCCAACTATGTAAATTAATAGTGAAGTAAAGGAAGCGGACGGTTGCCTAGCAACAGTAATTGAATGTGGCGGGACCTCCTTATTTACCCTGCGCATTTATTCGCGAACTGTTAATTCAATGATGACGAGGCAGGCTGAAAACATGAATGTCAAAAAGACATATGGGCAATGAGTCATGGGCAGCGGGAGTGTCCGAAAGGGTTCCGCTGCCCCGGAACATAAAGGGCTAAGGAAGGAACACGGGTGGGTTTTAGTCAGTAAGAGTCTGACACTCCCTTCTGCTCCACCCTGAGCGGGAAGGGTCATTTGATGATTCCCATCCACAAAAAAAAAAAGTCAATGACTTATAACTGACGAAATTTTGCTGTAGTATGGTATACTAAATAACCGTTCGGGGAAATCAGTCGCCATGATATGTTTATGTGTTCATGGGATCCGAGAACCAAGGCCTGCCTCATCATCATCTGTCTAGCCTTCTCCCAACTGGGTTGGGGTCGGCTTCCAGTCTAACCGGATGCAGCTGAATACTAGTATTTTACATGGAGCGACTACCTTACTGATCTCCATAACCCAGTTACTGGGTAATACGATACCCCTTGTTCAGACTGGTTATCACACTTTCGGGTTTCTGACTACCAATACCAACTGTCAAAAAAAAAAAAATGCACCATTCAGCCGGGACCAACGTCCCGGCTGAACCGGCTATGATCTTCTGCGACGTAATCTTATCTTTTGAAATTCGAACGCCTTTACCATTTTACAAAAAAACAATATATAACATTTTTATATTGTTACAGATAAAACATGCTGTAGGAAATCGAATTCAATCGGATACTTCAAATTGGTTTTCAGTCTAAATTCATACATTCTAGCATATTATAGCATAATCAGCCCAAAATGTTCCCACTGAGGGAGTGAGCTGTAATCCTCCACGCGATTTGTGGATGTCGCGTGATTGGTGGATGTGACGAGTCTTCGAATTTTTTGGTTAGAAATAAAATTTCGTTTCGGCTCACTCCTAGTCCAAGTCCTAGATTACTTGCCCGTTTCCTCACGATGTTTTCCTTCACCGTTCATCCATTCTAGACCCTTAAACGAAACACAAAAAAAATCTGTCTGAACTCGGAATAATTTTAACCAACATTATTACTTATACTTATTTCACCATAATTATAATGGTGACAATATTTTCCGGTAACTGACTAATAGACTTTGTGGAAATACTACGAAACACCCACGGAGGTTTAAAACTCATTGCTGTCAACAACGGTATTACACATGTTTAATGTCAAACACAATTCTACACACATCAAAAGTGTCTAGGGATCAACATATATTTTTGCAATAACTTTTCTCCTGATTGATATTAATTAAAATTTTCTTTAAGGATTCATCAAATAAAGTGTTTTCGTTTGTCACAGTAACGATAAACCAAGTCACCTTTGCATTAATAAAGAAATTTGCCATTTTCCTAATAAAGGGATTTTTGACATTTGAACCACTAACACAAAAGTTCGAAAAAAAGACTGAAATAACAGTTTTCTCTAAAATTTTATTGGGTAACTTAAACAATTAATAATCCGTGTTTCTACCGCGAACACTAACAACACAAGAACATCGGTTTGGCATACTCAAAATGAGTTCATCCAAATCACGCTGTGGAATGGCCGCCCATGTTCGTTGCAACAACAAAAAAAGGTCTTCTTGCGACTGGATACCCTCCATATTCGGCAGAGCTCTTCTCTGTAGCATATCCCATGCATGCTCAATCGGGTTCAAGTCTGGCGACTGAGCAGGCCAGGGCAGGACATTGATGTTAGCTGCGGCGAGAGTCTGTCTTACAACTCTTGCGGTGTGCGGTCGTGCATTATCATGCATTAACTGAAATAAGGGACCGATTTGCACTTGTAGAGGAACGATGACGTCTGATACAATCGTCTCAGCATAAATTTGAGCGTTGAGGTTGCCTCTGATCCAAATCAACTCAGTTCTTCCGCCGATCCAAATACCCGCCCATACCATGATGGTTCCACCACTATAAGGATGGACTTCCTGGCAGGATTTTAATCGCTGTTGGCGTCCAGGGGTTCTCCAGTGTCGTATACGTCTTGTATCCGGTCTCATACCAAAACGAGACTCATCAGAAAAGCACACGAAACGCCATTGCTCTTCTGCCCAATTTCTGTGTTCAAGAGCCCATTGATATCGAATCCTACGATTGTGCATTGCTATAGGTGGTACCCGTAGCGGTCTTCGGGAATGAAGGTTCACTTCATGCAAGCGGTTTCTGACTGTTTGGTCGCTAATTAAGTTCCCTGAAGAGTGATGAAGCCTCACGGCTAACATCATGGCGGTTATTGTTGGAGCTCTTCGAGTTAAGATTTGAATGTATCGGTCTTGTCTCCGTGTGGTGCAGCGATACCGTCCTCCATGGCGCTCAGCCACGGTACCAGTGCTTCGGTAACGTGTCCAAAGTCGACTGATAACACTCTGACTTGTATTCAGAGCTAAAGCCACAGTACGTTGCCGGGAACCAGCTTCTATCATTCCCACGGCTCTGAGCATTTCTTCCCTGCTTAAATGACGTCGCCGCTCCATAATAACGTTGGTTTTAATCAGTAGTAGGGAAACAGTAGCACTAATAATGTCTTCAATGCGTTGTATGTTTTTATAGGGAAAATATTGACAGCTGATTTTCATCTTTTACTCGAATTTGATTCACAGTTCCTGATTCAAATTATGAAATGCACCAAAAAGGATCCATATAAATTTATAAAATCATAAATTTATTACAAAGCCACATCTCAATCTCAAGAAATCCGCATAAAAATGCTTGATCCCTAGACACTTTTGATGTGTGTATTTTTAAAATAAATGGAATCACTTTTTAAAATTAAGCCAGTTACTTCATAGTGAACGTGGGTAGAATGAAGTCCCTAGAGTGGCTCTATGCACAAATTAATGTCGATATTCACTGTGTTATAAAACTACGATACCACTCTGGGAAAATAGGTTGATGGTGCACTCTATTACTTATGTGCTGCAACTTATCAATTTCTTTAAGTGTAGCGTATTTTTATTTAAGAGCCCTCTTACATTTTGGTACTCTGCGCGCATCTTTTTTATTTTTTTTGGTTATAAATGGCATCTCGCAGTTCAACCTATAAGGTTGTCATCTTCTTAACCAGGATTGCCTGTGGATGCCTCAATAAATGAAGGCCTCCAGTGCAGTGAAATTTAGAGTACCAACTTTTATTTTATTTATTAAAAATCAAAGTATCAATATTTGTTTTTTTTTTTATTGATATTGTTCAAACAATGATTGAAGACTATTTTGGTATAAATACTACGTGAAAATGATGTGGAAATTCGGAGATATTTAGACTTGTTTCTAGTAGAAAATTGAATTAGGTCCCGTAAGTTTTTTCTTTATTTATTTATTTATTTATTTATTTATTTATTTATTTAATTTTAAAGAAGGCTTACAGACTAACATACCACTGATATATAGCATATAATATTTAAAAAAATTGCTAATAACAAGCCTCCACATATGGTTAATGACAAAAAAAAAAAGTCGATAAAAAGAAAGTACATACATGTTATTAAGAGAGTAGAAGACAAGTCAAGTAACCTTGAAAAAAGACTGTGCCAAAAGCCGTCTCAAAGTCGCCACACTGGTGCAGAACAAATCTACATTAAGGTCCCAAGGAAGCCTATTGAAACTAAGCGCACTTCTTATTGAGAAAACATTCCGCCTATAATTAGTCATTGCAAAAGGTACATTTAATATTGGCCGCTGACGTAATCCCATCAGATTCGTGCGTAATGATAGATTAGCAACAAGTTCAGGACAGTCAATGTGGCCATTAGCGATACCTAATAGGAAACTTAAGTCACTAATATAACGTCTCTTCTCCAGAGGAAGAAAGTGGTACCGTCTGCAGCGATGCTCGTAGTCAACTGTGTATTGCTGAGACCTATAATCTAAATAACGTAGAAATTTACGTTGGACACCCTCAATACGGGACTTATAAGTCTCATACTGCGGGTTCCAAACCTGAGACGCGTATTCTAAATGGCTACGCACGAAAGAACAATACAAGATTTTAACTGGTTTGAGAGATCGGAAACAGGCCGTGGTGCGTAGTATAAATCCCAAAGCTTTGGATGCCTTTGTAACTATGCTATTTACATGTTGATCAAACAGAAGCTTACTGTCTACGATTACCCCTAAATCTTTTATGCTATTAAGCCTGCTAATGGGCTGATCGTTCAAGGTGTACCTAAAATTTATCAAAGAATTACAACGGGAGAATGTTAAGAGGAAGCATTTAGAGACATTTAACTGGAGTTTGTTACGGATGCAATATATTTCAAACCTATACAAGTCATCTTGTAACTGATGTGCATCAGACATGTTTCGTACAACTTTATGAATCTTCATATCATCAGCATAAAGTAAAATATATGAATGACGAAAGCATTGTTTGATATCAGAAATGAACAATATAAATAACAGAGGACCCAAAATAGAGCCTTGAGGTACGCCTGAAGGGACAGAACTCCAACCAGAGATATAGCCCTGAAGCACAACAGCCTGTGTTCTGTTCTCTATATAAGAAGAGAACCACCGGTACAGGTCACCGTGTATTCCGGCGAGAAACAGCTTCTTCAGCAACATGCAATGATCAATACGGTCGAAGCACTTACTATAGTCCGTATAAACTACGTCAACTTGTCGCTGTGCCATGCCGTTTGTAATAAACTCATGTGACAAAAGTAAGTTCGAAGTTGTCGAGCGGTTCCTAACAAAGCCGTGCTGTTCCTCACCAAGAATAGAACTGAAAGCCGCATAGACATCAGTATAAACTATACGTTCAAGAATTTTAGAAAAAAGGCAAATTTTAGATATGGGGCGATAGTTTTCAATATCGGCCTTATTGCCCTTTTTAAAGACGGGAGTGACGAAAGCAGACTTCCAAATCACCGGAACATTACCCTCAGAAAGAGAGCGCTTGAATAAGATAGAAATGGGTTCCACAAGACTATCAGCACAAGCGACTATGAACATGGGAGGTATTAGATCAGGGCCACCTGATTTACTGAGGTCTAAAGATTTCAACAGCTTCAGTATACGCGAGTGGTTTATGTCAACTGTGCTGATAGACATTGCAGTACCACTATATTGTTCACTGGAAGCACGTTCATCATCAGCCGTTGATTCAGGTTCAGAAAAGGTTGACTGGAAATAGGTAGCAAAGAGATTGCTAATATCTTGTCCCGTATTTGCAGAGGTCCCACGGTAAAACATCTCACTAGGAAACGAACCAGCCCTCCGCTTACTTTTCACGAACGTCCAGAAAGATTTAGGATTTTTTACAATAGAAGCCTCAATGTTTGTCATATAATTGTCATAACAGGTTTTTTCCAATTCAAAAACTCTGGTACGCAGTAATGAAAACGAGTGATAATCAGATAAGTTACTGTATCGTTTATATTTCTTATGATACTTATGTTTTTCTCTAATAATTTTAATTAATGCTGGGGTATACCAAGGAGGATAAGACGACTGTTTTACCGATTTTAACGGTATGTGTCTATCCCTAAGCTCATATAGCTTACTATAGAAATTAGTAACGGCATCTTCCAAGCTCGTTGATTGTAACAACTGCGGCCAATTAATTAGATCAAGTTCAGATTTAATAGCATCATAGTCACCCTTGGCGAAGATATAACGTTGCTCAGGTTTGTCGACAAGTTTATGAATTTCAATAAATTTTGTCTCAATAATTAAAGGCTTATGATGAAGATCAATAGGCAGAGCTAGTGGGTCCGTACATCCCGAGACAGTCACAGTATCGTTACAGAATACAAGATCAAGTAGTCTGCCGTTAATGTTCCGCTCCCCATTATACTGTGACAGACCGAACGTTTGAATTGTATCAAAGAACTGAATCACATGCTGAGAAGAAACCTTTTGCGGGATCAACTCACCATTGGAAGCTATGTCTCCATTACACCACTCGACGTCGTTACCAAAATTAAAATCACCCAACAGCAAAAACTTGTCAAGTGGATGAGTCAGAATTAAGCTGTTGAGACTATCAGTGAAATTACGCAGCTGAATACTATAAGAATTACCCAGATTCTCCTTGCAAAGGTAAAGTGCACATATATGCAAATTGTAACTAACCTGTGGTTTGGACCTTTTGAGGATTAAAGACAGCCAAATGTCCTCCGCAGAACTTCGCCAATCCAACCTCTCAATCACTGTAAGATCACGTTTCATCGCTATCAGTACACCACCACCACGCAACTGACCGGTTCGAGAGTAGTCACGATCGCGTCTCCAAACTAGGTAACGTCCATCAAATAATTCACTGTCGTTAAAACTATCATCTAGCCACGTCTCCGTAAATATAATGATATCGTAGGAACTAAGACATACTCCGCGAAACACAATGTTCGTTTTCGTACGCAGACCACGCACGTTCTGGTAGTAGATTTTAAGCGCAGCCATAATTAGACATAACCACAACCGAATAAATTAAGAGTATATTACAAAAAATTGTCAAAAATAAATTAAATGTTACTACAGATAGAATAAAGTGCAGGTCATTGTCGCAACCTTTATAATACTTATTGCGGGTAGTGGCGAAGTAAAATAATAAACACAGCAATACACAGTGAGCAGTAGAATAAACATTATAAAAACAGTTGTTAGAAAGAGAAACAAAAGGCGACGACCAGTATAGAGATAAGAGCACCACGGAGTAAATTGTCATAACTAGGGACGACTCATAAAGGAAAATGTACCTTATTGCACGACTGAAATGGTTTAAATTAGCATAACAAAAAGTGACATTGCAAAAATTATATCGAATAGACTTACTTGGGCACACCGTGTAACAACACAAAACTAATAGGAAAACGCAACTAGCACACCTAAGACTAAGATTCTCAAACATATTTGTTACAAACTTAAAAAACACAGAATTATATAAACACAGCATTCTAATAGCAGTTGTAATATGTATTGATCTCAAGTAATTTAAACAATTTTTTGCAGATCTTTTTCCGATTTGATAACCAACGGTGGCGACGTATCGTTTTTTCTTACGTGTATCTTCGCATGTTTGACCCAAACGTATTGGAAATCCATTTCTGCTGATGTTTTCTTAGTCTTAGACAACAACATTTTGTTTTTTATTGTAAGGTGATCATTTATGAATATTTTATGGCTGCCACTCAATCCAATTTTATCTGGCGTCAGGGGCAAGGTCTTTAGTTCGTGCCTAGCAGCTGCTATGAAATCCTCTTTTACGTAACGTTGGCAGAAGCAGACTATGATGGGTTTTATGCGGTCTTTCTCGCTTGTAGGTACTCGTGTGATGAAGTTAATTTGATTTTTAGTGATGGGGTAATTGACTTTAGCGCTAATTTTGGCTATTATTTCAAATAAGTTCTCATTACCTGTCTGAGGCACACCCTTAACTTCAATGTTATTCATACGCGACCATTGATCCTTATTATTATTGTCTTCTTCTAACTTATCCAAACGGGCTTGCAGTTGTTCGACTTGGTCTTGGACTTTCTCAACCTTAACAATACGTAGCTCCATATCATTCAGTTTTCCAGAGACTTCCTTCATAACCTCGCTGTACTGGTTGGACAAGGTTGTTTTGAACTCTGCAAATTCATTCCTCAATGCGACGATTTCTTCTTTCATATTCTCCAGTGTGGCAAATTTCAAAGACAACGCTCGAATTTCCTGCAGGACAACCGACTCAGGTTCCAGCACTGGGGTGGGTGATACTGGCAAGACAGGTTGTAGGGTATTGCCTGCCAATCTGCATTTACTGCAACGCCATATTAACTTACGATCCCCTAGCTTTTGGTAGCCATTTTCAGTGACGCCCCCACAATGGAAATGCATCATGAGGTTACATGATTTGCAGTGTGCACCATCGGACAACGTGTCACTGCAGACACCGCACTTTTTTGTATCCATCTCCGATAGTAATTTAATTTCCAAATAACAATCAGAATAATACAAAACTTTGAGATATAGTGGAATTCTTTTTAAAATCGACAGTAATTTATACCAAACACAGCCGTATGAACCGAGGTCAACGACCGTACTGACCTTTAGAAGGCATATATAACAAAAATGTATTCTATTATTATTCAAGTACATGATTTTTGTGTTATGAAAAAAATTGTTTTGATGGATTATAGATATTAGAGCTCTCAAATCAGTTTACCATGAATTTTTGCCTAAACATGCATCAGGAGAACGATTATTGTTGCTAAATAAATAGACAAATAATAAAAAAATCGGTGTATTTATATTGTAGAAGAGAAAATGAACTATCTTTACCAATTGATTGCTATTTATACCAACCAACGTATAATATCCAATTTCAACGAGCAAATGCATGCATCTCCGCGCATTTTTGCAAGAGGCCTCTTAAAGTTTATATTTTGTGTCCCTTCAAATATATTAGGGACACGTCTGAGGATCTGTTTTAAAAAGATTAGGTACTATACGTCTCGATTTAAAACGCAGTTAAAATTAGAATAGAAGCTATCACTCATTCCTTATTTAAATCGAGATTCATGAATCTAGAAACTAACAGATTTTATTTTTGCTATTGAACATCATGACGTTTAGTAATCAAGATTTAAACATGACAGTTTTCATTCAAAATCGTTTAATAATATCTCATAAAGATTTATAGACTGGATTTATAGACTGCATCGTACTAAATATCAAGTCTTGATATTTAAATAAATGAAATTGCAAGTCTTGCAATTTTCATTTATTTTCGAAATCAACCTGTAGAACGTTAATTCAATTTCTTAAGACAGCGCCATCTAGTTTCGCTCCACGACTCACTGTTCCCGACATTTTGCAATTAATTAGCAAATTAAATGTTTAATTTTTGGACGGTTGCTAGTAATGCGATCAAAGACTCGAAATAAGGTGTTCATTATTGTTTAAAAGGTAGGGGAACGTGACAATGGGGTGAAATGGGAGAAGGGGAGCTTCAGGTGGCTTTTAGTGTCTGTTTAGGGGACGAACTAAGAAATAATTCTGAAGATTTGTTCTGGTAAGTCTGATTCTTTTTTCTTTATGACAATTTTGCAGCAAGATTTTTCTTTTGGCGTTGAAGATTCCTTAGACGAGTTCTTTTCTAAAAATGTTGCCTTGCACTAGGATTTCTACCCCTTTATTCATAAACGTTGCCTGAAGTTAAGTTGTGGTTAGCGACTGTTTAACCATACATTTTGACGTTTGAACGTCACATAATTTTAATCATCATTCAGGCCTAAGGGGCGCAGCGGGATTGTCCGAAAGGGTTACCGCTGCCCCGGAACATAAAGGGCTAAGGAAGGAACACGGGTGGGTTTTAGTCAGTAAGAGTTTGACACTCCCTTCTGCTCCACCCAGAGCGGGAGGGGTCATTTGATGATTTCCCATCCTCAAAAAAAAAGGCCTGAGTTCATCAGAATTCAAACCACCGAGGTATTTATAGGTATTATAACAGTTGATTTATATCGAAGTTCCTAAGGAAATTTTAAATATAGAACTGATTAAATATTTAATCAGTTGATTCAAATGTTGGTGAACACAAGGCTTAATGTTTGTAAACTGGGTTGCTCTAAGCCAAACTTTCAACTAATCCGATTGAAGCGAATTCCCGCAACTTTCGATATTTTTTACGTAATCTTTTTCTGCATACATTCTACAGATGTATAAAATGTTTACGTATTGTAGCGGTATCTACAACGACGCGACAATGCAAACAACGCGTCATACTGACGTCACAAAATCCTGCATCTCGCAAGCAGAGTTTACCGCGCAACTAGCATAGATACAACGGCCCGACATGAATCAAATCATATCTGTTTATAGAAATACACAGAATATCAATTTACTTAAGTACCTAATGAAAAAGAATAAAGTTTAATAAAATACTCTCTTTTTCATCAAGCAATATTACACTAATAAATAATATTTTTTTTTTTTTTTGTTATGTATTTTCTGGTGTACAATAAAGTATATCGTCTCTTTGCTTCAATAACGTGATAAGCCCGACAACTCATTTTTTGAAATTTAATACTTGAAACCGCTGTGACCGATTTTATTTTTCCATAAAACGTGGTTTCTTTTATGGGTGTAATAGCGAATCTATGAGTGAGAGAAAGCTGCTCGCAAATATCATCGAAAACGTGACATATTCACGACGAAATCACTCATTAAATTTTCAAGATAACACATTATTGAAGCAAAGAAGCGATATATAAATAAATAAATAAATAATAAAGTACAAGCCAAAACTAATTTTAAGTTAAAATTAGCAGATTAAAGCCAGCTACAGCGATTAGTTTGTGAAACACATGTTTGTATAATGACTTCCATGAAGTTTCGATGCATCGAGGTGGTATTTTAAAAGTCAATCATGTACAAACTACGCGTGATAGGATTTCTGTAGGTACAGGTAGGAGAAAAATCTTTTTCTCCCTATTCTTCCATAATAATGAGAAAAATCCAAATACCTTCAGTTTATAAAATGGAAAGTGTCTTATGTGATAAACAGAAAGACGGTGTTGGTGGCGTCTACAAAACTTTCTTAAGAAAATAACTAGGTACAGATAATAAAGTGTCTAATAAAGGGGCTCGTGGCTACGGATGGGCTTGTGGCTAAGGAGGGGCTTGTGGCTAGTAATAACAGCCGCATGGGTCAATAAAATTGATCCGATTAAGCTACGCTTGCCGCGGTTGGTCCGTGGATAGGTGACCATCTTTATATACCAAGACCCCTCCGTGCCTCGGAAAGCACGTTAAGCTGTTGGTCCCAGCTGTCATAGACGATAGATATACTTAGATGGTTTTAGAAACACAACTTTATTAGCTCATCATCTGCCTAGCCTTTTCCCAACTATGTTGGGGTCGGCTTCGAGTCTAACGGATGCAGCTGAATGCGAGTATTTTACACAGAGCGTCTGCCTATCCGACCTCCACAACCCAGTTACTGAGTAATACGATACCCCTTGGTAAGATGTCAGACTTTCGGGCTTCTGACGACCCGTAACGACTGTCAACAGATCCGCGAATGACAGCCGGGATCAACAGCTCAACGTGCTTTTGAGGGGTATTGGTATGTAAAGATGGTCATCCATCCACGGACTAACCGCGGCAAGCGTAGCTTAACCTGACCGATCGACCTGTGCGGCTGATATTTCTTAGCCACAAGCCCATCCATTTCAATTTTCCCCAATTCCATTGTCTACTTAAGTAAGCAAATTACAATAAATAATTAAAGCAAACGGCCAAATGAGTAGTTACGTACTCGTACAAGGAAAACCACAATCCTAAGAAATATTTTAGACGTTGTTACAATTTCACAAGTATATCTGTATTTCCCAAAAAGTTCCCCGCACCTAGGTATCCCAGAGGAAAAATTAAAAATCTTTTTTACACTCCCGTTGTAAAAACGAATCTGGGACTGCAAGCACCCCTCCGCAGAATCATAGATGAATACCACACCCCCAGCGACACAAATACCGGATTTGGACGTGTTCCATGATAAACTGCACACATTCAAAAACAAAATAAAAGGTCTTCATTGAACGTTGCTTTTATTAGATTATTATTATTATTTTCTTAGATAGTAACACTGTTGTCGTGATTTTGAGCATTTTTTTTTTTTATCAAGTAGCCAACTAATCGCAAGTGCTATGTACTCCGTTATTGTCATATACATCAGGGAAAATGCTCCTAACTATTTACCAAGCATGTTAAATGTATGTCATGTGGCAGTACCTACTTAAATAAATAAATAAAAAGAACTGAGAATGTAGGTATGCCATATTTACTTGAAATGACTGAATATTAAAGCTATCATAATAATTCCCATATTTGTAGGGCGTCACTGGACTCGACTGTACGTATTCAGCGCCAGATTTCCCCAAGGAGTCGGGTACAGTCGCCGACAAACTGCAACAACTTGCCTGGGTATATCTGTGCAGCGGTTTTTCTGTGCTATTTGCTTGGAAAAGCTTCAATTTGGACGTCTTTTTGTTACAGTTTTCGTGGAGATGTTATTAGACGTATTTTTTTTAAATGATCTATTGTGTTTTGTTTTTTTGAAAAGACAAGAGTGATGTTATTTCTGTTTTTATAACTTTTTTACTCAAATATGCGTCTTTAGTTTTACGGTCCATAGGGAAACGATTATTAAAGGTAATATCGAATATTAGAGGGGCAATTCCCGTATTTTCACGAACGTTTGCTTTCTAATCTCAGTCTCCATCTGACAAAAATACCTATGATGTACCTTAATTTTGGTTCTGTACCTCGAAAGAAAAAAACAGAACCCCTAAAAGATCACTTTGTTGTCCGTCCGGCCGTCCGTCTGTCTATCTATCAAGACCCTTTTTCTCAGGAACGCGTATATCGATGGGAAAACATTTTTTCAACTACAATGTTCAGTTTGTTCTTGGAATAAATTCATTCCAACTACGGAACTCTTAACTGTTCGTGGTCCGACATGCACTTGGCCGGTTTTTGACATTGACTGTCGGTGAGATTAGATTAAATTTTGAACATTTTTAAATATGGGAAATGTTTTGCCTACTGAAACGACCAGCAGACAATTTTACTGATCCACATAAAATTAACTAAGGCGCAGGCATCAAGGGGCCCAAAAGGGCCGAAGCCTACCGGGGCAGCGGGATTGTCCGAAAGGGTTACCGCTACCCCGGAACACAAAGGGCTAAGGAAGGAACACGGGTGGGTTTTAGTCAGTAAGAGTCTGACACTCCCTTCTGCTCCACCCAGAGCGGGAGGGGTCATTTGATGATTTCCAATCCACAAAAAAAAAGGCATCAAGTTCAATGAATTGGACGGAGATTCTACGTGATACATACCTAGATATATTTACCCTTTTAAACATAGATTCCGAACTCCTCAATTATTGCAACTGCCTGGGGCAACGTGTTGCTATAACATAATAGCTTTAATAGCGTTACTGCCACGTGTATAAGTGTTAGGAACATTCTGTGTACCTTATAGGTATGTATAGTCGACCTCGTAATTTACTTACCAGTCTAAGATTGAATATCAGTGAAAGCACATGGAAGTGTTGAAGGGCGGCTGTTTTGGGGGACTGTCTTATGTAATATTGACGTTCGAAAAGTGCTGATTTTCAGCCTAATTTGAATAAATGAATACTGATTTTGACTGATCACCTGCACTCGATAAATGGAGCAGCTGTAGACCACCTATATCCTAACTGCGTAATACACTATCAATCACAATCTGAATAATTTTGAAGAATATTGCTAATACATTGCTTCTTACGTTAGAAACATTTGTCTGCTCAATAAAGTGAATAACGCAATGAATGATGTTGAACTGTCAAAATTAAAGTGTGTTACGCAATTACCCAGTTGGTCGTTCTGTAAAAATAATGTCCGATTCTGTAAAAAATTCACCGTGAAACATAAAGTGAAGTGAGCATGAAGCGAGGTGTCAGACCGCTTCTACTTTCCGCCTGATGCAGGAATTGACACTATTAAGAGCTCACTTCACCACTGTCAAAATCTGTCAAATGTTTATTCTAGTTACAACAAAATTGTTGTTGGGTTTCCTCTGTCAGAGCTAAAATAATTGTGGAAGGATACAACAATTTCGAAAGTCAATTTCGTTTTTGTCGAAAGTGATACAACAATTTCGAGGTCGACTATACCTAGATGCGTATGCTTGTGTGTATTCGCAAAGCTATCTACGACGACAAAGCACGCTTGACATAAGGTCGTCGTGCACCGAATCGCAATCAACAGACTATAACGCATCATGAGATTGTGTTATGTTGTTCTGGAGTCACCCCATGCTCTTCGATTAGAAACAATATAATTATTTCAACAAGTTTTACTAACAATAACCTCATATACAGGGTTAGTTTTCAAAGACCAGCCAAATTTAAGGGTGTGGTACAGGCCATCAAACTGAAGAACTTTCTCCATGAGACCAACATCGTAATCGCGAATAAAAATTCAGCCATCCCATACGTTTAGGTCGAGTAGGTATTGAAGTTTTCTATGGGGCATTTGATAAATTTTTCGCGATTACGATATTGGTCCCATAGAGAAAGTTGTTCAGTTTGATGTTCTGTACCACACTCTTGAATTTGGCTGGTCTTTGAAAATTTACTCTGTATTGTATATCCTTACCTTAACTTTCCGAAAGTATGTAGATTACATTAGTGAAAGAATTATCAAAAGTGATACATTCGTTTTTGAAAAAATCGCGAACTTGCAAATAGTGTGTTGAATAAAGAACCTCCTTTTTTTTTAAAGTCCGTTAACAAATCAAGTTCAATTTTCACTAAGCAAACAAAAATCATCAAAATTTAATGTTTGTCCAATGTCATTGACAAAAAATTTCACGCGATTTTTCCGAGCATAAGTGAGTGATGAGGACATCTGAAGAATCGAGTCGATCTTGTCAAGAATATTGCTTTTGTCAAAATATAGTTTATGTTCAAATAAATTGTACCTTACCGACCTTCACACAATATAAAATAATAAATTATATTCATTAAGAGTTTTGAGATATCGTCTCTCAAATAGGAGCATGGGGGTGGGCCAATTTTTTGCACTCAAGTGTACTGCCGTCATAATAAATTTATTAGATATAAATATATGAGGGAATACGGGGTGTATCCATTTTATCCGTTGAGGTATCCAACACTATTTATCTTAGGTATGGTCGGATATGATGAACTGAGGGTCAGGAGGCAACTCTCACTTGTTACCTATATCTTTAAGATAATTGGATACACAATGCGGATATGTTGCGAAGGGTGGAACTAGTCGTGCCAGACGGGTACGTGGGTCGTCGTCGTCAGCCGCGGTTGCTGGCGGTGCCACGCGCGCGAACTAACTTGCTGCGGGAGGCGCCGCTGACGAGCGCGCTCCGCACTCTCAACCTCATTGCTGATGACTTGGACATATTCTGTTGCTCTTTGGGTGAATTTGAAAGAATAGCTACCTATAGAATTTGCTATGGTAAAAGCTTTGGAACTGTATAATTTTTAAGTGTACTACAATATCGCATTGGGTCTAGCCTGTAAGGATATTTGTATGTTTGGAGTGAATAAATAAAATAACGAAAAAGGGCACAACTGAAATTTTTTCCAAAATTAAGTTAGGTATACACATATTCGGAATCAGAAAAAAGGTGCATCTGCCAGTTTTTATTATAATTTTTTGTGAAGAAATGTTAGTTGTGCCCTTTTTCGTGTTGACGGCAGTGTAGTAATGGTACCTGTAAAGACCAGCAGCAGCACTTAGACATACTGTTAGGAAAAAGCTGATGAAAATGGAATATCGTAACTCATAACATCACGCCTGTAATCTCTGAAGGCTTAGGCAAAGGTCAGAGGATTGCCGTCCCATCGAACTATGAGAGTGAGGGAAGAGGGAGTGCACCTGTGTCTGCGCGCACACTTGTGCACTATAATATCTTTCGCACCGAAGGCTAGTCGTTGAGATTGGCCGCCGTGACCGAAATACGGTCTGGAGGATTTTATTCTATCGACCGACTGCAACCATGCAATCGATGTCACGAAGCGCACTCAGTATTTTTTTCGCCCAATTTAGTATTAAAGTATCTCATTAACAGTCATCCATATATTACTTACTATCGGCCCGTTCCGGCTTCGCACGGGTGGACATTTATTTTTTAAACATTATATTTTTCTTGCAATTAAAAAAGCCTATATTAATCAGTGATAATGTAGCATTCAAATGGTGAAAGAATTTTTAAAATCGGTTCAGTACTTTTTGAGTTAATTCGTTACAAACATACATACAAATCTTTCCTCTTAATAATATTAGTACAGATTCGCCCGGTTAATAATTCCCCTTATTTTAATACGGGGCAAGCGTATCGCCATCATCCGGGCACAAAATCAGACTCCGCGCTGCTATTGAGAAATACTTAATAGAAAAACCGAATAACGCTGCCCGATCTGGGAATTCCAGGACCTCGTGCTCAGGCAGTAGACCTTGCAACCAAAAAAAAAGTCACTAAATTAACACTCCATAATCACACGGAGTAGCCAAATGCACCAAAAATTCTACAGTATAACAAAACCCTTTGTGAGTAAGCTCAAAGAAACCGTTATATCGTTGTTTACATTATGTAGAGTACTCGACCTATTTGAGAAATTCCTAATAGAAAAACCAAATAACACTTTTCCCGACCTGGCAATCGGAACCAGGACCTCAAAATATAATTTATTGTGTTTCAAAGCGGAGCGGGCACACCCGACATGCTTCTTAGTAGTTGGTCAAAACATAATAACATCAGCCGATCGATTCTGTAAAAATCTCACCGTGATATCTTAGGTGAAGTGAGCGTGAAGTGAGTTATCAATAGAGACAATTCATAACATCAGCAGTGCTATTCTGTAAAAATTTCATTGTGAAAACTAAGGTGAAGTGAGCTGTCATTCCACCTGATGTCAGGGATTGCCTCCATTGATAGTTTACTTCACGCTCACTTCACCTATGTTATCACGGTGAGATTTTTACAGAATCGATAGGCTGGTGAAACGACAGCTCACTTCAACTTAGTTTTCACGGTGAGATTTTTACTGAATAGCCCTGCAGCATACTTTCTATCAAACGAACGCTTTATGCACAAAATGAAAATGTACGCACACAATACGCCTTTAAAAGCATTCAACCCAAACATACCGACGTAGTTCCATCAACCCATTGTCACTTACGTGTAAAAATGTAATGCAGGCATACAATGGTAGTCTCGCTCACATTATTCCAACCTACAACGCCTTTGTCCTACAGGAATGCTCAGTTATTGTGTTCATAAATTGATTTATTGAATAAAGTCATTAACGTGGCCTTTTGTGAGAGAATCGGGAGTTTAATAAAATGTTTCGTCAGTGTTGAAGGTACTCGTACAAAAGTTTAATTTTGGGTGCGGCATTTTAGTGCTGCTGTTCTGGTTAACATACTGTCATACTGTGCAATTCTGGTATTAATTCTGAAATGATCCGTTTTGGCGCAGCCGTGAGGCACACACACTATAAATTGTAGTTTAAACATTATTTCACTCTTTTATTTTGTTTTTGAGTATCAAGTATTTGTATCTTGTGTTTCACAAACTCTGTCCAAATAAACGTTATAATTTCTTTCAATTTTTCAGGTCCCGGGTTGAATTCCTAGGTCGGAAAACTCATCATCATCTGCCAAACCTTTTCCCAACTATGTTGGGGTCGGCTTCAAGTATACCTAACCGGATGCAGCTGAATACCAGTATCTTACATGGAGCGACTGCCTATCTGACCTCCACAACCCAGTTACTGGGTAATGTGATACCCCTTGGTAAGACTGGTTGTCAGACTTTCGGGCTTCCGACGACCCGTAACGACTGTCAAAGATCTACGAATGACAGCAGGAACCAACGGCTTAACGTGCTTTCCGAGGCACGGAGGGGTCTCGGTATGTAAAGATGGTCACCCATCCACAGACCAACAGCGGCAAGCGTAGCTTAACCTGATCGATCGACCTGTGCGGCTGTTATTATTTAGCCACGGGCCCGTCTTGGTCGGAAAAACTAACAAAGGAATTTTCCAATACGAGGAATTCTCAGAAGCGCCCTGAGTCTAGATTTGTGCCAGGTGAAACGCAACAGCACACCTCTTTTACGGCGAAACGTGGCTATATATTCATATACCTCTGCTCAAACCTTCAAGAAATACAGGCGTGATAGTCCCTTTATCCTTTTTTGTGCACGCCTGAAACTAAATATCCCTATCGTCAGCGTTTGCGTAGAGTTGAATTTCGGCATTACGCTTACCCAATATCCGGCCACCACGTCATGTATGACACGATTATGATTTATCTATTGTGTAAAATGATCGAGAGCCTCCGCGTTTATTGACGCCGTTCGGAATTCACACAGTTGACGCGTGTCCTTCCTGGTCAATATTTATTTTTTGAGGGGAAAAAAGGATTTGGAAATTCGTTTTTTATGGAAAAAAATTGAGATTATATTAAAAAGGTGAGGTTTGAGGCGGAGTAAGTTAGAATGCAGACTTAACGTTATTGAAGTAGGTTTATAATAGTGAGATATACTAGAATAGAACATTTTATCTAATTTCATTGAAGTACAGCTGAATAATCTTTAAATCTTTACTAGTTCATGAACGGGCATCGTCAGTTGAAACTGGTCATCTCTCAACTGCCAAGGCTTATCTTTAATCTTCTATTTTGAAATGCTTAATCAAACTAATATTATAAGGCGAAAGTTTGTGAGTGTGTGTGTTTATATGTTTGTTACTTCTTCACGCTCAAACGGCTGGATCAATTTTTATAAAATTTTGTATGGAGGTAGCTGACCCCCTGGACTAACATACAGGCTACTTTTTATCCCGACATTCTCACGGGATTGACACTTATGCGGGTGTAACCGCGGGGCGCAGCTAGTAGTTTATAATAGTTGGCAAAAAAATTACCTACCTATAACCTTATAAAATTATGTAACTGGCACGTAAATGCTGCTTAATTTTTTGAAGTAGTTCTACATAATTATATCGTATAGCAGGCACGGCAGTACTTGTTGGCCCAAAACTTCGCCACTATTCCATGACGTCGTCGGTGTATTTCAAGATTGTCAATAACTGCAGACATAAAACTGGAAGAAAAGCTCCACCTCAGAAACAAAACAGCGACAAACGATAAAATATATTGTACAGTTTCGCTCTCATACACCATAAAAATATACCCAAACAGAAGCTTGTAAAAATTCCGCACATCCAAACCGAAATAACCTCTAACCTGCTAACCCAGCGCACGATTATAACACACACCCATAAAAAGGGATGAAAACCAAGTGTTATGAACATTGTAATTACTTTAGGGACCAGAAAAGGGCATAAATTAACATCGAAAAGGCCGAATATCACATGAACCATTTCATTTTCGTTTTGGTCATAGAATTTTGACGCACGTAATAAAAACTCTGCACGTACTGCTTCATATTAATATGTATGAATTTGTGAAGCACATATTATTTAGTCTGTGGGAATGGTGACGCATTAAATAAAACGTATTTGTTGTAAATGGGATTTAGTTTTGGGATAGGATTATGGGGGGAATATAAAAGAAAAGCTAGTTTTTGTGTTGCTGTGTTATTTAAACACAAGCTGTGACTGTCTCTCACAAGAATTGGTCCTATATTGTGGAAGAATTTAAAGTCTGGATTTTACCATACATTGTCAGTTTGTTCTCCTGTGGTATTTGATCTACATCGCCACATGCGAACTACGCATCACGCCGACGTCACGAAAAATCCTGCATCGCGCAAGCGAAGTTTACCGCGCAACTAGCATTTATACAACGTTCCGACATAAATCGTTGGGCAGTTGCTCACCAGATACAATAACCTTCAGGTAAGGGGATCTTTTTCAGTAGAGGATGTGAGGAGGAATATGATTCATAAAGCTATCCTATTACGATGCCTCCACCCTCCTGTGGACGTTAACGCAATATTTTACGAAATATTAGCAAAAAGCTGACTTTCGGGACCTTTGGCAATCCTTATTTTTTCGGTATCATATGGAATGTATTTGGTGATAAATCATCACAAAATTTTATATTTCACAGAGCTACTTTTAATTATAGTTAAATATCGATTTAGGAGATAACGTTATTCGGGAAATCGATAATTCGAACTCACGTTATTCGGAATAGCGTTCATTCCGAATAACGTGATTCGGGATAGCGTTTATTCGGGGTAAAGTGATTCGGGATAGCGTTCATTCGGAATAGCGTGATTCGAAATAACGTTCATTCGGGATAGCGTGATTCGGAATAAAGTGAATCGGGATTTCGAGTTTCGGTCTAACGTTTATGAGTCTATGACATGATATTAAGTGTCCGATCGTTTGTGGAACAGCACCACATGTACTCTCTAAGTCGAAGTCATCTATGAATCTCCAAACGCGATCTTTTACAGAAAACCTTTGAATGCATTAAAGGGGGGAGAATACTGCAGGTATTCAGTAGTGTACCATTTACATATACAATAAATACACATATATCACAAAATACCTACACATCATATCACAGAGCTCAGAGCAACTATCTGTAGGCCATTTTTTCTTTTCCAAACCCGCAACCCAGACGTCAGCCAATCAAGTCGTCATTTGTAGATCCCACGATATCCCTAGAAAACATCTCCCCACAAAGTACTTACATTTGCTTTTGTTGAACTCACGAAAGCGAATGCCATTCTACATAGAAATGGAGCTCCGTTGTAGCTTATGTGCGAGAGAAACTTCCAAAAGCTTTTACTCTTAAACGATATTTCATGGCCAACGTTTCGATCCGGTTTGTGCCTGCTTATTAGGATTTTTATGATAACTAAACTAAAAACTAGACTGCTTTTTGATTACTCTTGGGGAAAATGGATACCTCGTAGTAAGACGGGCTTTACACGGGTGACTATTATAAGCGCACTAGCCGTCTAAATGGTAATTCGGCTAGGTCGTAGGTGACTATTACAAGTTCCAAAGTAGAGTAGGTTTCGACCTTTGTTGTGCGGTGACAGGTCGAATGCGGCGGGTGGCAATCAATCGCTCGCCGCATGAATGTCTACATTTTGATGCAAAATGAACTAGTCACCTGTGATTTTTATCGACCTGTGTATATGGATTGGTGATTCGGTTTGTGAGGCGATTTGGCGACGCGGGACGGCTGAGGGAGAGAGCCTCACGTCCCAGCCGCCGCGGGAGACGCTCCGGGCATCGGGAGCCGCGTAACGACTCCCGGCCACCGTAGGCGTGGGTCAGTGGGTGGAGAGTATTATTAGTATTATTATATTATTAAGGAAGGGGCCCGTAAGTCTGCCGGGGCAGCGGGATTGTCCGAAAGGGTTACCACTACCCCGGAACACAAAGGGCTAAGGAAGGAACACGGGTGGGTTTTAGTCAGTAAGAGTCTGACACTCCCTTCTGCTCCACCCAGAGCGGGAGGGGTCATTTGATGATTTTCCATCCACAAAAAAAAAAGGCGATTTGGCAACCAGACGTACGGCGAAAATCGACCTAATATAATAAATCCCTCAAAACGGAGTGTACATCAAGACGCGAGTTCCCGGTACACACAAACCGGTACTGGTCGGTGCGTGGAAAATTTCCCCCTATCAACTTATGCGCTCATACATAAAGAAACAATTAAACATTGTGACCGTTTCTTTCCTGCAGCGATCTGTACCGGAAAACTCACTGCTTTATGTAAGTACCCTTAGTCGCAACTGGTCAGTATTCCGTGTGTCCCGCGTGTATTACATGAGCTTAAACTCAAAGCATTTATTTCAATTAAAACATTTACAGGCTCTTTTGTATTGTCAAAATTATATACTCGGTCAGTTAGTCAGAAAGTTGAAGCTGGTTGCCCATTCCAAAACGTAATCTCTATAAGAACGGGCAAGAAACTTCAAGGACACTTTTAGTAAATCAAGATATTACAATATCCTGGGTACATTATTCTTATTGCTTCTATATGTGAGAACAATGTAAAAAAAATCAAATGAAGTAAAAATTCAAAATATATGATTAAAAATAAGTCCTGGCAGTTAAGAAATGACCAGTCTCAACCGACGGCTCCCGTACACTAATATGATGCGTGGATCAGCGCCATCCAGCTCAACCATTTTGTAGTGAACCGATTGATCCGACACACGCGACACCATCAGTGAGACATTTAAGTATGTGCATGTGACTTGAACATAGCTAGTGAAATATGGCCCATTTAGGGGTCGCAATTGCGACTTCTAGACAAATTAGACAGTCGAAGCTTACAAAAAGTAGTAAAAAGCCTCATATAATATATTATAGGAGTAAATAAGTCCTAATTACGTTCACTAATTAAACTCATGAGCTCCCAACTAATTACAGCACAGGCATAACCTCGACCATACTTCAAAATTTTATGACTACCCTCCTTAACACTAGAATATTAGTCCCTAACAGCATTTAAGAATTTACGTGCAATCAAATTAGAAGTAGGTGCGCAGGCACTGCGAGCGAATGTTCCCTTGGTCACAATGGAAAGGTGATAAATTTGAGACAATTGCTCTGGGAATGCTCTTGTGACTTGATATAAGTATCCTACGTGAGTTGCATTAATTACTTCATTTAGAAAGATTTTTAGTGGGAGTACTCGAGCTGAATCTCGGGGAATGCTGAAATATTCCTTTCAACGGTGCTTTGGCACGAGTAATGGCGCTGTTAGGTCTGTAATATCAAAGTTCAATTTGGTAGTAATAGTACAGACGCCAGCACATCAAGTTACTACAATCTGTCAAATTTGTTTAATAGATATTCAACTTTATCCATAAAGCATAAGGTTCAAATTTGATTGGGAAAATTTGACTATTTCGGGTAGCTTGATGTGCTGGCGTCTGTATCTAGCGGATTAAATACGCAATTTGTGAAGATAGTCGGTTTTTTTAACTTCAAACATTTTTATAATTTTTTAATAGTGCTAGTCACTCTGAAATCAACTTAATCATCATTCAAATAAAGTTGACATTAATGTTTAACTTGAATTAACATCAATTTCCAACAAATTTGAATAGACTTTAGGTATACAGTTTATATGGTTTACATATACAATAAAGCATTTATATTAATAGACAGAATAGCAGAGACATCGATGTACTACCATTGATTCAGTACATGATTCTGAAACGCCAAAAAACAATTATCTGTTCCACAGAAAAGTGGAAAAAGAAAAAAAAACTTGCGCGGGAAAAAGGTATGCAACAGCAATTTTTTTCAATAACCGACGAAAATTATGAACATACTATTTTCAGGTTTTGCGCATTTAATGTTACACGTTGTATAACGTGTTTTTTTATATCCCATAATTCTAGAGTTATATTCTATAAGTAAAAATAATGCAAAGTCCTAAAATATGGGGTCCAAAAATGCATAGTTTCGAAGATATTAAGGTTCATTGATAAATATGAGAAATTCATTTTCATTCAAACCAATCATTCATATTTAATTGTAAGAAAATGCGGCGTTGTCATATTTTACGTAAGGGTGTTTTTACATTAATAATAATCGTGATTTTGTCGAATTATTTTGTATGAAAAATGAAAACAAAAAAAAAATATTTTATTGAAAAATAATTCTTATGCCAGTCGATTCTTTGATATGGTCTCATTCATACTGTTGAGTTGTGGGATATCAAAAAAAAACACCTTGTATACATGTGATGATGATATTTAGTATTAAATAAATAATCACTACGACAAACACCGTCAGCATCCTTTATTTTTTCTTCATTCAACGTAAACGTATCCTCGCATAGTTAACCTCTATCGATCGACATGAAACTACCCCTCTCACATAAGATATTCCACCACTCAGGAGATAACTGACCGTTCTATCGCAGATCATGGGATATTTATGCAGCTGAGGGTGTTTAACGAGCGGTGTCTTTCCCCGACGCAGATCTATCAATATTTATTAAGAGACCACTTTGTTAATAAGTAAGTGTTGTCTAAGCAATCTTGGATAAGCTAAGTAGGTTAAGACTTAGGCCTATTTAGAATTCAGCTTTTTTGTCAAAATAAAGTTCTAATCAAAAATAAAATATAAATAGGTATATATAGGGAATGTTATGTCAGCAAAAGATAGCACGGGCGCGTTTACCCGCGGCGATTTTTTTCCCGCACAGGATTTTCATCGCACTGCTTAGCGCCGAAAGTTAAAAATCCAACGGCGTGTTTTTTTGACGAGCTGGGATGCTCTTTGTTGGATTCTAAGCGCTCGGCTCAACACCAAGAGTTAAAAATCCAATGCGTGATAAAATCCGACCGCGATATTTTTACGTCCGTGCGTACGTGGGCTAACTGCTGAGTTAATTGTCCATCAATTTATTTTTCCGTAATAGTACATTATGATATTTATTTATTTATTTATTTATTTATTATTAAGGCACATCAACAACACAAACACAAACATTTACAAATAACAGAGAACAGACATGGACCAGTGTTTACGTCAATTACAGACGTGCACAGCATTCATAACAAAATAGAAGAAAAAACACAGTATTCACGTTACAAAAAAGAAATAATTATAAAAGAAAACGAAAACAATTAATGATAAAAACTCTAGATAAAATCTCTGTAGTAGAGAGAATACCCTCATCAACTTAAACATTGACTAATTATAGTATATTATATTATATCATATTACACTATACTATATTATATTATATTATATTAATTTATATCATATTATATTATTATTATATTACATTATATTATATTATATTATTTTGTTTGGCTGTCTTCAGTCTTACCCTCATTTATAATCTTAGATCTAAAACGCGTGGGATGGTCGTGGAAGATATCTAAATCATAAATTTTGCAAAAGTTGTTGTACGTGGACGGTAGCCTAGCCATCGGAGCATTCATGCCTAAGTTGGTCTTATGACGAGGGACATTGAAAATGGACTTGCATTTTCTTCGAGCATTAAGTTTAGGCACGTTTATTTCAATGCGCTCGAGAAGTCCGTCAGATTTAAAGGAACCGTCAACGATACTCCGCAAGCATAGCAAATCAATCATGCGTCGTCGTAGCTGTAAGCTTGACATATGGAAGAAACGGAGTCGTTCGTCATACGAGCATCTCGCACTGAAGCCAGTGGCAAGGAAAGCAAGTTGCCGCGTAAAGGATCGTTGAATTGACTCGATTCGATTAGAATGAACCATATAGTGCGGATTCCATATGACACTCCCGAACTCGAGTACGCTACGTACCAGAGCGTTATAAAGCACAATCTTGGAGGCTGCATGTCTAAAGTCCTTAGTGTTCCGTCTTATGAAACCCAACATTTTAGCAGCTCTTTGGACAATGTCATCACAATGTGGAACAAAACTTAACTTTGAGTCAAGAATCACACCCAGGTCACGAAGTTGTTCAACTACAGCAATCCACACATTGTTGATGTGATAACTTGATTCAAGCACCTTTCTCTTCCTTGTGAACCGAATATGCTGGCATTTCGAAGCGTTAAGCGTCATATAAGTGCGGTAAGTTGAAAATTACAGCCGAGGCGATATTGCTAGCCCGAGCCGTAGGCGAGGGCTACAAGAAAGCAGAGGCTGTAATTATCAAAGCGCACGTATGTCATACGACGTTTTATAGCATATTTGCGAGGAAATAAATAAAACTCGGACTAAATTTGCATCTTTGCTTGTTTTCCATAAGATGAAATTTTGATACGCTTGTAAGTATCTATCGGTCGATTTTTCGGGCAAGAGGCCTTTTTAGCTACCTCTGAGACTTCTGGCGGTGTCGAATTAATAAATTCATCATTACTTGACGATGTTTTCAAATAAAAACAATACAGCGAAAAGAAAAAGCGCGCGGAATAATTTTTACTTGTTCACAAATTAGCGATGCGCGCGCATCAGCTCTTTTTTTTTAAGGCAAAGGCACAAAAACAGCCAGTATTAGGTACTAATAAAGTAAATTAATATTTTTTTGTTTTTGTTACAGATAAATGGTTGTAATTTACTGTCAAAATTAATTCAATAAAATAATTAAATGTTATTTTTTTTATATTTTATCTCCTAAAGTTAATTTTATTCATAAAATGTTGACCACTTTTCTGACACAAAAACTGCTAAGATTTAAAAAAGTACCGTTCGTTTTAGACGGAGCATCTTGATATTCCGTACGTTTTACCTTATTAAAAAGAAAGTCGTGCGTTTTACATTACATAACGCACAAGTTTGTAATGACATACATTACGATATTGAAATTGGTGAAATAAGAGACCCTCTACGAGCAAATGTGTTATAAATTAAATTACAACTGTCATTCTTTGACAGTCGTAAGACATCATCATCATCTGCATAGCTTCTTCCCAACTAAGTTGGAGTCGGTTTCCAGTCTAACCAGATGCAGCTAAATACCAGTATTTTACATGGAGCGACTGCCTACCTGACCTCTACAACCCAATTACTAGGTAATACGATAGGTACTCCTTGGTAAGACTGGTTGTCAGACTTTCGACTGTCGTAAGACATGGCTTTAACAATTACGAAGTGAGTGAATAGTACTAAACATCTCATTTTCCCGACTGTAGGTACATAAAAGTCACTTCTATGCTGTCATTAGAATTAATTATCTTTTTGTTTGCACGTGTTTCTGTGACAAATAAACCTATTTTTCTTTCTTTCTATGGTACTAGCCATGTTTTTTTAAGCCCTGGCTGGAGGCCTTAATTTATTGAGGTACGCACAGGCAAGCCCGGTTAAGCAGTCAAAATCCTCCTAGGTTGACCGGCGAGATGCCGTTTATTATGCCAGATTTTAAACTCGTAGCCGAAGCCGTCTCATAATCACGACATAATAAATATTATCATTAATTTAGTTTTAACATAGACTAAAAGAAAAAGAATTAGCAGAAAACAAAGGTAGACAGGGTGATAAAAAGCCCTATAGTTTTGTATAAGGAAAAAGTTGGAATTGACGGGCCGTATCTCGAAAGATCTACTTATATTCATTGATTAATTAATCTTTTCTTCCAAATTGATTGGGTCTATCAAAGGAGACCGCCTGAATTAAGCCAATTTGATTCTTGTGTAACAGTGAAGCTATAATTAAAAAGTTTTTAGAGATTAACTAAAGCCTGGACTTGCCAGACATTGAGCAATTAAATGGAAATATGTTTAAAGAAAAATTAAAAAAATGTTAATCGATAATAATCATGTTATCTGCATGAGTTTAAACAAAAAAAGTAGGTATTTAATTTATTGAAATTTTAAATAATTTGTTGAGCCTAAAAATGTTCCCCAATAGAAGATAAGTACTTATATTTATGCATACTGTGTACATAAGTCCTTATTTTAAAGATTAGGGGGTTTATTTATAAACGTTGCTCAAAGAAGTAGAAGTAGTGATTTGCGACTGTTGAACCTACAAATATAGATAGACCTAGATAACGCAAGTATCACGATCTGTATGAAAACTAAGCGTGTAATTTTTTGACTGCCTACTATGACGTCACAAGCGCTTTTTCTCATTCACGCTAATCTAGCCAGCAGTACAAAGGACTGAGCGTGAAAGTGGCAGCTTAAGATTTTAGTACGTAAGTTGGTGCGATTTTCGGCACGCGAAGTAGTTACTCTTGCGTTACCTAGGTGTATCTATATCTGTGGTTGAACCATACATCAATAAACATCTCTTAGCATTAAGCAACGTGTAGGTATAAATAAACCATCCATCATCTGCCTAGCCTTTTCCCAACGATGTTGGGGTCGGCTTCCAGCCTAACCGGATACAGCTGATTATCAATATTTTACATGGAGCGACTGCCTATCTGACCTCCACAACCCAGTTTCTGGATAATACGATACCTCTTAATAAGACTGGTTGTCAGACTTTCGGGCTTCTGACTACCTGTAACGACTGTCAAAGATCCACGAATGACAGCCGGGACTAACGGCTTAACGTGCTTTGCGAGGCACGGGTCTCGGTATGTAAAGATGATCACCCATCCAAAGACCAACCGCGGCAAGCGTAGCTTAACCTGATCGATCGACCTGTGCGGCTGTTATTAAACCCCTGATGTTTGAAATAAGGACTTATGTACATAATTATGCAATAAATATATCTTTATCTTGGAAGAGACTCACCATTGAATTTAGGATAATCAGCTTATAATATACCCCACTGCTGGAACACAGGCCTTCCTCTCTATGAGAGGGAGTGGGCTGTAATCTACTGCGCGGGTCCAGTGTGGGTTGGTAGATGTCAAATGTCTTCGAACTTTTGGTTCTAGGACAATGGGGGTTCCCTCACGATGTTTTCCTTCACCGTTTTGAGAGCAGTGGTGATGAAATTATTTACACAAATTAAAGCACCTACCTAGAGTCGAACCCACGACCTACAACTCGTAAGTCAGTCAGTCAGTTTGCGTTCTCCCAAAGTGTAGAACACTTTTATAGGTAGTGCAATCCACGAAGACGCGCGAAGCACGAAGCACGAAGCACGCACGAAGTGTGCAACATTCTGCTAGTGTTTTAGTTTTGTTGATACACACTAATTTTAGTGGGTAATTAATTAGTATGTATCGAAAAAACTAAAACACTATTGGAATTAACTAGCGATAACCACTAACGATTCGAAAGAAGAGTGGGGCGCGTCTTCGTGGATATCTACCTATAAGAACTCAAACGCAGTGTATTTTTTCTTAATAGAGTGTAAATACTTCGCCATATTATGAGTCACATCTGACCAACCTCGAGTTCAGAAAAATCACAGAAAATTCATGTAAATAACACAGTTTACTGAGTTCAACCAATAACAAACCCTAGACAATGAGGGCTTTCAAATTAGAATTTCTGAATAATTTCAACATAACATTATCATAGAAAACGTTAATATAGTTCTCAAAAAAAAGGTCACATCTTAATGAGTGTCTGACTTTAAAATGCTGATACAATATTTTAATATTTAAATCAGCAATTTAAAGTTATCACAAAATGAATTTTGTGACAGACGCCCTTTGTCCATCTTGAAAATTTTAATACCTATTTAGATATTAACAATTTCAAGATGTTGCACGCACAAAGGACGGGTTGATAAAAAACTTAACCGCTGAGGTTTTAGTTTTAAAGCTTTTATAATGAATGTGTCTTCTTTTATAATGAATGTGTCTTGTTTTATCATTTCAAGCTTTGATGTTTTCTTACTTTAGAAAGAGTGGAATTATGATTAAAAAACAACTAAATACTAAACTAAAACTAATACTAAACTAAATACTAACTACTAAATACTGGTAATAACTAATACTAATACTAAATTTAAATACTGGTATTCAGCTGCATCCGGTTAGACTGGAAGCCGACCCTAAGATACTTGGGAAAAGGCTAGGCAGATGATGATTGAAAAACATAATAGTTCAATCAGCTTTAAACCCGATTGAAGAGATGAGTTATGTTTTAATATATTATTGCATTACAGACTTTGGCAGTATTTGTTTTAGGTATTTAGACTTGCAATCATTTATATAATTTAAATTCTCGTAGTCATCATACTTACAAAAGGGATTTTGTAATTAACACATTAATTAATATAACACACCATAACACCCAGGTATATAGAATATAAACCAGACATAATACACATAAATAACATCCGGATAAATCCTACTATCCTACTTCCTACTATATTATTAATTATCCTACTAAAATTATAAATGCGAAAGTTTGTGAGGATGAATGGATGGATGTTTGTTACTCTTTCACGCAAAAACTACTGAACGGATTTTGATGAAACTTTACAGTAATATAGTTTATACATCAGAATAACACATAGGATACTTTTTATCCCGATATTCCCACGGGATCAAAACTTACGCGGGTGAAACCGCGGGGCGCAGCTAGTAGAATATACAAATACATAGCTCATAGAACATAATACTAGGCAGAGTTGTACAGACGCCAGCATATCAAGCTACCCGAAACTGTCAAATTTTCTCAATCAACTTTGAACCTAATGCTTTAGCGACAAAGTTGAAAATCTAGTAAAGAAATTTGACAGGCTGTAGTAGCTTGATGTGCTGGCGTCTGTACCTACATTTTGTCAGTTATTTTTAAGTCCTATGTAACAGGGGGCGAGCCTATTGCCATGAATCGGGCTTAAATCCAGACTTCGGGATGCTGAGAAATTGTTGATATAAAAACCCAATAACACTTTGCCTGCCTGGGAATCGAACCCAGGAGCTCATGCTCGGCAATAGCTCTTGCGACCCCTAGACCACCGAGGCAATCCCGTTAATTAGTTGGCTAATAATCCTACTAATATTATAAATGCGAAAGTTTGTGAGGATGGATGGATGGATGTTTGTTACTCTTTCACGCAAAAACTACAAAACGGATTTTGATGAAACTTTACAGTAATATAGCTTATACATCAGAATAACACATAGGATACTTTTTATCCTGATATTCCCACGGGATCGACACTTATGCGGGTGAAACCGCGGGGCGCTGCTAGTCAAGATATAATCTTAACACTCGTTTCATTCAAAACTGACTTCATTAGTACCAACCATTTATTAACATAATTAAACACACTTAACACAGCAAACTAATCAACAGAAGTCCCATTTAATGTCGTCATATATCTGCCAATGGGATCGAAAGTTATAAAAATAAGTGTCTGTTTCTTCATTTATTTATTTTATGCATTCTAATTTGGTGCCAAGTTAATATAATAGCTAGTATTTTAAGAGGAAATGCGGTCGGAGAGACTTTTGAAAAACCCTAAGTAAAAAGTCATAATTCGAGGTTTGGGTCTCGCCTATTTCTTCATCCAATATTTGACCAATTTAAAAGATATTTAATAAACTGAATAAGAAGGATATATACTGTGTCCCATGTTTTTTTTTTTCATTAATAGTTGTCAAATTTGTACACTAGGCCTCTGTTGACAGCGGTTTAAATCGGCATTTTTTGAGAGTTCTAGTGCTTATAAAAATAATGATTTATAAAAAATCTCTTCCCTGTCAGGGGACTCTGTCTTATCCTGATTGCCGTAACGTGGACTTCTACAATAATATCATCATCATCATCATCATCATCAGCCTTCCACTGCTGAACAAAGGCCTCCCCTTAGACCACCACGCCGAACGACAATCCGCCACTTGCATCCATCGGTCGCCCGCGACTCTCACAATGTCGTCGGTCCACCTAGCGGGAGGCCTGCCTACGCTGCGTCTTCCGGTTCGTGTTCAATAATATCACGTTAGAAATTATAAAAGAGCACATTAAGCCATAAGATGATAACCCAATACTGAGCAGATATTTGCAAAACCGTAATACAATAATAAACGCAGGCTACGTTGGCGCTTAATTGGACTATAATATTTGGACCTCAGAACGCCATCTCATTCACCTTTTGTATTTAAACGAATCTCTTTTTTATTGAATTTGTTGACTTAATTCTGGTATTTATTAAATTCGGCAACTTTGCCACCTTTTTGTTGGAATAAATTTAATCGCATCTATATTTGAATTATTTGCGGTTTCGTTTTTGAATTTTAGTATTTGTAAAGTTAAAATTGTGGCGCGTTGAAATTAAATTATTACCATTTCAAAATAAATCTTCATGCATTTGATATTGCTTTTAATAAAGTTAATTAAACTAAAGCTTATAATTAGGTACGGAAAAGATAACACGACACACGGATGGCATAACGTTATCAGCGTATCGCGGACAGGTAATCTTCAGTGTCTCCTACACTTGAAACTCGAAAAGCACGCACGAGCTTCTGTTATCCCATTACCAGTAGCCCAAATAAACATCTAATTCTTTCCTGCGCACCTCTGCATGCTGCTCCATCTCTCTCGTGCACATGATCCCGTCTCCTTCCAGCTCGATTCGGGCTTGGAACGCTCGGTCTGAGCTCCTAGTTTTGTCCGCGAGCTCGCGGAGCACGGACGTGTCGCTTGTTAGCCGGTCTCACACCGACACGATACAGGCGTGTTTTCACCGGGATATTAATGAAAATTTGATGAAAACTCCGTTTTGACGGCATCGTACGTCGTTAACCGGGCATAGACTGTGTCTCTAATTAAACTTTGTGTGGAACAAGGATCTGAGTGAATAATGTAACCGTTGCAAATACGGTGAGTGCAACGTTTTCAGTGCCAATTTCAGGTAGATAACGTGTCTGAAAATTGTCTTTCGTCGCGATCACGTCGAAGACGATTATTCAGTTCCCTTCATTTTGATTCATTTGCTCCGTATTGTTCTTTTCTGTTCTCTTTTATGATGTAAATATATTTTCAGATCTGTTCTGTTTTTGTTCATGTTTTATTATCTACCTGTTGTGTAGACGTAATACAATTGTGTTTTCTTTCATGATCATTGCTGTTTCTCGATTATGATATAGACATTTCGTTATCATATTTAATGATGCTCTACTGTTTGTAAATTTCATAAATATTTTTTTAACAGATCGAATTTGATAATATACGCGGAGAGAGCTTTTTATAAGCTTGTCTCTTTAAATCTGCTGTTAAAATAGTATTCAATTTAAACCCGACATAGAATAATGAAAGTTATTTGTTTAAATAAAAAACATGTGGTTTTTTACCGTATGAGCTTAATTCTTTGGACACACCAAAATCATATAATAATAATAATAATCATATAATCATAATTATCTTCACCGTTGGACTTCTATAGAGGAATACCCAATTTTGAATGAAACAAACACTTGTTTGATATTCATTTGACCAATACAATTAAATATTGGGCTCGTCGCTCGCATGACTAAAAGATCTCATTTTTATAATTTTTTAACTGATTTGAGTTATGTCAACTACATTTCTCTATTCGTGATTCTTTATGTTTCACTAACCATCGTATCTCTATGTTATTTGCATTTCAAAATGTAACCATTTTGAAAGGCAACAAAATGTAAAGAATCACGAATAGATATATGTATTTGTCCTAACTCAAATCAGCTAAAAAATGAGATAGGACTTTTAGTGATGCAAGCGACGATGTGTGGCATGGTCTAGCTCTAAATGATTAAATTACTATGCAAAAAGCGTAACTTGGATACGAATTAATGATGTGAATATAATGTTAGCATTATTTTCGTACGTTGCCCAATTTTCTTAATGACGAGTCATTCAAGGATTTTTGATGTCCCTAAATGTTACGATTATTATCTAATAGTAAAGATTTAAAACCTTTTAGTCCTTTTGCAAATGGATATTAGGATTAAAAAAAAAAGCACAAAACAACAGAAATTACACTGATTCAAACTAAATAACGATTTGGTGACAAATTAGCCAAGATATAACAAAAAAAAAACTCTTTTCTTACATACATTGTAAATAAATATATCAAATTAAAATCAGACCTTTTCGTCTAAGTGATACTTTATATTTCACTTTCCAAAAATCTTCAAAGTACTTTAACAATGTAACAATTTTTTCATTCACATAAATTACATTGTCAAAGGGAACAGATGAAATACAGTTTTATTAAATAAACCGTCGCGCACCTACAAAGCTCTTTACCTAAGCCTACAAATTTTCGTAGCACTTGTTTATTCTACGACGCTACGCCGTAGCGCGTCGCTACGCCGGAATCTATTATTATTATAGCCCTCTACCCTTTTTGTATTGTGTCATATCTCACATTGCTACGCTTTATTTTCTTTATATAAGCTCGTTATATGAATGTGAATAGTTTCTTGGAATGTAGGAAATTGGAGGTACATAAAGTCGGCCTTTGTACCTCGTTTAAGTACCTAGCTGAAGTTTAGCCCAGCTCATACTTTTTAAGGTTGTCAATATCGATAACATAAGATTATAATAATCTGTGTGAATGTGAATAATTTCTTGGAATATAGAAAATTGGAGATACATAAAGTACGCTTTTGTACCTCAAGTAAGTAGCTGAAGTTATAAGCCCAGCTCATCTTTTGTAAGGATGACGATGAAGGATATTATTAAACATAGTTGTATAACATAAAATCACGCCTTCTTCGCATGGGGGTAAGCAGAAATTACAGAACCTGCGACGGTCCTTACATACTCCTTTTGCATGTTATTTATTTCATCTATTATTTATTTAAAACTATTAAATTACTATTTACCATTTCAAAAGTCTCGTGGCTAAATAATAACAACCGCACGGGTCGTTCGTAGGTTAGACTACGAGGTCGGTGTGTGGATAGGTAACCATCCGAGACCCCTCCGTGCCTCGGAAAGCACGTTAAACCGTTGGTCCCCGCTATCATTTGTAAATCTTTGACAGTCGTTACGGGTAGTCAGAACCCCCGAAAACCTGACAACCAGTCTTACCAAGGGTTATCGTATTACCTAGTAACTAGGTTGTGGAGGTCAGATATGCAATCGCTCCATGTAAAATACTGGTATCCAGATGCAACCGGTTAGACTGGAAGCCGACCCCAACGAAGTTTGGAAAAGGCTAGGCAGATGATTTAAAAAAGTCGGTTTTTTCACATAAAAAGTAGTTCGAACAATATAAACGCGTTTCCTAACGTTTTATTACGGAAGTAAACACGTAAAATTCACACTCGGCGAGTATGTTGCGGTTTCTCTACGGACTATTGTTTAAAATGTTTCACGTTTGGTATACCGCTCGTATTTCATTCGTGACATCGCAGATTTTGTTAGTATGTGGTGTTTAGGCTCATGTATAATTAGTAGGGTAAATAATTTAGTTTTCGTTGCCAACTAAGTACACTAAGAAAATGCCTTAGGTAGCTCACAGTTGAGAACTTTCGAGGTGGAATCGATTTAAATTGACTTGATTCGAATCAGTGCCAATTGTCACTTGTTTGTAGGTATCGGAATAAAGATAGATATAATATGTAATATTTTTTTATAATATACGGACAGCATATAAAGCTACTCGAAACTGTCAAATTTTCCCAATCAACATTGAACCTTATGCTTTAGCGATGAAGTTGAAAGTCTATAGAAATTTTACAGATTATAGTAGCTTGAAAAAAAAATTAACGAAAGTGAAGTCAAAATTCAAATACGATTCGAATCAGAACTAGCAAATGTCAAAAAAAGTACTTTCGCAAGATGTTTTGTCACTAAATGGCGAGAAGCACACTAGTTAGTTATCTACACATAATATAAACCAAAATCATTTTTTGTGTCTGTCTGTGTGACCGCGCTGTGCTTCTAAACGACGCAACGGATATTGATATGGTTTTCATCATCATTTAGATAATTTATTCCAGAAGATTTACGTATAAAACATATATATAATAGCGAAATCTTGTTCATTTCTCAAGTCGTAAAAACGATGTGAGCCCGTGTCGCCAGTAATATTATCTCATGATCTCACTTATATATTGTTATTTTGATCTCTCTGTGTTATCTCTCTGGTTCATATTATTTCGTATCCCTTTTAAATTCGTGTCAATTCAGGTAAAATGTGTGGTAGACTTGTATAATTCCTATTTGGAGTCTATTGCCACTCCTAGCTCTATATCCTCATGATAAATTTTGTTAATATTCTTTATTGTGTGTATGTTTTAACATCCTTTATTGTGTTAATTTTAACTTTGAAAGGACATGTCTGGTGGAACAATGGTCGATTGTCTAGTCAAAGAAAATGTTCAGTAATGATTGTTATATTATTATAATCGTCATATTTTATAGTTTTTCAATCAGTAAGTTTCAGGAGTCAGGATCTTGCGGAAACTGGACAAAATAAGGTTTATATGCTGGGCATTTTTCTTAGTTTTTTTTTAGTATAATTCCATTTGTGAGCGAATACAGGTACTAATTAGTGATATGCCTTTCCCGTTAAAAATGACAAAGCAGAAGCTACGATTGTCTACTGTTTTTTTGAGGATTATGTTACGCAAGTAATACTAAATAATATAAATCCATAGTAATTTATATATAAATTTTTAAATCTAATGTAACACCTTAAATCATGAACATTATCAATACCAGAACTACAAGAGGGCAGAAACTGGACATGTCCTTTTAATTTATTTTAAAATAATTATATTTCTGATAGATACTATGAGCACAATGTTATCTTCTATCTAGACTTATGTTATATTAGACCTATAACTTATGTGTAGTATTGAACTGTCAGTATAAGTTGTTTAATAAATAAATACTAAATAAATCTGTACGATGATGTAGAAACATGTAAAATCACCAAAATCATATAAATTAATAAAACAATAATCAAACTGATACATTCACTAATTAAAAATCGACACGAGACAAAACAGTTTTTAGTGATAAAATAATGATTGATTGCTCAAAGTATTAACTCAAACCACAAATTATCAACTCAAATACAAATGAAAAATGATACATCAAATTGTATTTCGTTCCAAATTAACCAAAAGTTCATTCGTAATCAGATATTCAATAAAAAACAACTTGAATGAGAGCATTTTAAATAATTCCCGGTAATCGGCGACGGATAATTTGAAATTTTAAAATGAATGATAAAAGAGTGTACTGTACAGTAAGTATCAGCATTGCGCGTAAATTGCTCGCTTCCGGACAATTCGCGTAATTGCTGCAATTCGCCTTTATTACATTAAATTGTTCGCAGCGCTATAAGCTTTCTTCTTGCGGTTATCTACGTCGTAAATGACATTAAATTATTTAAGCTTTGCTGGCTTTGTATGTGTAGCTACTGGAGGAAAAGTTAATCTGTAAACATATCGCTTGCTGAATAGAATACTGACTTATTAGAGCTTGAGTCAAAGTTATGATTTCTGCATTTTTCTTTGCACCGATCAGTTTTTAAAAAAGTGCTTTAATAATGTTATATGTAACTGTTCATTACATATTTATTATATTGGCTAATAAGCCGAGAAGACCCCAATTGCAAAACATTAAACGGTGATTTCCCAAAAATCTACTTTTTTGAGTTAAGGCAGTGTTCTATTAAGCGTGCGATATACTTACAACGTGTTTTTTTATATCCCATAGTTCTAGGGTTATTCATATGCCAGTTGATTCTTTGATATGAAGGGCCCGTGGCTAAATAATAACAGCCGCACAGGTCGATCGATCAGGTTAAGCTACGCTTGCCGCGGTTGGTCTGTGGATGAGTGTCCATCTTTACATACCGAGATCCCTCCGTGCCTCGGAAAGCACGTTAAGCCGTTGGTCCCGGCTGTCATTCGTGGATCTTTGGCAGTCGTTACGGGTAGTCTGAAGCCCGAAACTCTGACAACCAGTCTTACCAAGGGGTATCGTATTACCCAGTAACTGGGTTGTGGAGATCAGATACGCAGTCGCTCCATGTAAAATACTGGTATTCAGCTGCATCCGGTTAGACTGGCAGCCGATCCCAACGTAGTTGGGAAAGACGACGATGAGTTGATTCTATGGTCTCATAGAATATGAGAAAATAATATATTTTATATATCACCCTAGAGTTATGGGATATAAAAAAACACATTGTATAAGTAATGTTTTTATGACAAGTAAGTCTTTGTAAGTAGGCAAATTTAAAATTTTTCTGTCATGCTTACACAAAAATGTTCTAGAAATAAATTTATATAAAATAAAATATTTGAATTTGAATTTGAAATGAGAGTGAAACCTAACTCCGTTCGTAGTTTCGAAGAACAACGCGGTCACACATACATATACACAGGACAAGTAACTTATATTTATCTAAGCTTCTAAACTTGTGTTTGTTTGTTAAGATTTCATGCTAAAACGGCTGAACGGAATTGGATGAAATTTGGCACATAGACCTGACATAGGATATTCCAGCGGGATCGATACTAATGCGGGTGAAAGCGCGGGGCGCAGCTAGTAATATTGATAGATATACAGGATTATTGGAAAAACACTAACAACCTCTTAAGAGGTCATTGTACTCATCATTATGAAAAAATCAGCTGTTCCCTACATTTATGTTCGTATAACTCGTCAAAATGTAGGGCAGCTGATTTTTTTTTCGCGTTTTCAGGTTTGGTCCCATAGTACAAGTTGTTAATAATGATGAGTACAATGACCTCTTAAGGAGTTGCTGGTGTTTTACCAATAACCCTGTATATTATATAGTCAGAGAAATGTATCGTTGAGCAGGTTCATACTGACACACTGCTTTAATTTAATAGGTAGTTATTTCGTACGGTGTTATTTATCGATAGCGATTTAAAATAATTAATAAATTATCACGTCTGAAATCGAATCAGTATTCAGGACGTACCTACGTTCATTATGTTAAACGCCGAATAATAAAAAGCAGCTGCAGTAACTTATCATAATGGATTTAACTTATTAAATGTACCTATAAGATGAGAACACATCTTATAGGTACAGTCAGCAAAGGAGTTAAGTATGCAGGGTCGTCGAATATAGTTGAAGTTTATTAAGAAACCGATTGATGTTTTCGAATGAAATTTAATTTGATAAATGAACTGTTTGTTTTTTATTAATTAAATTAAATTTTATTCGAAAACATCAATCGATTTCTTACTTAACTTCAACTATATTCGACGACCCTGCATACTTATATCCTTTGCTGACTGTACATGAAATAAGTTAAATATCTGATAACTAAAACCTACAATACTATCCTACTAATATTATTAATGTGAAAGTTTGTGATTGGATGTTTAGTTGTTTATTACTCAATCACGCAAAAACAACTGAACGGATTTGGATGAAAGGAGATCAGCTGTAATGGACCCAAACGCAGAAATGGCGGGCCAACAAAAAAAAAATGTATTACCAACCCTTCAGCCTTTTTTTGAAAGTAGAATAATCAAGTTTTATACTTACATTAAAAAAAACTGATTTTTGAACTAAATATGCAAAACAATAGTTATAAGACCACTCGCGGAGGTTTTTTGTCATAGTAGGTATAATTTGTTCAAGGTCACCTTTGATTTATTTTCCCCAATCTGTAGATTTATAATTTATTAAAATGCGTACAACTAGATTTTTCAACTTTAAAACACAGCTGAAGAAATGGTCAGGGAGAGTCGGCGCAATATTAAAATTCGGTCAAGTGCTAGTCGGACTCGTGCACCGAGGGTTCCGTACAAAGTAGGTATGTAACTACAAATTTACGGTATTTGAATTTTTTCCTTTACTTGTTACATGACCTTGCTTCTTGCCAAATTTCATGATTCTAAGTCAACGGGAAGTACCTTATACCATTTTTTTTTAAATTTAATAATATTCATTTTGATTCCCTTGCGAGTGTCGAAATATACTTTTTTGCGGTATAAACGGTCGTATCTTTTTTTTACGTTAACATAGAAATTTGACTTTTTCACAGCTTCTTCAGGACCGCTAACTTAAATATATGGCTTAAATTTCATTTCGATAATCTACGCGTTCCTCAGATAAAAGGTCTTGAAATACAGACGGACGGACGGATGGACGGACAAGAAAGTGATCCTATAAGGGTTCCGTTTTTTCTTTTTGAGGTACAGAACTCTAAAAATGATACGGAGGGCTTCTCCGACCAGTCTAATACATTTTCTTCGCTATGAAATGAGACTGGTCTCCTTTGCCACACGTATAGATAGATACATATAGATTTATCGTGGTAATATGTTCCCGCTGGATAATCTCAGACCTCCACGCGGGCGCGCGCAAAATCTAGTAGTTAATTAAGATTCAAATCCAGATTCAATTTAAATCTTTATTAATCTTTTAATTAAAAGGGTAAAGTCTTTTAAAACTAAATCGTCAATCACCACTCTTGGTAGCTTAAATTGATGAAATTATGGGCACTATTGGTTGAAACAAAAATTTTACCTACTAGAATATTTTAACATTTTTAACAAAAGGCTCTGGACGTCTTTCCTTCTTGGAATCTCTACTGTTTAAGTAAAACAAAAGTTTTGAACACATTCACAGTTTTATTTAGTTTTTACATGGTTTTACACGGAACAATATCTGCTTTTTCAAAGGTGTGATGAGTTTTTTATGAGAGAGAGGTAGCAGTGCTGCCAATTTATAAAACAATATTGCACCATAATGTTGCCAATAGCAATAATTTAAAGGTATTAGTTAAATGTTGTAAACATCTACCGATCGGTTATTTTATAAAGTTCGTATAGTAGTAATAAATCACCACACTTGGTGGTTTATAATGATATAAATATGGGGCGCTCTTTATCTAACAAAAAAATTTTAACTTCACCCTAGCACACTTTAACAAAAGGTTCTAGATATTTCCCTCTAAAGGTGCACACATATCAACTCGGAAAGGGATCGTAACGGTATCGCTTTTCGCCTCGACGTCAAACAGGCGTCAACCTAACGTAAATACGTAACCAAAGCGGATCAGCAGCTCTGATACGTCGAGTTGGCGACAGATAGGCGACGCCGCGCTTACGGCTCGCGGTTCGTGATCTTGTCCCGAGGCGAGGCGATTACGTTACGATTCCGATTAGTGTGCGTTGCAGTAGGGACTTTCATACAAATAATACTGAATTTCTCGAGTTGATACGGAGACGATCCCTTTCCGAGTTGATATGTGTGCTTATGTTCTTTAGAATCCCTACCGATTGGTTATTTTATAAAGATCTAATAATAGTGATAAGCCATATTATATTATCTGTAGTAAGTACCTACATAATAAAGAGTATTATATCGGTCTATTCTGTTATTGTTAAAGAATAAGATGTCACCGTTGACCCTAAAAATCCCTTACTCGCTTTTAGATTTATGTACTTTATTCTCAAAAAGATAAAAGAGACACTTACATGAGAATACAAGTTAATAGTAATAAACTTATTCTAGGTCACGATCACTGATTCAATACAATAGGTTTAAAATATTTTATTTTAAAAGTAGCTGTGCCTTGCAGATTCACACGCGCTAATTTTGAGGAAAAAAGCTACTAAAATATATTTTATTACTATAAGAGTATTACTTAACATTATTAGTTACTAGCTTTTGCCCGCGGCTTCGCTCGTGTGAAATTCGGGGTAACACGGTTAAAAAAAAAGTAGCCTATGTTACTCTCCATCCCTTCAACTATGTCCACTTAAAAAATCACGTCAATTCGTCGCTCCGTTTTGCCGTAAAAGATGGACAAACAAACAGACACACACATACACTTTCACATTTATAATATTAGTATGCAGGATAATTGCGTAACACACTATCAGTAGCAATGGGTTTCATTTTGACAGTTCAACAACATACATTGCGTTATTTGCGTTGTTGAGCAGACAAATTTTTCGAACATATGGAGCAATGGATTAGAAATATGCTTCAAAATGATTCAAATTGAGAGTAATAGTGTGTTACGCAATTAGGGTGCTAGATTACTTAAACCCTCATGTAATTTTTTGTTGCGTCGTATCGCCTGCCTGCGCTTTTTATTTTTTATGGATGGGAAATCATCAAATGACTCCTCCCACTCTGGGTGGAGCAGAAGGAAGTGTAAGACTCTTACTGACTAAAACCCATTCGTGTTCCTTCCTTAGCCCTTTATATTCCGGGGTAGCAGTAACCCTTTCGGACAATCCCGCTGCCCGCCTGTCCGCGCTAGTACTTCGATTTTGCTTATCGTTTTTTCTGGTGTTTTTCTATTTGCTGGGCTCCTTAGGGTCCTAGCGTGATGTTATACCCTTCCGCAAGAATTATCAAATCCAAAAAGATTTTTGCATATCCGACTGGTAGTTCCGGATATAACCCCATATATGCAAACAAATAAGTTTTACCTCTTTATCCCCTAATAGCCGCACAGGTCGATCGATCAGGTTAAGCTACGCTTCCCGCGGTTGGTCTGTGGATGGGTGACCAGCTTTACATACCGAGACCCCTCCGTGCCACGGAAAGCACGTTAAGCCGTTGTTCCCGGCTGTCATTCGTGGATCTTTGACAGTCGTTACGGGTAGTCAGAAGCCCGAAAGTCTGACAACCAGTCTTACCAATGGGTATCGTAGTACCCAGCAACTGGGTTGTGGAGGTCCGATAGGCAGTCGCTCCATGTAAAATACTGGTATTCAGCTGCACCTGGTTAGACTGGAAGCTGACCCCAACATAGTTGGGGAAAGGCTAGGCAGATAATGACGCCCTTACTAATAAACGTTGTATAGTTACACAAACCTTTGTCTTCTTCTTTCAAAAGTCAAATTACTGACGACTGAAAGAGTTATAATACGAGATATAATACGTTTATTAGTAAGGGGGTTAGTATAGACTAGTAGGCTAGTAACATTTTACGTCAGTCAATCTTTTAATCAGGTCGGTGGGTAGGGTAGACGCACCTACACCTATATATGTAGATGTTGATAACGCGGTATTGTAGAAGTCTGCCATGCGAGCTGACGATTAACCCTATTGGTTGCGTTTATTGATTACTTGGTGGAACAACAGGTTCACTGAGTATAGTTTTCTAGTAACTTCACGGCTGTATGTCCCGAAGAGGTTGACAGTAGCACACTCTCATTCCGCCAGATAAGTTTAACACAAATACACATAACAGCTCAACTGTGGCTAATTGAGATTTTAGTCCTGTGTAATGGGGGGGAGGGATTCACGTGGTCGCAAGCGCTGAGCGTGGGGTCCTAGGTTCGATTCCCGGGTTGGGCAAAGTGTTATTGAGTTTTTCCATTAGGAATTTCTTAGTAACAGCCCGGAGTTTGGAAGTTGGCGGTGTGATGCGTGCCTCGGAAAGTAAATTAAGCCATTGGTCCTGCACCTGAGGGGCAATTCTCGTAATTTTTAAGAACGTTCACAGTCTGATCTCAGTCTCAATCTGTCAAAAATACTTCAAATTTCCCTACATTTTGACAAGTTTTTGACATTTGTTTGTCGCCGAGATGAGACTGCGACTAGATTTTGAACGTTTTAAATTAGCAGAATTGGCCTACTGATCTCTATCCGGTCGTATCAGATTGCTGTCCCATCGGACTATGAGAGTGAGGGAAGAGGGAGTGCACCTGTGTCTGTGCGCACACTTGTGCACTACAACATCTCCCGTGCCGAAGCCTAGTCTCCGTTGACATTTGCCGCCGTGGCTAAAAAACGGTCTGGAGGATTTTAATGGGGGGCAAGTCTTGACTTGACAAATTAATTAATCCGGGGCTACTACTAAAAAAATCGTAAAAAATAGTGCATACCTACTAGCTACATTTTTTTTTTGAGGATTGGAAACGCCAAATGACTCCTCCCGCTCTAGGTGGAGCGGAAAGGAGTGTCAGACTCTTACTGACTAAAACCCACCCGTGTTCCTTCCTTAGCCCTTTATGTTCTGGGGTAGCGGTAACCCTTTCGAACCTACTAGCTACCTTGTTATGTATTTTAACTAAACTCCCTAACACTCTCTCTCACGTAGATGAGGCCGTGTCCCAATAATGGGAGCATAATAGGCTGATTATATTATGCTGCTGTACAGTTAATTTAAACAGTGTTTTGTTATTGCAGTACAGAATTTTTCACCTTTAACCCACGTCAACAACTACTACAAAATAAGCAGCTTCAAGATTCATCATCATCATCTGCCTAGCCTTTTCCCAAATATGTTGGGGTCGGCTTCCAGTCTAACGGATGCAGCTGAATACCAGTGTTTTACATGGAACGACTGCCTATCTGAACTTCACAACCCAGTTACTGGATAATACGATACCCCTTGGTAAGACTGGGTGTCAGACTTTCGGGCTTTTGACTACTCGTAACGACTGTCAAAGATCCACGAATGACAGCCGGGAGCAACGGCTTAAAAATTCAAGATACTTATCAATACATCAAAATATTATTGAAATAGAATTTAAATATTCCATTTTTTCAGAGATATTCAAGTTGCTCCGTACTGAATGTGTCATGATAACTCGTTCATGCATAACGCATGTTAATGTCAATGACATTGATACGATGTCGGCGCCGTTGTTTTAAAATTATCATAACATTTTGTATTTTAATCATATTCTGTTTCAATTGAATACGTAGGGCTCGTATAGAAGCCTTTGTATGTGACGGTTCGTTTGTAATTATATTAGTCTGTATTTTTACTTGGTTGCTTTGTTGGTGTAGTAGTCACAAGCGGTATGGCTGAGCATGAGATCTTGGGTACGATTCTCAGGTCGAGCAAAGTGTTATTGTGTTTTTCTATAAGGAATTTCTCAGAAGCAGCTTAGAGTCTGAATATGTGCTCGGTTTATGGTAATAGGCACGCCCTTATTACATGGGACATAACTGACTAAAATAAGGTGTTCTATAGATACAACTCTGCAGTACCCTTCAGGGAAACTAGGCGTGATGTTAAGTTGTATTTGCTTGACAAAGACCTCGTTGAGGACGCAGAAGGAACGATCATTAAACTACACTTGCAATCTGCGGATTGGCGATTTCAAAATAATAATAGCCTCCCCGACCGATTTCGGTCACGGTGGCCAATCTCAACGGGGATTAGCCAGGTACGCAGGAGATATTATAGTGTACAACTGTGCGCGCAGACACAGGTGCACTCCCTCTTCCCTCACTCTCATAGTCCGATGGAACGGCAATCCGACACGACCGGAGAGAGATTTCAACGGCTTAACGTACTTTCCGAGGCACGGGGTTATCACACCGCCAACTTCCAAGCTCCACATTTCGAAATATGGCTATTATAACAACAACAATAGGTTAGTTTCATATTACATGGAGCCTAAACATAACCTGGTGAAATGTAGAATAGAATAATCTTTTTTAAGTACCTACAGACGCCATCACATCAAGCTACTACATTCTGTAAAATTTCTTTAATAGATTTTCTACTTTATCGCTAAAACATAAGGTTCAAAGTTGATTGGGAAAATTTGACAGTTACGGGTAGCTTGATATGCTAGCGTCTGGGCACCATTTATTTATTTATTTATTTAAGGGACAAGAAAACAGTTACATGTTGAGGTTTAATTAAAACTATGAGTAAAATAATGAATTGGTAAACATATAACCCACACCATTGTCCACGGATTAATATGTGCAGAGTTGGAAACGGAAGAGTTGACGAGATTGCTCATCGCATTACAAGTTCAAGTTCTTTGATTATTGTGATAAAGTTTTTATAGCCAGATATTTGAATTTTTTACTAGAGAGAGAGAAGATATCAATTTCCATGAAGTGTGTGTTATAGGTTTCCACAAGCTGTCGAAGAGGCACTCGCGCCCCGGCGTTGGTCTTACATGAATCCACATGGAACAACCGGGGCACGCGGGCCGCCCGTCTTATGACATTTCGGGGTACTGTGTAGCGTAACTTGTTTGTGATTTCAGTACAATCAAATTTATTGTTACACAGCCCATGCAGCATCATGGCAACCAGAAGTAAGCGTCGAGACTCTAAACTTAAAACATTATACCGTTGTAACCATGTGCGACTTATACGAGTGTAGGTCGTAGGTTCGAACCTAAACAGGCGCTTTACTTTGTATAAATTATTTCATTATCACTGCTCTCAAAACGGTGAAGGAAAACATCGTAAGGAAACCGACATGTCCTAGAACCAAAAAAATCGAAGACATGTGATATCTACCAACCCTGGGCCCGCGTGGTGGATTACGGCCCACTCCCGCTCATAGAGAGGAGGCCTATGCCCCAGCAGTGGGAAAGTTATAGGCCGATCACGCTATGTGCAGACGCCAGCACATCAAGCTACCCGAAACTGTCAAATTTTCCCAATCAACTTTTAACCTTGTGCTTTAGCAATAAAGTTGAAAATCTATTAAGAAATTTGACAGATTTTAGTAGTTTGGTGTGCTGGCGTCTGTACACCATGTGAATACTATAATAGAGTAGCAGCATGGTGTATAATATAGTTCGCAGAAAACAGTAGGCCAATTCTCGTAATTTAAAACGTTCAAAATCTAGTCGCAGTCTCATCTCGGCGACAAACAAATGTTAAAAACTTGTCAAAATGTAGGGAAATTAGAGGTATTTTTTGACAGATTGAGACTGAGATCAGACTGTGAACGTTCTTAAAATTACGAGAATTATCCCTCTGGTGTGATGGGACTACGAGCTGGAAATAGTTTTAATAGTTTTAGATATTATATTATTAACTCAGTTCCATTTCTTGTTTAATATTCGTCTTGAAATTTGAATCCCGTGACTGAATCTGAGACCGTGACATGACGTTAGGCTCACTCCTTTGGGTGTCACCTAATACCGTAATTGATAATATGTGGGTATTACGGGTCCTTTATTAATCCTACTGAATTTACAATAACAGTTTCTGTTCTAGTAATCTTAGCTTAGACACAGAATAACTAATAGTACTAGCGTAGCTTAGGTAAAGGCTTTATATATAGACTTTTATAAATAGGTTATTTTATAGACGTCGTTTGGTAAGTTTATAAACACCTTATAGCGCCTTATACCTTGTACTTAATGTTAGTAAAGGTTTTTTTAATGATATTTAATGTATGTTTATCATAATTTTCAAAGATTCTTAAAGAAAATCCATTTTTGACATATTCTTATATGCTGATTTGAATCTCTTACGCTTTAAGTAATAGTAGTCAATAGTGACTACTATTTGTTAAAACTTAAAATTTAGCCGATACCACGTATGCGTTTAAAATCTAATGGTTAACACAGACAATATATACAATCCTATTGATTCAAAATGTCACGGTCCTACTTACGCAAATGCGGTGATCTTGATGGGATAATGACTTAATAATACATCCAATGCATTCACATGAAATTTGCACCAAAAAGTATCCAAATTTTCTCACCGTTAATCTTGGCAGATTGAAATGCAATTAAAAAAAGCGAATGATCCGAAATAACAATACAAAAACACTTTCATTTTTACAATTTAGTCCGCGGATTTATGATGCCAGATTTTTTTTCAATTGCCAACAAAATGTTTAAATTCAGCCACTTTCCATTTGCCTCTGGCACACGCCGTGATTTAGGGCTGTGACTCGTTGAATTATTATCTGCGTAATTTTCTTTATGGGAGAAGTGGCGATGAGTCTAGTCGAGTGGAATTTTATTGTTGGGCAGCCCTAGCTTTGATATCATGAGGTATCAATGGACAGGATTTATTGGGCACTTTTAGAAAACTTTTTTCTTTTTAATGCTGTAAAGGTGGCATAGACAACGACACGCATCCTTTTACCATGAATTCAGTAAGTACATGATTTAGAACCACTTGTGTTGACATTTTTGGTCGGTTATTAAAAACTCTCCCACCGGAGTCCGGTGTCAAGCAGCCTGCTGTGTTACATCGATGCGTGGGATCCAGTGCCTTAGGCATCTTCTGGGTACGCTCGTGTCATCATAGACCTCATCTTTCTCCTCCTCCTCGCTTTCCATCAGGCAAGAGCGGGCCCAATCAGCAATTTTTTTTTAAATACTGTTCCATACATTTTGACCGCGCGGGCAGGTATTGAACTTTTCTATAAATTAGCAGATTTTTTTTTATAACCTATGAAATATTTCTGCGCTAGGTGGTTTAAAATCATGTGCTGAATTAATGATTAAAGTTTGTGCTACGATGTCACTGCGAACCTCCACTGAATAGACGATGGATAATCTGCCCGCGGACAATTTGTCCCCGACTACAGAACGTAACGGAATCCTTCTATATATTCTGACTTCTGTCTATTTATGCTACGTGTGCCTTATTGTAAAGATTTCCATACGTTGTATCGTCGCGAACAAGTTGTCCATCGACTGCTGATCTCCTAAGGCTTTTTGTAATAAATGTAGGTATGATCTATATATATAAAAGGAGAAACTGACTGACTGACATATTAACGCACAGCCGAAACTGCAAGGACTAGGAACGTGAAATTTTGCATACGGCTTCCTTTTATTATGTACGGGAGCACTAAGAAGGGATTTTTGGAAATTCGACCTTTAAGGGGGTGAAAAGGGGGAATTGTTTGTATGAAAAATCTTATTGCTAGAGTTAATAAACGTGAAATTTGGCACGAATACACGCAGATATAGTCGCGGGCGAAGTGCTAGTAATGTATAAATAGATATTTGCAGCAAATCATTACAAGTCATGTTAACTAGACTCTCCCCTAACTACAAACATAGTTTAACGGGTTGACCCTACTCAAAATATCAAAGAAAAAGGATTGAAAAACCTTTGATACAGAGATGTAGATAGAACTAGATAACGCAAGTATCACGATCTGTATGAAAACCAAGCGTGCCATTTTTTGACTACCTACTATGACGTCACAAGCGCTCTTTCTCACTCACGCTCACCTAGCCAGCAGTACACAGGACTGAGCACGAAAGTGGCAGCTTACGATTTTTGAACGTAAGTTGGTGCGATTTTTGGCACGCGAAGTAGTTGCTCTTGTGTTATCTAGGTGTATCTATATCTGTGCTTAAATACTTAACTTTAAAAATTATTTACCTACATAATGACGCCCCTTTACGCTCTACGAATGAGTGCACTTGTTAAGATAATCTTAAATAAAACATATTTCGAAGCACCTGGCTTAAAGTTTTAAACTTTAAGTCATTATAATTTTGTATTTGAAGTTCTCGCTTTTTCATTTGTTAGAGTTTTATTCACTTCACCTTCAACCATAAAAAATCCTTATTGTAACTTTCTTTTTATTGTAACTTCAAAAAGCTCAAAGTTGTAACCTTTAAAAATAAAACACCCTCGTGACTACAGTGAAACTCCAAATCAAAATAATGAACGTCGCAATGGCGTTAGCTACGCAATCTAATTTGCGAAAGTCATAAAAAATTAAACGAAAACTTTTACTCCACGTTTACATCTAGGTAACATCTGTCCAAGTAAAAAAAACGAAATAACTTGGAAAGATTAAGGAATTGTATATTCGCACCTTCAGTGTATTTTACGCTTTAATACAAAGACGCAACGTTGAAAATCGCGTTTCATTAAGATTAGGAAATCGGAAAATCTCTCGCGGCTTGTACCTAATACCAGATAGAGACAAGTTGAGGCTTTCTCTCTAGAGGTTTTATGCCCGTCACGCTTCCAGCTAGCTATAAAGCGCTTTACGTTGAAAATTGAAAGTGACTTTAGCTGTAAAACGTACCGGTGAATGTGAAGCGCACGAGGAAAATATCAATTTTAGGTTTCAGCACTCGCAGCGCTTTTTATGTATACTCCCTTAAGTTTTTTTTTTGTAGTGAAGATTGAAGTTATAGGTGGATTCCTATAGTAAGTGTGTAGTTTGGGAGTCGAAATTGAAAAGGAGGATATGTAAAGCTAAAACAGGCTTCGGATAAGTATATAAAAAGTTATGGTACAAGATGAAGTTTGAGAAAATAGATTTAGTTGGGACCAAATTCACGTTAATTTAGTAGTGGTGCCCAAATGGTATCGGCCCCGACTTGCGAGCTTTAGTTCGTGAGTTCAAACCCAAGAAGGCGCTTAATTTTGTGTAATCTATTTCTTCACCACTGCTCTCAAAACGGCGAAGAAATGGCGGCGCTTCCCCCTCCACCGCGCGCGATGCGTCACAGTCCTCATTTGGCGTAATGAATTTTTTAATCCTTTAGCTATCCAATGGTGTAATTGAATTTAGAATGGAGATGAGAGATATGAAGCTGCAACACCAAAACTGTATCCCCCGATTTTGTTATCATTGGTTTTTTTACTTGCCCCCCACTATAGAAGCAATTTTAAAGACGTATTCACGTCAAAAATATCGTGAGGAAACTGGCAAGTACGTCTATCATTATCTGCCTAGCCTTTTCCCAACTATGTTGGGTTCGGCTTCCAGTCTAACCGGATGCAGCTGAATACTAGTATTTTCCATGGAGCGACTGCCTATCTGACCTCCACAACCCAGTTACTGGGTAATACGATACTCCTTGGTAAGACTGGTTGTCAGACTTTCGGGCTTCTGACTACCCGTAACGACTGTCAAAGATTGACGAGTGACAGCCGGGACCAACGGCTTAAAGTGCTTTCTGAGGCACGGAGGGGTCACGGAATGTAAAGATGGTTACCCATCCACAGACCAACCGCGGCAGCAAGCAGTAGCAAGTCCATCTATGTACCGAAAATCCAAAGACATGTGACATTACCAACTCGCACTGGAATTGCGTGGTGAATAACGCTCCACTCTTTCTCACAGAAAGAAAGCTTGTTCCCAGATGCAGTGGAAACATTATAGGCTGATTATGCTAAATTCACATTCTAATATTACCTAGACTCCGATAAATTTGCAACAAAACCACAACTTTCGATGTAGCAAACTAAATCTGTAGCCTGTGCTCTGAAGCGATGTTTAATCGCTTTGCACTGCCAGTCCTTTCGGGTCCTAATTTTAATTTAGTTTGGAATAAACGTGATCTGTATTTTCTGGTTCAAATTCTGACTTTCCCGACTTCATGCAGCTTGTTGGGAAGGATTTAATTTTTGGTTTATAATCTTGTAAGCTTTGTCATTTAATTAACAATATTGAATAAGTCAAACATTTTTTCAGAACCATGAAGGTAATTGTGCGACTAATTTAGACAGTTTTAATTAGCCCGGTCGATTTTTTTTATTCCCAATAAATTAGTCAATAAGCTGCAATGTTAGGAGAGCTTATAAATATCCAAGGAGTTTAAATATATGAATGAACTAGCTGCGCCCCGCGGTTTCACCCGCGTAAGTTTTGATCCCGTGGGAATATCGGGATAAAAAATATCCTATGTGTTATTCTGATGTATAAACTATATTACTGTAAAATTTCATCAAAATCCGTTAAGTAGTTTTTGCGTGAAAGAGTAACAAACATCCATCCATCCTCACAAACTTTCGCATTTATAATATTAGTAGGATTGCACCGATCCCAGCGTGGTTAAAACAGACTCGATTAATCGAATGAACCGCACTAGCTCCTGTAGCCTCATGTTCATGATGCTACAGCGACCGCTGCATATCAAGGAGTAAATCGGGGGGTGCAGTAATGGTATAGGAAGTGCCCGAAGGATAGGGAAGGATTTAAGAGCCTACCGGACATGCATCCTAGAGTAAGCATTGGACTAGTGGAGAGATGGGTAATTATTATCTATGTACCCAAGGAGTTTAAATATATATAATTAAATTATTTCACCAAAAATAATACAACGTGTCAATATATATAATAATATGATTACAGAATCGTGTACATCATCATAATTCCGGCCTGAAATGTTGACCTCTACCCTTGTTTCTGCCATACTTCTCGATTCTGTGCGTTCTCGTCCAGGTGTTTCCCGCGACTTTTAAAATATCATCAACCCAACGTGATTTTGGACTGCCCTGGTTTCTTTGGCCTGACCTTGGCCACTATTCTGTCACAGCCTTACTCCATTGGCCATCTCCTCGCCTAACAAACAACAATCACACATAATCAGGTACAAATATTACAAATAACATTATTACAGCCGAAATTCTACGAATAACACAGCAATATCGCGTCAATAGATTTAAACGTAAATTCAGACCTTAAATGCCTTTCATGCGACATTAAACAGTCCAACATTATGCCTCTTAATCCCCGAATGTCCTAAAATTCACGTTCCATGAATTCCACGACGGTTGAACGATTTTATTTTCACATAAATTACGGAACCCTTTTGGCTACCTTTACAGTATCTAGAGATTGGAGAAGCGATCTTATCGGTGACGTAATGGATTGGACGACCAGAATATTGAATATGTCCGCGAGCCTTCGGGCAATTTGAAAAGATAATCTTTTTTTGATGTACCACCGATATGTAGTTAGGAATTGGGATTTCTTATGTGCTTTGAAAAACGTCTTGATTACGAAGTTCAGGATTAAAAATATAGTTACCTATTATAAATTTAGAGCCGGTGACTTGGGGGCAATTTCTAAAAATCCACACACAGATTTGCGACAGGCGATTCGTCGCTACATGTTAAAAAAAAACAGTTGTTTTGCGTGAAGTGACAGTAGTACCCACCTCAACGCTTCGCTTATGAGGCGTGCAATATGTGTGTAGAAAGCAGATTTTGAAATCACCAGTGAGTCGCCAGCAACCAAAGTCTGCTTATGCACTTGACACCTAGCACTAGTCGAAATTAAATATATTATCTACTATTGCCATGCATATCAACAGTGCATCGGCCAGGTTTTTTTTATTGACAATCTAGTGTATCTGGATTTTAACTACTTTCACACTACAGTCCGGCCGTCGAGAGAATGCGTTCCTGTCACCTGACAGAAGTGTCTAGTAGCTAATAAAGATCAAATTCGCAAAACACGTATTCGTTTGTGTGAAGAACGCATTCTCTCATCGGCCGCACTGCACGTTGTAGTACTTATGTAGTAGATCAGAAGGCAAATTCCCGTAATTAAAAACCTACAAAATCTAGTCGCAATCTCATGTCAGAGACAATCAATGTCAAAAACTTGTCAAAAATGTTGGGAAATTAGACATATTTTTGACAGCTTGAGACTGAGACTGTGAACGTTCTTAAAAATCAATCAATTAATTCAATTTTTGTAACCATCTATAATTTGAAATAAAATCGAGACTAGGAGAAAAAATTTTAAACAAGTTAAAGTTCAACAAGTTTAAGTTTTTTTTTTTTTTTTTCAAATTATTGATGGTTTTACAAGGGTTGCAGCTTATCGCGTTCAAACAGCCAACAGTATTATCGTGTATTTAATTTTACTCTCACCCTTCGACTCGAGTTTTTAGATAGAAATGAATATGTAAAACCGAGCGATGTTAGCTTTAGATACATTAAGGTGACCTCGTCTGAGGTAGAAAAGGTCATAAGAACATTTTCCTGTGAAAAAGCACCCGGCTCAGATGGGATACGGGTGCAAGACATAATATATTTACAGAAACAAATAAGTCCTGTTCTAGCTGCATTGGTGAATATGTCCATAAGTAGCGGTATTTATCCAGACCAGCTAAAAAATGCAATTATACGCCCTATATACAAATCAGGAAGTCATTTAGAATATGGTAATTATAGGCCTATCGCAATATTATCAGTTATAGATAAAATAACCGAAAAAATTATTGTAGGACAGATTTGCGCGTTCTTAGAACAACACAACATATTATGTGACACTCAGCACGGTTTCCGGAGAGGACGCAACACTGGCTCTGCCTTGTTAGGATTCTCAGATTATATTAATGACTGTTTAGATTCTGGCAAACAAATTATAGCACTGTTCATTGACTATAAAAAAGCGTTTGACACTTTGGACCATGAGATCTTGTTACAGGCAATGGACGAATGCGGAATACGCGGTCCCACAAATAACTGGTTTAAAAATTACCTCAAAAATAGAAAAATAAGCACAGTTATTTCCCGTGTGGCTGGGAAAGAGGCAGATGTCGATTTGGGTGTTCCTACTGGATCGGTGTACGGCCCTGTAGGATATATAATGCATGTGAACAGTGTGGCAAATGTCGTAAGTAAATGTGAGGTGTTCATGTATGCTGACGATATGTGTGTTGTTTATGCCTCCAAAGATATTGCTGAGGTACAAAAGTGTATTCAAGGTGACTTTGAAAATATTAGCAAATGGGCACAAGATAATGGCATTATATTAAACCTTAAAAAAACTAAATGTATGCACATACACTCGCCATATAATCGAAATGCTAAATCTGTAAGTGATGAATATCTCACTGTGATAGGACATACATACGAATGTTTGCATAGAAATAAATGTAATTGTAATTGTGCAAAATTGGAGTACGTAGATAAATTTAAATATTTAGGTCTAACAATAGATAAGAACTTAAATTGGAGATTACATGTAAATGACGTTTGCAATAGGCTAAGATCGGTGCTAAGTAAGTTTTACCAGTTAAAAAATGTATTAAACAAACAGACGTTAAGAATGGTGTATTTTGCACTTGCCGATTCGCTGATAAGCTATGGACTCCTGGTGTATGGGCGAACCTTTATTACATATTTAAGAGATATTAAAGACATACAAATAAGATTTTTAAAGTTTCTGGTTAGTAAAAATGTTAAAGATAAGTGCAACAAAGAGTATGATAAGTTATTTCCCATCTGTAAAATTATACCCATAGATAAAAAAATAGATTATTTGGTAGGTCTGGAGTATTATTATACTGATGATTATAAAGATAATGTTAAAAATAAGTACAACACACGTAGGGTTAGAGAGAACAAACTGGTTCAACCACAGATAACAAATTATTATGGTAAGAGAACATCTAAGTATTTGGTACCTAAAGTGTTTAACAAAATAGATTTATTAAGAGAAAAAGTAAAAATTAGCAAAGGATCACTTAAGACAAAATTGAAAAACATTATACAGGATAGCAAACAGAACTAAATACATTGTGTATGAACCATAACAATATAATATTTAAGTCATAGTTATGTAATAAGATGGTGCATTGTTATTTAAAAGAGCGCTTCTCGCCATCAAAAGTAAAAGTTTGGCGAGTTTAGAATTAAGTAACACCTCTGTACTAAAATATCATTATATTAAATTAAAAAAAAAAAAAAAAAAAAAAAAACTCAGTCAAAATATTTTTCGTACAATATTTTTCAACAAAATAATATAAATAAAAAATCCAATTTACGAATATTCAGATAGCTCAAGTACACTCGCCGAAAAAAATGTCATGCCAAAACTGCGGTACAGTTGTTAACCTATTTCATGTACCACTCCATATTTTTGCAGTACTCAGGTATTCAGGTATTCGGGGGTCGCTGAATGTAAATCGTTGATGTTTAAAAGCGTGTGCTCTGTTTTAACTAGGGATGAACAAAATCGGACTTTTGTTAAATACTTACATAACATAACATCTAGCATGTTTTCCCATGAAATAGGGGCGAGCCGATTGCCAACAATTGGGGTCTTACTGAGAAATTCCTAATGTAAACCCAATAATAACTTGCCCAACCTGGGCATCGAATCTAGAGGGGCAATTTTCGTAAATTTAAAAACGTTCACAGTCTGCTCTCAGTTTCAATCTGTATTTTTTTTTTTATTGTTGAGTGGCCCCTCTCTCGACTTCGATCACGCCTGATGGAAAGCGATGGATGAGGTCTATGATAGAACGAGCGTACCCAGAAGATGCCTAAGGCACTGGAACTCCCGCGCATCGACGAAACACACCAGAATCAAATACCTCTAATTTCCCTACATTTTGACAAGTTTTTGACATTTGTTTGTCGCCGAGATGAGATTGCGACTAGATTTTGAACGTTTTTAATTACGAGAATTGGCATTCAGGACCTCATGCTCAACTGTAGCATTTGCGACCACTAATCCAAATGAGGCAGTCATTTTTAAATTGATTGAAAATATGTTTTTATGCCGTAGATTAAGTACATTACACGTTACATTACAGTATTTACAATATTAACATCCAAATTTGCAGGAACAACTGACTAACGCCAAAATAGAATGGCAGCAAAAAAAAAATTCCTCCTCATCACTGTAACTGGTACTATGCCGGAAAAACTGGCGGCCATGTTGGATGGTAATGGCGCCAATATTAAGATATGTGTGTGTCTTTATGATATTTTCATGGTGATAGCCAAATATTAGCTAAAGTAGTAAATTCACCATCTAGGCCTGTTTTTAGGGTTCCGTGCCCAAAGGGTATTACTAAGACTACCCTGTCCGTCCGTCTGTCTGTCTGTCACCAGGCTGTATCTCATGAACCGTGACAGTTAGACAGTTGAAATTTTCACATGATGTATTTCTGTTGCCGCTATAACAACAAATACTAAAAAACAAAATATAATAAATATTTAAGGGGGCTCCCATACAACAAATGTGAGTTTTTTTGCTCGATATTGATAATGGCAACAGGTAGACGCTTGAAATGTTCACAGAATATAAAGTTATATATTCACTTTAAAAATAAATAATTAAATTACAATAAAACAAATATTTAAGGGAGGCTCCCATACAATAGAGATATTTTATTATTTTTCTTGTGTTTTTGGCCAACTCTTGTTAATACAGTTCACATTTTTCACCCAGTTCGAGCCAACCTTTTTTCTTGGCGAGCATTAATTATGTATTTGCAGGTGAACGGTTCAGCGGTTTGTCTTCTGGGATTGAAAATGTTTAAGCGTGTATAATTTTCGGTAAAGAAGAAATTTGAATAATAAGGTAATATCAATCCTTGTTTCCTCAAAGGGTTCGGCAGACATGTACCTATAGTACAGACGCCAGCATATCAAGCTACCCATCATCATCTACCTAGCCTTTTCCCAACTATGTTGGGGTCGGCTTCCAGTCTAACCGGATGCAGTTGAATATCATTATTTTACATGGAGCGACTGCCTATCTGACCTCCACAACCCAGTTACTGGGTAATACGATACCCCTTGGTAAGACTGGTTGTCAGACTTTCGTGCTTCTGACAACCCGTAACGACTGTCAAAGATCCACGAATGACAGCCGGGACCAACGGCTTAACGTGCTTTCCGAGGCACGGAGCGGTCTTGTTATGTGAAGATGGTCCCCCATCCACGGACCAACCGCGACAAGCGTAGCTTAACCTGATCGATGGACCGGTCGGCTGTTATTACTTAGCAACAAGCCCCTCTCACATCAAGCTACCCGAATCTGTCAAATTTTCCCAGTCAACTTTGAACCTTATATTTCAGGGATAAAGTTGAAAATCTATTAAAGAAATTAGACAGATTGTAGTAGCTTGTTGTGCTGGCGTATATACACCCACATTTCACCAGTTATATTAAAGTCTCATCTAATAAGGGGCGAGCCTATTGCCGGGCACAAAAAATCAAAGTTGAATAAGTAGGCATAAAATCCCGCTTGTCGTGTCTGATTTAGGGTCGATGTCCATTATTAGTTCTAATTCATGAAACCTGCCTAAGAATTAAGCTGATGTTATAAGAACTTCACTTCGCTTGTTGTGTAATTGCTATATTTTCTAATTTTTAAAGCCATCCTCCAGTCCTTGACTATACCCGAATTGCTTTAGCCATAGCGGTCATTGACACATCTACATTTCCTAGCATTCTTTATTTTAAAAAACTGAAATTACGTCCCAAATCAATATGTATCGTGATCTTCTACGTGTTCCAATAATGAAAAAACAGACATAGTTATTGTTTGAGTTCCTACTCAGGGATATTAGGGAAAGGGCAATGACCGCTATTGCTATGCTAAAACGAGTCGGGTATAGTTCAAAGATGACATGCAAATGAACGTAAACTACATCTTAAAAAAAATATCATCAAATAATTATACTAGTAATAAGGCTGAAGAGTTTGTTTGTTTGTTTGATTGAATGCGCTAATCTCTGGAACTACCAGTAGGATTTGAAAAAAATCTTTTAATTCTTCAGGAAGGCTATAGCAGCAGCAAGCGTGTGCAGTCTGTGGGTCAGGTATACGCTGAGGGCATACAACGCCCTGCGTGTCCAGTATAACAATGTATTCAGGATGTTGTTGGGTCTACCACGCTTTTGTAGCGCTTCTGGGATGTTCACCGACGCCAGGGTTGATGGTTTTCATGCCATTATACGGAAACGGTGAGCTTCTATTCTCGGTAAAATGCGTGCTAGCTCCCACAGCATCCCGAGTGTATCGTGTGATAGGTGGGACAGCCCCATGCTGGCTCACTGGATACGGCTGCACACGTAAGTGTCAATCGTTTCAATTTTGTGTTTTTTCTAACATTAGGTTAAGACTTTTACTAACAATAATTATGGACTTTTTAAGGGCCTATACTACCTCAAATGGCTTAGCATGATCCTCCGTTATGTCGAAAATACTGCAGCATTAATTTTGAAATAAATATATGGTAAAGTTGAGGATTATTGTTACGTCTTATGTTAGACAAAAACACGATTTCATAAATTTTTCTCGATAGAAAAAAAATCCAAAGTTACCTCCAAACCGAACAATAAACCGCTGGTATTCAAAATATACTTCAAATTAGATCATGAAACTTTGTTTACTAGCCGAACTAACTATAAAACAGAGGGGCAATTCTCGTAATTTCTAAGAACGTTCACAGTCTGATCTCAGTCTCAATCTGTCAAAAATACTTCAAATTTCCCTACATTTTGACAAGTTTTTGACATTTGTTTGTCGCCGAGATGAGACTGCGACTAGATTTTGAACGTTTTAAATTAGCAGAATTGGCCTACAGGTCTTGTGTTATTTATTTTTTTTCATTACCATTATTTTCACCGTAATAAGCAAATACCTAAACTATTGGCGCTGCCTGCCGCACCTGTCTCGCTCTCACTCAGTCCGCGAGCAGTATCGTTCGAGCGAGATAAAGAGTGAATTTTAGCTGAGGTAGTTATAGGCTCTTAATCTGAGATAAATAAATTATTATTATTATAGGCTAACATCACGCTAGGACACTTAGGAAGCGAGCAAAAAGAAATAAAGTCACAAATAACGCTAAGTGAAAATGAAGTAATAGCGCAGGCAGGCCATGCGATGTGACAGTGTGGGCCGAGGGAACAAGAAATTTCATGCGAACGAAGTCGCAGGCAGAAGCTAGTCTACAAAAAAACTACTATTCTTTACGAATTCAAGTCTCACTATGATGTTGTAGAATTATAAAACAGTTGCTTTACAAAAGGACTACGATTAACCAGTTTATTTACAATCTTTTGTTCTTGTTTACCAACTCGTTATGCCATAATACAGCGACCTACATTGGCTAGTTCTCGACAACCACCGTTCTACTGGTACACACGGCTACACATCAAGCTATACATTTCCAGTTTTAGCTGACTTCCCACTGTATAGTTTTTTCGTACAATCAGAAGTCAGCTTATACTGGTTATGTATAGCTTGATGTGTAGCCGTGCGTACACTCAAAGCGGGTTGGGAGTAGTCTTTCATAGTCCACGGACCCATTACGTTTTATATATTGTAATCATTAAAGTTAACATCTTGCTTTTATTTAGTGCTTTAAGTGCTCTTTAAATACTCGTATATGTATAGGAAATGCAGCTGTGATAACTTTGTACATTGAAAGAAGGCGATACTTTATCAGTTTACTAATATGCTGAGTAAACGTTGTGGTTCAAACTCAAAGCGTTTATTTCAATTAGACCATTTACAGGCCCTTTTGAACTGATTTGTCAAAGGAGTTTGTCAGAAATTAAGTTAGTTGATAAATTTCTGGGTAGAGAAAATACATTTGTAACGTAGTAGAACAACCTCTGAAGCCGCTCTGATAAATCATAGAGAACACACAATTTTTTGATGATAATATTATTTACTAGCTAAAATGCATAATGTTGGCTTTACCCATACAATGACAGTCGTTGTCAATTAATGCGAATCCTGATTGGTCTGGCCATATTTTCATATATTAGGATTGAAAAACCTTCAGCAAAAAACGATAAGACCAAAATATTTTCTTCAAATTCAGCAAAAAGAAAATATCACGCAAAAGTTTCACAAGATTCCACTCGATGACATCATATGAAATTCTCTGGAGATAATACAACACAAGAAAACACCAGCGTAATACTATTTTCATGACAATTCCAACATGACTTTTCACCTCCCAGATAATCGCGCGTCATTCAAAAAAATAATCTCTCCACAGATAAAAAAAAAAGTCTAAACATCGCGTGTGTCACAAAATTTTTTAGAGGCATAGGATACTACGCTTACAGCCAAGTGATCTCCCGCTCGATATTCGTGTCCTCACCAAAATAGACTTGAAACCAGGTCATCGAACGTTGACAACTAGCGACCACCGACGCTTCTAAACCTCAAAGATAAATTTATCAGTCGGCAAATTAAATTCAAGTTAATAAATGTTTGGTGTTCCGAATTAAATAGCATTAGTGTTGATTTTGTGCAACGTGCAATGTTAAATTGGTTCGCCAATGATCGCTGTCATTGTCTAAATGCAATGTGGTGAATGAGAATAATATACCTATTTCGATTCCGTTTAGGTTGTAACATGATTGAATGATGACATTTGATGTATTAATTAGATTATAAATAACTAGCAATCCAACATTGCTTCACACGCTTTGTACGAGTTGACAATACTTGGAGATTTCTTTATTATTTGGTAGTATACTATTTAATGCGTTATGCACAAAAACTATCCTGAATAAATTTTCTAAATGAAGGAGATATCGACATCAATATCCGTTGCGTAGCTTAGAAGAAAAACACGGTCACACAGATTGACAGATGATATATAGGTAGATATGACGTGTTGTAAGGCCAATATGAAAAAAAAAAAACAAGATGCCACCGTAACACACTAAGATTCCTATTTAAAAAATTGCAACGACCTACAGGTAGCTAGCTCTACTTGAACGTGAGAAATAAAACTTTAAATCCGCAAAAGCACGTGTCGGGGTATAAATATATATGGAACAGTAATCTGGTGGTTACGTGGCACGTAATAATTATCTTTGCCGGGACATTCGTGTCTGAAATAAACGCTGGAAATTCTGTGTCACTGGGTTAAAAGTGTTCAACAAGGTCGCTTGCCAATTTTGAGGATGCTTTATTTGTTTATTTTTTTGTTATTGTATTTTTGGTTTCGTTTCAAATAAACTTTGTCAGTAGATATGCCTCCATTTTGCGTCCAAAAAATAAGCTGCTTGAAAATTATTAAATTTAGCCTATAATTATGAATCTCCAACACTTCGTTAGTTTAAAAAAAATTAAATACTGGCAGCAACATAACCACCCCAAAAATAACAATCACAAAAAAGATCTTCAAAAAAAAAAAACTCTTCATTCAAAAAAAGAATCTCATCACACATCAATAGATATGGTTTTCCCAACGTTTTGTACGGTACAGTTGAACAGGTGTAATAATTTATTCATGAGCCCACTTTCCACTGAATGAATAGGTCTAAAGCGTGGGAGTGCGAGTGAGTCCCGTGAGTTACGTTAATAAATAGAGGAGGGAATCCTAGTTATGTGTTTTTCTTGTCTTGTTTTCTTTAGTTAAGTCATGTTTTAGAGAGAAGTTAGTGTTTTTAGAATATTTTTCTTGTGGAAAAGAAATGAAAACTTTACAGATAAACAAACAGTTGACTTAGTCTTCTAGAATTGATAGAAATAGAACACTATTTTAAATGAATCGCTAAGTAGGTAGGTACAACATACATTCTATCTCCCTCATCTTCAAAATATTAACAGAAACAGAACGATGTTTTAAACTGAGGGGCAATTCTCGTAATTTTTAAGAACGTTCACAGTCTGATCTCAGTCTCAATCTGTTAAAAATACTTCAAATTTCCCTACATTTTGACAAGTTTTTGACATTTGTTTGTCGCCGAGATGAGACTGCGACTAGATTTTGAACGTTTTAAATTAGCAGAATTGGGCTACTGAGCTATTGAGTGAATTGTGGTCCAAGCGGGCATAATAGTATTTATAAAGACGATTTGGTATAAAGCCAGAGATATAAATCAAAGATTTTCCCTCACCGTAGGTACTTCCGTCGGGCGAGATGCGCAATACTAAGTTGTGTTGTACACTGTGAACCATTCGGTCATTAAAAAACAGTTCGTGAAACATCATGTAAATAGTATATTACGATACTAATTCACACGTATCGTATATGATTTTTTTTTCCTAGCTCGAGTGACTTAAACCCGCACTCAATTCACGCTTTTCAGTGTAAATATGACTACTCAAGTCACAGAAATGTTTATATAGGTCACACAGTGCTATAGTAATTGATTGATTCCTCAATAAATACTCTACGACCTTACCTACTCTTCTATTCAGAAACAAAAACAAATCAATCCAAATATATGATAAACCTTCCGATACTCTATCAATCCCACTCTAAGTTGAAATATATTCGCACATCGCGGATGTCACCGATCACTACATAGTTGATTCGCTCCGATATATTCGAAGCGGCACAAATCGATCAAAGCCAACTTTTTGATATTTTCTCCTTTATCTCTGAATAAACGTCTTAAAATTATCTGTTTATATACTGGAAGTAATGAAAATAACTGGGACGGAAGACTTGTTTCAATATTTTGTGATAAAAATAGAAGTCTATTAAAGTATTTTTGGCATTTGGGTTTGCGAAAATAATATTAAGTTTATAGGTGATCTTTTAATGGTTGACTGATAGTAATAGAGAAGCTTCTTCTATAAGAAGTTTCCAGTAGGACATTTTCAATAAATTACCTCTGGAATTGTGCCCGTTTTTAAAATAACTGTAATAAGTGATTTCCTGCGATTTTGTCTTTTTTTTTAAACTACTAGCTGCTGCCCGCGCTTTTTTCTTCGATCCAGGAATGTAAAGTAGTCTATGGCCTTAAAACACTTACAAAAGTGTAACCGTAATATATCTGTAACAGATATGAAAGTTAATAAGTGCAACCGGTAAACGCCGACCAAAATAGCAGCAATCCCAACTGGATTGAGGTTATTTTGCCGTGTCTTCTGTCCGCTGCGCGTTTTTGCGGTACCGTGCAATTATACAATTATATTTACCTACAAATGATAATTTCTGTTACACACATTAACACATAAAAGTTTACAGTTTGATTCTGTAACATTATTGTATCTGTTACATTTAGAAGTGTTTTTCTTTTAAAACAGTTTTAGAAAACAGTGTTAAAAACACTTATTGTTATTAGCACTGTTTTTTAAAACTTTTACAGTTTGAGTCCCTGACTGGCGCAATGTGGATATGCCTACACCCTCGAGAAATATGACATGAACATCAAATACTCGGTGTATTGTGATGTTTATATTTTATGTACCTACAAAATTAGGATCAACGCTGTTTTCAGTGTACCTAATGGTGCTCAAAGCCTCACCTCATTATGTCTAACCAGTAACGGGGTCAACAAGTTGCCGCGGGTCAGTTTCGACTGGCAATTTGTAGGGAATTGTCTGTTATGATTATGAAGAACGAACGAATTTACGACGGTACGGATTCAACAGAATTACTCGTATGTATGTTAAATTCAAATGCTAAAAATGTATGCGAGAATTGTTGATTTCATGTTTGTACCTAGCTAATTTATTTTATGGAAATTGAATTATAACTGTGTCTAGAAAAACCTGTAAACCTTTCCTTGGAGTTTTTAACCCACAATATAAGGTCGGGTCGGTCGATCGTAGGTTAAGCTACGCTTACCGCGGTCTGTTCGTGGATGGGTACCATCCATTAAATACTGAAACCCCTCCGTACCTCGGTAAGCACGTTAAGCCGTTCGTCTCGGCTGTCATTGCGGGTAGTCAGAAGTCGAAAAGTCTGACAACCAGTCTTACCAAGGGGTTTTGTGTTACTCAGTGACTGGGTTGTGGAAGTCAGATAGGCGACCCGTGAAAAATACTGGTATTAATTCTACACCCGGTTAGACTGGAAGCTGACCTCAAAATAGTTAGAAAAAGGCTAGGCAGATTGTGTTGAATATTAGGTTTTCCTTAAAAATTAAATAATACTTAGTGTTTTTTCTTCCAAAAATAAGTATGTTTGCAATTTTTACTTTTTTACATAAATAGGTAATCTTTAACAACCAGACAAATTATAGTAGAATAATCCATCGCGTTCAGTTAAAATAAATAAACAGAAATTCATCTCCAATTTATACCCCAATTGTTTATTAAAATCTCGTCTGTCATCTGTAATGGAAATAATATTGATAAACCAATTACTATGTAACTAAATTATTCACTCGGTAACATAGGCCGACTACCTGAGGTCCGAAGGGAAATCAAATTATCTTTCTCAAATGTACAGACGCCAGCACATCAAGCTACCCGAAACTGTCAAATTTTACCAATCAACCTTGAACCTAATGCTTTAGCGATAAAGTTGAGAATCTATTAAAGTAAAAGCTACGCTATATACATAGCGTAACTTTTACCATTGACAGCTTATATACCCGGGACTAATTAATCATTTAGATAGGTATTAGTGAATAAGTAAATAATATCTGTGTTACCTATTATCTCATTGATATTGAAGGGCCCGCTTTTAGTTTGGGAATGAAGATAAATGTTTTATCAAGCTTAGGTTCTCATTTCGGGCACGCCACGATAGCGGCGGTAAGACCCCTCTTTGAGGAGTGGCTAGAGAGGCGCCATGGCGCCCTCACCTACCGCCTGACGCAGGTCCTCACCGGACACGGGTGTTTCGGGAGGTTCCTGCACACCATCGGGCGGGACCAAACGCCCGGGTGTCACCACTGCGAGGGTCGCCCGGAGGACACGGTGGAGCATACGGTGGCGCTATGCCCCACTTGGGCGGAGCACCGCCGTGTTCTCGCAGAGACGATCGGCAGCGGCGGCGACCTCTCGCGCCCGGCCCTGGTTCAAGCCATGGTCCGGGGCGAGAGGGAGTGGGAGGCAGTCACCTCCTTTTGCGAAGCAGTCATGCTAGCGAAGGAGGTGGCGGGACGGCTGAGGGAGAGAGCCTCACGTCCCAGCCGCCGCGGGAGACGCTCCGGGCGTCGGGAGCCGCGCGACGACTCCCGGCCACCGTAGGCGCGGGCCTGCGGGCGGATAGTAATGGGTAACCCTCCGTCTGATCAGGACCAGGCCCGTGCCGGACGGCGCGTACGTGTTCCACGCGCGCCTCAAAGAGATGTCAGCATAAAGGAAGGGGCCCGTAAGGGCCGAAGCCTGCCGGGGCAGCGGGATTGTCCGAAAGGGTTACCGCTACCCCGGAACACAAAGGGCTAAGGAAGGAACACGGCTGGGTTTTCGTCAGTAAGAGTCTGACACTCCCTTCTGCTCCACCCAGAGTGGGAGGGGTCATTTGATGATTTCCCATCCACAAAAAAAAAAGTTCTCATTTCGATATGTAGGTACCCACTTTTATCAATTAATTTTTATATTGCGTTCAATGTCAAAATGTATACTTACAATTTTATTTATTTGAGTTTGATAGATATTATTGTACTGAGATTTGATCAAAACTAGACTTTGTTTAGGCAATAATTTGAGTATTTACCTAGTTGTTTTCTTTGTTAATTTAATTTTTTTTTAAATTTAGTTCCATAATATGGTATTATTATGGAACTAAATTTAAAAAAAAAAAAAAAATTAAAATAAAATAAAAAATTAAGCCTTTTGGCTAAGTAATAATAGCCGCACGGACCAATCGATCAGGTTAACCTACACTTGCCGCAGTTGGTCCGTGGATGCATATCAAGATCCCTCCGTGCCTCGAAAAGCACGTTAAGCCGTTAGTCCCGGCTGTCATTCGTAGTACTTTGGCAGTCATTAAGGGTCGTCAGAAGCCCGAAAGTCTGACAACCAGTCCTACCAAGGGATTTCGTATTACCCAGTAACTTGGTTGTGGAGATCAGATAGGCAGTCGCTCCGTGTAAAATATTGGTACTCAGCTGCATCCGGTTAGTCTGGAAGCCGACCTTAACATAGTTGGGAAAAGGATAGGCAGATGGCAGATGATGATTGGATCAAAACTGGACTTTGTTTAGGCAATAATTTGAGTACCTAGTTGTTTTCTTTGTTCATCTTTATTTTTTTTAATTTAGGTCCTTATCAATACCAGCTTATTATTGCCCTGCAGTATGGAATTTCAGAGTGACTAGCACTATTGAAAAAGTTATAAAAATGTTTGAATTTGTAGCGTAAACTGAACTCTATTGTGCAGGAATTAAAATTATTTTTCCATTAATTTATATTTGTTTACATTTTTGGCAAATAAACCGTGAACGCAGATTACATATGAATTGAAAGATCCATAGCGTTTAACTAAATCACGAAAACCAACAGCAGGCTGTTCACCTCCAGTTTCCAAAAGAAAATTAGTTAAATAAGTACTTAATAACCAAAAACTCAACAGTTAAGAATTATTTACGAACTAAATTCTCCTTATCGACTCACAATTATTAACATTTTAAAGAGACCACGAGTTGACTTGAGTAAATTAACAAGCCAACAGTTTCGGAAGACTGTGAATTATTAAAACTTCATTAGGAGTTGGGTGGCAACGTAATTCTGCAGTATAAGTTTGGGCAGCCTCTGTTATATCTCGATGAGTTCGCCCCTTTAGGCTTCGCACACACCAAAAGCAGCGGAACACGGAGGATTTCTGACAACGTTGTATAATACACTTTATTATTTAGAGCATAAGGTTCACAGTTGTGCAGACATGGACATAAACATCAAACGGCTCCTCGGGTGTCATAGAGCGCTGTGGCGTGAACTCTATCATGCTGAGAATAAAGTTTATTATTCAACGACATCACATCGTTTGCTCTACGCTCCATTTAGTTCGGTCGGAGCGCAGTCTTACGTCGAGTGCCAATGTTGGTTCTTGTTAGTTTGAAGTTGTTCAATTTTAATATTCTGAATTTGTGTTCAACTTAGTTTAATGCGCTGCAGTTGGAGTGCTTGTAAATGGATGAGAAAATATTGTATGGTTGGTGAAAGGGGTCAGTTTTGGGGACAGTCCTGAAATTAACAAACAGTTTTCTAGTCACCTAATAGTATTTCTAAGCAGCAACTGTATCTATATATCAACAGTTTAATAGGCGCTATCACTATTGTAAAACGATGGGATTGACTAAGTTTTGAGCACAACTTTGAGGCCACAGTGGTTTTAGTACTGACTGAACTAAAATAAAATTAAACGTAAAGGAAGCAAAAGGAATACGTAAGAATCGTAGCAGGTTTTGTTCTGTAGTTCTTGCATACCTCCATTACAGAAAGCGTAAGTTTATGAATGTAAACTAAAGTTTTTTTTTTCGTCCAACGCATATTTTTCGTTAATCAATTCACCAGAGCATGTCCTATTTACTATGCATATCTCAGCATTTATACGAAAAAAAAAAAACATAATATTATGTAGCTTCGTCTCACCAGGTACTAAAGGTACCAAAACATACAATATCCAGACGATCGGACATTATACAATAACTTAATCGAATTACAACCCTCCCGGGAGTCGTGCGATGAAAAACAACAGAAGGGGGAGTTCTAACAAGTTGGACAAGAGTTCAGGGGAGGCCTGGCTAAAATGGGATTAATAATAAACTGAGGAATTACTAAAATTATGTTATTGGATCATGTAACTGGTAAAGTGGAGTTTATCGGTGGATTAGTGATGGTTATTGTTATAATTAAAGCCGGCAATTATGGTAATTATGGATAATTTTATTTAGCAACTTGTACGTTTTTGGAATAGGAATATTATCGATTAATATCTTCTGCCCACGAAATTCATCCGCGTGAACGATAAATTCTTCCACCGAACCGCACGTTACAAAATTTTATTTCAGTGCTGTTAGTGGAAGTGCTCAGGTGCGGTTCTTCCAAGTGCGGTTTAAATCAGTGCTCTGAGTGGAATACCTCGAAATTTCTTGTTTTAATAACATACAATATATGTTATGGCACTTGGCCATCTTGTATTTTACGATTTGTGACAGATTTTTTGGAATCGGATCAATAGTTCCGAAGATTACCCCCTGCATACAAACTCACTCTCTTTAACATTATAAAGATGAAGTGAATTTATTTTTCTGTAGCTATTATATTTGGCTTTGTTAAAATTGAACCTCGATACATTACTAACAACATTTAAAGCAGCCATATCATCCATATAAGTAAAAGAAAAGAAAATTAGACACAAAAAAATATGAAAAGACTAGCTGCGCCCCGCGGTTTCACCCGCGTAAGTTTCGATCCCGTGTGAATATCGGCATAAAAAGTATCTTATATATTATTCTGATGTATAAGCTATATTACTGTACAGTTTCATCAAAATCCGTTCAGTAGTTTTTGCGTGAAAGAGTAACAAACACCCATCCATCCATCCTCACAAACTTTCGCATTTACAATATTAGTAGGAAGTAGGAAGTAGGATTAGTAGGATAGAAGTAGGATAGTAGGAAGTAGGATAGTAGGATTCTGGTAAAATGTAACTCGGAACAGAATTAATAAAACTCCAAAAAATTATGTGACTCAGGAAAAGCTTTCATATTAAAAAGGCACAGAAAATACAAGAGAATAATATCCTTAAAAGACATCTTGTGTCTCGATTTCTCGACACTGCAAAGTCACAATCGTCATAAAACCATTTCAAAGTTAATCCTTCTTTGAAAGTTACCCCTAAATTATGGTGTCCACAACGTGTATAAGAAAGGTGTGGTCATACATATTTAAGGGGTACAGATTAAGACGTCTTGTATGGGATAAATTTCAACTATTACGATATTGGTCCTATAGAGGTATGAGGAACAGGATGTAAAGTTCACTCATCCTCCATAGATAACGGAGGATCGTCCGACCAGACGGGTGTCTGATGGGCTACAGCCCGAAGATGCTTGTCGGGATGATCTATATATGCTAGTTGCGCGGTAAACATTGCTTGCGCTCTGCAGGATTTTGTGTGACGTCAATGTGATGCGCTGTTCGCATGTGGCGATGTAGATGCCCCCACAGTCCTGTGGAGAAAGCAGCTCAGTTTGATGGTCTGTCACACTTAAATATGACCACACCTTCCTGATACATGCTGTATAACAAGATAGAACACAATTAAGTACTTATTCAAAACGGGATGTTAAAGTTCTGAGTAGTTATTTTTTATTATATTATTGTTAGCCTGTGATGTCCCACTGCAGGGCAAAGGCCTCCCTACTCTCTTTCCACTTATCTCTGTTCAAAGCTGCTAAGGACCAGTTCTCGTTGAAGGAGTCCAGCTCATCCCGCCATCTCCGTCTGTAGTTATATCGAGAAAATACCAGAGGAAATATCCATAAAAAAACGTTTTGTATCGCGATACTGCAAAGTTAATTCACTTACATAAACTCACGCCTTCTTCCCATAAAACTATAGAACGTCACCTGCTACGATCCTTTTTTTGTTTGAGGGTGGGAAATTATCAAATAACTTCTCTCGCGGAGCGGAGGGCGTGTCAGACTTCTACTGACTAAAACCCACCCGTGTTCCTTCAGTTGCCTGTGCCAAGGGCCACGGTATCTCTCTTCAACAACCCGCGACCCTGGCAGGACCTGCTACGATCATTATATCTCTTTTTGCCCCGTTTACATTCATACATCTGGTCATACACGCACGCCGGTTGCAAGTACTACGCACCTAACCTTTTTGAAGAACTTCACCAATACGGTCACTGTAAGCACAAAGTCCTCCTAGGGCGTTCTCTCCCGGCGATTCCGCTCACATCTGCCTTGTACCTTTTTTGTTTGTCTTTCATTCATCCTCTCAACATGACCGAACCATCAAAGCGTCATCATCATCATTTCAACCGAAAGACACTCCGTTCACTGCTAGACTCCCCCAAGTACCGCCACTTCGGCCGGTTCTGTGCTTCCCGCGGTCTTCTAAGCATACACTTCTTAATTTTTATCACTACATCTTTTAAACCTTACCACATCATCAGCCTATAGTTCATAGTCACACCACACATGCTTCCCAAGCTAATTCACAATCGTCCTAAAACGCTCTCAGAGTTAACGCTTCTTTGAAAGCTACCCCAAAATTATGATAATAGTGTCTATAACAACACAGAAGTACAATTAAGTATTTAAAACGGGATATTAAAGTTCTGAGTATTTGTTTCGTGGAGGGATCAAAAAGGATTACTTTGGGAAACAAACTAATACGTTAATGATGAATCTTTAGTAGGTAAGTTAAGTAGTATTATCTCATTGAAACTTTATAATGTATAATGATGACGTTATTGTGCTCATATTTTAAAGGGAGCCTTATATCAATCCAAGAATAAGCCAGGTTTTACATACATACATACATAATCAGTCTATAATGTTCCCATTCCTGGAACACAGGCCTCCTCTCTATGAGAGGGAGTGGGCCGTAATCCACCACGCGGGCCCAGTGCGGGTTGGTTTTATTATTACCAGTAGCCAGGTTTTATTATTACCTAACCTTTCTGGGTTGGGAATACTTTGAAGGATTCTCCCTTTTAGCACCTATAGAGTGTAAAAGCTGCGAGAGTCACTTGCACGCCTCGTTATTGTGACCATTTTATTGTGCATCGTCGCGCAAGCATCGAGCGTTCCGGTTACGGAAATATTGGAAGGTCTAAGTTCCAAGTTTTTTTTTTTCACTAAAACAAGTTTTAAATATTATAACTTAACTTTAAATACCCCATAACTTATGTATCGTTTGCATGCACCCAAAAGCCGACAACAATATTGTTTGCTCAATGATACTTAGTTTGGTATACAGAATGCATAAATAACAGCTAAATGATTGTCTTTTTAGAGCCTTTAAATATTTTTTTTTGCGTTTTTACCCGTTTACTGAAACGGTTTTCGGTATTTCACTGACAGATTTGATACTACATACACTCAAATAAAATCAATTTCTAGAATTCCGGCCCAAATTTCTAAAAATAGATTGTAATTTGTAACAACATGGCGGTCACGTACGTATGCGCCGATCCCCAAAGGAATGATATAATAATATCGTGGCAATATTTCATTTTGTGGAAAAAAACAGTCTGCGAATGTGAGTATTAGGTCCCTTGTGATAGGCAAGCTTATCAATATATTTACCGACTTTTTTTATTTGTCAGACACTCTAAAAATAAAACAAAGTTGGGTTAGTTACACCATTTATAACTCAAGAACTGCTGGACCGATTTTAATGATGTTAGATTCGTTGGATTTGTCGTCGCCCCGAATAGCAGAATAACTATTAAAACATAGGAAAAAATCTCAAAAAAAGAATAATGAGGATAATTCGTTTTCTCATACATTCAGCCGGTACGAAGCTCGCCAGGTCATCCAGTTTCAAAATATATGTCAGAAAACTGATAACACTTTTCGTTCTGGGAATTAAAAATAAGTGTAACGTGTGTTTCATCATACAAGGATAACAAGTATTGCTAGGTTGGCTACCGGCGTCTTAAAAGAATCAGTAAGTTGGTACGGACCGCACCAACTTAAAATGCTTAAAAAATACTCACCAGCATTCATTTGACTGTCAAAAATTTTGTTTTTCATAAAACTGTATCAATGTGTAGCTTTAATAAAAAGTACATAATATGTGAATTTTGTGACTCCATCTTGTTACAATATTATAGGTAGATGTACACATCTTTTTTTGCACTTACATGATACAAATACTTTAGAAAGGACTATTTAAAAAAATAGTTCTTGAAGTATGAAGAAAAATAGTTCTTGAAGTATGCTGAAAAGTCTTCTGTAGTCTAGGTAGGTACTTGAAGAGTAATCGGTACCAATATGTTTGAGTTCCAATGTTTAGCCATCGAGAGAATGCGTTTCGTCAGTGAGACCATTCTAGTAGCTAATAAAGATCAAGTTCGCAAAACACGTATTCGTTTATATGACTGTGACAGGTGTCAAGAACGTATTTTCTCGGCGGTCGAACTGTTTGTAGGTAGGTACTCTAGACTTGAAAGGGCAAAAAACCCCTTTCCATAAACAAACATGAAACCACAAACATTCCATTGATAAATGATAAATGATAAATGATTTTATTTCTGTAAGTAGGTTTGTACAAACACTTTTACACGTCAATCATATTTTTTTTTAAAACGAGATGAGGTCGGCGTTTCCTATCTGACTACTCTGAGAAGAAAGGCCGAAACAAACTCAGAGGTCACAGTCTCTTTTAAAGTCCAGACATAATCTTGGTGAGATCATGTGGAGACCATGTAGATTGGTGTCTGAAATGGTCTAGTTTTAGTGAACTACCCACATAGTAAGCCTTTGGTTGAATTCAATAAAATACCCATATTTTACTTCCCCCCAAATGTATTCGTATCACGCGAGTTAATACCTTTGAAACTGCTAACGCTTGCTGAAAAAGACTGTAAAATATAGTGAGGTGATTACGTGTTATCGATATCGAAATGCTGGGGCCTTGATTTAATTGGAAACTTATATGTAGTGTAGGATAGTGTAGCTATACATATATTTGAACGTGGATAACTGCGTAGTTGGAATATCTCGATATTCTAGGTAGTGCAAATCGATACGTATGCAGTAATGGTTTCTGATACTGCACTGCTATTCTGTAAAAATCTCACCGTGAATACTAAGGTGAAGTGAGCTGTCATTCCAAGGGATTGCCTCCGTTGATAGGTCACTTCACGCTCACTTCACCTATGTTATCACGGTGAGATTTTTACAGAATCGATAGGCTGGTGTCATAGTCAGGCCTTGGTTGGTCTGACAACCAGTCTTAATATAATAACTTGGTTGTGGAGATCACATTGGCAGTCGCTTCATGTAAAATACTGGTACTCAGCTGCATCCGGTTAGACTGGAAGCCGACCCCAACATAGTTTGGAAAAGGCTAGGCATCTGATGAGGCAGGCCTTAGTTCTCAGATCCATAAGAACACAAACATATCATGACGACTGATTTCCTCGAACGGTTATTTATTGTACCTATACTACACCCAAATTTCGTCAGTTATGATTGCATACAATATCTTTTTGACATTCATGTTTTGGAAAATGTGATACAATGACAAACAGATCATCTTGATACTTAAAATATATTTGATTGGGGCAGCATTATCTTTCATTTTGTTAGGGAAATCCAGATCTCGAAGCTCGACATAAACTTCATATTCTATGGGAGCAACAAGTCTTCTATAAGTAGAAAGTTTTTCACACTGTTATACGTCAGTTCGTTGTCCTAAATATAATTGACAATTATAAAGTACTTCGCTACTAGCAAGTTCAGTGGTTTGTACGCGACTCGCAATAAAAAGTTAGTTCGATACAAAGTACAGTCGAGTTCATTAATTTATTGGCAGTGAAAAAGTTGCAAAATAATATAATCGTTAAAATGATGATCATTTTAAAGGTTATAATAACAACACACACAACAACATAACATAACGTTAACATTTTATTTATGTCTAAGTTTGTATAGAACTATATGATCATTTTAACGCTTTTTTTTTGTGGATGGGAAATCATCTAATGACACCTCCCGCTCTGGGTGGAGCAGAAGGGAGTGTCAGACTCTTACTGAGTAAAACCCACCCGTGTTCCTTCCTTAGCCCTTTGTGTTCCGGGGTAGCGGTAACCCTTTCAGACAATCCCGCTGCCCCGGCAGGCTTCATCATTTTAACGCTTATAATATTTTGAAACTTTGTCACTGCCAATATATTAATGAACTCGACTGTACATTGAATTTTATGTCCTATTGAACAGATTACATTACATTTTGTTACACTTCGTTCGAACTTCGAGCTGAAGTAACTCTCGTTTCAAAGCTCGTTTGTCGACGCGATTTTTATTTTTATTAGGCAAGGATTCATACAGTTTTTTTTTTTTTTTTCCTAATACTTATGCACCATCACCAAAGATAAACCTACAACTTATGTATTGGAACAAAGTTCTTTATCGCACGTTATACTCTGCTCAAAATGCAATCTGCCTACCCTTTTCCCAAATATGTTGGGGTCAGCGTCCAATCTAACCGGATGCAGGTGAATATCTACTAATATTTTACATAGGGCGACTGCCTATCTGACCTCCAGAACACAGTCACTGGGTAACACGATACCCCTTGGTAAGACTGGTTCTCAAAATGTTGTACTTTTTTCGGCCTATCTTTCATTCGCCAAGTCTGCAAAGCGAACGGAACTTCGTCACAACCGGGTGTCCCACGACACCTCTAGCTGTGTTTATTCTTTTTAACCAGAAGTTCTGATGTCGCTTTCATATAATATTAAAGTTCCAAATGACGTTGCTAACTTTACAAACGTACTAAGTCCCCATATACTGCTAGTACAATTCGGTACAGCACCAACCTAAACGCTCTTATTTTAAACGTGGAACGCATAACGAATAGCCTGTTCGGAATAAAAGGGCCCGGCCGTATGCCGACGTCACGTCACGTCAGCACATACTCTTTTGAAATATTGGCAAAAAGAGGCTGACACCCTTCACAGAGATGGTCCCACGGTCCCGAGGCCAGGGCCAGCGAATATTTATGATCGCTCAATATAATAACTGAGAGGTTGAAATTTTTGCTCAATTCGGAATATTTTGTGAATGTCATTTTCGGGTTGAGATATTGTTTTTGTAAGGGCTTGTTATGTGGTAGGAATTTATGGGTCAATTATTTAGTTTGGCGAAACGTGTTACTGTTACTAGTATTTTTTTCGGAGTCAAACGGTTTCTATAATTTATAGAAAAATATCTTTGCTGTTGTTTAGATGAAAATAAATCAAGAAAATAATTACTCATAGTACGGGTCATCATCTGGCTAGCCTTTTCCCAACTAAATTGGGGTCGGCTTCCAGTCTAACCAGATGCAGCTGAATACCAGTATTTTACATGGAGCGATTGCCTATCTGACCTCTAAATAAATAAATAATGCAGGCAATTAAAAAAATCCGTATACAATAAAAATTCACTACAATAGCAGTTACTACAATTTACCCAGTTTCAAAAGCTATAGACCCCGTATTAGATATTCCCGTATTTTTTCAAAGCCGCCCAACGCGCGTGTATCGTTTTTATTACAATTATTTTGTGCGGGTTTGGTTTAAGCAAATACGGATTTTATGAAGCTTTCCAGTTTGCGGTTTTAACGAGGGAACTGTGGGGAAATATCGAATATGTTTTATGGGTTCATTTATTACGGTATGTTGCGTGGCTGGGTTTAAGTAGGTAGGTATATAATATATATGAGGGACTATTAAATAGGGTCAAATGTGTAATGCTTGATTGAACATTGTAAAAAGTAGTAATCAGCCTATAATAGTGGGCCGCTATCCACCACGCGGGCCTAGTACGGGTTGGTAGATGTCATATGCCTTCGAATTTTTGGTTCTAGGACATGCCGGTTTCCTCACTATGTTTTCCTTCACCGTTTTGAGAGCAGTGATGATGAAATAATTTGACACAAAGTAAAACGCCTGTCAGGTTTTGAACCTACGATGTATACCTGTAAGTCGCGGAAGTTACCACTGGGCTACCACTTAAAAAGGTATTAAGCTAAAAATAATGAGATAGTGCGATTGTGATAGTAGAATATTATACTGAGTTGAAATCCTAAAAAGTTAAATAATAAAAACTGTTTTTTTCCTCGACATCGTCATTCCAGAACACTGATAGTTTTTTATATATATCAACTAGCTGACCCAGCAAACGTCGTTTTGCAAAAAAAAAAATAGATAGTAGCCGATTCTCAGACCTACTCGATATGCACACAAAATTTCATACAAATCGGTCCAGCCGTTTCGGAGGAGTTTAACCACAAACACCGCGACACGAGAATTTTATATATTGGATGTTACAGAAGCAGTTTAATACTTACAGAGCTACTTTCATGTATAACAGAACCTTTGTGTTCTTGAGAACGACACCTATCTTTAAAATCAGTACCTACCAAAAATCTCAAATCAATACCGTTTGGACTCCGCAATTCCTGAAGAAAAATAAGACATCTTTAAGTCACGTGCCTAATACTTGGACACGCGTCAAAAGTTCCCGAGAGATCCAACCAATATCTCACCTCAAAGAAACAGAAATAGACCGGTCGTTCACCCAGTCTCAGACAAGCAACTATGTTACTCTACACATTCATTCATTGGCTACCTACAGCGATATAAAATGTAGGTGTTATCGTTCATGAAGGATGAGAGGGCAGTTTATTAATAGAAGGTTACTATTTAGATGAACAATTTTTGTGCAATAGTGAGTGAAAAAAATGTAATATTTTGTTTTGGTTTTTTATTTTACTCTCGTTGCACATTTCAAAATTTTTCCGTGCTGCAATCGTTGTTTAAATTAGTTTTATTGATCTCATTCTTAATTTTATTCTGCTTAGTTTTAATTTTTAAAGAAAGGTAATAAAAGACTGTGATATGTATTGTATACAATAATTACATTAATTATTGTATACAATACATATACCTATTTAATACATAATTATATTGTTTACCCTTGCAAATAAATTATTTTGAATTTGAAAAAGCCGGTCAAAGAAACATTACAAAAACAATATTCATTCAAAACTTGAAAAAGACTTCTATAAATAGTTTTTTTTTACCTACCTACTTATTAAATGTAAAAACATTTCTCTTTACTCTTTCCTTGCTATACTAACATGAAATATTTCTTTACAGGTACAAAGGTGAAATGTTGTGACATCAACCACTATGTCTTAGTGTTGTGACATTGTCGATAACCGATATCGATATGGCGCGGTTGTTACTAGTGATGTTGCTGCCGGCGCTTGCCGCAGCGGCAGCTGGTGAAGCAGACGTGTGTAATCCGGATAAAATGACTGTGTATAAAATGGTGCTGCATACATACTGGACGCGGGAGAAATTCCCGAAGCATTACCCCGATTGGAGACCGCCCGCGCAGTGGTCGAAAGTTTATGGTGAGTTTAAATCCTATAAATGGTAGTTATTTGCATGATATTTTAAGATAAGTTTAGGGTATGTGGAATCCGGGGCAGCGGGAATGTCCAAAAGGGTTACCGCTGCCCCGGAACATAAAGGGCTAAGGAAGAAACACGGGTGGGTTTTAAGTCAGTAAGAGTCTGACACTCCCTCCTGCTTCACCCTGAGCGGGAGGGGTCATTTGATGATTTCTCAATCGCAAAAAAAGGGTATGTGGAATCCGAAAAAATTTACGTATTTTTTTTTGTCTAAGGGCTCATTTTTCCAACGCCAGATAATTTTATCTGAGGAATAATTTTGAATTTTTGACAGTTCTTCCATACAAAAATTGTCAGACGTCAATTTTATTCCACGAATAAAAATTGTTGGTCGATTGAAAAATCAGACATAAAGAATACAATCTCTTTTTTTAAGTCTTCAATATTGAAATACTAAGTTTAGTAGGTAGCTTCGTAGGGATGCTTCGTTTTTTTTTATTATAAAACCAGGCATTTAAAATAATCATTAGTTTACTGGAAACTTTTTCAGTTATTTACTAACCTGAAACTCAAGAGTTTAAAATACAATGTTAAAATTTTCGACTTATCAGTATTATCTCAATTTTAAGCTCTGAAATTCTGTGAAATTCTCGTCAATTTATTAAAATTGTTCTCAATGTCTGATATATCGGTAATTTGTATCGAAATGTCGCGTTCAATTTCAGTTCATACAATTCCACTTGTTTAATAATTCCAGTTTAAAATACTCCAGTAGTTAATTAAATAGGTAAGATACGCTGCCAAAATGTTAACCTATAATTATTTTATGAAATGAAAATATCTGCTTGAAATACTTTTATTACCTATTTTAGTACGTGTATATTATTGAAATTAAAAGTAAGGTAATAAGGCTGTAAGATCAGAGAAAAGCGTTGCTTTTCGTTGCTTTGATTTCGGAGTTAGAATAATATTAATACACGAAAGCGATTCAATCTTTGTTATGATTGTCTGAAACGTCTGAAATTATGTTTAAACTATGATGTGTTTAAAGCTAAAGCAAAAAAAAACAGTATTTTTAACTTTACTAGGTAATTAACAAATCAATTCAATTACAAAGACTTATACTGTAGTGAGTCATCATCTACCTAGCTTTTCCCCAACTATGTTGGGGTCGGCTTCCAGTCTAACAGTAACAGCGACTGCCTATCTGACCTTCACAACCCAGTTACTGGGTAATACGATACCCCTTTGGTAAGACCGGTTGTCAGACTTTCGGGCTTCTGACTACCCGTAACGACTGTCAAAGATCCACGAATGACAGCCGGGACCAACGGCTTAACGTGCTTTTCGAGGCATGGAGGGGTCGCGGTGTGTAAAGATGGTCACTCATCCACAGACCAACCACGGCAAGCGTAGCTTAACCTGATCGATTGACCTGTGCGACTGTTATTATTTAGCCACGGGCCCTTCTGTATATTATATAATACTGTAGTGAGTATAATATATTGTGGAATATTAATGTGTGGGGACGTTAAAGTGATATAACGATATAATTACTGCTTTTATTCCAAGCGAACGTGTTTAGTGAACGCGCCTATAACCCCACTGGTTTTTTCAAACAAAAACCATTTGCAAGCTCATTCTAAACTCGCTTGACTGTTCAAATGCAACCAGAGTTATTGTACTGCCAGCATGCACTACAAAAGGACGACTTTTGTAGAAAACCTTTACAGTACCTACATACAAAAATCTATGATTGAACTTATCCCTTATCAAACACGAATCATAAAAGACGTGAAAAATAATTGCAATCGCTTCAAACAGACTGCCCTCGAAGTAGTCAGACGAATAAATTCCAACCATTTGTGTGAATTTGTGCGAAATAACCGGCTATCAATAAATATGCATTCATAAATTTACATTCTTACTAGTTATATTAATGGTCAAACTTTTGATGTACGTGAAAAATCTGCGGGGAGCGTTCTAAACAATATTTGGTACCTAATTTAAACTTTTTCATTTTCACCCTTCATTTTTATTCATGGGCGGGTGATAGCCTTGTGTTGTCCTACGGTTGGCCATATTTTTTTTAATCGGTTAAGAGAATCCTATCTTTAAATCTACTACTACTGAAAACGTATTTTGCGACTTCATCTAGTTTAAAAAACTAATATGATTGACGTGTAAAAGTGTCTGTACAGACCTACATAGAGAAATAAATCATTTATCATTTGGCTCTTCTTTGATCTAGTGGTAGTAAGCGCTTTTTGCCGAGCACGAGGTCCTGGGTTCGATTCCCAGGTAGGGCAAAGTGTTACTGGGTTTTCATCTGAAATATAATAGCAGCCCGGAGATCAGATTTGTGCCACGTTTATGGCAATAGGTTCGCCCGGGACTTAATTATAACTGGCAAAACGTGGTGGCAGTATAGATAAGTAAAGGTACACCTCTGTCAAACCCTTCGAGGAATGCAGGCGTGATGATATTCTGTTATGTTATGTTCCTTTAGGCAGTTGTCCCACCGCTGGCGAGAAAGCAACTAACTATCAGCTATTTTCTCGCTCAAAAAACGGACAATAGATATACATTCCGTGTAAATAAAAGAGATGCATATATTAATAGTTGATCGCTGACTGTTCACACTGCCGGCGAGGACTCGCTCTACTGGTTATTGTCGCTGAACGACAAGAGCTATCAAAGATAATACTCGCTCAGCGATGCTCGCTTGGCGGTCAAAGCTCACGCCGAGAGACCAACCAGCGGTCATTTCTACCTAGAGTGCGGATCACGAGTAATCGCCCGGCGCACTCGGACACTCACTGATAGCCCAGCGACAAAACTATCGGAACTACACTCTCGCTGCTCGCCAACTCGTTTTCAGTCGCTAGTTCTATCCGCTACTCGTTCATCGCCGGCGGTGGGACAACTGCCTTAAGAGTAAACTAGTCGCGAGCTCGAACTTGCTGGTGGTCATGGCCAAAAAGCACGCTGTCTCACCTGGCTTCTTGTCCAAAGGTGATAGTATCAGTCATGAGCAGTTAGACGCTAGTCTACACGAACAACGTCTAGTTCTCACGCACAGAAACACCGTTCCGAACTGATAGGCGCGTAAAAAGATTCGAAAAGTGCTTCAGAAAATCGAGTTTTATGAAAAAACCACTGCACAAATCAATTACAAATAAAGATTATTGATCTTTTTGATAACTGAGCTTTGTCGGTACGAACTTGGTTTTGCAGATTTTACAGTTCTTTTATTACTTCTTTACACCTAAAGTTACGTTAAAAAAACAAGAAAAACTAATTTTTGTTGGCTCATAACTTTTTAATGGCTTTTTATTTTACTATTCTATTTCCATACAGACACAATTAATAATAATTTAAAACGATATCATGTTTAACTTTGTATACAAAATGTCAAACAGTGGAGTAATATTCTACCGAAATTTGTATAGAAAAAATATCGAAAAGTGGCACCTTAATTGCAATAGTCGCTTGCAGTTTAACAAACAAAACTCCTCCACCCGTTTCCATCCACCCACTTCACTGCTTCTCTTAGGTTTTTTGTTTTAGGATTTCATAAGTTTCCATCTTTTCCTCCCCCATAACCACGCCTGTTCTTTTTTCTTCTACATGTATTTTATTAAGTGTTTTATTTTGTCATCTGAAAGACAGCCCATGCATTAAGATGTCAGATTGACATTTTAGAAAATGACTTCAAAGACTTGACGATAATTTTAATATACATTGAAACTCAAGATTATTTGAGTAACGTGATTATCTTAATAAATTATACTTTTTGGTATAATAGGATTAATTTTAAACGTCGTTCGTATTTCAGTTTAATAATAAATTATATTAATTCGCAGAATCTGTCTATCTTTAGCTTATGTTGTCTCACTGCCTCCCTCTGTCTTGAGCTAGTATGGACGAATCCTGTCCGTAGGAGTCAAACTCATCCTGCCATATTTTCCTGGGTCTGCCTCGATGTTGCCGGACGTTTTCTGGGACCACATGGTACTACTTGTTCGTTGATTCGGAGAAGGTTTAGGTGAACTAAATTGCAATGGTCCTCCCAATATCATTAAAATAATCGTTTAATATTACGATGAATTGAATATTGAGAACCTATACGCAGAGCAGATTGATAATGTGTAGTGACCTCCAATTCAGGTTTGATGTGTGTGTTAGGGTATGTGTGTGTGTATGATTTAGAATAAAAAAATAATCACGTACTCCTTACTTGATTATTTATTATGATAGTTCAAACATTTGGAACACTAGAATTTTAAATCATAATGACATGTATGTCACAGCTGAAGTGAAAAAATCTCAACCAGCTTTTGGAGGCCACTGAATATCAACTAAATCTCTTTTTTTTTTAACTAAAAGCACTGTCTCAATCAAGAAAAAGATTTGATAGACTTCTATCTTTGATTAGTTCAGCACCCTAATTGCGTAACACACTTTCACAATCTGAATCATGTTGAAGAATACTGCTAATGCATTGCATCATATGGTCGAAAAATTTGTCGGCCTAACAACGTAAATAACGCAATGAATATTGTTGAATTGTCAAAAAGACATTGCTACGGTTAGTGTCTTACGCAATTACAAAAATACATTGCTGCTGTTAGTGTCTTACGCAATTACCTCGCAGTTTTCAACCTAAAATGCTTCAAACAACTGTTCTAACAAATCTTACCACATCCTGAATTCTACGAAGTCTTTCATTTTCAAAAACAATTCCTCGTTATTAAACAAACGAGTGCGGTGTCGGCTAACCTCTGGTTCCCTTTATTGTTCCTAATGGAGCTCCGTCGTTCCGATTCTAAGAATTGCTGACCACAACACGATAGAATCATGATTCATGCAGTTGATAATGTTACGAGCAACACTGACTGCTAATGCAAGTTGTTATTGTTTTACAAATTATTAGGTGTGGCTGTATGTTTTCCTTCTTTTTTTTTTTTTTTTTTTCTTATTCTTTAGGAGCAAATTCATGCTAGGATCAATTCAGTGTTGTATCAAAGATATTTTCAGTAAGAATATTAAGGGGTTTATTTCTAAACGATGACAAAAGTGTAATGGTGTTTAAACGTTAAAAAATATGGTTAAACATGGGTTAAACAGTCGCTAATAATTAGTTAACTTTTATGAATAAAGGAATGAAGTAGTTAGCTTTTGGTTTGTACTCTGGTTTTTCTTTCCTTAATTTTTGGGAACAATAACAAATGCAAGTTTTTTATATTTTTATAAAAAAAATGTGGTCCGCCGGTATCGAGAGCAGGGTCCAAGCTAAGGGCACGCCGCGATAGCGGCGGTAAGACCCCTCTTTGAGGAGTGGCTAGAGAGGCGCCACGGCGCCCTCACCTACCGCCTGACGCAGGTCCTCACCGGACACGGGTGTTTCGGGAGGTTCCTGCACATTATCGGGCGGGAGGATACGCCCGGGTGTCACCACTGCGAGGGTCGCCCGGAGGACACGGTGGAGCATACGGTGGCGGTATGCCCCAATTGGGCGGAGCACCGCCGTGTTCTCGCAGAGGCGATCGGCGGCGGCGGCGACCTCTCGCGCCCGGCACTGGTTCAAGCCATGGTCCGGGGCGAGAGGGAGTGGGAGGCCTCCTTCTGCGAAGCAGTCATGCTAGCGAAGGAGGTGGCGGGACGGCTGAGGGAGAGGGCCTCACGTCCCAGCCGCCGCGGGAGACGCCCCGGGCGTCGGGAGCCGCGAGACGACTCCCGGCCACCGTAGGCGCGGGCCTGCGGGCGGAGAGTAATGGGTAACTCTCCGTCCGATCAGGACCAGGCCCGTGCCGGACGGCGCGTACGTGTTCCACGCGCGCCTCAAAGAGATGTCAGCATAAGGAAGGGGCCCGAAAGGGCCGAAGCCTGCCGGGGCAGCGGGATTGTCCGAAAGGGTTACCGCTACCCCGGAACACAAAGGGCTAAGGAAGGAACACGGGTGGGTTTTAGTCAGTAAGAGTCTGACACTCCCTTCTGCTCCACCCAGAGCGGGAGGGGTCATTGGATGATTTCACATCCACAAAAAAAAAAAAAAAAAAAGGGTCCAAGCTATTCTCTTAATTTTTATTATGACCAAACTAATATCCTTATCGGATCAGATCTGGGCTTTAAACAAATATCGGACAACCAAAGAACCCAAAAGAATAATGACCTCATCGCCTAAATAATAAAATTAATAGAAACATGCTAATTGCTAGTAGTTCATGTGTGAAACATTCATCATGTCACAACAACATACGAAATCAAAACAAAAAAAACAACTCATTTACTAAAACAGGAACTTAATTAACAGGCATACCAAAGTGACAAGAATAATATACTGAAGTATTTAATTGACTTAGAAACGCAACACGATTAATATAACTCATTTATTTTATGACACAACGAGTATTATAAAAGTTACAAAGAGGCCATTTATTTTGACACGAGAATGGTCGGGTTTGGCATTCCGCCAGAAATAGCGGCCACCTATCGACAAGGACAGGAAATGTGGTATCGACAACACTATTATTTATTTTAGAGAGCTTATTGAGGGACGCAGAAGAAAAACCTGTTTAGATTTATTATTTTGCCGAAATTGAGTGGCGGTTGTGTATTTTGGCGGGTATAGAGTTGTGCAGTATGCAATCCAATCATCGAATCATGCAGGTTAGAAAATTAAAAAAAAAAAACATAAGAAAATTGGATATAACTTCTGTATATGTACAAAGTGCCGCTATAATGGCGACATGAATTTAACACACGGGTAGGGTAATACTTAATTCGTAATTTGAAAATTGCCGCCTGCGCCGCTCGCCTAGGCTTTATTTTTTTCGTTCAATTCGCCTACTAATTGCATGTTATTCGTTTCCATTTAAAAAATCCTAACAAGAACCTATGAGAATAATAATTCCTATGATTAACATAAGACAAATGAGAACAACTAATGAGAATATTAATTTGAGCATCATAATCAGCAGAGAGAAAGATAAAATACTTCTGAAACAATAAAAAAGTATTCAGTAACTGGTTTTCTAAAACCCAAAACAAATAATCAACAAGAAACTCCCTTTCAAACATAATTCGTTACCTAATTCATTAAACTAAAATTTAATTAAAATCAAATTAGCGAAATACTTGTTCAAACTTGCGTTACGGGATCAACATAAAAGATGGCTCAGTTCAATTTGTTGGGAATCTCATAATATCGACTTTGATGTTCGCGATGAAAATTCTAATTACTGCCAGATCCTCTTAGCCTCTAAACTTTAGAAGAAAATATCGCAGGTCAAATCTAAAGGTACCTAATGTAGAAATGATTGAGGTTTTAGGAATATTTAAAAACATACTTTTCACGAGGGTTTCTGCCAATATTTTCTGTGAAATAATCTAAAATATTTCTCAGCGTGAAAACTTAAGAGGAAATGCGGGTGTTCATTACTCCATAGCGCCTTTTTCTTTCTGGTTAATGAACATAAAGTAATGATTTTTTACAGAATAATAAATATTAACTACTTGTATGCCCCTATGTCTTCCATTTTGATGATACATAATTTTTATAAGCACTACCCTCAAGAAATGCCGATTTAAACCGCCGTCTAGTGTACAGAGTCAACAACTATTTATGAAAATAGAAAAACATAGGGACACAGTATATATCCTTTCTATTCAGTTAATGAAATATCTTTTAAATTGATCCAATATTGGAGGAGGAAATAGGCGAGACCCAGACCTCGAATTATGACTTTTTACTTAGGCTTTTTCAAAAGTCTCTTCAACCGCATTTCCTCTTAAGTGAAGTGACCAGAAGGCCAATTCTCGTAATTTAAAACGTTCAAATTCTAGTCGCAGTCTCATCTCGGCGACAAACAAATGTCATAATGTAGGGAAATTAAAGGTATTTTTGACAGATTGAGACTGAGATCAGACTGTGAACGTTCTTAAAATTACGAGAATTGCCCCTCTGTTATTCCACTGGATGCTAGGGACTAACACTATTGACAGCTAGAACAAGAGCTAGATGGGCTGGTGGTGTAAAAGTCTACCGTCCGGCCGTCGGGTCGAGAGAATGCGTTCTCGACACCTATCAGTGCAACAACTATCCTGGTAGCTAATAAAGATCAAGTTCGCAACACATATATTCGTTTGTATGAAACTGAAAGATATTTAGAACGCATTCTCTAGTTGGCCGCACTGTAGGTACTTTAATGTTATTAAGGTGATTGAGCAGTGGTTGACCGCGATATTCAAATTTTATTGCGTTTTTTGCAATTTGCAGGTCTGTGTCAGGTTGTATCTTGATCAAAATTTGATTCGCGACTATAACAGGTACTTATTATACTTATACTTATATTATACCTAATTGTTTATGTTGCTTCTTTTTTGTGTACCTACTGTGCAAATATTTCGACACAAATGTATTTTTGTTATGAAATAAATAACTTGAATAACTTTATTTACAGAATTCTAGTCATTAGAATCATTAATACATCTTCCTAAGTTAGATTTGTACCACAAGAAGAAATCTCTTAGGGAAAAGTGCTTATGGTCCAATCTCATTTAGAAAGATGTGTGTTTCTAACGATTTTTTTTTTCTAATCATATTTTGATCAAGATACAACCTGAAAATGACCTGCAAATTGCAAAAAACGTAAGAAAATTTGAATTTTGTTGTCTACCACTGCGCATTCACCTTAATGGTTGCAGTCAAACATATGACCCACCTGGTAAAGGGTCGCCATCGCATATAAACATCTGCATTACCAGAGGCAAAGCAGATAGTTTGCCACCCCAGAGACAAATAAATTAAATAATGAGCTGCCAGTTCTTGTCCTGGTGCCACAATTAGACCTTTAGTAGAAAATAGTACCACAACCTACACAAAAAAAAAATCACATAATAACCCTTATACAATATGGAAACCACATACAGGGTGTCCCAAAAGGTTATGTAGCTGGGAAGGGACGTGATAGGGGTGGTCACAAGGGTCACCAGAAAAATAAAAAAATAAATTCCCTCTGGGTATTTAAAAAAATAAACGGCATTTTAAAAAAAACAACTAAAAATTTTACACCTTGTGGGGCTATTATTTATTTTTTTTTTTTTTTTCTGGTGACCCTTGTGACCACCCCTATCACCCCCCCCCCGCAGTTACGCAACACAGAAAAAAAGAAAAGAAAAACGATAACAAGTATGTGACTTGTTATCGCCTTTTCTGACGATATACAAAAACATTACGAAATTAGTCGCGAAATAAAATCAGCTGATTGATTTTTTTCGCGACCGATTACGTTCATTTTTTGTATACCGTCAGAAAAGGCGATAACAAGTTTCTGGTATAATTTATTGCATAAATATGGGTTCCGTACTGTATGAGCAGTAAGCAAGGAAACTTACTTATAACTCACTCGACGTGCGTGTATTAAGCAAAAATATTCCTATTTCATCCAATTTCCACACCACAATGAAAATACATTTTGTTCACATAATTCACGTCCTTTCTGCACACCGAACATATTTCATTTACACTCTCCAAATAATTCACCCGAGTGTATCCTCACTTATCTATTCTTTTAGTAATTCTGTTCCTTTGGGTTGGATGGTTGGAGTATTATTTATAATTTTTTTTTAGGCCAAAAGTCTGACAACCAGTCTCACCAAGGGGTATCGTATTACCCAGTAACTGGGTTGTGGAGTTCAGGTAGGCAGTCGCTCCAGCTAGACTGGAAGCCAACCCCAACATAGTTGGGAAATGGCTAGGCAGATGATGATGATGATGATGGTTGGAGAATTATTTCATACTAGATCTCCTAACCCACCCCGTCGCATCGGATCGCTTGTCTACGCTTTTATTTCATATTCGCTCAGCGTTCTTTCTAACGTTTTTTGTTGTTTCTCAGTTCCTAAGCGTCCTTGCGTAATGGCATGAGACCTATTGCAGCCTTTCTCAAGAATTGGGAAATACAAACTGAATTCAAAATCGAGTAGTAGTTCCAGCGATTAGCGGATTCAAACAAACTAACGAACTCTTCAGCTTTATTATTAGTAACTAGCTTTTGCTCGCGACTTCGTCCGTGTAAAAAATCTTGTATAGTCATTGCACCGACCCACAGCGTTGCATCGCATCGCCTGCCCCGTTTTTTTCGCTTGACTTTTTTATTTTGTTCGTCACATATGATCCTTGCGTGAGTAACCTTTAACCTTCCTTTCTTCAAAGAATTGGCCTATTAAATGCAAAAAGATTTTTTCAAATCCGACTCTCGTTCCAAAGATTAGCGCGTTTAAACGAACAAAAAACAAACTAACTCGTCAGGTTTATTATTAGTACCTAATTAATATAAAATATTAAATAAGCTCCGTAGTGGATTTTAGAAGCCGCGACCGACTTTCAGCCTAATAAAATAATTAGTGCGACCCACATAGACCATATATAAGGTTTATTTCAAATAAGATTATTTTTTATTCGGGATAAAGGGTAGGCTTTAATAATATATGAGAACATTAAATCGCCGTTGCTGACGGCTTTTTTAAATTATTGTAATGTGGATTTTTATCGCTTAATTTGTATGAAGTTTATTACCACTATGTTCGTTTTTTTGCACGATTAGGCTGAAATAAATTATGATAAGTACTAACTTTGTAAACTGCTGGACATCAATTTTATTTTATTTTGTTTTATTTTACTTAGGGAACCTAGTACATAATGTTATTTTTGGATGTAATTATAAGTACAGTTTTAAATTGTAATTACTTAAGTTAATTTTAAGACCTCACTATCGCATTAGGTATACACCTGTAATGACAGTGGTAAGGGAGATTTTGATAAATAAATACTTTGTTTGAGGTGTTCGCACTTTTTAGGGTTCCGTACTCAAAGGTTGTCAACGGAACCCTATTACTAAGCCTTCCGCTATCCGTCCGTCCGTCCGTCAGTCTGTTAGCGAGCTGTATCTCATGAACGGTAATAGGTAGACAGTTGAAATATTCACAGTGTCTATTGCCTGAAATAAAAAATCCTTAAACTTGTCTTGTAAAAAATCCTTAAAAAAAAAAATTGTCATCTGACATGCGGCAAACATGTCCAGCCCGCCACATGCCCAGACATAAGAACATGGCCAGATTTAAGTTTAGCGGCTTTCTGGGTAACAAGACAAAGATGGCGGGACAAGCTTGACTCCGACCTTATGGACTGGTCGGCACTCGAAAAAGACAGAATTGTGTGGAAAAGGGAAATGGAGGCCTTTGTTCTGCAATAGGACAACACAGCCGATCGATTCTGTAGAAATCTCACCGTGAGAAGTTAGGTGAAGTGAGCTTAGAGTAAGCTGTCAAGAGTATCAATCCCTAGCGTCAGGATGACACTGACTACTCACTCCACGCTCACTTCACCTAAGTTTTCACGGTGAGATGGTTACAGAATCGCACTGCAGGCTAGTTAGATTAGATAGAATAAAAATTAGAGGGGGTCTCCATACCAGAAACTCTCACTTGCTCTCGCACTTGGGCATTCCAAGCGCGAGTCATACTCGCACACGAAGGGTGTGTTGTTTTATTTGCTTTATTACCTCCTTTTCAGTCCTCCATTTTCTATTACCTAAACTATTACCTTCCGTAAAACAAATTTTCTACGATACTTGCTTAAATATAGCTGTGCTCTTGTAACCTGTTTCGACATCTGAATGAACAAATAAGAGTGGTTTATGTAGCCATAAATGACCACAACGCCCCCTAAAAAATATATTATAGGTATTTCTCTACATAGTTTAATCGTTTAAAGTAGCTACATGCTTTAGGTATATTTTCCTGAACTACCTACTAATTTAACAGGGAACGCAGGGCCGTGAACTTACATGTAACCAAACCATCAACAGACGGTGATGGTTACATGGTTATGTTATTGTAGCGGTATCTACAACGCCATATGCGAACAACGCGTCATACTGACGTCACAAAATCCTGCATCTCGCAAGCAGAGTTTACCGCGCAACGACACGAATCATCGGGCAGTTGTCCGCCAGACAAAACACCCGTCTGGTCGGAGGATCCTCCCTTTACTTGCTCGACACGTAACAAATTACATACAAACACGTTTATTTTGTTTTGTATTATAATGTTCATTCTTTTTTCTAATAAAGTATTGCTTGTAACAAGTTGTTCCTAGGTATACCTGTTTGGCTAGGTTTTCATTAAATATAAAACTGTAATGCGTTTTCCAAACCGATTTTACTTAGCAACGCATTTTATAATATTTATCACGGCCATTAAATAATACTTAAAATAAAATGCGCGAACGCTTTCACAGTTATCTGGGCAAGGGATGACCAAAATCATTTTGTGAAAGAGAAATAAATCGTTCACATTTGATTTATATCTTTTACGCACAATTTAATGTCCTGTGCCTGCTTAAAGGGATATAATGGATAAGAGTGGCAGTAATTTGAAAAAAAATAAAGTTTTTTCAGTGATAATGACTTTGTGGCAACCTTATGCGTTATATAGATCATGTAGACTTTCCTCGACTTCCCTTGCTAGTTGTTTTTGTGATGTGATTTTAGTATATTGTTTGTCTTCTAATAATGAGTGTAGATTATATTAATAGTGCATTGTAGTTTAGTTAAGTGTTTTTATATGAGAAATGTTTTATTTCTGAAACTAGGTTTAGTTTCAGAAATAAAACATTTCTCATATCAATATTTTATGTACTTATTACGTTTTGTGCTCTAAATCCTTCTGAAAGAATATTGACAACGAACTACTTTGGTGCTTGTCTTTTGCTATTCAAAAGTAGATATCTATCGATCAATTGGCAATTTGACGGCACTGTTGGCGCATTGGTTAAGCGATTGACTGATACGCTGCGTGTCACGGGTTCGATTCCCGCACGGAACAAATATTTATATGATCTATAAGTAGTTGTTCTGGGTCTGGCTGTTTGTGTATGTGAGTTTAAATGTTTGTAAACGCACCCATGATACAGGAGTTTTCTAGATACGCGGGATTCCTAGTGTGGGGCAACGTTTTAAAAAAAAAAAAAAAAATTAGCGTAATAAGTAATACTTTAGTGCATTTATTACGAAGAAAAAACTCCATTTTCCTCTTTTACTAGATACGACATTACGAAATTAGAATTCCTGTAAAGTAAAATGTTGTGAAACAGAATTTATTACTGTACAAATGAACTAGATTTATCTACTCATTAAGTACTCCATATTGCTCAGCGAGATATTTAAATAGAATAGCTCACGCATTGTTTATTCACTCGCTCTGAAGAGCGATCGCGGTCTCTTTGTTATTTGAGCGGTGTCAAGTAATTGTTCTTGGGCTACTGACAGTTAAGCGGTGTTATTTCGCGCTTAGCTTCGCTCTGCTCGCAATCTCTTCGACACTAGATACGTTGATGAGTTCCATAGATCAAAGGTTTGACGACTCCAAGATGTTCCGTAATGGGAAACTATAATTACTGTTTGTTTTGAAATGTCACTGTACAGTATTGTTTTAACACGAATGTTATTTCTGCTGTTATTTTTGATGGAAATTCTGCACTATAGTAGTTAATTACGAACTATTTTAAGAAAAAGTCAAAGTCTAAACATTTATTTCAAATAGGCACATAAAAGGCACTTTTGAAAGTCAAAAATTTGGTACAATAAAATAGAATTGATTCTAGTTGCCCCTTCCAAAAGGTAATTTTCGTATGGAGAAGAACAGGCAAGAAACTCCACCGTTGTTACTCTTTTAAAATGTTTTGCAATATTTTTTTTTTATAAATTAATTATTATATAATTATAAATGAATTTAAAATGAAACCATGACATATAAATTAATTATCTGATAGATACGTGGTGCTCACATATTTAAAAACATAGTAAAAAAGCGTTAGGAACTTTAGTTTTTTTATCATACTTGGTCTCTGACTGTGTGGGGTAGGATAGCATTCTGTTCCGGTATTTAGCTGTATGATTAAATCGAAAGGCGACAGTTTTCGCAGAAAGCTTCCAAGACTATGGGGGTGGTCCCAAAGCTATTTAACGTTACCGGGGACGTCTGGCATCGACGTCAGAGTATTTTTAAACTGCAGTGTCCTTTTTGAATAGACCATTGTGTTAATTCACAAGTCCTATAAGTTAATATGCCTTAAGATATTCCACTGCTCTCAATGTCTTATTCACATTCTTCATAAAAACGTTGTCATCACCAAATTATCATACGTACTATATCCGAAACTATGACAGTTTCGTAGTATATCTAAAATTACATCACATGTGTCAGCCAGTGGCGAGTGGCGCCATTACTCACAGCTTGGCAACGCCTCAGGTGACCGGCTGTGGATAATTGGAGGGAATCTCCAAGACAAATTGACAGCCGGCATAACGTCAGGTTTCCTATTTCTGTAGTGGTTGCTGTCTGATTTTACGTTTGCGTGTACTGTAGTTGAGTATCCATTGTACCTATTATGTTTCTGGAATGTCTCCAACTTAAAATTAAAAGTCATTTATTCAAAATAATCTGAGAATCAGCACTTTTTGAACGTTAATCACACTAATATTATAAAGGCGAAAGTTTGTGAGTGTGTGTGTGTATGTTTATATGTTTGTTACTTCTTCACGTTTAAACGGCTGGACCAATTTTGATAACATTTTGTATGGAGGTAGCTGACATCTTGGATTAACATATAGATTACTTTTAATCCCGATATTCCTACGAGATCGACACTTATGCCGGTGAAACCGCGGGGCGCAGCTAAAACAGTCCCCCAAAAAGCCCGTCCTTCATCACTTGCATTAGCTGTGAAGAAAATTTGGTGCAATAAACTCCCCAACAGCACAGCTGTATGTTCAGTTAGAAGAACTGGATTCTAATACTGGGTGCACGCATTTTTTCCACTACACTATCTGTAGTGGAAAATATAAACGTGAACTATATTCGCTGGTTAAAAGTACCAAGTCACTGACATAATTATTTATTTGTTAAAAAAAAAGTGAACAAAAAAACAACGTCATTTTTAGAAAAACTTATATCTCTACTCTAATATATGAAATTCTCATGTCACGGTATGCGTAATTGAACTCCTCCGAAACGGCTGGACCGATTTGTATGAAATTTTGTGTCCATATCGGCTAGGTCTGAGAATCGGCCAACATCTATTTTTCATACCCCTGTTTTTTTTTTGCAAAACGACGTTTGCGGGGTCAGCTAGTACTTGTATAAAAGTATCTTGTGTAAAAACTGTCACAACATCCACATTGATCTAGGGCAACAGAAAAAAACCGTGACTGTAACTTTTGTTTCAGTAGAAGTTTGTCTTTTTTTATGTTGTTATAATTTTATGATTACTGGTCTTACTTAGTACTAGCCCTACCCGTGTGTTAAATTAATGTCACAATTGTAGCGGCACGTTGTATGTATATCTAAGTGAAGTGTTCAGAGTCTCGATATAAAATAAAGATGTGGTCTTTATAGTATGAATCAAATTACCACATCCAGAAACAGATTCAACCAAAGCAAACGAAACTCACAATAATTCTCCCTATTAACCACAAAACGAAGACACAATAACAGTAAACCTCAAATGGCTCCACATTCGTCTCTTTACCGTCTACCCACACATTCGATTGTTTGACCGCGCTTACGTCAACTGTTTCTCATTATCAGGAATGATGTTTATTTAGGTTAACGCGGTTTTATTCCTCGCTTCTTTTATTTTATTATTGTAGTTTGGTGGAGTTGGTAGTTGCACTCATTTCCACACGTCCTGTCTGAGCTACTAAAAATAACAACTATATTTAAAAAATAAATAATATAATGCCGCTTTTTCTCGAAGAGTAGGCAGTGCTACACTTGTGGAAAAACAGCCAGAGTCTATTGCCAAGTGCACAAATCTCGAATGCTTCTGAGAATTTCCTTAATGGAGAGCGTATGTGGAGTTTCTTGCCCGTTCTTCTCCATAGGAACCTACGGTGTGGAATGGGCAACTAGCTTCATCTTTCTGACTGAAAGAACCCTTGATGAATCGAAAGTGCCTATAGTTAAAAAATGCTTCGAGTTGGAGCTGTAATTGTATGTATGCTTTGAGTTTCAGTTTGTAAAACCCGATAACACTGATTGTCTTTCACTGTCTTGGGGATTGAGAACCCAGGAACTCATAATGAGCAGTCGTGCAACTTCTACTAGACCGACGAAGCAGTGATTTTAGTACCATGTATTAGATAATGAGTTAATCAATAAGCTCTCGTAAAAATGTATAAATTAGGCCCAAGAAATATAAAAAAAAATTTTGGGTCTCCAATCGTATAATTGGATTGGCAAAAAGTTCTTTTCATAATCGTTAAAGCAGTTTCATTTAGCCTTTGATTAAGTAATTAGGATTTTTATATAGCACAGATACGGTACGTTAATAGAATACTGAACTAACGGTCCCGATTTTGTTTTTATCGAACTCAAAGGAAATCTTCTATAAATGCGTTTTTAAAGGCTCGTTAACACGTGCGTGTTCATTTTATTCTAGTGTGATATAATTTATATCATAAGAATTATCTAAATAACTAAAAATTACGAACTTTTAAACAAACTTTCATCCCCTATTAGTGACGAAGGTAAAATACAACTCGATTCCCGCCGGCTTCCCTTCGAAAATTCAGAACACAAACACTCTATAGTTAATTCATCATTGAAATATAATTAAACGTTTTATTGACTTTTTTTTTGCTCCGGCTTACCTCTGTCATAAATTCACCCTTCGCTACTGTCCCCTATTTAACCCCTTTAGGGGATGAATTTTCAAAAATGCTTCCTTAGTCACCTTTGTCATTTAAGGAACTCTTGTATAAGGCTTTGAAGATTTATGATATATAATAGGTCGGGGCAAAAATATTTTCGATTTTGAATCTATTGTTAGTAATCAAACCTCTTTGGCAGTACTGAATGTAACTGGCTGGTTTTAATACTACTAAATGTTAACATTCTAAAGATGCAATAAATAAAAAAAAAACTAGTTCCCGCCATTTCTCAATTGTTTTTCAAGCAAACAACATGAACGTATGTGACGAAGAAATTCGGTACATTTTAAAATTTTATTACAAAAAAGGTAAAAATGCGACGAACGCCGCGAATAAAATTTGTGTGGTTTACGGACCTAATGCGGTATTAATACGAGTAGCACAAATGTGGTTCAAAAGTGAAGCAAGATCGACATATTAGTAGTTATAATATTGCTGAAGAACTGGACGCTGATCACAAAACAGTTTTACGGCATTTACACAAGTCTGGGTACAAGAAAAAACTTGATATTTGGGTACCACATGATCTCACTGAGAGAAACTTAATGCAACGTGTTTCCATTTGCGATTCTTTGTTGAAACGTAATAATTCCGACACATTTCTTAAACGGTTGATTGCGGGTGATGAAAAATGGATCACTTACGATAAGAATGTCCGAAAAAGATCGTGGTCGAAGCATGGACAAGCCCCACAGACTGTGCCAAAGCCCGGCCTGACTCGGAACAAAGTGATGCTGTGTGTTTGGTGGGATTGGAAAGGAATCGTCCACTATGAGCTTTTGCCGCCGGGTAAAACTATCGATTCTGACCTCTACTGTCAACAACTGATGAGGTTAAAAGAAGCTATTGAGAAAAACCGGCCGGAGCTGGTGAATAGGAAGGGCGTGGTGTTTCATCACGACAACGCCAGACCGCACTCATCTATAGCCACTCAGCAAAAATTGAGAGAGCTTGGCTGGGATGTGTTGATGCATCCTCCGTATAGCCCTGATCTTGCTCCATCAGATTTCCACTTGTTTCGGTCACTTCAGAACTCTTTAGGAAGCATAAAGTTAACCTCAAAAGAACACTGTGAAAACTACCTGTCAGATTTTTATTTAAAAAAATCTCAAAACTTCTACAGCAATGGGATCATGGCATTGGCCATAAGATGGGAACAAGTCATCGATCAAAACGGCACATACTTAATATAAATAAATAAAAAATTAAACCTAAAAGATTTTTTTTTTGTATGAAAAATAGGAAAATACTTTTGCCCCGACCTAATATACCGGCCCGCCAGCATCAAGGTGTACCTAAGCAAGTTAAGTAAATATGGCTGTCACGTGATCAGCTTTGAACGTTGATATCTCGGAAACGTGACAATTTTCGGGGTTTGCTCATACTATATTTTTCGTTAACATTGATGTTAGCTATCGATTTATAAAGGTTTCATGCGTGGCCGCCATTTGGAATAAAAATCAAAATGGCGCGACAGTAAGTATGACAGGTTGGATAAAAAGTCTTCAATTCCCTTTCATGCTGCTAGACCCAGAGGTTTAGACTGTGCGTTGTCTGTCAGTTAATGATTTTTATAAAGTAGATTATAATTAAGGTAACTAATTAGAAATTGAGGAGAGAAATCATGTTCTAGATATAAATTACAACAAAGATAACACTATAATATTTGCATAGCAACATCTTTCATTTTGAGAGTTCAATAATATTCATTGCGTTATTTACGTTGTTGAGTAGACAAATTATTCGACCAAATGAAGCAATAGATTAGCACTATCCTTCAAACATAGTCAGATTGAGATTGATAGAGTATTACGCAATAACTCTTTACTAATTCAAATTCTATCTAAATATTCCAACATCTATATTTTCCAGAGACCAATAAAAGAAATAGACCAAACTAATCCTGGCGCTTGGCAGGTGCATTTGTGCTCATATGTTAGGCGCTTATGCACCTGTGCAGTATTAATATACGAAGCGGAATCTACCTGATTTAATCCCTAGGCATCATAGAGCTAACGCATTTACGTGTCTGTAGATATTATCGCATAAAGTCGTGTGTTGATAATTTACGTCGTGTTAGCATTTGCAAGTTGTCTATTTATGATCTTGTTAGGGCTTGTTGACAACTAAATTATCATGTTAGACGCAAGTTTATTTTGTTTTTCATGCTCAATTTCAAGTCGAGCGACTAAATATGTTTTTTTTTTCTACATAATAGAAGTGATTATAGTGGTTTTGATATACGCTTGCCACGGTTGGTCTGTGGATGGGTAACTATCTTTACACAGGGTTATATAAAAACACCAGCAACGTCTTAAGAGGTCATTGTACTCATCATTATGAACAACTTTTACTATGGGACCAAACCTGAAATCGCGAAATAAAAATCAGCTGTTCCCTACATTTATCTTCGTCTATCTCGTCAAAATGTAGGGAACAGCTGATTTTTTTTTTTCGCGATTTCAGGTTTGTCCCATAGTAAAAGTTGTTCATAATGATGAGTACAAGGACCTCTTAAGAGGTTGCTGGTGTTTTACAAATAACCCTGTATACCGAGGCCCGTTCGTGTCACGGAAAGCACGCTAAGCCGTTGGTCCCGACTGTCATATCGTGGATCTTTGACAGTCATTATGGTTAGTCAGAAGTCCGAAAGTCTGTCAAGAAGTCTTACGAAGGGGTATTTTACTACCCAGTAACTAGGTTGTGGAGGTCAGATAGGCAGTCGCTCCATGTAAAATACTGGTATTCAGGTGCATCCGGTTAGACTGGAAGCCGACCCTAACATGTTGAGAAAAGGCTAGGCAGATGATGACGATGATGGTGCGTTTGATATGGTTTTGACGTTGTTTATTCTCAATTCTATATTAAGACACAGTCGCCTACTTAGCGGAGATATGAGACAAAGAGAGATCAATAGGAGCCCTCTTTTGGGACAGGTTCACTCAAAGCTGCAATGTCTCTGTCCTCAAAATGCCCTTCCAGATATGGCCCTTAATTTTTAGAGTCACATAAAATGCTAATAATATAATGTTTGGACATTAAATGAGACCATAAGCACAGAGTTTACATGAAAAAATAATCTTATATTGAGTATCTTCTACGATGTAAAACTTTTATTAAGTTATTATTTTGTTGCATGTGTCCTCTTTTCTTTGTCATTATTGCATGAAATAGATATTTAAGTAATGTTATTAAAAAAAAAGTGTAATAGGTTAAATTTTGGGAATAAAGGGCTTTATTATTATTATTATTATTTTTGATTTATTTTATATTTCTCGGGACCATGGGGTCCCGGTCCTTTGGAAGGCGTACGAGGGGCCGAAGCCAACTCGCAGAGGCCCCTTAGAAAATTTTAATGATATGTGGCACCAACCGACGATTATCCCTATATGCACTATGAAAGTGCACCCAAGGACAACCCTCGGCTGGTGTAGGACTATTGCAGTATTGGAAAAATAAAAAGTTGTACTATGGGTTTTCGAGGTTAAAGTGGATTGGTTACCAAGAACTATGGAAGAACTATGGCCCCTGCCTGATCAATGTTTTATATATACACGGATAAAATGGCAGGGGGTGACTTGCACACTCAATAATGGGCCCCCGGGAACTGTCGCTAGCACATAGTGACGTAGTGACAAGGGGGCAACATGTCCTGAGGTGCTTTAGGAGTGGAGAGGTATTCCACGGCTTTCAGAACAATCCCAGAGCCCGGAAGATGGTCAAGATCCCTACGAGCACTTACTGGAATACTTCCTTCCCCCGAGCACGTTTGCTCTTGCGAATCTCCACTCAAGCCGGTCAATAAAGGCAAGAATGAGGTGGGAGCTCTGTTCCTCATCAGTGTTCACTCCAGCCAGCCAATTAAGGCAAGCCAGAGGTGAGGAGCAAGACTACTCCCGGGAGAAAGGGTCCGTGGGGTCGCTACTGCCCAACAGCTCGCCACATGCTGCCCTGCGGGTTTCTGTATCTCTCTTGGTCTGGCTCCTCACCTTAGACCTGTTCCGGCAAGGTAAACTCTTCCGGCACAGGCCTAGAGTTCGGAGCGCGCAAGCCCCACCACGACGTCAACGTGGAGATACGACGATGGGGTTATTATTATTATTATAAGCACAGAGTTGGTTTCGGCATTTCTTCGCAGTGATCAGTTAGCTAGGAAATGCCGGCACCATCTAGTTTTAAAATATTGACCAACAAAATATTGACGTGTAAATATCTTTTTACATAAAACATATAAACATTTAATTTTATTTCAGGTAATGTTTTTAGTCATAGGAATCGAGAAATATTTTTATAAAAAGAGATTTTACAAAGTATTTTTTCCAGGGTTTTTCAAAATTGTATAAAAATACTTGTAAGTACTCATTTAGAAATAGATCTCGATTCAAACTTTGATGTATGTATTACTACAATCGCTTTGAAAGAACTCACTCTAACTTTATTTTTTCTTATAAAATGTAATCTAAATCTTTCACTGAAATATTAATCCCTAAACATTAATAAACTACTTAAGTACACAAAATCACCCTCGTATTTTCAATACCTTCATATATTTTCCGAAACAAAATTAATGCTATCGGTAAATAGCAAGTATTATTTCAAGAAAAAAATATATATTAGCCGAGAATCGTTGGGTCAGGCAAAACAAAACCATTAGTTTAATGTAGTCTTGCGCTTATTTCGACCGCTAGGCTATGTATTGTACGTGTGTGTAAACAGCCCTATGTTTGGCTAACAATCTATACTAATACTAGCAAACCCGGCGAACTCCGTTTCGCCACCAGATGGCTTCGTTTTATGTAACATTTCGTTTGGTGATTAAAAGAAGAAGAAAATTTTTTTTTTTGTTTTATATTTGAAAAAGAAAAATTTTATTTCATTTCACAACAGTAATGAATTCATTTCGATTACAAAAATGAAGTGTTATTTAGTTCAACTTCTTTAAGTAAATGAAAGTGAATCCAAAGTAAATACTGAATCGAAGCGTTATACGTGTCCGCAAATTATCCGTTTCATTGAAGTGCTCTTTGGTAAACCAAATTTTTTGTTTTTTGGTCTGACGTTAACACAAACAAAGCGGATGGTTTCCCAACTCGTGAACACGCAACGTATAACTGCCCATGTGAAAAACAATGATTTTCTAAATTTATCCCGCAAACACTAAGCGATTGGCCTTGCGACTTGTTAATTGTCATTGCGAACGCAAGGCGAACTGGAAATTGCAAACGTTTGAAGTCAAACGGAAGATCAGTCGGAATCATTGGTATTCGAGGAATACATACATTTTCACCTGCGTACTTTCCGTTAATAATGGTTGCCTCAATCAAATTCGGCATAAGTCTTTTTAACGAAAGTCGAGTACCGTTGCAAAGTCGCGGTGGATTCAAATTACGCAACATCATAATAACTGTACCAACTTTGAGTTGCAAGTTATGTGGTGGAAATCCTGGTAACTCCAGAGAGTTCAAAAACTCCGTTGGATAAATTACTACATCATCGGGATTTGTTATGGAATCAACAGATTTGTATGTCACCAAATCGCCAGCAATTTTTGATTGAATGGTGAAATTCAGTGCGTGTACATCATTATTCTTTGCGGCAAGAATTGCTCGTTGACTTAACCAAGCATAATTCTGATAATTCTCACTAATGTTTGGGAAAACATTTTCAATAACAGCTAATTGAGAGTCTACAAATCGGCAAAAGTCGTTGGTAAGAGTAATTAATCCAGATGTCGCATCAACTGGGACTTTTCCATTTCCAACAGCTAACAATTGTTTGGAAAATTGTGCAGCACTTTGATCATTTTGAAGTTGAACTCTCATATTAGTGGTTAGCGATAATGTTTTTACGTTATTCCATAAAGGTGATGCCTTCAGGCAAGCATTCAATTCATCTGCAGGCGTTCCACGGGGAATTACTGGCAACGTCTGCCTGAAATCGCCTGCCAACAATATCATCAAGCCGCCAAAGATGTTGTTATTTCGCCGAAGATCCTTCAGTGTGAAGTTAAGTGCTTCAAGTGATTTCTTATGTGCCATTGTGCATTCATCCCAAACAATGAGCTTGCATTGCATCAACAATTTTCCCATTGCACTGGATCGGGAAATATTGCATGTTGGAGTATCAATTGTGTTTAAATTGAGTGACAACTTAAGCGCAGAATGTGCAGTACGACCGCCATCTAGAAGAGTCGCCGCAATTCCAGATGATGCTGACGCCAAAGCTATGTCACATCTTGATCGAATAGTGGCCAAAATCAATGAAATGACAAATGTTTTCCCTGTCCCTCTAGGTGCGTCCAGGAAGAATAGACCACCAGTATTATTGTCCACCGCTTGCATTAATGTTTCGTATACTTGTTTTTGCTGTTCATTCAGCAACGGCACATTATTTCGAACGAATTCCTGCAATGTATCAACATTGTATTGCAGCTCTCGATTTAATTCTTGGTTGAATGCATCGTGCATCGATCGATTTGGCGCAATCATTCCTACTTCAATCAGTAGCTTGTTTGCAATAGTCAAGCATTGATCCTCAATCAGAATCAATCCTTCATTGTAGATTTCATCGGTTATTTGGATGTCAGGATTATTCGTTTGAATGCGCAAGCGATGCAAGATATCTTCACATATGTCGTCTTTGTATTTGTTCCATAACTGAATTGGTTGTGAATGAAAACATGTGGTGATGATAATTGCGAACAGCGTTCGTATTTGGTATGCATTTGATGAAACAACTGAATCCGCAAGTGTTAAATATTGGCGCTGTATGTGAAAAAAGATTTTGCCGCTTTTCTGTTGATATTTTTCCTGAATTTTCTTTGCTATAAACCTCACGGAGCCCGAGACCTTTCCAACGAATGCAAAACCGTGGAAATCGGTTCGTGCGTTCTGGAGTTATAGCGTCAGGAAGGAAAACCCGACTTATTTTTATATAGTAGATTATAAAGAGGAAAGATTTGTATGTATGTTTGTAACGAATTGGCTCAAAAAGTACTAGACCGATTTTGAAAATTCTTTCACCATTTGAATGCTACATTATCACTGATTATTATAGGCTATTTTTTTTTCCACCCGTGCGAAGCCGGGACGGACCGCTAGTATATTATGAAATATTTGATCATCATCTGCCTAGCCTTTTCCCAACTATGTTGTGGTCGGCTTCCAGTCTAACCGCATGCAGCTGAGTACCAGTATTTTACATGGAGCGACTGCCTATCTGACCTCCACAAGTCCACAACCCAGTGGATAATACGATACCCCTTGGTAAGACTGGTTGTCAGACTTTCGGCTTCTGAGTTCTGACGACCCATAACGAATGTCAGAGATCTACAAATGACAGCCGGGACCAACTGTTAACGTGCTTTCCGAAGCATCGATATCTTTCTCGATATCTTTGGATAATCACCCATCCACGAATCGACCGCGGCAAGCGTAGCTTAACCTCCGATCGACCCGTACGGCTGTTATTATTTAGCTACGAGCTCCTGTACTGGGTCAAATTAAATAAGTTAGCGAAACTTTGCAAACGATATCAAATGAAAATAAATAACGTTTTTTTTTAAATCTCGTATTTATTTTCTAACTATACTACCAGCGGCCTTTGGCCCCGCAATCGGCTCTAGTTACTTGACAAGTCTAGAAAATCTTTTTGTTTTATTGTAATTAGATATCTATACCCATCATGTCTGCTAAGTTTCGCCAGCTAATTTAATTTGATCTTGTATAAAATTACTGTTGTTCTTATTTTCGCGAACTAAGATCATAACATTTGAAAGTTATTCCTCCCTAAAATAGAGAGATAAGGTTTTATTAAAACACTTAAAAAGAAAGAATGCTTTTCGTCAGCTGTTCGCGTGATATTTTAGTAGTCGTGAAACAATTTATATTAGACAGAATTAATGTACATAATATATTATATTTATTTACCTACCTACTAAGTTCAATGTCCTTTAACGTAGTGTAGACAGTTTCCATAGAATTAAATTAATATTATCAGTACTTAGACTGTTCGAGTATGGATTATCGAGTGTCAGGTATTTACCGCAAATTCATGATCGATTTATGATATAATCTGTATGTCTACGTTTCATCATAAAAGCATCGATGATGATTTTGCGGTAAATATCTGACACTCGATATTCCATGCTCGAACAGTGAATCGGTTAACTGTTATTATGAACAAACACATAACATGGACCTAGCTGGACTGACTTGAGAGGCAGTTCTCGTAATTTCAAGAACGTTCACAGTCTGATCTCAGTCCCAATCTGTTAAAAATACATCTCATTTCTCTACATTTTTTACATGTTTTCAACATTGATAGTTTCCACCATCAATAAATTGAAAATCTCTTTAGTCCGTCAGAGTACTGGAAAATAATGGACACGTATTTTTTTGCTTTTATAAATCAATGAATATTGATAAAAATAAAACGCATCAAAACTCGGGAGTGGGGAGCTCGTGACGTCAGAACGCATTAAAAATTATACCAAGGTGTGAGGTATTGAGAATTTTTCCAATTTCAACGGAGATTAGCCAGGTACGCACTCACTCACTCTCATAGTGCGATGGGACGGCAATCCGACACGACCGGAGAGAGATCAGGCGCAGGCCCACGGCTTAAAGTGCTTTCCGAGGCACGGGGGTATCTCACCGCCAACTTCCAAACCCCGGGCTGTTGCTAAGAAATTCCTAATGGAAAAACTCAATAACACTTTGCCCGACTCGGGAATCGAACCTAGGAGCCCACGCTCAGCAGTCGCGCTTGCGACCACGAGAACAACGGGGCAGTTCGCCTCCATTATATTGGACTTAAACTTACCTTACTAAATGTGGGTTACTATAGGCACATCTCTACCTACCTGAATTACAGGCGTGATGTTATGTCTTGCATTATGTACAGACGCCAGCACGTCAAGCTACTCGAAACTGTCAAATTTTCCCAGTCAACTTTGAACCTTATGTTTGAGCGATAAAGTTGATTTATTAAAGAAATTTGACAGACTGTAGTAGCTCGATGTGGTGGCGTCTGTACGAAACAGATTTCAGAGGGGCAATTCTCGTAATTTTTAAGAACGTTCACAGTCTGATCTCAGTCTCAATCTGTCAAAAATACTTCAAATTTCCATACATTTTGACATTTGTTTGTCGCCGAGATGAGACTGCAACCAGATTTTGAACGTTTTAAATTAGCAGAATTGTCCTGAATTGATGACTGTTTTGGTATTACAAGGGATAATTTAGTCATTAGCTAATCTGCACTAATGTAGCAAATGGAAATGCAATAAAATCACAGCAGTTCCGACCTAAGTTTGAGTTTGGCCGCAGCGGGATTGTCCGAAAGGGTTACCGCTACCCCGGAACATAAAGGTCTAAGGAGGGAACACGGGTGGGTTTTAGTCAGTAAGTGTCTGACACTCCCTTCAGCTCCAACCAGAGCGGGAGGGGTCATTTAATGATTTCCCACCCTCAAAAAAGAAAAACCATGAGTTTGGCAGTCTGTTGGGTAATTTTCTGTTGATTGGTCTTTCCTAATCTGGGGGTTACTGTCTATTTTTGTTTCCGTACGCAAAATACGCGCATTGACGTGGAGTTCCGGACACCAGCCCGTATTACCTATTACCTACTATCTAGTTTTATTTTATTTAGACATTCAACTATGATGTAAACGATTATAGAATTAAAACCCATTTACACTAAACTTGTTGCTTCTACAGGCAATTAAATCATTAAATTTAAAAGAGTAATTGTGGAGTTCTTGCCCATTCTTCTCCACACGAAAACTACCTTTTGGAAGGGGCGACTAGGATCAATTATATTTTTTAATTTTAATTTTTGATGTTCAAAAGTGCCTTTTAAGTGCCTATTTGAAATAAATTATTTGACTTTGACTTTGAATCGCACTATGTAAATCATGTCTCTATGAAAGAGAGTGGGCCCTAATCGACCACGTGGGCCCAGTGGTGGATGGCCCTGGTTGATGGATGTCTTCGAATTTTTGGTTCTAGGACAAGCCGGTTTTCTCACGATGTTTTACTTCATCGTTTGGACAGCAAGGGTGATGATATAAGGAACAGAAAGTAAGGTGCCTGTCTGGGTTGAACCCACGACCTATGACGTAAACCGGGGCTGGTACAACTGGGTTACCACTGCTCTATTGGACCATAACATCTATACCTAACTTTTCAAACTTATAAGCAGGGATCTGAGTAAGTAGATTGAATTGGGCTCACTGATCCAAAACGTATATATAAATATGGACATTCCTCCGGAATTTCGGAATCGGTTGTTTATTAAAAAAAAAACAAGAAATAGGTTTATAATAGAAATTTAGTTAAACTCATGGTTCTTTATTTTAATTGTAAAGATCAAGATTACCAGGATGCTAACATTGTAATCGATGAAGATTAAAAATATGAATTTTATTTTTGATTAAAAATTTGATGTAAAATGTACAATAAACGATTTTATTTTTTTATCCTTATTGTTATTTATTCTACCCTTAATGTCAATGACCATGACCACTATGAAAAGTACAACAATTTATAAAAAGTTGTGGCCATAATTAAAGGCTAAAAATAATATTAAAAATCTATTAATGTTTCGATCGGAATTCGATTGTTTTTATTATGCAACAGATAAATAATGAATTAATTTAGTTCTGATACCTTCCTTTAAATTTTGAATTGAGTAGTAATAATATCACTACCGACATTAACAATATTTAATTGGATCCGGAAATACCGGAATAACTTTCCGGGAAAATGGCTTATCCATGTTATTCTTTCTGTGGGCATTTATGATACAAGTACAAAAATCGATCTACCTACTCCGATCTCTGCTTATAAGACAGAAAACTAAGATTTGATTATTTCATACAATAATTCCTGAAATAATCTTCTGCAATAAATTATAATTTCACGCCGTCTCCTCGAGCTATCAAATCCGTAAAATCCGAAATACTTTGCTGACTAACCCTCAATAGCCCAGAATACACCTGTCTCGGAACACAACAGTACCTAATTATGTACTGCAGTGTTTACCAAGCGCTGTACCGGTGCCAGTTGGCAAGTGCGCTACTCTGCTATCGCTGTATGAATCACTCTATGAGCTTTGTAATCGGGGGTTCCGTAGTGTTATTTTTATGTTATTGTATAGTTATATTTTTGAGCATTAATCTAAAAGTTTAAAATAAAAAAGCCCAAAAATGTCTAAAATAAGTTTTAGAAAAATATAAAGCTAAGGTCGACAAACAGATTGATAAGATCGCTTATGTTGGTTTTTAATGAGAATTTTTTTCATTTTTGTTTTATTTTTTTTGGAACATAATCAACCTTAATTATTCCCACTGTTATGACACAGGTCTACCATGCGATTTCAGTGCGGGTTGGTAGATGTCACATAAGTATCTTCCAATTTTTAGTTCTAGAACATGGGCACGATGCTTTCCTTCACTGTTTTGAGAGCAGTCAAATTATACAGAATGTAAAGCGCTTGTTTGGGTTCGAACCGACTCATAAGTTGCGACCGTTACGACTAAGCCACCATTGCTCATCATTCACTAAATGATTTTTGTTAATTTTATATAAAATGGTGAGCCTAACTTAAAATTGATTCTTCTTCTAATATAACAAACCTACGGCAACACAGATATTTTTATATATTTACAAGGATATGTTTTTTTGTCAAAATATTTTTCTATGTGATTAAATAAATAAAATAAATAAATAATAATAATATTCCACAACTATCACACAACGCCATCTAGTCCCAAGCTAAGCAGAACTTGTGTTATGGGTACTAGACAACTGATAAACATACTTATATATTTCTAAATACATAAATATTATAGATAAATTACACCCAGACACAGAACAAATGATCGTGCTCATTACACAAACATTTGTCCTGGGTGGGAATCGAACCCACGACCTCCGGCATAGCAGTCAGGGTCACTAACCACTAGACCAACAGGGATTGTTTGTTTAGTGATTATCTAATATGTCAAAATTCAGATTTCTTATTGAAAAAAGTGATGGTTGCAATAAAATCTTGTCTCTAGTAAGTATTTGTCCCTATAGCATCGATATGCATTTGCGTCGCCCAGTAGACAGCGTTCAATACTTCATCTCGATTGAAGGTGTCAGGATGCGGAGTACAAAGCCACATTGGAGACAATAGCGTTTCAACACAATACTAGACACATTCACAGCTCAATGCTGTATATTATGTTTGTGATAGTAACATGAGTCTTCTCTACAGCGTCTATCAGAAAGGTCTGGCCAAAAAAGGTGTGATATAAACCATTCAACTGAGCAACTTTCTCCATAGGACTAACATCGTAATCGCGGAAAAATTATCAGCTGTCCCATAAATTTGGATCGGTTAGGCATTGAAGTTTTGTAAGAACAGCTGATGATTACTGGTTCTTATAAAATGACTAATAAAATTTTATGAATCGAACTCACGGAACCCTGAATGATGAGCGATAAGATAATAAAAGTTATAGCGCTACGCTACATTTTTATTATTTGTGACGTTTGGACATCTGAAACGTCCTATTTCATGTACAGATTATAATAAAAAGATATAAAATATTGGGCGAAATTATTCAACAGACATTACGTAAACTGAAAATCATGTACAGACGCCAACACATCAAGCAACTAAAATCTGTCAAATTTCTTTAATAAATTTTCAACTTTATCGCTAAAACATAAGATTCAATGAATTGGGAAAATTTGACAGTTTCGGGTAGCTTGATGTGCGGTCTGTACCTACCTACGTCTCAATTTAAAGCTCCCGCAGACAGGCGCGACGCTACAACGCGACTATAGTCTGTTTTTTTATTCGAAGGAATTCTGACAGTGGTCATTTTTTGACACTTCAGATATCATAAACCTTTTCTGTCTTGTCCTTTTTCTAAGTTATTTTAATGACTAGAATTTTTCGGATAAATTAACATAAAATATGAAAGAGAATGAGATCAAGTAAACTTTATGATAATGTAAACAACAAACAAAACGTAACAGCAAATAAAAACTCAACAATAAATCGCAACAAACACCGTGAGCACATTAGAAGCCGAATAACATGCATGATAATGAGACATTATAATGATTATAATTATTATTATAATCATTAATTATTATATTAATTGTCCTGAAGAACAGGCCCATACCGCCAAATATGTAGTTACAAGAAGCGAAGATTTTACAATCAAAAACATTTTCCTAAAAAAGGTTTGTAACCCATGGATCAGTAGTCAGGGATTCCAGTGAAAGAAAAATAATTACCTTACTAATTATTGTATCTTCAATAATTTGATAATAAAAAATCTGATTACCATTTTAAAATTATCAGAATTTTTTTAAGTTTTAGTTTTTCTAATTGAACCCTTAAATACAAGAAATATTTTTTTAAATTTCTCTTAAATGCGTTCCGTTTTTAGTAGGACCGCTTTATTAGGGCAACACTTCGGAAATGTCAGAATTCCTTCGAATTAAAAATCTGACTATAGACTTAGTAGAACAATTTCTATCAAAACTTCACAGAAATTTTTATTCTAACAGAATCGCGTCACACCGTCATGTCGCGCCTGTCTGCGGGAGCCATTAGACAAACATTTTTATGCTAAATATAATTTCATCCTAAAGCATCATCGTGAAGGCAGGTAATTTAAAAAAATATTTATTACTGGTCCACTTTTGAATTTCGAAGAAAAGAAAATCAATGTTTATTAGTGTTTCCACCTTCAAAATTAGTGCAAGGTTGCCGTCTCATTGTTTTTTTTTTTTTTGTGAACATTGAGTCAGTATTGTTTGTTTAATGACTTTTATGTAGGTGATTTGGATTTAAACTAATTGCAGCAATAACTCTTTTTATACACAGCGATTAAGGTCTTCGTTTTATTCATCGAATAAATTAGTCAGAATTATTGTAGGACGATTTTCAGCTCATACAAATCACTTAATTAATATTTTTAGGTATTAAAATCCGGCTTTCTGCCTTGGAACGAAATATTCCTTTTAAAATATTACAATTTCTGACAGCAGAAACTTTTCTTAACCTTTTGCAAGTTTTCATTACCAACCACTTAAGAAAACTGACTTAGTGTAATACTTTTGACGTTGATTCTAACTATCTTCTCTCTTTGATCATAATATAATTATTAGATGATAATTAAAGTCTGCAACTATTTAATTGATTAAAACCCCAACAATCTCACCTCCTTTCAGTTATTAGCTCATAATATTTCAAATTAATTACATTATTATCTTCATCACAAAACAGGACGCAGTAGAGATACTTTAATTTTAGTTATCGCATTCAGGAGTAGGTATTCAAAATGAAAAGATTCAAAGTCAAAGTCAAAGTCATAGTTTTTTTTTTTTAAAGTAAATTAAAATGAATTGTTCCTTGGAAAAATATTGGACCATTTCAAACTCAAACTCAAAGCATTTATTTCAATTAAACCATTTACAGGCACTTTTGAATTGTCAAGAAGTCGGTCAGTCAGGAAAAAATGAAGCTAGTTGCCCATTCCAAAGCGTAGTAGGTACCTATGGAGAAGAACTGGCAAGAAACTCCATGGACACTCTTTTTAAATAATATTTTTACAAAATTATTAGTTACATCATATGTTGAATTTATAATATGTGAGAACGATGTAAAAAATAAATAAAAATCAAGTACGCGTTAAAAGTGTCCAGAGTACAGCAAATAGTAACAAAATAACAATCCAAAAATAAAATAATTAAAAATAAGCCGTGGCAGCTAAAAGATGACCAGCCCCAACTGACGGCGCCCGTTCACGAACATGACGCATGGATCAGCACCATCCAGCTCAACCATTTTGTAGGGAACCGAATGATCCAACACACACGCCACCGTCAGCGATACACTTGAGCGAGCATGACATACTATCAGCCGCCAGGGCACATTCTAGTCAATGAAAAACATATTACCCGGTAAATGGTAGCTCAATAGTACATAGAACTCACATCTGTGCTATGCAGTTATACAATACAAAGGAAATTGAGTTTATACAATGCAAAGATAGTCTTACAATCTTCAGCAGCTCCAACAGTATTTTCAGGTGTTAATCAATTAGTTGTGGTTGTGGAGCAGGACCAGCATTGAGCCAGGCATTTTTATCAGCGATGTAATCTCCTAACTTATAATATGCCTGCCTACATAGTGTGCGTTTTATACATGACTTGAATTTTGTCTCATTCAGTTGAAGAATGTGGGGAGGTATTTTATTATAACATTTTAAACAGTACCCCATAAAAGATGAGTCTACTTTTGCTAGTCTGAAACCTGGTTGAACTAATAGGTCCCTATTTCTAGTACTATAATTATGTCTTCTGTCCTCTTTTGCTAAAAAGATGTAAATTTTTCCTTACATACATGATGTTTTCGTAGATATATTGACAAGGCACCGTCATGATGTTAATATCCTTAAACAGTTCCCTTAGAGAATCGCGCTTGCGGAGATTATATATGGCTCTGATGGCTCTTTTCTGCAGAATAAAAATAGAATCGATGTCTGCAGCCCGTCCCCAAAGTAAAATACCGTAAGACATGATACTATGAAAGTAACTAAAATAGACTAGTCTCGCGGTACCTATATCAGTAAATTGACGGATTTTTTCTGACAGCATAAGCTGCCGAACTGAGCCGTCCTGCAAGAGATGTTAAATGAGGACCCCATTGTAGCCTTGAGTCGAGCGTGATCCCTAGGAAAACTGTTTTTTCGACGAATTCAAGTTTCTCCTGATTCAATATTATCTCACAATCACTACCCTTGACATTTGGTAAAGAAAATCTTATGCACTTAGTTTTTTTTCCATTTAATACTAAATTATTAGCAGTGAACCAATTTTGGACCTGCAGTAGGGCGTTATTTACGTCGTCAAAATTTGTAGCACGTCTATTTACCTTAAAAATTAAGGAAGTGTCATCAGCAAATAACACCATTTGTGGTTGATTTTTTAATAAATGGAGTAGATCATTAATATATACTAAAAAGAGGAAAGGACCCAATATCGAGCCTTGTGGCACACCCATTTTTACTGTTAAACCAAGTGAATTGACACCATTTATTTGAACTTGCTGTTGTCTATCATTTAAATAAGAACTAACTAAACTGAGCGCAAGTTTTCCAAGTCCGTAATGTTCAAGTTTCAAAAGCAAGGTTTCGTGATCGACGCAATCAAGCCTTGGAGAGGTCACAAAAAAAATTCCTATGGCGTCTTGCGACTCTTCCCATGTGTTAAAAATGTGTTTTAATAAGGTTACACCGGCGTCGGTTAAACTTTGGTGAAACCATACTGTTGATCGTGAAGGATTTTATTAGTGTTAAAATGATTGAGCATTTGATTAAGCATTATCGATTTGAGCAATGATTGAGCATTTGATTAGGCATTGCGAGATGGTTTCATTTCTAAAAGTATTGTAGCTTATGTAGCTTTAATATGACGTAACTTTCACAACTTAAACGTAGCAATAGCTAAGTTTTATGTTATTTTTCTATACCGGTTGATTTTTTTACCGGTTCCAAATTTTTATTGGGTGTTCTACCCATGAATATTAACAACTTTCACTATGGGACCAACTCTGGAATCACAAAAAAATCAGCTGTTTCATATAAAAGTTACCTACTTGACCTAAATGTATGACACACCATATTTTACTGTTTCTGAGAGCAAAAATAAATCGATATATATATGCTGTACCTATATCGGTTTTTGGAAATAGAAGGGTTCGTGGTTAAATAATATGAGACGCGTGGGACGTTCGAAGGTTAAACTACGCTTGGCGAGGTCGGTTCGTGGTTGGGTGATAATACATTACATATCGAGATTCCGACTCCGTGCCTTGGAAAGCACGTTAAGCCGTTGGTCCCGGCTGTCATTCATAGACCTTTGACAGTAGTTACGGGTACTCAGAAGTCCAAAATTCTTACAATTTTATTGGTCTTTCCAAGGGTTAATCGTTTTAACTGGTCAAATAAAAAAAAAATATTTAGATTCTTTTACAAAATAATACATTTACAATCTTATAAATACTTAATAGTACCAAGTTCTTAACGGATTGGCTTAAATACTCATATATAAGCTAGTTTAATTTACACGTTTTTCATTATATATGGATGGAAGGTGCGTTGGTACTGACATTATAACTTGTGGTGACCTGCCAGAGCTAGGTTAATAAAAACCTGTGTTTCAGGCCCTCCCCATAGTAAGCGAACAGCTGATTATTTGTCCATAGTTAATTATTTTTTTAAATAATACTATCCTACTTAATATTATAGTAGGTACTAAATACAATTTAAAAAATACCAATTTATAACTACATCATTATTGATGTATTTCTAGAAGTCTTTCTGTGTATGTGTAATCAAGTTTACCCAAATATTCGCGTATCTTCAGACTACAATGTTTGTTACTGGCACTATAAATATTAAGTATTCTATTGAGCTTATTATATAAATCGGGTCCTAAATAGACATAGAATCGGTTTACAAAGGCATTTCTAGTTTAGATAGGCGGTCGTTTCATGTAAAATATGATATTCAGCTGCATCCGGTTAGACTGGAAACTGAACCTAACATAGTTGAAATAAGGCTAGACAGATTTATTGATTTTATCTGTTTCTGAGAGTACCTAACAACAATGACCGACAATCACAGACAGATGAATATTAAAAGAATCCTGTAAGTGATAAGTTTTTCAATTTGATCTGCGAAACCCTAAAAATGTAGAGTCAAATTCTTAACGAGGACTTGAGAATAATTTCTCTATAATATTTTCGCAAGGAGCTGTTTGCAAAGTAATTTGTTACCCTTTTTTTTTGCAGCCCTTTGCAGATTTCCGAGATTTAATAAGAGTTCATTAAGTATACCGTTCCGTGAAGGAAGGCAATCGCGAATATTTTGTAAATACATTTTTAATTTTAGGTTTTGTACTCTTTAATTTGATGCTTCCCTAAAGGGTCTTTTTTGTTTTTTTTTTCCTTGTGGATAAAATATTTTTAGAATGATTAAGTGCTGTATGTACAGACGCCAGAACATCAAGCTACCCGAAACTGTCAAATTTTCCCAATTAACTCTGAACCTTATGCTTTAGCGATAAAGTTGAAAATCTATTAAAGAAATTTGACAGATTTTAGTGGCTTGATGTGCAGACGTCCATTCTTAGGCATCTGTGTATTTTGTAAGTACATACAAGGTCAATTTAACCTTTTAACCGCCCGGCTTCATAACAGTTGTCGTGCCCTCAGCGCCTGGCACAGTGATTCGATTTTTTTTTCAAATAACTTGATAGAGTACAGCATAATTAATAAAAAAAAAACAGAGTAAACGAGCTGTGGTTCGTAAATATACGAGTCTGGCGAAATGGACACGAAAATATTTGTCGCATTAAGGTGCAGCGCAGGCGACAGACTATCCGTGACGCACTTTTTAGTCTGTGAAAATAGAACCTATGCAATTATATGCAGTAACGCACACGACGCGCAAAAAGTCCGGCGCACCAAAAATCCGTGTAATTCGGGCAGACCGCACCGCGCCGCGCCGCGCCGCTCGGCACAAAAAGTGTGTGAAAAAAATTGAACGTTTGCTTCAACGCGCGCTAACGCAGACGGCGCACACTTTAGTCGGCAATCTGCATTTGCTAGGGGTGGACGTAATGCACGCGATCTATTATCATGGCGCCTGAGGTCGATGTAAAGATCTTAATTCAAGAAAGGAATGAGTCAAAGCAAATCTTAAAATAAATAGCAACTCATCAAATGTAGTAACAGACATTTTATAAAATGTGAAAAATTTTTCCGGATGTTGTTTCAGAATTGAACTGTCCCTTCAGTAATCTTTCCGAAAGTATAGGATGTACCCAAAATTCTCTATTTCTTCTTCTTTTTCTGTACTTCATGTACAAAATAATACTTCGCGATCTCTGCACGATTTCCATAGCATCTACGTCCCTACAGCTCTGCCGACAGAATGATCGAAGATGTGCGTCGTGTGCGTTGAGTCTGTGAAAAATCCGCGACCGACTTTTTGCGCGCCATGCAGACATTTTGTGCGCCGCAGACTCGATCGCACAAAAAGTGTGCCGTCTGCGCTGCACCCAATCCGACGTAAGCGGTTAAAGGGTTAAATTAGGTAGTGATTCGACACAGACACACGTGATCGGACATAATAAAGCATAAACAAAACGTTTGGATATTTATTTTGCACGATTTTAGAAAATTTGTTTATTTATAATTATTTTATCGTGTTTACATATCGATACCCATCACGTCTATGCAGTTTACATAAAGAAAAATAGACCTAAAAAAACACAAAGAAAATTACTTACCATGATTTTCTGTTTTTACTATCCGATGGGGTAATTGCGTAACACACTAGCAAGGCTTTCATTTTGACAGTTCAACAACATTAATTGCGTTATTTAAGTTGTTGACCAGACAAATTTTTTCGAAGATACAGGGTGTAAAAAGATCTACCACAAAACTGTCAACTACGCTTTCTGTACATCAAACTAATTAACATTGCACAAAAATAATTGCTGGGACACTACTTTTACTATTGGTGTGAAAATTTTCTGTTTGCGGTAATGCGCAACGTAACACACACAAAACATTGTGCTTATGGGTGCATGCCACGGTACAGAGGTTGTGGGGGTATTTAAAGTTGTGTTAATAACATCAGCAACTTGTTTTCGTAAAAAAAAAACGTCAGTAAAAGTTGGAATTTTGACGTTCAATAACTCCATAACCAGAAAGTTTCCGTTCGAGTACAAAAAATTATTACAATGTCTGGCAATGGCGGGCTCTCAGCTTCGTTAAGTGTCTTTTTAAACCCGTTATAAATCAGTAGATTCGCAATATCCTTCAAAATTATTCAGATTGTATTTGATTGTGTATTACGCAATTAGGGTACTGGTGGTTTAAGGCTCCTTCAAAGACGCGCGACACGCGACGCGAATCGCGAGCAGTGCCTTAGTGTCGCGTGCGATTCGCGTCGCGTGTCGCGCCTGTTTGCAGAAGCCTTTATGCTGTCTGACATTATGTAGATAGACAACAAAAAAATCTCCAAAAATAATACGATAGAATTTGTATTGGCCCGATTGGTCTAAATCAACTTTGAGGTAATCAGTAGGCCAATTCTGCTAATTTAAAACGTTCAAAATCTAGTCGCAGTTCCATTTCAGCGACAAACAAATGTCAAAAACTTGTCAAAATGTAGGGAAATTTGAAGTATTTTTGACAGATTGAGACTGAGATCAGACTGTGAACGTTCTTAAAAATTACGAGAATTGCCCCTCTGGTAACAATTGAAGAATAGAATTCCTATTTTAAACGGTTTAATAATCATTTATTTGGCTGAACTTGAACCAAATCATATTTTTTCTATAAGCGTAGGTGTCAACCCTATTGCCTTCGCTTTTCCAAGAAAATTCGGGAATTTTCGTCAACCTTCGTAGCTTTTCCTGGAACTGAAATATTATAAAAGTAATATACTTATTTGAATTACATATTAAGTATTAATACCTATTATGTCAATAAAGGTCTAATCTCTCCCTTTAATATTAAAAAAGTTATAAAAAAAATAATTATAGTTATAGGAATTTATATAAAGACCTTTCTTATTAATTTTCGAATATTTTAATCTAATTAGTTTTAATAAAGATATAATTTTTATTCAAGTACAGACGCCAGCAGGTCAACCTACCCCAATCTGTCAAAGTTCTCTGATAGATTTTCAACTTTAGTACAAAGGAATAAGGTTCATATTCAATTGGGAAAATCTGACAGATTGGGGTAGCTTGATGTGCTGGCCTCTGTACATTATTACGCGAAACACTTTTTTTTTTATAGACGGCATCTAGCAGTTCAACCTATGAGGTTGTCGTCTGTTTAACCGGGCTTGACGGTGGATGCCTCAATAAATTAAGGCCTCCAGCCAGGACTTAAAAAACTTAACTAAGCGACTACTCGCTAAGGGAACCCCCGGTAGGGTACGGACCTCGGCTTAGGGCGTCACTGGAAGAGGGCAGCAAGGGACAGGCTTTTTTTTTTTTGAGGTTGGGAAATCATCAAATGACCCCTCCCGCTCTGGGTGGAGCAGAAGGGAGCGTCAGACTCTTACTGACTAAAACCCACCCGTGTTCCTTCCTTAGCCCTTTATGCGAGCGAGCCTTTGGCTATAAAAGGGGCAGAAATTCAGAGTCCAATCAAAAAGTTCCTAATTGAAAAACCAATGAAAACCCCAATAACAACCCGGGACCCTATACTCAGTCTCGCTTGCTATCAGTAGCAATTTTTATTAATTATGTTCTAATGCTTCCCAATCTAATTGTCAAATTCTAATTCATACTTTATTTTGTCCCTAGGTGTATCCCACGACCGATCGTACGTGCTCTTCCGTCTGGGTCGTCGAGTTTCTGCACCAGTCCGTCAGTTCGCCGAGTCTGGTCGGTCGGACGCGCTCGGGTCAGCTCCGGGGACGCTCGATGTCTTCGGTGGACCCGCAGTTGGGCAGGGCGCTGGAAGAACAGAGGCTGAGTTCTTTGTTGATGGAAATCATTCTAGGGTAAGTGTCTGGATAGCTTTTTACTTTTTATACCTGAAACATCTCATTTGGAGTCCCCAAAGGAGCAGGCAATGGCACTTCTCTACCTGGTGTAAACATTTGGCAAGGTTTGTTTAAATGCCATGTTAAAGGGGACAAGCCTGATGTCATTAATCGGGCACAAATTTAGACTCTAGGCTGCTATACAGAAAGTTTTATTAAAATAATCGAGGTTTTTGATAAATAACAGTGGTATTGAATCAAAGTAAAAATAAAAGAGCGATACACGTGAATTTAGCAATGGTGGATATTTAAGACTGGAAGCGAGATAGCACGTCGAAAACGAGTCTGTGACCACAGAGTATAACATTCTGATGTCATGTAATGAAGGCTACAGATTTACAAGTATTTAATCTAATGTTTTACGTGGGTTTTTTATTTTTATTTAACCCAAATCTCTCGCCATGCCAATATATTTGAGAAAACGCTAGGCAGATGATGCTCTCTCGCGAAGCGACACTAGAGCAACGAAATAGTCGCATTGTCTTCATTTTATATGGTACTAAAGAAATGCTATAACCCAGAGGAAGTGTGATAAAGTTATATTTTATTTTATTTATTAAGGAAAACAATCTCTGATTGTTTTATTAATAAATAAAAAAAAATAAAACACATGTCATTTTGTAGGTATAAACAAAATGATAAGGCCAAATGTGTAACCAACAACATAAATATATATATTAGCCTGCTAAGCACAAAGAACCTAATTCCTACATACAAAGACGACGTGCGATGACATGAATTAGCGCCAAGTAATTAACAATTAGGATTAGTGATCTCATTAGATGTCATTAGCTAGCATTATCACCTAAGCTCGTCTCGCCTCGGACTGGCTAACGACAAGGCGTGAGAAATAAAAGTTTGAGGGGTCAACAGGAAGTATTGTAACGTGTAAGACGACGATTGACATAAAATATATTTAAAACAGAACCATGTGAAAAGGGCAAACTAACCTTAGTTGTTGACATAGCTTACAGAATAAGCAAGCTGTAAAATGACAATGGGCTTGCAGCTAACAAATAACATCCGCACGGGTCAATCGATCAGGTTCAGCTATGCTTGCCGCGGTTAGTTCGTGGATGGTGACCATCTCTACACACCAATACCCCTCCGTACCTCAAAAAGCACGTTAAGCCGTTGCTTCCGGCTGTCATTCGTGGATCTTTGATAGTCGTTACGGGTCGTCAGAAGCTGAAAGTTTGACAACCAGTTGAATACGATACCCGTTGTCGACAACCAGTCGACAACGGGTATCGTATTACCCAGTAACTGGATTGTGGATTTCAGATAGGCAGTCGCTTCATGTAAAATATGGTATTCAGCTCCATACGGTTAGACTGGAAGCCGACCCCAAGATAGTTGGGAAAAGGCTAGGCAGATGATGATGAAGTGGCAATGGGCCGGCCAAATTAGCCGTAGAACCGACTTGGCGTAGACTTGTTGACTTGCTTTCAAAGCCGCCGTCATAACCTGTTCGCACTACCGCTATCTAGATCTGTTGCTAGAGCCGAATCCCCAGTATGTCGAACCCTAAGGATGCTAAACCCCTGACTGCTGACCCTGAATGTGATGTGTTTGCTGATAAATGGAAGAAAATAATGCGTGCTTGTCTGGTGTTTTGTGAGAGACGATATGCGATGGTGTCCACTGTTACATGTTAGTTTATGTTAGTTTATGGTGCTTTAAATTTATTTAACCATTTATTTTAACCATTTACTCAAATAATTATTAATAATTTTATACACGAATTGTATATCTTTGAATTTGAATTTAATTTTTGTATTGTATTTTATTTGAATGCTTATTTTATTCTAATTTTTATAATTATATGTTAATTAATGTAATTGGACCTGTGCCGTTTTAATTAACTATAAATAAATAAATAAATAAATAAAATTGTTCTTGAGTGGGGACAGCGAATCGACAAACGTGAGGTAGGACGCCCTCGGCTTGGTGGAGCGACGATCTTCACAGTGTGGCTGGTAGCAGCTGGATGAGAGTTGCAGAGAATCGAGCTGAATGGCGTGTAATAGGAGAGGCCTAATTCTAGCAGTGAACTTCTGTAGGCTAATGATGATGCGAAAAGGTGATCCTATACTGTATCACCCATTTTATCAAGTATAAAATTTCCGTAAACCAAAAACTTTATAAAAACACGGAAGTATTTCCACAGCACGTAGTTATAACAAGGAAAACGTATCCAAAATTGACTATTCGTATATTTCCCTGCGGGTGAATTCGTCCAAAATAAATCCTTAAATCATGTTCCTTTTAGTTTTACCGTTCCACGAATCTGAATGTCATTTTGAACGATCGCGTGTTTAAATATAATATACTTCTACTTGAACTTTCCAATACCGGTATTGGAATAATGGAACTCTATTCGGGGATCCGCCGATAAAATCTTCTACCACATTCAGCCTGTTACGAACCTACAATATGGCTATTAAAATGAATATTTCGCGAACATATACAGGAATAACAAGCATCATTACGCTTTACAACGTTTTAAATTTAATATTTATGTCGAAAACCAATTAAATATCGGGTTTATCGAAACAATTTGACACACAAATATAAATGTATCAGAGCAAATTGTCTGATTTTATTAGCCCCATTATTTCCGTGGCCTGACTGCAGTCGTAATCGAATGCAATAAAGATGAGGCCTCAATAATTTTGCAATTAAAATCGGCAATGGACAGCGCAATTTTGTGATAAGGGCGCAGTTACATCCACGTTTTATTCCACTGGACACGGGACTTTCGAATTGGAATTTATTTAAATGTGGAGATTTCGAAAATCTTAAGCAATTAGTGTCATAATATTGTATGCCAGTGAATGATGAATGGTTTTCAGTTTACAAGAATATTTAAAGATTTTTTTACTATATCTGCTTAACGTGCTGGTTAAACAATGGTGGCCCGGTGGCATGTCCTAGAACCAAAAAAAAAACCGAAGATATGTGACATTCACCAACCCGCAGTGGACTCACGTGGTGGTGGATTATGGCCCAGTTCCTCTCATAGAGAGAAAGCCTGTGTACCAGCAGTGGGTACATTATCGGCTGATTATGCATATCCCGGTTGAAGCAGATTGATTTTTGCAATTCAGATTAAAATAAACATAACTGTAATGTGGCACTTTCCAGCAATGTCTTTGCTGTTGTAGTGAATGGATTAGGATATTATAAATTATCAATATGTAATCGACATAGATATTTCAAAATGTAAACAAATTTGTTTTTTTTTTTATTGTGGAAATCTTAATGGACACCCTGGGACACGTCTGGGAAGAACGGAAGGTTATGTCGGACTCCTGCCAGCTAAAACCCCACTGTTCCTTCTAGTACCATGAGTCGGGAGCCCGGGAGATACTTGTACACTTGCCGCACCCCCGATACCTACAGTCTATTTACAATTTGTATCACCGTTAGTATCACACTGATCTTTAATTTCGGGACAATAAGCAACTGTCAGCCTATCAAAATCACAGTGATCTTTATTGTCTTTGTAATAAGGTTGGTGTTAGGTTGCAGCTGTCAGAGGCAAACACTATCTTTCTACCAGTCAACAATGCAAACCATAGACATGAATAAAAATGCCAAAATACAAATGACATTTCGTCAAAAACGTACCCAAGAACTTTACGCACAAAAACATACACGGGAAAAGCTATTTGGACAAGTCGAATTGCACTCACAACCCACCCCAACAAACAATGCCCAAAAAAATCGTATTTCATCACTAATTAATGCCTCCAGAGCAAACACCAATTACGATACAGACAAATAAAAGAACCGATTCGATGCCGTAATAAAGGGGAGTTTTATCGAATCGATAATCGCGTTTGTTGTTCTGCCAGTTAAGCCTAATTTCAATTCTTTACTCGTTAATCGGTATCAGTGGAAATCGATTATCGAATGACTTTGTTTGAGGTAACTGTTGTGTGTTAATTAATGGAGGGTTGTGTGATTGGTCGACTGTTTAAGCTTTATTATGGCATTAAGACCGCCTGTATGAACAATCAATTAAATATTCGCTATAAAGACCTATAATGAACCTACAGAATAGTGAAATAATGAGACGGTTTTAATGACGGTCAATATTGGAGGAGACGAGAAAGAAATGTTGGGTTTAATAGGAATAAAGCCAGATATACGTAGCACTGGTGACTGAGACCACTGTATCAGCCGCGACTTACGAGCTGCAGATCGTTGGTTCAAACCCAGACAGTTGCTTTACTTCGTGTAAATGATTTCATCACCATTGCTTTATACAGGGTGCAATTGAAGTCATGGGCATTATTTTAACCTAAGGCACTACTCATGATACTAATTGCATTAGGGCTACTATTACGCAAATCAAAAATATTATTAATGCAAGTATGGAAAACCTTAAAATGTAGTAAGTCATAGAAAGTATCAAACACTTTGCGCTTCTCGATAGCAAATGCGTAGGTACATTACGCCGTACGCGTCATTGGGCGTGAATTCTTTGACCCCGCCCGACTCACGTGACATTCGTAAGTTGCCAATGAATTGATTCATAATAAATTCCAACTTTCCCTTCGTACTTTGCCGGCTTAGGACGGTCAAAACTACGTCAACTAACATACATTAAAAAAAAACATTTACGTACCTAGCTTGTGGATTGTTTTGAAAAAACCTTATTTGTCGGTAAAGTGACAGAGGGTAAACGGGTGCTCTTCCACAAGCTTGTGCATGTGCCAGCACGTGAAAAGACGAAAAATCCAACAGGTTCTTAGTGGTTCTGGTGGAAAGAGACCCCGTGAAGGAATAGAGTCGTTTGGGTTGCGGCGATGGAACATTTCACGAGTTCATACTAAATTTCTTGTGCGATCGTAAATTACAACCATTTGTGGGTATTGTTGGTTGGTGTACCTAGCCTGCACATTACGCGATCGAGGCATCGTGTACACAAACACACACACAACACACAAATACTACACTAACACTTAATACACTGCAATCCAAGCACCGTATGACTCGAGCGGCGAGTACGGCGATTACATCACGGGATCAATAAATCAATTACGCGTCAATGCACCTGCGCAGTCGTTATGACACTGGTTCCGGGTTCATGTTGCGGCGGGAAGCAGACCCCGCGCGGGGGTGATATTCGTATTTTTGCGAGTGAGGGAGTGGGACGGAGAGAGTTCAGGGAATCCCGCCGGACGGCATGTCTTTTAGCCCATTGTTATTATTACTTGTAAGGAAAAACCCGCGCGCGCGCAGGTGATGTTTGTTTACATTTCGCTTTGCGCTGTACTGCGCTTTAAGATTTTGATACTTCAACATTTATTGGCTTTAACGAAGTATTTTGTTTTAATTACTTTAAGTGTTTATTTGCAATAATAAGCCTTGTGCAATTTGACTTACTAGATTTTTAAGGTTTTCCTTAATTGCATTAATAATATTTTTGATTTGCGTATTAATAGCCCTAATGCAATCAGTATCGTGAGTAGTGCCTTAGGTTAAAATAATGCCCATGACTTCAATTCCACCCTGTATATACTATTATCACGATATTCCTACGGGATCGACACTTATGCGGGTGAAACCGTGGGGCGCAGCTAGTTGATATATAAAATTTGCAGCGCCTTTTTCTTGGGTGGGTATTTATCAAAGAACTTCTCTCACTCTGGGCGGAGCGGAAGGGTGTATCAGAATTTGACTGACTAAAACCTACTCGTGTTCCTTCAGTTGTCTGTGCCAGGGGCCACGGTAACTCTTTTGAACAACCCGCAACCCTGGCAGGCATCGACCCTAGCGGACTTCGTCAGTTAGTGCTGACATCTCTTTGAGGCGCGCGTGGAACACAGCGCGCCATCGACTAGGGCCTGGTCCTTACCGGATGGCGAGCTGGCCATTTCTCGCCGTCGGCAAGCCCGCGCCTAAGGTGACCGGGAATCGGCTCTCGATTACCGATGCCCAGGGCGTCTCCTGCGGCGACTGGGAGCGTGAGGGCGCAAATATTTCCTCTTCTTTACGCGTTCCGCCCCCTCCTTCGCAAGCAGTACTGCATCGTAGAAGGAGGTGACGGCTTCCCATGCACTCAAGCTCCATACCATGGCCTGGACCAGGGCTGGACACGAGAGATCGCCGACGCCGATCGCCGCCGTGAGGACATGGCGGTGTTCCGCCCAAGCCGGGCAGACCTCCACCGTATGCTCCACCGTGTCCTCCGGGCGATCCACATAATGGTGACACCCGGACGTTTCCTCCCGCGTTATCCGGGACAGGAACATCCCGAAGCAACCGTGTCCGGTAAGGACCTGCGTCAGCGCCGTGGCGACTCTCTAACCAGTCCTCAAAGAGTGGACTTATCGCCGCAACGCAGTGCCCTTAGAGGGTACATGTCTTAATACAGTGTCATGAAATTTGAACGCATGCCTACTAGCTAGTGTTTAACATGTTAGCAAATAAATAAATCAAGCTAAGATTCTGGACAAAAATGTTCAATTGAGATCTTGTCTTGAAAGCGACGCTACCTCTAGCAGCACTGTGCTGTAACGTGGAAGAAAGTCAACATACCTAACACTAATGAAATTAAAACATTAAGGAAATGAATGTCGACGCAGAACATAAGATAATTACGTTACTCGTGCTTAGTTCAGGCCGCGCCAGTACTCGCGCGAGTAGCAAGAAGCAAGTAGTAGTAGATACTAAAGCAAAGTTTAATAGTTGAACAGTTATTACTGCATGAAGTTATAAGCGGCAGTGGAGGTCATAGTTATTAAAGTTTCGTTCGTATTGCTCTTTTGTTCTGCCGAAGTGGTAAAGTTCGTTCTCAAAAGGGGAAGTACTGGGGTGGTTATGAAGATTTTTTTTTACTTAAAACTAAAAATAGTTTTAATATAGATGTATGAAATTCGACGTAGTTTTAATTGTATCGTAGCTGTAATTGTATCGTTGTAAGTTCGCAGCTTTTTCTTCAATAGTGATGATAATCCACAAACAGACTTAAAACTCTTTCGAAGGTCATCATCATCATCATTCCAGTTCGGAATTACCCACTGCTAGGTATAGGCCTCCCCTTTTTTCTGCCATACTTCCCGGTTCCGGGCGTGTCTCATCCAGATGTTTCCCGCGACTTTGACGACATTATCAACCCAACGCGATGTCCTGCCTAACTCCACTTGAGGCACATTGACCTGTCCCCGACGTCTTTGAAGATACTATGTAAAAATCTTCTCCCTTGTCACTATAATAAGTCAGTCGCCAGTCCATAAGTTAGCGTAAGCCCTGCATTTAAAGTTTTTACTTTTCTTTAGTACTTGTTGAAACCCTAAATATTCGTTTCAGAATCTAAAACTCGAAAAAAACTCTATAAATTCGAATATTTCCAAAACTTACAGAAAAAAAAAAAAATAGCACTTCACTTCTTTTACTGACAAAATACTACAAAAGTAAACAAGGCATAGAGCAGAAATTCGCGAGTCACACACCCTAAGAAGGCTCATTAATTAAAAGCACGCGGTTCTTTTATAAGATATTATATTTCCGTAACACCTTCATTATCGGCGTTCTGTTTGTATGAGGATATTTTTTTTTATATTCGCAGTAACGAGCATCTGGAGCAGTTTGACCTAATTTTTATCGAAGTTTGCTCTCCTTCGTTAGTAACGTTGATGAGAATTTTCTGACAAACAACGTCAACTGAATATAAACTTTTTTCAAGGTTTGCCAAGTGTGAAAAAATAAGACGAAAAACGTCAAGTAAATCTAGACTTCTTTCAAAGTTGGAAATAAGATTTCTATTTAAGGCTTCTAGCTTTTTATACAATAAAATTGATGGTTGATATGCGACTTTATCGCTTGGTTAGTTTATGCGTAAGTTTTGTGCAATCCAGAAATTAGTCAAGCTACCCCAAAATAAAGACAGCTTGATTAAGATTATTAACACAGAAAAAAAACTAAACTATATAAGAATCAGGAATTTGAGATAATTTTCAAGTTATGGAACAACAAACTGAATGTCATACAAAGTTCTAATTCCATTGCAACCAAAACTTATTAGGACCTTTTTGTCACAAATGGTCACTCAAAAATCAACCTAGAATACATGTCACTAAAGTAGATAACTGATTAAGTGGCGATGGTATGTCATTATCTGAAATTGTGTACACTGCTTAAGTGTAAGCCCATTCTTCTAATTCGGTTTTTCATACTTCTATAAAAATACTGGAAAACGTAAAACCTACCTACATTTTGGCTGTCCCATTTCAAAACCTAGTAAGGGAAACTTTTTACAAAAATAATTTTATTGCTAAATCTTGCTAACCTAGTCTAGGTTACAAAAATTATGCAATAAAACGAAAAAAAAGTGTCCCTTACTAAGTTTCGAAATGGGACAGCGGATTTCATTTACCAATACACCGCCTTCAAATTCCCTAACAACCAAAATTCCCCTCCAACATCAAATAAAAGCTGCCTCATTTTAAGGCTACAATATTCTCAAGATAACTAAGAATTTCTTAACAAACCAACCATGTGCAACAGTACTCGCCTGGAAGCTGTTGACAGAAAACGTCTTGCTGGCTCACTGCGCATTGAACTAATTGGTCTGTTACCCTTTACCTAACAACTTGGCTGTAATGGTCGCATTCTACAATTTATTTCTCGTTATTTCATTTGTAGCTGTTAAGTTAAATGTTTCTGATGTTATTTGTTAGGGAAAATAATGTCGAGGAAGTTCTTTTTGTGAGAATGGTGAAAGGTGTTTGTTTTTAATTTCCTCTTAAGCATCATCTGCCTAGCCTTTTCCCAACTATGTTGAGGTTGGCTTCCAGTCTAACCAGATACAGCGGAATACCAGTATTTTACATAGAGCAACCTTTAAATCCCAGTTACTGGGTAATACAATACGCCTTAGTAAGACTGTTTGTCAGACTATCGGGTTGTAGAGTTTTCACGGATCGGTCTCGATAATTATGTAATGGATGGCCACACATCCACTTACTGACCTCAGCATGCCCATGCGGCTGTTATTATTTATCCACGTGCTCCCTCTCTCAGTTTTACACAATATAGGTACGGCAAGCCCTCGAACTTACAATCTATCTAAGCCATAAAATAATGACGTCTAAATTTGGTGACCCAATGATTCTTGATTCTTCTTATTTTATCTACAATTTATACAGGGCCAATTTGCCAATAATGTGACCACTTAGGCGTCACTAGTGGTCAAAGGATTCAACAATATACACTAAAACATTCAAAAACAACTTTATTCACAAGTTTAAGGGCTTTAAAACACCTGACTCAAAAATAATGATGACGAGATCGCTAAACTCCGAATTCCGCTGCAAAATATTACTACATTATGTCGAGATTTGAGTAGCGGAATATCATCGAACAACAGTTGAAAATATCGTCCAATATTTAAATCAGCAATAATAACCGGAAAAACGTGATCAGCATCAGTCATAGAACTTATGACACACGTAAACGAAAGGATACAGCACACAGTTTCATTTCATCTCCCTTAATTTCCAACCTTTAGAGGAAGACACCACATGACCTATATTGCAAGCAATTATTGTTTTTTGTTGTCATTGTAATTTCAATAGCAATATTTTGTCGCAGGTGTCGGTAATGGCTCGGATGATCCCGTCTCCTGATTGGTTCATCGGAGTGGACAGCTTCGACCTTTGTGTTGATGGAAACTGGCTTGACAGCATTACCATTGAGGTAAGTAAGAAAACGCTGACATATATAAATTTATTTACGCCTTACCAATAAATACAACAACATATTTGAAGACATCGACTTCTTTTCTGACTCTGTTCAAAATTTTAGAAGTCTTATCCACAAAATTATTTAGATTTTAATTATTGCTTTAGTTTAAATATTAACTAATCTTCTCTCTCCCTCTTTCTTCCTGTGTTGTTTACATGCCTGTCGATGTTTAAGTTCATTACTAACTACTTTACAGCTTAGAATCACACAGCTACACACACACTGAGCGCACTGTTAGATACAACTTTTATTATGTTGTAGAAAATGTCGTAAAATAGACATTTATAATTCTTTTGTATTTATAACTTATTACAAGATTTTAATGTATAACTGCAGATCGATTCTGCAAAAATCGCACCGTGAAAAGTTAGGTGAAGTGAGCTTAGAGTGCGCTGTCAAGAGTATCAATCCCTAGCATCAGGATGTCACTGACAGCTCACTTCACCTAAGTTTTCACGGTGAGATGGTTACAGAATCGCACGGCTGTTTATTTTCCCGAATAAACAAAAAAAAAATGTTTTGTCTCGTAATGTTAATTACTTTGCATACCTAATATTGTATTGAATCAAGTTTTCTAACTGAACAGACAGCTGTGCTGCTGGGGAGTTTGTTGCGCCACTTCTTCTATCCAGCGATAACACTAGGAAGTTTTGAAGGGGCGGCGTTTTGTCTAATGTAACTTTGACATTCGAAAAGTGCTGATTCTCAGCCTACTTTGAATAAATGACGTTTGATTCTGATTGATTGATTTTAAATACGAATGAGAAAAAAATTCATAGCAAAAATCATTGATTGGAAAGTAGGGACGATAATATAAATATTTGTAAGTACCTGTGTACTTATGTGTTGGTTTAACCACACTATTTCACCTAATGTAAGGCCCCACTAATCATAGGCTTTCAACTAGTAACTAAATAAAGTACTAAGCGCTTTAATCCTCTTTAGAATTACTCCTAAGTCTAGCCTTCAAGTGAAAAGCCTGAAGAGAAACTAAGGGATGATAATAAACCGCCCATCAGTATTAAGTTGGGAAAACTTGTTTTGATCTGAAAGAAATCGCTGGTTACCAAAGTGGGAGCTAAGGAGCTAACACATGAACTTAGTCGTTAAAAAGAGTACTCACGTACTCAAACCAAGGAAATTCATGGATTTATGCAAATCTAGGTCTTAATAATGTAGTCTCAGAGTAGATGTTTCGATAGTTTATCCGTATATTCAAATCACAACTGTGATTACTTTTCAGTTGCATGAAATGGCTATACCTAACACGGCAAAATGGCGTAGGGTGTCATTTGCTTAACAATTATTTTTCTAGACTGAACGCCATTTCTAAAAGAAGTAGGTACGATGTTCATTAAGACAACATTCCTCATCACATTATTTAATTCGCAGGTAGACCCACTAGACGCAGGCACAGACAACGGATTCACGTTCACGGCTCCGAACTGGCCGACTGCCCCGCAAGGAGTGGCATACCGCATCACGTCTAAGTATCCATCGCATCCAGCTGGATCCTTTTTCTATCCGCACCTGAGGAGATTACCGCCGATCGCTACTTTCCAATTTATCAAGGTATAGTTTTGTCTTGTAACTCACTGTTTCCTAGGCCATTTCTAGAAAAGAAATAGATAGAAGCAGTAAGTTAGTAGTGGTAGTTGCAAAGCGGTGGTGGCCCAGTGGTAATGGCCGTGACATACGAGTTTTAGGTCGTGGGTTCGAACCCTGACAGTCGGTTTATATTGTGTAAATTATTTAATCACCACTGCTCTCAAAACGGTGAAGGAAAACATCGCGAGGAAACCGGCGTGTCCTAGAACCAAAAAGATATGTGACATCCACAAATCCGCAATGGGCTGTAATTCACCAACGCGCGCCGTTGGTGAATTACAACCCAGTCCCTCTCACAGAGAGGAGGCCTGTGTACCAAAAACTGGGAACATTATCGGCTGATTATGCTAAGTTAGTAGGAAAATTTTGCATTACAATCTTTTCACAAAAAAATTCTTAGTTTCAAAAATATACATAAAAACGAAAGTTAAGTAATCAATAACCTCAAACTTTATTCACTTTTAGACAAACTAATGAACTTTCTATTCAATACGGTTATTGTATTTCAATGGTTTGTAAACTAAAATTAATTAGAATTTCGTAAAGTAATTATTTTATTGTGAATTCTTCTACAGTAACAGCACAACCAAATTTAAATATTAATCAAAACTGAAAATTATAATCAACAAACAATATTCTAAGCCGTAATAATATACTTTCAACTTCAATTCAAACTTTTCGTATTAAAACAATAATAATGAATAAAATTTTGAAGCACTTTGTTTCACAATAAATTTTTTATGCCAATTTAGCAACTATTTCTAAACCTCTAATGTTTCAACAGCTACGCGAATATGAACTCGCAGAAGTATTTCACCGCAACACTGACGACAGAAGATACGATGTCTTACAACTGGACAAGATGAACCACAACAACATAGATGTACTGGACGGAAACAGGGCACTGTCCATTGCAGAAGAAGTGGAGCGAGCTGAGCAAGCGCCCAGGATATACTCTGAAGGATCTATGACTACTCCGGATGGGGCTTACTCGTATTATTCTATGTGAGTTTTTATATTTGTTTGTTAGAGAGGTATTTCTATGTATTAGGTATTTCGCCCCGTTGGTCTCGTGGTCACAAGCGCGACTGCTGAGCGTGGGGGGTCCTTGGTTCGATTCCCGGGTCGGGCAAAGTGTTATTGAGTTTTTCCATTAGGAATTTCTTAGTAACAGCCCGGAGTTTGGACGTTGGTGGTGTGATACCCCCGTGCCTCGGAAAGCACGATAAGGCGTTGGTCCTGCGCCTGATCTCTCTCCGGTCGTGTCGGATTGCCGTCCCATCGGACTATGAGAGTGAGGGAAGAGGGAGTGCACCTGTGTCTGCGCGCACGCTTGTGCACTATAATATCTCCTGCGTACCCGTACCCTGCATCTCCGTTGAGGTTGGCCACTGTGACCGAAATCGGTCGGGGAAACTATTCTTATTTCTATGTATAGCAGCTAAAGGTGCCAGACTAACCAGACTAGTGTGTACTTTAGAGGCTACCTATTAGCCTCACCTTTTATAGTGCAGGCTGGCTATAATTTAGCGCGGTGTTCCATTCGAACGTTCAAGCAAGTTTCATATATTTTTATAAGGTATTTTTGTTTAGTTGATAAGTGCTAGTTTTAACGTGGTAATGTAGTCTTTCTATTAATATATTTTGAAGGAATCCTATCGCTGTTTAACTACATTAAGAGGCTCTTTTTAGGGTCTCCATAGTACCTACATATTATTGGTAGAATTGGTTAATCACGGCAATTGTTGTTTACGCCTTTAGTACAATGACCAATGACGCTTACTATTTCAATTTCGTCGCGATATGCGATACATTTGTCACACATTTTGTTCTGCAAACTTATCACTTTTATGTTGGTGAAAAAAATGTCTTCGAGCAGCGCTTCGTTTTAACAAAATAGACCTATTGGCATTACTGACAGTTTTAAAAGGGGTGTGTAATATATGGCATAATAACAGATAGTATAATATCACATGAAATAACGTTCATATGATATAATTTTCATATGCTATAAAAACTTATAACATAATTTCATGTGATCGAATGTTATATTTCATATAACCTTCTTTTGCTCTAATAACATTTAGTATAACGTTCATTACATGTAATTTACAATTTGTATAATGCTCTTTTTATATAACATTTAGTTGACCTAATTTTCATATGACCTAATTTTCATTTTCAGCTAAAATTCTGTAGGCACTTAATGAATAAGTAAATATCTGATCCATGCGTCAGGTTCGTGAACGGACGCCGTCAGTTGGGCTGGTCATCACTTAGCTGACCAGCCCAACGGTCTGGCCGGTACTCAAGCGCTGACTCGGGAGGAAGCTCTCTGTCGTTTCGGGTGACACAGGTGCTCCCGGGGCATGGTTGCTTTGGGAAGTACCTATGTCGCATAAACAGGGAGCCGGACGCCCGGTGTTACCACTGCGTCGACTGCCAAGAGGACACGGCGTGGCATAATTCGCCAGTGTGCCGCTTGGGAGGAGCCAGGCCGTGACCTCATCTCAGAAGTAGGCAGTGACCTGTCGCTGCCGGCCGCGATAGTTGGCAGCGAAGAGTCCTGGGACGCGGTGGTTTCCTTCTACGAAACTGTCGTCTCGCAGAAGGAAGCTGCGTAAATAGAGAAGGAGATCTCGTCCACTCACCCGGCTCGCAGCAGACGCACCGGGCTTCGGCGGAGGGCGGCTAATACCCTCTCTTTCGGCTCCCGTAATGCTGGAGCCCAATTCTCACGCGACGAAGTGACGAATGCGTCATGAAAGAGTGTAATCGTTCATGACGCATTCGTCACTGTCGATCGTCTCTTTAAGTCGCTTATAAAATGGTGAGATTATCCGAGTCATGTATTCTCACTACAAGTCGATCGTATATTATCGACCTTCCTTCGGCACTGATAAGAGCTTGACTCCTTCTCTCCCGAAATCTATCAATCCAACCGGGAAATGTACGGGAGCAAAGTGGGCAGTACAGCTCGAAAATCCTCGCTTCCATGAGCGGTACCGCCATAGTTGTAATTGCGTCGCGATTGACACTTCTTGTCCTCAACTAGAGCAAAACCCTCCTGTAGACTGGTTTAGAAGTCAACAAACTTTAAAAATGACTTCTAAGCATATCATAAACATTTATGAAAAAATAATGCGTTATTGATTCCATAACTCAATTTTTATTTTATTATTAGGTAATATTTAAATAAGTCCTCCTTTGTATGTGCCACAACAGAATGCATGGCTGGTTCTGATATGTCAATATCAATATTTTCTGTCACGTCAAATTAAAGTCATATTTTATTATTTGTTTACATTGGTTACCAAAATGTTTTAAAATGAAAGCAGAATATCTGCCTATGATAATTATATAAGTGAACTATGAGTGAACTGATGACTATCGAAATAACATCAAGGCTTATCAAGATGGAGGATGGATGGTGGCTTAATATCGTGATTGTAGTAAAGACGGAACCGAATCACGGGCTTTTAGAATGGCTGCTGCGTTCCACCGTTCCAACGACGCAACTCATGCAATTGTACCTTACGTGTTTCGGCTGCATTACAAAGTCTGAAAAGATTCTTAATCCTTGTGAAAACTAAATTTCGTCCCTGCGGACCAGGCAGTAGGAATCTCAACACTACAGGAATTTCAACGTGTTTGTAGTGAATGTGCTGGACGAACGTCTGTCAAAATTCATGAAGACTTTGGGCAAGAGGTGTAATGATCCAGCGATTCTTGAGCTAGCTACTGAACATCTCGCCACACTTGACGCCTACTAATCATATAAACTAGTAATTTTGTATTATGCACAGTATTTTTGTTTGTTATTATAAGTTGTACCTAAATTGAAAAAAAATTAAAACATATTTGAAATATTTATTGTTTGAAATGCTTTAGATAGTCTCCATCAAGTTGATGGCCCTGTTGTAATACAATAATAACAGGTATTATCATAGTTTAGATGACAAAAGACCCTTTACATGAATATATCACAGACTAACTTACATAAATAAACCACACCACAAAAACCACAAACCACAAATACATAATTATTACCACACCACACTTGGGTTTGGCGATGCTTCCCTCACACCTTACACGAAAAACCCGCCGGGCAAATTCTGGGCTAGGCACGACAGGCTTTTGCAGAGCTCGATCTCAAAATACCAGATTCGCCTCTAGGATGTAGTACTGCTCGACTTCATCCGCGACAGCTTCAGCAACGTCCTTCCTCGGTACTGATTTGGCCTTGCATCCTTTTCCCTCGATGTATGTGGGTCCAACAAATATACAGAAGGACGGTGAGCACTGCAGCTCGCTTGCAGGAGTGATACCGTGTTTGTTGCGGTTGCGACGCGATCCATATTTCTTGCCCGTAACCAGAGTAAAGCCGTCCTAGTCCATTTTATTGGTATTAGAAGCCGGCGCCTACCCCTTCTGCATCTCATGTGTCTCATCCATCGACGCCGCACATGCAGCGGATAAAAAAAAGAAAAGGAAGAAAAAAGATAAAATGAAAAGATATAAAGTAGACGTTTCTAAATTATATTAAACGTTACTTATAGATTTTGAATATTATAGTAACTGAATATTATACTAAATTAATATTAGTTCAAATGTGCATTATAGAAATTGTCCATTATACCATAAAAAATTATGTAAAACGAAATTATATCAATAATTCATTATATCATTTCATCGTTATATTAAACAAAAGTATATTAAATGAAATTAGGTCATATGATCATTAGAGCTTTTGTTATTATGTCAAACATTACACACCCTTTTAAAAGACAGCAGTTTTCAAACTGTTACATTTCTACAATTCCGTTGTCCTACTTTATTGCTTCAATGTCCTCTTTACCAAAGATTATCTGAACATCACTGTTGCCATTTTTTTTGTTAAATTGCAATAATTTCTAACATGACTCCAATTAAGTTTTCGTATGGAAATACTGGCAGCCGAAGTTCGCAATAGGTTTTAACTAACCGCTACTAGAATAATCAAGCAATTTGAGCACAGCGACGGGTTGCAGCTCAATTTGTTCTATTTGCATCCGTAATCGATGTAAATTATTTGAATATTTATTTTAAAATGCGTTTTGTTAGCATTACATTCATTCATTATTGTATGTGAGGGTAGAAATAGAGGAAATAAAAGTAATGCATAGATTATATCAATGTTATAATTATTATTAAAGCAACACATTAACTAGGTATTTCCACAATGAAATGATGTAGCAATATTACAACAGAACAATATAGCAATTCAATCATAACATAACATCGTATCATATATTTATTAAGAGCAAAACATATCTGACCGTTCAGAATGGTCCTGTCGAGTCCGTAGTTAAACGAAGTCTGCCCGGTCGAGCCACCTGCGCGCTCTTTTATACTGGCTTGCTTGTCAGTGAGTGGGGGCGAGCAGCCAACTGAACAACTTATTAAACCGGAAGTTACTCGAAAAATATTTTAAAATTATTCAAAAGCAACGTTTCTCCCACACGGCCATTCTGACGAGCAGCCATTATGGCTCGTGAATAACAATTAATTACATAGCTCTTATAGTTAATTGTTCATTGGAACACAATAACATACTTTTTAATATAATTTATAATTAAAATACAAAAATAAAAATAAGGTGGCCTCGGCAAAAAGCCTTACATAAAGGCACAGCCTAAACATTTAATAAATTATTGCCTCGGTAAAAAGCCTTATCTAAGGCGCGGCATAAAACATATGTTAAACACTGCCTCGGTAAAAAGCCTCATCGAAGGCGCGGCATGAATAATATGGCCTCGGTAAATAATCCATTAAGGACACGGCCGAATTTAGCATACTCATTACCTAGCATTCATCCAATACCTGGCCAGTATGTATGGATTCGTACTAGTCAATAAGTTACTAATCTCCAGAATCTAGTGATTCTGCAAGCTCAGTTCCCATATCAGGAGAAACAAGTCTCAGATTTTCATGAGAAACATACAAATCATTTCCAGTATTATGAACTTTTACAGTGTAGCGTTCATTATCATGAATATTAGTTATAACGCAAGGACCTTTATACTTACTGTCAAGTTTCATAATAGCACGTGGATTTTGCTTTATTAAAACAATATCACCGAGTTTAAATGGCACAATTTTGGCTTTGTTTTTGTCAACTGACTCTTTTGTATCGCCGCGCGTTCATCTATGCGACATTTCGCTACTTCTCGACAAGCATTAAGGTCCAGGCGTTCAACATCATTTACAAGAGCAGAAATGGCTGGAGGTGACCGATTGCAACCCATGAGAAGCTGAAAGGGAGTTTGTCCAGTGTGTTTTTTCATAGCAAGTTGGACTTCCCCGACAGCATCCTTCCAGCTTCTCCGGGTAGTATTCTCGACTACCGTGAAACAATCAGTTAGGACTTTCATTAGTCTTTCGACCTGGCCATTTGCACGACTGATACCAGTTGCGATAAAATGTAATTCGATAGACCAGTTTTGGCAAAAGTTTCGCAGTTCTTTTCCTGTGTATGACGCCGCTTGATCACAAATTATTCTTTTAGGGGTTCCAAAAGTACAGACCAGATCTTTAAGACAGTTTACAGTAGCATTTGCAGTAAGGTTAGTCACAGGTTTTAAAAAACAATACTTAGAAAAGGCGTCAATGAAAACTATAGCATATTGTTTCTTGAGTTTGTTACCCGTTAGTTTGCCTGTAGTATCCATATGCACAGTATGAAAGGGTACAGGCACTTTATCAATAGGATGCAGGGTAACTTGACGAGAACCAGATTGGCCTTTGTTAATTTTACAAGTGAGGCAATTCTCAACATATCTACGTACATTTTTAGACATGTTTGGAAACCAAAACTGTTCATGTATTTTTTCTAAGGTTTTTTCCCAGCCTAAATGCTTAAGAGAATCATGGTACAATTGAATTATGTGCCATCTAAAAGATTTAGGAACGAATAAAGATTTCTTCGTTTTGTTATCTTTTGTGCTATAAATTCGATACAGTAAATTATTAAGGATTTCGTAACTAGAAGCTAAATTTCTATCTATAGTGGAATTTTGAATGGAATCTATCAAATTCCTGGTTTCCAAATCATTCTGCTGTTCAGTTTCTAACCAATCAGTATAATTTAAAACGTTATATATGTTGAGAATTGCAGGGTTCCTACTGAGAAAATCTACATGAGGTATGCGCTCTCCCTTACGATACTCAATTTGAAAATCGAATGATTGTAAGTACGCCCACCATCGATGAACACGGGGCAAAAGCTCCTTTTTATTCCTAGATGCTTTTAGTGAATTACAATCCGTCACGAGCTTAAAACTTCTACCAAACAGGTAGTGCCTGAAATGTTTTATGGCTTTAACCACTGCCATAAGTTTCAAGCTCGTAAGAATGGTACCGTTTTTCGGTATCGGTGGTGCGCATACTGAAGTACTCTACGACTCTAATCTGAGCATCGTGTTTTTGAAATAACACAGCGCCAAAACCAGAGGAACTGGCATCAGTATGAAGTTCAATCAGTTTTGTTGGATCGAATAAGGACAACGCTGGTTCCGAAGAGAGACGTTGAATGATTTTTTCTCTTGCTGAATCATGGTTTGATGTCCAGTTTCACTTGGTATTGGCCCTAGTTAAATCATATAAGGGGCTCATCGTTTGAGAAAAGTTTGGTATGAATTTTCTAAAATATCCCGCAAGGCCGCAAAATTGGCGTACGTGTTTCACTGTCTGAGGGACAGGAGATTTTATAAGTGCTTGTACTTTCCCAGGACTAGGTCTAACAGTACCATTAGAAATGATTCGACCTAAATATTCAATTTCTGTTTTGAGAAATTTACATTTTTTTATATTTAGGGAAAAGCCAGCACTTTTTAAAGAATCAAGAACTTTTCTCAAATCATCAAGACCTTCATGTACGGAGTTGGAAAAGATAATCACATCATCGATATAGATCAACACGAACACATCAACATACATTTTCAGAGCTGTATTGATGGCTCTCTGAAAAACTGATGGAGCATTACACAATCCAAAAGGCATACGTAAAACTCGTATTGCCCATCGGGTGTGACAAATGCAGTCTTTTCAATAGAATTAGGAGCTACAGGTATTTGATGAAAGCCTGCGGCCATGTCAAGGACTGTGAAGAATTTGGCATTCACGAGTTTACCAATATGGTCATCGATTAGTGGGAGAGGATAATGATCCCTTACAGTATTACTATTAAGTTCCCTGTAGTCAACACACAGCCTGTCGCAACCATCTTTTTTTCGAACTAATAGAATAGGACTTGAAAAAGGGGAGTTACTATCACGAATGATTCCATTGTCTTTTAAATCCTGTATAATCTTTTTGACATTCTCTCGCTCGATGGGGGCAAGACGATATGGGCGTCTTTGAATAGTTTTATCTGGGTTTTTTAATTTAATAGTCAGTTCTCCTGTATTTATTTGTGTTACAGAATTCCCTGATGTGAAAAGATCTGAATAGGATTTTAATAAATTATGCAAGTGATCTTTTGAAATCAAATCAACGTCAGTATCAATACAGGTTTCTAAATCAATTTTTTCAACAAAATTAATGTTGTAAGAGGTTTTAGAAATTTTGGTTTCATAATTGGATAACACTACTTGTATGCCAGGAATGTCAAAAAGATTCTGACCCAAAAGGATGTCATATTGAATATAGTGATCGGGAACCAAAACAAGTTCCAGCTCCAAAATCAGGCCATCAATACTAATCCGACTAGTTTTGATACGAGTAGAACAAAATGAATTTTCTCCAACTCTGCGTAACATTGTAGTCTTAAAAGAGATTTTGCCACTGGTGCAATCCCCAACACTTTCACGCATCAATGAGCATTCAGCGCCGCTGTCTATGAGACAGAAAAAGTTGTGATCATCGATTTTGCCAATCGTGGAACGTTTGTTAGCTACTATTAAAGAATTTACTGACTTTTCAGATTTTTCAGATTTCGCTTTTAAATTTAAGCGTTTGAAGCAATTTTCAAACTTATGACCCAACTTTTGACAAAAGGTACATACTACACGAGTTTTAGGGGTCACACCAGTTGACACATCCTTAGTTTGGTCATTTTGATTAGGGGTCTTATGAGATTGATTAGTGGTAGCACTAGTAGTAGGAGCGCCTGATTCCTTACGGTTACGACAGTCTCTTTGGAGATGGCCCACCTTAAAGCATTTTTGACAACGCCCAAACTTGTAATCTTGAGAGTTATATTTGGTCTTTTTAGCAGGAATATTGTGATCAGCGGAATCATGAACTGGATGTTTACGTTTATAAGAATTTAGATTTTGTATCAATTGAGGCAACGTTTTAGGCGTCAGTCGTAACAAATCTGATCTAATACGAAAGTCCAACACACCTGATAACACGGCGTCCACTAGATGCAGCTCGGTCACCTTAACGCCAACAGCCTTTTTCGCAAGCTCCCATTTACGAGACGCGTACTCAGCCAAGCTGTTAGCCTTGTCGCTTGTATACTCCATGAAGGCGATTAAATCATCGTAGTATCGGGTTTCATCTGCAAAGGTTTGAATAAGATTAGATTTGATATCTTCCCAATTCGTCAGCGTGGTATAGTTGCGACGGGCCCAATCAGCAGCGCGTCCTTTTAGGTTTTTCCTGGCAAGGTTCAGAGTTTCACGCTCGTTAAGCTGATATTCCGACTTCAAATCATCGACATGAGGACACCAAACTTGAATGGTATCTGAGCGATCATCGGGATCAAAAGAGGGTAGATAGATATTATCTAAATTTCTTGTACGTGGCAACGGATGTGAAATTTGTAACGTAGGAGCAGTATTTGTAGCCTGAAGAAATGTACTCATCATCTCCTTCATCATAGATTTCATAAAGTCTATAGGAACAAAGTTACCGCCCTGATCCACAAGTCCTGGAGTAGTCGAGTTGGAAGGAGGTCTGCTCTGACTGGTGCTGGGGTCAGGTTGGTTGTCCAAGTTCTCTTGCAGCCGCTGCCGTCTATCCCGTGCGCCGAGGATCGGAGATCCCAATACTTCGTTGGGAGCGGCATCAAGGGTTTCAGGTACATTTGACGTCATACCTGACACTCGGCCAAACAAAAACGTGTTAATATAAATGGGCACTCGATCTCACTTCTGATGTGAGGGTAGAAATAGAGGAAATAAAAGTAATGCATAGATTATATCAATGTTATAATTATTATTAAAGCAACACATTAACTAGGTATTTCCACAATGAAATGATGTAGCAATATTACAACAGAACAATATAGCAATTCAATCATAACATAACATCGTATCATATATTTATTAAGAGCAAAACATATCTGACCGTTCAGAATGGTCCTGTCGAGTCCGTAGTTAAACGAAGTCTGCCCGGTCGAGCCACCTGCGCGCTCTTTTATACTGGCTTGCTTGTCAGTGAGTGGGGGCGAGCAGCCAACTGAACAACTTATTAAACCGGAAGTTACTCGAAAAATATTTTAAAATTATTCAAAAGCAACGTTTCTCCCACATGTATTTTATTTTTCAAATTAAATTTTTTAAGGTAAGTTTTCAAAATAGAGCAAGTTGTAACACGCCGTAAGGCCGTGTCCTAACTGAAAGTGACTGACACGTGAGTACGCGATCGTCGTGCTGGTTTATAAGAATATGACTTACTTTCGCGTTCAATCCAGTCCTCTTTGTACGTTACAATTCATATAACCATTGCGTAATCGCGTATTCGCGCGACAATCGCTTTCGGTTAGCACACAGCGTAGAAATATTAACCCAAAAATAAAATAATTAAAAATGTCATTCACCTTGTTCAAAACTCAATAGACTTCAAAGTGATATTCGAAAACTGAATGGTTACTCCAATCCACTCTCTACTATCACTTCTCAAGACATTCAAGAACGCCCCTTCAAAAGCTTCGGAAAAATCTAATTGCACTTTTCCTGTAGAACGAACACGACATCGAGTACGACCGAAGAGCCTCGTTCGGCTAACGAGCTCCCGACTTCGGGACCTGCAGCCAGTGAGAGATCAGCTCTAAGAAGCCTGGCACGTAGGTACCGAGCGAGGCGACGACGCAAGCTCCGTGCTGACAACACCGACCCGGCTGAGCGGAGGAAGCGAAAAAGAGCGAGTGAGTTTTGATCACGTTATTTTCTACTTTTTGGCAAACAAGCTTACGGTGCAAATGATGCTAAGGACGCTTTGCAGATGCTAAGTTGATGATAGTGATGATGGGCGTTTTGTTACCCCCCTCCAATAGCAATAAAGAATTATTGTCTATAGCAGAGGTTCCCAGACTTATTTTCTCATAGACCACTTTCAAAATTTAGCTGGTTCCGGTGGACCCCCTGCAGCTAAATTTCTGCCATATTCCCAAAACTCGACAAAAAATGTGAAGATTACATCTAACTATGGAAATTTGTCGAGTCTCCCGTGAACCCCTGGGGGTCCATCTGGACTACTTTGGGAACTACTGGTTTATAGTGTCGTTGAAAAGGTCTTACCAAAGGTAAAATATTTACTATGACTAGTTTCACTAATTCGTTGTCCGTTCAGAGTTATCCCGGTATGAATATGACTTATTTTGCAGAAATATTTTTAATTTTTTATTACTTTGTATTTCTTCAGTCCATTTTTATTAGACCAACCAAGAAAACGACGACGAGCACACGATAATGTAATTTATTGTTATAAACTGTGTTTTCTTTATATTATAATAAATACATAGTATCACGCAGATGATGATGGTGTCCATAAAAACCCGATATTTGTTTGTGATAGTCCCTTGCAAAACCGTTAATTCGGCATTAGTGAACAATTAAATAGTAAATAATTAATAAAAATAGTATTTAAAATAACTCAAAATCGACAACAAAACAAGAGCTAAAGTATCTATTATTAGATATAAAAATACCTTTATATTCATATAAAAATTATTCCTATTGGAGAGGGTTCTAGGTTCCATATATTTTTTCCCATGATCCTTTCACCATCACACCACAGCAACGGTTTTTGATGACTGAAATTTATAGAAGTTTTATAGGTAGTAACTTTTCTGGGGTTTATAGTTTTGAACAAAGAAAGTACTTGCTGGCGGGACAAGGTCATAAGATTGTAGAAAGGTATGAAGCCATTTCAACGTATCCATAAACATGGTTATGAATAACGATGATATAGAAACTTTACTGTGTATAATTTAATTATTAAAAGGCCATTATCTAATAAACTATGCACCTATTATTTCTAATTGCTCAGAATTTCTTAGCAAAAAAATGTATAACATGAAGGTAATTAACTATTTGGTCTTAGGACATAATTAGCAAAAGTAATACAGGCTTAATATTCTCTATCGCCACGTAAAAGCTTCTGCAGGAAACATAAAAGGGAATGAAAGTATCCCGAGGTCGGAATTAAACATACGCATCTAAAGTCGACCTCAGCTAAACTCAGGTCATTGCCTTCCCTAATCCTGGCTCTCGTTGACTTAATATCGTATATTTTTTCATACTAACCCAGAGAGTTTTGGTATATTTTCAGATCATTAAACATCTGAAAGATGGCGGGGGTCGCTTTCTCGTACTTACAGCCATTTGTAATCCGCAAAGAGGCATGAATTACTCGTCTTTTCCATAAAATATGCTTCCTGCGTTAATGGATATGAAGATATTACGTGTGTTTTCTTATTTATTTTCACTTAGCTAACTCGAGACTTTTATCTTGCTCATAATAAAGAGACTTCTATCATATTTTTGGCAATTATGTCAATCTGATAATGATGTCAAAGCTTATGCACTTAGATGTACGTATACGTAAGCTTTGATCATTATTTCTTCTCCTGTTTCGGCACTAGTAATTCAGTAAGTCTCAATAAATCTGTTTTTCACAGGGCTGCTAGACTGCCGGGTATCAGAATGGAGTGAATGGAGCCCATGCCGCAGTGACGGCGGCTGCGTGGGCTCAGCAATGCGCACGCGCCGAGTGATCCGCCGCCAGCGCCCCGGCGGCGCGCCGTGCCCGCCCACCGCGCTGTCGCGCTGGTGCGCCACCAACTGCACGGCGCAGCAGACGCGTGAGGACTGGCGGAATAATCTCACGTAATTCGTAATTTGAATCATTCAGTTTTCGAATTCGTTTTTTTTATTGATGCCATGGTTTGGAGTTAGTTTTGAAGGCGGACTCATTTGTGGTGGAAAAAATCTACTTTATTTCAAAGAACAAAATAATGTCTTCTAATTCTCAAGTTATTAACATTTTCCTAAAGATATCTCGGTGGCTCTGCCAGGCAAATGATGGACGAAAACTAGACTCCAAAGCATGAGGTCGGTATTATAAATACGGCACAATTATTCTTAATTAGTGTCCAGATTTTAATATATTTGTAAACTTTCCTTTTAACTATTTATGATGACTGTTTATTATTTAGCATCTGTGTCTGTCCGTCCAAATATAATTTTGTTTCGATTCCATTTCATCATTTCGCATTTCAATTTATTTTTGGATGTAAAGTGGCGTGGCGTGTAAAAATATAATAAAAATGTTGTATAAAATAAAAATAGTAAGAGATGACTGTCAATATTGGAAAATGATAGATAGTATTCGGTTCATTAACGCTGTACCTAATTAAGCTTCTTTCGATTTTGTTTGTTGGTCAATTATTGTTAAGGGTGACTAAGATTTAGGATTTATAAGGAAAGTCACGTGGCGTTACATCGTAACTGAATTATTTGAAAAAAAAAAATGCTTTTGCGACTTGTAAAAAATTACAAACAAATATTTCTTCAAAAATACTTTAGAATGACGCTTTCCAATCTCTTAGAATTATATTACAGAATTATTTTTTAAAAGTATTATCACAGATTTTTGCTCTAGTACAAAATGATGTCGTGTCTTATGCTATTGAAGATAAATAAAGAAAATAATAGATTTATAATTTTAATTTATTAACAATTTTCCATAACCTTTTAAATATTTCTACTCCTAGATCCCCGACAATACTTTGGGAGTTAATAATAGAAAAAATACATATCGTTTACTTAAGTGTTTAACTTTGTGACAGTAATTCAATAAAAGTGTAGCAATTATTTTAGTGTAAAATGGATCCAAAGATGCAGCTTTTATTTTTCATACAAATAAGTGTAAAAACTTTTAATGAGAAGTAAAAATGAATAGACTTGTTGGCACCGGGTTCCGGGAAAAGGAGTTTGTTTATTTTTATCAGCTAATATGTATTAAAGTAAGTCTGTACTTAGATAAGTTTATAATTATAATCACAAAGCCTTCTGTGAGACTATGAATTTCATTTGAGATTGTAATTTATTTTAATATAATAAAACATTGGAATTACAGTGCTTGGTAGATGTTGTATAGTGACATTCATAGAAGTGGAGCGAACAAAAAAATAAAGCGAAATAGATAAAATTTCCAATTTTCACAATGTACGGGAAAAGTTTGACGAAGATGATTTCGCTCCGCTTTTCTTCATAAAAATGTGATTGTAATAGCATTTTTGTTACACCGAAATAGCGGAGGTTCACATTATAGAAACCCTTTAGCAATTTGCTTTAAATGCCAAAGAACTAAGTTAGATTTAATTTTGAACAGACAGAGGTTTCTCGAAGATCGATTCACACAAAATAAAAATTCCTATAAAAAAATATTTCCTGTCCTTTCTAGTTATTCTTGAGTCCATAAACGTTCTACTTTTTTTAATTTTGCTCAGTAAATTAAAACCGTCATATTCTAAACTTGTTCATGTGTGAGTTGATCTTATAATAGGCAAAGAAAAAGTTGTCGAAACATCTAGATAATAAAGAAAGCTATAGTATAAAACTGTAAAATAGAGCCAAAAAAGCTGAAAGTGTTAACCTTAGCGTAATATTCGGAGTATGTGTATTTTTTACAATGTAAATTATTCTGATTTCAGTAATAAAACATCTTGAATAAAATAGACTTGTTTCATTTTAATTGTAACCTTTGACGGGAGTAAAGATGGCGGGTTTAAATAGGTCAATCTCTTGACTTATGGACCCGGGTTTAGCGGCTGCATTTTTCTGTAGCAACTTCAGCAAGCTCGAGAGCTTGCTAAAATAAATTCGTTGTTTTTGTTCAGAGAAATTTCCTTCATGAAATAGACGGGAGTATTTCGTTAGCAGTCGTTTTGAACAGATATTTTTTAGTAGGAAGAAAAAAGAGAGGAATTTTCTTGTCATCGGTAACTTTTGGCCCCCGGGTAAAATATTTCTACAGAAGATGTCATCATAGCACCCTGGGGATATCAGGCCCTACAATTCTGCCTTAGGCAAAGAATGACATTATACTACGCCAAGGAAGGAATATTTAATCAGTTTGTGTACCAGTTTGTGTATGGATTGGTGATTAACAGTAATTGCTGTATAAGTATACAGGGTCAAATTAAATGAGCTGGATTTCAAAGATTTTCTATAGTCTACTAGCGGCCCGCCCCAGCTTCGCACGGGTGCATTTTTTTCAAATTAGCATTATAAATTGAGATATAAACTATCCTATCTTTCAAGTTGGATGAAACTGCACACAGTGTGCAAAATTTTATTACAATCGGTTCAGTAGTTTAGGAGTCCATTGCGGACAAACAACGTGACACGTAATTTAAATATATTAAGATTATTAAGAGATAAGATAAGATAGTAATTTCAAGTAATTACCTACATCCTGATTACGGAGTCAACGGTCGCTGGTATTGTAGTAACTCGAAATGATGAGTTTATAAAAACGTTTCCGTTTTGTCGTCGTTAGAGACCTATCTGTGAAATTGCACCAATTAATTTAATTTGAATTTGTATATGTGCGGAAACAAGTGGGGTAAATTGTTTTGTCCTTAGCAGTCATGATTGATGATACCTCTTGTACAGCATTATTTCATGACTCATGAAATAATGCTGTACAAGAGGTATTCCATACTAAATTAACATATGGTGGTAAGCTCCCAGATCCTTTATAGCCATATCATCTTCGGACCAATCAATCTATCTTTTCTTTGACTTAACATTCTCCCAAACAAACTTTTTAATTTAAAATTCCTTTTTACTGACCTACATTAATATTTACCTACCTGGAATAAATTCTCAGATCAATAATCATAAAATAACAAATGTAATAATTTTCTCCCCACAAAAGAATCAGGGCATAAATGCACTTTAAAGTAAAGATAGAAATAATAAAATAAAAGTAGACTCTTTAGAAAATAGGTCACTGCTTCTTGGGTAAGTGGGCCAGCTTGTTACCTGTTTGTCATCTATTAACCGGTATACTTACCGTTTAAGATATAAATAATAGATGACAAACAGAATGTAATAATAGGCAGATATTATGATTACTAGTAGTATGGTGATTATTAATAATAATAATAATAATTTATTTAACAGATCATACTATCCAATTTGTTAGTAATACATACACATCTTAAACACTAGTGTTAATACATAATTATATTTGGATTTTTTTTTTTTTGTTTACTAATGTCAAAATAATCAGTGATAAAAATGGCAAAATCATAAAAAATAATGTCAAAATCACCACTAATCATGTCAAATAATAAAATAAACAATGAACAATAATCAAATGAGCAATCATCCAAAGAACCATTATTTCAAGGCACGATTTGAAGGTATTACTTGTGTTGTGGTCCAGTGCCTGAGTATTAGACCTTCTGCCCTATCTGCCACAGTGAATTAATAATAACCACAATACTCCTCCCGCACCGCGCAGCTAACTGTTTTTTTTTGTGGATGGGAAATCATCAAATGACCCCTCCCGCTCAGGGTGGAGCAGAAGGGAGTGTCAGACTCTTACTGACTAAAACCCACCCGTGTTCTTTCCTTATCGCTTTATGTTCCGGGGCAGCATTAACCCTTTCGGACAATCCCGCTGCCCACCGCTGCAGCTACCTCAGGCAACGTGTCAGTTAAGCAATGGGCCTATACATTATGTTGCGTTTCGAATAGCGAAATGTAATGAAAGTCAGTTGAATTGTAGTAATCGGGGCAAAATGTCGTCGGTGTCAACTTAGTAAATACAGTATAACATATTCTACTTCAGACCTCTAAGATACATAGCACAAAAAAATAAAGTTATGCTTTATAAGCTTGTCGACTGCCACAGATTTAAACGAAACAAACATGGCATCGCAACAAAATAGTTGTCTGAGCGCGGAAGTGTAACTGGCTTCCGAGCAGACTGGCAAAATCACGCAGAAAGAAATAGAATCGTAATTAAATCTTTGCGTTAGAACAAGGCAGTTTTGCTTCTGTTTTGCTTGTCATATTATAAATGACAAGTCACGGCGGAACTACTGCGGCTTCTATGCTATGGTTTCGCGCCGAAGATGTGATATCCGCCTAAATGCCAATTGCCGTAATAACAATAAAACTTATACCCGATAACCGATTAATAATAAAGCGCAAAGGTTATCTAATTAAGAGATTAGATACAAAGAGGAAAAAAATGAAAGCAGGTAGGTACTTGTGTTTGACTCTAACATTGTTCAAAAACTCTAATAATGTGCCTTCAAGGAAAAATGCCAAAATAAAGCATAAACTCCAAAAGAAAATATAAAAATAACAAAACCTCCAAGTCCTTACTACGTTCTGCAAACTTTTTACATTTTTAACAAACGAAGCTACCTGAGCGACACGGCTTCATGATGTGAATTACACTCATTCTTATAAAATGAAAATGCCGCTTTATAAAAGTATCTTCATTTGTGAAGGATAATTGCCCCATTCTAACACAACATTAGCCTTCCAACTTTTAATAGGCTTTTTACCTCGTGGAATAAAACGTAACGTATTTTGTTAGGTTTTTTTCAGCCGTTTTTTGCGCTGAGGAAAATTTGCTGGCGTTTTTTATATGAAAAGTTTTTGCATATGTATGGATATAGAAATTGAGCATAGGTTCAATGTGGCAACTTGAGAAGTTTGTAATGTATAGGAAAAAGGATAATTATGTGAGTTTTCTTGTCGTTCGTGGATTAGGGAAAAAAAATATGATTTAACTACCACGTTTATTAGAAGTAAGTATTGAGGGCACAAATACCACAGAACTGCGCTGTAATTGTAATAATAACACACTTATAGTAAAAGTGGTGTTCATTTTGACAGTTCAACAACATTCATTTCGTTATTTAGGTACTAGAGCAGATTTTTTTTCGAACATATGCAGCAATAGATTAACGAAACCCTTCAAAATTATTCAGATTGTGATTCATAGTGTGTTGCGCAATTACGGTGCCGGAGACGGGGTCGTGTTTGGCCACGCAGGAGATGGCAAAATGAACTAGATAGGTTCCATCAAAACTGGAAGGAGGAAGGGCGGGCTCGCGAAACATGGACGGAGTGAAGAGAGGCTTTTGCCAAGAAGAAGGACAGCGCAGGCTAGAAAAAAAAATATGATTATTTCACAATAGTTGCTTCCCACGTGTTCGTACCCAATTAAACATCCATCACAATAAAAAACAATCTAAAGAATTTAAGATTAAATATTTCCTGAAATGTTTAAAAATCCGGCTGTACCTAAATATGGCACAAAGATTTAGATAAAAAGTTTTTCTTCGCTTTGTAATGCTTTGTCTCTGTTATTCATGTGATAAAGGTACAATTTATAGATGAGTAGGTAATGTTCCTAATTATATGAAGCTTTTTTGTTTTTTTGGTCGCATTATATTTGTTCAGATCGGGCTTAGTTCATAAAATTGGGTCGGTTAATTGCTTCTAGCGATACTGAGAGGATTTTAGCAAGAAATTAGGGCTATTAATTTAATAAACTGGGCGTTCAAAGGATAGTATGATCTGAGAGGATATGCAAAAAGCGTTTCATTTTAGAACACTTAACTTATAAACGTTATGTATGCTATAATTTACAGGAGAATCTATGCTATGCTTATGAAAATGCATTACATCTATTTATGATTTTGTGCCAAGGTCTGGCTGAGGTACAGTAAACCTTTGAAAACCTTGACCATATTTAGACTTTTATCGTATTATGCGGTGCAAATGGGAGTGTCACAAGTGATTACAATAATTAGCGAAGTAACAATGTTTAATGGTTCCAAAGTGATCAATGTTTTCCTAAGGTACAGACGTCAGCACATCAAGCTACCCGAAACTGTCAAATATTCCCAATCAACTTTGAACATAATGCTAGCGGTAAAGTTGAAAATCTATTACAGAAATTTGACAGATTGTAGTAGCTTGATGTGCTGGCGACTGTACTTCGGGGGCAATTAATCCTTAGGTGAAATAAAGTCATTTATTGTTAAGAAAATTGACTACCAACTTAAATAGTCCGTATAATCAAATCACAACTGTCAATACACATATTTGAAAAGGCCATAACATGGTAAATGAACGTAGGGTGTCTTTGCTTAACAATTAATTTTCCGGACTGTACCTACATAAGTGATAAAGATAGTTCCAATAATTGGCGAACTAATGGTTGAAACACCAATGTCTATCAACATTTTCCTAAGGGATACCATTCTCGACTAATCTACCTAATCGAATAGGTACACAGGTTCGCTTGCACATCAGGCTACTCAAACTGTCAAATTTTCCCAATCAACTATAAACCAAACTTTGGCTTTAGCGCCAAAGTTGAAAATCTATTAAAGAAATTTGACAGATTGTAGTAGATTGATGTGCTGGCGTCTGTACTTCAGAATTTAGAGAGTACCTATCAAATATTGATTCAGCTTAGTTCACATCATATCTACAGGTAATAGAGCGTGAAGTCTAGATAAGTGATAGATAGAACCAATTCAGTTAGTCAGCTTCAAAGTGAGACACTTCATATCTGAGACTGTTCAACGAAAGATGTCTGTTTGTTTGATTGAAATTTAAAGGTGGAGTTTGTGGATCGTGAATCTTGAACTGTGATTTGTGTTAAGTAGATACCTAAGAATTTTCTATTTAGCCTTATTGAAGAATTGCAGTTCATAATTTTATTGCATCGTAACAAATTACTGGTAAAGTTAGGGAAATTCACTTTTTAGCAAATTGACCAGGTACCAGTTTAAATATATCGCTATAACACGGCAAATTGACGTCGTGTGTCAATTTGATAAACAATTAATTTTCCTAACTTTACTTAGTTCTTTCAGTTTATTTAGCTTGTTTGGGTGGATAATAATTTCATTGCATCGTAACAAGTTGCTGGTAGTTCAAAAGAGTTATCAAGTATTATTTTATTCTAAAGCTTATTGCAGTAAGAGCCCGGATAAATGATAAATGATAAATGATAAATGATAAATGATAAATGATAAATGATAAATGATAAATGATAAATGATAAATGATAAATGATTTTATTTCTGTAAGTAGGTTTGAACAAACACTTTTACACGTCAATCATATTTTTTTTTAAAACGAGATGAGGTCGGCGTTTCCTATCTGACTACTCTGAGAAGAAAGGCCGAAACAAACTCAGAGGTCACAGTCTCTTTTAAAGTCCAGACATAATCTTGGTGAGATCATGTGGAGACCATGTAGATTGGTGTCTGAAATGGTCTTTTGAGGAAAGAACCACACAGATTGAGTGGACCCGTCCAGTCAGTGCACGCATTTGTCAGTAATCATGCAGCTCAACTCAAACTTAGGGAGCTCAACGATTCGACGAACAATACCAAAGAAAGGACATTTGGGTAGGTCGCATAAATTACTCAAACTGCCAGACCATGACTAAAACTATCTGAGAAAAAAACAAAGGCAAACTAAAATTAGCCCACATAGTCTTCACATTCACAGTCATTAAAAATAACATAATACTTTACAAAGTAAATATTCATGTCACTGTATATGTAAAATTTATCAATGTCAATGTGTATATAAAAATCCAGAAATAGTCTTGGTCAGATCATTTTGAGGACCATGTAGATTGGTGTCTGAAATGGTCTTTTGAGGAAAGAACCACACAGATTGAGGGGACCCGTCCAGTCAGTGCACGCATTTGTCAGTAATCATGCAGCTCAACTCAAACTTAGGGAGCTCAACGATTCGACGAACAATACCAAAGAAAGGACATTTGGGTAGGTCGCATAAATTACTCAAACTGCCAGACCATGACTAAAACTATCTGAGAAAAAAACAAAGGCAAACTAAAATTAACCCACATAGTCTTCACATTCACAGTCATTAAAAATAACATAATACTTTACAAAGTAAATATTCATGTCACTGTATATGTAAAATTTATCAATGTCAATGTGTATATAAAAATCCAGAAATAGTCTAGGTCAGATCATTTAGAGGACCATGTAGATTGGTGTCTGAAATGGTCTTTTGAGGAAAGAACCACACAGATTGAGGGGACCTGTCCAGTCAGTGCTCCCATTTGTCAAAAAAAATGTGCAGCTCAACTCAGAACTTGAGGAGCTCAACGATTCGACAAACAATACCAAAGAATGGACATTTAGGTAGGCCGCGTAAATTACTCAAACTGCCAGATCATGAATAAAACTAACTAAGAAGGAAAACATAAAAAAAAGATAGAAAAGACCCACATAGTCCTCACTTTCACGACAATTAAAATAATAGCTACACGACAATTAAAATAATATTATACTTTACAAAGTAAATATTCACGTCTATAAAGAGAGAAAATAAAATAAATAATAAGCAAAAAAAAAAAAAAAACCAAACAAGATTCACTGTGTAAATTTATTGGAGCAGCTCAATCCCAAGCATGTTTATCCTCAATATAGTCTTTAACAGAATAAAAGGCTTTCTGGCATAGTTTCCGCTTTATAGAAGATTTGAATTTATTAAGGCTTAGATCTTGAATGTGGCTAGGAAGTTTATTATAAAAACGTATACATTGGCATCTAAACGAGCCACTTATTTTCTTAAGCCTGGTTGTAGGAACAACGAATTTGTGTTTGTTCCTAGTATTTATATTATGGATATCACCGTATTTTTTAAACAGATTAATATTTTTATGTGCGTACAAAAGATTTTCATAAATATACTGAGAAGGCACAGTCATTATATTAATCTCTTTAAATTTGTCTCTGAGGGAGTGTCTGGGACTTAATTTATAAATTGAACGAACTGCCCTTTTTTGTAAGACAAATATTATCTGAATATCGGCGGCATTTCCCCACAACAGAATACCGTACGACATCACACTATGAAAATAACTAAAGTATACTAAACGGGCTGTCTCTAAATCAGTTAAGTCACGAATTTTCCTAACGGCGTATGCTGCGGAGCTAAGCTTTTTTGATAATTTATCTATATGGGGGCCCCATTGAAGCTTGGCATCTAAAGTTATGCCCAAGAATACGGTGGTATCTTCGGGATTCAACACTTCATCCTTTATAAGCACACTAGTTTTTACTTGTCTAACGTGAGGTATGGTAAACTTAATACATTTAGTTTTTTTCTCGTTAAGAAGTAGGTTATTAACATTAAACCAGTTAACTACTTTATCGAGGGCGCTATTTATATTGTCAGTAACCAGCTGCTGACGTTTGAGTTTAAATAAAAGTGAAGTGTCATCTGCAAACAACACTATATCATGATTATCCTTTATGAGGTAAGGCAAGTCGTTAATATAAATAAGAAACAAAAAAGGACCAAGAATTGACCCCTGGGGGACCCCCATTTTTACAATTGATCCGGGTGATCTTTTCCCGTTAACATCAACTCTCTGAATCCTATTACCTAAGTATGAAGTAAGAAGATCTAAAGCGGCATTCCGGACTCCGTAGTGGTGCAGTTTCCTGATTAATGTTTCATGAAAAACGCAATCGAATGCCTTGGACAAGTCGCAAAAGATGCCCAAAGCATCGCATTTATCCTCCCATGCATTATAAACATGTTCTAAAAGTTCAACACCGGCATCAGTAGTCGAACGACCCCTTGTGAAACCGAACTGTTTGTTATGTAGTAATTTATGTTTATTAAAAAATCTTTGCATTTGATCTAAAATAAGTTTTTCAAAAATTTTGCTAAAGGTAGGTAGCACTGAAATTGGTCTATAATTAGTAGGGTCTGATGTACTACCCGATTTAAACAAAGGTATTATTTTACTGTATTTCATAAGATCAGGAAACTCACCACAGTCAATACAATTATTAAAAATAACAGCTAGAGTAGGTGCAACAATGTTTATAATCGTCTTCGCAACGTCCACAGAATTACCCCATAGATCCGGGGTCTTTTTAACATTTAACGTGTGAAAGGTTTTAATAATATCTTTACAAGTGACATATTGAAAAGAAAAATCAGAATCACAAACTGGAACGTTTTCTTTAAGTAAAGACTCTGCAGCGGAGGGTGATGAGTTGAGGGATTTAGTCGTCGATACGGGAATCTCAGCAAAGAAATTTTCAAAGGCCGCGGCGACTTGAGAATCTGATTTAATTATATTGTCATCAATAGCAAGGCTGTACTCACTACCTCGGTTGCATGACCTTCCCGTTTCGCTATTAATGACATTCCATGTCATTTTAATTACATTACTACTATTTTTAATTTTTGAACTCAAGTAACGTGACTTGGCCATACAACAAACTTTTTTAAATAATTTTGAGTAATTTTTAACATATAAATTAAATTCAGCAGTATTTATACAAATCCGTTCATCATACAACTCATAAAGTCGTTTTCTACTTTTATGAATACCAATGGTGGCCCAGTCACTGAAAGAAGCATTACTATTAACCGAGAATGTCTTTGGAGTGAAAGTGTTATCAAATTGCGTACAATACATATTAAAAAAATCATTATATTGTTGATTAGGGACAACATTAGATGACAAAAGTGGTAAATTACTAAGAAGTTTAGTCTTAAATGTTTCCAAGCGTTTAGTAGTTTTTGGGTTTACAGTGATATCTTTTTTAGTAGCCTTTTTGTTTAAATTTGGAATAGTGATCAATTGTCCGCAGTGGTCCGAGTCTATTAAATTAATAATTTCTTTGTGGGATGGTATAACATCTGTATAGATGTTATCTAAGCATGTGGCACTAGTGGGAGTTATTCTAGTGGGCTCCAAAAATTGGTTATCAAGATTGTATGACTGAAACAAACTTATAATTTTTGAACTTAACCCAGAGTTATCTAACAAATTAATATTAAAATCACCACAAGTGATGATAGACTTGTTCGAATTACAAATTTTATGCAAAACTTCATCCATAACCTTTTCAAAACAATCATACAATCCTGAAGGAGGTCTGTACACACTTAATATAATGAACTGCTCCAATTCTATACAAGCTATTTCAATTGTCCGCTCAACAGAGAGGTTCACAATATCCTTTCGGTCTTTAAATTTAAGCTGGCTATTTACTAAAATTAATGAACCACCGTGTATAGCATTTACTCTGCTGAACGAACTACCAATCTGGTGATTGCTAAAATTGAACATGAATTGGTGGCTTTTGAGCCAATGTTCTGTTATGCAAAGAATATCTATATTGTTATAATTCAGGAATAATTCCACTTCTAAATCTTTGTTCAAAAACCCTTGAATATTTTGATGCACCAGGTTGATACTATTTACTTCTTTTACACTTTTGTTTGATCTATTATTTGCCTTCCTTACATTTTTGCAAGAGGTTGCCTCTATTGTCTTAATTTCTAATTTAAATGAAAATCAATGTCATTAATTGCCAAATTATTGGCAGAACAGTTCAAGATATTGTTGCATTGCTCAAAAGAAGCAAGTTGTTTAGCCAAATTCTTGGCTGAAGTGGAAAAAAAATATGACAGAGACACTGCTAACTGTCTTTTGTGAAAGGTAGAAAGATAGTACTTATCAATATTGTATCTATCTTTTGTCAAAAACAAATTATTACCAACATAATTGCTAGTATCAACTATATGGAATAAATTATTATTATATGTCATATTGTACAATGATAAATTAAGTTCAAATCTTAAGTTATTTTCTTCCTGTGGCAAACCGTTACTATATGGGAATGTAAACAACACTATTTTTCTTAAACTAAGATTACACAAAGTTCTATAATATTGGAGCAATTCCCCTTCACATTTCCCCTATTACCCATAAAAATCAATAATGTAGTTTCTTGGCTAAACTTACATTTAATAACTTTTTTCATAATATCAAATAAGGAACAACCAGGCATACAATAATTTATTATGGAGTGTCCTGGATATTCGTCTGTCAACAAGTGGCCTAAGTCCTTTCCAATCTCATCGCAAAATAATACTATGTCATTTATTAAACATTTTTTACATTGATTATTGGAACTATTAATAGCAGGAAATGTTAAATCAACACAAGGCTGCGGTAAGGTGGTATTACATGTTGTCAATGAATGGTCCGGCATAAGTACATTTGAAGATGTTTGACAAAGCTCACAGTTGTTTTTCTGTGATTTTACCAGCTCATTCATTGCCAACACATATTCCCTCATGAGATCTTCAGAGGTATTGTATTTGTTAGTCATTGAACTAAGTTTCTCCTGTAAATGGTTAAGTTCAGATTGCAAGTATTCTGTATCAGTGTTGTATTTCCTAGTACTTTGTTCCAAATTAAAGGCATACATATCTAATTGTTTTAGTAAATTTAGCCTTTCTCTATTAAGCTTAACATTTTTTATAAAGAATTTATGTTTTTTTACCATTTTTTGGGTTTTAACAATGTATTTATTGATTTTAATATATTTTTTAAGTTTATTTTTACTGGTGACTACCCTCATTGAATTATGTGACTTTGAATCATCATTGCCTGTCAAATCTATAGTGTAAGAGGGTTTTATGGCAGAAACCACTGAGGGGGCAATAGGCATCAACTCATTGAATAGACTCTGATTCAGTGAGGCAGTGATATTATGATTTGTAGTCTGAAGTTCTGTGATTTGACTTTGAGCCTCATGTAGCTGCTGTTGAAGTAAATATTTGTGACTAAGAGCTTGTTCATACTCTATGCTACACTGGCTGAACCCGTCCACAACAAGTTGAAGTCTGTCCCGTTCTTCTATGGCATCAGTGTATTGAGTATATATCTGAGCCATTTCAATTTTTAACTTCCTATTCTTCTCATGGGCATCAAAGAGCACCCTTTCATTGTCATCCAATTCCTTAATCAGTTGGTCACAGGACTCCTTTGACGCCTTTAAAGCGCTCAAAGCCTCATTGAGTTTGGACTCTTCGAGGCGAGCACGGGCGCTACGAGTCATAATCATGATTAAAAACTATTAAGGAAGTGACAAGAAATTAGAAGAGAGAAGGTAGTTGTGGCAGCAGTTGAAAAGATGATTAGTGAAAAGGAAAAATGAAATTTAGATGTAAAAAAAAAAAAAAGAAAAGATTACAAAAGGAACTTGGAGTCCTGTCACCAAACCAAAGTAAGGTTATGTTTACGTTCAAAGGTCATTGGCATCAATAAGTAGCCGTATTGAGAGTGAAAAAACAATTGCTGGTGAAAATTATAGAACGTAAACAAACTAACAGCAAGTAAAATAAAGAGTATTGTACCTGATATCAAGATGACAATGCAAAAATTCACTTGTGCCGGTAACTGTCACCGATTCACATTGAAATATTTACACTAGTTTTGCACTTGGTATGTGAATCTAACACAAAATACACATTATTATCTTATTTACTTGATGAGTAATTGGAAATAGGCCTTACAATCAAAGAAAATTATTATTTAAAATTAAAAATTTAGGAACAAATTTAAAACAGCTGTTAGCTGTAGTGTTGCCACAGGAAAAAAAAAAAAAAAAAAAAAAAAAAAAAAAAAAAAAAAAACAAAGCTTAGTCAACGTACAGTGGCTGGGTACTTATTTGTTGCAATGTTATGATTGATAAGAAAAAACTACAAGTCCTCATAATCTACATGATATCAAACTCCCTCAATTATTTGGCGATGTACCTAAAAATTCAAAGAAACCATACAACAAAACCGTCAAAACAAGACCACAATAGGCACGTCCTATAATAATGAAATCAAAACTATGAAAGAGCAGTATTTCCATCAGGAAATAAATTCTTAATCTAGGTGAGTAGGCAGCACTAATAGTTCTGTCCAACTTTTTACAAGCAAACGCATTCAAACAATTTATGCTATCTAGCACACTGAAATTTCAACTCTGCACCGGAGAGCTAGAGTTGACTTTTCACTGTAGATGGAAATTCCAAGTTTTGTTTTGTTTAATACTATTTCGAAGAAGAGTTTGTAACGCAGATAGAATCTTTAATTTCCTACGTTAGCGCCAGTGTCAGGAGTTTTACAAAAGGTCCCTTGTATCGAATGTCGCGTCTTTTGGAATTGTGACTAAATTAGCTTTGCAAAGGGTTTGCGCTTTTGTTTTGAGATGAGGATTAAAAGAAGTTGGATTTGGATGATGACTTGATTAATGGGCAGATAAATTGGAAGCGTTTAGGATCATGCTATGACGTTTTCTTTATTACGTCTCAATTTATATGAAGCGTTTTTAAATGGTGTTTATTTTGTGTTGTGTGCGTTTTTTCTTCTTTGTTGTGTGTAAGCCTGGTTCGAATTCTGCTCTCAAAACTGTAAAGGAAAATCATCGTGAGGAAACTGGCATGTCCTAGAACTAAAAATTCTAAGACATGTGACATCTACCAACCCGCACTGGGCCGGCATGGTGGATTACGGCCCACTCCCTCTCATAGAGAGGAGGCCTGTGTCCCAGCAGTGGTGGGATTATGGTTCAAATTGGGAGACCCTCAACTTGACAGTGATATATTTATCCTAAACTTTGAAGAAGGTACTACCTTGACATACTTTGCAGTTGGTACAGTAGGGTACACATTAGTTATAACAAAACTAATAGAAGCTAGCCTCTTATTAATTATTCAATACTTTAAGCACACAAATGTACAGAGGCGAACTTAATGCCATAGGCATTTTCTACCAGTCAACCTGTAGGTGATGCAGAGATAAACAGTAGCAGATGCTATTGTGAAAAATTGAGTAATAAATTTAATATATATACCTAATTATATAGAAATATAAGCGCAAATAAATATATATAAATACACGAATACTTATACTTAAAAAAAACAATGACAAAATATTACACTTGTGATGATACTGCCAGCTTCTTGCGAATGTGCTCGCGAACTTTAAAGGATAATCTATTAGTTGTCATCCAGTTTTCCTGAGGGAGCGCATTCCACAAAGAGATAGAATGGACGAAGAAGGAAGAGTGAATGAAGTGTGTGCGGTGAACAAAGAGACTGGACGAAGAAGGAAGAGTGAACGAAGTCTGTGCGGTGAACTCTTATTCTTTTGAATCCGTACTTACTAGGTACACTAGGCCGACTGGAGATCTCAAAGTGTTACCACTGACTTGCCGTCGACGTACGTGTTGACTATAAAAACAAAAATTTCACAATTTCAATTGACTAAGAAAAATCTAAAAGAAAAATCCTCTAGAATCTTCCCTCAAGCCAACGTCTTTTCACTCACAACTGAAGCTTTTGTATTCACAAAAATAAATACCAATAAAGAACCACAAAATCGCTCACGGGTTTTAAATTTCGCGACGATCAAAAGTTCGCCGGTGTTGAATGCAAAAAAGATAAGGGGCGATACAGGACCGGAAGCTACTTCCTGTGGACGATCGAACATCGAACGTTATTCATGGCCCCAGCCGAGAATGAAAACTTCCGCCGAGGAGATACATGACGAAACTTCGCAGAAATTGTCAGGAGTTGTAGGGTGAACTTGTCTTGGGATGTCGTTTTCAGGATTGTCTTTGTTTTAAGGGAAACGTGGGCAAACCAAGAAGAAAGTATCCACATGGACCAACGCATGAAACATAGACCACTTGAAGGAAAAGGTAAAGGTAAGCAGCTCGGTCTCAATCTGTCAAAAGTACCTCTATTTTACCTACATTTTTGACAAGTTTTTGATATTAATTGTCGTTGAGATGAGATTGCAACTAGATTTTCAACGTTTTTAATTACGGGAATTGACCTTCAGTTATTGTAATGTTTCGATTATTAAAAACAAAGTGAAGGCAACAGACTCTTTTATTTTTGTTACCTACTCCATTATATAGGTAGTAGGTAAAGTCTATACAAAATAAAAAAAAAAAACATTTTGACTTTATCTCGTTAAGACCGAAATCCTGGTCACAGCAACAAAAAGACGAATCAATATTAGTTCAATGGCTACTATTATTGGAATGAATTAAGAAAGGAAAGATTCCAATGAATGGATCGTTATCTTTACGCTGTAGTCTTTAGTTTAGGAAGCTATTACTAACAGGATGGAGCATCGGTGAAATACCAATCATTCGCGTATTCTAAGAATTAGCGACATAAAATAGACGTGATTTTTAGGATGATTCGTTTAAGATTAAATCAGACACACACATTACACACATACACATACACACACACATACATACACATACACACACATTTTTATGTACAGGAACGGGAGGCAGGTGCTCTTCAATGATTGATTTAATGATTTGATTTCGTTGGTTTTTAATTCGTCTTACAAGCAGTGTGTATCAGGTAATAGTAGTTCATTGTTCTTTGAACGTCTTCTTATTAATAACTAGGTTCTGCCCCTGACTTCGTCCGCATTAAATTTCACACTCCCCATTCACCCTCTTAAGGGTGGAATTTCGAAAAACTCTTTCTTTTTCTTTTGTTTAATTCAACCTAAGTAATTGTTTAATGTATTATTTTAGCAGACGTACCTATATCAATTTATATTAACCGCTGCACTAGTTGATAACCATATTGCCACTATAAATAAATTATATAGTTTAGAAATAAACAAAAAAGACACAATCGGTAGGAATCCGAGATTCTAGTTCCGCTATTTTTAAACACACAAAAATGTGGACCCAATAAACTGCCAGCTGTTTTTTATCCAGAATTCGGAATGCGACAGAACTGAAGTTGCAACGTTTAACATTCCTTTTTTATGGCCAGTATCTGTTGTGTTTTTGGGAACAATATTTACTACATGCCATGGTCATGGTAACCTACGAGTTTCATTTATTTACGACCTAAGCACAAAAACTTTTTGGTAAAATTTTATTACAGCCAGTACTATAACTCAATTATTGCACACACACTGTTTTACTGCTATGATTTACTGTCTATTCCAAAAGTATCTGGTGAAAGTATAAACAAACCCTTTAGCTGTTAATATTATTATTAGCCGTTTGTGTCCTATTGTAGGGCAATGACCTTCCTTCTCTCCTTCCATTTATCCCTATCTATTTATGCATACAGTTGCCACATGACCGATCCTAAAGAAAACAGTCGAGTTTGTCCCGCCACCTCCTCCTTTTTTTTTTTGTGGATGGGAAATCATCAAATGACCCCTCCCGCTCTGGGTGGAGCAGAAGGGAGTGTCAGACTCTTACTGACTAAAACCCACCCGTGTTCCTTCCTTAGCCCTTTGCGTTCCGGGGTAACGGTAACCCTTTCGGACAATCCCGCTGCCCCGGCAGGCTTCGGCCCTTACGGGCCCCTTCCTAATTGCTGACATATCTTTGAGGCGCGCGTGGAACACGTACGCGCCGTTCGGCACGGGCCTGGTCCTGATCGGACGGAGAGTTACCCATTACTCTCCGCCCGCAGGCCCGCGCCTACGGTGGCCGGGAGTCGTCTCGCGGCTCCCGACGCCCGGAGCGTCTCCCGCGGCGGCTGGGACGTGAGGCTCTCTCCCTCAGCCGTCCCGCCACCTCCTTCGCTAGCATGACTGCTTCGCAGAAGGAGGTGACTGCCTCCCACTCCCTCTCGCCCCGGACCATGGCTTGAACCAGGGCCGGGGCCACCTCCTCCTGGGCTTGCCGCGTTGCCGTTTACTGCAGTTTGGGACCCACTCTAAGCCGGTCTTAGGCCATAGCTCCTCCGACAGGCGACAGATGGGGCGAGCTCAGTTCCATTTAAGCTTGGCAGCCGTGTGACCTACATAGATAGAAAGAAAAATACGTTTATTTGCGGCAAACATGACGCATAAAAAAAGCACAAAATCAGTAATATCAATATCGAGGTCCTTATGCGATCAGTGAGGGTAATTCTTAAATAAACCCTACACCCTAATTGCGTAATACACTTTACAATCTCAAACTCATAATAAATGGTAATTGGTTATCTTCTAGTTGTACTTTTATGTAACCCTGAGAGGTTTTCGTTGTGCGGCTAAAACTAAATGTGAATTAGATTAAGTGCTTTAGAAATAAAATAATCTTAATATATAAAATTCTCGTGTCACAGTGTTAGTTACCATACTTCTCCGAAACGGCTGAACCGATTTTTATGAAATTTTATATGCATATTCAGTAGGTCTGAGAATCGCCTACTATTTTTTTTTTTTTTTTGGAAAACGACGTTTGCGGGGTCAGCTAGTAATAATATAATAATGTGTTGTGCTGTCTTTTGTGTGCGCCAAATAAATGGTTTATCTATCTATCTATCTGAATGATTTTGAAGGATATTTCTAATCCATTGCTTCATACGTTCGAAAAATTTATTTGCTCAACAACGTAAATAACGCAATGAATGTTCTTGAACTTTCAAACTGAAAACCATTCCTACTGTTAATGTGTTAAGCATTTATCTTGCTGTTCAGGATAAGCTCTCAAGTAATCTTTCACTAAAGGGAATTAATAACAAATTAATCTGTATTTAGAAGGTTTCATCATATATCTCGCTAAATTACATATTTTGAAAACCTGCTCATATTATAAATGTGAAAGTTTGTGAAGATATTTGGATGTTTGTCACTCAAACACGCGTAAACCGTTGAACGGATTGAAACGGATGAAATTTGGCACACAGGTAGTGTATAATCAGGTTTAACACATAGGATACTTTGTATTCCGATATTCCCACTGGATCGAAACTAACGCGGGTGAAACCGCGAGGCGCTGATAGTTATATATATTTAACAGTTAGTGCTTGAGCTAACTGTTAAATTTAAATAATTAAAGCACTCAATTTGCAAGTGGCGTTACAAATTGGAATCCACAGGTACGTTTTCTGATACATTTGTTATATTTGGTGGTTTTGGTGTATTTGTTTATATTTTCCTCAGATAGTTTTGTAGCAGACTATACCCCCAGATGTTCTCCAGACTCTATAAATGATAAATGATTTTATTTCTGTAAGTAGGTTTTTAAAAACACTTTTACACGTCAATCATATTTTTAAAAAACGAGATGAGGTCGGCGTTTCCTATACGGGAATACTACGGAACCTTTGCGTCCCCTATGTATAGGAAACTGATAAATTATTGATAGTCAGCGGAAGGTAATCTTATTTCCTTTCATAATTTTCCCCTGCTTTATTCGTGCGCCTCAAACGTGACGGGGTCTTTGCTTACCCCTGCGACTCCGTCTGGGTTGAATAAAAGACGGACTGTATAAAACACCTATATATATAACTATTTATTTTACTTCTTTATTAAATATCACCAACAGCATATAAATTCAAGTTTCAACATTGATATACAAAAGTATATAAGAAAAGTATTGTTGCTAATGTAATACACGAATTATAGGTTTACATAACATCTAAAGAAAAATAATTAATAACCTGCTTATAAACTAAAAATAAAATTTAAAATGTAAACAACATTAACTTCAATAAAATAAAATACAACAGAATATAAATTAATGAAGGACTTATAAGAATAAGAATAAGAATCGTTTATTTGCACAGAAAGTAGGTACAATATACAGATTTTTTTTTTAATATTAAGCGATCCATGTACTTTCTACCTTAACTAAGGCATGTAAAAGTGTTATAAAGTTGATAAATTCAATTAAATAATATTACAATAGGTACAGCCATAATAAAAACAAAACATGCACAATGTCAGAATAAATTATTGATTAAATTTACAAATAAAAATTATTACAAAGAATGTCAGAGCCAATTGAATTAAATTTAATAATGTTTTATAAGAATAGGTAGAGAATGTCAATATTAATTTAAAATGTGTCGTTAAAAAAATCGCCTATCGAATAATAACATTTATTAGTCAACAAATCTATCAATTGTTTCTTGAAAACTGGAATTGTCTGTGTTTTTATTTTATCGGCTATTTTATTAAATATTATCGGGCCCATACATAAAACACTTTTCTTTAATAAGGCGGTGTCATAACTACTCACAAGCAGCATGTTTTTATATTGTTTCCGTATTGGCCTATTTCTATTATCAGATGCTTTATTAAAAAGATGTATATTTGACTTGACGAAAACAGCAATTTCAAAAATATAAAGAGATGGTAACGTAAGTAATTTTAGGGACTTAAACATAGGTACGCAGCTGTCTGTTACTGTTAAATTACACATTGCCCTTAAACATCGTTTTTGAGCCTTGAACACTGTTCTTGAACATAACACACATAATTCAAATATGTTCATAATTGTACTGTAACAGAAATTATTTGATCAAGGTGGGGTTGTTTCACGTACACTTGACGCACGCGTAAACGTCAGTATTTTTTTTTCGAATACCACCCAAGGATTCATGAAATAAGGACATATTTGAACCTGGACAGGTTTGAATTAACTATAGCTCAAAGGAGTGCTGTGTTTTAATTTTCTATTGCTTTTAATCTGAGCCCAAAAAATCTTTTTTTTTTTTTTTTTGTTACCCTATTTCGTTCCACTGCAAGGCAAAGGTCTCCCCCATTCTTCTCCTATTTACCTTATTTATTTAATACTTTAAGCACAGAAATGTACAGAGGTGGACTTAATGCCATAGGTATTTTCTACCAGTCAACCTTATCTTGTGCCTTCTTCGGCAAACTACCGGAAGTTTAAGTAATTGTACGAACATTTTTGTGTATTTCTGCAAAGGTACAGTCCAAATTCGGCCCGAACCTGTCATCATAGATTCAACACAGGCTTTACTCGGCCGTACTGACTAGAATGCCAAACAGTACACGAGGATGGATTTTCATAACAATATAATATAACGTACCTAGATAATATATATAGAACCTTACTCTATGTACACCTTATAGATTACAACAGCAATCAATTTCCTCACCAAAACACAACAAAGGAACAAACAGACAGGTTAAGATTACCAAAATTAATCTCACACACACACATTTTGACGTCCACTGACGACTTTTCAAACTCTATACAAAACCTCCACTCAAAAGCAGCAATGGATACCTCAATATAACCATCGTGTGTCGCAGCCATAAGACCCCTTGCATGTCACTGGATACGTCACAGATAAGGAATGCAAATCCTCTTACAAATACGTGGGGGTGTTATCTACGGACAATTTGAGGGGCGCAACCTAATGCAATAACATTGCGGAAGGGAGCAATCTTATGGGTAAGTGAGTGATATGAAATACGGCAGAGACGAATATGTTGTTTGTGTTATTTGATATCTACTTAAAATCTTATGGTAAACGTAAACTTGCTTAAACGCGGGGAAGTTCACAATCGAAAATTGCGTAAAAATCTTCCAATACATGATTGTATCGATATAATTAGCAAGTCTAAACTTGGGCAAGTAGGTACCTATAAGATTACGTGTGTGGCTACCATTAGAAGAGAAAAATATAGAACCTACGGGACAAGTAGGAAATAATAAAAACATTAAGAATTAGTTCATATTCTTACGATGTTAATTTTTTATTTATTTTTTACATACTTCTTTAACATAATCTTTTTATTATTTGACATTATATACAGACAATTCTAATTATTCAACTTTTTATTAGTGCATGTAATGGCAATCAAATCACTTGGTTTTAATAGGTTTCTTTTTTTAAATATTTATCCTTTTGATAGATTCTTATTTTGTAAATGTGAGGACTTTGTAGGCCTTATAGACTTTAGATCTGTAGACCATTTTTATTTAATCAAATACCTGGTCCTTGTTGACAGGCCTACGTTGTCCTCCCATGACTACTGTAATTTAAAAACATTGTAAAAGCCAATTATTTTTAAAAGAGTAACCGTCGAGTTTTTTGTCGGTTCTTCTCCAAAGGACCAATTGGAACCGTGCACCTAGCTTCTTACGTTTCATAAGTGCCCATGTAGGTTTACGTGAAATAAAAAAAAAAAAGATTTTTTATAAGAGTATTGTGTTACCCAGTAACTGGGTCACCGATTTGTCCTCCCATGACTACTGTAATTTAAAAACATTGTAAAAGCCAATTATTCTTAAAAGAGTAACCGTCGAGTTTTTTGTCGGTTCTTCTCCAAAGGACCAATTGGAACCGTGCACCTAGCTTCTGACGTTTCATAAGTGCCCAGTTTACGTGAAATGAAATATTTTGATTTTTTATAAAGGTATTGTGTTACTCAGTAACTGGGTCACCGTTAAGCAGTCGCTCCATGTTAAATACTCGTATTCTGCTCATCTGCTGTATCTGGTTTAGACTCGAAACCGACCACACCATAGTTGGGAAATGGCTAAGTATAATGATTACTCTGTTGTTTTATAGGTCCAGTAGGTACCTAGGTAGCAACACTTTGGTGACCTTTCGTAGTACGGAGTTTCAAATTAGAATAAGAGGTCTGCTTATACTAGCTTTGTTACGAGCAGAATTTTGAGTTATTTACAAAAAAACAAGGACGCTTCCTTTCGAATTCCTGACCCCTCTGTTTCTGTGGGTCTCATAGAATGTACTTACTTAGTAGCACATTCTTTTCCTCAAGTACCTAACATAACATTTTACCTTAGTCAGCAAAGAATTTGTCAAGCGACTATTTCTTTTGAAGACAGACAATGTTTGACAGTAGATGTTTCATTGTAAATTGAAAATGCCTTTTGTTGCCAAATACCTTTAAGCAATTCCATTGATTGGTAAGTAATCTTCTAAGATTTCGTCTTATTTCATGTATAGGACGCTCGTGTAGTCAGACTTAGAGTAATTCGCTTGAATTAGGAGTTCCATGGAAATTCTCGAGATGATGTGGTTGAAGAGAAATCTGTAGTACAAGCTGAGTGCTTACCCTAATTTATAGTGAATCTTAGATGTATGGAATCTAAATTAATTTGACCACTATTTGGGAAGAAATATACAGGGTGGGTAAAAATTCGTGGATCAAACGAAACAAAACGATTTTTTTTTTTTGTTTTAAATCTATAAGTACATATAATAAAATCGTAGGAAAGTCAAAACTGTACATTGAATATTTTTTAAAAAGAATACTTGGGGCGTGATCTACAATCGATATCGAAGCCAAAAATATAGTTTTTAGAATTTTTGTCTGTTTGTCTGTCCGGGATAAACTCAAAAAGTACTGCATGGATTTACTTCAAATTTTGCATGAATATTACTAAGAGGTCGGGTCAACATATAGGCTACATATTATCACGCTATCACCTACGGGGCAGGAGCTGTGAATCTTTATTTTTCTTACGCATTCTGTGACAGCGTGTAATCTAACGACGCATATTCAAATGTTGTTTTTGAGTAAGCCATGCTATTATCTAGCTTTACACTATAAAAACTACGCCATTTAAGTAACTTGGGCAGAGAAATATAGTTTAATGAATGTTAGTAGTATAAAGACAATTTTAAAACAGCGCCCTCTATGAGATTGTCAATGTCAAGTGTCAACTGTCAACTAAGGCAAAGAGTATAACTAATGGACAAAATTGACAACATTTTTTATGGTTAAGTACGAGCCTTTTGACAACATTGCATATATTATGATGTTATTTTTTTTTTATCTGTAATGTGCGTTTTGTTTGTGCAGAATAAACATTTTTTCTTTCTTTCTTTTCTTTTAGATTTCATGAAAATCAAATCAAGTTACATGTTAACACTTTATGGAAATTAATAATTTAAATTTGATCATGTTGGCGAGGTAAGTAGTTAGTTATTCTTAAAATTCATAGATGGTGACGTGTATTTTCTTCATAAAAGTTCTAAGTTCACTTCAAGATGTGGTCATTTCTATCGGCGGCAATTCACTGATCGAATATGGGTTACCAGCTCCCCAATCATCACCGTATCAAGACCATGGAAATCGGGAGTATAACGCTGAGACAAATTACGATCCGGGCGAAATGACCACCATACGAAATGACCATGTCGCTTTGTTCTCTTCAGAGCAAAAACTTTATGACACCGTCCTTGAAAGCGTTGGGCAAAACCAGGGTAAAATGTTTTTCTTGAATGCTCCTGGTGGAACAGGAAAAACGTTTGTTACAACTGGCATACTTGCAGAAGTCAGGAGGCAAGGCAAAATTGCTATTGCTGTAGCGTCGTCGGGAATCGCTACCACACTGCTTCCGAGTGGCAAGACAGCACATGCCATGTTTAAAATTCCCATCGATTTAGAGAGCGCCGAAACGCCTGTTTGTGGTGTGTCACGTAACAGCGATAAGGGACACGTGCTCAAGGATTACTCTCTGATCGTATGGGATGAGTGTACGATGGCCAATAGGAAGGCAGTTGAGGCCGTGGACAGGATCCTGCAGGACATCCGCAGGAACGAACATTTGATGGGTGGTGTCACAGTTCTGTTCAGTGGTGATTTTCGGCAAACGATTCCCGTTGTGACGCGGTGCTCGAGGCCTGACTAGGTGAATGCTTCGTTGAAACGATCTTCGTTGTGGTCACGAGTTAGTACGCTGCGCTTGACCATTAATATGAGAGCTCGGCTCGGCGGCAATGCACGTGCTCAAGAATACTTCGATGTCCTTTTAAGTCTTGGCGAAGGCACTCTACCAGAAGAGATAGGAGGACAAGTGGTGCTTCCAGAGTCTCTCGGTAGAGTGGTATCCGGCTTAGAAGAACTAATTCGCTGTGTGTACGGGGACATCAGTCGTATACCGCACCAGCAGAATTCTTGGGTGTGTGAGCGGGCCATTTTGATGCCGCAATTAACGAATGCATTCTCTCGGAAATTGAGGGGAATAAAGTGAATAAACACTTCGATAAACACTGTTGTCGAGCAAGATGACGCCACACATTATCCCGTGGAATTTTTCAGCTCCCTATCAGCAAGTGGACTTCCAGCGCATACCATCAAGCTGAAGGTCGGTGTTCCGATTATGCTTCTTCGGAACCTATCTCCTCCAAAGTTGTGTAACCCGCTTTAAAGTCATTTCGCTCCACAGACACACCATTGAGGCGGAAATTCTTACGGGTTGTGGCGTCGGCGAGGCAGTATTTGTACCACGCATTCCCCTCATACCTCATAATTTCCCGTTCCAGTTCAAGCGCGTACAGTTCCCCGAGAGTGTTTGTTTCGCGATGACCATCAATAAGTCGCAGGGGCAGATACTGAGGGCAGCGGGTGTCGACCTCAGGACGAGTTGCTTCTCACACGGGCAACTGTACGTCGCTTGCTCCCGCGTCACCAGTCCTGACTCTCTTTACATTTTGGCTCCTGGCAGCATAACTACCAACGTAGTTTATAGAGAAGTGTTGTAAGGTATGTAACTCTTTTGTGTCCTGGAATGTATTCCTGCATTATTTTCTCTATTTCTTTCAGTCACATCTTAAGACTGAACTCAGCAGGATTCCCATATAACTCTCTTCACTTGCTTCGCTTGCAAAAAAAACTTATATTTTAATGCTATTTTAAAAGTTGTGTACTTATAATGCTATAGCGACACTGGCATCTTAGGTATTTTTGGTGCTGTAGAGCCTTCACGCAGACGACGTCGCGGGCAGCAGCTAGTACAATATAAAATAAATAATAAAAAGCATCATAACTACAAAAGTGCTTTTATGATAGTGGGTACCATGATTTATAAGTATTGGCACTTTTTTCAATATCTTTTAAGTCTCATGAAGAATTATTTGTAACTTTAGAACCTTACTGTAAACATTCAAATTGTTATAACTTTTAAAGAGATCAAGTTAGGGCACTGCCACAGAGATTTTTTTTTCTGCAAATACGGTTTAAGACATTTATTTCTCAAAAGATTACATTAATCACTTACAGAGAAAATACAATAATAAGTAAACAAAATAACCTCAGCTGTCGCCCTGCTTCGTTTGATTCATAGTTTTTTGTCTACCCTGTATGTACTTAATTGTTTTTTATCCTCCCACTGGAACCCCATACAGGAATTACATCAAGGGAGCCAAAAAATACTTCATGTGCTGCTTTTCATCAATCTTGTCCGCAGTGGACATCGAACGGGCGGCGATGGATCACGCAAGTTCACGCAGGGTCAAGATACTTCTCTATATCTCCAATATAAATAATAATATGATGATGATCTTCCACTTCATATCGGTGGCACCGACAGTTATTAAATTTTTTTTGGCCAAAAACTTCACCACTTCAATGGCGTTATCGGTGGCAGCGCAAAGGTCACTTTGGCTGCATTTTTTAGGGCACAGAGGGGTAAGCAAGCACCTAGGTACAGTCACAAAAATTCATTGTTTAGCAAATGGACAAACTTCGTTTTGCTGTGTTGCAATATCATACGACTATCAAAAATAACAATAGTGCGATAGTGCGGACAATTCAAGTTGATAGCCAAATTAGCTAATACAGTTAAGCGTAATTCCAAATTGCCTACATTAACGTCTCGAACACCTATATCAAAGTGACTCCACCTTTCAGGTGTCGTATTATGACGTTTTAATGCCATCCTTGATTCCAGTGCTAGAGAGAGAAGTAGCTATCCATGACCGATAGCACCATCCCTTTTTCGGACTAGGATCGTTATGGCATTAATACTTCATAATGCGGCCTCAGTTAAAATTCTCGTCATTCGAAAATCGATCAATATTTCCATACCTACTAAATACAAAGCCGGTGTTCCCGACAGCCATTGAATGCTGATGACGTGTACAAAGGGGGCCCATATAATTGGGTTACTGTTAGGTACCCCAGTCGTGAGACTGATTAATTTTGGGAAAACCCCTTATCAAACATAAGGCGGTTTCCTGATATGAGATGGCAGGTGGATGGACTGTTGTAGGCAGAAGGGTACTAATTCTAACATTGTAGGGAAGTAAGTATTCTATGAAATGTTGAAGGTACTGACGCCACCACATCAAGCTACCTACTACAATCTGTCAAATCTTTAATAGATGTTCAAATTTATCGCTAACTAGCAACCCGCCTGGGCTAGGTACGGGTGCAGTGCAATTTAATATTTAATTAAATAATCATTTTAATTTTTTTTTTTTTAGACGCCGCCGGCCCCCCGGCCGCTACCGCAGCAACCGCTATGTCCCTGCATTTTAAATCTGTAATATCTTCGAAAATATTCATTTAAATTACATGCTGTAAAGAGCCATATTAATCTATATTAAATGCACAATGTATTTAAGGATAAGGAATAATGCTGCATTGCTTAAAATCGCTTCGTAAATAAGCCATTATTTATCGTAAAAAGTAAAGGATAAAAAATGGTTATTGTGGGTTGTCCCTAAAAAATAGACATATACCATCGGGGACTTTTTTGTAGTCCTTTTAAAGGTATACAGTACTGTAGTACCTATATTTTTTTGATCTATCTCTTAGGGTTCAGCCAGCGTTTGCAATGTAAGCGCAAAATCATGTGTTTATTTACGACATCACATTAAAAACCTCTAAAATTATCAGTTTTTCTCTACTATATTATGCATTTATTATACATATAAAACTTTCTCTTGAATCACTCTATCTATTAAAACCGCATCAAAATCCGTTGCGTAGTTTTAAAGATCTAAGCATACATAGGGACAGACAGACAGCGGAAAGCGACTTTGTTTTATACGTACTATGTAGTGAGCATAAGGTTCAAGGTCGATTGGGAAAATTTTACAATTTCAGGTAGCTTGATGTACTGGCGTCTGTACACAAACATGATATCACTCCTGTATTCCTAGATGGGTTAAGCAGAGGACTTCTGCCTTACCCTCGGGAAATAGACTCATGTGACTAATTTCGCCAGTTATGTTTACGTCTTATGTAATAAGACCTATAGTTATAAACTGGGCACATTTCCAGACTCCCAACTGCTACTGAGAAATTCCTGATGGAAACAACCAACAATACAATAAGTACAGACGACAGCACATCAAGCTACTACAATCTGTCAAACTTTAATAGATTTTCAACTTTATCGCTGAAGTATAAGGTTCAAAGTTAATTGGGAAAATTTGACAGTTTCAGGTAGCTTGATGTGATGGCGTCTGTACGTACGAGTACACATACATAATGCCTGTATTCGCCGAGGGTTTCGTAACAACAATATTTCTGAAGTTATGTGATGTGTTCCAAGTAATCAGAGGTGAGATTGGAACTAATTAAGACCCGTATTGGTACTGAGAATTTGCTAAAGGAAAACCATACAACACTTTGCCTAACACAGTAATCGAACCAAGGTCACGTTTGCGTCTTGCAACTCTGTCCCGTATTATAGAACGTCACTCAGTACTCAAGCATTACTTAGAGCTAGTTTCAACCAATCAAATGGCTTGAATCTAGTTTTAAGTAATGCTTGAGTATTGAGTGACGTTCTGTAATACGGGCCTAAGTCTAGAACACTAGACCATCGATCTAAAAATTAATTCATAAATGGAATGTTTAAAAAACCAAGCCGTTAAAGTGACACATCAAAATATTTTGAATAGAGAATGTCACACAGTTATGAGTGACAGAGACGGCGCTTTACACAGTCAAACTTTAAATAAAACTCGAGGTGTCATATTTACGCCCAGCGAGTTAATTGCTAAACACACTAACAATAACAATGGCTTTCATTTTGAGTTCAACAACATTAATTGCGTTATTTACGTTGTTGAGCAGTAACATTTTTCGAACATATGAAGCAACTAGCTTCTGCCTGCGACTTCGTCCGCGTGAAATTTCACCCTCTTAGGGGTGGAATTTCGTAAAACCCTTTCTTAGTGGATACCTACTCTTCACAAAGAACACGCCCTTCAAATTTCATGTTTCTAGGACCATCGGTTTAGGCTGTGCGTTGATATATCAGACCAGTCATTGACCTCGGGATTTCCCTAGACGACAATGACTGGTCACTTTCGTTCGGTTTTTTCAAAAAACCCAGGTTGTTCCAGGAACACGTGAGTGGATATACAAGGTGTAAAAGAATAAAAGCAAGTCCTGAAAGTAGTTTATTCATAATTCACTACTGAATCGGTTTCAGTAACTTTTAGTATAGTTATTTTTTTTTTTTAATATGTTTTTTTCATACTAACCGCCGATTGAGCCAAATAAAATTAAATCTTATTTCAAGGCAATAAGACTCAATTTTAAACGCATAAAGTAATGCTAGTGTCAACACGATTTCCTTAATAACAATAGCCAGCTTTAAAAAAAAATTGGTCATTGTATTAAGTTTCTAACTCAATACTCTAATTGGGGCGTATGAGGTCTTGCATTAATTGTGTTACACATTGTATCTAGGGATTAGCAATATCCTTCAAAATCATTTTGATTGCGATTGAAACTCTGTTACTCTATGGTGCTGGTACTGTAAAATTGCCCATTGAAAGCCTGTAAAATTGGAATTTATGTTATGTCTGGGGCATTTTGTAGTCATGCCGCACTAGTGTTTGTCTGAGGAAAGCCGTGATGTAATCTCAAACGTGACACAATTTGTTTTCTCAGTCGAAAGCAACAAAGGGTTGTATTGTGACAGTTCGAAGAGTATTTCATGAAAGAAAGAGTACTATTGCCTTAATTGTCTTCAGTATATTCTATCAAAATTGGTGTGTAAGGCTAGCTAGCTGCGCCCCGCGGTTTCACTCGCATAAGTCTCGATCCCGTGGGAATATCGGGATAAAAAGTAGCCCATATATTAATCCAGGGTGTCAGCTACCTTCATCCAAAATTTTATCAAAATTGGTCCAGGCGTTTGAGCGTGAAGAAGTAACAAACAAATAAACACACACTCACAAACTTTCGCCTTTATAAAATACTAGCAGCCCGTCCCGGCTTCGCATGGGTGGATATTTATTTTTTAAATATTTAGCCTATATTAAAATCAGTGATAATGTAGCATTCAAATGGTGAAAGAATTTTTAAAATCGGTCCAGTAATTTTTGAGCCAATTCGTTACAAACATACATAGAAATCTTTCCTCTTTATAATATTAGTATAGATTAGTGTGATGTCATATTTCAATATTACCTACTTTGTCTTACCATAATTAAGCCTATAATGTTCCCACTACTGAGACATAGGCCGCTTCGTGGTAGACCCACGCGGTCCCAGTGCGGGTTGGTAGATGTCACATGTCTTTGAATTTTTGGTTCTAGGACATGTCGGTTTCCTCACGATGTTTTCCTTCACCGTTTTGAGAGCAGTGGTGATGAAATTATTTATACAAAGTAAAGCACCTGCCTGGGTTCGAACCCACGACCTACAACTTGTAAGTCGGGGCCGTTACCACTGGGACACCACTGCTCCAATGTATTGGGAGACTTTGGAGTCGCAGCAGTCTATATGTGAGTAAAATACGATCTCAAGGTAAAACAGTAATTAATAAAAGCCACTAATATTCCAATTCTGTATTCAAAATTAAGTCGTACTAGTTACGTGGCTCGATGCGCCTCTGGTATCAGAGGTGCCTGCGATATAGCCTGCGATATAATAAATATCATTCATAAATATAATACAAATGGCATTGAGTTTAGATTGCAATGGGTGCCGGCTCATATTGGGTTGAAGAGTAACAAGGTGGTTGATCAATTATCTAAACTAGCAGCAGTAGAAGGAAATGAGACCGATTTTTTACCGGACTACTCAGATTTGATTCCTAAATTCAAAATTAAATGTTATAAGGTTTGGAATAAATTATTATAATGAAAAATCTGAAACAAAAGGTATTTGGTATAAAATCATTCAGCATGAGCCTCCTCGTTGCCTTTGGTTTGATGATGACAAATTAAGTAGAAAATTTGTAAAGCTAGCTTTAAGACTTCGATCTGGACACTATCCATCGGAAAAGTTTGCGTTTTTGGTGAAAAAAGTCGACTCGCCAAACTGTATCGCTTGTAACAAAATTGAGGACGTACAACATTTGCTGATGGATTGTGTAAAAAACAAAAAAGAAAGAGGAGATTTGGAAAGGGAGCATGCATTGAACATATTCGATATAGGGTTAGTTCAGACAATTTTGTCACGCCCTAAATCGGATCTAGCAAAACAATTTTGTAGTTTAGTTAATACTAATGTGAACCCCGAATTTTCTTAGATTTTATTTTTTCTATTATTTTTTATTAGTTTTTGTATAGTGCTTATGATATTGTTTTAAGATACAGTGGGGTTGACGTATCCTTGATGATAAATACTCCAAAAATAATAAAGAATAAAAAAAAAGTCGTACTAGTTCATTAATTAGGACTTCTTTCCAAATAAAACTCAAGCAACTGGTCCAGTCAGTGAGTAAACTCGAACAATACCCGCTAATTAGCAAACTATGGCCAGTCGCTGAATGTTTGATCGCTGTCACCATTCGATCCGATTTGTAACCGAGTAGAATGACCCAGTTTGGAATATTCATTTGTTTCTCCTTTTGTAGCGATATTTATTATAAATGGAATTCCATTTTGTTTTGTTTTGAATTTGGAATAACGCATGATCAGATAGGAGTTTTTAGATGGGTGTTTGGAATTTTTGTTTTATTATTTTGTTGCCTTTCGGGAGAGATGATTCAAAATCTTACTTCGTACTTCTGAAATACATAAAATGACCATTTTAATAAAATAAGCATAATGATAAACATCAAATCCGCACATAGCAATCTCAATTGACAATTGACAATCAAAAACACATTTCCAAGAACAGAGCTAATTTGGGTTTAGTTTAAGATCTGCCTTAGCGTAAAGTGAATATTGATGACAATTTCAGAGTAGCTTTGCCAGGCCCTTAGTAAACTGGGACAATTATCTACGTATATAAGCACTCTATCACTCCAGAATACAACATCAAATATTTAGCTAACTACGAGTATATGTAGTTCTAATGAACATTTACATGAGCAAATATTAATTCATGCTGTAATGAAGAGATTGCCGTTTCGTCGCCTAATCTCGGAATTTCATGCGCTCGAAGTATGCGAGAAATCTAGGACAATCCAGGACAGGGGCCGGATTTAATAGATAATGGAAAACAAGACTCAGTTATTAAGTGATTAGAATTATAAAACTCTGTTAGTGAATCAAGGTTTTGTATCTGTTAGGAATATGTCGCACACTTAATAATAAACCGGAATAAGACAAAACTTCACTTTTTTGGGAAATCACGGTCAAAGTTTTGAGCTTCTACCTTGTTGAAAACATTTTGATGGTTTTCACATATTTATGGTGCTACTTTTATTTTCTTGGTCTTAAATTGTAGAGAGATGTATAGCGAATATAATTGGCATAATAGTTTAATTATTTAATGCATTGTCGCGCGCTTTTGTAGAGAGGGATGATCTAACAATCGGCCATTTTGGTTTGTTTCGCATGGTGGGATTGTACCTATGGATTCTTCAATCGGAGTTAGTTCGTTTTATTAACAAAAGTGGGAATCCTTAATTTTTGACATAAGTATTCCGGTTTATTATTAAGCGTGCGATGTGCTAATTGTGAAGGAAAAATTCCTTATTCCATCATTAGCAGTCTCGTTACAGCCATTGTGGAGTGTAGGCCTTATCCCTTTTGTAGCGTACTTCCCTGGTATGTGCGAGTTTATGATTTTAATATTTTGAAGATTTATGGCCAGTTTTAACATTGTATCTGCACGCGTAGCATTCTATCTCATCATCTGCCTAGCCTTTTCCCAACTATGCTGGGGTCGGCTTCCAGTCTAACCGGATGCAGCTGAATGCCAGTAATTTACATGGAGCGACTATCTGACCTCCACAAACCAGTTCCTGGGTAATACAATACCCCTTGGCAGCGGCGGCCTTAGGGGGTGGCGAACAGGGCAATCGCCCGGGGCCTCGCTCTTGCAAGGGCCTCGCGCAACAACCCAAGCAAATTTTAAAAAATATATAGATTTTTTTAATTTAAAACTTTTGATTTTGATCCTTAATTATTTAATAATAGAAAAAAAATAACTGAAGTTTACCCCACTATCGAAATAGTCCTGAGAATTATTGCCACCACACCTGTTACAGTTGCATCTGCTGAAAGGAGTTTTTCGAGGCTTAAAATTAATTATTAAAAATAGGTATTTGAGGAATTTGATGACACAATCGGCTTTCAGGCTATTCTTTCAGTCGAAAATGACGTAGCTCATTCGTTAGATTATTATGCTTTAATTAAAGATTTTAGTTTTAGGAAAAGCCGTAAACATCTATTTTAAAATTTTTCATCTCTGTAAGTATTTGTTAATCTTTCAATGTAAAATATTTTAAAACTCAAATTTTATTTATTTGTATAAAATATTTAGCATTTCCCGTCAAACATGACAATAGTATATTTCATTACAAGTGCGGAAAGGTTGTCATTGCAAAGAGTTCCGACAAATGTCTACCCGAGCCGAGGTGCAGCCGAAGGCGAGGGTTGACAGTCGGAACAAGTTGCAATGACGGTTTCGCACGTGTACTGAACGACTATTTTTAATACAGTTGCGAAAAAATGAAGCAATTTAATAAAATAAGGTGGTGTTAATTCAAAAAAACTAGGGTCGAAATTACTCATTTTGTGCAACAAACAACTAAAACTCGCAAAGAAAATTTCTGAAAAATGGCGCCAACCGTAGAATATAAGCAGAGATTTTTTTTTCTTCACCCATTCTGGTAGGCAAAGGGATCTATGCCCATACAGCCAAGTCTTCAGTAGAATTTTTTTATTGATATGAAATGAAAATGAAATTTAATGAGATGAAATGAAATGATACCTAACCTAACTTATTCAATCAAATCATTAAATCTGATATTGAAACAAATTAGTAGCTTCTTTTTAGAAATATACGTATTTGCATGAATCATAAAAACTTCTATGAATTTTTTTAGTAAAAACTTCATGGTTGGTTTTTCTTTTTAATAGACATTATTTTGACAGTTGGGAAAGAGAACGCACGAGTTCGGGAAAGGTAAAAAAAAAGCACGAATATGTAATAGCCCACATCCCGAACGCTATACGTCCCTGCAATACGCCACTTTTTGAGCAACTGTATTAAAATAGTATATTTCATTACAAGTGCGGAAAGGTTGTCATTGCAAAGAGTTCCGACAAATGTCTACCCGAGCCGAGGTGCAGCCGAAGGCGAGGGTTGACAGTCGGAACAAGTTGCAATGACGGTTTCGCACGTGTACTGAACGACTATTTTTAATACAGTTGCGAAAAAATGAAGCAATTTAATAAAATAAGGTGGTGTTAATTTAAAAAAAAATTAGGGTCGACATTACTCATTTTGTGCAACAAACAACTAAAACTCGCAAAGAAAATTTCTGAAAAATGGCGCCAACCGCAGAATATAAGCTGAGATTTTTTTTTCTTCACCCATTCTAGTAGGCAAAGGGAACTATGCCCATACAGCCAAGTCTTCAGTAGAATTTTTTTATTGATATGAAATGAAAATGAAATTTAATGAGATGAAATGAAATGAAACCTAATCTAACTTATTCAATCAAATCATTAAATCTGATATTGAAACAAATTAGTAGCTTCTTTTTAGAAATATACGTATTTGCATGAATCATAAAAACTTCTATGAATTTTTTTAGTAAAAACTTCATGGTTGGTTTTTCTTTTTAATAGACATTATTTTGACAGTTGGGAAAGAGAACGCACGAGTTCGGGAAAGGTAAAAAAAAAGCTCGAGTATGTAATAGCCCACATCCCGAACGCTATACGTCCCTGCAATACGCCACTTATTGAGCAACTGTATTAAAAATACCTAAACCAAACAATTACACCTACTTTCGAATCATATACTTTTCACGAAGGACAAAGAGCCTCGCAAATACCTGCTGCCCGGGGCCTCGCAATGGGTAAGGCCGCCGCTGCCCCTTGGTAAGACTGGTTGTCAGATTTTCGGGCTTCTGAATACCCGTAACGACTGTCAAAGATCCACGAATAACAGCCGGTACCAACGAGGCATGGAGGGTTCTTGGTATGTAAAGATGGTCACTCATCCACGGACCACCCACGGCAAGCGTCGCTTAACCTGATCTATCGACCTGTGCAGCTGTTATTATTAAATTTATCCACGAGCCCCAACCAGTGGATTCCTTTACCGCCTTATTTTGATATAAGGCGGTAAAGGAATCCACCGGTCGTTTAAGGACACATAAAATCCATAACATACATTCAACAATCCCCTTAAACACTGTATAAAGAACAGGTGTCCTTTAGAAACAAAAACAAACGAACATTAAAACTCTTTACAATTCTCTGTGGAAAACATTATTCTTTATTCTTAAGGAAATCATAAACAACGTTGTGTCATTCTTGCCCACAAATCAAAAGCGGCTTACGTACCTTTAAATAAACAACTTTATGAAATGCATCCATGAAATCTGATTTCCATCTTTATATCTTCCTGTATAAGATTTAGAGAAGGCAGGGCTGGTTGTAAAGATAAGTTGGCTTCCTCTTTCCGGACTTACCTGTACGTTTGTCTGTCATATATAGTTGTTTATCGACTATTGTTTTCGTGTTTGTAGTTCATGTGACATTAAATTAATGTTTGCAAAATGAAATAGGATACGATTTGTTTGAAACATGGTCGTTATTAAGTTATGGCGACACGAGGTAGCCGTTTAAATTAAATTAAAATTAATTTTTTAAACAACAATGATCCATTTAGTGAGTTAGGTAAAACTTAAAAGCTATGTTACTGTGTTATAATTATGACTAAATACTACCAGAAAAACAATATTTAGGTACATAACTCACCGGATGAGATGAATCACTCCTGCCAACCAGCGCCTGCATGAAGTGATTCATTATTGGCGAGTTATATTTATCTACGAACATCTTCAGAATGCTATTAGGACTTGTCTGCGTTCTCTCCAATAGCGACGCCGTTTTTTACCTCACCATAGCGTGAAAGTCATGAACGCGCGCCTGAGCGAACATGCCAGAGGCATTGCAAAAGCGCGGTAGCTCCTAAAACATTCTGAAGCTGTTATTATATTGGACTCTCAGGGCGTCCATTGTTTTCCGCGAGTAGCTCGCCCACAGGCTGCTTGTGTAGAAGGTTTGGCAGTAAGTCTTAAACAAAGTAAGTAGTGTAGTTTCTTTTTTTAACTTACACTTACACGTAAGTACCTCTTGCTACCTGAAAAAAAAATCAGCTGGTCCCTAAATGTATGTTCGCATAACTAGACATAATTTATGGATCAACTGATTTTTATTTCGCGATTTCAGGGTTGGTCCCATAGTAAGATTTGTTCATTATGATGAGTATATTGACCCTTTTAAGGATTAAAACGATCAATATGTAAGCCTATAGTATGCCACAGACAACTAAATCGAATCGTGTAAATCAGGCTTTAAGTCGAATTTATATCACGAAACTAGTTGCGCAAACTTAGCTATTCAATTATAGTTTCGCGTGTAAATAATTAACTATTTACAGCGAAACTATAAATGAATAACTAAGTGACTTAAATTCACTGTAGTGTTTTACCAAGGTCATTTTTGTCATAAGTAAAGAAAGCTTAGCCTAAAATCCTTTGACGGTTTCCACGCTGTAATGCGTAAGAAAGTGGCGTCATGATTACAAAGACTGCGCGGTAGCACCAACAGCATTTTGCAAATGATTGCGTCCCGTTATGACTGTCCCATACAGGCACACTGGGTGGGAATAGTAACGGGAAAATTGTAATGTTTATGTTTGTTTAGATCACTTTGTATTAGATACCTACTAACATAGATCTTAAGAAAATTGTTACTAACACTTATATGGACTCTGTCCGAAATAAATGGAATTATTATTATTATTATTTGTACACGAAACGGATCCTTTAAAAACTTCTACATGTATAATCTATACTAATAATAAAGCTGAAGATGTGTTATATGTTTGTTTAAACGTCACTGAATGATCGTTCATTGACTCGCCAATTACGCTGTATCATTGTCATTTGAGCCATAATTAAATTAATAAAACCATTCATCTACAGTAAATAGTCTGAATAGGTCAACAGCAAAACCGAGGCTCGTCACATATCAGCTTTTATGATCGGTTCATGGATAACTTAGCAAATGGATCGTTTAACAAAATTAAACCAATGTTTGCGGTCATTATTGATGTGTTACTCTTTATGAAGCTCTGCCTATCGATTCTCTAAAAATCTCACCGTGATAACATAGGTGAAGTGAGCGTGAAGTGAGCTATCAATGGAGGCAATCCCTAACATCAGGTGGAATGACAGCTCACTTCACCTTAGTTTTCACGGTGAGATTTTTACAGAATAGCACTATCTTCGAGTGAACAGTTATTATGGTGGATTTTACTACGTTCAGAAAATGGCCGCGTTCAAGAGCTGTCAGTGTCAAATTTTTTCTGGATTATTGACGCTAACAGCTCTTTGACGTGATGGATTATGGGTTTGTAACAAGAAAAGTAGGTACTATTAAGATTCACTTGGTTATTTTATTGTACAACAATCAGTGGCACACGGTCACCATGGAGTTTTTCATAGAGGAAGCAAAAAGAATAACTTTTACTTTTAAAGCAATTTATGGTTATTACTTGTCAATTGTATTTTGTCAAAATCACACATTTTGGAATACGTCTTTATGTGATTACTAGCGGCCCGTCCCGGCTTCGCACGGGTGGACATTTGTTTTTTAAACATTTTATTTTTTTCTTGCAATTAAAAAAACCTATATTAATCAATGATAATGTAGCATTCAAATGGTGAAAGAATTTTTAAACTCGGTCTAGTACTTTTTGAGCCAATTCGTTACAAACATTCTTACATACAAATCTTTCCTCTTTATAATATTATAGTATAGATAAGCGTTGAAATATATGTTGTTATATATATGTTTATGGTCGAAGGTTTCTTAGGTCGCCTGTTGTATAATGAACTATTTCCAATCTCCAATCTAATCTTGGACATAGGCCTCAACCAGGCTACGCCACAACACCCGTCCTCCACCTTAGACATCCAATTTATCCTAGCCACCTCCTTAAACTGGGGGGCGTCCACTCTAGGACTCGTCTGCTCCAACAGCCATCGGTTGTAAATTTTTGTTAATTTGTAGGCTTAAAAAGTACAATGACAATGTTTCTGCTTTTTAACATTTACCTATAATTTTACTCACAAATAGCTTCGAAATCCATCACTCATACCTACTTCAAAACCTCTAGACCGCAGTCGCGCCTATACCCACGCTCATGCGTAAACAAGCCCGTCTCCCTTCGCATTTCGAGTCCGTTGTCCTTCTCCAGGGATTCGTGTTCATTATCATTTGTATTCACGCAGACAGCACCTGGAGTTCCGTCGGCCCGACAAGATTTACGACGTCACAGAACAAAACTTTCCCTTTGTATGGTAATGCGTCATTGACGGATTTTTGAGGATATCTTGTTGTGAACATTGACGTGAGAGCCTATATAGGTGTCGCTTTGTTTTGCGTTTAAGTCGTTTAGGCTACTAATTATATAATTGTGTGGAAGTTCTGGCTGGCAGTATATCAATGTTAGAATAGAATAGAATAGAATATTTATTTGCGTAAAACAGGGTGTTAAATACAAATCGAGGCACAAGCATGTTTAGCTAGGATAAAACATAGCACGCAAAATTTACAGACAAGCAACACAATAGTATTTTTTTTAAAACATCAATATTTTTTATCTAAAAATTCTTTTAAACTATAAAAACTACACTCGAGTAACCACTTATGAAATTTAATTTTAAATAAGTTTGTATTTAAAGCTTTGAAATGCCTTGGTATTTTATTATACATGCACACACACATTGCCAAGCAGTTACTATTGTATTTAGACAATCTAGATATCATTTAACACTAATTTATAAGGATCTCGTCGGTTTCGAGGATTGACATCATTTGCAGTCTTAAATAGTTGCTTATTTTTCATAACAACCACACATATTTCGTAAATGTAAAGCGACGGTAACGGTAAGAAACCAAGTTTATTAAATATTGGTCGACATGAGTCGTCGGGCTTAAGTCCAAAAATTGCTCTCATGCACTTTTTTTGAGCGATGAATGCTCTTTGGAAGTCAGTGCTGTTACCCCATATTATTAGTCCATAACGTAACAACGATTCGACGTACGCGTGGTATGACATTACAGCAGTTTTTTTTTTATATTAGTTACATTTTTTACTTGTTTTAATGTTTTGGGAATCATAGATGAGATACAAGGTTGTGCTCCTGAAATAGTAATATTTTACGGAATTATCAACATTTTGAGGTTCACAACTTCGGTCAATAATAGCTTCACAACTAAAGCACTGAACAATCATGATATGCCAAGAACAGATCGTCAACTAGGCTTTCTCTCGTCTCGACTATCCATGTGCTCATTAATTACATAGCAGTACGAAGTAATTAAACCAGTAAGTGAACATGGCAAGGGGGCTATAATCATTTGTAGGGCAGATGATGTGGATGGCTGGTCAAGTTGACAGCAAATAGATATAGCAGCACAAGCTATGTAATCGCATGATTTCATGTCTTTTTACAAGCTTTTACTTAACTTGCTTTGTTAATTAGTTCGTATGTATGAGTCAAATCTTCCTCTTAGCCTACGGAGTTAAAATTTTATATGTTGATTCTCATGCGAAGACAATATTTTTCGTCTGTAAGCGGATCTGCTATAAGAGTTTATTTCGACACAGGTCAGTAAATAAATGTTATTACCATGTAAAGAAGCATAATGGCTAAAATACATCTTCATTATGAAAGCGGATTCATTCCGTTTTATTAGTGAACCCATTCTGATTCATTAACTGTAATTGATCAACTGACAATGACATCGTCTGTAGTTGATTGATCATGCTGTCATGAAGCGATATTACTGATTGTGATATCGTTCAATTATAATTTGAACGTCAACAAGACTTCCTTGATGACATACGTCAGTACTTACTTTAATATGGTGCTATATATACAGGGTTATTTGAAAAACACCAGCAACCTCTTAAGAGGTCATTGTACTTATCATTATGAACAACTTTTACTATGGGACCAAACCTGAAATCGCGAAATAAAAATCAGCTGTTCCCTACATTTATCTTCGTCTATCTCGTCAAAATGTAGGGAGCAGCTGATTTTTTTTTTCGCGATTTCAGGTTTGGTCCTATAGTAAAAGTTGTTCATAATGATGAGTACAATAACCTCTTAAGAGGTTGCTGGTGTTTTTCAAATAACCCTGTATATGTAGTGACTCGTAGCAGAGTAACATATATAATGTCTAGTTATAACAGTAACAAGCATTCATCATCATCTGCCTAGCCTTTTCCCAACTATGTTGGGGTCGGCTTCCAGTCTAACCGGATGCAGCTGAATACCAGTATTCTACATGGAGCGACTGCCTATCTGACCTCCACAACCCAGTTATTGGATAATACGATACCCCTTGGTAAGACTTGGTAACAGTAACAAGCATTATCAAGTTAATTTGATTAAACTTTAGATCCACGTATGGCGTCAACAGAAAGTAGTAAATAGTAATTTGTCATCCATTAATGATATATGATGAATAATTCTTATCAATAATAACTTTTTTACAAAAAAAAATCAACTATTTTTCACTTTTTCCTTTTTGAAGTCGGTTAATAAGGCTTTTTCAAGGCATTAAGAAAGAGAGACTTGGACACATACCTAATGTAAGCGCTAGTTCGTGGTTGTATAGTAAAAGAGTATCTAAAATATATGGAGGTGGTTTTTTCCCAGCGGAGACAGCCAAATAAGAAGGTCTTTGTTGAAAGCCACACAATACCGGTACAAAAAATAAAGTAAGTCAGATTCTAACTTGATGCTTTCTAATACCAGTCGGCTTATGTGCTTGGCTAGATTGTTAGCACGGGGCGGGGAGCGGCACGGGTGCGGGAACGCGCGCGATCTGTCTGTCAGAAGTGGAGCACGGCTGCGTTCTGCGTGTAATCACCTGATTGAGAAGCACTGGACCTCCAGTGCTTGTCAAAATATTATAATATGGATGAACAAGACTTATTGTTACTAGAAAAAAGCTTGAACTAGTTTGAGATCCCCGGTCCCCACTCTGGCCGCCTGCGCAGTACTGCGGCCACTTCTATGAACGAGCTATGACGTGATTTACCCGCGCGCTCCCCGCGTCGAACAGCCCGCGCCGCTCACCACGCCCGCGCGCCCACTATGGTAATCAAATGAAGTCAAATGTTTGAGTACGCCGCACCGTGCCCGCCCTGCGCTCGCGCTGCCAGTCTAGCCAAGAACTAAGGATTTGTAAACTAGATGAATGTTATAGTGACAGTGATAACAAATCTATGTTTGTATAGTATAGTATGTCCATATCACTCTGATAGGCTCCCATTCACTGTGCATATCAAGCGCAGACGTACCTAATGATACACCTTGTCACCTATTTATATCACCTACCAGCACAAAGCTCTCAGTGATCTACAATCGTAGGTATAGGAGCCTAAAGAGCTCCCAGGCTTGAATAGTCCAGTAATTTTAAGTGACGTTATTTAGCCATTGTCCTATCCACCATTATAACCAGTTCCCCCCAATCAGTTGCCACAGCATGCAAATGCATTATAACACATTCACTGCGTTACGGCAAGTATTTGGCCGTATTTGACTCTCAGCCAGTGCGGTAGCTCGTTGTCCTTGTTTTGCGTACTGTGCGGGGGCGATTTATCTAAGTTCCCTTGCGCGTAGGAATGAGATAGTGATATTTTCAATATTGTTGCTTTTAATATAATAATATTATACACTAACAATATACGGCAAAATAGTTGCCGTAACGCACAGTAAGATAATTATTTTCATTCAGTGCGGTACGGCGAATATCTTGCCGTACCCCCCCAACCCCGCACCACACTGCATGCGTCCGCGCGGCGGTTCAGTGTGCGCTAGTGCTGGCCGTAAGCAAGATGTAACAATATTTTTTATGAAAAATATTACGCGGTTCTGCTACAATGAGACGTTCACGTAAAAAACTGGATTTGAGTAAAGGGGATAAATATGAAGGTGCACAAGCAAGAAACAAAGTTCTGCAGTGTAGTAGTAGCTCGGGTGAGACACATATAATTCAGTGGAATAACTACCTACTTACTAAGTTTCATACACGTCCTTTAATAGTTTTTAGTTTTTTAAATTTATTGGTCTGTTGGCGTAGTGGTTCTGGGTTCCATTCCCACACAAATCAAACATTCTTTGTCTGGTTGTCTTGGTCTGGGTGTATTTTCTAAGTATACTATGCATTTCCTAACGGAAGTCCTTGTCCCGGTGCTATGGCAAAGAAGGAATGGGCTCGATTTTTTAGTCAGTAAGAGCCTGACACCGTCTCCCCGCTCCGCCCATGGACGGGGATTCATCATTGGATAATTTTTTACGAGCATAAAAAAAAAAGTATACTATGCATTATATGTATTTGGGACTAGGTGGCGCTATAGTGTGATTGTGGTAGAATATAAATACATATTTAAATATATATTTGTGATCTCATGTTGATTAGTAATTATAATAATTAGGTTACATAATTATGTTGATTTATATAATAATATAACACTGTTAAATATGAATATTTTATCTACACTAAAAAATATTTTTAAACTATCGACTATCATTTCAGAAGTAAACCCCATCCCTAGCATTTTTTCACTTCTACGCTGTACGGCATATATATTGCCGCGAATGAAAGATTTTGAAAAATCTCTGTATCTTTCAAAGTATAACAGAGAACCCAGGGCGACTGCAGCTAGGTATATACAAGGATATAGTCTATCGATTTGTTGATAAAAACCATTGATATAGGCGGTTTCCACGTCTGTATAGGCTTTGAAAGTCAGGTTCTGGTACGGCAAAATAGAAGCCGTAACGCATATCAGGAAACATAGATACGGGCAGCATTTGTCTCGTATCGCACTAGTAGAAAGTTTAGATTTAACGCTGCCGCAGTGAATGTGATAATCAAAATCTTTGTGTGAGTCTCACAGCTAAATGTTCATACATGGAAATACCAAAACATACCAACGCAGTTTTAATTCTTACGTATTCAACTTCTGAAGAGATGACATCTATACGAGAAGCTGAAAGGAGTTCATTATTATTTCTTTTCAACGTAAACACCTGAGATTTTGCTCCTTAAAGATCTACAAAAATAAATTCTAACATCAACAAAATAGAGTCTTAAATAGCTTGAATAACAGTTAATGATGAAGTCGAGATTTTCTGACAGTTGTCAGAGGGAATAAAAAATTGGTGGAAGCGAGTGTGAAATCAATGGGGATTTGTGTGACCGTTCTCAGGTATTCATAGAGGGATAGTTAGGGATATTTCAGAGGTTTGCGAAACATGCATAAATCTTATTGTAGGTACAGAGATGTGCGAATAATGCGAGCTTTTTTGGTTTTATTTTTAAGTTAATCAAGGGTCAGCGGCATTTGAAATTAAATATAAGAAGGTATCATAACATGACATCATAACGTGTTGATCTAAATGAGGAATTTATTTGTATTTTAAGGTAAAAGAAAAAAAAAAAATTTAAATCCATAAATCAATGATATTTCTAATATCATTGATTTATGGATCCCTAATCGCTTACGCATTGTACTAGATATTAAAATGTATTAGCTGTAAGTTTTCCTAAAACTAATAAAATAAAATAAATAAATAAAATAAAAAAAATGAAACAAAAAAAATCTAAAGCATAGTTTACATTTTTTTTTAAGTACAAACACCTCGGAAGTGTTGCCAACAAAATAATAAAAAAATCTGCTTGCAAAAAACCCTTCAGAACTTAATTCATTTTGCAGTATCTTTAACGTTGTTCATTAGGAGCGTAGTTCCACAAAACAATCAACACGCGCGGCAAAGCACTTTAAATCATAATTTAAACGTAATTAATAACAGCACAACCAGAAAGGAGGAATAATAAATTTTAATTATGACAAATGACGTCACAGAACGCGTTAAATCGCTAGGGTTGTTACCAAAGAGGTTGTAAATTACCCAAGGGATGGGTAATCGCACGTAGAAGTGGGTGACGATAGGATTTAAAGGGTGAATATTGATAGGGAAAAACAACCGCGGTGTACAGCGATTAAAGCGCTTTATTTGTTTAAATATGTATTAAGTAAGGGTTGCACCGTTTTAGCTGACACCTACTTAAGCCTTTTAGATTATAAATAAGTGCATAAATAATTAATCGTACAAACTGTAAGTAGGAAGATAATGCTATTTCTATTGTTGTGTTTGTGAAAGTAATTGTTTTCGTATTGCCTTTTTTTTTTTTTTTTGTGGATGGGAAATCATCCAATGACCCCTCCCGCTCTGGGTGGAGCAGAAGGGAGTGTCAGACTCTTACTGACTAAAACCCACCCGTGTTCCTTCCTTAGCCCTTTGTGTTCCGGGGTAGCGGTAACCCTTTCGGACAATCCCGCTGCCCCGGCAGGCTTCGGCCCTTTCGGGCCCCTTCCTTATGCTGACATCTCTTTGAGGCGCGCGTGGAACACGTACGCGCCGTCCGGCACGGGCCTGGTCCTGATCGGACGGAGAGTTACCCATTACTCTCCGCCCGCAGGCCCGCGCCTACGGTGGCCGGGAGTCGTCTCGCGGCTCCCGACGCCCGGGGCGTCTCCCGCGGCGGCTGGGACGTGAGGCCCTCTCCCTCAGCCGTCCCGCCACCTCCTTCGCTAGCATGACTGCTTCGCAGAAGGAGGTGACTGCCTCCCACTCCCTCTCGCCCCGGACCATGGCTTGAACCAGGGCCGGGCGCGAGAGGTCGCCGCCGCTGCCGATCGCCTCTGCGAGAACACGGCGGTGCTCCGCCCAATTGGGGCATACCGCCACCGTATGCTCCACCGTGTCCTCCGGGCGACCCTCGCAGTGGTGACACCCGGGCGTTTCCTCCCGCCCGATGATGTGCAGGAACCTCCCGAAACACCCGTGTCCGGTGAGGACCTGCGTCAGGCGGTAGGTGAGGGCGCCGTGGCGCCTCTCTAGCCACTCCTCAAAGAGGGGTCTTACCGCCGCTATCGCGGCGTGCCCTGCGCTAGGTTGCGACAGTCGCTCTTTCCATGCCGCCATGAGATCGCGCCGGAGGTCGGTCCGCTCCGCTGCGATTTGCCGCGGAAGCGGAGTTTCCCCCCGGCGTAGTGCCTCCGCGCGCCACTCGTACAGGCGCGCGAGGACTATCGCCTCCAGATCCCACGGCGGCAGTCCGGCAAGGAGGCTTGCCGCCTCGCCCGAGATCGTGCGGTATCCCCGGATCAGCCTTACGGCTACCACCTTCTGGGGCGCGTTCAAATAGTGGGCGGCTCGCCGCCGCAGTGAACGCGCCCACACCGGGGCCCCGTACAGGGCCATGGACCGCACGACCCCCGCGTAAAGCCTCCGGCAGGAGGCGTTTGGCCCCCTCAGGTTGGGCAAGAGCCGCTTGAAGGCGGCCCCGGCCCGTTCCAGCTTGGGAGCCAAACGTCGGAAGTGCTCGACGAAGTTCCACCGGCTGTCGAGGACGAGACCCAGGTATCTCATCGTTGTCTCGACGCCGATGTGAACCCCTCCTGCCGTTATTTGGGATCCCGAAGGCGGCCCGTTCCGAGGCCCATGAAAAGACATGGCCTCGGACTTGTGCAAAGCCACCTCGAGACCCAACTGCCGGATCCTCTCCACGACTATCGCAACCCCGCGTGTCATCGCGTCGGCCGCCGCCTGATGCGACCTCCCCTGCGCCAGGACTAGCGTGTCGTCAGCGTAGCAAACCACGCTGACTCCATCAGGGAGATCGGCCCGCAGCACCCAGTCGTAACCGATGTCCCACAGGAGCGGCCCCAGAACCGATCCCTGCGGGACACCGCACGACATCTCTCGCCGGTTCCATTCCCCGTTGCGACCGGGGTAGATGACGGCTCTGTCCGTCAGATACGCCCCGACTACTCGACGGAGGTAGGTCGGCACCCGGTGATACCGGAGTGCCTCCCCAATGCAACTCCAGGGCAGGGTGTTAAACGCGTTGGCGATGTCGAGTGACACCGCCACGACCACCCCACCCCGGGACACCGCGTCCCCCGTCGTGAGGGCCCTCACGCGCATGATGGCGTCCACCGTCGAGCGCCCCTTGCGGAAGCCGAACTGGCTGTCCGCAAGATCCGGCCCCGTCCTCACCAGGTGCCCGACGAGGCGGCCCGCAATCACTCTCTCAAAGAGCTTGCCGACCTCGTCGAGCAGCACGATGGGCCGGAATGCGGACGGAGAGTCCGCAGGGCGCCCTGGCTTCTGTATGAGGACCAGCTTCCCCGTCTTCCAGCGGAGTGGAAACTGGGCCCTCTCCATGCATGCGCTCAAGAGCGCCTCTAGTCGGGGCCCGAGAGCCGTCGAGGCCAGGACCCAGGCCTTACCCGGCAAGCCGTCGGGTCCTGGGGCGGTATTTTTGGCCTTCAGCCTATCTACCGCCACTCTCAGATCTACCCCGGTCACCTCAGGGATGTCGTCGTCGTCCGCGTGGTCCGCTTCAGGCACCGCAAGTGGCGGAGCCATGGGCGGGGGAGTATGCTCCGCCCGTGAAGGGAACAGAGCGCTCACCACCTCCTCCACCAGCTGGGGGCGGAGACTCTGCGTCAGCGGGGGGGCCCAGGTGCGGAGTTTATTCCGCACCATTTTATAAGGGCGCCCCCATGGATCTCTGTTCAGAGTCTCCACCATCTCCTCGCGGGCCATATCCTTGGCCCGCTGGACAGCCTCGCGGAGGGCGGTCTTCGCCGCTCTGTACCCCTCGTACAGCTCCGCCTCCGTGGCTTCCGCATCCAGAGGGCGGATGCGGAGCCTGCGGTGCCTAGTGTACAGGTGTCGCGCGTCGACGCACGCCTTGCGTAGTGACTCCACCTCCCGCGACCACCAGTACACCTGACGTCGGGCGCTTCCTGGCCGGACTCGGGGCATTGCCACGTCGCATATCTCGGACATGGCCTCCCGGAACCACTCCGCCTCATCGTCGATATCGGCAGGCCTGTCCGGTGATGACACCCAGGCCTGCACGATCGAGGCTTCCAGGAGGAGCTCCCGGTCCAGCTGCTTCAGCGCCCACCGCGGACCACTCGGGGCCTGTTGGACCGGCGCGCTGGAGGTCTGGGTGGAGACGTCGAACCGGATATACCGGTGATCGGAGTAGGTCTCCACCTCCTCCATGACACGCCAGTCAATAACACTCCGTGCCAGAGCGGGGCTGGCGAACGAAATGTCCACCACGGACTCGCCCCGCATCCGCACACACGTGGGAACAGAACCCCGATTTAGGACGACCAGGCCTGTTTCCAGAGCCCAGTCCTCCACCATCCTGCCCCGCACGTCCGTGCAACGGGAACCCCAGGCCAGATTCTTGGCGTTGAAGTCCCCGAGCACTAGTACGGGGAAGCGATGGTTTCCGGCGACGACGACACTCAACTCTGTTAAAGAGTTCTGGAACTCGGCGAGAGTTCGGCTCGGAGAGAAGTACACTCCCACTACTACTATCTCTCCGAACCGTGCTGCTACGCACCCCTGTCCCTTCGTGACTCCTTCGAGGGACGGGGTGCCGGCGGCGGCCGACGAAATTAGGGCCACTGAGCCGCTCAGGTCCTCCACCCAGTCATCCCTGGGCGGGACAAAGTACGGCTCAGCGACCACGGCGATGTTAATCGACCACTGCGCCATGCTCTGGAGCAACAGGTCCTGGGCGCAGGCGCAGTGGTCGATGTTCGCCTGGAGGAGGCGTAATGGAGCCATCACTCCTCCATTTCAGCCCCCTCCTGGGCCCCTTGCGAGGGCCCCTCCACGGTGGCGGCGGCGATGGTAGCGGCGGCGGCGGTGACGGCGGTGGCGTCGGCGGCGGCGGTGGCGGCGGTGGCGGCAGCAGAGGCGGCAGCGACGGTGGTGGTGGCGGCGGTGGTGGCGGAGGGCCTCCCTTTCCTCTTGGCTCCGTCGGGTGGAACGCAGCACTTGCTCCCTGCCCGGTGCTCGGCCGGCTTGCCGGCAGCCGCACATGCGACGCAGTGCGGCGCGGCGCTGCACGAGCCAGCCGTGTGTCCGGGCTGACCGCAGCGGAAGCACAGAGTGCTGCGGTCCACCTCCGAGGTGCACTGGACGCCTACGTGGTGCCCCACATGGCATCGGAAGCACCTCAGAGGTCTGGGTTCCAGCAGCTTGACCTGCGCCGAAACCCAGCCGACCAGAAGCCTTCGGCCCTCCACGATCTTTCTGGCCGCCGTCACGGGGCAGCTTACCGTTACGGTTCGCATGCCCGTGAAGTCAGGACGTATGGTGCCCGCCTTCACCTGGTCGGCCAGACACCCGCCCGTCCTGACGACGGCGGCCACCACCTCTCCCTCCGTTACGGAGTCATCCAGGCCCAAGATGCGCATGTCTGCGCACTTGACGGGCCTGGATACTCGAACCTCCTCCGCATTTAGGGACGCCCTTAGCTTCTCAGCTAGGGCGTCAGCGATGGGGCCACTCGTCACGCCAGGGATCTCCAGCATGCGGGTGCCAGTGGCGGTCACCCTATGCCGGAGGCCCCCGGCGATCCCCAGCTCCTGGAGGTCCACCGTCGCTCTGGCCTTAGTGAGCACGTCGCAGTACGTCACGCCCTTTTTGACCGCGTCCGGCTGCAGTGTTATGACCACAGCCGCGGTCTTCGGGGCGCGGAGCCTAGCTGCGACGGCTCGCTCCTTGCGGCGCCGCCTTTGCGCCTTTTTCCTGGCCGCCTTGGCCGCCTTCTTTTTCTGCCCGACCACCTGCCATTCGGCGTCGGTCGCGGCAGAAGTGGGAGAGTTTTGGGGGCCGGGCGTAGGCTCTGGGGCCCTCGCCTCCCCTCCCTTTCTCCCCCTCTTCCGGGCCGGCGCCGGGGTTTTGCCAGCAGGAGCCGGCCTTACCGGCGCCGGGGCTCCACCTGCAGGCACCGGTTTAGCCGGCGCCGGGGCTCCGCCAGCCGACGCCGGTTTCGCCCTCGCAGGACAATGCCCTCCAGGACGGAAAACCGCGCCTGGAAGGCCGCCAGCTCCTGCCGAACCAGGTCCAGGACCTGGTTCTCTACCGGGATAGGCCGGCTCGGCATTTCCGCCTGCGCACTGCCGGTGCTCCGCAAGCTGGCGAGGTCTGCCCGGAGCCTCCCGTTCTCCGCTTGGAGAAGCTCCATGGCGGCCGTCAGGCGGGCAACCTCAGTCCGTAATTCGGCCACTTCGCCGGCCGAAGGGCCGACGTAGTTGGCCGCCTCCGCTGCCTCCATGATGGAGGCCGTTGCCGAGACTATGGCCCTGTTCTTCGAAGCTTGAAGCTTCTTCAGGGACACGTCCCGGATCGCGGCCTCCACGACCGCCGCAAACCTGCGCTTGCGGTCCGCACCGGGGCCATCAACCGGACCCGTCTCATCGCCTGAGGACCCCGAGGCGACCGCGCGACCGGCCTCCGCCTCCTTTATTGGCTCCTCCGCCAGTTCTGCCGCCTCCCGGGCAGTGAGCCCCCTCCCTTTGCCTCGCTCCCGGACTCCTCCCTGCCTGCTGGTGGGGATTTTCCGGGCCGAGGCCAGCTCCCCGTCAGAGGAGGACCCCTGGCCGTCCTCTGACCTTGGCCGCTTGCTGTGAACCTTTTTCGCAGCAGCGGCCATCTTCTTGGCACGGCTGAGGCTCCCTGAGCCTCCCGTGCTTGCGCCTCCAGATGCGGCGTCGGACTCCGACCCCGCATCACTCCTCACCTCTTCCGTTCTTTGTGTTTGTATTGTTGAATTTTCCATATTTGTTCCCACGAGTAATAAACTTTATATCGTCTCAAAAATCTAGTGGTTACCCCGACTTAAGTAAAGACATTGACTACCGAGATAGTTCAAATCATAGATATAGATAGACCTAAATAACGCAAGTATCACGATCTGTATGAAAACCAAGCATGCCATTTTTTGACTACCTACTATGACGTCACAAGCACTCTTTCTCACTCACGCTCACCCAGCCATCACTACACAGCAGTGCGATTCTGTAACCATCTCACCGTGAAAATTTAGGTGAAGTGAGCTTGGAGTGAGCTGTCAGTGTCATTCTGATGCTAGGGATTGATACTCTTGACAGCTCACTCTAAGCTCATTTCACCTAACTTTTCACGGTGACATTTTTACAGAATCGATCGGCAGGACTGAGCGCAAAAGTGGCGGCTTACGATTTTTGAACGTAAGTTGATGCGATTTTTGGCACGCGAAATATTTGCTCTTGCGTTATCTAGGAATGAATTTGAACCACAGATTTATATAGACTATATCTGAGGTTCAAATTCATAGTAGTAGGTAACTTAAGCGCACTTTTACCAACTTTCAAGTAGGTAATCTAACTTGCATTAAAAATAGAGCCAAATAGCTTGTTTAGAAACTGCCTATCCTAAAGTTAGGAGTAAAAATCAGTAAAAAAATTAAAACGTTGGCAAGCTTCGTTTACATAACAATACAAGCGATTTAAAAGCTCTTGAATGATTTAAATAAAAAAATGAACAAAAAATCCAAAACAATTTAAATCATAACAAATTTTTAGGAGCGTAAAAATGTGGAGAGAGAGGTCACTGAACTTTGTATTTTATGAAATTCAGGCATTTTCATTGATTGGGCGTTGCTCTCTTCAAAATGTTTGAAGTGAGTGAATTAGGTAAATTCTGCTGTTGTTTAAGAATGTTGCTTTAAATTGTACTAAAAGTTAGTTCTAACTATATGATTTAAGTTATTACATAATCAGCCTATAATGTTCCCACCGCTGAGAGGGAGTGGGCCGTAATCCACCACGCGGGCCCAGTGCGGGTTGGTAGATGTCACATGTCTTTGAATTTTTGGTTCTAGGACATGCCGGTTTCCTCACGATGTTTTCCTTCACCGTTATGATATGATATGATTTAAGTAGCTTAGCAACAAAAACAACGGTTTTATGAACTTTTTCAGCGATATAACGTATGAGAAAACATTTTTAATAGTTGTCTGTAGGCAACTTATTGTATTTATTAATTTAATTATCTTTTATTTATATATTGTTTAACACACATACATACATTACTCATACAAAACACACTTACATTCATCCGCTTCACAAAACCATATAAAGACTCACATTAAAATAAATCACAAGCATCGCCGGATGACACCCGGTAGTATGCGGCTAGGTTCGTATACAAACTCTTTACAGTGACTCTCTACTATTGTTTCTTTTAAATCTATGTCATAAAATCTGTCTTGCTACTACTGCGATTTCTCCTTCTATCTTCTACAAAAATAAACTATATTTGTGACTATTGAAGTGGGTGTTTATCTTCCTAACCATTAAACATCTACATGTCTATTGTAAGCTAACTAAACCTACGTACTTGCAAATCAATAGTCGGTTTTTTTTTTAGTATCCTACTGTCCCACTCCTGGGTAAAGTCCTCCCTCAACTCCTTCCATCTTTCACGAGCCCGCGCGTCCTCCTTTCAGTTTTGACGGAACCAATCCAGCTTGTCCCGCCATCTCCTACGTGGTCTGCCGCGACCAAACTTTACTGGGACAAAATAATTTCTCAAAGGGTTTTGACGGATTTGTGAACCTAATGATCACCCCTGGGACATAATTGGCATAAAGGAAAACGAAGTAATCCGTGTGATTAAAAGACTCGTAGAAAATTACTTGTTGTTGTGTTCTTGTTCTCGTAACTGTAATTATCTTCAGTGTTCATTTATTTTCGTTGCATATATATTTAGTATGGAGTTATTCCGGCCGATCCCCTGAAACCCCCCTCCCCTTACACCCCCTGGATCCCCCGCTAGTTCTTCTTCTGTTTTAATCTCTGTCTTATCCACTATGTATTTATGTGTCAATTATTTATTGTATGTCTTTGTATCTATTTTTGTGTATTGTATACATAATATTTACGCCAACGATAGCCTCATTTTATATCTAGATTCCAGGCACTTCACTGTCCATTCCAAGGTAGCCTGGAAGAGATCGCAGAAAGCGATAAGGCCGCCCATTGTATATTATGTAGTGTTTTTTAATGTATTTTTGTGTAGTATATATAAATAAATAATGTCTTACACGGGAGACTTCGAGGCCTAAAGCATAGCCTGATGAAAAGGGATAACCTAAATACAAAAGTAAAGTACTTTAACTATTTAAAATCCTTTGCAATATTTGTTTTAATATCAAGTTCAAACAAACAAATGAGGCAAATAATAGAAATATAGAACAAACAGCTCCAGGCTAACTCCGAATTAATCCATTAATAATAGTGTCTAGACCCGACCGCACGTGATAGTGTCATTGATGTAAATATTTAATAATCTAACCTTTATTTAGAAATAAATAAGGGTAAGTTTGACGTGAAGAACGGTACAATGATTTATGCTATCAAAGGACGAAATATTTAAATTATACAACATAGGTAGGCCTTTTGTACACGCATGGTTTCTTTATGGTGCGGCGTATTATCTGCGCCGCCGTAGAAAAAACGTGACCGTCAACAAGCTTAATTAGGGACTGCCAAACTGTTGCAGTTTTTAAAAGAAGAGTTAAAGAAAACTATCTTTCCACTTCATCATAGTTGTGTATGTATGTATTTATTATTTTGATTATCTTATAATTATTAAGATTGTAGTGATATTTATTTTAGAAGTATGTATGTTTATTTGTATGTATGTAAGTATATTCTCATAATATTTGTTTAGTTCTATTAAGTGAATTGATTATGATTTTATGTATTTTTTTTTGTCTCCTTTATTATTTCACACGCTGTCTACATCTCTCTATTTATTGTCCTATCGCAGGTATGCTTTTTTTTGTGGATGGGAAATCATCAAATAAAGGGGTCATTTGATGATTTCCCATCCTCCCGCTCTGGGTGGAGCAGAAGGGAGTGTCAGACTCTTACTGACTAAAAACCACCCGTGTTCCTTCCTTAGCCCTTTATGTTTCGGGGTAGCAGTAACCCTTTCGGACAATCCCGATGCCCATCGCAGTTAAGCTGGAAGAGATTTCTTATGGAATAAGCATCACCTTTGTACCTATTTTTCTGCTCTGTTTTTTTCTTGTCTGTTTATATATGTGTGTAAATATAAATAAGCTTCCATAGTGATCCATACAACAATGACAACCAACGAATAAACCATAGTTTTTCAAGGCAAAAAAAACGTGTGTGTACAAAGAGCCGTATACTACAAGTTATAATATCAAAATAATTACGTATTACGTGGGCTGGTCATGTTTGTCGAAGGACCGATGGCCGGTGGAGCAGACGAGTCCTTGAGTGGAGACCGCGTATCGGCAAGCGTAGTGTAGGACGTCCCCCAGCTAGATGGACGGACGACCTAAAGAAAGTGGCTGGAATGGACTGGATGAGGAAAGCGGAGGACAGGGTGTTGTGGCGCAGCCTGGGAGAGGCCTATGTCCAGCAGTGAACTGCGATAGGCTGAGTTGAATTACGTATTTGTTCATACTCATTATGATTGATCATTAGTTAGTTGATGGGCAGCGGGATTGTCCGAAAGGGTTACCGCTGCCCCAGAACACAAAGGGCTAAGGAAGGAACACGGGTGGTTTTTAGTCAGTAAGAGTCTGACACTCCCTTCTGCTCCACCCAGAGCGGGAGGGGTCATTTGATGATTTCCCATCCACAAAAAAAAAAAAAAAAAATTGTTAGTTGATTAGCTATTTAGTGCAGGTTAATGGTAATAATTTGGCCTTAGGGACGTCCAAAAAATTACTCATCAAGAGCAGAATTTTGCCCCAAAACAGAGACATAAGTGTGGCTTTCATTTATTCATCAATAGTGTGAGTTTTGAGACCAGTGGTGGCTTAGTGGTCACGGTCCCGACTTACGAGTTGTACGTCGTATGTTCGAATCCTTACAGGTGCTTTAGCTCTCAAAACGGTGAAGGAAAACATCGTGAGGAAACCGGTATGTCCTAATTCGAAGACATGTGACATCTGCTAAACCGCATTGGGCCCACGTGTTGTATTAGAGCCCATTCCCTCTCACAGAGAGGAGGCCTGTATTCCCAGCAGAAGGAACATTATAGCCTGTGTATGACTTATGCTACAAATTAAAGTCACGATTCAAGGAAAACAATGATTCTGAGTAACTCCCTACATCTTCTACATCTAAAACAAAGACGAAACATATAAATATTATGGTAATCTATTGTGCAGTAACAAAATAATCCTTAAAGCAGGATTAAAACCAGCATAATATCGCACACCTAGATCTAAACAGCGATTAACTCAAAAAAAACACTTTTTTTCAGAAAAGATGAAAACTGATTACTCTCTCCCTGTGCACTGAAGGAGTTTTCTGTATTGATCAATACTTTTTAAAATGCAGATAGTAGAAGATGTTATAAGAATCTTGTGTTTTAATCGTGTAGTGAGTTTAAGGAATTCGATGATACGCATAACTCAAAAATTGAGATTTACGAGTTAGCTCTCTTATATCTAGGTGTGCGATATTCTAACGTGTCATAAAATAACCCGACTAAATGTAATATCCTATGCTGCGGTTTACGCAGTATCATAGCTGTGTACATCTGAATATATCCGCGTTATCTAGTTTCAGATCGGGCCGCGTTGACTGATGGCATGCAGCACACACTGCACGTTGATAGATGTTGTACTCGCAGCGGTAGCGCGGGAGCGTGGATTGGAAATGATTTATATTTAATTGGTAGTGTGTTATTTTGTAACCAATTCCAGTCTCTTATTGGGACACTGCACAAGGCCAATTCTTGTAATTTAAAACGTCCATAAATCTAGTCGCAGTCTCATCTCGGCGACAAACAAATGTCAAAAATGTAGGGAAATTAGAGGTATTTTTGAAAAATTGAGAGATCAGACTGTGAACATTCTTAAAATTACGAGAATTGCTTCTCTGGACGGAGATTTGGGGGAGGCGTCTGCTCATCAGTGGGACAGAGTAGGCTAAATGTTTTTTTTTGAGTTCGTATTTTTTTTTCCTAGTTTAATTAAGCCTTTCTAGCTAAACATATATATGTGCTGCTGGTGAGTTTATTGCGCTACTTCTTTTTCCCAACTTAAGAACTAGAAAGTGGAGAACGGCGGGCGTTTTTGGGGGAATGTCTTAAGTAATTTTGGCGCTCGAAATGTGCTGATTCTCAGCCTAGTTTGAATAAACAACTTTCGATTTTCATCTTGTTGATTCTACGAATAAACGATTTTCAATTTTTGACATAGATTAAAGTATTAAACCTAAAACTACAACCCAGCTCCCGCGCTGCAAAAATAGGGAGGGAAACCAGCGAACTACGAAACACCCAAATGCTCATTTATCCGTAAGTGATAAATAGGCCTGTATGAATTCCGAGGAGACGCGGTGGCGCCCCCTGGCGGATAATGAATATATAATGAACAAATCTTTACCTGCCACTAAGTGAAACCGAGTGTGGATAAACTGTGAAGCTGATTAAGGGGAGTTAAAAAAACACCAGAAAAAAAATATAGGTTCAGAAATAATTATGATGATACGTGGTCTTATTAAATTTTTTCAACATGTTGCCAGGAGTTATGTAAATACCTTTCAAATCAAATTCAAATCATTCTTATTTCAGGAATACACCCATACCTATAGAGAATTCACAACAGATTACAAATCTATATTTAAATAAAACAAAGCCATAGTTACACCATTTATAACTCAAGAATGGCTGAACCGATTTTTATGATGTTTAATTTATTGGATTTGTTTCCGCCCCGAATAGCAGAATAACTATTAAAACATGGGAAAAAAATAATAAAAAAAAATCTGAGGTGGTACGAAGTTCGCCGGGTCACCTAAAATATCAAATATCACCTATTCATTAAACATTATTACAAAACAATAAATAGTATAATACATTATATTACAACAAAGCAATAGATAATTAGTATTATTTTAGCCGGAATATTAATTGCCATAAGTATACGAAGAAACAGCCCTCAATACTCCATTAATATACAATGGTCGAAAAATGAAACATTATTCAATATTTCATAGAATTGTCATTGTAAAACTTGATAATGGCAAAGTTGATATTGTTAATATCAGCCTCTTTGCAAGGGTCTCTTCTTGCTAGGACAATAAAAAACAAAATACAATTTTATACGCACAGTTCACTTATTCATTAGTACATTCATTAGTCATAAAAAATATAATAATATAATAATGAAACTAAATAATAGGTAGTGAATATACCGGAAGAACTGCAATTATTACGTTAATTTAATTAAAAATGAAGCCTGCAGCACATTTTTATTCAATAACTGCTTGAATGTACTCGCTAGGTTATAAAAAAACACATGTGAGGCTTTTTCTACTGACAAGCATAAATAATTCTGAAAATTATTTTATTTGTGTTAAATAGCAGGACAGTAATGAATGAAAGTAGATTCAATTTTCATTTTACAAAAGAGGGCAATCCGCGCAATCTATAAAATGGGTCCTCGCAAGTCTCATAGAAACAAATTCAAAGACATTGATATACTAATTCTGCCTTCTCTTTATATTTTAGAAAGTATTTTGTATGTTCGCAAAAACTTAGGACTTTTCAAGATAAGAAGCGATTTCCATAATATAAATAAATACACGTCGGTATTAAAAATGAAATTGTGGTACCTAAATTTAGATTATGCAAACATAGCAAGTCATTTCTTATAAACAGCATCCGGTTTTATAAGAAGATGCCAAAGCGGGTTACAGAACTTAGCGATGGAAAGTTCAAAACCCTCGTCTACTGAAAGACTACGTTCAAGACAAGGTAGTTTGGAAATAATTCCTTCTGCACATGTGCTTTCACTGGTACCTCATTAACGGCATAACTACGTAAATGTCTATTAACTGCTCTTAAATTTCGATGTTTATTTTTTATTTATTTTTTACATACTTCTTTGACATACTCTTTATTAATGGTTGTAATGGCAATCATATCACTATTTTATTTATCCTTTTGATAGATTCTTATTTTGTAAATGTGAGTAAATACTTTTTCTTTCTTTCTTTCTTTTTCTTTCTTTACTTTGTAGCCCTCGTAGACTTTAGATCTGTAGACCATTTTTTTATTTTATCAAGTACCTGGTCCTTTTGGACAGGCTTTCGCTGTCCTCCCATGCCTACTGTAATTTGAAAACATTGTAAAAGCCAATTTTTTTTTAAAGTAACCGTGGTATTTCTTGCCGGTTCTTCTCCATAGCAAACGACCAATTGGAACCGTGCACCTAGCTTCTCACGTTTCATAAGTACCCATGTAGGTAGGTTTATGTCAAAAAAAATATTTTGATTTTGAAAGTATTTTATGAAAGTATTGACATTATTAAATGCACATGAAAGGTACCTTTGCGTTACTGCTTAGGTAGTTAAAAAAATAGTTCATAAGAAATTGAAATAACTTCAACGGCTACTGACATTTTTATTTTAGGACTACGAAACGATGAAAGATGATGATGAATTTCATCTTAATGTCATTTTCCAACACAAAAAATATCATCTGTCTAGCCTTTTCCCAACTAAGCTGGGGTCGGCTTCCAGTCTAACCGGATGCAGCTGAATACCAGTATTTTACATGAAGCGACTGCCTATCTGACCTCCACAACCCAGTTACTGGGTAACACGATAAGACCCCCTTGGTAAGACTATCTGGTTATCAGAATTTCGTGCTTCTGACGTCCCAATATGACTGCCAAAGATCCACGAATGACAGCAGCAACCAACATCTTAGCGTGCTTCCCGAGACGCAGAAGGTTCTTGATCTGTAAAGATGGTCACCCATCCACGGACCAACCACGGCAAGCGTAGCTTAAACTGATCGATCGATCCGTGCGGCTGTTATTATTTAGCCACAAGCCCCTAACTAACAAATATAATAGTGGTGCAATAAAGTAAATAATAATTAAATAAAAAAAATATTTTAAAATTAAAAACATCTTTCATTATTAATTAATTAATGAAATATTTAATTAATGAAATACTGCATATTTACAATATTAAGTCTTAAACTAGAATGTTAGGTATTACCTAATAATAGGATCTACCTGAACTAAGATAAACCTGTATATCTCAGGTTTCTCATATCCTTGATTCCAGTTCTATCAACTTTGAATACCAAAGACACTGCTTTTCTATTGAATTAAAATCTTGCTATCAGAGGGGCAATTCTCTTAATAATTTTAAGAACGTTCACAGTCTAATCTTAGTCTCGATTTGTCAAAAATCCCTACATTTTTGACATTGATTGTCGCTGAGATGAGATTGCGAATAGATTTTGAACGATTTCAATTACGGGAATTTGCCTCCAGATTTTATCACTGAAATAACTTTTGATATTACAATGAAGCCTATATACGAGTATATCGATTTATTCTTCTACGCTAGAGGAATGATATTAGAATAATATGGTATCCATTTTCAATATTGGAATCTAGAACACTAGAATATTCGATGTGTTTTTTTGTAATACGCTCTTTTATTTTTCAGAATTCGTTTCATTTTATTGCATTGTTTTCGGGGCTTTAATGGAGTCTGATGAGAATTAATTACCTACTTACTTCCACACTTTGCTCAAGAACAACTAAATTAAAGTCAGCATTCCAGCCCGGAATCACATACTGCTGGCCTTCCTTTTTTGTCTGCCATACTCCTCAGTTCCGTGCGTTCCTGATTAAAGTGTTTTCAACAACTATGTTGTGGGTTTGATTTCCGCATTTAGTCCTTCAAATGGACCATTGTGCGTGGGCCATGGCGGCCGTCGGTGGTTATTCCAACCAGCCCGCCTCCCTCCAGAAGCTGATTAAGTCTCATGGTCTGTTTCAACGACTTTCACGATATCTTCAACCCAACGGCAACGCGCAATGTGGATGGCCCTGGTTACTTTGGCCTAAGTTTAGCCATCATTCGGTCAAAGCTTTTACTCCATACCCAGATGTGTTATATAACTCCACTTGAGGCGCATAAACATACAGAAAAACACAGAAAAAATTAAACTCGTTTAAAAAACTGTAGGCCAATTCTGCTAATCTAAAACGTTCAAAATTTAGTCGCAGTCTAATCTCGGCGACAAACAAATGTCAAAAACTTGTCAAATTGTAGGGAAATTTGAAGTATTTTTGACAGATTGAGACTGAGATCAGACTGTGAACGTTCTTAAAAATTACGAGAATTGCCCCTCCGGTCTACTGTTGTTACAATCTTCAACAATCAGCCTATCTTACAAAAGGACTCAACTTACTAGTGACCGTGTAAAAAATTAACACCCTTTAATTAAGTAGTACTAGCGTAAAATTTTACTCTCTCGTAACTAACTTTCAATTAACTTAATAGGTATGTGCCCGTCACGATTGTTAGCCAATTAACTAATGAAGTTGAGTCCGGGCCGTGCTACAAGAAATTCAGAAGATCAAGTCTTAAGAAGATGTGAGAAAGGGAAATAGGTGGGGAGATAAAAGTTCAATTGAAACAATTACAGACATATTTTTTTAACAACAGCTTAAACCTCTACTGTACTATTTAAGTATTGTATCACCAAGTAATAAATAATATTATCCGTAGCTGATATTCCATATCGCAATTTATTATTATTTGTTGAAGATCCTCAATAAATAAATAAAGCTTCCAAAAAAGAAGAGTATGGGTCAGGCATCTGTGGGTTAAGTTAGATGGTATAGGTAGGCCAAGAGATGCATCATGTTACGATATATTTAGTAATATTTTTAAATAGGTTTTTTTCTATAGGCTCGCCCTTTTTTCATGGGACTCAAACATAACTGGCGAACTGTACGATTCAGCATTGCTATTCTGTAAAAATCTCACGGTGAAAACTGAGGTGAAGTGAGCTGTCATTCTGCCTGATGTTTGGGATTGCCCCTATTGATAGCTCACTTCACCTAAGTTATCACGGTGAGATTTTTATAGAATCGACCGGCAGTAGCCAACAACATTAAATAAAAATCCATTTTGTGAAACTTCTGTAAATACCATCGTATTGTATGGGTTCCGAGAATGATTTTACGCTTTCGACAGATTTGTATGACGAGTCCCATCTCGCTTTAAAAAGGGGATTTAAAGTGGGACACGACGGTTCATTATATTAGTGCAAATTGTAGGCTCTGGGGATTTGAATTTTACTATAGCAGAGTGTTTTTGACGTCATATTGTTTGATCGAGTGTTTGCATGCAGTTGGTGAATTAACGAGGTGAAAGGAATTTCGAACGTAGCAGCACTTCAACATGATCCTCCTGCATTTGGGTAGATGTCTTAATTTATTTGGGGTTGGTGTAGAATGTCATGTAACAGCACTCGATACCAGAGCTTGAAATACCGGTACCAGACATAGTTTTATTTATTTATCTATTTATTTCAGGCATCATGGCCCATATAAACACATACAATACAATAATAATGTAACTTAAAAATACTATAAATACATACACCTTTATAATTCCTTCCTACACAACCCCCTCCCTCTTCCTTTTTTTTTTCCTTTGTTATTCCTTTATTTACCTGTACTATCGGTATTTCTAATCAGTATCGGTGCTGCACCGGTATTAAATAATATTTCCGTAAGTTAGAGTTAGCAAATAGTTATAGTAAGTAAAAAGGGCAGTTAATACGCATTAGAAAAATAACTTCAAGCCGTACGAGGTTCCTCGTACCTACAAATATAAGATTTGTGGTACGGTGCCTGAATATAGCACCGGTATTTATTAGGTGGAGTACAATCGTCTGGAACCGGTACCCAAGTACTGAAATGGTAAGAACAACTAAGTACCAGTACAGAGGGTAACTCACCGTTTGATCAGGACCAGGCCCTTGCTGAACGGCGCGTTCGTGTTCCACGCGCGCCTTAAAGAAATGTCAGCTTTAAGGAAGGAGCCCGTAAGGGCCGAAGCCTGCCGGGGCAGCGGGATTGTTCGAAAGGGTTACCGCTACTCCGGAACATAAAACGCTAAGGAAGGAATACGGGTGGGTTTTAGTCAGTAAGAGTCTGACACTCCCTGCTGCTCCACCCAGAGCGGGAGGATTTTCATTTGATGATTTCACATCCATAAAAAAAAAGTATCGGTACAGAAACTGTACTTTATCTACCGGTTCCAAGCCCTGCTCGATGCAAAAATTACGTTAATTTCGACGTCTAATACATACATTTTCACACAATAACCGTAGTCTTACTTTTCTTGAGACATGATGATAAATGATGGTAAAAATCACACCAGTTCGTCGATTTTCTAATATTTTCACACACATGAAAATACTGTGACGAGTTTGACGCCTACAGACAAGATTTGTCCAATAGTGTGGAGCTATTGCTCAAGATAGAGAGGGATGGAAGGTGAAAGGGAGGCATTTCCGCCCCAGCGGGACAGCAAAGGCTAAAAATAAATAAAATAATTGTATTGTAGCCAATAAGCATGACATTATGGTGATAGATCGAGAGCGCCGAACAATATTGATATGTCCCTCATGACGAGAATCTCGTGAAAGCTGGGTAAGATAAAAAAAAACCGGTCAAGTGCGTGTCGGGCCACGCGCAGTGTAGGGCTCCGTACTTTTTATAACAGCCAAGTGCGGGTCGTATTCGCTGACTGATAGTTTCGTACCATGCTTTAACTAAAAGCCAAACATGACTACCTACCCAATTTGACTTCCTATACAAATCCTCAACTGATCCGACAATTTTCGAGTCAAATACAATTGGTGGACTATTACTCGTAAAACTTGAAAAAGCCCACTTATGTGACATGTGTGACATTTGAATTTCTAACTACAACCGTTTAGTTGGTAGAGGAGTGGGACACTAGACTATAACGAAAATTGGTACTTCAAAGCTTGATAAGTCACGAACGGTTTACTAAATCAAAAAACGGTTTTCCTAAACCCCTAATATTTTTTAAAGACTTATCTAACGATATCCCACACTATGGGAAGGACGAAAAAAAAAATTATTATTCCCACTTTACATGTAGGGGAGGTACCGTAAATAATTGTCTTTTTCAAAATTTTATTTACCACTTTTTTGGCGTCATTAACGAATATACTCATGCCAAGTTACAACTTTCTAGTATCAATAGTTTTTGAGCTAAACCGCGGACAGACAGACAGACTACTTACTTGTGCTACATGAAATTGCTTTTTGCTAAATTTCATGATTTTAGGTCAAGGGGAAGTATCCAATAGGTTTTGATTTCCTTGCGATTGGCGAAATATAATTTTTTTGCGGCATAAACGGCCGTACCTATCTTTTTTTACGTTAACTTTGAAGTTTCATTTTTTCACAGCTTTAAGGGACTGTGTATATAGTTTTAATTTCAACTCGATACCTCCACAAGTTCCCGAGATGAAGGGTCTTGAAATACAGACAGGCAGACATACGGACAACAAAGTAATCTTGTAAGGGTTCCGTTTTTGCCATTTGAGGCACGGAACTTTAAAAATAAATAATATCTTGACTTAGCACACGAGGTTGTCGAATTGTGGACGTGGACTCTGCAATCATTGTACCGATAATAATTGTTACAGTGAATGACCTTATAGCGAAGAGCCTCAAAAGAGAGGCTCTCATTACGCGCCTTTGTCAAAGGCTTGATTAAAAAAGCAGTACTCCTGAATACCGCTTGGACCCAGTTACTGATGCCAATGGGTCACTATTTTATTAACCGACTTCAAAAAAGGAGGTTCTGTATTCGAACCGTATGTATGTGTGCATGTTTGTATGTCCGAGATTTTCTCAAAAACTAATGAACAAATTTTGATAATTCTTTCATTAATGTGATCTACATACTTTCAGGAAGATAAACTATAACTTTAATTTCGGAAGTCGGTGTCAAATAACGAAAATGCGGAACCAACGACACCGACTTCAAGTTTTTATCACTTTGTAGTGTTTTATTTTTGAAGTCGATTGTTTTTTTTTTTTAAAGTTTTTATATTTTTAAATCTAATATATAAAATTCTCGTAACGCGATGTTTGTTACCAAGCTCCTCCGAAACGGCTGGACCGATTTGTATGAAATTTTGTGTGTATGTCGGGTAGGTCTGAGAATGGGCCAACATCTATTTTTCATACCCCTATTTTTATTATTTATTATTTAAAAATGTATCGAATATGTATGTTAATGTAATTTATAAAGGAAATAATTTCGTGCGTGGTACATACAACATACATAGGTACGTGGCCGGGCACCATCATTTCATATTACGCGTATTAGGAGAAACACATTACTTACGCTAACTCAGCATTAATAGTGCTTCCCTAAACGGGTCTTAGAAACCTACTATTACAATTCACAAAGTGTGCACTTAGCGTGCACGTTTACCCCATATTCACCAGTGTGTTCGCGGCCTTAAAAGGCGTCACGGAAGTGAGACGGGTCGACACATAACTTGCATTAGCGAGACAAGAGCTTCCTTGAAAAAGTGCCTTGACCTTAACCCATTTAATCCGTAGGTAAGTCTTAAGGTCATGAGGCCCTCAGCTCTGTTATTTCTTCTTGAAATATTTTCGCTTCATCCTTGACATGTTACACGTTTCTGAGAGCACTTTGTGATACCCAAACCTTCAATGTCTTATTCAGTCAACTCTCACAAAACAAAAGAAATCCGAGAATTCTCTCGGATTCATGGAAACCAATCGTGACCAATTAAGACTATGCCGACCGCACAGTGGCGCCCTCATAGTTTGTTTGGTTATTTCATACAATTTAGAATGAAAATGCAGAAAATAAGCACGTTAAGTTGTGCTTCACAAGATTATACGTTATTATTATTAGAAACGGTAGTTTTATATTGTTTAGTCTTATTATAATCCTTAAAACGGATAACAGTGGCCACCATATTCCATTTTAAGGATTATAATAAAACTAAACAATATAAAACTACCGCTTCTATTAATAACAACGTATAATCTTGTGAAGCACAACTTAAAGTGCTTATTTTCTTCATTTTCATTCTAAATTGTATGAAATAACCAAAAACACGATGAGAGCGCCACTGTGCGGTCAGCATAGTCTTAATTAACGCAATGTGAATTTGAAAGATAGCTTTGGTTGTCCAGTGGTAGATAACGGCCCCAATTTACGAAGTATGGGTCGTGGGTTTGAACCCATACAAATGCTTTACTTAGTGTAAATTAGTTCATCACCACTGCTCTCAAAACGGTGAAGGAAAACATCGTGAGGAAACGGGCATATCCTAGACCCAAAAATTCGAAGACATGTGACATCTACCAACCCGCACTGGATCCGTGTGGTAGATTATACAGTCCACTCTCGAAGAGATGAGGATATATCCCAGCAGTGGGAACATTATAGGCTGATGATGCCTATGATATAGGAAATTCTATAAATAACTTAATTAAATTGAAGAAAAGAAAAGGCGTCAAAATTAAAAGAAAACCTTTGCTTTTTGAACCTATAGACAAAGAAAAGAAAAAAATCATTCCCTTTGGAACCCAAAAAATATAATATTAACAGCTCAGCGTCGACTATCAAAAATAAACGAAGCAATCAAAACGAGAAGGAAAATGAAAAAAGAATTAATTAAGTCGGGCTTTGTTTTATTGCTTATAATACTCGAGGTCCAATGGACTCCCTTAAATTAATCGCTCGTAATCAAATCAACAAGAGATCCCTGTTGGTTCCTTTAATATAAATTGGGACTGTTCTTAAGACAGTGCTTAAAGATCCCTTGACGTGAATGCAGGGACGGATTAGGTGAGTTCTTTTGCAGTGTAAGTTAGCGAATAGCAAAGTAGTTAGATACTTCTGTATTTAAAAGACACGACTGGAGAGAGAGTATGAGTGAGGGAAGAGAGAGTACACCTGTGCCTGCGCACACACTTAATATGCACTATAATATCTCCCGCGGCGAAGGCTAGTCTCCGCTGATATTGGTTGCTATGGCCAAAATTCGGTCTTGAGGACTTTATTTGTTTAAAGAAAGAAAGAAAATTGTTTCTTATTATTATTTTTTCTTCTGCAAAATATTCGATTTTAAAGAGAATGATCTAATATCAGTACGCATTAGTCTACCTACAACATTTAACATTTGAAAGCACCTTAAGAGGAAATACGGGTGGTCTTTTCTCCGTAGAAACGCTCTCGCCTGTTTTCTTTCTAGTTAATGACCATAAAGCAATGATTTCTTACAGAATAATAAATATTAACTACCTGTATGTCCCTATGTTTTCTTTTTTGATGACAAATTATTTTTATAAGCACTAGAACCCTCAAAAATGCCGATTTAAACCGCTGTCAACAGAGGCCTAGTGTACAAATTTGACAACTATTAATGAAAAAATAAAAACATAGAGATACAGTATATATCCTTCTTATTCAGTTTATGAACTATCTTTTAAATTGGTCCAATATCGGAGGAGGAAATAGGCGAGACCCATACTTCGAACTATGACTTTATACTCAAGCTTTTTCAAAAGTCTCTCCGACCGCATTTCCTCTTAAGACAAATAAGTAGGCTTTGGGTATTTTATTAAAATCAAAAGTTTATTCAGCTATTATAAAACAAACATTTTAAATAAAAAATGCTTTCCATTTTGACACTCGTCGAACCCAGGTGCTAATTGTCTGCAAATTGTTAAAATGTTGATATTCCAATTTGTTGGGAATAGGCAACGAATTTCCATATTGTAAATATTGTTGTACCAAGAATCAGCAATTTATTTTCGTGTTGTATTTTGGTAGGCATTATTTTTGTTTGGTATTCCGATTTTTAATTTGTTTCATCAAATGCAAAAACGATTTCATATGCGATTAAATTTTGCTGCTTTTGAAAGCAATTACTTACGAATAGGAAACAGAAATATTTTATTTATAAATTATTATTATTATACTTTTCTCGCAATAAAATATAATAGGTCGGGGCAAAAATATTTTCGTATTTTGAATCTATTGTTAGTAATCAAACCTCTTTGGCAGTACTGAATGTAACTGGCTGGTTTTAATACTATTAAATGTTGACATTCTAAAGATGCATTAAATAAAAAAAAAAAAACTAATTCCCGCCATTTCTCAATTGTTTTTCAAGCAAACAACATGAACGTATGTGACGAAGAAATTCGGTACATTTTAAAATTTTATTACAAAAAAGGTAAAAATGCGACGAACGCCGCGAATACAATTTGTGCGGTTTATGGACCTAATGCGGTATCAATACGAGTAGCACAAATGTGGTTCAAGCGTTTCAAGTCAGGAAATTTTAGTGTGAAGGATGAAGCTCGCTCTGGACGCCCTGTCACGGATAAAATCAGTGCCATTTTTGAAAAAGTGGAGCAAGATCGACATATTTGTAGTTATGATATTGCTGAAGAACTGGATGTTGATTATAAAACAGTTTTACGGCATTTACAAGAGTCTGGGTACAAGAAAAAAACTTGATATTTAGGTACCACATGATCTCACTGAGAGAAACTTAATGCAACGTGTTTCCATTTGCGATTCTTTGTTGAAACGTAATAATTCCGACCCATTTCTTAAACGGTTAATTACGGGTGATGAAAAATGGATCACTTACGATAAGAATGTCCGAAAAAGATCGTGGTCGAAGCATGGGCAAGCCCCACAGACCGTGGCAAAGCCCGGCCTGACTCGGAACAAAGTGATGCTGTGTGTTTGGTGGGATTGGAAAGGAATCGTCCACTATGAGCTTTTGCCGCCGGGTAAAACTATCGATTCTGACTTCTACTGTCAACAACTGATGAGGTTAAAAGAAGCTATTGAGAAAAACCGGCCGGAGCTGGTGAATAGGAAGGGCGTGGTGTTTCATCACGACAACGCCAGACCGCACTCATCTATAGCCACTCAGAAAAAATTGAGAGCGCTTGGCTGTGATGTGTTGATGCATCCTCCGTATAGCCCTGATCTTGCTCCATCAGATTTTCACCTGTTTAGGTCACTTCAGAACTCTTTAGGAAGCATAAAGTTAACCTCAAAAGAACACTGTGAAAACTGGCTGTCAGATTTTTTTGATAAAAAATCTCAAAACTTCTACAGCAATGGGATCATGGCATTGCCCACAAGGTGGCAACAAGTCATCGATCAAAACGGCACATACATATTATAAATAAATGAAAAATTAAACCTAAAACAATTTTTTTTTTTTGTATGAAAAATACGAAAATACTTTTGCCCCGACCTAATATTATTTTACGCATTGGTTTACTTTTTATCAAATAAGAATACATATCTAGTGCATGCTTGTTAAAATATTTAATAGTTTAATTGTTACTTAAAAACCAGAAAAATAAAATAAAACAGGTGCTCGGATATATCGTCGTATCGCTTTATTCATCGATTTCACGACTGTCACTTTTGATCCCCAGCTAGTTTTGCATTTGATCCGGCCCTGTACAATGGGACCCCTGGGATCTGTCTAACAATAAACTTGGGATAGGCTTTGTTAGTGTTTCGTCATCAATCGCTGTGAGCTATCCGAGGTTTCCAACTTTTTGTTGACGCAAACAATTTTCGTCGAAGCACAGTTGGTATAACAGAATTTACCCGAAATTCAGATAGTAGGTATTCGTTACGGGTTACATAGGGAATATAAACCATAATTTTATTTAGTTTCTATTTATATTTTATTTATTTAAGCTTCTCGCACACAATAAGGTGCAAACTACAAAGGCGGACTTAATGCTTTAAGCATTCTCTAACAGTCCACCAAGGATGGTGAAAAGATAAGATAGCCGGGTGCGCTGTATAAGAGGAAATACCTAATAATATTATCAAAAATCTATACTTATAATAAATCTGTAGAGAGGTCAATTCTGTACATGAAATATATTTCCAAAATAACTATCAGCGGGTGATTAGTGATCGTTACTGACGCCAAAAATGCAATCAGTAAAATTTTTGTCTGTCTGTCTGTATGTTCGTTATAGAAACAAAAACCACTCGACGGATTTCAACGAAACTTGGTACAATTGTTCTTCATACTCCTGGGCAGGTTATAGTATACTTTTCATCACGCTACGATCAATAGGAGCAGAGCAGTGAAGGGAAATGTTGGGAAAACAGGATTTCTTTTTAGGTGAAGTAGTAATAGGTTAGTAGTAGTTAGTTAGTAGTAGGTAAGTTTTGGTTAATTTATGTTCAGTTTTTTTTTAATATTAAGTAGGTAAAAGCGTAGGTACTTTTATTAATTATAGGTATAGGTATTATTAATTATAGTAGTTATAGGTATTTAGTTTTAAGTGAAGTAAGTTTTATTTTAAATTATTTTATATATTAGATGTAGTTATATATTTTTAGTTATTCAAGCCCCAAGCGGACGCAGGCGTCCGCCCGCTATTGTCTTGAAAAACGCGTTGAATGAGAAATACGCGTTCTCAAGAATCGGCAGAAGAAAGAGCACATCGTTTAAACTCTATGAGAGTTAGTGCCTCAATTTCCGGAAGTCATTATTCCACGCGGACGAAGTCGTTGGCAAAAGCTAGTATAACATAATACAATTATAAATAAAGTAGGTACCCAAGTACATAAATATGTTATAACCTACACACATTATTAATCTTTTAATATATAAAATTCTCGTGTCACAGTGTTAGTCATACTCCTCCGAAACGGCGGGACCAATTTGTATGAAATTTTGTGTGCCTATCGGGTAGGTCTGAGAATCGGCTACTATCTATTTTTCATACCCTTATTTTTTTTTTTGCAAAACGACGTTTGCGGGGTCAGCTGGTATAATATATAATTATCTACATTACAAATATTATAATATGGGGTCTACCTTGTAATATACGTCGTCCGAATCCAATAATAGGAAATGGATTCCGAACAGGGTGCTTTTTTTTTTTTTTTTGTGGATGGGAAATCATCCAATGACCCCTCCCGCTCTGGGTGGAGCAGAAGGGAGTGTCAGACTCTTACTGACTAAAACCCACCCGTGTTCCTTCCTTAGCCCTTTGTGTTCCGGGGTAGCGGTAACCCTTTCGGACAATCCCGCTGCCCCGGCAGGCTTCGGCCCTTTCGGGCCCCAGGGTGCTTACTCTTGAATTTAATTCCGGTAGATCGACATTGGAATTGTGACGTTTCGTACTCTTGAGTTCGATGCTAGCGCCAAATGATTTTTAAATTGGGTGTCCATTTTGGGAAACTAAATGGAATTAAGATCGGGCTTGGCGTGGGGTAAACGCTACTCTTGAGTGTATTTTGACAGCTGTGTATTGCGTCAATATTGCGTTGTGATAGTTTGTTGATTGTGATTTTTCCAATAACAAATATGTAACTTTTTAGGAATTATTATGCGTTTTGAAGTGGTTTTCAGTCGGTAATATGCATATAATTTGGCACGATAAGCAGTAATATATAGTGTTTTACTTAATTCCCTTAAAAACAATTGAAATAAAGACGAGATGAACGTCGGATGATGCGTTTTAGGGACAAAGCGTTTTCTATAAATGAATACGAATTTAAAGCAAATTATTGAATGAGCAAGGATTTTATTCCTCTTTCGTATTACGTAACAACATTTATAAATCCTATTTCTATACAACAAAAAACTTTTTAGAACAATAACTTACTAAAATTCGGACTTTGGCATGTTTTAATTATGCAAAATTCTTTCTATCTCTAAAACCCGTGAACCAATTTACAAAATTCAAACAGGAATATCAGTTTTAAACATAATGCTCTCATTTGACACTAAAATCACGCAAATATTCCAATAAACAAAAAACCTCGTTTTCAAGTTACATAAATATTCTATAATTTTTCATCATACTTAAAATTCTCAAAAATTCTTCGTTAAATATTCCTATCAGATTCTAATACGAAAACTAATAATAAAAACAAGTTAGAAAGTTAAGAAAATCAAAATCTTACTAAGTAAAACAGTAAAGATGCGCCCGGAGCCCCGGAGCGCAGATAGGGTTATAACTATCATATTCTAATCACTTTTACACTTATTATATAACTTATTTATCACTTCACTGGTATTTAACTCAGTCATGTTCACTATTCACATGCACGTTCGGCGTTCGTTACAAAAACATTAATTTTTATAGAAGTTATCTATCTATTTAAGTACTTACAACTTGTTTAAAACTGTAATATTAGATATGTAACATAACGGACAGTATTTATTTCTTACTAAAACAGAATCAAACGCGAACAATATTGTTAAACAAACTCATAGTTCAAATTCATTGAAGAACTTGTTTTTATATTTAATACGAAGTCTTTTTTTTTGTAGTGTAGACAACGATCTACCGCATGCAGCCAAAGTCATGGTAAATTTTATGATTTTAATCGTTTCCTTACGCCCAAATGAATTAAATACGTTACAAATAATCAATTATACAACTATTTATACCATATTTATTTATTAGCCTTGTTATTTAAAGGATGAAACATTTTAAAGGCATAATACCGGTTTATCGTAATGAGTTGAACCACACTATTGCAACCCGTCACATAGCTAACTTCACATGTATCAAAATAATAGCGGATCAATGTCAATTGAATGTCAATGTTGACAATATTGTTTTCAAGAGTACCGAATCACGTGACTGTAAAATTAACATTGGAATCATATTGGCATTATATTAAAATTAAAATTAGTTTCAAGAGTAAGCCCCCAGTAAATGACTAGAATACAAACAATGTTTTAAATAATAATTATATATTTAATAATAATTGTTTGGAATTTGAAATCTTGAGAATCGAGGACGATAAAATAAATCAAATAAAAGTGAATGATCATAAGGAGCACAGTTAAGCCTGATGTACGAGTACCTACACGGTGCGATTAAATTGTTGCACTGTCTAAAGTGCTTAAACAGTGTTTAGAGTCTAAACACTATTTAGACACTTGACTTAATTGAACCAACAAATGATTTGCATCATCTAAACTTTAGACGAAGTCATTAATTTGTTGGTTCAATTTCATTGTATGCCACAGGCACTTGGGGTACTTAACGCGTAGTGTAAAAATTCTAAGAAATATAAAAAAGTGGGTGATATTTGGCCCATAAAGAGTTAGAAAAGTGGATCGTTTGATTGAATAGATATATAAATTAGCCCCATGATATTGAAATTCAGGCAAAGCGTTTAACCATTATGATACTAAAGCTATAAATCATAAAACCAAAACATAATTCACATAATCTTTGAAATCATTTAACTCATAACTCATTGTTTCAAAACACAATGGTCAGTTTTGAGCCCATAATTCATATTTAACTACATATATCACGTATTAAATCTTTTTCATTAAATATATTCATATCATCATTACAAACGTGTACCAGTTACAATACAGGTATTGTAACTTTAAACGTGAAACAGTTACAAAACAGGTAAGTATTGTAACTTTTACACGTTAGAGCTGTAAGGGCTCTCACGACACTTTAGACGTAAGGCCCCTTATGCACGATTAAGAGAAGGGCTGGATCTCTAAAGCCCTTAAAGACTCGTTGTGTTCTTCAGCCTACTTTATACCGCAGATGAGGAGTTTCAAGGAGCCATTACATCTGTCTGATGTGCCAAAAAGTTTTTTTCGTTTTCGCAGCCTTATAAATCTGAAGTCTGAAATCAGACTTGTTAGGTTTTTTTCTAAAGTCGAATCATTAGTATCTGACTTTTTTCAAAGACTTTTTTGAACTTTTGGGGATCAAACGGCTGCACGATCGCGAAGTTTTTTTAAAATGTCATTCGGAATTTTCAAGTCGTTGAGGAGGTCGGGGGTGGTTGGGGATGTGGTCGATGATAACCTACATGCTAATTTTTTTTTTTTTTTTATTTATTCATATTTAATTCAGGCACATTACCCATAGTTTTGTTAGTATGTATTACTTAAACTATGTTAGTATAATAATTATCTAAGACATACACATAAGCACTAAGGAACAATCAATATAAATTAAGTAATACTATTTAATGATCAGAGCGTATGATATTATATTTGTTTACTACTAATGTAGGTGTTTGTCTACTTTGTATAAGTATGGGATTTAGTAGAGGGTTGAGTAGCACTATTCAACATGTGTGTGTTGTATAGTCCATTATATTTCGTAAATTAAAGACGCTTTTCGAGACTGTCTACATACCGATTTGTTCTTCTAAACTACGCAACTGATTTTGATGCGATATTCACCATCATTTATAGAATTGGGTCCGAAAGATGTGTATCAAACATAGCTAAGAAACCAACACAATACCCACTCTTTCTTTCATGCCCAAAATAAGTATCTAGGTACAAAAACACACAACAGCGTTCTCAAATAACTGCGGGTTCAAAAACCAATATATTTGACCTTGAAGGCGCCAATATATACAACAACTACGCATGGTTCCAACACAAAACAAATATTTCCCAAAGCAATACACTCAAACGAATTTTCTCAAACGACTCCCAAACAATCGAAGATGAAAAGTGAGGGTAATATTCTCTTGCCAAAGACGAGAGCAATCGAGAAAAATTTTAGGGTCAAGGAATTATTAAAATGGAATGCTTAAAAAAAGCCTCAAAACTTGTGTGTGCAGCACCGTACACATAAAAGTGAAACTTCTTAAAAATTAAAGGTTGTGAGAGATTTAGTGTGAGAGACAGACAGAGTTATATCTTTTTCCTCTCGTGTAACGATTGTGCCTAATGTGCCTGCGTGATGCGTCCACAAAATTTTACTTTCAATTCTCGCCCAAATAACAAATCGCAGCCTAAGAAGTTTCACTTCAATATTATTTTTGGTTAGTTTTGTGAGATACCTAAGAGATTAAACTTCATATATATTTTTATGAACCCCATTCTGTAATTCCCTAGGTTAGGTAACCATAAAATTAAGAAGACACGCCCCATACGTAGAACCCAATCATTTGTCTGCAGAAGCATTTCTCTGATTTCATTCATACGTAATGAATAAACCGTTACTTATATCAAACCTAGCTATCACCCGCACATTAGCTCTCCATTCCTTTCTACTCCATGTACAGGCTAAATTTTTACAAATTTCGACACGTTCCAGAGGATTTTTTGTAAAAAAAAGTTATTGGAACTAATTCAAGGACGGTGATGAGGTACAATTTGTGTAACTTTTTCAATTTGACGCGTCGAGTTTGGGATGTATTTTTTACGTTGACCCACTTTTTCGCGGAACACTTTGATGGATGACAGGCAGTACTTCATTAGCTTTCACGTGGCGTGTATGAAAATTCGACTTCAACTACATTGTTTAGCAAAAAAACTTGAATTTTGCCATGACTGATTGTTATGGTTAAAACTCGACAAAAAACCGAAATGAGCAATGTTTTTTCAACTTGGTCGTCGGTCCTCATCGCCAATAATACGTATGCGGATATTGCGGATTTGAAGGCCTAGACATTATGTATAAACGAGAAATGAAATGATGGATAGCTGGTAGCACACTGACGTTTATTTTACATGTCAAGATTACAGATTATAAAGAGAACCACCATAGACCAATCATAAACTATATAATAGTTTTTGTAGGCAGTTTAAGATTAATTAGATAGGTAATAGTACATTACTGCAGCGGCCAACAAAAGAGGCATCAACGGACGATAATGTAAATGTGGGCCGAGGCGAAGCCGAGGCACACATACGTAAGTCCATCAATGCCTAGTTGTGGTCAAGGCTTGTACAGTACCTACCTACTTTTCTCAAATAATGCGTGGAAATTAAAACTAAGTAGTACCTAGACTTTTCAAATCAATGACGAACAACAAACAAGAATAATTATGCGCGCGTTAATTTTTTTTTTTCTATAAACAGCTTTCTATTTACAAGCCAGTTCGAAATTTAAGTAAAACCTTGATAAGTTACCTCCTTTGTTGCCATGTCTCGGAGTAAAAGATCGTTCCATTTTTAAATTACAGGACAGTTATGAGTTTAGCATGTAATTTATTTGGCCGCTAAACCAATGGCTAAACCATTAGAGATATGGATTTTCATACAACTTTTACCGGCCGCTACTCGCATGTATTTGGCCAGTACAGCAATTTCGATTTTAAATCTCGAATATGGTTGTCAAAATAATGCTCAAACCAAGCATATCTGAGAAAATGTTTTTTTTTTTCGGTAACCACTAAAAAACAGCCCTGTTCTGTGGGTCCTCATAGCACAGCGTCACGCTCAGCGGAAGCGTTCTTGTCTTAGTCACGACGACGTGACGCGCCACGTGCAGCTGTCGGCTATTTCTGTTATGTGCTCCTAATTATAGATATATTTTGTTTTTATTTTTTCTATTATTCGAGTTGATTACTTATCTTTTTTTACGCACGTGTTTCTGTTACAAATAAACCTATTTTCTTTATTTTTACTAAGGCTGAAAATATCATCGTCTATCTTAATTACTCGAGCACACAGAAAAACCAACTACACAAAACTGTCTTCTATAGAAAACACAGAATACCTCATCAACATAATTCACCCACATGAGATAGTTAACATCAGGCACATTTTTCTTTCATTCACCAACACAAAATTAATCGCACACAAAAAAGGTTTCAAAGGTTCTATTTCCGTGACGACCCAAATTCAGTGCTCACGAGGCGTAGGATGCCATCTTTCTCAGTGCATAATGTATCACCACGTAGCTCGTTAATTGGTCGGCGAAACGGAACAAATGCCTGAGTTGAGAGAACAGAACAGGTTAGTGCAGAAGGTCGGCTTCATACAACGAGCGAAAGCAGGCGCACGCACGTCATAGGCGGAGAATGCTGTAAATCTCTTATGGCGCTAAAATGACATTCCTATTTTTATTTTGCAAGAAGAAAAATAGATTTATTTGTCACAGAAACACGTGCAAACAAAAAGATAATTAATTCTAATGACAGAATGTATAAAAACAAAATATACTTATATTCACGAGCACAAAGTAGAAGTAGTCACCTAAGATCACATGTGGAAGCAATAAATATATTGAGTATTGGCAGTGGGCACAGTTGTTAAACATTTGTGATATGAAATGTATTGAAAAAACAAGTTTCCGGCATTTGTTTCTTATTGCCCATGTGCCAAGAGGTCCTTTTACAACTTTACTATAGGTACGTACGATAATCTCAAACTATGTCAAATTGATGCTAATCGGTATACGTCGGTCATGGAACGAAAATTGTAAGCAATTCACATTCTTACATCACGGGCGCATTTCTCTTTTTCTAACTGTTATTTTTATTCAAAATGTTGAATACGTGGTGGGAAAAAAAGGAACAAGAAAAAAACCGTAAGGTTCTTAGCATTGCTCGAATTTACCTACATGCTTTTGAAGACTAAGGTCTTCAATCAGTGCGTCCTGCCCGTCATGACATATGGTGCTGAAACTTGGACACTGACGGTCGGGCTGGTCCACAAATTCAAGGTCGCTCAGCGCGCTATGGAGCGAGCTAAGCTCGGAGTCTCTTTGAAGGATAAAATCAGGAATGAAATTGTCCGGAAAAGAACCGGAGTTATCGACATAGCTTACAGAGTGAGCAAACTGAAGTGGTAGTGGGCTGGCCATATTTGTCGAAGGACCGATGGCCGGTGGAGCAGACGAGTCCTTGAGTGGAGACCGCGTATCGGCAAGCGTAGTGTAGGACGTCCCGCAGCTAGATGGACGGACGACCTAAAGAAAATGACTGGAATGGACTGGATGAGGAAGGCGGAGGACAGGGTGTTGTGGCGCAGCCTGGGAGAGGCCTATGTCCAGCAGTGGACTGCGATAGGCTGAGTTGCATTGAAAAAAATTGAACCTACACGCCTATCTGATGTGTTTTCATTCATTGAATGAAGTTGTCCTTCTGTACGAATTTATACCATGCTCGAGCCCTTTCAGGGGACCACTCTAATTGGGCCCATTCAGAATGACCAACGTGACCAGCAAAGCCACGTTGTTGGTAATTTTTATGGTTTCATGGTTTACGAATTAATGGAGGTAATATAGGGGTTTCTGAAAAGGTGGTTTTGTTTTTGTAAGGGTATCATTTTAATGGTGTGGTCTTTGAATTGAAATGGAAATTAGCTTGTGTTGTATCAAATTATGAGGGTTAGGCCTTACAGAATATAGGGTTCAATGTACAGTTTTCAACATGTTTTTTATTTCATTTGGACCTGATTCGATTATCTGTGCGTTCGCACTGGCTAAACATTCACAAAAAAACATCTTGAAATCTCTGTTCCGTCAATGTTTCGATCCACGTTTGCTTTGTCGCATCTTGTTGATACAAAACTTGGTGGTACAAAATTGGTTTGTAAAACACGTCGAGAGATATGAACAATTCATATCTCTCGACGTATTTTACAAACCAATTTCATAACAAAATGTTTCTGTATAAATCTTATGTAAAAATCTTAAAAAATCTTATGTAATGTTTCGATGTTTATCTATTAATCATAAGCTATAGACAAGTTTCAGGACACAAACTAGAAACAGTACGGACGTAAACGTGAAAAATCTATATACAAAACATGTCTATTGAATATGTTTATAGAAAATGCGAACGCAACTATTGATATCTTTGTCTTCAAATTTAACCATGCTTAATTTACTCAACATGAGTAATTAAATTCAACACATTTTGATGCACGGTAAAACTGTAATGAGTTTATGTTGGCACCAATACTTATAAATGTTTAAACGTGTAACAAAACATGTGACGAGATTAGTTTCATGTGTAATGTATTGAACCTTCTACATGTAGAATGTTTCCTGGTGGAAACTAGCTTACAGTTTGGCAGACTTTATGTACCTATGTTATTGTTAATACAGATTTTTAATAAATAAATCAATAATAATAATAAGTGTGATCATGGCTCAAACAAAACAAAATGCTCGTATACCTACAGGTTGAAATTTTAATCACCGTTTTCTCTTAAGGGGTCGTTGTACTCGTCATTATGAACAAATTTTACTATGGGACCTAACACGAAATCGCGAAAAAAAATCAGTCAATCGAATTTTTTTCACTACTTCAGGTTTGGTCCTATAGTAAAAGTTGTTCATATTGATGAGTACAATGACCCCTTAAGAGGAAAACTATTAATTAGCACCATTTCTTAAAAAAAAAACCAACTACCAAAGCCAATAAAAAAAGCCAACTTTTCCTATCATTTTTCCAGAAGTGAACGACAAAGCAATTGCATCAAATAACTCAACTGTGAATCAGATCACCTATAGTACTAAGCTCGACAGTCCCGAGATATTTTTATTTCCGATGACATTCTCACAAATCGAAATTTTATTTTCGAGAAAGGTTTTAAAGCCATAAATCCACGCTGTCTTCAGCTTTCCAAGTAAATGTGCGATAACTTGGATTATCGACATTTGAAAATTGCTTTTACCAGTACTCAGTATGAATTGATAGTTAATAATAAGGAGAACTTGCGAAATGAAAAAGGTATTTTAGTCAGGGAAAGTGATCAATTGCATGATTTACGATAAAAGATTTGTATGCAAACTTTAGTGCCAGCAACATTATGAGTAGGTACGTTGAAAATGAAAGTTGAGTTGTAATGTCCAAAGAATTAGGCCTTCTTCATGATATGGCTTTTTGCTATTTATTTATTTTAGGATCTCCAACAACAGAAATACACTGAACTTTACATATAGTTAATGGACGACAAAGTATTTAGTAGGCATACACTTTCAATTTAAGGAGACAATAAAATGAACAACTAAGCTAACAAATTAAATACCTAATACATAAAGAAAAATTTTGACAGTGGAACATATAAACAAAACAAATTCTGTAAAATATTAGAACATAGAATAATAAAATACCTAACATTAACATAAAGACACACAAAAAAAAAACATTTACAATTACATACAGTTTTAAGACATTTCTTATATTTATCGAGAGATTGGCTGATATCTAAAACTGTAGTTTTAGCCCGCATGTTGTATTGCCTACAAAATTTTGGTACAGCAGTGTAATGAATTAGCTTTTGGGGATTGGGATGTAGAATAGATTGTACTTGTGCATAAGTATTAAGCCTGGGAATCCGGGTTGGAATTTTAACTCCTAATGAGCCCATAAGTTCACTTCAGTCTATCGATCCACTCATCATCATCTGCCTAGCCTTTCGTTGGGGTCGGCTTCCAGTTTAACTGGATGCAGCTGAATACCAGTGTTTTACATGGAGCGACTGCCTATCTGCCTCCACATCTCAGTTACTGGGTAATACGATATCTACCCCTTGGTAAGTGGTTGTCAGACTTTCAGGCTTTTGCCTACCCGTAACGACTGTCAAAGATACACGAATGACAGCCGGGACCATCGACTTAACGCGCTTTCCGAAGCACGGAGGGGTCTCGGTATGTAAAGAGGGTCACCCATCCACAGACTAACCGCGGCAAGCGTAGCTTAACCTGATCGATCGACCTGTGCGGCTGTTATTATTTAGCCACGTGCCCCTCAAGTCTATTGATCCACTATAATATGTTAATATCTATGAACGAACATCTACCGATATAGCTAAACAAATAAATAAAATTGAAGTGTCTGCTTGTAATGTCAAAATAACAGCTTTTTAGTAAATGCATATGAAAGTATATACGGTACTTATAACAAAAAAACAATTTTAAACATTTTTCTCTTTCTATCTGTTTGTTTCGGCTAATTTCCGAAACGGCTGGACGATTTAGACGGGACTTTCACTGACAGATAGCTGATATTATAAGGCTACTACTTCTAGTCCCGGTAGCGCGTTCCTTTCCGACATCCACGTAGGCGAAGCCGCGGGCAGCAGCTAGTAGTTAAATACAACTATGTAATATCCATAGTTCCACATTTGTCAAACCTAAAAAAATCATTACTAAATTTGGAGCATTTGCATTAATGTGCCAACATAGAATAACTTACTCTAGCTTCAGTTAACTTTTGAACAAACTCACTCAAAATTTCCACTTGACCTAACAAACTATTGCGTATTACGTCTTCAACTTTCGCGATATCGTGTAAAGGAGACTTAATATTTAAATACCTAATGTTCGGTGTACTTTTACAAAGTTACAAGATACTTCCAAGTCCAAACATAACTCGTAAATGTAAGGTCTGTTCAAATGTGTGTTTCCAATTGTTGTTATTTCAAGTTAAACAAATATTGTGTGGGCATTATTTACATGTTTTACCTACATCATATTTACATAATTCAAAAACTAACAGTGTTATAATAATAATTTATGTAGATACTTATGTAAGAGTATATATAAAAAGGAGGGGAAATAATCAAAGGGCATCAAAAAATTCGTCCGCATCGCTGTCAACAGGAAACGTGCCCAAAAGGCTGGCAGCATTGCCACGGTTATGGAAATCCTGATTCTTTGGCCAAAAAATAGGCCATGCAAAGAGTCGACCAACCGCTTGGCAATGTCTAGTGTTTCAACCCCAAACGGCTCAAACATATAAGTTCCAAAGAGATTGGAGTATTTGCGCCGTTTGAGGTTTTCCGCACCTGCAGCAGACGCCCCAGCACAGCTCACCGTGCTTGGAAGATGGGATGGCGCAAGGGTGTCGACACACGTTCCATCCCACACCAAAGGCCTACCTACCGTCCAAGGCATTATGGTAATTCCGTCTGGTCTCTTCCCATTGTCGTGTGCCAAGCCATTGGCTTTTAAAATAGCTGGCACCCTAGCGGAGAAAAGAGCTCGATGGATGATGTCATTAAAACTGGCTTGCCGTGCTATCCGAGCTGCACTTTTACTACAGGATAAGTCTCGGTGTTCGAGGCAGGTTTGCTGTGCCTCTATGTCGCACAGTTGCGCGTGCTAAGTCCCCAGTACCACGTAATCTGGCTGCACTTAATGATCTCTTGGACTCTAATCCAGCAAACGATCTGTTTGCGGACGAATGGGTGAAGATTTTGTCGGCATGTCAGAAGTACTGTGAGAGGGATGTATGAAAGTGTTGTTAACTTTTTACTTGATGATTTTATGTTTAATCTTTTATGTGTATATGCAAAACTGTGTCTTTAATTTCTCTAATTGGTTTTAAACCGTTTTAATTAAAGAAATAAATAAATAAAATAAATAAATAAATTGTTTACAAGTTTGGCAAATAAATCGCGAACAGTTTACATTGTTACTTTCCTTATTATGTCTTCACAAAGTTTTTGCTTTGTCAATCTACTTATTTGTGTTTTAGTTTTCATAAGAAGGGAGCTTTATGTTTGGTTCTTCAAAGGAGATTCTTTGTAATGTCTGGTGTCTGTTTGACTTGGAAAAATGATGTTGCGTTTTGATAGCTTAAGGCCAGGTGTTCCTGTTTTTGCTTGTTTTAGAATTCATTTTTGATAGGCAAATTATAATATTTAGAATCTGAAATAAATATATATTTTAGATACATTCTTTCTCCTTACCATGTACCCGTTCAATACACGATACAGTACAATTTTCTCGATAGAAAAAAATACCGAACTAACTTCGATTTGCAGTTTTTTTACAACCAAAATTTCATTTTAATCAAGTACTAATATTCCTTTTTTTCTATAATTAATATGAAAATATAGGTACTTCAATTTGAAATCGATTCTACCCGATCGTTTTTTTTTTCCTTACAAAAAATTATTGATCATTCAAATTTAAGTGATTTTCGATCCGCGCGTCGGCTGCCAGTGTCCCGCGGGACGTTACCGAGGTGAGACCTATGACAAATTTTTGCGCGCGCGCTTCTCTTCTGCTTCGTAAATAATATTAATAGGAAATAAAATAATTACTGTACTTATATAGACCACAGTTAAGGTTTTGCTTAAGTGATTATTTCTCATCGTGTAAATATCTTGTATACAACTTTTAAGACAATATATTTATGACTAGCTGTGCCCGCGACTTCGTTCGCGTGGTTGTCGAGAACAAAACAACGTCGTTTAGATAAGAGTATATCACCTTTTTGATGATTTAGATAAGAGTCCTGACTTTGGTATAGTTGATTACGTTAATGCTTCTCTATATACTATGTTAGCGGTGGAATTACCCGGAGCATATACAAAAAGGTTGTTTGGGTTGCTAACACGTGATAGAGAAACATAGAGTTGGCCGTGTGAAAAACAATTAAAAGTAAGGTCTACACCCGCAACGGATAACGTCTGGCCTTGGGCTTTATTAATAGTCATAGCGTAACAGAGGCTTACAGGAAATTGCACACGTTTGAAAGTAAACGGAAAATTATTGGGGATAATGGGTATCCTGGGAATGAAAACAACATCACCGGAGCCGCAACCTGTTAAGATTTCGGCTTCGATGACATTTCGTTGGAGATTTGTTACTCTCAACCGAGTTCCATTGCATAGTTTTGGTGGGCTTAAATTTCTGAGTAGAATGATTGGTACTCCGACTTTTAAATAAATTTTGTGTGCTGGAAGACCTGGTGTATTTAGAGAGTCTAAAAACTCTACTGGATAGTGGGTGGCATCTCCTTCTTCTAAAACCGTGTTAATAGATAAATATTCCCTACTTTCTCCAGAAACATGTACCAATATTTGAGAATTTATTGCTGCTGCTTGGTCGTTGCGAGGTGCCAAAATAGCTCGTTGGCATAGCCAAGCAGCGTCATGGTTCGAGATCTCTGATGGATCTCCGTATACAGAGGAAATGAGTTCCTGCTGTGAGGCAACAGAAGAACACAGGCTTTCGACTAAAGTTACTTTACCTCCTTCTTGAGTCGGGTATGTGCCGTTACCAATTTGAAGTAGTAAATTTGAGAAAACCTGCGCGTTTGCGTCACCTCCCAAATATGCTCGCATATTAAAGCTCAAATTAGTTAATATGACACTACGCCATAAAATAGAGCTCTTTAAACAGGCACCTATTTCATCGGCCCTCGTTCCTCTGGGTATTATAGGGAGTGTCTGCCTGAAGTCTCCACAGAATAGCACCGTTAAGCCTCCCATCGGTCGGTCATTTTGTCTTATATCTCGCAACGTTCTATCTACAGCTTCCACAGCTTTACGATTTGCCATCGTACACTCGTCCCAAACGATAAGGGCGCAATCGCGTAAAACCCTTGCTTTATCACTATTGCGAGACACGTTGCAAACAGGGTTTTCTGTGCGGTCCAAGTCGATTGGTATTTTAAATGTTGTATGTGCAGTTTTTCCTCCTGGTAATAAAGTGGCAGCTATTCCTGAGGAAGCGACGGCAAGGGCAATTTTGTTTTGGCTCCTTATTTGAGCCAAGATAACTTTAGTGAGGAAAGTTTTACCTGTTCCACCAGGTGCATCTAAAAACAGCATTTCTCCTAATGAATGTTCTACACTACAGCATACTCTATCAAAGATTTGACGTTGTTCTGACGTCAAATTTGAACAGCCATTTCGCAATATTTCTGCTAACTCTTCGGGGTTGTAATTTATTTCAGATGTATACTCCCTATTAATTCGTTCCCCACCAACTGTCGGTGTCGGCAAGCCGTATTGACTGAGGGGGTTCCCTCCTATACTTGTAACTATATCTTGTATAGCCAGCAAAGCCCTATTATGGCAGCTTTCACGTACTTGGTCAGAAGTTTCACTATTTATATTTTGCTGTCTCAAAAAATCTTCGGCAAACGCGTCTTTATATTTTTGCCACAACTGCCCAGCGTCCGATAGGCCACAAAATGTCAACAAAATGGCAAATAAATGGCGCAAACGATGTGGACTATCACTGACGCATGCTTCGGCTAAAGCATCATCCCAATGCTGATCGCCATCTAATAAATGCCGTGCGCGGCAAGCAGCTTGAAATGTGGGATATTCTATATCGTCCACTTTGCGGAGCTCAGCAAAAGAAGTAGGTCCTCGCACTGTGTGAAGAAGAAGGCGTAAATAATAACACTCTGCATTATTTGGGTGCACCGTGTATACTCTTCCAATCACGTGTTCTTTAAAAATGCCGGACTCGCCTTCTACAGCAGTTCCACGTCTCCTGCGATTAAAAACACCTTGCTGCTTGTTATAAGTATAATAATGTGGCACTTCATTGTACAACAGAGACTTAGCGAAATTGTCTCTTTCGCAAAGGCGAAAGAATGCGAGCAAGGTGGTTTGTCTTGGGTTGTTCATTCTTTCTGCCACATTTTCTGGCTGAAAGTAAACTCGCTGCCCGCCTTCCAGGTGCACGTCAAGATGGATGACTGGCGGATACCTTTCATGAATAGGGAAACTCAAAATGCGCCAAACTGCCTCCGAAGAGCTTATGTATCGGCCAGATTGATACCTTGTCACTTCATCAAATTGGTTGTTATTTCTTAGTGCTATCATGGCTTGATCACTACCTTTATTAACATATTTACATATATATTTTATAGATTCGACGCTATTACAAATTTCAACATTAATGTGTGCTTGAAAAGCGTTTGACAAAACTGGAGAATACGGTACCACCCAACTATTATTTAGAATTATTTCTTGTCCACGGAATCTGACAGTAGCTGTGAAACCACCTTGTGACGGTGATCTTCGCCGGTATTGCGGATACCCATTTTCCCCAGCCATAGTTAGTTCTTTCAGTGCTCTGGGGTATTTTTTTGAGCATTGACCATCTTTCATGCACGGTGATTCCCTGTTTAAGAGGCCACATGGCCCGTGAACCATATGTGTTTTTACTATGTCATGCAAAATCGGATCTGCATTATAGTCCGGAAATTCTGCACTTATGACACTGTCTATAGCATCGGGACGAATTTTTTCTTCCAGCCACAGAAGAATGTGCGCGTGGGGTAAACCACGCTTTTGCCACTCGACGCTATACATAAAACAAAGAGTTGAACCGAAAACTTTCTCCTTTGTAAGTAGATTAATCAAGACTTTGAGTTTTAAATGAAAAATCCTAGCAATAATGTCATGTCTGTCGTATGACGCCTGTCCTGTGAGAAGTGCCTGGCAAATCTCCGTCCACTTTGGATTTGTTGTAAATGTTATAAAAAGGTCCGGCCGGCCGTATTTACGGACGTAACAAAAAGCATCTTGCGTTCGTTCGTGCATATACCGCGGACCGCCTGTGAAACTGGATGGCAAAATAACCAATCGACCCAAGTTTTCGACGTTATTATCTGATTGCATGGCGTCCCGCAAGTGCACGTATTCTTCAGCGCGTAACCGTCGCTGGTTAGTGCGAATATACACTAAACGTTCAGTTTCTATTTTTGCGTACATGTCCACAATAAATTGGCTGAACAAACCACGAAATCGTTGCAAATATACGAAACTGTTTTGCCTTATTTGTAAAAGGTAGGAATAGTATTGTTGAGCAAATATTTTTTTTTGATAATTAGTGACTCTCGTAGTAGGGTTCACTTGGTACAGCCCAAAATTGTACCCATCTTCACCATGACAATAAATTAGTGGATATTGCAGGGCGTCGTAAGCTCGGTGGGTTTCCAAAATGCGTTGAAGGCGATCGTCGCGTGTACGCAACACGATATCACGTCTCTCACACTCCTGGTCGACTAAAACAACTGCAACTTCATCTGCGACGGGTGCATTGTGTCTTCCACGGTGTTCACCCACAGGACGTCTATCGGCACTTATAACAATTTTGAAATCATTGCTGCCTTGTGGAATTGACTCCAATGCAGCTTTGAATTCACGAACGTACTGGTTAACGTGATGCAGCAATTCTTGAAGTTGACCCAAAAGCTCAGCATTGAGCTGGGGAAAATTGTGATTTCTAACATTGAGCTGTTGCGTGTAATCGGATACAAAATAAATTTGGAGAAATTTGGGTTCATTTTCTGGCAGCAAAGATCCAATAAGGTGATAAACTTGACCTTGTACTTTGAAGGTTGGCATGAACGGTCCTTCCGTTATTTGTTTTGCCCCAAAGGAAGTCATTTGGAAAGCACTGTTATATAAACGAATATTATCCAAAAAACGGTTCGACTGGGGATGATCGCCATTCAGGAGACTTTTAAGTAAGTGTGGTGGATCTTGGAAATTTGGAAGAACAATTTTTCCATTTGAGCAGCACATTCCATCTGTCTCTTTCCTCCATTTCAAAGCATGACAAAAATTACAAATTTCTCTCATGTCACCCACGAAAGTAAAGCCAGCATAATTAATTCTAGACGAATATGTGAACCCTGATTTTTCCCTATTGTCCCAAGGTAATAAAATATTTGCATCGTCATTTTCCATGGACTCATCAGCTCCGCTATTTGTTTCTCTATTCATATGGTATCGAGCTCGTTCTATTTCTAGGCGAGATTGACGTTGTTCTGCTGTTTCTGCTCGTCTTAGTTCATCTATTCTTTCCCTTTCAGATGCAAGATAACTTTCATTGTTTCTTTGTACACCTACATAGTTATGTCTAGCTATTTGTAATCGTTCTTCTCTTTGGGAGAGAGATTCAGACTCGCGCGAGAGAGCGTGTCGCTCTCGGTCAGATGACAGACGTGCTTGGCGTTCCTCGATACTCTCTTGAGAACGCAAAGTCGCGGTCCGAGTTCTTTGCGAACTTAAGCGCGACTCCCTTTCTGTGAAAGTCTCTGACTCGCGTGAGAGAGACTGGCGCTCCCGATCAGCAGACAGCCGAACTTCGCGTTCCTGGATATTCTCTTGAGAACGCAAAGTCGCGGTCCGAGTTCTTTGCGAACTTAAGCGCGACTCCCTTTCTGTGAAAGTCTCTGACTCGCGTGAGAGAGACTGGCGCTCCCGATCAGCAGACAGCCGAACTTCGCGTTCCTGGATACTCTCTTGAGACCGCAAAGTCGCGGTCCGTGTTCTTTGTGAACTTAAACGTGACTCCCTTTCGGTGAACGTTTCCGATTCACGTGAAAGAGCGATGTGCTCTCGGTTAGCAGATAACCGTACTTCACGATCTTCTTCCGATTCCTGAGACCTACAAAGTCTCATCCTTTTCGCATTTCGGCTACGCAGCGAAAGGTTAGTTTTTTTTCTTTGAGGCATTTTCAAGGAAAATTAAAGCAATAAACAAAACTAACAACACTTATGACTGAATAGCCTACAAACTTAAAAGAACGGTGCGTCGAACAGTCTAGTGTGACAACGTATCGTCTGTTCGTGGTCGTGACTCAACGAATTGGCAACACTAACTTACTGTATAACGATTGGCACTATTGGATTCAAACTACGAAGTAAATCAAATACAATCTTTACTTCGTACTTCAAACCAATGACCAAAGTTGACCAAACGAAACCAATAAGATAAGCAAATACTTTTTTTTCGACCAATTTAGAAAATCGATAAACCAAGCAACCAAAGAACTTTTACGACACACGCAAGAACTTTTAAGACACCTAACGAAACCCAATTTGCCTAGTAAACACGGTGGACGTCATCCTCGCGCGGAAAATCTTAACACCGCGATTCAGAAAATGACGTCATTTGCACAACGCCATCTATCGGATTTAGATTTCAACTATCAACATTAGTTCTATTTTTAGTCTTAAGATGTCGTTGCAAGTACTATACTTAATTGCGTAACGTAATATTTTACTTCTTGAACTCACTAAATTAATCATATCTTTTGATAGAGTGAACCGATTTCGATGAAACAAAAACTAAGTTAAACCTCAAGTTGCGTATAATTTTTGTATATAAACATTGTCAGCATTGAATTCGTAGATTTTACGTGATGTGCGCACAAACAAACAGACAAACAGACAAACAGACAAACAGACAAAAATTTCAAAAATGATGGAAATGGGTTCTGTTACTTATCTTTTCACACGCTGGCTATTTTTTGTTTCAATTTCTTCAATGTACAAAAATGACTTTTCTACAGATTTATTATATGTATAGATTGTTTTGTGGAAATGGCAAATAAAAGAAATAAAATTAGGACTAAATCACGGTTGAAGGCAAAACAAATCGCGAAAGAAATATGGTAAGTTATATTTAATTTATTCCTATTGACCACAGTCCCAGTATTACAAATGTATTATTTCTCTACAGTATTAGTGAAACGCCTTTGATGTCGGGCGACACCGCCCGCGCCGCCCGTGTACAGATGGCTTATGAAGCTACCCGAAACTGTCAAATTTTCCCAATCAACTTTGAACCTAATTCTGATAGCATTAAAGTTGAAAATCTATTAAATAAATTTGACAGATTGTAGTAGCTCGATGTGCTGGCGTCTGTACTTATGCTTAGGTAAAGTTATCCCCAATCTTTTTTAATACCATAACTTATTGTTTCAGTTCAAAAATGAATCGAAATAAGAAAGGCTTATTTGTTCGAAAAAACGGCAGAGAAGAACTAGAATACTTAGTCGAAAGTACCTATACTCCATTTAGAATAATATTAGACATTTAAACAAACCTTTTTTACCGTCTGTTCAATCGATTTTGACTTCTAATTCGTAGGCATAAGGATGGCATTAAATGCAGTAAACAGTTGTTATTATAAGCACATTTTTTTTGCTTTTAATGCCATCCTTATGCCTACGGAATAGAAGTCAAAATCGGTTGAACAAGCTGTAAAAAAAGTTTGTTTAAATTTCGAATCTTATTGTAAATGGAGTATACTATACTAGTGTACAGAAAAATCACTCCGAACAATATATTATGGTATTTATAGTTGTTTGTTTTTTGTCATTTTTGTGCTCCCATACTGCTGTTATAAAATGTTTACTAACATTACCTAATATGACATTTTTCCTGATTTCTGAAAACCGATTTTTGAGCCGAAGGTGCGCAGTGGGGCAACTTCGACCTCTTTTTTTATGGAATTTTTCTTTTGTATGGAAAATATGAAAAAATATTACCAACGTGTTGAGTTTTAGGGGTTTACGGGTTTCTAAAAGGGGGTTGAAATTTTCATTATTTTTGCGATAGGACACACCGTTTTAGAGATATAAGCAAAAGAAAAGAAAATCAAAAAACAGTACTGTTTTTGCATCTGAAGTCAAGGTGTTGTTGTGAATTTTAATTCATGCCAACTAATTTTATTCCACACCTTTTTAGTCGCGATTAACAATACTCAGATTTAGTTAGAAAATCTAAATTTTAGATGATAAACGTCAAATTCAGAATAGCAAAATTATTATTTTCACTAAACTAATATCTCAGTGCAATCTTAGTGCTGTCAAACTAAAATTTAGTTAAGTTGTGTCACTTTAGTTAATTCCAGAATGGGAAATCGTCGTTTGACAGGAAACTAAATTTTGGTGATTTTGACGAGCTGCTAGTATATTACTAGCGGCTCGTCCCGGCTTCGAAAAAAAAAGCCTATATTAATCAGTGATAATGTAGCATTCAAATGGTGAAAGAATTTTTAAAATCGGTCCAGTACTTTTTGAGCCAATTCGTTACAAACATTCATACAAATCTTTCCTCTTTATAATATTAGTATAGATTTGTACTAGTATAGACGTACTTAACCTATATATAACCTTAAAAAATACTATAAAAATAAAACAAAATAAACTTACACTAATTCATTCAAGTTGATCTTCTGCATTGCTCTATTTTGTGACGCAACTTAGTACCTACTCGAGTTCATGAACTCTGAGCGGTGCGCTCGGCGCGCGCGTCTCTGGGCATCGTAATTTTTTACGTATCGCTACTCATGGCGGGGGCTGAGGTAAACGTTCAATACCTACGGCGCTCGGGTCATCCTCGCCTTAACTGCTTATTTATAATATGCACCGAAGGAGTTGAAAGAGGTGTAATGAACACCCGCATTTCGCCAGTTTTGTGAAAGTCCAATAATAAGTCGGTTCTCTATATCTATTTACATGAACATTGCCATCAATTTTTCATAAATTCAGGCTCCGCGCTGTTGCTGAAGACTTCCTAGGGGCTGTTCATTTATATATGACAATTTTAACTAATTTCTGAACCCCTCCCTCTACGTATGAAAAAATTAAACTGGAATGAACCCCCTCCCTCCCCAGTATCTACAAAAACTGCAAAGAAAAAGCAGCAAAATTTATCTAATTTATATAATACTAGCAGCGCCCCGCGGTTTCACCCGCATAAGTGTCGATCCCGTGGGAATATCGGGATAAAAAGTATCCTATGGGTTATTCTGATGTATAAGCTATATTACTGTACAGTTTCATTAAAATCCGTTCAGTACTTTTTGCGTGAAAGAGTAACAAACATCCATCCATCCATCCTCACAAACTTTCGCATTTATAATATTAGTAGGATAAGTAGGATTTGTATTTTTTTTAACTTATCATTTCTGCTTACTTTTATGATCTTACGTAACAATAATCTAGACACCGCACACCATTATCTAAAAAAAAATAAAACTTGTTTAGACCTCCTCCCCCCTCAAATCATTTTACGTAATAAATGAACAGCCCCCTATGGAAAAACCTAACAGCACTTTTCACGACCAATCACACCACATGCTTAGCAACTGTGTTTGCGACCAATAGACCAACGGGCTGTACTAATGGAGCCTGGAATATTAATGGCAATAATACATTAGAATTCCCGCCTCTTCTTCCACATTTTAAAAAGCATTTACCAACAACCAGTCAAGCAGCAACAAAGAAGTCTGCAGCTAAAATAAACCCATGTTGTGCTGAGATCTTTACGGTTATGGCCAGCATGTTAGCGCTCTCAGAATTGTTGTTAATGCCGACGAAACAACGGTACTGGCCGGGGAAGTTTCAACCTAAACTATGTTTATTGCACCGCATAACACGAACGTATATTCCGAATAAGATTTTTAAAGTTCCGAACCCCGGGTCCCAGTTTTGTTTGCGTACTACTAAAGTTTCGTTATTTTTATAAAACGAGTTATTTGAAAATTTTGCGTCGGATAAAGTTAAGGATTATTTTGTTTTTGTTTGTAGCGGTTGTGGTTAGAGCTTATTGTGACGAATGAGGGTTGTGAAAGCAAAAATATTGTCATTACCAACAAACATGATGGCTTTATTTTGAGCCCTATTATAGTTCTGTCGTCGAGAGGATGCGTTCTTGACACCCGTGAGTTTCTTACAAACGAATTCGTGTTTTGCGAATTTGATCTTTGTAAGCTAGGTACTAGAATTATCTCACTGATAGATGTCAGGAACGCATTCTCTCGACGGCCTGATTTTAGTAATAATATTTTCCTTTTTAATTCATCAATAGACACAATATATATTTATCTGTGCTTATATATATATATATATAATATATATGTGTGTTTAATTAGGTATATATTATATTGCGAAAATACGTAACCAATCAAAAAGATGCCAAGTTGCCAAGAAAACGCCCCCGTTTTCCTAGTTGCTTTTATTTTTTTTGTTTTGAATAGAATCAAAAACTAGAAAGAAAGAAAGAAAAAGTATTTATTGCGTCTCGTACAGGAAGATCACAAACTAAACTAAACACAATCTAAAATATTTAAAAAAAGAGTAACAAAAAGAAAAATGAAACGGAAACTCCTATCTCAGCATGATGCTGCGACATTTAAAAATAAATTTCGCAGCGCTGGTATTCTGATAGGGCCCACTGTGATGTCACGGACAGTTACAGAAATAAATAAATGATAACAAAGATAAAAGTGCGTGAAATAAATAAATAAAATATTCATTTTTAATTAATCCGCGCCAGACGTAACCTCATTATTTATCTATGCCTTGAGTGTCATAGGCACTCTGTGGCATCGCTGTGGCAAGCAAAAGGTCGCAGGTGCCGACCTACCGGCGAAAATAAATAAATAATATTATTACATTACGGATGTTTATTGGAACAGTATTACTAGATCTATATTATTCCTAATTGAGCACTAAAAAGCACCTCTTGCCAATCAGAAAGTGAATCTAGATAATATTCAACAATCGATTGTACAGTCAACAGCAAAAGTAGATGATGAAAATCAGAAATTCAATACTAATGAACGGAGTTCGCGTCAGAACTGTGTGGCGTCGAAGCGTCATTATGTGATTGTAAATTATACCAAACATTTACTACTTCGACGCTAAACAGTTCTGACGCGAACTCCGTTCATTAATTAGTATTGGTTTTCTGATTTTCATCATCTACTTTTGCTGTTGACTGTACAATCAACTTCACAAACAACTCCTCTTTTATTTTTATCTCAGGAGGAAATCTGAAAGCCCTCGTGAATTGAAATATTTATATTTATTTAAGTGCACCCTTTACCTTCGTTTATGGCTACCGTGAACACGTGACCCACGTTATCATCAACGTGAGTGGATAAGGTACTAGGTACTAATGGATAAGGAAAGTTTTCTAGATTTATTTTTTTGGAAATTTAGATATGGAAATGATGAATCATCATGATGAATCAGCTACCTATATCATTTAAAAAGCAAACAAAGAGTTTGTTATCTGTTATACAAACACTGCAAAATACAACTCATTTCATTTATTATTACCTAACTAATTATGTTATCTAATCTAAACTAATAAAGAGAAAAGATTTGATTTTTTGTATATTTGTTTGTTACGCCTTCACGCTAAAACGGATGTACGGATTTTGATGAAATTTGGCACATGGGTAAACCATGATCTGGATAAATATTATCCCGATATTTTTATGGGATTGAGATTTATGCGGGTGAAACCTCAGGGTGCAGTTAATTACATATAATGAAATCATTATAACAGTATCGCGCACAGCAAATGAGTTGGAGAGAGGAAGCTTAGACTTATTACTTCAATTAATATCTACTCTTCATTTATTAAAAACAGTTTGCTTTCTTCCATTCTTTCAATCAATTTCAGACAAGCTTCATAGCGTGGTAATTTTCTTGAATGGTTCCCTTTATGTCGAATCCCTTTACGTCGAGTCTGAGATAGCGTGGACTCACCACGTAGACTTTCGTAACTCCCAAACGTGACTTACAAAAATCACGGCATTAGGAATGCACCCCAAACCTTCCGACATCCGGAATTAGGAGACATTTGTAAGGGTGATGTACCACTGAATTTTACACTAGAAAGTGCAATCAGGTAAGTGCATTAGTCACACGAAGTTTGTGACTTACAAAAACTTGGCGTGGTTTCGTTTGAAAAGGTTCAAGTTGAAGCTTTTGAATGAATATTAGATTTTCAATCCTGGGTGCGGTGTTTAAAATTACTGTGACTTCCAGAGTACCTAGAGATTTTCGGAATTCTGACTACACACATCAAAAGTGTCTAGGGATCAAGCATTTTTATGCGGATTTCTTGAGATTGAGATGTGGCTTTGTAATAAATTTATGATTTTATAAATTTATATGGATCCTTTTTGGTGCATTTCATAATTTGAATCAGGAACTGTGAATCAAATTCGAGTAAAAGATGAAAATCAGCTGTCAATATTTTCCCTATAAAAACATACAACGCATTGAAGACATTATTAGTGCTACTGTTTCCCTACTACTGATTAAAACCAACGTTATTATGGAGCGGCGACGTCATTTAAGCAGGGAAGAAATGCTCAGAGCCGTGGGAATGATAGAAGCTGGTTCCCGGCAACGTACTGTGGCTTTAGCTCTGAATACAAGTCAGAGTGTTATCAGAGTGTTATCAGTCGACTTTGGACACGTTACCGAAGCACTGGTACCGTGGCTGAGCGCCATGGAGGACGGTATCGCTGCACCACACGGAGACAAGACCGATACATTCAAATCTTAACTCGAAGAGCTCCAACAATAACCGCCATGATGTTAGCCGTGAGGCTTCATCACTCTTCAGGGAACTTAATTAGCGACCAAACAGTCAGAAACCGCTTGCATGAAGTGAACCTTCATTCCCGAAGACCGCTACGGGTACCACCTATAGCAATGCACAATCGTAGGATTCGATATCAATGGGCTCTTGAACACAGAAATTGGGCAGAAGAACAATGGCGTTTCGTGTGCTTTTCTGATGAGTCTCGTTTTGGTATGAGACCGGATACAAGACGTATACGACACTGGAGAACCCCTGGACGCCAACAGCGATTAAAATCCTGCCAGGAAGTCCATCCTTATAGTGGTGGAACCATCATGGTATGGGCGGGTATTTGGATCGGCGGAAGAACTGAGTTGATTTGGATCAGAGGCAACCTCAACGCTCAAATTTATGCTAAGATGATTGTATCAGACGTCATCGTTCCTCTACAAGTGCAAATCGGTCCCTTATTTCAGTTAATGCATGATAATGCACGACCGCACACCGCAAGAGTTGTAAGACAGACTCTCGCCGCAGCTAACATCAATGTCCTGCCCTGGCCTGCTCAGTCGCCAGACTTGAACCCGATTGAGCATGCATGGGATATGCTACAGAGAAGAGCTCTGCCGAATATGGAGGGTATCCAGTCGCAAGAAGACCTTTTTTTGTTGTTGCAACGAACATGGGCGGCCATTCCACAGCGTGATTTGGATGAACTCATTTTGAGTATGCCAAACCGATGTTCTTGTGTTGTTAGTGTTCGCGGTAGAAACACGGATTATTAATTGTTTAAGTTACCCAATAAAATTTTAGAGAAAACTGTTATTTCAGTCTTTTTTTCGAACTTTTGTGTTAGTGGTTCAAATGTCAAAAATCCCTTTATTAGGAAAATGGCAAATTTCTTTATTAATGCAAAGGTGACTTGGTTTATCGTTACTGTGACAAACGAAAACACTTTATTTGATGAATCCTTAAAGAAAATTTTAATTAATATCAATCAGGAGAAAAGTTATTGCAAAAATATATGTTGATCCCTAGACACTTTTGATGTGTGTATTTATGAAGATACAGATCGTAGAATTTCGTAGATATCTATTTTGGTAATGACACGTGATTAAAACATCTTAATGCAAATATATGTTTGTTCTTGTTGAGTTAGAACCTTTGATAAAGAGTTCAGTAATCGTTCAGTAATGGGCTGGGTTGAGCTGTTGGTATAATGAAGACAAACGAGTAGATGTGTTAATAAACACACATTTTCTGTAACTTCTTAAGTATTTAACTGAACTTTTAAAACCGCACGTTGTATCATCCCTTGTAAAATTTCTACATTTATATCTGTAATATTTATGTCATACATAATAAAGAGTATTCTATTCTATGTTCAAAATGGCAAAATAATAATTTCTAATAAACGCACAAGACCCCAAAAATCATGACTTCTATTTTTGTATAAATCGATACCAAAGGTTCAAAAGCTAAGCTTAAATCAAGAGGCTCTTACATTTCAGGGGTCTCCTTAAAATTTTTCACGGTGACCTAAAAATTATAATAAAAGAAAGCTTTCCATGGCATGCATTGTATTTGTGTGTAATATTACACACAAATACAATATTAATAAAACATTTTAAGAAACATAAAGAAACTTATGGAACGTTTATCAAGCCTCATGTTTGGCATGTAGCCTGATAAACCTATGCATTGTAGGCCCTTCTAATCTTTAAGAAAATACCTTCAGGATGCTGTTGTCGCTTCCTCTCACTCTGCGTATTATTGACGGTACTTTCTTGCGTATAATCGCGAAATAATTGTCAATGTGCGCTTCAACATCAGTGACGCACTACAGTAAGGAGGAAGCCTCAACAGCGCCCTGAAGGCATTTTTGTATTAATTTTTAGGGTATGATTAGGCCACAGGCTGCTAGTGTACAATGTTTTACAAAACGCCTTAAAAAGTGTTGTTTTAACCGGTACTGAACAACCAACAGACCTGCGAGCTAATATGTTTCCCCGATTGCCATCGCCCTTCGCTCCCTTTCCATGTCGGAGTCATCAACATGACATGTCATGTTGACACTAATGCAGCAGGTACTCCCGCTCCGCGAAGCTTCTCCCGTAAGACACTATAAGAAACCAGGTCGAAGGCTTTAGAAAGGTCCAGGAATCAAGCATATACTGGTTTTTTTCTGTCCATATAATATTTGAAAGTGTGCTTCAACGTAAGTATTGCACTTTCAGTAAACAACCCAGCACGAAAGCCAAAATGAGATTGAGTATCGAGTATTCCTTTATTTTGTTTGGATTTCATTCACCCAAGCGCACACCGTTAAGCGGTGATTTGATCGCACATGTTTTTATTCTGATATCATTTACATCACATTCAATTTTAAGGGAAAGTGGTTTGACCAAAACATATCATGAATAACCACAATATTTACAATCGTTTTTCCCGCCGCCCTGTGTAACAAAACAGTGGTCTAGCCAACGCTTACATCCATGTGAGTCACTGATCAACATGTACGTTTGCGCTAGTACCTATACCTAAATAGTTTAGGTCCGCGCATAATAATTCCTGCTCACTGCCAAAACTAAGAAGTTCGTTACAAAATGACTCACTCGGGTGCGCGTTGAAATCTCCCAAAACATACACTGATTAAGCTTTATTATTTTGTATAATACATTTCACGAAGACATTCCGTAAAAAGAGGCATATTTTCGCTACAGTCCGTCAGCATATACAACGTGTAACGTTAAATGCGCAAAACCTCATACACCCCAATTAGAGTACTGAGTTAAAAGCATAATATAATGAACAAACAATTTTTTTAAAGCTAACTATTTTTATTAAGAAAATCCTGTTGATCTTAGCATTGCTGTATGCATTCAAAATTGAGTCTTATTGCCTTAAAATAAGACTTAATTTTCTTTGGCTCAATCAGCGGATAGTATGGCAAAGTATATCATTTTTGAAAAAAAAAACCTATATTAAAAGTTACTGAAATCGATTCAGTAGTCAACTATGAACAAACTATTTTCATTTGCGCATTTATCGTTACACGTTGTATATATTTATAACCAAAAAGTACTGGTTGTTTACCATTAAATTCACTGCTTATCCGGCTACTGATACTTGGCACCACACTCACATAGTTAAATGCAGTTTTATGCCATAGTATGGCGACCCCTCCATAGGGTCTCCCTTTGCAAATGCCCGCTGACTGACGCGTCCACTGAAGACTTTGCCGTATAACTAAATTCCTAATCAATACTGTCAAGGAAGGCTGGGTCATGTGGATATAACCACGATTCTTGTAACAAAACAATATCAGCTGTTTTGCAAAGTGAACGCACATAGTTCACCAGCCTTTTAACATTTTTTTGCAATCAAAGTTCATTTTCTAAATACTATAATGAAAAGACGATGAAAACAATTTGGAAGATCAAAGATCCTTTGTCCTAATTAATAACTTTTATGTCTCGGTATCGCTCGGATATGACTTTAACGTTTTTCTTTTTTTTTTTTGCTTCCTTTATTAATACCTACTTATTCGGACCCATTTTGTTTTAGGAAGGAAGTCATTGTCTTTTTTTTACATTTAATAAGCGCTTTTATTTTAAGCGTTTTTAGACCAATAGGTATCAATTCATAAATCGAGATTTTTTATAAATAATTTTATTTCTGTAAGTGGGTTTGCACCAACACTTTAACACGTCATTCATGTTTTAAAAACTAGATAATGTCGGCGTTTCCTATCTGAATAATCTAAGAAGTAAGGCCGAAACAAACTCAGAGGTCACAGTCTCTTTTAAAGCCCAGACATAATCTTGGTCAGATCATGGGAAGACCATGTAGATTGATGTCTGAAATGGTCTTTTGAGGAAAGAATCACACAGGTTAAGTGGACCTGTCCAGTCAGTTTTGGTAACTATGTTTGCACACCTCATAAGCTTTTTAACGTGCTAACTGCGAGCTTAACTTCTACAGACATTAGTCATCCAAGATATAGTTTTTTTGCGATTAGCTGGCTCAGGTGGAGTTCTTTTGTTAATGCAGAATGCATTATGGTTGTAAACGGTGGAATGCAATATATTATGTAGGTACAGACGCCAGCACATCAAGCAACTACAATCTGTCAAATTTCTTCAATAAATTTTCAACTTTACCGCTAAAGTATAAGGTTCAAAGTTGATTGGGAAAATTTGACAGTTTCGGGTAGCTTGATACGCTGGCGTCTGCACCTTCTCCTATGTAGGCCATTTTTTAACTAAAGTAATTAAAAATATATCTTGAAATATTTCACTAGAAGATAGGAACTTTGAAATTAATTTTTACTACGCAAAAAAGTACTTTAAGTACTGTACCTGTGTACTTAAGTTTCAAGACTTTCAGACAAAAATAATTGTGAAGTATAAGACTCGTTTTGTCAAGAACAGGAGACAATAAACAAAAAATATTCGCCATTTACAAAAGACATTTGTAGTTCCGCCTTTTTCATTTTGTACGGAAAAAATATTATTAAATCAGAACCAGCTTTGTTAAGAAACTATGCAATGTAAATAAGTAGGCACTCTGTAAAACGGAAGAAAGAAAACATCATGAGGAAACCGGCATATCCTAGAACCAAACACGTGAAGTCATGTGACATCTACCAACCCCCACAGGGCCCACGTGGTGGATTACAGCCCACTCCTTCTCACCGGGAGGCGGCCTGTGTGCATCAAGGCCCATTTAAACGCATACAATACAACATTAATATAACTTAAAAATACTATAAATACATACAACATTATAATTGCACTAAAAAACTAACACACACGAAGTGTCTACGTCGTGTTTCGCTGACTGGTGTCATGTAGCCGGCCACCAAACCTGCGTACACAACCCTTCGGCCAGAACTCTTCCTTGAGGAACTTCTCGAGATGATGTGTCGGAACACGCACCACGAACGACTTGAAGTTCGTGTTGCGACGCGACTCCAACTTCTCGAACCTCAAAGTCCAGTTGGTCTTCACACGAATTTACTCCACGATCTCCTCAGCCTTCGTGGAGTGGTGCAGTCTAGACACGTACAGCTGCGTATTATAGGCTGATTATGCTAAATAGGTACTAACGACTTGATGAAGGTCGTGGGAATCTGCTGGATACGGAAAGCACAGACCCGGTCGATATGGCGACGCTTGGGGGAGGACATGCAACTCAAAAGTATCCAGATACAAACACAAATCATCAATGAGTAGCCAGAATGTCATAGCACTAGTATTTCAATGGCGGTCAGACAAGCTAGTCAATAACGCATCAGTAAGTCGGGTCGTTTACGGACCGCTAATGAAGTACTAACAAGTAGTATTTCAATAGCGGTCCGTAAACGACCCGACTTCTGACATTTAACACGTTACTTTTGCGTAGTGTTGGACAATGGGCCTAAGTCAAGCAGTGGACGACTTTTGGCTGAATGATGATGATAATAAAATAAATAAATTGTACTTCGACGCCTTTAATGTATTTTTGTTTTTGTATTTCATTGTATATAATTAGTAAGTCATTTAATTTAGTACCTAGTGTAAATATGTAGTTAGTTAATTAAACTATTTTTTTTTTAAATAAAATGTTATTTTAATATTATAAAAATAAATATTTATATTAAATAAAATTATGAATGTTGAATCTATTTCAATCAGTTGGTTTCAAAGACGCCTTAATTGAGATTAAAAATGCAAAAATATTTTGCAGACTTTATAATTTGCAGACTTTCGAAAGGTACCCAATTAAAATTAAGTTTACATAATATTGAACAAACATCTCTTGAAAAATAATATTAATTTCAGTAAAGTTTTTAAAATAAATGTTAAACCTTTTTCTTTTTACCTAAGCTCTAATGTAATCATAAAATTACAAGAATCCAACGCTTTTTTTTTGCTCCCCTAAATACTAATCTCCTTATTCAAAGACATAAATAAAAATTGTTTGCAAACATATTCTATTATTTGTACAGTTTAAGTAAGATGTATTGGATTCACAAATATTATTTCAGAGTTTGGTGTTTTGATTTGAAAGCGTACTATGACCTTAGGACAGCTGTGATCCAAAGTCAAATTTTATATTTATGTTAATGTTTTTCGAGGATAAACATAATGTACAGACGCCAGCACATCAAGTTACACGAAACTGTCAAATTTTGCCAATTTACTTTGAACCTTATACTTTATTGATAAAGTTGAACATCTATTTTTAAAAAATTTACAGATTGTAGTAACTTGATGTGCTGGCGTCTATATCTATATGTGATTATTGAAGGACCACGTAGGTACTTACATGTTATTCGGAATCAGTGACATTTCTTCTAAAGAAAAATATCTAAGTTGGAAAATTGTAAAGAAAAATAATATAGGTCGCCTTTAAATGTAGACTCGCACAAATATTGCCAAAATATCTACTAGCTTACCGGAGTATTTGAGTTTATTTATTTATTTGGTACAGACGCCAGTACATCAAGCTACTACAATTATCTGTCAAATTTATTTAATAGTTTTTCAAATTTATCACTAAAGCATAAGATTCAAAGTTGATTGGGAAAATTATACAGTTTCGAGTAGCTTGATGTGCTGGCGTCTGTACACCAACGGAAGTAAATAGAAATACAGTAATAAAGTAAAAGTGCTGGTATGAACCAAAAATTCGAAGATATGTGACTGCCACCAACCCGCACTGGGCCCGCGTGGTGGATTACGGCCCACTCCCTCTCACAAAGAGGAGGCCTGTGTGCTAGCAGTGAGAACATTGTGGGCTGATTATGCTCGTATGTATGAAAATACGAAATATAATTAGAATACAAAATAAAGTGGATAATTGCAATAAACTAAATAAAATGATGATTTTGACGATAAGTGTGTTTTAAGTTAGTTCATTTAAATCAAATCTATACTAATATTATAAAGAGGAAAGATTTGTATGTATGTTTGTAACGAATTTGCTCAAAAAGTACTAGACCGATTTTAAACGCCGACCTCATCTCGTTTTTAAAAAATATGATTGACGTGTAAAAGTGTTTGTACAAACCTACTTACAGAAATAAAAGCATTTATCATTTATCATTAAATGATAAATGATTTTGAAAAAGAATCCTATATTAATCAGTGCTAATGTAGCATTCAAATGGTGAAAGAATTTTTAAATGATAAAATTTATCATTTAAAAATTATTTCTTTAGTAGTAGTAGTAGTTTTTTCTTTTTCTTTCCACCCGTGCGAAGCCGGGACGGACCGCTAGTTAGAAATATAGTAAAAGAATATTTTGTCATACCGTACCTTTGTGGCTAAGTCAAGGACAAGATTCTTTAATCAAAGAGAAATTCTCCAATAGCCGGTCAAAATCTACCATCAGGAATGAAATAGGTACCTACTTGAAATACTAACACGTATATTCCTTTCAAAGAACATAAAATAATGTGTAGAAACCACAGATATAGATAGACCTAGATAACGCAAAAGTATCACGATCTATATGAAAAATAAACGTGCCATTTTTTTGACTACCTACTATGACGTTACAAGCTCTCTTTCTCACTCACGCTCACGCAGCCAGCAGTACACAGGACTGAGCGCGAAAGTGGCGGCTTACGATTTTTGAACGTAAGTTGGTGCGATTTTTGGCCCGCGAAGTAGTTACTCTTGCGTTATCTAGGTGTATCTACATATATATCTGTGGTAGAAACGTAAAACACAAAATGCGTACTGTACAAATCTCAGAGTTTGACTGATTAAATCAAGGGAGTAACTCATGGAGGGCGAGACATCTTCACTTTGCTGACTTTCAGGGTTGACAGCTGAAATTAAAAAAAAGTCTTTTTTTTAAATTGATTATTTAAAATTCCAGAGAATTGATCTTGGCGGATCATAGACTACAACACGTCAGAGGCAGATAACGTGCCCCCGCGCGTGATATTATAAATACAAATTCAATAAAAACGCTCTTCCGTGCGGAGAATTTGGCTCGTTTCCCGCGCCCCGTCGTGTGGCACGTTGCAATGTGTGATCCGCCTTAATGGAATGGATTGTCTTGAATGCATTGCAGATATCTATAAAACTGCTCTAATTACATGAGACCAACTACTAAGCCACCACTTCTCAGCTAAGCGATCCCGAAGGGGATTAGTAAAGGCTGTTTACTTTTATCTTTTACCTTGGCACTATTCTACGCAAATATCCTTATGTGGTATACAGGCCGAATGCTGCTAAAAAGCGTAGAAATTTCGAAGTATGCTCAACTCGCGGATGTAGAATGGCCCTTACATCATTATGATATTCTGTCTGGTGATGCAGAGACAAACAGTGGTAAGTGCAATCATGAAAATTGAGCAATAAATATTTTAAATATAAAGATACGCATAAACCTCATAAGTTCATCGAAATCACTCTTTCTTGTAACGCTGCATATTAGTATATATAGATAAGTGTTTTTGTATAACTGAAGGTATTAAAAAATCTTTTTTTGTTACTTATGGTTAATTTTGAGATGGGAGAGTCATATTTAGATTTCCGGTATCTATCCCAAAATCGGCTACGTTACGCCGAAAAGATGAAGCCTTGGTTTGAATGTTATAGCGTGCGCATAAGACGAAGAAAAATTCTGTAGTTAGCTAGAATTCACAGCTTACTCAGAGCTTCAACCCATTTAAGCCATTGTTAAATTGATATCTATACTTATAATAAATCTGTAGAGAGGTAAATTCTGTACATGAAATATATTTCCAAAATAACTATCAGCGGGTGATTAGTGATCGATACTGACGCCAAAAATGCAATCAGTAAAATTTTTGTCTGTCTGTCTGTCTCTCTGTCTGTCTGTCTGTCTGTATGTTCGTTATAGAAACAAAAACCACTCGACGGATTTCAACGAAACTTGGTACAATTGTTCTTCATACTCCTGGGCAGGTTATAGTATACTTTTCATCAGGCTACGATCAATAGGAGCAGAGCAGTGAAGGGAAATGTTGGGAAAACAGGATTTCTTTTTAGGTGAAGTAGTAATAGGTTAGTAGTAGTTAGTTAGTAGTAGGTAAGTTTTGGTTAATTTATGTTGTAGCGCATAGTATAACACGCGATAGCCGCTCGCCACAAGCCCGCACTCCTCAGCCCCCTCAACCGAGTCGACGCTCGGCCCGCATCGGCGCCCGAGTTGGTGCCGCGCTCGGAGAGCGCGGCATTCAATAGTATTACGCGAGCTGACATTCAATCAACACGTACGCGCGCTCTGGCCGCGCGCCGACCCGGTCGTCTCGTTTATTTGTCTGTGCGTTGTGTTCAATCCTCCTACTGTTCTGTTTCCTTTTTCAATATAAACTGATGAGTAATACCGCCGTTTAATTAATTGCTCCTCATCCTATAACTGGCTGCCTAACGTGGAGCTGAACCGGGAGTGAATCAGTGAACATTTTGCAAGTGCAGAACTTTCGCACGTTAGAACTAATCAATACCTAATATTATTTTGTCGTGTGGTGTTAGTAACCAAAAATTATCAAGTCTACCTAGGTACCTCCCGTATAATGTTGGTATAGGTACGTTCTACAGAAAAGCGCGCGAACGGTTAAGTTCTAGGTTCGTGAAGTATATCTGTCACGGACCTCGTGTGCCGGGGAGGCAAGACTCCGCCCACTTCGTGAAGGATATTTGTCACAGCGCTCGTGTAACGCTCGACACTGTTGTTGCAAGTTTCGCGCTTATGGCGTAGGCGCAAGGTCGTAATTTGTGCGCTAGGTTTCGTCGCAGGTAATTTGGTATATACCTGAACCTAGATTACGGACCAAAAAAGACTGTGCCGGTATAAACTGGAAACTTGTGATTTGTGTATTATTAATAAATTAATATACATCCACGCGATGTAAACAATACTTGTGGTGTAAATAAACTTTCGTAACTTACTTGGAATCTGTTAGTGAATGTGACTAATAATTTAATTGACTGATCGCGTAACTGTAAGAAGTTTTAGACCAGTATAGCTACCTAAAACCTGTCTGGGTGTGTTTCTATGCTGTGTGCTATTTAAGTGTGAAACGACTGCGAACAGTCTAGTGCTTAGGTGAAACCTAGACTACCTAAGTTTGTGTTTCGTTCGTTGTGTGAACTATTTCAAAATGGTGTTAACGAGATCACGCGCTGCTAGTCCGACTTTGGCTGGCGCCTCGTCCGAGGGTACGGCGCCGCCTGCGCCCGTTGCGCCCGCGCTGGAGTTGGCTCCGCGCGGCGCTGCCGCCGATACCGCCGCCACGCAGGTGGTCGCGGAGGATCCGCAGCTGGCTGCTGCCGCTGCAGCGGCTCCGGTCACAATGTCGACCGAGCAACTCCTGTTGCTGATAAACAGGCTAAGTCACAGCGAACCTGTAAGTACACCAGTTTATTCTGGCCATAGTGGCCACTTCGCCAAGTGTACGGCGCGTTTTGACGGCGAGAAGTCAAGCAATATTTTGGCGTTCATAGATGCTGTAGAGACGTATAAAGAGTGTGTTGGCGTTGACGACCACAACGCTCTTCGGGGTTTACCCATGTTGTTGACGGGGCTTGCGGCCACGTGGTGGCAAGGAGTAAAGGATACCACCGTCTCCTGGCAAGTTGCTGTAGAGTCATTAAAGCAAACATTTGGACCACGATTGCCGCCGCATAAATTATATAGAAAAATATTTGAACGGGAACAACGAGTAGACGAAGCTACGGATTTGTTTGTGTGCCATATTCGGGCCTTATTCGCTCAACTACCACCATTCCTCCTTCCAGAGGTAGTTCAGTTGGACATGGCATATGGGTTGCTCAACTACCACATTCGAGAAAAGCTTCCGCGCACCGCTTTTAATACTTTTGCGGAAATGTTGACGCACGCGCGCCGCGTTGAAGATATTCTTGATGAATCCCGCCCGCGTGTCTCTGCGGATAGAAAACCTCCGACGGCCTCTTCAACACCGACTTCAGGGTCAACGGCTGTGCCTTCCACAAGTAAGACAAGGCCCCATTGCAATTACTGTAAGCAGTACGGCCATGTTAAAGAGTCTTGTCAGCGGCTGGCAAAGCAAAAGAAAGCCAAGGACGGCACCGTAGAGGGAGAGTCGCCTCCGCCAACGTCTTCGGTTACATGTTTCGGGTGCGGAGCACCCGGCGTCATTCGTTCGAACTGCTCGAAGTGTAAAGAGAAGAAACCAAATACGTCTTCCATTCCGTTTCAATCAGTGTCCACGTGTGATGTTGAATCATTAGATCCGCGTAGTAGGCCAAAGCTAAACATTAAAATTTATGGTGAAAGTGGTAGTGCTCTTTTAGATACCGGTGCTAAACTATCGATAGCTAGTGTTAGCTTAAAAAGTGTTTTAGTTAAAAATGGTCAAAAATTTGTAAAAACCTATTCTGAAATTAAGCTTGCTGATGGTTCTATCAATTGTTTAAATGTAGAGACTGCGTTGGTTGATGTTCACTTTTGCAATAAAGTAGTACCCACCCATTTTATTGTGTTACCTGGGGCTGTGGAGTCGTTGCTCGGCATAGATTTTATTAGGGATGCTGGCATGGTACTTGACTTCCATAAGAATTTTTGGTCTTTGGAAGGCTCACAGGTAATTTATCCGATTTGTTATGAGGAAGGGCGTTCTGAAACTGTGTGTGCTACCTTTTGTCTCCGCGATGACGAGGGTACTCTCTTGCAACCATCTGAACGCAGTAAATTGGCCAACCTGCTGGAGTCCAATAAAGATATTTTTGAACCAGGGGGAGGACCAACTACTTTTGCTTTGCATCGGATAGACACTGGGAACAGTGCTCCAATTTCAGTGCCGCCTTACAGGGTGACACCGGCAAAGAAAGAGATCATAAGAAAAGAGATTGATAGAATGCTAGAAGAAGAAGTCATTGAGGAAGCAGAATCGCCATGGGCATCCCCAGTGGTGTTGGTGCCAAAGAAAAACGGAGAGGTACGATTCTGCGTAGACTACAGGGCTTTGAATAAGGTAACCAAAACGGATAAGTATCCCTTACCTGTTATTGATGAGGTTCTGCAGTCCACCAAGACTAACAGTGTAATGTCAACCATTGATTTGAAGGCTGGGTATTGGCAAATTGAAGTAGCTCCTGAAGATAGAGACAAAACGACTTTTATTTCACCCTTTGGAATGTTTCGTTTCCGGCGTATGCCGTTTGGCTTGAAGAACTCCCCGTCGACATTCCAACGCCTTATTGACAGGTTTCGAGCTGGTTTGAAGAACATCACTGTGGTGGCATACCTGGATGACATCCTTGTGATTTCCGAGGATCTAAAATCCCATGTGAGGGATCTGCAGCAAGTCTTCGAGCGCCTCCGCCTGTTCAACCTGAAAGCAAACAGAAGTAAGTGTGTTTTCGCTAGGGATAGAGTAACTTACCTGGGACATGTCATTTCAGCACGTGGGATCGAGCCTGATCCCACAAAAGTTGAAGTGGTGGTGACAATGAAGCCACCGACGACCCTTAAAGAACTGAAGACTTTCTTGCAAACCTGTTCTTGGTTCCGTAAATTTATCCCGCAGTTTTCAGAGGTAGCGCGTCCTTTGACGGACCTTACAAAGAAAGATCGACGTTGGCAATGGGGGGAGAATGAACAAAGAGCTTTTGAAGAACTTAAGCTTCGGCTATCAACTAGCCCCATTCTTCGCCAACCAAACTTTGAGAAACCCTTCGTACTGCGCACCGACGCAAGTGCTTATGCGCTTGGAGCAGTTTTGATGCAAGGGGAAAATCCTACCGAAGAAAGACCTATTGAGTATGCAAGTAGGTTGCTGACATCCACCGAGCGTAACTACCACACGACAGAGCGCGAAGCTCTAGCGGTTGTCTGGGCTCTGGACAAATTCAGAGGATACATCGAGGGAGCGCAGACTCGTGTGGCTACCGATCACCAGCCCTTGAAATGGCTGTTGTCCTTGAAGACACCCAGTGGTCGTTTGGCCCGTTGGGCAATGAAAATTCAGTGTTACAACTTGGATATCGAGTACACACCTGGAAGAGTCAACTTAGTCGCTGATACTCTCAGTCGACCAGTATACACCGATGTTGCAGAGCCGAGCGCCACTAACTCTTGCAGCATTTGTCCGGTGATAGTTGACTTACCTCAGAGGAAACCAGAAGATATTCGAGATGCTCAACTTAAGGATCCTGAGGTAAACAAAATCATAGAGGATTTTGAGGGTTCCAGTAACCCAGACGCAGCCATGCGCTGGACTGACAGAGGTTATTATCTTTCGCAAGGCGTGTTGTACCGCTGTGACCCGGATGGTGATTCCGAAGAACCTCAACTAGTTATTCCAGAGTTATTACAGGCCGAGCTCATGAAGGAGCTTCACGATGCGCCCACTGCTGGACACTTGGGTTTGGAACGGACCTTGAGGAAGATCAAACAAAAATACTTTTTTAGAAACATGAGAACTTATGTGGCACAGTACTTAAAGTCCTGCGATCTGTGTCAGAAGTATAAAGCCACAAATCTCAAACCTGCTGGTCTACTCCAGACCCCAGTGCCACAGCAGCGTTTTGAAGTTCTCGCAATGGACCTATTTGGTCCACTTCCCGAAGGTAACAAGGGAGAGAAGTGGATTCTTCTGGTGGAGGACACCGCTAGCCGGTGGGTGGAATTGTTTGCGTTGGGCGATGCAACTGCAGAGTCCTGTGCAAAAGTACTTATCGAAGAAGTTTTCATGCGATATGGTTTCCCCCGTCGAGTAATATCTGATAACGGGACGCAGTTCGTGTCAGCGGTGATGCAGAAGGCCATGCACGTCCTTGGGGTTCAGCAATCTTTGACTCCCGTCTATCACCCCGAGGCCAACCCCGCTGAACGAAAGAATCGGGAAATGAAGAAAATGTTGGCAATCCTGTTAGATCCGGAACATCGACGTTGGCCAGAAGTATTGTCAGCTATCCGGTTTGCCTTAAATACAGCTTATAATCAAGGCACTGGCCACTCCGCCGCCTTCTTGACTTTTGCACGCGAGTTTCGGTCCCCGGTGGACGTAACCCACGATCTGCGGGCTATCGTCGAACAGGAAAATTACGTGCCTCAAATATCACCGTATTTGCGCGATTTCGTACACCGCTTGCAGGAGGTGAAGTGGCGAGTTGAACGTCAACAAGACATTCGTAAAGAAGCAGCCGACAAATATCGTCGTCCTGGACCCTGCTATCAGGAGGGTGATCTCGTGCTTGTAGACAGTCATCGTCTTAGTCAGGCAGCAAAAGGGTACACCAGTAAGTTTGCTCCGCGTCGCGAAGGTCCTTATCGTGTTGGTAAAGTAGTTTCACCGACCACTTATGAAGTGGTTGATAAGGATAAAGTATCTCGAGGCAGGTATCATTCCAGTCTCCTAACGCCTTATGTAGGTGATTCTGACGTTGTCATTCACAAAAGGAAGAAGGGCCGTCCTCGTAAGGTTGGTTCCAAGCCAACTCCAGATACTTCCGCTGTCTTGGAGGGGGAGATTGTAGCGCATAGTATAACACGCGATAGCCGCTCGCCACAAGCCCGCACTCCTCAGCCCCCTCAACCGAGTCGACGCTCGGCCCGCATCGGCGCCCGAGTTGGTGCCGCGCTCGGAGAGCGCGGCATTCAATAGTATTACGCGAGCTGACATTCAATCAACACGTACGCGCGCTCTGGCCGCGCGCCGACCCGGTCGTCTCGTTTATTTGTCTGTGCGTTGTGTTCAATCCTCCTACTGTTCTGTTTCCTTTTTCAATATAAACTGATGAGTAATACCGCCGTTTAATTAATTGCTCCTCATCCTATAATGTTCAGTTTTTTTTTAATATTAAGTAGGTAAAAGCGTAGGTACTTTTATTAATTATAGGTATAGGTATTATTAATTATAGTAGTTATAGGTATTTAGTTTAAAGTGAAGTAGGTTTTATTATATATTATTTTATATATTAGACGTAGTTATATATTTTTAGTTATTCAAGCCCCAAGCGGACGGCGGCGTCCGCCCGCTATTGTCTTGAAAAACGCGTTGAATGAGAAATACGCGTTCTCAAGAATCGGCAGAAGAAAGAGCACATCGGTTAAACTCTATGAGAGTTAGTGCCTCAATTTCCGGAAGTCATTATTCCACGCGGACGAAGTCGCTGGCAAAAGCTAGTACCTTAATAAATTAATACCCATTTCTTATTATGAATATGTTTGTTGTTTATATAATTATTATTTCTAATATTGTAAATGCGTCAAATTATATAATGGAATATTCATGTTCCTTTCCTATATATTGTTATCACTTTGCTATTATTCAGAGTTCTCTCGGAGCATTATCCAAGAGATTGAAATAATTGTTTTGAGAAAACGAGAATTTATGAAAATATAGGATAAGAAGTATTAGTAGAGTACTTTAATACTGTTTCCATGGAGTTTCTTGTCCTTCTTCTCCATGAAGACCTAGTTTTTCAAACGGACGAATAGTTTTCTGATGAAATACTAACAAGTCTAATTAAAAATGTTGAGCCTTGTCGATCTGTGCTCTACTTCCGTTTCCTACAACCTATATTCATAAGAACTTTCATAAACTAATAACCAGGGGCCCAAGTCTGCTATTTTATAAATTCGTCATTCCAACACGATCCCATTGTCATTTTGCTAAAAGTTCGTAATCTGCTAAATTCATAATGGTCGATCATTGGTCGGACAATGGTCTGAGAAAAACTACTACTAAATTTCATGCTACATTTCATTTAGTATATAGTTTTACATATTAAGTATTAGTGTTTGCAATCTGAAGTAGTAAGAAGTTCGTAAATAGCAATAAACATTACATTTATTCATTTCTCATTATGTACGAGATTACCATTTTATGCCATTTCTTTCAATGGAGTGTCAGTGGTTGACCATTGGAAAGTCATAATGACGCCATTATATTACTAGATTACCAAAATTGTCAAAATCAACAATTATGAAATCAATGATAGACCATTCTAACACTATTGTAATAGCAGACTACAGGCCAAGTAGCCAATCTGACATTCAAAGCTTGCTATTTTGGTTATATCTATTTCTATAATACTTATAGTTTTACTACCTCTTTGCGGTCTGTCCTGTTTGTAGCCGGTATGGACGTGTGATTATTAGGCGTTGTGTTATTTAACACACTCATTTTTTTACAAGCGCTTAAAGCAGCAGTCTTATATAATCAGCAGTCTTTGAAAAGGTTTTCCTTCAGACATGAATAAAACCAGCCAGTTTATAAATAAGAACCAAACTTAGATCTGACGGGCAAATTCGTACCGGACTAAGTTGTAAGAACTTTATCTAAGTCGGAATAAAATTCGAAATTCAAAAACTGGCCCAAAGATTTGGCTTAAACTAAAGTTGAATCTCGTTTTGAGAAAAAAGAAGGAAAGAGATCTAGGCAGTTGCAAAAAGAACAAAGTTCAGTTAGACGCACGACCCTGGTAGCCCTAACATCTAAAAGTAATTACATTTGCCTACGTATTTAAGCACGCTCCAGGAAAACGTGCAAACGTCTCCTCTAATTTTGTACCCACTCCTCTGGGAGGACTATTTAAATAACCTAAAATTGGATTCCGAATCAACCGGGGACTCACTGAATAAATTCATTGCCTGAATATTAATTTGTTGATCTTTGTAACGCAACGTCGTATTGATCTGATTGGCGAGTTGTGGATTATGGCCCACTCCCTCTTATGCTCATGGCAGTGGGCTAGCCATGTCTGTCAAAGGACCGATGGCCGGTGGAGCAGACGAGTCCTGGAGTGGAGACCGCGCATCGGCAAGCGTAGTGTGGGACGCCCCCCAGCTAGATGGACGGACGACCTGAAGAAAGTGGCTGGAATGGACTGGATGCGGAAGGCGGAGGATAGGGTGTTGTGGCGCAGTCTGGGAGAAGCCCATGTCCAACAGTGGTATGTCCTGCAATAGGCTGAGTTATTTGATTGATGCTTACGCTAGTGTTGTAACATGATATGAACGTTTGCGTATGATGTTGATTTTACGTAGCCAAATTCTAAACAAAGATTCTTCTGGAAATCTGTTTTTGATTCTCCTGTACCTAAGCTGTACTTGGTTGCCTAACCCCGCAGTTTGAGATGAGATTGACAATCGATTAAAGATAGCAGAGTCTTCCAGAAATGATGGAAAATATTCACTGTTATCTTTTTAGCTCTCCTATACCTAAGCTGTAATTGGTTGCCTAACCCCGCAGTTCGAGATGAGATTGACAACCGATTAAAGATAGCAGAGTCTTCCAGAAAAAATAAATAAAAAATGTTAACTATTCATCCATACATATTATGCATATGACCCACTAACACAAGAAAACTACAAAAAGAAATACATACATTAACATAAATCCATTATGTGTACCTTTTCAGCATCACAAACTTCGCAGAGGCTCGTGACGTCACTCCATCTAGAAAATGCGTACGTGATGCCTCTCCGCTGCACGGAGAGTGCAAACTACGTAATTACAAGGCAAGCAAAGCACAAGAAACTCTGTGCATACCAGCATGTAATTAGTTGTATGACGTTAGCGTTTAGAATATGTAGGTACTATTAGTCTTTCAGAAATGTGGGTTATTAGATTAACGGTCTGTTATTTTGCTAGTTAATTTTAAATACTTTTATACTGCTTCGTTGGTTTAGTGGTCGCAAGCGCGACTGCTTATCATTTGAGCATATCAAATAAATTTGTTTGCCTTTAGTGTTGTACAATTTCGGTCATAAAATAAATAAATATACACATCCATAACACTTAGTCACATAATAACGGAAAGATTAGAAAAAAAAAAAAAACATAAAATATTCACATACAAAGTAGCCAAAAACCTCGTACTCAATCATACAAAAAGTTGAAAATTCAGTCCATTGTGACTTGCAAACATATATGTATTTTTTTAACATCCTTATATTAGTTTGGTATATAAGTATAGCAATATGCTTATACCTAGATAAAATTACTGTAGTTATACTTCAATAAGATACTTTTAAAAAATACTTTGAATGTGTGTCTTTTAATTATGATTAACCCGGTTATTAAATATAGCGGCCTGTCCCGGCTTCGCACAGGTAGACATTTATTTTTTAAAAATTTTATTTTTTCTTGCATTTAAAAAGCCTTTATTAATCAATGATAATGTAGCATTCAAATGGTGAAAGAATTTTTTAAATCGGTCCAGTACTTTTTGAGCCAATTCGTTACAAACATACATCCAACCTTTCCTCTTTATAATATTAGCAGTAGATTTTGTTTTGCTTAACCATACTTTAAGACACCTTGTGAATTTGGTGGTAAGATTTTAATACTGTCAGGTATAGCAGTCAGCAGAAGCCCGAAAGTCTGATAACCAGTCTTACCAAGGTATCGTATTACCCAGTTACTGGGTTGTGGAGGTTAGATAAGTAGTCGATCCATGTAAGATACTGGTATTCAGCTGCATTCGGTTAGGCTGGAAGCCGACCTCAATATAGTTGGGAAAAGGCTAGGCAGATATTGAAGTATAGCATTAAATATGCGACTACTCATGCCATTTTTTAACCGACTTCAAAAAGGAGGTTACAAGTCGACTATATGTTTTTTTTGTATTGTTTACGCGACATTTGAGAGGCAATTTTTGTAATTTTAAGATCTCAGTCTCAATCTGTTAAAAACACGTCTAATTTCCATACATTTTGACAAGTTTTTGACATTTGTTTGTCGCCTAGATAAGACTGCGACTAGATTTTGAACGTTTTAAATTACGAGAATTGGCCTTCTGATATCTCCGGCAAGTAAATCGATTTCAACAATTCTTTTTTTAATGGATATGGTATGCCTCAGGGGTGGTCCCATATTATACATTTTATTAACTTTGCTAGGGTAGTTTTTGAGTTAGTTTCAATAATAGGTACGTATTTTTGCTACTTAGTTTATATTGATGATGTTATAATGACTTCCTGTCACTGATATTTATGTACATAGCAAGTAGTATTACACGAATTTTTGTGGGGTAAGTACAACTAAAAAGTGAAAAATAAAAACTTTTTGACATGACAACGTCTTATAATTCGATGAAGCTGGCTGCACGCACGAAAAAACACGACGTCATGCGGCGTTACCTCGCTCTGAGGCGTTCCATTTAAGGCTTGAACTGCAAGCGAGAGCGCGGAACGAGCGACAAAGAGGCACAATCGAAAAAAGAGTGAAAAAAAAATTTTTTTTTTCTTTTCTTATGATGTGGTCACATTCAACTATCGTCAGTAAACCGACTTTACAGACAACCGACTTTTTACAAAAAAAAAACAACCGACTTCCAAAACAGACACTATAAAGTGCAAAATAACTTTAATTTCGAAAGTCGGTGGCAAACAATGAAAATGAGAACCCAATGACACCGACTTCCGAAATTAAAGTTATTTTTCACTTTATAGTGTCTTTTTTGGAATTTGGTTGTTTTTTTTTTTTGTAAAAAAGTTTTTTCTATTTATAATGCTGTCCAAGGAATTATGGCCAAAAGTATTCTATTCATTTATATATTTAAATAAATAATTAAATAAATTTATGAGCCTATTACTTTTTGCAAACATTTAATGAGCTTTTTTAAATAATTCCTTAAGGTTCTCAACAGTTTAATAATTAATAAGTTTAATAATTCCTTATGGTTCTCTCAGTTCGAGGTACCCATGTTAGGTTTGTCTAAATAAAGTTTGTCAGTAGCAGCTCACAGTCTCTATTTGTCCCCAGTTGATGAGAATAGGCTTCCCCCTCCTACATGGGACTTCAATATAACTCGGGAATGTGGGTGTATTCCACCGTCTAGCCCCGAAAGGTATGCAGGCGTGATGTTGTGAAGCAATTAGGTACTAATTACGACCAATCTTCGTATTCCTCAGTATCCTAACTAATGACGTCACCCGCAAAGCTGTAACTATTTTATCGCCTCAATTTCTAAACTACTGTATGTCTGACTAAAATCAGTATATAGCCATTGAACGTCTAATTGTGTACTAGAACCAATTAAAACTATCAATTAAACTTAATACTGTATTTTACAGGAAATACAATGTTGAAAGGCTGTTGATACAAAGGCATATTCAGGCTGTCTCTGGAAGTATGGATCAAATCAAATAGGGGCGTGGACAAAGTCATTTCCAAACTTTTTGATCCTGAGAATGTTGGTGAATTTTTTTACGGTTCAAAAGTTATGACCAACTTTTGTTATTTTCAATAAATTTGCATAGTAAAATGCAATGTAAAAAAAAAATGTGCAATTTATATGGAGAAATCTGAAATAAATTATTATTATTATTATTATAGTGCTCAAAGAACAAAATCATTTAAAAAAAACTACCAGGGACTGTCAATTTAAGTTTTTTAGACAGCCCTGATAGTTTTTTTAATGATTTTTTTCTTTGAGCACTATGCGAAACAATTGAAAAAAAGAATTGGTCACAACTTTTGATCCGTAAAATAATTCTCAATCATCAATCATTCTCAGGATTAAAAAGTTTGGAAATGACCTTGCCCACGCCCGTATTCTATTTGATCCATACTTCCAGGGATATCCTGTATAATAATGACACGTTATTACTACGTTACGTTATAAAAGTATGTATTGGTTACTCGAAAGGAAATCCTGCCTATAAATACATACATTATTATATTATACAAGCATATTCTTTTGCCAATTTGGACGTATGGCATCCAACCTTGGGCCTGTACTAAACGAAATAACGTTAAAATAATACAAAGATTCCATAATAAAGTACTTAGGGATGCTGTAAATGCTCCATGGTACATTAGAAATGACGACCTCCACCGTAATCTTAAAATGGAACTCGTCACCATCATTATTCAAAAATTTGCTGAAGCCCACGAATACATACTTCACCGACAAGTGAATGTCGAGGCGATTCAGCTGCTAGACAACACGGATATAGTGCGTAGGCTAAAGAGAACTAAACTATTTGTGTAGTATTGATATAGCGAATGAAAGTGCGGTGCTAATGGTGCTATATATGTAACACATGAACAAAGTGTTTTATTAATTTATCAGACCCTAAGAAAGTGCTACAAAACTGTGTAAAAGTGCAAATTGACACTATTCTTAGTTATAACATAATCTATCTCGTAAAATATTAAGTTACAGCTAAATTGCTTATTATTCTATTAGGCTAGATTATAGTCTTATTAATAAAGAAAAAAAAAACGTTATTACTACAATTTAAAGGCATAATAGTACCCATTAGTGGTCTCAAATTAAGCTTTTGGACGTAATAACATCTTTTATAATGAAGTCTTTTGATAATTAACTGAGTACTTAGTTTCCATTGAGACCTGTTGAATAATGAGTGAATAATTGGGCATGGTAATAACACAGAATACATTGGTACAGAAGGTCAGCTCCATACTATGAGCGAAGATGCACGGACACATAGACACGCTTCACGTACAGCGAGTGCAGACGCACTCGCGACCTGTGATTCGTTTGGAATTCATTAAGACGCAAATACATAAATGATTGTAAGTTGCACAAACTTATGCAATTTAACAATTTAGCAGAGCACTGGTAGCCCAGTGGTATCGGCCCCGACATACGAGCGATTTTGGGTTCGAACCCAAGTTGGCGCTTTATTTTGTGTAATGTGTAATACATTTTGTCACCACTGCTCTCAAAATGGTGAAGGAAAACATCGTGAGGAAACCGGTATGTTCTAGAACTAAAAATTCTATTCATGTGATATAACCCACACTGGGTCCACGAGTTTGATTACGAGAGGGGCATCCCTCTTCGAGAGGGGGCCTGTATCCCATCAGTGGGGACATTATTATCTGATGATTATGCCACATGAACGTCTATGTATGCGTGAGATTTCGCTCGTTGTATGGAGCTGGACTTCTGTACCTATCTTTTCTGTGGTAATAAAATGTCTGAGGATTGTTTCGCGTGTTCTATCTGTGAGACGATTCATTTTGAATGGTCGAAGTTGGGGTGAGATAAATTGTTTTATTGAAGAGATATCTAGAGAACAAAAACTTGCCCACCCACCTTGGGTGGGAGTTTTGAATGAAGAATGTTCTCTAGGTCCATTCATTGCTTATAACGGCTGTCTTATGAGTGGACATTTATTTAATTATGGTGATAATTGTCTTGGAAACTTTCTATTTTGTTGAGTGCCTGGTACTTGTTGACAGGCCTACATTGCCCACTTATCTTAACTATCATTATAAATGCGAAAGTAAGTTTGTTTGTTACGCTTTCACATTAAGACGGCTGAACGGATTTGGATCCAGTAGCTGTGCGAGGGTGAGGGTGTGTGTGTGTGTGTAGCGGTATTCAGCTGCATCCAGTTAGACTGGAAGCCGACCCCAACATAGTTGAACAGATGATGATGATGTGCTCGTATGTAGTAACAATAGTTCATCCATTTCTTTATCTCTCAAGAATCTGTAATCTGTATAAATAGGGAACCGTATAAGAATACTTAATTAATTAGCACAAAATAACAAAAAAAAAAACGGGCCAAGTGTGTGTCGGACCACACACAATGAGGGATTCCGTACTTGGGATGAATTTATTCCAAAAACAAACTCAACATTGTACTTATAGGGCTGGCTCGTTCTTTGGCTAAAGAATTAGCATTGCCGTTCTACGTGGCAATGCGGCCAGTCTTTTGGACACATTTCTGGATCAAAGCAATAAGGACCAGTACTTCGACGCCTAAGTGTCCTTTTGTTTTTGTGTTTATTTGTATAGTTAGTTAATCTTTCGAACCTTGATTTTCTCAGAGCTTGAAGGGACCATAGACCTTAATATATTTAATATTATTTTTATTATTATATCTTCACGTGTTCCTGAGAAAAAGGGTCTTGACAGACTGATTGACAAACATGCAGACGGACGGACGAACAACGAAGTGATCCTATGAGGGTTTCGTTTTTCCTTATGAGATACGGAACCCAAAAAAACACCAAATCTCCTATCAAATAATAACACAACTTCCTCCAAAAAAATAAAACAATCACAAAAGCAATTATTTCAGACCAACATTGTTCTAAAACTAATTTCAGAAATTAGTTCCACCTAATTCCCTCTAAAGAATCGAAAGAATTCCGTCGTAGGAATAAATTCCGAGAGCTTTCAACTCCCATACATAACTTAGGAACGTTCCTTTGTGAGTTCCAAATCTATAAAATAAGGCATGTCTAACAAATGGCCGAAGTTTAGGAACGAAACCTCAGACTCTTTTGTTGTCATTAAATTCTACTAATTTAGGGTAGATCGACAGTCGGTTGGTAATGGAAACCCATCGAGTGTGAATTATGGCAAAAGGTATAAGGACCCCAATCATTTTCACTTTAGTGGTTGTTGTAGGTACGTAATTACTGCAAAGTCGACCTTTTGTACTGCAAACTGGCAGTAAAATAACTCTGGCTGCGTTTGAACAGTCAAGCGAATTTAGAATCCTGAAAGCCTTTTCCCAACCATGTTGGGGTCGGATTCCAGTCTAGCCGGAATCCGGATGCAGCTGCCTATCTGACCTCCACAACCCAGTGACTAGGTAATACGATACCCCTTGGTAAGACTGGTTGTCAGATTTTCGGGCTTCTGACTACCCGTAACGACTGTCAAAGATCCACGAAAGACAGGCGGGACCAACGGCTTAATGTGCTTTCCGAGGCACGGAGGGGTCTCGTTATGTAAAGATGGTCACCCATCCACAGACCAACCGCGGCAAGCGTAGCTTACCCTGATCGATCGACCTGTGCGGCTGTTTTTATTTAGCCACAGGCCCCCCTCAAGCGGATTTAGAATGAGCATTCAAATTTTTGTATTTGGAACTGTTTAGAACAACCTACAGTACACATAATACAGGCGCGGTGTTGCTAACACGTTTGCTTGAAATCAACGCAGTAAATATAACGTTGTATAATTTTAACGATACCACATACAATATTACACGCAATACACATCACAGTACTTGTTCAGAGGGCTGAGACACACAAGCCTAGACAACTGATAATCCCTTTCAAACTGTTTCCTATTTCGACGAGTTTCAACAGAATTGACATAGGTTTTTCGGTAGCTTATCTCAATCCCATTGATTTTGCCTCTTTGTAATAACTAACCACTAGATGTTTGAAACTCTTGCATATTTTCAAATCCCTTAGAGACTCGGCTGCGCCTGATACCCTGAAGATGGTGTACTATGCATTATGCCAATCCGTCATTGGATATTGCATCACAATATGGGGTGGTGCAAATAAAACCAGTATTCTGAGGGTTGAAAGAGCACAGAGAGCCGTACTGAAGGTGATGTTGCGCAAACCTTATCGCTATCCCACTACGCACCTTTCAAAAAAGCGCTTATTCACCCAATTTACAAGTCAGGCGACAAAGACTGTATTAACAATTATAGACCTATTTCTGTGCTTTCTGCGATGTCTAAGATATTAGAGAAAATCTTAAACAATAAGCTAATGAAATACCTAGATGCCTATAACATCATAGCACCAAATCAGTTCGGGTTCGTATCTGGTAGGTCTACAGAGGATGCCGTGACCAGTTTAAGTGACCTCATATCGCGCAATTTAGATCAGGGTAAGAAATGCCTTGGTATATTTTTGGACCTTTCTAAAGCATTCGATACAGTCTCAATTCCTAAACTTCTACTTAAGCTGGAGAACATCGGTGTGCGAGGAACTCCACTAAATTTATTTAAAAGCTATCTCACTGATAGGATGCAAAGTGTGATTATAAATAATTACACAAGCAATGAGCACCCATTAGGTAATTACGGAGTACCACAGGGAAGTATCCTAGGACCTACGCTCTTTCTAATATATATTAACCAGTTAAGCACACTGACACTTACAAATTGTAATGTTTTTACTTACGCAGATGACACAGCGCTTATCGTATACGGCTCAGATTGGAATGAAACGAAACGTCACGCTGAGAACTGTCTTATCACGGTTTCAAAATGGCTCGCTACTAATCTTCTTACTCTTAATGTCGAAAAAACAAAATTCATACCTTTTTCTATAAGTAAGAAGAGTCAGCCTCTACAGAATTTTGATATTAAATTCCACAGCTGCCACTTAAAGCCTGACTGTACCTGTCCACACTTAAGTAAAGGGTCGCATATTAAATATCTCGGAGTAGTAATAGATGAGCATTTAAATTGGCACAAGCATATTTCATCACTTACATGTAGAGTTCGTAAAATAATTTATATTTTTAAGCTACTTAGAAACTCAGCAGACATCAACACACTCAAAACTGTCTACTACTCCTTGTGCCAATCACTACTGACATACTGTGTGACTGCCTGGGGGGGAGCTACAAAAACATCGCTGCTACCGCTGGAGAGGGCTCAAAGAGCTGTTCTGAAGGTGATGCTACGCAAACCGTTTAGATACCCGACTGAACAATTATATCAGGACTGCAAGTTGCTCACTGTCAGACAACTCTTTGTTTTCCGAACCACTCTACGCAAACATGCCTCCGTCCCATCAAGACAAGTACTCCATACTCGACGTAGGTCTGCGCGAGTATGTCAAGTTGAGCGTTACAGGACCACATTTGCTGCTCACCAATATTTCATCCTAAGTTCTAGATTATACAACAAGCTTCAAAACAAATTAGCAATAAATAGTCTAAACCCTTTCGAATTAAAAAGAAACCTATTAAATTTCCTCCCAAATTTAAATTATTCCGATACAGAGGAACTTATATATTCTACAAATTACAACTAAAATACCTAACTTTTCATTTCCTTGACAGATACTTACTATATTTACCACACCCACACACTCCACAATGGACCAATCTAACTCAACAACAACACTCTTACACACACAAACACTCGCCACAATTAGCATTTAAGCCCCTTTAATAAATATGTATGTTAGCATCAGAGTTATTACGCAGTTATGAATATTTTGTAAAACGTGTCAATCCCGTAAAGTACACTGTCCTTCAAGATACAGGATTTTCCTAGTTTGAAGGGCAGGGGTCTTCTCATATGTGATAGCCATACCCATTCCATATTGATAGAACGCTGATGTTACCTAGGCTAAGTCTTTTAGTAAACAAATAAAAAAAAAAAAAATAAATAAAAAATAAAAACCTATACGCTGATTCTAAAGTACTTTCAGTGCGCCAGCTTTTTGTATTGCAGTCTATTGTTTGAAAACACGCTAGCGTTCCGCCAACTGACCCTAAAAAAAAGAAGAAACTAACCTTAAGTACCCCTCACAAAACCGCCTTCGCTCAACACCAATACTACACATTAAGTGCATACATATACAAACAAGTTCACAAAAAGCTAAACATTGTAGATCTAAATAAATATGAACTATAAGCAAAATTAACGGAATGGCTACTGGAACGGGACTATCTACAGACAGAATCCTTACTTAAGTACGTCTCTTAAATACCTACATATCCCCAATCACACACAACACGCCAACACACCCTCACCCACCCTCACACACACACACACACGCGCGCAAACACCCTCACAAATCACGTTTAAATATAAACTATTACTTATATTAGCTTTATATTCATAATCGCTCAGGTAGATCGACACAGTCTACTATAAATTGTACTTATAGCATCACTTTTTAAGCTGAATCACTGTCTCTCAAGATACAGGTTTCCTAGTTTGAGAGGCAGGGTTTTCCATATTGTGTACAGATTTCAGTTCCTAGATTGTATTGCATTGTGTTACTACCAAAGCTCATGTGAATTGTGTTTATATAAACATGTTAAATCTGTATTTTTGTGAAATAAAGTTATTTATTATTATTAATAATGGTTTTCGAGAATGGCAAAACGGGCGGAAATATTGCCAAAATTATCTAAAATGGCCAAAAGCGTTTTCTATGTCTTGTTAATAAATATACGCTGTCCCATTGGTCTCCTGGTCGCAAGCGCGACTGCTGAGCGTGGAGTCCTGGGTTCGATTCCCGGGTTGGACAAAGTGTTATTGAGTTTTTCCATCAGGAATTTCTTAGTAACAGCCCGGAGTTTGGAAATTAGCGGTGTGAAACCCCCGTGCCTCGGAAAGCCCTTGGTCCTGCGCTTGAACTCTCTCCGGTCGTGTCGGATTGCCGTCCCATCGGACTATGAGAGTGAGGGTAAAGGGAGTGCACCTGTGTCTGTGCACACACTTGTGCACTATAATATCTCCTGCGTACCTGGATAATCTCCGTTGAGATTGGCCACCGTGACCGAAATCGGTCGGGGAGGCTATTATTAAATACCCTGGAAATTGGCTAAGAAGCCATGTGAGTCGATACAGTACGACTTGTGAGGGTACTCCGACGAGCCAAAGTTCGACTGTGGACAAACGATGCCTCATCTCTTGGCGTGCTTACTGTGCAAAAACATCTGCACTTTAGAAGACCATTGAGAGACCAAGGATAATGCTGTCGAAGTCGCCGAGTTCTGGGCAAAGCTATCAAATAATAAAAGGAAATCATCGATACGACGAAGAAGAAGACCTCATAAAAAGAAAAAGCAACACTTAATTGTTTTCTGATGAAGTTATTTACATAGCTTTTGTAGAAGCTCTTAAGGACATTGCTCTCTCGATAGGTAAACATGACATAAGTAAATTACATGCTCCTAGTACTTTGTCTATTGTTGTAGTACTATTGCTTGTGGCTAACGACGCATACACTGCAGTCGAGCATGCTTCAACAAATATGAAGATTATTAACTACCAAAAAGAAAATGCGCTGGTTCGTGATAGTAAAACAAAGTATATACAGGGTGTCCCTGGAAGTATGGATCAAATCAAATAGGGGCGTAGACAAAGTCATTTCCAAACTTTTTGATCCTGAGAATGTTGGTGAATTTTTTTACGGTTCAAAAGTACAACCAATATGTCACTCAAAAGTAAAAACCAAAAAGAAGCAAAAGCATAAACAAAAGGTATAAAAAGGTAAAACTATCAAAAAAAAGAAAACACTTGCACAAATATAATTATCTACACAATCCTGTGAAAGCACACCACATGCATACGAGTATACAGGGATATTCATTATATGCAAGTTTTATACACTTATCTGCCCCGTTGGTCTAGTGGTCGTCAGCGTAACTATTGAGCGTGGGGTCCTGGCTTCGATTCCCGGGTCGGCCAAAGTGTTATTGGGTTTTGGTCGCCATTGCCGAAATACGGTCTGGAGATATATGTCCAGCAGTGGACTGCGATAGGCTGAGTTGCTTTTAGGTTGAGATTTACTGTCTCTTAAATTGATAGACCTTATCGTTTTATGACGTGCAAATGACATTCAACTTCAGGGTGGTAGAGCAATTACGAGGTCGCCTATGTAAGGACGTAAGTTTATTATTTTCACCATAACTCTTTTGGTACATTGCAGTAATATGTATCCATCTAATATATAAAATTCTCGTGTCGCGGTGTTTGTGGTTAAACTCCTCCGAAACGGCTGGACCGATTTGTATGAAATTTTGTGTGCATATCGGGTAGGTCTGAGAATCGGCCAACATCTATTTTTCATACCCCTTTTTTTGCAAAACGACGTTTGCGGGGTCAGCTAGTATTGTTATAATTTTGTTACATAACAATGTCATACGAGTATTTACATCATTTTGAGACAATAAAATAATTCATTTTAGACTACCTAATACGACTGTTTATGGATAAAAATGCATGACTCATTCACAAAAAAAAAACAAACCTCGCCCCCCATCATTTAACCTTACCATTCAAAAACACAAACCGACCGTGAGCCTAAAATTATTTTTCATAACGGTCACTTGCCAACCCTAAGTAGAAGCAATAAATTTTATAAGCGATCAAATACGGACCTTTTTGAGCCACCAACCATCTTAGGGACGTCCCAAGCAAACATCAAAAGGGGCGAACACAAATATCGACCCCAATGAGACAAGCCGAGCATTTAATGAAAAAAAATGTTTTCACCACCTTACTTACAATCAATGCTTAGAAAAACGTCGCCGGTCATTTTTTCCGTCATAAAAATGAAGCGAAGCATGTCCTAGGGGCACTTTTTATTGTGGGTCTCACAAACCGGGGACAGACAAAGTTTGGCTGCTCTTTAGACAGCTAGGTATTTGAGCTCTTTGATGTGCTGCAGAAAGGGAGCCATGGCAATTTTTATTTGTTTCTTCTTTCTTTTGTTACGATTTACCTCGTTGTTTTTTTTTTTATTTTTTGCCATGTTTGCGGCATCAGTGACATTTTTTAGGTCATCCGAGGTGCAGGTGAACGGTTACTTAAAGCACACCAGAAAATGGGGCACGGTCTGATCAAAAGCAACACACTCGCTAACACAACTTTATTTAATAGAACTTAAAATAAATATATGACAAAGTTTTGCTTGTTAGTTTTGCAAATATGCTGCCTAAACTAAAACTAAATATCTGCTTCAGACAAGTAGCGAATCATATTAAAATTAGTGTAGCTGTTGTTTTTGGAAGCCTCTCTTTTTTAATTTTCGATAAAAAAATATACTCGCAAAAATAAAAAGCCCCTATTTCGTAGGTATTAATTTTCAAATAATCAACAAATACGCCCTCACCTAAGCACACATTTTTGCGGCCGAATTAAAGGACTTATCGCGTAAATTAATGTCGGTTACCAGTTCCCGGGTCACAGCAGTGCTACCCTCATCTTTCGTGGGGCCCATTTTATTTAAAGAAGCGAAAGTTCGAAGCGGACGCGGCCACGCGTAAACATTTACTTGAAAGGTTTATTGATGTTGGTGACCGCAGTTTGGTTTTACAACCAAAGAAAGACTCCCCCTTTATAGAATTTGCGAGTTTCTAGCCGGATTATTTTGATAAGGCTTCCAGATGCGCTGTTTGGGGGTATTATTTTATATTGAAAATGGTTAGCCAGTTCGGAGGGGTTAAGGTAAAAGCAAGGGGTCGTATCGTACCACTATATACTTAGCTATACTTACAGACCTCATTCTGCCCTCAGCTTTGGCAAACAAAAACTGTAATCGAATAAATTGTATAAAATATAGACGCAATATCCTAGATTTTTTCCCCCAAGAGTAGGATTCTTCTGGAGTTAATACTTCAAGTACTAAAGCTCAAGTTAACTTCGGTAATTTGGCAGCGGAACCAGTTACAACGCCCAATAGTGACTGTCTGACAATATTGGTGAACTCTCAAAATGACGCCGAATTCTCTGGTGGATTTTCCGAAACTTCTTTATAGACTGTAATACGAAGTTGGAGACCTGCTACATTGGCACGAATCGAAAATGTCTGCGAAACACAATACTTTTAGACCTTCTAGACTTTTACAAAAGTGTATAGTGTTATTTTCTTAGTTTTAATTGGGCCGTAATTCGACAGATTAAGTCATTAGGAAAATCCATTTCGACAAGCTTCTTGACGTGTGTAGGTAGACGCTTAATTCTATTAACGTCCACATCACTAGCATCATCCAATTTTCACGTTTCTGAGTTCTACACACTTAGTTTTTCTCAGACGTTTTTATACTGTTTGGCTTATCGACTCATAAGCGACAACGCCTTCATTACACCGTAAGTCACGTACACACACGTGTCATGGAGCTATACATAATAATACTTTTTAAGTTACATTAAAGCCATCACGTTTTTCAATAAAGCTCAGATCATTCACTCGTAATATTCCCTCAGAATCATTCACATCATTTCTTCCAAAACATTAATCATGCAAATAATAATTTTGGGCGTCATAAGAGCCTGTTTCCTCCGAGACATCGTCACATTTACATTCATTGCATGCCGTTATTCATGTTCCCGTGTGACTCACAATTTGCATGCATAGCCGTCGTCTGCAGCACGAGAATCTGAATACAACAAGTATTAACATTGTATTTTTTAATCAAAAATATGCACGGCTTCTGTGGAATTTTAAAATTTTGTTGCTTTTTGAGTTGGGGCGTTCCTAGAATGGTCTTCCACTGTCGTGTGTTGGTTTCCGTAATGACTTATTTTTGTTATAATAAAATATGATGATTTTATTGTAGACTTATTTAGGGACATCGTACATGTGGACTATACATGTTTGTTTCTTTGTATAAGAATACAGGCGTGACATGTTATGTCTATAATTCAAGGAAATATTTGTGTAGGTATCAAGTATCATATTTTTTTATACTCATAAAACCAACCCTTTGTACCTACCTATTCTCAACATTAGGGTCTCATATTCACATTTCCATACAAAACGCAACACGGAATCTAATATAACATATTAATTATACCGACCTTTTTCGTAAAAAGAGGAAAAATAAAACCTTTTACAGCCTGAGATTTTTACGACACGTGAATTTTGCAGAGGGGAGAAAAGCATACGGTCCTAATTCGGTCCGGAAGAGCTGCCTTCATTTACAAGCATTGTGTTCCCCGGATTATATCTCCCGTTCCCCCCATTCACAATAGCCGATCCCTCTTCGTAATGAGTGGAATTATGACTTTTTTTCGTCTGAATCATTCTTGAGCCGTGTTTAGGGGACTTTTGAGCCGTAGTTTTATGTTCATTGAGTGATTAAGGTTTGTAAGTTTGGGGACAAATTAATGAGACGTGTAAGGACTTAAGATGGATTAGATTAGAAATGGATGTTTGCCTTTAAAAATAAGGTGGAGGAAAATAATACATAAGTAGATTCCAACAACAGAGACACACCACGATTAAAAAAAAAAAACTGATGTTGGAAACGATTTGATTTCGTGGCATGTTGTGTTTAGTTTATTTAACTGCCCAGAATGCAAATCCGTTGAGTTCAATCATAATTATTATACAACAAATAGTTCGTTAATTTTCATTACAAAAAAAATGAAACCGAGCCATTACCGCCAACTTATCCTAAGCGACATTTTTACCTAAACTGCGTTTTTCATCGCAAACAATATTTTAAACTATAACGGACAATGGCTTTGGCTTTTTTCGACTTTCCCGCCAAAATAAAACAATTATCAAAGTAATTTTAGCAAATCTTCAATTTCAATTTAATAGTGCAACTATTAGTAAAAATAATTAAAAAACCTCCTGTAAAATTTTATTTTTATCGCTTACGATAATTCGGCGGTATCTAATGGCTCGACTGTCTTAAAGTTTGCTCATAACAAGACTCACAAATGACACTAAAATTAATCTATTAGAATCAAATAAAAACTCGTCAAAAACCACCGCCATTTTAATCGTTACCGAGAGATTGAAAGATGTCCACTAAGTTTGTAGGAACTTTGTCATTTCTTTCATGCAAAATTACATTTGAGAAGCCCCCTTACGAGTGGGGAATTTTTAGGGTCGGGATCACATTGAGCGTTGCGAATATTAAAAAAGTTTTCGACGTCAAACTTGGATTGTCTTTTTCAAAGGCTGTTTACTTCTTAAGGCTTTATTTACTTACTTTTTTCCTCGGTAACTTTGGTTTCGGCCTAGTTTAGACTTTATTGTATTTGTGTTTACATAGTCGCGTCCGGATTAAGGAGTTAAAGTGACTTCTTCTTTTGTGAGAAGGTCCACTATATTGATATTCTATGACTTTTGTTTGTATTAAGTCTATTCTCTGTGTCAAGAATGTAGGTTTTGGTAGCAGTTATGCAAGTTATACTGTTCTATTGTTATTGCTTGCGTGATTTAAAAGCTTAGGTATAATTAAACTATTTTTCATTGAACGCTTATGTAGCGAATTGTATTTGTATTTACATGTCGCGTCTGGATTAAGGAGTTAAACCGACTTCTTTTGTGAGGAGGTCGACAATATTGATACAGTTTTTAATTTTGTTTGTATTATACGTTTTCTGAGTCGAAGGTTGATGAAAAAAGTACGTTTTGGTAGCAGTTATGCAAGTTAAATCTGTGATGTTATTTATTATTGTAAAGCTACGGTAAGAAGACTGGTGGCTAAAATTATTGTAGCGGAGTTTGAGTTTACTGTGTCAAAAACGGTGTCTAGAAAAACACACTTACCTACTTTCATTAATAATTTTCAGTGACGTCATTTGGCCGTAAATTGCGGACACTGTGCAGCGGTCATCAATCGTAGATCGTAGCATTGGACCCGCTTGCACTACAAATCACTAAATGCATTTAAAATTAATATATATACAGATAGCTTTCTCGCTATTTTGCGAAAAGGACAGCATCCCGCAGCAGCTAAATAAACACTTCCACACCATAGGAATAACGGACAGTCCCCTGTGCAGAGCTTGCATGGAGGCTGATGAAACCGTTGCTCATGTGCTCTTTCAGTGCACAGGCGTCACCCAGATTAGATCAGAAACCCTCGGGACACCCAGATCGTACACAGATGTTCTCAATAGACCAGGAAATCTAATCAGCTTCTAGAGGGAGGTGGGCTGGTTGGAATATTATTATTATTATCTATTTATTTATTTATTTCAGGCATCAAGGCCCATATAAACATATACAATACAATATTAATATAACTTAAAAATACTATAAATACATAAACCATTATAATTACACTAAAAACTAACTAACACACACGAATTAGTGTCTGCGTCGTGTTTCGCTGACTGGTGTCATGTAGCCGGCCACGAAACCGGCGGTACACAACACCCTTCGGCCAGAAGTCTTCCTTGAGGAACTTCTCGAGATGATGTGTCGGAACTCGCACCACGAACGACTTGAAGTTCGTGTTGTGACGCGACTCCAACTTCTCGACCCTCAAAGTCCAGTTGGTCTTCACACGCATGTACTCCACGACCTCCTCAACCTTCGTGGAGTGGTGCAGTCTGGACACGTACAGCTGCGTCGTCGGGATTGCGGGACGCAGCAGCATGTTGGGTCCTGCCAGCGCGGTGCCGCACTGGTTTCGACAAGGCAGCTTCTTCTTCTTCTTCTTCTTCTCCACCTTGATGAAACCATCCTTGTCGCACGTGACCTTCTCTGGACCCTGCCTTTTCAAAACCTTGTTGGGTTTCGACCGGCTCCGTTTACCCCCTTTTGTTTTTTCCGCTAGTTTTACCTGCGAGTTTTGCGACTCAGCAGGCTTGTTAGCGGCTACTATTGCTGCGTAGGCTCGTTTGGGGGTCGACAAACCTACACATTTATTTATTTATTTATTTATTTATTTTATAAAATACAAGTTCCTTATACGTAAACAAAGCACACAATTAGACCTCTGGGGTCTGTCTTAGCATGCCATGGTCTGAGATTTGATCAACGCACTGTTAACAGTTAGTTTTAATCGAGTTGATGTAATGTTCTTTCAGCTTACGCTTTATGTTTTTACTATTTATTGAGTCTCTAATTTCTACAGGTATTTGGTTTAGTAAATTAGGTATTGTGAAGGAGGCAGTACGCCTGCCATAAAAGTTATTTTTGCGTGGCACTTGAAATGATTTTGATCTGGCTTGTCGTGTATTCACGTCATATTTAACTGGAATTTGAATATCACGGTTATCAAAATGTTCTATGATAAACATATACTCAGCGCGCGCTAGAACAGGTAATACTTTGCAGTGTTTAAATAACCCTAAGTAGTTATCTTGGTATTTAATTTTTACATGGTTTGGTACTACAAGTTTCAACAAACGTGTTTGCAAATTATGTATTTTATCTAGGTAAGTTTTAAATGTGCGTCCATAACTGGTGAGTCCATAGGATATTATCGATTCAGCAAGAGCTGTGTACATTTGAAGGAGGGTTCTGTACGGTATATTGCGCTTTATAATGGAAAATTTGGAAAGTATCGCACGTAACTTGCCACAAACTGATTCCACCTGGTAACTCCAGTTGAATCGGTTATCAATTATTAATCCCAAATAGGTATGATATGGGACTTGCTCTATAGGCGAGCAGTGGCAGTCTGGCACGTTTCTATGTAGACAGTCATGACTATGAGCTATGATTTGAAAGGGATGGTGGGTACTTATGTGACTTGAATGTACGTGTATAACTTTAGTTTTTTGTGGATTCAGAACAAGTCCCATATCATGTGCCCACTTCGTCATAGACGTAAAATCTTTCTGCGGCCAAATTAAGGTTTAAGTTAGCAGAGAGTATACAGGTGTCATCAGCGTATTGATAAAGGGAACAGTGTGTTATAATATTTTCTAGGTCATTAACGTATGCCAGATAGTGTAGTGGACCAGACACTGAACCTTGGGCTGTGCCTTTCGTCACGCTAACAGGTCTGCTAAGGCTAGGACCCACCTTGACGCAATAACTTCGGCTTCGAAGATATTCTTTGCACCAGTCGAGTAATTTTCCTCTTATACCCGAATTTTCGAGTGTTTTTAATAGTGTATTGTGCCCAAGTGTGTCAAACGCCTTGCTGAAATCAATAAATATGAGTATCACATGCTTCTTGTCATTTAGGTAGTTGTTAACTTCATCAGTAAAATTGGAAAGTAGCTGAGCTGTTGATTTCTTACTTTGGAAGCCATACTGTGACTTGGAAATTATGTCATTATCTCGGTAAAAAGTGTGTATTTGGTCGCATATAAATTTTTCAACTATTTTATTTATGGCAGGCAATATCGTTATGGGTCTGTAATTTGCAAAGTCATTGAATTTACCTTTTTTATGAATGGGCCTAACTATACCTGTTTTTAATTCTGACGGATATTTGCCTTGTTGAATACTCGCATTGATTAACTTTACTATTGCATTTACAATTTTATCTCCTATCATTTTGATGTCCATGATTCTTATTGAGTCATATCCAGCTGATTTATTCGTATTTAAGTTATTAATGATTTTAAGAATTTTTAGAGGTGTAGCTTTTTTAAAAAATATTGATTTATCTTGCGATTTCATAAAGTCGCATTCATCCAACAAGGGTATGTCACATCCGGGCACAATATCAGACACACTGGTTTCCAATTCCCTTGCAAAGTCATTAGCGATACTCAACTCATTATTTGATTCATTTAGAAAAGCGTTCGTTATCACCTCATCTACAGACTTCACTATTTTACCAGTAAGTTTATTTAATATTTCCCACAGTTTTTTGGGATTATTTTTGTTACCTGCTATTTCTTCTCTGTAATAATTATTTCTAGTATTTAGTATTATTTTATTAACTTTATTTCTAGTTTTAATATATTCTAACTTAAGTGTTTTATTATCTGGGTCATTTTTCCATTTTATAAATAGTTTGTCTCTTTTGGTACAACTTATCCTTAACATAAAACGAATAACTACCGACGGCCGCCATGACCCACGCATAATGGTCAAATAAGGACTAAGTGCGGAAACCAAACCCATAACATTGGACAGCATCCCTGATGTGACGGATTCGGGGGAGCATAAACAGCATTTTAAAAGTGATAGCGGATAAGCCAGATTGCCCGTTCCTGGGGGCACTGAACCCGTATCCACATCTGCAGGTCTGGTGCAGCGGGAAGCGGACATAATTATAGTTTTATATTCTGGAATTATTAGTGTTTTTATATTTTTATTTTAATGAGAAATGTTACTAACGTAGTTTTAAGTGTTACTAACAGAAATGTGAATCATTTGTGTTCGATTTAAATAAATGATAATAATAATCTAACGTGTTATTTAAACATCGTTCTGTTATTGTCAATAGTTCGAAGAAATAGAATAATGTTTTAGTTTTAATTTTTTTACATTATGTGATTTGTGGTGCAAGTAAGCCTTAGTGTAGATTGTAGTCTAAAGACTACATTTCATTAAAAAATAAAGAGTGACAAAGCCTTTTCGAGAATCTTTACCTAGAATTTTATTTTCTGCTTTTATTTACCTTTTGTTTTTTTTATTCTTTATATTTTTTTACTATTTTAATAATATCATCGTTTTAAATGCGTAAATGACATGCTATCACCTATCCCATAAATATATTATTCGATCGACAATACTACAGGTACTGTATAGACCACAAAAATACAAAGTAATTGCTAAGTTTATAATAACGACTACAATAAACTATGTTACAAAAGTAATTAAGTTCTCCACATTGAATTTAATTGTGTAATCTTAAGCTCTCGAGCAAAGTCCAGACTTGCTTTATTCGACTTTAAAATTCAATTCAAAATCTCAAAGTTAAGTGCTTAAGAGCCTACACTACCTCAGCTAAAATTCACTCTTTATCTCGCTCACACGATACTGCTCGCGGACTGAGTGAGAGCGAGACAGAGTGCGGTGCTAGGCGGCAGGCAGCGCCAATAGTTTAGGTATTTGCTTTTTACGGTGAAAATAATGGTAATTTAAAAAAAGTAAATAACATAAGACCTGCTTTATAGTTAGTTCGGTTAGTATACAAAGTTTCATGATCTAATTTGAAGTAATTTTTGAATACCAGCGGTTTATTGTTCGGTTTGGAGGTAACTTTGGAATTTTTTTCTATCGAGAAAATTTTATGAAATCGTGTTTTCGTCTAACATAAGACCTAACATTAATCCTCAACTTTACCATATATTTATTTCAAAATTAATGCTGCAGTATTTTCGACATAACGGAGGATCATGCTCAGCCATTTGAGGTAGTATAGGCCCTTAAGCTTTTAGACTCGGGTAAGTTATAACGTATTTATTACATTTTAGGCACCTCTTCACTTGTTTTCACTTTCAACCTCATGTTTATAAACTTTGAAGGTCGTTGCGCTCGAGATGAGAACGATTTTATGCGTTACAAATGAATGGTCTTTTCTCAATCTTTTTTTTTTTGTCTGACACTGAAAAAGGTGTCAGACCAAAACAGACGAGTTCAAATCTACGAGTAATTAATAATAATCATTTACTAGCCCATAATACTGAAAGAAGGTAAACCTTTAGCATACGCATAAGCAGCCTATAATGTTCCCACTGTTGGTATAGGGATGGAAATGGCCGAATGTTTCCGAAACTTACTAGGAAAGTTTCCTGCAATATTGATCAATATTGCCGGAAAGTTGCCAAAATTGCCAGATTATATAGGATTTTCCAAATGCCATTTTTAATGTTTATTCGCTCATGAGGTTTTATGTAATGGTGTAATTATACGTATTACTAGTAAGCATGTATGGTACTTTGTTAATTATACTTAATTTATAATTATATGGATTGGTAGATGATGTCTTTGAATTTTTGGGTCTAGGACAAGCCGGTTTCCTCACAATGTTTTCCTTTACGCTTTTGAGAGCAATGGCGATGAAATTATTCACACAAAGTAAAGCGTTTGCCTGGATTTGAACCCACGAACTACAACTCGTAAGGTTCCGACTTACGATACCACCTGGGCCACCACTGTTGCAAACCTTTGATGAACCTTAAGAGGACTACATGACCCAAACGCAAAAAAATGCAAGTTTTATAACGCCTAAAAGTATATGATCGATTACAGTAAACAAAATCAGAAAAATATATGATATCTTCAGGATATATGCTAATTAGATACTGTGTTGAAAACATAATACAACGCAAAAAAAACGCAAGTTTTATAACGCCTAAAAGTATTTGATCGACAACAGTAAACAAAATCAGAAAAATATATGATATTCTTCAGGATATATGCTAGTTAGATAGTGTATTGAAAATATAATACAACTAATTTGATACGATAGAAAAAAACATGAAGATACCTTTAAAAACTTTATTTTCACAATAAAAACCATACTAATATTAATATACATACAATCATTCTGATTTTTGTCAGATTATTCTACAAGCAACATACAAAAGCACTAGTGTTTTAATTTGTTAGTCCAAACAATAGATTTTTTTGTAAATAGATAATTGCTTCATATTTTGCAAAAAATTACAAGCATTATGTCATCGTGCTTCTCTTTCTTTTCTATGCAGTCCGACAGTGACCGCGCTTAAGGTCATGTAGTCCCCTTAATCATAATCTTTACCGTTCTATAAAGTTTTTTTTAAACCTTGTAGTCTAGCTGGATATATCCTTAAACCAAGCTTCGTAATACGACAAGTTAAGTCACCAAGATTTAATATTCCTTAAAGTTCCTTTACTATCTCATCTTTCAACCAAAAGGTTCCTGATGTTGGTTCAATAGCCAATGATCACCCATTTAAAATCAGAGGCTCTTGTTTCAAACCCGCTCGTACACTGGCGTGACTTTTTTGTGCGACCCGAAGGAATTAACTGTAATTACGTTGGCCATTATGTTAATTTCGGAACTACAGTTTATTTCGTGGTCCTTGGTAATAAAAGTTGTGGTGACAGTACGAAGTTCTGTTTTGTTTTGTTGATAATTCTGTGACAGTAGGCAAGTTACATGACATGTGTGAACCTTTAGAGATTTAACCTCGTAAATATTAGTTGTTAAATAAATTTCAGCATCATTCTCCGGTCTTTTAGGGTTCAATAGTCAACAAGGACCTGTTATAGTTACGCCATATCCGTCTGTCCGTCCGCAGCTTAGCTCAGAGACTCTTAATACTAGAAAGCTATAATTTGGCATGGATATTCAATATACATGGTAAAATAAGATCATGAAAAAACATATATTAGAGTACCTCCTGTACACGTAAAGTGGGGATGTTTTTTTTTTTCTCGTCTACCCTGTGGTATGGAGTATCGTTGGATAGGTCTTTCAAAAATATTGCGGGTTTGTCAAAACAATTTTTCCGATTCAGGGATCCGTTTGTGAAATATTAAGCTTTAAAATGCCAATTTTTGTTAGAGTCCATGTAGTACCCATCCCCTGCTAGCCAAATGGTTGTTTATGGATATGTGAAAAAAATCACGGCAGTAGTATATAATAACGAAGTTAAAAAAGAAAACGATCACAGCTAAGTAGGCTTTACAAGTTTACGAGTAACAGTGGACCAACTTACATTTGCAGTTGCGATGTATGGAAGAATATGATTTTCAACTACAATGTTAAGTTTGTTCTTGGGTTAAATTGATTCCAACTACGAAACTCTGCATTGTCACACTGAGAATTTGTATCTTTTAATTTTCGTTTATTTTAATAGCATTGACATTTTATTTTAATTTTAATTCTGCGACCTTTTTATTTGTATTAATTAATTTATTTTATGTGTAGGCATTGAAATTTGTTTTATTTTATTATTGTTTGTAACATGGGTTTTGCCTGAATTAAATGAATTTTATTATTTACTAGCAGCGCCCCGCGGTTTCACCCGCATAAGTGTCGATCCCGTGGGAATATTGGGATAAAAAGAATCCTATGTGTTATTCTGATGTATAAGCTATATTACTGTAAAGTTTCATCCAAATCCGTTCAGTAGTTTTTGCGTGAAATAATAACAAACATCCATCCATCCATCCTCACAAACTTTCGCATTTATAATATTAGTAGGATAGGATTAGTAGGAAGTAGGAAGTAGGATTGTGCGTAGTCCGACATGCACTTGGCCGGTTTTTTCTATTTATTTGGGCGTCGACGCAACATGTCTCTGTCTTCTTGTTCTTGTCTTTTTTTCTAAATCGTGATGTTGGTAGTCACCCTTTTTCTAATCGTATCATCTTTCGTGGTCTCATTTGCGATTACAAAGAAGTTGCTCAAGAATTTGTAAATTTCTTTACTAGTATCCCACTCAAAACAACTGAAACCTTAAATTCCTCGCCCTCGCTTGCTTTTAATTTAGTAACGGCGATTGTTTCAGCCTGCCCGATTGAATTTAACTTTAGGCATATTAACCCCGTAACAGTAATAAAAGCTTTTAAGCAAATAAAGATCAAATTGACCGAAGATCTTTGGGGAATGTCCATCAAAGTCTGTACCTCCATAATTGAGACTATTGCGCCTTATTTAGCCTTAGTATTTAATTCGTGTGTGGATCAAGGAGTCTTCCCCGATTTAATGAAATACAGTAAGGTAATACCACTTTACAAATCTGGGGACAGTAAAGACACTAACAATTATAGACCCGTATCCGTGTTACCGGTGTTCAGCAAGGTGTTTGAAAAGATAATGCTTAATCAAATGCTCAATCATTTTAACACTAATAAAATCCTTCACGATCAACAGTATGGTTTCACCAAAGGACGTTGTACGACCGACGCCGGTGTAACCTTATTAAAACACATTTTTAACACATGGGAAGAGTCGCAAGACGCCATAGGAATTTTTTTGTGACCTCTCCAAGGCATTTGATTGCGTCGATCACGAAACCTTGCTTTTGAAACTTGAACATTACGGACTTGGAAAACTTGCGCTCAGTTTAGTTAGTTCTTATTTAAATGATAGACAACAGCAAGTTCAAATAAATGGTGTCAATTCACTTGGTTTAACAGTAAAAATGGGTGTGCCACAAGGCTCGATATTGGGTCCTTTCCTCTTTTTAGTATATATTAATGATCTACTCCATTTATTAAAAAATCAACCACAAATGGTGTTATTTGCTGATGACACTTCCTTAATTTTTAAGGTAAATAGACGTGCTACAAATTTTGACGACGTAAATAACGCCCTACTGCAGGTCCAAAATTGGTTCACTGCTAATAATTTAGTATTAAATGGGAAAAAAACTAAGTGCATAAGATTTTCTTTACCAAATGTAGGGTAGTGATTGTGAGATAATATTGAATCAGGAGAAACTTGAATTCGTCGAAAAAACAGTTTTCCTAGGGATCACGCTCGACTCAAGGCTACAATGGGGTCCTCATTTAACATCTCTTGCAGGAGGGCTCAGTTCGGCAGCTTATGCTGTCAGAAAAATCCGTCAATTTACTGATGTAGGTACCGCGAGACTAGTCTATTTTAGTTACTTTCATAGTATCATGTCTTACGGTATTTTACTTTGGGGACGGGCTGCAGACATCGATTCTATTTTTATTCTGCAGAAAAGAGCCATCAGAGCCATATATAATCTCCGCAAGCGCGATTCTCTGAGGGAACTGTTTAAGGATATTAACATCATGACGGTGCCTTGTCAATATATCTACGAAAACATCATGTATGTAAGGAAAAATTTACATCTTTTTAGCAAAAGAGGTGAAAGACATAATTATAGTACTAGAAATAGGGACCTATTAGTTCAACCAGGTTTCAGACTAGCAAAAGTAGACTCATCTTTTATGGGGTACTGTTTAAAATGTTATAATAAAATACCTCCCCACATTCTTCAACTGAATGAGACAAAATTCAAGTCATGTATAAAACGCACACTATGTAGGCAGGCATATTATAAGTTAGGAGATTACATCGCTGATAAAAATGCCTGGCTCAATGCTGGTCCTGCTCCACAACCACAACTAATTGATTAACACCTGAAAATACTGTTGGAGCTGCTGAAGATTGTAAGACTATCTTTGCATTGTATAAACTCAATTTCCTTTGTATTGTATAACTGCATAGCACAGATGTGAGTTCTATGTACTATTGAGCTACCATTTACCGGGTAATATGTTTTTCATTGACTAGAATGTGCCCTGGCGGCTGATAGTATGTCATGCTCGCTCAAGTGTCTCGCTGACGGTGGCGTGTGTGTTGGATCATTCGGTTCCCTACAAAATGGTTGAGCTGGATGGTGCTGATCCATGCGTCATGTTCGTGAACGGGCGCCGTCAGTTGGGGCTGGTCATCTTTTAGCTGCCACGGCTTATTTTTAATTATTTTATTTTTGGATTGTTATTTTGTTACTATTTGCTGTACTCTGGAAACTTTTAACGCGTACTTGATTTTTATTTATTTTTTACATCGTTCTCACATATTATAAATTCAACATAATGATGTAACTAATAATTTTGTAAAAATATTATTTAAAAAGAGTGTCCATGGAGTTTCTTGCCCGTTCTTCTCCATAGGTACCTACTACGCTTTGGAATGGGCAACTAGCTTCATTTTTTCCTGACTGACCGACTTCTTGACAATTCAAAAGTGCCTGTAAATGGTTTAATTGAAATAAATGCTTTGAGTTTGAGTTTGAGTTTGAGTTTTCACACAGTCCATCTATCGTTTCTTTGTTCTTCCCCTACACTTATAGCTATCCATACTTAATTTATTAAAACTTTATGCACAAGTAAAAACTGTACAAAGGCGGACTTAATGCCTTGGGCATTTTCTACCAGTCTACCTTAGGGTGATGCAGAGACAATACACAGTAGGCGCAGTAACAGATAACAAACTAGAAAAAAATTATAACTAAAAATTTATGATAATAATAAATACATACATACCTACAACAAAATATTAAAAAAAAAATTAAAAAAGTTATGAGAGATAAACAAGAGAATCTACAACAACTTAATTCTGAGACGAATCTGCCAACTTCTTGTGTATGTATTCTCGAGCTTTCACTACTATATTCATACTCAAAACTTTCCTCATGACATTTTTCTCATTCTTATGCATCAAATGCTGCTTTTAATATCACCGGAACACTAAAATACCTATCCTAAAATATGGCTTCTAAAACGGTACCTAACTTATATTTTACTCTTTTTAATATCTGATTTTTCAGCTTGCTGATTGGTTGAGGTGACTTATTATATTTTTTTAGGGTTCCGTACTCAAAGGGTAAAACGGGACACTATTACTAAGACTCCGCTGTCCGTCCGTTTGTATGTCTGTCTGTCATCAGGCTGTATCTTATGAACCGTGATAGTTAGACAGTTGAAATTTTCACAGATAATGTTACATTTATGTTGCCGCTATAACAACAAATACACATATATACATATATTTAGGGGAGCTCCCATACAACAAACGTAATTTGTATGCTCGTTTTTGCTCGATATTGATAATGGCAACAGGTAGACGCTTGAAATATTTACAGAATATTTAGTTATATATTCACTTTAAAAATAAATAATTAAAATAAAACAAATATTTAGGGGGAGGCTCCCATACAACAGACATGATTTATTTTGCCGTTTTTATAGACGGAACCCTTCGTGCGCGACTCCGACTCTCACTTCGCCGGTTTTTTGTGTTTGTGTTCTTTTTATGTGCCATATTTACCGCAAACAAAGGTATTTTCTTTCTTTCTTGGAGAACAAGTCCGAGGGGAATGAATATTGATAGGGTTCTTAGCGGGGTCGTTCAAAGAGCCGTTATAATTTTTACCTAACCAAAAGTAGTTCAGGAGATCTTTCTCGATTTTGTTTCCACGCACACAAGCAATACGTTTATAATTTTTTGGCAGTTCCAAAGCAAGCCGGTAGAGAAAGATCAGTTTTGCAAGTAATTCGTAGAACCAATTGCAACTGTTTGCTCGTAATTCGTAAATCGCAAAAGCGGTATCTCAGGAAAAGCTAGTTTCGAGAAAATTTAAGTTTTGCTCTTATTCTCTCAGTGATTTGAGGTAAAACTGAGATAGGGAAAACATTTTTAAGATTTTTTTATTATTTTTTAAACAAGATACCGCTATTTGGCTTAGCTCATTGCATGCGTATTTCTTCAAGCTATCCGGTGCCATATAAATCAAGTTCACGATTTTTTTTGAGATACCGCTTTTTAGCTTAGCACGGCAGTATAAGGCCCACTACCTACGAATAAGTAATAAGTCCCCACTACTGACAAATAAACAAGCAAGCCTTGTACTCGTTCCATCACTCAATAAAAAGCAAAATTATTAATCCAAAAAAATATTAACAGGCAGTACCATCCATCCACCATCCAAAATCATCCATTACCATACCATATCATCATACACTTACACCATATACCATCAAACCATGGTCCATTTACCAATTTCATTAAAAAACTCTTTCTAAAAGGTACCATTAATATTACGTATCTACATACGCACTTATAATAGCAATGCTATACATAAGCTTTCACCAAAATATACGCGGACTGTTAATTACTCTGAAAACCTGAAAGAGGAGACTGGAAATCCACTCCACGCAATTTGAATTGAAATTGGCAAACGCCACGCCAAAGTACGAATACCGCACCGTGGATTTGGCGGTACTGGAAATGGCTATAAAAACCTGTGACGCCAGTTTTTTCGTTTCCCTTTGATCTTTATGACCGGTAAAGTGATATTTTTTGTTAAAAAAGTATAAAAAACAGGCTTTGGAGAAACTATTTTTAGATTCGTAATTGATAAGTGTAAACGTAATAAGAGGAGACCTACATAGTTAAATTAATGTAAACCTCGACTAAGCTTTTTTTTCTTTGACAAGACTGCAGTTTACGTGAGTTAGAGTACCAAAGAGTAGTCCTTTGACCGCAAATAAAGTTTGGCCCCATTTTAGGTTCCGAGAAGATATTATGATTACGCGCCTCGATCTCGGCATGCGCTCGGCACGCAGACAGTCGCGACTGTGCCGCAGTGACGAACGGACAGTGTGTATATAGTTTAACTTTATTAATAAAAAAATATCATCACACAAAGGTTACGGTTACGGTTTTTGCAATTTGCAGGACAGTGTCAGGTTGTATCTTGATCAAAATTTGATTCGCGACTATAACAGGTACGTATTTACAGAATTATAATCATTAGAAACATTCATTCATTTTTATAAGTGAGATTTGTACCATAAACACTTTTCCCTAGGAGATTTCTTCTTGTGGTACAAATCAAACTTAGGAAGATGTATTAATGATTCTAACGACTATAATTCTGTGAATAAGTACCTGTTATATTCGCGAACCATATTTTGATCAAGATACAACCTGACACTGACCTGCAAATTGCAAAAAACGTAAGAAAATTTGAATTTCGCGGTAATCACTGCGCAATCATCTTAAAGTATAAGATAAATAAATATCGCTTCAAGTAGTCGTTTCGAAGAAAAAAGCTCAGTCGAAGCTTACATTTTAACTAGGTAGGGATACGTAAAATTGTAGTCTTTACTACAATTTTCTGTAAAACAAACATGGAGTCAGCGGGGTAATTGCGTAATTACACACTGGCAGTAGAAATGGCTTTCATTTTAACAGCTTAACAACATTCATTGCGTTATTTACGTTATTGAGCAGACAAATTTCGAATATATGAAGCAATGGATTATAAATATCCTTCAAAAAGATACAGACTGTGATTGATAGTCTGTTCCGAAATTAGGGTGCTGGTCCCATGTAAAGTTATCGTAAGCGCCACCCTCACTACTGACTGACTATGTCAATGTATACACTTTTTACAAACGCCAATATAAGGACCATTCAATTCCAGTCCTCTTACATCCGAATTCCCCCGATGTGATCGACGTCCACAAATTAGCCACGACACCCACCGCCGCGAGACCGGTGATTTTTCACGCCCAACTTTTAAAAGGTTTCGTGTAGCCTAGCATTTATCATCGTGTTATGTATTTCTGTCCAAATCAGATGTAATGGCGGTTGAGAAGTTGAAATGCCCTGATTTTTACGAGCTCTTTTAGACTTGTTAATACGTTAAGCCAGGGATATTAATTGTTTAGCAAATTGACTATCAATTTAAAGAGGTTTATTTATAAACCATGATTAATGTTAAGTGACGTTTAAACGTCAAAAATGTAATGATATCGTTTATGAATAAATGGGTTTTTGTCTGTATATTTACATCACAACTGTCATTCTTTGTCAGTGGTATGAAATAGCTATAACACGGCAAATTGACGGAGGGTGTCAGTGTGCTTAACAATAATTAATTTTCCGAACCGTAGGTAAATACAAAAAGTTTTATTTGCAAAAAGAAAAGGTGATGATAAACAGTAATTTTAAATCAACACAGATTAAATTTGTACATCACATATTGGTCAAACCTTGCTAGCTGATGTTTTAATTTAAAACCTTAAAATTGTTTCACGATCAACTCAAACTCAAACTCAAAGCATTTATTTCAAATAAACCAATTATAGGCACTTTTGAATTGTCAAGGGTCGGTCAGTCAGAAAGAGGAAGCTAGTTGCCCATTCCAAAGCGTAGATACCTGTGCAGAAGAACGGGCAAGAAACTCCACGGATACTCTTTTAAATCATAAAATTGTTACAAAAATCTTGATTACATCATTCATGTTGAAATCATACATGTGAGAACGATGCAGAAAGACGTGCACGTTAAAGGCGTCCGTACTAAAAAGAACAATTCATAAATTAAAATAAGCCGTGGCGGCTAAGAGATGACCAGTCCCTACTGACGGCGCCCGTTCACGAACATGACGTATGGATCAGCACCATTCAGCTCAACCATTTTGAAGGGAACCCAATGATCCAACCACTACTCGAAACAAATCCTACTAATAAATGAGACTATTAGATAATGAGGTGCACGTATTCAGACAGAAGATATGCAGTTCCAAATTTTCAGATAGACACTTCACGTAAGGCCTTTTCATGTCATTATCTTTTATTTTAAGCTTATACTTATCCAGTATTTAAATATCCGCATGCCATGTATTAAAACGTTGTAAGTAATCTAAATTGTAAATCTCTCCGTGTAACATTTAGGTAATTAATGGTAACAACGATTTTCGTAAGGATTCTGTGAATTTCTAGGATTGTTGCTATAAATATAATAAGGCGGGTTGTTCCACAATTTTCAGGCTCGTGACTAAAGACAAACAGCCGCAAGAGTCGATCGAAGGTTAAGGTATGCTTACTACGGTCGGTTCGAGGATGGGACCACACATCATTTCAGAGACTCTCCGTGCCTCGAAAAGCATGTTAAAGCCGTTGGAGCCGGCTGTTATTAGTAGATCTTTGACACTCGTTATGAGTAGTCAGAAGTCTGACAACCAGTCTTACCAAAATATATCGTGTTATCCAGTAATGCGGTTAGATCGAAAGCCGACCCCAACATAGTTGGGAAAAGGCTGGGTAGACAGATTGATTTCATTGGTTACAACAATTCGGTCTGGATGTTGGTAGATGTTTAAAGTGAGAAGGATGTTTAAAGAGAAACAATGAAAAATGTACGTCTCTGATAGTTATATTTTAATCTTTATCAAACTCCTCTCACAGTTAATTTACCATTGCTTTGGCATCACAGATGTTTATTCTCGTTTCAATAAGGTTGCTGTCAGAGGTCAAATATTATAACTGTGAAAAGCCTGTAGTTGTTTGCCAAGAGTTGATCTGAAATAATGAAGTATTATTATAATTTACTAGCACTTCGCCCGCGACTTTGTCTGCGTGCATTCGTGCCAAATTTCAAGTTACAAAATTTTTTTTTACAAAATTAACTCAAGCAATAAGATTTTTCATACAAACAAAATCCCCCCTTTTCACCTCCTCAAAGGTCGAATTTTCAAAAACCCCCCTTCTTAGTGCTCTCCTACATAATAAAAGGAAGCCGTATGCAAAATTTCACGTTCCTAGTCCTTGCAGTTTCGGTTGTGCGTTGATTTGTCAGTCAGTCAGTCATTCAGTCAGTCAGTTTCCCCTTTTATATATATAGATTGTACACAACTATGACGTCCATTATTATTAAAACGACCAAGTTTTTACCACGAGGCCTTTGATAAAAACAGATTTGACATTCAAAAGAAACAACAAAAACATCCATCGCTTTCCATCAGGCGATATCGAGGTCAAGCAGGCCCATCCAACAATAAAAAAAAATAATCTTGTTTCCCGAGATATCCAAGGCAATGAACCAATCAAATCAATTAATTTACACGTACCTATTTAAGAGCCTATACTACCTCAGCTAAAATTCCTTCTGTAACTTGCTCGCACGATACTGCTCGCGGACTAAGTGAGAGCGAGGCAGAGTGCGGTGCTAGGCGGCAGGCAGCGCCAATAGTTTAGGTATTTGCTTTTTACGATAAAAATAACGGTAATTAAAGAAAATAAAAAACATAAAACCTGCTTTATAGTTAGTTCAGTAGGCCAATTCTGCTAAATTAAAACGTTCAAAATCTAGTCGCAGTCTCATCTCGGCGACAAACAAATGTCAAAAACGTGTCAAAATGTAGGGAAATTTGAAGTATTTTTGACAGATTGAGACTGAGATCAGACTGTGAACGTTCTTAAAAATTACGAGAATTGCCCCTCAGTTAGTATACAAAGTTTCATGATCTAATTTGAAGTATTTTTTGAATACCAGCGGTTTATTGTTCGGTTTGGAGGTAACTTTGGAATTGTTTTCTATCGAGAAAATTTTATGTAATCGTGTTTTTGTCAAACATAAGACCTAACATTAATCCTCAACTTTACCATATATTTATTTCAAAATTACTGCTGCAGTATTTTCAACATAACGGAGGATCATGCTAAGCCATTTGAGGTAGTATAGGCCCTTAACTACAGCAACTTCGATATTTTAAGTGATAGCTTTCAAACCTTTCCTTTCCTCTCAATTCAAGTCCAAAAATAAAACACCAACCCACCAAAGCGAACTACAGAAATAAAAAAAGTGAAAGTACATAGCAATCTCCCTGCACCTTGGAACATAAAGGGCGAACTTTCCATCAGTCACCGCTTGTTGAGAGACATGAATAAACACAGGCCTCAGGGACCCAAGCGACCTCTGTGTCATGGAGTAGATAGGTACAGAAGGCAAGTTCCAAACACACAAACAGCTAACAAGTTACAAACTAAACAGAGTCTAAATTAAGATACCAAAATAAAAACTAAAAAAGTAACAAAAAGAAAAATGAAACAGAAAGTCCTAAACGAGGCCAAAAGGCTCCTATCTCAGCATAGCAGCACAGGTATTATTACACCGCCAACTTCTAAATTCCGGGCTGCTATTGAGGTATTATCGAAATAATCGTAGTCTAAATAGATAGTTACTGAATTCAGACAAGTGTAATCGTATTCAGCAAGTTAGCCTGCTAAAAATTAATCTAATTATATAGAAGAAGAATGGTCGCTATTCGTCCGTCTGGTGTCTCTGTCGCACTTTAATTTGCAGACGGATTCAGTAATTAATTCAGTGTAGCATGTACAGAAGCTTTCTGTCCCTTTCTTAAGAGTCGAGTTAATTGAGATGACTGTATTCAGTCAGTTGCAATAGCATCTATAATTTGATAGTATGTTGTACCTATGCATCTGTGTGCGTGCGCCCGATTTCGCTCGTTGTATGGAGCTGACCTTCTCTACCTGTCTATTACGTGACGCGGCCGACCTCTGTGTTTCTTTTATAGCCTTTTATACTTCGGTCGCAGCCTTACAAGTTATGAAGAGGTAAATTTTCACGTCATTTTGAACTGAATGTACCCTGAATTAGGGCTTTTTGTTCTTGGTTTTGGTACGTTTCATTGAATAGGGTTTTGATGTTTTAAATGTTGCGTGTAGAAATTACTAATGGCAGGATAAATGCTCCGTTTGCTATTTTGAGTCTATGAAACTTAAATATTCTGTGTATTGAAGTGCGTAATAAGGCTTATGAATTTAAACGCAAAGCGCTCGTACGGTACTTATTTATTTGAAACTTTTCAGACTTGTTTCAAGTTTTCACAATTATTTTTGTACCTACTGAGATTGAAAGGCTGCGGCTGTCGTGGAATCTTGAATGAGTCTTCATCACTCACTTCACTTCCCTTATGCGTCTACGTTAATTATATTAGTACGATGTATGTATGAACGAAATCATGTTTTCTGATTCGAAAAACGGCACACCCTTAAAACTTGCCTTACGAGTTCATGATGCAAGTTTCTTGACTGTACAACAAAATTGAAGTAACAAAGGACTTATCTCGTCTAAACGCTGTTTGCTATACCGTATAGTATGCCACAGGGAGGCAATTAAACATGGCCATGCACCATGTAAATCAGGCAGAAGTTTGTATCAACATATTTATATTGCGGTTCTATTTGAACGGGAACACAGGATTTCAGAACCGGTGTACCAATTTGTGTCCCAACGTAAACGTGGCCCCACGGTCGGACATTAGGAATTGGTCGAAAGTTACACGTAGTTAGCGGCATGTCCGTCCGTAACGGGTGGGCGGGAGCTTCAATTTCTTGCGAGCCCATCAGCCGCTTGTCGATTTAAGTTATGAGGGAGTAGCGATTGTGTGGATTAGGTAATAAGTACCATTTCGGGAGTGATCAAATTCAATTCTGTCGGATTCTAAAACAGTCTTCTTATTTATTTATGCATGAGGCTGTTGTATACACATACATTTCAACATTTTGCAACAAAATGATAATTCAGCTCATATTTACTTAGGTAAAGCACATTAGGTTTCCATTTGTTTTTTTTTTTTTTTCTCTAAAAAGCATGTTACCAGATAGATAGATAAATAAACCATTTATTTGGCGCACACAAAAGTCAGCACAACACACAGAAGTCAGTCAATTGGATTCGTTCAACTTTCTCAACACTCTTAGACGCCTTCTAGTTAGGTGGAGCGATGATTTTCAACTGGTGGTTGGTAGCTGCTGACTGGGTTGAGAGTAGACAAGGATCGAGCTAAATGACATTCGATTGGAGAGAATATGTATACTTCTTTTTCCTGTTGCTGGCACGACAGATATTCAGATTTTGTTGGATCAGAACTTCACCACTCCCATCGGTGGCAGCGCACAGCTCACTTTAGCTGCAATTTTTGGGACACAGAGGGCAGAATAGGAGGTGGAGCACAGTTTGTGACTCAGCTCCACATCCATACTCAGTTGCCGTTCCGTCCAGGTAGCCCCACTTTATGAGGTTCGACTTACACCGTCCCATTTGGGTTCGGAGACGGTTAAGGGACTTTCAAGTGAACCACTGAAAATTACACCCTGTAGGAAGATGTTCGTATGTATACCGTCTGACTGGAGTGCTATTGGCTGAAGATGATGATGACCTAAGCTAACGTAACGCTCCAATCAGCTTCTAAAACTCGCTCACCGCTCATACCTCAAATCAGCACCGCCGAGCAAAACGGAAGTGAAGCGCCGAGCCGCGGAAATTGGCCGACTTGGCGAATTAAACCGATACACGGCTACCAGCTATTTTACAATTACCAACCTTTGTTGGAACAACCCAGGAAATCGGATGATGAAGTTATTTTAAGCCGATTATGTTGTTCTGTTCTGTTGCTTGAGTAATCACTAAGTTTTAAATTTCTCTTTCTATCTATACAAGGTAGTGACGACAATACAAACATAAATGAAAACACTAGCAATACTTAGCATAGAAGTATTTAAGAACTATCAAATAAATCCTAATGTTAAAATTTAAAAAAGTGATTTTTTCTAACCACAAATAGCATAAAGGTGTAAACAAAAAATAACATAATTTAAATATTGATTAACTAACCATGAGAACAGCGGCAACAGCGCGATGTCATGACGCAACCACCATATGGCCGAAAACTGAAAAAATGGTGTAGGTCAGTGTGCCGATCACACCATTTTTTCAGGTTTCTACAACAAAGCGAAGTAGAAACAAACAAACTATTACCATCCATCTCTTTAACACATACTTAATTTTCGACTGACATGAGTGCGTAACATTTGTAGTAATAACTTCCGCATACATTATTTTCTTTTCTTATTCTGATGACACGCATTATTCGACTCTTACATCTCAAGCATAAGGTACAATATGAATTAGTTCTTATCGGGAAATAAAATTTTAAAACTTTGGCGAAGGTTATTGAAGTAGTGAGCTGGCAACATGTTGTATTTATACAGATGCAGTACTGTAGATGTTCTTAACCGGTCGGTGCTAGCCTGTTAACAGATACATCATGTAGAAAATGTTAAAAATGAAAAATAGTTTCTAATGACTAAACTATTGGATATATTTGATCACATTTTTGTATGCAGACTGGGAACGTCATTAAGTATACGAAGTTTAGTATACATTAAGTATACGAATATTGTTGTATCGTCATCTCCACTTTGTATACTTACCTATCTGACGGCGGTCGTAAAATGTTAACAAAGTATGCAATGACGTGTTCTGATAGTTGAAAGTAGCAGGGACCCGGCGATCGATTCTGTAAAAATCTCACCGTGAAAAGTTAGGTGAAGTGAGCTTAGAGTGAGCTGTCAAGAGTGTCAATCCCTAAGTATCAGGGTGACACTGACAGCTCACTTCACCTAAGTTTTCACGGTGAGATGGTTACAGAATCGCACTGCAGCATCCTAATTGCGTAACACACTATCAACCAGAACCAATATCATTTTGAAGGATAACGCTAATCGATTCCGTCATATACTATGTTCAAATTTGTCTGCTCAGCAACGTAAATAACGCAATGAATGTTGTTGAACTATCAAAATGAAAGTCATTCCTAATGTCACTGTGTTAAGCAATTACTTCACAGGCCTACTTGATCGTCACCTCTTTTAGTTTTAATATTATAAATGCAAATGCGAACTTTTCACGTCTAAACTACTGAACCGTTTGTTATCGGATATATACCCGGTGACCTCGAGAAGGACATAGACTATTTTTACTATGGATATTTGTATTAAAAATAATGAAATACGAAATACGCAGACGAAGTCGCTATCAACAATGACCTACAAATAATTTTTCATCCCATCTATTCAAAAAGAGCTGAAGGGTTCCTCGATAAGCGCGAGCAAAATACACCGCGCACACTTAATAACAGTGATGAAATGACTTTTGAATTTGGAACACTATTTAATTACAAAGTTTGGACGCAATTTGCTTCGATAAAGTCCAGGCCGGTAATAAAAAAAGCGCGCCTACCGACGCGGCATTGGTAACAAATAAAAAAAAATACGCGGGAACTTCTTAGTTGTTTTTTATTACTTTTTATCAAAATATTACAGACAATTTTAATTTGGTTCACACAAATTGAATAAAAGATGAGTTCTAGCAGTGAAAATGAAATATTAACACCAGAAAGTGTAAAATTAAACGCACAAACTGTCATAAACAATTTACTACCAGACAAATCGAGAGAAAAATATTTAAAAGCCTGTGAAAATTTAATTACATGGAAATATGAGAAAAAAGCAAAGCCATTTTCAGAAACTGTATTTGTAATTTGGTTATGTAAATATAAATATTTGTCACTGCTAAAAGCATCTCCTATTTATTTTTCTCATAGAAAGGGATGAAAAGCAGAGTGTGCCACAAGGTACCAAAATTATTTAACCTCGAGCGACGTACTTTGAATCCCTCGCTACGCTTAGGATTCTACTCAAGAGTCCTTCGCTTCGCTCTGGATTCAAAAAATCGCTCTCGTCCTCAATACATTATTTTGGTCCCATATGACACAATTTACTATTGTTAATCCGCAAGAATGAACCCAGGACCTGCAGCTGGTTAAGTAAATGGTTAAATAAATAAATCTTTATAAGCATTATTGCTTATAAAGATTTATTTATTTAACCATTTAAGTACAGTAAGCTTCAAAGAAAAGGGCCCCCGTTGGTAATGACGGGGCGGTCCTTTTCTTTACGCTTTAAGCTTACTGTACATGCACATATAAACAAACATGAAAAAAGAACATATAAAGGTGATAAATAGGTACATATAAAGGTGATACTTATTTATAATATGAGATCTAGCCTATAGATAATGTTTCCAACGTTGGGAGCATTAGAAACATTATAGGCTGATTATGATATACGAGATCTATATGTTATGGAGCAAAAATATTGATCCCTGCCAATAATAATGTCCTAGTCGGCCTTCCAGGTATAATAATAAGTATATATATTACATTTCTGTTTATTGAATCTCCGAATCACCCTTTTACGCACGCACGAGAGAAATAAAGATTTAGCGATTGCAATGTGAATACGAAAATTCAATAAAGGATAACGTTATTGTCGGATATACAAATAGGTATATTTACCTACTTACCTTTGTAGAATGATGAGGTACTTTACATATTTATGTGTTTGTTGTAAATATGATCGACCTAGATTTGTTATGCTTGATTATTTTTAGGATAACCGGACAAGAGTTACTGGTTGATTTGTCACTGTAGCTGAGTGATGCATCGCTGTTTGCGTGGCGGCTGTCTTCTGGTGATAGAGGAGACTCAATTTTAAATGCATAAAGTAATGCTAGTGTCAACACGATTTTCTTAGTAAAAATAGAAAGCTTTAAAATAAAAAAGTTTTGAAAATTGTACTATGCTTTTAACTCAATACTCTAATTGGGGCGTTTGAGGTCTTGCGTTAATTATGTTACACCTTGTATACACAGGGTGACAATATGGACGCGCTAACTGCAACCAGGAATCCTGTGTTAAATTCCTGGTTACAAATTTAGCACGTGATTCTAGCCTAGCAAAGAAATGTTACGTCAGTTACTGAAAAAAATAATCGCTGTTTCATAGGAAGTGCAATACCTTTTTTTTTCGGAGGGAAACCTTTAAAAGGCACCCGACCTCTGGGGAGGGAAGTCGGGGAGTGTGGGATTTTTATCTCACTAAAACCACCCCGGTGGTCACCATCAGCACATAGGGGTGGTCCCGTTCCTCTTAAAAGACCAATTCCGGAACCCCCCGTGCAACGCCTGTAAGACACATCCCTGACACGCTCAAAATGTATGGAACAGCTATTTTTTATTCTTAATAACCGATGAAAAATTTTAGCGCTGGAGATCATGTACTGAATCGTCTGAATCCATAGCAACAATTTGTGCGTCGATATCCCATTACCATCATGTCATCCTGTATACCTATTGTTTTGAAGTATGTAACTGCTTCGATACCGATTCTTAAAACTAGTCCAAATGCCGTTATATTTCTATACCTCTACGTTCTTTGCTCAACAATGTAGCTTGCACCTGTAAATTGCTTGGACTGAAAGAAATAAAAGCGAAGTAGGCAGCGGCATCTGGAATTGTGCCAGGTTTCGGCTAACTATGATACACCGTGAACAATGCTGGCTACTTAGATATATCAATCTATGTGTCTTAAAATGTCGCAGAGTCAGTAGATTCTGATTCTCAAATGAAAAAGATGAACAATAAATGAACACACATTTCATTTATTTTCCACATGTCATTTAAAAGTACTGTTAAGGGTGTGATGTATATTTTGGTCCTTCGAGCCGGATGCCATTCTTTAACCAAATACCAAAGCATTTGCAATAAAGGCATAATTAGAAAAAGAGTTAAATTTATTCCAAGATTTGAAGAGGTCATCTCTCTCCGTACCTATTCACTTTTTTAAAATTTAATTCTCTTCTGCACATAATCAATCATCAACAATTCTTCAATTACCGCACATTTCTAAGCATTCCTCTCAAAACCAATCCATTTCAATATTTTAAAACCAATACAAAGGCAATTCAATATGTTAGCTATCGCTTTAGAATCCTTTCAAACAAAAGTGCCTGTTAAATTACCCTTCTATAAAATCGAGAGACAAATATCCAGCCATCAATCGAGTTCTTCAAGGCTTTGTAGGATCACTAAGAAACGACTCGGATCACTAAGATTTTCGAGTCGGCTTACTAGAACTTTCGATTGTAGATATCATTAGAAACTGCGATTGTATCGTGAAACAGATCAATTGCTGAAATTGAGCCATTTTCAAATTACGGCAGAGAGCGATAAGTTTAACTACAGTTTTATTACGGAGCGCTAAAATGCTGCTCGTTTGTAAGTAAGTTTTTATTGTTTTAATGTGAAGCGAAGAAATGTGTGTGTCAAAAAAGGTGCTTCAAAACTTATTAAGATCTTAGAAAAGTGTGTGGATAAGAAAACGGAAGTCATTTGCCCAGCAGTGGGACATCACGGGCTAAATAGATAGATAAATGGTAAAGATCTTCAATAACAACAATAACATATCTGGCGAAACATGAGTGTTTCTACACGTACTCGTACACCTCTAAGTAACTCTGAATAAAGGCGTGATGATACATAATTATTAGATATGTTATCTTTTAACATTCCATGATCTTCCCTTTTATAATAATTGCTGTTTATAACTGATAATCGTTTACCGAAATAATAACAGGCATATTTAAATATTACACATTTTAAATATTTAGTAGACAAAAAAGTGATGATAAATAACATAATAATTCGATACAATAAAATAATATAATCGTTAAAGGAAACATTTTTTTTTAACTTACCAAAAATAAAAAAAATCAAAACTAAAATCAATCAATCAACTCAGCCTATTGCAGTCCACTGCTGGACATATGCCTCTCCCCTGCGCCACAACTCCCTGTCCTCCGCCTTCCGCATCCATCCATCTAGCTGGGGGGCGTCCCACACTACATTTGCCGATACGCGATCTCCACTCCAGGATTCGTCTGCTCCACCGGCCATTCGGTCCTTATACCAACATGGCCAGCCCACTGCCACTTCAGTTTGCTTACTCTGCAAGCTATGTCGGTACCTCTGGCTCTTTTCCGGATAATTTCATTCCTGACTTTATCCTTCAAAGAGACTCCGAGCATAACTCACTCCATAGCGCGCTGAGCAACCTTGAATTTGTAGACCAGCCCGACTGTCAGTGTCGACGTTTCGGCACCATATATCATGACGGGCAGGATGTACTGGTTCAAAAACTACGGGATTGGCGACGAGAAGACTTGACGGAGAGAAAACTAAATTAAATAATCTAATTTATTTTAGTTCAGAAGACAAAAAATAACAATTAGTCGTATCCGGCGCCATTTTAGCCTATAAAACATCGTAAAACGAACTGAAGTCTCGAACAAAGAGGCTCTCATTGTTATGTATCAGATAGACGCGTCATACCCGACGGCTGAGCCCTCTCGTGTATCTATCACCCCGAACTCAGCCCCTCAAGGGGTTTCGGATTGAAAATTCAGAATGGTTATCTTTTAATTCGTGTGTCGCTCAAATTTATGTGAGAGGTGGAAATGAGATTAGGCAATGGACTGATTATAATTAAATGTACACGATTTCAGTAAGTTTCAGAAAGAATTCCCATGATTTAAAATAATCTCTAATTATTACTTAACGTGAAAGGTCGCGTGACTCTCCACGGTTTGGAAATACCCAACAAAATCAATATGACTGGGTTTTCCCAAAGTGACATTGTATTTTCAGTACATTTTATAACGTCCAATTCCAATTCCACTTCAGTGACCGCACACAATAAGGAAGCGGACTCAAAATGTTTTTAATGAAAATCAACGGATATTTTCATATCATTCTTTTTTTTTTAGTGATGTTTAGAAATTACACAAATCCACATGTTAGGTAATGACATGATGTTATATGTTGTTGATAAGATCTCCAACAAAAGTTGTACTTAGACAATACATGACACATAAATAAAGGACAACATCAGGTTTATTAAACTATTTATTTTTAGGTTACAAAGACCCACAGACCTTAACCTAAGTATACATAATAATAACAATTGTGTTAGTAAATAAAACTTAAAATTATGTTAATATCACTTGGCTGCACTAAGTCTTCGTGTGTTCCGGTGGCACTTGTCCGCGAAAGCGGCGAAATACCACATCCTGTGGCCAAAAGCTTTCTTCCATCACCTGATGCAGGTAGCATGCTGGTATGCGCACCACAAACGCCTTAAAGTTGACGTTGCGATGCGACTCCAGCAGCTGCACTCTCGGCGCATAACTCAGCCTCTGGCGCACGTACTTCACGATGTCTTTCGCGTCAGTGGTGAAGTGGAGACGGGAAATATACACCGAGGTATTCGGCTTCCCAGCACACAGTTTTTCGTTTGGCGTTAAGTAGGTGCTCCTTCACCAATAGGAGACCACAGCATGTATAGACGCCAGCAAATCAAGCTACTACAATTTGTCAAATTTCTATAAAGGATTTACAACTTTATCGCCAGAGTTTAAGGTTCAAAGTTGATTGGGAAAATTTGACAGTTTCGAGTTGCTTGATGTGCTGGCGTCTGTACAATAAAATTAACAATATAGCTAACAAAGTTGAAATAATAATATTAGCTTACATTTGAAAAAGTTAATAAATTATTAAAGTTAAAAAGTGTTGTCCACACTATTACCGCATTTTTTCAGATAACAACAAATTAAGTAGGTAAAACATTATTGCGTGATCATCCATACTAATATTATAAATGTGAAAGTGTATGTGTGTGTCTGTTTGTTTGTCCGTCTTTCACGGTAAAACGGAGCGCCGAATTGACGTGATTTTTTAAGTGGAGATAGTTGAAGGGATGGAGTGACATACGCTACTTTTTTTTACCGTGCTACCCCGAATTTAACGCGAGCAAAGCCGCGGGCAAAAGCTAGTATTTCATATTACTTAAGTAATGTTCAGGTGATTCACCTGAGAAGCACCTGCAGAAGAAATATAGCCCTTATATTGCGACAGAAAATAATATGAAACTTGTCGAGTCTATTCATCCGTTGGGATGCTGTGTTCCGCTTTGTACTCGCCGCTTAGATCTTTCGTTTTAAGATTATGTATATTATTTCTAATTTTTTTACTTTGAAAATTCTGTACCTACTTAACTACACACATCAAAAGTGTCTAGGGATCAACATATATTTTTGCAATAACTTTTCTCCTGATTGATATTAATTAAAATTTTCTTTAAGGATTCATCAAATAAAGTGTTTTCGTTTGTCACAGTAACGATAAACCAAGTCACCTTTGCATTAATAAAGAAATTTGCCATTTTCCTAATAAAGGGATTTTTGACATTTGAACCACTAACACAAAAGTTCGAAAAAAAGACTGAAATAACAGTTTTCTCTAAAATTTTATTGGGTAACTTAAACAATTAATAATCCGTGTTTCTACCGCGAACACTAACAACACAAGAACATCGGTTTGGCATACTCAAAATGAGTTCATCCAAATCACGCTGTGGAATGGCCGCCCATGTTCGTTGCAACAACAAAAAAAGGTCTTCTTGCGACTGGATACCCTCCATATTCGGCAGAGCTCTTCTCTGTAGCATATCCCATGCATGCTCAATCGGGTTCAAGTCTGGCGACTGAGCAGGCCAGGGCAGGACATTGATGTTAGCTGCGGCGAGAGTCTGTCTTACAACTCTTGCGGTGTGCGGTCGTGCATTATCATGCATTAACTGAAATAAGGGACCGATTTGCACTTGTAGAGGAACGATGACGTCTGATACAATCGTCTCAGCATAAATTTGAGCGTTGAGGTTGCCTCTGATCCAAATCAACTCAGTTCTTCCGCCGATCCAAATACCCGCCCATACCATGATGGTTCCACCACTATAAGGATGGACTTCCTGGCAGGATTTTAATCGCTGTTGGCGTCCAGGGGTTCTCCAGTGTCGTATACGTCTTGTATCCGGTCTCATACCAAAACGAGACTCATCAGAAAAGCACACGAAACGCCATTGTTCTTCTGCCCAATTTCTGTGTTCAAGAGCCCATTGATATCGAATCCTACGATTGTGCATTGCTATAGGTGGTACCCGTAGCGGTCTTCGGGAATGAAGGTTCACTTCATGCAAGCGGTTTCTGACTGTTTGGTCGCTAATTAAGTTCCCTGAAGAGTGATGAAGCCTCACGGCTAACATCATGGCGGTTATTGTTGGAGCTCTTCGAGTTAAGATTTGAATGTATCGGTCTTGTCTCCGTGTGGTGCAGCGATACCGTCCTCCATGGCGCTCAGCCACGGTACCAGTGCTTCGGTAACGTGTCCAAAGTCGACTGATAACACTCTGACTTGTATTCAGAGCTAAAGCCACAGTACGTTGCCGGGAACCAGCTTCTATCATTCCCACGGCTCTGAGCATTTCTTCCCTGCTTAAATGACGTCGCCGCTCCATAATAACGTTGGTTTTAATCAGTAGTAGGGAAACAGTAGCACTAATAATGTCTTCAATGCGTTGTATGTTTTTATAGGGAAAATATTGACAGCTGATTTTCATCTTTTACTCGAATTTGATTCACAGTTCCTGATTCAAATTATGAAATGCACCAAAAAGGATCCATATAAATTTATAAAATCATAAATTTATTACAAAGCCACATCTCAATCTCAAGAAATCCGCATAAAAATGCTTGATCCCTAGACACTTTTGATGTGTGTACATAATTTTGAATGAACTAAAAAAATGGTGACCGAAAATCGTTTATCTGTCTTCCTGTTGGTGTAACAGTTCAAGTCCTATAAAATCCCTCAAATAAGCTTACCAGTACAGAATCCCTGGGTTGCAGTTACTATAAAATGTTCAAAAATTACCTTATTATAAATCACTCACGCTTTAATTACTCACTAGCTTTTGCACGCGACTTCGTACGCGTGAAGGGGAAATTTCTTGTTCCCCTGATCTACCCCGTCGCATCGCATCGCCCCGCTTGCCCGCGCCATTACTTCGTTTTTGCTTTGCGTTCTTTCTAACTATGTTTTTTATATGCTCGGCTCCTAAGGGCCCTCGCGTGATGTTAAAAATCTATAACCCGTCCTCAAGGTGCCACTTTTCGATATTTTTTCTATACAAATTTCGGGAGAATATTACTCCACTGTTTGACGTTGTGCATCCAAAGTTAAACATGATATCGTTTTGACTTAATATTGATTGTGTCTGTACGGAAACAGAATTGTAAAATAAAAAGCCATTAAAAAGTTATGAGTCAACAAAGATTCGTTTTTCTAGCTATTTTAACGTAACTTTAGGTGTAAATAAGTAATAAAAGAACTTAAAATCTTCAAAACCAAGTCCGTACTGACAAAGCTTAGTTATCAAAGAGATCAATAATCATTTAATTGTAATTGATTTGTGCAGTGGTTTTTTCATAAAACTCGATTTTCCGCAGCACTTTTCGAATTTTTTTACGTGCCTATCAGTTCGGAACGGTGTTTCTGTGCGTGAGAACTAGACGTTGTTCATGTAGACTAGCATCTAACTGCTAATCACTGATACTAGCACTGTCGGACACGAAGCCAGGGGAGACAGCGTGCTTTTTAGCCATGACCACCAACGAGTTCGAGCTCGCGACTAGTTTACTCTTAAGAATTGGGCTCTCAAATGCAAAAATATTATTTCATATCTGACTGCTAGTTCAAGAGATTAACGCATTCAAACAAACAAACTCTTCAGATATATTATTAGGTACCTTACACGCACATAAGGCCTTTCGAGAATATAAAACCAACTAAAACACTTATTCAAAGACAATCAATTACCTCTAAGACCTTACGAGTAAGTAAAGTTCTACAGGGAGAACTCGCAAAGTTAGTTCAGAAGTTGGTAGCGGAACAAACCACATTGGTCCGTTGCACCCACGTAAAATATTGACTGGAAACAAGATTCAGGACTACGGGCTGACTACTGAGCCGTGATTGTGTTACTAACGACATTGTGTTTATATGGAAACTATTGGCTGAATTATGCTCTGTTGCACTGTTTGTTTTAGGGTACCGTAGTCAACAAGGAACCCTTATAGCTTCGTCATGTCCGTCTGTCCGTCGGCCCGTCTGTAGCTTAGCTCAAAGACTCTTTGTACTAGAAAGCTATAATTTGGCATGGGTATGTACCTATGCATATTAATCACGACGACAAAATGGCAAAATAAAATGATCAAACAATTTTTTTGTAGAGTACCTCTTGTTTTTTCTCGTTTATCCCATGGTGTGGAGCGTCGTTAGATAGATCTTTCAAAAATATTGCGGGTTTGTGAAAACAATTTTCCGATTCAGGGATCCGTTTGTGAAATATTAAGCTTTAAAGTGCTAATTTTTGTTAGAATCAAGTGCCCCCTCCCCAGCCAACCAACCAGCCAGTCCCAGTCAATCTGCCAGCGAAATGGTTGTTTTTGGATATGTGAAAAAAATCACGGTAATAGTATATATAACGAAGTTAACAGGAAAACTATCACAGCTAAGTAAGCTTTACAAGTTTACGAGTAATAGTCAACCGACTTACATTTGCAGTTGCGACATATGTGAGAAAATGCATTTCAACTACAATGTTCAGTTTGTTCTTGGGATAAATTCATTCCAACTACGGAACCCTTCATTGTGCGTGGTTCAACATGCACTTGGCCGATTTTAGAATAATGACACGACACACAACAATAGTTCATCCATTTCTTCATCTCTCAAGAATCTATATAAATAGGGAACCGTAAAAGAATACTTAATTAATTAGTTATACACAAAATAACAAAAAAAAACCAGTCAAGTGTGTGTCGGACCACGCACAGTGAAGGATTCCGTACTTGGGATGAATTTATCCCAAAAACAAACTCAACATTGTACTTAGAGAGCTGGCTCTTCTTTGGCCAAAGAATTAGCATTGCCGTTCTACGTGGCAATGCTGCCAGTCTTCTCGGCACTTTTCCGGATGACAGCGATGCGGACGAGTACTTCGACACCAGTGTCTTTTGTATTTGTATTTATTTGTATAGTAAGTTAGTTAGTCATTTAATTTAGTATTTAGTGATGGCAGTTAGTTACATTTTTAACCATTTCATCACAGCAGGAAGAAAATCATTTTCCCAATCAAGTTTCGATATACCTAAATATTGATAAGAATTATTAGTATAAACAAAGAAGACACAGACTACACATAACATAATATGACGCCTGTAATCATCAAAGGGTTAGGCAGAAGTGTACCTATAGTAACACCCACATTTCGCCAACTAAGTTAAAGTCCCATATGATTAGGAGCGAGCCTATAGGCTAGTTTCCACCATCAATAAATTGAAAATCTATCTAATCTAAAATCTATTTAGTCCTTCAGTTAGATTATTGGAAAATAATGGACATGTATTTTTTGTTTTTGTAAATCAATGAATATTGACAAAGATAAAACGGATCAAAACTCGGGAGTGGGAGCTCGTGACGTCAGAACGCACTAAAAATTATACCAAGGTGCGACGTATTGAGAATTTTAAAAGCGTCGTATCTTCGTCAATTTTGGTTTACGTAACAAAAGAAAAAATATGGTAAAATATTTTTTGATAATCTACCTGACGGACTAATTAGATTTTTTCAGTTGATAAGCCTATTTCCATCAACCGGGCACAGATTCAGACTCTCTGCTGCTCCTCAGAAATTCTTTAATATTCTCATAATATTTGTTGTTTTATTAAGTGAATTGTTTATCATTTTATGTATTTTTTTTTGTCTCCTTTACTCTTTCACACGCTGTCTATATCTCTCTATTTGTTGTCCTATCGCAGGTATGCTGGAAGAGATTTCTTATGAAGTAAGCATCACTTTTGTACCTATTTTTCTGTTCTGTTTTTTTTTCTTGTCTGTTTATATATTATGTGTGTACATAAATGTGAAATTTAAAAAAAATTAAAATACCCAATAACATTTTGCCCGATCTGGGAACCCAATCCAGGACCTCCCCTACCTTTTACGGAGTATTTAAAAGTATCCAAACAAACAGCCATAATAATAATGTCTGCCAATCTCCGTCCCTTTTGAATCCTCCGCCCCTCTACAGCTGTTCTTAAAACCCAAAACTTACTTTGGCCCCTTTTTTGGAATTCTCAATCTTTTGAACAACCTCTACAATTACTGTAAGGGCTGGTTTACACTGACCTTCTCCCATTACGTTTGGTGTTAATACTTGCCCTTATCCGTCTCATTCGAAGACGTCTTTTTTATATATTTTTTTTCTTGTAGAGAACTTTTCTAGTTATCCCGAAGCTTGTGCAAATTACATGAAAGAAAATTTTCTCCGTTGAATTTGTACAACAAGTCTGGAAAATAAAGTTGGCAATCCTGTTGAATCTGATTAGATGGCTGAATATAGGTACTTTGTGTATAGTACTCTAAGGCGGATCACCCACTGCAACGTTTCACGCGACGGAGCGCGGGAAACGGAGCCAAATTCCCCGCGCGGATGCGCGTTTTTATTGAATGTGTATGTAAAAAACCACGAGCGGTGGCACGTTATCTGCGTCCCGCCGCGTGAAGCGGTGCAGTGGGTAAGCCGCCCAAGGCGGATCACCCACTGCAACGTTTCACGCGACGGAGCGCGGGAAACGGAGCCAAATTCCCCGCGCGGAAGAGCGTTTTTATAGAATTTGTATGTAAAAAATCACGTGCGGTGGCGCATTATCTGCGTGCCGCCGCGTGAAGCGGTGCAGTGGGTGATCCGCCTAAGGATCCTTTTAAAGAAATTTCTTTGTTTTGTTTTTTATTTCTGGAGACTTATGTTATTATCACCATCATTGGCTTCGTTGTTCCACTTAGATAACATACATAATCAGCCTATAATGTTCCCACTGCTGGGACACAGGCCTCCTCTCTGTGAGAGGGAGTGGGCCGTAATCCACCACGTGGGCCCAGTGCGGGTTGGTAGATGTCACATGCCTTCGAATTTCTAGTTCACTTACTGCTGAGTATAAGCTCCCTCCGTTTTGTGCCATGCTTGCCTGGTCTATGCGAGTCTCAGTTCTATTTAAATTCTAGTTCTATTTAAATTTTAAACTTACCTGTGTTATTTGCTTATAAAACAAACGAGGTACAAATATCACGAGATTTCTCTGCAATTCATTTTCTCTAAATTGTTATCACAGTTTGGCATAATTATGTGTTTATCAAATCAATCAATCTGCCTAGCCTTTTTTATAACAACTTTAGGGTCATCTTCCAGTCTGAAATCAGTATTTTATTTGTATACAGCTGATTATCCTTTAAAGTTAAGTGCAGCGCAGACGACAGACTATCCGTGACGCACTTTTTAGTCTGTGAAAATAGAACCTATGCAATTATATGCAGTAACGCACACGACGCGCAAGAAGTCTGGCGCACAAAAATAATTCGGGCACTTCGGGACACTATGATACTTCTAAGGCAGAATATCATGATAGACATTTAAAAAGACAGACAGCTCTGCCGACCGAATGATCGAAGATGTGCGTCGTGTGCGTTCCGTCTGTCTGTGAAAAATCCGCGACCGACTTTTTGCGCGCCATGCAGACTTTTTGTGCGCCGCAGACTCGATCGCACTAAAAGTGTGCCGTCTGCGCTGCACCTTAAGGTTCGCGAGCACTTTCGCAAGAAGCTGGCAGTATCATCACAACGCTAATATTTTCTCATTTTTTGTCTTATCGCTTTTTAGTATATTCATTTATTTATGTATATCTTTTGTGCTTATATTTATATATGTAATTAGGTATATATTATATTTATAGTTTAAATAGGTTTCTGCGTATCTTTATATTTAAAATATTTATTCCTCAAATGATTGCACCTACTACTGTTTGTCTCTGCATCACCCAAAGGTTGACTGGTAGAAAATGCCAATGACATTAAGTCCGCCTTTGTACATGTATGTGCTTGAAGTATTAAATAAATAAATAAATAATACCAGTACTTTACATGGAGCGACTGCCTATGTAACCTCAACAACCCAGTTACTGGGTAGCCCGATACCCCTTGGTAAGACTGATTGTCAGACTTTTTCGGCTTCTGACTACCAGTAACGACTGTCTCTTTGAAATATCTACGAATGACACCGGGACCAACGGCTCAACAGTTTATCAAAGAGGACAAACAAAATAAAATACATAATCTCGTTCGCGATTTGTTTGCCAAATAAGTAAACAAATATGAATTACTGGAAAAATAACTTTAGTTCCTACACAATAAAGTTCAGTTTACGCTTCAAACGTTTTTTTATAACTTTTTCAATAGTGCTAGTCGCTCTGAAATCAACTTAATTTTCATTTTAATAAAGTTGATATTTGTTTAACTTGAAATAGAAAGAAAGAAAAAGTATTTATTGCGGACTCGTACAGGAGGATCACAAACTAAACTAAACACAGTCTAAATTAAAATACCAAATTATATAAAAAATAAATTTTAAAAAGTAACAAAAAAAAAATGAAACAGAAAGTCCTATACGAGGACAAAAGGCTCCTATCTCAGCATGATGATGCAAATAGGGTAGGGGTGTGCCGCACTGTGCACTTTTACTATAGATACCTACACAAATAGATATTTGCAAACTGACAAGACAAAAGTTTTTCTATCAAACCCAAGAAAGGACCATCTTACAAGTTTATAAAGCCCGCATTATTCACAAAGTTATTCCAATTCAATATTTAATTCGCTTTTAACTTCTCCCCCAATAGGACCACTTTATTTGTTTTGCGGTTGCTATGTTTGGCAGAGTCAACCACTCGTGAACCACTTTCATTTGACTGTATTCAGTGTTTGATTATTATTTTATACCAATTTAAGTTACTTGTTTTGTGCGCATTTACATACATAAGCTCACGCCTTCCTCCCATTGGGCCAGACAAAAACTTCAGAACGCCACCTGCTACGATCTTACATACTCCTATTGCTTCTTTTATGTTCATACATCTGTAGCGGTATCTACAAACGCCATTTGTGAACTACGCGTCAAAATGACGTCACACAAAATCCTGCATCTCACAAGCAGAGTTTACCGCGCAACTAGCATAATATGGGCATTTTTGTTTAAACTGCTACCTATCTTTGAAAATAGCTTACTGAAATTGTTTTGGATATTTTAGCTAATTCTTGGTTTAGTCGAATGATAAATCTTACAATACAACGACCTGACATGAATTATTGGGCAGTTGCGCGCCAGACACGACACCCGGCTGGTCGGAGAATCCTCCCTTCCTATGGAGGATGAGTGAATTTTACACTCTGTTCTTCATACCCCTATACATCTGAAGGGCAATTCTCGTAATTTTAAGAACGTTCACAGTCTGATCTAAGTCTCAATCTGTCAAAAAAACCTCTAATCTCCCTACATTCTTGACAAGTTTTTAACTCTGATTGTCGCTGAGATGAGATTGCGATTAGATTTTGAACGTTTTTAATTAAGAAAATTGACTATGCATCTGAACTTTCTGTAGAACATCACCGATAAGGTCACTATTAATGTCCTTCTAGGATGTTCCCTTCCGGCACCGGGCGTCTCCTGGTGCTATTGTAGCGCGTAGGCATATTAAATATCTTTAGTCTTAGGCAATGTATGACGTAGCTCGTAAGTTAATTCTAAGTCCTTTCAACCTCTGTTCACAACTTCAGTCGTTCAGTAAACCTTCAACCGAGAACACGCTCTTTCATTTGCCAACCTTCTGATTACACACACACATCAAGTACCTTACCGGCAAACTATGCAATCACCTGAACTTGATAACGTTGTGTAATTGACATCTAACTCATCATCCTCCTGTCATTTATATAATTTATTTGTGATCGGCGCCGAACAACTTCGATCGCTATTAGCCATTGCTTCAGTTTCAATATTTTTTCTAGCATAATCATCTTTAACACATTGCCTTCATTGATTCTTTGGTCATTCCTCATTATATTCATACTCTTATTAGTATCTAAATCTTTTAATTTGACTTCCTACTATTTGATTAAGTTTGGTGGATAATTACAAAAAATATCTGGTAAATAAAGAAAAACAAAAGCCGGCCAAGTGCGTGTTGGACCCCACACAATGAAGGGTTCCGCAGTTGAGATGAATTTATCCCAAGAACAAACTTAACTTTGTAGTTGAAAAAATGTTCTCTCATACACGTCACGGTCAATTAATTATTCCAACCGCAAAAATGTAAGTTTGTAATCGTAAGAAAAAAAAAATTACAAAACTACCAATAAACGATTTTCGGACTTCTTCCTTTACTTGTGATGTGTGTGTGTGTGTGATATATTTGGGAGTATCAAAATACGAGTATATACTCATAGATGGCCGTATTTTTTTTGTGTTGATATAGTAGCTTGATTTCCTTAGAGCTCCAAGGTATTGTCGTAGACCTACGTATTTGATATTAATATCAACTTGACACCTCTTCGCGTTCCGGAGAAAAAGGGTCTTGATAGACAGACGGACGACCGTACAACCTAGTGATACTATAAGGGTTCCACTTTTTCCTATTGAGGTACGGAACCCGAAAAATGATGTTCCTCTTTTGTTTTAACCGACTTCATAAAGGAGGAGGTTCTCAATTCGACTGTATGTTGTTTTTTTTTCTCTATGTTTGTTACGCAATATCTACGGCAATTGTAAATCGATTTCAAATATTATATATTTTAATGGATAGGGGGACAGATATTTTCCTCTTTAGTTTATTCTTCAGGGGTGGACCCATATAAATTTAATAACTTTGGTTGGGCAGTTTTTGAGTTAGCTTCAATAATACGTATTTTTGCCACTTAGTTTATATTGATGATGTTATAATGACTTCCTACCACTGATATTTACATGGCAAGTAGTATTATATGAATTTGTATGGGATGTGCACAACTTAAAAATAAAAACTTTTTTTTACAAAAGAACAAAACAACCGACTTCCAAAAAACACTACATAGTGAAAAATAACTTTAATTTCAGAAGCCGGTGGCAAACAATGAAAATGCGAACCCAACGACGCAACGACTTATTTTGTTGTTAAAACCTTTTCTCTCATTCATTATACATCCGACCTTCGATTTTCTTATATTTTTACTTCACTACAAGTCAAGTCTGAGCGTTTTTTCAACTCGGAACATGCTAGGAATATTTCAGATACTCCTACAGCTTTATTCGAGACACCTTTAGAGTACCTAAATCAACACAACGCTCTGGGACGCCACTTTCAAGGCGCCGGCAAATTTCAGAATTGCTATTTTGCGTGAAGTAATTTATCTGAGGAGACAAAGTTAGACAAAGGCACCTGTTGAATATTACTTTCTGAATGAAGCTCTCTGGATTTTGCGCTAAGTTATTTTCTTTGGCAGCGTTCTGGGTCCTGGCCTCATTAAAAGTTACACGACATAACATAAAACCCAGTGGGTTTTTTATTTCAGAATGATAATTCCAAATGGGATGTTATGTCGTGATGGCTCAAGTTTAAGAGCAAGAGGTTTTCGTGCATGAGAGGCGAGGCCTTAATAGCTCAAATCAAATTCGGGCATTTACTAATGTGACTGTTCCAATTCATAAGTACCTTCTAAGTTTATTATGGACATCACTGAAATCGGGGAAAAAAACGTCGTGAGGAAACGGACTTAACTATACGAAAAAATAAAATTTAAGAGTCTGTTCCTAATGTCAAAATAACAGCTTTTTCCTAAATGCATTTGAAAGTATGTAAAATATTTACAAAAAAAAAAAATATAGGTATATATATATTTCTGTCTGTATGTGTTTTTGTTCCGAATTTGACGGAGCTTTCACTGTCAGATAACTGATGTCACAAGGAGAAACATAGGCTACTTTTATTTTAGAAAAAAACATTACTATTCTGCGCAAAAAATTAAAAGCCATGAAATCCAATTTGCTTTCAGACATGCACGCGAATGAAGTCGCGGGCACAGCTCGTAATGAATATAAGTCTGAAATTGCCAATCCACCTTGAACAAGCGTTGTGATCAATGTACGGTCACCAAAGGAGATATGTAGTTGAAGTTCAATAAAAACCCATGAATGTTTTCGGATAAAATTTTATTTAATGAATAGAAAACAAACAGTTATTTTCTCAAATTAAATTTCATTCAAAAACTTTCATCAGTTTCTTAATAAACTTCAACTACAGGTTGAAATTGAAAACATGCGACAAACCGAAATGAGAGATTGTACTCATCATTATGAACAACTTTTACTGAGGGACCAAAGCTGCAATCGCGAAAAAAAAATCATCTATTCCCTACATTTTGACGAGTTATGCGAACATAAATGTAGGGAACAGCTGATTTTTTTTACGATTTCAGGTTTGGTCCCATAGTAAAAGTTGTTCATAATGATGAGTACAATCTTCCATTTCGATTTGTCGCTTGTTTTCAATTTCACCCTGTGTATCCGACGACACTGCTTACTTATCTCTTTTGGTGACTCTACATGCCTTCTCTGTATGAGAAGTAGCCTCTGCCCTCCAGTGAGACAATAATGGGCTGGTATTATTATGTTATGTATCGTGGTATCGAAACCGATCTTGTTATTTCGAATGGTCGTAGTCGTAGGCCAGAAGCCCTATTATAGATGAACCAATAACGACTGTAATATTTATATGGATCGAAGGGTGCTGATCAAAAAAATAGTCTTATGTTTTTACCAAATCAATTTTTAGATAGGTTACAATCTCAGGTAATGGGCTGAAGTGGGACTGGGCGGGTCACATCTATAGGATTCATCCAGACGGATGGGCCAAAATCGTCACACAATATTGGTGCTTATAGACGGGCGTCGCCACCGAGGCAGGCCTAAGAAATGCTGGCGTGACGATTTGAACTCGTTTCTAATCTCGTGGAAAATATAGGGGAGACCTTTGCCCAACAGTGGGACAAAAAAAATCTCAACAATCTCAACTTTGTTACTCCTAACCATTAGCCAAATGAAAAGGCTAGTTCATGAATCATAAACAAACATCCTTAGAAAGCTAAAGTTTAATCCAATCAAGTAAAATTAAATGAAGTTAAAATTGTTTTCCCGACGGAACAGCAAGTACTCTCAAATCAAAAGCGGACGTTAACAGAATTATTGAAGTTTCGGCAACAAATTAATATTTACAACTGGCATTAAAATCGGCCGCAACGAGCTAGTTTATATTTTATATTCGGAAATACGAGTTGGCCTGGCTCTGTGGAGGCAAATAAACGTTTTATAATTTCCCTGTTTTACGAATTTTCATCTGGTTTTTTGAAAATTTAAGCGGAGACTTTTGTTTTTCATATAAGTTTATCGCTGCTGTATTGTGCTGAATTACATGGTTTATTCAGTAAATTAATTGAGAAACAGACTGATTTTACTTAAGAGCCTATACTACCTCAGCTAAAATTCACTCTTTATCTCGCTCGCATGATACTACTCGCGGACTGAGTGAGAGCGAGACAGAGTGCGGTGCTAGGCGGCAGGCAGCGCCAATAGTTTAGGTATTTGTTTTTTACAGTGAAAATAATGGTAATTAAAAAAAATAAAAAACATAAGACCTGCTTTATAGTTATCATATATTTATTTCAAAATTAATGCTGCAGAATTTTCGACATAACGGAGGATCATGCTAAGCCATTTGAGGTAGTATAGGCCCTTAAGAGTTTTTTTATTCATACTTACAGTAATGTTTGTACATTATGCATACAGGGTGGTAAAACATGATACGAAAACCCCCTAGGGAAGACATTATTCGTCAGTTATCAAAAAAAAGGCAGCTGTTTCATAGAAAAGTGCAATAGCTACGCAGTATTAAGAGGCAACGCGGGTGGTCTTTCCTCCATACAAACGCTCTCGCCTGTTTTCTTTCTAGTTAATGACCATAAAGCAATGATTTTATAAAAAATAATAAATATTAAGTACTTGTGTCCCTATGTTATACTTTTTTATGATACATTATTTTTATAAGCAGTAAAACCATAAAAAATGCCGATTTAAACCGCTGTCAACAGAGGCTTAGTATACAAATTTGACAACTACACTGAAAGAAATTATCAGTAAATATTAATGAAAAAAAAAATGATCTGAGCTGCTTTGTTATAGTTCCATATGAGCCCAACGTTAACACAGTATTTACTGTATAAATTCAGTAAGTCTTAAGACTTGCTGACCGCACAATGGCGCCCTCATCGTTTGTTTGATTATTTCATATAATTTAGAATGAAAATGCAGAAAATAAGCACGTTAAGTTGTGCTTCACAAGATTATACGTTAATATTATTAGAAGTGGTAGTTTTTTTTATATTGTTTAGTTTTATTATAATCCTTAAAACGGAATATAGTGGCCACTGTTATCCGTTTTAAGGATTATAATAAAACTAAACAATATAAAAGTACCGTTTCTAATAACATTAACGTATAATCTTGCGAAGCACAACTTAACGTGCTCATTTTCTGCATTTTCATTCTAAATTGTATGAAATAACCAAACAAACGATGAGGGCGCCACTGTGCGGTCGGCATAGTCTTAATGAAGTCGCTTTGTTGTGGTGTAATAAGAAGTTATTTTTTTCAGTGTACTGATGAAAAAGAAAAACATAGGGACACAGTATATATCCTTCTTATTCAGTTTATGAAATATCTTTTAAATTGGTCCAATATTGGATGAGGAAATAGGCGAGATCCAAACCTCGAATTATGACTTTTTACTTCGGCTTCTCCAAAAGTCTTGCCGACCGCATTACCTCTTGTATGGGACACATTTTTTTTTTTAATAACCGACTAAAAATTTCAACGATTTCTGAATCCATCGTAATAGGTAACGTGTTGAAGACCCTGCTAACCTGTAAAGTACTAAGCAGTATTGAAAGCACTACCTTTTTAGAAAAGATCAAGTAGTGGGTGACGGTCCGTCAATTGCGTGTCGGATTAAATGGGGTGGGAAAATGTGATGTCAGCTTACTAAAATAGCAAAAAAATATTTCTGTCTAATATGAAATTGTAATTATGAATAACATTAAAGATAGCAATGAGTGTGAATGAGGGGGGCCCGTGGCTAAATAAAAACAGCCACACAGATCGATCGATCAGGTTAAGCTACGCATGCCGCGGTTGGTCTGTGGATGGGTGACCATCTCTATATAACGAGACCCCTCCGTGCCTTGGAAAGTACGTTAAGCCGTTGGTCCCGGCTGTCATTCGTGGATCTTTGACAGTCGTTACTGGTAGTCAGAAGCCTGAAAATCTGACAACCAGTCTTACCCAGTCATTGAATTGTGGAGGTCAGATAGGCAGTCGCTTCATGTAAAATACTGGTATTCAGCTACATCCGGTTAGACAGGAAGCCGACCCCAACATAGTTGGGAAAAGGCTAGGCCGATGATGATTAAAGATAGCAATGAGTAGATAGAAAATGATATTGTAGTTAATGTTGAACACTTTGCAGATAGCAAGATAAAAAACGAAATGGTGATAATAGTGGACATTGCATTCGTCGAGAACTAAAAGCAGAACAAACAGTATTATGATCAGCAAGTGTCATCTTGGAATAGAGCTGAGGCTGCTAGTCAGTCCCACGTCGGATTATAAACGATACGGGTAATATATGTTATCTTAGCTAACTCGAGATGTGTAAATTAATCTGAATCATTAGTATCACGAAGTTGAAGAACTTCACAATATCATCATTTTAAATAAAGTTAAAGTAAGTTTAGTGACCGTTTACAAGATAACGCTATAGAATTAACGGCTTTTTGGGTATCAAGAGGGCCTAGGAAAAGTGTTACTCTATCAGCGATAACGTTATGATGGAAAAGTAAAAAAAAAAATTTGATTGACATAATTATTAAATTATTTTTAAAAGCCTGTGATATCCCAATGCAGGACAAAGGCTTACCTACTCTGTTGCCACTGCTCATAAGCTACCAAAAAACTTATGTCATACGATATTGAAAATCTTTGTAGAAATGCTTTGAAAGCGATTGCCACTTATTCCTTAGCCCTAAGACGATGTTGGCAAATAGTTAAAGGAAACAATTGAAGGTGCAGGGCATAATGATGTATGGTATTTAATTGCCATAAAAACGAAAATAATGTTAGTGATGGAAAACATACTAAAGTCTACAATGAAAATATAACTAGTGTAGTAACTAGTATAGCAAAACACAAAACAGTATTATCAGCAGCAAGTTTTGGTTAGGAAACAGGCCCGGGAGAATATCAGTCAATCTCGTGTCGGATTATATGCGATGCGGATACGTGACTTCAGCTCACTAGATACGCCTGAGTGTCAACGAATGTACGCTCGACTTGATACCGCTTGGTTCAATGCCTCTTTTTATTGAGTGGAGACTTGTGTTTTGGATAGTGTATTTCGTTTTTGTTACTTCGAAGTTCGGATGAAAAAAAAATACTAATAAAAATAAAGGTTGGGATAATGAATTAAGACGTTACGGTTTTGTATCAAATATTTACAACAAACACTGGCTGACCCCGCAAACGTCGTTTTGCAAAAAAAAAATAGATAGTAGCCGATTCTCAGACCTACCCGATATGCACACAAAATTTCATACAAATCGGTCCAGCCATTTCGGAGGAGTGTAACTAACACTGTGACACGAGAATTTTATATTCCCATGGTTATGAATCTCATCATTTTCTTGCCTTTATCCCAATTTATGGTACGAGTATTTAGGTCGGCGCAGAATATCTTCTTCTTCCATACTTCTCTATAAATTGTCATCTCAGAATTTACGCAAGGGCGTTACTACTCGGAAAGATTACGGTGTGAAAGATGATATGACTAGAAACGGCTAGCCATATCATGTTTCAAACAGTAATCTTTTCCTACTGTTATTGCGATTCACATTCTTACTCAAATTCCTCCCAACAGACATTTTGTTTATTGTTATAAATCTTCGCAATTGATCACAAATGGAATAACAAAATTAACAAAGCATACTATGAAACATACCACGAAGGCACACCATTTATACCTACTATTATTATATAGAAGCAAGTTTTTCTAACTGATCAGACAGCTGTGCTGCTGGGGAGTTTGTTGCGCCACTTTTTCCCATCAAAAGCACTAGAAAGTGGTGAAGGGCAGACGTTTTGGGGGACTTTATATGTAATTTTGACGTTCAAAAAGTATTGATTCTCAGCATAATTGACTGATAATATTATGTTTTATGCAGGAGAATCACCGTGAAAGTAATAATGATATCGCTAAACGCAATGTAGTAGCTTCCTATCTAAAAACGACTTACAGCTGAAAGAATCCGATGTATCTTGTGGGGGAGATCGGTTTACTTTTTCATACACAACCCGCATTTCCTTGAACGCAGGGAGGAAATGAGTAGAAGAAAAAACTCGACACATCACCGGGGTAATGACGCGAAATATCAGCAGTTTACGCACCACCTCCAGTCTTCAAGGTATGCGGCGGATTTGTTCACGTGTCACTGTCTATAGGTTCATGTGTTAATATATTTATTTATGTATGTGTATTTTTCACGTGGGGTTAAGGTTTAACTCAAACTGAAACTCAAAGCATTTATTTCAATTCAACCATTTACAGGCACTTTTGAATTGTTAAGAAGTCGGTCAGTCAAAAAAAATTAAGCTATAGTCTGATTTTTAATTCGAAGGAATTCGGACAGCGGTCATTTTTTGACACTTCAGATATCATAAACCTTTTCTGTCTTGTCCTTTTTCTAAGTTATTTAAATGACTAGAATTTTTCGGATAAAATAACATAAAATATGAAAGAGAATGAGATCAAGTAAACTATATGGCAATGTAAACAACAATCAAAACGTAATAGCAAATAAAAACTCAACAATAAATTGCAAAAAACACCGTGAGCAAATTAGAAGCCGAATAACATGCATGATAATGACACATTATAATGTTTATAATTATTAATTGTCCCAAAGAACAGGCTAAGGAATTCAGACCCATACCGCCAAATCTGTAGTTACAAGAAGCGAAGATTTTACAATCAAAAAGATTTTCCTAAAAAAGGTTTGTAGGCCATGGATTAGTGGCCAGGGAGTCCAGTGAAAAAAAAAATTATTACCTTACTAATTATTGTATCTTCAATAATTTGATAATAAAAAATCTGATTACCATTTTAAAATTATCAGTAAAATTTTAAGTTTTAGTTTTTCTAATTGAAACCTTAAATACAAGAAATATATATTTTTTTTAATTTCCCTTAAATGCGTTCCGTTTTTGGTAGGACCGCTTTATTATTGGCAACACTTCGGAAATGTCACAATTCCTCCGGATTAAAAATCAGACTATAGTTGGCCATTGCAAAGCGTGGTAGGTACCTATGGAGAAGAACGGTCAAGAAACTCCATGGACACTCTTTTTAAATTATATTTTTATGAAATTATTAGTTACATCATATATGTTGAATTTATAAACGAATATTATAATATTCGTTATGTAAACGAATATTATGCAATCACGTTTAGCATTGCGGTGAGACACCCACAGTCGAAGTCGAACGATTTCACAGCGTCAATTCAACTGTTCGCGGATTGTGTCTTTAACCAAATAGCTATTTAATTTGTTTTTGGCTTTCTTTTATGGAAAATATTTTTTAAACAGCCGAGTAAAACGTAATTTTTATGGGCAAACAATTTTGCTGTTCTACTGTCTTTTTTAGGGTTTTGTACCCAAAGGGTGCCAACGGGACCCTATTCGTAACTCTCCGCTGTCCGTCCGTCCGTCTGTATGTCAGTATATAGTATGGCTGTATTGCATGCACCGTAATACTTAGAGAGTGGAAATTTATACACAGAGTATGTATTTCTACTGCCGCTAAAACAACAAATAATAAAAAAGTTGGTTTACGGACGATAGTTTTACGTGATAACGTCATAAGGAAACATTGATGAATAAATGTGTCACAAGCCAACGCTTGGGCCGATTGTGCTCCTCTATCGCTTGTTCCGCGCTCTCGCTTTCACGCTCAGGCTCAGGCGGAACGTGACACTTTTTCGTGCGTGCAGCCGGTGGTCATCGATTTATAAGACGTGATTACGTCAATAAATAAAGGTAGAAATTAAAAGGGGGTCTCCATACAAGAAGCGTGTTTTGTTCGGCGTTTTTTGCCTTGTGTTATGGTACAGAACCTTTAGTAAGCGACTCGCACTTGGCCGCTTTTTTTATCTTAAAGCCATCTAATTTTTTTATTAACACAACCTAAACGATTTTTCTACTCAAAACTTTAAACAAGCCAGTTATCCACTAGGAAATCCGAAGTCCCGAACTCTCTCGTAAAAGACAAACAACGCAGGACCCAAAGTTTCAAAGTCGTCACCTCCGCGAAACTTTTTCACTAAAGTTTACATATTTACTTGGCAAAGTGGGCCGTTTTAGAGTCAGAAGCCACGGATGCTCTTTACCGTCTTCCTTTACTGCTTTCCGATATTTTGTTCGATTTACAGAATGGTAAACCGAAACTTTGGAGAGTTTTCTTCGTTAGATATCTTGGGTTGAATATTTTTTGGTGTTTATTTTTTTCAGGAGGAATTTTTGCGTCGAACGTAGATAATATTTTCTGCACTCTAAATCCCAAACTTATGCCTAATTAATTAAACAAGATGATAAACGAATTCAAAACACGGATTATTAAGTTATAAACATTGTATTTATTAACTGCAAGAATATTGATTATATTATATAGGCCTACCTGTAAACCCATTACTGTGTAAGCAATATTTGTACACCTTGCAAGGCAGCACTTAGTGACATAACGTATTTTTTTTATTTTATAATTTATTTATTTAAACCACAATTATAACACCTTTACAGAATCATCCAAGGCGATGTTACAAGTCTCAATGTCTATTTCTTTACAAAAATAAAATAAAATAAAATCACCTGCCATGTATGCAAAATTTCAACAACGTTATAACGCTGTTGTAACCCCGCCCATATGGCTTGAATCAATTATTGAAAAAGGTCTGTTATTATAATATCAGACCCTTTCCAATGATTAATTGTGCCTTTTTAATGAATCTCAGCAGGTTTGGCCCAAATAATTATATCCTCCGATACCATCATGTACCACTATATTACACCTATGTGTACAAATAAATGAATTTGAATTTGAAAATGAAACTTATCTTTCAAAGCACATTCATTGACATTCAATTAAATTAATCTTGCGTTGGTTTCCCACTAACTTGTCTATCTCTCTATACATTTGGAATTAAATTAATACGTATTATTCCTTTGTCATGGATCCCTTGTAATTGAGAGGGGCCGACAACGCTAAATAAACCAGATAGTGTATATTTAGGCAGCCTTACGATTGTAAATTAATTTATGTACCTGATGAAATTAAAGCCCCTGTGTTTCGCCCGAGGGATAATACTTAGACATAACATGTGGTATAGAGTGATAAAATCGCCTGAATGGAGCAACTGGAAATTGTATTTATTAATCATTTGCATAACAGTAACGTTCATTAAATACAAGCTTATTATTTACAGAATGGTAACTTTGGAGAGTGTTCTTCGTTAAAAACCTTGAGCTAAATACTCTTGCACGTGCTGTGCTGAGTAAGCAAACTGAAGTGGCAGTGGGCTGGTCATGTTTGTCGAAGGACCGATGGCCGGTGGAGCAGACGAGTCCTTGAGTGGAGATCGCGTATCGGCAAGCGTAGTGTGGGACGCCCCTCAACTAGATGGACGGACGACCTAAAGAAAGTGGCTGGAACGGACTGGATGAGGAAGGCGGAGGACAGGGTGTTGATGCGAGGCATGGGAGTGCCAGTAGACTGCGATAGTCTGAGTTGATTGATTGTGCTGTGCTGTGCTGGCGCTGCTGCTGCGGCTACGGAAATAGGTACTCAAGCAATGAAAGTATAATAACCTTATCAGTAATCATATTTTCGAGTCGTTTCGGGTTATAACCCTCGGGCCGTGAAGTTCGAGTTCTTATGGTTTGTTCAACGAAATCTCCAAACGTCTGGTTGACACTTCCCGTAACCCAAGTGCTGGCTTGGCCAGAGGCTAAGCATTGGCATATAATACGGCATTTCCCCCAGACTCTTGGGTACATTACCAGTCGACATCGATGTGGAGGATTTTTTCGACGCCATATTTTAGTTTGTTTATAGTTTTTCTTAGGTTAGGTTATCATATTTTTATTTTAATAGTTTGTTGGTTAATTTAAAGTTGATTTTTCAATCGTTAGTTAACTTTTATCCGAAGAATAATTATGACAGTTTGACATATTTCCTATACAAAACTGTCAAATCGCAATATTTATTCCTCTGATAAAAGTTATCTGATTATTGAAAAATCAGGCCTCAGGGCTGAGCCCTTAGGGATTAGAGGATTTTTTCAAGTATCCGGTATCCAATGGAATAGCAATGAAGGCCATTAAATTCTAAAGTTTAGAGAAAAGTGTTATTTAGTGACGAATACTGGGAAATATTCAAAAATACATAAAAATTGAGTTTTCTTGAATCCCATCCCATTACAAGTCATCCTGTATATTTTTATCCTCTTTAATAAATATAATAATTGGTAGTAAAAAAAAAGTTTGTTATGATAATTATGTTAGAAGTTTAACTATTTCTGCCTCAGTAATCATCTAAACTAGTTGTATAAAATTGGATCAGTTTTTCTATCAGCTCATGGGCCATTTAGATGTCTTCGGATGTATGTTTGCTTGTAATTCGATTTATTTATTTAATTATTAATTGACACTAAGAAGAACGAGTTTTCCTAAAATGCTTCACTAAAAAGTGGCGCAACATCGCGTGGTTGCAGACGATTTTCTCGTTCGTCTAAAGAAGATAATTGCTTATATGTATTTATGACAATATTATGACAAATCGGTGAAGGAAAACTTGGTGAGGAAACCGGCATGTCCTAGAAAAAATTCGAAGATATTTGCCGTCTACCAACCCGTACTGGCTCCGCGTGGTAGATTACGGCCCACTCCCTCTCACCGATAGGAGACCTATGTCCCAGCAGTGGGAACATTATAGGTTGATTATGTTATGTCAATATTAAAAGATTTTACCAAACGGTAATTATAACACTAGAAATAATGTTAATAAAATGCATTTATAGGGCAACAAACTTCATCAAGTCTAATAAAATGCTGAGTAAATAAAAACAGGTTATGAATCAACGATATTTGTCTACAACAAAGAAATAAATGAATAATACGTAAGACAAATAAAACTTATAAAACTTATAAACACGTACATGATACAAAACAACATCTGTTTTGCTTACAGGTGTCATATTATTTACAATAGTAATAGTTTCATTAAACCTATTTGCTACAGTATGACTTTTAGACGTGATTGCACTACACTAAAAACACTAAAAAAAACTACGATATCCTAGAAAAAACGGTGACCGTCACATAACGGCCGCCGTGACGGCGGCTGTCATGAATATAATGGCATCGGAGTTTGAATTTACGGTGTCAAAAACCGCTGTGTAACAAAACACACTACTGCGAGGTGTGTAAGCCTTAGCACACATTATGACCCACTTCTGTGAATTCGCAGAACTAAACCTGATACTCAATAATTTTTAATTGTATCGAAATATCTTAAATTTCAAGCAACTTGTAACAGAGTTAAGTTCTTAGTACTTTTATGATAAAATTATTTTTGTTTATTTTGCCTATTTGTTAATTTCTCCTTTATGTTATAATGCAACTTTGGAACCAAAGAGATTAAAACAGAAGAAGAACTAGCGGGGATCCAGGTGCTGGATTCAGGGGATCAGACCGGAAAAAATCATAATTTTATAAGTCTACGAACAATACTTTTTAATTGTCGACTTTGTAAAATGTCTGCTGGTGATGTTACATCACTCCTCAGCGGTGTATTCAAGGATTCTAACATTGCTAGACGATAATCCGTATTGTCTTCTATTTTTACCCTATAAGGAGGCATTTATTTAGGTAGTTTTTGTTTACATTTTGATTTTTTTTATTGTTTGAGTATAGTTTTTATTGTATTTTATGGTTTAATAGCGTGGCTAGCTGACATATGGCAAATAATTTAATTTAATGTTCTCTGTCTTATAATGTTATTTACTAGACATAATCTAGTATTGTATACAATCAAGTATTTTCTAACTGAACAGACAGCTGTGCTGCTGAGGAATTTGTTGCACCACTTCTTCTCCCCAGCAAAAGCATAGTCTCGTCATGACTCGTCGACATGTCAACGTCGACTTGTTGATAAGTGTATTCACAGCCATCATTTTCATGACAGCTGCCACTGCGACCGTAAGTGGAGGTCTTCTTAGCAACCGTAACTTTAGATTATGATCAATCTCGCGAGATTGTAAACTATCAAGAAATTGTGAACATACTGCTTACAATATAACGTATTAATTTTCGATATTATGATTTTATAGTTAGTAGTTCATTAGACTATCAAGAAATTGTGAACATTATACTGCTTACAATACAACGTATTAAATTTCGATAGTTTATAATCTATTCATGTGAAACCGTCAAGTTGTGAATGAACCTGCACTCACCGACAGTCTAAACACGCCTGTCTACATCCATTTATCTACTTTCCTATTAATTGCAGGCATGCTGGAAAAGTTTTCTATAAATATAAGTATCTCTTTGTACCTTTTTTCTGTATTATTTTTTCTTGTCGGTTATACAAACAGCCCCTGATTTGGCGGTAGCCGAATTGGTCGCAGTAACTAAGCCATGCACCCCGACCAATTTGGGTTAGGTTAAGTTAGAACTGACCAACTACGCACGAGCCGAGCGAGCGAAGTGAGTGGTGCGCGGCACCAACCGACGAGTGTTACTTTCAAGTTGGTCGCAGTTGGCAGCCTTTTTGGTATTAGCGCAAGGGGCGATCCGTCACATAGACAAATAGACCTAGTCAATAAAAGAAAATGCGAAACCAACGACACCGACTTCCGAAATTAAAGTTATTTTTCACTTTGTAGTGTTTTTTTGGAAGTTGGTTGTTTTTTTTTTGTAAAAAAGTATTTTTTATTAAAATCTTACCCAAGATTTTCTTACCGAATCATTATACTTAATAGTCACCTTTAGGCCTTTCAGATTTCCTACACACCAGCTTTACATTGCTTGTAAGGTGCTAACAGTACGTCAATTATTTATTCAGCACATCATAATGCAGCAGCACGTTGAACTAGCTTACAAGCCAGTACCTTCTGACAAGAGAAGGAAGGATTTGGTCTGCATAAAGCCTCAAACTAGACATGACTTTGTAAACCGATTCTATGTTTATTTAGGACCCAATTTATATAATAAGTTCAATAGAATTCTTAATATTTATAGTGCCAGTAACAAACATTGTAGTCTGAAGATACGCGAATATTTGGGTAAACTTGATTACACAGACACAGAAAGACTTCTAGAAATACTTTAATAATGATGTAGTTATTAAATTCGTAATTTTTAATTGTATTTAGTACCTATTATAATATTAATTGTATTTAGCTGTATTTAGTACCTACTATAATATTAAATAGGATAGTATTATTGTAAAAAATAACTAACTATAGATAAATAATTAGCTGACCGCTTAGTATGGGGATGGACTGAAACAGGTTTTTATTAACCTAGCTCAGGCAGGTCGCTACAAGTTAGAATGACAGTACCAACGCACCTTTCATAGATAAGTAAAAATCGTGTAAATTAAACTAGCTTTAATATGAGTATTTAAGCCAATCCCTTAAGAACTTGGTACTACTAAGTATTTATAAGTTTGTAAATGTATTACTTTGTAAAAGGACCTAAATAAATTTTTATTATTATATATATTTATATTATATAATGCTTCCGTATCAGCTCTTTAACCTAAATTGTTATTATTATGATATCCATATTTGAACGGATGGATGACCCCTGCAACACAGGTCTTTCCTGGCATGGGGGGCATCGATCATTTATTTAGTGCCAAGCTATTTGCACACTTAATAAGTGTCACCTTGTATGTGTGTACTTTTTTATGTCAAATAAATAATTCTTGTTCTGTTATACAACGTGTCCCTATATTCAACGATAAGCGGTCACCAGAGGGTGTACCTAATCATGACTACTCGAGAAAAAATAATGAAAAAAAAAATATCTACTTAATTTTTTTTGGTAATTACAATGTGGACTGAACGTAAAAAAAACTGAAAATTTTAAGGGAAAGAATAATTTTGATTGATTTTTGTGTAAAAACTCCAGGTATTCTGGGATTTTTAAGGGTTGTGGTGGATAGCAGTGCTACTTAAGTTGCCGATACAAAAAAAAAAACAGAAATATTTGAAAAATTGTGGTCATGGTAGTTAAAAATATCTTAAGGGGTGTCAATTTTCTAAGGACTTCAATATAATTTTTGTAATTTCCAAAAAAAATTAAAACCTTTTTTTATTATTTTTTCTTGAGTAGTCATGAGCAGGTCCACCCCCTGGTACTCGCTTATCGTTGAATTTTGGAACACGTTGTATACGTATATCGTAACTACTTAACAAGTATAAACTTTGACTCATGTTGGAATTTATTTTGGAATCGGTGCAATGATATTTTTTTAAACTGCACTGCACTATTAGACGGTACTAGTGTACCTTTTAACCTACCTAACACAACTATAACTTGCAAACGCTAGTAGAATTCCATTAACTCGAAATAATAATTAAATTAAGTAATAAGGACATTAAGGATAATTTATTGTGACCACCAGAAACAGCTTTCTGGGACCACACTGTGCTCATATTTAATGGTACAGCTGCAAGTACAGTCAGTTTACAGTAAGTTTACCTCTGTTTTTGCAACACTGTCAAAGTCAGTGATCCTTATAGCCGTTACAATAAGGTTGCTGCACTCAGAGGTAAAATAATCATGACAGGTCAAAAAGGTAAAGGATAAAAAGAAACAAATGAGTAACAACCCAATAAATTTTAATACCTAATCTATGAAAATTCCGATTATAAAGAGATTATAAACATACATTTCTCAATATATTTTACATAATAATGTAATTAGACAGTATACGTTATTTTTCAATATACAATTAATCCCTTAGGAATATATTGTCATACTGTAGCCAAATTGTGTAACACACAATCTCAATCCCTTTCAATCGAAGAGATTCAAAAATAAAATATAAATAAATCGAAACATCAGCATTAATATAATTATGTGAACATAAAATGTATCCCAAAATCGAATGATACTTAATAAAAATGCTCCATTTACACGATGCAAATTTTTCAATTAAATTGAATTAATCTTTATTGCAATCCATAATGTACACATACAGGTGGTAAATATTAATCAATAGACACAATTATGGACCCTGTCAGGCACAGCAGATTCTAGCCTGTGACATATGAACAGAAGCCATCACATCAAGCTACCCGAAATTGTCGAATTTTCCCAATCGATCTTGAACCCAATGCTTTAGCGATAAAGTTAAAAATCTAATAAAGAGTTTGATGTGCTGGCATTTGTACAGAGGCCAGCACATCAAGATACCCCAATCTGTCAGATTTTCCCAATTGAAAATGAACCTTATTCCTTTGGACTAAAGTTGAAAATCTATGAAAGAAATTTGACAGATTGGGGTAGGTTGACCTGCTGGCGTCTGTACAACATTTTAGCAATAAAAGGCTTGCACCATCTAAACAATGTTTAAACGGTACAACTTTAATCGTGTAAATCAGGCCTACGTTGTGTTAGTGCCGAGATTAATGTTTGTCACATGGTTTTGGTGTTTTTGTGGTGATTGACATATTACATTTGGGTGTGGAAGATTTTGTTGTACACGGTTTCATGGTAGTGGTGGTATTACATTTGCATGTGGTAGATTTTGTTGTACACGGTTTCGCGGTAGTGGTGGTATTACATTTGGGTGTGGTAGATTTTGTTGTACACGGTTTCATGGTAGTGGTGGTATTAGATTTGGGTGTGGTAGATTTTGTTGTACACGGTTTCGTGGTAGTGGTGGTATTACATTTGGGTGTGGTAGATTTTGTTGTACACGGTTTCGCGGTAGTGGTGGTATTACATTTGCATGTGGTAGATTTTGTTGTACATGGTTTCGCGGTAGTGGTGGTATTACATTTGCATGTGGTAGATTTTGTTGTACATGGTTTCGCGGTAGTGGTGGTATTACATTTGGGTGTGGTAGATTTTGTTATAAGCGGTTTCATGGTAGTGGTGGTATTACATTTGGGTGTGGTAGATTTTGTTATATACGGCTTCATGGTAGTGGTGGTATTACATTTGCATGTGGCAGATTTTGTTGTACACGGTTTCGCGGTAGTGGTGGTATTACATTTGGGTGTGGTAGATTTTGTTATATACGGCTTCATGGTAGTGGTGGTATTACATTTGGGTGTGGTAGATTTTGTTGTACACGGTTTCATGGTAGTGGTGGTATTACATTTGGGTGTGGTAGATTTTGTTGTACACGGTTTCGTGGTAGTTGGTGGAGTACATATAGATGTTTTTGTTGAGCATGGTCTCGCTGTAGTAGTAGTTGTTGTTGATGTTGTTGTTATTGTTGGAGTGGTCCTACAGCTGCATCTTTTCGTATTTGTAATACATGGCGGGGGCGTTGTGGTTGATGTTGTTTCACATGGTCTCGTTCTTCTTATATAGGCTAAAATATAAAATAATTTATAAAAATTCAATTATTTGTTGAAAATAACAGATTTAGTTGCGTGCAAACGGCTTATGTCCGTTTATACCAACAATGGAAACACCTAAATAAACGCCTATATATTATTGCACTGCGTTGAAAATCGAACAGGGCGCTTTTATTTTGGTATTAATCATCACCTAGTGTTAATGAGAATAATAGTTAGTTATTCACCCCCACTATGACCAACGCAGCTCCAAGTCGCTCTAGGATCCGAAAAATCCTAACTGCAACTATAAAATCCACTCGCCCTACTGGAACCCTCAGGGCCTATCGACGAAAAAGCTGACGAGATGGTTAAAGCACTACGCGACGTGTCCCGCTTCGTCCGGACTTTTCCGTCGCATCGAAAAAGTAAGGTGTCCAAACTTTCCGGAGACTCTCGGACTTAGGAGGGAAACATGAGAGTTGCTATCCACACAGCCATCTTTGTCAGATAAGATGGCCTTAAACCAAAAAAAATACCTTCGCTTCCACAACACCTGTAATATTAAGGTCGTGATTGAGCAGAACCGAGGGTCGAAATGTTTGCTCAGAAATTATGGAGACCCCATCTGATGAAACTTAGAACTGTGGATGGTAGAATTCTGACTTCGAAGTCCGAGATACTCGAGGAATTCCAAAATGTTTACGGGCACTTATAGTGAACACGGGCGGCGAAACCAGTGGGACATAATGAAGATGACCATCGAGCGGTATTACCGCGCCACTAAACGGATTTCATCTCGGATGCCGAACAGTTTGAGATAAGGGCGGCTCTTGAGCAGCTATAGAACAACAAGGCACCTAATGATGACGGAATATTGACAGAGCTCCTTAAAGCGGGCTCCAGTCCTGAGAGACCTAGTGAGTCTTTGCAACTGCATTATCCAAGAGGATACAACGCCCGAGGCGTGGAGCAAAGGTACGGTGGTGCTGTTCTCCAAATAAGGTAACAATTATACTTACTGAAGAATTATAGACCCATCTCACTTCTGAGCCACGTATACAAGTTGTTCTCGAGGGTCGTCATGAGCTGTCTCCCCGGAAAATTTTACGAGTTCCAGCCACCAAAAACCAGCTAATTTTCGAAAAGGCTTCAGTACCCTAGACCAAATTCATATAGTTCGGAAAGTTGTACAGAAGACCGAAGATAATAACCAGCCACTGTGTGTGGCATTTGTGGACTACGAGAAATCTTTCGACTCCATCGAAATATGAGCAGGGCAAAAGCCAGAGCTTTTCTGCAACGATGTCGAATTGACTGATGTCACATCGAAGTGTTATGATGATTGTATGACTCTGCCACGATGACTGTCCAGATCCAGGAAAGGAAAACCAGCCCCATCCAACGGCTCAGAGGGCTGAGACACGGATGTGATATCTTCTAAACTGTTCACCAATGCGTAGGAGGACGTCTTTAAGATGACTTCGCTTTGCAAATGACATTATCATAATGGCAGAGACGCTGGAACAGTTAGACCGGATGCTGCACAGGCTCAATGGAGCCTCGCGGTGGGTTGGCCTTGGCATGTCTTTGGAGAAGTCAAAATTCACACGTCTTGCCGAGTCCAATCCACATCGAAGGGTTCCTTCTAGAAGTTATGAAGGAATATTCTATCTAGGGCAAGTCGTTTATCTAAGTAGACATAACTTTGAGAAAGAAGCCAACAGAAAGATATATTTGGGTTGGGCAGCGTTTGGAAAACTACATCATGTCTTCTCGTCGTCTTTCCTACAATATTTGAAGACTAAGGTGTTCAACCAGTGCGTCCTGCCCGTTTTGACACACGGTGCCAAAACGTGGACACTGATAGGCGAGTCAGTCATCATGCTCTGAAGCAGGCTGTGTTCGGAGTTTTCTTTGAAGGATGAAATCTGAAATTAAGTTATCCGGAAAAGAATCGGAGTTACCGACATAGCTTGCAGAGTAATCAACCGATAGTGGCAGTGACTGGCCATGTCTGTCGAAGGACCAATGGCCGGTGGAGCAGCGAGTCATCAGCAAGCGTAGTATGTGGGACGCCCCCATCTAAATCGATGACCTTAAAAAGGTTGCTGGAACAGACTGGATGTGGAAGGCTGAGAACAGAATATCATGGCTCAGAGCCGTTTCACCGCGGTGCGGCGCCACACCCCAAAACTTCTCGCCGCACAGGCAATCACACGGGCAGTGCGGTGTCGCAACGTTTTTAAGGCGGCGTCGCGGCGCCGCAGCGATGACAAATAGAGTGTTGACTTGCCCATATCTACGACAGTCTGTACAAAGTTAACAAGCGTGTGCCCTTCCCTCTGCCACACAAACAACTGAGCCGTGCCGCTCCGGCGCCGGCCGTACTGCTTACACCCCTCCTGGCCTCGTCTCAAGTCCGATGTGAGCGCATCTATTAAAATACGCTGGACTGGCTATCCCATACAAAATGACAGCTATTTGCTGTGCCGATTCAAAGCGCCCCCAGTGACAGACGTGAGAGTTCTGAGAACTAATAAGATTGCAAATGGCCGTTGTTTGTTGATTTTACGCTAAGTGTCTCTGCGGAATATAAAGTTTTCTAAAGTGTTTATTGTGATATAAATTAAAGTGTTATAATAGTGACAGTGATTGTATCATAGCTTGTATTGTTCGTCCAACATGAAATCGTGCGTATATTGTAAAACACGATACGAAAAGGGCAGTGGTGTCACTTTTCACAAGTAAGTGAATCTAAAACATAAACACTTATTAGAAAACTAAACGTAAACTATTCGAGTTTACGGGATTTTACGAACATTTTTATAACCAATAACTTTTTTTAGGGATGTCAAAATTCATATCGATACTTTCGTAATATTATGATGTAAAACAAAAGTCATGCTCATCATTGTTAAAATAATGATACGCACTTTATAATGATCTCTAATAATAGTAAAACACTTCAAGGTTTATTATTATTAGAGTCAATAACAAATAATTTAACACTTATGATTCATAATTCTCATTAAGTGTTCTATATAATTATAGATATATTTATGATATTTATAATTTTTTACCCATACCTACTATAATTTTTCCTTTAATTACAGGTACCCCTCCGATTACACTCTCAAACTTTGGTTAAAAAATATGAAGCTTGTCAACTGGACTCCGACAATGTATCATTATCTGTGTTCTAAACACTTCACGGAAGCCTGTTTCTTACAACATCAGTCACGGACTACGTTGAAAAAGTGCAGTATCCCCACAATATTTCTTGGTAAGTGTACATTCGTAATATGTAAATACTTTGTCCGTATCTAAGAAATATTATTAATTATCTAAATAAAATAACATTTATGTTTTTCACAGAAACTAATTCGTCCTTATTACAAACTGAGATGTCTAAAGATGCTGACCAACCAACAGGATACCAATGCCGGAAAGATATTGAAATGAACTTGGATAAATTTAATTCACCTTTAATGCCTGTGCAAGTCGGGTCACCAAATTATGATTGCAAATATATTGAAGTTAATCCAAAAGAAATGTTGCCATGTGAAGCCCTTGCAGGTAAGTTATTTAATAAAAAATCAAAATTTAAAAAATACTGAACATGGCTTACTGAAGTACTAAGTTGGCGACTAGCAGTGGGTAAATACTAAACTATGTTTAATTTTGTACCCTTGTGTAATTTTCTTTTTTTAAATATACGTGTTCATACCTTTGCGTATCGGAAGACGTACCGTTGGAAGGCCTCCCACAAGGTGGACCAATGACCTGGTGAGAGTCGCGAGAATCCGATGTGGCGACGCTTGGGGGAGGCCTATGTCCAACAGTGATCGTCTTTCGGCTGAAATGATGATGACATACCTTTCTCATTATTTTCAATGGTATTTTCATTATCTAATCATCCTTCTTTGAATAATATAAGTAATGAAATACAATTTCTTGTTACAGTTCCAAGCACAAGTTACAACACAAGCTACTATAGTACACCAAAGACATCTAGAACTTTAGCGGAAATCCTTTCTAGTGTAAAATTAGATCACCGCTACGAGAACACCCCAAAATCGTCTAAAATTAAATTTGAAAGGGTCAAAAGAGCCTTGAAAATGTCACAAGCCCGAATTAAAGTATTGTCTTAAAATGTGAAACGTATGAAAATTAACGTTGTTTGTTATATTGTATTGTTTTTTTGTGCCATTCGTAGCCGTGGGGGTTGGTGCCGAAACTCAACAGCTACACAATTTGTCAATGCATATGCATTGACAAACAGTTGTTAATCCATCACGAAATAAAAACTCCCACCGGCAATTTTGCAGGGCAATAATGTATCAATATTAACTACTTCTAGTGCAAAGCGTGCTAAAATAAATAAATTTAATGTTGATGATTTTATCAATGCTAAAATATGCGTATTACGAAGAAATACCGCCTTGACGACGATGACCCATCCTCGTTAAAAACCGAATTAAGTGTTTTTTTACATGTATTTTGGGCAATACCTGACTCTAATATTAATGAGACTTCCAAACAATGCATTGGCTATATTGCAGGCTTTGTAATTCGATCGATTCGAAAAAAAATTAAATGTGATGAATGTTTAATGGCCTGTGAAGCTGTACCACAAGATGCAGTGTCAAATAGGAGAAATGGGGTAGCGCTTATTATCCAAAAGCAGAGAGGTGGGTTAACTGTGCCCTCTGTGAGTGTAGTAAATATTTGTTTTATGGTGGAATCATTATTCCGACAAGCTTGTAAACATAATAACAATAAACCACCTATAGAGTTGAATTTTCCTGCAGTAGTAACTGCAAAAAAAAAATAATAACAAAATATATAGACATCCGTTTGTTCGCAGAAACAAAAAAATATTCTTTATTAGTAAATGGAGAGAAGGTTAGACATTTTTTGACTCGGCAAATAATATGGGCTCGACAGTAATTATTGATTTAATAAAATATGTGATTTGAGAATGCTTTTTTTATTTCCCTGTCCCCCTCCCCTGCGGTAATTAAGTTGTTACAAGTTAATTACCGTAATTACAGACCTAATAGAAAGTTATTGTGTCTCCTATCACATGGCAACATGCGGTATCTGACTAGTAATAATATCTTATTGGGCACTCTTTATAGGAAGGGATTATCTTATTAATTACTATTTTTATCTTAGTAATTTACTATTTTACAGAATTTTGTTATTTATTGATCCTATAGTGAACTGTTATCCGAACAAGGAAGGAAGGGGTCAACCGGACATGTGATACTTATTATTACAGTCCATAAACAGTACTAGATACTGCTATTTCAAGTTATGTTTTCTACGTAAAATATCTGCTTATTACGACTATCTATAGTTCATTAGTTTAGTTAGGTACTCAACTAGTGCAGACATGTCTTTTTATCTGGGTTTTAGTAACATTTAACAAAATATATGCCTATATTACTTGTTTTAAATCAATTATCTACAATTTTAGTAAATCTTAACATATGTTATAAAACGTATTTCACGTTTTTAAAAACATATTACGTATAAAAGACAACACGAATGTTGCATGTTAATAATTACCTAAACCAATTTAATTTATAGGAAATCTGTAACAATAGCGTTGGTAATATTTCTATCATTGTGGTCGATATCAGAAAAGTTTTTGTCGATAACAAACTTTTTGTTATACATCACTAGTATTGGTTCCATTCCCCCACACTGCTGCCGTCAGCGCCAAAATGGCGATTTTCAAATAGGCACATGAAATTGATAGCGATAGTCAGTCTAAGTGCATACCATACATTGCCGCTGCGGTGTCACATCGTAGGCGCACTGCACCGTGTGGCACGGCTCTAAGCCTGGGAGAGGCCTATGTCCAGCAGTTGACAACGATATGCTGAGTAGATTGATTCATCCACAAGATCGTTTGGTATACGATTATTATTATTCAAACTATAAGCTGACCCTTAAGGGCCTATACTACCTCAAATGGCTTAGCATAATTCTCCGTTATATCGAAAATACTGCAGCATTAATTTTGAAATAAATATATGGTAAAGTTGAGGATTAATTTTAGGTCTTACGTTTGACGAAAACACGATTCCATAAATTTTCTCGATAGAAAAAATTCCAAAATTACCTCCAAACCGAACAATAAACCGCTGGTATTAAAAAAACACTTCAAATTAGATCATGAAACTTTGTGTACTAACTGAACTAACTATAAAGCAGGTCTTGTGTTTTTTTATTATTTTTTATTACCATTATTTTCACCGTAAAAATCAAATACCGAAACTATTGGCCTAGCACCGCAATCTGTCTCGCTCTCACTCATTCCGCGAGCAGTATCGTGCGAGCGAGATAAAAAGTGAATTTCGGCTGAGGTAGTATAGGCTCTTAAATGCATGAGATAAGTATTTGAAACCAAAAAGCAAAACCAAACAAGTATATAACATATTATATTTTTTATTATTATATAACCAGTGATTAAATGTATTAATATACAAATTATAGCTCTAAAATACTTACGCTTTATTTCAGGAAAGCCAAATTCGGCCCCTAAAAAAAATTACATTATTATTTTTGTAAATAAACACAAAAAGTAGGTACTCTAATTGACAAATGTTACAATTATGATTTTATATCGGTAAGTTGGTATGTACTAACACTTTTACACGTCAATAATATTTTAAAAACTAGATGAAGTCAGAAACGGGTGACTATCGAGATTACAACTAATCAAGAAGTATGGAAGAAAAATACATATTGAACGATGATGAGGTCAGTGTAAGTAACACCAAAACAAACTCAGCGGTCACACTCTTTTTTAAAGTCCAAAAATAAAATTAGTCAGATCAAGTGATGAATTAAATATCAGACAAGTATAGTCAAAATGTATGTAGTACACACCTGGAGCAGCTTGCGTAACGTAGCATGTCTGAAAAGAATAATTATAATAATAAAAATTGGCAACAACGATACGTCAACAACGTGCATATTTTTTTCATAAATCTTATATTTTCTGTTTTTATTAATTTCCCGTCTTTGAAGTAATAATTTGGTATCTTAAAAAAACGTTTTAGAATGAAACATATTACATCTACAAACAATAAACCAAAAATAAAATGAACAAACCCTACAAACATAAAAAAAATCGACGGGTTGCACTCCGGGAGTGCCGGCAGAAGTGAAAACTTAAATATTAATGTTCTGCATTTTTGATATTTTGGAATGGTTAGAGAATAATTTTGTACGAATTGCTTTCGTTATCAGTATAAAAGTATTATTATTTATGTGGTAGGATACAATATTTATTCATTGCGCTATCGTACACAAACATGACAATTATCGAACATTCGCGCAAGCGCCTTGCGCCGCCTGCCCTCTCTCCATCCGTCTTACGAATTCTCGATCAGGTCACGTGTCCTGACGCGAGTTTAGAGATTTTTACCCATTCCAAAAAAAATACGCAGCGCCGCTAAAGAAGTTTTCACTTCAAAAATTAAAAATGACGGCTGTCAAATTTGGCCTCCGAACAAAATAAATCTGTGAACATAATGAAAAAGATAATAAAATAATATTGACGAGATCAGCTGCAGCTCGCCGTGGCAGTTGCGTCGAGCTCGAGCGACGAATATTTTTCCCCGCCGACGTCGCCGACGCTCGTACGTCGGCAGGGGAGAGGCCAGCCACCGAGGAGCTTGGGACTTAGGGGCCAACCGGCCCCGATCCGGGTCCCCGCTAACGGTGCTTGTGTACAGCGCATGAGATGGACTCAGTCTATGAACGAGAACGTCATGCGCGCATATTACGGGGCTACAGAGGGGGGAACTAACCTCACTGCGTACCGCGATAGGATGCTGTCTTTGCTCCAGGAACTGGAACCAACAGTCAACGTCTCTCGGATCAGGTGCGGGTCATTCAATGTAATCATAGGTTGGATGATATCGCGCTTGATAGACTGCGCTTAGAGGTATTGAGCAACCATATCATCTCGACTCTGATACAAACCGCGGCACAAATGTCAGCTGTTGATGCCATTCCGCCGCGGTCCAATCATGTTGAAGAAGAAAATGATAGGGTTGCCACAGTAAGTAGTCAGTGCAACCTTCGATTGAGTAGCGCACTGGAGGATGCATTTCGCGAGTATAGGTCCACTCCAACCGAACTTAGGCCCCGATTACCACGGTTACCTATGCACAAAAAAATAGGGCGCTGGTGTGTGCCTTGGACTCGCAGCTCAAGAATTTCTTTGAGAGCAGCGAGGATCTTGTTGATACACACTCGATCCTGGATTGCGCAGCTGTTGCGGCATGTCGTTTAGCTAACGTCAAGTTCCCATGTTATGACGAAGCTATTCGACCAAAACCAACCATAGCAGTCTGGCAGCACAGGATCTAGGGTCGTATCGATGGGGCTAGGGTACTCATCGGCAAACTAAACTGCTTCAGGGAGGGTAATACACGACCACGAGTGATGCGCTTTGTAAGGCGGGGCATTCTCGGAGACTGGAATCAGCCCTCGAGAATACATGTCTCATGTCACAGAGCGCATCGACTTCCTGAAGCAGAAAGTTTATGCATGGGCAAGCCGAATTCGGCGGTATAAGCGGTGGGTTGATCGATACACGCTGAATCGCATGTTCCAGAGCGATGAAAAGTGGGTGTACAGAGCTTGGGAGCGACCTGAACAAAATCTGACAGATGTATGCCGCCCGGATGATATCTTGACGAATAACTACCGGAGACGTAATTATATTATGAGGGACGGGACGGTTGACGTGTGTCGGGCATGCCACCGTCCGGGTGAGTCCATCAGACATATTATTTCTGGTTATTCTCGTCTGGCTAATGGCGAGTACTAACACAGGCATAACCAAGTAGCCAGAAATATTCACTAGCAACTTTCCTTGAAATATAAACTTGTGGATTCTGAGATACCGATGATAAGAACTGGGTTGGGTACATACCTGTAATACAGAAATGTACCCAACCCAGTTCTTGAAAATGACCATGTCACGTTGTACTGGGATCGGTCTATCATCACTGACAGGACTATTGTCGCCAATAAACCTGATATTTTGGTGATAGATCGATTAGCGCACCGCGCAATGATTGTCGATGTTACCATTCCACATGACGGGAACTTAGTGAAAGCTGAGAAAGAAAAACAAATCAAATATCTTGACTTAGCACACGAGGTTGTTGACATGTGGAATGTGAGCTCGGCTGTCATTGTGCCGATTGTCGTATCAGCCAATGGCTTGATAGCCGAAAGCCTCGATCAACATCTATTGAGGCTCTCGCTAGGCGGTTGGAGCAAGGGCCTGATTCAGAAGGCAATACTCCTCGATACGGCTCGCATTGTGAGGAAGCTTCTGTCTCTGGAGGCTCTGGAGCCCTAACCACCGGTACTCTGCTCCCGATACCGGCGGATCACTATTATTTAAATTATTTAAACTTAATTTTTATATTTTAAGAAATATTTAAAAATGTAATAAAATAAATAAATAAATAAACGAAATAATAATACAATCAGTTACGTATCGGAAAGCGTAGTGTGGATTGCCCCCCAGCTAGATGGATGGACGACCTAAAGAAGGTGGCTGGAATGGACTGGATGCGGAAGGCAGAGGACAGGGTGTTGTTGCGCAAACTGGGAGAGGGCTATGGACTGCAATAGGCTAAGTTGATTGATCGATTGACCATCAGTCGATCGACAGACTTGGTCGATTTTTGGTTGACCTAAGGTCATAGTCTATTTATATTTTATTGTTTACCTATAGTATCTATGTCCGGGCTTTTGATAAGGAGGTTTGAGAGACATAGTTTTTAGTGTTTTAGTTTTTAATTTTCAACTTGTGTCGTTCGACTTGATACTTCATACTGCCAAGTCATAAAAACTTTTATTTGCGTATTTAAATAATATATGATACTATTTTATCTGGTTTTATTAAATTGACGATAGAAAACACGGAAGTGATATAAATTAAAGCAATTAAAATAAAATAAAAAACGACTGTAATCAGCGACGTTGCATTTTGCGTGTTGGTGTTGGGCCTGATTTTATTAGTCTTAGAAAAAAAATTGCTTTATTCACTAGAGCATAAAAAGCGAATTTATGTCGCCTACGCACAACATACAGACGAACTTTAGAACATGAGAAGTAAAAAATATTTTTTTACATAATTTACTCACCGTACAAAAAATTATAAGAACCACTGTTAGGATTTCCATCCTCATATTGCCACTTCTCCGGGCAACTTACCAGAGGCGAACTAACTTCTTTTTAAAGAACACCCTTTTATATGAAATCCTGATACTATGGTCTATATTGTTTTTAATGTTGTAACAGATGTTATACAATTGGCTTGCTAATCAAAGTGTTGACAATTGAATGCAATTTTCATGCATAAGTCTTTAAGTTATTCAAATGAATTATTAAAACATAATATTTATATTAATTGATAAACACTTTTTCTTTAATAATGTTAAGGGTTTATGCAAATTACCTATTCATCCTTTTTAAATGTATTCATTGTTATCCATTGTTTAAAAATACGCATAAAAATCGTCATACTATTGATTTATTGTTTATTGTGTTTTTATTATCAACCCTTATCAGGAATCATGGGTCAATTTAGACCCACAACTACAATAAAATTCGTTTAATTTCGAAACACGTAGCGCTTAACAGTTTTGAGCGCCAGGACAACACGGCGCTTAATGTTTACTAGAAGTGGAGGTAAGTGCTATCACCGGGTCGAATTGGACCCACTATACCAGGTATGTCATTGTTTTATTAATTGTAATACTCATTCTTTTTTATTGTTTTACACACTTATTTGCATTATTTTATGGTTTGGAATCATAAGAAAAAAGATTATATCACGGAAACATAATCAGACGAAAATTATTCAGACCCAGAATCATTAAGCGAGAGTTCGAGTGAACGATTTGATACTTTTAAATAAGGTTGCCATTTTTTAGTTTGAAATAATCTAAAAAGCGCCTCATTATTGTTTAGGGGAAGATACGTAAAACTGTAAAATTTATGTCAGTTTTTGTTTTTTTATTATTTAGCTTTTCAAAGCCTTATTTAATTCCTCAAATATGGAACCTAAGTTTAAAGTAAAAAAAAATACCTTAATTTAAAGTTGTAGCCAAAATTAAAGTTGATTTAAATACGTGTTTTCATACACTGTTAATCCATAAGTATTAATCTTAACTTGATTAATAATTACGGGGGTTTTTAATTGGTGGATTGCAGTTATGTTGAGCAAAATACCGATTCCGGTTAAGGTTTAACTAGCTGACCGGACAGACGTTGTAAAACAAATACAAAAATCTTATAGATAAAAAGCAGTTCCAGTTTTCCAACAACAAAAACTTATAAACCTTATTTGGACTAATAAGAGGCTTGTGTTTTTTTTTTTTGTGTGTGATTATTGTGTGCGTTACTTAACCCGGGTCAAATAAACTTATTTTCTATCTTCTTTCTTTCTTTTTAATTTTTTTTCACTTCAAAACAACATAACTAAATCGGTCCAACCGTTTTCAACTGATGCGCTTACCAAGGAACAGCATTTATATTTCATTTACATAACTATATTTTGGGTTTTAATGGCGCATGTTTTTTCCAATCTTTTCAAATCTTTATATTTTTTTGAAATCTTTTCAAATCTTTAAAAGGTTTGAGTGTTAAGCTCTAAATAGAGCAAAGTAATCGCTTCAAAAATTCGAAGCGATTACTTTAGATTAATTAAATAAAAAAATATAGGATCATGCTTGTAGGTAAATTCAAACACAAAGCATTTATTTCAATTAAACCATTTATAGGCACTTATGAATATTGTCAAAGAGTTGGTCAGTTAGTCAGAAGTTGAAGCTGCCCATTCCAAAGCGTAGATCTATATGAAGAAGAACGGGCAAGAGATTCCAATGACACTCTTATAAATCAAGATATTGCAAAAACCTGGGAACATGAATGTGAAGACTATGTGGGTTAATTTTCTTTTGCCTTTATTTTTTTCTCAGATAGTTTTAGTCATGGTCTGGCAGTTTGAGTAATTTATGCGACCTACCCAAATGTCTTTTCTTTGGTATTGTTCGTCGAATCGTTGAGCTCCTTAAGTTTGAGTTGAGCTACATGATTACTGACAAATGCGTGCACTGACTGGACGGGTCCACTCAATCTGTGTGGTTCTTTCCTCAAAAGACCATTTCAGACACCAATCTACATGGTCTCCACATGATCTGACCAAGATTATGTCTGGACTTTAAAAGAGACTGTGACCTCTGAGTTTGTTTCAGCCTTTCTTCTCAGAGTAGTCAGATAGGAAACGCCGACCTCATCTCGTTTTTAAAAATATGATGACGTGTAAAAGTGTTTGTACAAACCTACGTACAGAAATAAAATCATTTATCATTTATACATTGGTATTTTTGTTTGTATACATAAGTGAGAACAATGTAAAAAAATAAAATGAAGAAAAAATTCAAAATATAAGAATACAAATAAGCCCTGGTAGTTAAGGTGTAATGTGCAGTGGTAGACCGCGAAATTCAATTTTTCTTACGTTTTTTTGCAATTTGAAGGTCAGTGTCAGGTTGTATCTTGATCAAAATTTGATTTTCGGCTATAACAGGTACGTATTTACAGAATTATAATCATTAAATAGAATCATAATAATAATAATAATAATACATCTTTAGAAGTTGGATTTGCTTATGGTACACATCTCTAAAGCCGAGGGCTTGTAGCCTTCGATTTCAATATCACCCTCTGCTCTCGACACCAGTCTACTGGTCACTTCGTCGACCACTTTCATTTTGTTTGTGTCTGAGAACATCTTATCACCAATGATAATTATCTTTAAAGACCCTCATTAGTCTCAAGAAACTACCACCAACTTTGATGTAGCGCACGCCGGCCACTGCCGCGGCACCATTCGCTTCGCTTACTCGGCTCGCGCGCGGTTTGTCAACAAATTTGTCAAAAAAAAACCATATTTACAGAAATTACACTCGTGTAGATAATAGCCGTCGCCACGCTAAGAAAAATTGTCAACAATCTCAAAATCAAATAATTTATCTCAAAGCAATTCCACAAAACCATTTTTTTACTTCGAACCAGCACACCAGCAGCTTATCACGTCCCCTCCTAAAAAAGAACCGGTGTCAAGTTCAAATATCCAGTTCCGTGGCACTTTACCGCTAGTTAAGACGTTACTGTATCATTTTACGTGAACAAAGTTCCTCCCGACTCGACTTTATGAAGGGGAAGTGCAATTATTTACTGAGATTGCACGCCGCACAACGTTTAGGGTTTCACGGGGGCGATCCGAGGATTTGTTTATTAAGCACTTGTTAGATATTCACGTGGATGTGGAGTCATGGTTATAAATTGACCGTGGAGGGTGGAATTTGGAAGTAGTTAATTGGACAGATGTATTTTTATTTTCGCCTTTTGCTGCTTTTTGTATTGCTTAGCCCGTGTTTGCACCAGGGTATAAAACATGCATTCCATATGCTGTGTGTAAAAAAAGAAAGAAAAATGCGTTTATTGGCATTACATCAAAATAAATACACCATAAAACTATAAAAACAGAAAACAAAGACTATAATGCCAAAAGGGCCTCAGCTCAGCATAATGTCAGATGACAACACAAGATGTAATTTTGGACATGTATATATCTGTGTATATATTTTAGTGTATTGTATACCTATATCCTAATATTTGCACCAACGACAGCCCCATTTTATGTCCAGGAAAATTACTGTCCATCCTAAGGTTGCCTGGAAGAGATCGCAAAAGATTGTATGTTTTGTAGTGTTTGATGTATCTTTTACATGTTGTATTTATGTGGTGTACAATAAAGTATATATAAATCAATAAATAAATAAGATGTGCCACCTGACGCTGATTTTCAGCTGCAAACAAAATGTGGGAATTAGTTGTTGTTGTTGTTGTGTCGTTGGTATCGTGGTTGCAAGCTCGGCTGCTGAGATCCTCAGTTCGATTCCCGGGTCAGACAAAGTGGTATTGGCTTTTCCATTAGGAATTTTTTAGCAACAGCCCGGAGTTTGGAAGTTGGTGGATTAAAACCCCCGTGCCTCGGAAAGCACGTAAAGCCGTTAGTCCTGCGCCTGATCTCTCCCAAGTTATGTCGAATTGCCGGCCAATCGGACTATGAGAGTAAAGGAACAGAGAGTGCACCTGTGTCTGCGCACACACTTGTACATTATATATCTTTTGCGTACCCGGCTAATTTCCGTTGAGATTGGCCACCGTGACCGAAATCGATCGGGAGGCTATTATTATAAAACTTATCAAGAAGGTTAACAAAATAGTTAACAATGCATATCTGAAACAACGTCGTAGGTAGGTAGTCTTAATTTTTAACAACAACAACATACAAACTACCCACATCTATTTTTTAATATCACATACTTCAAACACATGGAATTTATATTAGAGGAGGCTCAGATTCAAGTGCCGGTAGCCGGAGGAAACCATAAACCGGTTTTATGGGTATACCAAACATTCCAGTTCAGAGATTTATTGACTGCCTCCGTGTGACGTCGCCCGGTCCATTTTATTTGAATTCGAGATATTTTGGGATTTTCGTTTGTCGAGTTTGGAAAGAGGATGCAGGCCGTAAAATCCTTTACGTTGGAAACGCTTTGTGATCTCGAGTATACTACTGCCTGTATCGTGGGCTCCAAATACGGGCTTATTTGTCAGATAAAATATTATTATTATTATTAATTCCTTTATTTCATTATATATACATATAAATTATATTTTTAAATATTAGAATATAAAAAAATATAAAAACATTTAAAAATATAAAAAATAGTAGGCCACCGGTATCGGGAACAGGGTCCAAGATACCGGTGGTTAGGGCTCCAGAGAGAAGAACCTCCTCACAATGCGAGCCGTATCAAGGAGTACTGCCTTCTGAATCAGGCCCTTGATCCAACCGCCTAACGAGAGCCTCAATAGATGTTGATCGAGGCTTTCGGCCATCAAGCCATTGGCTGATACGACAATCGGCACAATGACAGCCGAGCTCACATTCCACATGTCAACAACGTCGTGTGCTAAGTCGAGATATTTAATTTGTTTCTCTTTCTCAGCTTTCACGATGTTCCCGTCATGTGGAATGGTAACATCAACAATCATTGTGCGGCGCGCTAATCGATCTATCACCACTATATCAGGCTTATTGGCGACAATAGACCTGTCAGTAATGATAGATCGATCCCAATACAACGTGACATGGTCATTTTCAAGAACTGGGTCGGGCACATACTTGTAATACGGTACCTCAGAATCCACAAGTTTATATTTCAGAGCAAGTTGCTGGTGAATAATCCTGGCTACTTGGTTATGTCTGTGCAAGTACTCGCCATTAGCTAGACGAGAACAACCAGAGATAATATGTCTGATAGACTCACCCGGACGGTGGCATGCCTGACACACGTCAACCGTCCCGTCCCTCATAATATGTCTCCGGTAGTTATTCGTCAAGATAACTTCGTCCATAATTAAATTAAATTATTATTATTATTATTATTGATATTATTATTATTTTATTTGTCAGTTAAAATTTAAGTAATTTTACAAAGAAGCATTCCAATTCATGTTGGCATCAAATCCCATTGTGTGAAGCAGTGTTTGACTTTGATGTAGCAAATTAAGTTTTCTACTATCTTCTCTTACGCATTGTTGTAGGTCGTGGCTACAGACCCAGGTAGGCGCTTAACTTTGTATAAATCATTTCATCACCACTGCTCTCAAAACGGTGAAGGAAACCATTGTGAGGTAACCGGCGTGTTCTAACACCAATAAACCGGTCAAATGCAAGTTGGACTCGCACACCGCGGGTTCCGTACATTTTTTTTTTTTTTGTAATGTAACTACAAAACGGTTTTCGGGTTTTTCCTTTACTTGTGCTACATGGCAGCTTCTTCCAGGTCAACGGTAAGTACCCTATAGGTTTTGATTCCGGAACAAACGCTCGTATCTTTTGATTGCGTTGACTCAGAAATTTGTTTTTTTCACCGCTTTAAGGGATTGCAGCCCTGAGTATTTGATATTAATTTCAACTTGATAACTATACGCGTTTCTGATAAAAAAGGGTCTTGACCGACGAACAGACGGACAACGAAGTGATCTTATAAGGGTTCCATTTTTCCTTTTGAGGTACGGAACCCTAAAAATCTAAGACATGTGCCATCTACCAAACCGTGCTGGACCCGCGTGGTAGATGATAGCCCACTTCCTTTCGAAGAGAGGAAGCCTGTGTCCCAGCAGTGGGAACATTAATGGCTAAGCTACTGACTTTCTAAACACTCCAACCCGTCTTTGAGCAGGTATGGTGATCAATGTCTATATGATTTTTCTGTATGAGAAGAAGCCTTTGCTCTGCAGTACGACGATAAATAGTCTGGTATTATTATTTTTATATAGGCTGGTATTATTATTTATAAATAGGCTGGTATTATTATTTATAAATAGGCTGGTATTATTATTCATAAATAGGCTGGTATTATTATTTATAAATAGGCTGGTATTATTATTTATAAATAGGCTGGTATTATTATTTACTAATAGGCTGGTATTATTATTTATAAATAGGCTGGTATTATTATTTATAAACACTGATTAAGTTCACTTTTTGGTTACAGTTCAGCTGCACACGATGTAAATAAACATTCTTCGACAGTAATCTCCTTGAATACAAAGGACAGAATGTCCTATTCATGCAGTCAGTCTCTTTTACTACGATACGAGATACTCAATATATTTATACGGGGTATCACACCACCAAAAAGCACGTTAAGCCGTTGGTCCTGCGCCTGATCTCTCTCCGGTCGTGTCGGATTGCCGTCCCATCGGACTATGAGAGTGAGGGAAGAGGGAGTGCACCTGTGTCTGCGCGCACATTTGTGCACTATAATATCTCCCGCGCCGAAGGCTAGTCTCCGTTGAGATTGGCCGCCGTGGCCGAAATACTGTCTGGAGGAATTTATACGATACGATATACTCGAGAAGCTCGTACCGACACAAAATACCTAAAGTTAGCACTGCAACCATATTATGAATTTTACTTCATGGATCCCATAATGCTAACATGTTGAAGGATGGTTTATGGATGTGCCCGCACTTGTGCAACATACAATGTTGTTAATCGCCTTATTGATTACTTATGTATTACATGATCGTTAAGCTATACAGATTAGCAAGCGTTGTGTTGTACTAACAAGTTAGCACATGTTGTACATTTTAGGGTCCATGCTCATTAATTTGAGAAGATATAGGTCCATTATCATCATCTCCCAACTATGTTGGGGTCGGCTTCCAGTCTAACGGGATGCAGCTGAATAACATTTTTCATTAGCCAGCGGGTTTCTGTGAATCCATTCTGAATTCTTCAAGCAATCTGGGAACATCACGCCTATTTCGAAGACTTGGTCTTATCCAAAATCTTCTTTTACATTTCTTTTTCTTTATAAGATAGAGAATCTTCATCTGCCTAGCCTTTTCCCAACTATCTTGGGGTCGGCTTCCAGTCTAACCGGATGCAGCTGAATACCAGTATTTTACATGGAGAGACTGCCTATCTGACCTCCACAACCCAGTTACTGGGCAATACGATACCCCTTGGTAAGACTGGTTGTCAGACCTTCGGGCTTCTGACTACCCGTAAGATATAGGTATCATTATCTCTATTATAAGTCCTGACTGACTGATATATCAACGCACAGCCTAAACCGCTAGTCTTAGAGACATGAAATTTGGAGAGTGTGTTCTTTGTAAAGTTTAAGTGTCCACTGACAAAGGGTTTTTCGAAATTCCACTCCTAAGAGGGTGAATGGGGGGAGGGTGAAATTTCACGCGGACGAAGTCGCGGGCAGAAGGTAGTCATCATATAATCCAAGGTATTACCTACTATAACAAGCGAATTTAACCTTTAATTTCAAAATCATAAAAAATAATCTCACTCGATACGTAGTCATACCCATTTATGAAGGATGAATATAAGTCACTTGGAGTCAAAGTTAAACATTCTCTTGTGTCTTTAATCACGTAGGTAACACTGCAAGATGCAAAAAAAATTTTAAAAAATACAATTAGATACGTTTAATATTGTATACGTCTGTCCTAGGCAACCAATTTCTAAAGAACTTGCCCGTAACTTAGCTACGTCATGGCCATCAGCAAAAATACTTTCATCAAGCGAAATAACTTACTTCCCCTACTTACAAGCGTAGTTCAAATATTTGAAGATTAGAGAAACATGGGAAGTATGTCGTGTGAGGGGCCGCGGTCACCGGCGCCGGCGCAATGTGCTTTGATGAGGAAAGTATGCCCGACGGATGCCGGGAGGACGACGAACTGTGGTGGTATTCGCGAAGTACGCGATATTTTACAAGACAGGAGATATTCTTAGGTTTATCTACCACTAGCAAACCGCCACGATGACGATTTAAGACGTGACAAAAGATGTTTTGTTTTGTTTTTGTTTTTTGTTTGTTTTAATAATAAAAAATAGATTTATTTCTTTATTATAATTGTAATATTAATATTAATGTATTATACACATAATCCTGAAAGCTGAAACCAAGCCAGAAGCTGACATAATATTTATTTATTTATTAAAAACTTTATGCACAAGTAAAAACTGTACAAAGGCGGACTTAATGCCTTGGGCATTTTCTACCAGTCTACCTTAGGGTGATGCAGAGACAATACAGAGTAGGTGCAATAAATAATAATACAGACAGTATAATAATACAGACGCCAGAACATCAAGCCACCCGAAACTGTAAAATTTTCTCAAACAGCTTTGAACCTTATGCTGTAGTGATAAAGTTGAAAATCTATTAAAGAAATTTGATAGATTGTAGTAGCTCGATGTGCTGGCATCTGTACATACATACATACATTTTCTGGAAGCCGACCCTAATATAGTTGGGAAAAGGCTAGGCAGATGATGATGACACATAAACGTTCCGGAATACGTTTTCTTCATGATGGTGAAATCCACATCAAACTCAAAGTCAAATCATTTATTTCAAATAGGCACTTAAAAGGCACTTTTGAACGTCAAAATTAAAAATTAAAAAATAGAATTGATTCTAGTCGCCCATTCCAAAATGTAGTTTTCGTGTGGAGAAGAATGGGCAAGAAACTCCACCGTGACTCTTTTAAAATGTTTTACAAGTTTTTGTATACATTCATTATATAATTATATGTGAAGACGATGCACCTAAAATAAAATTTAATCTACCAAAAATGGTAAAAGAATTAAAAATACAACAGACTGGTAAATCAATTATGTGATAGATACATGGTGCTCACATATTTACAAAGATTGTAAAATTTTACTAGTATTTTAAAAAGTGTGTGAGTTACATTTGTCACAGAATGTAAAAAAAAATGTATTTAAAAAAAATAAATAAATAAAAAAATGTGTATGTATAAATTAAATTAGCAACCAGTTTGATGTTGTCTAGACTCTAGATTGTCCTATGGAGCAGGACCAGCATGTTTCCAAACATTGTTATCTTGGATATAATCCTCCAATTTGTACTCACTCAATTCAAACTCATTAGAAGAACAACGCGATCAGAAATATATGAAAAGCTACTTTTAGTAATCAATAATATGTATAATATAGGCAGCCCTAAATCTGGATTTGTGCCAAGTTGATAGCAATGGATCTACACAAAAAAATAATTAAGGCATGTAAGTATGGCGTACTTACATACCTTACAAACATTTGGGTCTGCTAACATTTCTGCAAATCCTTCGTGTACAGGCGAGTTACCACCATACTCTCATAAAACAGAATAATGAAATACGAAAAGTGAAGTATCATACAAAATGTCATGTGCTTTTGTACCAACTCAAATAATGTCACCTTGACCTGTCCTCTGCATCATCTAACGGTCTATTCTGCAAAAATCTCACCGTGAATGCCTATGTGAAGTGACCTTGACGTGAGCTGTCATTCAGATGCTAGGGATTGACACTATTGACAGCTCACTTCATCTAAGTTTTGACGGCAAGATTTTAATAGCATGTTCTATTCTATTCTGTTTTTTGAGGTTCTGGCTCCATCGGTAAAGTTCGATGATTTTGCCAATATCAAGGTATACAACGTGGCGCTACAATGGTGACATTAATTTAACACACGGGTAGGGCTAGTGCCTATTAATCATATAAATTTTGATAGGTTAAAATAATTCGTAAACTAAAAAAAAAATGTTTTCAAACAAACTAAATAATAAAAAAGTAACTAAAATTGGGATCACCCTTGCAAAAATCCATTCATGAAATTACTTACCTATACTCCATTTACAATAAGATAAGAAATTTAAACAAACCTTTATTACAGCTTGTTCAACCGATTTTGACTTCTATTCCGTAGGCATAAGGATGGCATTAAAAGCAAAAAAAGTGCTTACAATAACAACTGTTTGCTGCTTTTAATGCCATCCTTATGCCTACGAAATAGAAGTCAAAATCGATTGAACAGACGGTAAAAAAGCTTTGTTTAAATGTCTAATCTTATTCTAAATGGGAGTATAGCTGCTGGCTTACGTTAACTCGGAACGGCAACGCGTCGTTTCGCGCGCTAACAATCGCGCAACGCGTCTTGTATGTACCTACTCGTGATCGGTCCGATTCTTTGACGGCATATTATCAAAGAAACCGAGCGACGCAAGTGGTACCTACAGCGAAGGTGCTTAGTGTCTAACAGAGTATGCACTTTTCTAAATTTGAATGGGTGCCACTTTTCGCGCTTTAATATCCTATGGACGGCTCTGTGATGGACTTGAAAATTAGGATCATGTCCGCATATTCAGCTGCTGTGTAGTTCGGATGTGTATTTGCCATCACGATCACAAGTTTACACAAGCATTAATAAAATAACACAAATAAAAGCGTCCGTATCGCAAGAGATGTAAACGTACCTACTAGATTACAAAACGAAAACAAAGCAAAGCGTCTTTATCGCAGTATCTAATTACACAAAAATAAATAAATAAAGCAAAAAATATTAGACACCGTAGTGTGAAGAAGTGTATCAAGGACACGGGTTCGGCTATCACTAGAAATGCAAAAAAAGAATTCGAGTTCGGTGCGGCGGCGGGTGGAAGGGAGGGCGCGCGTCGCCTGCGCCGCTCGCCGACAAAGGGCTATCTCTTTCCTTCAATTGGGTACTCTTTGCATTTGTTTCATCCTAATAGTATTGCTTATTCGTTTTAATTTCATTGATGCGATGTTATGATCCGTGACCCCGGCAAATGACCGCTGCGCGACAGTTCTTTAAATACAGGTTGCTCTAAGATGCCATTTTCTAAAATTTAAAATAAATCCGTAAATAATAACGTTTAATAGAAATATAATTTCTAAATGAAACGAAAATGTGAATACGTATATGTTTGTTAAATTAATGTCACCATTGTAGCGCCACGTTGTATAATAGCATGTTATAAATAAAAAAAATAAAATAAAAAATAGTTTATTATTTTAACAAGTAAACCTTAAGAATTAGTGATTGGAGCCTCCTTTTAAGCAGATAAGCCAGTGTTAGGAGACTCCGCTCTTCCATAACTTAATAAGTATCGTTAAGCACTTACTTGTTTTATGCGAAACTAAACGGAATACTAATACAAAAAAAAAAAAAAAAAATGTTATCTAACAAAACTTGTCTTGTCCTTTCAACTACTTACATTAACAAATAACAATTACCACAAAGTTCAAATTTCGACGGCTGATCTTGCTGTGTTGCCGTCGTCACTACATGACGCTGGCAGAATAGTCGTCATCGGCTCAGTTGCCATAAAGAAAAAAAAAAGGAAAATTTTAACAAAATAGGTCGGCAGAACTGCAAATGATTATGGTGGGCTCCATAATGAAATAATATATAACAAAATATTAATAATATTATTATAATTATTGAATAATATATAATGAATAATATGGCTGCATTATTATTATGAATTTTATTAATATTAACTAGCTGTGCCCGCGACTTCGTTCGCGTGGTTGTCGAGAACAAAACAACGTCGTTTAGATAAGAGTATATCACCTTTTTGATGATTTAGATAAGAGTCCTGACTTTGGTATAGTTGATTACGTTAATGCTTCTCTATATACTATGTTAGCGGTGGAATTACCCGGAGCATATACAAAAAGGTTGTTTGGGTTGCTAACACGTGATAGAGAAACATAGAGTTGGCCGTGTGAAAAACAATCAAAAGTAAGGTCTACACCCGCAACGGATAACGTCTGGCCTTGGGCTTTATTAATAGTCATAGCGTAACAGAGGCTTACAGGAAATTGCACACGTTTGAAAGTAAACGGAAAATTATTGGGGATAATGGGTATCCTGGGAATGAAAACAACATCACCGGAGCCGCAACCTGTTAAGATTTCGGCTTCGATGACATTTCGTTGGAGATTTGTTACTCTCAACCGAGTTCCATTGCATAGTTTTGGTGGGCTTAAATTTCTGAGTAGAATGATTGGTACTCCGACTTTTAAATAAATTTTGTGTGCTGGAAGACCTGGTGTATTTAGAGAGTCTAAAAACTCTACTGGATAGTGGGTGGCATCTCCTTCTTCTAAAACCGTGTTAATAGATAAATATTCCCTACTTTCTCCAGAAACATGTACCAATATTTGAGAATTTATTGCTGCTGCTTGGTCGTTGCGAGGTGCCAAAATAGCTCGTTGGCATAGCCAAGCAGCGTCATGGTTCGAGATCTCTGATGGATCTCCGTATACAGAGGAAATGAGTTCCTGCTGTGAGGCAACAGAAGAACACAGGCTTTCGACTAAAGTTACTTTACCTCCTTCTTGAGTCGGGTATGTGCCGTTACCAATTTGAAGTAGTAAATTTGAGAAAACCTGCGCGTTTGCGTCACCTCCCAAATATGCTCGCATATTAAAGCTCAAATTAGTTAATATGACACTACGCCATAAAATAGAGCTCCTTAAACAGGCACCTATTTCATCGGCCCTCGTTCCTCTGGGTATTATAGGGAGTGTCTGCCTGAAGTCTCCACAGAATAGCACCGTTAAGCCTCCCATCGGTCGGTCATTTTGTCTTATATCTCGCAACGTTCTATCTACAGCTTCCACAGCTTTACGATTTGCCATCGTACACTCGTCCCAAACGATAAGGGCGCAATCGCGTAAAACCCTTGCTTTATCACTATTGCGAGACACGTTGCAAACAGGGTTTTCTGTGCGGTCCAAGTCGATTGGTATTTTAAATGTTGTATGTGCAGTTTTTCCTCCTGGTAATAAAGTGGCAGCTATTCCTGAGGAAGCGACGGCAAGGGCAATTTTGTTTTGGCTCCTTATTTGAGCCAAGATAACTTTAGTGAGGAAAGTTTTACCTGTTCCACCAGGTGCATCTAAAAACAGCATTTCTCCTAATGAATGTTCTACACTACAGCATACTCTATCAAAGATTTGACGTTGTTCTGACGTCAAATTTGAACAGCCATTTCGCAATATTTCTGCTAACTCTTCGGGGTTGTAATTTATTTCAGATGTATACTCCCTATTAATTCGTTCCCCACCAACTGTCGGTGTCGGCAAGCCGTATTGACTGAGGGGGTTCCCTCCTATACTTGTAACTATATCTTGTATAGCCAGCAAAGCCCTATTATGGCAGCTTTCACGTACTTGGTCAGAAGTTTCACTATTTATATTTTGCTGTCTCAAAAAATCTTCGGCAAACGCGTCTTTATATTTTTGCCACAACTGCCCAGCGTCCGATAGGCCACAAAATGTCAACAAAATGGCAAATAAATGGCGCAAACGATGTGGACTATCACTGACGCATGCTTCGGCTAAAGCATCATCCCAATGCTGATCGCCATCTAATAAATGCCGTGCGCGGCAAGCAGCTTGAAATGTGGGATATTCTATATCGTCCACTTTGCGGAGCTCAGCAAAAGAAGTAGGTCCTCGCACTGTGTGAAGAAGAAGGCGTAAATAATAACACTCTGCATTATTTGGGTGCACCGTGTATACTCTTCCAATCACGTGTTCTTTAAAAATGCCGGACTCGCCTTCTACAGCAGTTCCACGTCTCCTGCGATTAAAAACACCTTGCTGCTTGTTATAAGTATAATAATGTGGCACTTCATTGTACAACAGAGACTTAGCGAAATTGTCTCTTTCGCAAAGGCGAAAGAATGCGAGCAAGGTGGTTTGTCTTGGGTTGTTCATTCTTTCTGCCACATTTTCTGGCTGAAAGTAAACTCGCTGCCCGCCTTCCAGGTGCACGTCAAGATGGATGACTGGCGGATACCTTTCATGAATAGGGAAACTCAAAATGCGCCAAACTGCCTCCGAAGAGCTTATGTATCGGCCAGATTGATACCTTGTCACTTCATCAAATTGGTTGTTATTTCTTAGTGCTATCATGGCTTGATCACTACCTTTATTAACATATTTACATATATATTTTATAGATTCGACGCTATTACAAATTTCAACATTAATGTGTGCTTGAAAAGCGTTTGACAAAACTGGAGAATACGGTACCACCCAACTATTATTTAGAATTATTTCTTGTCCACGGAATCTGACAGTAGCTGTGAAACCACCTTGTGACGGTGATCTTCGCCGGTATTGCGGATACCCATTTTCCCCAGCCATAGTTAGTTCTTTCAGTGCTCTGGGGTATTTTTTTGAGCATTGACCATCTTTCATGCACGGTGATTCCCTGTTTAAGAGGCCACATGGCCCGTGAACCATATGTGTTTTTACTATGTCATGCAAAATCGGATCTGCATTATAGTCCGGAAATTCTGCACTTATGACACTGTCTATAGCATCGGGACGAATTTTTTCTTCCAGCCACAGAAGAATGTGCGCGTGGGGTAAACCACGCTTTTGCCACTCGACGCTATACATAAAACAAAGAGTTGAACCGAAAACTTTCTCCTTTGTAAGTAGATTAATCAAGACTTTGAGTTTTAAATGAAAAATCCTAGCAATAATGTCATGTCTGTCGTATGACGCCTGTCCTGTGAGAAGTGCCTGGCAAATCTCCGTCCACTTTGGATTTGTTGTAAATGTTATAAAAAGGTCCGGCCGGCCGTATTTACGGACGTAACAAAAAGCATCTTGCGTTCGTTCGTGCATATACCGCGGACCGCCTGTGAAACTGGATGGCAAAATAACCAATCGACCCAAGTTTTCGACGTTATTATCTGATTGCATGGCGTCCCGCAAGTGCACGTATTCTTCAGCGCGTAACCGTCGCTGGTTAGTGCGAATATACACTAAACGTTCAGTTTCTATTTTTGCGTACATGTCCACAATAAATTGGCTGAACAAACCACGAAATCGTTGCAAATATACGAAACTGTTTTGCCTTATTTGTAAAAGGTAGGAATAGTATTGTTGAGCAGATATTTTTTTTTGATAATTAGTGACTCTCGTAGTAGGGTTCACTTGGTACAGCCCAAAATTGTACCCATCTTCACCATGACAATAAATTAGTGGATATTGCAGGGCGTCGTAAGCTCGGTGGGTTTCCAAAATGCGTTGAAGGCGATCGTCGCGTGTACGCAACACGATATCACGTCTCTCACACTCCTGGTCGACTAAAACAACTGCAACTTCATCTGCGACGGGTGCATTGTGTCTTCCACGGTGTTCACCCACAGGACGTCTATCGGCACTTATAACAATTTTGAAATCATTGCTGCCTTGTGGAATTGACTCCAATGCAGCTTTGAATTCACGAACGTACTGGTTAACGTGATGCAGCAATTCTTGAAGTTGACCCAAAAGCTCAGCATTGAGCTGGGGAAAATTGTGATTTCTAACATTGAGCTGTTGCGTGTAATCGGATACAAAATAAATTTGGAGAAATTTGGGTTCATTTTCTGGCAGCAAAGATCCAATAAGGTGATAAACTTGACCTTGTACTTTGAAGGTTGGCATGAACGGTCCTTCCGTTATTTGTTTTGCCCCAAAGGAAGTCATTTGGAAAGCACTGTTATATAAACGAATATTATCCAAAAAACGGTTCGACTGGGGATGATCGCCATTCAGGAGACTTTTAAGTAAGTGTGGTGGATCTTGGAAATTTGGAAGAACAATTTTTCCATTTGAGCAGCACATTCCATCTGTCTCTTTCCTCCATTTCAAAGCATGACAAAAATTACAAATTTCTCTCATGTCACCCACGAAAGTAAAGCCAGCATAATTAATTCTAGACGAATATGTGAACCCTGATTTTTCCCTATTGTCCCAAGGTAATAAAATATTTGCATCGTCATTTTCCATGGACTCATCAGCTCCGCTATTTGTTTCTCTATTCATATGGTATCGAGCTCGTTCTATTTCTAGGCGAGATTGACGTTGTTCTGCTGTTTCTGCTCGTCTTAGTTCATCTATTCTTTCCCTTTCAGATGCAAGATAACTTTCATTGTTTCTTTGTACACCTACATAGTTATGTCTAGCTATTTGTAATCGTTCTTCTCTTTGGGAGAGAGATTCAGACTCGCGCGAGAGAGCGTGTCGCTCTCGGTCAGATGACAGACGTGCTTGGCGTTCCTCGATACTCTCTTGAGAACGCAAAGTCGCGGTCCGAGTTCTTTGCGAACTTAAGCGCGACTCCCTTTCTGTGAAAGTCTCTGACTCGCGTGAGAGAGACTGGCGCTCCCGATCAGCAGACAGCCGAACTTCGCGTTCCTGGATATTCTCTTGAGAACGCAAAGTCGCGGTCCGAGTTCTTTGCGAACTTAAGCGCGACTCCCTTTCTGTGAAAGTCTCTGACTCGCGTGAGAGAGACTGGCGCTCCCGATCAGCAGACAGCCGAACTTCGCGTTCCTGGATATTCTCTTGAGAACGCAAAGTCGCGGTCCGAGTTCTTTGCGAACTTAAGCGCGACTCCCTTTCTGTGAATGTCTCTGACTCACGTGAGAGAGAGTGGCGCTCCCGATCAGCAGACAGCCGGTCTTCGCGTTCCTGGATACTCTCTTGAGACCGCAAAGTCGCGGTCCGTGTTCTTTGTGAACTTAAACGTGACTCCCTTTCGGTGAACGTTTCCGATTCACGTGAAAGAGCGATGTGCTCTCGGTTAGCAGATAACCGTGCTTCACGATCTTCTTCCGATTCCTGAGACCTACAAAGTCTCATCCTTTTCGCATTTCGGCTACGCAGCGAAAGGTTAGTTTTTTTTCTTTGAGGCATTTTCAAGGAAAATTAAAGCAATAAACAAAACTAACAACACTTATGACTGAATAGCCTACAAACTTAAAAGAACGGTGCGTCGAACAGTCTAGTGTGACAACGTATCGTCTGTTCGTGGTCGTGACTCAACGAATTGGCAACACTAACTTACTGTATAACGATTGGCACTATTGGATTCAAACTACGAAGTAAATCAAATACAATCTTTACTTCGTACTTCAAACCAATGACCAAAGTTGACCAAACGAAACCAATAAGATAAGCAAATACTTTTTTTTCGACCAATTTAGAAAATCGATAAACCAAGCAACCAAAGAACTTTTACGACACACGCAAGAACTTTTAAGACACCTAACGAAACCCAATTTGCCTAGTAAACACGGTGGACGTCATCCTCGCGCGGAAAATCTTAACACCGCGATTCAGAAAATGACGTCATTTGCACAACGCCATCTATCGGATTTAGATTTCAACTATCAACATTAGTTCTATTTTTAGTCTTAAGATGTCGTTGCAAGTACTATACTTAATTGCGTAACGTAATATTTTACTTCTTGAACTCACTAAATTAATCATATCTTTTGATAGAGTGAACCGATTTCGATGAAACAAAAACTAAGTTAAACCTCAAGTTGCGTATAATTTTTGTATATAAACATTGTCAGCATTGAATTCGTAGATTTTACGTGATGTGCGCACAAACAAACAGACAAACAGACAAACAGACAAAAATTTCAAAAATGATGGAAATGGGTTCTGTTACTTATCTTTTCACACGCTGGCTATTTTTTGTTTCAATTTCTTCAATGTACAAAAATGACTTTTCTACAGATTTATTATATGTATAGATGATTATGGACGGTAAGTATCGAGTGCTCACAAAACTATCTACTAACACAAAAATAAGCCCCGCGCAGCAATATTCCGGAATGCCTCTCTTCTGTCGGCTTCATTTGAAATTACATCCGCGATTAACCATCAACACATAAGTTAACTGGCCGGTTCAACTAAATGGCTCATTGCGCCGATTAGGCGAAATATGCGCCGCGAATTATTACGACTTTTTGCCAGTCGACGCCAATTAGTCCATGTGACGAAGGAACGGGGAATAATTTTTTAATGTCTCATTCAAGAAATATGTAGGAGCCAGTTGGTTATTATTTTTCTAGTTTTATATAATGATGGAATGTTTTCTATAACAGGTGTTTTTGCTTCGTTGTTTGTGTGTTTATTGCTGTTATTGTGTTTGGTGCCAGACTAAAGTACGTAATCTAGGGTTATTTATGCCGCAAACTGTTTGTACCTAATTACGTTGCATTCGGCTTCAAACAATAATGCGGTTCGCGACAAATCGCACCGAAACGCGGTCCCATTCGACGCAAATTAAGTTAATTTTTGAGATTTTTGTTATTACATTTTACAGTTACATAAGAAAATTAATATTATATCAGTGGAATACCTCGTTTTATGAGGTATCCAGGTTAAATTAGCACTTACACTTAAAAAAATATAATGAACCTACAAGCACTTCATGTCATTATTTTTATAAGTTAACAGCTATGATTAAATTTAAACGCTTAACAGATGTAGAACTTAGAAAACAAATGGTACACGCATATCTATCCTCAATGCTGTTATTGAGTGTGAAAGGAGCACTTTAAACTTATTTTTATACCAGTATTTTTCTCATAAACCAGCACGAAAACTTAACCTGTCTTATTCAATACAAGGTTTTTCTTTTGGCATAATTGAAGCCATCGTGTCAGTTTTCAATAAGAACGTACCTAACTGTGATTAAAATACAGTTCTTTATACAAAAATATCAAGTTGTCCGGTACTAATTTGTCAGATTTGTCAGTAATAAAAAAATGACTCGGTCAAAACCTGAATCTGAAGATAAACCTTATTTTGTAATAAGATGTAGCTTTAATAAGTTACAAAAGACTCTTAAGTATACGTCTTTGACTTATAAAGTATTTTCCAGTAAAATTGCAAATTCGCAGGAAATGAAAAATACACTATAAAGTCTAAAATTCATTAGATTTTCTCTGAGACTCTTTTCCAAGAAGTCGTGTCCCTTGAACTAACAGTGGCGCGTCCTTCCGTATGTCGCTTTAACTCAGAAATATGAAATAGTTAGGGATCAACTTAATTAGCTGCCGCTACAGCTTCACTACCGACGGATACCGTTAGGAGTGATGCTAAGTATTTTTTTTTACATTAAATAGTAATTTATTACCGAAGGAATGGTGGGAGTGCTTTGCCCAGGAGTGGGACAGCGTAGGCTAGTGAAAAAAAAACCGGTCAAGTGCGAATTGGACTCGCCCACCGAGGGCTTAGGGGGGGGGGGGGGGTAGGTAGATATGTAAATAGACTTAATTTTTTTTTTGTAATGTTATTACAAACCTCTACTTGTGCTACATGCTTCTTGTCGAATTTCATGATTCTAGGTCAACGGGAAGTACCTTATAGGTTTTGATTTCGGAACATAAACACACATAAACGCCCATATCTTTTGATTGCATTGACATAGAAGTTTTATTTTTTCACTAGATACTTCAAGGGATTGCAGCCTTGAGTATTTGATATTAATTTCAGCTTCTACCCTTAGAGTTCTATTTTTGTCTGTAATCTCATATTTGCCATACCATAGTTTATATCAAAATTATAATAATTTTATTATAAGCCTAGATTAATACTAAGGAACTATATAAGTATATAATATACCTACTGAACCATATGTACACTTTTTTGTAAACTTATTATTTCGATATATTTTTTTTAATTTGTATTTTAGCTTGATAACTCGACGCGTTGCTGAAAAAAGGGTCTTGACTGATGGACAAACAGACGGATTACGAAGTGATCTTAAAAGGGTTCCGTTTTTAATTTTGAGGTACGGGACCCTAAAAATGCGAGACTCAACTTTGAGCTAACCTCGCTTTTGAACATAGACACTGTAATGACTGTTTAAAATAAATGTTTTGTGTACAATAAAGATTCTTTATCTATACATATAATAAAATAGTAACAAACAATTTTTGTCCATTTGTCAGGATGTATGTTCCGGATTGGCGCAAAAACGGCTGAACAGATTAAGATGTTATTTGGCACACAGATAATTTATAACTTAGATTAACACATATAATACTTTGAATTCCGGTAGTACGTTTCTATGGGATATCTTCAGATATCCACGCGGGCGAAGCGGCCGGCAATCTATACTAATCTACACTATCTATACTAATACTATAAAGAGGAAAGATTTGTATGTATGTTTGTAACGAATTGGCTCAAAAAGTACTGGACCGATTTTAAAAATTCTTTCACTATTTTAGTGCTAATTAACACTGATTATTGTAGGCCTTTTTGCAAGAAAAAATAAATTGTTTAAAAAATAAATGTCCACCCGTGCGAAGCAGGGACGGGCCGCTAGTTAAAAATAAAATCCGATAGTGAGGCGTGGCTTATGATTCCTAGAGTGCCATCACACATAGATTAAAGTAGAACCTTAATGACTATTCGTTAATGGAAATGCAAGACATTTTGGTCCAATCGTTGGTACAGTCCGCAGTAGAGGTTTCGCATATATGTAAATATTAGTGCAGCAGCATTATGCTGAGAAATGGGCGTTTTGCGTGAATGTGAAGCATACGAGTATGTTCCCTCAACTTGTTCTTTTTTGTATTTATATTCTATCCCTGCGTCATGTTTAACGCAAATAAACGTGTAATCTCTTTTTCCTTTTTTTTTCAAAATCGGATTCGATTGGAGATCATTCATTTGCCGCACGCAAAGCCAGCGGGTTTATGTGAATCCATTCTGAATTCTTCAAGCAATCTGGGAACATCACGCCTATTTCGAAGACTTGGTCTTATCCAAAATCTTCTTTTACATTTCATTTTTTTTATAAGATAGAGAATCTTCATCTGCCTAGCTTTTCCCAACTATCTTGGGGTCGGCTTCCAGTCTAACCGGATGCAGCTGAATACCAGTATTTTACATGGAGCGACTGCCTATCTGACCTCCACAACGCAGTTACTGGGTAATACCCCTTGGTAAGACCGGTTATCAGACTTTCGGGCTTCTGACTACCCGTAACGACTGTGAACGATCCACGAATGATAGCCGGGACCAACGCCTTAACGTGTTTTCCGAGGCACGGAGGGGTCTCAGTATGTAAAGATAGTCACCCATCCACAGACCAACCGCGGCAAGCGTAGCTTAACCTGATCGATCGACCTGTGCGGCTGTTATTATTTAGCCACTGGCCTCTCCTAACCTAACCATAGAAATGAAGGTAGAAAATTAATACAGTTTTCCGTATAGTCCGTGATAAGTCCCAAAACAACAAAACGGCAACAACCCTAGATTTAGTTCAGTAATAAGTTCCTTTACTGATGAAAAATTTCGTTCAACCAGTTAGAAACCAGGTCCATAATATTAAACTCTGGAAACTCGATGATCGAATACGAGTAGTTTGTAATCGATTTTATGTTGAACTTAAGTAAGTATTCGATATGTATCGAATATGAACGCGCTATCTTGTGATAGAGTGATCGTGATAAATGATTTTATTTCTGTAAGTAGGTTTGTACAAATACTTTTACACGTCAAACATATTTTTTAAAAACGAGATGAGGTCGGCGTTTCCTATTTGACTACTCTGAGAAGAAAGGCCGAAACAAACTCAGAGGTCACAGTCTCTTTTAAAGTCCAGACATAATCTTGATCAGATCATGTGGAGACCATGTAGATTGGTGTCTGAAATGGTCTTTTGAGGAAAGAACCACACAGATTGAGTGGACCCGTCCAGTCAGTGCACGCATTTGTCAGTAATCATGCAGCTCAACTCAAACTTAGGTAGCTCAACGATTCGACGAACAATACCAGAGAAAGGACATTTGGATAGGTCGCATAAATTACTCAAACTGCCAGACCATGACTAAAACTATCTGAGAAAAAAAAAAAAACGTCGTGTTGAGGTGTTTTATGATTTAAGCAGACCTAATCAATGTTGATCTCCTATTTATGCTATCAACTGGTATACTAGCTTCTGCCCGCGATTTCGTCCGCGTGAAACTTCTTGTTCCTCCGACCCACCCCGTCGCATCGCATCGCCTGCTTGCGCTATCACTTCGTTTTCGTTTAGCATTCTTTCTAACTTTTTTCTTTTTGCTCGAATTCTAAGGGTCCTAGCGTGATGTTATATAGTCACGTGATGTTATATAGCCTTTCTCAAGAATTGGGCTATCAAATGCAAAAATATTTTTTATATATCCAGCGATTAGCTCGTTCAAACAAACAAAGAAACAAAAACTTCAGCTTTTTTATTAATAGTATGAGATATAATTCATAAAAATTGCATTTAAGCACCAAATAGGCTGTAATCTCTACAGTACACCTATATGTTGATGAATTTTAGTTTTTCAAGCCTGATTAGATCACTGAGTAATTTTTCTAAGCCGAGCTCATGACTCTCTAGTTCTCATAGATTCTGTGTTCGCGTCCGATCTCAAAAACTCAATTTGTTTAGAAAACACAGTACCTACCTTAGTACGTACTCAATATTTCTTAAAATTGAAGCCGACAGACTGCAGACGTCTCCAAACTGTTGATTCAGGAAACACAATCTTTGTAACGCGATATTTTGAGGGGAACTTCTTTTTTGTGTCGGCGACTTGAAGGGTTTGGTTTCCTTGCGATTTATTTGTTTGTTTTTTTTTTTTTATTGCAAAAAACGTTAAACGTGCTTTTAATCATAAACTTCTGGGATGTCATGTGCCAGTGAAATAGTCGAATAATATTTGTTACTACCGACCCGCATTAACAGAATGAATAGATTCGCAACAACACACTGCGCTCCAAAACTCAGATTACGGACGTTCGTCAAAAAGCCGGTCTGCCGCATGTCCAATGAGCTGTGGGCCAAAATAGCCACTATGTGGAGTCCTAACAAAGTCAGTAAGAGTGGTAGCAGACCCCGAAGAATACGACCAATGTTCAGTTCACATTAGCCCTGAATCGCAAGAACTGGATATCATGAAGTGAGCTTAGTAGTGTGATAATAGAGGCGGGCAGTAACAGTAAAGTAGGTAATGTGAATTGTCTTCAGTAAAGTCAGTTAATTAAAACAAGCCATTCATTTTCCTCTCTGCCTGTCTTTATCAGCTCCATTACTGAATCAAGACACCAATAAATTTTAACACGAAGTTATCATAAACTGGCTTCTGCCCACGAACTCGTCCGCGTGTTTTAGTTCCACCATCGCATCGTATCGCCTGCCTGCGCTATCACTTCGTTTTCGCTTAGCGTTCCTTGTTACTTTTTTCCTCGGCTCCTAAGAGTTTTAGCGTGATGTGAAATAGCCTATAGCCTTTCTCAAGAATTGGGCTATCATTATGCAAAAATAATTTTTCAAATCCGATTGACACTTCCAGATATTAGCGCGTTCAAATAAATAAACAAAGTCTTCGCTTCTTCGCTTTATTATTAGTATATAGAGTATAAATATCAAAGCAAAGATGATTAAAAAGGTAATATCTTCCAGCACCTTACTTCCCCCTTCATTCCTTAAACATGTTTTGTTATCATCTAAAGAATCACAACAATAGGTGTGGGTGGTGGGGGAGTTCATATTAGCAGATATCACCCCACGGGTTTCCTATATCAAAGGGTTGTTTTAGCTTCGGTTACAAAGGGGAGTTTCTTCGGGTATTGTAAAGCAGGTTGTATGGAAAGTCACTTACGTGGTTACGAGGAAAATGAAAAAATAAATAAACATTAGGTACATCAAGTTGAATAGGCCTACCGTTAAAATAGTAGATTGTCTGCCAAGGGAGCAAACAACTATTTTGAAGGCGAGAATGTTTCTTTTAATCCAGAGCGGAGCGAAGGATACAAGTGTAGACTCCCGAGCGCAGCGAGAGGTTCTAAGTAGAATCCTGAGCGTAGCGAGGGATTCAAAGTACAGAGGCCAGCACATCAAGCTACCCCAATCTGTCAAATTTTCCCAATTGAATATGAACCTTATTCCTTTGTAGTAAAGTTTGAAAATCTATCAAAGAAATTTGACAGATTGGGATAGCTTAATGTGCTGCCCTCTGTACGTCATTCGAGCTTAAAATAGTGTTGCTCCCGAGGTGGACACTACTTTTATCACACTCTATGAAAAAATAAGTACCTAAGTGCAACATATGACTATGAATAGTACGTTTATTTATTTACACACAATAATAATTACTCGAGGAAGACATACTAAATTTTTTATAAAACTAAGCAAAATCTTAATTTGTGTTAACAATTATGAACGAAAGCAGAATGCTTTACGCGCGTTTTTTATTTATTCACAAACTTTTTTTAATTTGGCTGGCGCGCCTTTTCCTTTAACATACAGCCTGTTACTTATTCATACAATGTTCGTGATTGATCTCTTTGGAGATTGGAACTTTTACTAACAATATCCACATTCCAAATTCAAATCACTTTTAGTCCCTAGAGATTAAAGTGCTATTTTAGTCCCTGTTTACGAAGAATACACTAGCTTTTTTTGAATAGATGTGATAAAAATAAAACATTTTAAATGTGTACACAAAACCCCAATTACTTTGTACCAATTTTTCTGTTCTTTTTTTTGTCTGTTTATTATGTGTGTACATAATTGATTAAATAAATTAATTTAAAAAATCTTAAAATAAAAAGTTGTGCGTAAGTTTATAATTTGAGAAAACCTTGAATTAGGTACCTACCATTCGCCATGAATGGTTTGTCTGTCAAAAACTACAATCCTACTAATATGGAGGATGGATAGATGGATGGATGTTTGCTACTCTTTCACGCATAAACTACTGAACGGATTTTGATGAAACTTCACATTAACATAGCTTATACATCAGAGTAACAAATAGGATACGTTTTATCCCGATATTCCCACGGGACCGATACTTATGAGGGTAAAACCGCGGAGCGCTGCTAGTACATAATAAAGAGGTAATGGGATTAGATAGTTCGACGCCCCCAACCAATAAATCGGGAATCGTAAAACTCAAATTTTACAGGAGAAATGTTTTTTTTTTTTTTTATTTGTTGAATCTCTTTTCAACGAGTCAGAGTATTTATTTCATTGATAAATCAAACGAAAGCTAATATTTTATGTAATTCAATTGAGTACGACGTCAACATTAAATTAGTGTAGGTAAGCGTGTGTGCTGGGACACAGGCCTCTTATCACACCGCCGGCGAAAAGAGGGGTCATTCTCGTAATTTTATGAACGTTATCAGTCTGATCTCAGTCTCAATCTATCAAAAATACCTCTAATTTTCCTACATTTTGACAAGTTTTTAACATTTATTTGTCGCCGAGATGAGATTGCGACTAGATTTTGAACGTTAATTTACGAGAATTACCCTTCTGGCGCCCAAGTCTGCTATTTTTATTGTTATTCCAACACGATCCCATTGTCATTTTGCTAAAAGATCGTAATCTGCTAAATTCATAGTGGTCGATCATTGGTCGGTCAATGGTCTGAGAAAAACTACTACTAAATTTTAGGCTAGATTTCATTTAATATATATTTTTACATATTACGTATTAGTATTTGCAATCTGTAGTAGTAATAAGTTCGTAAATAGCAATAAACATTACATTTATTCTTTTGTCATTATGTACGAGATTACCATTTTATGCCATTTCTTTCAATGGAGTGTCAGTGGTTGACCATTGGAAAGTCATAATGACGCCATTATATTAGTAGATTACCAAACTTGTCAAAATCAACTTTTGTGAAATCAATGATAGACCATTCTGGCACTATTGTAATAGCAGACTTGAGGCCCTGCAGGCCAATTCTCGTAATTTAAAATGTTCAAAATCTAGTCGCAGTCTCATCTCGGCGACAAACAAATGTCAAAAGATTGTCAAAATGTAGGGAAATTAGAAGTATTTTTTGATAGATTGAGACTGAGATCAGACTGTGAACGTTCTTAAAGTTAAGAGAATTGCCCCTCTGGTCGTTTGTCGCAGCGACAAGAGCTGTCAAAGAGAGAACTCGCTCAGCGTCATTCGCTTGGCTGGTAGAACATTCACTGAGAGACTCACGCTCGGTACATCCGCATACCAGCGAGTAATCGCTCGTCGGTTGTCAACTCGTTTTTAAGTTGCTAGTTCTACTCGTTACTCGTTAATCGCTGGCGGTGGGACAAGTGCCTGACCTTACCAAAATGATTGTAAACAGGACGGCAGAACCTCACCAAGTACTTAAATTCCGCGTCAAAAAATCCACCATTCCAAATAACCTAGCAATAAAAAGAACCAAAGGCTCCAACTTCAATCATCATACAAAAGGTAGATTTTTTTTCTACAACTCTTATTTCCAATTTCAATGGAGAATACTAAAAGCACCCACGTAGGTACGCTCCAGTTTATTTGAACAGCTGATTCTGAAACTCAACACGAATGCATACACAGATATAGATACACCTAGATAACGCAAGAGCAACTACTACGCGTGCCAAAAGTCGCACCAACTTACGTTCAAAAATCGTTAGCCGCCACTTTCGCTCTCATTCCTGCGTACTGCTGGCTGGGTGAGCGTGAGTGAGAAAGAGCGCTTGGGACGTCATAGTAGGTAGTCAAAAAATGGCACGCTTGGTTTTCATACAGATCGTGATACTTGCGTTATCTAGGTCTATCTATATCTGTGAATGAATACAATCCATATGTGAGTGAAACAATTTATGTGTGTTGTTATTACGTACTTTACAATACGTTCAGATATTATTATTTATGAAGTAAACAATACATATGAACAAACTTTTTAGATAAAATATGGAGTTCACAGACATTTGATAAAACAATATGTTTGCTTTGAATATACATTAGGAAAATAAGTGAACGCTTTAAAAGTATGTTTTACAGTAGATCGGCTTCAATACAACGATGGAAAGTAAGTAAATGTACACGACAGCAAAATTAAATAAATAAAAAAAATAAATCCTGTCTTTTCAGTCGCGCAATCGGGTGATGATAAAAATCGGGGGATGTCGCGGAACACCCCGTTGGAACGAAGTTCCTTTCAATGTATACATTCTGTATTAAATATCAGGCACAATTTAAATGAAAAAAAAAAACTTACTGACACTACAAAACAAAGAGGTCTGCAAAGAAGAAAAGGAGGCCTTTGCCTTGCAGTGGAAACAATATAGGGTAAAAATAAAATAAAATAAATAATAATACTTGTACAGTCACGAACACTAATATGTCAACACTTGGCAACTTTCAATTGCGATTTTTTCGTGAAATAACAAATGCGACGTTGAAATATGACACTTTACATAAACCTATGGGTTCGAAAATACTATGTTCGTAATAACATAAAATTTAATTGAAAAATAAAGGAGATAATCGCCTTTGAATAAAACCAAGTGTATATATACTTTTGCTCGTGACTGTACGACAAAAGTGTCGTGACGCTCAAAAAGCAATAGTTTTTAGGGGTACTGAACCCTAAAAACTATTACTTTTTGACCGTCACTCTCAAAAGGAAAAAAACGGAACCCTTATGGGATCACTTCGTTGTCTGTCCATCCGTCCTGTTTGTCTATCAAGTTGGGTATCAAGTTGAAATTAATATAAAATACGTAGGTTTACGGTCCTCTGGCTCTAATGAAAAATACGGCCTATTTTGCGCTATATTTCTACTTTAATACTCGCAAATAAATCAAAACCGTGCTTTGGTACTTCCCGTTGACCTACAATCAAGAAATTTGGCAAGAAGCAAGGGCTCTTAGCACAAATATAGGAAAAAGTCCGACAATCGTTAGGTAATTTTTGTAGTTTTTAGGGTACCTCAAAAAGAAAACCAGAACCCTTATAAGATCAATTCGTTGTCCGTCTTTCTGTCCGTCTGTCAAAACCCTTTGCTCAGTAACGCATAGAGTTATTAAGATGAAATTAATATCAAATACGGGCGTTCATGTACACATACGGCGGGTGTGTATGTGGATATTTTGACACTCGCAATGGAATCAAAACCTATAGGGTACTTTCCATTAAACTAGAATCGTGAAATTTGGCAAGAAGCAATGTCATATAGCACAAGTAACGGAAAAAATCTGAAAACCGTAAATTTGTAGTTACATTACAAAAAAAAACCCGTAATAAACTATTTACATATCTACAAATTTCAATTCAAATCTCCAACTGCAAATTACATATGTACATTTGCAGTTGGAGATTTGAACGAGACTTATATCGATGTATGGGATAACATCGTTTCAACTAATAATAATAATAATAATACTTTATTTGCCAAAATGTAGGTGTACAAAGTAGTATGATCTTATTAAAAATGTGGCCCATTTACATTCTACCATTACATGTGGTGTGCAAATATTTCGTTTCAGAATACATTAAGTTATTAAAAATGTCATAATATTCCTTCAGATACATAATACTACAAAGTTTAGTTTCATTATGAGTGGTCCGACCAACATTTGGTCGGTTTTTTTAATCTTACCCTTATTCGACAAGTGCGCAGAGTATAAAAAGCGATAAGGAACTTTTTCTTTTTATCTAAGCATTATGTTAAGCACAGAATTAACACTGGATGGATGAAATGCTGTTTTGTATGGATCAGAATGTTGGGCCACAAAAGGGTTGAATGAAAGGCAATTGCATGCAACTGAGATGAGAATGCTAAGATGGATGTGTGTTGTTACACGAATGGATAGAAATAGGTACCTATGAGGAAGTTTGAAAGTGGCACCGGTAACTGAACAGTTGCGTGGAAATCGGTTGTCATGGTATGGGCATGTGTTACGGAGAAATGTGGAAAATGTCGTGAGGAAAGTTTTGACTATGAATGTCGATGGCTACAAGAGTAAGGGGAGACTACTGAGATGATGACTGATAGAGAAATATGGAAGAATAAGGCATGTTGCGCCGACCACTAATAAATTGGGATAAGGGCAGGAGAATGATGATTAGAGATCGGATATTCGGATGCATATTTACCTAAAATTGAGATGTTGGCTAATATGGAATGCGCTTTTGTATCGAAAATATCCCGCGGTTCCGGGATCGACAAATTTAGGTTTCTGAGTAATAGAATCGGATGTATATTTACTTACTATCTTCGTCTATCTCATCAAAATGTAGGGAACAGCTGATTTTAGTTTTTTTATGAAAAGTTGTTCATAATGATGAGTACAATGACCTCTTAAGAGGTTGCTGATGTTTTTCCCCTGTATAAACACACACACACACATACTCACAAACTTTCGCCTTTATAATATTAGTGTGATTTATACACTCACGACAACAGACACTAGCCTTTCCTGCTAATTTCTTACATCGGACTTTACATTTTTTTTTTTTTTTTTTAACTCATGTAGGTATGTCTCGGTGTACTGTGTGTCTTTTAGTCTTTGCTAAATAAATCTATTTTCTTTCTTTGAAAGAAAGAAAGAAAGAAAATAAGTTTATTTGCGGCAAACATGACGCATAAAAAATAAACACAAGCAAAAAATAACAATTTGGGAGGAAACGTGCTTCTTTTTTTATTTCCCAAACTCATATAATTACCCCTTCAAATGGTCCCTGCACATAGGCGAACATTACTACTTACCTCCAATCTTCTAATAGACCTTTACGCAGCACTCATGTTTGTTCACACAAAGGGAATGAAAGGAAAATATTAATAATCCTCTATACATCAAATAAACGGACAGACGGGGGAAAGGGAATCAACATTAAGTATAACAAACATCAAACGAAAATGTTTTGGTGTTACGAGAGATACGACGCGGTTTGGTATGGGGATGCACTGAGTATCTACTTAAATTTTATTAGCTGCGCCCCGCGGTTTCACCCGCGTAGGTTTTGATCCCGTGGGAATATCGGGATAAAAAATATCCTATGTGTTAATATTTATTATAAAGTATAGATAGTGCAATCCACGAAGACGCGCCCCACTCTTCTTCCGAATCGTTAGTGGTTGTTGCTAGTTTATTCCACTAGTGTTTTAGTTTTTTTCGACTTGTTTTAAGTTTTTAATGAAAAATATATTTAAGGTGGTTTACTACCTTAAATATATTTTGAATTTGAAAATTGAGGTTAATTTTGAAATCTCAATTGTCGTTGGTTATTTTTCAATTACAAATGAATAGTGTTATTCAAACAATATTTTTTGGAAATTGTATTGAAATGGTTTTGGTTCCTTTAGTGAGTGTCTGCGAAACATTTTAACTGTACAGGGTTTGTTGACACTTTCACCAGACACTTTCAGAACAGACTATAGTAGAGTGCGCGCAAGATAAATCTGCGCGCGTCTTTTGGCCTTCAAGATTATATTCCTACCAGCACTTTCGGCATAATAATGGCGATTATTTACTTTGGAAAACACGGAACATAGCATACTCTCTTGACACCTGACATAAACGTCAAGATGGCGGCAAACGATTATTGCCGTTTTCGGCCGCGCGCTGATTTATTTTGCGCGCACTCCAACACTTGAACTGCGAAAACCGCCATCTTTGCTATGAAATTAAGGCGCTGTCAGTGTCAAATCATTACAATGGACTGGTAGCTGACCATATTATGTTTGTTTATTTTACTTTTTAGGGTTCCGTTCCTCAAAAGGAAAAAACGGAACCCTTATAGGATCACTTTGTTGTCCGTCCGTCTGTCTGTCAAGACCCTTTATCTCGGGAATGCGTAAAGGTATCGGGTTGAAATTAAAACCATATACTCAAGTCTGCGGTCCCTTGCAGCTGTGAAAAAATCAAACTTCTAAGGTAACGTAAAAAAAGATATGGACGTTTATGCCGCAAAAATCGTATATTTCGACACTCTCGAGGGAATCAAAACGTATAGGGTAGGTACTTCCCGTTGACCTAGAATCATAAAATTTGGCAAAAAGCAAGGTTATATAGCACAAATAAAGGAAAAATACCGAAATCCGTAAATTTGTAGTTACATACCTACTTTGTACGGAACCCTCGGTGCGCTAGTCCAACTCGCACTTGTTTTTATATCTGAATGGACCCCGCTGTTGACCTCAATCACGCCAAATGGAAAGCGATGGATGGAAGTCGTATCATGTCATACATACCTAATATACAAGTTCTTTAAATAAAAAATCCGTCAGGTGCGAGTCGGACTCGCACACCGAGGGTTCCGTACAATTTTTAGGTATGTAAATAGTTTATCATGGGAAAAAAATTGTAATGTAATTACTTTACGGCTTTTGGATTTTTTCCTTTACTTTGTGCTACATGACATTGCTTCTTGCCTAATGTCATGATTCTAGGTTAACAAGAAGTACCCTATATCTTTTAATTGCGTTGACTTAGAAGTTTGATTGTTCAGCCCTGAGTATTTGGTATTTCAACTTGATAACGCAACGCGTTCGACGGACAACGAAGTGATCTTAGTTAATTCAAGGTTATTGCGGTTGCAATGTCTTGTTATCTGTAATGTTAAAAAGGAATGCGTTTGTTACTTAACTCCACACGCAATTAGATGTGTTTTTTTTTTAATAAAACTTGTGATGCGTGAGTAACGAACAATATTATATTTCTAAAAAAGGTAGCTTAGTGTATCACTACCTTTCCCAATTTTCAAGGAAGGCATCTCTTTCGTTTGTTAGGAAAAGAAATTAGATGGATACTCCAGCCGCATTTCAGTCAGGTAAGCAATGCTAACAAAGTACCTACTGATTCAGCATTATTGTGCTAAAGGATTGAACTGAGCTTGTCCTTTGTTTTTATTTGTTTCTTAGATGCCAACGAATTAGAAAAGTCTCAGTATTACGTAAAAATAGAGAATCAAAAAAGATTGTCACTATATTGATTGTAAAACTGCGAGTTAGAATTTTATTAGTAATCAAGTAAATTTATAAATATAGGGTCAAATTGAAATGACTAGCGAAACTTCGCAGACGTGACGGTATCGGTACCTATCTAAAAATCCAACCATGATAGAAGTCATTCTTGAAATAACGATTTATAAATTCTGTATTTTTTTTGTGTAATCTACACAGACGTAATGAATATTGATATTTAAACACCAATACTTCAAGTTACAACGCCACCAGCAGTCATTGACCCCCAAAATGCCCCTCCTTCTTATCTCGTGCCTCATTTCCAATATCTATGTTCTTCTCATGCTAAGAATTTGCGTTCTTCTAACAATCTTCTCCTACTCTGTCCTTCTCATTCTTCTGACTTTGTTCATTCTTCCTGTCATATTCAGTCCATTCTTCTTTGGAATGCGCTTCCTCTTGATATCAGGACGGCCACGGTATGCATTTAAGCGGAAATTGCAGAGTTATTTTGAACACAAATAGAGTAGTGTCATCTCAACATCTCTCTCCCTTGAATTTGTATATATATTTATATATATATATATATCATTAGTACATATTTATATATTTAATAGTATGTATGTGTATATAACCTATTTATGTATTTGTGTACCTAGTTTGAACAGGTTTTTTTTTTCTTCATTGTTCCTCTCAACTGAAGCATCTGCCATCTAATCTCTTCACCACCCTTGGTTGACTGGTAGAGAATGCCTAAGGCATTAAGTCCGCCTTTGTACCTTTTTGTGCGAAAAGTTTAAATAAATAAATAAAATGACATCAAATCCTTTATACAGGGAGAAATTTCAGGGTGAATAGCTTTTTTTTTTTTAATCATTGTTCGGCTCAACCAAAGCACCTGCCATCTCATCTCTTCACCATCCTTGGTTGACTGGTAGAGAATGTCTAACGCATTAAGTCCGCCTTTGTACCTTTTCGTGTGCGAAAAGATTAAATAAATAAATTGAAAACATGCGACAAACCGAAATGGGAGATTGTACTTATCATTATGAACAACTTTTACTTAAGGGACCAAAGCTGTAATTAGAAAATAAAAACAGCTGTTTCCTAAATTTTGACGAGTTATACGAACATAAATGTAGGGAACAGGTGATTTTTTTTTCGCGATTTCAGCGGGGCAATTGCGTAACACATTATTAATCGGAATCGGTTTCACTTTGACAATTCAACAACATTCATTGCGTAATTTACGTGTTGAGCAGACAAATTTTTCGAAGTTATGAAGCAATGGATTAACAATTTGCTTCAAAATGATACAGATTCCGATTGATAGTGTGTTACGCAATTAGGCTGCAGGTTTGGTTCCATAGTAAAAGTTTTTCATAATGATGAGTACAAATCTCCCATTTCGCTTTGTCGCATGTTTTCAATACTCTAATTTTATCATGTTTAGATATATCGATACCCATCATGTGTGCAGAGTAAATATAATTTGTCCCTGTATATGCTTAGTGAGAGTAAATACAATTAAAATAGTCGTATAGTATAAATATTTTCTTAGAATTTTCCATATTCCATGTTTCAAGATTTCTCAATAACTTGTTGTTTGTTGAGGCCTACTAGATTTGCTTGAGTATAACAATCGATACGTGTTTTCTTTGACACTTTTTTCTACTTTATTATTATTTATTTTATTTCTAAAGCACTTAAGAGCTTATACTGGCGGCAGGCAGCGCCAATAGTTTAGGTATTTGCTTTTTACGGTGAAAATAATGATAATAAAAAAAAACATAAGACCTGTTTTATAGTTAGTTCAGTTAGTAAGTATACAAAATTTCATATTCTAATTTGAAGCATGTTTTAATACCAGCGGTTTATTGTTCGGTTTGGAGGTACCTAAGTACTAAAATTTTCTCGATAGAAAATTTTTTTATGGAATCGTGTTTTCGTCAAACATAAGACCTAACATTAATCCTCAACTTTACCCTATATTTATTTCAAAATTAATGCTGCACTATTTTCGACATAACGGAGGATCATGCTAAGCATTTAAGGTAGTATAGCCACAGATTACTAAATAGTTACTTCGTAACAGATACATCACTCCAATACAAAAGCGAAAATACCTACGCTCTAATAGCCTACAAAATCTTAATAATAATACCAGCTGTTTGCAGCGAGAAGAAATGTACCATAAGTACGCACACAGAGAGTTGAGATTGTATTGCCCGCCGCGCGACCCACGCGCGAGCGCGTCATCGAGCGAATGTGCTAGGGTTGTACCTATGATGATATTGGTAATAAAACGAATGTTGTAGAAAAACAATTATTTTTTCGACCGTAGCAATTAACATTGTCGGATCTAAATAATCGCAAAAATGTAGATCCGACAATGTTAATTGCTACGATCGTTTTATTTGTTGATCAAATATGTTTCAGTTTAATAAAATGATAGATGCATTTTTTTCCTTCCCTGAATGTCCTGCGTCTGAAAAGTAAACATTTTCAAACTGTATTACTTGACATTATATTAGTTTAAATTCGAGAAATAAATACTAAAGAAATTATGTACTTTTTGTTTGTGTAGACCACTTGTTGTAGGTAGGTACCTAATTACATCTTTTCCTTAAGTCTCGCTCGTTGGGTGCTGACCAATGTATTTTTTTTTTTAATTGTGTTCTTTGTTGACGGAAACCTCAAAAAAGCAGCTACTTTGCGTAGGTGGGTACGTACCGGCCCTCCAGGTAAGTACCTACCTACGCAAAGCAGCTGCTTTTATTATTATTATTATCAGGTATTAGACTTCTATTCTATGACATACCTGCTTAGGTACATGCAGGTCCACATATCACATCACGACGACGCAGGTAGGTATAGGTATTACCTACCTATTTTCTGACAATAAGTAGGTACCTAACAATTGATTTATAATATATAAAATAACACTTTTATAATAGTTACCTGAGCTCCTTAATTTACAACGATTATCATAGTACCTACCTACCTATTGGTGATAAATTGTGAAGGAACGATAAAAGGGAATTCGAAAAACAAAAGATTTAAAATACTACATAACTTACCTTTGTTCGTCTCTCGGCAATGAAAAAAAAGATAAATTTTAATTTTTTTTTTACTTTGACACCCATCCTCTGCACAATTATTACGTGCTTTCGGCATTTTGATAACCGTGACGTGCGAGCGAGCACTCAGGCAGGCGTGCGGCAGCCCTCTGTCGATTGTACCGCCGGCGGTATGCGAAGCGGTAGCCATATAACGCGTGGCCTTGAGCGAGTGACGGACGCCTGGCATAGCCTTAATCTAATTTACATTTAGCTAGGGTTTATCTGCATGTTGGCGAGCCGTTCATGTGAATATTTTAAACAATGTTAATAATTGTTAGGTACATTAATACATAGGTACATTATGAGAAATTTTGTGTAAGGAAACGCTTTGATTTGTACTTATAACTTTTCGAACTTGTTTTGTATAACGTTTGCAAGTCTTCTGGAAGTTTATTATGCAACCCTCATCCTGTATACATTATTGAATTTTGGTAAGATGTATTTATTTTTGCAGCAGTAAATAAATAAAACATATCGTGAAAATCTTTATAGATTTATGCTCATGCACCTGCTCATTTTACACGAAACTAAATTATACACGAAAAGAAAACATTAATCCCAGCGTACCTATAAAAATTAACCTGCAGCCAATTCAAAATTCATAGACAATTAAAAACACACATTACGCGGACAAAGTATACAGCAGCAATGTACGAAAATGGTCATAACGCGAAACGAGCGCTTGTTATTAAAAATTCCATCATACGGAATTGCCTGCAGCACAATTTGACGTGGCCAAGGTCATACAAAGGGGTTGCTCAGCTATTCAGTAAGTGTATTGAGCTGAACGTAAAGGTTGATGAAAGCGCTGTTTGGTAAAAGTGCACGTTTTATGAATGTTCATGATTTAGGAGTCTGGAGGGGTATGTGTGTGGCCTTCAGCACGGGAGATATTATAGTGCACAAGTGTAAATGCAGACACAGGTGCATTCTCTCTTCCCTCACTGTGATAGTCCAATGGGATGGCAGGTAATCCGAGAGAGATCAGGCGCAGGACCAACCGCTTAACTTGCTTTCTGAGGCACGGGGTAACACACTGCCAAGTTCCAAACTCCGGGCTGTTACTAAGAAATTCCTAATGGATAAACTCAATAACTCTTTGCCCGACTTGGGAATTGAACACCCACGCTCAGCAGTCGAGACCACGAGACCAACGGGGCAGTCAACCCTATTATACGTAACAACTCACAACCGCTAACTTCGTTTCTTCTCGATCTGTGTTATGTCTAGAGTTGCTTCTGTCCCTTTTGTCTTCAATTTTACTCTTCATTGTATTTATTTATAAATTTTTATTGATCATCCTTACAACTATCCAGTGCGTCCTGCCCGTCATGACATATGGTGCTGAAACGTGGACACTGACGGTCGGACTGGTCCACAAATTCAAGGTGGCTCAGCGCGCTATGGAGCGAGCTATGCTCGGAATCTCTTTGAAGGATAAAATCAGGAATGAAATTGTCCGGAAAAGAACCGGAGTTATTGACATAGCTTGCAGAGTGAGCAAACTGAAGTGGCAGTGGGCTGGCCATGTTCGTCGAAGGACCGATGGCCGGTGGAGCAGACGAGTCCTTGGGTGGAGACCGCGTATCGGCAAGCGTAGTGTAAGACGTCCCCCAGCTAGATGGGCGGACGACCTAAAGAAAGTGGCTGGAATAACTAACTAACTAACCATACATACCTAACAACAAATAATATAACTTTTTACCTTACATAACTAACTATCTATCTTCTATCTTCTATATATCGCACCTTGATAACAAAAGTGGCACTATGAGGAACTTTTAAAACTATGAATTCTAAATAACTTCATATTATTGGCATGTTTTCAGTACATAACTTAGAATAAGATAGTCAAACTGATAAGTGAAATTAATTGCAGAGTTTTATTTCAGTTATTCCCTAAGATATTGACTAAAATGCTGCGTCAAAAACTTTTTTAAATGGTCATACTGAAAAAAGACAATTTTTGTATAACGCCACTTTTGTTTTCAAGGTGCCATATATATAAAAATGAATTGCTGTTCGTTAGTCTCGCTAAAACTCAAGAGCGGCTGAACGGATTTATCTTATCTTGGTCTTGAAATGTTCGTGGAGGTCTAGGGAAGGTTTAAAAGGTGAAAAAAAATCGAATGATTCCCGGGAAAACCCTAAAAACAGCCCTTTTCTATTTCCCATACAAACGTTTTCTAAATAAAATGTAGAGTCAATTTGAACTTTCTTGCTATTCAATAAAGTTCATATTAAATTATAATCACTCACTGTTGTCTAAGCAATGTGAAAAACAACTAATTTCGGAAGTCGGTGTCGTTGGTTCAGCATTCTCTTTTATTGACACCGACTTCCGAAATGAGTTATTTTTCACTTTGTAGTGTTTTTTTGTAAGTCGGTTGTCTTTTTTTTGTAAAAAAGTTTTTTATTTTTCACTTTTTAGTGGGCTAGTATTCAATAAAACTCACGAAAAAATATCCAGTCTCTCATGGACTTCGTTTACCACACGGATTGTTCGCGTGAGGGGTGGTTTTGCCAGTAGATTGGTTCTGGCCACGGGTACGTTTAGCAATTGCGGGCGTCGCCGACTCCACACGTACCGTTCCAGCACTCTAAGTTCCAGTTAACGCAGCACTCCCGAGTTATGTGCTACGCAACGCTGTAGCTTCACGATTTACTTTACGAATTCTTTTTTTTTTTTAAAGATAAAGATAATTTTATTTGTCAAAACATGCGGACATATACATGCAAATTAAGCACTCAGGATGTCACAATATTAATGTTTCGTACAATATATGTTTCACCATAAGGCGTACAAATTTATAGTGCTTAAAAAATATAAAAAGTAAATTACAAAAATAAAAAAATAAAAGTTATAACCATCGATAAGTCAGTAAAATAAAAAATGTAACTACTAATAAAATAAAAAAATGTCAAATCGTGTCATTAAAAAAATCATTTATATTATAATAACACTTATCTGTTAATAAATCTCGAAACTTTTTTTAAACAAATTTACCGGTAGTACTTTATATGACTGTGGTATTTTATTATAAATTTTAGGAGCCATACAGAAAACGCTTTTTCCCATTAATGCCGTCTTTGATTTATGCCAACACAGTTGATTATTGTCACGTCTGTTACGGGGAAGGTGTCAGCTAATGGTGAAAATAGAAATTGATTTACCCTAACAAATACCGCAATTTCAAAAATATACAGAGATGGCAGAGTTAATAATTTGTGTTGCTTAAATAATGGCATACAGCTGACAGTCGACTTCAAATTGAACATAGCACGAATGCATCTCTTTTGGGCCTTAAATGCAATTGCTTTATCTGTGGAATTTCCCCAGAATAAAATACCATAGCACAATAACGATGCTACTAGACCATGATAAACTGTTACTAAGGCATCTGTGATTACCTTCTTGGCTGATAACATGGCCTTTTATACAGTGTGTAAGATAAGATAAGATATTTTATTTTGCAAATATGGGTAGTACAATAACATAATTGTGGTGTAAGGGTACAATGTGGGTTCAGCTATATTTTACCACTAGGCATGCAAATGTACAAATAATTTAATTCCCAAAAAAATAACTAAATGTCAAAAACTCAATGTCAAAATTTAAATGTTAAAAATAAGATTTCCAAATAAAAAATTGAATATTAAATTACCACAAATGTAAATGCACAAAATATTAACAAATTTTATTTTCCATTATGAAATCGGTAATGTTATAATATGTCTTGTCTGCTAAAAATAATCGCAATGTCTTTTTAAATAATGTCTTTGTAAGAAACCTTGACGCGCAAATTGTACCATAAATTCAGTACATGATTCTGGACCCACTTGTGTAAAAATTTTTCAGCGGATATAAAAAAAAATAAAAGTCCGCTCTTCCGTAAATTTGACCGCGTAGGTATTGCATTTAGTTTGCAGTACAACCGATTTGTTTTAAAAGCCGACACGTTCCGGACCGATTGGCCCGAGAAGGAATAACATAAGGAAAATTGTAAAAGTATGGGGGAGAACTTTGTCCAGCAGTGGGACAACATAGATTAACAAAAAAAAATGTTAACGAAAAATTTCTTCTCTGGGGGACCTAAACTCATGTATTGAATTCATGTTAATAGTTTACGCGTCGAAGACATAGTCTCAATTATTCTGAATTTCGAGGTGAATGAGGTCTAATGAAAACCGCTGTGTGAAAGTACTTACATCCATGATTTAGATGTCTGGCCCGCCCACCTAGGGTCACGTCAGGTCCTTGTAATGTAAGACTCGTTTTATTAAATTGCTTAAACATTTGAAAATGATGATAATGCATTTTTGACATTGAATATCGGGAACAGTCGATAGTTCTAAATGGAAAATAACAATTTGCAATAATTGTTCTCTTACTGGTTACTCTTCACTAGTTTAATTCGCCAAGCCTCGCAACTTTTAAAAACTGTAGTTGAGAACCTCCTGTATTTATTTAATTAGCCCTTTAAGTCCACAAATAGAAATTTCAAGAAGCAAGGAACAGAAAAATACGTACAACGATGATGCTTATTTCTAAAAAAAATCTTCCAGCATACCTGCGATAGGACAGTAGACAAAATAGGATGTAAGTAAGTAGACAATGTGTGTAAAATCAAAAGGGAAAATGAAAAAAAAATACATGAAATAAAAAAAAATCTGTTATTTAAAAAATAAATTATAATAATGATAATTTTGTTTTCTAACATTCACGGTGACCGCACAGTAAAAACCATTGTTCCAAGTGCGAAGAACTATAGAATAGAAACTGTATTTTATATTGAAATAACTTATAATCTCTTTCAATCCTTTGAAGATAAAAGAAATTCCAAAATAATGTTTGATTTTTCTTAAACAATATTAGAAATTACACCCGTTCCTTTGTTCAAGTTTTTATATTAAGTTAACGTTTCAAACCCTATTACCCTTTGTTAGAGGCTTAAACTTTATATAGACTATTGAAGCCCGGTTAATTGAGGCTTTGATTATATAGCTACTAAAAATTTGTACAAAGATTGAGGTCAAATGTAGCCCTTTTGAACAATTAAATAACTCTTCAATCATTAATCCATTGGCGTTTGATGCGATAAAAGCTTTAAGCTTGTTAGTACCTATCTATTAAAACTTAGCAAAAACACAAAAAAAATATTCCGACAGAAATTTATTTTTTTTACTTGCATCTTGCGTCCGACATTCATTTTGCACATATCTCGTTAGTTTCGATTCTAGTAGATGCCGGTTTCCTCACGAAGTTTTCCTTCACCGTTTTTAGAGCAGTGGTGATGAATATAATACAAATTATCACATGACTTAAATGACGAGGATGACAATCCCTGTGCACCATCGGACAATGAGACGAGATGACCCGGCAAACTATGACGTCACATTTTATCAATGGCACGTGATCAATATTGAGAGGGATATATTTACAGACGACCGCGTGGCAAATCGATATGTTTATGAGAACCGACTTCCCGTTAACTTTTCTGCATGTATTAATATTGGCAGTAAGCCTTTTTGTCATGAACTAAGGGCTGATTTAATAAAGACATAAATTATTATTTTACATCTTTATCCGTGGTATAAAATTGATGTCCGACAGTTCTAGTATGGAAAAACTATCAAAAATTCAAAATTTATTCTCAGGATAGTACTTATTCTAAGCATAAAAGTTTGGTGATATTCGTCCTTAATGATTACGTGTCTGTGCTAAGCATAGTGGTCTTTTTTTCTTAAATTTCCATTATACCTACAGGATGTCCGGTAATTAATGGGGTCATTGTGCTTATCATTATGAACAACTATTACTATGGGACCAAACCCGAAATCCCGAAAAAAGAATCAGCAGTTTCCTACATTTTGACGAGTTATGCGAACATTAATGTAGGGAACAGCAATTTTTTTCTCGTTTTCACGTTTGGTCCCGTAGTAAAAGTTGTTCATAATAATAAGTACAATGACCCCATAAGAGGTTATCCTTTAATTACCGGACATCCTGTATATATAAGGGCTATTAGAACCAATTAGTCACTGTATTAACTCAAACATTATTTTACTAAGTAGATATACTGATTAAAAGGTCGATGAATGCTTAATTTTGTCAAAAAAAAATTTATTGAGTGACAATTAATTTGATCTAAAGAAAAGGTTCTTTATTTGGCAGAAGTCACAAGTACCTACACACAATATGAAAAACAATGAAACAAGAACAACACGCCAAGCTGCGCGAACTGGGCCCCCGCTTCACCCTCAAGCTGATCTTACTACAGCAAGCTTAGACTTCAAGTAGATCATCAGATCACCGGCAAAAGGCACCAACTGAATACCTCTATGATGAAATACTTCTTATGTTATGTTATGTGTAAAAGGAATAAAGTAGAATAGAATAGAATATATGTAATGAATATGGTAGACTGGTAGAAAATGCCCAAGGCATTAAGTCCGCCTTTGTACAGTTTTTACTTGTGCATAAAGTTTTAATAAATAAATAATAAATAAATATATTTATTGTAAGACATGAGTATACATCAAATAATATGAGCAAGGTCTTAAAGCTTATAGTAAATAGATAAGACACGAGTCTAAAACAGAAGAAGATCTAGCGGGGTATCCAGGGGGGGGTGGAGGGGGGGGGGCTCAAGGGATCAGGCCGGAATAACTCTTAAAATAACAAGTAGATCTGCATGTTTTGCCATTTATGGCGTACAAAAACAACATATTTTTGGCTTAGAATAAACCGTAAAAAATTAAAATTAAAATTGAGTCTATTCAGCAAACTATGAAATTTTATAACTTAATACTTATGCTAATTAAAAAATAAAGTATTGTGTTTTATAAAATAACTTAAATCAAAACAAAATAATATTGTGCTAAATGTAACTGTGCCCAGTTCTGCAAAATGCCTGATAACTAGAGTGCCTGATGCTGGTTTTCAACTGGACCTTACTTCGAGTGTAACGGATGTAAATAATTTACGTTATACGTAATAAAATAAAAATATAATTCTGTAAACTAAATGATAAATAATAATAAATAACAAATATCAAAACAGAATTATAAAAATATTGATATTTCTTGAAATTACAGGCAAATTCGTGAAGCAAGGTACAAACATTTTAAAAATCAACGTTTTTTTTTTTCGAAGACCCTTAACTGGAAATGGTTAAAATTTCGGTTTGTGATACATAAGAACAGTGGCGGTACCTTCATAGAAGCCAAAAAGCCCGGCTTTCCCTAATAAAAACATAATTCACAACAACGAACGTTTAAGTACGTTTCAATCTATAAAATAAAAAATATATTAAAAAAGGACCAGTCAATGAACAGCTTGAACTCAAACATTCTTACGAATGATAAAATTTCGAAATCCGAACTTTATCTGCCGCGCGCACTGAGCTAGGTAGGTTGCAATCATTCATAGAATAAAAGTACTTATGCGATTTACTGCCAAACGCGCCAATTTCGCCTCTAAACGCTATACAATGCGTTCAAAAGCGCCATCTCGCTCACACACTAATATGGCTTCTTATCTGGCTTGCCTTTCCTTTCTCTGTCTCGCAGTTTTCGCCTACAAATTGCTATAGAAACGTTTACATTTGTTGATGTATTGGTAAGTACTTTTGCACAATTTCTATGAAAATAAAAGCCCGGCTTTTGAGAGGCATGAAGTTCGCGCAAATGCATAGCCGCCGCGTTGACCCGCGTAAAGTGAGTTGCGAAAGGAATGCACGCATGGCCATCGCATGGCGCGATGCCGCATTTGTTATTGTTTTGAAGTTTTGAAGATTTTGAGAATTAGGTAGTTTTATAATTTAAATTTAAAATTATTGATGTGTCGATGTCATTCCCTATGATTTTGAAAATGGTTAATGAATATAGTGTTCTTTTATCGTGTGAAATCGGAAACTATCATCGAAAAGGTATGTAAATACATTGAGTTTTATTTCATTATGTAACTCTTTACTTCACCGTAACCAATCCTAAATTACTGTAGGGTACTTCTCGGAAATAAAAACAAGTATTTTTGTCAGTCAAGAAGACAGATTCCGGATTAAATCAAAATAGGTACCTACCTACTCATACGATTGTTTTAACAAAACATAGATTAGATAGCTGGTGTCATGAAAAGCCAAAATTTGTTTAGGCAATAATGTTGTTTGTATGGCATTCGTAGTTTTGGTAAACGACTGAAAAATAAACAATCCTATTAGATTTCATGCTCGTATGTGTCGAAGACGTTCTCATCATGATTATGTTTATATGTTATAGGGTATTATCTCATGTTAACATTTTCAATCGACTTTAAAAATTGAATTCCTTTATTATTGCGTAAGGTCATCTGGTGCGAATTATGAATTATGTGCTGTGGCTATGCGCATTCATTGATATAGATGGCGCTTATGGCAATTACGTACTGATGCTTGAAATAATTATGTACTCTTCGTATTTTATAGGTCTTCTTACTAATATTATAATAATGATGTTAGTACTACTAACAACCATTAAAAACAAGTAAATCAGCCAATTCCTCAGTTTTTTTTTATATGTTGAAATTTTGTGGGCTTGCCCTAATTTTGACCCCTAGGCACGCCACTGCATAAGAATATAGTGTATCGACTCCTTTACTCTGGACCACTATTTACGACACACCCTGTATATTAAAACATTGGAAAAGTTCACGAAAAAAAATCTGAGGCGGTACGAACTTCGCATAAATTTTGAAATTGATGAAAAGAGTGTTTACTTAGTCTAGTTGTGTTTACGTATCGATAAAATCACGTAAAATATTCGCACTACGGGTACTGAAATTGACTGAAATACGAGTATCCTGCAAGAAACTCCTGTCCTCGTAAACGTTATAAACTATGAAAGTAGTTCCCATCAATACGACAAGTCTTAGAGAGTGGAAGCACGCGCGGCAGTATACATCGAGGCAGCGATAACGTTACCTGCAGCGGCTGCAGCGCTTCGCTACAAATTGCCTGGACAAGTGGACACAGCGACATGTAGCTATTGAAACGTATTGTAGAGTATGGCGAAAACAGAGGTAGTTTTTCAGTTCACATTACATAACAATACCGCTGCATTTACCGACAGGTTAAGGATAGGTATACCTATGGTACACCTGCATTTCGTCAGTTTTGCACCCTGTTCCTGAATGATTCAGAACAATATTGCTAATCCATTGCTTCATACGTTCGAAAGATTTGTCTGCTTAACAACGTAAATAACGCAATGAAAGTTGATGAACTCTCAAAATGAAAGCCATTGCTACTTATAGTGTGTTACGTAACTACCCTGTTGTGTAAAAGAGGGTGAGGTATTTATCATAGTTCATCATTTTCAGGAGTCTTTAGTCACTGGACCCACTCGAAATGGACCCGCGGGATCACTCGACCCAATTACATTTTGAATAGGTCGACTGGGCCCAATGCCCAATTTCATTATTAGTACAGTCACGGAGTAAAGCCGAATCTTTTAGTTTTATTTTTATGACTTACAATATACTAATATTATTCAATTAGTACACCATCCTCTGTTGAAAAGACCTCCTTCCCGCTGCACCATGAATCGGTCACAAATTCAGGAGGCGTAGTTTCTAAGTCCGTCAACGAAGATGTGGGCCTGTCTGGAATTGACATGTCAAAAGCAAGTGTCAAATTTAATTTTTCCGACGGGCATAGACTCATCGGAAGTAGGGACAGTTATCAAATCGTGTTGTCATTCATTATTAGTTTGGGCCCCGAATTAATTTTATGTCCGTTAGTGATACGGAGTAGAAAACGCCCATAACTTCGGATTTTGTGCTTAGGGTGTGCAGGCACTGAGAAATTCCTGAAGGGAAAACCTTTTTAGACCTGAAGTTCGAATCTCACGTTCAGCAGTCGCACTTGCAACCACTAAACTACCGAAGCAGTCAGTTAGTTTTAAGCTTTGCGATCTGAATCTACTAAAACAATAGAAAATATTTACACCTCTATACTTTCAGCATACTCTGTACGGTGTCGTGTTTGAAGGTGCTATGTAAGTCAATTTGTCGTAGTAGCAACGCGGGCATCGTGGTATCCAGTTCAAACGAGATCGATCTAGTTAGGTGTTACCTTGTTTTCCGGATTAGACCTCCTTGAACCACCTCAAACTGGTTAACACCGGTGCCCAGGTGTATAGAAAGACCTCTGAAAGTAGGCCAGTGGATACGTCTTTGCAGTTTCTTAACAATTTTCTCTTTTGAAGGAGTTTCTGTACAAGTTCTGTTAGAAATTATATTATTATGTGTTCTGGTATTAGCCTTTCAGGTATTTATTATTGTATTGTTCTTAGTTTCGAATTGTTTAATGAGTTTCTGAGTGCTTCATTGTGAGAGTTACCTACTGATAACCTATAAATGCTATTTCTGGCTCTAAAATTTTTTTAATATTGGCACGTGTAAAATTATAGATAAATGTCATTATTGTCCCTAACACCTAAGACATTTTCATTCATTGGGCGGTGACATTTTTCAGAAAATGTACGTCTTTTAACTATACAGTGTGTATCAGAAATGTGTGGTCATATTTAAGGATGTGGTACAGTCAACATCAAAAGTAGATGATGAAAATCAGAAATTCAATACTAATGAACGGAGTTCGCGTCAGAACTGTGTCGCGTCGAAGTGTCGTTATGTGATTGTAAATTATACCAAACATTTACTACTTCGACGCTACACAGTTCCGACGCGAACTCCGTTCATTAATTAGTACCTATTGAATTTCTGATTTTCATCATCTACTTTTGCTGTTGACTGTACACGCTGTCGGTTTTCCACGTATCACAGTTTCATATTTACCTCAACACAAGAACTATGAACAAAAATCTCTTGGACCATAAGTTTTAATAAACCACTGGTACCTCCAAAGCATATTTATAGCTATCACATAATAGCTTCAAGGACATAAAATTCAAAATCGCTTAGCACGTTCTCATCCAAATACGTGTGTGTAATAACGAAAATCCACTTTCAGTTATGTTTTATACCACTCGGTAACACTCCATAACGTTTGGACTGGATCCTTGCAAACTTACCACTTGCACCTCTTCAAATAAACCTTTTTGAAAAATGTTCTTTACGTGCTTCATAATAAGGATCATGATTAAGAGATCGTGGTTTTTATTGACGGTAGATGTAAGGTAGTGGTAGGTTCAGCAAATTACTTCCTCAGGCTTTGAAGGTAACTGTTGACCGGCCCTTATGTTCGAACGTTATTCTTTACTATTTAAGGAAAACGCATTTTATTCTGATGTTAGAGTATGTAGGTACCTACGGAAAAGCTTTGTTTTGTTTTTCCTCGGCGCAAATATGCTAAAGGATTGGAGATTGAATGGGTAAAGATGACCCTCTTTCATTCACAATATCTTGTCTTGATACCGTTTCTTCTCTTCACGAGTGAGCACGTAGATCGGTTTTGCAATGGAGGCTCCACATTCATGTGACTAGGTATCATGCTCTTGTCCTTATCACATTAATGTGGGGTCGACGCAAGATATCTACTTCTTCCATACTTCACCACGGTAGTCGGTTTTTCTACTAGGTCATTATTTATCTATTTATTTCAGGCGTCAGGGCCCATATAAACACATACAATACAATAATAATATAACTTAAAAATACTATAAATACATACACCTTTATAATTGCACTAAAAAACTAACACACACGAATTGTCTGCGTCGTGTTTCGCTGACTGGTGTCATGTAGCCAGCCACGAAAACGGCGGTACACAACATCCTTCGGCCAGAACTCTTCCTTGAGGAACTTCTCGAGATGATTTTACTAGATATCACCTCGATAAGGTGATATCTAGTAAAATAGCTAATGACCTAGTAGACCGACCGTAGAGCGACCTCACGGTTCGAACAAACTTGGCCAAACACTTTTAGGTACACTTTTTAATTATCATCATCCACAGCCCGGCTTAACCCACTGCTGGGCACAAGTCACTCTTTTCTTGTGCCAATCACCACGCTTTTGTGCCAGCCTCATCCAGGTTTTGCTCACAATGGCAACAATATCGTCTTCCAGTTCTTGAACGCCACTCTGTCACAGCCGTACTCCGTCTGTCCCGTTGGTCTCGTGGTTGCAAATGCGACTGGTGAGCCTGGGTTTGATTCCCGGGTCGGGCTAAGTGTTATTGAGTTTTTCCATTATGAATTTCTTAGTAACAGCCCGGAGTTAGGAAGTTGGTGGTGTGATACCCCCGTGCCTCGGAAAGCACGCTAAGCCGTTGGTCCTGTGCCTGATCTCTCTCCGGTCGTGTCGGATTGCCGTCCCAACGGACTATGAAAGTGAGGGAAGAGGGAGTGCACCCGTGTCTGCGCATACACTTGTGCACTATAATATCTCCTGCGTACCTGGCTAATCTCCGTTGAGATTAGCCACCGAAACCGAAATCGGTCAATACCCGGGAGGCTATTAAAGAAAGAAAAAATAAAGAAAATACGTTTATTTGCGGTGAACATGACGCAAAAAGAACAAAAACACAAAAAATAAAATAAATAAACGCTAGGGGGAAACATGCGTCACATCCACGCAAAACGGCTATCGCTCAGCATTATGCTGCGACCCTGTGCAAGACAGAGCCCCAGCGCTGGTTTTCAGCGACAGCCGGCGGTATTACTTACTCCACTTGTCATGACTGCGCCTTGCCCTGTCCTGATCAACTCCATTTGAGTTCCACAATACACTTTCCGATATCGAAGACCTTCGTACGTCTCCGTATATCTTTCTTCGTTCTTTCTTCATATCACTTTTTAATAGAGGCCTAAAATTGTTTCCTTGCAGGGTGAAAGCTTCTTGTCATGCAAAAAATTAACGTGTCATGAAAACCACGCATTGATTGCAGACCAATTAGACCATAACCTTGTTTTCAAGCTACAAACCATTTTTTAAACATTTAAAATTGTTAACATTGCCTTCGTTGTATATCTATGAAGTGAGTATCTTTGTTAGGACGAATTGTTACCTATACAGCATTGCATATAAAAGTCACTACAGACAACTGTGATAAGAATAAACTGGAGCTTGAGATTTCGTACGGCGCTGGCACAGCACTGCTGAGAAAGAGTTCTCTTTGCATGGCACAAAAAATCTTTAATAAATTACCAGATGACATTAAAAAACTAAATATAATGCAATTTAAGAAATGTATGAATAAGTTTATGATTGACAAATGTTATTATACAATTAATGACTTCCTAACGTATAATATTGACATAAGTAATTTTATTGACATTTCCCATTGAATTTTTTGAATTTTGCATAATTTTACATTTTGAAATTGTATTAAATATTTGCATGCCTTGTTGTGGCAAAATATAGAGATACCTATTAACCTCATTCTGTAACATATTATATATCTTACCTATATTGCAAATAAAAAATTATTTGATTTTATTTGATTTGATTTCATGTTTAGGTACTTTCATTGTTAGTCTAAACAAAATAACCCACACATTGGTACATCCTTGCCGAACCCGTAACCTCAATCAACCCGCTCGAGAAAAGGGTATCTAAACTTAAACAATCACAAAACATCCAATGAACTCAAAGCGAATCGATCACGAACAAAAACTCAACAAGTGATCAATAAAAAAATAATCTAGAGAAGTGTCTGTTCACCCCTCGGTTTGAACCGCTCGTCAATAGTATTGATGCATCAGGAATTCTATGGTAATGTTTGTGTGTGCCTCTGTTTTTATGAAGGGAAATGTTTTTTACGTTTTTTGAAATGGAGATAGCTGGGTTTTGTATGGATATTTGTGTAACAAACTAGAGTTTGAAAACCGCGTACCAAATATGTGACAATCCGCACTGGGCCCGCGTGGTGGATTACAGCCCACTCCCTCTCTGTGAGAGGAGGCCTGTGTCTCAACAGTGAGAACGTACTGATTATGTATGTATGATACAACACAACTCTCAAGAATCACAACTTATAAATCTGATAGTGTAGGCTTTCAGTGCTTTTCAAATCAGCTGCATCCGGTTAGACTGCAAGCTGACCCCAACGGTGAAAAGGCTAGCTAAATTAGTGCTTTTCAGTCGACCCGCCGCGCCGTCACTCACAAATTCTGCGAGACACGTAACATATTGTAACAAATGCGGTAATAACTCTTATACTTTTACGTAACAACCATTTCCTATTAATCCTATAATGAGGGGCTAACACAGAACAGTCCTCTATATAGACGCGCAGAAGCGCCTAAAACAAGAGTATATGGTGGTTACAGTAAGAACTCGATTACTCGATCGTCACAGCACAGAGTAGATACAAAAGGATTACTTACGCCAAGTCCTTATTTGGAGACCGACTAGATAGATATGGCTATCACGACTTCGTAGGGCCTCTCGCCTCTCGCACGAGGTTGTGGGTCCGAATCCGGGCAAGTACTAACGTGACTTTTCATATGTAATTTCTGAGTTTATTTTAAACATTATTGACATTGGTGAAGAAAAACATTATTGCGACACCTATAATACTTATGGTCTGAAATCGCCAACCCGTCTTGAGCAAGAGACCTTTGTCTTGCAGTGAGTTCATAATAGGCTGGTATTATTTTCATATTATAATAGATAGATAGATAGATAAACCATTAATTGGCGCACACAAAAGTCAGCACAACACACGAAAGTTCAACACTAGGTGATTACAATGTTGGTCCCATGGAGAAAGTTGTTTAGTTTGATGGTCTGTACCACATCCTTAAATTTGGCTGGTCATTGAAAAGTAACCCCGTATTAGAACTTCTGCCGATATTTATTTCGTATGTCCCGGTAATAGCTTTTCTTTACGATAGTCATAAAGTTCTCTGTGCGAATATTTTGTCTGAGAACAATAATAGATATGAAATACGAAGGGAATGTTGTAATAACACAGTAAGTGTTGATAAACTCCACCATTGTAGGTAATGTCATAAAAATAGTCATAACAAAGTTAATTTCCATGATGAACTGACTCGTAAAGGAGACTTTCTTTTGTTCGGATAGTGTTGTGATTATAGTGTGTGATTTATAGTTTTATTTTCAGTAATATTATATTCTATAGTCTTTCAGATAGTAAGAGAAGTCGGTTATAAATTGTTCGTAGTGACGTATTGATGTAGACTATTCTTTTTTAGGCCACACAAATATTTGTTACAGTATTTTTATAGTCCGAAGCGACGCGCGCTTTACTTGCGGTTAACACTGTGGATATGTGCGCGAAGACGCGTCACAGCGTGTTTTCACAGTTGGTAACCGCAAGTAAAGCGCGCGTCGCTATGTGGGATATAAATACTATACGTAAAGTTTAAAATCCCAATCAGAAGTCATAGCTAAACTACTGTCAAAACCCTATGGTTTTGACAGTAGTTTAGCTATGATTTCTGGATACCTATGTATCCATCAATTTGTTACGTGGCGCGAATCAAAGAAAAAATTGGCTTTAAAAAATTCATAACGAAGTAAACAGTGCTATGTACCTAAAACTTGATCAAAACAAATCGAGTCAGCGAAAATTGGACCGATACTTTCGAATTATAATCAGAGCCACCTCAATCAACCTAACGTTGAATAATTTACGTCGAATAAAAAAAAAACGGCAAGCGAGGGTCGCGAGCGAAAATATTTTGCCCGTAGCTACAATTTATTCGACAAGTTGACACCAGGACCCTTTCTACGAGTGTAGCGAAGTTTAGACCACTTCTTGTCGAAACAGATATTATTTATATTTAATCACAAGTAACAAAGGATTCAAATATCATCATCTGCCGAGCCTTTTCTCCCAACTATTTTGGTGTGGCTTAATCTAGTCTAACCAGATGCAGCTGAGTACCAGTAACATGGAGCGACTGCCTATTTGACCTCCACAACCCAGTTACTGGGTAATACGATACCAAAGGACTCAAATATATTATCAACTACGGTAGTAAAAACCTACAAACTTAACCTAACACTGCAATATCGTTCATGCGAATCACTGCTACAAGCTCAACACCGATGTAAAAAGATTGCAGCAGCGATTCACATACAAGCAGTCCAGTGCAGTCGCGATACACCGCAATAAAATGTTTGGGCTGGCCCGCACCAGACGCAACAGCGGGGCAATTGCGTAACACTCTATCAATGGGAATCGGTATCATTTTGACAGTTCAACATCATTCAATGCGTTATTTACGTGTTGAGCAAACAAATTTTTCGAACTTATGAAGCAATGGATTAGCAATTTGCTTCAAAATTATTCAGATTCCGATTGATAGTGTGTTACGCAATTAGGGTGCAGGGAGGCGCATTTTTTCGCATCATAGCATAAGCATAAGCAACTCGGCACCAAGCAAGGTTGCACCTGCCATGTTTTCTCTCTGCATCACCCTAAGGTTGACTGGTAGAAAATGCCTCACTCATTAATTCCACTTTTCGACGGTACAGTTTTTTAAATAAATAATAAGGCGTGAGTGTATACAGTCTAAGACGACCCACTGACCTAAGAAAGGGGCCCATGACTACACAATAACTGCTGCACAGGTCGATCGATCAGTTTAAGCTCCGCTTGCCGCGGTTGATCTGGGATGGTTGACCATCTTTACATACTGAGATCCCTCCGTATCTCGGAAAACATGATAAGCGTTGGTCCCGGCTGTCATTCGTAGATCTTTGACAGTCGTTACCGGTAATCAGAAGACCGAAAGTCTCAACCAGTTAACAAGGAGTATCGTATTATCCAGTGACTGGGTTATGGAGGTCACATAGGCAGTCGCTTCATTTAAAATACTGGTATTCAGTTGCATCCGATTAGACTGGAAACCGACACCATCATAGCTGGGAAAAGGCTAGGCAAATGATGATGAGTGTAAGTATGTCAAAAGTTGTCTCAAAATCTTTCCAAAGTATCATAAAAGCAACATTTTCATCCTTCACATAAAACATCTCATCTCCGATCACCTACGTTACGACGGAACACCAAAAAAACGTCACACTTTAAAATATCAGACGATTCTATATTCTTTAAAAATCGTCGTCTCCCCGCCAGGGTTAAACTTAATTTGCGCCTCTGATCCAATTTCCGTCTGGAACGCTACCCCCTGATTATTGGAAAGATATACATCACCATCTTTCTTTCACTAGACGTCGGGCTGACAGTGAAAATGCCTGCTAAAATATTTTTCACTTGGCAACATTTATTATCCGCATCGAGAAGGATTAGTACGTGGAAGTTTTTGATTGGTTCGTTTGGAGTATTGATTTTTGGGACTGGTTTTTTTTAAGAAATCAGAAATCTGTTTTTTTTATATTTGATACATGTTGGTCAAGTTAACAGTTTAAAGTGCTCTATGATCAGCCAGTTAAAAGCACATAAAAATAATGCATTCAAATATCACCACTAATCACACTAATATTATAAAGGCGAAAATTTGTAAGTGTGTGTGTTTATATGTTTGTTCTTCTTCACGCTCAAACAGCGGGACCAATTTTGATAACATTTTGTATGGAGGTAGCTGAAATCCTGGAATAACATACAGGTTACGTTTTATCCTGATGTTCCCACAGGATCGACACTTAATACAGGTGAAACCGCGGACGCAGCTAGTTACACATAAATTTTATAATATTACACATATTATTAAGCCTATACTTTTCCAATATTCTTTGTGTTTGATCTTTTCGAGCCAATCAGTCAGAAACGAGTCCAAATCGTCGTGCCACCGTTTCTTGGTTACCTGAATAACATTAAGATGGTAATAATACTTTTCGTTATCTGCGGGGTACTTACGTAACACACTAGCAGTAGGAATGGCTTTCCTTTTTGACAGTTCAACAAAATTCATTGCGTTATTTACGTTGTTGAGCAGACAATTTTTTTCAAACATATGAAGCAATGGATTATTATTAATATCCTCCAAAATGATTCAGATTCTAATTAATAGTGTATTACGCAATTAGGATGCTGTTCGTGACGGATAAAGAGATAAAGTCGACTCACATGAAAGATTTTTGTTGGTACTGAATAGATTTTTAGTTTCGTTTTAATACTTCAGTAAAACCCATAAAAAATAGGTAGTCGGTTTACGGACGATAGTTTTACGTGATAACGTCATGAAGAAACATTGATGAATAAATGTGTCACAAGCCAACGCTCGGGCCGACCGTGCCTCTGTATCGCTTTTTCCGCGCTCTCACTTGCACGCTCAGGCTCAGGCGGAACGTGACACTTTTTCGTGCGTGCAGCCGGTGTTCATCGATTTATAAGACGTTGTCACGTCAAAAAAATCTAAAGCTTTCTGAACACAAAGCTAAAGAAGAAATACACACACAAAAGTCACTAGTAACTTTGTTTACACAGTAAATAGGTTTCCAACTTACTTTCATATGATGTGTTACAAAATACTTTCCATAAACATTTATATTTCTGCTGTTGTTGTCCCCCTAAAAAAAATACTTAAACGGGAAAATTTTATTTCCCGCATCGACTTTTTGAAGGGCTCCGTGATCAATGGTACGTAAACATTTGTTTGAAAGCCACGGGAAACGGTACGGTTTTTATGAAAATTTATAGTCAGTAGTTTCCCCCTGTAAATTGTGTAAAAGTTTATGTAAACAAGCGTTTGTGTATTACAATGTTAGGAGTTACTTACGTGCAATTTGTTTGACAAGAAAGATGGGTGACATGTATGTTTGGTTCGGCGTTATTTGTTATTTTAAAGTGAGATATGTTTATGGTTGTGTTATTGTTTTGTGGTTTCTCTTTAACATGTTACTATTCTTTGCTGCCAATTCAGATTCAAAGTACAGTTCTGCCACACAGTTGTGGCAGACACAGAGTGAGACGGCACGGTTGGCGCAGTGAATAAGCGATTGTCTGCTGCGCTGCGTGTCGCGGGTTCGATTCCCGCACGGAACAAATATTTGTATGACCTACAAGTAGTTGTTCCGGGTCTGGCTGTTTGTGTATATGAGTTTAAATATTTGTAAACGCACCCACGATACAGGAGAAATTCCTAGTGTGGAGTAATGCGACGCGATGCTACACGCGACAAATGTCCTACGTGATTTTGATCATTACTTCTCGAAACATGTAGAAGTACAGAACAATTTTGCTTGAAAATTCATATTTAACGTACACACTTTTAAATTTTGTTGACTTTTGTTTTTGTCCCACAAAAATCTTTGCGGTGCGGTGATCAACGCTTCTGAATCAACCATTTCGTAGTTCGTGGTGTCGCGTCTGGTCGCCCTCAAAACAAGTATGCGTTACGTCGCGTCTCGCCGCAGACTGCCATACCATGCTTCTGATCAAAAGATGTCTCACTTGCGGGAGGGCCCTAAGCGCCCGTTCACTTGCACTAAAAAAGACCTAATGAACTCCAATGATGCGGCATTAAAGGTGGCCGCCTATGGGCTCAAAAGAAAAAAAAACAAAGTACCATCGACACAAAAAGAAGAAGAATTGACTAACAAAAGTTTTAGGGAAGGTAAATCAAATCACCTGAAATATCTGAATCAGAATGTAGTGTGTGTGTGTGTGACAGTAAGCTGTGTATGATAGTCAAAACATACCAAAAAAGAAGTCTTTTGATCGACTGTTGTTACTCCAGTCAGCACTTTTTTTTAACCCAGATCTTATACTTCAAGGCGAAATTTTATTTTACGGGTCTATACAAGACCTAAAATCCATACTAATATTATATATAAATGCGAAAGTGTGTCTGTCTGTCTGTTACCTCTTCACACTTAAACCGCTGAACCGATTTAGATGAAATTTGGTATAGAGATAGTTTGAGTTCCGGGAAAGGACATAGGATAGTTTTTAGCCCAATATTCCCACGGGATCGACACTTATGCGGGTAAAACCGCGACCGCTGCTAGTAATATACAGGGTTATTGGAAAAACACTAACAATCTCCTAAGATGTCATTGTACTCATCATTATGAACAACTTTTATTCTTCATCTGCCTAGCCTTTTCCCAACTATGTTGGGGTCGGCTTCTAGTCTAACCGGATGCAGCAGAATACCAGTATTTTACATGGAGCGGCTGCCTATCTGACCTCCACAACCCAGTTACTGGGTCATACGATACTCCTTGGTAAGACTGGTTGTCAGACTTTCGGGCTTCTGGCTGGGTAGCCAGAAGCCCGAAAGCGCGAAAGTTACGGGTGTAACGACTGTCAAAGATCCACGAATGACAGCCGGGACCAACGGCTTAACGTGCTTTCCGAGGCACGTAGGGGTCACGGTATGTAAAGATAGTAACCCATCCACAGATCAACCGCAGCAAGCGTACCTTAACCTGATCGATCGACCTGTGCGGCTGTTATTATTTAGCCATGAGCCCCTCTGCAAAAATCAGCTGTTCCCTATATTTATGTTCGCATAACTCGTCAAAATGTTGAGAACAGCTGATTTTTTTTTTCGCAATTTCAGGTTAGGTCCCATAGTAAAAGTTGTTCATAATGATGAGTACAATGACGATGACCTCTTAAGAGGTTGTTAATGTTTTTCCAAGAACCCTGTATAAAACAATTTCTGTCACCGCAGAATATTAAGTAGTTTAGGTATTTGTTACCAACAAAATGTGTACATGAACGAAATGATTTTCTCTTCAAAGTCAGCCCGTAGTTGAGGACTTCCCGAGAAATGAAGGACATACTATTCAGTACAATGCGGTGTATTAAAAACTTTCTCCTCGCTCCGTCGCTTGCTCACTCCATGTTTAACTTTTCGGCTTACACTCCCTGTTCAATGATTTACACGAATTGGGGTTCCAACTTGTCGCAACTTTTTTCAGCTACAAATATAAGTGAGATAACAACATTGTTGGTGAATTCGGCCATTGTTGCTCGCGAACACAATTACAAACTCTGAAGAAAAAGCTGACGCAATTTTTTTCTTTTTGAATTACTAGCTGCACCCTGCGGTTTTACCCGCATAAGTGTCGATCCCGTGGGAATATCCGGCTAAAAAGTATTAAATGTAATATGCTGATGTGTACCTAAGCTATATTACTGTAAAGTTTCATCAAAATCCGTTTAGTAGTTTTTGCGTGAAAGAGTAAGAAACATCCATCTATCCATCCTCACAAACTTTCACGTTTATATTTTTGATTTGAAGTATGTATCACAGTAAGTTGGTGAAACTTTACTTAGATTACAATCTAGCCTATCAATTAATAAGTCATTTAAGTATAGCTTAAATGCTAACCCCGTTACTAATAAATGTATTATATCAGATAAATAGTTACACACCGATTTCACTCTTTCAGTCGTCAGTAATTTAACTTTTGAAAGAAGACAAATCGTTGTGTTATACTATACAGACGCTATACAACGTTTATTAGTAAGAGGGTAAGTAACTATATAGAAACTGCTGTAACTGCCCCGTTGGTCTCGTAGTCGCAAGCGCGACTGCTGAGCGTGGGGGTCCTGGGTTCGATTCCCGAGTCGGACAAAGTGTTATTAAGTTTTTCCATGAGGAATTTCTTAGTAACAACCCGGAGTTTGGAAGTTGGCGGTGTGATATCCCCGTGCCTCGGAAAGCACGTAAAACCGTTGGTCCTGCGCCTGATCTCTCTCCGGTCGTGCCGGATTGCCGTCCCATTGGATTATGAGAGTTGAGGGAAGAGGGAATGGACCTGTGTCTGCGCACATACTTGTGCACTTTAATATCTCCTGCGTACCTGGCTAATCTCCGTTGAGATTGGCGACCGTAGCCGAAATCGGTCGGGGAGGCTATACGAGTAATAACTATGTATAAAGAAAGTTATAAGCCGTATATTCAAATATATTATTATTATTATATTATATATCCATATTCAAATCACAGCTATGATTCTTTTGACAGTTGTATGAAATGGAAGACACGGTGAATCGATGTAGTTTTGTGGAGCAATTAATTTCCCTGACTGTACTGTATAACGTTTGGTAAACGATTTTTTATCCTCGTGAAAATCGTCGCTCGATCGTCGACCCTGAGGGCGTCTTAGTTTACGTTCGCCGATTTGCGGTCTAACCGAAAGGTCATCGATTCTCCAGCTAGTATCCATGATCTATTTGGGTTAGTGTTAACAGTTTACGAGGCTTTTTTTGTATATTTAATAGGCTACTTTCCACCATCAATAAATTGAAAATCTATTTAGTCCGTCAGTTGGAGTATTGGAAAATAATGGATACGTACGTATTTTTTGTTTTTGTAAATCAATGAATATTGACAAAGATAAAACGCATCAAAACTCGGGAGTGGGTGCTCGTGACGTCTGAACGCACTAAAAATTATACCAAGGTGTGACGGGTGTGACGTATTGAGAATTTTAAAAGCGTCATGTCTTCGTCAATTTTGGTTTACGTAACAAAAGCAAAAATACGGGTCAAATATTTTTTGATAATTTTACTGACGGACTAATTAAATTTTTTCAGTTGACAAGCCTATTGAGAATCGATTTCAAAAATTGTTTTTTAATGGATAGGGTTTGTCTCAGGGGTCGTCCCATATAAGTTTTATTAATTTCGTTTAGATGGTTTTTGAGCTAGCTTCAATAATATGTATTTTTGCCACTTAATTTATATTTATGATGTTTTATTGGCTTCCTGTCACTGATATTTACATAGCCAGTAGTGTTATACGAATTTATGTAGGGTAAGTATAATTTAAAAGTGAAAAATAAAAACTTTTTTACAAAAAAAAACCCACTTCCAAAAAAGACACTACAAAGTAAAAAATAACTTTAATTTCGGAAGTCGGTGGTAAACAACGAAAATGCGAACGCAGCGACATCGACTTCCGAAAATAAAGTAATTTTTCACTTTGTAGAGTCTTTTTAGGGTTCCGTACCTCATAAGGAAAAAACGGAACCCTTATAGGATCACTTCGTTGTCCGTCCGTCCGACTGTCAAAACCGTTTTTCTCAGGAACGCGTAGAGGTATCAAACTAAAATTTATATCTAATACTCAAGTATACTGTCCCTTGAAGCTGTGAAAAAATCAAACTTCTAAGCCAAAGCAATCTAAAGATACAGCCGTTTATGCCGCAAATTTCCACAAATTTTCGAAACTCGCACGGGAATCAAAACCTACAGCGTACTTCCCGTAAACTTAGAATCTTGAAATTTAGTACGAAGTAACGTCTTATAAAGATAAAGGAAAAATTGCAAAAACCGTAAATTTTTAGTTATATCATATAATAAAAAATATTTTTGAAAATGTTAAAGTTACTACTTCTTTTCTCATGAACGCGTAGAGGTATTAAATTGAAATTCTTATCAAATACTCAGGTCTATAATACCTTTAAGCTGTAACAAAATCAAACTTTTATGTCAACGCAATCAAAAGAAATAGCAATTTAAGCCGCATATTTTCAAACTCGCAACTACTCGCTAGGGAATCAAAACATAGAGGGTACTTCCAGTCGATCAAGAATCTTGAAATTTGGCATGAAGCAATGTTTAATAGCACATATAAAGGAAAAAATCCGAAAACCTTAAATTTTTAGTTAAATCACATATATTTTTTTTCAAATAATTGTAAATGGAATTTCCACATAATTTTCATCCATAAACAATAAACATGTTTCCGTTAATAAACACTAGCACTACACGAAGTAGTACAACTAACGATAATGTTTTTTCGAACTTCAATGTTCAATGTGGTACTTTTCATATCTTTTTCAGTCACCATTTACAGATCTGGTTCAAATTTAATTCATAATTAACTTGTTTGTAAGTACCAGATTTATAAATAGTGACTAAAAAATTTTTTATATAAATAACTTTGATAAAAAAGCTTGCCTTCATTCGTCAGCAGACTTTTGCAAGGCTGCTGCAAGGCTAGTGTAGGTATTTCAGTTATATTATAAAATAAATGATATGTGTTAACATAAAATAAAGGATTACTGAAACGATAAAGACACCTTTGTCATTAATGTATGCTCCTCCAGCTTTCCATATTGTAATGTTATAAATTTCATTTTGCAATAAAAATACCATAACTATGACTCGATTGTCGTGATGGGTGAACTTTTACTTAAATATACCTACAGGTTTGTACGGAACCCTCGGTGCGCGAGTCCGACTCGCACTTGGCCGGTTTTTTGGAAGTCTGTTGATTTCCTGTTTCTTATAGACAGCCATATGAGACAAAATGGCAAAATAGTTCAAGTATATGCCTAGTTGCCTACGCACGCTTAGCTAAATCGAAGAAATCGAACTATAATATTCTCATCACGTCTACAATAATGGCACCAAATATATACTTAAGCGAAGATCTTCGCGACACAATCGAAGCAATAAAAACTATACGCAATTCTCACGCCTTTGGAGAATCCAAACCGAATATCATCCATCCGTAACGCCCTGAGGAAATTAAAGATTCTATCCGTGACTAGAACTTAATCCCTCAGTAATAGTAAAGCCAGAAAATTGCAAATTAAAAGGAGGGAACTGCTCTTCAAAATCCATCCCTAAATTCTCTGAGTTAAAGTTGGGTTTTGTTTGTTAGGTAATAGTGAAGACACAAATAAAAAGCTTGATTTCCCAACGAAGGATCTAGATAGGTTCAATTAATTAAGGATGCCTACATCGATGGCTTTATCGAGAGGTTATTATTCAGACGTTCTCGTGACATGTTAGAAGAAATAAGTTGCGGATGCGTGGAATGGAGAAAGGAAACAGCTTTTTAATTGCTTTGATTTAAAATACTCATTGAGTTTTCTCGGCAATGTTAATCTACCGTTATCACCTAGTTTACAGTCTAAGAGCGGTTCTGCATTACATCCGATCCGAATCCGAGAAATGCCGGTCCAAGTGACCGCAGTCATATTTGTATGAGGGGTTGCTCACTAGATCCGAACTCTATCCGTCCGAATTTAGAACATTCCCAATTCGGATTGAAGTCGGATCTTTAATTCGGATTCGGATCGGATGTACTGCAGAACCACTTTATGAGAAAAAAGGATTCGGGGAAACTATAATTGCAAAGCAATTTACCCCTGGGGAAGGGTCTATTTTGCAAGGAAAGCTCGTGTATTGAGGGGTAGAGAAAATCAGGGTTATTTTTTAGATCTTTAAATCAACATTAAAAAGTTAGTGTTGTGATACACAAGGTTAGTTTAAATTGGCTAGCTAAACTCCCCAGTCGCAATATAAATCGATATAATAAACATGATAAAATAAAAAGATTTGATGTTTTTTTTATGGGAGCACAACGACCGCTTTTAGTGTTGTTACTTGAAGTATGAGTTGAGAAGAACTGTTTTCTTATGTTTTATTGTGTTTAGATATAGACCTACCATGTATGTGAAGCTTACACAAAAAAAAAACTAATATTATAAATGACTAGCGTCTGCCCGCGACTTCGTCCGCGTAAAATTGCAACCTTCCCACCGCGTGGGATCCGATACCAGCCCGAGCTACTACTTTTTTGGCGGTTATTATCGTTGTTTCTGACTTTTTTCATTTTTTTCGGCTCCGAAGGGTAATTGCGTGATGTTAAATAGAATAATGTACCCAAGATTTTCTAATATCTTTTTAAAAGAGTTTCCTTGGAGTTTCAGTTTTTTTTTTTCAGTTTTTTTTTTTCTTTATATTTTTTTTCGTAAGAACCTTGTACAGAGTATTAGAAAACTACAAAAAAAAAATCAGCCAAATCGGTCAAGCCGTTTTCATGTTATGTCGTGACAACGGAAAACGGGTTTCATTTTTATATATATAGATTACAATAACTGCGATCGACGACCCCACAAAAAAAACATTTTTTTTTTATTTAAGAATATTAAGAAGTTTAATGTATAAATCCTTCCTACTAATATTATAAATATTGTGAGGATGGATGGATGGATGTTTGTTACTCTTTCACGCAAAAACTACTGAACGGATTTTGATGAAACTTTACAGTAATATAGTTTATACATCAGAATAACAAAAAGGATACTTTTTATCCCGATATTCCCACGGGATCAAAACATACGCGGGTGAAACCGCGGGGCGCAGCTAGTACATAAATAAGATATTAGAAAGATATAAAAAATAGCGCTCGTTAGTTAGGTCCATACTCAGTCATCTGCACTGATTGCTAACTGTAAAATAGTAGGTACCTATCCAATCAAAATAGAGAGCATCCACTGAAAAAAAAAAACAAATTAATCTTTTTTTCACCAAACGCTTTCAATCTGTGCAAATTATATAGAATGTATTTTAATAACTAATAAAAAATAAAAATAATTGGATTTAAGGCGCCTTTGAGCGAGGGATAACGGATTAATTTATTTTTCAAATTGAAATCGGGTTTAAACACAGATAGGTATAGATAGACCTAGATAACGCAAGTATCACGATCTGTATGAGTAACAAGCGTGCCATGTTTTTGACTACCTACTATGACGTCACAAGCGCTCTTTCTCACTCACGCTCACCCAGTCAGCAATACACAGGACTGACCGCGAAAGTGGCGGCTTACGATTTTTGAACGTAAGTTGGTGCGATTTTTGGCACGTGAAGAAGTTGCTCTTGCGTTATCTGGGTATATCTGTGGGTTTAAACCTAAATTCAGTGAAGCACGTAGTTTGAAATGAAATAACTTTTGTTACATTCCAGTCTACAGCTGCTTATGATTCAAAGAACGGACACCCCCTTCCTCCACTATAATAAATTCGGAGGGATTGTCGACATAAACTTTAATTGAAAAATATCTTACTGGACCAAATCTTTTATTTAGGATTTTTTTTTCAACGTTTAATACAGCATTGTCAAGGAGTTGCACTGTTTTTTGTTTATACAAAGCAATGCCTCTCATCTTTCCACGTGAGTTTATGAGTGCATACTCATTTTGTCTGAGGGGCCCGTTGCTAAATAATAACAGCCGCACAGGTCGATCGATCAGGTTAAGCTATGCTTGCCGCGGTTGGTCTGTGGATGGGTGACCATCTTTACATACCAGAACCCGTCCGTGCCTCGGAAAGCACGTTAAGCTGTTGGTCCCAGCTGTCATTCGTGGATCTTTGACAGTCGTTACGGGTAGTCAGAAGCCCGAAAGTCTGACAATCAGTTTTACCAAGGGGTATCGTATTACCCAGTAACTGGGTTGTGGAGGTCAGATAAGCAGTCGCTCCATGTAAAATACTGGTATTCAGCTGCATCTGGTTAGACTGGAAGCCAACCCCAACATTGTTGGGAAAAGGCTAGGCAGATGATAATGACTCATTTTGTCTGACCAGCACGCGTAGCATGACCACCATGAAACGGGTTTTACGGTAGTATAGACAAAATGATAGACTGCAGACTTGCATTAATTCATTTTGTCTATTCTTCCCTCGACAAAACCCGTTTCTATGGAAGACACGGGCCCCGCTGAAAGTAGTAAATCCGTCAAAACAAGTATGAAATTAAATTTTTGGGACGGGTAATTACACATCAGGATTAGGGACTTCAGTCAAATAGTGACGTCATTCAGTCTTAGTACGGGCCCCTTACTAATCTCATGACAGTAAATGATACGGGGTTGCAATACAAATTGATGGAAAAGTGTTTCTTCTGGAGGAAGAAACAGTTTCCATTTGAAGACTCTTGATATTACAGTAATCAGGAATAAGGCACCATTTAGTAAGTAATCACTGTTGCCATCATCAGCTTCATCATTCAGCCAAATAACCTCCATTGGTGGAGATAGAACTCATGAAGCATTTCAACAATAACATATTCTGTGCTTTCTGCCTGCAGTCGATGCCCGCGACCTTCACCACATTTTGCCATGTTAAATATAAACCTATAATTATTTCTGACGCAGTGGTAGCCGCCCCAACTTACGAGTTGAAGGTCGTGGGTTCGAATGCAGGCAGGCGCTTTACTTTGTGTTAATAATTTCAAAACCCACAATTTGTCTCAAAACGGTGAAGGAAAACATCGTGAGGAATCCGGCATTTCCTAGAACCAAAAATTCTAAGAAATGTGGCATCTATCAACCCGCACGGGGCCCGCGTGGTAGACTACAGCTCACTCCCTCTCACTGAGAGGAGGCCTGTGTCCCAGCAGTGGGAACATTATAGGCTGGTTATACTATCCTGATTGTTATCTGGCTAGGACTGCTCCTTACATCAATGGTCCAGTGCTGCAGTGCAGTGTCCCATATTCTATTCACAGACTGATGCAATAAGCCGCTGCATAATCTGCAATCCTATATATTACATACAGTATATAGTTCCTGCAACTTTACGAGCTTGTTATTGCATTTGGGCATACATTTAGCATGGTATAACTCACGTCTCCCAAGTTTGGTCATAAACCTAACCGGTTGACGGCGATGATGGCCCTATGGGGAGTTCAAAACTCATGTACTTTAGTAAGGACATAACATAGTTTGTGGGCCGTAGAGTTTAAGAAAATGCGGTCATTGAAGTTTAAATGGCGCCCAACTTGGGACTAGACCTCAAGATCTCAGAAAGTAGGGAAGTTTTATAGTGTGTGGTAGTTAGTATATTTAAGCACAAACATAAAATTCGGGTAAAAATGGTTATTTAACTAGGTAGGTACATACATACACGCCTTCTTCGAATGGGGGTTTGCAGAAACTACAGAACTACCCACCACCCACCTGCTACGATTCTCACATACTCCTTTTGCTTTTGTTTTGGGGCTTGTGACTAAGTAATAACAGCCACACGGGTCGATCGATCAGGTTAAGCTACGCTTGCCGCGGTTGGTCAGTGGATGGGTTACCATCTTTACGTACTAAGGCGTGCCTCTGAAAGCACGATAAGCCATTGGTCCCGGCTGTCATTCGTGGATGTTTGGCAGTCTTTACGGATCGTCAGAAGCCCGAATTCTGACTACCAGTCTTACCCAGTAACTGGGTTGCAGAGGTCAGATAGGCAGTAGCTCCATATAAAATACTGGTATTCAACTGCATCCGGTTTGACTGGAAGCTGACCTCATCATAGTTGGGAAAAGGCTAGACAGATGATGATTCTCCTTTTGTTTTGCTCTCGATCACTTTTCCAATAATATTATCATGTTTTCTAGGGATCTAAAAAGAAGCAATAGCCATTATAAAGCACATCAAAAAAAAGAAAAATTCACTTTTCCCAACAATACACTTCAACAGTTTATGCAAACTGTTATGCTTGGTTCTGCGTACATTTTCTAAAAGTTAATTAAATTTTTCGACTCTAGCGCTGGCTACTACGGCCATATCGACCAGCTGTGGTTGGTTGTTGTAATTCTTGTACTAGCATTACACTTTCCTCAGTTGAATGTGCAAAAATAGGATGTAAAATTATTTGAGTTTGTAGCGGTATCTACAAACGATGCGAACTACGCGTCATACTGACGTCACACAAAATCCTGCATCTCGCAAGCAGAGTTTACCGCGCAACTAGCATATATACAACGGCCCGACATGAATCATCGGCCAGTTGTCTGCCAGACTCGACACCCGTCTGGTCGGAGGATCCTTCCTTTTCTATGGAGTATGAGTGAACCTTACATCCTGTTCCTCGTACCTCTATCTCTTTGATTCTTTATTTCTGTAAAAGCAAAAACGTTCATGCAACGTAGTGACTTTTAAATGATGTTGTTGTTTACAGTAGGCCAATCAATGGTATAGCTACGGTTTCCTAAAAGAGTGGTGTTCGCACTTAGGTATAGGCTGACCGCTTAACAGAGATGTTGCCTCAAGTAGCAGCGCGATGCGGGAGGGGTGTGGTGACGTGATACGAGAGCACAGTGATTCGTCAACTTGTGATAACTATCACACCTTCCGCACCGCGCCGCTACCTCAGATAACGTCTCAGTTAAGCGGTCAGCCTATAACAGCCTTAGTGATGGCTGTCATGAAAGTGATGACAGCAACAAACATTTAAATCGTTAGATTCGCCCTGCCGCGTCAAAAGATAGTCGTATTTCTATTTCGTTTTGACACCTCTGGCACGCAATGACGCAGTGCCTTGACTTGATTGTCATGGAAACGATATTTAATCACGTGTGAGCTCACTTTTCTCAGTGTGAGTGTTTTTCGCGTGAATAAGTACGGTGAGAGCAAATCTAGCGATTTGAATATTTGGAGAGCGGGATTTGACTTAATGTCAAATACTGGTTTAAATTGAAAGACAACTGCTTTTCTGGGAAACCTAAGTTTTATAAAACTAGTATAAGTTAGCCTTTTTTTCTGTCACGATACTCCGTACTGCGTAAGGTCAGCTCAAGGTCCAACATTGTTACCACCGATGTGAAGTCGACAATTTATTAAATAGCCTCCAAGAGTCTATTTAACACACATAAAATGGCAATCGACCGCAATGCCTTTCATTGTAACAGTTCAGCCACATTCATTGTGTTATTTACGTTGTTGAGTAGACGAATTTTTCATAGTTATGAAGCAATGGCCCCGATTCTGCTGTTCACAAACTAAATTAAATTTAAGTTCAGTGCATCTTTTTCTTTCTATTTCATTGTGAAAAGGACAGAAGATGAATATTAGTTTAGTCCTGTCAAATTGGATAATCCATAGACAAAAAATTGGCTACTAAAAATACGTCAATTTACGTCAGGTGCTGACTAATTTGACAGGACTAAACTAATATTTATCTTCTGTCCTTTTCTTAATGAAATAGAAAGAAAAAGATGCACTGAACTTAAATAAGTTTAGTTTGTGAACAACAGAATCGGGGCCAATGGATTTCAAAACGAAAGGCATTGCAATCGATTACAATTTTATGTGTGTTAGGCAAATTCTCCCTCAGCAGGTTGACTGGTAAATATTTTAACAACTTTATTCAAAGCATTTTATGTAGTTCGTGCCAGTACGAGCGATGAATCCTTACCTAATTGTATTTCACTTAAAATATCCTCAAAATTATCCTTACAACAACATGCCGCGATAAAACCCAGCACGCACGATTGCGCCGAGCGCGTTACATGGTTATACCACATAATAAAGGGCTCATAAAATCTCCGAGTGTTGAACAATGTTATCAATGTGAAGTATCATGTAACGGGCGCCATCCTAAATTTTCGTGCTGTCGGTACTGGCGGTGGTACACTGAGCGCAATATCTTAACTGTACTTACTTAACTCGATTTTAAAGAAAAGTCGATTTGGTAAATCGAGTTAAACGGAATTGGTTTTAATCCATACTACGCCATACGATAACACGATATGACAAAATATCGATTTGGTAAATCGAATTAATGGAATTGGTTACAATCTATACTGCTGCGCCTCTGTTAGGTATATTGTTTGTCGAAATACGCTTTTTTAGATGATTTAATTGAAATGTTAAGACAACAGAAATATGGTTTAAAAAATCTAACCTGTCAGCAATATTTAAGATAATGCTTCCATAAATTATACTAAAAAAAAGTATTCTGACGACCACGACCATCAATTTAAACAATACCTACTAGTCGTTCATTACAGACAAAACTGGAAATTCATGATAGGAGGCCTTTAAATGTCGAGGGGTCCTTAATTAATTTAATTAATATTACTAACTTTAATAAGAACTATTTTTTTGTAATTAAAGAATAATAAAGGCTTTTTTTATTTTATACTAGTCGTTTTCAGCGAGGTATCGCTTTTCCCAAAACCATGTTAAAGAGGAAATACCTAAATACGTATTTTCTTAAATCATTTTACATTTTATATATTTAACCTTTTCGTTATACCAAGAAATATAGAAGGGACAAGAAATATTACCAACAGCACAGACGTGAAGTATTGTAGAACAAGATCTTATTTCTAACCAAAAACTGTAGTTTACTACTTTTTATTCAGCAGTACTCAAATAACGATTAGTGACGATTTCCGAATCTCTTACCAGACCTACTAAAAACAGATGAAAAGAACGAACTGAAAAATAAATGGCCATTTAAAAAAAAATACAATCTTTATACCTACATAAAACGAAGTCGCGTTAGTTACACCATTACCGATTTTGTTGATCTTTATTGATTTGTATCCGCCCCGAATAGCAGAATCACTATTAAAACAAGTTAAAAATTCACGAAAAAGAAATAATGAAGATAATTAATTTTCTCATCGGCTTTTTTGATGATATCTCGAGAACGGATTGACTGATTTCGAATATCTCGATGGCGGTACGAAGCTCGTCGGGTCAGCTAGTACTCAAATAAAATTAAGTTCCACACTACACAACCCACACATTATTTCTCCAACAACCCTCCAATTGTGTCCCTACCCTAGACCTCCAACACGAACTTTAGAGGCGGTTAACGTTACACTTAATTGTTCGTAAAACAAAAGTTCCCGATGCGATAACGTGGAGGGGCACACAAATAACTTACAACTTGTCTAGTGGCAGTAATGCTGAATTTTGCCTGTCGAGCACACTTACGGGGTCTGGGTGTTGGGGTGTAAGGAGTAAAGTTTGTGAATCGATATTTTATTCTGTCTATTGATTGGGTTTTTGTGAAAGTGTTATGCCGGACCGACGTGTTTCGGAACGAATGATCTACTAAAGGAAAGTTTTCGACGTCATTCTGTGTGTTTGGCAGATTATAGATATTATATTATCTTAAAAGTGTATGGAAAATCACTTAATTTACTGTAGCGCATAGACGTATAAAAAAGGGTTATTCTGTAAAAAGTTCATCGTGTAAAACTTAGGTAAAGTGAGCTTGAAGTGAGTTGTCTTCCACATGATGACTTGCAGCTCATTTTACCTATATTCTCTTGGTGAGATTTTTACAGAACAGAAATCATTTATTGATTGCTTAAGGAATCAATAAATGATTTTGTTTAGCCTGCATGCAGTCAGATATGCATATGATATGAGATACAATTCCAGAATGTGGCTATATGTTCGCACAGCTTTGCACTAGGCCAAACCCTAGTGAAGAACCCTTGCCTCTTGGGGTTTTCTAAAAATTTGCTTGAAATTCTTTAGGCTTTTCTATAAGCAACATATTTTACCTACTCTCTACTTGTGCAATATTTTCCTAGAAAAGTATTATAAATATATGTAGCCGTTTGTTTTATCCGAAAGCAATAATACACAAACAATGAAGCTTAGCGGCGGTAGTTTACGACGTCATATATCCTCGTAGCGAGTGTCCCGCTATCAACTGATGGGTAGGCGCGAGGTATGAGTGGTTAGCGATTTTGTTGTAGCCGTAGCGGTGCGATTGTGGCGTACATTTTGTTCGACGATTTCGAACGCGTCTGAGGTCGCCTTCCGAACAACGCCTTGCGACCCGCGTCGTTACCAAGAGCGACCGTCGTCACGTGAGTAGATACGCCATGTGATCATTTGTATGAATTATGATGTACAAACGCAACTTGACTGATCGCACGAGTATATCATAATTATATAAAAGAACGCGACGATCGCATGCTCGGGCGTTTATCGCTTTCAGTTAGGACGCGGCCAAACGCAAGGCGTCCGAGAGAGCTTTTCGATTTCACTGAACAAATTAATGCAACGATCGTTTATATTAAGACAATGCCTAACTTATTGATACTTGTTATTTCGCATCAAAAACTTTTCAAATCAGGAAATATCTTATAACACACCACTACTAATTAATCATATCTATTTGTTGAAACAGGTATTCTATGCTTCAGTTCTCCAAAGAATTAAGATTGTTTTTCTCTTATATATAATAAATCATTTATCTACTTGTTTTTTTTTTCTTGTTAGCTATTTCTACATTGCGGAATTATTATACATTAGCTGCGACCCATGGTTTCACCTGCATAAGTCTCAATCCCGAGGGAATATCAGAATAAAAAAAAAGTATCCTATGGGTCAAATTTCATCGAAATCCGTTTAGCCATTTAGCGTGAAAACGTTAGAAACAAACATAGAAAAAATCAAATATTTTCTCTCTATAATATTAATTTAAGTGAAAGCATAATTTATAACAACCACTGCTCTGAGTAGGAATAAAATGCAACAGATTAAAAACTATGTTTTAACGGTTCGCCTTGTCTCACTAATTTTATTAAACTGTGTTACAAAGTAAATATTTATATTATATAATTTTATCGCTCGCTCTATCTTATGTCTTGCACCAAAAAAATAAATGTGAAAAACAATTTAATGTGTTTTACAACTATCCTCCCCAGTTGTAACATGATTTTTCATTACTACCGAATACCTTCCCCCGTGTCATAACTTTATGAGACTCGATCATAGCCTCCCACGGTATTTTATGTTATTTTTTATGGTTTTTGTTGAAGATTTACTACTTTAATATTTTTTTGGTAATATTTTGTTTATGTCTTCATCAATATGTTTTAATTAATTTTGTTTATGGATGGCAGAATAGAATTATAATGAGCGAAAAAAAATAATCAATAATTTCGAATGCACACAGACTAAACTTGTACCTCTTCATTTATAAAAGTTACTTAAAATGTCAAAAATTAATGGTTAAGCAGTCGCTCATCATTACTTTGTAGCGGTAACTGCAATATCACATGCGGACTACGCGTCATACTGACGTCACGCAAAATCCTGCATCTCGCAAGCAGAGTTTACCGCGCAACTAGCATACAACGGCCTGACATGATTCATTGGGCAGTTGCCTGCCAGACACGACACCCGTCTGGTCGGAGGATCCTCCCTTTTCTATGTAGGATGGGTGAACTTTGCGCCCTGTTTTTGGGATTCATGAAGAAGCCTCCTCGTGAAGCGCAGTTTATTCCGCCAGTTACTCAACTGAACCCAGCGCTCGACGCATCCTGGACAGTCACACCCAATAGGTACCTTATTTGACTGGCCAATTCTTTCCTTGCGGTAGTAGGGCTAACGCCCGCCTGGTTTGCGACCACCCTCCTACCGGAGTCCCGCGTCAAGCAGTCTGCTGTGTTTCGTCGATGGATGGAAGTTCCTGTGCATTAGGCATCTTCTGGGCCTGCTCGTTCCATCAAAGACCTCATCCATCGCTTTCCATCAGGCGTGATCGAGGTCAAAAGCGGGCTCATTCGTAATAAAAAAACTGTTCCTCATACCTCGTTTAACTTAACTTTAAGCAACGTTTGTAGATAAACCCCGCAATAGCGGTCAATCTATATAGATACATAGCATATATCATCACGCCTGTCTTCGCCAAAGGGCAGAGGTGCACCATGTACCTACACTCTTAATTCAATTTATGATTAAGTCCCATTTATTAGGGGGCGAACCTATAGCTGCTGTCAACCTGGCACAAATTAAGGCTCAATTTACACCGCTGCGGAACGGAGTGGAATCGAGTTTTCGTAATAGCAAAACGAACTTTATGTCAAATATCTAACGTACAAATTAGATACGAGCTTGTTACTGCGGGAATTCCCGAGAATGCGCAATAATTCTCCAGAAGATGCGCGACCAGGGGCCCAAGTCTGCTATTTTTATAAATTCGTCATTCGAACACGATCCCATTGTCATTTTGCTAAATGTTCGTAATCTGCTAAATTCATAATGGTCGATCATTGATCTGTCAATGGTCTGAGAAAAACTTCTACAAAATTTCGTGCTAGATTTCATTTAATTAGGTATATTTTTACATATTATTACGTATTAGTATTTGCAATCTGAAGTATCTAGTAAGAAGTTCGTCACTAGCAATAAACATTACATTTATTCATTTGTCATTATGTACAAGATTACCATTTTATGTCATTTCTTTCAATGGAGTGTCAGTGGTTGACCATTGGAAAGTCATAATGATGCCATTATATTAGTAGATTACCAAACTTGTCAAAATCAACAATTATGAAATCAATGATAGACCATTCTGACACTATTGTAATAGCAGACTTGGGGCCCTGTACGTATGGGTGTATCTAATTTGTGCGTTACACTATTGACATAAAGTTCGTAACGCTTTGTACAAAAAAAAAATCGCTGCCATTCTGTTCTGCGGCGGTGTGAATTGAGCCTGAAACTCCGGGCCGCTACTGAGAAATTCCTGATGGAAAAATACAATAACACTTTCGAATTTATTCGAGTCAAACAGACCTCAAGCTCAACATTAGCTCTTGCGAACACTAGATTAACGTAGCAGTCAATCTAGATACCATCCCAATATTTAGATAAAAACTTTTTTACAACAAAAAACCATCCGACTTCCAAAAAAGACACACAAAGTGAAAAATAACTTCAATTTCGGAATTCGGTGGCAAACAACGAAAGTGCGAACCCAACAAACACCGACTTCCGAAATTAAAGTTATTTTCCATTTGTAGTGTCTTTTTTGCAAGTTGGATGGTTTTTTTTTTTGTAAAAAAGTTATTATTTTTGTCTTATAAGTTATACTTACCCAACATAAATTCGTAACCAGTACTTGCTTTGTAAATATCAGTGGCAAAAATAGGTATTATTGAAGCTAACTCAAAAACTACCCAAGCATAGTTAATAAACTATATGTGGAACCACCCATAAGACATACACTATCCATTAAAAAAATAATTTTTGAAATCGATTTACAATTGCCGGATGTATCGCGTAACAAACATACAAAAAAATACAGTTGAATTGAGAACCTTCTCCTTTTTGAAGTCGGTTAATTATGTAAAGATACGCATATCTCATGAAAATTCCACTAAGTCACTACTGAAAAGGCAAACGACGCAATTTCGTTTACTAGAATGTTTACCAGTAATTTTGGTTTAAAATCCAAACTACTGAACCGATTTTGATGAAATGTTTATAGAACTAATCTGAAAGTCCGGCTTATAAATAACGGAGTTCTCAAGTAGCAAACAAAAAAAATCAACCTTTTTTTTAAGTACTCGTCGGTAGAATAATATTCTGTTGTTGTGAAACCCCTAAAAAAACATGAACCGCTTACGAAAACAATATAAATTAACATCGAACCATTAAATAGTTGCTCCTACAGGGTTGCCAGTCATTACCAAAGTTTTGCATGGAAAATATTTTCATAAAACAATTTCTTTTCATTGAACGCTATAAACGAAGCTGTTCGGAGTTTCTCGTCGGACGGACGACTCACGCTATAATTAAGATTGAAGTTTGTAAGTAGTAATTGTTTTTGTAATTAATAGTTGAATAATAAATAAAGAGAAGCAGGTTAACTAATTGTTTGAGTGGTGTTGTTGAACCTTCAGGAGATCATGGCTAAATAATAACAGCCGCACGGGTCGATGGAAAGTTAAGCTATGCTTGCCGCGATCGGTCCGCCGATGGGTGACCATCCATAACATTATGAAACCCCTCTGTGCCTCGAAAAGCACGTCCCGGTTGTCAGTCGTTATGAGTAGTCAAAAGCCCGAAAGTCTGACAACAAGCCTTGCCAAGGAGTTATCATGTTACCCAGAAACTGGGTTGTGGAGGTCAGATAGGCAGTCGCTCTGTGTAAAACACTGGTATTCAGCTGCATCAATTTAGACTGAAAGCTGACCCCAACACAATTGGGAAAAGGCTAGGAAAATTGATTGGTATTGAGCCTTCGAGAAATAAATTGTTGAGCTGAATAAGAAAGAGTCTGGATTTTCTTTTGTTTTGTTTCGGACTGCCGAACATATGGGTCAATTAGCCCCTTCGCCCCTGGTAAAAAGTTCCATGATCTGCAGAGAACATTCACGGGCTAATGAATTTTAGAGGGACTTCATTTTATGTTCATCGGGCTGTAAGCAAATCTGCTCGTTTTAAGTAACCCTTTTGTTCACATTATGGGTTGTCCTTTTAAAAAGTTTTTATTTTTATTTTCAGCTGTCGCCGTGAATCTGAAGGCTTTGTTGGACACTTCACACGAAGAAGACCAATTTTGTTGTGCCCGCAACTTCGTTCGCGTGGATGTGTGCTAGAAAGCAGTGGTGGCGCAGTGATAGGTAATGGGCCTTTTTTTTTGAGGATGGGAAATCATCAAATGACCCCTCCTGCTCTGGGTGGAGCAGAAGGGAGTGTCAGACTCTTACTGACTAAAACGCACCCGTGTTCCTTCCTTAGCCCTTTATGTTCCGGGGTAACGGTATCTCGATATCCTTTCGGACAATCCCGCTGCCCCGGCAGGCTTAGATGATGGGCTTGACTTACGAGTTTTAGGTTGTGGGTTCGAACCCAGCCAGGCGCATTACTTTATGTAAATAATTTCATCACTACTGTTCTCAAAAGGGTGAAGGTAAACATCGTGAGGAAACCGGCATGTCCTAGAACCAAAAATTCGAAGACATGTGATATTTACGAACCCGCAGTGGGCCCGTGTGGTAGATTATTAGCCCAATCCCTCTCGAAGAGAGGAGACCTTTGTCCCAGCAGTGGGAGCATTATAGGCTAATCATTATTTATTATTTATTTATTACATTACATACATACGCTACCATTACAGTTTCCCAATTCGATAGTGTATAGTTAATTAACAGTTCATGTGTTTTACTGTTAGCTAGACTTAAGCTCTTTGGTCATGTGGGAGGTTTAATGCCCATAGTCACCACGCTGGGCATGCGGGTTGGTGACCGCAGAGCCAATCCTTTCGCAGCGATGCCGCTGCTGCCCGCCATCGCTCTGGAGAATTTAGATTGGCTGTCTGTCAGTGGCAGGGTGTACCGCGCGCAGGTGAGGTTGACGTTTGGGAAGTCTGGTTGTTTTATGCTCCCCCTTACACCCCTGGACACCTGCACAGGGTGTTCTCCTGCCTGGGAGAGGCCTATGTCCAGCAGTGGACTGCGATAGGCTGAGTTGATTGATTGATTGAGACTTAAGCTACACGCGTAGTCAACACTTGAATCTAAGACTCAGTTTGACATTTCGTCACATATTCTCAACATCTTGATCTTCATCTCCCATGAGGCCTACTCTGCTTCACAGGATAGCATAATTACATTGCCAATGTGTACCCGACTTAGAAATTACTTTGTCACTTTTGTCAACAATTCCCAGTCAATTGAAACTTCACTAAGGTTGAAACTGTCTAACTATCACATATACAAATAGACCTTCTCGTTTTATAACGTGCAAGTGTCTTTCAACCTTAGGATAGCAAAGCAATTATGAGGCCGACTGTAGGTACCTATATCACAGTTTCGACCACAGCCAAACTTAGTGGTACATATTATAGAGTTCTATTAAAGTTATGTATAGTGTTAGACTAGGTTCAAGGATTAGCTTTGTCTGTCTCAAGGGGAATAAGACATTAGGTTTTTGGTACCGCTAAGTGGTCGATTTGCACGAATTTACTCGCCCGAAACCAGCGAATCGACACTTTTTTTTTTTCTTTAGATGACTCGCATGAATTTAATTTATAGGCGAATCGATAACTCCAGAAATATTAGGCAATTACGCACTCACATTCTTATTCTTAAGTAATAATAGGTAATACGGGCTGGTGTCCGTAACTCCACGTCAATACGAGTCTTTTTTTATTTTTTTTTATTCTTAAGTAATCGCTAAGTAATGGATACACCTCCTGTATTATTAATATATAGATGAACCCAGTGCTATTGGCGTCATTATGGAGTCACCTGTTTACAAACAAAACCAAGATGAGCCTTATTGACACAATTTCCCATTTTCTTTATTTTTTTATCCCCAAAAAGTTTACAACTTTGGCCAATCCCCTCTCAAAATATAAACAACCTTTACATATTATTTTACGCGCCTAAAATTAGCCAGGGGTGACAAACAAAGAGCCCCCTCTATACAAAAAAATAGGTACCTACCTACCCACTTCAAACTTGAAAGTCGCGCTTTGAATCGCAAATGACGAACTGGCACAAGACGGTTTAATTTGACGGAAACAACTCTTAATTAAATGGAAAATAATTTGGGAGCTCAGACATTCAGCTCTGATTGGATTTCACTGCATAGCTTATGACATATTTGAATTTCAAAATTTATTTTACTTATGAAATGTTTGAAATTAAATCAATAGGCGATGATTACGATTTGAGCAGCTAGCTAGCTATGAAGGTACACACAATATTTGGATAAACTAATTTGTAATATTACCTACGAATATCTAAGTTGAATTTAAGCTAGTTTTTATTGAAGAATTGTTTCACAATAATGAGGCGAAGATAAAGTGAATCATCTGCCTTTTATTTTTTTGAGGATGGGAAATCGTCCAATGACCCCTCCCGCTCTGGGTGGAGCAGAAGGCAGTATCAGACTCTTACTGACTAAAACCCACCCGTGTTCCTTCCTTAGCCCATTATAGCCTTCTCCCAACTATGTTGGGGTCGGCTTCCAGTCTAACCGGATGCAGCTGAATAATATTTTACATGGAGCGACTGCCTATCTGACCTCCATAATATCTGGTTGTCAGACTTTCGGGCTTCTGACTACCCGTAATGACTGTCAAAGATCCACGAATGACAGCCGAGACCAACGGCTTAACGTGCTTTCCGAGGCACGCAGGGGTTTCGGTATCTAAAGATGGTCACCCACCCACAGACCAACCGCGGCAAGCGTAGCTTAACCTGATTGATCGACCTGGGCCTCAAGTCTGCTATTACAATAGTGTCAGAATGGTCTTTCATATTGATTTCATAATAGTTGATTTTGACAAGTTTGGTAATCTACTAACATAATGGTGTCATTATGACTTTCCAATGGTCAACCACTGACACTCCATTGAAAGAAATGGCATAAAATAGTAATCTCGTACATAATGACAAATGAATAAAATGTAATGTTTATTGCTATTTACGAACTTCTTACTACTTCAGATGGCAAACACTAATACGTAATATGTAAAAATATATATTAAATGAAATCTAGCATGAAAAGCAGTAGTTTTTCTCAGACCATTGACCGACCAATGATCGACCATTATGAATTTAGCAGATTACGAACTTTTAGCAAAATGACAATGGGATCGTGTTGGAATGACGAATTTATAAAAATAGCAGACTTGGGCCCCAGTGCGGCTGTTATTAATTAGCCTGTAAATAAGATTGTTAAAAAAAAAACATCACAATATAGCTTTTAACGACACTGGGGCAATTACGTAACACACTAATATTACAGTAGGATTAGGTTTCCTTTTAAAAGTTCAACAACGTTCATTGCATTATTTACGTTGTTAAACAGACAAATTTTTCGAACTTATGAAGCAATGGATTAACAACATCCTTAATGGTTCAGATTATGATTGACAGTGTTTTGCGCAATTAGGGTTCTGGTCATAGTTATGATGTTGCAAAGTATAAATTCTTTATTTTGACACGACGTGGTAATGTTTTTTGAGTTGGCTATTTTAGAATAGGTAGGTACAGACCAAGAAGTTTACATATTAGGTCGGGGCAAAAGTATTTTCGTGTTTTTCATACAAAAAAAAAATTCTTTTAGGTTTAATTTTTTATTCATATATAATATGTATGTGCCGTTTTGATCGATGAGTTTTTGCCATCTTGTCGGCAATGCCATGATCCCATTGCTGTAGAAGTTTTGAGATTTTTTATAAAAAAAATCTGACAGGTAGTTTTCACAGTGTTCTTTTGAGGTTAACTTTATGCTTCCTAAAGAGTTCTGAAATGACCGAAAGAGGTGGAAATCTGATGGAGCAAGATCAGGGCTATACTGAGGATGCTTCAACACACCCCAGCCAAGCTCTCTCAATTTTTGCTGAGTGGCTATAGATGAGTGCGGTCTGGCGTTGTCGTGATGAAACACCACGCCCTTCGTATTCACCAGCTCCGGCCGGTTTTTCTCAATAGCTTCTTTTAACCTCATCAGTTGTTGACAGTAGAAGTCAGAATCGATAGTTTTACCCGGCGGCAAAAGCTCATAGTGGACGATTCCTTTCCAATCCCACCAAACACACAGCATCACTTTGTTCCGAGTCAGGCCGGGCTTTGCCACGGTCTGTGGGGCTTGTCCATGCTTCGACCACGATCTTTTTCGGACATTCTTATCGTAAATGATCCATTTTTCATCAAATGTAATCAACTGTTTAAGAAATGGGTCGGAATTATTACGTTTCAACAAAGAATCGCAAATGGAAACACGTTGCATTAAGTTTCTCTCAGTAAGATTCGTGGTACCCAAATATCAAGTTTTTTCTTGTACCCAGACTTTTGTAATGCCGTAAAACTGTTTTCTGATCAACATCCAGTTCTTCAGCAATATCATAACTACTAATATGTCGATCTTGCTCCACTTTTTCAAAAATGGCACTGATTTTATCCGTGACAGGGGCGTCCAGAGCGAGCTTCATCCTTCACACTAAAATTTCCTGACTTGAAACGCTTGAACCACATTTGTGCTACTCGTATTGATACCGCATTTGGTCCGTAAACCGCACAAATTTTATTCGCGGCGTTCGTCGCATTTTTACCTTTTTTGTAATAAAATTTTAAAATGTACCGAATTTCTTCGTCACATACGTTCACGTTGCTTGCTTGAAAAACAATTGAGAAATTGCGGGAACTAGTTTTTTTAATATTTATTGCATCTTTAGAATGTCAACATTTAATAGTATAAAACCAGCCAGTTACATTCAGTACTGCCAAAGAGGTTTTATTTACTAACAATAGATTCAAAATACGAAAATATTTTTGCCCCGACCTATTATTATAAAAGTGGAGGCCACACTCTGAACAACTAAGTGAAACCGACTGTGGGCTGTCGCTCTCTTTCTGAATACATACATAAGATAAACAAAACATATATGACTGTCTCGTTCTTAAGTGCGTATTTAGAAAGAGAGCGTCAGCCCACAGTCGGTTTCACTTAGGTAGTGTTGCCTCCAATTTTTATCTACAAGCTTCTTGGTACAGACGCCAGCACATCAAGCTACTATCTGTCAAATTTTAATAGATTTTCAACTTTATTGCTAAAGTATTCGGTTCAAGATTGATTGGAAAAATTTGACCGTTTCGGGTAGATTGATGTGCTGGCGTCTGTACCTAACCATAGTGTCCTTAAATTACTGTCGTGATATTTATAATATAAATCCCGAAGACAAAGTCTGTAATAAATTCAAATGAGCGAAGTGTCTGCGAAGCGGTGATAGCTGAAGCTGTCTAGTTGTATTCATCTCCAGACTTATTTAAATAGACTGTGAAGTAGCAGGTAATATTTGTACTACAATATTAACCGTAATATTCAAAATAATATATTTTTTTTTATTTGATTATGATAGATTTAAAAAAAAATGGGTACCTACACTCACAATCGTATTCCTACACACCCTCAAACACTCACCGTCGAATACATACACAAACACACACACTGACAGCTGCTAAATTAATATTATATTTTATTTTATTAATACTTTTCTTTATTTTATTTTTACCCTTTACACCTCATCATTGTTAAGTTACCACATAGGGGAAGAACGAGACAGCTCCGACACAAGTACTTGTAACTTACTGGGGCTGCCTCAATTTATGTGTGACACAATGTTTAAGTTGAAATAAATATTTTTGTATTTTTTTATTGTATTTTTATTTTAAATTTGAGGAACACTGCGGCGATTTCCTTTCAGGTTTTTTGGGGTCAACGACCGGCGCTAGTTAGGTTACTTGAAGTTTGATTTGAGAAATCTGTTTTCATTTGTTTTATCGTGTTTAAATATCGAAACCCATGACGTCTGTGAAATTTACACAAAAAAAAACAGATTTAAAACTGATATTTCAAGTGGAGTCGATGACCCCACAAAAAAAAACCATTTGTAAATTAATTTACGTTTTGTTTTATCATGTTTAAATATCGATATATAACACGTCTAATTTAATTTGACTCTGTATAAATTTAAATGTAAAATTCTCGTGTCACAGTGCTAGTTACCATAATCCTCCGAAACGGTTTGACCGATTTTTATGAAATTTTGTGTGCATATTCAGTAGGTCTGAGAATCGGCTACTATCTATTTTTTTTTTTTTTGCTAAACGACGTTTGCGGGGTCAGCTAGTACTATCTATAATTTTAATATGCAGAATATAGAATTAAAGTATTTTTTCCATTACCTATTCCATCTATCTTGCTCTGAGTGTTTGGCCCGCACTCAGTAATGGATTGACGAGCCGATATGATGATGACACAGTATAAATATTCAGAACCATTATTTTTATCCCCGCAATTCTTTGTTTCGCGTAAACAAAAGATTAATTATTCCCGTGTCTAAAAATTTCTCCAATATTTTTGATACGAATATTTTTTTAATAAAATACTTTGATTGGCACGTACACATCGAGGTCGAGATTATTTTAATATTCAATTTATTAAATATAGATTAAAAAAAAAATAAAAAAAAGTTCTTTAATCTAGACTGTGTAGTTTATTTTATTTAGGTACTTACTGAGCAGTGGGGGCCCAATGGTTTCGGCCCCAATTTACGAGTTGTAGGTCATGAGTTCAAACCTAGGCAGGAATTTTCTTTGTGTATTTAATTTCATTACCACTGCTCTCAAAGCGGTGAAGGAAAACATCGTGATGTCCTAGAACCAAAAATTCGAAGATATGTGACGTTCACCAACCCTTACTGAGCCTGCGCAGTAGATTGCATGGCCTGCTGGGTAATTGCGTAACACATTATTAGTAGCAATGGGTTTCATTTTGACAGATCAACAACGTTCATTGCGTTTTTTACATTGTTGAGCAGACACATTTTTCGAACATATGAAGCAATGGATTAGCAATATGTTTCAAAATGATTCAAATTGAGATCGATAGTGTGTTTCGCAATTAGGGTGCTGCTCCCTCTTACAGAAAGGAGGCAGCTGTCTCAGCAGTAGAAACACAATTAAAGGCTGATTATGCTCTGTTTAGGTACTTTCGTACACAATTTCGGTTCAAGGGTAATTTAATTTATAAATGTGTCAACGATTCATAATTAGCATAGTATAGAAAAATAACATGCTATTTCGTAAATATTATTAAAATAGATAATTATGTGCTTAGCCAAAATCTGTATTTTAATCTTCGTGGTGAATGAGTAATCTAATTTTTTTTAAACTATTTAGAAAAGTCATCCACAAGAGCGATGCCGACCGCACAGTGGCGCCCTCATCGTTTGTTTGGTTATTTCATACAATTTAGAATGAAAATGCAGAAAATAAGCACGTTAAGTTGTGCCTCATAAGATTATACTTTAATATTATTAGAAACGGTAGTTTTATATTGTTTAGTTTTATTATAATCCTTAAAACGGATAACAGTGGCCACTATTCCGTTTCATTCTAAATTGTATGAAATAACCAAACAAACGATGAGGGCGCCACTGTGCGGTCGGCACAGTCTTAAACGTTACACGATAAAAACCAAAATGTCTAAATTCAAAACTTCTTGTTTAAAAAAATCTAAACTAATATTTCAAGTTAACTAATTTACACAAAAAAAAAATGAAAGAGTTAATCAACGTGTAGGTAGGTACTTGCTCTAGAGGTAAAAGCGAATTTTCAGAAGTAATCTCTGAAGAGGTTTTTACATGCAAGATTTAACGGTACGTACCTCAGTTTTGGGTTAAATTAAGAAAAGTTGAACTTTTGGTAGGGTCACCATGGCCTGACGCAGATTTAGATGAAACATAAATTATAATAAGAAAACTTTTGATTTGAAAATATGTTGTTGTTAATAAAGTTATTTTAACATTCGGATTGGTTGGAATGAAATAGAAATCCGTTAATAAGGTACCGTAACATTTTACGGAATAAATGATAAGAAAATATCACGCTGTTAGTATTTGAACATTTTTTGAGAAACGTCTTTAGAAGTCACACCTTCTTAAATTGAAGCTTGAATGTTTTATTTTGAATGAATAAGAAGGAAAGAAAATACGTTCATTTGCGGCAAACATGAAGTAGAGTAAAAACCAAAGAAAGAATAAGTTGAGGAAAATATGCATCAAACCCATAAAACGGCCATCGCTCAGCATAATGCTAAGACCCAATACGAGAGCCCCAGCGCTGGTTTTCAGCGATAGCCTGCGTTGTCGTGATGACGTCAACCGGTGCAGTATACTACCGGTTCAGCTTCAATTTAAGAAGGGGTAAACTTCAAAAAACGTTTACCTGAAACTGTTTACGTCTCCATCTCGCAATTTATCAGTGTGCGTAATGTAATGACGGCACAAAAGCTGCAGGACAAATAAACAAACCTTTTTACCATCTAAACATCATGAAGGACGAAATCTCTCGAATGCATTGTTTTCAAGGTCAAAAAACACTGCCAGTTAAACCATCTATGTAGCCATCTATGGATGTGCATCTATATATCTGTGTGTGTGTAGTCTATGTAGCTCTAATTGGTTTGTTTTTGTAGTGTTCTTGAAGATCTACTAGACACTTTATTTTTCTCCTTTGTCTCTAATATTTTAAAGTTAGATGTCATGCATAACTGTTATTTGCATGGTTACTGAAATGCTAATTTTAGATGATATTTAATATAAATTGTAAGTGGCTGTGCTGTTGGTGTGCTTATTGTAAATAAATAAATAAGGAAACTACGCCTATTAAAAAGAATAAAGTAAATTAATCCAAGGGTAAGCAAGAGTTTACGGAAATAAGAATGTTTCCTAATTTCCCTAAAATCCTGGCAACCCTACACCGCTGTACACCTTGCGGGCTCGCCTAGAATTTAATTAGGAATTTTTCGCGTTGATTAAACTGTGAAGGCCTCTTAATAAACAAGCGGCCGTATGATTGGCGGGTTTCCCTGTTTTAAGCTACAACTTAATCCCCTTCGCCTTAACAAACGATTCTGTCTGGTTGTATGGTGCTTCAAATTATTTGGGAGACTGTTTTTCTTTTCTTTTATAGAGACTGTGGCGGCGTTATGGAAACGACTGCGAATAACGGTTTGTAAGGTCGTTGGTTTGAACCCTGACTTACAATTAGTGTTGGAGACAATATGTATCACCGCCTGCCACTGCAGCGAGCGGGGAGCGGGGGATGAGGGGCCGACAGCTGCTGACCGGCACTGCCCTTCGCTCTTCAAAAAACAACGGACCAAGAGGCGCGCCTTCTTATACTCCTTTATTTCAATATACGAACCATACCTATTTGTACAGTCCGCTATTTTATTTTAACACCTCTGAGAATCGCCAACAATTAGCCTTAATATTCCCAGGCCTGTGTTCCAGCAAACACAGGCCTCCTTTGTATGGAGTGTGAAGGGTGTTGGGGATTGTAGGTACTTTGTGTAAATTATATCATCATCACTGCCCTCAAAACGATGAAGGAAACCATCGTGAGGAGACCGGCATCTCTTACAACCAAAATTCGTAGACATGTGACATCTACCAACCCGCACTGGGCCCGCGTGGTGGATTACGGCCCACTCCCTCTCACAGAGAGGAGGCCTATATCTTAGCAGTGGGTATATTAAAGACTGACTATGTTTTTCTTTTATATGGGATGAAAGCACGTTATCCTGTCACTTGCACATTTCCTTTCGCAATTTTTTTTCATCATCGCTTGTCTTAAACGGAGAAAGAAAACGTCGTCAGAAAAACGGAAGAATGAATGAAATGAATGTCCAAGAACGAAACATTCAAACACATATTGCGTCACTTACCTACCTGCACTGGGGAGGGGCTTGTGGTTAAATAATAACAGCCGCACAGGTCGATCGATCACGTTAAGCTACGCTTGCCGCGGTTGGTCTGTGGATGGGTGACCATCTTTACATACCAAGACCCCTACGTGCCTCGGAAAGCACGTCTCGGCATGTAAAGATGGCCACCCATCCACAGACCAACCGCGGCAAGCGTAACTTAACCTGATCAATCGACCTGGGCGGCTGTTATGATTTAGCCACGGGCCCCTCCTTTTTTTTTCAATTTCTCTTTACTTATTTTTCATCGGTCCCTAGCCAAGACTTAGCCACCCTTCTTTTCCCATGGGTGAAGTTGTATGAGCCAATAATACTACAATTTCAATATCTATCCAAATAAAAGTTGTTTTTTGTATCAATATCAACGGTTCTGTTACTGGAAACGGGAAATGCGTGGTTCAATAATATCTATTTTTTATGTACAGGGTGGCATACATCGCGAAGCGGAATGCGGAACGCGGGACGCGTAAACAGCAGTGCGATTCTGTAACCATCTCACCGTTAAGTCTTAGGTGAAGTGAGCGTGGAGTGAACTATCAGTGTCATAAGGCTCTCGCTCATTTCCTCCTCCTATATTAGACCAATTTAAAAGATATTTCATAAACTGAATAAGAAGGATATATTTTATTTTATTTTATTTTATTAGGTCTACCAACAATTGTTTACACTAATTTACAAACAGAGATAAAACATGCGTTTAAACTCTACACAGTGCAACAATTACTTAAAGGTAAACACCACATGGACAAAAAAGAAAACAATAAAAAGTAATTTCGTAAGCTACATATTGCACAAGTAAACTAAGTTAGATATATAATATATTTATGTATGAATAACATAACTAAATGCAAAATATTAAAAGCATCGTTTCTTTAAAAAAGTTACGTACATAGTCCAAAAACTTTTACTTTTTTAACAAATCTGATAAACAGTTCAGAAATTTAGATTTTTGTTTATTGAGAGAATCAAAGTGAAAATCAACCATATCACTACAATCATTCAAAAGCCTACAGAACCTAGCACATGGAGAGTTATATACTGTGTACCTATGTTTTTCTTTTTCCATTAATAGTTCTCAGTACACTAGGCCTCTGTTGACAGCGGTTTAAATCGGCATTTTTTGAGGGTTCTAGTGCTTATAAAAATAATGTATCAAAAAGGAAAAAAATAGGGACACACAAATAGTCAATATAAATTATTCTGTAAAAAATCATTGCTTTATGGTCATTGACCAGAAATAAAACAGACTAGAGCGTTTCTATGGAGAAAAGATTACCTGCCTTTACTCTTAAGTCCCATGTAAAATGTAACCTAATAATAATAATAATATATTTTATTTAATTTGACAACATTGGTCCACTGGTTAGTATAAAGCGAACTTATCAACTAAGTGTTAGTATTTATTAACTAAGTACGTGTATTTTTCACCCCTGCCACACCAGCAACCGAACAAAGTATTTTACTAAGGGTTCATCGTGCTGTTCAGCTAGGGTTTTCAAAATACTGTTGCGGCTAGCCCTCATTCTGCCTACTAGGGATGCGGTCTTTTTCCTCATAATGGCATAAAAGTCATCAGTTCGTGCTACAGCAAACATGCTTGACGCGCTGCAGAACCTGGGCAACCCCAACAGCACCCTGAAGCCATTATTATATTGCACACGCAGAGCATCTAGAGCCCTCCGCGTATAGCTGACCCACAAACTGCTCGTGTAGAACCCCTGACAATAAGCTTTAAACAGAGTCATAACCAACCAACCAATAATAAAACCATATTTTTTCTTGATAAAAACATGCCCGAGCCACTTTATTTTCGTCTCAGTAAAGTATTTGGTTTAATAATATCTTATGAAACACCCTCACCCCTCTAAAATAATGAAAACAATTTTGTAAAGCGGGTCATTAAAAATTGCTACTGAAGCTGTTAATTGGTTGCATTTCTGGGCAAAACGTTTGGAATGATGAAAACATTACCCTCGTTTTGGGTAGACCGGTGGTTCTCCTTAGGGATCACCGCGGTCGGGTAAAAACAAGGATAGTTAGGAGGATTATACAGCAAAACTTATAAGTACGTAAATATTTATTATTTATTTGAATAGTTATTCAATTTGTAGTATTATTGGCTCATACAATTTGGCTTTCCCATGGATAAAAATGGTAAAGAGCAATTGAAAAAAAAAATATGTCTATAAATTGCAATGTATTCAAATAAACTTGTGCTGAGCGAAACTGGGAATAAAATGTAAACAACCTTTTATCCATTTAGGATATGACCAAAGTAACGATGAGTGGAATGTATAAATGATGATATGGTTTGAAAGGGGTGACTACCGAGATGACGACTAATATAGAAGTATGGATGAAAAAGACTTAGAAAAAAACACCGACCACAAATAAATTGGGATAACGGCAGGAGAACGACGAAAAACCTTTTATCCATTTAACCGACTGCCTGAGAGCAAATCTAACAAAGAACTGCTTAAATATAAAGGTCATTTGAAGTTCGTTTGTGTTATACAAGGTTACTCTTCAAAGACTAAAGTTGCTTTGGCCTTTAAGGGTGTGGTACAGACCATCAAACTGAACAACTTTCTCCATGAAACCAACATCGTAATCGCCAATAAAAATTCAGCCATCCCATTCATACGTTTAGGTCGAATAGATATTGAAGTTTTCTATGGGACAGTTGATAAATTTTTCGCGATTACGATATTGGTCCCAACGAGAAAGTTGTTCAGTTTGATATTCGGTACCACACCCTTAAATTAGGCTGGTCTTTGAAAATAAACCGGGTATAATGAAACCAGCATCTCGGTAGTAGGTACTCAAATCTGCTCTGAACGTACGTCTGTACTCCTATGAGTTTTGCTGAATTTCTGTCACGGCTTATAAAAGTATCCAGCAACGTTTTATGGACCGATGGTATTTTGATAAGACTAGAATTAGTAAGTTATTATTATTCCATTGTGTCCTATTGTCACTTCTTGTCCGTTCCTCGCTTCTTCCATGTAACTGAAACCAAATAAAAACCTAAAAAATAAAACAAATGAATCCAGTAACATAACTAACATTACACGTCTAGTAGAAAAACATTTCTGCTACCTTCTTTTTATTACGCTTTTTTTAAATTACGGGCTTAAAACATGGAACTGCTCTCACACAACAAGAATCGAAAGACAAATGAAAATGAAAAACATTTGTGATTAGACAAATGTTATTTCAGTTTCATTTGTTTTACAAGTTAAATATTTGTTACGTACTGTGCTTTGTTGAAAGTGTTATTTTGTGTAAGCGAAAATATTAGGTAGATTTTACATTTTCGTCTACTTTTCATGAATTTGCACGCTGAAAATAATCGTTTACTATTGAAATGAGAACTGGTTTAGTTTTCCCTTACCTAACCAGAAATGAACTATTGTAGGATAAGTATTAGTAGAGATTTCTGCAGTAAGTAGTATATAGTTTGTGTCTGAATCTGAGTTGTGAGTTTCAGTTAAATATAGTTTGTGTCTGAATCTGAGTTCTGAATCTGAGTTGTGAGGTTACAATTGTGAGTTTCTAAGTAGGGGATGATTGATGATTGATCCGATTCCGAAAATTATTTCACTTATGTGAAGCTATATTATCCCTGAGTGTCGTATGATATTTTATGTTAAAACGAGACAGTTCACGTGTTCAGTGTCTATACAGAAGTCTAGAGAACTATACAGCTCTCAAAATACTCGTATTCAAAACTAAGATAAGTACCTACCACAAAAAAAAAATTTTTTAACTGGCATTCGTGAAATTGAAATTAAATATTTTTGACTCAATCGTCCCGTCAAACATAATAAAATAATAAGACGAAAATGTCACTTCCGTTTACGATTCCGTTTTACTGTTTTAATCTAAGCACCAAATACGATTTATTTTACGCATGAAAGCGAACAACGAACGATTAACTGTGTAAAATGTATTTTACGATTCGCTGTAAAATACGTCTGCGTTGAATAGGGCGCTTGCGTCCGTATAATGTTATCTTTCTTAGATTTTGTAATTAATTTTATATTGGCGCTTGTCTTTTTTAATAAAGGCGATAGTGATAAGTTTTTAATAAAGGGATAAGGCTCGATTGGTGCATGATTTATGTGCGTGGTGTTATGTTTTTGTTTGTTCCAGTGTATTTTGGACTTTATTCTGTCAATAGGGAGACAAACTGTTTGATGGAAAATAGTTCCCGCCGCTAAAGCGTCCATTACACACTCACGCAAACGTCACGCAATTCTAAAAATCATGAATTACCAAACCGGTGAGTACATCTACATAATCAGCCTATAATGTCCACAGGCCGCCTCTCTATGAGAGGGAGTGGGCCGTAATCCACCACGCGGGCCCAGTGCGGGTTGGTAGGTGTCACATGTCTTCGAATTTTTGGTTCTAGGACATGCCGGTTTCCTCACGATGTTTTCCTTCACCGTTTTAAGAGCAATGGTGATGTAATAATTTACACAAAGTTAAGCGCCTGACGGGGTTCGAACCTACGACCTACAACTCGTAAGCCACGGCCGTTACCACTGGACCACCACTGCTCTCCAGTGTGTCATGGAATTCAATCGACATTAGACGCCAGAACATCAATGCACCACCGAGTGAATTTTGGCAAGCTTCTTTTTATCTGGCGGCAAAGCCAAAAAAAAGTGTTATGTTTTTTTTAATAAAGGTACATAGCTGGTATCTATCAGTAGGTATTCAATAAAATGTTTGCGCTACTAGGTACTATTCTTCATTTAGATAACTCGTACATGTGTTTGGTGTTAATCATATGCAATCATTAGCACATTGCTCTTTAATAAACTCTTTCATAAATAGGTAAACAGGATAAGCAATAAAAAGGAAATGTTGAAATCACCTCTCTAGTCTCCCATCTGGAATTCGTACTCTGGAAGATACAGACTACTGTTTAATTTGCGGCTCACTGGCAAATAAAATATCGTAACCCAGCTGTAGGTAGAATTTTAAGCTTCTCATATCGTCTCAATTTGCTGTTAACCAGTGAACCTGCTTACTGTCATCATCATCATCGTCTGCCTAGCCTTTTCCCAACTATGTCGGGGTCGGCTTCCAGTCAAACCGGATGCAGCTGAATACCAGTATTTTATATGGAGCGACTGCCTACCTATCTAACCTCCACAACCCAGTTACTGGGTAATTCGATACCCCTTGGTAAGACTGGTTGTCAGACTTTCGGGCTTCTGACTACCCGTAAAGACTACCCGACAAACTTGCTTACTGTATTACATAGAAAATAAATCATTTATTGTCCAGCAATAAAACATTTTCTATTTATGTTTCAAATTAATACAGGATGTCTGCGTATTAGATCTCATCATCTGCCTAGCCTTTTCCCAACTATGTTAGGGTCGGCTTCCAGTCTAACCGGATGCAGCTGAATACCAATGTTTTACATGGAGCGACTGCCTATCTAACCTCCACAACCCAGTTACTGGGTAATATGATACCCCTTGGTAAGACTGGTTGTCAGACTTTCGGCCTTTTGACTACCCGAAGAAACTGTATTATATAGACAATAATTTATTGTCCAGCAATAAAACATTTTTTATTTGTAAATAATACAGACCGTCTGCGTATTTGATCGTTACATAATCCAGACATAAACATATCACCAGTTGTAAACCGGCGCTCTGAAACATAAGCCATACATGTGCAGCTGTAACCAACGGGCTTAATGTTGCTATTGCAGAAATACGTAGCAGCCCTAAGGGTATGAGACAATTATTATACGTGGCAACTCTAACGTAGGGAAGTACCTACTGTAGGACTAGCACGCAAGTGCGGAGTGCATGTAATGTTAATTAGAACTATTTTTGAATCGGAAATACAACTACAGTATAGCATTTTTGGTGAAATGCGACAAGAAAAAATAGTCAATTAGTCATGCTTTCAGAATGTTGCTAAGGCTACCGTGGCAAGAAAAAAAAAGAAAGAAAAAAGAAGGAAGAAGTGAGGGTAGTGAATGGCTTTGTATAGTACTCGTAGTTTACATAAAGATAATATGTACAGTCGAGTTCATTAATATAATATTGGCAGTGACAAAGTTTCAAAATATTATAAGCGTTTAAATAATCATATTTCTATACAAACTTAGACATAAATACAATGTTAACATACATTTAAAGTTTCAAAATATTATAAGCGTTAAAATGATCACAATTTTAACGCTTACAATATTTTGAAACTTTGTCACTGCCAATATATTAATGAACTCGACTGTACTAACAATAATAACATAATTGTAAGCTAATATTGTTGCTAATATGTACTAACAAGATATGGATTATAATTACCTGAAATAAATTATTCTATTCTAATCAATCAATTCAGCCTATTGCAGTCCACTGCTGGACATAGGCCTTTCTCAGACTGCGCCACAAAATCCTGTCCTCCGCCTTCTACATCCAGTCCGTCCCAGCCACCTTCTTTAGGTCGTCCGTCCATCTAGCTGGGGGGCGTCCCACACTACGCTTGCCGATACGCGGTCTCCACTCCAGGACTCGTCTGCTCCACCAACCATCGGCCACTGCCACTTCAGTTTGCTTACTTTGCTTACTCTGCAAGTTATAACTGTAACTCTGGTTCTTAGGTATGAATAAACTCATCAAATTAGATAAATAACAGGAGCGGAACAAGTGTTTCCAAACGTTACGTTGACAACGGGCATTCTAGCTTAGGCCCTCTGGACATTTGACGGGAACTCGTCTTTAGGAAATTTATGCAAGGTGTAAAAAAGTAATGTATGAAAATTATGAATTAATTTAGTGACTCTCTCGTTGTCTAACGATCGCAAAAATGACAGCACAACATGCTTTACCGGGTTCTATACCCAGGTTGGGAAAAGTGTTAATGACTATTCAAATGCAACCAAAAGTTGGGATTGTTGCCCAGTTTATGACAGTGGCAATTCATTTTAGAAAAACGCAACAACACTTTGGCTGATTTGGTAGTCAAACCCAGGACAGGGACGTTCAGCTATCTATGGCCACTAGATAAAATCATCATAATATGCTTGTCAACTGAAAAAATATAATTAGTCCGTCAGTTAGATTATCAAAAAATATTTGACCCGTATTTTTTCTTTTGTTACGTAAACCAAAATTGACGAAGATACGACGCTTTTAAAATTCTCAATACGTCACACCTTGGTATAATTTTTAGTGCTTTCTGATGTCACGAGCCCCCACTCCCGAGTTTCGATGCGTTTTATCTTTGTCAATATGCATTGATTTATAAAAACATAAAATACGTGTCCATTATTTTCCAATACTCTAACTGACGGACTAAATAGATTTTCAATTTATTGATGGTGGAAACTAGCTTAGTAGAACTGTGTAATTTTTAAAAACAATTGTAAAGAGAACATTACTAAAACCAAATTAACATTTAACACGAAATCAGCATTTGAAATGTATCGAATGAGGAGAATTGAATTCAAATCATTAGTGTTCAGAATCAAATGGATACCTACTAATTAGTCTGAGTTCATTAATAATATGTAAACAGGCTATTAACAGGATTCATTTAATAAACTCTGTAACATTAGAATTGATTAAATGGATCGTAATTTTGGATTTTGGACGGCTTAGTCGTAAAACGTCTCTTTCGTAAAATGTCTCTTTCGTAAAATGTCTCTTTCTCATAATGTCGCTTTCGCAGAATGACTCTTTCTCAAAAAGTAGCTTTCCTATAATGCCTCTTTCGCTGAATGTCTCTTTAACAAAATGTTTAGTAACTTAGAACAACATTTAGTTTTTTAACAAATAAATTTCATATAATTTACAAATTACTTTTACTTTCTATCACGAGTGTACACATTTTAAAAATGACTGTTTGCTAAACATCTATTTAGCAAACTTAGCTGGTCTGTATAGCTTCTGCTATACAGACCATCTGATAGTGATAGTTGGACGTTTTGCTAAATTGACATTTTGCTAATTAGACTTACTGCTCATTAGACGTTTCGCGTTGTTGGACATTTAGCTACTTAGACCTTCTGATCAGGAGGGAAAAAAAGGTTATTTTTTTCCAATTTCTTATTAGGACTCACACACTAAGTGTTCTGTACAGTCAACAGCAAAAATAGATGATGAAAATCAGAAATTCAATACTAATTAATGAACGGAGTTCGCGTCAGAACTGTGTGGCGTCGAAGTAGTAATGTTTTGTATAATTTACAATCACATAACGACACTTCGACGCCGCACAGTTCTGCAGAGCTATTCTGTAAAAATCTCACCGTGAAAACTAAGGTGAAGTGAGCTGTCATTCCACCTGATGTTAGGGATTGCCTCCATTGATAGTTCACTTCACGCTCACTTCACCTATGTTATCACTGTGAGATTATTACAGAATCGATAGGCTGATGCGAACTCCGTTCATTAATGTATTGAATTTCTGATTTTCATCACCTACACCGCGTTTTAAATTTTAGCTTTATTTTTATTATTTATTGATATAGGGGCAATAAAAATACACACTGAAAATTTAAATGGTCTACCTATTACGGTTCGTGAGATACAGTCCGCTGACAGACTGACGAACGGATAGATGGACAGCGGAGGCTCATAATATCGGGTCCCGCACCCTCTGGGTACCAAAAAGTAAGTTTAAACTAAATACCACACAAAATACATAGTACCAAAGTTATGACAACCTCTAGAACATTTCATATCAAAGAAAAAACTAAGACAACTTCAGAACAACATGTACAATATTTAGAAAAAAGAACCGACTCTTATCATCTCTTTCATCTGTGCGACGCATGGGTAAACGCAAAAGATGTTCGTCCATTAAAATAGCCTTCAGAGGTTTTTCTTCACGGTAGAGTGGGGCAAAGATACCCTACGGTAGAGTCTAACGGTTCAGTTGGTCGGATGGCCCTAATCGCGTCACACATGGTTAATTATGCATATCCTTTTAAGGTACGGTACAAGATATGAACTTAGCGAAGGTGAGAATTTTGTTAAAAGAGAATAAATTGGTGTGTTTTTGTTTGATTTTAGCTGACTGCTTTAGAAAGTGCTTTATTTCAATATTTTTTTTTCATTGTATGTTTATTTCACCACCACTGCACTGGATATGCAAAAACCAAAACATTGAATTGCAAACTCTCGCGTGGTGGATTACGGTCCCACTCCTCCGGGTGTAGGCGAAGCACAGTAGTTCGAGCTCATATTTATGTAATTGAAACTTCTCAATACCCCAAATCAATAGCACGTTCGAGAAACTAATCTATCGTTAGAAGGTTCCAACTTGACCGAATATCACATTTGTTCCCACGCTCGGAGTTGCAGCTCCAAAAGTATTCTATTTTTCGTGAGGCTATGACGCACAAGGGATTTTTCCACTGTAAATCATTATGCAATAGTTTGAAAGTATAAAAGGACCATCTCCAGACATATTAAATGAGTAGCAAGCTATATTCTTCAATGAATAAACATCTCCAGTCTCCGCCACTACTCCCGCGCCACGATCCAAATAGTGCCAATCAGTATAAGTTGTAAAATTAGTGTTTTAGTGCGTAAGTTGAACCCATTTATAACTGATTTACCAGTGTCGTGTCTATGTGTATTGTTTATATTAATCGTTTTTCTGCATATAATATACAATATACTACTGTTTTTACCTCTGACAAGCTGGTTTTAATTCTCTCCTTCGTCACGGGAATACCATCACCCCCGCCTACATCACCTGACTCCCGTTATCTTCCACAGAGGGAAGCCTAAGTCCGAGCAAAGGAAGCATTACAGGTTGTCATTTAAGGCGGTTCACAGCTTAGCAGGCCTTTCCCAAGTTTTGCTCAGCACCCGACAGTCGGAAATTAGTCGGAAGGCGGAGGCCTTCTGAATAATGATGAGAAAGTAAAATATTCAATGCATGCGTTCGGAAATTTTAAATTGCTACAGACAGGCTTGCAGAGGGACAATTCTCGTAATTTTTAAGAACGTTCACAGTCTGATCTCAGTCTTAATCTGTCAAAAATACCTCAAATTTTCCTACATTTTGACAAGTTTTTGACATTTGTTTGTCGCCGAGATGAGACTGCGACTAGATTTTGAACGTTTTAAATTACGAGAATTAGCCTTCTGGTGTTTTGAGGAGTCTGGTCTAGAATTTTCTCCTCATTACCGGTCGTATACTGTAACTCAAGACTGTCAAACAGAAAGTTAATTGAATTATATGGGTCACTATCGGAAAGATATTTTCGCTGAAAGACAATTCACGTTGGATGCCATGAAAGCAAGTTACCTAGATAGCCGAAAGACGATTCAGCTACATGACATAAAAGCAGAGTACCCAGTCAGCAGAGAGTCAACTCAGCTGGACGACATAAAAGCAGAATGAGCTAGTAGCAAAACGTCTGGAATTGCAAATAGTCCGTATGATTAGAATACCTTATTAGCTGGAAGTCAAATTAGTTGGACACCAAAAACTCAGAATGAGCTAGCAGCGAAAACGTCTGGAATAGAAAATTGTCTGAATCGTATGTCAACTCCCCTCTCTAACAGAATGACCTTTCCTTTTGAAAATTAATTCACGCTGGATGACATGAAAGCAAGGTACCCAGATAGCCGAAAGACATTTATTTTTCGCCCATTGTAGGTACCGTTAACTCTGGCATCTTTACCATGGGAATTTTTATAGAGACCCGAGGGGTTGACTGCCACTCTATTCATAGTCATGAATTATAATTTAATCAGAGTTAAATGAAAGCGTAATGTTTATTATTCCGTATAACATTTTATTTTTTTAACTACCTACAAACAAAACTATTCCTTATATTAAAACAAAACAAAAACAGATTACCTATTATTAACACCAATAACAAAATAGTGACTTAAATGCTAAAAGCTTAAACAACTTTTGGAGCAAGCCGCTCCTAGGTTGGATCTTTAAGATTTGTCCCCAAATATGATGCGTTTAATATGACTGATGTTTTTTTAAAAATTGTATGCTGTGATTTTTTGATCGTTCAATTTTTTCATTTCTCTCCTATATATTTTTTGTCAAAAATTACATAATTTTTACTTAATTACATAAATTCTCTTTTCTTGCCATTGGGCTTCGACCCTTAATGCGTGTATATATCGCTGACTGAATTCGATAGTGGCACAAGACAAAATTCAACAATTTGAGAAAACGTACAATAAAATATGAGACAAGACTCTTTTTTGGCCCCACACGAGTATTGTAACGCCTGTGCCAACCTTCTGTAGCGTTGTTGGTGCGGTGGCATTGGCCAAAGCAGCTTATTTTTGTTGGGGGCGTTTTTAATATCCATTGTGTGTTAAAATAGTCAATGAACATATTTATTTTGTCACATTTCATTAGACGTGCTCGTTCACAAATACATATCCACACAGTCGGTATGTCTGCTGCCGGGAGTAGCGGCAGGTTAGCAGTGAGCCTTGTAATTTCTTCACCCTCTTTAGTCCCAAGTACATCTATTTTTTCAGATTTTCTCCACACGGCAGCATTGAAATGATAGTAACAACCGGATACTACTGAATTGGGAAACACCGCTGTTATCGCATTTTGTTGTGCAATTTCAAAATCGCACTTGAAGTGTTTAATGTCGATTTCTAAATAATCATTTTAAAAAGTCGTTCGTAGGTATATTGGAATTTATTTGGTAGCAACGCAAATACAAACGGCACAACTTGAGTACTTTTAGTGCAACTGTCAATATCCACATGCATTGCATATAACTGAGCAAATAGTTTGGGTACTTTAAAAGTACCATCACCAAAGTACTGCGTATTCTCATCGACCATCGATTTCAAAATTTGTCGGCATGTTTTTGTGGCAAACAAAAAAATTTTATCATTATCATCACCATCGACATTGACTAAAAAATCTTCAGAAAGGAGCTGTGGTAACTCTATTTCATTTAAAGAAGAAAATTCTGTTTTCTGCATTTTCAAAAAAGTTCTCCTGGCACGATACAAGGTATCTTTTTTGGAGTCATAACATGGTATTACATCAAGATCAGCACTCATAAAAGCTTTCTCCATGATTTTTTTTTACAGGAGTAAATTTAGTACGCACCAAATTTTTACATGTATCCATTACACAATCAATTTGATTCTTGATGGTGTGAGAGTTACAGGAATGTAATAGTTTGCTTTCCCTTATCAATTCGGTTCTTTCTTTATTAAGAGTAACGGAAGCAGAACATTCTCCCCGTTTTGCGCATCTCCATAACGATTTTCCACTGGTATTTAAAATTTAAACAACCAAAATTATATCGGTAGCCATTTCTCAATAATACCGATTTACCTTTTTGACTCTCGATGAAAATAAACGGAGAATCATCCATTTTATCTATTTTACACTTCGATAAAATTTTACATAAGTAGATAGGTACTTGAATGCAAAATATGGCACTACAAAATATTGTTTGACAACAATTGATACCTTCAATAAGTAGTGGCCAGTATGTTAATCAATTAATGCGAAAAGTTTTTAAAACAGGAAAATGCACGCTGGGCTATCATAGACTCCAGTTTGCACAAAGCACATAACTAAGCATGTATTACGTGACGTGTACGTGTATATATTAAATACCTTCTTGATTAGGTCTAAATTAATTTTCTCTTGTGAAAATTAATTTTCATGGTCTTTATAAATTTTATTTGACAAACAATAAAATCATATGAAGAAACGCATCTTATGGGCATTTAGCGTTCATGTCTATTTACTCGTAGTAACCCAGACGTTTTCCTACTAAGGCGTTTAGCATTCATGTCTATTTAGTAACTATGGCATTTTAAAATCCAGACGTTTTCCTAATAAGGCGTTTAGCGTTCATGACTATTTCGTAATTAAGGCGTTTTATTAACAAGCCGATTTGCTTGTAGAGTATTTTGAATTACGACATTTTAAGATCCAGACGTTTTGCTACTAAGACGTTTAGCGTTAATGTCTATTTAGTAACCATGGCGTTTTAATTTTAAGACGTTATGGCGATATGGTCATTTTGCTACATGGATATTCTGATAGTGACCCAATTATATTACAGACTAAACACTAGATTTTATTAATCCTCGATTACCGTTACCACCACGACGACTAAGAAAAATTATAAGAGGATATATTGGCGTGGCTAGCTGACATATGGTCAATTATTGGTAATGTTCTGTGTCTCGTAATGTTAATTACTTTGCATACCTACTATTGTATAGAAACAAGTTTTTTCTAACTGAACAGACAGCTGTGCTGCTGGGGAGTTTGTTGCACCACTTCTACACCAGCGAAAGCACTACGAAAAGGTGAAGGGCGGGCGTTTTCGGGGACTGTCTTATGTAATTTTGACGTTTGAAAAGTGCTGATTCTCAGGCTAATTTGGATAAATTACTTTTGATTTTATTAAAACGCTAACTGCTTACTTCGTGTACCACACACCAAACCGGTACGTAGAGATTATCAAGGGCCACCCATGTGGAATCAGGAAATTAATTACGAGAAAAACGTCGACTAGATTAAAGGGTTTACTGTATTTATAGGAGCTTCAGGATCTGGCAAACAGTTGATACAGGGAAATAAAGGTGTCCCCAGTGTTTATTTGGAGGTTAATTAGTAGTGGGATTTACTAATATGGTAAGTCTTTCTGTTTGTTATGGTCCGTGGGTAAACTATTGAAGCAATTGTTGCTAGATAATGTATACGGTGACTGATAATTAGTGCCGATACTTAAACACGTGCTTGTACTCATGATAACCAACAACTTTTACTATTGGACCAAACCTGAAATTGTGAAAAAAAATCTGCTGTTCAGTCATTTATGTTCGCCTAACTGGTCAAAATGTAGGTACTGAATAGCAGATTTTTTTTCGCGAATTCAGGTTTGGTCCCATAGTAAAAGATGTTTGTTATCATAAGTACAATCACGTGTTTAGGTATCGGTCACTAATTACCAGTCACCTTATATTTATTTAATTGAATGATAAGATATCCTAAAAAAACAATATCCGCTTTGCTAGACGACACACTTGCACCACAAATCACTAAATGTGTTTTTTTTTATGTGTATACGGCAATGTTTCTTTATGAAATGAAGAGAAACGTGTCTGTCAACATATTTCCATAGTGAACCATACAACACTGAGGACCGTGCCTACACACCGCGAGTAACCGTAGTTTTTCTCGCCAAGAAAAACGTGTCAGTACAAAGGGCCTAACGCTAGACATATTTAAAACGACGTTCTATTTCTTTCAATCGTTTGAAAATAAGAGAGACAAAATAGAATAGAATACTCTTTATTATGTACAATCAGCAACAAAAGTTGATTAAAACTTCAGTTTTTTTTTTAAGATTTGTTCGAAATTGCAGCATAAATACAATGCAATTTTGAACAAATATTTTGCTCGATAACTGAGATTTAAAAAAAAATGAAGTGTTAATCGACTTTTTTTGCTGACCGTACACCATATAAATTACCGATATAAATGTTGAAATTCATGTTTTAAATAGGCGTTAAACGTGTTTTATGATTTGTGGTGCAAGTAGAACTATTTGGTAACTTGGCTAAGTGTTACCAATTTAGCAAGCTCAATTAGAAAAATATGTATTTTGGGCATTGTTTTCTTATTGCCTACTAGCGGCCTGTCCCGGCTTCGCACGGGTGCACATTTATTTTTTAAACATTTCATTTTTTTCTTGCAATTAAAAAAGCCTATATTAATCAGTGATAATGTAGCATTCAAATGGTGTAAGAATTTTCAAAATCGGTCCAGTACTTTTTGAGCCAATTCGTTACAAACATACATACAAATCTTTCCTCTTTATAATATTATATATATATAATTATATATTATATACATAGTATAGATTTGACCTAATGTTTCTGCTGTAAAACCTGTCTTGCGGATTTTCTTTTCAGTCGAAAATATTTACTATAAGGCCTGACATTTTGTATAAATCCTATCTACATACCGAAAATAACCAGTCCTGTGTCGTTGACAGTAGCGATCAGCCGGCTATGTGTCGGGATGCTGTTCTGTTTGGCGCAACAAAGCTGACATGTCCAATGTATTACGTGCCGTCAGAGATGCCTTGTTCGGGCGATAATACATGCGAGCACAAACAGTAGACAGATTACCTACGTCCGTTTGTTTGTTAGTTCGCACATATAGAGATATATAACTTGACGCCTGCATTTGTTGAAGGAGTAAGCAGAGGTGTATCACTTTTGGTTAGTCATTTTTGAATTCCCACAAACAGTAGACAGATTATCTACGTATTTTTGTTTGTTAGTACGTACACACGGCTACACATCAAGCTATACATTTCCAGTTTTAGCTGACCTCGCACTGTATAGGTTTTTCGTACAATCAGAAATCAGCTTATCTGGTTATGTATAGCTTGATGTGTAGCCGTGCGTACATAATAAAGGGTTATTTGAAAAACACCAGCAACCTCTTAAGAGGTCATTGTACTCATCATTATGAACAACTTTTACTATGGGACCAAACCTGAAATCGCGAAATAAAAATCAGCTGTTCCCTATATTTATCTTCGTCTATCTCGTCAAAATGTAGGGAACAGCTGATTTTTTTTTCGCGATTTCAGGTTTGGTCCCATAGTAAAAGTTGTTCATAATGATGAGTACAATGACCTCTTAAGAGGTTGCTGGTGTTTTACAAATAGCCATGTATATGTCGTAGCCAACTGGTTAAATTAGCCGTTTAGTTAACCGCCTAGTCTTTGGAAGTACCTAGTGCTCACCTCGCTTGATCAGTTAAATACTGACGTGAATTTCTTTACTCACCAACACTTTGAAAAATCCAATTTTTAACCGACTTCAAAAAAGTAGGTTCTGTATTCGACCCGTATAAATGTGTGTTTGTATGTCCGCAATTTTCTCAAAAACTTATGAACCAATTTTGATAATTCTTTTATTAATGTGATCTACATACTTTCAGGAAAGTTTTGATATTTAATACATTTGGTAATTATTCTTATGTACGGAGTTATGTGCATAAATGTACTGCATCTCCGGCATTTCTATGCGAATTTTGATAATTCTTCTGTTCGGTGTCTTCAACTCTTCAATGCACTAATGTTAATTGAATTTGAATGGGGTATGATGTACAACTAAAAAGTGAAATATAAAAACTTTTTTACAAAAAAACACAATAAAGTGAAAAATAACTTTAGTTTCGGAAGTTGGTGTCAAAAAACGAAAATGTAAACCCAACGACACCGACTTCCGAAATTAAAGTTATTTTTCACTTTGTTGTGTTTTTTTGGAAGATGGTTGTTTTTTTTTGTTCTTACTATCCCCAATCTTTATCAGCATGTCGTTTACTATGTTTTTTCTTCAAATGCCATCCATACCAATTTATCTGTTTTATTAACTGATATTGTTATTTTTGCATGTGTAATATGAGAATCGATAGGGATATTGCTAATCACATTTTCATAATTCTGTTGTGATTAAAGCGCTTTATAAACGCAATGATTATGACCAGACCACGTCCATGTTCTAGAAGCGCTTTGCAGCGTAATGCAGTGCTATCAACGCAGCTAAACAAAGCTACTAACACACGTGAGCAGCGAAGCAGTAGGACAATTCTCATAATTTAAAACGTTTAAAATCTATTCGCAGTCTCATCTCGGCGTCAAACAAATGTCAAAAACTTGTCAAAATGTAGGGAAATTAGAGGTTATTTTGACAGATTGAGACTGAGATCAGACTGTGAACGTTCTTAAAAATTACGAGATTTGCCCTCTGATGTGTCCATGTATTACGTGACGTCACTGCTCACTAAAATAACAAGTTACTGTAGGAGCAGTTTAGAATAGCATTGAAAGTCACTTTAACACATGAAAAGTGACAAAGTTCAGTTGCATGGGTTATAAATAAGTGACCCAATACAGGGTGGCCATATCGACACGCCAACTGACACCATGAATAGGCTTGTCAAGTGAAAAAATCTAATTAGTCTGTCAGTTAGATTATCAAAAAATATTTGACCAGTATTTTTTCTTTTGTTACGTAAACCAAAATTAACGAAGATACGACGCTTTTAAAATTCTCAATACGTCACACCTTTATTAGTGCGTACCTACTGACGTCACGAGCCCCCACTCCCGAGTTTCGATGCGTTTTATCTTTGTCAATATTCATTGATTACAAAAACAAAAAATACGTGTCCATTATTTTTTAATACTCTAACTGACGGACTAAATAGATTTTCAATTTATTGATGGTGGAAACTAGCCTATTCAGCACATGATTCTACCATAAAAATGTGTCGTCGATTATCCAAAAAAACAGCTGTTTAAAAGAAAAGCGCAATACTAACTTACGCGGACAAAATGTATGGAAGATTTTTTTTAATAACCGACGAAAATGGGTTTCATGCTTTGGAAAAAGGCTTCAGAATCATAATAAACTGAATCCATTGTAAAAGGTTGCGCGTTGATGTCCTATCACCCTGTATTGCTGAATATGTAATTAATTTCCATTCATTATAGCATCAGCATGCCACCATCTGCCTAACCTTTTCATTCAGGATCAGCTTCCAGTCTAACCGGATGCAGCTGAATAACGGTATTTTACATGGAGCAACTGAGTATCTAACCTCCACAACCCAGTTACTGAGTAATGCGATACTTCTTGGTAAGAATGGTTGTCAGACTTCCGTGCTTCTGACTACCCGTAACGACTGTCAAAGATCTACGAATGACAGCCGGGACCAACGGCTTAACATACTTGCCGAGGCACGGAGGGGTCTCAGTATGTAAAGATGCGCAGCAAACGAAGCTTAACCTGATCGATCGGCCTGTGCGGTTGTTATTATTTAGCCACGAGCCCCTCCTAATTATAGCACCAGCATAAGTATTCAATTACAATGGACTAAATAAGACCATTACAATCAAATGACAACATTATGTTTTTTACGAGGCAAATAAAATAAAGATGCGACACCATTACAAAACCACTTTTGCCAAAATAGAATTCCGCAGCTCAAATGCGTAAATATCAACAAACGTTTCCCTTAGGAGCAGTTTCATTAATGAAACCAATTCCATTTTAAACAGGAACCACACTGAAAGCAGTCCAAATGGCTGAACAATACAAATCCTGCAACTTAAACCTGACATTCCAATTTTGAATTCCGAAATCCTAAAAGAGGATGGTAAAAAGAAAACATCTGTAGTTAAAATTCTTTGTAATCTTGCCTGAGGAGTAATTGATTTTCCGAAATCAAATTCTCAAGCTTGGTTTCGATAGCATTCGACAGGTGAGTTCAGACAAAGAACGGACTTAATTTCACAATACCCTCGAGCTAATCTAGATTTCGATCAGGACAATAGGGCTTCCAAGCTGTTGAAGTTGAGATGGAAAGGAATTTTCGCTTTGTTTAGCAAATCAAAGGGTAAGTTAGGAAGCATTGTTTTTAATTAATGTGAAGTGACAAAGCATATTGTGTTGCTTGCCCCTTGTATTTCCAGCTTTGATAGTTTACATTGCCATATTATAATAGTAAAAAAATATTCAACGCCAAAAAAGTAATTGAAGATACTTTTTAAAAAAAGTTAAAATTAGCCAACCGAAACAGGGCTTTCTATTTTAACGCGCCTGGTGTGACGTCATAATCAATGACATTGACAACAGATTGAATCGCAAACACTCCTGTATAATACATTGACATTTATTGTTATCATATATTTTTACATCACATTCGCTTTAACTAATGGTGCCCGCCGCTTCTACAAATATTTTAAATTCCCACAGTTCTATTGCACTTTTAAAAATTAATTTCTTGCTGAAAAATAAATCATAATCAAAAATTATCATGGAGAAATAACTCTGATTTTTTAAAAAAATGGCCCGCTATTTTGAGAATATGATATTCTGAGACGGAGCGTTTGAATCACATGCATATTCCCTATTCAGACTAAAGGTAAAGATATAAATGGCGGCAGTAAAAAAGTAAGTTTAAGCGATAGTAACCTCAAAAGCTCGCTGATTAAAACACTGAAATAATAAATATTTAGTGTAATTAACTTAAAAAACAATGAAGATTAAGATTATCCCTAAAATCGCAGTCTTTCTCTAGCAACCCTTGACTCAATATATTGTGTAATTTGTGTGCTCAGTGATTCTCAAAGTGGCAGAAAAGTACCTGCAGGGTTAAGTAAATTACATTTCTTAGAAACATTATTTAATTTCGTCGACTTTACCCCGACAATAATTCATTTTTTTTTCATTTATTTGTCAGTTCAGTACAATCCAATATTGTTAGTAAGGACATAGACAACTTACAAACTAGTGAAAAATAAACTTACAAAAAAAATCTTTGTTTTTTTTTTATTATTAGCCATTTATGTCCTACTGTTGTGCAAAGGCGTCCCTACACTCTTTCCACCTCTCTCCGTTCAGAGCTGCCATGGACCAGTCTTTACTAAAGGAGTCCAGCTCTCATCGCGCCATCTCTCTGGGCCTGCCGCGATGTCGTTTACCGTTTAGCAGGTCTTACTGGGTCGTAAGCTTAGCCCACTGATCATTGACATGCGTCCAGCCCAATTCCTTTTCAGCATGACAGCTTTTGAAATTATGAAACAAAAGTTGTAAATGTTATGTTGTATAATGTATGGTACAGACACCCGCACATCAAGCTACTACAATCTGTCAAATTTCTTTAATAGATACTCAACTTTATTGCTAAAGTATAAGGTTCAAAGTTGATTGAGAAAATTTTACAGTTTCGGGTAGCTTGATGTGCTGGCGTCTGCACCAAAGACATTGGCCCCGATTCTGTTGTTCACAAACTAAATTAAATTTAAGTTCAGTGCATCTTTTTCTTTCTATCTCATTATGAAAAGGACAGAAGATAAATATTAGTTTGTTCCTGTCAAATTAGATAATCCATAGAAAAGTTTAGACGTGATTAAAACATTGGCTATTAAAAATACGTCAATTTACGTCAGGCGCTGACTAATTTGACAGGACTAAACAAATATTTATCTTCTGTCCTTTTCTTAATGAAATAGAAAGAAAAAGATGCACTGAACTTAAATTTAGTTTAGTTTATACAACAGAATCGGGGCCATTGACTGACTCGTTGAGTCTAATTATATTGTCAAACTATATAAGCGTATTCATAGAAATTCTATGATTTAATATCCATATTAGTCTGGGAAGATAAAAAGTATGGTAGTTACTTTGTAGTGCCCGAATATCATAAAATTCTACTCTAGTTAATGGAAAATTATTCAATCGACAGATTCATGAAATAAAATTGACTTCTGACATATTATTTTGTGTGGAAGAACCATAAGAACTGTCAAAAATTCAAAATGTTCCTCGGATAAAACTATCTGGCGTTGGAAAAATTTAATCAGCCCTAAGAAAAATTGTTATTAAGGGCGAATTTTACCAAACTTTTATACCTAGATCAAGTCTAACATCCTACTATCCTACTTCCTATTAATATTATAAATGCGAAAGTATTTGAGGATGGATGGATGTTTTTTACTTTTTCACGCAATTGGATGAAATTTGACACACAGATACTTTATAATCAGGATTAACACATAGAATGCTTTTTATCCCGATATTCCCACGGGATCGAAACTTACGCGGGTGAAACCGCGGGGCGCAGCTAGTTAAGAATAAATTTTTAATTTTTGACAGTTCTTCCAAACTTTCAGACGTCAATTTTATTCCACGGATAAAAGATATCTGACTTTGATAAAATCAGCTCTAAGTAAAAAGAAAAATGAGTAACCGACTAACTGACTATCAAGACGTCAGATGGCTACCGAGTCCTTGGTTTTAGACCCAGATTTATTTACGATGTACCCAAGATAAAATACGAAGACACATAACTTAAAATACCCCTAAATAGTCAATCAGTCGATCCAATCAGTTCCTACCCAGTATTAATGTTACCTATCAGTCTTCGAATCTGATTAGATCAGAGCAATGCAGCCAAACGACCCACTTTAGGCTAAAACGTCCTAACTTACACCAAAATCCCTCACAAATACGACCTTTTGAAACTGAAAACAGTAGCTCCGAACGAGAAAACACTCAGAGCGAAAAGGTTCTAAGCTCCTTAGCTCGGGGAGTAGTTAGAACCTTTTCGAATTAAACCGGGAAACTTATTAATGATCCTAGCACAACTCCTTGGCAACTCGTTACTGGGGCAATAAATAACGAAGCAACTGCTTTTAGAAGTTTCGCCTCTTTCAATCTTTTGATCACTATTAGTGTTCGTATTTTGTTTATTTGTGATATTATTTTTAGTTTATGTTATAAAAGTTATTCGGTGGCGGTAGTTAGGTGTCTCTTGATGTTTTTCTGTCTGGCAAACTTTGAGGTAGATCTTTTCACGAGACATTTTGAGTTATTGAGTTTTTTCTTAGGTACTGATCAGAAGTTTCCCTGAAGAATGAAAAGAGATTTTGATTGAGCTAAATTCAATGTTCCTCAAAATGTCTGCCGACATTATCATGACATTTTCTCTTTACTCTATTACTGTGAAGATGTTCCTTTAATGTGTTAAATAACTTAAAACCGTCACCATAAAAATAAAAAAGTTCCGTACCACAAGGCAAAATACGCCGAAAAAAAAACGTTTGTTTTATGGAAAGACCAATTTTAATTCTTTATTTTATTTTATTTTTATTATTTGTTGTTATCGTGGCAATAGAAATACACAATCTATGAAAATGTCAACTGTCTAACTATTACGGTTCGTGATCGTGAAGTACAGCCCGACTGAAACAGACAGACTGAAGGACGGATTGCGCGGGGTAAGTAATAAACTTGAATGTAATGAACTAAAAGCATAGCTTATACCTCAAAATGCGAAAAAATTGAAAGCCTATCGCTTCTAGCAAATTAGTACTTTCCAATTCAAATCATTATCCAAAAAAGACTTTAAAATATGTACTAAAATACTACTAAAAATGAGAATGTCCATTTTAGTATTTTATGTTTTTTTTTCTTGTGCATTTTAGGGATATGTTTAATGAAACATAACCCTAAAATGCACAAGCTATTTCATTAGAACCTTTGCCTCAACCCTAGAATGCACTCTTATTCCAACCTTAACATTAACATAAAATGATGGTGGTAAAATAAAAACACGAGTAATGCATTAGATTAATGGTGTTTTAATGTCCGTAAATAAAGTGACGTCACGGTAAGTCCCATGGGTGGCGTTTGTTACCGCTTTAGGTGGTTTGTTCCCCCTAGTGTATTCTCACTATGATTGATTAGGTTAATTATGTGTCTATGCATATTATGGTCGATATACATACGTAATCTGAATAGGGGGCCTTAATTTTTAGGGTTCCGTACCTCGAAAGGAAAAAAACGGAACCCTTATATGATCACTTTGTTGTCCATCCGTACGTCTGTCTGTCAAGACCCTTTATCTCGGGAACTCGTGGAGGTGTCGAGTTGAATGTTACTACCATATATTCACGTCTGCGGTTCCTTGAAGCTGTGAAAAAATCAAACATCTAAGTTAACTTAAAAAAAGATACGACCGTTTATGCCGCAAAAAACGTATATTTCGGCACTCTTAAGGGAATCAAAATGTATAGGGTACTTCCCGTTGACTTAGAATCACGAAATTTGGCAAGAAACAAGGTCATGTAGCAAAAGTAAAAAAAAAATCCGAAAACCGTAAATTTGTAGTAACATACCTACACACATCAAAAGTGTCTAGGGATCAACATATATTTTTGCAATAACTTTTCTCCTGATTGATATTAATTAAAATTTTCTTTAAGGATTCATCAAATAAAGTGTTTTCGTTTGTCACAGTAACGATAAACCAAGTCACCTTTGCATTAATAAAGAAATTTGCCATTTTCCTAATAAAGGGATTTTTGACATTTGAACCACTAACACAAAAGTTCGAAAAAAAGACTGAAATAACAGTTTTCAGTCTTAAACAATTAATAATCCGTGTTTCTACCGCGAACACTAACAACACAAGAACATCGGTTTGGCATACTCAAAATGAGTTCATCCAAATCACGCTGTGGAATGGCCGCCCATGTTCGTTGCAACAACAAAAAAAGGTCTTCTTGCGACTGGATACCCTCCATATTCGGCAGAGCTCTTCTCTGTAGCATATCCCATGCATGCTCAATCGGGTTCAAGTCTGGCGACTGAGCAGGCCAGGGCAGGACATTGATGTTAGCTGCGGCGAGAGTCTGTTTTACAACTCTTGCGGTGTGCGGTCGTGCATTATCATGCATTAACTGAAATAAGGGACCGATTTGCACTTGTAGAGGAACGATGACGTCTGATACAATCGTCTCAGCATAAATTTGAGCGTTGAGGTTGCCTCTGATCCAAATCAACTCAGTTCTTCCGCCGATCCAAATACCCGCCCATACCATGATGGTTCCACCACTATAAGGATGGACTTCCTGGCAGGATTTTAATCGCTGTTGGCGTCCAGGGGTTCTCCAGTGTCGTATACGTCTTGTATCCGGTCTCATACCAAAACGAGACTCATCAGAAAAGCACATGAAACGCCATTGTTCTTCTGCCCAATTTTTGTGTTCAAGAGCCCATTGATATCGAATCCTACGATTGTGCATTGCTATAGGTGGTACCCGTAGCGGTCTTCGGGAATGAAGGTTCACTTCATGCAAGCGGTTTCTGACTGTTTGGTCGCTAATTAAGTTCCCTGAAGAGTGATGAAGCCTCACGGCTAACATCATGGCGGTTATTGTTGGAGCTCTTCGAGTTAAGATTTGAATGTATCGGTCTTGTCTCCGTGTGGTGCAGCGATACCGTCCTCCATGGCGCTCAGCCACGGTACCAGTGCTTCGGTAACGTGTCCAAAGTCGACTGATAACACTCTGACTTGTATTCAGAGCTAAAGCCACAGTACGTTGCCGGGAACCAGCTTCTATCATTCCCACGGCTCTGAGCATTTCTTCCCTGCTTAAATGACGTCGCCGCTCCATAATAACGTTGGTTTTAATCAGTAGTAGGGAAACAGTAGCACTAATAATGTCTTCAATGCGTTGTATGTTTTTATAGGGAAAATATTGACAGCTGATTTTCATCTTTTACTCGAATTTGATTCACAGTTCCTGATTCAAATTATGAAATGCACCAAAAAGGATCCATATAAATTTATAAAATCATAAATTTATTACAAAGCCACATCTCAATCTCAAGAAATCCGCATAAAAATGCTTGATCCCTAGACACTTTTGATGTGTGTACTTTGTACGGAACCCTCGGTGCGCGAGTCCGACTCGCACTTGACCGGTTTTTTTTTATGTGATTATGTTTACTGTCACGCGTTGTGTACGGTTTTGAAGTATATACATAAACTCATGTCTTCTTTCAACGGGGATAGGCAGAAACAGAACTCCACCTGCTACGAACCTTACATACTTCTTTTGCTTCGTTTCCGTTCATAGTGCGATTCTGTAACCATCTCACCGTGAAAACTTAGGTGATGTGAGCGTGGAGTGAGCTGTCAGTGTCATCCTGATGCTAGGGATTGATACTCTTGACAGCTCACTTCACCTAACTTCTCATGGTGAGATTTTTACAGAATCGATCGGCTGAAGGCAAATTCTCATAATTAAAAACGTTCAAAATCTAGTCGCAATCTCATCTCAGCAACAGTAAACTAGTCAAAACTTTGTAGAAATTAGAGGTATTTTTGACAGATTGAGACTGAGATTAGACTGTGAGATCAGAAGGCCAATTTTCGTAATTTAAAATGTTCAAAATCTAGTCGCAGTCTCGTCTCAGCGACAAACAAATGTCAAAAACTTGTCAAAATGTAGGGAAATTAGAAGTATTTTTGACAGATTGAGACTGAGATCAGACTGCGAATGTTCTTGAAAATTAGTAGAATAGCCCCTCAGAAGGCCAATTCTCGTAATTTAAAATGTTCAAAATCTAGTCGCAGTCTCATCTCAGCGACAAAAAAAATGTCAAAAACTTGTCAAAATGTAAGGAAATTAGAAGTATTTTTTGACAGATTGACACTGAGATCAGACTGTGAACGTTCTTAAAATTACGAGAATTGCCTCTCAGTCGTTCTTAAAATTACGATAATTCCCCTCTAGTCATACACGCACGCTTGTTAATAATAATAATAAAAAAAATAAGAAAATTATTATACATATAATTCATTTATTTTGGAACCAATCAATATACATGCATGTGAAATTAAGAATATTAGATTAAACATTCATTAAAATATTACAATTAGATAAACATTACATTCCAAAAGTCATCAATAAAAATATTAAATTACTTACAATTTTACAATAACGCTATGCACCTGAGGCCCTACTCTGTAAGTCCATCAACGGAGATAGGGGCCCGTCCTAATGAAGTTCGATACTTCGGAATGCACCCTTCTCCCGATTAATTAATTACCTTTTTCGGATAGGCAAAGCCAGATAGGGAGCAAAGACTATTTTTTTCAAATCGTGTTGTCATTCATTTTCAGTCCGGACCCCGAGAACTAATAATCTATGTCCGTAGGTGATACGAAGTACCAGACGCCCGTAACTTTGGCCAAAACTACGGATTTCGTGCATAGAGTCGTTCCATGACCTTTAACCGGAACCGGAACCGGAACGCACAAAGACATAGTGCAACCAAGTGATACTAACATAGTTATTAAGTTTTATTTACTAACAAAGTTGTTACTATATTATTATGTATACTTAGGTTAAGTTATGTATCTATGGGGCTTTGTTACCTGATAATAAATGGTTTATTATTATTAAGTAGTTAGTACCAAATTATTAGCCGTAGAACCGATGACCGTTGGGGTAGGCGTGTTCTTGAGTGGAGACCGCGAATCGGTAAACGTAAGGTGAGACGCCCTCAGGCTAGGTGGAGCGACGATCTTCGCAGGATGGCTGGTAGCAGCTGGATGAGAGTTGCCGAAAATCGAGTTGAATGGCGTGCAATAGAGACCTGTGTCCAGCAGTGGACTGCTATAGGCTGATGATAATGATGATGACTAAATTATTATTTTTCTGTTATCCATATCTAAAAACAAAACCTTCTGTTTGCATCCAACACTATATTTACGTCCACCTTGGTTATTATAATTGTTAAGTGGTTAATCATTATTACTCAGTCTCAATAACATCCATTCTTCTATAGCTGACTTTCGTAGCTCGTCTTTATATTGGTGATATTTTTATAATAATAATATCAACCAGATTTACACGTCATTTCAAGATTGCACACAGAAAAATCGGACGTAATACATATAAGTGTATTATTTGCTGAAAATAAAACAATTAATTACAAAAAAAAAAAATAATAAAAAATTAACAATTAATAAAAAAATAACAATTAAAATTTATAAAAACAATTAACAATTAATCTGTCTCGCGTTTTCCCAACTATCTTTGGGTCGGCTCCCAGTCTACAGACAGTGCAATCCACGAAGACGCGCCCCACTCTTTTTCCTAATGCTTACAGCAAAAGTGTGCAACATCCCAACAGCTAGTGTTTTAGTTTTGTAAATACAGACTAATTATTATTAGTGGGTAATTAGTGTGTATCGAAAGAACTAAAACACTAATGGAATTAACTACCGATAACCGACTAACAATTCGGAAGAAGAGTGGGGCGCGTCTTCGTGGATTGCACTATCTGTAACTGGATGCAGCTGAATACCAATATTTTACATGATGCGACTGCCTGTCTGACCTCGACAACCCACTTATTGGGACCTTGACAACCCAGTTACTGGATAACACGATAGCCCTTGGTAACACTGGTTGTCAGACTTTCGGGGTTCTGATTACCCGTAACGGCTGTCAAAGATCTACGAATGACAGCCGGTACCAATAGCTAACGTGCTTTCCGGGACACGGAGGGGTCTCGGTATGTTATGAATCCCATCCACAGACCGTCCTCGGCAAGCGTAGCTTAACCTTCGATCGACCCGAGCACATGCACCTTTAGCCAGGAGTCCTATTATTTGCTGAAAATAAATACAGATTCGGTCTCTAAAAGAAAAGTTTCCATAGAAAACTTCTGATATATACGTACTTAACCATAACGAAAACTTTTGTCAAAAAACATTCATTATACGTTTTCGTATGATAAGAATTTCAGAAGCTAACTGCTACATTAGGCGTGTTAACAAAAGACGCATTTACGAGTCGCAAAGTGAAAAACCGTGTAGCGTCGGGAAAGCGGGCGCATGTTGGGTTCGCCATTTTCGTGGCCCCAGGGATTTTTATGGCCACACACTGTGATGTCTTTTTTTTTCGGAAATTATGAACGACGTGACTGAGGTGCCATTTTGTGAATAGAAAGGTCATAGGTCTAGGGTTATTTACGCACTATGAAAAGGTAAATTCCCATGGGCATTTAGTTATAACAGTGGTGGCCAGTGGGAACGGCCGCGACTTACGAGGAGATCGCAGGTGTAGGCCGTAGGTTCGAATCCAGATAGGCATCTTACGTTGCGTAAATTATTTCATCACTACTGCTCTCAAAACGGTGAAGGATAACATCATGAGGAAACCAAAAATTCGAAGACATGTGACATCTACCAATCCGCGTACTGGACTCGAGTGGTGGATTTCGGCCCAATCCCACTCACCGTGACGAGGCTTATGTCCCAGCAATGGGAATATTTTAGGCTGATTATTTGAAGCAGAGTCGAGGGATGCATGAAGAAGCCTCCTCGTTTAGCGCAGTTTGTTCCGCCAGTTACTCGACAGAACCGACCACTCAGCGCATCCTGGACAGCCACACCCAACACCTTATTTGACTGGCCAATTCTTTCCTTGCGGTGGTAGGGCTAACGCCCACCTGGTTTGCGACTCCCACCAGAGTCAAGCAGCCTGCTGTGTTTCGTCGATGTATGGGAGTTCCAGTACCTTAGGCGTCTTCTGGGCACGCTCGTACCATCATAGACCTCATCCATTGCTTTCCATCAGGCTTGATCGATGTCAAAAGCGGACCCAATTAGCAATGAAAAAAAAAATGAGTGAAAAATAACGAAAGATCGAACTATCTACCAAAAACAACTTGAATCGTGTACATTTTTCACCTGAAATTGAATATTTTATAACTCGAGTCCCAAAAGAGAATACAGGCTTTTAAAAACTGTAATAAAATACGTTATAGAGAGGTGCTATTTAAAACTCTTTGTGATCCTACAATTTTTTCAGAGCAGAAACTGCAAGTAAAACGATCAAACACTATCGCTCTGTAGTCCAAAAGAGCGTTATTATTGACTCTTTTGAAAGCATTGAACCAAACTATTTATCACCTACAGAGAAACTTCAAAGCTGACTTTATAGTCGCCTGCATTCTAACCCCGAACTTACACGACACTGTGCCGCAATGTGAGATACATCGCACAGATTTTGTTCAGAAAAAGGACACAGTAACACGTAATTGGAAGAGGGCTGTATTTTGAAAACCACGTTTTCCAATAAATTGTGGCGTGTCATAAAGGCGTCGTCACGTATACTCATTGCGAAAGTTAAGCAGGGTAGACAAATGTTGTAGGAGAGTCGCTAAATTGGTATTATTTAATTAATTCTAGAAAATATAACATAACATATAACATCGTCATCATCTGCCTAGCCTTTTCCCAACTGGTTTTGGGTCAACTGTCCGTCAAACCGGATGCAGTTGAGTACCATTATTTTACATGGAGCGACTGCCTATCTGACCTCCACAACCCATTGGGTAATACGATACCCCTTGGTAAGACTAGTTGTCAGACTTTCGGGCTTCTGACGACCCGTGACGATTGCCAAAGATCCACGAATGACAGCCGACCAATGCAACGGCTTAACGTGCTTGCCGAGGCACGGAGGGGTCTTGGTATGTAATGATGGTCACCCATCTACGGGCCAACCGCGGCAAGCGTAGCTTAACCTAGTCAATCGACCCGTGCGGCTGTTATTAAGTAGCCATAGGTCCCTCTAAATAACGACAGCAACATATTATAAGATATTGGTATTATTTATTTACTGCCTGTGGATGCTTGTAAATGACTTTGTCATGAATTACCTCATTTTTACTTCTGTACTGTTAGCTGTAAGCCATAAATACAATAAAATAAATAAATAAAATGTAAAAATCCCTCAAATGAAAAAAAAAAGGAAATGAGGAAGATGAATGAAAATTAATACAATTTTATTATGTTTTACAAACATATTTGCAATTTTATAAATATGTATGTTTGAGAGGCATGAGGTATTTGCTGGTTGCAAGTAAAACACTGGGCCTGCGTGGTATTATAACAGCCCTTTAGAGAAAAGAGTCCCAGCAGTTGGAAAAAAATAGGCTGAAACTCAAACTCAACTCAAAGCATTTATTTCAATTAAACCATTTATGAATAGTCTCAATTAACTAGTCGGTCAGTTAGTCAGAAAGTTGTTAGCTAGGTTGCCCATTCCAAAACGTAGATCTCTATGGAGAAGAACGGGTAAGAAACTCCAAGAAGACTCTTTTAATATAATAATACTAAGTAAGCAGAAATGGCACCGTCATCGAAACGACTGCAAATCTAAAAAGTTGATGACAATTTCCCAGTGGATTAAGACTTCTTTTTATTAGTAAAGAATCAGCAATTTCGAGCCATCTACCAGTTCCTAACCAATGCTGCTTTAATTGTTTGTCCCGGGTGTGCGGCTTGATTGGTCCGGGTAAGCAATTAAGCATCCATAAATCAGGCAACGCCGAGCCGTTTCATGGGAATCAGAACAGTGGAACTTGAGGAGTGTTTGGTGTAAGATTTTAATTTATTCCACTGTAGAGAAACGTATAATTAAAAATTATTATATACTTTTTTAAACACTGACTTTTTTTAAACACTTCACTTTGAAGTGCAACTTGACAACAACTTGAACAAAAACAGAGTATCTGTGTGTGTGTCTGCGCCGTCGTAGCTCCCAAACGGCTGAAATTATTTTGTTTTTTTTTGACGTGACAACGTCTTATAATTCGATGAAGCTGGCTGCACGCACGAAAAAACATGACATCATGCGGCGTTACCTCGCTCTGAGGCGTTCCATTTAAGGCTTGAAGTGCAAGCGAGAGCGCGGAACGAGCGACAAAGAGGCACAATCGAAAAAAAAAATAAAGAATGAAAAAAAAGAATTTTTTTTTAGTATTTTCTAATGACGTTGTCACGTTCAACTATCGTCAGTAAAACGACTTTACAGACAACCGGTTTTTTTTTACTTTTCAGAGGTTTTTGTTTGTTTCGGGGGTTTTTGTTTATACATGTTTTGTATTGTATATCTTTAAGTACATAGATATTAGTTTTGTTTTAATATGAACTGTATTTTTTTATTATTGACATGAAATTAGCTACTTCTTCGTCAAGATTAACATATTCGATAGCTGACATGATTGAATTGAAACCTTTTAATAAAATAGACAATTTTTTCTTGAATTTTCTTTCTTGTGTTATATTGAAGCTGTTGTGCAAAATAAAGCTAGCTCAATTCTATCTCAAATATTATCCACATGCAAACTTTTAGTTTGAGCCCCAGTTGTTTTCTCTAAATCCCAACTGCTCATATTCCAGCAACACGGCTACATACAGGACCCTTGGTACGACAAATAAGTGTTGGAAATTGGCTCGTGCGCCGACCGTTCGTTCAAATTTACGACTTAATATAAAGTAGGTTTTCCGGGGGAAATACCGTGTCGTATCGGTATGTGTAATAACGGGCTCGTTCGCTGTATGCGCGTAATGATATATTTTTTTACTAGTTTGTATGCGTGCGCGCTAAACTGTTTCTTGCAGTTTAGTGGCGGCCGAGGGGTCCGTGGTTAAATAATACCAGCCGTACAGGTCGATCGATCAGGTTAAGCTACGCTTGCCGCGGTTGGTCTGTGGATGGGTGACCATCTTTACATTCCGTGACCCCTCCGTGCCTCGAAAAGCACGTTAAGCCGTTAGTCCCGGCTCTCATTCGTGGATCTTTAACTGTCGTTAAGGGTAGTCAGAAGCCCGACAGTCTGACAACCAGTCTTACCAAGGAGTATCGTATTACCCAGTAACTGGGTTGTGGAGGTCAGATAGGCAGTCGCTCCATGTAAAATACTGGTATTCAGTTACATTCGGTTAGACTGGAAGCCGACCCCAACATAGTTGGGAAAAGGCTAGGCAGATGAGTTTAGTGGCGGCCATTTTTCTTTGGAGGCGGCGGCGGTGGCTTGAAACGTTTATTGCTGTTGTAGTGTGCTACGTGTAAGTAAAAAAAAAATGTTTTATTTCAGATCAAATTACAAATTAAAGAATCTTGGACTGAGCTTGGTTTATAGTTCATGAGCAGTAGGAATAATATTTTTACCATTTGTGCCTTCATTTAGTTTGACCGCCCGCTGTGAGAAAGCATGCAATCAACTACCAAGTGGCCGGATTTTTCATAGGTAGGTATTGTGAAATAGATTTCTGTAACAAACGTAGCAGGTGACGTTCTGTACTTTCTGCCTTAGGGAAAAAAAAATGAGTTTATGTATGTAATCTGCATTCGCGACCTTTTTGTCATTAATGTAAACAAATATGAGTTTATGGAAAAATAACTTTAAATCCTACACAATAAAGTTCAGTTTACGCTACAACTTCAAACATTTTTATAACCTTTTTAATAACGCTAGTCACTATGAAATCAACTTAATTATCATTGAAATAAAGTTGATATTTGTTTAACTTGAAATATGGTACGGGTGTGCAGTACTGCGCACTTTTACTATGTGTGTATTTCTTTAAGAAATAACTAGTGCTTGCATCTTCATGGAAACACTGTCTTACAATATCGTCTTCATGTCGGTATAAATTATATATGTATATATTCCGTTTGTTCCCTTCTTTTCTCTAATGCTGGCTGAATATAGTTTTAGTTCATAACAAACCCGCATTAGTTATCCAGGCTACCGATTTTCTTTCCCAGTTGACCTTAGTTTGCTAGCGAGTGGCATATCGAGAGCCGTGCTCAATGCCTAGACTTAAAGCGATCTGACCCATTTTAATGATTGTCCGTGACATTTATTTATAAAGCTTGTTATGAATGAAGGTATTTAAAATGAAAATAATATATTTAAATTTAATATTTATTTAATCTATAATCTATTTTATAATCTTATCTACTTATTTGTATGATTAGTTAGTCATTAAATTTAGTACCTAGTGCAAATAGTTAGTTGGGTTAGATATTGTAAAAGTAGCCTAAAATAAATGAATAAATCATTCTGCATACAGATAAATAAAATCTTATAGTATGTAATTAAACATATCCTATGTTTAATTACCGGACGCCTTTTGAAGGTTTCACAAAACAAAAATCAAAGAAAATATGGCCATGTTTAGCTAGAAAGTATTTTCGAGATAACAAATAAAAATAGCTAAATAAGTATATAGTAATTATTAATTAGTTTTGTTCAAAAAGCTGTAAGTCCTAACAAAATCACTCTTTGGAAGTGTCTGCGAATTTGTAAGGAAAATCTAGTCTAGCTTAAGCTCAACAAATAAATGAGGATTTTCTAATTTATCGGCGCGCCCCGGAATGCCCTCGGGCAAAGAAGAAAATCTCACGAATTGATGAATTGGTGGAATACCTCGAGAGTCATTTCAGTAAACGTTTAACGATACTTTTCTTCTAACTTTTCGTTTATTTGGTATATTATTTAAGTTCCAAATCGTAGGAATTCGAAATCTGCCCACCTAAACTGCCGATCGATTCTGTAAAAATCTCACCGTGAAAAGTTAGGTGAAGTGAGATTAGAGTGAGCTGTCAAGAGTATCAATCCCTAGCATCAAGATGACTGTCAGTGTCATCTCACTCCACGCTCACTTCACCTAATTTTTCACGGTGAGATGCTTACAGAATCGCACTGCTGTACACATGGCTACACATCAAGCTATGCATTTCCAATTTTAGCTGACATCGCAATGTATATTTTTCGTAAGAGGTCAGCTTATACTGGTTATGTATAGCTTGATGTGTAGCCGTACGTACATATAGAAAACTTACGATATTAACGATTTTGTCTCGGTTACAATCCTATTAATTGCTTCACCTTGTTTAACCTGAACATTTAAGCATATTATATCTCATCATCATCATTTCAGCAAAAGCAGTGGTGGCCCAGTGGTGGATGGACGAGTCGCAGGTTAAGGGATCGAACCCCAAGCAAGCACTTTATGTAAATCATTTCATCACCACTGCTCTCAAAACGGTGAAAGAACACATCGTGAGAAAACGCCATGTCTTAAGGGCCTATACTACCTCAAATAGCCTAGCATGATCCTCCGTTATGTCGAAAATACTGCAGCATTAATATTGAAATAAATATATGGTAAAGTTGAGGATTATTGTTAGGTCTTATGTTCTCGATAGAAACAAATTCCAAAGTTACCTTCAAACCGAACAATAAACCGCTGGTATTCATAAAATACTTCAAATTAGATCATGAAACTTTGTATAATAACCGAACTAACTATAAAGCAGGTCTTATGTTATTTACTTTTTTTTTTATTACCATTATTTTCACCGTAAAAAGCAAATACCTAAACTATTGGCGCTGCCTGCCGCCTAGCACCGCACTCTGTCTCGCTCTCACTCAGTCCGCAAGCAGTATCGTGCGAGCGAGTTAAAGAGTGAATTTTAGCTGAGTGAATTTTAGTGTAGGCTCTTAAAGAACCAAAAATTCGAAAACACGCGGTGGATTCCTTCACAAGGTCATCGGTCCACCTAATGGCAGGCTTTCCAACGCTAAGTCCATCAGCCATCTCTTCTGCAAGGAATGTGCCCTGCCCACTGCCACTTAAGTTTGGAAATTCTTCGGACTACTTATGTCGGTTACGTTATTTTTCCCGCGGTTCTCTTCATAGAATAGAATAGAATACTCTTTATTGTGCACACCATATAAATTCATTCACTCATTCTCTTTATTTCTGATTTCATCACGCAGGGAAACTCCAAGTATAGCTCTACTAAAATTTATGACTTAAAATTCTGTTGGACGGCTCAATTTACGTAGCCTGCTTAGTGCTTACATCTAACTAAGAAGTTTTAATTATTTTGTAATTAAGTGAATAATGTCAAGCATAACTGAAACGTCATGGCACACGAATCTACCAAAATTAAAATTAAATAACAGCAAGCAGGAACTGTAACAGGACCCAGATCCTTTATTTTATCAAAACAAAGCACATTTCTGTTGGCATGCCCGACGCCGTCTTAATTAATTACATTCAGTTGTCAACCGTTGAGTTGTCTTCGGTGGTGTGTCCTCATAAATTTAGTTTTGTCACAGACTGTAGAAGGATTAGATACGGGTAAATACAGGTTTAAAATATAGGATGTATTTAGCACTTTAAATTTGATGAAAGCAGCTATAAAATAATATATCAGCACTTTAAAATAATAATACATCTATAATTTAATATTTATTTAATACTTCAAGCACATACATGTACAGAGGCAGACTTAATGCCATAGGCATTTTCTACTAGTCAACCTTTGGGTGATGCAGAGACAAACAGTATTAGGTGCAATCATAATCACTTAAAAACACTCACTCACTTTAATATTATCACTTTAATAAACATGAACCAAATTTACTAAATAAAAATAAATTATAAAGTAATAATTTTATAAAAAACATAATTAAATACCTACCAAAATAATGGTTTGCACTATAACTGTGTCGAAAGCCAACTCCGATGGCGGGTCTAAGTTGGTTTACAACCAATAATAATAAGACGTAGTCGACGGTGCTCCGCTTCGCGGGGCCCATATTTCTGTCTACAGAGTTTAAAGGAACCTAACACGAAGGAGCGAACGAGCCCCCGTCATCCCCTTCAAACCTAACCTGTCCGAGTTGGGCTGCTCCAAGTAACGAGCTCGCTTCGCTCGCTCTTGCATCCTAAGTTCTCCTAGTCACAGTAGTAACAATGCCTTGTGTACACTTATACGATCACTGCCCATACAATAATTTTATTTGTATACTTAGGTTACCTATTATAGAAACCATTATTATTGATACTATAGTCGACAGCTGCAGTTGGCTCTGCTGGCAACGTGTTGACGACGTGCCGCTCGTATTTGACCACTTATATGTAGATGCTGTGCAATAAGAGACCGTTAATAAGGCACCTTGAGTTTTGGAAGAAAGGTCGATACTGGGACCGTCACTCATATTTTTGCGACATTCTCTTTTTAAAACTCATTGTGCCATTATAACGCCAGGGTGCTTACCGTAGCACCTCCTGATTCCAATGTGATTCACCTAATCTTAATTCAGGCTATTGACGTCTTTTTCTGCAAATTAAACAAGAAAGAGACAGAATTTCCACCATACCACCATTAACAAACCATTTTATTATGTTTATAAAAACATTGGGGACTAGGTATTGTGTATTTATTTTATTTCTTATTTTGTTATTTTTATCTTATCGTATACTGCATCGGTTGATGTCATCATGTCAGCGCCGGCTGTCGCTGAAAATCAGCGCTTGAGCTCTGTCTCGCATAGGGTCGTAGCATTATGCTGAGCGATCATAATCTGCGTCATGTTTACCGCAAATAAACGTACTTTCTTTGTTTCTTTAAGTAAGTTAGACATTACCATAGACCAAAACATTTTTAAATTAAATAAATTGTGTTAATTAATCGAGGAAGAGCGAGGTTTTTCCCATCACAAGTATCTTCGGATTACTTTCTGGGAAGCCCCGGCAACTTAATTGTATAGATTTAAGATAATAAACACATTTTTTTAAACGTTTTTTAGTCCAGACTCTAGCACTAGCCAAACAGCTATACAATTATTAAAACTCCCTTTGTCACTATCAAACTCGCATATAAAACGTATTTTTTTTCCTTTTATAAATCCTACACCCGACAAAGACAAGTGCTATAAGAAACCTCCATTAAATTCTCTTTACGTTCAAAGCATATCTAACAATACTTAGCTCTGTCGAAGCAAAACGTAAATTATAAGGCTACAGCGTCGCATTAATGCGTCGCACAAAATTCATGAAAATAAGTTTATTTGTTCAGGAAAACCTGAATTTTCACATTATTTTGTGCTGAATACAATCGTGTTATAGGTACTTTCACTTATTGTACAGTACGATAAATTATTTTGAAAGATTGAAATGTATTTCTTACATAATTATTTTAATTAGAATAATTCTAATTATTCTAAGACAAGTTATCTGAGGAATAATTATGATAGTTTGACATATTATTTTCTATACAAAAACTGTCAAACCGATATACATACGGTGACTGATAATTAGTGACCGATACTTAAACACGTGCTTGTACTCATGATAACAAACAACTTTTACTATGGGACCAAACCTGAAATTGTGAAAAAAAAATCTGCTGTTGAGTCATTTATGTTCGCCTAACTGGTCAAAATGTAGGTACTGCAGCAGATTTTTTTTCGCGAATTCAGGTTTGGTCCCATAGTAAAAGTTGTTTGTTATCATGAGTACAATCACGTGTTTAGGTATCGGTCACTAATTACCAGTCACCCTATATTTTATTCCTCAGATAAAAGGTATCTGATTATTGAAAGATCAGCCCTTTAACTAAGAATTATGGTGTCTTCTTCGTTGTAGACTTTCAGCCTTGAGAGAGTGTAAAATATTGTTTTCCAGTTAAATATATTTAGGTATTACGCTTCAATATACACACATCAAAAGTGTCTAGGGATCAAGCATTTTTATGCGGATTTCTTGAGATTGAGATGTGGCTTTGATTTATGATTTTATAAATTTATATGGATCCTTTTTGGTGCATTTCATAATTTGAATCAGGAACTGTGAATCAAATTCGAGTAAAAGATGAAAATCAGCTGTCAATATTTTCCCTATAAAAACATACAACGCATTGAAGACATTATTAGTGCTACTGTTTCCCTACTACTGATTAAAACCAACGTTATTATGGAGTGGCGACGTCATTTAAGCAGGGAAGAAATGCTCAGAGCCGTGGGAATGATAGAAGCTGGTTCCCGGCAACGTACTGTGGCTTTAGCTCTGAATACAAGTCAGAGTGTTATCAGTCGACTTTGGACACGTTACCGAAGCACTGGTACCGTGGCTGAGCGCCATGGAGGACGGTATCGCTGCACCACACGGAGACAAGACCGATACATTCAAATCTTAACTCGAAGAGCTCCAACAATAACCGCCATGATGTTAGCCGTGAGGCTTCATCACTCTTCAGGGAACTTAATTAGCGACCAAACAGTCAGAAACCGCTTGCATGAAGTGAACCTTCATTCCCGAAGACCGCTACGGGTACCACCTATAGCAATGCACAATCGTAGGATTCGATATCAATGGGCTCTTGAACACAGAAATTGGGCAGAAGAACATTGGCGTTTCGTGTGCTTTTCTGATGAGTCTCGTTTTGGTATGAGACCGGATACAAGACGTATACGACACTGGAGAACCCCTGGACGCCAACAGCGATTAAAATCCTGCCAGGAAGTCCATCCTTATAGTGGTGGAACCATCATGGTATGGGCGGGTATTTGGATCGGCGGAAGAACTGAGTTGATTTGGATCAGAGGCAACCTCAACGCTCAAATTTATGCTGAGACGATTGTATCAGACGTCATCGTTCCTCTACAAGTGCAAATCGGTCCCTTATTTCAGTTAATGCATGATAATGCACGACCGCACACCGCAAGAGTTGTAAGACAGACTCTCGCCGCAGCTAATATCAATGTCCTGCCCTGGCCTGCTCAGTCGCCAGACTTGAACCCGATTGAGCATGCATGGGATATGCTACAGAGAAGAGCTCTGCCGAATATGGAGGGTATCCAGTCGCAAGAAGACCTTTTTTTGTTGTTGCAACGAACATGGGCGGCCATTCCACAGCGTGATTTGGATGAACTCATTTTGAGTATGCCAAACCGATGTTCTTGTGTTGTTAGTGTTCGCGGTAGAAACACGGATTATTAATTGTTTAAGTTACCCAATAAAATTTTAGAGAAAACTGTTATTTCAGTCTTTTTTTCGAACTTTTGTGTTAGTGGTTCAAATGTCAAAAATCCCTTTATTAGGAAAATGGCAAATATCTTTATTAATGCAAAGGTGACTTAGTTTATCGTTACTGTGACAAACGAAAACACTTTATTTGATGAATCCTTAAAGAAAATTTTAATTAATATCAATCAGGAGAAAAGTTATTGCAAAAATATATGTTGATCCCTAGACACTTTTGATGTGTGTATTTATATACAACATTTCATTTTACATAAAATCGCACAAAAATTACTTGATTGACGAGACGATGTCTTTTTTGTCTTGATTATTATTTACATTTAAGTGACACGACAATTTAAATTCACCACAACTAATGTTATATATCTTTTTGTTTTCTTTTTAACTTTTCAATAGCAGCCTGATGCGTCGCGATCTGTTTTTTGTGAAATTCTATTTGATTTTTCATTTGACCCTTTAGATTCTCAATGAGCTCTCTCTCTCTTTTGTAGAAGTACTGGGCTTCTTTGGCTGTTCCCAATTTTTTAAAAGTACCGCCGGCATCCCGAATTGAGTCTGCACCTCTACCGCCAGAGCCGGCGCCGTGACCTGCAAGATTAATATTTTTTTTCTAAACACATACACAGAACAGGGGGGTAATTGCGTTAGACGCTATTTTCGAACATATGAAACAGTGGATTAGCAATATCCTTCGAAATTATTCAGATTTAGATAGATAGTGTATTACGCAATTAGAGTGGCGGTCGCAGTAGCGAAGCTTGATAAATTATATGTATTCTTATAATTATGTCTGTAGGTACAGACAAAAAAGCAGATAAGTATGCAGGATCGTCGGATATAGATGAAGTTTAGTAAGAAACCGATGGATGTTCTCGAATAAAATTTTATTTTATTAATAGAAAACAAACATCTCATTTATCAAATTAAATTTCTTTCAACAACATCCATCAGTTTCTTACTAAACTTGAACTATATCCGGCGATCCTGCATACTTATCTATTTTGTTGACTGTACATCTATTACTGTTGCTATTGTTAATGCTTCATGATGGATTATGAATAAATAAATTTAAACGAATTAAATTGCTTGGTGCTTATATCAAGCAGGGGACATCTTACCGGCTGAAATTATATGAATGAAATGCAATTATTTCTTGACGGCCCAGTCAAGAAATAATTGCATTTCATTCATATAATTTGCAAGGACTCCTCTAGAAAATGTGTGACCGATACAGAATATTGCCATGATTACTAGACAAACGATTGAGGATTGTACTATTTCTAGCGAATTGAGAACAACTATACCGCCGTATTAACCGTGCCAACATAAATATTATATACTTATAGAAAACTTACTAAATACAGCCAACCGCAAATCAGTGGTAACAAATTGACAATGACGCCTTATGTTGTAGCAGTAAGTGTGATTTTCGAAGTACAACTGATGTGCGGTTGATTGTACTATTAGATGTATAATATGTGGCACGTTTAAATACTCAATTTATTTGCTTTATTTTTAAGTGTTATTTAGTGTTTCCATAGGAATTTCTTAGTAACAGCCCGGAGTTTGGAAGTTGGTGGTGTGATAACCCCGTGCCTCGGAAAGCACGATAAGTCATTGGTCCTGCGCCTGATCTCTCTCCGGTCGTGTCGGATTGCCGTGCCATCGGACTATGAGAGTGAGGGAAGAGGGAGTGCACCTGTGTCTGCGCGCTCACTTGTGCACTATAATATCTCCTGCGTACCTGGCTAATCTCCGTTGAGATTGGCCACCGTGACCGAAGTCGGTCGGGGAGGCTATTATTATTATTTTATTTGCTTCAAGTACAAATACCTACCTTAAAAATAGTTTCACTCACCCGAATATAAACGTAAAACATTAGTAATTACTTCCTTGCAGCTAGCTTTCAACCCCCCATTGAATTTTGGAACTATCGATTTCATAATTTTACTAACAAAAAAATTTTGTAAAGTAGAAAAAGATTAATAGAAACACATAATTTTTGCAAGATTTACGATTATTAACACAAAATAATGTTTATTTATATTTTGATAGTTTGAATGATGTTTACGCAACACTATTAATTTGCGAAAATCTAGTTGGCCATGGCTGGGTCTAGTTAGACCTTGATTGAGCCTTGTTGGTCCTAAGTTGGGTAACTATACAGAGCATACAATACCAAGTTATGATTTAGGCATTTTGTAACTGTATACCAGTTGTAATGTACACATTTGTAATTTGCTCAGTTGTAATATATACATTGGTAATGTATGCAGATTTAATGCACACAGTTGTAATGTAGAAATTTTTAATGGACATACTTACAATTGTAATGTAGGTACACATTTGTAATGTGCACAGTTATAATATATACATTAGTAATGAATGCACCTATAGATAACGTACACAATTGTAATGTATACAATAATAGTAATGTACACATTTTTAATATGCACAGTTGTGATGTCGACATTTGTAATGTAAACAGTTGTAATGTACCTAAAAAGTTATGATGCACACAGTTGTAATGATATTGCCAACGAGGCCGCCATTTTGATAAGATGAATCCCTTTGTGTTTCGTAAAGCTTGATTCCCATGGTGCCTTACATCACAAGTCGGAAACGGAAATTAAACGAACAACAAGAAAAAAAAAGAAAATTAAATCTTTAAATACTAATATTATAATTTGAGTTTAGTTGGTGAACAAGAGAATTGGCACCAGTGTGTCCTAAGAACGCTTTCTTTTAACTATAACGGTAAAGGTTGGTTAGGATATAATTCAGGTACCATCTCAAATTACCTACTATTATGTATAACAGATATAACAATATTGTATTTGTATGAGGCAATCAAGGTATGAGGGCAAAAACAAAAACAACGCGTTAAAATTTTACGGATTATTTATTTATTTATTTTCTAAACCTATTTCTTATAAATATTTCTCGAGGAAAATAATCGAAAAAGTGTAATCCAGAGATCAATCCGAAATTTCTTTTTGCTTTTGTTTGAGCTTTTTTAAAACAGCCTGATCTATAGCGATCTGTTCTTCGTGAAATTCTATTTGGTTTTTCATTTCGTCCTTTATATTCTTAAGAAGTTGTTGTTCTTTTTTATTGAAGAATTGAGCATCTTTAGCAGATCCAATGGACTTGAAAATATCGCCTGATGAGCCACCTTTACCAGAATGGCCGCCAACTACAAAAGTAGATACAATAAAAACAATAAATAGATAAAAAAATAAATATGACCTTACAGGCCGATCACTTGCTAGAGTCCTTAGTCACTTCTAATTCAATCGTCATAGATTATGATGGGACCTTCGGGCGCCTCACTTCCATACCCTATGGTCTTAGGGCGTTGCCACATGGACGTGGCCAATGTTTTGTGTCGGCGCTGCGATGCCTGAGCGGTGACGCTCCGTAGTTTTACATATGAGTGTCATGCCACACGGTGCGCTAAAACGACGTGCTGCGACGGAACGCGTGCGCATCGGACAAGGGGCCAGGGAGACGAAGTAGAGAGATGTGCTGCGATGCGACGACGTAGCCACAACGGAGCGCAGCGTAATTTTTTTTAGAATATCTATGGTGGAGGTCGACATATGTGCATTTGGATTGAGTGATCTTTTTTTATTTCGTGACAAAATCTGATTGTAAATTTAGTCAAAAATAGTCAAAACTCATAGCCCAAAGTAAAAAAATTGTCACTCTCAAGGGTCTTCAGTTATTGCCTAAAATGTGGATCACTCAAATCAGACATTTTGCAAAAACGGCTATGAGCTAAATCTCAACAAAAACTTACTCTACTGACTAAGTTTATACCTCAAAAATTTGTTAACAAATTGTCACAATATTTTTTAAAGCCATCAAGCCATTTGAAGCTACTTCCAGGTATTTAAGCCAGTATCATTGGATCACTCAGTACAGACACCATTTTGTCTGAGAGATCGTTGTAATAAGGTTTAGGTTGACTTTTTCTATACATCTTTTTTTAATCTTAAAACACATGTTCCGAATATATTTGTACAATAAATATCATAACACAAATACCTTTTGTTAAAAAGTTATGAGTAATCCAATGTTTTCAAATTTGCTGAACTGAGTGATCCTTATGAATACTTATAGGTAACTACCTGTTTCGTATTGATTTACACAACTTACGATTAATTTTTGTACAACTTTATGACTAAAGTTTTACATAAAAATTATTTACATAGACGGCTTAGTTTACGAGATATTAGATTTTTAATTTTTTAAAGAAATTACGTCTTGTAGGGTACATATGATTTTAACTTTTAATGTAGGTATATATTTAAATGTTTCATATTTTATTGTTATTTGCTTAGTCGCACGTTTCATTTAGTTTTGTACGACCTTTAGTGCACATAAGTGAGCTTAAGTGATAGTGACAGTATCAGTGGTTTTCCTGTTTTATGCAAGAACAATGTAAGTACCGAACGTATTTATTTAGGGTCCGACGTCTCAAAATTTGCCAAAGATGTAAACAACAATAGCCGCTCGAAATTGTAATTTATTCGTGCGACGCAGCAAATAACAATAAAATATGAAACATTTAAATATATACATTAAAAGTTAAAATCATATGTACCCTACAACACTCAATTTCTTTAAAAAATAAAAAATCTAATATCTCGTAAACTAAGCCGTCTATGTAAATAATTTTTATGTAAAACTTTAGTCATAAAGTTGTACAAAAATTAATCGTAAGTTGTGTAAATCAATACGAAACAGGTAGTTAGTTACCTATAAGTATTCATAAGGATCACTCAGTTCAGCAAATTTGAAAACATTGAATTACTCATAACTTTTTAACAAAAGGTATTTGTTTTATGATATTTATTGTACAAATATATTCGGAACATACATTTAAGGATTAAAAAAAAGATGTATAGAAAAAGTCAACCTAAACCTTATTACAACGATCTCTCAGACAAAATGGTGTCTGTACTGAGTGATCCAATGATACTGTCATAGATACCTGGAAGTAGCTTTAAATGGCTTGACGGTTTTAAAAAATATTGTGACAATTTGTTAACAAATTTTTGAGGTATAAAATTAGTCAGTAGAGTAAGTTTTTGTTGAGATTTAGCTCATAGCCGTTTTTGCAAAATGTCTGATTTGAGTGATCCACATTTTGGGCAATAACTGAAGACCCTTGAGAGTGACAATTTTTTTACTTTGGGCTATTTGTTTTGACTATTTTTGACTAAATGTACAATCAGATTTTGTCACGAAATAAAAAAAGATCACTCAATCCAAATGCACATGGTCGACATTGTGAATGTGCGAAAGCTGTGTTGCGTTACGACATCGCAGCGCTCGTGTGGCACTCACTGCGTCGAAATCACCGACGCAACGCATTAGCAACGCATGTGTGACATCGCATCGCTCACAGGGTAGGGAAGCGACTCTAGAATATTGATATTCGTGGAAGCTTCTTACGACTGAGTCGTTGGTCTAGTGGTTGCAAACGCTACTTCTTAACATGAGGGTGCACTTCCCAGTTCAGGCTGCAAAATTGTTATTAGGTTTTTCCATTAGGAAATCTCAGTAACAGCATGGAGTCCGGATTTTTGCATTTGGCTGAATCTCAACTGGCGATATGTAGGTGTACAATTGTTCACCTCTGTTTATTCCTTCGGGAACTCGAAACAAGTGTGATGCCATGTTATGCTATTACGACCTCGGGGCCCGAAGTCTGCCTGTCAACCTTTTTTTTTTTTGTTTCCAGGGTGGAAAATCCTCACGGATGTCTTCCGCCCTGGGGGCGCCACATACTCCAACTCAATGAAACGAAATTCAAATCTTGCATAAAACGCACAATATGCAGCCAAGCATATTATAAGTTGGGGGATTACATCGCTGACAAAAATGCTTGGCTGAACGCTGGTCCTGCTCCACAAGGGCGCATAAACTAATTAATTAGCATTCGAAAATATAGTTGGAGCTGCTGAAGATTGAAAAAACTATCTTTGCATTGTATAAATTCAATCTCTTAGTATTGTATAATTGCATAGCACACGTGTGAGCACTATGTACCTAAACTATAAAGCTACCATTTACTGGGTACGTCTTTAATTGACTTGAATGTGCCCTGGCAGCTGAGAGTATGTCATGCTCACTCAAATGTCTCGCTGATGGTGGCGTGTGTGTTGGATCATTGGGTTCCCTTCAAAATGGTTGAGCTGAATGGTGCTGATCCATACGTCATGTTCGTGAACGGGCGCCGTCAGTAGGGACTGGTCATCTCTTAGCCGCCACGGCTTATTTTAATATATGAATTGTTCTTTTTAGTACGGACGCCTTTAACGTGCACGTCTTTCTGCATCGTACTCACATGTATAATTTCAACATGAATGATGTTATCAAGATTTTTGTAACAATTTTATGATTTAAAAGAGTGTCCGTGGAGTTTCTTGCCCGTTCTTCTCCACAGGGATCTACGCTTTGGAATGGGCAACTAGCTTCATCTTTCTGACTGACCGACCCTTGACAATTCAAAAGTGCCTATAATTGGTTTATTTGAAATAAATGCTTTGAGTTTGAGTTTGGGGGGCGGAGGGATCAGTCAGGCTCCTGACTAAAAACCACATCCGTGTGCCATCTCACACCTACGCCGGGGGTCGCGGGAACATGCGATCCTTCCGCAACCCCTGACTAGTAGAGACCACTGTCCACTACTGCGGGCCTCCTTGGGTCAGATGGGGGAGTGAGGTGTTTGACTTCCCTCGAGACGTCTAAGAGGGGCGCGCGTGTAACACTACGCGCCGTCACCTCAGATCCTGATGTGTGGGGGGGCGATGGACGTCCCCGAGTCCGTTGCCCCTGGACCCATTTAGGGGGGCTGAAAGAGGTCGTTGTCCGCCCCCCGCCGACGCTCGTTGCGCCTGCTGCGGGCCGGGTGAGTAGACGTGATCTCCCTCTCCCTTTCCGCAGCCGCTTTCTGAGAGACGACTGTTTCGCAGAAGGAAACCACCGCGCCCCAGGACTGTTCGCTGCTGACCATCGATTCGACTTCGGCCGGCAGCGACAGGTCACTGCCTACTCCTGAGATGAGGGCACGACGTGACTCCTTTCAAGCGGCACACTCTGTCAGCGTATGCCGCGCCGTATCCTCCCGGCAGTCTTTCAATCCTACGTTAACTGAATGATGCACAGACCCTGTGCATGTGACATGAACAAGTTCAGGCAGCTGTGCAAATAATTGTGCAGGTCGCCGCATAATGTCACCCGTACCTTTACATGCTCGACTCACTTCGGACAAGAAACCAAGTAAAAGACTGGTTCACTTACCTGCGCGTACAATATCCAAATTGAATTTCTGAGAAACTAAAAAAGGCTTCATTCGATAGAATAGGGAAACCAAAGCACATGGTTGATACATGAAAATGGTTATGTATCAATTTGAAGATGAACTCTTTAATTTATTGATTATTTTTGAGATTTATATCAAAGCTATGTTTAAATCATTTTCTCGCAACATTGTTTTGACTGTTTAGCTGATAGCTCTTGTCAAAGATGAAAATTATTGTTTTGGGTTTGCTCTTGACTTCTATTAAAGTTTGTTTTCGTAAATAGGTCTAGTTCACAGAGTATCGTCTAGTTTAGTCTTGGTCTGTGGTCCAGTTCCATACAAGCAGGTTTCTTGTCCAGTGAATACTAATTTGTCACAAATGCTGAATTGAGCAGAGTGCAATTTAAATTCGTGATCCCCCATCACGAAGATGCCTCGGTGGCCGCAGCTAGAGCCCGCATTGTCAAAACTATCCAAACAAACAAAACAAGTCTTTGTTTACCTGCACTATGAGTCTACGACTCAAATGACGTAAGTACAGAAACTACCGTCAAACGGGGTGACTATGTGCCAGGCAGGTGAGAATGTGCCATGGAGGTAATGGACTATAAAATTACCGATTTCTTTTTCAGCTTTGTCATAAGCCACTTCTTTTTAGGTTAATCGATTTTATAAACATTTTACCATCTCTAGTTCATCCTAAAAAAAGTGGCTTATGACAAAACTGAAAAATAAATCGGTAATTTTATAGTCCATTACCTCCATGGCACATTCTCACCTGCCTGGCACATAGTCGCCCCGTTTGACGGTAACGGTTTTTGAATGGCGTCCGTGACAGAATTTACGCGTTCAACGCAATTTCAACGCCACGAATTTTGTCTCTGTGGAAATAGGGTAAGGATACCAATCGGTCAGTCGGCAGGTTATCCACATCAGTTAGCTAGCTACTGTTCCTATATTTTGTCAATTTAGCAGAGCTTAACCTCTTGGATATGACGGTGGTGATGTAAGGAAGGACACAATTGTGATTAAAATCATTATACGAGTGTGACAACGATGAGATGTGACTTGTGTTATATCATGAAGTGACACACACTTTACTTGTGGTAACCAAGTCTAAAAACACGCGTGAATATGTGCGTGAAGACTAGTAGCGTCAGCATAGAACACTCACGCACACACACATACTTCCGACTTCGCCCGTGTCTCGGACGGAGATGAGAGCGCTGATAAGGTTATATACTTATTGTCTTTGTCTTTGCTTGTGCTATATGTCAAGTTTCAAGAAAGAATTTGTTTTGTTCACTCTGACACACACGTTAGTATACACTTGATTTCCACAAGTTAAGAGCGCGTCGCTTTGTGAGATAAAAATACTGAACGAGACCATAATAGTCTCGTTCAGTATTTTTAGGTAATTACCGTTTTTGTCTTAACAATAATTGTTAAGACTAAAACGGTAAATAACAGACAAAAACCAAGAAGATTTTTGACCTGGAAAAGTCACCTTTTCCATAACTTTATTCGATTAATTGGAATAGAAATGTATGGAACAGCTGCTTTTTTTGTGAATTCAATTACCAAAGTTAGTTGTTCTCAATAGAGTTTAAATAAAAAACATTTATTTTCGTAATGATAAGTTTTTAAATGTTTGTAACAAAACAATACCTTACTGTTATAATAAAATTGTTAGTAATTGTTGATTGTGTTATAATAAATGAATAAAAAAATATTTTAAAGCACATGATGGATCTCTCATTTCAACAAATATGATAAGATGATTATGCGTTCTTTTGGATTTTCAACGCTCGGCTCGACACCGAGAGTTAAAAAAATCCAGTGCACGATAAAATCCCGCTGTAATTATTGTTTTACGCCCATGCGAATGTGGACTTTTAAAACCACAAATATTCTTCATTTATCTTCTTTCTCAACGTCAGCTCGGTCCCGTTTTAATTTTTCTACAGCAGTCTGATGATCCTCGATCGCATGTTCATGATATTCTATATCCTTGGTATATCTTTCCTTCAATTTCTCAAGAAGTTTTTGATTTCTTTTGTGGAAGTATTGTTCTTCTTTGGCAACACCCATACGTTTGAAAGCACCTCCGGCTTTTTTGATTGAGCCGCCTCCATTACCGCCACTGGGCACTGTAATGACATACAATGGTTACAAAGTATAAAAAAATAATACAAACAGGAATTAAAACAAATCCAGACTTCCAATACTCAGTCTTTACAGTTAAAGAAGAGAAGAGTATCTTACGAGTGTGGTGGTCGTTTTCGCAGACAGAACGGGCTATGGTGTTGTCTTATTACTTCACCACCAAAATGTCATTACGTATATTCAACCCCAACATTCCACAGCTGCACATGGGCCTACTATCACGCCATCCACCTTAGTCTTGTGCTAGTCACATCCAGGTGTTAATGAAATGAGACACCAACATTTATGATTATCCCAGTATGCAATATGCACTCAAGGACAATCCTCGGCTGGTACAGAACTATTGCCGGATATGGAAACATAGATATTCGACTATGGGTTTAGGTGGCTAAAGTGAACTGGTTACCTAGAACAATAAAATTATGGCCCCTGCCTGACCAATGTTTTAATTTAGCATAATCAGTCTATAAACGTTCTCATTGCTGGCACGCCGGCCTCCTCTCTTCAACAGTGGGCTATAATACACGCTGGCCCAGTGCGGATTGGTACATGTCACATGTCTTCGAATTTTTGGTTCTAGGACATGCCAGTTTCCTCACGATGTTTTCCTTCACCGTTTTGAGAGCAGAGGTGATGAAATAAATTACGCAAAGTGCCTGCCTGGGTTCAAACCACCGACCGAGTCGGGGTCATCACCTAGTGACAAGGAGGCAACATATCCTGAGGTGTTAAAGTAGTGGAGAGGTATTCCGCGGCCATTACCAGGATCTCACTGAAATACATCCTTCCTCAGAGCAAGTTTGCTCTTGGGATTCCCCACTCAAGTCGGCCAATAAAGGCAAGAAAGATGTGGGAGCCCTGTTCCACGCCAGTGTTCACTCTAGCCAATCAATAAACGCAAACCAGAGATGAGGATCAAGAGTTTACCCGGGAGATCAGGTCCGTGGGATCGCTACTGCCCAACAGTTAGCCGCATACTGAGGGTTTATTATTACGAGTATTTACTAAAAACCAAACATTGAATCATACACCTCTATAGTTAAGGCTCATACGTAATATAACATATTTAGATTTACCACTTCTATTAAGCATAAATATGCAAGTTTAAGCCTGGGGGACTTACTTGTTGAATATCCACGTACAAAATATAACATGACATTCTGAGCAACAAAGGATTTCATGATTGTATTGTTTACGAGAGGAAATATCTTTTCATTTCTGTATAAGTAGTATTGTCACAACACACTCTTAATTTAACGTTAACTACATCTAATAGATATTTACAAATGTGTTGTAGGATCCATGTTTTGAAATGTTGGATCCATAGACTAAACAGTTCGAACAACTGATTGTTTACCTGTCAATGTCAAAAATGTGAAACTCTTGATTTGTGGTTGGGTGAGGATTGGCCACTGACCTCTATTAAACAAGTACGGATTGGCTTAAAGACCGTTCACAGCCATTTACCTCTGCAAGCAGCAACTTAAGAGCAACCTTATTGTGACGACAATAAAAATCACATTGATTTTGACAGACTTGTCAATGGCACCAACCGAACAGCAACCTTAATTGCATGAGAATAAAGATCACTATGATTTGGACAGTGATGCAAAATCAAAAGTAAAAAATAATTGTGAACGAACTGTAACACTGGAGATAGTAGGCTTTGTTGGCCTTAACTGGTCGGTGGATTGGCTAGTTGGCCATAATACCGGATCTACATTTTATCCTGCGGTGTATGAGTGTCGTGTCCCTTCATGATAGAGTCCGTCCCACGAAAGATGTTCCACGGCAATAAGTGGAACTGGAAGTGGACGCACAATATTGCGTATTTTATTAACCAGCCTGTAATATGATGTTGAGATAAATATACAGGGTTACTGGTAACTCGACGTATTCCTTGCAGGACGTCATTGTAGGGTGAAAATGCAACAAATTAAGCCACCAAATGTTCTACCGAAATTCAGTTGTTTTTGAGTTAGCAAGATTTTTAGTTTTTTTTTTGAAAAATCCCAGATTAAATCATTTAAAGCCAATTTGAAAATTATCTATGGAGCGAATGTACTCAAATTTATGTTATTATCATAGTTGATGCCGTAGCAAATCTTTGTTAGTAATTAAAAGTTCAAAATGCGTAAAACCTTCGCAAATACATCACTCGCTTCGCAACTCACCAAATGTACAGAGGCCAGCACATCAAGCTACCCCAATCTGTCAGATTTTCCCAATTGAATATGAATCTTATTCCTTTGTGCTAAAGTTGAAAATCTATCAAAGAGTTTTGACACATTGGAGTAGGTTGACCTGCTGGCGTCTGTACGTCGTAAGTTCGGACCCCGGCAGGCAGTTTATTTATTTAATTTCATCACCACCGCTCTCAAAACGGTAAAGAAAAACACTCTGAAGAAACCAGCATATACTAGAACAAAAAAAAAAAACAAAGCCATGTGCCATTCACCAACCCGCACTGGGCCCGCATAGTGGAGCCCACTCCCTCTCATAGAGAGAAGGCATGTTTCTCAGCAGTGGGAACATTATAAGCTGATTATGCCACAAGAAGGCAATGTTTTAAGTTACTTACAATAAAACACATCATGGAAAAGATGACACCACGTTTAATCAAAAATGATTCTCAACAAATTTAAACCAATCTTTTCTAAGTTTTTTAATTCGCTTCATGGCAACTTTGTTGACTTTCGCAATCTTCCCAAAGTATTTTACCTGGTCACCGTAATAACGCGTTAAGAATTCGCCTGCTTCCTTGCCAGAGTGTTCTGTTTTCAACAAAGTTTTTGCGGCAGTCGGCTTGCCTGGGTTGCCCTCTGACACAGGCAAAGCTGCAATTAAAATAAAAGTTGGAAACCACTGGTTTTTCGAAAGGTTAAACAAGCCTTGGGTGAATAAATCTGCCGTTATTGTTTCATTTCAGCTATTGGCCCCGATTCTGTTGCTCACAAACTAAACTAAATTTAAGTTCAGTGCATCTTTTTCTTTCTATTTTATTATGAAAAGGACAGAAGATAAATATTAGTTTAGTTCTGTCAAATTAGTCAGCGCCTGACGAAATTGACGTATTTTTAGTAGCCAATTTTTTAATCACGTTTAAACTTGTCTATGGATTATCTAATTTTACAGAACTAAGGTTGACTGGTAGAAAATGCCTATGGCATTAAGTCCGCCTCTGTTCATGTATGTGCTTGAAGTATTAAATAAATAAATAAAGTAAAGTAATATTTATCTTCTGTCATTTTCCTTATGAAATAGAAAGAAAAAGATGCACTGAACTTAAATTTAATTTAGTTTGTGAACAACAGAATCGGGACCATTGTTAGGCTGAAGCCGTACAGACAGGACCTTCTCTTGGTGACATTAATAACATATAGGTACATATTCCAAGTTTTAAGCTACTAAGTACTGACACACTTGCTCATCAAGGGCCGTACCTCACCAGGACGCAATGGAGACGTTGCCAGGTCACGATGCCAACTAAATGTACACAGTTATATGACGGGCGGCACACCTGGCCTCCTTTTGGTTACGCAGCCAACCATACATTTTGTTGGCGATGCAACAGTATGTATGGCTATAAAAGCATGCTTTTGAGCATGCTTGTAAGCATTCTTAAAATTAGCAGACACATGCTACTAAGTAGTAAAATTGCTCAATAATAGTAGGTATGTTTTCCTACTATTAATGAGCATGTGAGTACATTCAAGGTACAACTCTGAAGGCGACTGCAGACCGCAAACCGCAGCTGCAAAGCTCCAACGGTAAAGACAGACCGCAGCGACACTTCTGGTTTCAATGTAACTCAATAAAAATGATTCCGTAGATGGCGACATTGCGGTTTGCGGTCGGCGGTCGCTTTTGGAATTGTAGCTCAAAGCCAAGCTCACATTGCTGCCTCAACGGGCCGTGGCGTAACGCTTTCTCATACAAAAAAGTGCGTTGCGGCCCACTTGTTGAGTAGGTTGGTTTATGGAAAATGTACGAAAGTGATGAATACCCCAAGCAATCAGCGCTAGCCTCCATACTTACGTGTGTGCGCCTGTGCGCCACATGTTAAGCCATGTGACGCAGCGCAGGCTATGGTCTCAATAACGTTCTCTTTGGAACCAACTGGCTTCTTTGCAGAATCAACCGGAAGACGACATGTGAAGGTCCCATCGGATCCAGTGGACCAATTCGGCCCAGTGGTGCTAAACATTCTCACAACTTGCACACTTTTTAACCATAGATTTCTCTTTGGAAGCAAATTCATTATGACTTAAATTTAAACTACGGATATTGTAAAAGTGAATTTATAAAAAGCTTAGACCATTTTCATAAAATTGCAAATGACAACCAAAATTTTTGACATGTCAATCTTATGTCAATCGCCTTTAAAACGCTTTGTCTATGATTGGAACCATTACCGTCCTCCTTATTGCATGCGGGAAGCCGGGTCGTGATCCTGGCCGCGAAATGGCTGCATCAGCGGACGTCTAGCCTTTTTAAAATATCATACAACCTAGCTGCGTTGTATTCAAACAACGCTGCAAGGTTATTTGGGCGCGTGGCGAAAATCGGAACTAATCCCGCCATTTTGTTTTTTCAATACAATTTCTGTGACACAATTTCACAAATGTTTACCAACAGCGCCCCCCTGTCAATGTAATTCAAGCGTCAAAATATATCTAAAACACTTTAATGAGTGGTGATGTACAGACGCCAGCATCAAGCTGCCCGAAACTGACAAATTTTCCCAATCAACTTTGAACCTTATGTGTTAGCGATAAAGTTGAAATTCTATTAAAGAATTTTGACAGATTGAAGTAGCTTTATGTGCTGACGTCTGTACTCTTTGGCCCCGATCACAAAAAACATACAACAAGCACAACTACACAACAATGACAACAAGTGGACGGGCGCTAACTTGAAAAAAAAAAACAAACGGCCGTCAAAATCAACCGTTTGGGCAATACCGACCACACACATGACCACTGCTTGCCACATTTCGACGCTGTGATGATGTGGTTGTGGCGCGTCCTGTGTTCGTGCACCATGATCGATCACTGTGTCAGTACGATCGATAGATCTGCGAGGCTACAGAAAACATACTAGGACCAAACCTGTATTTGCTCCGTGACCAAACCCCATAAAGCGTCATGTTTCCGAGATATTAACGTTCAAAGCTGATCACGTGACCTCAATATTTTGTTGAACTTGCGTGTATCTTGTTCCATAGGTGTTTGATTATTTTAAACATTCATTTGAATGAATGGCAAGCGACATCGTGGTAGGCCCCGACGGAGATGGCGGGATGAGCTGGACTCCTACAACAAGAACTGGTCCTTAGCAGCTTTGAACAGAGAGAAGTGGAAAGAGAGTAGGGAAGCCTTTGCCCCGCAGTAGGACATCACAGGCTAATAAAAATAATAATTTTAAAAAATCAAAATGTTGCGCTTGCCGACATTTTCTTAAATATCGAGAGACAGAATGTACTCGTATAATTATGAAAGTGTGAGAGAAGAGTGCACCTGGGTCTATCGATCAACCCTTGCGCCTGTTATTATGAATTAAATGGTTACCTTTATATCGAGTCCCTTTAAGTTGAGTCTGAGAGTCTATAGAGGGTCAAAATAAATTAGCTAGAGAAAGACCGCAGATGTTATGGGTATAAAATAAAAATGATTAGGATTTTTTTTTTTGTTTGGGGTCAACGATGAAGTGTAGTTTGAAGTATTAGTTGAGAAAATGTTTCTTTTCGTTTTTTTGTGCTATCTTTACGCCTTCAGCTTATTATTTTTGTTATTCACGTCTGCGAAGTTTCGCTACTTAAAATTTAATTTGCCCTTGTATATCCACGACCCCGTGCGCGATTTTTTATTATAGTGTTTATAGTGAATGCGGTATACCTAGTTGTATGATTTTTCTCAATGTCTGACTATACTGTAAATAATAATGAAAGAAGGCAACGCTACGTCAAAAGAATACACTTCATGGGAGATTTGAAACCACAGTTTATTCAATCAAGCAATTTGGTCCAATTTTTTTTTATTTTTTTAATTCGCTTCATTGCGGATTTGTTGTAATTTGCCATAGTCTTATAATATACTATCTGGTCATCGATATAACTTTTTAAGTGTTCGACTATGTCTTTGTTTACAACGCCTTTTGGGTTATAGTGGGCCTTTTTCTCATGCATCATGTAAAGTGGATCAGCTGCTGCTGGCACTTCCAAAGTTGGTGGGTCATCTGCAACATAAAAAAAAGTTAAGCTACTGTTTCCAAGATAAGCGGTGACCGCCACATAACGTACAGCAGTGACGGCCGTCATGAAAATGGCGGCAGCGAGGTTTGACTTAACGATATCAAAAAACGCTATCTAGAAAGACACCACACTGGGTGCCGCCAGATAGGCGGCTACCGCAGTCCTAATAACCCCAACCTTTAGGCGTGATATGATACACAGTTGTTCAGGTCGGCATATATTTTGAAATAAATTAGTAAAAGTATATATTTTAAAATACACACATCAAAAGTGTCTAGGGATCAACATATATTTTTGCAATAACTTTTCTCCTGATTGATATTAATTAAAATTTTCTTTAAGGATTCATCAAATAAAGTGTTTTCGTTTGTCACAGTAACGATAAACCAAGTCACCTTTGCATTAATAAAGAAATTTGCCATTTTCCTAATAAAGGGATTTTTGACATTTGAACCACTAACACAAAAGTTCGAAAAAAAGACTGAAATAACAGTTTTCTCTAAAATTTTATTGGGTAACTTAAACAATTAATAATCCGTGTTTCTACCGCGAACACTAACAACACAAGAACATCGGTTTGGCATACTCAAAATGAGTTCATCCAAATCACGCTGTGGAATGGCCGCCCATGTTCGTTGCAACAACAAAAAAAGGTCTTCTTGCGACTGGATACCCTCCATATTCGGCAGAGCTCTTCTCTGTAGCATATCCCATGCATGCTCAATCGGGTTCAAGTCTGGCGACTGAGCAGGCCAGGGCAGGACATTGATGTTAGCTGCGGCGAGAGTCTGTCTTACAACTCTTGCGGTGTGCGGTCGTGCATTATCATGCATTAACTGAAATAAGGGACCGATTTGCACTTTTAGAGGAACGATGACGTCTGATACAATCGTCTCAGCATAAATTTGAGCGTTGAGGTTGCCTCTGATCCAAATCAACTCAGTTCTTCCGCCGATCCAAATACCCGCCCATACCATGATGGTTCCACCACTATAAGGATGGACTTCCTGGCAGGATTTTAATCGCTGTTGGCGTCCAGGGGTTCTCCAGTGTCGTATACGTCTTGTATCCGGTCTCATACCAAAACGAGACTCATCAGAAAAGCACACGAAACGCCATTGTTCTTCTGCCCAATTTCTGTGTTCAAGAGCCCATTGATATCGAATCCTACGATTGTGCATTGCTATAGGTGGTACCCGTAGCGGTCTTCGGGAATGAAGGTTCACTTCATGCAAGCGGTTTCTGACTGTTTGGTCGCTAATTAAGTTCCCTGAAGAGTGATGAAGCCTCACGGCTAACATCATGGCGGTTATTGTTGGAGCTCTTCGAGTTAAGATTTGAATGTATCGGTCTTGTCTCCGTGTGGTGCAGCGATACCGTCCTCCATGGCGCTCAGCCACGGTACCAGTGCTTCGGTAACGTGTCCAAAGTCGACTGATAACACTCTGACTTGTATTCAGAGCTAAAGCCACAGTACGTTGCCGGGAACCAGCTTCTATCATTCCCACGGCTCTGAGCATTTCTTCCCTGCTTAAATGACGTCGCCGCTCCATAATAACGTTGGTTTTAATCAGTAGTAGGGAAACAGTAGCACTAATAATGTCTTCAATGCGTTGTATGTTTTTATAGGGAAAATATTGACAGCTGATTTTCATCTTTTACTCGAATTTGATTCACAGTTCCTGATTCAAATTATGAAATGCACCAAAAAGGATCCATATAAATTTATAAAATCATAAATTTATTACAAAGCCACATCTCAATCTCAAGAAATCCGCATAAAAATGCTTGATCCCTAGACACTTTTGATGTGTGTATATATTCAATTTTGCCGCCCGAGCCGCGCGCCGGCCGTGCCGAATCAAGCCAACCCGAAAAATTATTCAGCCCCTGTATGACACAGTATCTGAAGGCTTTCTTAAAATAGTAAAAAAAAAATCCGTATTGGCCGCCATATCTCATCCGCCATTCTCATTGTCCTCACGGGTTGATTGGCTCATTGGCGGTGAGGACAACGCAACGGCTTTACACTGTAACAATTGTAGGCTATTAAAGTAACATTGACCAGTTACCCTAATTGCATACCAGACTATCAATCACAGTCTGCATCATTTTCAAGGATATTGCAAATCCATTGCTTTATATGTTCGAAAAAAGTGTCTCCTCAACATGTAAATAACGCAATGAATGTTGTTGAACTGTCAAAATAAAAACCATTGCTGCTACTGTTACTATGTTACGCACTTACCCCGCTGGATGAAACGCGGACATACCAGGGAAGCATGACACAAAAGGGAGGAGCCCTATAGCAATGGGTGGGACAGAGTTGCCAGTGATAATGATGACGTTGATGAAAGTAACATTTAATAGAAATTAGCGTGCTTTTGAGCGGATATAAAATCTGATTACAAAAAAAAAACACCTAATTTCGGAAGTCGGTATCTTTGGGTACGCATTTTTGTTGCTTTCAACCGACTTCCGAAATTTTTCACTGTCTTTTTTGGAAGTCTGTTGTTTTTTTTTTTTTGTAAAAAAGTTTTTATTTTTCACCTTTAAGTTGGTACTTACACCACAAAAATCGTCACTACTTGCTATGTAAGTATCAGGAACAGGAAGTCATTATAACATCATCAATATAAACCAAGTGGCAAAAATACGTATTATTGAAGCTAACTCAAAAACTACCCAAGCAAACTTAATAAGATTTATATGGGACCACCCCTGAGGCCATACCCTATCCAGTAAAGAATTTTTGAAATCGATTTGCAATTGCCGGAGGTATTGCGTAACAAACATACAAAAAACAAAAGAAAAAACATACAATTGAATTAAGAACCTCCTCCTTTTTGAAGTCTGTTAAAAAACATGAATATTCTAGGCTTAATACTTACTACTATAAGGTGAAAAGCTTTTTGGGGCTTCAGTAGGCTCATCCTCCTTCTTGGAGTCACTACTTTTTTTTAAATCAACTGGCTTCTGTTCAATGGGTCCACCGGTTTGGATGGGCCCACTCGCCCCAGTACTGCTGCTGCTCATTCTCATCAAGTGCACTGTCTTTGATACCCATAGATTTACCTTAGGAATCAAATTCATTTTTTACTTTTAAAATAAATAAACAAATATTTATTTACTGCACAATATAGTTCGTAGATTACGAATTTTGATAAGAATCTCCTAAAAAATATAAAGAATATTATCAAAATTTCATTGCATTGAAGAAATGACGAATTTAAATTTTCGAATTTCTGACTGAATGACAATCAGGTTTTTTTTTTCAATAATTGACTTAATTAATTCAAAAATGTGATAATCTCTGGAAATATTACAATCCTCTATGGTTCAAGAAGTATTTATGTTATTTAATATGTTTCGCGAATTTTTTGTAAACAAACATGCGATATTTAGCGCAAGGAACATCTATTTACGTAAAATTGTGAATAAATACATGAGTACGTGATGCTGAATCCAAACACGAACAAAAATTTTAAAAACAAGCGAATTTTTGTTTCTGTTTTTTCTACCTAATTATTTTGTTTTGATTTATTAAATGGGCTACAAATGAAAACAAAATTGTTGATTACAATCTATCTTATTGCTATTCTAACTCGTACAATTATTTGACTGTATCGGAAACTGTAAAAGCGAGGATATTAAATACACTTACAGCGTCGCCTAAGAGATGATTTCAACAAAAATTAAAACCATTTTAAGAAATAAATCATCATCATCTGCTTAGCCTTTTCCCAACTATGCTGGGGTCGGTTTCCAGTCTATCCGGACGCAGCTGAATACCATTATTTTTCATGGAGTGACTGCCTATCTGACCTCCACAATCCCGTTACTGGGTAATACGATACCCCTTGGTCGTCAGAAGCCCGAAAATCTGACAACCTACCTTTGTCAGATTTTCGGGCTTCTGACGACCCGTAACCACTGTCAAAGATCCACGAATGACAGCCGGGACCAACGGTTTAGCGTGCTTTCCGAGGCACGGAGGGGTCTTTCACCAACCAACCGTGGCAAGCGTAGCTTAACCTGATCGATCGACCCGTGCGACTGTTATTACTTAGCCACAAGCCCCTCTGTTATGTTAAGTATCTATGAATTTACAAATTTATTTATTTGTATTTTTTTTGCTAGCCTACGTTGTCCCACTCCTGGGCAAAGAAAGGCCTCCCTCCATTACTTCAATCTTTAAAAAATCCCATCAATTTCTAGGATCAATCATATATAGAACCATCTCAAGATCAACCTTTATTAGTTTACAGTGGCCTAGAACTGCCAGCCTATAGGTATTTACTTACCAAAAATCTGCCAACATTGTTTTTTCTTTAACATTTCGTACGACAAATAACAGACCACAAACAACCTTCTATATTTAATACACAGCACAACATTGAACGTGGTCGATTGCCGCTCATATAAGCGAAAATCTACAATTTCTATTCACACACGATCGTCGACCGTCTGCGAGATATCTATTGGAATAAAATGCTTTTTGGATTGCGACACATATGGGCTCTTTCTATACTTCGTTTTTATTTCCTTTGTTGTGTTTTGTAGGGAATAATGAATGGGTTTATGTCGCGAGAAAACAAACACGGATTTTGTTTTTCGATATAAATAAAAAGAAACAATTTAAAGATGGAATGTTGATCGCAAGAAACCACGTCACGGCGTGATTTCGTGGGATATCTACCGTTCGCTTATGGTTTGTTTTTTTTTATTTTAAATCTTTATTCATAACCATTAATTTGGTCATTGCCACTACTAAAAAAGAACTTCAATCTTCATAACAACTAGAGAAAAAACACCCAATAACCCAAGAATCGAAATTGATCTAAAAACCTTCTGTCAAACCCTAAATGTCACAGCGTTTTTAACACTTTTTCAGTTATCACGAACTCCCTCAACATTTTATAAGCATGGAAAACAAAAGAAAAGCGCCCTACAGCGCAACAAAAAAACTAAAACAGCGCTTTGTAAATCAGTAAGGTTGACGTGAATTACTATCGCCAAGTGTGAATTTATGGGGGCCAAGTGCCTTTCCGTGCAGTAATTCAATACAAGGGGCAGCGTGAAACAATGGACTTGGTAACTAAGTGCGCGCCCTGCTTTATGTTAGCTATATTGAAAATGCACAAAGAGGTTGTGACTTTATGAAGGTATTTTTATGACGGCACGCTAGCCTTTTTGCATAGAAGTGTCAAACAAGAATCTTTTGGCGCCTGAACGACATTGACAGGGAGGCGTTGTAGGTAAACATTTGTGAATTGCAGAATAGTCGACATCGGCTTTACATCATTGAGCTATATAACTAGAGAGGCAAACCTCAATAAAATGTGTCAAAAAAGTGTAGCCACTTTATAAACGCGACGACGTAGCTTTAAAACCACTAAACATTTAAAAGTAAACATATATCTGTCTCACTTACACACGTCGTAAGAATAATACCGTCGCTTAGATTAGACAAAGATCGCAATATAAACATGCAATGACGGGATGGGGTTGCCTACCCATGCGAAATTTTACCCAACATTTTAAGCCATAAAAAACGTTTTAGGTTAAGTTAAATTATTTTTTAAATATTTGATTTATGTATTTCTTATTGGATGTGTAATAGAAGTTTATAAATAATGAAAATAACTAAGACATTTTCTTTTTGAATATTTTTTCTTTATTATTAATGAAATTGAATGATTTAGTAGGTAGCCAGTCAGTCTCTTTTCTCAGCAATCGGATTATTTCCATCCATTTTTCACGGCGTGCTGCATCTTTAGGCACCCTGCTACGTTTTTATTATTAAAAAATATTTAAAATCACTTATTCCATAAATTAAAAACTCCCACTAATGTGGAAAACTAAAACTAAGTTTTTAGTGGTAACACTGAACCTAATTTACAAAATTCTACATTTTATTGCGTTTTTACGTTGATATAAACACAGAGACAATTAATTTACGTGTGGAAAGTAATTCCGGTTAATTTATTATGTTTTTGTGATCTTGAATCGCACTCTTTCGCGATATTTTTTGTCGCATGTCACTCAGTTGACTTCGGTTGGCGTCACACAGAGCACTGAACTGACGTTAGCTACGCTGATGGCTGTGGCCATCAGCCTAGTGGCAACGCCTTGATGCGGTAATTGCTAATCTAGTGTAACATATATATCAATGCTTTACATGGCATAAAAAATAAAAAAAATTGAATAAAACTGTCATTATGTACTGACAAAACAAGATGGCCGCGTTAATTCCGATTTTGACCACGCGCCAAAAAAACCTTGTAGCGTTGTTGTTTTCATTTTTCTTATAAGTACAGTCCGTTCACAGTTATTTTTACCTCTGTTTTTGCATCACTCTCAAAACCACAGTGATCTTTATTCTAGTTACAATAAGGTTGTTGTTCGGTTGCCGTCAGAGGTAATATAATTGTGGAAAGACATATGGTCTTTGGACCTTTCGTTTGACCAATGTGTCTTATATTGTAACTCCAACTAGCTAATCCAAAGCTATGAATGTTTTTGATCTTACCTAGCTATGTTATGTTATGAACAACTAGACAGGCTTGTTTCAGATTTGTCACTTACCTAAACTTTTAACATAGCTAGCCTAAAATAGCGTGATAACTTGCATTTAGAACTTAACCTAAAAACCATATTTCCCTCTCCATTTTTTCAGATTGAAATCACCAGAAAAAAACTCGCCCAAATAATTCCAAAATAAAAGAAGAAACAAAGAAAAGAAAGAAAATACGTTTATTTGCGGTGAACATGACGCAAAAAGAACAAAACACAAAAAATAAAATAAACAAGCTGTAGGGGGAAACATGCGTCACATCCACGCAAAACGGCTATCGCTCAGCATTATGCTGCGACCCTGTGCAAGACAGAGCCCCAGCGCTGGTTTTCAGCGACAGCCGGCGCTGACGTAATGGCGTCGTCTGGTGCAGCAAACACTTAATAGGACACTGTACCGGTACAGCTTACTTAAAGAAAAATAATACGAAAAAAATAAAACGTTGTTCATTATGCAGCTAAGTGTGCATCAGGATAGCATTAAACTTAAGGAAAACAAATGTCACTGGCGTGGCGTAAGTTTTAATTGCCTCAGAGGGCGCAGGCGGGCCTTAATTAAAATATTACTTTAGAGACAAAGAGGAATGCCGAAAAGATTAGCGGTTTGTTCAGGGGAGCTCGGAGTACGGACGAGGAATTCGACTGTTGTGCGCTTTGGAGTTATGTTTTGTTTAATTAGTAATTTGGCAGCTGAATATCTAAATTTAAATTACCGGATTGCTCATATTTGTGGCTTTAGAGTGCTTACACACGAGCAACAGGCGTCGAAGATAAAGGCAACTAACTGCAAGCGTCGACCATATCGAACTTTGACTTATTGTGAAGAAGGGGATGTGTGAGGGCGTCAGTAGTGTATTGTATCTGGTTTCTGAGGCTGGGCGTAGGTGCAGTGTAGAAATAACACGGAGGTTCAAAATACTTGTGGGTTGTTTATTCGGCGTTTCACAGCGAACAGGGGCGCAAATGACGGTTACAAGGTATTTTATAAGCGCGTACAATCAATGTTGCTAACTTAAAAAATAATACAACTCGATACATCGATATGATTTAAAAAGTAAACAAAATAAATATAAGCAGCAATAAAATAAATAATTAATTAATAATTAACAGAAATCAATCAGAGGAAACAAAGTCTGTACAGTACTTGATTAGGTTATTCATGAAAAATACATTTTATTAGCTAGATTGGCGGTGTCGTCACTGCTTGCGCTGATGCGTAGTCTCCTGGTAGGCTCCCTGCGTTTGTAACATTCGGCCATCCTGCATAAGCCGTGACTCACGGCGATCGATCAGTCTCGGATTGTCATCGTTTTTTTGGAACTGACACAAATAAAAGATATCACACAGTTTGTGCTCTTTGACATATTAACATTTGGATGTGTCGAAAAAACTCAAAGTATTTATTGCAAGGTTTCACACAGAAATATAAGACATTCATTTAGCTTTTGTAAGTACCTACAGTGTTTTTTTTTTGCTACATTTGTATGTTTATTTTATTGTTGACCCACACAGATCTAGACTACTGTATCACACAGCTTAGTAGAATAGATATTATATTTATGTATTTTATTACGTATCATGTATTTTTATATTATTATTGTTGTTGTTTCACACAGATCTAGACTACAGTATCACACAGCCTAGTAGAATAGATATTATATTTATGAATTTTATTATGTATCATGTATGTTTATATTATTATTGTTGTTGTTTCACACAGATCTAGACTACAGTATCACACAGCTTAGTAGAATAGATATTATATTTACGTATTCTATTATGAATCATGTATGTTTATATTATTATTGTTTCACACAGTTCTGGACTACAGTATCACACAGCTTAGTAGAATATATATTATATTTATGTATTTTACTATGAGTCATATGTTTATATTATTATCATTGATGTTTCACACAGAATATGCAGATTACTGTATCAGGCAGCTTAGTAGAATAGACATGAGATGTATTTATATTATTATGTATTATTATGTTTATGTTAGTCTCACACAGATCTATATCACAGTATCACATAGCTTAGTGGAATAGATTATATCTTCTTTTCGTATAAATACATGGGAAATAAGTAAGCACTGTAAGTATATCAACTCATAAGTTTAAACATTTATTTAAAGAAAATAATAAAAATTGACAAGGACTAATATAATTGTAAGTAGGTATATAGCCATCAAAATGCTAACTCTCTAATAAATCAATAAGGTCATCTCTATCTACCTCGCGGTCTGAAGCTTCTGACGAACTATCTGAAACACTAGGCTTATAGGGCCGAAGAGAATCACCCGCTACTACAGCACTAAATTTCCTGTACCCTTTTATTCCCTTAATACTGTTTATTGTGTCCCGGTCTATGTTGTGATTAGCATGAGTAACTTTATAGGGTCCTGTATATAGGCTTCCTAGCTTTTTCGTGATTCTAGTACTGTTATCCCTAGATATGCCTCCCTTCCAGAGAACTAGCTCCCCTATTTTGTATTTTCTACAACATTTATGCCGTTTGTCATACTGATGTTTCATGGCTGTCATTTGTCTGTCTATACGTAATTTAGCTGATCTTCTACGCTCTCCTAATTGCTCTGTTGGAGTTGTGTCACTACTTGATATTGTTGGATATGCGGGGAGTAGGGAATTATTATGTGTGAACATCAAATTGAATGGAGCTACACCCGTAACTGCATGCGGAGTATTGTTTATACCCCAGATCACGTCTGCTAGTTTACTATCCCAAGTGCATTCACTCTCCGCGGTGGTGTTAAGCCCATTGACTATAGTACGATTGATTCGTTGAACTTGGCCATTTGATCGGGGACAAGCGATTGCATTTAGGACATGTTTGAACTGTTTTTGTAGCGCGAAATCTTTGAAATATCGACTAGTAAAGGCTACGCCACGATCAGTTATAATTCGATGTGGATTTCCGAAAACAGAAATAATTTCATGTAGGTAGGTGCTTAATTGTTTCAACGGAACTCACTCCGCGTATTGCCCTTGCGAACACAAATTTGGTAAAAGAATCTATTACCACTAGTATATAACAATTACCGTCTCTGGTTTTTAGAAAAGGACCCAAGTGATCCGCATGTAGTGTATGCATTGGAATATCTACTTTTGTGATTGGGTGTAGTTCCCCTTCAGGTTTCCCATAATTACCCTTTGCGTACGCACAAGTTAAAAAGGCTTTTATGTATTTTCGTATAAATCCGGTCATACCAGGGAACCAAAACTGCGATTTAATAGTGTTTTCGCATTTGTCGAAGCCAATATGGCCTACTTGATCGTGATATTTTTGGAGCAAAGTCCATTTGGAAATTTTTGGAATAACAAACCTACTACCGTTCAATGTTTTGCGAAATAGACAATCATTAATTATTTCATAATTATTAACAATGTCTGGATTAGTCGTCCCTTCTTTCAGTTGACGAATAATAGCCCGAATGTTTTTGTCTTGTAATTGTTGTCTCTATATTCATTTCTATCAAATTGGTAGTACCGAGATCACTATTACATTCGGAAAAAGTATTTCTATATCTGTGTAACAAATCTTTTAAACGAGACGCATTTCATTCATCTATTTCACCTACATCAATATTAGAAAAAACTATGTTTTTATTTTCTTGTGAGGGTATATCTAAATATGGTTCCCCAGAAATAGTCAATACATTTTCGTGTAAATGAACATCTGCGCGAGTGAGTAATCTATTCGATGTCCACTGTATATCTGTATTGCCAATGTTTATTACTCGCAATTGGTACGGTTTCTGTGGTGTGGTTGGTGTGGTTTCGGTGGTGTTTCTGTGGCATAAAATATGAAGTTTTGCCTAGACAAAATAATACTGGTCTCGTAACTTGCAAACTAGTCAAGTCAAGTGTATCGTGTTCTATGTAAACGTAAACATCGCAACTAGAACCTGGGGATAATATAACGTCATAACATGTCAATAGGGACACCTTCGTTATAAAATCGCTATTGTTTAATGTGATGCCTGATAAAATTCTTGTAGGGTCGAATGTAAACAAGGTTACCGTTTGAGAATTAGCTACAAGGTTAACATTGGATGGGTAAGTATTGGTTGTCCAATAATTAAGTTTATATTGTTTAGATTAACATCAGTAATTTCTGCATCGGTTTCAATACATAAATCATCAACATTAAGTTTAAATTGTACCTTGCCAAGTGATAGTGTATGTAAACCACCGAAGCCTCGCATTATAACATTTGATGGGAAGATATTTCATTGCATTTTTTTTTGTAATTTCTAAAGTTATAATATTTACTCTGCTACCAGTATCAATATAAGCCAACGCTGTGTGGTTATTAATACAGACAAATTTCATAAACAATTCAGATAGAATTTCGTAAGTAAAATATACATTCCGTACCTGTAGTGCCCTTTGGGGCGTCGGTGATCCAGTTTGCTGGGAAGTGGTGTACTGCGGGGCTCTGTAAGTGGGCTGCGAAGTCCCGGAACTCCCGGCAGCATACCAGCAGGCAGCAGCGGTGTGACCCAGCCGCTGAAAAACTTGGCAGCGCGCGGACCTGCAGTCTCGTGCTTCATGTCCCGTCTTGCGGCAGTTGTAACAAATCTTCGGCACGGTGTTTACTGATGTCCCTCGTTGCCAGCTCGATTTCGCTTCCAATGTTTTCACTTCTACCTTCTTATAATTTTCAAGAGATGATAAAAATCCGTAGTACAGTAATTCTTCTGCCGTCTCGCAACTGTAGGCCTTTGCGTTTGCTTGTAGCTCTATTGGTAATCCTCGGATCACGCACGAAATAGCTGCTTCTCCTTCCAAACTACATTTTTTGCAAAGACATTTTGTCGTGGAAATATTTGGTTATAGTTTCTTGGTTATTTTTTTTTTCGTGCTAATATTTCATCGAGGCGGTCAACAAAATCGGTTGAATGGGGAAACGCTTTGTTAACCTATCTTTCCAGTTAGTCCAGGAAGTGCCATAATCTTCAAGATCGTCGTACCATTCCCGTGCTGCTCCATGAAGACGAATTTGCATGGCAAAAATCTTGTCGCGCTCATACCATTCGTACAGGTCTCCCAGCTGATCAATTTTGTGCAACCAGCCTTTTACATTTGTGGTTTTTTTTGTCCAGGGTCAAACTTGGGGATGATTTCGGCGTCTAAATGCGTTACCCTCATTTTATTTTTCGTACTGCAGTGCAATGGCGGTTCTTCTTCTTGCAATTGAGAAAAAAAAATGCTTTCATTTTCGCCTTCAATGGTCGTATCAGCAGAAGTCTCACTGGATCTTCGTTTCCTCAAACCACTAAAATATGGTGGCATTCTTCTATCCCACTTCTGAAGTGTGAAGAAGGGGATGTGTGAGGGCGTCAGTAGTGTATTGTATCTGGTTTCTGAGGCTGGGCGTAGGTGCAGTGTAGAAATAACACGGAGGTTCAAAATACTTGTGGGTTGTTTATTCGGCGTTTCACAGCGAACAGGGGCGCAAATGACGGTTACAAGGTATTTTATAAGCGCGTACAATCAATGTTGCTAACTTAAAAAATAATACAACTCGATACATCGATATGATTTAAAAAGTAAACAAAATAAATATAAGCAGCAATAAAATAAATAATTAATTAATAATTAACAGAAATCAATCAGAGGAAACAAAGTCTGTACAGTACTTGATTAGGTTATTCATGAAAAATACATTTTATTAGCTAGATTGGCGGTGTCGTCACTGCTTGCGCTGATGCGTAGTCTCCTGGTAGGCTCCCTGCGTTTGTAACATTATATTTCTGACTAGCGGCCTGTCCCGGTTTTGCACGGGTGCACATTTATTTTTTTAATATTTTTTTTCTTGCAATTAAAAAAGCCTATATTAATCAGTGATAATGTAGCAATCAAATGGTGAAAGAATTTTTAAAATCGGTCCAGTACTTTTTGAGCTAATTCGTTACAAACATACATACAAATCTTTTCTCTTTATAATATTAGTATAGACTAGCGGCCTGTCCCGGCTTCGCACGGGTGGACATTTATTTTTTAAACACTTTAATTTTTTTCTTGCAATTAAAATAGCCTATATTAATCAGTGATAATGTAGCAATCAAATGGTGAAAGAATTTTTAAAATCGGTTCAGTACTTTTTGAGCCAATTCGTTACAAACATACATACAAATCTTTCCTCTTTATAATATTAGTATAGAAGTATAGATTACCAATGTTGAAGACAAAGGACTAACTGGTAGTTGTTTTAATGAAAAGGCCAATTCAATGTGAAACGAAACTACCATTTATTGTTGTTATCCACAGGTTTTAATTTAGTATAATTAGTTAATTACATACACTGATTTAATAGGCAAGGGCAAGCATGGCTTAAGCTAGAGATACCGTGTCCTTTAACAATACGCGGTTACAACAATTACGAGACTAGTGAATCTTCTTACCTCTGGAAGCAAGCTCGTCGACCATACCATCACGGTAGCTTCGACCGTTTCTTGAATCAGTCAATCAATCCTATACAAGATCAATACGTGATGATATAAATATGATTAAACAAAAAATAAATTAATTTTATGTTTTATTTTTTTTTTTGTGGGGTCATCGACCGCTGGTAGTGTAGTCACTTGAAATATCAAATTAAAAAAACTGTTTTTTTTGTGTAAACTTCACAGACATGATAGGTATCAACGTTTAAACGAAAGAAACAGATTTTCTCTAAATCTTTTGTTTTTCTCTTAAAATATTTTTTGCTAACTAATTTAATTTAAACCTGTATTTTGTTATCTCAGTTTACATTCTATAAAATAAAACTTATCTACAATAACATATATATTTAGTTTATTTTAAGATGAATTAAAAAAAAATAGAAATGTACAAACACAATAACAACAGCGGGAGTGCCAATCTAAGCTGTCAGATCAGGAAAAATGTTTGCACAGAAACAAGTTTACGCAACTCTCGGCTTCACTTGTAACGTATTTTCATTTTATCTTTCTCACCGCATTGCGCTAGCATTGACGTATTTTATTAAATATCTGGATATTTGCAGGCCTGGCCTATATTTCTGATTACCTGTCGAACAGGAAGCACGACAAGGCAACAAATTATATTAGAACTTATACGTAACTCAATACCTACAGCCTATCGATTCTGTAAAAATCTCACCGTGATAATTTCGGTGAAGTGAGCGTGAGCGTTGAGCTATGAATAGTGGCAATTCCTACCATCAGGTGGAATGACAGCTCACTTCACCTTAGTTTTCAAGGTGAGATTTTTACAGAATGGGGATTCAAAACGATAAAATAACGAATACATTTCATTTTCAAAAAAACACATATTAGGTTCACTTAAAAAAAATTCGATGTAAAAAATTAAAATTTCAGAAAAAAAAAGGTATCGTTGATGCCTGTATAGGGATATCAGGGATATCTTAATATATATAAATTACGTGTCACGTTGTTTGTCCGCAATGGACTCCTAAACTACTGTACCGATTTTAATAAAATTTTGCACACTGTGTGCAGTTTCATCCAACTTGAAAGATAGGATAGTTTATATCTCAAATTATAATCGAATATTATTTTATTGCGAATATTGCCAGGACAAGGTTTGTATGAAAAAAAAATTAGGAAATTTGAAAAAAAAAATGCGCCCGTGCGAAGCTGGGGCGGGCCGCTAGTAATATATATAAATTACGATTGACGTTCGAAAAGTGCTGATTTTCAGCCTAGTTTGAATAAATGACTTTTGATTTGATTTGATTTGATTACGTGTCACGTTGTTTGTCCGCAATGGACTCCTAAACTACTGAATCGATTTTAATGAAATTTTGCACACTGTGTGCAGTTTCATCCAACTTGAAAGATAGGATACTTTATAATATCTCAATTTATAACCGCTAATTTGAAAAAAAAAATACACCCGTGCGAAGCTGGGGCGGGCCGCTAGTATATTATATTATTGGTATCTATGATATACTATTTTTTTTTACTACTAAAAAATAGTATATCATTGACACCAGCACAGCACCTTTCAACTTAGGTTACAGCAATAATAAAACGGGCCAAGTGCGTGTCGGACCACGCACAATGAAGGGCTTGTTTGTACACTTGTTTACCACAAGTAAAGCACGCGTCGCTTCGTGAGATAAAAATACTATAAAAGGAAAAGAAGAACCAACCATAAAATCTAGATTCTTTATTCTTACCAACAAACATCTTCATTTCGCAGTTCGCAATTCAGTACTTATTCCCACCCTAACCACCGAATTGTGTCATTCAGGGAAATGCACTAAACTAGGTACTTTATGACAACTAGTTTCGAATGAAGTCGTTATTTTATACCCCAAGTTAGCTTCACCTAAACCGAAAACGACCGAACACTGACGAAATTATGCGAGCTCTACATTATGGGGTTTTGAACACACAGTTACAACTGGGTTTATGTGTAAACATTAAAAGTGGAACTAAGTTCTTTGAAACTTTTGGAAAATAAGTGCATTTGGAAAACATTAACTTGTAATATCATATTCATGTCTTTATTTGCGTTCCATTACGCTAACAAGGTGTTACAATGACTTAAAACTAAGGTACAATTATGGCCAGCAACACCGGTGGACTAAAATATATGCACAGCTTAATGTTCCCATTGCTGGGACACGCCTCCTCTCTTCGAGAAGGAGTGGGCCGTAATCCCCTACGCGGGCCCAATGCGGGTTGTACGATGTCTTCTGTCACCATTTTGAGAGCAGTGGTAATTAAATTAAATACACAATAAAAGTGTTTGCCTACGTTCGAACTCACGACCTTATGTAAGTCGGAGCCGATACCATTGGGCCACCACTGCACTAGCTCGGAAGACCGCATCGAGGAAGTTTTACCGCTAGCCAGCGCTCACTGATGATTCGCGGTACCGCGAGCGGCCGCCAGCGCAGACCTGGACATGCCGGCATAATCCTGCGATATGCTACGGTGGAAATGCGGAATGCACCCCCGCTTGCCAGTGCAAGCGGGACCTCTCCCCCGCTATATGCTAGCGGACACCAGGGGATACCGTCTCGCATCCCGCCGCGGTATCCTCCAGCGCGTTCTTCAATACCGGAGAGAAAAAATGCCCTTGGATGCTCCGTGGTCGGTCTCTGAGCTTTTGAATCTGTATTGTTACCATTAGATACGTACGAATTCAGTTTGGTAAATTTAAAATACCCTGCTCGGCCGTCCGCATTATGCCATACATATGTGCGCTGGCCTACGAACAAAGAAGACAACAAAAAAAATGCAGTTTCCGCTGACCTCCATTAGAAAGGCGTGATTTGATGGTATTCTAGAGTTCATAGTATGTAACTAACTACTAAAACGATAATTCTAAACAAGAGCATTATGTATGTAGTTCTACACGCGTGAAGTTCCACAAAATGAACACTTAAATCCAGTTACTCGGAAAATGCCAAAGATTTTTCCTCATTGGCGCGTCAATATATGAACTTCCATATAAAATCACATATGCTTCTATCGGGATCGTGTAAATACATAGCACATATATTAGATCCCGTAACACACCCAATTTACCGGTTATCCGAGCGAACGGTCCCTAAAAAGATCGTAATGACAGAATAAGGCTAAGATCGTAAAGTAATATGGTTTGCGAAAAACATTTTTCTTGTTAGCAAAAGTAGATGTATTCCGGCATTAGGTTTGATTTTGATGTGCCTTTATTTTTGTATTCCTCTCAAAATGATAAAGGAAAAGTGAGGAAACCGGCATGTCCTAGAACCAAAAATTCGAAGACATGTGACGTCTACCAACCCGCACTGGGTCTGCGTGGTGGATTGTGGCCCACTCCCTCTCATAAAGAGGTAGCCTGTGTTTTAGTAGTGGAGTAACATTTAAAAAGGCACAGATCAAAGTTCAACAGTTAACGTTTTTTGACTGAATGGTGTGAAGGATGAAGCTCGCTCTGGACGCCCTGTCATGGATAAAATCAGTGCCATTTTTGAAAAAGTGGAGCAAGATCGACATATGTATTAGTAGTTATGATTTTGCTGAAGAACTGGATGTTGATCACAAAACAGTTTTACGGCATTTACAAAAGTCTGGGTACAAGAAAAAACTTGATATTTGGGTACCACATGATCTCACTGAGAGAAACTTAATGCAACGTGTTTCCATTTGCGATTCTTTGTTGAAACGTAATAATTCCGACCCATTTCTTAAACGGTTGATTACGGGTGATGAAAAATGGATCACTTACGATAAGAATGTCGGAAAAAGATCGTGGTCGAAGCATGGACAAGCCCCACAGACCGTGGCAAAGCCCGGCCTGACTCGGAACAAAGTGATGCTGTGTATTTGGTGGGATTGGAAAGGAACCGTCCACTATGAGCTTTTGCCGCCGGGTAAAACTATCGATTCTGACCTCTACTGTCAACAACTGATGAGGTTAAAAGAAGCTATTGAGAAAAACCGGCCGGATCTGGTGAATAGGAAGGGCGTGGTGTTTCATCACGACAACGCCAGACCGCACTCATCTATAGCCACTCAGCAAAAATTGAGAGAGCTTGGCTGGGATGTGTTGATTCATCCTCCGTATAGCCCTGATCTTGCTCCATCAGATTTTCACCTGTTTCGGTCACTTCAGAACTCTTTAGGAAGCATAAAGTTAACCTCAAAAGAACACTGTGAAAACTACCTGTCAGATTTTTTTGATAAAAAATCTCAAAACTTCTACAGCAATGGGATAATGGCATTGCCCACAAGATGGCAACAAGTCATCGATCAAAACGGCACATACATATTATAAATAAATAAAAAATTAAACCTAAAACAATTTTTTTTTTGTATGAAAAATACGAAAATACGTTTGCCCCGACCTAATTTATAGTATATATTACTAGTGAGATCATAATCGCAATTGCCCAGCTGGGTACTATATCTAATTTTTATACTTCGAGCAAGGTCACTGGGCCATCCCAATGATATAACTCCCCTAACCGTCCGTTAAGACTCCCACGGGAAGTAATAAACAGCCGTGACTACACGACACACTCATGTTCGTGTTTATTACACATAATCTTAATTATAAACTCATACATGTGTACGGAGAATGCGTATTTTGATAATGACTGCAAACGCGACAACGGATTTACCCAACGTCCTTTTGCGTAGTAAAGATTTGAAGAAAAAATGACTGTTATATTTTGAAACTAGAACAAAACGCTGATATATCTAGATATAAGCTATTATTATCCAGATTTAGTGTGTAACTGTTGGTTTTCCTTAAGAAATAAAATAAAACCCGATACTTAAATGAGTGCCTAATTAGTGTAATGTAAAAAATAGCCCCGTTTAAAAAAAAAAAAACTGGGACACGGGTTGCTAAAACTGTCTGTGACCAACATATCCTTTGAGTTTTAACTAATACTCAAATCAAAAGTCACGTGTCTTCGAATTTTTGGTTCGAGGACATGCCGGTTTGCTCACGATGTTTTCCTTCACCGTTTTTCAAATCAACCCATGATGTGGCAAAGTATCCTCTGTCTACTTCTTGCAGCTTCTTCATGCGTGATGTTATGATATGTTTTATTGATTAAGAATTCATATACGATCACGTATATGAATTCTAATCAACGAATCCACGTTGGTTTCTATAAAACCATTCACAAAACAATAACACCAAAGCCCAATAAAGGTAAGTAGCATATTTACTAGGTAATACCAGAATTTGTCTAGCGTAGTGCTGCCGCGGGCTTGCCAGCCAAAACACGTCGAATATGTTTTATGTGTCTGGCAATACCGCGTATATCTAATCTCTTGGAAATTATACGCGCGCTGGACTTATTACCGTTATTGTTAGTAGAGTGTACGCTTTATCGTAATACAGGGTGGATTTTTGAGACGATTTTTTTTTGTAACAGTAAGGATTGGTACCATAACCAATTTAGCTACAGGAAAACGTTCTTAGGACGCTGTCTTAAACTCTTGAATAATTGTTAACTGCATTCATGGATTTTAGAAAAACACCATCCCTCACTTTTTTATGATGTCATTCGATATAACAGTGCGATTCTGTAACCATCTCACCGTGAAAACTTAGGTGAAGTGAGCGTGGAGTGAGCTGTCAGTGTCATCCTGATCAGCGGCGTAGCGTGGGTGTCGGCCGCCCGGGGCGGAAGACAATTTTGCCGCCCTCTTATTTAGGTATTTCAATTTAATGTATACTATACATTCATACATTAATTCTAGAGAACTTTGCGGCAAAATATTCATCATTATTTTGCATTATATAAGTTGGATATTAAATAAAAAAGTTTATCTAAGTTTTACAATCACGTTTAAGTATTAATACAAACATTATTTTACTTCAACCACTAAGATACATTGTTATAAAAGGTTAACAGGTAGGTACAATACCTATCACTTAAGGTTAGGTACAACTTGACGATCGACAAGATTAAATAATTTGCGAATTGAATAAAAAACCCAAAACATTTTTTTATAAAAACTAGAACTATACGTAACGTATACGTATTACGTAATATTTTTATTGCTAAATAATAAAAGTAGGTACTTCTGAGAATAAAAACCAAACTTCCGTCTAATTTAAAATGTATAATTAGACATATTATGTCTACTTTTTTTAAGAGCAGTCTTTTATTGCACCATCAATGTCTATAGCATCACACACCTCTTGCTCAATAAACAGGATAGCCAAATTAGTTAGTCTTAAAGTACTCATTGAAGATCTTATATAAATTTAATCAAGTTCTATTTTGAAAAACTTCTCTTACGGCTGGCATTGCTTATGGCAACTGTGAAAAATATTCTTAGCATTATTAAAATATTGGGCAGAGCATCTTCCAGCTTGGATTTCACAATAAATTTAAATAATTCAATTGAGTCTACATTAATTAATTTATTTTAGTTACCTGTAGCAGTAACGAAAGTCCGCAGTAGAAGTCGTTCCAGCTTGAAATCCTGCTCGTCAATTTCGACAGATGCGTAGTCTAGATTACATTTAGTGTCGTCTGGATCTAATAATATAGCCGGCGTTAAATAAGCAAACTTATCCGTAAAATTCTGTAGCTTCTGAAAACGCTCACAAATTTCTACAATGATTCTATCTAACGAGGAAAACAGCTTTCGTCTCAACTCATTTTCACAAGACAAGTTAGCACCTCTAGTTCCTTCATCAAAAATATGCCTTCTTGTTATGCGCCTCTGAGGTTCTATGGAAATTCCGAGCTCTTCACACATATCAGCGCCATCTGCCCATTCCTCTCGTTTCTCTGTCTATAAAATAGCGCACAATATTATGTCAAGACTTTATTTTTAAATATCTTTGTGCATCATTCACTTCATGTAGCACCGGTTGCCAAGGGCCCAAGAAACAAAGAAAGGAAAAGCTCCTGCATTTGTCCTAGTGTTTAAGCTTTCACCTGCCTCTTTCAGTTTTTCCAAAGTGACGAGAATGTTTTTGTAATGATGCCATGTCATATTTACGGCATCGCCTCTTGCACTCCACCGCGTGTCTTAAATCATTTTGAAGCTTTTGCATGTAGCTGCTATCAGAACTTCCCAACGATGTGTAGATGTGAAAAAAAATTAATAGCAATGTTCTAAAGCGCCGAAAAAAGTTACTGAACTCACCTCAACTGAGGCAACGTGCAGTTGCGATAAAAAAATGAAATGGTTCAAATATTTTTATTATTTATTGTGAAATTTTGCCGCCCCCTAAAAAGTGCCGCCCGGGGCCGCCCCTGCCGCCCCCCCTACGCTACGCCACTGATCCTGATGCTAGGGATTGATACTCTTGACAGCTCACTCTAAGCTCACTTCACCTAACTTTTCACGGTGAGATTTTTCCAGAATTGATCGGCAGTTTCGTATATTGATTAAAAGACCCTTCTAGACCAAGGTCAGAGTAATAGGAATGAAGTCCTACGAAAGTTGTCCTGTAGATACAACCTTACTGCCCACTTTCAAAAATGCATCTTAAACAGATTTTTTTTAATGATGCAATCTTCTTCTTTTTGTGTCGACGCGACGGTACTTTAATGATGCGGTATAATTTTAGGTTAGCACAAGTGACGAACTTGTCTATTGGTGATGATAATAAAAAAAATAGTTCTGAAATACTTCTAACAACACTCAGTAGAAAACATGGGCTTATTCAGGAATTTCTTACTACCATACCGTACCTCTTTTTCTTTTAAAATAACGATGGAATTATAAGCGTAATAGGTGTATGTATTTATAAACAGTTCCTCAATGCACTCTTGGTATATTACAGTTCCCCAGTTCCGTAACACTGAAGGAAATTGTTTATTGCTTCATATGTTTGAAAAAAACCGTTCGCCCGGCAGCGCAAATGTTGCGATGAATTTTGTTGAATATTCAAACCGAAAGGCGTTGCCATTGTAAGTGTGTTAAATTAGGTCTCTTATTGGTTTTAGTTTTGAATTTAACAACAACATAATACCACGCCTTAATTACTCGAAGGTTTGGCAAAAGTTTATCTATAGTAGGTACTTAAACCCACTTACCCTCATTTTGCCAGTTATGGACGAACGAACGAATACGAACTAGGTAACGAATGTACCTAGCTATAATATAAACAATAACATAGCCATAAAATTCAGCAATGTTTCACATAATTGTGGTTCTATAGCCAGCAAAAATCCCAATTTGGCGAACGCCCAGCCGAAATACAACCACATACAGGATGTATTCTAACCGAAGCAAGCTTATGGAATCGTTTATAGCAGATTTTATACCTAATAAAATATAAATAATTCTATGAAGAACCACATTACAATATTGAACGATTTTTGGTATCTTTATGAGGCATAATTTTCCAAAGTTTTATTTAAGTTCAGCCCATAGTTTAAGTACCTTATCTCACAATTAGTCGAAGCAATAGTATCAACAGTTATGAAAAGAACTTGACCTTGTAACTCAGAAAATTGTCCTTTTCTAGTCTAGGATTCGCGTTTTGGAAAATACCTACTAAATGATGAAAGAAATTATATATTATATTATTAAAGAACAGAATTTAGATAACCACTGTATTCATTTCTAAACAGTCATCTTATGCTATACATATTATATATTATAATTATATGTACTGTATTAATTAAATTTAATTAATTAAAACTTACTAAGCAGAAACCACTTCACGTCAACTTGGCTTCAAATATACACCCTGTACCATATTGTATGTGTCTGATAATGCTTGTAAAACTAATCCCTACGGAGGGGCCCTCGCAAGGGACCCAGGAGGGGGCTGAAATGGAGGAGTGATGGCTCCATTACGCCTCCTCCAGGCGAACATCAACCACTGCGCCTGCGCCCAGGACCTGTTGCTCCAGAGCATGGCGCAGTGGTCGATTAACATCGCCGTGGTCGCTGAGCCGTACTTTGTCCCGCCCAAGGATGACTGGGTGGAGGACCTGAGCGGCTCAGTGGCCCTAATTTCGTCGGCCGCCGCCGGCACCCCGTCCCTCGAAGGAGTCACGAAGGGACAGGGGTGCGTAGCAGCACGGTTCGGAGAGATAGTAGTAGTGGGAGTGTACTTCTCTCCGAGCCGAACTCTCGCCGAGTTCCAGAACTCTTTAACAGAGTTGAGTGTCGTCGTCGCCGGAAACCATCGCTTCCCCGTGCTAGTGCTCGGGGACTTCAACGCCAAGAATTTGGCCTGGGGTTCCCGTCACACGGACGTGCGGGGCAGGATGGTGGAGGACTGGGCTCTGGAAACAGGCCTGGTCGTCCTAAATCGGGGTTCTGTTCCCACGTGTGTGCGGATGCGGGGCGAGTCCGTGGTGGACATTTCGTTCGCCAGCCCCGCTCTGGCACAGAGTGTTATTGACTGGCACGTCATGGAGGAGGTGGAGACCTAGTCCGATCACCGGTATATCCGGTTCGACGTCTCCACCCAGACCTCCAGCGCGCCGGTCCAACAGGCCCCGAGTGGTCCGCGGTGGGCGCTGAAGCAGCTGGACCGGGAGCTCCTCCTGGAAGCCTCGATCGTGCAGGCCTGGGTGTCATCACCGGACAGGCCTGCCGATATCGACGATGAGGCGGAGTGGTTCCGGGAGGCCATGTCCGAGATATGCGACGTGGCAATGCCCCAAGTCCGGCCAGGACGCGCCCGACGTCAGGTGTACTGGTGGTCGCGGGAGGTGGAGTCGCTACGCAAGGCGTGCGTCGAAGCGCGACACCTGTACACCAGGCACCGCAGGCTCCGCATCCGCCCTCCGGATGCGGAAGCCACGGAGGCGGAGCTGTACGAGGGGTACAGAGCGGCGAAGACCGCCCTCCGCGAGGCTGTCCAGCGGGCCAAGGATATGGCCCGCGAGGAGATGGTGGAGACTCTGAACAGAGATCCATGGGGGCGCCCTTATAAAATGGTGCGGAATAAACTCCGCACCTGGGCCCCTCCGCTGACGCAGAGTCTCCGCCCCCAGCTGGTGGAGGAGGTGGTGAGCGCTCTGTTCCCTTCACGGGCGGAGCATACTCCCCCGCCCATGGCTCCGCCACTTGCGGTGCCTGAAGCGGACCACGCGGACGACGACGACATCCCTGAAGTGACCGGGGTAGATCTGAGAGTGGCGGTAAATAGGCTGAAGGCCAAAAATACCGCCCCAGGACCCGACGGCTTGCCGGGTAAGGCCTGGGTCCTGGCCTCAGGGGCTCTCGGGCCCCGACTAGAGGCGCTCTTAAGCGCATGCATGGAGAGGGGCCAGTTTCCACTCCGCTGGAAGACGGGGAAGCTGGTCCTCATACAGAAGCCAGGGCGCCCTGCGGACTCTCCGTCCGCATTCCGGCCCATCGTGCTGCTCGACGAGGTCGGCAAGCTCTTTGAGAGAGTGATTGCGGGCCGCCTCGTCGGGCACCTGGTGAGGACGGGGCCGGATCTTGCGGACAGCCAGTTCGGCTTCCGCAAGGGGCGCTCGACGGTGGACGCCATCATGCGCGTGAGGGCCCTCACAACGGGGGACGCGGTGTCCCGGGGTGGGGTGGTCGTGGCGGTGTCACTCGACATCGCCAACGCTTTTAACACCCTGCCCTGCAGTTGCATTGGGGAGGCGCTCCGGTATCACCCGGTGCCGACCTACCTCCGTCGAGTAGTCGGGGCGTATCTGACGGACAGAGCCGTCATCTACCCCGGTCGCAACGGGGAATGGAACCGGCGAGAGATGTCGTGCGGTGTCCCACAGGGATCGGTTCTGGGGCCGCTCCTGTGGGACATCGGTTACGACTGGGTGCTGCGGGCCGATCTCCCTTATGGAGTCAGCGTGGTTTGCTACGCTGACGACACGCTAGTCCTGGCGCAGGGGAGGTCGCATCAGGCGGCGGCCGACGCGATGACACGCGGGGTTGCGATAGTCGTGGAGAGGATCCGGCAGTTGGGTCTCGAGGTGGCATTGCACAAGTCCGAGGCCATGTCTTTTCATGGGCCTCGGAATGGGCCGCCTTCGGGATCCCAACTAACGGTAGGAGGGGTTCACATCGGCGTCGAGACAACGATGAGGTACCTGGGTCTCGTCCTCGACAGCCGGTGGAACTTCGTCGAGCATTTTCGACGTTTGGCTCCCAAATTGGAACGGGCCGGGGCCGCCTTCAAGCGGCTCTTGCCCAACCTGAGGGGGCCAAACGCCTCCTGCCGGAGGCTTTACGCGGGGGTCGTGCGGTCCATGGCCCTATATGGGGCCCCGGTGTGGGCGCGTTCACTGCGGCGGCGAGCCGCCCATTACCTGAACGCGCCCCAGAAGGTGGTAGCCGTAAGGCTAATCCGGGGGTACCGCACGATCTCGGGCGAGGCGGCAAGCCTCCTTGCCGGACTGCCGCCGTGGGATCTGGAGGCGATAGTCCTCGCGCACCTGTACGAGTGGCGCGCGGAGGCACTACGCCGGGGGGAAACTCCGCTTCCGCGGCAAATCGCAGCGGAGCGGACCGACCTCCGGCGCGATCTCATGGCGGCATGGAAAGAGCGACTGTCGCAACCCAGCGCAGGGCACGCCGCGATAGCGGCGGTAAGACCCCTCTTTGAGGAGTGGCTAGAGAGGCGCCACGGCGCCCTCACCTACCGCCTGACGCAGGTCCTCACCGGACACGGGTGTTTCGGGAGGTTCCTGCACATTATCGGGCGGGAGGATACGCCCGGGTGTCACCACTGCGAGGGTCGCCCGGAGGACACGGTGGAGCATACGGTGGCGGTATGCCCCAATTGGGCGGAGCACCGCCGTGTTCTCGCAGAGGCGATCGGCGGCGGCGGCGACCTCTCGCGCCCGGCCCTGGTTCAAGCCATGGTCCGGGGCGAGAGGGAGTGGGAGGCAGTCACCTCCTTCTGCGAAGCAGTCATGCTAGCGAAGGAGGTGGCGGGACGGCTGAGGGAGAGGGCCTCACGTCCCAGCCGCCGCGGGAGACGCCCCGGGCGTCGGGAGCCGCGAGACGACTCCCGGCCCCGTAGGCGCGGGCCTGCGGGCGGAGAGTAATGGGTAACTCTCCGTCCGATCAGGACCAGGCCCGTGCCGGACGGCGCGTACGTGTTCCACGCGTGCTTCAAAGAGATGTCAGCATAAGGAAGGGGCCCGAAAGGGCCGAAGCCTGCCGGGGCAGCGGGATTGTCCGAAAGGGTTACCGCTACCCCGGAACACAAAGGGCTAAGGAAGGAACACGGGTGGGTTTTAGTCAGTAAGAGTCTGACACTCCCTTCTGCTCCACCCAGAGCGGGAGGGGTCATTGGATGATTTCCCATCCACAAAAAAAAAAAAAAAAAAAAAAAGGCTCTTTGTACACACATTTTTCTTACCGTGGAAAACTACGGTTTATTCGCCGTGTGTAGACACGGTCGTCAATGTTGTATGGATCACTATGGAAGCTTGTTAACGGACACGTTTCAAGAAACCGTGCCGTGTACAACGGGCCTTAGGCCCTTTTCACATGCACACGGTCACGGCACGGTCGCCGTTTCGTGTAAAGTAGAAATGTATGAGCTACATAGACAGCTTTCACATGGCACGGTCACGGCACGGCGACCGTGTCGTGACCGTGTGTTGCATGGTTTTGACGCGGCAACCGTCTTACAGTCATGTATTGACTTGTATGGATTCGTTCACATGCACGGGCGCAAAACGGCAGGGCGACGAGCGCAGGGGGTCATTAGTCCGCTAACATTACAGGAGTCTGGACCTTTGAAACCATGTACATGTGAAAGAGCTTGCACGGCACGGCACCGTGCCGTTTAGACGGCAACCGTGTGCATGTGAAAAGGGCCTTAGGTCCTTCTTACACGACATGGTTTCTTAGTTATGTTGTACACAACGCGATACGGTACGGTACGCTAGACGCACTGTGGAATAAACGTGTGAGCTTGTACATATTTTATATGATACGGTAAGCCACCTGACGACGCATACGGTGACAGCACCGTGCTTAGTGCCGCTGTGGCTGTCAACAAGCTACCATTGTGATTATTTATTATTATTATTTATTTTTTATTATTATTCTTCCATTCTACTGACTAACGTACCTACACACTGTTGGAAGTTGCATCCTTTTAATCAATATTTACACATTATAACATTGTACTACTGTCATTTTGACAGATCATCTGTCACCTATATGGTGTCTCTTCTTTCAGTGTGAAAATAAAGATGGCTTCGATATAAGCATTCAAGGTAACCAGTGCGTGTTATTTAACGTTTCTTCCCATCTCTCATCTCCTGGAAACCAGAACAAGATACAGTTCATTAATACAAAAGGGAGTTCGAGCGGGCTTTCCGAGCAGTCTTTCACACCGTTGACAACCCGAACACACGCGGCGAATCAACCATAGTTTTTCACGGCAACAAAAACGTGTGTGTATAGAAAGGGCCTAAGGCTCGTAAACACACGGACTTTTTGCCGGTTCTATCGTCTACTGTGTCATATACAAGCACACACAATTATTCTACGGTGCGGCTAGTGTCGTGTAAAGCAGGCCTGATCTTTATAGTACCTTCACCTTACCTTCGTTGCAAACTATTTACAGACAAAGGCGAAATAGTTGCTTCGTAGGGAAATACCTATGTAAATATGTATGTAATGCGTACAACCAACGTTACCTAGCGGAATTAACTAAGTTACAATTAATGCCAAGTCACTGTTTAACACTAAGGGTTTACTAAGTAAATGTTAAGATACGGATAAACTTATGACTTGGTGCGAAGATTAGAATGTGGGCTGTGAACAAACTTACTTGAAGTGAATCAAAAGGACGTTATTAGTTACTTTAAATGCTTTATCGGCACATACATCGGTGATTTATATTCACACACTAATGTCTAAATTTTTTGTACACTTCTTCTTTCACAGGTCTGCTGGAAGAAATTTCTGAAGAAATATGCAGTACCTTTGTACTCAGATTATAATTATGTCGTATCGCTATGTATGTTACTGTGTGTACCACATATATAGATACACCTAGATAACGCAAGAGCAACTACTTCGCGTGCCCAGCTTACGTACAAAAATCGTAAGCCGCCACTTTCTCGCTCAGTCCTGCCGATCGATTCTGTAAAAATCTCACCGATGATAACTTAGGCGAAGTAAGCGTGAAGTGAGTTATCAATAGGAGCAATCCCTAACATCAGGTGGAATGACAGCTCACTTCACCTTAGTTTTCACGGTGACATTTTTACAGAATAGCACTGCTGTGTACTGCTGGCTGGGTGAACGTGAGCGCTGGCGCTAGGCCCCGGGGAGAGACGGGTGCCACACGCGCGTCTTTGAATCGATTCGAATTTCCCATCACTAAATAGTGCTTGTGAAGTTTTCATACAGATCGTGATACTTGCGTTATCTAGGTATATCTATATCTGTGGTGTGTACATCTATACTAACTACTAATAACCAACCAACCAGCCAACTAACAGCCAGCCAACCAGCCAGCCAGCCAACTAATATAATATTATAAAGAGAAAAGATTTGTATGTATGTTTGTAACGAATTGATTCAAAAAGTACTAGACCGATTTTGAAAATTCTTTCACCATTTGAATGCTACATTTATAGGCTGTTTTAATTGCAAGAAAAAAAATTAAATATTTAAAAAATAAATGTCCACCCGTGCGAAGCCGGGACAGGCCGCTAGTAAATAATAAAATAAAAAAATATTTATTTATCTACAATACCAGTTTACACTGAACGTGCCTCGTTTGGTAATCCTAGTAGAGGGCGGGCTGCTTTCCTTGGTTTACCTATTATGTTGAGCAATTAAAACAAAAACAGCTGAAAAACAACAAAAAGTTGTTTTTGTTATAGCGATTAATTCCGGTCTGATGCCCTGAACCAACCCCCCTCCCCCCTGGATTCTCCGCTAGCTCTTCATCTGTTGTAATCTCTGTTATGTATTAAAACATATCATATCCTCATTAACAAAATTGGAATTTCTCAGAAACAGCCCAGATTCGTCAGAATTTGTGTCCGGTTGGCAAAAGGCACACCACCTATAATTAAAAAAACAAAAAAAAATATAAAGAAAAAGAAAAAAAAATAAAGATATTTTTTTTTTGTTTTTATTATATATGCTGTCATTAGAATTAATTATCTTTTTGTTTGCAGGTGTTTCTGTGACAAATAAAGCAATTTTTCATTCTTTCTTTCTAAACATAACTTACAAAATGTGGGGAGCTTGTAGTTAAATAATAACAGTCGCACGGGTCGATCAATCAGGTTAAGCTACGCTTGCCGCGGTTGGTCCGTGGATGGGTGACCATTTTTACAAAAAGAAAAGGGAAAAGGTTCGTCAGATGATAAATGACAACAACCTCGTCACGAAATGTGGGCGTAGATACTATACACCTCTCTCTAACTTTAGTGCTCAGGTGCGGTTCGGGCAAGTGCGGTTGAAATTAGTGCTCTGAGTGGAATACCTCACTCTTTCGTTCAATAGTTCCAGTAGCTAAAGTAAGTATTCTCGCTTACAATTTTCTTCCAGTAGGTACCAAAAACACTACCCTTATACAACAGCCAATTACCACAGATACTAAATAAAGTCATCCAGACCGTATTTCGGTCACGACGGCCAATCTCAACGAAGACTAGCCTTCGGTGCGGGAGATATTGTAGTGCACAAGTGTGAGCACAGACACAGGTGCACTCCTTCTTTCCCCACTCTCATAGTCCGATGGGACGGCAATCCAACACGACCGGAGAGAGATTAGGCGCAGGACCAGCGGCTTAACGTGCTTTCTGAAGTACGGGGGTATCACACCGCCAAGTTACAAACTAAGAAATGCCTAATAGAATAACTCAATAACACTTTGCCCGACCCGGGAATCGAACCCAGGACTCCACGCTCAGCAGTCGCACTTGTGACCACGAGACCAATGGGGCAGTACCTACATCGTCCTCGTCCATCATTACATTAAACAGTATCCATATCCAATTACAAATTATCAAACAGGATGTGCAAAAACAGCCGTGGGATACAGGGTGTGTCGGACTCGACCCGCACAAATTAAATGCCTGCAGGCGCGGCGATATCTACTGGCAGGACCGAACGTTCGACGTACCATTTTCTGTTCGAATGTTTACCTGTGTGTGTATGTGATGTAATTTGAATATTATTATGGTAGACTAGCAGCTCCACGCGGTTTCACCCGCATAAGTGTCGATATCGTAGGAATATCGGGATAAAAAGTAACCTATCTGTTACTCTACTGTATAAGCTATATTACTGTAAAATTTGATTATATACCGCTCAGGAGTTTTTGAGTGAAAGAATAACAAAATTCTATCCATCTATCCATCCTCACAAATTTTCGCGTTTATACCTATAATACACACAAGTGTACGACACAGGCGCACTCCCTCTTCCCTCACTCTCATAGCCCGATAGGACGTCAACCGACACGACCGGAGAGAGAGATTAGGCGCAGGACCATGGCTTAACGTGCTTTCCGAGGCACGGGCCCCACGGGGGTATCACACCGCCAACTTGCACCCAGGACCCCAGGACCCCACGCTCAGCGATCGCGCTTGCGACCACGAGACCAACGGGGCAGTTATACACAGAGCTCGTACAATGCTCTACGAGTCCAATATAATAACGCGTTCCGGGTGATGCTGGGGTTGCCGCGCTTCTGTAGCGCGTCGGAGATATTCGAGAACGCATGCGTTCCGGATTTCGGCTCGCTGCTGCGTCTGCGAATCACATCACTGATGCGTCTAAGAGCTAGCGCGATGTTAAATAGCCTATAGCTTTCTTCGAGAATTGGGCTATCAAATGCAATTTTATTTTTTTTAATCTGACTTGTAATTCCAGAGTTTAGCACGTTCAAACAAACAAAATCTTTAGATTATTAGTAAATCTAATATATAAAATTCTCGTGTCACAGTGTTAGTTACCATACTCCTCCGAAACGGCTGGACCGATTTGTATGAAATTGTGTGTGCATCAGGTAGGTCTGAGAATCGGCTACTATCTTTTTTTTTTTGAAGTGAAAACTTCTTTAGCGGCTCTGCGTATTTTTTTTGGAATGGGTAAAAATCTCTAAACTCGCGTCAGGACACGTGACCTGATCGAGAATTCGTAAGACGGATGGAGAGAGGGCAGGCGGCGCAAGGCGCTTGCGCGAATGTTGAAGTGAAAACTTCTTTAGCGGCGCTGCGTATTTTTTTTGGAATGGGTAAAAATCTCTAAACTCGCGTCAGGACACGTGACCTGATCGAGAATTCGTAAGACGGATGGAGAGAGGGCAGGCGGCGCAAGGCGCTTGCGCGAATGTTCGATAATTGTCATGTTTGTGTACGATAGCGCAATGAATAAATATTGTATCCTACCACATAAATAATAATACTTTTATACTGATAACGAAAGCAATTCGTACAAAATTATTCTCTAACCATTCCAAAATATCAAAAATGCAGAACATTAATATTTAAGTTTTCACTTCTGCCGGCACTCCCGGAGTGCAACCCGTCGATTTTTTTGCAAAACGACGTTTGCGGGGTCAGCTAGTATAAATATAGATCAGTGCAGTATTTTCTAAACAACTTTTTGCCTACAAACTGACTACTCCAACGTATTAAACAATTCCAGCGTTCCGAGACTATAACTCTCCAACAATATTGCTCCATTCCAAAGCTCCCATACCGTAAATCGAAACACTAAACAGCCTACGATGCACTTCGATATTGAATCGCAAAGGTTCCCGAACTATAAAGTAGCAGACACATTCGGCCACAATTGGCAGAAGGAGCAGACGGGTATGTTTGGAAACGCGCCAGACCGTCAGAACGTCAGACCAGAACGGTGCTTTAGTACTAATTGCATGCTGTTTACGTTAATTTATTTTGGAAGTCGATACTGGGACTTTTGTTTCTTTAGATTTTTTTTTAAAGATGGATATAAATTTATTGTTAATAGTGTAGCATCTATACCGCCACATACAAACTACGCATCAAACTGACGTCACGCAAAATCCTGCATCTCGCAAGCAGAGTTTACCGCGCGAGTAGCATATATGTATACAACAGCCCGACATCAATCATTGGGCAGTTGCCCGCCAGACACAACACCCGTCTGGTCGGAGGCTCCTCCCTTTTTTATAGAGTATGAGTGAACTTTACTGTTTTATACCCTGTTCCTCATACCTCTATAATAATATCCTCCCCCGACCGATTTCGGTCACGGTGGCCAATCACAACGGAGATTAGCCAGGTACGAGGAGATATTATAGTGCACAAGTGTGCGCTCAGACACAAATGCGGAGTGCATTTACCCTCTACCCTCACTCTCATATTCCGATGGGATGGCAGTCCGACATGACCGGAGAGAGACCAGGCGCAGTACCAACGGCTTAACGTGCTTTCCGAGGCACAGGGGTATCACACCGCCAACTTCCAAACTCCGGGCTGTTACTAAGAAATTTCTAATGAAAAAACTTAAACACACTTTCCCCGAACCGGGAATCGCACCGGGGCAGTTAAGCTCTACAATAGCTTACCGTTCGACCCAGGGCTAAAGTGCACCACTGGTCGTTTATAACTCCAGCTCGTCCCGCTATCTTCTACAGGGTCTGCGGCGATACCTTCTAGCTGTGTCAGGGCTCCACGCAGTGGTTATTTTGGCCCACAGCTCATTGGGCATACGGCAGACGTGGCTAGCCCAGTCCCACTTCAGCTTAGCGAATTTTTGAGCAGCGTCAGTAATCTGTGTTTTGCAGCGCAGTGTGGTGTTGCGAATATGGTCTGTAGAGCTGGAAGTCATGGGGAGACGTACTTGCTCAGCAATAGGATGGTGCAAGGTAACAGTACCGTTTGTTTAAAATGCAATGACAATTAACATTTAGTGTTAATTGCAGCAGTAATCAAAATTACCACTATTGTCGTAAAAATGGTAGACAATGGTATCGTAGGTACCACAAAAATAATAACAGTGCACATATCCTACTAATATTATAAATGCGAAAGTTTGTGAGGATGGATGGATGGGTTTGTTACTCTTTCACACAAAAACTTCTGAACGGATTTTGATGAAACTTTACAATAATATAGTTTATATATCAGAATAACACATAGGATACTTTTTATTCCGATATTCTCACGGGATCAAAACTTACGCGGGTGAAACCGCGGGGCGCAGCTAGTAAAAAATATACTCGAACAGAGATAGAGATAGAAAAAAAAGATAAAGTAAAAACTAACAAACACTTATTATAATGTAAACAAAATTTTTCCCCAAAAATACATTTAATATTGTACTCAAACAGCATTATATTTACAAGTTTTTCAGTTATAAGAACATCAAACACTTCTAGTGAAGTCTCGGAGAATTGTTTGTTTTCTTCAAGCACTTTATTTTTAACCGACTTCAAAAACGGAGGTTCTGTATTCGACCTGTATGTATGTATTTACACGATTTTCTCAAAAACGAATGAACCAATTTTAATAATTCATTAGGTTCAAAGTTGATTGGGAACATTTGACAGTTTTGGGTAGCTTGATGTGCTGGCGTCTGTACAACTAAAAAGTGAAAATAAAATAAAAACTTATTTACAAAAAAAAAAAAAAACCGACTTCAAAAAAAAAAACAATACAAAGTGATAAATAACTTTAATTTCGGAAGACGGTGCCGTTGGTTCCGCATTTTCTTTTTAAGACGGTTTTTTTTTTTTTTAGTAAAAAGTTTTTTTTTTTAATATTGGTTGGATCATCACTTTATCATGTAGACACGAGCGACCACTCAGTGCAGTGAAATGTTATCTGTAGAACATTATATTTCTATTGTTTGTTTATATTATTTTCTCACGGTAACGTAATACCGGGATAAAACGTATGTCACATCCTAACCCAGTGGGAAAATTGCGTAACACACTGTCAGTAGGAGTGGCTCCCATTTTGACAGTTCAACAACTTTCATAGCGTTATTTACGTTATTGAGCAGACAATTTTTCGAACATATGAAGCAATGGATTAGAAATATCCTTCAAAATGATTTAGGTTGGGATTGATAGTGTGTTATGCCAAATTGGTGTCCGAAATTTTATGGAAATTCTCTCAGCCGCTAAGGCGTGAAAAGGTAGCAGACAGAATCATTACTTTTGCATTAATATAAAAAAGAAAATAACTGTTTGTCCATCTGTCGGTCTGCACCTAAGTATGGATAATACATGGACAGAAATGAATGGCATTAAAAATAAACATATTGATACTTCCCAGGTTTTCAAGCCACATATACATAACTTTAAAGCAGTCTTCTTTACTTCTAAATCATCACGACTTTCTACACGACACTTAAAGCTCTTGAAGCTAACAATAACTGAAATAGATGACGTCAAAGTGACCTATGTATCTTTCAAAAGCTTTGTTATAAACCCTTCATCCACAAGATCCCAATATCCACTATTTATCTTCAAAAGTCAGAGCAATGTGCGCATGTGAAGCAATGCATCGAAGTTGCTCTAATTTATTGAACTTAGTCGGCAACTTAATGCCACAACCCAGTCATAAAGTACGCTGAGAACACAAGTTGCATCTTAGATTCGTGGTCAAACATCCAACTTGTGAGGAACTTAGATACGCTTATTTTGCTCAATAGTCGGAGTTAAGGGGGAATGTTGTTCATGAAAATACCTTATTGATTTAATGTGACTGCAGTTTCAGTACTAGGAGAGCTACTCTGTGAAGTTTCCTTGAACCTCACACAATGGAACTTACTTGTTTTCATATTACCTAAATAATTTGATTCACAGTGAAGTGATGAGCAACACTACAGCACCCGGTCTATTCTGGTAAAAGCTCACCGAAAAACCATAAGTGAAGTGAGCTGTTTCCACCAGATGCTAAGGATTGACACTACTGACAGCTCACTTCAAGGTTACAACATCTATAAAAAAAAATAAAAACTCCGGGTACAAAGATCGGCAGTGGAGTATTTACACATGGCGCCGCGTCGCAACTCCAGCTTTTTCGCCGCCGCGGTATCAAGACTTTTAAAAATTCGCCGCCACGCCGCTGCGGCGGTGCCATGTGTAAGGGTCCATAAAAATCCAAGGGTGACTAAAACAGTGGCACCGCGGCGGCGGCGGTGCCGCTGTAGCGGTATCTATAACGCCACATGCGAACTACGCGTCATACTGACGTCACGCAAAATCCTGCATCTCGCAAGCAGAGTTTACCGCGCAACTAGCATATATACAACAGCCCGACATGAATCTTCGGGCAGTTGTCCACCAGACTCGACACCAGTCTAGTCGGAGGATCCTCCCTTTTCTATAGAGTATAAGTGAACTTTACACCCTGTTCCTCATACCTCTATACGCTGCAGCTACGGCATAATGTGTAATCGGCCTTCACGCGCGGAGCAAACATAACAATATTAAATATAACATAATTAAAACATGTATGCTTAGGTTAAGGTATTTATATAAGGGTCTGCGTCGCCTGAACTAAATGGATTATGTATATAACGTAAATTCGAAAGATGTTAAAATTTAAAATACCTACTCGTTTCGCGAATAGCAGTGTTGACCCAGTAGTAATGGCCGCGACGTACGAGTTGTAGGTCGTAGGTTCGTACCCAGACAGGCTCTTTACATTGTGTAAATTATTTCATCAGCACTGCTCTCAAAACGGTGAAGGAAAACATCGTGAGGAAACCGGCATGTCCTAGTACCAGCAGTGGGAACATTATATGCAGATTATGTGTACTTGTTTCGCACATAATATTTACTTTAACTTTTTATACTTTTTCGCAAAAATTTTAACCAAAATGCTATATGATAGTAATTAGTAAGTTCGATAAATAAAATTGTTCGAATTCACGTTACGTTTACGATCGTTCGTGCTAGGTCCACAGGTTTGTGTTTCTTCTAGCTAGCATCATTTCTACCCTACGAATAAGCAACGTTGCATGGCGATTTATATCATTTTATAAGCTTTTAAATCGAATTTATTCGTGCACCCCTTAAAAGTGCAATTTGTTGGTAAAATTGAGTGTTAAAAACGAATTTTCCAGTTGATGTGTGCTAACTTTGTTACTTAGCGTTTCGAATTTTATTTATTTTTACTTGACATTTTGTATATCTACATACAGTAAGCTCCAATCCATATTCCGGGCTGCTGCAGCTACTGAGCAATTCCTAACGAAAAAACTTAAGGGCCTATACTACCTCAAATGGCTTAGCATGATCCTCAGTTATGTCGAAAATACTGAAGCATTAATTTTGAAATAAATATATGGTAGAGTTGAGGATTAATTTTAGGTCTTGTGTTTGACGAACACGATTCCATAAAATTTTCTCGATAGAAAAAAATCCAAAGTTACCTCCAAACCGAACAATAAACCGCTGGTATTCAAAAAATACTTCAAATTAGATCATGAAACTTTGTATACTAACCGAACTAACTATAGAGCAGGTCTTATGTTTTTTTTTTTTAATTACCATTATTTTCATCGTAAAAAGCAAATACCTAAACTATTGGCGCTGCCTGCCGCCTAGCACCGCATTCTGTCTCGCTCTCACTAAGTCCGCGAACAGTATCGTGCGAGCGAGATAAAGAGTGAATTTTAGCTGAGGTAAGCTCTTAATAACAGCAACAAAAATAAAAGCAAATACAAACTGCATCAAAATTGAACTAACCACATCTTTCATACCTCCCTTAGACAATCCTTTACAATAGGTACTATCACACCTGTCATGTACCCCCCATGTTACGTGTTACATACAGCGACAATGCAAGATAATGTCGCCACCAACACCGACGTACGAGTAAATTGTCCATGAAACATCAATACGACTGCGATCGATGCGACACAAATACAGAGCAGTGTGAATGCAGAAGCGGTGAATGAATGAGAATTGTTTTATTGCAGCGTGCTATAAAGAACGTAAGAATGAACGTATTTTCAAATTAATATTGTTATGTATAGTAAAAACCAGTTACTGACAAACATAATACTTAACAACTATGTATTTGGTTTCAGAGTCGTATGGCGTTCATACTTTCGTTTCAGCTTACAATTTGTAAGACGATTCGTAGAGTTTGGAAGTGCGCCCTTAATTTATCTGAAATCCTAAAATGAAGCCATGATTGAAGATAGCTATGATTATTAAGCTTTGATTATAAAAAATGAAAAAAAAATAATGTTTTTTTTTAACTTATTTTTCTATTGCACTAAACTGTGTCTTACCGATCACGCCACACATAGTATATACATACTTCCCAAATACTGCTACAGTATTGCACAGTCAAAGCCATCAAACTCCCTTTCATGTCCCATTCAACCTGTCAAAACCGTCACAATGAGCACAAACATATCTACAACTAAATTGTATGTAAAACATCAATGCACCCATAATCAATGCGATGTGGACAGAGTAGTGCGCGCGCACAGATGCAACTAACGAATGATACAAGAATTGAAGATGAATTTGATATCGTGAATACAATACAGGTGTCTAGCTCGTAAATAGAAGATTGTGAATGAGTCGTCTTGAGGACGAGCTCTATTTAAATTTTTCATTTTGTGAATGGAAGAACGACGTGAATGATGACTGTAGCGTACAGTCCGTTGACAGTGTTTTTTTACCCAGCAGCAAATCAACAGCAACCTTATTTTAACAACTCTAAAGATCATTTTCTTTTGACAGTCTTTTCAGTGGCTGCAACCCAATAGCACCCTTATTATAAACTCAATAGAGATCACTGTGAATTTGAATGTCATGCAAACTCAGAAGTACAATAACTGTGAAAGGACTGTAGTTAGTGCTGAAAATAAGGTATAAATATGTCTTAAGTGCATCTTTTACACATAACAAACTCTCACTTGCCTATTATCTATATAGTATATTATACAATTCAAAGTCCTGACTGAATGATATACCAATGCACAGCCTAAACTGCTGATCCTAGAGACATAAAATTTGGAGGGTGTGTTCTTTGTGAAGAGTAGATATCCACTAAGAAAGGGTTTTTCTAAATTCCACCCTAAGAGAGTGAATGAGGGGAGGGTGAATTTTCACTCGGACGAAGTCGCGGGCAGAAGCTATCTTTGTAATTCGGTTATACCAGTTTCGCAAATTAAGTAGGTATTTATTTATCAGCCCATAGGGTGCAGTCATGCACCCTATGGGCTGATATTTCAATAGTCAGATAACTTTCATCTGGGGAATAAATACTGCGTTTGACAGCTTTTTTATAGAAAATATGTTAAACTGTCATAATTATTCTTTTGATAATAGTTATCTGACTATTGAAAATCAACCCTAAATCTTGCCAGATACCGATAAAAATATAACAACATAACCACAACTACATGTACCAATAACAATTGAATCCATAATACGCAATCCACAAAAAAAGATCGTAAGAATATTTTCGACAAAAATATTTTAAATCGTATTACATACACACAAGGTTTTTATCATAAAATATGTAAATATTAAAAACACCCAAATAATCCCGACGTTGTGTTGATCCCTAAAGCAGTACAGTAAAGTAAGATATTTTACTAGACACGTCTTTTATAGAAAGGTTTTTTGATCAAATATTCAAAAGGGGGGATTTTCATGGCGAAAAAAAGTTCAAATATTTACTCCGATTGAGTTAAACAGGGTTTCGTCTCGTTATAAATGTTCTTTTTGGAAATAATTGTGTAAAAAAGACTTTTTGAAGAGATAAAATTTATCAGGGCCTTTTTTTAAATCCATTTAATTAGGACCTATCTTTCATATAGCTTCCAATTTTCGCAAATAGGACGGCTAAAAGCAATAAATAAACGAGACGTACTAAAATCCAATTAGGGCCCAATCTAAAATCTGAATTAAATCGTAGGATTTGAATTCGCAATCGTCTAATTAGCCAAGCGTAAAATAACAAACACCTTGATATCAAAATACTTATTATTTCCTATTTATATTATTATTATTATTAGCCTGTTATGTCCCACTGCAGGGCAAAAGCCTCCCTTCCGTTTTTCCATATTCTCCTGTCTCTTGCTACATCTGGCCAATCCTTTAAATAGGCGTCCAATTCGTCAGGCCATCTCTTTCTGGGCCTACCGCGTCGCCGATTCCTGTTGTTCGGAACCCAGTCAGTGGCTACTTTTGCCCAATTCTGTTGTGACATGCGGCAGATGTGGCCTGCCCAATTCCACTTTAGTTTGGCGGCTGTGTTGCCCACGTCTGCGATTTGTGTTTTGGAACGAAGTATACTGTTCCGAATGCGGTCCGTGAGTTTGACTCCAAGAATACTTCGTTCCATTGCTCGCTGGCAGACCCCGAGTGCGGACTTTTGACGTTTCGTCAACGACCAAGTTTGTGCTCCGTAGGTGAGGGTCGGAAGGATGCACATGTCCATGAGTTTTCTTTTTAGGGAAAGTGGAAGTGATCCTTTCATTAGGTGTTTCATCGACCAATAGCTCTTCCAGGCGTTTTCGGTGCGTCGAGCAACCTCTTTATCTTGCCTCGCCTGGAAAGAGACTATTTGGCCGAGGTATATGTACTCATGGACATATTCAACCTCCACCCCCCCAATGTCCACTTTGCATTTCATGCTGTTTGTCATTAACTTCGTTTTCGTCATATTCATTCCGAGTCCGACCTCGAGGCTGGCATGGCTCAGTTGTTCCAACATAAGACTCAACTCAGCCGCCGAAGATGAGAAAAGGACAATGTCATCGGCGAAGCGTAGATTAGTTAATCCTCTGTCTCCAACGACAATGCCCTTGTCCCGCCAGTGTACATCTAAATTTTGGAAGACTTCCTCGAGCGTTGCTGTGAAGAGTTTTGGAGACAGCGGATCCCCCTGCTTGACACCTCTTCGAATTGGAAAGGATGGGCCAGTAGTATCTAAGCGTATGGCAGCTGTACTGTTAAGATAAATTCGTTCCAGTAATTTAACATAAGTGGGATCAATTTCCTGTTTGTAGAGTGTCTTAAAAATGGCTTTATGTGATAGACTATCAAATGCTTTGGAATAATCCACGAACGCAAGGTACAACGGTAAGTTAAATTCTTCGTGCTTTTCTATCAGCTGGTTCAAAGAGTGTAAGTGGTCGGTAGTGGACAAGCCGCGGCGGAAACCAGCTTGTTCAGGAGGCTGGTGGCGGTCTAGTTGGTCGGAAATTCGGTTTTCGAGGACCTTGATGAAAGCTTTGTACAGATGTGAGACAAGGCTAATAGGACGGTAATTACTTATATCGGATTTGTCTCCCTTTTTATGTAGCAGAATTATGTTGGAATGACAGAAATTACTTGGAAATATGCCTGATTTTAAAATTGAGTTAAATAGATTACAAATGTGTGGTAGTAAAAATTGCTCCCCAACTCGCAGTGCGTCGGTTGTAATACCGTCTTCTCCTGGGCTTTTATTGTACTTCATGCTAATAAGAGCTTTATGAACTTCAAAGCCAGTTATCATTGGGACATCATCAGAGCATGAGTAGACTTCATCTGCAGGTTGGAAAGTTGAGTCGTCGTCTGAGTATAAAGATTTGTAAAATTGAGTGCAAATTTGGATTATTTTTGACCTATCGCCCTGTCTCACACCATTACTGTCCTTCAAGTGTGTTATAGAGGATCTCCCCGCATCCATTCCACTATTTATATTAACTTATAAAATGTGAGACATGTCCTAACTGTCCTTCAAAACATTTTACAGAAGCACAAAAAAAGCTGACCCAAAATCCTGAAAAATCCGATATTTATGGTTTCAACCACTCACTATGTACTCAACACCTCTATACACCCCACTACTTCCATCCTAGAGTCCGTTATCTTAAGAACGTCACCCCGAAAAATCTGTCTCTGATTTACTGACGTACTCTCTTTTGAGAATACCATAAAACAGTCCCACGTCACCGACAGGCGACGAAATCGACTGGTAACGCTTTACAAATATTTGGCAAGGCGACTGGTCCGGGCATTTCTATGGATTTATGAAGCGCTTTATTGACGCTGAGTGGTGATAAACATCTTAGGTCGTATGCGTTCCTGATAGATGCAGCTAGTAGGGCTAATATATTATGGGTTGTTATGAGGTAACAGTGCTCTGTTATGTTTTTTTTAGTAGACATCGTAAATGTGAATGAAGAACATAATTACACGTTTTAGGATTTCCTTAAGTATATCGTCGAGAAAATAATTATTCGCCGTACGAATAACTAGTCGGCAAGGTTGAAAATGGAGCTGATTGCCCAACGTCTCACGTTTCAACATAGACATGTAAAAACACTATTATTTCTAAAACACTCAAACATTTTCAAAGCAAATGTAAGCAAAACCGAATCATTGAGCAAATTTTTTAAAATATTCCGTATATGTTTCAAAACACAAAACAAATATCATCCAGCAGAACTGTTCAAAATCCGCTGCAAAACTACATATTCCTGTTCCTACAAGCGATATATGGATAGATGTATACGATTTATTCGAGTTCTATTGACGTAAACAAATTGTGATTACATACTCATAATACAGCTGACGAATAAATAAGGCTAGGACATAACAGACAGAAGCCGATTAGATCAACCCAACGCGGGCACGTACTATATTGGATAAACGTCAAACCTGACGTATGGCTTGCGTACTGTGCTGCGTCTTCCGATACGTTACGTCCGGGATAAGTTAACGGGTAGATTCTAATCGATTCAATCGGTATCGGGGTTGGAATCGATGATTGATTGGTAATAATTACGATTTTTTGTTGATTGCATTAATGAAAGTCTCTTTTCTTCCCATTGGTGCTGTCAACGCATCGAAGTTATTTTGTTAAAAATATTCTTTTTTATGTTAAAAGCTTTTTTTTTTTGTTTTTAAGTCCGGAACTCTAATATCGACTTCTCTTCGGAATTCAAACAAAAATAAGTATTATCCTAATGACCTAATTTCTTAATGAAACATAACAGTCTATGAGCTAGCCTAGTCTAGCACTAAAATATTTAAAATAAAAGTCTACTAATAGAACAATGATTCCAATTCGGAATCGTGTTCAAACAGACGTTCTATTTGAATTTATGAAACAATACCAATATGAACTGTTTTTCACAGAACAACGGCCTAACTGTATTTTAATAACTATTTTAGGTCCTAACGACGCAGTTTTGAATGTCCCGGTGTTATTAGATTTAGTTGCTATTTCGAGAACATGTGGAAATCTGGTTAGAGAACATAAATTCATAAGTAAATTGTTTTAATCAGTTCGCCTAAATTTTGTTCAACATTGTGACATTAATTTATGGAATGGAGTATTAAATGTTTAACAGAGATAAAATTAATATTCTAACTATTCATATTAATTCTAAAGCATTCTGTAGTTTGGTGCACAAAGTTACATCAGGGATAACTGTGTAACTTTGTGTACGAGTGATAAGTCGTAGGTTTGAAACTTCGAACCCAAGCAGGCACTATTGACTATACTTTCGTTAAAACTCTAAGAACTTACTAGGCAACTTCTAATTTAAAAAAGACGTAGAAAACAACTTAATTTGGAGCAAACTGTTTACATAAACCGTAAAAGGTGATTAACACTAAAGTTGGCCACGAAGATATTAAGTTATTATGCCGTAAATTATGTTTGCGCTAGACCTAAATTGACACTTGAAACTTAAGCGTTTCCTCTTACCAAAGTAACTGCCTATATTACATATATTGTGTGTTCAACTTTTGTTGAAGTTGATTCCCGTCGTGAGAATTTATAACTAGGCAGGCGACATCTAGGATACAAACTGTATACAGTCCGCGAGGCGTAAGCTGAGCTTTGCATTTGTGTGATTGCATATTATAGATAGTGTAGGTGTGACGTCGGCATAGAGCGCGACGCCGGCATAGAGCGCGACGCGTCCTTTGCTTGGTTCAAACCGGTTTATACTGCTTTTTGGCAATCGGTCTGAGGCGCACTCACACAAATCCAAAGCTCAGCTTAGACCTCGCGGACTGTACTCAATTAGACATCAGTTACATTCGGCTTAGAGAAAATGTGGATAAAGTATCAATATTTTGGGCAATACAAGCCAGGCACGATAGTTTTCGGTTCGGTGACCATGTTTTTTCAGTCGCTATATTGAGCGTACGAAAACGGTACATCGCTGATGAAAAATATCGTGTCTGCTGTGGCCCTTAGAGCAACTGGCTTCTATGCTAAAATATATTTATTTAATTATTTAAGGACTTTGGAAAACATACAGCTAAATACAATAGTAATAAATAACAGTAAGATAATTTGACAGCCAATTACAGGTCTTCACGTCTAGAGCTTGTCTGGTATAAAAATACTGTGGAACAAAATATACGCAATGCCAGATATTGCCAAAAAAAAAACAACAATAAGTTAAAATAAAAATAAAAATTTGCAGGTAGTAGATCATCACCTAAGATATGTAAAAACTACTAGCAGCCAATATTACTACTAGCAGCGCCCCGCGGCTTCACCCGCATGAGTTTCGATCCCGAGGGACAATTGGGATAAAAAGTATCCTATGTGTTTATCTTGGTGCCAAATTTCATCCAAATCCGTCCAGTAGTTTTTACGTGAAAGAGTAACAAACATCCTTTATGAAGTAGGATTTCCAAATTCAAATAATCTGATTTCACATAAACTCTATGTACATGGAAGCAAGGTGAACGATGCGCTCCTCTCACTAAGCCACACTAGTTCATATCAGTACAGTGACAATTAGCGACCGTTAATATTTCGATCATGTAACACATTAGCCATTTTCGATTATTTTTTGGCTGCGATGGTAATTTAAATTAAAGACTACCAATAACAATTTAAATAATAAATTTATATGTTGCTTTAATATTAATGCCTTCACTCTATCATAATTTTAGGCATAGTATCAAGTTTAAGCAAGCAGGCAATACTTGCCCACATTTAAAGCAAATGGGCATTTACTCGAAAATACGTTACTATATCCTCGGTTGGTCATGTAACACATTTCCACTCTCGATTCCCCTGTGAATTAAGTTGACTTTTTGCCTAGATTTAATGACAAGGTAAATGTAAGCAACTAATGCCAGTTTACGCTTTCACGTTCGAGCACACAAACAACACTTGCCCACAATTAGAGGCAACGGGAATTTTCTAGAAAATTCGTTACTATCTCCTCTTACTTAAGCCACACCGATTCCCATCAGTACAATGAAAATTACAGAACGTTGTTATGTTGGTCATGTAACACATTAGCTACTCTCGATTCCTCATTGGAAACGACAATTACTACTCGAAACGTAAACAGAATATAATAATGGCTTCCGTTACTAAATGAGTTTATATAACTATCATAATGTGGGTGCACATAGGTACACGTATGCCGAACTATTTGAGGAAAACTGGCGCGATGCTGTGTTGTGTTATAATGTTCTAACAAGATAATGTTACTAAATGCAGGCAACGAATGCTCTTTTACTCTTTTACGTTTGAGCAAACGGGCATCGCCTTCCCGCATTTAGAGCCAACGGGCATTTTCTCGAAAATACGTTATTATCTCCTCTAACTTAAGCCACACCGGTTCCCATCAGTAAAGTGACAATTAGAGAACGTTATTATGTCGGTCATGTAACACATTAGCCACTCTCGATTCCCCATTGGCTACGACAATTACTATTCGAAACGTAAACAGAATCGCCTAATGGAAACACTAATCGAGTTGTTTATTGTCAGCTGCGTTTGTACTTTGTTTTCAATGCTTTTAGTGGAGTGTTTGAATGTTATAAGTCTATGCAATAAATATAAAAATTATGTCATGGGTAAATTAAAGCAAAAATTAAAATGATGTTGATTAATTTTGGGTAGAAATTAAAGGTGCAAAATAGGGCACTTTTTGTTCCAAAAGTTTAATAAAAAAAATTTAGGGGTATCCCTGAATTCAAGTAAATTTTTTGCATTGAGCACTAGGTACAACCAGTAAAATAAAATAAAAAATATAGACGAATATATTTTAAAAAATAAAAGTCCGCTCTAAGCAGAATAAAATAAAAATGATTTTACAAGCCAATTAAAACTCTACTGAGCAATGCCAAATCTAAAATCAACATGTAAACTAAAACTCAGTAGCTAAAATAAAAACATTACCAACCAGATTGAATTTGGATCTAATCAACGTTACAAGCAAGTATCTCTCAACCGCTCCGTTTACGTACACTATCCTAACTGGATCCGATTAACATCGTATACTCCGTCCGTCTGTCCGGCATTATAGCCGGTCTTGTCCCTTTTTTCAATTGGCCAAAGCTGGACGGTTCTATCCAATGTGAAAAGAGACTAAATCGTGTAAACTAGGAAAAGGTTTCTGATGTAACGTTCGGGATAAAGGCAAACAGTCAAAGCTGTGTTTTGTGAAGGTGGAACTTGGCTGTAATGTGTTAATAAGGATTTTGTATAATATTGTCAGATGGGAAGATTTATTTGGATGACTAGGTGTTGACACAATTTAGGTGCGATGTTAATAAAGGATATTTCTTATTTATCGAAAAAGCGTTACTATCGGAAAAAATCAAGGTAATATAAGTAACAATAAAGCATTCCTCAACTACCTAAATATTTACTTCGTGCTATACACCGAAAAACGTAACACAATAATAAAATTGTGACACTGCCTGCGCGTGAGACCGCTACGCGTAGAGCTATTGCGTAGCGCGCACTTTGCTACGGCGTAGCGCGCACTGCTACGTCGTAGCGCGCACTTTGCACTCAATCAAAACATTATAGAAAACTTTCTTTGTGTGTGTTAAATTCAAGCGTAAGTAATTTTTTTTTTTTCAATGAATTTGTGCTGCCCTAAATCCATCTGAATTTCTTTTAAATTCAAAGAGGAATCGCCTAACTAATCTCACTTTTGCTGAACAAAGAAAAATGACTAACTAAATTCAATTTGTCCGAGTATAATCCCTCATAGTTGCAGACAATGGTATTAAAAATATTGAATGTCATCCAAAGAGAATTAAATTGAGAACAAAAAAAAATATATCTTATCCACCGCTAGGAAAAGTAATTTACTTTACTGGAAGCATTGTACTGTCAGCGAAATAGGTCAGTATTTCACTTTCTTTGTATTGCCGTACTTACTCAAAAACTCGGGTTTTAATTTGTGTAAAATATTCCGGTACAACTATGCCGGATTTTTTGTTGTGCTGGAAAAATATTTGCTTATTTTGCGCTCCGTCGACGACTGAACGTGGTAGATATCACGTTAGTTAAATAAATGTTTTGGTAAAAAAAAGGATATTGAAATATATGTAAATGACATAAATATGGCGAGGGGGGTAATGGCTGATCTTTGCGTTATGCTCGTGAACGGGTGCTGCTTGTGGTGACTGGTCGTCTTGCTGACCTTGGTTTTACTGTTGTTATTAGTAATAACTTGTTTTTTTAATTTATTTTATTCGATGGTCCTAGTTTACCATTCACAGCTATATGAACTGAACCCAGTATTGCATACATATGTAAGCTGTCACGCCCTTTATACCTGGAGGCTTTTATTTAGGTAGCAAGTTTATGTTTACATTTTTAATTTTTGCTTGAGTACGTATTGTTTTTATTGTATTTGTGGGTATATTGGCGTGGCAAGCTAACATATGGCAAATAATTTAATTTAATGTTCTGTGTTCTGGAACGTCAATAACTTTGCATATCTAGTATTGTATACAATTAAATATTTTCTAACTGAACAGACAGCTGTGCTGCTGGGGAGTTTGTTGCGCCACTTCTTCTCTCCAGCGAAAGCACTAGGAAGTGGTGAAGGGCGGGCGTTTTGGGGGGACTGTCTTTTGTAATTGACGTTCGAAAAGTGCTGATTCTCAGCCTAGTTTGAATAAATGACTTTTGATTTTGATTTTTGAAATACTTTCTAATTTCACTAATAGAACAAAGACCATCATGAGTGTAAAAATGAGCCTATAATGTTCCCACTGCTGGGACACAGCCCTCCTCTTGGTGAGAGGTGATGGGCCATAATCCACCACGCGGGCACAATGCGGGTTGGTGGATGTCACATGTCTTCGAATTTTTGGTTCTAGGACATGCCGGTTTCCTCACGATGTTTTCCTTCACCGTTTTGAGAGCAGTGGTGATGAAATAATTTACACAAAGTTAAGCGCCTGTCTGTGTTCGAACCTGCGACCTACAACTCGTAAGTCGCGGCCGATACCACTGAGCCACCACTGCTCTACTGAGCCACCAAGAAAGCGTAAGTATTTTATAGCTATAATTTGTATATATTAAGGGGACTGCATGACCTAAAGCGCGGTCACTGTCGGACTGCATAGAAAAGAAAGAGAAGCACGATGACACAACGCTGGTAATTTATTGCAAAATATTAAGCAATTATCTATTTACAAAAAAACTATTATTTGGACTAAAAAATTAAAACACTAGTGCTTTAGTATGTTTCTTGTAGAATAATATAACAAAAAATCAGCATGATTGTATGTATATTAATATGGTTTTTATTGTAAAAAGAAAGTTTATAGAGGTATCTTCATGATTTTTTTCTATCGTATCAAATTAATTATATTATGTTATCAATACACTGATTTTGTTTACTGTAATCGATCATATACTTTTAGTGCTTCTAAAACTTGCGTTTTTTGCGTTTAGGTCCTGTAATCCCTTTAATACAAATCACGGATTATTTAATAATAAAAATTATATGTCTTATATACTTTCTTGGTTTTTGCTTTTTGGTTTCATAAGACTTATCTCACGCATTTAATAAGGGTCAGCTTATAATTTGACTAATAATAATCATATACCAAACGATATTGTGGAAGAATCAATCAACCCCCCATATCGCTGTCAACTGCTGGACATATTAGGCCTCTCCCAGGCTGTGCCATAACACCCTGGCCTCCGTCAACGTGATTTTAAATTATCACTACGGAGCTTCAATTACAAAAACAATCAAAGCTAAATCAAATAAATAAATCAACTTTTTAATTAAGCAGTGCCTCTTAAATTGTATGCCTAATAAATCCCACAAGATTAACTCAAGATTAAAATTCTAAGTAAACTAATTTAAAGCGAATTAAATGATAAAGCAATGACTTTAAAACAAGCTTAATTATACTCAAAAGATATAATTAAAAAAGTAAAAACTACTAAGAAACTTATCTTAGCCTTCTAAAAAACAACCCCAGTGTTTTCGTTCTCAAAAATCCGATTTAATTATCCTTCTTCTCATTAATTATAGGGCAGATTGTGCTCGCCTTTCTGCCACAAAAGAGATTAATAAAGAAGTTCTAGTTGGTTTAACTTTCAAAAGGCATAAAAACTATTAATTAATTATTAACATTCTAGTGATATTTATTTTACAATTATGTATGTTTATTGTATGCATGTAAGTATATATACTCATAATATTTGTTTAGTTTTATTAAGTAAATTGTTATTATATGTTTTTTTTCTCCTTTACTCTTTCACACGCTGTCTACATCTCTCTATTTATTGTCCTATCGCAGGTATGCTGGAAGAGATTTCTCATGAAATAAGCATCATCTTTGTACCTATTTTTCTGTCCTGTTTTTTCTTGTCCGTTTATATATGTGTGTGTATACATAAATGGTAAAATAAAATAAATAAATAAAACTTAAAAACAAAAAAAATATTTACGATTTCTTGATGGTGTCCAACTGTCGCTGTATTGTGTATTTAGTAGTAACGGAATAATTTTTTAATAATTAGTAAAAACCTTTTTTTATTTTCTAGTTTACCCACAAAAGTGGACCCATATTCAAAATTCGTTTAATTACGTTACATGTCCGTTTTTGGGTCACTAATTCATATAAGTGCACTAAATTTCAACGTAATCGGTCCAGTAAATTCGTAGCAAATTAGCTGTGACAGAGAGAAAGACACCCGAGTGATCCTATAAGGTTTCCGTTTTTTCATTCGAGCGTACGGAACCGTAAAAAATAGACATTCAGCAAGGAGTTAGCGGGACTAGCTTCCCATTGTGCGTTGGACTCAAAATCTGTTTAATGTAAGATTTAGGAGACCCATATCATTCAGTGGACTGGTCCAGTAGTAAGCACCTAGCAACAAAGAACTTACCTTCTGCAGTTTCTTACTTATTGTTCGTTCGTATTAGAAATGTAAAACAGACGGTGAAATGAGTTTTTGGCGCCGCAAAATCCATCTGCTTCTTCAAAGCATTAATTAGTTTCAGTGGCAATCTTAGCCTCTATTTGTTAAGTGAGAGTTGCTATTGACTTCGACTTATTGTCTTGTATAGTGCTCTGAACTTTAATTATTCAAAGGCTCGTAATTTTTAGAACACTCAATAGATATTTGCTCACAGCGTGTATTATTTTAGTCGTAGAAGTAGGTCAGATTTGACTTTAGTTTTAGTCGAAATAATTCTCCAGCAGTTTTCCCAATTTATTTGACGTCATCGCAACATGTTTTTTTTTTCCCATACATATTTTCTCTATTAGTTACCATCTCGGTAGCCACCCCCTTTCTCATTCCTTTTTCGTGACTTTAATTGTATTGACTACTTGAGGGGCCCGTGGCTAAATAATAACAGCCACAGAGGTCGATGGATCAGGTTAAGCTACGCTTGCCGCGGTTGGTCTGTGGATGGGTGACCATCTTTACATACCGAGACCCCTCCGTGCCTCGGAAAGCACCCCGCCCGGCTGTCATTTGTGGATCTTTGACAGTCGTTACGGGTAGTCAGAAGCCCGAAAGTCTGACAACCAGTCTTACCAAGGGTATCGTATTACCCAGTAACTGGGTTACGGAGGTCAGATAGGCAGTCGCTCTATGTAAAATACTGGTATTCAACTGCATCCGGTTAGACTGGAAGCCGACCCCAACATAGTTGGGAAAAGGCTAGGCAGATGATGATGATGAATTGTATTGACTACTTACATAAAAACCTAATTTAATGAGCTTTTCTATCTTTTAGAAAACCTTCAGTGTGTGCAGATGTAGATAAAAAATCGTTAGAATCATAATGCATTCATTCGCAAGCGAACTACATGAACTTTTTAATTGCGATCAAATATTTGTTTTTCAAAAAATAGAATATAGAAGGGGCTGCGCTTATCGAAGCACTAGCTGTTGCCCGCGGCTTCTTCTGCGATCCAGGAAGCAAAGTAGTCTAGATGTATGTCCTTCTCCAGATCTCAGTCTACCGACCTGTCTCATCCAAATCCGTTCAGCCATTTTAGCGTGAAAGCGTAACAAACAAACAAACAAGCAAACTCACTTTCGCATTTATATATTAGTTAGAAAATAAGGATTTACAAATGTAATACTCGGAAACGATCATTCGCAAATGAACGCTCGTGATGTCGATGCAATTTAAAACGTATCGGCCTAGAACGCACACAAAGGCATAACTTACAAGTGTATGAATAGAATCTAGGAGTACGGACTTAGGTTCTTCAATTATTGTATAACGAGCACGATGCATGGATGCATTCGAGAGACGCTTTTCAATTCGATTACGAAGTCTGTCTCTTGGGTTTTTAGACTCATGTGTAACGAGGTTGGTGAGCGTCATTAGAGGTTTAATAATTGTGACAGGAAGTACGAAATGCCTCATTCTTTTTTTTTTGGGGGCCAAAAAGTTGACTGGCCTTTAACAGTTTCTTATTATTATTTATTTTAAGCCTATGTTGTCCCACTGCAGAACAAAGTCCTCCCTTTCTCTTTTCTGGGTCTACCTCGATGTAGCCATCTTCTGGGACCCACATAGTGGTATACTTGACCCATGACTCGTTCGATTTGCGGTAAACGTGTCCAGCCCAGTTTTACCTAAGTTTGACTGTTTTGTCGCTAAAATGGAACTGGGCTGGACACATCTGCCGCATGTCAGACGAACAATGGGCCAAACTTAAATGGGTCCCTCTTAATGGCAAGCGACATCGTGGCAGGCCCACACGGAGATGGTGGCATGAGCTGGACTCCTTCAACAAGAACTGGTCCTTAGCAGCTTTGAACACAGAGAAGAGGAAAGAGAGTAGGGAGGCCTTTGCCCTGCAGTGGGATATCACAGGCTAATAATAATAATATTTTTGTCTGTCTGTTTGTACCGGCTTATCTCCAAAACCACGGGACCGATTTTGATGGGGATGGAGGGTATGGGTATATTATGAAACCCTGGGGAAGAACAAAGGCTTCTTTTTATTAACACACCACGCAGGTGAAAGCTAGTAATGAATAGAACTCTTTCACATGTATGTTATTGGCTTATGACGACTACGTGAATAAATTTCAGTGTTAGCCAGTCATTTCAGAGATCGAATTTATTTAATCCAACAAACAATTCAATGACCACGTTCAACAATTCTTTCGCCCGTGTGCCCCTGCTTATGACCACTGCGTCGAATAAACTTCAGTATCGAGTTTAAAGTTCTTGGACGCGTTTAACTAAATTAAACACTCGTGAACGTTTCTCTACTACTGTTCCTTTTTATGTGACCTACGAGTATTACGAGGTCTTGTTTTATGAGGAATTTTGGTAATCACATTTAACAGTTTTTGTACGCAGTTTTTCGGTTTATTAGCCGATTCACACGAAATACTCGCCCGAAACGAGCGAATCGTCACTTTTAAATACCATAAAATATGTGTGGCAAAATATGCCAACTGCCTAATACATATTTCTAGAGTAGTCGGATGGCCCACAAATAAATTAACTTCGATTCGCACGAAGTTAATTTATTTGTGGGCCATCCTACAGAAAAAATATTATTATTTAAAAATGACAATTCGCCCATTTTGGCCAAGTAAATTCGTGCGAATAGACTAATAAGTCAGTTTTTATAGCAAAGCACATAAGTTCAATACTTTCCATGTGAAGCCTATACACAAGTTTTTAAAACGCAAGCTAGGTCGAAGTCAACAGCACACCAGTGATAACACTTGCACTATGAAAACAACCCTTACTGCTCAAACTCGAAGCATTTATTTCAAACAAACCAATTATAGGCACTTGAATTGTCAAAGGGACGGTCAGTCAGAAAGATGAAGCTAGTTGCCCATTCCAAAGCGTAGTAGGTACCTATGAAGAAGAACGGGCAAGAAACTCCACGGACACTCTTTTAAATCATAAAATTGTTACAAAATATTGGTTACATCATTCATATTGCAATTATACAATACTAAGAAATTAAATTTATACAATGCAAAGATAGTTTTTTCAATCTTCAGCAGCTCCAATGTTACCGAATGCTAATCAATTAGTTTATGCGCCCTTGTGGAGCAGGACCAGCGTTGAGTCAAGCATTTTTATCAGCGATATAATCCCCAACCTATAATAAGTATCTGTTATGCTTGGCTGCATAGTGTGCGTTTTATACAAGATTTAAATTTCGTTTCATTCAGTTTGAGTATGTAGGGAGGAATTTTATTGTAACATTTTAACCAGTACCCCACGAAGGATGAGTCTACTTTAGCCAGTCTGGAACCGGGTTGAACTAATTGGTCACAATTTCTAGTCAAATGTTTTACCACTGGTATGTGTTTGGATGTTTTGGTTTTCACTCTTGCGCGCGGGTTAGGCAGCAAGCGTTTTTATAAAACTAATAACGGAGAATAGCAAGCATGATTATCACAAGGAGGTATAATTATACGTTTTTAAACAGCCTAAATTATTATCAAGAAAGTACCTAAATCTTGAGAGCTTTCTCCTTTTATTAATTAAGAAGTTTTAATGAGGGAAACTGAATATAAGGTGGTGGCGTTTGGACTAAGTTTTTTTTACCTTTTTGTCTTAAATCATCTTTTTAAACTAGGCTTTCTTTAAGGAACTTAATCAAATGATGCATCGTTTAAAAAGGAAATGTGAATTGGTACACCCCACTAATATCAAAGACATAAATATGTCGTTGGATAGGTCTTTTTAACTGGAACAACATTTACAATGACAGCTTTGTTGAAACGTTTGTTCATTCTGATTTGTAGACATCAAGAATAAGTTTAAATACTGTGAAGCAATGAAAACTTTAGTAACATTAAGCGAAATCTACAATTTGTAGCGTCAGAGTAGATTCTATTGGGTAGCGATTCTTTGTAGACTTAAGCATAAATGATTCATTCAAAACTATTCAAAAGTTAGTCCGCTAAGAAAAACAATTCGACTGTTGTCGGTTAGACATTGTTGTTACAAAAAGCGACTCTGCTTACTCTGAATGTCTGCTGCCAATCCCATAACAACATGGGGGAAACTTTGCCTATTGTTAATCTATCAGTAATTGGAGAACATCAATACCAATACCTAAAAAGCAAACGATTGTACTCGAACAATACTCGCTCGCAACCCGTACTTTTAATCAAAAACTTACATCCAATTATAGCAAGGGAGTTTAAACCTTATTACGTGACATATAAAGTTGTGTATGTAAAATGAATATATGTTTATGGTATTTGTCAGTCTGCAAACGTCAACAATGGGGGATTCGTAACATGTCGAGGCATTGTCATATTGTGCCCGTCACTGGTCTCTTGATATTAAAAATTCCGACCATTACCCGACTTCATATATGTTAGGATTAAAACTGTAAGTATATGTTATGTTTAGGTTAAAATATTATTGAACATTCTGAGAGAACTATTCGAGTTAGTGTTACTATTAACAAATCCTGGGAGAAGGGTCTGTTAAGGATTTAAGCAAGGGTTTATTTTGTACTTGTATAATTTGTTCTTGGAATTTTCTGTCATAAACTAGGTATTGTTTTTATGAGTGGCTTTAAAAAAAAATTAGTTAGAAATCTGAAGGCATATTCAAGCCATACTTATCTAATCATGGATATCACAAGTTCCACAAGACAGCTTCAACAAAAATCGTGCATAACTGATTATTTTTATCCATCCATCAGTTTTCAGACTTTCGGGCTTCTGACAACCCGTAAAGACTGTCAAAGATCCACGAATGACAGCCGGGACCAACAGCCTAACGTGCTTTCCGAGGCACGGAGTGGTCTTGTTATATGAAGATGGTCACCCAGTCACGGACCAACCGTGGCAAGCGTAGCTTAACCTGATCGATCGACCCGTGCGGCTGATATTACTTAGCCACAAGCCCCTCCCACATTAAGATTTAAAATAAAAAAAATAATCAGGTACTCCTAAGGGATTACTTGATATTTTTTTTATTATAAGTCAAAACAAATTAGGGCTAATTTTTGCATCGCCAGATAACTTTTATTCGAGGAATAAAATTGACGTTTGACAGTTTTTTTTTGTATGAAATAACTGTTAAAATTATTCCTCGAATAAAGTTATCAGATGATTGAAAAATCAGGCCTTAGTCAATAAAAACGTTATCGCAGTTCAAATATTTGGATCACTAGAATTTTAAATCATAGTTTAGTGTGTCTCAGCTGAAGTTAGTGTAGTGTGTCTCAGCTGAAGTTATGAACTGTTCTTTTTAGTACGAACACCTTTAACGTGCACGTCTTTCTGCATCGTTCTCACATGTATAATTTCAACATGAATGATGTAACTTGGTTACATCATTCATGTTGAAATTATACATTGGAGCTGCTGAAGATTGAAAAAACTATCTTTGCATTGTATAAATTTAATTTCTTAGTATTGTATAATTGCAATATGAATGATGTAACCAATATTTTGTAACAATTTTATGATTTAAAAGAGTGTCCGTGGAGTTTCTTGCCCGTTCTTCTCCACAGGTACCTTTGGAATGGGCAACTAGCTTCATCTTTCTGACTGACCGGCCCTTGACAATTCAAAAGTGCCTATAATTGGTTTATTTGAAATAAATGCCTTGAGTTTGAGTTTGAGTTTGAAGTGGAAAAATGACAATTCAATTTTGGAGGTCACTGTAGGTATCTATAAAAAAATTTCATCAAAACACGACAATTCTCTCAAGCGATTTAAAAATACTGGCACAGACGGACATGAATTTAAAGACTACAAAAGAAAAATAAACTTTGAAAATAAAAAAAAGTCTAAACAGACGAGAATGACGGCTTACAATCGCAACGAGCCGTATGAAAGTAATCTGCGAAAAAGATTTCGCATACTTAGCAGCTGCGAAACTTTTGGACGCTTGACAGTCGAAACGTTGCTCAACAAAAGAATTGGATGTCTATTTTTTTTTAGAAAAGTTTCGACTGTTTGTAAAGTAGCATTTCCTTTTGAACTTCCTTGAAATAAAACAGCCAGATTGAAGTCATTACATAGTGTTACAATAAAAAAAATAAGTATTACCATCTTCCTCCTACCCTTAGGCCTTCTTTATACGCACGCTTTTCTTAGAGTGAAAAATTACGGTTTATTCGCCGTGTGTAGGCAAGGTCGTCAGTGTTGTATAGATCACTGTGGAAGCTTGTTCACAGACGCGTTTTTTCTACGGCGTTGTTTATACGTCGTAAAGAATTCGCGCCGTGTACAAAGGCCCTTATCTCATAATTTCTCTTGACTGTACTTACCTGTCAAAAAGAGTAACATAAATAATGTGGATAAGACACGAGTTTAAAACAGAAGAAGAACTAGCGGGAGATCCGGGGGGGGGGGGGATGGAGGGGGGTTCAGGGGATCAGACCGGAATAAATCATTTATTTGGGGTCGGCAAAACATGTCTTCGAACAAAACATTGGCATACCTATGTCATAATGTTTGCCAAACTAACCACAATTGAAAACATCCATTGTATTATAACAAAGAACCAAAAAATACATACATAAATAAACTCACTCTTCCCATGGGGGTAGGCAGAAACTGCAGCTCACCACCTGCTACAATTCTTAAGGTGCCACTAGTCGATATTTTTTCCATACAAATTTCGGGAGAGTATAACTCTATCGTTTGACACTATACATCCAAAATTAAACATGATATCGTTTAGTCTTATTATCAATTTTGTCTATACGGAAACAGAATAGTAAAATAAAAAGCCATTTAAAAGTTATGAACCAACTAATATTTAGTTTTTCTTGCTATTTTTAACTTTTTGGGGGTAAGTTCTAAAAGAACTGTAAAATCTTCAAAATAAAGCCGGTACCGACAAAGCTCAGTATCGAAAAGTTCAATAAATTTTATTTCTAATTGATTTATGCAGTGGTTTTTTTCATAAAACTCGATTTTCCAACGCACTTTTCGATTTTTTTATACGCGCCTTTCTGTTCGGAACGGTGTTTATGTGCGTGAGAACTAGACGCTGTGCGTGTAGACTAGCGTCCAACTGCTCATCACTGATACTGTCTCTGTCGGACACGTTTTGTCTCCTTTACGTTCATACATCTGGTCTTTGTTGATCACGTGCGTGTATGCACGTGATCAACAAATACCTTGCCGTAACACAGTCTATGACTAGCGCGGAAGGTAAATAATTTTATAGTGTATACCGCCATTAGTTTATTTGTTCAAACATAGTTCAAACATCAGATTTTTTTTGTTTAGTTGAAATCCAAAGAAAAACGTATCACTTTAGCTTACGAAATGATTACTAATTAAGGATGATTAATTTTTAAGAACGCTTGTTTTTGGAAACTTATTGTATGTACTTATTATGATTACCTAATACTTAGTCTTAAGTTGTGGTATACAACGTAATACTTACGTTGGAAATAAATTCTATTCTATTATATTCTAAATACTAGAAACGATTAATAATCTTGCCACCAATAAAAACTTGTAAGCATAAACTTGGATGAAAACTGGTACGAGCACAACCGTAGCTTTTTATAAGTACCTAATAAAAACAAAAGAGCAATAACGTTCTTCACCATAAAAGTATGTTTAGCATGCACCGATAAAGTCTGGCCGCGGAAAAGCGGTTGAAAAGCAGTTTAATATTAAATCCCGCGATCGTCGATATAAAATAGTCGACTACATAAAATAACCCGCGGTACGGTCGGGAAAATATAAATAACGACCGCCACTGACCCCGGTTCAGACGGGAAACATTTACACCGTATGGGGAAACAGTTTTGCATTGGCTAGCTTTTAATTTTTCTCGGTTAACTTTCAGTTAATGATTAAATTGTGATGTTTAATTTACGTTGATATAACCTTAATAATTTTAGATGGTAATCATGAAAGTCAGCTTATGTGTATATTTCTGTAAAAAATAATTTTGCGCCATGCTAATTGTAAATCTGAATTAAAAACAACGTCACAAGCAGGAGTCAGGAAACACACATCCTCCAAGATAGGCGTCGACAAATTCGAGTGTACCACCATTTCGTGCGTGCCAAAATCTGAACGAGCGAAAAACTGATCAAGTTAGCCTAAATCTGTGACTAGTGATCACCTTAAATTATCCGTACATGATTCAAATCACAATGGTAATTCTTTACATGAAATGGCCTAAACTCGGAAAATTGACGTAGGATATCAAATTGCTCGAAAAATAATTTTCCTGATTGCACAAACCCTATAAAGATCGTACAAAAGTAAAATTTTAATCACATTGAGACAATGCACGCCTGACAGAAAAATTGATAGATAATCGCAGTATGTTACTATTAACAGGAAAACACTGTGTGACTGTGTTGCCTAAATGAAAAACTAACATCGCGTCGAGCTAAAATAAATATCTAAAAGAAAACAAGGAAGATGCGAACGGAAGACATCATTAGAGATGGACATTACTGGCTGTTAATGAAGCTTTATTTACAAACACAATGTTATTGTTTAAGGAAATAAGTATTTTTCTTTTGCCATGTATTTTTCTTTGTGTTCGACATCTTATTTTCAGATTTGGTTCATGGTAAAAATTAATTGTGAATGAAAAATGTACTACCTTTGAGCCTAGTATGTTCTTGTAGTGCAGTTACAGCAAAAACCAGTGTCGGAATGATGAAAAAAAAACTTTTCTATTTACACGATTCAAATGTAATCAATGATAGTTCTTCTTTTAAAAATATGTCGTTATAATAGCTAAATCACGGTGAGCGTTTTGTCTTTTCATCTTTTGTAACTTTCGATTTCTTAAGTTGCTAATTTTAATGACAGAATTTTTATCCTGTTCGCCAAACCTCACCGGTGTAACGAAGTCAGGAAACCCGGTCATAGTCCTTGTACAGCCGCTTTACATTCCGCAGTACATATCCTAACTTTCAGTTTTACTGATGCATACCGTCCTCATTCAACCAGGATATGAAATACTTATCTATTGAGTGCAGTACATTCAATAGAGTGCTCTTTTAGGGGACTCCACAATACGACTGGATGAAAAAATGTTTTTGACTTTTTTCTTTCTATATGTCATCTCTGTTAGGGTTCGAATGAACGAATGGTACTAGTTTTGTAATGCGACCAGTACATATGTGGGGGAGTTTGTTTTGTTCACTAGTTGCGAAGGGAACGGTCGTGTAGGTCTGCAGGGGCCATGTTCGTTTATTATTATTATTATGGTGAACGGTGAATGGAACTTATTGAAATTGGAAAAGGGCCTGTTTTTTTTTATGTTCTAGTATTTGATTGAAATGTTTGATACAAACTTTTTTCATTTTCGAGATGTCTCCGGCTAGTTTCCGGCACAGAAAATGACAGCTGATACTTTGTATTACCTACAGATTTTATTTTCTGAAAACGTAGACAACCAATAAGTAATATCTGTTTTTTTTTTATTTTACAAGTCTCTGTACCTTATCGCCAAACCAAACACAGATAAAAATAAAACAGACATATTACAGTGTCATTGAACTGTGTATTCAGTTGAATGAAATAATATGTGTATTTCTATAACTTCATACAGGAAAGTAAATTCCATTCGAGAAGCGAAATTACTTTGTATTTGTCCCATGGGTCCGGACACAAGTAGTTTTGTGACTCTAAGGGAAGAAATATAAGACATACCAATCCTATACAGTACGGGTCCCTATCGAAGAAAGAAATTATACGCATTTCGTGCTGTAGTTGGTTTGTGGGGTCAGATAGGCAGTCGCTTCATGTAAAATACTGGTATTTAGCTGCATCCCGTTAGACTGGAAGCTGACCCCAATATAGTTGGGAAAAGGCTAGACTGATAGACACAAAGACTGGAAGACGAAGCGTCGGTCGTCCGGATGGGCGGAGGATATTGTTGCCATCGCGGGTAGAACCTGGTTGATGCTGGCACAGGAGCGTGGGGATTGGCACATGAAAAGAGAGGCCTATGATGAGCAGCGGGTGAAGTCGGGTTGTGGGTGATGATGAGCATAATCAGCACTCGCGATTTATTTGCCAAAAATGTAAACAAATAATAACGAGTTTATGTAAAAATAACTTTAAATCCTACAAAATAAAGTTCAGTTTACGCTACAACTTCAAACATTTTTATAACTTTTTCAATGGTGCTAGTCACTCTGAAACCAATTTAATCACAATTAAAATAAAGTTGATATTTGTTTAACTTGAAATAATATTAATTTCAAACATAAGTTGGAATAGACTTTAGCTTGAGGTGTAGTATGTATGTACTTAGTAGGTAAGATATATGTTATAAAATGTATTGCATTTGTATTAAGAGAGTAGTATTTAATGGTGATCGATCGGCAACAGTTGTTTCAATAATACGAGTTCCCTACCTAACCTGGAATCTTCTGGAAAAATGTGGGTTTAGAGGCAGATTCTCGAACGAAAGTTATCGTTAAATTGGGCGCGTAAACTGTTGCGAATGGTAGTTAATAAATCAATCATAGTAGATTACGCGCGCTTGACAATTTGTCACATAAATTATGCGTTAATTTTCGCTCGAGAAACTGGCCCTTGGTAAACTTTTACCTACCTTCTGAAAGCAGTGCTGGACCAGTGGTATCGACTTACTAGCCAGGCACTTCACTTTGTGTATTTAATTTCGTCACCATTGCTCTCAAAACGGTAAAGGAAAAACATCGTAAGAAAACTGCCTATCGATTCTGTAAAAATCTCACCATGATAACATAGATGAAGTGAGCGTGAAGTGAGCTATCAATGGAGGCAATCTCTAACATCAGGTGGAATGACAGCTCACTTCACCTTAGTTTTCACGGTGAGTTTTTTACAGAATAGCACTGCTGGTATGTCTTAGAACCAAAAAAAATTCGAAGACATGTGACATCTATCAACCCACACTGGGCCCGCGAGGTGGATTACGGCCCACTCCCTCTCACAAAGACGAGGCCTGTGTCTCAGCAGTGGTATCTAACATTATAGGCTGATTATACTTACCTCTTTGAGATGTACAAGCGTGATGTTATATTAGATCCGTAACACCAATTCCCAAGATCTCTTTCACAATAAACTTTAATACTACTTTTCTTCTGACTTCGTATTTCCATTGTGGAAATGATAAAAGAATACAGCAATATCTAAGAAAACTGTATCTTCTTTGAAACTGAAAGGCAAGAAAAAAAACTCTTTGTGCCTACACAGATTTCAGTATCTTTAAACATAGCTTTCTCCGTACTTACTAAATAAAGTAAAGAGCCATTATTCCGTTCACAAAGACTACATTAGGATCTCTTTAATATTTTATTTTACTTGGAATTCTGTCTAGAAATAAATTGAATGAAGCACGTAGTTAGTATATAGGTACTAATTGCAATAAGCTCACGCTGAGGCTTATTTTTATTGAGGAAGAAATGTTCTCATTTGTAGCTAATTATTTGACATTTTGTCTATGAAGTTGACACTTTGTCTTTGAATTTAACATTTGTAATTATTGTATTATTGTGACATTTTTACAGTACGGTAATTCAAATGATTTGACATTGGTTTGTATTTTGTATTATTTAATTCTCCTAATTTTTATTTCAAATTATAATATATTTTTGTGTAAAATAAATAATAATATGTTTTGCATGCCCATGTGATGGTAGAGCATGGAGGTCTCTTATAATAATACATCTATGTACTAAATACCCATGTTTGCAAACCAATAACTGATTTGATTTGATTTGAAGTTGATAAGTGTTTTTTTTTTATTGAGATACTAGCTGACCCCGCAAACGTCGTTTTGCAAAAAAAAATAGATAGTAGCCGATTCTCAGACCTACCCGATATACACCCAAAATTTCATACAAATCGGTCCAGCCTTTTCGGAGGAGTATGGTAACTAACACTGTGACACGAGAATTTTATATATTAGATTATAGTAGGTAGCTTTTACTACTAACACAATATTATCTTACTAGCTGCGCCCCGCGGTTTCACCCGCATAAGTTTCGATCCCGTGGGATTATCTGGATAAAAACTATCTTATGTCCTTTCCCGGGACTCAAACTATCTCTATACCAAATTTCATCTAAATCGGTTCAGCGGTTTAAGCGTGAAGAAGTGTCAGACAGACAGACACACTTTTGCATTATAATATTAGTATGGATTTGTAGCTAATTAATTATTGTATTTGACCTTTTGTCTATGAAGTTGATATATTGTATTATAGTAAGTACCTAAGCATATTATTACAGACTAGCTTCTGCCCGCGACTTCGTCCGCATGAAATTTCTTGTTCCCCCAAGCTACCCCGTCGCATCGCATCGCCTGCCGTGCTCTGCGCTATTACTTCGTTTTGGCTTAGCGTTTTTATTTTAGCTTTTTTTCTTTTTTCTGAACTCCTAAGGGTTCTAGCGTGATGCAAAAATAATTTTTCAAATCCGACTCCCTTCAGCTTTATTATTAGGTAATGTAAACTACTCAAAAATCCCTATTTTGCTTAGGACCAATAGACGAAAGAGGCATTGCTGAGTTTCGTGTCCTGAGTGATCTAAGGGCTGTTTTAGTGGGTTTTACCATTACAAAATTCTTAGAGGCAGCCTAAACAATGCATCTTTCAATGATTGCGATATCTAAACGAAAAAAGGATAGTGGCCCCGATTCTGTTGTTCACAAACTAAATTAAATTAAAGTTCAGTGCATCTTTTTCTTTCTTTTCTAATATGAAAAGGACAGAAAATAAATATTAGTTTACTCAGCTGCATCCGGTTAGATTGGAAGCCGACCCCAATAGTTGAGAAAAGGCTAGGCAGATGATGATTTTTAGTCATTTAATTTAGTATCTATTTATTTAACTTTATCCAAATGTTAGCCCAGTTGTGTCCTTGTAGGCAGTGACTGACCTCGTATAATAAATGTATCCTCCTTAAGGGTGGGTTCGTGAACGAAATCACGAAATAATCAAAAAGTTTTAACTTCGTTTTAATTTTCTTGCGAACGCCTCCCGCTTTTGTGTGCTGGCAAAAATTGTAACTGAATTTGGAACTTAAAGTTGTCAGTGGTGAAAAAAAAAATACAAAGGAAAATTAAAAATATGAATCTTGTTGGAAGATATGATTAAGTACGTGCTATAAAATTGTGAGCACGAAAACTTAACTAAATAAAATGGATTATTATAAGTTTTCGTGTTGGCCCAATATTAGATAACCTATATCTAGATAGTCTATGCCCTTGTAACCTTTTAGATTAAGTAATCTATCTTTGCCGAACACGCGATATTTCATGCTTAATATTGTATCTACAATAATTATTGCAAAATTCCCAAGTAATAATTTATTCTATTTTTAAATTAGCGCGCTATGGCTGACCTAAGCATGAACGCTCAAGTCAGAATGAAATGGAAGAATGCAAGACCGTGAATTACCATCCCGAACACAAAAGAAAAGCCATCATTTATACAAAAACGACTTAAATGTCAGCCATAACATTTTACAACAGCGCAAATGTCTATAATATTCCCTTATTCCTTTATTTAATTGTTAGGTTACATTCCAACATTTGGAAGCGTCTTAACAAAGACGAAAGTGCGAGTTTTCAAAAGAGAATTTTTAATAACGCCTTTAATGCCGCGGTACGCCTTTAGTGGTTAATTTTCCTTTTAAACGTTTAAAAAAAGAATGTATTAGGAACGACTGGCTGCACTTTTGTGGGTGTAAGTTTGTAGTGTTACCATGAATACTGAATTTATTGTTTTTATTTTATTATTTATTTACGGCTCTGTTCTTCTCGCAACCAGTGAAATAGTCGAAGTGGAGGTGCTTGGGGAAGGCCTATGTCTAGAACCCTAATTGCGTAACACACTATCGGTCTCAACCTGAATCATTTTGAAGGATAATACTAATCCATTGCTTCATATGTTCGAAAAACTTGTCTGCTCAACAACGTAAAAAACGCAATGAATGTTGTTGAACTGTCAAAATGTAACGTATTGCTACTGATAGTGTGTTACGCAATTACACCGCATAAGTGGACGTCTTTCGGCTGAAATGAATGATGATGATAATAATTATTTATTCACTAGCTGCGACCCGCGGTTTCACCCTCATAAGTGTCGATCCAGTAGGAATATCGGGATAAAAAGTCGACGTACAACTAGGTGCATCCTACGTCGACGGAGCCCCGCTTAGCGGGGCTCCTATTTCTGTGTAAAGGGTTTAAAGTAACCTAACCAAATCTAGCCTCGGGGTGCCCTTCACTCGCTCTTGCCCCCTCAACCCCTCCGCTGGCCCGGCGCGTCCATCGAATACATTTTAGCCGTTTCGTTTCGTTTAATGTGCACATTAGCGGGCTAATCTTAAGTTTATATTCACACCCACCTTTAGCCGTAACTTATATGTATATATAAACCTTGTGAAACAATTTATTCACATAAAGTTGGAGATAACTTTCTCATAAGAATACAATAATCCACTTAAATGAGAATAATAAACGATGTTGAAAACTGCATCAAAATTCGTTGCGTATTTTAGAAGAAAAACGCGGTCACGCAGACAGACACGTAAAGCGACTTTGATTTACTTATAATATAATAATAAGTGCTGTGCACACCTGTAAGTGGCAAATTCACCCTAGATTTTAAGTTTAATTGTTACAGTACCCCTAAAAATGTATTAATGAATAAGTCGTTGGAGTGCCATAATTAAATAAGTATAAACAATATGTTTATATAAAATACAAGCCCAAAGGCAGAATTCTCATTAAATCAAAATTACATTGTCACATTATTCATTACAGAGCAAAGAATACGAAAATTATTCGTCTAAGCCTCTTATTTGTTGTTTCTATAAAATGTATGATGGGGGACACGATTTTAATGAAAAATACTCAAGCACTGGCTCTCTAATCTCGCTTTGTGTGGGGATATTAAAAAGCTGGTTTTTCTTTTTGATCTGCGTAGATTGTTTGCCTACTTAACATTTAAGAATTCTCTTTAGCACAATGAAAATATGTCCCTGGGATCGGTTTAGAGAAATAATAGGCTTATTCCGAATTAATCGAATTAATAATGAATATTCAGTCGCGGATCTAGTTTTTCGCTCAAGGGAGCAAATGTTTATCTCTGAAGACGGGGAGAGAGGATTTTCTCAAGCATTAAAAACCTTTTAAAAAAACTTTCGTCACCTATTTTCCCTAAGCTCGAGAATGTGCTTTCTTCTCGAGGATGACTACGCCTTATCAAGCCTCGAGAGCCTTTGAAAAAAACCTTCAGCACCTATTTTCCCTACACTCCGAGGACGACTACGACTTAGCCATCTATATCTTAGTATTATATACACTGTATAAAAAGTCAAAATACAGGTTATAAAACTATGTCTACGTCGAATCTAGAGTTTTAGACTCAGTTTGGTCAAAGCCCAGATCGGGGGGCAACTGCACCCAGGCGCGGATAAAGGGGGAGCCCTTTATCCGCGCCTGTGAGTATTAATGAAGATGCACTTTTTTCAAGAGGCTTCCTTAGTAAGGAGTATGTAAGAATCACAGCAGGCGGCGTTCTGTAGCTTTGGCTTCATCCCCACGGGGGTAGGCGTGGGGGAGAAGCCGTGAGTTTATGTATGTTTCCTTAATAATAATATATGTTTTGGGCCTTACTGGAGTTTATGTTCACAATTAGGCGTTGAACAATATTTTATTGCTATTTTTTCTTTCAAAGCGATAAAAATATTTCAATAATCTCAACATCTCAATTTCGCATGTTTCCGTTTACAGTCATAAAAATATCATCGTAAAAATTGCTTATTTAAATTGAACCTTTTTGCTCTGGCAACATTTTATAACTTTCGCAACAAAATTCTATTCAAAGCAATTTTTCGTCAAGAAAACAAAACCGTACCAAAACTGAGACCATACGAGATTTGAATTTGGAAAACACACTTTATACGAAAGACTATATTACTAGAGGTAACTTCAAAGCGGGCGGTCGTATATTAATATTTCATCTGGCAACATTGCCGGCGAGGTTAACGACTTACTGAATTCTGCAATCTAATCGTCTGTTCTTTGATATTAAAAATTTACTTTTTATTTAGGTGTTGCCGTTGTTTTTAAATTAACTGCATTTTTAAGTTTTCTTATTTGGAAGCAATTACTTTACTAAAGTTGGGTTCACAGGACTCCCTAAATCTACATAGGATCAAGTATATCTACATATTCATTTTGGGAGACCGTCGGTATATCTCCGAATCTCTAAATCTTGGTACATAAACTTAATATACATCGTATACAAAATAGTAATCGATAGGTAGGTACTATAAACACTAATTATGTACTTCTAAGAAATCGCACCTTCACAGAACTGTACCTAGTCTAGTGTTAAAAAAAAAACACATTTTTTTTTCTTTTTCTTTTTTTACCTGGATGGCTTTTCCATCCAATCTCAACGAATATTTTAGAAGTATTGACATATAGAATAGAATACTCTTTATTATGTACACCATATAAATCTATTATATAAAATTCTCGTGTCACAGTGTTAGTTACCATACTCCTCCGAAACGGCTGGACCGATTTGTATGAAATTTTGTGTGCATATCGGGTAGGTCTGAGAATCAGCTACTATCTATTTTTTTTTTTAGCAAAACGACGTTTGTGGGGTCAGCTAGTATACATATATATATTTGGAGATAAAAGCAATTTTATATCTAGAACAATAGAAAAAGATTCGACATTCAACTCGGATAGCTGACAGCCTCTTTAAGACATAAGTCATTTAATCATTTGTTTGACATAGGTACAATAAATAGTTGTTATAAAAAATTACAAGCGCGCTATGTTATACCAGAAGACGTACAAATATGATCTTTCTGGATGTAAAATAAGTAATTTTATACTCTAGGAATAATAATTCAAAGTTGTATTTAAAATACGCCTTTTACGCCGTATAGTAAAAACGCTAAGCTCTTGCAGTACTGTAGAGGCTTGTCTATGTAGCCTCACCTTTTACCTTTTAATCTTAAGTATACCTGTTTTGAATTGTTTCTTCACAACATTGTTCTCACATATAGAAGCAACAAGAATAATGTACCCAGAGTTTTGTAATATCTTGATTTAAAAGAGTGTCCTTGGAGTTTCTTGCTCGTTCTTCTCCAAGAGATCTACGTTTTGGAATGGGCAACAAGCTTCAACTTTCTAATTAACTGACCGACTAGTTAATTTTGACAATTAAAGTGCCTGTAAATGGTTTAATTGAAATAAATGCTTTGAGTTGAGTTGAGTTTTATAGTGCAGGCTGGTTATAATTGAGCACGTGTTCCATTCGACCGTTCAAGCAAGTGTCAAATATTTTTATATGATAATTATATTTGTTTAGGTAGTTGAGTCAATGCTAGACATAGCGTCGTAATGTAAGGTCTTCCTATAACAGTGGCCAAGGTACTATACAACTCGATTCCCGCCGGCTTCCCTTCGAAAATTCAGAACACAACCACTCTACAGGGTGGAATCGAAGTCATGGGCATTATTTTAACCTAAGGCACTACTCACGATACTGATTGCATTAGGGCTATTAATACGCAAATCAAAAATATTATTAATGCAAGTAAGGAAAACCTTAAAAATGTAGTAAATCAAATTGCACAAGGCTTATTATTGCAAATAAACACTTAAAGTAATTAAAACAAAATACTTCGTTAACGCCAATAATTGTTGAAATATCAAAATCTTAAAGCGCAGTACAGCGCAAAGCGAAATGTAAACAAACATCACCTGCGCGCGCGCGGGTTTTTCCTTACAAGTAATAATAACAATGGGCTACAAGACATTCCGTCCGGCGGGATTCCCTGAACTCTCTCCGTCCCACTCCCTCACTCGCAAAAATACGAATATCACCCCCGCGCGGGGTATGCTTCCCGCCGCAACACGAAGTCACGAACCCGGAACCAGTGTCATAACGACTGCGCAGGTGCATTGACGCGTAATTGATTTATTGATCCCGTGACGTAATCGCCGTACTCGCCGCTCGCGTCATACGGTGCTTGGATTGCAGTGTATTAAGTGTTAGTGTAGTAGTTGTGTGTTGTGTGTGTGTTTGTGTACACGATGCCTCGACCGCGTAATGTGCAGGCTAGGTACACCAACCAACAATACCCACAAATGGTTGTAATTTACGATCGCACAAGAAATTTAGTATGAACTCGTGAAATGTTCCATCGGCGCTACCCGAACGACCCTATTCCTTCACGGGGTCTCATTCCACCAGAACCACTCAGAACCTGTTGGATTTTTCGTCTATTCACGTGCCAGCACATGCACAAGCTCGTGGAAGAGCACCCGTTTACCCTCTGTCACTTTACCGACAAATAAGGTTTTTTCAAAACAATCCACAAGCTAGGTACGTAAATGTTTTTTTTTTAATGTATGTTAGTTGACGAAGTTTTGACCGTCCTAAGCCGGCAAAGTACGAAGGGAAAATTGGAATTTATTATGAATCAATTCATTGGCAACTTACGAATGTCACGTGAGTCGGGCGGGGTCAAAGAATTCACGCCCAAGGACGCGCGTACGGCGTAGTGTACCTACGCATTTGCTATCGAGAAGCGCAACTAATTTGATACTTTGTATGACTTACTACATTTTAAGGTTTTCCATACTTGCATTAATAATATTTTTGATTTGCGTAATAGTAGCCCTAATGCAATTAGTATCATAAGTAGTACCTTAGGTTAAAATAATGCCCATGATTTCAAATGCACCCTGTATAGTCAATTCATCATTGAAAATAATGAAACGGATAATTGACAATTTTTTTTTTTGCTCCGGCTTACCTCTGTCATAAATTCACCCTTCGCAACTGTCCTATAAATATAATATGTCCAAGTCAAAACTTATCTCTATTTAAATTACATTATATTACCTAAATTTCACATCGTTTAGGTAACCCGTCCCGCAGGCGGTAACCTCGTTCTTCTGCTTCCACAATGGATGTCTGTTCAAGACATTTCCCCGGCATTATTTTAACCAGATAGAACCAAAGGCATGCACCCCTGAAATAACGTCTGCCCGACAGCTCGTGATGTGTACTGCGCTTGAGAGTCGGACAAAGCATTTTTCCACGAGCTTATCACTCAATGCGAAATTGTGTACACTGAGAATTTATAACAGTATCTACCCAAATTTAAAAGACTTTAAATTAAGTCAAAAGATTTCTTAGCGAGCGGCTTAAGTGAAAAAATTCTCTGCTTACGTTTTAAAAAATATTTACGACAGCCTAAGTCATTAAGACTTTATCATTATCTCCAAAAGATCACCTAAAATGAGTCTTCGCTGAAAACTAAAATGTTAGTTTTTTTTAAAACATTTACCATCTTATGAATAAACTTTTGTACCTGCCACTTTTATTTTTGTGAGAAATACTTAATATTCAATATATTTAAGTACGAACAAGGTAAACAAACCGCCTAAAACTTGTACGGTATTTTAACTAAAAATACCTTCCCTTATTACAATATATTTTACTCATAATAAAGATAAAAAGAACAACAAAGGCTCTTCCCCTGACATATTCGAGTTATCTGAATTGAGAATTTGAAGTTGAGCACTTATCAAATTCTACTTTAATTCATTAAAGGTAGCCCGCGAAATTTAAAATTTCATACGTTTTTTGTATATAAATTTTTAATTTAGCTATATTCTGCCTCTAGCTGAGAGCAGTTATGGTCCAGTAGTAACTGGCCCGACTTAGGAGTTGTAAGTCTTGGGTTCAAACCACGATCTATGGTTCAAAGAACTCAGTCAGGCGTGTTACTTCGTGTAATTTATTTCATCGACGTTGCTCCCAAAACGGTGAAGGAAAACATCGTGAGGAAACAGGGCAGGCCCTAGAACAGAGGTTCTCAAACTTATTTTGTCCACTTTGAGAATATTTTTTTATAGTGTCCCTAATTTTTATTTACTCACCATTTGTTGCGAATCTGTAACAGCTGTTGCCACGATTATATTTAAATGAGTAATATTATACAGGGTGTCCCTGAAAGTATGGATCAAATCGAATAGGGGCGTGGGCAAGGTCATGTCCAAACTTTTTGATCCTGAGAATGATTGATGATTGAGAATTATTTTACGGTTCAAAAGTTGTGACCAATTTTTTTCAATCGATTCGCATAGTACTCAAAGAAAAAAAAGTCATTAAAAAAAACTATCAGAGCTGTCTAAAAAACTTAAAATGACAGTTCCTGGGTGTTTTTTTAACTGCAAATTCTTAATTCAGTATCTCTATAACTGCAAATTCTTAATTCAGTATATCTGGGTATCATCCACCATGGCACCAAGCTAGAAAAAAAAAAACAAAAATAAAGTCAAATAAAAAAAACATAAGGATTTAGTTTTTCCTCTCGATTCTAAAAATACAGGCATAAGATAATCCTACGCCTTTGTCAATTGGAAACGAGAACAAAATTATAGTGCAATTACTTCTGGAAGTTAGAACGTTAAATTGGGAATTATCTTGACAAGGATATGAGTATAATAGGGATAAAGAAAAGTCAAAGAAAAAACAGTAAAGAATATCCAGAAACAGACCTTATAGTCACAAATATAACAAATATAACAGGTATATTGCACTGATTATACTATAAATAAAGCCTTCATAGTATAATCAGTGAAATATACCTATTGGTTATTAAATTGACATAGGTACTATGGGCTGATTTTTCAAACATCTGATAACTTTATTCGAGGGAGGGGCCCATGGCTAAATATTAACAGCCGAACACGTCGATCAATCAGGTTATGCTACGCTTGCGGTTGGTCTGTAGATGGGTGACCATCTTTACATACCGAGACCCCTCCGTGCCTCGGAAAGCACGTTAAGCCATTGGTCCCGGTCATTCGTGGATCTTTGACAGTCGTTACGGGAAGGTAGAAACCTGAAAGTCTGAAAACCAGTCTTACCGTCTTACGACTATACTATCCAGTAACTGGGTTGTGGAGGTCAGATAGGCAGTCGCTCCGTGTTAAATACTGGTATTCAGCTGCATCCGGTTAGACTTTAAGCCGACCCCAACACAGTTGGGCAAGAGGCTAGGCAGATAATGAAAGATAACTTTATTCGAGGAAAAATTTTGAAATTTTGAGAGTTATTTCATGCAAACCCAGTCAAACGTCAATTTTATTTCTCGAATAAAAGTGACCTATCTAGCGTTGGAAAAATCAGCACTATGTCAATCAGCTGTGTTGTAGCCGTCTCATATAACAGTCAAAGAATGACAGTTGTGATTTAAATAGACATACGGACACTTTCGGCCTTAATTACAAAACAAGGTTTATCTTTAGACTTCGGTTTAAACCATCGAGCCATTTTTAAATTTCGAACTACAATCCGACAAAGTTAAAGTTCTTATTACAAAAACTGACGTTAAACCCGAGTCTAAGTTATCAATTTTGCATTAAGAACTTTACTTTTGTCGGAATAAAGTTCAAAATACGAATCTGGCTCGAAGTTTTAGGCTAGGTCCAAAGTTAGGACTCGTTTTGCAATAAGACGGTTTAAGTTTAAAGTCATACCCGTACACACCGATTTCTCTCTTTCAGTCGTCAGTAATTTGACTTTCGAAAGAAGAAGACAAAGCGTTGTGTAACTGTACAGACGCTATACAACTTTATTAGTATAGGGATTAACCTTACTAATAAACGTTGTATAGAAAGAAAGAAAAAAGCAAAAGTATAGCGTCTGTATCAGTCAGCGCCAGTGGCGCCAGTGGCATTTACACCGCCATTTTTTTCGCCATTGCCTATGTTATTATATAGTGTGTTGGGGTAAGTTCGGCGCTGGGATAAGACCGTAGGAATCAAAGTCCCGGCTTATTTTAGCAATATTATTTATCGCGGCCAAGATTTTGTTCTGCGCCCCGATTGATATTTTGCCCCGACGAGGCGACGGCCAGGGCAAAATGGCGTTGATTTTGACTTGTAAAGTCTTATCCCAGTGCCGAACTTACCCCAAAACACCTTACTGGCCTGACAAGTGTATAATATGGACTGGTACTGAGACTTTTCTAATGGAAAACCCTAAAACACTTCGCCTGACCCGGATCGAACCCGGGGTCCCGAAACCGAAAACACCAAACTACCGAGGTAATCAATTTATTTAATCTTGCCATGGATGTCGTAAGTCAAAGTCCACCATTACTTCTCAGTTTATTTTTAATAAAGCCACAAAGATGGCGGTCAATAAGGTTACCTTCTACATACATACGCGTATAGTCCATAAAGTTGGGCGCCCTTACAAGAAGCCTCCCTCAGCGAACATCAAACTGCATTACCACTACCATCAGTGCGAAAATAGAAATTGAATTAACGTTTTCACAGAACACAGATTTAAAAATTATTAAGGTTTTTTACTAGTATTAGAGATTCGCACAAGCAAAGAGATTATGCCCAGGCTTCGGTGAAGTCGCTCTGTGGATAATGAAGGTTTTTTACATTACGTTAAAAAAAAACCGATTAAATGCGAGTCGGACTCCTGCACCGAGTGTTCATAAAAAATTGTAGGTATGTAACTACAAATTTACGGTTTTTGGATTTTTTCTTTACTTGTGCTACGTGATATTGCTTCTTGCCAAATTATATGATTCTAGGTCAACGGGAAGTACCCTTGCGACTATCAAAATATATGGCGTAAAAGGAACATAAACGCCCGTATCTTTTGATTGCGTTGACTTAGAAGTTCGATTTTTTTCACTGCTTCAAGGAATTACAGCTGGTATTTGATATTCATTTTAACTTGATAGCTGCATGCGTTCCTGAGAAAAAGGATCTTAACAGACGGACAAAGAAGTGATCTTATAAGGGTTCCGTTTTTCTTTTTGAGGTATGGAACCCTAAAAAGAGCCATCAACACCTTGAATCAAGTCAGCCTATAGCAATCCTTAACTGGATATTGGCATCTCCAATAGCCATTTAATAATAATACTTGGCTTAGGCCCGCTAATGTAGCTTAAACTAGCCAAAGAGCTAGGAGACAAAACTTGTTTACCAGAAATAATAATAATAACGCCGTTCGAACAGAACTACCTAATTCTTATTCTACAACCAGCGTATCTTACAGTCCACTCCTTTATTCCACATTTCGACTTAACACACGAGGTTGTTGACATGTGGAGTGTAAGCTCGGATGTCATTATACCGATTGTCGTATCAGCCAATGGCCTGATGGCCGAAAGCCTCGATCAACATCTTTCGAGACTTTCGTTAGGCGGTTGGATCAAGGGCCTGAATCAAAAGGCAGTACTCCTTGGATACGGCTCGCATTGTGAGGAGGTTTATGTCTCTGGAGCACTAACCACTGGTACCTTAGACCCTGCTCCCGACATCGGTGGATCACTATTTTTTTATATTTTTAAAAGTTTTTTATACTTATTTTATACTTTAAGAAATATTTAAAAATGTAATTAGATAAGTATAATATAGACAAATAAACGAAATAATAATAAAAATCTTTATTTATACAAACTAATAACTATATAATACTGCTGTCACTATGATACCAGAAACCCGTATTAAAAAGTGTGTTACAAAATCTTGGCAAAAACAGGTTTAAAAGTGCAATGAAATTATTTTAATTATGAAATTATTTGTCCTTATCTCGGTCTAAAATATTTTTTTCTGTCATATCACATAATCATGTGTTGTTGTGCACATTTGAAACTTACAGAATAAGACATAATTGATCTTGGAGAATTGTTGGACTAAATTTAAATTTCACTAAATAATAAAACATAATCTTCAAATTCAAACAAATAGTAGGGGGCAACGTCAAAAGCAGAAGAGGCCTAATTGTGCGTCTAAAAAAGTGTACATGCGGTCGGACAAACACACATGCTTACATACATAAGTATATTACGTGGCGACGTCTAAACTCCTTTTGATGTATCGCGGCCAACGACCCCTGTTTATTTCCGAGGGTTTCGTACTTAAAGGTACAGCCTGAATGGTTAAACTAGGGACATATTGCAGGGGGTTTTCCGTGATCATTCGCTTCTTGTATTTCAGGTATGTGCAATTTGCAACTTAATATTTGTTCTAATAATCTAATTGAATGCATTCATTTCGTGAACCTCGCATTTTTGTCTGTTATTAGCCCTGTGGGGTGATTGCGCAACACAAAAAGTGTCAAAATTAATATTTTGGCATTTCAAATACACATTCTGCGAGTAAAGAAAGAAAAAGTATTTATTGCGACTCGTACAGGAAAATCACAAATTATAAACTTGACCGTTAGTAGAAGCTTACAAGTATTGAGATAGGCGACTTCATTTCCCGCTTTATCAGACCTCTCTTTCTACCCTGTAGTCTGTCTCTTTCGCACACACCTCCCCTCCTACCAGGCGCGCGAGGTTACTGTTGATCCGAGCCTGTTCGTCATTGGCGTGATATTTCCCGCGCAGTTCACTTGTGCTAAGACTAATATTTTATTCCCTGTTAATACCTATCAGTGATTCCAAGGAAGAACTCACGTAAGTGCACAAGTGATTTTAAATTATACAATGTTATTGTTCGTTTTTTAAAAATATTTCGATTCATATAATTTTCTACCCTCAGTATTTCTTTTTTAAGTATATGAATTCCTCTAAGAGATCGTGTCTTACTTAGGTTTTATTATATCTCTTTAAGGTAGTATACCTAAACCGAGGAGCGCTTAACATGGGGTCCGATGTTCAAGATACACCAGTTGCAACCGCTGGCGGATCGGGTACCAAACCGCAGAAATGTAAATCGCGTTTACGTGAACGGCAATCATCATTATCGAGCAGTAGTAGTAGTAGAAGCTCGACATCATCATCTAGCTCCTCAAATCAAGGTTCAAAGAAAAGGAATCCTAAGCGCCATCGACGGCATCAGTCTAAAAAACGAAGGCGTGACCGTCATATTATTGATAAATTATCTAAAGATGTAGAAAAGTTACAAAAAACCGTTCAGAGTTATGAATACCCTCCTGTTTATAATTGTAATAGTGATAATGTTTCCATTGTAAGCCGAGATGTAGATAACGAGCTTTATAGCGAATATTGCGCCTCGCAGGCTTCACCGATACAGAATTCTGAATATCCGGTAGTTGTACCGGATTTATCTTTTGATATTGAAACAAAGTTAAAAGATCCCGCGGTTCCAAAAACTCCAGCAAATTATTTAAACATGTTAGACGAAGTTCAGCGTTTTGGGCAAAACACGTGGACTGATATTAGATACGCAGAAACACAAAAATTATATAACCATTCACCGGGATTTACGGAAATGGAATCAAACGAGGAGGTAAAAGCGTATGATAATATACGCCACCTGGCCTATTCTGATAAATCTTACGCAGCTATTACATTCGGCATTTTGAAACAAAAAGAGGTTCTAATAGGTAGCTTACGTAACTTAATTGCATGGTCCCAAACGCCAGATGCTATTCTTACTGATTTAAAAAATAAAATAGATGAAATCTTTCTAAAAGGAGAATTCCAGAAAGTTTCTCAAGACCTCTTACATTTTGGCTTGCGGCCACAGAGCAGAGACTATAGAAATGAGAAGGGACGGTATCCTTAAGTACATTAGAGACCCTTTGGTAAAAACGGCTGTAAATAAAATCCCTCCTTCTAATACACACATTTTCAACCCGGAAGCTCTCACATCAGCTCTTGAAAAAGCAGGCGGTGTTAGGAAGGCATTCTGGCCAGTGAATAGGCCTAACAGCGGGAATGCTTCGCGAGCAAAACCCGTTAATTCTGCTACACGTTTCCCCTCGCAGGGGCACGTACGTAATGTACCATCGCATGGTCGCGGTCACCCAGGCTATTGCTATGATGTATCAAGCAATATGCAGGGCCCTCACACTCAGCCCTCGCAGGGTAATTATCAAGGCTACAATAATTACAACACGAAAGCACAAAACAATGCTGGCCCAGACCAACGCACCGGTAACTCTAACAACAGGAGTTCTAATAATAATTTTCGATCTCGCGGATCACGACACGTTCAAAGAGGCCAGAAACGCCGCTCGTCGCCTTCGGGCTACAGAGGCAACAAAAGGCAGAGACAATGACTCACAGCCTATCCTAGCCGGACAGTTAGCACATTTTGTCAGCCAGTGGAAGCAAATGGGGGCCCCTTCTTTTATATTACGGATAATAACAGGGTATCGCATACCCTTTCGGCAAAGACCTCCTTTATTAACCCCGGACCTAAAAGGCGATCGCCATCGCACCTTAGAGTCAGAGGAGATGACTACACTCATTCGTCAAATGAAACAACAAGGCGTGTTGAAAGTAGCACCTCTCAGTCCAAGCTTTGTGTCATCCCTGTTCTTGGTACCAAAAAGCGATGGATCATACCGACCTGTACTCAACCTACGGTTGCTCAACCACTATGTGCTAACAGAACGGTTTCAATTAATAAACATGTTTCGCGTCCCGGACTTCCTCCAATCTCAGGATTGGATGTGCAAGGTCGACCTTTCGCAAGCATACTTCAATCTGCCGATAGCAGAGTCACACAGGCGATTTTTACGTCTCCTTTACAGGGACGAGGTACTAGAAATGACGTGCCTTCCGTTCGGGCTAAGTACAGCTCCAAAAATTTTTGCTTGTCTTACAAATTGGATTGCTCAAATTCTTCGAGAGAAAGGTCTGAGAATAATAGTTTATTTAGACGATTTTTTGCTAACACATCAAGACCCAAAGGTGTTAGTCCAGCAGTTGGATCTGCTATTGGAGACGCTAGAAATCCTCGGTTTCCAAGTGAATTACGGAAAGTCTGTCCTTGTTCCGCAAAAGTCTGTAACATATCTCGGAATTGTTTGTCATCCTTTGACAAATCACAAGCAACTACCAGAGGAAAAGTCATCGGCCGTAATCAAAAAAGTTACACATGCTTTGATGACAGGCAAAATGTCCATGAAAGAACTACAAAGCTTGGTAGGCCTACTGAATTTTGCAAGCTTTGCGGTCCCCCGAGGCAGGTTAAACCACCGGTCCACTCTGAAGTTCCTAAACTCCCTGCCCAAGTGCATAGCCCCAACAAGATATGTGCTACCTCGCTCAGTGTTAGACGAGATGCAATGGTGGCTTCAACATTGCCATCTTTCATCCCCACTTCATATTCCACCTCCAACACATTACTTAACTACGGACGCCTCGGACATAGCATGGGGAGGACAGCTCGACAACCAGACCATGTCAGGTGTTTGGAACACAAAGGAACAATTTTTACACAGCAACGTAAAGGAGTTGTTAGCCATTCTGAGAGTCCTAGAATTACAAGCGACAAACATAGCGGGAGGATCAGTTCTCATTCAATCGGACAACCGATCTGCGGTAGCCTACCTTCGCAACGAGGGCGGGACCAAGTCCAAGTTACTCATGAATGTAACATACAAAATTCTACGGATCCTGGACCATCATCAAATTCAATTCAAAATTTATTACATTCCGGGGAGATTCAACAATCACGCGGATTGTTTATCCAGACACCGACGGACCCCAGAGTGGCACTTGACATCGAGTGGCACAGAGATGATCTTTGCAAAAATGGGAATACCCGTGATCGACCTGTTTGCATCCAAGACCGCAAGAGTAGTAGCAAATTATGCAACCCTAGACTTGAACGATCACGAAGCGATGATTCACGATGCTTTCAGCACAACTTGGAATTTCCCTCTGGCATGGGTATTCCCACCACCATTTCTTATTCCCAGAGTATTGATGCATCTCAATCAAGCAACAGGTCTGTACCTCATTGTAGCCCCACGTTGGAAGAAGGTATTCTGGCGGGCGGACCTGAAATCACGGGCAATCAGAGCCCCTTTCACCTTAACGAATCTGAAACGATTCCTAGTCGACACGTCGACAGGGTTGCCACCCCCCAAAGTCGAGAGCATGGTTCTAGAGGTCTGGAAATGTGGGGGTGGGAGGACAAAATAAAAACATGGGAGTCTAGTCAGGTATCCTTACTTAAATCAGCGTGGCGTTCTTCGACGTGGAAAACTTACAAGGCACCATGGAATCGTTGGGTGTCATGGACAAAACAGCATAACATAGATCCAATGCGTCCTGAAGCATCCCATTTAGCACAATTTTTAGCCGACCTATATATAAAATTTAAGTTCTCTTATAACACAATCGTCCTTCACAAATCAGTAGTTTCTACTCTCTGTAATACAGAAATGTCTGGAAAATTAGGTGAAAATGTTATTGTAAAACATATTATAAAAGCAATATCTTTAAAAAATCCAATTACTCCAAAACCACCTATCTGGGACATTAACATACTGACTAATTTTATGAGTAATTACTCCGTAGACAGTACAAACATTTTCCAAACTGTCCGACATACTGTAGCATTGTTATGCCTTTGTTCGGGTCGCAGGATTCACGACTTGACCCTTTTGGGAGTTGACAGAAATCAATGCATTGTCAAGAATGATTTAATTACTTTCTGGCCTCAATTTGGGTCCAAAACAGACTGTAGAGATTATAGACAATCAGGGTGGAGTCTCATGGCTAACATTCAAAATCAAAACTTAAATCCTGTATTTTGGGTCAATCAAACCATAGCCATTCTAAATGAAAGACGTAGGAGCTCTGGTACATCAAATTTATTTATAACCTTGCGAGGTCCACCGTCACCTGCTTCCAGAACGGTCATTGCAGGTTGGTTCAAATCACTTCTGAAGGCAGCAGGTATATCTGCAACGCCGGGAAATGTGCGTTCGGCTGTAGCCTCTAGAAGTTGGGTTGACAATTTCTCCCTCGAGGATATTTTAGAGAAAGGAAATTGGAAATCTGTAAAAACTTTTCAAAAATTCTATCGTCGAGAGGTAATGGTTTCCTCAGGTAATAATCCTAATAGTAATCCTAATACGGATATTTCTACACTTTTTGTTCCGATTCGTTGATTTGACACTAGATTTTCATTGCAGCATTAAACTTTAGTAAATTACATTCAACTGATTATAAAATGAGGATTTATCATTGAATTAAAATTTTTGTAAATATCTACTTTGTTATGGTTGTCATGGTGATAATTTATGTAATTATTTAAAATAGAAGTCTCTTTCTTCACACACTGCTTTTAATTTAATTTTACCTATTTATATACACACCTACCACTTTCATGGTAGTTTAAAGATACATATCATACATAAATCCAATCACATTGGCGTTTTTCGTTTAAATCACCAGGCGATAACAAACAGGTCTCAATACTTGTAAGCTTCTACTAACGGTCAAGTTTATAATAGAAGCGTTTTACCTGAAATAAAACGATTATTATATACTTACCTTAGTAGAAGCTTACTTTTAATCTCTGCCTGGTAGTATTTCGACACAATGACGAACAGGCTCGGATCAACAGTAACCTCGCGCGCCTGGTAGGAGGGGAGGTGTGTGCGAAAGAGACAGACTACAGGGTAGAAAGAGAGGTCTGATAAAGCGGGAAATGAAGTCGCCTATCTCAATACTTGTAAGCTTCTACTAAGGTAAGTATATAATAATCGTTTTATTTCAGGTAAAACGCTTCTACTAAACTAAACACAGTCAACAATAAAAAACCAAATCATATTTTAAAAAAGTAACAAAAAGAAAAATTAAACAGAAAGTCCTATTCGAGGCCAAAAAGTTCCTATAACAGCATGATGCTTCAACATTTAAAAAATAAATGTCGTAGCGCTGGAATTCTGAAAGGGCCCGCTGTGATGTTACGGGCAGTTACAGAAATAAATAAATAATAAAATATATATAATATGTAAAATATTAGCAAATAAAATATTCATTTTTTTAATCCGCGCCAAACGTAACCTCATTAAGTACTTGTCTATGATTTGAGTGTCAGAGGCACTCTGTAAAATTTCTGTGACAAGCAAAAGGTCGCACGCGCTGACCCACCCTCCGGCGAAAATAAATAAATACATTATACACATATGGCTGTCTAGTGGAAGATCATTACAGTGAACAATAAAAGGGGTATGAGGTAGTCAATTAACGGCATGGATGAAATGGAGAAATAGAAATAAACTAATGATGAGAGTGTTATCGAGTTACAAATTTTACAAGGAACTAGTGACAGACAACGAAACAAAACATTGTCTAGGCTAACATTCCAGCAATAACAATTCGAATTAGCAAACGTAATAGGACGCCCTCAAGCTAGGTGCAGCGACGATCTTCGGAGGCTGGCTGGTAGCAGTGGGATGAGAGTTACCGAAAATCGAGTTGAATGGCGTGAAATAGAACAGAGGGGCAATTCTCGTAATTTTTAAGAACGTTAACAGTCTGATCTCAGTCTCAATCTGTCAAAAATACTTCAAATTTCCCTACATTTTGACAAGTTTTTGACATTTATTTGTCGCCGAGATGAGATTGCGACTAGATTTTGAACGTTTTAAATTACGAGAATTGGCCTACTGGTCTATCTCCAACAGTGGACTGCTGTAGTCTGATTAAATACACATTGACTATACACATAGTAGCTGTCTGTTTACGTTGTCGAGCAGATGAATAATGTTTCAAACATATGAAGCAATGCATTAAGAATTTTCTTTGAAAATGCTTCGGATTATGATAGAAAGTATGTGACGCAATTTGGTTGAAGTTTAAAGTTCGGTCATATATTGCTGCCTTATCAAAAGTAATTCCCATTCATTTAAGCCCGGTGTAGTCGTTTACGTACTTCTGTGTGTAGTTTGAGAATCATAAAACAGTAATTACATTAAAGTTTACCACATTTTCACATGCTTTTTCAGGGCAGAATAAATGATCGATCGTTTCCTAGAATAAGTCCCGCGTTCAACCAGTTATAGGTACTGTATATTTATGTATTTTGCTGGTTTTAAAGGACGCCTGCGACATTGTGTGCAATTGTTCGTATCGCAAGGGTTGGACAAAGGAGTTCAAAGGACGATGCAGGTAATTTTGTACGTGGAAGTTTTGTTGAAGCGACATTCGTTTCCGTGATGACAGTTGCTTTTATGTGACCGTTCCAGTAGCGTTTGATGTTGCAAAATGGCTTGGAGATCGTATTTTTATAAATACTTATTTTCAAAAAATAAAAATATTTGTAAGTTTTTTTTTTCGGGCAAACTCAAACTCAAACTCAAAGCATTTATTTCAATTAAACCATTTCCAGGCACTTTTGAATTGTCAAAATTAACTAGTCGGTCAGTTAGTCAGAAAGTTGAAGCTAGTTGCCCATTCCAAAACGTAGATCTCTTGGAGAAGAACGGGCAAGAAACTCCAAGGACACTCTTTTAAATTAAGATATTACAAAATCCTGAGTACAGTATTCTTGTTGCTTCTATATGTGAGAACAATGTTATGAAGAAACAATTCAAGACAGTTATAAGATTAAAAAGAAGCCCTGGCAGCTAAGAGATGACCAGTCTCAACTGACAGCGCCCGTTCACGAACATGACGCATGGATCAGCACCATCCAGCTCAACCATTTTGAAGGGAACCGAATGATCCAACACACGCGCCACCATCAGTGAGACATTTAAGTGAGCATGACACATTCTCAACTGCCATGCTCTTTCAAGTCAATATAAAAAAAAAAAAAAAAAAAAAAATTATAATGAACGGATCCATGGTTCTTACATTTACAAAATTAAAAAAAAAAAAAATGCTTCTAAATTATACAAAACTATCGTTACCAATTTATTTACGAGATGAATAAAATTTTACTAGAAAGAGGTATAAGATATTAAAGTAACAATTAAAACTTGATTGAATTAAAAATACACATTAAATTCGAATGTCAGAAACACTTAAAAAAAAAAAAAAAAGAAAAGAAAAAAAGGGAAGCATGTCTTCCAAATTAATATTGAAATTTTAACTAGTGAGCCCAAGTGTCTGTGGAGCAGGACCAGCATTTAGCCAAGCATTTTTATCTACGATATAATCATCCAACTTATAGTATGCTTGTCTACATAGTGTGCGTTTAATGCATGTTTTAAATTTCTTCTCATTTAGTTGAAGAATATCGAGTGGTATTTTATTATAACACTCTACACAATAACCCATAAAAGAAGTTTTTACTTTAGACAATCTGAAACGAGGTTGATCTAATTTGTTCCTATTTCTAGTGTTAAAATTATGCCTGTCACATATCTTACTAAAAAGATGTAGATTTTTTTCGAACGTACATAATGTTTTCATATATATATTGACAAGGAACCGTCATGATGTTAATTTTTTTAAACAGTTCCCTTAGAGATTCACGTCTGCTGAGGTTGTAGATAGCTCTGATAGCCCTCTTTTGCAGAATGAAGATAGAATCAATATCTGCAGCCCGTCCCCACAACAAAATACCGTAAGACATGATGCTATGAAAGTAACTAAAATAGACCAGTCTCGCGGTATCCACGTCTGTTAATTGACGGATTTTCCAAACAGCGTAAGCGGCTGAACTTAGCCGCCCTGCAAGTGATGTTAAGTGAGGACCCCACTGCAGCTTTGAGTCAAGCGTGATCCCCAGGAAAACCGTATTTTCGACGAATTCAAGTATCTCCTTATTCAATACAACGTGACATTCACTACTTCTAACATTCGGTAAAGTGAATCTAATGAATTTAGTTTTTTTCTCATTTAATACCAAATTATTTACAGTAAACCAATTATGGACCACAAGCATAGCGTTATTTACGTCGTCAAGCTCCTGTGCACGTCTGCTTACTTTAAAAATCAGTGATGTGTCATCAGCAAATAACACCATTTGTGGTCGGTTTTCCAGTAAATAAGGTAAATCATTTATATATACTAAAAATAAGAACGGCCCCAATATTGAGCCTTGCGGTACACCCATTTTGACTTTTAAACCCAATGAATTTTCACCGTTTATTTGAACTTGCTGAAACCTATCATTTAAATATGATTTTATTAAGCTAAGAGCGAGTTTACCCAGTCCGTAATGCTCAAGTTTCAAAAGCAGTGTTTCGTAATTCACGCAATCAAATGCCTTGGATAGGTCGCAGAAGATGCCTATTGCATCTTGTGCCTCTTCCCATGCGTCAAATATGTGTTTTAATAAGGTTACACCGGCGTCGGTTGTACAACGTCCTTTGGTGAAACCATATTGTTGATCGTGTAGGATGTTATTACGATTAAAATGATTGAGCATCTGATTTAACATTACTTTTTCAAACACCTTGCTGAAAACAGGCAAAACCGATACGGGTCTATAATTATTAGTGTTTTTGCTGTCCCCAGATTTGAAAAGTGGAATAACTTTACTGAACTTCATTAAATCCGGGAATACCCCTTGATCAACACACAAATTAAATATTAAAGCTAAATAGGGTGCAATTGTCTCAATAATGGATTGACAAACTTTAGTAGACAAGCCCCACAGATCTTCGGTCATTTTGATCTTAAGTTGCTTAAATGCCTTTATAATTACTGAAGGGTTTACATGTTTAAATTTAAATTCCACAGGACAGGCTGAGACATTCGCTCTTAATAATTCAATAGCAAGTGCGGGCGAGGAATTTAAAGTTTCTGTGGTTTTAATTGGGATATTGGTAAAGAAAGTTGCAAATTCCTGAGCAACATCGATGTTATCGCTAATAAGGCCACGGGAAGTGTTCAGTGTGTAATCAGTATTATGTTTTTTATTCCTGTTCGTTTCATTGTTAATAATTTTCCAAACTGTCTTTATTTTATTGTCTGCTGATTTAACCTTGTTGCTAATGAAGGAAGCTTTAGCTGTTTTGCAAATATTTTTAAAAGTTTTAGAATATGTAGCAACATACTTATTAAAAGTATCCGTGTTAATATACGGCTTAAGGCCATACAGTTCAAATAATCTTTCCCTACTTTTCCTGATTCCTTTAGTTGCCCAGTCACTGAATAAAAACTTAGGGCAAATAGTTTTAGATTTCTTCTTAAAAGAATTATTGAACTCTGTTTGCACTAACGAAAAGAATTCTTCATACAAAATATTACCACTATTCATATTTAGGCCCTGAGCACGTAACTTATTAATTAAAGTGTTATTAAACTTTTCCAAATTTCCCGATGTTATTGGTCTAAATTGAATCTGCACTTTTTGTATTGGTGTGTTGGACTCAAAAGAAACGGTTTGACCGCTGTGATCGGAAGGGAGATAATTTACAATGGCTTTATCTAAATATTCGCAGCAACAAAAAACATTATCAATACATGTAGCAGTAGCTGTAGTTATTCGCGTTGGTTCCAAGAACACATTTGACAAATTAAATGATTTAAAGAGGCTTAATAATCTACTGCTATTTGAATTATAGGGCATATTATTTTTATCATCGGCATTGGTATTTTAACGGAATTTAACTGTATATGATTATATGGATATTTCAACAAAGCAATAATAATAGAAAACTCCGCAGACGTGGCGCGTCTTTATCTAAACACGATGAAACAAAAAAAAAAATAGGATTGATGACTTTCGAACTGTGTAAAACAGTGTTAAAGAAAATTGAAAGATGCCTTCAAAAAGTAAGCTATACAATGGAAACGCCGGCATTAAAAATAAAACCACAATAACAAAAGAAAACCGTTCCATTTATGAGCCATACGACTCATAACACCCACTTTACGACATCAAAATAAAACAAAGCAAAAATATCAAATCCGCAAATACATGGCTTTACTGGTGAAGGTAGAGCGAAGCGTATGATAACAATTTCGAATTTCAAACACCCCAAAACCGAAGGCTCAAGTTCTCATGCCTTTGTAAGTAGGCTTTCGTGACGTGTGCCCCAACTGAATTGAAAAAATCTACTACAAATATACAGCATGTATCAGAAAGATGTGGCATATTTAAGCAAACTAAACAACTTTCTCAATGGGATCAATTACGTAATCGCGAAAAAACTATCAAATGTCCCATACAAAACTTCAATACATACTTGACCCAAATGTATGGATGATTAGTTTTTCGCGAAAGTTCGTCCCATGGAGAAAGTTGTTTAGTTTGATGGTCTGTCATATATCATCATCTGCCTAGCATTTTCCCATGTTGCGGTCGGCTTCCAGTCTAACCGGATGCAGCTGGATACCAGCATTTTACATGGAGCGACTGCCTATCTGACCTCCACAACCCAGTTACTGGGTAATACGATACCCCTTGGTGAGACTAGTTGTCAGACTTTCGGGCTTCTGACTACCCGTAACGACTGTCAAAGATCTACGAATGACAGCCGGGACCAACGGCTTAACGTGCTTTCCGAGGCACTGACGGGTCTCGGTATGTAAAGATGGTCACCCATCCACAGACCAACCGGGGCAAGCGTAGCTTAACCTGATCGATCGACCTGTGCGGCTGTTATTATTTAGCCACGGGCCCCTCATGGTCTATCATATATCACACCCTTAATTTGACCCTACTTATACTTTATACATGCTGTGTAGCGAGAATCATTTCGATGTATCGAGCTATCAACTTTCACGATTTTATTTGCACAAGGCCATGTAAATTCTTATTATCGTATTTGATTTTTTTTTCCAGCATTTTTATGTTTGTTTCGTATGTCAAATCGTAAATTTTAAATGAGACATTTGGCGGGTGAGCTTTATTCCTAAAATATGTCACGATAATATCGTACATACGATATTATAATAATAAATGGCCCACAATTTCTGAGTTCAACTTGAAAACACGACCAGTAAAAATGTTATTATGATAATTTGGGAATATAATATTTTCAAAACTTTCAAAAGTGACACGAGATCATTTACATTTTTTTTTACAATCTTAAAGTTTATCTTAAAATAGGTAAGGTGTAATCTTCTTGAGAAAATACATAATGCAAAAAAGATAGCCGAGATTTTGTTAGATTCAGTATTCTCATTCTACCCTAGTAGAACTCAGATCTTCTAAATAAAGGATCTTATATCTCTAAGTGTGATACATAGGTATTACTTTTAGGCCAATTACCTACGCTAAAGTCACACAAAACCTTCATATATTTAAACATACAATGATGGATCAGCTCTTCTGTAAACGGTGTGACCGGGATTTGAATACCAAATTTGGTTTTGAAGTCAAGAAGTCATCAGAGAGCTCCCGAAAAGACTGAAAATTAGTCTGGGTCACTGTCAGCGAATACGGTGAAGTGGACTATACATATTTACCCCATTACTTATAAACTTTGTATAGCGTCTGTATAGTTACACAACACTTTGTCTTTTTCTTTCGAATGTCAAATTACTGACAACTGAAAGAGAGAAATCGGTGTGTTCATTCATCTGATATAATACGTTTATTAGTAAGGGGAATAATATATACTTTTGGCCTTGATTTAGGGCTCGCCCGACGACGGTCAGCGCTGACTTCGGTCGTGTACCGATTTATATGGACTCACGCTCGCTGACCATCGGTGCTACACTATACACGTCAAGAGACATAAAATTACAAGGTTGCTGACTATATAATTTGCTTTATCTGCTGTCACTCGATATTTAATTCATATTCCTAGAAAGATCCTTATTGTAAAATATTTTCAGAAATTATTTATGGTTTTAAAAGCACCCAAGTTTCATATTTGGGTAATTCTACGATAAGAGGTAACTTGTGCGGCAATCAGTTTAAAATATAAATTTTATTCTATAAGTTGTTATTTTTTGCAATGAAACACATCACCTAAATGCACTTTATTAAATAACGTCACGATTAAATGCCTAATTAAAGTATATTTTTCTGAAATTCCTTGTAAAGTCTAAAAAAGTCTCTACCCTGGCCTGTCCCCCTGTCGGTTTCAGTTTAATTTGCAAACGATACGTACCTTCTTTGTATCAGTTATTAAAGTAAAGTAAGTTAAACACAAATTTCAATAAATATATTTAAGTATTGTTAAGGAAAAATAGAACTAAATTTATTTATTTGCAATATTTTTTAAACTTAACTTTTGTCCCAATGTTTTTGGGTATCTACTCTGGCAAATTTAATTCCGCTACTACAAACACAAATTTTAAAACGGCCATATTCCAAATAGCGCTCCAGGTCATCTATCAACGTGAAGTTAGCAATGCAAACACGTGAGCCCTTAAGAGTGCCGACATTTGTAAGTTGTTGCGACGCGTTGGTTCAAAGTGTTGGTTTCGCGAGGTCATTGTGTCTCTCCACTGGTAAGTCATAAAAGTTATATTATTCATTTAATTTATTTGCATTTACTGGTCTAATTTAATAATAATGCAATAGTTTAAGTGTAGATACATAATATACAGAAACATTTCTTATGTCAATTAAAACAATATAATTTATCATGAAAACGTCTCTCCCCTGCCATATTTCCCCTGGCAAGATAACTGTCAGGGGAGAGACTTGTTGACCAGGGGAAATAATGTTAGTACAAACAAACTTAGATATAGCATATTTTTATCAACAAACAGATTTAAATAATTTTGGTAAATTCTTAATACTGAAAAATAAAGGAGGTTCTCAGTTCATATTGTTATTATATTATTGTCTAATATTGTTACAGATCATGGAACCGCGGAAAAAGTTAACACGTGAAGAAAGATTACAGAAGAAACGTGAAGCGAGACTACGATATGAAAAGATTAAAAATGATCCCGAAAAATATGAATCGCAAAAGCAAAAAGAAAAGGCAAAATATTTAAAAAAGAGAAAGGAATTATAAAAACTGTCGACCAAATGACTCCTAGAGAGCAATATAGGCAAGAGAGTGCCTTTAATTTATATTTTAAATTTTATTTTATGATTAAAACATGTTCATTTAGTGAAATGTAGCATAGATACAGGTAATATGAAAATTATCCTGACTATCGCAAGTCTGATTATTTGTATTACTTATATGCGCAAAACCTGAAAATAGTTTGTTTAAATGGACTACTGAATCGATTTCAGTCATTTTTAATATACGTTTTTTTTTTCAAAAATTAGGTATGTATTTTGCCATACTGTCCGTCGTTTGAGCCAAAGAAAATTAAGTCTTATTTTATGCCAATAAGACTCAATTTTGAATGCATAAAATAATGCTACGATCAACACGATTTTCTTAATAAAAATAGCTTTAAAAAAATAGTTTTGGTCATTGTATTATGCTTTTAACTTAATGCTCTAATTGGGGTGTATGAGGTTTTGCGCATTTAACCTTACACATTGTATAATTAGTATTAATAAAAGAATATTTTATTATTTGTTGTATTGTAATGACACTAAAGACATTTTTGTTTTAAATTTCAGAGCAGGCTGAAATAATATAGTCTGTTGATGTTTAATATGATTGGTATAAATGATAGTCTGATTCTATGTTAAGTACAATGTTTAATTAAAGTTGATTTTACTAATTTTGTTACTTTTATTGTCACAAATTCTCTCCCCTGGCTAAATAAGTATCTACCCTGATCTTATTGTCTCTACCCTGCCCAATGTATTTACCCTGGCCTTGTAAAAAGTAATAACATATGCATAAAGTAACCTGCCCTTACGTGAAAAGATACATAAATAGGACAAAAATCATAATATAAGTGTTGAATGAAAAAACAGCAACTTTTCTCCGCGGCCGTATTCTCTAAGAACTTAAAACCTATTATCGTAGAACTACCCATTTAGTGCTAACGTTCTACACCCATTCCACTACGTAAGTAATTATTAGCTTCCCATTCCATTACGTAAGTTTTTAGCTTCGTTAGATTTGAAGTAATAACTTATGTGACATTATAATAATGGCAGTATAGTAAGATGGTAATTTATAAAGAGAAAAGATTAGATTTTATGTTTGTTTGTTACGCTTTCACGCTAAAACGGCTGAACGGATTCGGATGTTTGACACATTGGTAGACCAAGACCTGGGTTAGGATACAAAATACTTTTTATCCGGATATTTCTACGGGATCGATACTTATGAGGGTGAAATCGCGAGGCACAGCTCGTCTATAAGTATTAACATAATACACAATTTGTAGGCTAATAATGACATCTTTTTTATTTTTATTCATCACTTGCCCGTATTTTTCTCATCGCTCCTTCCTTTCCGGAACACAACTTATTGGTACGGTCTTTTCCTGTCATTATCATTTACATTGACAGATATATACGAGTATTGTTTAGTAAATTAACGGGATACAACATGATAATAATAACTCTTTGTTGTTACTTATTTCCTTTCATAATCCTATTTATTGTATCACGCTACTTTAGTCATTATTACAGAAATAAATTAAGAAATTAGATCTGGAAGGAGAAAAAGAACCATACAAGGTCTTTTACCTCTGTGACAAATAAACTTATTTTTCTTCTTTCTTTTCTTTATTTTATTATTTCTGCGGGGTAATTGCGTAACACACTAACAGTAGGAATGGATTACATCCTGACAGTTCAACAACCTACATTGCATTATTTACGTTGTCGAGCAGACAATTTTATCGGATATATAAAGCGATGGATCCTTGGGCACATTATTATGTGTATACAGCAAAACACAACCAACTGTTTGCCAACTAATATTAACCAACCATAACTTTACATTTTTATAATTATCCTGTTTATTTTCAAGCGGCCAACATCTCAAAAAGACGTCTCTTCAAATAATAATCAAAACACAAATTCAAACACACCCACAGCGGAACAAATTAAAATTTTCCGACCGACCAAATTAGAAACAGACAAAGTAGAAACGGTCCCTATTTCCTTATACCTTTATCTGGCAGATGTAGGCGTCTCCCCTGTTTCAGGGGATTCAGTTAAGCCGCCTTAAACAGAGGTACGTACGGCCAATCTAGTAAGATCTACCCAATCCCCCGACGATATGGAACGATGCTAAATTCTGAATGTTTAAGTGTACTGGTAGATTTGGATAGCAGAGGGGCATTTCTCGTAATTTTAAGTACGTTCACAGTCTGTAGGCCAATTCCGCTAATTTAAAACGTTCAAAATCTAGTCGCAGTCTCATCTCAGCGACAAACAAATGTCAAAAACTTGTCAAAATGTAGGGAAATTTGTAGTATTTTGGCAGATTGAGACTGAGATCAGACTGTGAACGTTCTTAAAAATTACGAGAATTGCGCCTCTGATCTCAGTCTCAATCTGTCAAAAATACGTCTAATTTCCCTACATTTTGACAAGTTAACATTCATTAGTTGACATTCATTTGTTTGTCGCCGAGATGAGACTGCGACTAGATTTTGAACGTTTTAAATTACGAGGATTGGCCTTCAGGTATTCAGAAACTCGAAGTAGGTAGTAGACCTTTCATATTGAAGTCTGAGGTAGAAGATTCCTGCTATCACAGCGGGCCCTTAAAATAAATTTCGCAGCATCATGCTGAGATAGGAGCCTTTTGGCCTCGTATAAGACTTTCGGTTTCATTTTTCTTTGTGTTACTTTTTTTTTAATATTTATTTTTTTATTTTAGGCTGTGTTTAGTTTATTTTGTGATATTCCTGTACGAGTCGCAATAAAAACTTTTTCTTTTTTTCTATGCATACAAATAAATAAAATTGAAGTGTCTGTTTGTAATAGCAAAATAACAGCTTTTTAATAAACGCATATGAAATAATATACGATAGTATATATTATATGAAAGTATATTTAACAATAAATAAATCATCATAACACAAAAACATCCTTATTGATACAAAAACCCTTGACATTGCTTAAGACTACGATACATAACTTGGTTAACTAAAGGTCCTACGTATGAGGTAAACGCTGACTACTAAATTAAGTAATCCTGCGACTAAGGAGTCAGAAAATCTTTTTTTTTTAATTTGTCTGTCTGTCTGTTTGTCTCGGCTAATCTCCGAAACGGCTGCACCAATTTGACCGCACTTTCACTGTCAGATAGCTGTTGTTATAAGGAGTAACTTACGCGACTTTTATTTTAGAGAAAAAACTAGTAAAGACACACATTGTCTTCTTGGGTTTTATTGATTTCGTATAGGAAACAACGGAATTGAGTAGATAATATATGGCATAATAACAGATAGTATAATATCACTTGAAATAACGTTCAGATGACATAATTTTCATATGCTATAAAAAGGTATAAATTAATTTCATCTGGTCGAATGTTATACTTAATTATAACCTTAAAAAACGAAATTATATCAATAATTCATTATATCATTTCATCGTTATATTAAACAAAAGTATATAAAATGAAACTAGGTCATATGATCATTAGAACTTTTGTTATTATGTCAAACATTACAAACCGTAGAAAACTCGTCTACTAATGTATGTCGCTTAACTTGCTTTAACTTGGTAATACATTTCTGGGTCCTTTGAAGTTTAATGCTTTATGGTGCAATCAGACGGCACATATTTTGAGGCTTAGTTGTTTATAATGGCATTTTATATCTTAGTCGACGGTTGACATCGATCAACCGCGGTCTGATTCTGCTATAAGATGAGTTCATGACTATTTTCGAACCTGCGGGTTAATTGAGTAACACACTATTATTAGCAATGGCTTTTCTTTTGACAGTTCAACAACATCCATTGCGTTATTAACGTTTTTCAGCAGACATATTTTTCGAACTTATGAACCAATGGATTAGCAATGTCCTTCAAAATTATTCAATTTGTGATTGATAGTTTATTACGAGCGCTGATTGCACCGTTAGGTGCTGAGTTCATGACCATTTTCAAATTTGATAATCTTTAACCACCACATAAGTTGACCTTTTTAGAAAATTGTTAGTACTTTTGACTTAAATGGACTTCAACAATCATAATCTTTTTAGCTACCAGGTTGAGGAATGAGAGATGACGCAGTAAACTTGTTTTTATTTTCAGAAAATTTTTAATTTCCTTCACTCGTTTACAGACCAAAGCAATAACAATTTACTGCTATCCGAGAATAATAATTTGTGTAAGGAAAGGCCGAGATTATTTGGATGAAGACGTAACCCCCGCTGTTTTCATCCCCTGTATACGACGCAAATAACGTACATATACAGGTTGACACCAAGATGAAATATTTTAAAAAATATTATTTTTGAGAGCTGAATTGTAAGAATATTTCATAGATATACATAGGATGCAAGAGCGAGCGAATGAGAATACGAATACCTTTACCAAAGGTATATAATAATTGATTAGAGTGGCAGGTAAGTAGGTATAAGTAATGAATAATATTGATTACAAGCACCTTTTAATATTTCTTAGGAGTATCTATGGAATTACTTAGAATTTTTTTTTTATAATGTCACAATAGTTTGACAAGCGCCACAGCTATGTGTAAGGTTAATTCTAAATTTATAATAGGTGAGTTACGGTCAAAATGACTAACGTAGTTTTCGGTAAAACGCAATTTAGGCTGGTGAAAAAATATTACGTCAGCAAATGCTGTATTGATTTTTCGGAATTATCAGTATTTTATTCGATCGTTTCTTTATGTATTCGCATATAAGTTATCGGAAAATTTGTATGTAAACCAGTAAATTTCATATTTTGATTATGCTCATATTTTAATTTATTTTCGGAGCTTTTAATACTATCCATTTAAAATTAAGTATTGGCTCAGTTAGAGTTATACACATTTATGAAATCTTTTCGCTTTGAATTATTGAAAAAAACGAAGATAACCTTATTGTTTCTTATCGCAGTGTGGTATAAAAATGATCTCTGAACAGCAGTGCTATTCTGTAAAAATCTCTCCGTGAAAACTAAGGTAAAGTGAGCTGCCATTCCACCTGATGTTAGGGATTGCCTCCATTGATAGTTTACTTCACGCTCACTTCACCTATGTTATCACGGTGAGATAGAATCGATAGGCTGGAAGTAATCTAGACTCTAGTCGACGTATAAGAAGATGGTTTTATGATGAAATTAGCTAAGATTACGGACATGTTCGAAGTAAACAAACTGTAACTTCAAAAAACATTATCTCAACGTGAGAACTTCAACGGTTGGATAACTTTAACCTTCTTTGGATACTCTCTCTGAACTCCGAAGATCCCACAGGATAACATATCATAGCATTACGCCTGTAATCATCGAAAGATTAATCGAAGGTGTAGCTATAATACATCCATATTTGACCAGTTACCATTAACAGGACACATGCACAGCAACTCCCCTAAATATCTTGGTGTTACCCTTTTTTTTTAAGGATGGGAAATCATCAAGTGACCCCTCCCGCTCTGGGCGGAGCAGAAGGGAGTGTCAGACTCTTACTGACTAAAACCCACCTGTGTTCCTTCCTTAGCCCTTTATGTTTCGGGGTAACGGTAACCCTTTCGGACAATCCCGCTACCCCGGCAGGCTTCGGCCCTAACGGGCCCCTTCCTTAATTTGGTAACAACCCTGGACAGGTCTTTAAGCATTGGGCAAAAACTGCAAGAATATCAAGAAGAAGAGGCACACTCAAATCAGTCTTCTTCTTCGACTAGTCTCATCGAAGTGGGGTGCTTCGCCTGACGTTATGCGGACTATTGGACTGGCTCTATCTTTTTCTACGGGAGAATTTACGTGCCCCGTGTGGAGTCGTTCTGCCCATGCAAAACTAGTGGATACAGCTTTGAATGAAATCTGTCGGATCATCAGTGGTTGCCTGAAACCAACCCCGGTACAAATGCTGTATCCACTAGCAGGAATAGCGCCACCAGTGGTTCGCAAAGCGGTGGCAAGCTCCAGCGAAAGAACCAAAATTATCTTTGATACACGACACCCTTTGCACAACAACATCCTTCTGCCACAAAGGCTAAAAAGCCGAAACAGTTTTGTAAAGTGTGTCGGAGCTCACTGGCGAACTATCCCAAGAAAGAATGAAGCTGTGGTGAACCAGTGCTTCCTTACCAAAACCATTCGTTCCTCCCGCTGAAGACCTTCCACCTGGGCATGAGTTACCTTGGGTAAACTGAAAGTCTTTAAAGAGACTCCGGACCCAGGCTGGCCGAAGCAAGGAAAATCTGTTCAGGTGGAGATTCATAGACGACTCCGCCTTGGAATGCCATCGTGTCCTGTATGTCCTGTCAGCTACATGCTTAGATTGCTATTGATTGTCTATTTACATGCTAAGAAGAAGATAAACAGGATACCAACCCTAAAACCAAATAAATTATTTTACTCCCTTTTATCTTTTATTGCTTCATTGGCTGAAACACCCCGTATACAAATACCTACATTAACTAATTGTTTGTCAGTGCCAAACGCATAATATTTTCCTTGGATCAAAGGCATATCAGGTGGCATTCAGATAGGGGGAGTTTATTATTATTATATTTATATTATTTCCCCTCTCCGTTTAAAAGGCAATCGATGTTATTCAAGCGTTATTTATTTCTCAATTTGTGTTTCTGAAGCTTACTGAAGCGGATGAATGTTTGAAAAGTTCATACGTAATTCATGTAATTTTAACGTGAAGTGGGCTTGGATTCAGGTGCAAATTTTGGAGGCAGCAGCTAGCAGGAAATGGGTAAGCAGGGGTTCGAGTAGATAAGTCATTAAGGAGTGAAAGTTATTAATTTCACGATAATAGTTTAATAAAAACCTAAATGCTTAGCTTAACCCTCTTATACCGATCTTTTTAATTGTTTCTTTAATTACAGCATTCAACCGGTTAAATTAAAGATCAAGAATTAGGTACAGACGCAGCACATCAAGCTACCCAAAACTGTGAAATTATCCCAATCAACTTTGAACCTTATACTTTAGTGATAAAGTTGAAAATCTATTAAATTTGACAGATTGTAGTAACTTGATGTGCTGGCGTCTAGACCTATTGTGCAGTCGCGAGTGTAATTTTAAAAACAAACTAGGACCCTAATTGCATAACACAGTATCAATCCCAATCATTTTGAAGGATATTGCTAATTCATTACTTCAAATGTTCGACATTTTTTTCTTCTCAACAACGTATATAACGCAATGAATGTTGTTGAACTGTCATAATGAAAACTATTGCTACTGATAGTTTAATACGCAATTACCCCGCTTATTCCGAATACGCTCACTTTGTCGACAAATCATTAAACATTTTGTAAGCAAGTATGTATGTAATGTATGTATGTAAATGCTCAGCCGGGACAAGTTTCGTGTGGCTTGCAACTTGTACACGTGTTGTTGCAGACACCGTATTGCATACTAAGGATTGTTTTGTTTTGAATCTAATGCGCTTGTATTCCGTGAGAGTGGAAGAGAACTCTGGCTGGTTATTGAAAGCGTAACTTCTTTTGTTACTGTATCAGTAAATTTATGGATAGCCTGTCTTAATGGCACAGAATAGAAAGAAAGAAATACTATTTATTGGGATCCGCACAAGAATATCACAAACTAAACTAAATACATATACTCTTACGAACATAAAAAAACCGGTCAAGTGCGAGTCAGACTCGCGCACCGAGGGTTCCGTATATAACTACAAATTTACGATTGTCGGATTTTTTCCTTCACTCGCGCTACATCTACTTGCTTCTTGATAAATTTTATGATTCTAATTCAACGGGAAGTACCCTATACATTTTGATTCTCTTGAGAGTGTCGAAATATACGTTTTTTGCGGCATAAACGGCTGTATCTTTTGTTTACGTTAACTTAGAAGTTTGATTTTTGTATTGCTTCAAGGGACCGTAGACTTAAATATATGGTTTTAATTTCAGCTCGACACCTCCACGCGTTCTTAAGATAAAGGGTCTTGACAGACAGACGGACGGACGGACGGACAACAATGTGATCCTATAGGGGCACGGTTTTTCCTTTTGACGTACGGAACCCTAAAAATAAAAACAAAGTAAAATTAAAATAAAAACAGAAAGTCCTGTACGAGGCCAAAAGGGCCATTTCAGCTTGATGCTGCGACATTTAAAAATAAGTGTCGCAACGCTGGTATTCTGAAAGGCCCGCTGTGGTATCACGACAGATACAGAAATCCTACTGTAATATAATATTATAAATGTGAAAGTTTGTGAATTGTTTGGATGTTTGTTACTCAATCACGCGTAAACCGTTGAATGGATTTGGATGAAATTTGGCACACAGATAGTTTATAACCAGGATTAACACATAGAATACTTTTTTTTTTATTTAATATAATGATAGTTTAGTACAGAGGTGTTACTTAATTCTAAACTCGCCAAACTTTTACGTTTGATGGCGAGAAGCGCTCTTTTAAATAACAATGCACCATCTTATTACATAACTATGACTTAAATATTATATTGTTATGGTTCATACACAATGTATTTAGTTCTGTTTTATCTCGATATTTCCACGGGATCGAAACAAAAGCGGTGGAAACCGCGGGGCGCTGCTAGTAAATAATCAATTAAATTAAATTAAAATTAGATGTGTGAGTGGGCCTTATTAGAAGGCTAAAAGAGTAATGGAGAGGGCTATGCTTGGAGTTTCCCTGCGTGATCGAATCAGAAATGAAGAAATCCGCAGGAGAACCAAGGTAACCGACATAGCCCGAAGAATTGCCAAACCTAAGTGGCATATTAGGCATCAAAGGCATTGAATTTGGATGCATGCTCGCTCACCCACAAACAATGACACTAAGAAATGATAACTTCCCTAAATTATCGTTGACTTCACTGAAGCATTGTTTCTTATTTTCGGTGAAGAAGATTGTAATTTTGCAAATATGTATCGAGATTTTTATAGCATTTTAAATGGTAGGTATCATTTTATTTCTGTTCTTACTTTACTGTCGCCGGAAAAACAACCACTAACGAACAGTGGGGTAATTGCGTAACACATATACAATGACAGTCAATCACAATTCCTTTCATTTTGACTATTCAGGCACGTTCATAGCTTCATATACGAATTTTTCAAATCTATAAAGCAATGGATTAGGAATTCCCATAAAAAAAAACCCTTGGAGTATGATTGAAAGTATACTAGGTACGCAATTAGGGCGCTGCATTGTCATTTCGCATTGAAAAAAATTCTAACGCGTAGTCGAAATTATCGTGCGTTCGCATCCTTATCTAAACACGGTTTCATAATAATGACATGATTAATATGATCACATCCGCATTCGGTTAACGTGAGCGCATCGCGAGAGAGTTTCAAGTTCATACATAAATTAGACTGTACAGTATGCAGCTAGTGAGCTGTGGGATCCGTGTCATAGAACACGAGTTTTAGATTATAGACTAATGTCTATTAAGATATACCTAATTTATGTAAGTATAGCGTACCACGATAGAAACGAAAAAAAACGACGACAGATTTCAAAAAGACTTTTTAGGGCGCGATGCCACAAACGAAGAAAAGAAATGTGACTTTGACTAGAAAAGAGGTATGATCTTCTTTTTATCGTCATCATCTGCCTAGCCTTTTCCCAACTATGTTGGGGTCGGATTCCAGTCTAACCGGATACAACTGAATACCAGTATTTTAGATGGAGCGACTGCCTATCTGACCTCCACAACGCAGTTATTCGCTATATTTTTTTTCTCTTAGCGTATCGATGGCAAATAAGAAAGTTGTGAAAATTTCAATATTATATTTAGCCCAAAATTCCGTCAAGTATGCCACGATATGTCTATTATTCTTCGTAGAGTAGAGATAGATGTGGTCATGTTTCGTGTGCTGTTAATACGCAGAGAGAAAATGCGGTCGGAGAGACTTTTGAAAAAGCCTAAGTTTAAAGTCATAATTCGAGGTTGGTCTCTCACCGATTTCCTCCTCTAATATCAGACCAATTTACATTTAAAACATATTTGATAATCTGAATAAGAAGGATATATACTGTGTCTCTATGTTTTTTTTTTCGTTAATAGTTGTCAAATTTGTACACTAGGCCTCTGTTGACAGCGGCAATTTTGAGCATTTTTTGAGTGTTCTAGTGCTTATAAAAATAATGTATCATCAAAATAGAAAACATAAGGACATACAATGATACAAGTAGTTAATATTTATTATTTTTATGAAATCATTGCTTTATGGTCATTAACCAGAAAGAAAACAGGCGAGAGCGTTAGTACCTATGAAGAAAAGACCACCCCGCATTTCCTCTTAAATATAATAGCTTAGTCCTGAGTTTGATCCCCAGATCGGACAAAAGCCGTTAAGTCGCCGTTAAGTTTTCCATATGGAATTTATCAGTCCAAAATCTAGATTGTGCCCAGTTTATGGCGATAGGCTCGTCCTCTTTCAACGAGACTTGGACTTAACTGGCGAAACATCAGCGCATTTATAAACATTTTCTGCTTAGCCCCTAGGGAACTCCAGTCGTGATGTTATAAGTAGCATTTAAATAACTTCAACATTAATGGTGTAACAAATATTTTTGTAACAATATAATTTAAGAGTGTCCATAGAGTTTTTTGCTCATTTTTTCCATAGGTACCTACTACGAAGCTTGTTGCCCATTCCAAAGGGCAACAAACTTCATATTTTTCTAACTGATCGATTTGACAAGTCAAAAGTGCCTGTAAATAGTTCAATTAAAAGAAATGCTTTGAATGTGAGTTTATATTCTACTCGTAAAACACAGTGCTCAAAGACCAAAGAGCATTAAATATCCCACTCCTCTTCAAAGACACGAACATCCCTACATTATACGCCACACAACACACGGAACGTTACTGTTCTGAGACAGCGTCACATAATCCTTCCCCATTCACAGACCACTGCAGCTTAAGTAAGACCTGTGTCTTAGTTACTGGTGACACTCGAGCACCTACCTATTCCAATATAACGTCGTATGCCGTCTAATTGCTTGCAAATTGCAGGCCTTACCTGTTCCTGTTAGTTTGAGAGAAGACTGTTTATATCGACTTCCTTATTTGGGTGTTCATTGTTCAAGTAATAGGCAAATTAGTTTATCTTTGTTAATTTTTTCATGTACACTTTAAGGCCTTTTGTACACGGCACGGTTTCCTTAACGTACTGTGTATAAACCGTAGAAAAAACGTGGCTCTCAACAAGGTTTCATAGTGTTCCATACAACGCTGACGAACCGTGCCTGCCCACAATATCGTCACTCATACGTAGGTAACGGTTTTATAATGCATGGCATAGATGTCAAGTTCCAGCACCCATGCGTTAAAATGATGCATGATCATTGAATAGCGTTAGTTACAACAGGTATGAGTTATACAGGTGGGCGAAAAATCGTGGATCAAACGAGGCGACAGCTGGGGTTATTTGCAGTAAATAATTTCTCTGTGGCCCTAACTTGATCTCCTTAAAAGTTATGACAGTTTGAGTATTTACAGTAAGGTTCTAAAGTACCAAATAATTTTTCGTGAGACTTAAAAGATATTGAAAAAAGTGCCAATACTGATAAATCATGGTACGCACTATCATAAAATCATTTTTGTAGTGATGATGCTTTTTTTTACTGCAAATAACCCCAGCTATTATTTTGTTTCGTTTGACCCACGATATTTTACCCACCCTGAAGAAATGACGCTCTACAATGTTTCAAACTTTACCTATAATCACATTAATATTATAAAGGCCAAAGTTTGTGTGTGTGTGTGTGTTTATATGTTTGTTACTTCTTCATGCAACGACTACTGAACGGATTTGGATGAAACTTGGCACAAAGGTAGTTTATAACCAGGATTAACACGTAGGATACTTTTTATCCCGATATTCCTACGGAAACGATACTTATGCGGGTGAAACCAGGGGGCGCAGCTAGTATTACTATAAATTTAATAGTAGGTACTAATCATAATGTTCTAACTACTAGGACACAGGACACCTCTGTGAGAGGGGGTGGGCAGTATTCCACCACGCGGGCAGAAGTTAGTGTGCCATAAATAATAAAGCCATATAATATATTTAAACATTGCTAAAAGCGCCAGTATAAAAAAAAATGCAAAAATTAACAACTGCCGAGCGGCTTTATAAATAAACAGTTTCCGTTGTTATTTCCCCAACCTCATGATAATTTGCGAAGAGATTAACACTCAGAAATGAAAACCAAACATCACTTGTTGGGAAGTGGCACACACACTCAGCATGCATATTTATTTTGCCCGCATTCGCAAATAGCCAGACAGCTTTAAAACGCAACGATGTATCACATTTCAAAGCTTTACATTGTTCTTGAATGAGAGTATGAATTAGATAAGCGGCGCATAGATCGTTGCCCGGAGTGTTACCACTTCATATATTTCATGTTTACGCCATATTTTTGTAATTTATATTTCACTAGCTGCGCCCCGCGGTTTCACCCGCGTAAGTTTCAATCCCGTGGGAATATCGGCATGAAAAGCATCCTATGTTTTAATCCTGGTTATAAAGTATCTGTGTGCCAAATTTCATCCAAATCCGTTCAGTGATTTTTGCGTGAAAGAGTAACAAACATCCATCCATTCTCACAAACTTTCGCATTTATAATATTAGTAGGATAGTAGGATAGGAAGTAGGATAGCAGGAAGTAGGATATTAGGATAGGAAGTAGGAAGGATAGGATTTCTTATTTTGATTGTTGTTTTTTATTTATATCTAATCGTATGCTGCACTGATCAAACCAGCGCTGGGGCTCTGTCTCGTATAAGGTCTTAGCATTATGCTGAGCGATGGCCATTTTGCGTAGATGTGAGGCATGTTTTCTCCCAAATTGTTATTATTTTTTTGCTTGTGTTTATTTTTTTATGCGTCATGTTTGCCGCATTTAAACGTATTTTCTTTCTTTATATCGTTTTAGCTCTTGACCTTGAAAGGCACTGAATTGCAGAACTACAAACCACATAGTCCGGACCAGTGCGATTCTGTAACCCTCTCACCGTGAAAACTTAGGTGAAGTGAGCGTGGAGTGAGCTGTCAGTGTCATCCTGCTGCTAGGGATTGATACTCTTGACACTAATAATAATAATAATAATTTATTTCAGATTTCTCCATATAAATTGTTAGTAACACGAAAATACTTAAGAGCTAATGTTAGTAAACAAAACAAATATAATAAACAGATTTTAGAACAATCCGACACCAGAACGCATGTATGCTACTTCACTGCGTGCAACCGCATCCAGCGCTCCAGCATCGGAGAATCCCACCGGTCCGTCAATACGCTCAAGATGCTGTTGGAACTAGCTCGCATGCGAGTTTTCACGGTGAGATTTTTCCAGAATCGATCGGCTGATTTTATTTCGAATCGAATATCGACTGAGCATCGCTAATCGTCAAAAATGAACAGCTGAGTTGTGACTGTCCTCGACATTTCTTACCATAATCAGCATATCATGTTCCCACTGCTGGGACATAGGCCTGCTCTCTTCGAGAGGGAGTAATCTACCACGAGGGCCCGGTGCGGGTTGATAAATGTCACGTGTTCTCCAACTTTTGGTTCTAGGACATGCCAGTTTCCTCACGATGTTTTTCTTCACCGTTTTGAGAGCAGTGATGATGAAATTATTTATATAAAGTAAAGCGCCTGCTTTGTTCGAACTCACGACACCACCACCACCACCTCCTTCACCACCTACCACCACCACCACCACCACCACCACTCGTAAGTCGGGGCCTATAAGGGACTAACCACACTTATTCAGCTCTGTTCAGCTTTTGTCCATAGAAAACAACGATTTTGTATGAAGTCCGTTCAGCTTTCCGCGGCTGAACGGATGCGTATGCATCTCATACAAAATCGTTGTTTTCTATGGACAAAAGCTGAACAGAGCTGAATAAGTGTGGTTGGTCCCTAACACTGGGACACCACTGCTGTCGGCAGCCACTAATTTATATAATACAGTGCCTACAGGGATACGATAGATTTTACTGTACACGTATTGTCTCCGAACATTTTACAAATCGACTGCAACATCATTGAAGGATATAAGGCTCTTTCCACTGTTGACTAGTTGTTCAGTGTTGGTGGTATGTACACCTTTTCATATTCATACTTAAAGTCCTCAACTATGAAAACTGCAGGATACTCCGACGTTACCTGACGCCAACTAAATGGCCTTTGTTTTCAGCATAAATTCCACTTTACATGTTTAGTTTTGCAACTTTCAGTGTAAATTCCTCGCAATGACACAGATTAAATGTTTGCCGAATTTACTTTTAGCGCACTGCGGATTGCGCGAGTCAATCCGAGAGCGTTTACTTAGCCAGTGTGTTCAGCGATTAAAAGTTATTGCTACTGTTCATTTTTGCTCTCATTAAAGAGAATTTATTATGTTTTATGCTTTTCGTGTGTGACGAGAAACACATTCAGATTATTAGTTGATTAGCACGAATTTACTCGCCCAAAATTGCGTAAATCGACATATTGAATAAAATTCTAAATACATATTTCTGAAGTTGTCGATAAAGGTACACACACGATTCTTGGAGTGGTGTATAAAGTGGCATAGGTAGGTATATGATTAAATGGAGTCTGCCGCAACGCCAATATTTTTCTTAATTAAGTACAAACATAAAAAAACTTTTTTAAACACTACAAAGTGAAAAATAACTTTAATTTCGGAAGTCGGTGTCGTTGGTTCCGCATATTTGTTTTTTGACACCGAGTTCCGAAAATTATAGTTATTTTTCACTTTGTAGTGTTTTTTTTATATTTTAGTTTTTATTTTTCACTTTTTAGTTGTTTGTACCTACCCCACAAAAAATCATCAAAATTCACTTTCTATGTAAATATCAGTGACAGGAAGTTATTAAATCATCATCAATATAAAATGTGAAAAAAATTCGTATTATTGAAGTTGACTCAAAAACTACCCACGCAAAGTTAATAAAATGTATATAGGACCTTTGAGACATCCCTTAGCCATTAAAAAAAGAATTCTCCACCTGCCTAGCCTTTTCCCAACTGGTCTATGTTGGGGTCGGCTTCCAGTCTAACCGGATTCAGCTGAATACTAGTATTTTACATGGAGCGACTGCCTATCTGACCTCCACAACCCAGTTACTGGGTAATACGATACCCCTTAGTAAGACTGGTTGTCAGACTTTCGGGCTTCTGACGACCCGTAACGACTGACAAAGATCCACAAATGACAACCGGCACCAACGGCTTAACGTGCTTTCCGAGGCGCGGACGGGTCTCGGTATGTAAAGATGGTCACCCATCCACAGACCAACCGCGGCAAGCGTAGCTTAGCCTGATCGATCGACCTGTGCGGCTGTTGTTATTTATCCAAGGACCCCTCTCAAGTGTGCAAAGTATAACTTGCAATAAGGAAGTTCGTTCCAAAAAAATAAATCTAGTTTAAAAACATAAATTTTGGACACCACAGTTTAATAAACACGTATTTTAAAATCCAAATGATGCTTAGTTTTAAAATTTTTAAAATCGTCATATCCACCACCGGCTACAAAATAACAATACAATAAGCCTTTATTTATTCGACCAAAATATGTAAATACAAACGCATTGAAATTACAAGCCAATCAATAATACAGTTTATCAAAACACTGTTTCATCCTTTAATTCTATGCAATCCGGATGGCACTGGTCCGCAATGAGAGCAATTAAATAAATGTGCTCCGAGCTAGTTACATTGAACGGAGCGTGCTGAGCCGACCAAATAGCCTATAAAATTCATGACCCGTTTAGATTTAAGCGAGTGGACGGTATAGTTACTGGAACGTATGGTTCAATTGCCGCACCATGATTTATGTTTTTGGTACTTCGATTACTGATGGTGTGTGTTTGTTGTTTAGCAGGAAATGTTGTCTAAATTCTTAAATTAACTGCAAGAGATTTTATATATCATGAAGTGATTTGGTTTTTAATATGCTTGAGGCCAAGGTTACTTGATAATTATTTACAAGCAGACGCAAGTCTTAATTTTCATTCAAAATATAATCCACGTCTACTCCCAAATGTCAAACTAGCTACCCTCTACCGAAATATGCACCTAGGAATTCTACACTTGTTAATCATTAGTAGAAACCTAGTAGGTATTTTCGTGATCACCGAACAGTTAGTAGTAACATACAGCATAGACTAATTCGCAGTTGTTGTTACCAAAAAAATCGCTGTTCCACATCCTTTTGACATCAGTCCATTCCCAAAGTATGTAAAGGACTATTTCACACAACGAAAAAACCGTCCAGTAAATGGACTACTCGTACTGTCCTGCAGAAAAAGCAAATGTAAACACAGCACAAGTTATTTAGGAACGCAAGCAATGAAATTACTAAAAGTAATTGGTTCTGAGTTTTTATCTGTGTTTATGTTGCACTAATCTAGAAAATTGTAATCGGATGCTCAAGTAGAAACGGATCGTAATCCTCTGGAGGACTGTTTACTTTCTTAAGAGTACTTGTTCGATCGAGAGCTGACGATCGACTGAAGTTTTATTGCTATTTGGAGTTTGTGTAACTCTTATTAGTCAAAATGGGAGCTCAGCGAGGTAGTTGCGTAACACATTAACAGTAGGAATGGCTTTCATTTTGACAGTTCAACAATATTCATTGCATTATTTACGTTGTTGAGCAGACAAATGTTTCGAACATATGAAGCAATGGATTAGCAATATCTTTTAAAATGATTCAGCCCTTACGCAATTAGGGTGTTGTTCAGTCGATAGATACTCGTAAATGTATTTAGGTACAGACGCCAGCACATCAAGCTAAACTACAATCTGTCAAATTTCTTTATAGATTTTCAACTTTATCGCTAAGTATTAGGTTCAAAGTTGATTGGGAAAATTTGACAGTTCGGGTACCTGTATGTGCTGGCGTCTGTACCTACCACGTATTCTGTTTTTGAAAATGTTCAGCAGTAGATAACCCATACACAGTGATTGATGAACCTAATAGGTGTGCGAATAAGAAGAATGTCAACCAGATGAAAAGGACAATATTTACCGCGGCTACATACATGTAGAACTAAGGTATATGCAGCGGGATTGTCCGAAAGCGTTACCGCTGCTCCGGAACATAAAGGGCTAAGGAAGAAACACGGGTGGGTTTTAGTCAGTAAGAGTCTGACACTCCCTTCTGCTCCACCCAGAGTGGGAGGGGTCATTTGATGATTTCCCATCCATGTGCATCGGCAACCTCATGGGGGATTTACACTAGGTCGATATTCGCCGTGCAGCTGGTCGCTTACGAAATCGCCTCACAAATCGAATCGCCACACCATTTACATAGGTCGATTAAAATCGCAGGTGACTAGTTCATTTTTAAATTAGACGATCACTTCCTATTTTGTGTATATTGATGTGAGTACTAGTTCATTCCTAACTTAATGAGTGCACGACTAAGTATATGCAGCGCCAACTTTTCAGAAGTTATTTAGTAGAAAAGACTTTCTTATGTAACAAAAAACTACTTTCTTATCGCAAGAACATCTTTTCTTTCAGATTTCCAACAAAAGCACAGATGCAAAAAACTTTAGAATACTTATCTCCATAGCGAACTGCATTTTAAAAGAGAAAAGATACAGCAAAGTCCAAGAAACCCGGCTGTAATGAGATTTCCTTCCTTTAGTCTTTTCAACGCACCTTATGACATTTTAAATCTAAACTAATTACAAATGATATCGTCTGAGAACACTGTAGTGCATATTAATTGCATTTTTAAGTTAGATGCGGTCTTCGGTCCTGCATACAAAGGTGTAATAATTAAAGGGCTTCCTGTCTCTTTCATGTGGAATGTTTTAGTGGTGTTAGATAAAGATGGAGATACGTAGTTAGAATGTTCATATATCTTCGTGTAGGGAGACAATTTTCTGTAATGGTTTGTAAGTCTACAGACGTAATTAAATATGGATTAGCTTGTTTCATTCATTTGTCTAGATGGTCTGAGTCAGTGTATCTAACAAAAGGTGTCATAAGCTCGTGAACGCCCTTTTTTTAAACGACCTAAAACTGGTGGAGGATCTATGTTCGTCTGTATATATTTATTTAAATGTACATAAATGTACATATAATGAGTCATGACGTGCAGCCGTCAACTATTTCTGCTTTGTGCTCGTGAATATAGATATATTTCGTTTTTATTTATCCTGTCATTAGAATTAATGTATTTTTGTTTGCACGTGTTTCTCTGACAAAAACCTATTTTTCTTTCTTTCATAAATGTTGATCGATATTTTCATCAACAGCTGTGGGTCGATTTTTTCGTCATGGATTTTTCAAAACGATAAAAATACATTAATGTAGAAAAAAAAAAACATGCCTTCGAACTCCCCCATACCATATTCAAATATTTCACCGATGCCAGCAAAATATGTCGCAAAGAGACGGAGAAAAGCTTACATCGACATTCAAAATAAAAATAAATATCTGTGCAGTGTCGTGTCACTTGCGGTGTGAAAATATTCTAAATGGAAGTCACTGGAAAAAATAAATATGTCAGAAGCTCGAATATTTTGTGCAGAGTCAAAATCGACTACATAAAGTTACTAAAGATTGTCCATACAAATGTATATCAATAGTACTATTTAATGATAGAAAAATGCTGAATATTTTTCTAACAGAATCAGCCTATAATGTTCCCACTGCTGGGACACAGGCCGAGGAGGCACAGGAGAGGGAGTGGGCCGTAATCCACCACGCGGGCCCAGTGCGGGTTGGTAGATGTCACATGTCTTCGAATTTTTGGTTCTAGGACATGCCGGTTTCCTTACGATGTTTTCCTTCACCGTTTTGAGAGCAGCGGTGATGTAATATTTTACACAAAGTAAAGCGCCTGTCTAGGTTCGAACCTACGACCTACAACTAGTAAGTCGCGGCCGTTACCACCGGACACCACTGCTCCATTTTTGTAACAACTAAGAAAAAATACATTACGAACAGAATTGATAGTGTGTTACGCAATTAGGGTGCAGGGGCCTTATTCTCTGTGACACAATGAACGAAACCGAGTGAAATGAAAGCGAGATTGATGGCAATTGCTAAGGAATTGACGTGGTATCGAAGTAAGTAAGTAATCGAGTAAGGAATCTTTAAATGGTTTAATAGGGAATTAGGGCCCAGATGAAAAAGGAAAAACCTGTTTTCAGTAATTTCGAACCCATAAGTCTGTAAGCGTGTGATATGGTTACCTAGGTATAACCATTTAGTCATCATTACTTTCAATAATCTCTATGTATACGGTATTTTAATACGTTTTTGGGAAGATATAAAAAAATATTTCTTCTTTCTTTAGGTAAGTGTACACCCTTGTCAATATTGGCGATTTATTACTAGGTAATTTCTTAATGACTTTTATAAATCGTGTCGAAAAGAGCCAATTGACAATAATTTGTTGACATTGACCCATCTGGGGCAGTCCGACAAACTGGTCACTTGTACAATTCTTTTACTTGCCAACTACATGAAAGAAGACGGAAAAAGCGTCTTTCGATGGAAAGGAAAAAGTATAACGGATTTACGCCACAACACAAACCCTCAATATTGGTACCTAGGTACATATATATCTCTACATAATATATGCTTATCCAAACCACGACGTCATCGTATGGAAAAATATTCTGAGGTGTGCAAAAAGATAGAATGTAAGTCATCATTATGATAATGTATTCATAGCTTTCGGAAGCAATCCAGATTTATCCGTTTTGTGGGACACCCCGAAATTAAAGGTTGCCCCTATCTGCGGCCCGAAGAGCTCGATTTATGGCGCACCCGAGTGCCAATGTGTGATATCTTAATTATTTTACAATCCCTATAATCTGGGACTATTGTAGTTTCAATACAGGGTTTTAGTTTTGGGGTCTAGAACAGTTACGAGTTCTCTAGCTCCGTTGTTGAATTATACGTACGTATGGGCTGTGGTATTGACGGGGGAATTAGGATTGTAATATGCTAATAGCCCGTAGCTTTGAATTGGAGGTAGGGTGTAGGTAGGTTTATGGTAACCGTCTAGTCGCAATTACAGTTCTATTGGTTAAATTGCTAGATCGCGGATTTTTAGCAATTTCCACTGTATGCAGGGTTTAGGTAATTTAAATACTTGTAAGTTCAAGTTGGCTGTCATTCGTGGGTCTTTGACAGTCGTTACGGGTAGTCAGAAGCCCGAAAGTCTGACAACCAGTCTTACCAAGGGGTATCGTATTACCCAGTAACTGGGTTGTGGAGGTCAGATAGGCAGTCGCTCCATGTAAAACACTGGTATTCAGCTGCATCTGGTTAGACTGGAAGCCGACCCCAACATAGTTGGGAAAAGGCTAGGCAGATGATGACTTGTAAGTTCAAGTTTTAAAACTAAGACACGATTTTTAGGCTCAAGAATCAGCATTGCCATTCGAGGTGGCAAAGCCGCCAGCCTTTTGGGCATATTTCCTATTGACAGCGATCCCCACATCCTCCTATTTTTATACAACTACTTGATAATATATTTTTAAGACTAATATTTTATAAATATACTAACAGCGCCCCGCGGTTTCACCCGCGTTAGTTTCGATCCCATGGGAATATTGAGATATAAAATATCCTATATGTTAATCCTAGTTATAAACTATCTGTGCGCCAAATTTCATCCAAATCCGTTCAACGGTTTGTGCGTTATTGGGTAATAAACATCCAAATATCTTCACAAACTTTCACATTTAAAATATTAGTAGGAGACCTAATGAGTTTTCGCTGTAAAAGTAGATTTATCACGATTAACATATTTTTCAACATACTACTTTCCCCGAAACCCAGAACACACTTCACTCAATAACAAACGACTGACCACTTCCCCTATAAATCAATAAAGCTTCGTTTACACACCCCACATCATCTGCTACTGAAATATTCCCCATTAAATATAATTTCCCAACCATTAATAAGTTCCTGGTCGAAAATCAACAGGGCAACCATAGAACGGGCACACAATGGACGAATGTTCGCGTGATTTATCTCGAGTTATTGCTGAAGATACGAGAGCGACGATGAGTTACGATGCTCGTCTCTTAGTCGACGCCATGTGTTGAGGGCGTTAAGAGGCTGCATTGAAGTCAGAGGATACAAAGATAAAAAATTTCATTCTTTTTTGTGTGTGAACAAGGAGGAAAATTCTGATTTCAACTGGACTTAACTTTATTTATAAGGAAACCATAGCCAAAATGACGACATATATTATGTAGTTTTTACAACGTCAGATTTTCAACAAGGTGGAAGGCCTTCCTACGCTTGCCGATACGCGGTCTCCACTCCAGGACTCGTCTGCTCTACCGCCCATCGGTCCTTCGACAAACATGGCCAGCCCAATGCCACTTTCGCGTGCTTAGTCTGCAAGCTAAGTCGGTAACTCCGGTCTTTGTTCATATCGCTATATTTTTTATAGTTATGGAAAGCCATCACTTTTAATAATAACGATAAAAAAGTTTGAGCATTTTTGATTATCTTCTCTCTTCATTTTTAGGGTTCCGTACCAAAATGGTAAAAAGGAACCCATAAGGTGCGACTCAGTCTGTCTGTCACAGCTGGATATCTCAAGAACTACTAATGCTATCAACTTGAAATTTGGAATAGTTTTTGATGGCGTTTGCCCAACAATTTTGCAAATAAGAAAGTAATAAAAATGATTTGTTTTTTGCAACAGGGATTGAAAGGGAGTCCTAAAAATTCCAAGTTGGGCTACTAGGACATGTGGGGTATCATATGAAAACCTATGCCAAAAAAAATACCGTCCCACTCTTATCTCCGAAGCTTGCATAGAGAAAAATCTGAAATGATTCTAAACAGTGCTAGAAGTTTATGTAAACATTACAGGAAAAATAAACGATGTCTCTAAATAGCACATTTTCAGAAATCATTAACAAAAATTACATTAATTCCAGCTTAGCAGCAACTACAATATTCTACACCGCAGTTTCAAAATAAAAAACATTTCACGTTTCACAACCAAAATGTCCTCCTTCCTACATATTCGCAGATTACTTTGGATGAAGGTTGTAGTTTTTTCTGGGCACAGAACTATTTAGGTACCTATACGAATTAAGCTCCTAATAGGCTCCCGATTACTAAATTAATAAATATAATATAATAAATGTGGTACTGATAGAACACGTTCAGCTTCTCTTATGGGCAATAGTCTAGTTTATACAATACTGCATTGCTATTCTGCAAAAATCTCACTGTGAAAACTAAGGTGAAGTAAGCTGTCATTCCACTTGATGCTAGGGATTACCCCTATTGATAGCTCACTTCACGCTTACTTCACCTAAATTATCAGGCTCACCCTGATAACTTCACCTAAATTATCAGGCTCACCCTGATAATTTAGGTGAAGTGAGCGTGACACAATAGGTTTTACAGAATCGATCTGCTGGATGGGTAATAATGAACCCTCAAGAATTCAGCCAGGGGTTGAGTAGTTTTTGGAAAAATAGTAATAAAAAAGAACATCCTCCCATACATTCATTGCTTCTGCTGGTTGACAATAGTGTCTGAGAGATTTTTTTAAAATTTTTTAGCAAAAAAATACTTTACAGGGCTGTTTACTTAAACTTTTCCTAGCTGAATTCTTGACGGTTCATTACTAATAATAACAAAAAAAAAAAACATACCGTCTAATTGAGAACCTCCTCCTTTTTTGAAGTCGGTTTGCAATGTGGAGTGGCTGAAACGTTTTTCAGGCACTATAAGCAGTTGTGGCTAAGATTTCTAAATTAACAATAAAGATATAATAGTAAAGTACTGTCCGCCTGTTCGCCCTTCTTTCTGTCCGCCCATCCACATGTCCGCCTGTCCGCCTATCCTACTTTTGAAAGACTGTACGTAAAGTATTTTTTTTATTTTTTTGGAGATGGCATCTCGCAGTTCAAGCAATGAGGTTGTCGACTGCTTAACCGGACTTTGAGCATACGTAAAGTAACACATCCCAAATATTTTTTTTTATATATATATATGATGGTACGGGACCCTTAGTGCGCGGGTCGGACTCACTCTTGACCGGTTTTTAATATGCACTTGACTCGAAATTTCACAATGGAGTAAGTGCCAAACTTTTTATTTCACATAAACCGCTTATGGCAAAGGCCTACTGCTGGTAAACGGTAAGCATTAGATACAGTTGCTGATCGAGTAGATGAGTTTTTAGAACAACTCTTCGTAATTTAGTTAGTATTTTTTTTTTTGAGTAATTAATGTATTTCCTCGCTTCAGTCTTATTTTTCTTCCAGCTGCTGACTCAGATTAAATAACTAATGTACATATCCGTTCTACATTATTTTATATTATAAATTTGAAAGTAAGTTTGTTTGTTACCTTTTCACGCCTAAACTACTGAACCGATCATCCTGAAATATTGCAAATACTTTGACACGTGTACGGAAACGGATATAGGGTATCTTTCATCCCGAAAAAAAGTGCTGTTCCCGAGGAAAACAACAATAACATCATCATCATCATCATCAGCCGGAAGACGTCCACTCCTGAACGAAGGCCTGCCCCTTAGACCACCACGCCGAACGATAATCCGCCACTTGCATCCATCGGTTGCCCGCGACTCTCACGATGTCGTCGGTCCACCTAGCGGGAGGCCTGCCAACAATAACGTTATTATGATAATAGATGGCGCCGCGTGTCTATTCACGGGATCGACACTTATGCGGGCAAAACCGCGGGGCGCAGCTAGTTTTATTATAAAAATGAAACGCTGTTCGGATAGATCGATTTGGCAAATTTTTTGTTTTAAAATGTTCATAATAGTCCGGCTGCCGATCGATTCTGTAAAAATCTCACCCTGATAACTTAGGTGAAGTGAGCGTAAAGTGAGCTATCGATAGGGGCAATCCCTAACAGCAGGTGGAATGACAGCTCACTTCACCTTAGTTTTCACGGTGAGATTTTTACAGAATAGCACTCCATGTTCTTACGAATAGGAAAGTTTCAAAAGTTGCCGGGAAAATGAGAATATTCGAGATAACTGAAAGTGTGTTTTCTGTGGGAATATTGTATGAACTCAAGCCCATATTGAAATTTGAACAGGACAACGTTTTTCGGTTCGGCTAGTACGAGGCATGCCTTTTGTTTGGTCGTTTGAAGAAAAAAACACAATTAGAACCTTATAGTACTTTTTATTGTTTTTCAAAGTATTCACCACGTAGCTTAATACATTTTTCCATTCGCTCAAACCAGCTATTATAAAATTTATTCCACTCTAAAGTGGGGGTGTTCAAAATGGCTGACTTGAAAGCGTCGACTGCTTCTTCACCGGACTGGAACCTTTGACCACGAAGACGTTTCTTAATTTTAGGAAATGTAAAGAAATCGTTCTGGTCAGGACTGTATGGAGGATGATCAAGAATTTCTACTTTTTCCTGCTTCAAATACTCAATCGTTTGACGAGCGCTGTGTGAGCTTGCGTTGTCGTGGTGCAGGATGATGCGTCGCTTTGAGTTAGATTTTCGAAGTTCGGCTATGACTTGTGGTAAACAAACTGTAGTATATTATACCACTCTGCGTTAACCGTTCTACGATCTTCAAGTGCAATAGTCGCAACATGGCCGGTTTTTCCAACGAACGTGGCCATCATCTTCTTTGAAGTGCTTCGAGAACGAACAACTTTAGTCGGCTTTGGCTCGTCTTGAAAGACCCAGATTGTAGATTGCTGTTTGGAATCAGGATCGTAGGCATAGATCCAAGATTCGTAACCACTGATGATGTCGTAGACGTGATTTGGCTCTCCTCGGTTGAACCTTTGCAGAGTTTTCTTACACCATCTGACGCGGGCCGCCTTGTGATCGTCGGAAAGCAGATGCGGTATCCAACGGCAAACTAGCTTTCTCACACCAAGCGCTTCATGCAAGATCTTCTGAATGGTTGTCCCTAAGATGCCTAATAGAGCCCCTATCTCTTGATACGTCACATGACGATCTTTGAGAATTAGTTGTCTCATAGCAATTATGTTATCTTCAGTTAAGGCGGATTTTGGGCGTACTTCGCGAGATTTGTCACTAACACTAGTATGTCCACGCTGGAATTCTAAATGCCAGCGTTCGACAGTCCGCAGACATGGGGCTTCATCACTGGACACAGATGTTAGATGATGGACTCTTCAAAACACTGTGTCAGGCCTCTTCTAAAGTTGTAGAAAATTATTGCACGAACATTTTCCTTAGAAAGATTCATTTTCGTACGTAACCTGACAGATTCCAATCGACGCTGTGACTAAACAATACCATTAATCCTAATACTTTCAACTGTTCTGAGATTCAAAATGTAAACACATTCGAATACAGAACAGTTCCAAATTCAAAATTGCCGGGAAATATGGAAACGACAGAACTTAAAAGGCATGCCTCGTATAATATTTAATAAGAAGCATTCAACTAAACTATTGCTTACGCTCCATTGTAAAAAAGCCTTCGCAAACCAAAGCGTCATTTTACATCCCCGTGGGTGCACGGCACGTGTGTGCAGTCTTTATTAGTGCCACCGACAAATAAGCGAGTTTCAACCTTACTATGTTAACCAATCTCATTTCAAAATGCGTCGGCTTTCTCTTGAACGAAACGTGGAAATGCTTTTCAACTAAGTAGGCTTCGCTCGGGTGTGCCTCGGGTGCAACATTTTTGTCTTTTAAATTACATGGTTTTGCTGTTTAGGAGGTTTGAGTTTTGCGTGGCATTCCGCAATGTGTGGAATGCGAAACTCTGCTGTGGTTTATGAGCTAAGTTTAATTTGGATTAAACCTGAACCTGGGTCACCTATGTACTTACATAGGTAGTACATTCAGCCGTTCGGTTTGAATTTAAGTATAGTTACGACGTTTTTTACGACTTTATAAGACATCGAGATTTCTTTACGTCAGTTTAATATTAATGTAGGTATTGTACACCTAATCCTACCGGAATAAATTCTATATAAATGATGGTGAAAACAGCATCAAAATCCGATGCGTAGTTTAGAAGAATAATAATAATAGACACGAAACGGGACTTTAATTTATAATTATGTATACAGGGTTATTGGAAAAACATTAAAAACCTCTTAAGAGGTCATTGTACACACGGCTACACATCAAGCTATACAAAACCAGTTTACGCTGGTCTAGCATCGTACGAAAATCCTATACAATGTGAGATCAGCTTATACTGGAAATTTATAGCTTGATGTGTAGCCGTGTGTACTCATCATTATGAACAACTTTTACTATGGGACCAAAACTGAAATCGCGAAAAAAAATCAGATGTTCCCTACGTTTTGACGAGTTAGGCGAACATAGGTAAATGTAGGGGACAGCTGATTTTTTTTTCGCGATTTCAGTTAATGTGTTTCCAATAACACTGTATACACTACAAATAAATACCTCAGCTACTTAAGACGAAATGGTACAACAATCCTGTAATTTGCTTCAAAAGAATACATAATCGTAAATTGGTTTGAAAAGAATACATAATCTGAAATGTCACCTGCAACCACCGTCGTCGAGTAGCAGATTACGCTTTTCATTTAAAAATTATATCTAACGAGATTGACTGTCCTGATCTCCTGCATAGATTGCGTTTCAATGTCCCCCAGAGATCAGTTAGATTTAATCCGCCGATCTCCATTCCTTTTTCGTCTTCTAACTACAGGCAAAACTCATACTTACATGGTGCGAGCGAGTAAGGACTTTAATATTCTTTACAAAGAGTTCTTTTTTGTCCCATTTACCACCAAAACCTATTCTGCATGCACTCGGCTGAACACTGACTTTTTTAATAGTGTATAGTACTTATATACCTTATATATATGTATCCTTTTCTATCGTGCTTGTCAGTGATCCTAAGATTTCTATTACGTTTTCTGTTTTTACTCATGAGAACCTGTAATTGGCTTTATGTCTCATATACAATTCTTATTCTTCTGTTATAGCTGTTGGTTCTCTTTTAAATAACTAAATCATTTAAACCACTATCGTTTATAGAATAAAGGCGAATATGATACGAGTAACCCTAGTACCCAATCATGAGGAATTATGATGTACATGGGTGCGGGTTCAGTCTATTGTTTATGCACTAAATGAAGTTTTCCGGTAATTCGCACATAAACCTCACGTTATGGCTTATTATGGTTTGTTTGCTTGCTATAATAATATTGTTGGAAATTCAGTAACTGGTGTTTATATGAGGCTACTTACCTATATGGGTTTATTTCAAGTTATATTTTGATCATTTGGACTTTGTTTATTACATCATCGAATATTTTTGATAAATACTTACGTTACGCGCACGCACGCGCTCGCTACGATGTCTACATCTCTTTATCTACCATTCTATCGCAAGTATGCTGGATTCTCATCCAGCATACTTGCGATCACCTTTGTACCTATATTTCTGCCGATCGATTCTGCAAAAATCTCACCGTGAAAAGTTAGGTTAAGTGAGCTTAGATTAAGCTGTCAAGAGTATCAATCCCTAGCATCAGGATGACACTGACAGCTCACTCCACGCTCACTTCACCTAAGTTTTCACGGTGAGATAGTTACAGAATCACACTGGTTCTTTTCTTCTCTTTTTCTAAATGTGTGTACATAAATGGTTAAATAAATAAATAATAAAGTTGAGACGGGAGTCTCAACTTTATTATACGACGGGGGTTTCTATTTTTTATTTTGTAAATAATTTTGTGTTTTCTGTTTCAGAATTTACCAACACTCACTGAAATATTATCAAGTCAATATAGTGTTCCATTCGCAGATTAAGACTCTGATAAAAAAAAATAAAAGGCGATAATAAATAATTTCCATATTATACTGCTTTTAACTTTTGCGGCCTCAGGCTCAAAAATATTTAGTCTTGCCAAATATTCTAAAAACATGGCAAGTACGGCTGATGACATCATAAAACTTTACCCAAGTAAAGAATCTCCAAAACGACTTCACCCACCATCTGATTAAAACTCAAACCAGTACATACACAAACAAGAATTACATACAGTCACATCAGTAGTAAAACAAGAACGCAGTAATATCCATCGTATCCCGCGTACGCGTAATTTCAGTTACAAACGCGCCAGACTCGTTAGTGACGTTTGTCATCGCCCATCGGCCATTTTGTTAATGCATTCCTCAAGGAGGGAACGTAGGAGCCTTTTGTTTGTAAAATGACAGCTATTCAAGGAATCTAGGGTTGTTATACGATGATCGTACAGGAATTTAGCCAAGTTTTGTATTTAGTTTTGTTATTTGTGCGGTGTTTTTGGGTAATGTTAAGAACTTAACTCGTTAGTGTGAGAATTTGGGAAATTATATTAATGAAGTGTTATTAAAAGGCTGATAATAGCTATAATTTTAAGGCACCTTTGTGGAAGAGAAATAAATGTTAATTTATTACAAGCTAAACCATGCGTTGCAGTGTTTTATTTTTGTTAAGTACTTTCTCCGGCGCGCACACAACAACTTACCAAAAATTTCATCACAATCGATCTAGCCATTTTAGATTTTGGTCGAGTCGTTTTTGTGAGACTAACGCACGGCAATAAATTTTTATATATGACAATTTAATTTCTTTCTCGCTCTCATTAAGAGCGTTTACGACGAACGGCATTTCATAAAAACTTTCAAGCCCTTGATTTTCGAAATAGATGAACCGCTTTTAATGAAACTTCATACACATAAGCAGAATACAAAGGTCTAAAAAGTTATTTAAGAACATTTTCAAAAAATAGTGTTACAGCCAAATTAGACCGATTTTAAATTTTCCATAGAAACAGAGATTTCCGGTTATGTTATTTTAAATAAGACATTTCAAAAGTGTTACCTTACTCACAAATGTATTAATGGTGGTTCTCTATTGTGTTACCTGACTGTTTCATCTATAATCTAAAGTGCCCTAATTTTTTAATAATATATATTATATATAATACAATACTTAGGACATATGACTTTATTTCATGCAAAATTAAGAGATTCAATTATTATAGTACTCGATATTATGACAGAATAGTGTTAGCCGGAATAGTTTTGGTTAAGGTATGATGTATCTATGGGTCTTTGTTACCTGATAATAAATGGTTTATTATTATTATTTCCTTTATTTAACTAAATACATATAAATTATATTTTTAAATATTAGAATATAAAAAATATAAAAACATTTAAAAATATTTTAAAAAAATATTATTATTATTAGAAGTAAAAATTATTATGTAAAACAAAATTTCGATTTTTTTAACATAATGGTTACCGAAGTTTATAGCAAACGTGTTATGGATAATGATTTTCGGACAAACAATTTTAGGAGAAGAAAGGGAGTACCATTAAGGGTCCATTTAAAACTTGAAAGAGGCTCGTATTGATACGTATGTTTTCCGGTTCCAAGATCCGATGACTCTTTTATAGTTTTCCATTCGGAGAAACATCTCTTTCTCTTTACTCTTTACACTAATTTGTTGATTTAAGAATAAAAATATCCAACATAAGCGCAGGATTAAAATCCTACACCATAAAATAAACTGTACCTAATATACGCAGTGTGCATTCACATGTCATGTCACAAATAATTGCTATTCTTGGCAGCGCAATGCTAGCGTTGTAAAATGCTGGCTGGAATTTTGCCGCGTACCTAATGTGTTCTGTTAGCGTTCATGAGATGTGGCCTTTATTTCGTTAATGTTTGGGATTATTTTAAAACTAGAATGTATTTTGTATTTGAACTGTCTTTAGTTAACAATATGTACATTCAGCAAAGGAGATAAGTATGCAGGGTCGACGAATATAGTTGAAGTTTACTAAGAAACCGATTGATGTTTTCGAATGAAATTAAATTTGATAAATGAACTGTTTTGTTTTCTATGAATGTAGTGAAGCTTGGAGCCGAATTTCTCGTTGATTTTATTCATAGTTACGCTTCCTAACTTTTTATTATTCATAGCTTTGTTTATATATTCATCGTGACAGTTAAGAAACTATCACAAGCTTCTAGTTTTAAAAGAAGGCAGAGGTCCATTGCTAAAACCCAAATTTAATCTTTAAAATCTAACCATAATATAAAATAAAAGCTTGTACAAATATTTAAACAATAAAATACATATTTCTATCAACGTTTAAATAATACCTACAGGTAACTCAAACAAAAATCTTTATATAGTCAACTAGCTACGCGGGCGCCGGGCTACGAAATGTTTTCCGTAGCCTGCGTAGTTTGTTCTCGTAGCAAAGCTCTACGGCAGCTACTCGTAGCCGTAGCAAATTCATTGTTATCTCCTGTTTCCTTTATACGTATTGTATGAAAATGGAAAGCATTTCGTGAGTTTAAATTCCTTCGTTCTCAGAGTTCTAAATTTTTAATTTTTTCTAGGATTAAAAAGCCTTGGCTTTTATATTCTTTTAAAAGTTAATACAAAATTGTTAGAAAACAAGCAGTTACCTAATCTTTGATAGAACCAAGCAAGTAAATTATTTTTAATTTTTGATAGCATACCTGGGTAATTACTGGATAGGCAAGTTATCCACCAACCAGCACTGGGCCCGCGTGGTAGATTACAGCCCACTCCTACTCGAGACTGTGAACATTGTAGGCTGTTTAAAAAAAAATCATTCGTTGCTTTTTATCCATTCTTGATCATTAGAAATATATTTCACCCCTCATTTCTAGGCACACCTCTACGGACCACAGAAAACAAGCTACGTTCAGCATCTTCATATTTGGTGACCTGAAATACAGGCCTTGAGCCTAGCTTAGGCACCAGTCTCCCACAGTATAAAGCCCCTCCTATATGTCACCGTAGAAATAAGTGTTACAATTAAGAGTATTATTGTGGAGAAAATAAACTATTTTTATTATTAAAAAAAGCATCGGCGACCAGCGATTTAGCCGCTTTTTAGAAGCTAAATGCAGCGACCAAACATTCCACACCGCACACTCAAAAACGCTAAACGCTCGACTCGAGCTCGACACAGCGGCTGAACGCTACACTCTGCACACATTCGGATGCCGGTCGCTTCGATTTGACATTTGCGGAACACGGCTGTGTTGCACTAGATTTTGACAAAGTTGACACCCTTACCATGGATTCAAATGAAGCTGCATTACGGCTTGCTTTAGTGATAAAGCGAAAATATCAATCGCGCTGAAGACGGTATTGGTTACATCCAATAACCAGTAGTGGTATTCTGTGAAAATCTCACCGTGAAAACTTAGGTGAAGTGAGCGTGAAGTGAGCTGTCCTTCCGGCTGATGCCGGGAATTGACAATATTGACATCTCACTTCACCTAAGTTTCCACGGTGAGTTTTTTACAGAATAGACCGGCAGTTCACGTATTACTGCTACAGTTTTAAAAGAATAAAGAAAGAAATCATTTTGAAATGTATCATTAGTAAAAAGGCATTGTTTGTTTAATTTAAGTAAATATAAGTACTTGCATGACACATAAACAGTTGTATGTCATTCCTAGAGGAACTTTGACTCCTAAAAGACAGGCTTAGCCTAGTTTTGGAGGCATCAGTTCGCCCTTTAATGTGACTCTACTGTACAATATTCATTAAATCCTGTGTGTGTACTTATGTATGTTTTCAAAGTGTAAAAAAAAAAACAATACCATTGCAAATCGGCAAACTATCGATAGTCGATTATCGATCGGCAACACTATAGCCGACCCGATTCAGCAACGGAGCAGTCGATAAAACGCGCGATTCCGATACCGCATCCGAACGCAAGAAGTCGCAAATCGCGAATCAGCATCGATAAAATCTCTAAAACGCACGATTTTAATACTGCGATGGAACGCAGAGAGTCGTCAAAACGGGACGCAGCATCGATACAATCGCCGCAAAATCGCAGACCGCCGATACTAAAAGTAGCGTGTGTGCTTTGGGCCTACAACCTTCTATCTGCACACAAAAATAAACATACACACACACAAACAAAGCAAAATAACATCTAAACGCCAGCGAATCCCATCGACACACATCGTACTTACACGCGGCAAACGAACCGGACTTAATCTGGGCACTTACTGTACAGCCGGAATGCCGATGCCGTACGCTGCTAAGAGATACGCAGATTACACACAAACCGGATTAGGGCCGTGCGTACCGATACGTACCGGTTATGGGAATATAGGAATATTGGGAACGTTTAAGAGGAAATGCGGTCGGAGAGAATTTTGAAAAAGCCTAAGTCATAATTCGAAGATTTGGCTCTCACCTATTTTCTCTTCAATATTAATATTAGACCAATGGCCAATTATTAATGGCAATATTAGACCAATTTCAAAGATATTTCATAAACTAAATAAGAAGGATATATACTGTGTCCCTATGTTTTTCTTTTTTCATTAATATTTGTCAAATTAGTACACTAGGCCTCTATTGACAGCGGTTTAAATCGGCATTTTTGAAGGTTCTAGTACTTATAAAAATAATGTATCATCAAAAAGGGTAAACAAAGGGACAAGTAGTTAATATTTATGATTCTGTAAAACATCATTGCTTTATGGTCAGAAAAAGGCGAGAGCGTTTCTATGAGAATAGACCCGGATTTCCTCTTAAGTGTGGGCGCTGGCCAATTTCGATGCTTTTTCATATATGAGGATTATTTTGAAAGAGGAGTGTTGTTTGGTGCCTATGTATTAAATATTGACTGCCCCGTTGGTCTAGTGGTCGCAAGCGCGACTGCTGAGCGTGGGGTCCTGGGTTCGATTCCCGGGTCGGGCAAAGTGTTATTAAGTTTTTCCATTATTTCCATTAGGAATTGCTTAGTAACAGCCCGGAGTTTGGAAGTTGGTGGTGTGATACCCCCGTGCCTCGGAAAGCACATTAAGCCGTTGGTCCTGCGCCTGATCTGTCTCCGGTCGTGTCGGATTGCCGTCCCATCGGACTATGAGAGTGAGGGAAGAGGGAGTGCACCTGTGTCTGCGCGCACACTTGTGCACTATAATATCTCCTGCGTACCTGGCTAATCTCCGTTGAGATTGGCCACCATGACCGAAATCGGTCAGGGAGGCTATTATTATTATTAAATATTCAAGTGAATTGAAAAGTAAATTGCTAATATTCCTAACAGAAGCCAATCAAATCACTTAACATCAATTTGACAATCTGTTAGCTATTTTTGTGCTTTGCCTTTCAGAAAACTAGGCAGATACCATCATTATCATCATTTTAGCCGAATGACGTCCACTGCTGGGCCTCTCCAAGTTTCACCACTTCGATCGGTTTATCGCTCCACTATCCACTCGTAGTGGAATGTAACCTAAATAAGCTTAAGCCTAAAGTTAATTATTTGTTAGCGAGAGAACCTATGAACCGTGTCGTATGGGGTGAGAGACAGGTACAGCAAGTTAACGAATATCGCGATATTTGTCATTCTAAGCTACGGTTGATAGATTTTCCGCAGGAGTTGAGAGAGTGTTGTGATGGTTTTTGTACTAAAAAGGAACATCATTCGGCTCTTGATAAATTATACGGGCAAATTATTGATACGTTATCACGAGCAGCCATTCAAACATATAGAAAAAAGTGTCGGAGGAAAGGAGGTTATGTTATTGGGTGGAATAAGCACGTATCGGGCCCTCATGGGGACGCCCGGCTTAAGTTTCAGTTGTGGAATTTAGCGGGGCGACCAGTTAATGGTCGAATCTTTGATGAGATGTCGGAGGCGAGGAGACATTTTAAGGACAAATTAAAATGGTGTCAGGATAGACAAGAGCAATTTAGAATGGACATCCTTGCATCCGACCACTCCTCTAAGGATTTCAAGAGTTTTTGGAAGCATACTAACAAAATGAACGTTAGACCGAGCGTCCCGATGAGTGTCAATGGTTCTTCTGACCATAGTGACATTGCCGAGGCTTTTAGAGAGCACTTTAATGTGCGATCGCCGTTAGGTTCCACGTTTGGTGAGGTGAGCGGTGCTGGGCCCGTTGTGACGGGGAAGAATGTAAATATACCTGCGAAGAGTGTGGATACAATTATTAGAAAAATGCAGCGTGGAAAATCTCCTGGTCACGATGGGCTCAGTATCGAGCATTTTAAATATGCGCGGGTTCATTTGCCGCGTGTACTGTCTATGTTTTTCAGTCTGTGCATAGGTCACTCGTATTTACCGGAGCCGCTGATGTGGACCATAGTCGTTCCTATAGTTAAAAATAAGACGGGTGACACGTCTGACATTAGTAACTACCGGCCCATCTCACTCGCTACTACTGTAGCCAAGATACTTGACAGTCTACTGAATAGTCACCTCACTGCACAGGTTGAGTTGCATGATGCCCAGTTCTGGTTTAAAGCAGGAGTCTCAACAGAGAGTGCTATTCTAAGTTTGAAGCGAACTGTCATGTACTACACAGCAAGGAGGACGCCGGTATACGCGTGTTTCCTCGACTTGTCAAAAGCATTTGATCTGGTTGCGTATAACATGTTGTGGGACAAGTTGAGGGGCGCGGGTGTGTCGGCGGAGTACATCTCCCTTCTCAAATATTGGTACTCTAACCAAAAGAACCGGGTGAGGTGGGTGGGTACTCTGTCGGACGAGTACAGGCTGGAATGCGGAGTCAGACAGGGGGCGTTAAGCTCGCCTCTGCTATTTAATCTATATGTCAACCTGCTTATCGAGCGACTGAGCGGTACACATGTCGGCTGCCACATTGACGGAACTTGTGTCAACAATATAAGCTATGCAGACGATATGGTACTTCTCAGTCCATCGATAGGTGGGTTGAAGAAGTTGCTATCAACCTGCGAGACCTATGCGGAGGAGCATGGCTTAATATACAACTCGAAGAAGAGTGAGCTTCTTGTATTTAAAGCACCTAGGCAGCAGCCGCGCAGTGTTCCGCCCATAAGTCTCAACGGTGTGGCATTAAAGGTTGTCAATAGTTTTAGGTACCTTGGCCACATTGTCACGAGAGACCTAAGGGATGACGTGGACATAGAGAGGGAGCGCAGGGCGTTGTCTGTGAGGAGCAATATGCTTGCCCGCAGGTTCGCTCGCTGTACTACAGACGTCAAAGTTACCCTTTTTAAGGCGTTCTGTCAATCGTTTTACACGAGTGGCCTGTGGGTGTCGTACACGCGCCGAGCCTACAGCGTCCTGCGTGTTCAATTTAATAATGCTTTTAGGATGCTGTTGGGACTGCCATGGCGTTGTAGTGCTGCGGGAATGTTCGCAGAGGCTCGCACAGATGGTTTCCATGCCATTATGCGAAAGAAAGCGGCCTCCTTACTACAGCGCCTGCATGGTAGTAACAACGGCATTCTAAAAATGATCGCTGCCAGAGCGGACTGTCCCTTTCAGAGACACTGGGTGGGGATAGTCCTAGGTCTGGATTCATAATTATATTCTGAAAACTAACAATACTAACCTATTTACATAAGCATTATTGTTACTAACACCAAAATACTAACAAAATTATGGACCTAGTCTGAAATAAAGTTTAATTAATTAATTTATTTATTTATTATTTATCGCACCAGAAGACGTAGCGTCGGAAGACCTCCCACAAGATGGACCGATGACCTGGTGAAGGCTGCAGAAATCCACTGGATGCGAAGTGGCGATGCTTTGGTAGGTATAAATTTCGGAAATCATTAATTAAATGCGAATGTTGCTCCTATTCTGTTGCTCCTATTGTGTATGGAATCAAATCATGAAAAAGACGAGTCATGATTTGATTCCATCGTTTTTTCAGGGGTCATATACCGCGATATGACCATGAGTAGTTTGATGAAAGAACATTAGCTACCTCTATACTGCATTTAATGTAATAGTATATAATATTGGAAACCCCACAATAGGAGTAAGAACGATGGGTATCTATCGGACGGCGGCGGACAATAGCCATGCGAACTGAGAGAGCTGCACGCAACGCCTTGTGTGGTATCATTCAGAATATATTCTGGAGTTTTGTATTGGAATGTTGTTTTATTTTATTACTACGTAGCAAGGCGTGAATATAACACATTGCCCTGTAACACATTGGTCTCGCGGTAGCGAGCGCGACGGCTGAGCGTGGGGTCCTGGGTTCGATACCCGGGTCGGACAAAGTGTTATTGGGTTTTTTCCATTAGAAGTTTCTCAGTAACAGCCCAGATAATGAGAGGGAGAGAAGACTAAGTGCACCTGGGTCTGCGCACACACTTTGTGTACTACACACATCAAAAGTGTCTAGGGATCAACATATATTTTTGCAATAACTTTTCTCCTGATTGATATTAATTAAAATTTTCTTTAAGGATTCATCAAATAAAGTGTTTTCGTTTGTCACAGTAACGATAAACCAAGTCACCTTTGCATTAATAAAGAAATTTGCCATTTTCCTAATAAAGGGATTTTTGACATTTGAACCACTAACACAAAAGTTCGAAAAAAAGACTGAAATAACAGTTTTCTCTAAAATTTTATTGGGTAACTTAAACAATTAATAATCCGTGTTTCTACCGCGAACACTAACAACACAAGAACATCGGTTTGGCATACTCAAAATGAGTTCATCCAAATCACGCTGTGGAATGGCCGCCCATGTTCGTTGCAACAACAAAAAAAGGTCTTCTTGCGACTGGATACCCTCCATATTCGGCAGAGCTCTTCTCTGTAGCATATCCCATGCATGCTCAATCGGGTTCAAGTCTGGCGACTGAGCAGGCCAGGGCAGGACATTGATGTTAGCTGCGGCGAGAGTCTGTCTTACAACTCTTGCGGTGTGCGGTCGTGCATTATCATGCATTAACTGAAATAAGGGACCGATTTGCACTTGTAGAGGAACGATGACGTCTGATACAATCGTCTCAGCATAAATTTGAGCGTTGAGGTTGCCTCTGATCCAAATCAACTCAGTTCTTCCGCCGATCCAAATACCCGCCCATACCATGATGGTTCTACCACTATAAGAATGGACTTCCTGGCAGGATTTTAATCGCTGTTGGCGTCCAGGGGTTCTCCAGTGTCGTATACGTCTTGTATCCGGTCTCATACCAAAACGAGACTCATCAGAAAAGCACACGAAACGCCATTGTTCTTCTGCCCAATTTCTGTGTTCAAGAGCCCATTGATATCGAATCCTACGATTGTGCATTGCTATAGGTGGTACCCGTAGCGGTCTTCGGGAATGAAGGTTCACTTCATGCAAGCGGTTTCTGACTGTTTGGTCGCTAATTAAGTTCCCTGAAGAGTGATGAAGCCTCACGGCTAACATCATGGCGGTTATTGTTGGAGCTCTTCGAGTTAAGATTTGAATGTATCGGTCTTGTCTCCGTGTGGTGCAGCGATACCGTCCTCCATGGCGCTCAGCCACGGTACCAGTGCTTCGGTAACGTGTCCAAAGTCGACTGATAACACTCTGACTTGTATTCAGAGCTAAAGCCACAGTACGTTGCCGGGAACCAGCTTCTATCATTCCCACGGCTCTGAGCATTTCTTCCCTGCTTAAATGACGTCGCCGCTCCATAATAACGTTGGTTTTAATCAGTAGTAGGGAAACAGTAGCACTAATAATGTCTTCAATGCGTTGTATGTTTTTATAGGGAAAATATTGACAACTGATTTTCATCTTTTACTCGAATTTGATTCACAGTTCCTGATTCAAATTATGAAATGCACCAAAAAGGATCCATATAAATTTATAAAATCATAAATTTATTACAAAGCCACATCTCAATCTCAAGAAATCCGCATAAAAATGCTTGATCCCTAGACACTTTTGATGTGTGTATATCTCACGCGTAGATGGCTAGTCTCCGCTGAGATTGGCCGCTGTGGCCGAATCTCGGTCTGTAAGACTATGACACATTAAGCTTCAAAAAGACACTGTCACACTCCCACTGGTGAGAGTGACAGAGACAACGCACATTTGTTTAAAATTACTCGTACGACGCTCGTAAAACGCTGAAATACAATGAATATTTTGAGTTTGCCTGATTAACTTATTCATCACATTTTGATTTGCATTCCATAAAGTTCTTACAACTACGGACCCTGTATTTTCATCTTGATGTTTGCTTTACGACTAGTTTTTCGCTTCAAACACGTAGTTCCTAACCAATATTGCAAAAGTCAACTTCTCAGACAACGATTTGTTTCGCAAAAATAAGTTTTATAGACATGCAATGCATTACTCCTTACTAATTTCAACATACCATACTTACCATTGAATTCACTTAAACCCTACCTTTTGCATCATGAATATAAACAACTAAATACTATAACTTTTAATTAACAGCAAAACGGAGACAAGCGCCAGAGTCTGCGCCAAACATTAACGATATTGCGTGCCGGCAGACGCATAAAGAACAATGAAAAGGGGATTTTCTTTATTACATGGGCCAGCCCTGCCGGTACCGTCCATATTTAGTGGACGGCGGGTAGAAGTACTTGGAGCTATATTAGGGTTGCTACCGCTTGCGAATATTAAAAGTGATAGGTCATAAAATACTGGCGATGATGAAATATGCAGTGTTTTTCTTGTTTAATAAATAAACTAAACCTTGTTTTGGGAATAAAACATGTTGGAATGTATACACCACATTATCGACCATTTTTTTTTTACATAGTTCTTAGTTCCGCGCACAAACTGCACCCTAAGCCTTGTGTTCACCGTGCGGTCCATGGCCCTGTACGGGGCCCCGGTGTGGGCGCGTTCACTGCGGCGGCGAGCCGCCCACTATTTGAACGCGCCCCAGAAGGTGGTAGCCGTAAGGCTGATCCGGGGATACCGCACGATCTCGGGCGAGGCGGCAAGCCTCCTTGCCGGACTGCCGCCGTGGGATCTGGAGGCGATAGTCCTCGCGCGCCTGTACGAGTGGCGCGCGGAGGCACTACGCCGGGGGGAAACTCCGCTTCCGCGGCAAATCGCGGCGGAGCGGACCGACCTCCGGCGCGATCTCATGGCGGCATGGAAAGAGCGACTGTCGCAACCCAGCGCAGGGCACGCCGCGATAGCGGCGGTAAGACCCCTCTTTGAGGAGTGGCTAGAGAGGCGCCACGGCGCCCTCACCTACCGCCTGACGCAGGTCCTCACCGGACACGGGTGTTTCGGGAGGTTCCTGCACATCATCGGGCGGGAGGAAACGCCCGGGTGTCACCACTGCGAGGGTCGCCTGGAGGACACGGTGGAGCATACGGTGGCGGTATGCCCCAATTGGGCGGAGCACCGCCGTGTTCTCGCAGATGCGATCGGCAGCGGCGGCGACCTCTCGCGCCCGGCCCTGGTTCAAGCCATGGTCCGGGGCGAGAGGGAGTGGGAGGCAGTCACCTCCTTCTACGAAGCAGTCATGCTAGCGAAGGAGGTGGCGGGACGGCTGAGGGAGAGGGCCTCACGTCCCAGCCGCCGCGGGAGACGCCCCGGGCGTCGGGAGCCGCGAGACGACTCCCGGCCACCGTAGGCGCGGGCCTGCGGGCGGAGAGTAATGGGTAACTCTCCGTCCGATCAGGACCAGGCCCGTGCCGGACGGCGCGTACGTGTTCCACGCGCGCCTCAAAGAGATGTCAGCATTAGGAAGGGGCCCGAAAGGGCCGAAGCCTGCCGGGGCAGCGGGATTGTCCGAAAGGGTTACCGCTACCCCGGAACACAAAGGGCTAAGGAAGGAACACGGGTGGGTTTTAGTCAGTAAGAGTCTGACACTCCCTTCTGCTGCACCCAGAGCGGGAGGGGTCATTGGATGATTTCCCATCCACAAAAAAAAAAAAAAAAGCCTTGTGTTCACCAACATTTAAATCAACTGATTAAATATTTAATCAATTCTATATTTAAAATTTTCTTAGGAAATTTGACATAAGCCAATGATTCAGATTGTGATTGATAGTGTGTTACTCAATTAGGGTGCAGTCTCAAAAAAAACATCTGTTTTCTCATTATCCATCTTGTTAGTTTCAATAGAAATAAGTATTTTCTCATTAAAAAATGTTGTACATAAATATGTGTCTATTGCTGTACCTAAAACGTCATATCAACATTAGGTAAGCATTAGGTAAGTATCTATGTAGTCTCATTACCTACCTGGTAATAATTATGTTAATCGCATAATATTAGATACATAAACAGTGGTACACTATTTACCTAATCTAGGACTTTAGTCCGCTTTAGGGTAATAATAATAATATTTAGCTTTGCGTGGGCTTATTACAACACGGAACTTCTTAGTTCCGTGGTTGTAATAAGCCCATATATATTTCTTTCTTCATTTCATGTTTTTTTTTTTTCAAACATTTTTGTCTAACATGAACATCTGGGGTGAATACATATGTACACATACCTACACCTAGGCAGTCCTCGATAACTGTCCAGTTTTAATTAACTATGTTTTATTCTTATAAATTTGAAACTATCTTCCGGTCGCTTCACTCGCGTGGTATGTCAATAAAAACTAGTAGCCTATGTCCAAAGTACCTCCATACCAAATTTCATCCAAATAGGTCCAGCCATTTCGGAGATTAGGTGGAACAAACAGACAGACAAAATTTTAAAATTGATTTTTTTTTTTTGTTATTGGTACCGTTTATATTTTCATAGGCATTTACTAGAAAGTTGTTATTTTGATATTACAAACAGACAGATTTTTTTTTTATTTGTAGGAAAGTAGTATAGATTACCTACTCATTAATCTAGCTCAATGACAGCCTTCACGTTTTATTTAGCTTGCCCTGTTTGTTATTATTTATTTATTTGGGTCAAATTTAGTACTTCAAATTTTACCCCTTCCTGTTTGCAAATTGATCTGAGGGGCAATTCTCGTAATTTTTAAGAACGTTCACAGTCTGATCTCAGTCTCAATCTGTCAAAAATACTTCAAACTTCCCTACATTTTGACAAGTTTTTGACATTTGTTTGTCGCCGAGATGAGACTGCGACTAGATTTTGAACGTTTTAAATTAGCAGAATTGGCCTACTGATATTTGGTATAAACCTTTAGTTTTGATGACAATGCAATTTAATTTAACCAGTATAATTGTAAATCCAAGATGGCCGCCGCTAAAAAATGGCGGACTACATATTTTGTCACAGTACATTATCTGCATCATAATTTTTAATTAAAACCGTTTTTTTTTATCTATAACCGGCACACCCTTGGCAGTTAACCCAGCAAGCCTCTATCCGATATCAGTGCAATACCTTTTCAGAACTAAGCCACTCCCAGAATTTCAGAGACACGGATAACACTCAGTCTTCGTTAGTCAGTCGCTTTTAAACCAACACACGTCAACTCCTACGACAATCTTTATTAAGCTCACTAATGAAATTATGACTCTGCAGTTACACATACGGACTTCCCTAACAACAGTACGGCCCTGTCCTCCGCTAACCCGCTGACTAGGCAAAAATTTAACTAACCGAGCAAGTAACCGTTGAATATAGACGCAGATTTAACCACTGCCACAAGACGGATAAGACCAGAAGGCACGATACACGAGTGAAAATTTACGCACACTATGCGTACCCTTACGGGCCGTCTGCCCGAGTGAAAGAATCGCGGCGATATTATTATCATGCCATCAAAGTCACTAGTTAAAATAGAGTCCAATTGTATAATTATCTTTGTGTTAATTATAATATATAATCTTTTATGTATAAAGCTAGATTTAAGTTTAATTAATACAATATTTAATCCTGAAAATTTACGTGATTTTAATATTATTAGTTTTAAGTTATGTTGCTGCGTCCTAACAGGATCATGTACTATAGCATGTAACTATGGTTATGTACATTGTGCAAAAAATAAATAAAATAGAAACTCTATGAATCAATCTCCACGCGGCGACATCATCGCGACGATAATTTGATGGCACCGCATGACTATCGCCGCGAGTCTCTCGCTCGTGGAGACGGCCGCTTAGCGAGTCAAACTCAATGCATAGTTTTCAATTAAACCAATTAAAGGCAATTTTCAACTGTCAAGGAGTCGGTCACTCAAAGAGATGAAGCTAGATGTCTATTCCAAGGCGTAGTAGGTTTCTATGGAGAAAAATAAACAGGAAAGTTTATGGACAATGAACACTCTTTTAAAACAAGTGAGTGCGTAGAGTAGAAAAGAGCGTCAGTAGTTGAAGATTTTAAGCTACTCATGTTGTCTCAACTTGCTGTTAAACTATAAACCTGCTTACTGTATTACCTGGACAATAAATATTTTCTATTCTATTTCTATCGCTGTACGTAAATATTGGCCGGCCATATTAGACCTAGAAACGATTAGTTAGGGCTGACGTGTTCTTGAGTGGAAACCGCAAAGGACGGCCTCAGGCTAGGAAGAGCGCCGATTTTCGTAGTCTGGCAGCCGAGAGTAACCGAGGATCGAGTGGAATGGCTAGGGATTGGAGAGTTTAATGCCCAGCTTACAGACGCCAGCACATCAAGCTACCCGAAACTGTAAAATTTTCCCAATCAACTTTGAACCTTGTGCTTTAGTGATAAAGTTAAAAATCTATTAAATAAATTTGACAGGTTGTAGTAGCTTGATGTGCTGGCGTCTGTACACTGCTATAAGCTAATTACAATGATGACACCTAAGCGTCTATGCGGGTGAGGGCCTGTTTTCAATAGTTCTTCGCAGTTGACCTTCTGTACCCATTTACTTTGCGCCGCGCTGCTCACTGGCCTGGCAAAACTATGTCCCTGGATTAGTGGGTTAGCTTAGCGAAATATACTAGTTTAAAAGCGTACTGTAACTTGCTTTTAACTATGCAATGAGGGATTAAGTTATTATGCGAGTTGTGGAAGGTTAAATACGGAAGCGGAGGCCGAATAGGATAAAGGTACCCGCGGGTTTACATGAAAATATTCTAACCAAGAGAAAGTTTTTGTGTTGTGCCGTGAAACCCGTGCCTACGAGCTTATGTAGACTCCAGTCAAGGCCTCATGCGAAACTTATGTCAAGCGGCACGCTCCTGCACCTTAAGGCGAATGCGCAGTGGTAGACCGCGAAATTCAAATTTTCTTACGTTTTTTGCAATTTGCAGGTCAGTGTCAGGTTGTAACTTGATCAAAATATGATTCGCGACTATAACAGGTACTTATTTACAGAATTATAGTCATTAGAATCATTAATACATCTTCCTATGTTAGATTTGTTCCACAAGAAGAAATCTCGTGCTTATGGTACATCTCACTTAGAAAGATGAATTAATGATTCTAATGATTATAATTCTGTAAATACGTACCTGTTGCTCCCAGAACACTAGTACGATCAACAATACGATGTTTCGAGTAAAGTCAACTTCATCCTTCATGACCTAATTAGTACCTACCTATTTCCACGAAAGATCCCACTGTAGAAATCCCCATTTCTCATTTGCGTGTTCTCTTAAACAAGGCAGAAACGCCCATAACCTGAGCACTTCCACCTAACCGTTGGTATTACGCGTGTGTTAATTACACCAGTTCAAACTAAACACTATGCTAACTAACACACTGTCCCAAAACCAACTAATTATGCCGTGACGTCATCATACACTAAGCGTAAGCACCGTAACACAGAATAGATAGGTGCACAAGGTCTAAGGAGCGAAAACAGACACAGGCGATTGTTCAAGGCAATGGTTTTTTACGACGCACTGGATTTTCAACTCCCGGTGTTGAGCAATTAAAATAAAAAATAAAAATAAAAAAAAAAACAATTATTTCATTGACAATCCTACAGAGTATGTAAAGTCAACAAAAGAGATAAGTATGCAGGATTGTCGGATATAATTGAAGTTTATTAATAAACCGATGGATGTTGTCGACTGAAACTTAAATAAATGAGCTGTTTGTTTTATATTAATAAAATTAAATTTTATTCGAGAACATCCATCGGTTTCTTACTAAACATCAACTATATCCGACGATCCTGCATACTTATCTCTTTTGTGGACTGTCCATCCTAGCGCGTCAAAAAAGCGAACAGCAGTGCTATTCTGTAAAAATATCACCGTGAAAACTAAGGTGAAGTGAGCTGTCAGTCCACGTCCACCTGATGTTAGGGATTGCCCCTATTGATAGCTCACTTCACGCTCGCTTCATCGAAGTTATCACGGTGAGATTTTTTACTGAATCGATCGGCTGTTGTGACTGTTGAATTTTCAACTATCGGGCTAAGCAGTGCGTTAAAAATACAGTGCGCGTAAAAACATCGTTCGATTTCAAACTATGTCAAACTAATGACCGTTGAAAATTACTGTCCGGAATTTTCAGAACATGTCGAACTTACTGGCCTAAAGTCCGACGTTTTATATTTCGGTAAGGTAACCCGAGTGCGCTTGCACTCACTGTACGTAAGTAGACTCGTGCCTATGAGGTGGGTGTGTTGTGATTTCGCTCGTTGAATGGACGCGGCCTTCTGTACCTATATATATTCTGTGACCGTAGTGCGGGGACATCAAAGTGCCATCATTTATATATTAGTGCCGTGCTCCAGTAATTATGAGCAACTAATGAGAATACGAACAGCCGTGTCATGTTGACTATTAATTATGATTAACTTGTACAACGTTATGATAGCAGTTAGGTATATCTTGGGTTACGCAAGCATGTAAAACTTTCGTCATATTTATTAAGTCATTCTTCATGCGAGTATCATATAAAAGTTTCTGATAGAGGCCCAAATCTGATAAGTTTGATAAGATTTTCTTAGAGATTTGGGTACCTTATCAAAGTTATGGCTGAATCACTCTGAAAGATTTATCTACTGATATTGTACGTTAACAAACCTGTATCTTATTTCGTGAGAGGAATAACTTGCCAAGCTAGTACCTACCTAACAGCTGATACCTCATCATCATCTGCCCAGTCTTTTCTCAACTATGTTGGGGTCGGCTTCCAGACTAACCGGAAGCACCTGAATACCAGTATTTTACATGGAGCGACTGCCTATCTTACCTCCACAACTCAGTTACTGGGTAATACGATACCACTTGGTAAGACTGGTTGTCAGACTTTCGGGCTTCTGACTACCTGTAACGACTGTCAAAGATCACCAACGACCAACGACTTAACGCTTTCTGAGGCACGGAGGGGGCTCGGTATGTAAAGATGGTCACCCATCCACAGACCAACCGCGGAAAGCGTAGCTTAACCTGATCGATCGACCTGTGCAACTGTTATTATTTAGCCACGGGCCCCTCTAAGGGCTGATACTTATGACATAAAAAAACTGTTAATATTGTATTATTACCTATATAATCCGTTAATATTGAAGTATGTACAACAACCAGGCACGGACTAGATCACAATCTTCAGAGAAATTTTTAATGAAAAAACCCAATACCCTTATTGCGTAACATTTTCGATCACAATCCGAGGGTTTTGAAGGCAATTCCTAATCCATTGTGTCATAAGTTTGAAAGATTCGTCTGTTCAATGTGCATTCATCGTTAACCTTATCCCAATTTATTTGTGGTCGGGGCGCAAAATGTATTTTTCTTCCCTGTGTAGGTACTTCTCAATTGGTCATTTCGGTAGTCATCCCCGTCCTAGACATATCGTCTTCCACACAGACCATCCATCGTTTCTTTGGTCTTCCCCTACTCTTATAAGCCATCCTCAAACAAGCTCAAAATTTTCGTCGCGACATTTTCTTCATTCCTCCGAATCTTCATGCCCATACCATGACCACCGATTTCCACATAACTTTTCAGTCACCGGTGCCACTTTTAGACTCCCTCTTATAGAGGTACCTACTCATTTCTTATTCTATCCATTCGCGTAATACCAAACATCCTGCTCAACAATTTACCTAAATAATTCAATGAACGTGGCTGAACTGTCATAGGGAAAGGCCAGGGCCGTCTTTACCCGGGGGTGCAAGGGGTGCGTGGCACCCGGACGCAGTGCCTTACCATGCGTAATCAAACCTCGAAATTGAAATTAATAAAAAACTAAGTACCTATTAACTATAACTCAAGATAGATTGACTGGCTTATATTATATCGAATTGAAAGTAGATTACGAAACAGACGATATCATAAAAAAGTTAGCCGGAAAAATTAAGTTTGATATTTGAAAATGTACCTAATTTTATTGAAAAGTTTTTTTTTGTTAGCCTATACTGTCCCACTGCTGGGCAAAGAGTAAGTATCAAATAAAATAATAAACACAAAAATTGGGGCTCAGGCTGATTTTCGCACCCCGGCGCCCAATACCTATGGTTAAGACGGCCCTGGGAAAGGCATTGCCATCGATTGCCATTATATGTGTGTTACGCAATTACCTCGCAAGCACGCCATGCTCTGCTGTCACACTGCGACCACTAGCCCATAGAGACATTTCACAAGATGGAACACCGTACCTACGTCAATTAGTCAAAGTAAAGCCATTTCTCTCCCTCCTGCTTTGCTGTGTCCGACTGGGTCGACAATGACCCCGATTCTGTTGTTCACAAACTAAACTAAATTTAACTACAGTGCATCTTTTCCTTTCTATTTCATTAAAAAAGGACAGAAGATAAATATTAGTTTAGTCCTGTCAAATTAGTCAGCGCCTGACGTAAATTGACGTATTTTTAGTAGCCAATTTATTAATCACGTCTAAACTTTTATATGGATTATCTAATTGGACAGGACTAAACTAATATTTATCTTCTGTCCTTTTCATAATGAAATAGAAAGAAAAAGATGCACTGAACTTAAATTTAATCACAGAATTTAATTCAGTTTGTGAACAACAGAATCGGCCGGCCAATGAGCGTGTCTTTCTAAAACCTACCACCTAAGTTCACTATGTATACAGGGTGAAATTTTAATCACCGTATTCCCCTTAAGGGGTCATTGTACTCATCATTAGAAAAAAAAATCAACTTTTCCCTACATTAATTTATTTTCGCATAACTCGTCAACGCAGGGAATAACTGAATGTTTTTGTTGCGATTTCATGTTTGGTCCCATAGTAAAAGTTGTTGAGTACCATGACCCCTTAAGAGGAAAACGGTGATTAAAAAAAAAATTAAAAATTAAAATAAATATAGATAAAATTCAACCTGTATTCGTCGCCTTAGAGTGAAAACCTCGGGAATGCATTTTTGCTCAAATTTATTTTATTGCGTTTCTAGGAAGAAAACCTCGCAACGCACATCCTGATCCGACTAATTTGTTCATTCGATACTCGTAGCGCCATCTACGACCGTAAATGAGAACCTCGTAAATACTCGCATCTGTCAGTTTGGCGTGAATAACTTGCCAATGTGCATTTTTAAGTTTTGTACTGATTATATTATTATCTTAATAAAGAAATGTTATAATTTTCATAATGCCTGTTATAATATTTCAAAGAATTGTACCGTACAAAAATTTTACAGGACGCAGTTTTTTCTTCCTCCTGAAAAGTTACTTCTTTTACACTTACGAGGTTTTCACTCTAAGGCGTCGATATAGGCCTTGCGGTACGCTTCCAGGTCATCTCACCACCGCTTTCTGGGCCAAACTCGTGGGCGCCGTCCATCTTCACTTCTTCAGGAACCTATTGTGTGGACACTTTTTCCCAGCGGTCATCGTGCATGCGGCTGATGTGGTACCCACCCAATCCCATTTGACCCTTACAGCCTTCTTGCCTACTTCAATTATATTATCCGTTTTGCAAAGCAGCGTGGTGTTCCGAATTTCGTCCCTTCTTTTTACACCCAGAGAGCTGCGTTCCATCGCTTTTTAGCAGCTAACGCGGACGTATAACCTACGAATAAGTAATAAGTCAGGAAGTCTAATTCAGAACAAATTCCACAGAAAAACTGGCCCTACTTCAAACCAAAACGACGTATGATTCAAAATACGAATCACTTCCGAGGTTACAAAAAGACATGCTTGGTGATTGGTTTAAATTCAGAACGAAAGCCGAGATTGGTTCTCGCGCGTGCTGCAATATCTGCTATGACAGTTGAGTCAAGTGACGTGGACGATGTTATGCAATAAGTGCACCGAACCAAGTCAATAGTAAAAGAATATTATTGTACAATGTTTTTTTTATAATATATTTTTGTTTTTTTTTTTGGGTTACTTTTTACAATCCAATGAACTCTATGTCCTGCGAAATATGATTAATTTATTAAGTTTTTGTCTAGAAGACATTAAAAGAGAATCTTTCAAACTGGTAGGTACAGCAGTTTTGTGTAACATGGTATATGCTTTTAATGATTTATAAAAATATTTTTCTTCAAAATGAACGGAACATACTCTGCTGGCTTTCACAGGCATTCAGTCGTACTGTGTAGTGTCTTTCTAGCTTAAATGAAGCTATACGCTTATTTTGACGAATTGGATCGGCAGGGAAACTAAAAGAAAACAAAATAAGTAAAATAGAATAATATTTCATCAATAAGAAAAGAAAAATTAAATTGGTAAAAAATTTAGGTACTGACTTCATTTTGCATAGTATTGACCACCTCGGTTTGATAACGTATTTGAACATCTTTGAATATAATTATAATTTTGCTACTATTTACCAGTGAAAAGTGCTCCCTGGACATTTTAATCTTGTATGGCTCCTGCACCACTCCACAACACATGCTGGCATGATGATTCACAGCTGTAGTTCACCATGATAAAAACGAAAACGTACCCGAAGTGCTTGCTTGCAAGAAAAATGTCCGACTGATGACGCGCTGGGTACAATTTTTAAGCCCCGCCTACTTGGGCCTAATATTTGTTTGGTCATTTTTTTATCGCAGTTACATTTCCTGACTTATAACTTATTCGTAGCGTATAACCCATGCGCGGTCCGAGGGGGGGGGGGGGGGGGGGTTGTGGGGGTCATGACCCCCCCCAAAATCATTCCAGCTGTCGAGTCTGAATAATTGACTTGTCTTACTAACTTAACTTGTGCCACGGAGACCTCGATGGGCATATACAAAAACATTAAGAACATAGGCAGACATGGGGACTGCCACAGAAGTAAAAACTTAAAACTATGAAATTACAGTGGGTTTTAACACGCGTAAAAAAGTTTTTACTTCAAAGAGCCTGTTGTAAAATACACTGGATGAAATTGAATAGGTTCGCCAAGTTAAAACATCTAATTCAACGTGATATAAAGAAAATTTTGAGCATGTCATTATGGAAAGGGATGCACATGATACGTGCGGTTTGGCAACGACGTCGCGCGTCCTATTTTTCGTAGGTACGGTCAAAATTAGGTAAGTACTACTATGTTGTTCAACGTGCTGCCAATATGATTCGTGTTGTGAACTTGTGATTTCTGCGATGACTAGATTGCTTATCGGACGCGCGTGTGAGATTATCATATTTGAAACAGCTAAAAATAATAGACGTACTAAGGAGCAAAGCATTTATTTATTTAAAATTCAAAGATTTTAATACAAACTTCTTAATACTTGCATTTTACTATGATTAAATTATATAAAAATAGAGTAAATATGTTGAAATTAATTAGTTCAATTATATACTTGGTCTTACATAATTAGTAAACAATTCCAAACAGTTAAATATGATATTATACAAAATAATAATGAAAGAACACAGTTCAAAAGTATTTCGTAACACTTTTTATAAGATTTTGAATTAGAAACTGTTGTAATGTTGTGTTTCACATGTAAACAAGGTTATAATTTTTTTATAGGGATGTTTTTTCTTTGAGTCCAATTAAAAAAAGATTGGAATAATCTATCACGGCCAGACTGACCTGTACTTCGCTCTCGAAGTACCCAATTAATTATATTTGTTTTCAAGAAGTCTCTGGCCTTGGCATATTAGTTCTATCATTTGCTGCACATGAATTTCAAACTAATATCAGGGCAGTGACCGACCAGCAATTCACACAATAGCCTCTGGCCTTGACATACCAGTCCTATCACCTGCTGCGAATGAATTTCAGACTGGTATCAGGGCAGTGGCCGACCAGCAGTTTTTTTTTTTTTTACAAGTTTATATCACTTAATGATTCAAATCAACCAGTGTTAATTGGACACAAATTATAAATAATCAATCTGTAATTATTGCATATAACTGTAATATATTTTTTATACGTCAAATTACTTACTCCTTTTTCACAATTGGGCAACCAATAAATCATTAGAATAACAACATAATTAAACAATCGTAAAAAAAAGTAACAACATAAATAATGATATTGTGGTAAAAACAAAGTAATGATATAATAATAAAGAAACAATAATCTATCATGGCTTATGATGCTGGAGCTATGGGGACTCTTCAAAAGAAGAATTTTGCTCAACCCATTCCCCCGGCCAAAGCCTTAATTTTTCTTTTGCCACAGTAAGATTCCTTAATGTGTTAAGCCCCTTCAGAGAAATTCTATCATGCTCTAAAATATCAATTATTTCGTAAGGGCCTTTAAATATAGGACTTAATTTGTCATGTCTTCTGTGGTTTTGATTTACATAGACTATATCACCTACACTGAAAACCATATTATTTCTACGAGTACTATCAAATCGTTTTTTATAATTTTCTGCAGCCTTTCTAAGACGTTGCCTAGCTAAGTCCCTATCAGCTTCAGCATCAATGTCCTGAACAGAATCATTATCCTGCACTTCGTCTAGGCGAGCCTGAATTGGAGGTATATTTCCGTTGCAACCAATTAACAACCTTGTTGGTGCAAAACCTGTTGTTTTTTGTATAGTAGTATTTAGAGACTGTTGTATTTTCCACAAAACGCTTGGCCATTCTGAAGAATCGTTAACAGTAGTGGTTAACATATTAATTATGGTACCAACATATTTTTCAACTTGGCCATTGCTTCTAGGAGTACCCGTGGCTATCATATGGTGATTTATTTGCATACTTCTAAGTAATGATCGTACGTGATCAGAAGTAAAATTTGTGCCTCTGTCAGTTACTATCATGGTAGGTGTACCGAACAAAGTTAAGTTTTCTCGCAAGATTGGGACTAATTCTTGACCGTTAAGCGTCTTAAGTGGTTTAAGTAAACAGTATTTGGTAAAGCCATCCACTATTATTAAAACATGTTTATAACCTTCGGAAGATACACTAAATGGTCCTGTACAATCTAAATGTAACGTGTGAAATGGTATAGTTTTTTCTATAGGGTGAAGAAGGCCTTGTTTTGGCCCCGAATGACCTTTACCCTCTACACACACTAAACAATGACTTATATATTTTCTGGTAAAGGCAGCAAGGCTAGGAAACCAAAAATTTTCAGATATTTTGTTTAGAGTTTTGTTATAACCAACATGACAATTTTCGTCATGAAATAACCGTAATAAACTGAGTCGATAACCTTTTGGTATGAAAAATTTAGGCGGATCTCCATCCACGTTCTTATAAAGCAACAAGCTATTTCTGATCATGTATCGATTCGTATCTATGTCACCGGTCCTAACCTTCTCTAAAAGATTTTGTGTCTCAGGGTCGTTATTTTGTGCCGAGTGTAGCCAAGATGGTGGAGAATCTTGTTTAATTAATTATATTAATTGCCTCAGATGATTCTGCAGGTGTGATTACTGGATTACGACTGAGATAATCCACGTGAGTAATGAATTTACCCTTTTTATATACGATCTCAAACGTAAAATCTTGCATATACGTCCACCATCTTGCTACACGAGGAGAAATATCCTTTTTATTCATGGTAGATTTAATGGAATTACAATCCGTAATAATAGTAAAATTTAAACCTAGTAAATAAATCCGAAAATGTTTAAGAGCATTAAAAATAGCTAACGTTTCCAGTTCGTACGAGGGGTATTTAGATTCGGCTGGAGAAGTACGTTTACTAAAGTATGCTATGACGCGGCATTGGTTATCCTGTTTTTGTAAAAGTATAGCACCGTATCCAATGCTACTAGCATCTGTGTGCAATTCAGTTCTTAACTCCGGATTAAATATATTCAACAATGGTTTGGAAACCAAATGTTTAATAACGTACTCTCGAGCCGCATCTTGTTCGGGTCCCCATTGCCATTTCTGGTCCTTTTTTGTGAGTTTAGTGATACAAGCCGTTCGATATGCAAATTCGGGTATAAATTTTCTGAAATAGCTCGCCAGTCCCATGAACTGGCGGACCTCTTTCACCGTACCTGGGACTGGAGAGTTAGTCAAAGCGTTAACTTTATCGTTGCTCGGCCTAACACCGTCACTAGAAATATGTCTACCTAGGTAGTCTATTTCTTGAACGAAGAACTTACATTTTTTTAAATTAATGGTAAATCCTGACAAACATAGAGCCTCAATGGTCTGTTCGAGATATTCTAAACCCTGTGCTATTTCTGAAAATGGAATCAGCAAGTCATCGATATACACTAACAAAAATTTTAGGTTTTTAACTGCCTTATTAATGGCCCGCTGAAAAACAGAGGGGCCGTTGCAGATACCAAATGGCATTTTGAGAAATTCAAAATGCCCATCAGGGGTAACAAAAGCAGTATATTTAATACATTCCTCCTTTATAGGGATTTGGTGAAAGCCATTTTTCATGTCTATAGAAATGAAATATTTTGCTTTTCCTAATTTATCAATTTGATCTTCAATTAACGGCAGCGGGTATCTATCTTTTTCAATAATTTTATTAAGAGCCCTATAGTCAATACAAAGGCGATCGCTACCATCCTTTTTCTTTACTAAAAGGACTGGGCTAGCGAATGGACTTTGACTTTCTCTGATTATATTTTTTTTTAGTAAATCAGAAATAATTTCCTGAACTTTTTCTTTTTCTTTGGATGCTAGTCTATATGGTCTATAATAAACAACTTCATCTCTTTTTAACCTGATGATCATTTCACCCGTTTTAACTGTACTGATATAGTTGGAATTTGGCATCACTTTTGGAAATTTGTCAAAAATGTTTTTAATTTTATGCTGCAAGTTTAAATCAAGATGACTCGTTAATTCCACTAATTCCTGAGTATAATTATCTATCGCTTTAGGAGTACTTATAGTATTAACTGATTCGGTATAGTTAATTCGTTCTAATCTACAACCACTGGAATCTAAAACAATAGCTATGTTTGGATTTTGAACCGCATTTCTACCTATCAAACAATCATAATGGCAATCCGAATCGTTAGCTACACAAAATTCGATTTCTAAATCGGCGTTACTAAATCTGACAGGTAAACTAATCTTTGAGGATATTAGAATCATTCCATTTCCTATTCCTTTTAATGATGTGGAACAGGATTCTAAATTACGACCAAAACTCAACTAGCACCCGAATCTATTAAGGCTTTAATTGGTCTTTCACAAATTTTTACCTCAGTAAGCGTTAAGTTACCATTTGTGGAACAATTGACGTTATTAGAGTTAGCAGTTTTTGTTGCATCTCTTTTCTTAAAAAAACAAATCGACTCGTCATGACCAAACTTTTTGCAATAGGAACATTGAATCTTAAGCGTTTCAGAATTTGGGGTATCTTGGTTTTTATTTTTGAAGCACTGAGATCTAACATGACCAGTTTTATTACACAGAAAACAAGTAGGTGGCTTGAAAGAGTGTGAGTTTTCAGGCTTAAGACGCTTAATAGTTGGAGAGTGGGGTACTATATTTGTTTCGGATGGGCGTTTTCTAGGATTTTTAGTATAGGTCGTAAAAAGAGAAATGAGTTCCGATGTACTGTGAACACGACTGTTAAACGATGCCATTCTAATATTAATATCCGATATACCTCCACAAACAAGCTCGACCAGCTGTACCTCAGAAAATGCTACCTTAGTATTACGTAATAACCTTAGTTTTTCCCTAGCATATTCACAATAGGTTTCTGCTACGTCCGAGTTATAAAGTACAGCTTTTGAAAGTTTTTCCGACAGATTCTTTTTCTCAGGGTACAAATCTTTGATACTTGTCTTAAAGGTATCCCAGGTTCTACCCTCATCTGGGTCCCAGGTCTCAAACCATAAAAGAGCAGAGCCCTTAAGGGCTTTACCTGCTTTGCTGACAGTAGTGATGCCGCTCCATCCACGATCCTTGGCTACGGTGTCGATGTTGTTGCACCAGCTTTCCGCACCGTTGTCATTCTTTTCCGGATCAAAAGGCGGCAACACGACATCATCTTCACAGCGATTACCAGCTACAGCATCACGGATGGCTTTCAGAAGACTCTCCAATACAGCAGGATCCATCTGTAAAAGTTTTTTGAAAATGTGTATAAAACAGGCTCGTATCCCACTTCTGATGTGAGATTATCATATTTGAAACAGCTAAAAATAATAGACGTACTAAGGAGCAAAGCATTTATTTATTTAAAATTCAGATATTTGAATTAGTTGTTCATTTTATAAACATGGAAAATATTATATACTTATATTTTGCATTACTCAAGTATACACATAAATCATACATCAAAATATATATTATATATTGGAATATATTTACTAAAAAAATACACATAAATCATACAACAAAATATATTTACAAAAATACACATAAAAGTTAACCAGCAAGACGAGGTTACTTAACTTAGGTCCGTTCGGTGTGACTGCTCCGGAGCGAATGTGCCGAGTACGGCGAGGCGGCGGCTTTTATAGCCAATGGTAAACAAGTGACGTCACATCGTACGATTTTAATACAAACTTCTTAATACTTGCATTTTACTATGATTAAATTATATAAAAATTAATTAGTTCAATTATATACTTGGTCTTACATAATTAGTAAACAATTCCAAACAGTTAAATATGATATTATACAAAATAATAATGAAAGAACACAGTTCAAAAGTATTTCGTAACACTTTTTATAAGATTTTGAATTAGAAACTGTTGTAATGTTGTGTTTCACATGTAAACAAGGTTATAATTTTTTTATAGGGATGTTTTTTCTTTGAGTCCAATTAAAAAAAGATTGGAATAATCTATCACGCGCTAAAATTTACACTTTAATTTTTTTTTTTGATAATTTAAAAAAAAAATCCGTAAGTATCGACGTTTATTCGTATCTACTTGAAGGCAATAACTTAGTTTGCACTATCTAAGACGATAATCAAACGATTTTTTTTTTTTCAAGAATTTTGATTTGGGACATGACAATTTATAATGATTATGTAGCAGTTACTGAACCTCTTATTTCGATTTGGAGCAAGTTTTCAATTTCATCCTGTAGAATCTAGTATGCAAGAGCGAGCGACGCAAACTCGGGATATTGGGCACCAAGGCCAGATTGCAAAGCCTAAACTGTTGTAAACGAGTGCATTTCGTCTTAATTCGATAAATGAAGTTCTCTTTCTGTACTCGTATAATGGTCAAAAGAAAACGTATTTAAGGTAGGGTGCTAAAATTTTCAGGCTCGCTTCACTTGCTCTTGCAATCTGCATTCTGTTGATTCTTGAGCATTTCTTCATAAGTCGGAAAAGCAAGCAATTCCTAGTCCTTTTAGAATTAAAATAAAATCCAGCCTATCCGAGAATGTGCAAAATTTTCGAGCTCACTTCGTTCGCTTTTGCAATCTTAATTCTTATAGTTGCTTGGACTTGCCTGCATAAATCGACAATGTAACTCCTATTTCAACATAAAAATATCAAACAAAACCTAACCAAACCGAGGCGGGTTGTTAAAATTTTCGAGCTCGCTTCACTCGCTCTTACAATCTAAATTCTTATAGTTGCTTAGACTTGCCTGCATAAATCGACAAATCGACAATGTAACTCCTATTTCAGCATAAAAATATCAAACAAACCGAGGCGGGTTGTTAAAATTTTCGAGCTTGCTTCGCTCGCTCTTGCAATCTAAATTCTTATAGTTGCTTGGACTTATCTGCATAAATCGACAATGTAACCCTATTTCAGCATAAAAATATCAAACAAAACCTAACCAAACCGAGGCGGATTGTAAAAATTTTCGAGCTCGCTCTTGTAATCTAAATTCTCATAGTTGCTTAGACTTGCCTGCATAAATCGACAATGTAACTCCCATTTCAGCATAAAAATATCAAACAAAACCTAAATAAACCGAGGCGGGTTGTTAAAATTTGCGAGCTCGCTTCGCTCGCTCTTGCAATTTAAATTCTTATAGTTGCTTGGATTTGCCTGCATAAATCGACAATGTAACTCTTATTTCAGCATAAAAATATGAAACAAACCGAGGCGGGTTGTTAAAATTTTCGAGCTCGCTTCGCTCACTCTTGCAATCTAAATTCTCATAGTTGCTTAGACTTGCCTGCATAAATCGACAATGTAACTCCTATTTCAGCATAAAAATATCAAACAAAACCTAAATAAACCGAGGCGGGTTGTTAAAATTTTCGAGCTCGCTTCGCTCGCTCTTGCTATATAAATTCTTATAGTTGCTTGGACTTGCCTGCATAAATCGACAATGTAACTCCTCCGGAGCGTTAGGCGGGTGTGTACCTTCATATAGTACTTACATCCACATTTCGCCAGTTATGTTGAAGTCATATGTTATAGGAGGCGAGCCTACTGCAATCAACCGGGCACAAATCCATACACCGGGCTGTTTCTGAGAAATTTCTGATGGAAAAACCTAATAACACTTTACCCGATTTAGGAATCGAACCTAGGACCTCATGCTCAGCAGTAACGCTTGCAACCACTACACTAACGAAAAGAAGTTCCCTTAAAAAATTCCTTAGCACCCATGGTGACCCTCCCCAAAATCATGGGCTGCGACCGCGCCTGGTATAACCAGGACAAGAATCTACTGTAAAGACTTCAGCAAATCAAGCTACCCGAAACTGTCAAATTTTCTCAATCAACCTTGAGCCTTATGCTTTAGCGATAACGTTGAAAATATATTAAAGAAATTTGACAGATTGTAGTATCTTGATTTGTACTGGCGTCTGTACCTACGTATAATGCAATAAATGTATTCAGTATTATGTACGACCAAATACAAAACATAACATACAAAACCCCAATTTTCATATAAACAAACATCAATCTTAGGTATGTTCCTAAACGGACGGCGGATTATGTAAATTTAAATTGAATAATCAGCGAACGGATTTGTTCGCTTAATCCCTATAAAGGTCCGCTGGTCCAACATTCGTAGCAATTCGTACATTCCGCTGTATTATCTGTCGAGGGGCTCATCTTCGGACTAACGCCTCCCGGTTTGAATACAAATCGTGTGTAACTAGCTTAGCCAACTGTAGTGGAAGAAATTAGACTAGCTCAAGTTCGGTATCGTTTGTAATAGGATTTGTCTGGGCCGAGTTTGAATGGGAAGTTATGGGATTAGGAGCAAGTGCAACATTTTTTTTCGATGCAGATAAGTGCCTTCCAAGAACAATTTATAGATTGTGACTCACTGGTGCGGCGCACGGGCGACATTGATAGTGTTGTGCCAAACCGTAACTAGTCACGTAACCTGGCCGGCACACGACGAACTCTAGAAGTGCGGGGAATTATAGGGGGTCGAGCCTACATTTTTCTACATTTTTCACACACCGGTAGGTGTGTGAAATATTTATTTGTATTTTTTTTTTAACAATATAATGTTTAGTGTATATCTTTTGTTGGAGATCCTAATATAAATAAATAAATAAATTTGGATTTAGGATTTCAGTTTGTCCATGCCTGCCTGCCAATACTAAATGCCCTTACTGGTAGGTAGGTGCCTAGCTACCAATGAAGGATAGTAGCATAACCATAAGTCACAACCAGCCTATGTTCCCACGGCTGGGACACAGGCTTCCTCTCTGTGAAAGGCAGTGTGCCATAATCTACCTAGCGGACCCAGTGCAAGTTGGCGGGTGTCATTATGTCTTCGAATTTTTGGTTCTAGGACATGCCCGTTTCCTCACGATGTTTCCTTCACAATTTTGAAAGCAGTGGTGATGAAATTAAATACACAAAGTAAAGTGCCTACCTGGGTTCTAACTCACGACATACAACTCGAAAAACTTGAGGATATTCTTAAGAACTTCTCTTGGACTGTCCAGCTACGCCACACTGTCCAGTTGACTGCCACCAAGATTGCGCTTACACAATCACTTCTTTTACCCATCCTACGACTATGCTGATGCCAGCTATCTTGACCTCACCTATGATCAATTCGATAAACTTGAGCGGCTTCAAAATTATTGTCTAAGGTTCATATTCGGTCTGCGCGAATATGACCATGTTACCGAATTTCGTGTGAAGCTCAAGTGGTTACCAATTCGCCTTCGCCGGAATGCTCATATACTTTCCTTTTGTATAATGTGCTCTTTCCCCTTTCACCCATCTCTATCACAAGAAACGCGACTCCCACACGAAATTAAGGTCATCAGATAACTTAAAGCTTAAAATGCCTATGGTAGGGTTTTATTGAACTTAGAGCGTTATTGAACTTAGAGCGTTGTATTGATGATTTTAATATTAATTATAAATCTGTAAATACATACTTGTTACGATCGCGAATCATATTTTGTTAAAAATACTTAGGTACAACCTAACATTGCAAATTGCAAAAACGGTAAATAAATTTGAATATCGCGGGCTACTTTAGCGCATCTCCTTAATGTAAATACTACTTAAGCGTAACAAAAACATCGATTCAAAACTTAATACTTCAGCCGTACAACGCAGTAGACCGTTCAAAAACTCCAGTTCAGGGCGACAAACCCTTCATTACCATTTAAAGTGGTGCAAACGCTCGCAATGCGATAAGAGATTATGCAAATTCAGATCAAATTGTTAGTGCCTCAGATTTGTTCGGCTAATCCTAGGTGCTTGTGGGGGACGCTGGGACGGTTGTATCTATGAATTTGTTTTTACATTTTTTATGGAAGATTTCTTTGTTGTTTGTCGTCGTAATGAGACCATGGGGGATTTGGCAAAAGCAGCGGAGGCGGTTAAACTTGAAGCCGACCCTAACATAAGTGGGAAATTGCTAAACAGATAATCATGATTCGGAATTTATTTTTTCAAAACAGATTATGATCAACAGTCTGAGTTTCACAATTTCGCCCTGACCATAATGATGTCGGCCATCATGCAGCCAGATTGACGAATGTCGTCCGCCCACCAGGCCGCCCCGGACGATGTAGGTATGTCGAGGCTCAGGGGAGGCCCCTTTACAGTCTCCTCAGGGATGTGCCTTACAGGCGTTGCACGCGGGGGTTCCGGAATTGGTATTTTAAGAGGAACCGGGACCACCTATGTGCTTATAGTGACCACCGGGGTAGTTTTAGTGAGGTAAAAATCCCACACTCCCCGACCTCCCATCCCCAGAGGTCGGGTGCCTTTTGAAGGTTTCCCCCCAAAAACAAAAAAAAAACAAAAAAAGATACCTAATAATAATAACATTTCTTTAATCAAGTAACAAGGACTCATTGTGATAGTAAACTTATGAACTATATTAGACTATTTTATTTTAGGGTGGATGCTCCAGGTAGCCCACGAAATCAAAACTCTCCCACGTTCTTTGCCATTTGCAAGCCAGTACTAGGATAGAAATGGTATATGGTGATATAAGTATAATGATTACAGTTCTGCCAGTTACGTTTTTTATCCTGAATGATTCTACCCCTCTCTAAAACTATCTACTAGTGGCTATGCATGGGCTACCGAAAACGCTCTAAACTCTAAATTAATAGATCGATCGCCATGTTTACCGAAGGTAAATCCTTCTTTGAATTCTTTGCAAATAAATTGGTATTTGTTTTATTGCAATTAAACCTAACCATAACCTAATTATAACCCACCCCCATTGCCATAAAATTACTTAAGCCCTTTTAATTGGAAGTTTCAAAGTGCAGACAAATTGCAAAAAAGGATTAAATCGGGTACAAAACGTGCCGACGAAACATTTTCGATGCACCCCTCTAAACGAGTAGCAACTCTTTAATATGCATTGAATTTGACGTTCATTATTTTTGATTATGCATTTATTTAAGCCGTACTTGCGGGCGAAGAGATTTCGATCTCCAGGAAACAAATTAAATTAGGAGTAAAACAAATTGGTCTGTAATATAAAACATATTTTTTTAATAAAAATATCCACATAATTTTGCAAAACAGTTTCATTGTTAACAAAGATAGCAATATTACATACTTATTTTTATATTTTGGTTATAACATTTTTTCATCAGATCACGAATAGATTTCGACTATTCGTTAAATTAGAAACTTTACTAACAATCTCTTTACTAAAATTCTCAGCGTTTACTTATTTATTTTATACCTAGATATAACTGCCAGTGTCTTATAATAACAATAGATTTAAATCCAACAAAAACAAAAAACAACATTGATTCCTAATAGAAACTATAAGCAGTACGTTTTTCACTACATTAGTCAAATTGAAACACATTTTTAAAAGGTATGTTTCCTTTTTCAAACAGTTAGCTTCCTATTGGTCTAGTTATCTTTATCCTCGCCAGGGGCGCCAACGAGGAACCATCGGGAACGGGCGCGAACGGCGACACTTCTCACTAGTCTCTTCTTGTCGCCAAGAGATGGCGCTAAATCTAATAGAATGTCTTGCTTGTATGGAAGTAAAATCGAAGTTCGGAAAGTATTTGCTATGTCGTAAAGGCACTCCAGGCTTTTTATTCTGACGTCCTGGAAATAAATTAATAGCAACATTAATTTTATTTCCTAATAAACTGTTATGCTTATGCCCAGTGGCGTGCACAGAGATTTCGGACAGGGTATGCACAAAAAAAAACTTACCAGTTACAGCTTGTTGTACAAGTCAACAAGCTGAAACTGATAAGTTTTTTACCCTACCTATACCGCAGGCGCCATTATTAGTTTTGCATGATGTTTGTTTGAGACCACCATGAATATCTAAATAAGTGATTGATGGTACCTAACATAACAGGTCACATAAATTATATCAAAAGTAGCCTTTAAAAAGGTCTGGAGATGTTAATTTTGTTTTCTTTGCGCAAATTAATTAAAATTTAATATACAGTGGACCCCCGGTAGTCCGACAAACATTTTGCAGGGCAGTGTCGAACTATCGAATTTGTCGGATTATAGAGTACTGCCTAAGACCCCCTATAGTCCGATTTTTTTTTACAAAAGAGTACCTTATAATTTACCGATTCAATGATAAGATTCTTTATGTAAATGATGTCGGATTATAGTGGGTGCCGGATTAGACAGGGGCCGGATTACCGGGGGTCCAATCGACGCGCCTATCTGACTAAAGAACTAATCACACTTATTCAGCTTTGTTCAGCGTTTGTCCATAGAAAACAACGATTTTGTATGAAGTCCGTTCAGCTTTCCGCGGCTGAACGGACGCGTACCTATGCATCTCATACAAAATCGTTGTTTTCTATGGACAAACGCTGAACATAGCTGAATAAGTGTGATTAGTCCCTTAAAGTTCTTTTTCGACTGTAATCAAGATATAAACCTTTGAGTCTGTTTTGGCCCCGTGTGTTTCGTAAATACACACATCAAAAGTGTCTAGGGATCAAGCATTTTTATGCGGATTTCTTGAGATTGAGATGTGGCTTTGTAATAAATTTATGATTTTATAAATTTATATGGATCCTTTTTGGTGCATTTCATAATTTGAATCAGGAACTGTGAATCAAATTCGAGTAAAAGATGAAAATCAGCTGTCAATATTTTCCCTATAAAAACATACAACGCATTGAAGACATTATTAGTGCTACTGTTTCCCTACTACTGATTAAAACCAACGTTATTATGGAGCGGCGACGTCATTTAAGCAGGGAAGAAATGCTCAGAGCCGTGGGAATGATAGAAGCTGGTTCCCGGCAACGTACTGTGGCTTTAGCTCTGAATACAAGTCAGAGTGTTATCAGTCGACTATGGACACGTTACCGAAGCACTGGTACCGTGGCTGAGCGCCATGGAGGACGGTATCGCTGCACCATACGGAGACAAGACCGATACATTCAAATCTTAACTCGAAGAGCTCCAACAATAACCGCCATGATGTTAGCCGTGAGGCTTCATCACTCTTCAGGGAACTTAATTAGCGACCAAACAGTCAGAAACCGCTTACATGAAGTGAACCTTCATTCCCGAAGACCGCTACGGGTACCACCTATAGCAATGCACAATCGTAGGATTCGATATCAATGGGCTCTTGAACACAGAAATTGGGCAGAAGAACAATGGCGTTTCGTGTGCTTTTCTGATGAGTCTCGTTTTGGTATGAGACCGGATACAAGACGTATACGACACTGGAGAACCCCTGGACGCCAACAGCGATTAAAATCCTGCCAGGAAGTCCATCCTTATAGTGGTGGAACCATCATGGTATGGGCGGGTATTTGGATCGGCGGAAGAACTGAGTTGATTTGGATCAGAGGCGACCTCAACGCTCAAATTTATGCTGAGACGATTGTATCAGACGTCATCGTTCCTCTACAAGTGCAAATCGGTCCCTTATTTCAGTTAATGCATGATAATGCACGACCGCACACCGCAAGAGTTGTAAGACAGACTCTCGCCGCAGCTAACATCAATGTCCTGCCCTGGCCTGCTCAGTCGCCAGACTTGAACCCGATTGAGCATGCATGGGATATGCTACAGAGAAGAGCTCTGCCGAATATGGAGGGTATCCAGTCGCAAGAAGACCTTTTTTTGTTGTTGCAACGAACATGGGCGGCCATTCCACAGCGTGATTTGGATGAACTCATTTTGAGTATGCCAAACCGATGTTCTTGTGTTGTTAGTGTTCGCGGTAGAAACACGGATTATTAATTGTTTAAGTTACCCAATAAAATTTTAGAGAAAACTGTTATTTCAGTCTTTTTTTCGAACTTTTGTGTTAGTGGTTCAAATGTCAAAAATCCCTTTATTAGGAAAATGGCAAATTTCTTTATTAATGCAAAGGTGACTTGGTTTATCGTTACTGTGACAAACGAAAACACTTTATTTGATGAATCCTTAAAGAAAATTTTAATTAATATCAATCAGGAGAAAAGTTATTGCAAAAATAATGTTGATCCCTAGACACTTTTGATGTGTGTATGTATGAATTCAAGTACCTACTCTTTGATAAATTCTTTTTAGTCTAGAAAATTATCGTTCGTGCGCTGACTGGAATCGTAACTATTAATTTTCCTAATTTGTAAACTTCAGAAAATATGGAAGTCAAATTGTTTGAATACTTATAAATTTTGAATGCGATCGATTAAGTATAATTATCCATTTTTCACAATAAACTTACTAAATAATTACTTGACAGGCAATCACTTGCGCCAAGAAAAACAATAAATGGAGAAAAAACTTTGCAATTTTAGATACTTACGAAATGCTTACGAACTAATACAAAATACAAACTATTATTTATTACTCGGGTCATTTGGTCAATCCGACTAAAAAAGTCGACCCTCTGCAAACAACAATTAAGCGGTGCTTATACGGGTTCTCAATTTGGCCGGCTTGCAATGTAAGCTATGCTTCTAAAACTCCAACACGCGCGCACATTTTCACGCACACACTCACACTTTTACTGTGTACTACACGAGATGCGTTGGATGAAGAATAAGCAAGGCGTAGTATTGCTTTTGCTCACGCGAGCGCTGCCTGCGCGCTGCACGGCGGCGGGTGCATGCCGATCCAACGAGTTAGTTCCAAAAAATGTAATAGATGGCGCGTTAGCTAAATTACCATGATTTTAAAAAAATTAGTTATCTAACATTTAGAGGGGCTTGTATGTATGGGACTACAGGGTATGCAGAGCTTATTTGCATGTATGGAGTGCACGCCACTGCTTATGCCAATAATCTAATAACAACCAAAATGAAACTTTAGTGATTTCTACATAAGGTAGAAATTAGATTAAAGAACATTTCACACATTTTACCTATGAATCGTCAGACCTGACGAAGCGCGGTTGTCACCGCAAAACAGGTATCAACAATATGCTCCTTAAAATAAAGTCGCAAATAAATAACCAGACAAACCGTAGACGTGGACATCTATCCGCTTTGATGTGCAACTGGAAGTTTATTTATTTTCAACTTTATTTCAAGTATTGAAAGCTTGGTCGATATTTGTTTAGCTGTGACAACGTCTGGTCTCATAGCTGTCTTAATACAATGAGATAGAATAGAATAGAGCTTACCATAGACTTCATATATTTAGTCAAACTAATCAACCTAGGCAGTATCGTCTGTAAACTGCCCGACACCGTGTAAGGGCTCGTTTGCACGAACTGACATAACACTTCGAGCGAAACTTGCAGCATGTCCTTATTATCGTATTCTAGGGAATCTATTACTATTGGTGCAACCTGAAATGAAAGAGTTACACATTATTTTTTAGTTTCCATAACCAATTGTCCTAAAATATTAGATCTCGATTCACGCCCAAAGGCGAATGCAGGGGTGTCTATTGAACCCACATTTCTAACCCCACGTAATAGAGGGCCAGCTTATTACCATTGCCATGCCACAGGGCATGGATCACTTTTTCAAGCTGGTACTGAGAATTTCCTAAAGGTCGAAGATTTATAGATAGAATATGCTTTACTGTATTATTTACAAAACCATGAATTATCAGGATACAATGGTGGGTTTATTGGTATTTCCAACTAACCGGTCCCAACCGGTTTGTCTAACGGTCTGTCGGTTTGCCTCATCCTAATCAGCACTAGCAGTCACTTATAGCCTATCGAGGCAGGGAAAATCGCAAGTGTGTCCTAAAAGGATGCGCTAAGGTAGAAGGCGATATTAAAATTTTCAGGTCAGTATCAGGTTGTACCACAGAACAGAAAAAAAACAGTAGAAGTCGCATAGCCCTTCGTTAGTATCGGAACCAGCGTACCCAAACTCACACAAATACAGGTTAATTGTATTTCGTAACACTAAGAAATCCTTGGTGTAATTGGTTGTTTAATATTGAATGAAAGTAGGAAATATGTGAGAAGTCGCTTATTTGAAAATAAACCACAGTTATATGACGATAGAGTTGTTTATCGTCTACTTTTTGTCAAGTATTTATTACCTTTCCGTTTAAGCCGCATACAGAATAGTTTAATGAGCAAGTTACGCTACCCGCCGCTAGATGTCACTATAATAAATGCATTAGATTTAAAGCTCTATTTCGTTACCAATAAGATTGATATTTAAGTAACGTGATCATTGCTATTCGCCCTCCTCTAGGGATGTACCACTGTCGTTGACTTATTTATCGATATTCCGTTTTATTTTCAAACAAAATACAGTCGACAGCTAGAGTCGATAAATATTATTATTAAATACGATCAATCCATTTTTCTTTCCTGTCTGGATCCTTAGGGAATCTAAATTCACAAAATAATACGAAAGCCACTTTTTTATAGGTTTGAGACTTTGTGAATTACACTTGTTCGATTCACCTTTTCTCGATTAGAATATTACTAATACATTATCTATATTTATGTTTTGCTTATTTCAAACTTGGTTAAAGTAGAATTAGAAAAAAAAGGTTTCAACAATTCATGGAAATAGGTTTGATTACTAATACATCAAAAATAACCGCACACATGGTTAAATTTATCCCCATATTTATCATAGAACATAAGAGTACATTTTAAGTTTAAAATATCGATAACTCATTATCGATAACGGTAATCTCTAATTGAGTAGCTGACTGTGACATGTGCATAGTTGGAATCTTCGCGAAAAATATGTTTGAATTTAAAAGAAAGTAGACCTTAAAATGAACAACTTAAAGTTAACTTTTACTTGTCTTGTTTAATAAAATATTGTTTTTCAAATTTTAGTCGAAATAAAATTAATTAAGTCTTACCGATGGTATGATATACCTGCATTTGATAAATTTTTAGTTCTGCTATCGTGTTTACATTCTAAAACAGCACAATAGGGCATTTTTGTATTTTTTTTTTTCAAGTTCTTTTTACTGTGACGGTTGTAACTAGACTGATATGCGTGGTGTGGGCGTGGAAGCAGACATAAGCGGAATTCCGCAAAACTCGGGGTACGCGGGCCCCGCCTACTTGCGACTTCTACTGTTTTTTTCTGTTCTGTGGGTTGTACGCTGATTAAACTAGGATTCGCCACCGTAACAAATATGTATTAATTTACAGGATTAATCATTGAGTGTCGCGGGCTAGGCGCTTCCACGTTATGACACAAAATCTCTTATTGGGCTAAACGAAAAACAAACAAAAACTTACCTTAGCAGCCACATTTTTAAGTACAGTTTTCGGTGCCTTTTCCAGCACATAGGCCCAACTAAGTAAATAACTCTCTTTAGTGGCAGCAGTTAGGGTTAACTTCAGTTTTTCAGAAGATAAAGAGGAGAATGTTTCAAACATTCTCTGTTTGTATAGAAAGCTTATCCTACAGTGTTGTTTGGGGTTCAAATATTCTGGGTTCTCTGACATTATTAGTTTGATCGCTTCGGCACCGTTTTTGCAGTATTGGTCTGTTGACAGGATTCCTATGATCTGGAAAATAATTTAAAATATTTGGTGACTTTTTCAACTATGACCATTTTTTGTCAGTTCTCGCTTTGAGAATAAGTTTTGCATCTCTGGCAAAACCATGAAAAGGGTGTTGAGCCCAAAGGGCTTTGAAGGTCCGTGGTATTCCTACAATTCAACATTTTGTTTTTTTTTTTCAATATGGCGGCCTCGTTTGATACCTATTTAAATCGATAGCGGACATCAATGTAATTAGAAAACATAATAGGACCAAAATCCGTAAAGCGTCACGTTTCAAAGATATTAACGTTAAAAGTTGAAAAAAAAAAACATAATGGTGGACACTGTAGGTGTGCCAGGCTTCATATAAAAATACTAGCTGCGCCCCGCGGTTTTACCCGCATATGTGTCGATCCCGTGGGAATATCGGAATAAAAAGTATCCTATAAATATGTTAATCCTAGTTATAAACTATCTTTGTGCCAAATTTCATCCAAATCCGTTCAGCAGTCTTTGCGTAAAGAAGTAACAAACATAATATAAACACACGCACTCACAAACTTTCGCCTTTATAATATTGGTGTGACATTTTAATCCCCTTTGTTTAAAGGATTTTTGAAGATAAAATGAATAAATAAAAACAATAATAGTAGCTCACCTTCTGCAACCAAAACAAGAACATATCACTGCCTCTCATAAGCAACGCCTTGGTGATCCATCCATACAACCGTATCAACCTCGGGCACAGCTTGCCATCCTCCCTATTACACGCCGACAGCTGATTCTTCAACAGCTCATATAGTAGCTCAAACTTCTGCCCATGTTCCGCCTTGTTCAACAAATGAGCTATCAGCACACAACCTTTAGTCCTCACCACCTCGCAGTTACTGCCCAAAGCCACCTTCAAAGCAACCGTCATAATCTCCTCGAACTTAGAATTGTACACACTCGAGTCCAATGGGGTATACAAGCATTCTATCACGGAAAAGTAAATGTCGTCTTGCGCACATTTCTTTAAAGCCTCAGGCGTATGCTTCGCCAATATGTTTTGCTGCTTCTCAGGAGGTAAACTCCCTACCGTATTTGATACTAGAGTAAATCCGTGAGCCAAACCGTCTGGGTTACTCGCAGATATCTCTCTGTACAACCAAGCCAACACAGGGTCTATAAGACCATGGTCGCTTTCGATTTGTGTCAGTTTTTCGGCACTGAACACACTAGTCATAGATACAGACACACTCAGCGCCTCTACCACATGCAAAGCTTCAAGATCGTTATCCGATATTATTTTCAACATCTCGTCTATTATCACTTTCGTGAAGTCGTCTATACTTGCCAAGTTTGTCAGCAAGTTCAAACGTTTCTGAATGGCTACTTTGTCTTGCGTTAGATTATCTAAGCTACATTTTCCTTTGACAACTATATTCATGATCAGTTCTGGATATTTTCTTGCGATCATGTGTATAGTTTCGATGCTAATACACAGCAGATCAGGGTCTAGTGCGTGTTGGACATTGTAAATGAGGACCTCAACGAAAGGCAGCACAAGATCTTCGCCCAAACAGTCTTGTACTCTAATCAGAGTTCTGAATCCAGCCATTTGGAACTCTTTGGACGAACGGCTGACAGCTTCTAGACATACTTGTGGCACACTTGACACCTGAGTCCTTACTTCGTTAATCAAATCTCGATTTTTGGCGCATTCATACAAATCTCCTATGAAGTCTAAACTAGCTATTTGCAATTTCGGCGCTGATTTCAATTCGTAATAAGCTACTGTGGCGGGAACCATGGCTCCTGTAATGGTCGCACAAGATTGGTCAGAAGCATTTGCGGTCGTCAGGAGTACTTTGGTGGCTTTGACGAACTGTGAAACTGTGGTAGCTTCTGCTATAGAAGTTTGCCCAGAAATGAGTATTCCTTTTACAAAATTCTCGAATGCTTGGTCTGTGTTGGCAGTAGTCGCCATTTTTCCAACTAATGCAGCTAATGCCTCGTGAGCTGCTAATTTAAGTTCGTCATCTGTTTTGTTGGACATTTCCCTGTTGAGTGAGGACCACAGGGCTCTCAGGAAAGGGCTATAAGTCTGTGCTTTGAATGTTTTGCAGCTTTCTATCTGAAAATTGTAGATGTATAAATTATAGTAAGATTAATAGGAAGGACAGTAGAACAAACTAACTAATTTTGACAGTTAGAAATGTGTATTCATTATCAATGACTTCAATGCATCAAATAATAATAAAACTGAAGAGTTGGTTTGTTTGAACGCGCTAACCTCCGGAATTATCAGTCGGATTTGAAAAAATAGTTTTGTATTTGATAGCCATTTCTTGAGGAAAGCTATAGACTATTTGAGATGAGCCGAGTAAAGAGAAAAATAGTAAGAAAGAACGGTAAATAAATTCATATTATATTTTCTAGTATTTTTAACTCTTAATAAACAACTACAAGTTTTGCACGCTTTGTACTAATGGAATTAATAATTAATACTGCGTTTCTAGAATTTTTGGAAGAATAAAAATATTTTCCACAAAAACAAAAAAGCAAAATTGTACCTACAAAAAAGCTTACCAACAATTTCAACGAATCAATTTTCGCCAATCTCAAATTCGAATCCAGTTTCTCTATTAAAAGAATTATACATGAATCTCCGAACTCTGGAATGGCACAGAGGCAAGGGCATAAAGCATTCGCGAGATTTTCTCTTGTCACAGCTGCAGGATCATCTTTCGATGGGTAGAAGTCAATGGGGAAGTAGCACGATATTACATCGAACATTTCGTCAACTAAATGCCCAAGTGGTACTGTCTTTAAAAAGTTACTTAGGAAAGCGAAGAGGAAAACTAGGTTCCGTGGGTCTCGTTCACCGTCCATTGCTGATATTACCCCATATACAAAGTCTGAGCCAAGACTTTTCATGACTGCAACAATCGAAAGTATGTTTTAGTAAAAAGTTAAGACTATGCCGACCACACAGTGGCGCCCTCATCGTTTATTTGGTTATTTTTGTAGAAACGGTAGTTTTACATTCATATTTACTTTTATTATAATCCTTAAAACTTAATTCATGTTTAGTTTTATAATAAACTAAACAATGTAAAACTACCGTTTCTAATAATTTTAACGTACAATCTTGTGAAGCACAACTTAACGTGCTTATTTTCTGCATTTTCATTCTAAATTGTATGAAATAACCAAACAAACGATGAGGGCGCCACTGTGCGGTCGGCATAGTCTTAAGCTGATTTTTCTCCAGATAAATTAGTAATAAATAATCATAACAACTCAAAACGGGGAAGGAAAATATCGTGAGGAAACCGGCATGTCCTAGAACCAAAAATTCGAAGACATGTGACATCTACCAACTCACACTGGGCCCGCGTGGTGGATTACAGCCCATTCCCTGTCAAAGAGAGGAGGCCTGTGTCCCAGTGGAAACATTATAGACTGATTAATTTAATCATTATCAGCCTAGTTGGCTTCTAGTCTAACTGGATGCAGCTGAATACCAGAATTTTACATCAAGCGACTGCCTATCTGACCTCCACAACCCAGTTACTGGGTAATACGATACCCCTAGGTAAGACTGGTTGTCATAATTTCGGGCTACTGACGACCCGTAACGACTGTCAAAGATTCACGAATGACAGCCGGCACCAACAGCTTAATGTGCTTTCCGAGGCAAGAGGGGTCTTGGTATGTGAAGATGGTCACCCATCCATAAACCAACCACGGCAAGCGTAGCTTAACCTGATCGATCGACCCGTGCGGCTTTTATTACTAATCCACAAGGCTTAGGTTGATTATGTAACCATAACATAAACATATCGCCAACCTAAAAATATCTTGCATCTAATAACGTTATAATCCTCAAAACATCTGCTTAATCCATAGACAAGTTAGACGAGATTAGAAAATTGGCTACTAAAAATACGTCAATTTACGTCAGGCGCTGACTAATTTGACAGGGCTAAACTAATATTTATCTTCTGTCCTTTTCATAATGAAATAGAAAGAAACTTAAATTTAGTTTAGTTTGTGAACAACAGAATCGTGGCCATTATCTTTTTATTTGCTCACCTAATTTGTGATTTTGTAAACACACTAAGATAAACTGCTTTTATATAGATAAGGGAGACTGTTCATAAACTATCCTACTAATATTATAAATGCGAAAGTTTGTATGTATGGATGTATGGATGTTTGTTACTCTTTCACGCGAAAACTACTGAACGGATTTTGATGAAACTTTACAGTAATATAGCTTATACATCAGAATAACACATAGGATACTTTTTATCCCGATATTCCCACGGGATCAAAACTTACGCGGGTGAAACCGCGGGGCGCAGCTAGTTCTAAATAAAATTTTAATAAGCATTGTGATATTGTTGTTTATTCATAATCTAAGTTCAAAGTTTCATTTATACTAAACTTGCTATCGTATTGACTTCAGCGTTTGAATATCACATAAAACTTTTTTTATCATACATACATAAACTCATGCCTTCTTCCTCTTGAGTTAGGCGGAAACTACAAAACACCACCTACTACGCATCTCACATACTTCCTTTGCCTCGTTTATGTTCATATATCTGGTCATACATGCACGCCGGTTGCGAGTAATATCCACCTGACCTTTCTGAAGAATATCACTAATAAGGTTAAGGTTTCAGACTCAAACTCAAAGCATTTATTTCAAATAAACCAATTACAGGCACTTTTGAATTGTCAAGGGGTTGAAGCAAGTTTATGTATATGTCATGTGATGAAGTTGATTTTAAGAATTTGATCAATCTTCCTTTACGTAATCCCTCAACACGTCATAAAAACATTCTAATAATATACAAAGAAAAATTTTATTAGCTGTATCCAATACTTACATTCTAAATCCTTGTCACATAGTTTCTGCATTATTACGTAAATGTTGTATCTGTCCTGTCTCGTCTGTGACTGGCACGCCACTTCTTGAAACAGTACGGTCAGAAAATTGGTACAGTTTTGTATTTTATATTCAGCCATATCAATTAAAACAGAGTACCCTTCTATTACAGGTGGTACAACACGATGATGGTCTTTCAACCTGTCTATGTAGAATTTAGATATGAATTTTACTTGCATTTCGTTCAGGTAAGCTCTTGGGAGCTCTTGCAATATTTTTGTGTAGAAACGCATTCCTTTCTCTCTGTGTTCAGGTTCGGTACTGGTTAGGACTCCTGCCATGTTTTCCACAAGATCTGATATATCAAGATGTCCTGATACAATGTCTGAAATTAAATCAGGTAAAAGTATTTTATTTGCTGATTGTGTAATAAATTTTTAAAGTTGAATGGTTTAAAATATTATTTAATAATTTTAGTCTTAATGTAAAATAAAAACTCGAAAATAAGAAGCTGGAATCTGGTGTAATATATTACTTTAGGAAAATCTATCATGAATCTAGTTTCAGTTAGTAGGTACCTTTAAAGTAGATTTATTGATGTAGCAATAAAATTATGTTAATGTCACAATCATTGTTTGAATATTATTTTTGGCCAACATACTACAAAAACGAGTACTTATGCTTTGCTTAGTCGTGTTATGATACGGAAAATTGGGCCCCGGGCCCTGGCCCATTATCAAAACTGATCCTTTTTTGCTAAGTTCTTGGCACAAATTCATGAACTTACCGGTGATAATACTGTGTGTCTCAGTAAATATATCGCTATGGAGCATTATATGCTCCGCCAACTCAGGCCTATACCACACAGAAGTCATCTTGATGAAGAAATGTTTCTACAATTTTCTAATGAATGACAACAATATAACTATGATTCAAAATAATTCATATTTTCATTATAGCGTGTGTTGATTGCAGTTCTGAATTTATCGTTGTTTAATAACTAAAATTTTGGTCCAGTTACACTCGAATAACGAATTTATTGTGCAAAACTTTATTGTTTTATTATTTTTAGGTTATTTTCCGCGTTTTTAAATTATATTGATTCAACGTAGACGCAAGTATTTCACTCATGCAGTCTTGAATGTCAAAAATTCAAAGATTGTCACATCTATAGTCTTATCGAAATAATTATCGAAATTCAATTTTAGCGTTTTATTTTTGGTATCTCTATTATTTAAATTTTAGAATCGCAAAACTTTTATAATTGTGTAACAAATCATTGACTTAAATAAAATTGAAGGATATGTTGTTTATTTTCTAAAAATACGAACTAACTGATGACTAGGTAGCATGGACCCCAGTTTATACAAAGTACTCTTTGATGGACCCTGACCCTAATCTGTTCCACAAGGAAAAAAAAATGTTTATTTTCTTTTCTTGCAATTTACCAGTGTTGCCAACTTTGGGGTTTTCCCCTTAAATTTAGGGGGAAGAAGTGTTAAAAGGGGGATTTTTAGGGACAGAAATTTTTTGGGGATATTTTTAGGGGCTTCAAAAAACATGTGCAATTTTAATCGAACAATAGTAGGAATATAATGACATCACCGCACCGCGATTTAGTTCTCGAATGAATGAAACGAACGTGGCCTGTGCGTGGAATGGAACTAACTGCGCTGCTGTGTCAAGCCAAAATCAACTTAGTGAGTTTCTATAGGTCTGTTTAGTACCCCTGACCAACAATTTTTGACGTAATAACGTCTTATAAATCGATGAACACCGGCTGCACGCACGCACGAAAAAGTGTCAAGTTCCGCTTGAGCCTGAGCGTGCAAGCGAGAGCGCGGAACGAGCGATAGAGAGGCACGATCGGCCCAAGCTTGTGTCACATTTATTCATCAATGTTTCTATATGATGTGATCACGTAAAAACATCGTCCGTAAACCGACTTTAAGACAACCAATTTTTTTCATTTCAATATATATTTTGCAAGATATGGCAAGCTAAAAAACACTGGACTACGTTCAAATGAAGGTTCAAACATGCTGGAGAACTGTATATAGGCATAAATCTCTTTAGTTTTCAAAAGTTACAGTGTATTGGATTGCCAGGGCAGTTGCGAGCTTCGATCTTTTCATATTCATTTTCATTCATTTATTTATCCGTATCTTTCCGTAACTCAATGCCTTTTGTACCGCAGATATCATTCTCTATCTACGGTTTGCACCTCAGACCTGTCTGAGAGGTTTGCACCTCTGTTTTGTGATTTATTTGCTCAATCCTTCGCTCCGTGACGTCTGACAAGTGACAACTGACAACCTGACGTAATGACGTTTGTTTATGTTTTCGTTTGTTATTGTGGAGGTCTCTTGACTAATTACCTATGCGTTTTATTTTATGAGTTACGAACGAGTTAGGGAGCACTACATGACAGAAATTTAACTTGAGATAATTAGGGTTTTTTAGGGGGATTTTTAAAAAATCTTGGGGGTAAATTTTTGTATAGGTTGGTAACACTGCAATTTACAAAAACTAAATTATTGATTGTCAGACAGACAGATGTCATGTTCACGTTTTTCTTGTTCGTCGTTTGGTTTCAGCGCGACTGATGAAAAGTGATGCAATAAAATTCATAGTGCGCTCGAATAATTCTCAAAATTGTAAGCTGTCGCTGATTTTAAATTGTATGTTCAATCATACGTGAAAGATGTCTCATAAAACATTGATAGACTTCGTGGTCAAATATCACACACCACGTTTGTTGAATAGCGTTGTGTTTTTCCCGAGTAATGGAAACTCATATTTTGGCCGAAGATTAATGGTTCCAGTGCCTATTTCTACTTCAACACCGAAGATCCAATCGCCCAGGAACTTCAGTACATCCACTCCAAGAATCAACGAAATTCAGCTAGCTCAGAAACCGAAACAAACTGACGGCAAATTTCAACTTATGTTCACATGCAAGAAATGCGACACGAGAAACGCGAAATTCATTTCAAAATTAGCGTACTACAAAGGAGTTGTTATTGTTATTTGTGATGGCTGTGAGAACAAACATTTAATAGCTGACAACCTGAACTGGTTCACAGATATGGATGGAAAGAAAAATATCGAAGATATCATGGCAGAAAAGGGGGAAACCGTTCAGAAAGTTATGTCCTCAGACCTAGAATTTATTGCTATGGAAATGGCAATGAGTATTGGTAAAGAGAAAGAAGAAAAATTATTATTATAAGAGTAAGGGTGATTTGACAGTATCATATTAACCTTTTGACCACCACGGTTGGATATAGCCGACAAATGAAAACATGCTAATGCCGACAAGAAAACACCATGTTTTAAGTACAAAATAAATAAACTAAATTCAGTTTTCTGTGTTTATACTTAAAACATGGTGTTTTCTTGTCGGCATTAGCCGACGGTGGCGTGTTGGGAACGTTTTCATTTGTCGGCTATACCCGACCGTGGCGGTCAAAAGGTTAATAGTATTGTATAATTAGGTAATTAGGGTCAGTGGGTCGCCTTAGGGCTGGAGTAGATTCATCCTACTTATTATTTTAAATTCCTACTTATTTATTTTAAATTCCTTATTAATTTCTTGAAGAAAAACTCGATGAGGGCTGTACATATGAATGATGACGATGATGATGTCTCAACTTATTTTTTTGTAAAATGACCAGTTGAGATGTTTTCCCATATTTTTGTCAAATCTAATATTTTTATTAATGTAGCAAATTCTAGTTTTGTTATTTATGCTTAACACGTTGACTGCCAGCCCGGTCACTGGTGACCGGACCCCTTCTTCTATCCACGCGCCGTGTTGGTCACCGGTGACCTCAACACAGACCTGTTTTTAGGCAGAATTATTACGCCGGTGGCCACGTTTATCGTACATTTAGTGTATGCAAGTGACTGGAGCGGCGCTGTAGACTGTTACTAGCGTGGTTTCGGCGCGTTTATGAAATTGTGAGAAATTTGGGACAAAAATGAAGAAAGTAAGAGAAAAAACAACCGTCATACAAATCAAGGATTTATTTTTTTCAATGTTTGAAATATAAGTAAAAAACAAGGAACTAGTTATTCTAAAATACAAATTAAACGAAGCGGTGGAACTTATTGAAACAAGTTACACAAAAATATGGTTCATTTGGACATTCTTTACAAAACGTTGCTACTTTCTTTGTTTTATTTTTGGCTGATTTTGAACCGTACATTGCCACACAGTTTTTGTAACATTCTGAACAAAATCGTCTAGTGTTTCTTACGTTACCCTCCTTTTTCAATAATTGATGTTTCAGTCTTTTTGGTCTATCTATTTTTGCGGGTTCTGTGGTCTCGTCCTTTCCTGCATCAACTAAATACTCCACTAACTCTCTTCTAAACTGTACTATACTTTCACTTTTTTTATTTTCGTTATACATAATCCATGCATTAACAATAGCTGTATTCAATATAAGTTCTATTCCTAATTTTTTATACCATTTAACCGTTTTACGTCGTGGCGAGGAATATGCGGCCATTTGATCGCTCATATCAACTGCGCTTTTTGTTTTGTTGTAGGCTAAAACCATTCTTGGTTTGCGAATTACTTTACCCTTTTTAGTTATTTTAGAAAATCCTTTAGAATGTTTCGTGGATAACATCAGCACATCTCTTTTGTCCTTCCACTTTAATATGCATATTCCTCGTTCATTATCCCTAGCTATTACTTCGCCAGGTTTTAATTTGGAGTCTACTACCGCTTTTGGCAAACCTGTTCTATTTTTCCTGAGAGTACCCACCAAATGGGTGTCCTTATCAAGTAGTTCATTGGCCAGCTCCAAGCTTGTATACCAATTGTCTGTTTCAAGTGTGTGACCACAGCCCAGTATGTGCTCACAAAGAGACATTACCACTCTTGTGGGTGTGGTATTCACTAGTTCATTATTTTTGCCAGCATACAGTTCCAATTTGCATGTATATCCTGGTAATGTACAGAGTTTGAATAACTTCATACCATATTTGTGCTTCTTGCTTTTGTTATATTGTCTAAAAATGATTCGACCTCTGAAAGGCACTTGGCATTCATCAATACAGATATCTTCCTTAGGTGCATATATATTTTTAAAAGTTTTGTTTAAACTATCTAAAAGAGGTTCAAATTTCTAACGTCGGTGATTTCCCATTGTATACTAAGAGGAACTTCGTTCGGCGGTTGTTAAGGACGACACCGCACTCATTTCTGCGCATTGCTGCAATCAATATCTCGGCTGGTCCCTGGGCCCCTGTTGTGCTAAATAGTTCATCCACCTCGATGAGTGGGTAGGGCGCGGCGATTAGGATTTGTAGGGCCCAGAGCAGTTGGGAGTTGCCTGCCGCATGGTCGAGAACGATGACTGCTACGGTCTCGTCATCCAGGCTCCACCAAGTATGCTGTCCCACCCTTACTGACCTATCTCCCCCGTGCAGGGCCTCATCTAGGTACCTACTGTTAACGAGGGACACCTCCCACTCGTCGTCAATCTCCTCGGTCATTCTCATTAACTTGGGCACTGGGGCGCGAAGTGGCATACCCCACTCTGTTCCAGTGGGAAATCCGCAGCTTGAGTGTCTGAGGTGGTCGTAAAGGCGGGTCTTTATGAGCAATGAAGTGGCGTCAGCAACGCAGGTCTGCGCTCCATTAACCAGGACTGATTGCAGCAAAGGCGAGTCAGCTAGCCAGCGCCAAACGTACTGGGGCATTGTTGAGTTTATTCTCCCATCACGGGCGCTGGGGTCGTCGATGGTTCGCTGGATGTCAGATGCCAGCGCCGTCAAGGTCATGACACCCCTGTTACACTCGGCCTGTTCGCCGATGCCCAACCATGTTACATCCCTTATTTCCCCGTCCTCTGCTATTACATCCCCATCTGTTATCTCGGGATAAACGGGTGTAAGTATATTCCTATTACGGGTGGCTTGTTGGAAATCAGCCATCGCCTGGCATGCCGCTCTTCTCTGGCGTTGTGGCTCTGCCCTCCCCGTTGTCCGTCTCCATCTCCTAAGTAGCTCCCGGCCCGGCTAGCTGCTCCCCTTTCCGGCACGGGAGCTGCAGCTCCTACTCCCTGGCTTGTCTGACATCTATCGCTCGGCGATGTTAGTGCCTCAGGGTCTATGCTGATGCTTAGGGTGTCGCTAGCCGGTTCCACTGCCCTGTCCTGGGTGTGGGGGTCTGGGTGCGGGCCCTCTTCCCTTGGTTCCTCCGCGAGTGTATTACAAAACCATACTATCTGGTGCCGTGTAGGTGGTGCGCTGACTAGGCCGACCCCTGCTGAGGTGGTGCACCCATAGGTAAGTGTTGGGAGTTCCTCTTGCAGCACACGTTGTTTGATCTCATCCGGTACCTGGTAGGAATGCTTGTGCTTCAAGGGTCGTAGTGACTTGGTCACACAGTCCGCAACTAGATCTACCCTCGAAACTGTGTGGGTACTAAGTAGGTGAATGTTTCCGTTGGCCGCGTGCATCTCTTTGTTATGCATACGCGCCATGGCCTCCAGTGCTGACTTGGAACCGTCAGTTATCAGCAAGGCGAGTGCTGGGCCACTGTACTCGTTTTCCTCTGCTTCGGTCACGTTCTCCATGTCTCCACTCTCACTCCGGAGGCGCTGTACCAGGCATAGTACGCAGGTGCGGTTTTGAGTGATGAGGGAAGCTATCGGCTTATTAAAGATTAGGGCCTCACCACCCGCACGCACCACGTCCATTTCCTCGTCCAGCTGCTCCATTGCCGAGATGCATTCTCGCAATGCTCTCACAATGTGAACTTATATAAGAAGTTCAAACTGTTAAATTCTAAGAAGCCATTGTGAGAGAAAATAAATAAATTTATTATTATTATTCCCTTTATTTCATAAATTATATTTTTAAATATTAGAATATAAAAAATATAAAAACATTTAAAAATATAAAAAATAGTAGGCCACCGGTATCGGGAACAGGGTCCAAGCTACCGGTGGTTAGGGCTCCAGAGAGAGGAACCTCCTCACAATGCGAGCCGTATCAAGGAGTACTGCCTTCTGAATCAGGCCCTTGATCCAACCTCCTAACGAGAGCCTCGATAGATGTTGATCGAGGCTTTCGGCCATCAAGCCATTGGCTGATACGACAATCGGCACAATGACAGCCAAGCTCACATTCCACATGTCAACAACCTCGTGTGCTAAGTCGAGATATTTAATTTGTTTCTCTTTCTCAGCTTTCACGAGGTTCCCGTCATGTGGAATGGTAACATCAACAATCATTGTGCGGCGCGCTAATCGATCTATCACCACTATATCAGGCTTATTGGCGACAATAGACCTGTCAGTCATGATAGATCGATCCCAATATAACGTGACATGGTCATTTTCAAGAACTGGGTCGGGCACATACTTGTAATACGGTACCTCAGAATCCACAAGTTTATATTTCAGAGCAAGTTGCTGGTGAATAATCCTGGCTACTTGGTTATGTCTGTGCAAGTACTCGCCATTAGCCAGACGAGAACAACCAGAGATAATATGTCTGATAGACTCACCCGGACGGTGGCATGCCCGACACACGTCAACCGTCCCGTCCTTCATAATATGTCTCCGGTAGTTATTCGTCAAGATAACTTCGTCCATAATTGCACAGACAAAACCTTCAGTTTCCCCGAAAAGGTCACCAAAACGTAGCCAGGATACGGACGCTAAGAAATCTACACCGGGCTCATGAAGAGCCCGTGAAGCTCCTTGCTTTGCCATACCTTCTTGCGGTCATCGGTAGAAAGTACTACAGGTTTGCGCCAGTTCTCTTTAGCCATGGAGAGCGGGGTGAGCCCCTTGTCCACTGCGACCACATCACGGTGCATACCCACTTCGGCTTTTAAAAAATATTCCCTGAGACTGCACATCTCGCGGTTGTGGAGGGTCTTCGCATTTAAAAAGCCTCGACCCCCGCACTTCCGCGGGATATACAGTCTCATCACCGATGATCGTGGGTGATGCATCCGGTTTGCAGTTAGCAGTGTACGGACCCTTCTATCCAGGGCGTCGAGTTCAGTTTGAGTCCATTTGAGTATGCCAAAAGAGTACATCAAAACCGGCATGACCCAACCGTTGAAGGCGCGCACCTTATTTCCGCCCGAAAGAAGACTAATTAATACCTTCTTCAGGCGACAAAAGAAGCGCTCCTTCAACGATTGCTTCATGTCAGCATTGTTGATACCTAACGCTTCCGACATACCCAAATACTTATAGCTTTCGGATGAGGAGAGGGATCGAAGGCTTATGGAATCCGAGAGTTGATTTCCCTCGGATTCCATAATCTCCCCTCGCTTTACATGCATGACTGCACATTTGTCTACACCAAATTCCATCCTGATGGCGCTACTGAAAGTTTCAGTTACCTTCAGTAGCTCCATCAGATGCAATTTGTTGGGAGCAAAGAGTTTCAAATCATCCATGTAGAGTAGGTGAGATATGACCTGACCACCTCTTCTCAACCGATAGCCTAGACCTGAATCCTCCAGTAGTGTGCTTAGAGGATTCAAGGCTAAGCAAAACCAAAGTGGACTCAAACTGTCGCCCTGAAATATTCCCCGTTTAATCCATACAGGCTCATCATTCCCCTGGATTTGTCGACATCCTGGATAACGAAGGACTGTCTTCCACTGCCCCATACACGACTCAAGAAAGGTGCGTAGAGTTGCATCTACCTTGTATAACTCCAGCACCCTCATGAGCCATGTATGTGGCACCGAGTCGTAGGCCTTCTTGTAATCTATCCAGCATGTTGACAGATCCTTGCGGGATCGACGAACCTGTTGGCTAATGGCCATGTCTATGAGCAGTAGCTCCTTAGTACCGCGGGACCCATTCCTACATCCATTTTGAGAAGCACTCATAATCAAGTTATTGTCAATGTGCATATTAATTTTGGCTCTCAAAATGGATGTAAGAAGTTTATAAACCGTCGACAAACACGTGATTGGTCTATAATTCTTGGGTTCCGCGGGACTACCTGACTTATGGAGCAGGTGGGTAACGCCTGTTGTTAGAAACTGCGGTAGCGACCCAGACTCTAAGGATGACTGCAACTGAGATGCCAGGCAAGTGTGTGAACTAATTAGCCATTTCAACCAGAAATTGTGCAGTCCGTCCGGTCCCGGTGATTTCCAATTCGGTAACGGACGGACCGCTCTGGCAACGTCTGATGGCGTAATTAGGACTGCATCCATTTCTGGTATAGTCTCACACACTCGCTCGACATCCCGTATCCAGCCAGCCTCAGTGTGACAGACGGATACCGACCAGATGCTGCGCCAGAATGCACTCGTGGCGGCATCATCCGGATGGCATACGTCCGTCACATTTTGTTCAGGTCGCTCCCAAGCTCTATACACCCACCTTTCATCGCTCTGGAACATGCGATTCTGCGTGTATCGATCAACCCGCCGCTTATACCGCCGAATTCGGCTCGCCCATGCACAAACTTTCTGCTTCAGTGTCGAAGGCACTGGGGCGCGAAGTGGCATACCCCACTCTGTTCCAGTGGGAAATCCGCAGCTTGAGTGTCTGAGGTGGTCGTAAAGGCGGGTCTTTATGAGCAATGAAGTGGCGTCAGCAACGCAGGTCTGCGCTCCATTAACCAGGACTGATTGCAGCAAAGGCGAGTCAGCTAGCCAGCGCCAAACGTACTGGGGCATTGTTGAGTTTATTCTCCCATCACGGGCGCTGGGGTCGTCGATGGTTCGCTGGATGTCAGATGCCAGCGCCGTCAAGGTCATGACACCCCTGTTACACTCGGCCTGTTCGCCGATGCCCAACCATGTTACATCCCTTATTTCCCCGTCCTCTGCTATTACATCCCCATCTGTTATCTCGGGATAAACGGGTGTAAGTATATTCCTATTACGGGTGGCTTGTTGGAAATCAGCCACCGCCTGGCATGCCGCTCTTCTCTGGCGTTGTGGCTCTGCCCTCCCCGTTGTCCGTCTCCATCTCCTAAGTAGCTCCCGGCCCCTACTAGCTGCTCCCCTTTCCGGCACGGGAGCTGCAGCTCCTACTCCCTGGCTTGTCTGACATCTATCGCTCGGCGATGTTAGTGCCTCAGGGTCTATGCTGATGCTTAGGGTGTCGCTAGCCGGTTCCACTGCCCTGTCCTGGGTGTGGGGGTCTGGGTGCGGGCCCTCTTCCCTTGGTTCCTCCGCGAGTGTATTACAAAACCATACTATCTGGTGCCGTGTAGGTGGTGCGCTGACTAGGCCGACCCCTGCTGAGGTGGTGCACCCATAGGTAAGTGTTGGGAGTTCCTCTTGCAGCACACGTTGTTTGATCTCATCCGGTACCTGGTAGGAATGCTTGTGCTTCAAGGGTCGTAGTGACTTGGTCACACAGTCCGCAACTAGATCTACCCTCGAAACTGTGTGGGTACTAAGTAGGTGAATGTTTCCGTTGGCCGCGTGCATCTCTTTGTTATGCATACGCGCCATGGCCTCCAGTGCTGACTTGGAACCGTCAGTTATCAGCAAGGCGAGTGCTGGGCCACTGTACTCGTTTTCCTCTGCTTCGGTCACGTTCTCCATGTCTCCACTCTCACTCCGGAGGCGCTGTACCAGGCATAGTACGCAGGTGCGGTTTTGAGTGATGAGGGAAGCTATCGGCTTATTAAAGATTAGGGCCTCACCACCCGCACGCACCACGTCCATTTCCTCGTCCAGCTGCTCCATTGCCGAGATGCATTCTCGCAATGCTCTCACAATGTGAACTTATATAAGAAGTTCAAACTGTTAAATTCTAAGAAGCCATTGTGAGAGAAAATAAATAAATTTATTATTATTATTATAAAATTCACATCGAAATCTTTACTATTCTCCATGTTGAAATCACGCAATTTTACAAATTAAAAAGCACGAGCGTCCGTCACGGGTGCACCGTCCAAGCGCTAACAGACGACTGCGGGGTGCGGGTGACCGGAGAAGTGCCCGCCCCGGCGCCCCGTAACGGAAATTCACATTTTTACTATCAAGGCGCCACGTAGGTCACCGGTGGCCTCATGTGGTTTTTTCGAAATAATTATGAAACCCAGCTTCTGATCGAATCCAAAATTAGATATTTATTTTAAAATATTGATATTGCCCACCTATTTTCATCAAAAAGTTTTTTACTGATTTTTCTCATTTACACTACGGCAGTCAACGTGATAAAATCATTTAAAAAATGGTCCCACAGTATTTGGCAGTAATAGCAAAGTTTACTAAACAGTAATAATGTGTACAGAGTTATGAATTTTCTGAGCAATAGCCATGGTATTTGATGCAATATTCCATAATATGAGTAGCAAAGTATAATGTTGTGATATTATAGAATATAAAATTAATTAAACAATTTTTAAAAAGATTATATGATTTATTCTCAATCCTTATTACAAGAGATTTCAAATCAAAAAAATATGGCCAACCTAAAAATACAAAATCAAAACAGATTCTTATCCATAGTAAAGCTGCATTCATATCATGAGTCTCTCCCTGTAAAACCAGAAATTTGACAAAAATAAAAGATACGAATGAGAACTCTTTTCTAGCAATAAACCAGGTAAGGATGTGGTGGTAGGATTGGGGGTAGGATGTGTGGTCAGCAAAGAAAAATGAATGCTGCTCTACTAAAATTACAGATAGGTATTTGTTACACTACAAGACACTTAATATTTTATTACCATTTCAGCAAAGCTAGATAAAAATATTTTTATTAATTGGCACCAGTTGGTAATCATTTCTGAAAATACTCTATAAAAATAAGGCACAATATAATCACATTATGTAATACATTTTAAAATCTCTTATAATTAATATACTAGGTATTATTTGTGCGATAATTACATATATTTAATGTACAAAGTTATCTTAACATTATAAAAAGAATGTAGGAATGCAATAATTCTCATTTGGAGTTTGTCTTACATAGAATGGATGTGTCCTAGAATAATATTTAAAATATGGAACACTAAAAGTAGGTTTTATAAAGGGGATGCATTGTGTAGCCTGCAAAATTTGCTAATCATTTAGATTAGAATTAAAATTATCAATACAACCCTCAAAGTTCATAAGTATAATCCTTGTGGCTAAGTATTCATATTCATAAATATTTATTTGCATTTGTAATGACAGCTGCATGGGTTGATCAATTAGGTTTAAGCTACGCTGGCTGCGGTTGATCCGTGATCATGGATCTTTGACAGTTGTTACAGGTCATCAGAAGCTCGAAAGTCTGACAATCAGTCTTACCAAGGGGTACCATATTAGCATAGATGGGAAAAGGCTATGCAGATGATGATGTACATTCAGTATGATTAAATGAACTTAGAGGGTTGTATTGATCATTTTAATGATTACAATTGTATAAAGTCATAGTTATTACGTTTGTGAGTCATATTTTAATCAATATTCAACATGACACTTAACCTGCAAATTGCAAAAAACTTAAGAAATTTCATAGGCTACTCTGGGAAGCATCAGTTAACTTGTATTATACTGTACTTCAATATTATGTCTTCACTAGGTGGACATAATAATTATATCTTCTGTTTACACAGACAGTAGATAGCAAATATATGCAGATAATCCTTGTACTAAGTTTAGGACAACATCAATTCCTCTGTCTCAACAGATTTTGACAATTTAAGTAACATAATAGTACGTCTTGCCAAAAGTGCCTTCATTATACTCTAATATAAAAAGTGATTGAGTAAACAATCACTGACAAAATTTCAGTCTTAAATATTATATTTTTCTCATGATATAAATTGTTATACTCTTTTTGGACGGCTTACAATAGCATAGTCAGTCCCGTTGCACATGTTATGAGAAATATCCTCTAAACCAACTTGGTTCTGTAAAGCTTGGACTTGAGCAGCAGTGGGCACCTGAGGCCCTGGTGTGTTGGGCTTTCTTATCATACCATAACCCAAATGGGAGTCATCTGCTAATCTGGCCGTCTGCATTACATTCTCAACCTCATCATAATCATTCCAAGTGTCTTTATTCTTTGGCTCACCAAGAGCCAAAGTCGTAGGACGAGCCTCAATCTTTTTGTAACGAGAAGATTTATTCAATTTGCTTGTTGACCCAAAATATGCCAACCTATCATAATTTTCATCTTCTGGATCAACTACTGGACTTGGCAGCAGAATAATTCTTGAAGATTCTGGACCAGTAGTATTTAAATTATCCTGAGATCGAGAAATAAGTTTGATACAGTTAGGATTGTCTCCCAAATTAGGAGTGAACTCAGTGTGCTCAGGTTCATCTATCCCTAATGTCTTCCATGCTTCAGATCTAACTTCAACTTTATCATATGGCACTGTCTGGTTAGGAGGACTATGTTCCCTTTTCACTTGATCAATTGGTTCATAGTTATCAAGTTTCTTAAACTTTGCAAAGTCTGAGGTCTCCTCAGATGAAATTGGAATGTCTTTACTTTTAGGTAGGTTGATGATTTTACGAGGGGGCTTCTGTGGCTTGGGTTTCAGTGCTGGTTTTGGCATCAGTAAAGGTGCAGTGTCTCTTTCTGAGCATGAACTTAGTTGGCTAGAAACTGAAGCAGTCTTAAACGACAGAGAACTCAAGTTCAAATCATCAGGTCTTGCAGCAACTAGGGGACTTCTAGAGCCAGGGAACAAATTGGCACTTGACTGAATATTAAATTCACTGTGCTCAGGACTGTTCAGATTGTCATTCCCAATCATTTGCTTCATTGTTTTCATTTTTAATGACAAGCATTTGAATATTTCTGATTGGTTTGGGTGTTCCAAATGGAAGATACCTTCACCAGTATCACATTTGCGACCTGCTTCAAATGTGAATTTACCCTGTCTATAACCATAACGTCTTATGAACCTGTAAGGCCAAGTTGCAAATACTTTATCATCATTTTGAGCTCTTAATTCTATGGCAGTAGATGTGAGCAAAAGGATATATCGGATTGGTTCAAAACCACATCTTATTGAGGCATCAGAGGGGCACATTTTCACCGAGAATACACCCTCTCCAGATGAGCAGTACAGATCATTGTCTTCGTCACAGCTGAATGGATTTGAGTCTCTATCTTTGAAAGCCACTGATTGTAAGGCAGTCACCCATTCTAAGGTTTCAGCCTCTGACTGTGTGCTCAGTTGTTGAGTGTGCGACTTAGTAAGTATTGTAATAGTGTTTGGACTAGAATGTGTTATTTTTATACAATTTTCGAGTGTAATAATTTTAGGTATAGCACCAGTGGTGACATCATCTTTGTTGTCAAATATTTCAAGACGCTCTATTCCTTGTTTGCTGGCAGTGAACAGGATACAGTGTTTCTGTTGCCAATTTTTCTGTGGATAAGAAATAGATGATATTATTATTAAATACTCTTAAATAATTATAATTATTTCTCTTCTTTATTGGCACAAAAATTTGTTCAGTGTTACAGGAACCAGTGTCTACTCCAATTCAATAGGTTCTGAATTTTGTGGACATTTAAATAAAGATCTTACCTACAATATGTAGCAATTTTCCTGCAAATTTTTTTATTTAGTAGGTAAGTTAATGTCAATAGCAGGTATATAGTTTTGAGTGGATTTATTTTGGCATGGTTTGTAATGAGGAACATAATTACTGGAACATCAGGAACATTTTGATATGAATGTGGATGGCTATAAAAGTAGGGGAAAAGCAAAGAAACAATTGGATTGTGTGATATGGTTAGATAGCAAGTGATTATCTATTTTATACTAATAATAAAGCTGAAGAGTTTCTTTATTTGTTTGAATGCGCTGTGAAGCTATTTGAGAGATAAGGGCAATAGAGTTGTATGAAAGAAGATGGTTAGCATCAACCCAAAGTAAAAAGAGATAAGGTCAGGCAGATGAGGATATTGGTGTCTTGGTTTAAAAGTTTATTGGATAAAAGTTTTTGACATAAAATTTACAGTAAACAAGTGATTTCCTACAACTGGACACAAATTCATTTGATACAATTAATAGATACGCAAAATAAACAAGTTAGTGATAATAATATTATGATTAGGTACACTATTATTTCAAATTATCTTATTATTCCACAAGTAATTCATATCTTATTTTAATTTTAATTGACTTGTAAGTTATACGAGTTTTGCTACTAACGATATCGACTTATGGAAAAGTTACCGAAATGGCAATCAACAACACGGCAACTACCTATCCATTGAGTCACTACTTGATTACAATAATGCTATAACCACGCAGATTACGTGATGGTGCGTGAATCACATGCACTAATAATTTCCTCCGACTTATGGTAAAGATGTTTGATTTGTACCTTTTTAGGGAATTTACTAAACATATTCCCTCCGGCAGGCGGAAATAATAAACAACCGGATTTGATCTCGTCGTCTTGTTCCATTTTCCGCGTTTGATTTTTCTAAATATAAAAACGCCTTTTGAATTCGAGTAACACTAAAAAACATAGCACAAACAATACTTCGTTGTTGGTTTCACGCTTAAAGTTAATTCATTGCTGCAATTAATTCGTATGAAAATAAAATGTGAATTGTGAACGCACGATTGTTTCAACATTAATGACAGAAAAAGAGTGGCGGGTCATGGATACATTGGAAACCACAGATTAGGACACTTTACAATATTTTAGGCGATTAATATTGTCATTCAAAGGGAAAAAAATGTGGCATAAGTATACATTGTTACTAATCAGAATATTTTTTCCCAATGGGTAACAGTATAACACAAAATAGTGTAACTCAACGGGAACAAAGGATTCATTTATTAAATTTAGTCCTTTTTAATCTACTACACACGGCTAAACTATCCCCTTTCATTAAAAGCTGACTTCGCATTTGTTCGGCTTGCCATACAACAACAGGTCAGCTTGTATGTACAGACGCCAGCAGGTCAACCTACCCCAATCTGTCAAATTTCTTTGATAGATTTTCAAATTTAGCACAAAGGAAAATTGGGAAAATCTGACAGATTGGGGTAGCTTGATGTGCTGGCCTCTGTACTTGAAATTAGTAGTTTGATTTGATATGTAGCCATGTGTACGCACATTTTTGATGAGAATTTGATTCACAATGTTCTAAGCAGAAACTTGAAACGTTGCTAAAAATAACGTTACGCGTAGTTCCGGTACCGATAATTTGTACCATTCCACCAAAATCAACAAAATTAACTCCTAGGCTATAACGATACTGACAAATGGAATGAAATTCTACAGGCATGTATAACTAAGATTATTCACACAGGCCAGTGCATACATATAGGCGACCTCCATTAGAGATTTCGAGACTTTTCCAAAGTTTATGACATTAATGGAATGAGTCTTGAGGAAAATAGATTCATTCTATACAGGTATAAGGAACAGGGTGTAAAGTTCCCTCATCCTCCATGGAAAAGGGAGGATCTTCCGACCAGACGGGTGTTGTGTCTGGTGGGCAACTGCCCGATGATTCATGTCGGGCTGTTAATAATAAATAATAATAAGTTTTATTGTACAAAGAAAAAACACTTATAATTGTTACTGTTGTATAATCTAGTTGCGCGGTAAACTCTGCTTGCAAGATTTTGCGTGAGTGACGTCAGTATGACGCGTAGATTGCATGTGGCGTTGTAGATACCACTAAAATCCTATTTGTTTTTGTTGCTGAAAGAATTGTGATGAAAGGATTAGTCACGTATACTGTGCGTTGCCGAGTGCTAGGTGTCCAGGGGGCGCCAGAGGTTTGGGGGGTTGAGCAGCGATGGGTACGCCTTGACTCTGAGTACTACAGCTATCATACTGATACCAGATGGGGACAAAATTTAACGAAGAACTTAGAAGAAACTGATCAAAACGTGACTTTCTAGAAAAAATTAAGATTATATTCTTTTAGAACCACATGATTTGCCAATCTCTTCACTATTGAGACTCCTGGATCTTCACTCTGCAGCTCAAGTTTGGACACTTATTATAAAGTAATTACTGTTTTACTATTTCCGTACAGAAGGAGTATGTAAGGATCGCAGGTGGCGTTCGCTTTTCTGTTGTTTCTGCCTACTAAAGGCGAGAGTTTATGACGACGCCGACCGCACAGTGGCGCCCTCATCGTTTGTCTGGTTATTTCATACAATTTAGAATGAAAATGCAGAAAATAAGCACGTTAAGTTGTGCTTTTTTACGTTGTTTAGTTTTATTAAAATCCTTATAACGGAAAATAGTGGCCACTGTTATCCGTTTTATGTATTATAATAAAACTAAACAATATAAAACTACCGCTTCTAATAATATTAACGTATAATCTTGTGGAGCACAACCTAACGTACATTTTCATTCTAAAATAAAATAAATAACCAAATAAACGATGAGGGCGTCACTTTGCGGCCAGCGTCGTCTTAAGTATGTTACTATTTCCTGAGCTCAACCCTATTGACGTCAACAGCGGGGCGGCTGTCAAATCAAATCCATGAATGATGAATGTGAAATGTCAAACATCTGTCATTTGGCTTTCCAATGGATAGCCAATCCATCCACGAGAAGTTTAAGTTTCCGAAAACAAAATTAAATTTAATATTAATCAATTGAGTAGCCAAGATTTATTAAATTATTTAACGCAATGTCTGGCAATATGAACCCTTTAGCTGGCACAGCCCATTTACTGGATGAATTGGATAGTACGTGTCAGAAAACTTTGTTTTTGTCTTCGTTAAATTCATGTATTTATTTTTATCAAAACAATTCTTGTTTTACAAAGAGAAACTTATGGTGCTGCTGCGGGATGGAAGGACATTGATCGGGTACCTTCGCTGCGTCGATCAATTTGCCAACTTAGTTCTGCACAAGACGATAGAACGGATTCATGTCGGCCGCGAGTATGGAGACATTCCGAGAGGTATATTTATCGTTAGAGGAGAAAATGTTGTACTTCTTGGTGAAATAGTAAGTTGAAATATGTCATCATGTATCAAATTTTATGTGTCCTTGTACCTAACCCTTGTGTAAGTACCTATAACTTAAAATGATGTGCATAATTTCTTTTTCCTGCGTAATTTATGGTTTTATGCAGTAATATTTTACACTGGTTGTGTGGAGGCACAACAGGTGTAGTTATGTGTAGATGATAATGTGTAGTCTTCGGACCTTTAATACTCCACATTAAATCACACAGTTTAATAACATTCTACAAAAAAAGTATCTATTTTATAGGTTATTTAATAGGTTGTCAATAATAATTTCATGATTTTTTTTATTAGCTACACCACCTTTTGCTGTGCAATAAAGATATTGAGTGTGGTAGTGTATGTATGTGTATAAATAAATAAATAATAAATGAATACATTCTATAAATGATATTGTAATATGGTGAAACTTTTCATAAAAACTTGGTTTTACTGTACAAAAATGTGGATGTGACTGCTGTGTTAGACTTCTTCTCAGTCACTTCCTTACAACTAAAGGAACAATTCTTGAATTTGTTTAATCTAAGCCTTGGACTTACACCAACTTAGAGCAAAAATACCACTAGATTCTTGTTGTAGAATTCACATTAAATTAATTACCTATGAGATCAACTTTTTAACTGTTTTTATTCTATGATTTTTCAGGATAAGGACAAAGAAGACAATTTACCACTGACAGAAGTGTCTGTAGATGACATTCTTGATGCTCAAAGGAGAGAACAAGATGCTAAGATTGAGCAACAAAAGTTACTTTCAAAGGCTTTGAAAGAGAGAGGACTCAATTTATTAGCTGAAATGGGACATGATGATATGTTTTAATGTCTCCAGCTTATATCTCTATTAATTAAGACTGTGATTATGTAATAAACTCTATCTATCATTGTTTTTTTGTTTTATTCATCAGTACTTACCCAACATATTTAAAAGCTGTGTTGGGCTAAAAAAAAATTGTATTTTATAATAGAACATTGACACAGCATGAAATTCCGAAAACAATAAATTAAAATAAAATTGACTTTCCAAAAAAAAAAAACGAAGTAGAATGATTAGACCTACCCGAATATTAAAAAAAAAAAACTCATATAGCCTTACAAGAAAATTTCTGTGCCCGTCGCAGCCGAACGAAAAGCAAAAAAACGTGCGTTCCGAACATTGAATCGAATAAGCTTAAGATGCTTAACTGTCAAATATCGTTTTAGTAAAATCTCGATGCTATTCTAGTTTCATTTGGTTTGAACTAAAAACATTATTTTACTAGGGTTAAATGCTACACTATTGTTAACATTTTAATTTTTATTGGTAACGAGATTGTACATAAATTTTACTTTTGAAAGCTTCTCAAGTTTGTAAGAACGGAATAATTCAGTTTCCGACTTTCCGAACGTATTCAATTTTCCGTTGTGTTAAAATAATGACATTTGAAAACAATGTAATTTGTGATTATTTTTATTTCTATAATAATTTACTAGAAATGTAAACAGAATGTTTATTTATTTTGTCAAATAATATGGTACAACTGCTCTTTGTTACATTTCGGAGGAAATATGTGTTAAAGTAGGGGTTTATTTTAGTTATTTTTTCCTACTTCTACGTTCAGTGTTGATAAAAAAAAAAATATGACTTCGGCGGATATAACATTGATTGAAAGATTACGAACGGAGAATTTAGAACAGTTTTTTACTTTAGTGCGTATGCATCTGTCTTTTGTAGTAGATATTAATTCAGACGAGTGAGTATAAAACTTCAAAAGTCCGTTATAACCTTTTTGTGAAGTGCTGTTTTGTTTACGGAATTATGAATTGTTTTCAGTGTTGATTGTTCAACTGATAAACCAAAGCAGTTCCGTTGGAACTTTCACAAGAAAACAAAGAGTTCCAGTTCGAATTCTAGTCAAAATAATGCTAACATTACAAAGAACTATGTTGAAGTGAACTCTATCACTGAAGATGGGATTCTGAGGGTGAATGAGCTGATAGATTTCCTATCTAAACCCGACAGTAAGTTATTTGAAGTCACTATCATAATTAGAAACTAATAAAAGTTTTCCTTCCATCAACAGTTCCGACAATGAACTATACCTACCCAAGAATAAGACCTGAGGCCAAATTCTGCTAATATAAAACGTTCAAAATCTAGTCGCAGTCTCATCTCGGCGACAAACAAATGTCAAAAACTTGTCAAAATGTAGGGAACTTTGAAGTATTTTTGACAGATTGAGACTGAGATCAGACTGTGAACGTTCCTAAAAATTACGAGAATTGCCCCTCTGCTTTCAAACCGTTCTAGTCACAATTCAGATCTAAGGGAGAATCACATTTCTAACAAAAATACTTACTTATTTTAACAGCAGAATGCTATACTTTCTAGATTCTATTTGTTTTACCATACAGTTTTTTCTTGTGAATGTGCCATATTTTTTATCATAAGTTAAAACTATAAAGCAGGCACACCAAACATGTGACTGTTAGCAGTAATCACAGATTTTTCTATTTAATGTTAATAATCAAATCTTTTGGTTGCTTGAATAAGGGACATGAAGATCACCTCATGTCACTAAATACAGGGTGGCAGGGACATCGACGCAAAAACGTCGTGAAAAGGTTACACCTGATGCCCTAAATAAAATTACGGAAGTCATTCATCTCGGAAATGACCGGTTAAAAAAATTTACATTTTTGAGCGCGCAATGTATTGCAAACAACGCGATCAAAACGCTCCGCGGATGGCGCGCGCGCGCGCTACCTACACAGTACACACCACGTTTGTGGCGCGGCCGCCCGCCGCCGCTGCCGGACGAACGTGATTGTACCTACGAAATATCGCCTAACGACAACATTGATAGGTACCTACCACATCAAAACATTGTTTAATTACAATTAGTCTTGATAACCGATGGTAGTTACTTCTTAAGTACCCGTTATGGAAATAAAACTAACGCTAAAAGCTTATTCCCATAAAATAGCGATACCGATGAGGATTTATAACAAAAAAGATTAGAACTTAGCGATCCAGTAATGTTCAATTAATGAACTTACCTTAACTAAGACGACCCACTGACCGTCGGACAGGAAGGGTTACGTTTGGGGGAGCGCCGTCGTGTTGGAACCATGTCTCGCGGAACTGTAGCACAGGCACCTCCTCGATTATTTCCTCGAGGAAGGCATTTTGAACGTCTCTCACAAACACACACACACACAGAGAGAGAAAATTACTTTTGATTTTATTAAGATCACAAATTCGCGTCAAATAGCACACCCGTTTGCGATCAACGAAATCTAGGAACTGGCAAAAATCCGATAAAATCGGCGAAATGCAAAAGAAATGTACTTTGCTGATCTTTCTTTCAATTTGCCGCACTTGCTTTCTACAGTTAGTACTACTATTTAATTTGTGCCTACAGTGCCTACACCGAACACAGACCAACAAAATGATAGAGTGTACAAACACATTTAGTTGTACCTAGCTACCTATTCACGAAATTAATTGCGAATATGAATGTATTTTTTTTTACGAAACAGTAAATTACATTGTTGAATTGCATTCAAAACTAAAATTAATGTTGATAATAAAAAAATATCGAAAAATTACGTGACTATCTTGATAGTCACGTAATTTTTCGAATTTTTTTTAGAAGATTTAAAAAAAACGTGTAGAAGTGTCTTGACACTTATACACGTTTTTTTTAAATCTTCTTTACTTAAATCGATGAAGCTTTAGAAAAATAACTATCCCCCATAATTAATCTAAAATAAAAGTAGTAAATGTATTCATTTCTGTAGAAGTGTAAATGATTAAAATGCCTCATGAGACGCGTCTGTTAGATTCATTGGGATATGTCGCCTTATCGCATAGCTTCTTAGAACGAGACCGCTCGCCGCCGCCGTCCTTTTGTCGGCATTTAAAAGCGAATAACGTAGGTACTAAGCCAGTGTTGACCTCACAAATGAACTTTAGCAAAACAGCTGATCAGGTAGCCCTTTCGAGTATTATTTACATTGCTGTTTTAAGTGAAACAAGTGAATTTACTATTTTTTAATTAAAAATTTTATTGGGTTAGATTGAAATATTATATTTTATACAGCTTACATTAAAAAAAATTGCAGAAAAAAACGTAAAAATTAAGAAAAAGCCGACGAAAAATTTCAACGCAGAGGGGTCCAGAATCATGTACTGAATCCATGGTAAGCGGTTTCGCGTCGATGTCCCTGCCACCCTGTATAATACAAGATCTTTGATCTATATCCTACAGTTCTGAAAATATATATTATAATAAAAATATTCAGATCATTATTCATCATCATTTTCAGATGTAACACAAGAAGGCATATTCCGTCGTACAGGCTCCTTGAGCCGGCAGCAAGAGTTAAAGAACCTGCTCCTCTCAGGATCAAACCTGGGACTTGATGAAGGAAGGTTTTCAGTTCATGATTGTGCTTCAGTCCTGAAGGGTTTCCTGGCCGAGTTACCACAGCCTTTACTGATGGACCAGTATTATCAGACATATTGTACTTTGGCTGGTCAGTATTTTTAATTAAGTTTTTTTATGAAGTAAGTCTATCAATATTATAATAAGCATCACCTACAAAGGTGATGCTTATTGTATTGTTATCTCCACATTGTATATATATGTACATTATTTACTGCTGGGCAAAAACAACCCTTTCCCTTTTCATGTCTGTCCTTTATTAATACAGGTCAGTCCTATCCATGTATCAGTAAAGAAAAATAACAATTTAGTTGCTACAAACCAAAATAATGATTATTGCAGCAAAGCTTTGTTCTGCAATATGTTTGTCATTATAATCTTATGACTTATGTAAAAGGCACTGTAGCCTCAAAGAAAATTGATACAAAAATTATAAAAAGAAAATTGATAAAAAAATGTAGTGCTAGGACACAGGCCTCCTCTCTTATAGGAAGTGGACCATAAACCATCAGAGGGGCAATTCTCGTAATTTTTAAGAACGTTCACAGTCTGATCTGTCTCAATCTGTCAAAAATACTTCAAATTTCCCTATATTTTGACAAGTTTTTGACATTTGTTTGTCGCCGAGATGAGACTGCGACTACATTTTGAACGTTTTAAATTACGAGAATTGGCCTTCAGGTGTACCCAGTGCAGGTTCTAATATTGTATTGTCTCATGTTCCCTTAATAATCATTATATTCAATAGTTCTCCTAGTTCATGATTTCTCTTGAAGTTTCAACTGATGATGTATCAAATGTATTCACCTGACATCTAACTCTGACATTTTCAGCACAATACCCACCAAATGTGGATTCATCAGAAGTCAAGCTCCTCACTGCATTACAACTGTTACTTCTACTTCTAACACCATCACACAGGAGTTTCCTACAGAGGTTATTACGGTTGTTGCGATTGACGGCTGATAATGAGGCTTCAAACAGAATGTCGCCAGATACGCTGGCTACTGTGTTCACACCTCACCTGCTGTGTCCGAGAAAGGTTAGTCTTATGAAGATCAAAAACAAGAGCTTTAAGAGTGAAAACACTAAGAAACCATAATTCTCTATTATTTTAATAAGATCTCTATAGCCTGTCTTAATACACACATCAAAAGTGTCTAGGGATCAACATATATTTTTGCAATAACTTTTCTCCTGATTGATATTAATTAAAATTTTCTTTAAGGATTCATCAAATAAAGTGTTTTCGTTTGTCACAGTAACAATAAACCAAGTCACCTTTGCATTAATAAAGAAATTTGCCATTTTCCTAATAAAGGGATTTTTGACATTTGAACCACTAACACAAAAGTTCGAAAAAAAGACTGAAATAACAGTTTTCTCTAAAATTTTATTGGGTAACTTAAACAATTAATAATCCGTGTTTCTACCGCGAACACTAACAACACAAGAACATCGGTTTGGCATACTCAAAATGAGTTCATCCAAATCACGCTGTGGAATGGCCGCCCATGTTCGTTGCAACAACAAAAAAAGGTCTTCTTGCGACTGGATACCCTCCATATTCGGCAGAGCTCTTCTCTGTAGCATATCCCATGCATGCTCAATCGGGTTCAAGTCTGGCGACTGAGCAGGCCAGGGCAGGACATTGATTTTAGCTGCGGCGAGAGTCTGTCTTACAACTCTTGCGGTGTGCGGTCGTGCATTATCATGCATTAACTGAAATAAGGGACCGATTTGCACTTGTAGAGGAACGATGACGTCTGATACAATCGTCTCAGCATAAATTTGAGCGTTGAGGTTGCCTCTGATCCAAATCAACTCAGTTCTTCCGCCGATCCCAATACCCGCCCATACCATGATGGTTCCACCACTATAAGGATGGACTTCCTGGCAGGATTTTAATCGCTGTTGGCGTCCAGGGGTTCTCCAGTGTCGTATACGTCTTGTATCCGGTCTCATACCAAAACGAGACTCATCAGAAAAGCACACGAAACGCCATTGTTCTTCTGCCCAATTTCTGTGTTCAAGAGCCCATTGATATCGAATCCTACGATTGTGCATTGCTATAGGTGGTACCCGTAGCGGTCTTCGGGAATGAAGGTTCACTTCATGCAAGCGGTTTCTGACTGTTTGGTCGCTAATTAAGTTCCCTGAAGAGTGATGAAGCCTCACGGCTAACATCATGGCGGTTATTGTTGGAGCTCTTCGAGTTAAGATTTGAATGTATCGGTCTTGTCTCCGTGTGGTGCAGCGATACCGTCCTCCATGGCGCTCAGCCACGGTACCAGTGCTTCGGTAACGTGTCCAAAGTCGACTGATAACACTCTGACTTGTATTCAGAGCTAAAGCCACAGTACGTTGCCGGGAACCAGCTTCTATCATTCCCACGGCTCTGAGCATTTCTTCCCTGCTTAAATGACGTCGCCGCTCCATAATAACGTTGGTTTTAATCAGTAGTAGGGAAACAGCACTAATAATGTCTTCAATGCGTTGTATGTTTTTATAGGGAAAATATTGACAGCTGATTTTCATCTTTTACTCGAATTTGATTCACAGTTCCTGATTCAAATTATGAAATGCACCAAAAAGGATCCATATAAATTTATAAAATCATAAATTTATTACAAAGCCACATCTCAATCTCAAGAAATCCGCATAAAAATGCTTGATCCCTAGACACTTTTGATGTGTGTATTTATTGAAAAATACATCAACTACAAGTTTCGGAAAGGCTAAAATCGAATCTGTTGTAAAAACTCTTGCAAACATTAAATATTTTGCTGATATCGCTGTTGCTTTGAACTTTTAATTACAACAGCTTATGATAACAGCACTATGTACAGAGTAGCCCTTCATGTATTAACAGCCTGATATCTTTATTATTTTTCTTAGAGCTTCAAGCTTCCTAGGTACCATCGCGACCTTTTCCGACTGATCACTCAAAAGTTTTTCGCCTAAATCCTGCGGCGATGCCAAGCCATGCCCCTTTAAAGTTTTCGCCTATTAGGAAAGCGGTAACGGAATAATTTGCAATTACTGCGCAGCTTAGTGACACATCACGTATACTCTTGTGAATTTTACTGATGAATCATTTGATCTTGGCGCGGGGCTAGAGAACGCTTCTAGTTTTTGAGTGCAAGCAAAAATGAATTTAGTGGTGTTCAACCGGGAGTGTCCGCTATAGTACACACGAACACCAGGAGCGACTGGATTTTTTAAACATTTTTACCTAACTGTTCAAAAAAGGAGTACACACAAAAAGTCACAAGGAGTAAACACAACATAACAACAGGCGTGTATTGCTCGAAGAGATAGGCAGAGGAAGAAAATAGTGTTTTGTTTTATACAATGTGGAGACAATACGACAATAAATGAAAACACTAGCAATACTAATAATGCCTAGCCCCCTTACTAATAAACGTGGTATAATATCTGTCTAGTTACACAACGCTTTATCTTCTTCTTTCGAAAGTCAAATTACTGACGACTGAAAGAGAGAAATTGGTGTGTGGATTCATTTGATATACATAATAAATGTTTATTAGTAAGGCCTCGTTTACGGAGACGCGCGGCGTCGCGCGTCGCGTGCAGCGTGGCGTCTCGCGGCTCGTCGAATAATCGATTTTGAAGTCGCTTCTCTGTAAACGCTCGCATACAACGCCATAAGTTTGAATTTAACGCGGGCCGCGACGCCCAACGCGACGCGCGACGCGCCGCGTCTCCGTGAACGAGGCCTAAGGGGGTAAGAGTATTTCGGAACTATCAAATAAATCCTAGCTTCTAATTGACAAAAAAATTTTTTTCAAACAAAATGAATAATAGTGATGGACCATCTGTGGGTTATGTCAATCTGACTAGATAAGTGATTAAACTATTGGATATATTTCATCAAATTTTCGTATGTAGATTGGGAATACCATCTGCCTAGCCTTTTCCCAACTATGTTGGGGTCGGCTTCCAGTCTAACTGTATGCAGCTGAATACCTGCATTTTACATGGAGCGACTGCCTATCCAACCCGCACTGGGCCCGCGTGGTAGATAACAGCCCACTCCCTCTCGTAGAGAGGAGGTCTGTGTCCCAGCAGTGGGAACATTATAGGCTGATTATGATGACTGCCTATCTGACCTCCACAACCCAGTGACTAGGTAATACGATACCACTTGGTAAGACTGGTTGTCAGATTTTCGGGCTTCTGACTACCCGTAACGACTGTCAAAGATCCACGAATGACAGCCGGGACCAACGGCTTAACATGCTTTCCGAGGCACGGAGGGGTCTCGGTATGTAAAGATGGTCACCCATCCACAGACCAACCGCGGCAAGCGTAGCTTAACCTGATCGATCGACCTGTGTGGCTGGTTTTATTTAGCCACGGGCCCCTCTTTTATGTATGTAGACTGGGAACGACATTAGATAAACGCAGTTTAATTTATTGTTGTATTGTCGTCTTCACCTTGTATAATGTGCTTTTACTAATATTCTATCATATGCATTCCAGTTATCGCCAGAAACGTTCCACGCCGACGCCATAGCTTTATCCCCGGTCATTAGCTTCATGATTCGACAGTCATCGCGCCTGTTCGACGCGCCGACACAACTCGCCACCGACGCCACCGCCTATTTCACTGTGAGAGAGAAACGCAAGGCTATGTCGCCTCTAGTCGATCTGGATGAGAGTATTACTGATAAGTGAGTTTTATTTCTATATATATAGATTACTAGCTGACCCCGGAAACGTCGTTTTGCAAAAAAAAAAAATAGATAGTAGCCTATACTCAGACCTACACGATATGCACACAAAATTTCATACAAATCGGTCCAGCCGTTTCGGAGGAGTATAGTAACTAACATTGAAACACGAGAATTTTATATGTTAGACTAGCTGACCCCGCAAACGTCGTTTTGCAAAAAAAAATAAAAATAGATAGTAGCCGATTCTCAGACCTACCCGATATGCACACAAAATTTCATACAAATCGGTCCAGCCGTTTCGGAGGAGTATGGTAACTGTGACACGAGAATTTTATTTATTAGAAGATGTATTGCATATCATCACACCTGTGTGTTCCGAAGGGATAAGTAGATTTTACCAGTTATTGTAATGGGGGGCGAAATCTACTTATCCAGAAAACCAGACAGAATTGCAGACTTCTGGCAGCTACTGAGGAATCACTGATGGCAAATTGGAGATACTGTAGTTGTTAACCGGGCACAAATCAAGTTCAGAGCTGCTTCTAAATCAATTCTAACGAAAATACTCAATACCTAATACTTGACCTAGGAATCGAACCATCCCAATCGTCTGGTATATCTTCCCTACAAGGTGGACCGATTACCTGCTGAAGGTCTTTTAAATCATCTGTAATGAGGAAGCATTGGAAGCGTTGTAGCGAAGTCGTTGTAGCGATGCTTGGGGAAGGCCTATGTTCAACAGTGGACCTCTTTCGGCAGAATATTTTTATTTGTTAAGATAAAATAAAAAGTGTTAAAAAATTAACCCATAAAACTTTAAGAGGTGCTTTAGACCATAGAACTGAAAAACTTTCACTATGGGACCAACTCTGAAATCACGAAAAAAAAAAATCAGCTGTTTCCTACATTTTGGTCAAGTAGGTATTGAAGTTTTGTATTAAACAGCACCTCTTAAAGTTCGTCGGGTTAATTTTTTAACACCTTATATATAAATATGTTTGTGAAGTAAGTTTTGAGTACGAATGTGGATGGCTATATGAGTAGGAGAAGACCAAAGGAACGATAGATGAACTGTGTGAAAGATGATATGGTTAGAAAGAGGGTCACTCAAGACGGCGATTAATAGTGAAGTATGGAAGATGAAGGCATGCTGTGCCTCCCCAAATTAATTGGGATAAGGGCAAGAGAGTGATGATGATGTGCGGGACAATAATGATTAGGCAGAATATGTTCAATGATGAATGTATAGATTAGCTAGTTTGATTAATAATACGATTAATAATGATTAATTTATGATTGGTAAGTTAGTTTACAGTCGTGATCTTCAATGTGTGTGTCGACGCTGTGATTGAACAGGATCGCGGTTCTGGGTCATGTTTTCCGTCAGCTCCATATAGGTTGAAACCTGTCGGGAACCAATACTTAAATAAATAGTTTTATTGGAAAGAATAATGTATTTACAGCATAGGGTACCCACTACTTGTGCCCATGTAGTCGGTGTATTTAATATAGGCACATTTTGTGTAAAACGTCACTAGTTCTCAGTGCTCTTGTAGGTATACTACTACTACTTAAGAAAACAGCGTAAGTTTTATTTTGTCTTTCCACGGTTCCACCAACCCAGTAAACGGTGTACATACTGTACAGATGAAGTTAAAAAATAATTGTATTACTGTTTAAGTAACGTAAAGTAATATTATAATCCACAGAACAGCCGCGAATACAGTATACACATTCGTGGACCGTCACCGAACGCGCGCGGAGAATGAGTCCAACCCAACAGACACGGCGCTCGCACAACTGTACGCGCACATACAAGCCCTGCCAGACTCACAGCACAAGAGACGCCTCATCAAACATTTTAACAGGCAGAATGGTTATGGTGAGGAGTTTGATTGATTTTAGAACTTGTTTTCGTTCATCCACCTGAAAAAATCACTTTGTGGTGGATGGGTGAAAACCGGGGCCTGTGGATGTAATCACTCTCTCTGCAAATTGCACTATGCTCTTTCCAAATATGGTATAGTGTGGAATTTTCCAAAATTATTTTTATTAATTGTTGTATGGGCCCGCTCTTGATCTCGAAAGCGATGGATGAGGTCTATAATGGAACGAGCGTGCCCAGAAGATGCCTAAGGTACTGGAACTCCCACGCATCGACGAAACACAGCAGGCTGCTTGACGCCGGACTGGTGGGAGGGAGGTCGCAAACCAGGCGGGCGTTAGAGAAGAAGAATAATTGACCAGTCAAATAAGGTGTTAGGTGTGACTGTTCAGGATGCGCCGAGCGCTCGGTTCAGTTGAATAACTGACGGAACAAACTGCGTTACACGAGGAGGCTTCGTCATGCATCATGTTTTTCAGTCTACAAAATTTTTCACATAAAACATGATACATATAAGTCCAAAGAGTATTATTTACCAGATACAATACACGTTTGTCACGTTAATACAATGCTATGTTACTGTTACACTGCATCATCCCACTGCTGGGCAAACGCCTCTGCGCATGACTTCAGCATTTTCGATCCCGGGCTAATGTGGACCACTGATCGTTTTTCTCCAGCTCGTCTCGCCATCTACAGGGCTAATGCTAAGTATTTTCTAAATTTTTCGTCATTCCTTAACCTTTTAACCGCATATGTCGGATGAATCCGACAAATATTTTCGTGCCCATTTCGCCAGGGTCGTATATTTACGACCAAATACCACAGCTCGTTTACTCAGTTTTTTTTTTTATTAATTACGCTGTATTCTATCAGGTTGTTCGAAAAACAAAAAAAAGTCGAATCACTGTGCCGGGCGCTGGGGGCACGACAACTGAAGGCCAATTCTCCTAATTTAAAACGTTCAGAATCTAGTCGCAGTCTCATCTCGGCGACGAACAAATGTCAAAAACTTGTCAAAATGTAGGGAAATTAGACGTATTTTTGACAGATTGAGACTGAGATCAGACTGTGAACGTTCCTAAAATTACGAGAATTGCCCACTGATATAAAGTCGGGCGGTTAAAGGGTTAAATAATATTATGATGCACTCTGCGGAGGAACTTTTCACCCTCTTCCTCATACGTCTAAAATTCAATGGAAACATGAAAATAATTAAATAATTAATCAATAATTATTAACATTTACCTTTATGTATTTCAGGAACGCCAATACAAATCCAAAGAACAGGTAAAGCAGCCGGCTCGAGAAGTTTCGGCGATTCTATCAAGAGACACATTTTCAACAAAGGACTACTCAACAAGACACCAAAGAAAGGTTCTGGATCTAATATTAATGTTATAGATGAGGTAAGTTCCATATTATTACGATTTCTTATTAACAATGTTCATGCTGTTTAAAATAATCAATAAAAACTATTAACCAAAACTCGAAATACACCATCTAATAAAAAAAAGTCTGCAATTACAATGTATCTTAAGTTTTCTGAAGGACAATTCCCGTAATTTTAAGAACGTTCACAGTCTCAATCTGTCAAAAATACCTGTGATTTCTCTACATTTTTGACAAGTTTTTGACATAGATTGTTGCTGAGATGAGATTGAGATTGAGATAGATTTTAAACGTTTTTATTACGAGAATTGGTTTTCTGGTGTATAACGAGCTTAAACTTTCCCTTTTAAATAACAAAATAACACCTTTTCAAAACTAAAAGGATTTTCTCCCCACAATAAGGGCGTTATCACACTGTTGAACAGACGCGGTTGTCTTTGCCCTGTGCATACGTTGAACGGAAGTATACTCGAGAGCGTTTGCTGGTGTTATAGCTCCTTACCCATTTCAAATGACGAAAATACAAATATTTTTTTTTACTGAGTTTGAGACGGTTTATTTTCTAAACGATGAATAAAGTTAAGTGACATTTAAATGTCAAAAATGTATGGTTAAACCTTCTTAAACTTTAGGCAAAGTTTATGAAAAAAGGGGATTGTGTTTTCGTCTTCAAAAGCATGTAAATGCATATTTTATAAGTCTTGTAACTAACATCTTGTTCGTGCATTGTGTTGTGATGTCTAATGTCTCTCTTTCTCTCTGTGTGCTATCCTCTCCGTAACTTTCTCGTCATGCTTAACGCTTACAGAAAACCGGAAAAGGAAAACTAAGATTCTCGGACGACAATAAAATCGATGTGTCACATAAAAACATCGTTCTCAAGAATTTAGCTCACAAAATAGCAAGTTCGGAATCTTTAGACGATGATTACGATTCGGATGCAAGCAACGAAAGCACGTTGTCCGAAGGCGCGTTGAACAGATCCCGAAAATTGAGCCCGAAATTCGTGTCGGAACCTAACTTGAGCTCTCTAGATGCGAACGCTGAAACGCCGAAGAAAAAACGCGGGAACCGACTCTTTCGTTCGAAGATTGTGACTACGCAAGCGTTTAATAAAAAGTACCAGAAGCGAAACGGCGTAATTCGCAGTACGCCGACTTGCGTATCGTGTTTCGATGACCAAGACACGGCGTCCGAAAACGAACTTTCGTATCATGAGATCAGTGGGGACAGGAGTCCTGTAGATGAAACGCCAAAGAAGGCTGTGCTACAGGATGATGTCAAACACTATCTGACAAGTACGCCGGGCATTTCCGATGCTGTTTTGTTCGATGAAGACTGTACTACGCCTTATACGATTAATTTCCGAAGAGCTTCTATGTCACCTATTACAAAATCGACGCAAAAGTTGTCTAAAGCCATGCAGGTTGGTTGTATGTGCATGTATTGCATGTTTCATCTAATAAGTTCTTATACGTCTAATGTTTATGCTTTTAAATGTGATAGGAGCCTATTGGAAATTATACGCAAATTTTAGAGTTACTTTACAATTTCGTTTGGTTGATTTTAGCGAAAAACAATTTTTGTGGTAAAAGACAATGGCCCCGATTCTGTTGTTCACAAACTAAATTAAATTTAAGATCAGTGCATCTTTTTCATTCTATTTCAATATGAAAAGGACAGGAGATAAATATTAGTTTAATCCTGTCAAATTAGATAATCCATAGACAAGTTTAGACGTGATTAAAAATATGGCTTCTAAAAATACGTCAATTTACGTCAGGCGCTGACTAATTTGACAGGACTAAACCAATATCTATCTTCTGTCCTTTTCATAATGAAATAGAACGAAAAAGATGCACTGAACTTAAATTTAGTTTAGTTTGTGAACCACAGAATCGGGGCCAATGGCCGCTTCTTTGTCTTTTAAGTCATTAACATGTCAAGGTTTTTAATTTATATTTTATTAATATAGATGCGCCATCAGTAGATACATTTTACATTTATTAATTTATTATACGTTTGCATGATGTTGTTTAACGAAAGTCGTTTGCGAGGTGATAAACTCGTCCTTTGTTAGTGATCGAAGTCTGACAAATTAAATAAGTTGATATAAGGTTTTGTTAAAAGACTATTATTGATACCAGATGCAGAGGTAGGAGTAATTTTTCATCTACATCACAAAAATAACCTAAAATTAATCAAATAACTCTAATTTACAGGAGTCCATAATGACACCCCGTTCCCGAAAACCGTTAATAATAACATCAGAACAACGAGACATGGCAGATACAACCGTACAAAAAGACGAGACGATCAAATCAGATGGAATGTTTCATTCTATGTCACCGAAAAATGACAGTGATTTCGTGTCTTCGGACGACGAGAATGACGTCACTAGGTCCACATTCTCGTGCGAAAGGTAACATACTGTATATAGTTGTGACTAACAAACGAAGCAATTACTAACAAGATTTTTATGAATGTATCATTATAATAGAAAATGTTAAAAAGACTTACGAGTCAATGGCCGAAAATTATCAGCATCTTTATTTGTAAATATGGTTCTAAAATGGGCAGCCTTGATCTTCGAAACAGAACTGAGCTTCAGTATTAAATTCATTTTCAAATATGGCTGTGGTTATAAATTCTTTGGGTAATTTCAAACGCGAGTAAAAGAAGATTTAAAATCAAGGTAAATTGGTAAAACATGACATCAGCATTTATGACTAGTCTATGACTTGTTTGCTGGTGTTTATAGCTCTACTTCTCCATTTCAGATCAAGTCATTCAGCAAGCACATCTTTGCCGAGAACAAAACCATTCGATGCTCGATCGATTAATTCAATTGGTGATGTCAGTCCTCTAAGGCCAGAAAGCACTCGATTCATAATAAGCCATGAAAGACCGAACTTAGTCGACGATTTAAACACAACACTATGCGGGAGCGACGATGACCTATCAAAGTTTACGACGACACACGACACGAATGAACAAAAAACCAGATCGTTATCAGAACCGTTTAGAGAATACCTCCTAAGCAGATCGGTGCTAACAGCAAAACCGATCGATTTATCGTTACTAAATAAATCGAATGACACCGAAGACAAAATAAGCGATTCTCTACTCTATTGCTTAGATGGAAACGTCCCTTCAGATTTGACTTTATCGATCGGTAATTTGGCAGTCGATAAAGAATCGAGTTTGCGGTCGCCGTTGACGAATATTAGTGTAAATATAGATAAAAGTCCGAATAGAAAGCGTTTGGCCAATGCCATTGCTTCTTTAGAAGAATCGACTTCTGGAACAAAAAAGCCGATGGTGAAAAAGGAAAATTTTAAAGAAAAGGTTTTTCAAATACGTGAGACTGAACTTTAGTGGTTGTTAAACTTTGTGTTCATTAATCATGTCTAGTTTTCGTCGAACAGTGAGTACAAAAAGTAAAAAAAAACAAACATTTTCTTATAGATAAAGCAAATCACGAACGCCACGGCATTGGACTATTATGTCGTTATTGTATTAAGGTATAAATTGGAATGATGACTCGCGTTCGTAAAATGCATCACCTGTACAGTCCTTTTACAGTTATTTTACCTCTGATTTTGCATCACTGTCCAAATCACATTGATCTTTATTCTTATTGCTTCTTGCTGTTGGATTGCTGTCACTGACAAGTCTGTCAAAATAAGTCTGATCTTTATTCTCATTTCTATAAGGTTGCTGTTATGTTGCTGCTGTCAGAGGTAAAATGTAGATCCACTACTAGCAATGTTTTTTTTTACTACCGCGAATAAAATTCAAAGATAGATTATTAAACTTTTTATACAGTGCCTTAGCTAAGAAAGGTCCCAATATCTGGGTACCAGAATGTCCAAAAATTGGATAGTGTTGCATAATGTATGAGATTATTCCTATTTAGATATTATTATTATTGAGATCTCTGAATTATGAAACTATTGCATAGTATTTTCGTACTTTTATTAAGTTTACTTGAACCTGTTGAAATAAATTTGATTTTGGCTTGTAAGCGAAGAAGAATGTGGGTTAGAAATATTTATTTCAGGGACATTTCAATTGATTATTTTATTGTTTTAATGTAACTGTTTTAGTTATGAGTACGCTTATAAATATAGAATATTTCAGTACATTATAAGCAAGTTTTTTTATTTATCCTATCACGTCAAGACGAGAAAGGATTTTCACCTGTGCCGCCCGAATGTTAGAATAAGAATAAGTGCCGGCGCAAATCTGGTGAGGCGTGGTTTTAATTGGTAAATACATATATCAACCTTGCCCTAGTTAAAATAAAGTTGAAAATAAATAAACTACATGTCCAAGAGAGCATGTTCCAGACAGAGATACGTGGTTCAGGTGATATATTTTCGAGCTTAACCCACACGATATATTGCCTGTGGCAAACAATAAAAGTGAAGTAACGAATGACTTACATCGTCTAAGAACTTTAGGCGGTGCAACTTTAATTGTTGGCTGTTGCTTCAACTTATGTTAATGCCGCGGGCCATTAAATTCCATCTTATATCGGCTATATTTTAAGAGACGCACCTGTTTTTTTTTTTGTGACAGGGAAAACCGCGCTTTGCTAGGTCTGCGCCATAGATTATACAGTATATTAATGCTAGTCTGCGCCAGCCCTAAGAATCTAGGCATAATTGGGTCTCTGCTTTTTTTTTTGGGAGTGACATCTCTCAGTTCAACCTACGAGGTTGTCGTCTGCTTAACCAGGCTTGCCTGTGGATGCCTCAATAAATGAAAGCCTCCAGCCAGGGCTTGAAAAAAACTTAAAAACTAAGCGACTACACGCTAACCCCCTGTGGGGTACGGACCTTGGCTGAGGGTGTCGCTATGAGAGGGCAGCAAGGGACAGGTTGGATCGGAATTATTTAGGGACGAATTTAAAACTACAGGTTCAGCGGTGCGGGCTGGCTCGATCGAGCAAGGGACGGGGCTCGGGGCGGGTCTATAACCGCCAGTATTTATAACATTGTGATTGTGAAGCCAAGCACATTATCCAAAGGGGGTGGGGGTTAACAATACATAATAGCGTATAGGTTTCATTAATCAACCACAAAGAACACAACCTCTTGCAATGTTGAAAAACATTTATTACTTATACTTCATTTGCACATTATTGCTATTACAGTGTTTTAGGTAAGATATATGAGGACTAAGCCAATTATCATTAGGAAGGTCATGCAGCAGTAGAAATAACAACATATCCGGTAGCAGAAGTTTGAAAATCTTTCGCTGATAGGTCTCTGCTGGCTCTAACAAGAAAATTATTCCTTGTAGATGTAATAGAATAGTATAGCCAGTGATCTGCGTAACCCGACCCCTTTTCTTTGAATGAGAGGGGTCAGGTAATGCACACTGCATTGACTGTACAGTCAGCGCCAAAAATATCGGGACGAACAGACTGTTCAAAAAGATCTCAACAACTGAGAAAATTAAACTTTATCTCAATTCTCAATCACACAAGGAATGTTTCAGAATGAAGACAGTAGACGCCAACTATCATTCTGATAAGAACTTTTTCCAATTGAGATAAAGTTTAATTAAAGGGTAGATCTAGATATATACTTACGGTTTCCTAGACGAGCGTTTCCGTAATGATTATATAGACGCCAGCACACCAAGCCAAATTTCTTTCAAGCATCTGTCAAATTTCTTTTATAGATTTTCAACTTTATCGCTAAAGCATAAGGTTCAAAGTTGATTGGATTACTACTGTAGTTTTACTTACTCGTCCTCAAAGCATGCTCCAAGTGATCCAGGGCATTTTTTACAGCATTTCAATGTACAGTTCGGCATTGTGTTTCTTCGACAGGTTTTCACCGAACATTGCGTCATTGCAAATTGTGATGGTTCATCCGTCAACACGTAGGAAGCAATACTAACTCCGGTTTCTGGAACGAAAATCAACACTAAAATTAGCTAACAAAATTTTCAAGCGCGCTTTGATTGATTGATTGAATTATCAACAGCCAATTGGATCACTTGACTTGTGTTTAATTTTGACACGTTGATTTTCGTTCCAGAAACCGGGTGTCAGTAAAAACGTATGCTTTCACTTCTTATATTATTATGAAGGCATAACTTTGATTTTACGTTATTTTTTCGCGGAATTTTTTAACTCACTGAACGGGTATTCTGCTTTTTATATAAGTAGCTATCAACGGATGGCGATCTATTCCGAAGACTTGAGATAAAGATGTACAGTCAGCAAAGGAGATAAGTATGCAGGGTCGTCTAAATAAGTACCTACTTGAACTTACTATTTTTTTGCATGTTAACAAAAGACTTCGGTTTTCAACACAACTTTGCTTCGGTGGCTTTTATATTCTCTTTTTTTACTTTATTCTTTTTCGGTTTGCTCAGAATGGTTTGCTGTCTACAAATTTTTTTCGGGCATTCATAATACAGAAGTGAAGATTCGGCCTTGCTGCGAGTTTCTGTTCCGCGAGTCGAATCTCCTTCTAAGATCACTCAGTGCTTTTCGTCTTTTATACCACCGGCAGATGCTTGTTCCTTGGCTTGCAGATTCTGTAGGTGCTGGTTTTCGGCAGTGGCTCCACGTTCTTATCTTTTGAAAGAACTGGGTCGTCGGGGTTTCTTCCTTGGTCGTGTTCTTTTTTCGATGAGGCTGAAGAACTACTGTGGGTTTTGTGTTTGTATGTCGTGATCTTTACTGGTGCGGGTAAGGCTTTGAATCCTTCGACGTAGAAGAGGGGTCTGGGAACAAATTGAACAGTAGGAAACCTTTCCGTTCTTAGTCTGTAAAATATACTGTAGCGATAAAGTTGAAAATCTATTAAAGAAATTTGACAGATTGATAGTAGCTTGATGTGCAGTACATTTCGATATTTTCAGTAGGTGACCGGTGCCTTCTTGTAACTTTTTGGAGTTATAGGTATTTCATAAATTCTCCAAAGTGATTTGATTCTTTTTATATAATAAATGGATAAATGGTAACGGCCGCGATTTACCTACGAGTTGTAGGTCGTAGATTCGAACCCCAACAGGCGTTTTACTTTGTGTCAATTATTTCAACACCACTGCACAGCACTGTTCTCAAAACGGTGAAGGAAAACATCGTGAGGAAACCGGCATGTCCTAGAACCAAAAATTCGAAGACATGTGATATCTACCAACCCGCTTTGGACCCACGTGGTGGATTACCTACGACCCATTCCCTCTCACAGAGAGGAAAATTATTATGCTGATTATGACAATATATGGACAAACACTTTATTAAAACGGTGGTCATATACAGAACTTATATGTAGGGAGGGTAAAGTACATCTAAATAGATTAGGTAGTACACTGGCAAAGTAGGCAGATCCTACCTGCTGCTTATCACCTGTATTCACAATCAATACTTGTCTAAATAAAGTACCAATACTATGCGAAGTAAGATATTTCTCAATGCGTTCCACATGACAAGCCTGTAAATTCATAAACATTAAGGGATGTACAGTGCCGATCGCCACTCAAGTATTGTCTATGAATACTTAGGTTTTTATAACCCTGTGCGTCCGCGCGCACTTTGAGACCTCTTAGTAAAGTTTGTGTGTTTGTTTGTATTATACCCGTATACTACTACATCGTTACTAGTACTTTACATTACTAGTACCTACTTCGGAAGTAATGATAAATAATTTTATTTCTGTAAGTAGGTTTGTACAAACACTTTTACACGTCAATCATATTTTTAAAAACGAGATGAGGTCGGCGTTTCCTAACTGACTACTCTGAGAAGAAAGGCCGAAACAAACTCAGAGGTCACAGTCTCTTTTAAAGTCCAGACATAATCTTGGTCAGATCATGTGGAGACCATGTAGATTGGTGTCTGAAATGGTCTTTTGAGGAAAGAACCACACAGATTGAGTGTACCTGTCCAGTCAGTGCACGCATTTGTCAGTAATCATGCAGCTCAACTCAAACTTAAGGAGCTCAACGATTCGACGAACAATACCAAAGAAAGGACATTTGGGTGGGTCGCATAAATTACTCAAACTGCCAGACCATGACTAAAACTATCTGAGAAAATAAATAGGCAACAAAAAAAATTAACCCACAGTCTTCACATTCACAGTCATTAAAATAATATAATACTTTACAAAGTAAATAATTATTAAGTAAGTATAATACTTAAGAACAACACATAATATGTGTCTTAAACCCTCTTGATGCTGTCAGTGATATATTAGGCATGCTAATGACTCATAGTTCGGCAGATAGCCAAAGCTAGTTTAGGCACTAGAATATTATGAATAAATTAACAGGCGCTGGCTTCACCGGTCGCCCGAGATGGCTGTAATTCATTATACAAGGTGTAGCCAAGTTAGACAGACTTATAAGACTTCGACGAAACAGCGTTTGTGAATCTGAGCAGCACAATTATTCACAAACATCCGACAGGCTATCGTATCGAAAATAACACATTTCGATAACCTGATTTGCCTTTCCCCCGACAGCAAACAGCAGTCGAAAGAATAGCGGCCGTCTTTTTGATTTAATCTGACAAAATTTGTGGGTTTTGGACTTGTGAACATCGTTTAGAGGACTCCTACGATAACGTTGATTGATGTTCGATGCGGAAACTTATCGGGTGGTTGTGAATAGCTATGCTGAGCTTTTTTTATTATATTTATTTGAGTTGATTAGTTCGTGCCATTACGAGAGATAAAGTCTACAGTCCTTTTACTGTTATTTTACTTCTGATTTTGATCTTTGTTCTCATTCTATTATGGTTGTTGTTGAGTGGCTGTCACTGTCAGGTCTATCAAAATCATAGTGATCTTTATTCTCGTCACAATAAAGTTGCTGTTGGGTTGCTGCTGTCAGAGGTACGGTCAGCATAAAAAGTCGATTAACACTTCAGTTTTTTTAATCTCAATTATTGAGCTAAATATTTGTTCAAAATTGCAGCAGAAATACAATGTAATTTTGAACAAATATTTTGTTCAATAACTGAGATTAAAAGAACTGAACTGTTTATATTTTGCTCAATGACTGAGATTAAAAAAACTGAAGTGTTAATCGACTTTTGATGCTGACCGTACTAGAGTTATACTTTATTCTGCATCTTGGGTTAGGTCCATCTGACACACAGTCTGTTCATAAACATGCATCATAATTAAATTCCTATACATCCTGTAGACGGCTTGTCATAGGGTGAATTAATGGGCTATCATTAGGGTGAATTGATTACTTGCCAATACAGACTCAGGCGACGAAGACGAGTCCTTGAGTGGAGACCGCGTATCGGCAAGCGTAGTGTAGGACGTCCCCCAGCTAGATGGACGGACGACCTAAAGAAAGTGGCTGGAATGGACTGGATGAGGAAGGCGGAGGACAGGGTGTTGTGGCGCAGCCTGGGAGAGGCCTATGTCCAGCAGTGGACTGCGATAGGCTGAGTTGATTGATTGATTGACAGACTCAGGTTTTGTTCTATATTAAGTCTATATTGCCTGGACCTAACCGGGTACAATAAATCAAATAAAACATAAATCAAAACCTAGTTCTTAGGGTAGGTACTTCCCGTTGAATCATAAAATTTCAAGAATCATAAAATTTGGCAAGAAGCAAGGTCTCACAGCACAAGTAAAGGAAATAGTGAAATTTTATTTTCATAAAAAAAAATTGTGGTTACATTTTAACATTTTTGCAAATTAACATTTTTGCGTGATTCATGGTATGGGAGAACATTTTTTCAACGTGCTCTTGGGAGAAATTCCGCCCAACTACGGAACCCTTCATTTCTTATGAAATTATGTTTTTTTTTCTGTAAGCTGATCTTTTAGGACCCTTAGTCCCGTATTACAAAACGTCACTCAATACTCAAGCATTACTTAAAACTAGTTTCAACCAACCAATCTTGAATCTAGTTTTAAGTAATGCTTGAATATTGAGTGAAGTTCTGTAATACGGGCCTTAGATTATGTCGACTTGGGCAGCGGGATTGTCCGAAAGGGTTACCGCTACCCCGGAACACAAAGGGCTAAGGAAGGAACCCGGGTGGGTTTTAGTCAGTAAGAGTCTGACACTCCCTTCTGCTCCACCCAGAGCGGGAGGGGTCATTTGATGATTTCACATACTCAAAAAAAAAAAAAAAAGACTGTTAACAATGATGGCCTAAGAATTAATGCTGTAGCTACCTGCTAACTTAGGGACATCTTGAACTTAGCCATTCAGTTGCCTCCTAAGAAGTCAATGCGAACAATTATTTGCAACGCCAGTGTAACTCCGAACATTCTACCGTATCCGTTCATAGATGAAGGTATTCATACTGGATAGTTTTGGATACGACTCATTATCATCATCTGCCTACCCTTTTTCCCAACTATGTCCAGTCTAACCGGATGCAGCTGTATACCAGCTTTACGCAAGTTATGTTGTCGTAGGTATGTATTGTATTAACAGGAGCACAGAATAACTAATGAATAGTATAGACGCCAGCACATCAAGCTACGCGAAACTGACAAATTTTCCCAATCAACTTTGAACCTTATGCTTTAGCGTTAAAGTTGAAAATCTATTAAAGAAATTTGATAGATTGTAGTTGCTTGATGTGCTGGCATCTGTACTAGGAGTGTAGAACTGTAGAGTTACGGTCAGCAACAGAAGTCCATTCAAACTGTCACTTTTTAACCGACTTCAAAAAATGAGGAGTTTCTTAATTCGTCTACAGTACATAATATTTTTTTTATTTTATCGATGATGATCGATATTTTGATCAATAATAATTGTAGACCACTTTTGAAAAATATTTTTTTATTTGGTAGAGAAATCTTGAGTGGTGGTCCCATAATAATACTAGCTGACCCCGCAAACGTCGTTTTGCAAAAAAAAAAAAATAGATAGTAGCCGATTCTCAGACCTACCCACACACATGCACACGAAATTTCATACAAATCGGTCCAGCCGTTTCGGAGGACTATGGTAACTAACACTGTGACACGAGAATTTTATATATTCTAGATTAGTCTATTTTGATATTGAATTAAATTTGATTCAAAAAGTAAACTTTAATTGACTGAAATGTACAGAGGCCAGCACATCAAGCTACCCCAATCTGTCAGATTTTCCCAATTGAATATGAACCTTATTCCTTTGTACTAAAGTTGAAAATCTATCAAAGAAATTTGACAGATTAGGGTAGGTTGACCTGCTGGCCTCTGTACAATCGCCAGAAGTTCTCATTAAGATCTTTTAAATACATTTTCAAAACAAAACAAAAATACAATTAAAAAAAAAAACTGTCATATTACCATACTGCCATTATTATAAAGTGACACTATAATAATGGCAGTATGGTAATATGGCACTTTAAGTCTAACGAAGCTAATTACCTACGTATTGGAGTGGACATTGAACGCGCACGTGCATACAGATAAGGGCACAGAGTAGTTACAGTTAGGGCATTATGTTCTATCACTGAAACTGAAAGCATTTTTTCAATTAAACCATTTAGGTACAGGCACTTCTGTAATGTAAAAAAACTTTTACAAAAAAAAAAACCGACTTCCAAAAAAAACACAACAAAGTGAAAAATAACTTTAATTTCGGAAGTCGGTGTCGTTGGTTCCGCTTTTTCGGTGTTTGACACCAACTTCCGAAATAAAAGTTGTGTTTCACTTTATTTTGTTTTTTTTGGAAGTCGGTATTTTTAATTGTAAAAAAAGTTTTTATTTTTCACTTTTTAGTTGTACATACCCCACACAAATTCAGTTAACACTAGTGCATTGAAGAATTGAAGACACCAACTAGAAGATTCATCAAAATTCGCATAGAAATGCCTATATTACATTTATGCATATAACTTTGTACTTAAGAATAATGACCTAATCTATACTAATATTATAAAGAGGAAAGATTTGTATGTTTGTTTGTAACGAATTGGCTCAAAAAGTACTGGACCGATTTTAAAAATTCTTTCACCATTTGAATGCTTCATTATCACTGATTATTTATTATAGGCTATTTTTTTAAAAAAAATTTCCACCCGTGCGAAGCTGGGACGGACCGCTAGTATATTATATACCAAAACCCCAACCCCAACCTAAACCTTAGTATGTAGATCACATCAATGAAAGAATTATCAAAATTGGTTCATTACTTTTTGAGAAAATCGCGGAAATACAGGCATACATACATACGGGTCGAATACAGAACCTCCTTTTTTGAAGTTGGTTAAAAAGACGGTGACTTAGCCAGAAAATTGAAGCTAGTTGCCAATGGGCAACTAGCTATAAAGATATACTTAGATCTCTATGGAGAAGAAGGTGCAAGAAACTATAAAAAGAGTCATTAAGGGCAGTCTTATTCCACCCACTGCTGTATACACCTCCTCAATTTTGTGCCTTAAAAGGGTCAATACCTATAGGTAACGCGAAAAGTTTCATTCTGCCCCATTAGGGTTTGTAACTGTAAACTATGTATCAGCGTCAGGTGGCACATCTTGTGTTATCATCTGACATTATTTATTTATTTATATATTTATTTCAGGCATCAAGGCCCATATAAACACATACAATACAATATTAATATAACTTAAAAATACTATAAATACATACACCTTTATAATTGCACTAAAAAACTAACACACACGAAGTGTCTGCGTCGTGATTCGCTGACTGGTGTCATGTAGCCGGCCACGAAACCGGCGGTACACAACACCCTGCGGCCAACTCTTCCTTGAGGAACTTCTCGAGATGATGTGTCGGAACACGCACCACGAACGACTTGAAGTTCGTGTTGTGACGCGACTCCAACTTTTCGACCCTCAAAGTCCAGTTGGTCTTCACACGCATGTACTCCACGATCTCCTCAACCTTCGTGGAGTGGTGCAGTCTGGACACGTACAGCTGCGTCGTCGGGATTGCCGGACGCAGCAGCATGTTGGGTACTGCCTAGTGATGTGCCGTTCCCGGGAATTTTGGAAACTTTGGGAATATTCCCGTAAACGTGCCCGGCAATATTCCCAAAACTGGAAATTTAGGGGAATATTGATGATAATGTACATTAGTGTTTTTTTATTATATGCTAGCCAATTAATTAGGTAAATTTGCGTACTATCGTGATTACGTCGATAGTCGATGGTACATATAAGTTGAAAATTTCCAAAGTTTCCAATATTTACGGGAATATTCCCTGTAAATTTACAATCTTCCCGTAAATATTCCCATAGTAAAAAAAATCACAAAGCATTAGAAATTATGTTTTATTAAAACATTTTTAATCACATTGGTTTCTTAACACAATTTTACAATGAGATTCTGAGAGTTTATAAACTTTTTAATAAAATTAACAATTTTAATAAACTACGGAATCAACTACGCTACTAGCTATGCCGATGATATGGTACTGCTGGCTCCCTCGATTTGTGCATTGCGGAAATTGCTTGCCGTGTGTGAAAAGTATGCGGCCACACACGGTCTGAGTTATAATGTTAAAAAATCAGAGTGCATGATCTTCAAGGCGGGTGCAAAGTACCCAACTGTTGTCCTCTTAATCGAGTATATCAATTCAAGTATCTTGGGCATGTGATTACTGAAAATCTTGGAGATGATGTAGACATGGAGAGCGCAGGGCATTGTCAGTCCGAGCGAACATGTTGGCCCGCAGGTTCGCTCGATGTTCAGTGCTATTATGTAAAAATCTCACCGTGAAAACTAAGGTAAAGTGAACTGTCATTCCACCCGATGTTAGAGGTTGCCTCCATTGATAGTTCACTTCACCTATGTTATCACTGTGAGATTTTTACAGAATCGATAGGCAGACGCGGTGAAAGTGACTTTATTCAAAGCGTACTGCACATCTCTGTACTCAGCGAGCCTGTGGTTCAGATATACCCAAAGGGCTTACAATTCTCTGCGCATCCAGTTTAACAATGCCTACAGGGCGCTGTTACGTCTGCCACGCTTCTGCAGTGCGTCAACAATGTTCGCTGAGTCGCGCACAGACGGCTTTGATGCCACCTGGCGCAAAATGACAGCCTCACTGCTAAGCAGATTGCGTGGGAGCAGTAACAGCATCCTGAAGGTAATAGGCGAGAAATTAGACAGCCCACTGGTGTGGAGCCTCACCCAGAGGACTAAGTCTCTCTTAGTTATTAGGTACTAACATAGTTTTTAAGATCATACTAACAATATAAATGTAATGTAATAGATCCATGGTTGTCTGAAGAAATTAAATTATTATTATTATTATTAAAATCAATATTCAAAATATTAAATTATGATTAATGTTATTCTGAATCAGATGAAAAAGTATTACTTACTAGCCGACCGCGCCTAGTTACTTGATCTTCCAAGGAATAGGATTCGTCATTATCTGACAAAGCGATAGCAGAAAATTCCTCACCGGAGTTTGAAGCTGAGCTAGAACTAATGTTATCTTCTATAATTGACGCTGAGAGAGCACTTTTTCCTACACTATTAGATGTATTTCCATTCATCACCTTCCAGTTGTGGTCAATAAAAGTTATTTTCCCAGCTCTGCTGGTCTTCAGTCGAATTCTTTTTATAGTGTGTATATTTGAAAATGTGGAAAACGACCTTTCTACTGCTGCTGAAGTAGCAGGGATAGATAGAATTTTCAGAGCTGTTTGTCCTAGAACTGTTTTTGAAAATAGTGCCTCCCACAAAGCTAAAGGCTCAACATTTGATGCCATTTTCCACACAAAATCTTTGCCCCAATTCCCACTTCTGCATTTATAATGACATAAATCTTCTAATAGTTGGTTTTGTTTAGCAGGTTCTGTCAAATTAAAGGTGACTTCGCTCCCATCAATGTTTTCTTCAGGAGCGAGATCTGTCCCCTAACTTCGTGGATCTAGAATAGATGCAGCAAAGTGTATTGGCGAAAAATGTATTAAATACATATTTGGAAACTTTGGGAATACTTACGGGAATATTGGGAATATTGTGTAAATTTACAATGGGAAAGTTCCCGTAAATTTTCAATATTTCCAGCGGCACATCACTAGTACTGCCAGCGCGGTGCCGCACTGGTTCCGACAAGGAAGCTTCTTCTTCTTCTTCTTCTCCACCTTGATGAAACCATCTTTGTCGCACGTGTCCTTCTCTGGACCCTACCTTTTCAAAACAAATGTCAAATTAGATAATCCATAGACAAGTTTAGACGTGATTAAAAAATTGGCTGCTAAAAATACGTCAATTTACGTCAAGCGCTGACTAATTTGACAGGACTTCTGTCCTTTTCTTAATGAAATAGAAAGAAAAAGATCCACTGAACTTAAATTTAGTTTAGTTTGTGAACAACAGAATCGGGGCCATTGTCTTGATCTAAGTACGGCACCCTAATTGAGTAACACACTATCAATCAAAATCTGAATCATTTTGAAGGATATTGCTAATCCATTGCTTCATATGTTCGATAAATTTGTCTACTCAACAACGTAAATAACGCAATGAATGTTGTTGAACTGTCAAATGAAAACAATTCCTACTGTTAGTGTGTTGCGCAGTTACCCTGCGGGTCACAATTATTGACGTATTTTATTTATGTAAGTAATATTTTAGATAACAATAGTAGCTTGTTATTATCCTTGTTTTTATTTTGCTAATATTTTTTTTTTATCTAATGTTATCTTTATATTGTGTGGGCAGTTATTTATTGCCTACGTGATTGGATATCTTTTGGCATAGGTATTTTTCAGTCAGTATAGAGGTATACAACGGTATACAATGTACCTATAGTGAAAGTGCGCAGTGATCATGCACAACCCTACCCTATTTCAAATTAAACAAATATCAACTTTATTTCAATGAATATAAAGTTGATTTCAGTGACTAGCACTATCGAAAATGTTATAAAATTGTAGCGTAAACTGAACTTTATTGTGTCGGAATTAAAGTTATTTTTCCATTAATTCATATTTGTTTACGTTTTTGGTAAATAAATCGCGAACGCAGATTACAGATAGTACCATCCACGAAGACGCGCCCCACTCTTCTTCCTGAACGTTAGTGGTTATCGCCAGTTAATTCTGTTATTGTTTTGTTTTTTTCGATACACGCTAATTACCTACTAATAAGTAATTATAGTGTATCGGCAAAACTAAAACAATAACGGAATGTTACACACTTGTAGTGTAAGCGATTAGAAAGAAGAGTGGGGTGTCTTCGTGGATGGCACTATCTGTACAAAATAAACGGCGTCGAAATTTTTTTTCCATATCGCTGTCAAAGTGGTGATGTGTCTAAGGGATTGGCAATGAATAGAATAGAATAGAATACTCTTTATTATGTACACCATTATAAATTACAGACATAAATATAGAACTTTTGCAAAGGGTGACACAATGGGCGGTCTTATCGCTAAAAGCGATCTTTTAAAGACAACCTTTGGATGGATTAAATAGGGGGAGGAGAGACAAATACTGTACTGTATGAAAAGGACAGAAGATAAAATATTAGTTTAGTCCTGTCAAATTAGATAATCCATAGACAAGTTAGACGAGATTAAAACATTGTCTACTAAAAACACGTCAATTTACGTCAGGCGCTGACTAATTTGACAGGACTAGACTAATATTTATCTTCTGTCCTTTTCCTAATGAAATAGAAAGAAAAAGATGCACTGAACTTAGGTAAATTTAGTTTAGTTTATGCACAACAGAATCGGGGCCAATATTTAGATATCGTTTATCTGCGGAAAGTTCCACAAACAACTCAATCAATAATCTGAAATATTGAAGCACTCCTAAATACTTAGCAATTGTTAGTTACTATCTAACTTAGGGCTAATTTTTCCAATGCCAGATAAGTTTATACGATGCTACTTATTAAAAAAAAATATTGCTGCCTCTGGTTTTAACTACTCTATGTCGTTCAATAAATAAAACTGCGTTCATGCATCGTGCACCGCCGTAACATAAACTGTCAATTGACGCAATTCATCTATTTACTCGTTGCGTGCAATTGGTACTCGTTTATATTCTGTATTTATATACACAGGCTTGTACACTTGATATTCCAGTCTTTCAACTACCAGGAAGTTGTTGATATGTAAATAATAAAACGTCTAGCTATTTATTTAGTTCCTTCTTAGTTATGTGATATTAGGTCCAAAACTACCTATATAAATGAAAATCAGGAAAGAAAATTGTTGTTTTTGGTACTTACCTGATTTTATTTGGTAGCTTCGCAGGGGTGCAATTTTTAATTTTCGAATTTCCTAAATTTTCTTTCCAAACCTTGTCCTGACAATACCGGACACCAAAAAAATATCCAATTTCATTCGGAAGTTATGCGCTTACAGACATTTCGGCGACTTACAGAAATTTCGGCGACCATAGGGTTTTGTACCAGGCGGAGCAATTGCGTAACACATTATCAATGGGAATCGGTTTAATTTTGACAGTTCAAAAACATTCATTGCGTTATTTACGTGTTGAGCAAACAAATTTTTCGAACTTATGAAGCAATCGATTAGCAATTTGCTTCAAAATTATTCAGATTCCGATTGATAGTGTGTTACGCAATTAGGGTGCAGGTAACCTTTCGGTAATGCAGATACAATCAGTGCTAGGTGTAACAGCGAGAATTGAGGAATAAATATTATTATCTTATTATTATCGATAAGTCTCTGGAGTTCATTTTGAGTCTCGTATAAGCGACTTCTAGGGTAACCAGAGTGGTAATTGCGTAACGCACTATCAGTAGCAATGGCTTTAATTTTGACAGATCAACAAGGTTCATTGCGTTTTTTACGTTGTTGGGCAGACACATTTTTCGAACATATGAAGCAATGGATCAACATCCTTCAAAATGATTCAGATTGAGATCGATAGTGTGTTACGCAATTACGGTGCTGGTGCAGAAGACTGCTCGTAGGTAGTGTGCCTCAAAAAACGTTAATTTTCGAGTTCGCGACAAAATTAGTGCCATGTTTTGTATATTGAAGGAGAGAATCGTACTACATGTTAAGTTCTAAATTGTGTCAAAGTAAGCAGGTACAGAGCAGGCTGTGTATGGTGTATTCAGTGCTATTCTGTAAAAATCTCACCGTGAAAACTAAGGTGAAATGAACTGGCATTCCACCTGCTGCAAAGAATTGTCCCTATTGGCAGCTCATTTCAAGCTCTCTTCACCTATGTTATACGGTGGGATTTTTACAGAATCGATCGGCTGTAAACTTTAGTGAAGTGAGTTTGAAGTGAGCTGTCATACCACCTAATGCTAGGGATTGACTCTAATGACAGCTCACTTCACCTAAGGATCGACAGGTTTCGCCAAAACCAGACGTGGACTGTCATCAAAAGAAGATAAAAATGAATACTTACATACAGTTTTTGAAATAGACACAACAGCGACAACACAGCCCCCTTCAGATTTGTAACGTCACGTACATAAGTACGTTACGAATCCAGCCTATCGATTCTGTAAAAATCTCACCGTGATAACATAGGTGAAGTGAGCTATCAATGGAAGAAATCCCTAACATCAGGTGGAATGACAGCTCACTTCACCTTAGTTCTTACGGTGAGATTTTTACAGAATAGCACTGAAGGTCTTTGGTAAGTTGATAAACAGGGAGTTTGTTTTGTAAAGACATTTCTTGTAACAATAAAATTACAATACCTTCCCCTTGGCGTACAACTGCGTGTCGGAATTTTATTGATTTGATTTATAGGTTTAAGAATTGTTGTAAATTGCAGCTGGACAACATGTTTTTGATTATGAGAGTCGATGTCTAATTATACAGTCGTTAAAAAAAATGGGTACATTATAAAGGTTCTGTGCGGGGTCAGAATGTAACAAAAAAGCCTTTCGGTGAATTTGGCTGAAATTTTGGTACAATACGGCCTGTATCATGCTGATTGAAAGGTAATATGGGCACAAAAAAAAAATGGCCAGTTTTAGATATAGCCATTTTTATACTCAAATCAGGAAGATGATTTTTATATAAACAAAAAGCATTCACATCAACTACAAGTTTCAATTCTTATGTTATAGTTTATAGTTTAAAACATATTGCTTCGTCTAATATACCCTGAAGGGGTAGGCATTTCAAATAGTAGGCGTAGGAGTACCTACGTGATGTGTTTGCGGATGAATGGATTAAAATTATGCTTATATGTCCGGTGTTCTGTGATAGAAAGTATGCAAGGGAGTCCACTGTTGTATTTTAGTTTTAAATTATATTATATTATTGTCAACATAATTATTGTCTCTATGTTAATTAATGTAGTTGGTGTAAATTACCGATTTAGTTAACTATAAATAAATAAATAAATAGGCAAGTCATCCGTCCGATTTTGTTTAAAGTTTGGGATCTTTAATGAAAGTCTTTTATGAATTTAATCTGCATAATGATATTGTATGCAGATCTAGCCACAAAGTCCACATGCTTCGTGTACCTAGACGAAATAATAAACTATTTTATAATAATGTATTTTGTATGGCGACCAAAGTTTATAATAAACTACCAGATTGTTTTAAAACTCTTAACTTTAGGACATTTAAATCTAAATTATTCAATTATCTCATGTAAATGCTACTACTCGAGTAATGATTTTATGAATAAAATGAAAAGTTGACTTACATATTAGAATAATTATATTTTGTTCTTATTCTCTCTTTGACTTAATTTAATCTTTTGACATTTCCATTCTTAATATTTAACTAATTTGCAATTTGAATGTTAGGTATCCTAATTTATTTAAATCAATGTGATATCTAACAAAATAACGTTTGACTTACCTACCGTAGCATTCTTTATCACACAGTTAGAAATTAAAAAAATAATATGCATAATAAATATTTTATTATACAAATCCTTGCTACCCTGTATTGTATAATCAAACACATTATCACTGGCGTCATAAACACAATAATAATTTTATTGTATATCTCGCGCGAACCTCGTTCAGTACACAACGCGTCTCTATCGCACCCAATATGTATTAAATAGTACACTATTAATAGTAAAATAATAGTTAATTTAATAATTATTAATAGTAACAGTGTTAATAATGTGTTATAAATCGTTGTTGCGTGGCGTGAGTGCTGCGAAAGTTCTTGGCTTTCAAAGGAGATGCTTTTCTGTACATGGAGTTTCTTTGAATGTGAGTATCTTTATATGTATTATTATCATCTGCCCAGCCTTTTCCCAACTATGTTGGGGTCAGCTTCCAGTCCAACCGGATGCAGCTAAATACCAGTATTTTACATGGAGCGACTGCCTGTCTGACCTCCACAAGTGTCCTTATATGATATAATATATAAAAATCTCGTGTGACAGTGTTTGTTATCGAACTTCTCCGAAACGGCTTGACCGATTTTTATGAAATGTTTGTGTATAGGTAGGTTAGGTAGGTAGGTCTAAGAGGTTGTAGGCAATTTTTTTTTTCAAAACGACGTTTGCGTGGTCAGTTAATATTATATATTATTAGCCTTTGATGTCCCACAGCATGGCAAAGGCCTCCTTACTTTCTTTCCACTTCTCTCTGTTCAAAGCTGCTAAGGACCATTTCTGGAGTAGGTTCTATACAATTATACATATTAGAAATTAAAATAGCTTTTTTTGAGTGACCACGTTATTCTTTTTGACCACGTTAAACTACGCAGCGGATTTTGATGCGGAACGATCCTCTAAAGAATTGATTCCGGATTTTTTTCATGTAATATATATTTTAATATTAAACTTACTTTATTTAGATTAGTATAATATACTTACCTACTTTATTTATGTATTTATTGTATTATGTAAATGGTACACCACGGACTACCTACAGTATTTGTCTCTCCTCCCCCTATTTAATCCATCCACCTCCGTCAGCGGTCTTTAAAAGATCGCTTTTAGCGATAAGAGCGCTCATTGCGTCACCCTTTGCATTTTTTTTATATTTGTCTGTAATTTATATGGTGTACATAATAAAGAGTATTATATTCTATTCTATTCTTACATAATATAATAAAGAAATATCGATGTTTTGTCAACTCGTAAAAACAGTGCGAAGCAGGGAAGTGTAAGGCATGACAAAAAATGAATTTTGTCCAGGAAAATCTGATAATTTTCTCTCAAGTCGAAAAATTACCAAGAAGTCGTAGATTGTCGTAGATGGTTACCAGAAGCGCGATCTATCGGCAAGACGTATAGTGGCCTATCCAGCACCTAGGACCTACATCTGTGACCTATAGTAATAATACTAGTTTATTATTGTCCGACTGCAGGGCAGAGGTTTCTTCTTCTACAAAGGAGGCACAAGTATTGGACTTAGAATCTAAATTATTGTGACCTGAGACGGTTTCTGGGCGGAGGATAAGCATAGTCAGCCTATAATTTAATCATTTTTGGGATGCATGAAGAAGCCTCCTCGTGTAGTAAAAGTGCGCAGTGATGCACACCCCTACCCTATTTCAAATTAAACAAATATCAACTTTATTTCAATGACGATTAAGTTGATTTCAGAGTGACGCATTATTGAAAAAGTTATAAAATTGCTTGAAGCCGAAGCGTAAGCTTATTGTGTAAGTTATTTTTCCATTAATTGGGATGCATGAAGAAGCCTCCTCGTGTAGCGCAGTTTGTTCCGCCAGTTATTCAACTGAACCAAGCGCTCGGCGCATCCTGGAAAGTCACACCCAACACTTTATTTGACTGGCCAATTCTTCCCTTGCGGTGATAGGGCTAATGCCTGCCTGGTTTACAACCGCCTCCCACCGGAGTACGCCGTCAAGCAGCCTGCTGTGCTTCGTCTATGCATGGGACTTCCAGTGCCTTAGGCATCTTCTGGGCACGCTCGTTCCATCATAGACCTCATTCATCGCTTTCCATCAGGCGTGATCGACATCAAGAGCGGGCCCATTCAACAATAAAAAAAAAACTCGAAACAAGAGAATTCGTTTTACGGCAAAGGTGCCTCATATTTTTTGCCTCGAGGCATACCAATTTAGTAAGCCCATATCAAACGGTGGCAGACGGCCATGCTGTTGACTGACTGACACTTCCAATTGCACCGCTTTGGCTAGCTACGGAAACAGAATGGGTCTTATTTTTTCCATCGCATTCGATCAGGCGTGGTCGAGGTTAAGAGCGGGCCCAATCAGAAAAAAAATCCTACTGCTGGAACACAGGGCCTCTCTTTGAAAGGGAGAGGGCTATAATCTACCACGCAAGCCCAGTGCGGGTTGGTAGGTGTCACATGTCTTCGAAAGGAAGTGGGCTGTAATCTACCACGCCGGCCCGGTGCAGGTTGGTAGATGTGCCTTCGAAGGGACATGTCGGTTTCCTCACGATGTTTTCCTTCACCGTTTTGAGGACAGGGCGGAGGATAATAATTCTATTTCATAGAATACTAATAATGAATTGGTCATTACAATGTTAGTTTCTTGTCTAGACAGTAAGTTTGAGACTCTGAATGTATAGAACATCAGAATCCACGTCCTATTAAAAGTTTTAATTAAGAAACTTATTTCAGAAACTCAACAAAAAAGCTTTGTAAACATCCGAAAATTAAGGTACAAACCGTTTTAAGGGACAAAGGTCCTGCAAGATCACTGCGTAACACAGTTATCAGTTTATTTTGACAGCTCAAGAACATACATTGTGTTGTTTACATTGTTGAGCAGATTTTATTTCAAACATATTAAGCAATGGATTAGTAATCCTTCAAAATTATTCAGATTTATTTTAGGATCTCCAACAAAAGATATACACTAATCATTATATTGTTAATGGACGACAAAGTATTTTGTTTAGTTTTATTATAATCCTTAAAACGGAACATAGTGGCCAATGTTATCCGTTTTAAGGATTATAATAGAACTAAACAATGTAAAACCACCGTTTCTAATAACATTAACGTATAATCTTGTGAAGCACAACTTAACGTGCTTATTTTCTGCATTTTCATTCTAAATTGTATGAAATAATCAAACAAACGATGAGGGCGCCACTGTGCGGTCGGCACAGTCTTAAAAAGGCGTATTAGTAGTAGTTGCAAGCACGATGTCTGAGGGGTCCTAGGTGTAGGTTTGATTTTCAGATCGGGCAGTGTTATCTGGGTTTTTCCATTGGGAAATTATCAGTAAGTAGGTATCTATAGCAGCTCGGCGGAGCTTCGAATTGTGAGCAAAGTTCTTTATCTTTTGACGTCATGATATTGTTTAGTCTGAATAATGCTGAACTCTAACCTCTTTTAAATTTAATCAGTTAGGTACGATGTAAGATTCACAGGTAGGGTTACTGTACGGTGATTACCTTACACCTTGGTTGTTAATGTTACGAGTACCGCGCCGCGTCCCAGGTTAGGGAATTTGATTAAGTAAAACGATGTTTACTGTTACACGGATTTGTTGGTACTAAATTTAATTGACAAATGGAACGCGATGCACCGCATCGTGAGTTCAAGTGTCAGCATTATTACTAAACAATACAAAATGTACGGGTTTGCTTACAGTTACCATTACGAAATTTGAAAAGTTCTGACAGAAAGCTGGATATTTACAAAAAAAGTCGGGACATATACCCCCTTACTAATAAACGTATCATATCAGATGAAACAAATAATAATGATATTAATATTAGCTTGGAACCTGTTCCCGATACCGCTGGGCTACTATTTTTTATATTTTTAAATGATTTTATATTTTTTTTATATTCTAATATTTAAAAATATAATTTATATGTATTTTTAGTAGTTAAATAAAGAAAATAATTAGATTAATATTATATTATAACAACGATTTCTCTCTTTCAGTCGTCAGTAATATGACTTTCGATAGGGGAAGACAAAGCGTTGTGTAACTATACAGACGCTATACACAGGGCCGTCTTAAACTAGGCTGGGGCCCTTGGGCACACAAGAATTTGGGGCCCTTTTGGAAAGTAAAAAAAGCGAATTATAATAATATTTTTTTACTAAGTATGACCATTGGTAATCAAATACAGTACCTATGATATAATATGTCATTACTGATATTAGAATGCTGCTGGTTTTTGGTTACGATTACGATAACGGTTTCTTTCGGGAATTCTGTTGAGCAAAATTTTCTATTATTTTTTGAAGGATATCACTTTCTATGGACATAACTGACAAATTACTCAGTCGTTCTTGTAACATTGTTGCATTATTTTGCGATACTAATGTCTCATTATCACCACGAAGAGCAAGACCTCTTGAAGCCAAAAAATTCACTACTGCAACAATCATCCTAAGCACATTCTTCCAATAGTTAATTTCTGTATTATATTGAGACAGCAACTCTGTATCAATTCGTGCAGTTGTTTTCATTCTTGCAACATAATTCATCATCAATTCCCTGTGCTGTAAACTGTTCTCATGCTCTATCAATAAGTTACTTATATGCTTCCTGATAAGATTACTGATTTGTGAAAAAAGTGTAATGTGCCCGACAAAAATGTTTTGAGAAAAAATGAGTGAGAGAAATTGTCGGTCCTTCGGGGCCCCCTGAATATGGGGGCCTTGGGCAAGGGCCCCGTGTGCCCTTATGGTAAAGACGGTATTGGCTATACAACGTTTATTAGTAAGGGGGTTAACTTTTTAAACTTAATATCCTACTAATATTATAAATGTGAAAGTTTGGGAAGATGTTTGGATGTTTGTTACTCAATCACGCGTAAACCGTTGAACGGATTTGGATAAAATTTGGTACACATATAGTTTATAACCAGGATTAACACATAGGATACTTTTTATCCCGAAATTCTTACGGGATCGAAACTAATGCGAGTGAAACTGCGGGGCGCTGATAGTATAGAATAAAGATCACAATGATTTCGACAGACTTGTCAGTAGTAGCCATCCAACAGCAACCTTATTACAAGGAGTGTAAAGATCACTATGAATGGACTATATGCTATATAAAGTGTTAAAAAATTAACCCGATAAACTTTAAGAGGTGCTTTAGAACCATCGAACTGAACAACTTTCACTATGGGACCAACTCTGAAATCACGAAAAAAAATCAGCTGTTTAATAAAAAACTTGAATACCTACCTGTTTGACCAAAATGTATAAAACAGTTGATTTTTTTTTTCGTAATTTCAGAGTTGGTCCCATAGTGAAAGTTGTTCAATTCGATGGTCTAAAGCACCTCTTAAAGTTTTACGGGTTAATTTTTTAACACTTTGTATAGTTTAAGATCCTTGAAAAGTAGTCTTATGTTGAAAGTTCGGACAAATGATAAGGCTGTACAAAGTCTGGACAAAAATCTGGACACGTGTAACCATATTTAGATGGAGAATATCCAATAGGTACCGGAAACTTTCTAAGCAAATATTAGGTACACTTCGTACTATCCAATATTTAAGAGCAATAAACAACGTTGCTGCGGTTTGGCGCACCTTACATTGACATCAACTTTCGCAATACAAGTTTCTGTTGGGAACTGTTTACGGAAACTGAATTACCGCTGGTCTACCGCGGAAGACCGTTTCATGATAATTTGTTTAAACGTTTCTCTCCGTAAAAGTTGGATAGTTTAGAGTTTAAATTTCATTTAGCGATTTTGTGGACGTGCATTTAAGACTTATATACACGGGGAGTAATCGCGTAGGTAACACACTAACAGTGGAATGGTTTTCATTTTGACAGTTCAACGAAATTCATTGCGTTATATACGTTGTTGAGCAGACAAATTTTTCGAACATATGAAGCAATGGATTAGCGAGATATATATATTCATTTGCTCAAACATGTGTCCACATACAGAAACAAAGACGTGCATGCAAGAAAACATAACAGAAAAATATAGGTTCAGACATCTATACTATCTATACTAATACACACATCAAAAGTGTCTAGGGATCAAGCATTTTTATGCGGATTTCTTGAGATTGAGATGTGGCTTTGTAATAAATTTATGATTTTATAAATTTATATGGATCCTTTTTGGTGCATTTCATAATTTGAATCAGGAACTGTGAATCAAATTCGAGTAAAAGATGAAAATCAGCTGTCAATATTTTCCCTATAAAAACATACAACGTATTGAAGACATTATTAGTGCTACTGTTTCCCTACTACTGATTAAAACCAACGTTATTATGGAGCGGCGACGTCATTTAAGCAGGGAAGAAATGCTCAGAGCCGTGGGAATGATAGAAGCTGGTTCCCGGCAACGTACTGTGGCTTTAGCTCTGAATACAAGTCAGAGTGTTATCAGTCGACTTTGGACACGTTACCGAAGCACTGGTACCGTGGCTGAGCGCCATGGAGGACGGTATCGCTGCACCACACGGAGACAAGACCGATACATTCAAATCTTAACTCGAAGAGCTCCAACAATAACCGCCATGATGTTAGCCGTGAGGCTTCATCACTCTTCAGGGAACTTAATTAGCGACCAAACAGTCAGAAACCGCTTGCATGAAGTGAACCTTCATTCCCGAAGACCGCTACGGGTACCACCTATAGCAATGCACAATCGTAGGATTCGATATCAATGGGCTCTTGAACACAGAAATTGGGCAGAAGAACAATGGCGTTTCGTGTGCTTTTCTGATGAGTCTCGTTTTGGTATGAGACCGGATACAAGACGTATACGACACTGGAGAACCCCTGGACGCCAACAGCGATTAAAATCCTGCCAGGAAGTCCATCCTTATAGTGGTGGAACCATCATGGTATGTATATCATCAGGCGGGTATTTGGATCGGCGGAAGAACTGAGTTGATTTGGAGCAGAGGCAACCTTAACGCTCAAATTTATGCTGAGACGATTGTATCAGACGTCATCGTTCCTCTACAAGTGCAAATCGGTCCCTTATTTCAGTTAATGCATGATAATGCACGACCGCACACCGCAAGAGTTGTAAGACAGACTCTCGCCGCAGCTAACATCAATGTCCTGCCCTGGCCTGCTCAGTCGCCAGACTTGAACCCGATTGAGCATGCATGGGATATGCTACAGAGAAGAGCTCTGCCGAATATGGAGGGTATCCAGTCGCAAGAAGACCTTTTTTTGTTGTTGCAACGAACATGGGCGGCCATTCCACAGCGTGATTTGGATGAACTCATTTTGAGTATGCCAAACCGATGTTCTTGTGTTGTTAGTGTTCGCGGTAGAAACACGGATTATTAATTGTTTAAGTTACCCAATAAAATTTTAGAGAAAACTGTTATTTCAGTCTTTTTTTCGAACTTTTGTGTTAGTGGTTCAAATGTCAAAAATCCCTTTATTAGGAAAATGGCAAATTTCTTTATTAATGCAAAGGTGACTTGGTTTATCGTTACTGTGACAAACGAAAACACTTTATTTGATGAATCCTTAAAGAAAATTTTAATTAATATCAATCAGGAGAAAAGTTATTGCAAAAATATACGTTGATCCCTAGACACTTTTGATGTGTGTATTATAAAGAGGAAAGGATTGTATGTTTCGGCTCGAGAGAAGCCTGACTGGATAATTGGTGAAGGAGATCGACTTCTTACGGTGTCCATGTTGTTCTGAGGGTTGTCATTAGCCATTGTTCAAAAGAAAATCAATATTAAACACAAATGATTTAATAACAAACGTAAGTTAATACTAATACCAAAACCCGAATTTATTTCTAAATTAATCTTATAATCAAATTAATTGAATTACAAATGAAAATCAAATCAGTTAACATGAATGAATTCTTAATTAAGATTTAATCAATTTTAAAAGAACATTCATACAAAATAATTTTAATACGAATTTTAAATAATTATAAAGTAATAAAATAATAACAGTAAAAATATTATACTAATAATAATATGATTCAGGCGTGATCCGTGTCACAATTAGAGATGTGGACGGGGCGCTCGCTAGAATCGGAGTGTCCGCATCGCTTGGCGCTCCGTCTTATAAAGGCCAACCCCTTCCACAACTCGCCTGATTCATTGAGTGGTACGGTGATGTCACAGCTTTGCGTTTCGTTATAATTTGCTCACGCCGACACGGCCATTCTGCAACAAGGTCGTCACTGACCTTATAACCCTGTAACACGAGAATACACCGGGTCAATCACTTAGTAGATCCTTGTCTACAAGTAACACATTATTAAGAGTAAGGAGGCCCCTGTCCTCAACAAACTCGTAATAATAACATTAGAAATTTGGAGGCCCCTGTCCTCAACAAATTTTATCTCATAAAATGTTTGGAGGCCCCTGTCCTCAACAAACTCGTAACAATAACATTAGAAATTTGGAGGCCCCTGTCCTCAACAAATTTTATCAGTCTCATAGTTAGGAGGCCCCTGTCCTCAACAAACTATATCTCATAAAATGTTTGGAGGCCCCTGTCCTCAACAAACTATCTGTCATAAAATGTTTTGGAGGCCCCTGTCCTCAAAAAACACATATAAACCATTATCATTATGCAAGTAGTGTAAACGTAACTTGAATACCTCTATTGTAGTGCATTCATCCCTGCATCGGAACATTGGCCCATGCCCATGTCTTGGTTTGGTTCTGGATCGATATTTGTGGAACATTCCTGTAGCAAGGAGGGTTCATCTTCCGACGTTATAGACTCATCTTCCGCCGACACGGTATCCTGGTCAATGCATTCTCCAGGTTTTGGTGCTAAGCGTAGCTGTTCATGAGCCACTTTCTTGGGTCTTTCTCTGCCTGTAATCTTTTTAAGTTGGTAGCGATCGTTAGGTAAAACTTTCCAAACTTCATATGCATTTGGGAATTTTAAATCGAGTCCAATTTGACTTCTGGGGTTAGTTTTAAAAAGAACAATTTCTCCTTTTTGAAATCTTTTGACTTTAGCTTTCCCTTTATCAAATCTTTCTTTGTCATTCTTTCCTCTTGTTTCAATTTTCTTTTGTAAGTAGTTGTCAAGCTGATTTCGATCTACTGTTCCTTCTTCTTCATTAATCAAAGATAGCAATTCGGCAGGTACAGCACATTGCCTTCCAGTAAGTGCTTTAATTGGACTTACGTTTGTGGTCTTGTTCTTGGTACAATTTATTGCCAATTGTAGGGCATCCAAACCCTTTTTCCAGTCTTTTGTTTCATAATTACGGATGATAGTCAAACCATTTTTTACAACAGCCATTATGCGTTCGACTTGTCCGTTGGTGCGACTTACCCCGGGTGCAATGAAATGTTGATGAATACTATACTGTTTACAGAATTCTTCAAATTCAGCTTTAAATGCGGTATCTTGATCGCTTATGATTTGTTTAGGGGCTCCAAAGAAAGCTACGACATGTTTGAGAGCGTTAAGCATAGAACTTGCAGTTTTGCTTGTCGCATAAGTTAAAGTCACAAACTTTGTATAAGCGTCAATAATAACGACGACATATTCGTGCTTATTGTTTCGTTTCGTAAGGTGACCAGTCATATCAATATGGATGGTATCAAAAGGAACTGGTTTCTTCTCTATAGGATACATCTGTACCTGTTTAGCACCTAAGGTTCCCTTACTTGTTTTGCAAATGACGCAGTTGTCGATGAATCGCCTCACTGTTGTGCTCATTTCAGGAAACCAGTAAGTTTCACGAATTTTGGAGAGTGTTTTCTCCCACCCGAAGTGTTTAAGAGCAGTGTGGTAGGCGTTAATAATGCTCCATTGATAGGATTTTGGAATTACCTTTTTCCACTTTTTGCATCCGGGCTCATCCTCTTGGTATTGACGTTCTAGAACAAGGTCATAAAGGCGATAATCATTCAATTCCTCACCGTGCTCCAACCTTTTTATCAGATCGGCCAAGTCCTTGTCACGTCTCTGTTCAATTTTGAGCCAGACATCTATATTCTGGGTTAGATTAATACATGCCACAGGGTTGCGGCTAAAGTAATCTGCATGCTTCATACGGTTTCCTTGACGATACTCAATTTTAAAGTTGTAGTGTTGCAAGAATGACCACCATCTATGAATCCTGGGTAAAAGTTCATGTTTGTGAGACGATGACTTTATGGCGTTGCAGTCGGTGACAATAGTAAATGTTCTGCCATAAAGATATTGCCTAAAATGTTTAATGGCTCGGACTATAGCAAGTGTCTCAAGCTCGTAGCTGTGATAGTGACTTTCAGGTTCTGTAGTCCTCATGCTCATGTACGCTACAACGTGTTGCCGGTCTTCTTTTATTAGAATGAGAACAGCTCCAAACCCCGAGCTACTTGCATCAGTATGGAGCTCGATTGCCAACCCTTCTTGGAATATGGTAAGGACTGGTGCTGATGTAAGTCTGCGAATGATATCAAGCCTAACGTTTTCACATTCTGGTGTCCATGTAAACTTAACGTCCTTTTTGGTCAGGTTATACAAAGGAATCATGCGCTCTGAAAAGGATGGTATGAAGCGTCTGAAGTAGCCAGCTAGTCCACAGAATTGCCGGACTTGTTTTACGTTCATAGGTACTGGCGCTTTCTCAAGAGCTTCTACCTTTCTTGGACTTGGACGAACAGTGCCATTTGAGATCAGATTCCCAAGATATTCAATTGAAGTTTTGAAGAAAGAGCACTTCTTAGCGTTCAATGTAAATCCAGCTTTGGTTAATGCGTCCAAAACCTTGTCCAGTATCTGTAATCCTTCAGAGAACTTTTCACATTTAATAAGGACGTCATCCATATAAATTAAAATGTCCTCAAGCAAAGGTCGTAATGCTGTCATTATAGCGCGTTGAAATACTGCTGGAGCATTCATTAATCCAAACGGCATTCTGACATATTCATACAGGCCATCGGGAGTTATAAAAGCCGTCTTTGATATTGAAGCCTCATGAATAGGAATTTGATAGAAGCCCTGAGCCATGTCGAGGCTAATAAAATAAGTAGCTCCCGATAGTCTATCAATTTGGTCTGAAATAATGGGTAGTGGGAACTTGATTGGAATAGTGTTTTTGTTTAGTTCCCGGTAGTCAGTACACATTCTGTCTTCTCCGTTTTTCTTCTTTACTAGGATAACGGGGCTCGCATAATCTGAAGTACTTTCTCGTACGATCCCGTTAGCAATTAATTCATCAATAATGGCCTTAACCTTTTGTCTCTCTATTGGTGCCATTCTGTAGGGCCTTCTTGACACTATTTTAGATGGATCTTTAAGTTGAATTTCCAAATGTCCAGTTGTAACTTTAGTTTTAGGAATCCCGGTAACAAAAGAAGCATTATATTTTAGTAATAAATATTTCAACTCACGTATTTCCTCTTCATTGGTCAAATCAGTGTCCAGATTGCTTAAAGTATCCTCAGTAGCTTGAATGGTTGAAATAGGCGAGTTCCTCATTACTTTGGGGCTTTGTTCAGTAACCAGGACATTCAAGCCAGTGCCTTTTACGATTTCAGCTCCAATCATAAGATCGCACGGTGTTTCGTGATCTTCTACAATGTGAAACGTAATTTCAACGAAAACACTGTTTATGTTGCAAGTCGTGTTGATTAGTTGGCAGGATAAGATTGGCACGCTTTTGCTTCCAATGCCCCTCAGCATTAAAGAACAATCTTCACGTTTACCTGGTAAGGTACAGCTTACCGATCGTCTTATCAAGGAACGAGCAGCCCCGCTATCATACAATGCTGTAAAAGTACGGTTACCAATACAAACAGCCATTGGGGTAAGTATTTCTTCGTGATTTTCTTGTGCTAGATTGACTTTTTCAGTTTCGTCGTTCATCTTTCTAAAACATTTATCTTCAACGTGGCCAGTTTTGTTGCAATAATTGCATTTGAGCTTTGGGCCTTCCGTTCGAATCGCAGACTCTTTACTGATGCTTTCGCTCAGTAATGGCTTTGGGTCATTTACTTTATTATTTGCTTTGTTGCAATTTGCTTGAATATGCCCAGTCTTGCCACACTTGAAGCATACTATCGAGTCTTCTCGATTGTTCCTAAGCCTGGGCCGTTTGGCAGGCGGCTCGCCTTGACGTGATTCTCGTGGCCTGATTGTAGCTGCAACAGAAATCAATTCGGGGACAGTTGTGCACTTGCTAGACAATAATCGTAAGCGAAGATACTCATTATCCATGCAGCCAATTACGGCTTCCACAGCATCAGTATCTTTATTGCCGTTTACTACACGTTTCCATATATGCCAGGCTTTGGTTATTGATTCTGCTGGATTCGACATATCAAATTTGAAGTTGCGCAACTTAAGAATGTCATTGGAGTAACGTGCTTCAGGTTCGAACGTTTGTATTAATGCTTCTCGCATCTCACTCCATACAGGTGATTTTACAAGCCAGGCATCACCAACAGTCTTGGCTCGACCTTGCAATAGACTAGCTATCTTAGTGCAAATTTCGTAGTCAGCCAACTCCCAGTGTGTTTTAGCTTGATCAACGTGCTCGCACCAGTCTCGAATCGGAACATCACCATCTGGATTGTAGGGTGCAATATAGATGTCGCATAATCTTGGTCTTCGCGTTGGAGTTACAGTCTTATTTATCAACCCTGCAAGAAACTCGTGATTAGTCTGCATAGTAGCTTGCTGCTGTCGTGACAGGCTTTCCAGAATATTGGCTAAAGTGGACAGCATCCGATTTGGGCTAGAGCCATCTGTTCCTTCATCATTGAGGGCGGATGGGACCGAAGATATGCCTCGGTCGATCCCGCTTCTGATTTCGGCTCGAGAGAAGCCTGACTGGATAATTGGTGAAGGAGATCGACTTCTTACGGTGTCCATGTTGTTCTGAGGGTTGTCATTAGCCATTGTTCAAAAGAAAATCAATATTAAACACAAATGATTTAATAACAAACGTAAGTTAATACTAATACCAAAACCCGAATTTATTTCTAAATTAATCTTATAATCAAATTAATTGAATTACAAATGAAAATCAAATCAGTTAACATGAATGAATTCTTAATTAAGATTTAATCAATTTTAAAAGAACATTCATACAAAATAATTTTAATACGAATTTTAAATAATTATAAAGTAATAAAATAATAACAGTAAAAATATTATACTAATAATAATATGATTCAGGCGTGATCCGTGTCACAATTAGAGATGTGGACGGGGCGCTCGCTAGAATCGGAGTGTCCGCATCGTTTTTTTTTTTTTTTTGGAATTGGCATCTCGCAGTTCAACCTGTAGGAGGTTGTCGACTGCTTAACCGGACTTTCCTGTGGATGCCTTGAAGTAAAGGCCTCCAACCAGGGCTTAAAAACTAACTAAAAACTAAGCGACTCACGCTAAGGGCACCCCCCGTGGGGTTCGGACCTCGGCTTAGGGCGTCGCTGGAAGAGGGCAGCAAGGGACAGGCTGGATCGGTATTATTTAGGGACGAATTTAAAACTACAGGCTCAGCGGCGCGGGCTGGCTCGTGCAAGGGTCGGGGTGGACTAGGTACGGGGCGTCGCGACGGACCTCGACGGCGAGGACGATAGGACGGCTGTCTGGGCTTGTACTTGTTTAGAGTACTTGTTTTCTTGCTACTCTCCTGTAGAAGGGTCGTAGCGTCGTCAGGGAGGGTGAGAGTATGCCTCGGTCGGCGAATCTTGCTTATGCGCGAGGGAGTGTATCGGGAGGCCGCCGCAATCAGGGGATTGGGGTGATTGATGGCAGAATCAAAGAAGCGCTTGGAGAGGCGTTTCATGAACTGCTGGACGGTGGGGATTCTGAGATCGAGATGGAGGTTGATGTTCCGGACATAGAAGGGGGCTCCCGTGACCTTTCTAAGGAAACGGTTTTGGAGGGTCTGCATTTTATGCAGGTGACGAGGCTTGGCGTGTGCGAAGACTACGCAAGCGTAAGTCATGATAGGGCGGATGACCGCGGTGTAGAGACGCAATTTGCACTTCAGTGACAATTTGCTTCGGGCAGTGAGAAGGAAGTGGAGCCTATCGAGAGCGAAAGCGGCTCGCGAACGAGCCGTCTTTATGTGCTCTCCGAAAGTGAGGTGACGGTCGAGGATAACTCCTAGGTACTTCGCTTGCTTACCCCAAGGTATCTGTTTGCCGTACATAAGTGTCCGCATCGCTTGGCGCTCCGTCTTATAAAGGCCAACCCCTTCCACAACTCGCCTGATTCATTGAGTGGTACGGTGATGTCACAGCTTTGCGTTTCGTTATAATTTGCTCACGCCGACATATGTATGTTTGTAATTGTAACGATTTAACTCAAAACTGGACCGATTTTAAAAATTCTTTCACCATTTGAATGCTACATTATCACTGATTAATATAGGTATTTTTAAGTGCAAGAAAAAAATAAAATGTTTAAAAAATTAATGTCCACCCGTGCGAAGCCGGGACGGGCCGCTAGTATTTAATAAACACTGATATTCAATCAAAGATTTTTTTTTCAATGACTGAATACCAATGAGTTTGAAACTGTTTATTTTTTTTCTTCATTATATCAAAGTACTTAATGCTTCAAATTTTGAATTCAGAAACCGGCACTCCAATTACCTACATAACACACTTTGAAGGCAATCCATTGCTTCATATGTTTGAAATATTCGTCTGCTCACGGACGTTAATATCGCAATTAATGTTATTTGTGAAAATGAATGGCATTGCAATTATTAGTGTATTACGCAATTACCTCTCTGGTGTTAAGCTACACAGAATAAGTGTCAAGTGTCATAGATTCAGCAGTCCAAGGTTTACGAATTGATATGATATAAAAACTATATCTGTACTTACATAATCAGCCTATAATGTTCCCACTGCTGGGACACAGGCCTCCTCTCTGTGAGAGGGAGTGGGCCGTAATCCACCACGCCGGCCCAGTGCGGGTTGATATATCTATACAAATAAATAAAATTGAAGAGTCTGTTGGTGATATTTCATGTGACCACAATAAACTCTGTGTGCTATTTCTAATTTCATGTTTACAACAAATGTTGTCGAAGACCCCACAAAAAAAAACATCATCAAATTAATTATTTTCTTGTTTTATGATATTTAGACTTTTCTTAGAACTTTTAAAGGAGAACAATTCCGTCATACACGACGTTTGCGTAACTTTTACCGTTTACGCAGCGTATGCAACGGAAGCTCTCAAAAGGAATAATTTTTCCAGTTTTTTGCAATATTTTTCATATATGCTCCGCTCTTAATGGTGTGATGCTATATAGCCTATAGCCTTCCTCGATAAATGGACGATCCAACACAAAAAAAAAATTCGAACCAGTAGTTCCTGAGATTAGCGCGTTCAACCAAACGAAAAAAAAAACAAACTCAGCTTTATTAGTATAGATGTCTATTCTCCCCTCCTAACACTCCTATCAGTTTCGGCAAAATACTATTAGCTACATAATTATCAAACAGTGTCAAATATAATAATCCTTACTAAGTACTTAGTTGATAATGCGATGGCTGTACAAATACTAAGATTATTGCAGCACTATTGATACCAATAACGCATGTAAACATTGGAACCAATTTCATAATGAGTTCTTAGTACCTACCCATGCCTGTGTACTTATCATTTTGAATTAGGTAAGCAAAGGGCGCAGTTGTGTTGCTCTCATTATAATGTTAGTGTCGGAATCGGTATCAGTACAAAAATTTATAGATTCTAGTGCCCGATTGTCTGTGAATCCTCTTTCACAAGCAAGTTCGTTCCAATATTATTATGTATTTATTTATTAAAACTTTATGCACAAGTAAAAATACTGTACAACGAGTCAACTTTAGGGTGATGTAAAGGGCAGCGGGATTGTCCGAAAGGGTTACCGCTACCACGGAACACAAAGGGCTAAGGAAGGAACACGGGTGGGTTTTAGTCAGTAAGAGTCTGACACTCCCTTCTGTTCCACCAAGAGCGGGAGGGGTCATTTGATGATTTCCAATCCACAAAAAAAAAAGGGTGATGTAAAGACAAAACATGGCAGGTGCAACATACGGGATAGATAAGTCGGAAGTAACTATAAGATACAAGATCAATATTAATACAGAGATACATACATATAAACAAAATAAACTTTGTCAGGAGAAATAACGATTGGTAGAAAAGAGAAAAAGTATGAAGCAATTATCTATTTACAAAAAATCTATTGTTTGGACTAAATTAAAACACTAGTGCTTTAGTATGTTGCTTGAAGAATAATCTTACAAAAATCAAAATGATTGTCTGTATACTAGTAGGGTTTTATTGTGAAAATAAAGTTTTTAGAGGTAGTATTAGAAAGTTAAAGTTTTTAGAGTAGATATTAGTTGTATTATGTTTTCAACACACTATGTAAGTACCTTTTATCCTGAAGAATATCATATTTATTTTTATATTGTTTACTGTAGTCGATCATAATACTTTTAGGCATTATAAAACTTGCGTTTTTTGGATTTAGGTCCTGCAGTGCGATTTTGTAACCATTTCACCGTGAAAACTTAGGTGAAGTGAGCGTGGAGTGAGCTGGCAGTGTCATCCTGATGCTAGGGATTGATACTCTTGACAGCTCACTCTAAGCTCACTTCACCTAACTTTTCACGGTGAGATTTTTACAGAATCGATCGGCTGTAGTCCCCTTTAAAGATAACCGACTGGTTGCCGTCCTGGATATTAATATTCATTAACTGGGCAAGTGGACACGTAGTTACTTATTTATTTATTAGTAGGTAATGAAATGCATCAAAGGAGTTGTTGTATTGTATTTCATAATGAATTGGACAAACCAACGCAATATGTTATTATTTTCCTTAGACGTTTGTTAGAACAAATAAGTACCACATTCTTATTTACCTATTTGCTTCGTCCTTTACTCTCGTGAGCAAGTTTGAATGAATATACACTACCGATTATACTCCAATTAAGTTCGAGTAGTAGATACCTACGAGAAATAGTTCACAGAAATTAAACTTATAGTCCGGACGACGACGAGAGAATGCGTTCTTGACATCTGTCAGTTTCATAAAAACGAATACCTACATGTTTTGGGAATTTGATTTTTATTAGCTACTTGAAGAATTGTCACACTGAGAGGTATCAGGAAAGCATTCTCTCGACAGCTGGACTGTAATTGTTTTTGCATCACGGCGAGACGACGTGACAATTAATCCGTCATCAACACCACATAACTTCAACGTGTAATATAATTATGAATGATATAAAATATGTAGGTATATTACGCATACAATAGCTACATTAACAAACCGCAAGACTTCAGTGCCAGGCTCATTTATCAAACACAAACAAAACAACAACGACGCTTGCAATAAACTTCAATTAAAAACCGATATTTTTCAATTTACCGGTTTTCAAAACGTGCGGTCAAAAGTTCGGTTTTCCTTTAATGCACGTACCGAGAGTAGTAGCAAAAACTATTATCATAAGCTGTTAATCTGTTATTTGCTTAACAATAAGTGTTAAATATTATCAAACTTATGATAAAAATGTCCTAGTTTATCTGTGCATAACGTTATAACTGGTCGAGCGGGATGGTATTGCGTCGTTTTGTTTAAATATTTTATGATATAATATTTAATATCTTAATATATAAGTGTGATTGTCAAAATGTTGCAACTATGCGGTAGTGTGATAAGGAAAGTGAATGGAAGGAGATTTTATACTGTTATCGGGTGGGATAGGTCAACAGTCGTTCGCCAGAAAGTTTTGGAGGTGAGTGTATCACAGTTTTAATTTTATTTCTTTCAACTATAGTCTGATTTATTCGAAGGAATTCTGACGTTTCCGAAGTGTTGCCAATAATAAAGCGGTCCTATGAAAAACGGAACGCATTTAAGAGAAATTAAAAAAAAAATCTTTCTTGTATATAAGGTTTCAATTAAAAAAACTAAAACTTAAACATTTACTGATCATTTTAAATGGTAATCAGATTTTTTATCATCAAATTATTGAAGATACAATAATTAGTAAGGTAATTATTTTTCTTTCACTGGAATCCCTGACCACTAATCCATGGGTTACAAAACTTTTTTTAGGAAAATCTTTTTTATTGTAAAATCTTCGCTTCTTGTAGGTAACTACAGGTTTGTCGATAAGGGCCTGGATTCCTTAGCCTGTTCTTCGGGACAAATAATAATTATAATCATTATAATGTGTCATAATCATGCATGTTATTCGGCTTCTAATGTGCTCACGGTGTTTGTTGCGATTTATTGTTGACTTTTTATTTGGTGTTACGTTTTGTTTATTGTTTACATTGTCATATACACACATCAAAAGTGTCTAGGGATCAAGCATTTTTATGCGGATTTCTTGAGATTGAGATGTGGCTTTGTAATAAATTTATGATTTTATAAATTTATATGGATCCTTTTTGGTGCATTTCATAATTTGAATCAGGAACTGTGAATCAAATTCGAGTAAAAGATGAAAATCAGCTGTCAATATTTTCCCTATAAAAACATACAACGCATTGAAGACATTATTAGTGCTACTGTTTCCCTACTACTGATTAAAACCAACGTTATTATGGAGCGGCGACGTCATTTAAGCAGGGAAGAAATGCTCAGAGCCGTGGGAATGATAGAAGCTGGTTCCCGGCAACGTACTGTGGCTTTAGCTCTGAATACAAGTCAGAGTGTTATCAGTCGACTTTGGACACGTTACCGAAGCACTGGTACCGTGGCTGAGCGCCATGGAGGACGGTATCGCTGCACCACACGGAGACAAGACCGATACATTCAAATCTTAACTCGAAGAGCTCCAACAATAACCGCCATGATGTTAGCCGTGAGGCTTCATCACTCTTCAGGGAACTTAATTAGCGACCAAACAGTCAGAAACCGCTTGCATGAAGTGAACCTTCATTCCCGAAGACCGCTACGGGTACCACCTATAGCAATGCACAATCGTAGGATTCGATATCAATGGGCTCTTGAACACAGAAATTGGGCAGAAGAACAATGGCGTTTCGTGTGCTTTTCTGATGAGTCTCGTTTTGGTATGAGACCGGATACAAGACGTATACGACACTGGAGAACCCCTGGACGCCAACAGCGATTAAAATCCTGCCAGGAAGTCCATCCTTATAGTGGTGGAACCATCATGGTATGGGCGGGTATTTGGATCGGCGGAAGAACTGAGTTGATTTGGATCAGAGGCAACCTCAACGCTCAAATTTATGCTGAGACGATTGTATCAGACGTCATCGTTCCTCTACAAGTGCAAATCGGTCCCTTATTTCAGTTAATGCATGATAATGCACGACCGCACACCGCAAGAGTTGTAAGACAGACTCTCGCCGCAGCTAACATCAGTGTCCTGCCCTGGCCTGCTCAGTCGCCAGATTTGAACCCGATTGAGCATGCATGGGATATGCTACAGAGAAGAGCTCTGCCGAATATGGAGGGTATCCAGTCGCAAGAAGACCTTTTTTTGTTGTTGCAACGAACATGGGCGGCCATTCCACAGCGTGATTTGGATGAACTCATTTTGAGTATGCCAAACCGATGTTCTTGTGTTGTTAGTGTTCGCGGTAGAAACACGGATTATTAATTGTTTAAGTTACCCAATAAAATTTTAGAGAAAACTGTTATTTCAGTCTTTTTTTCGAACTTTTGTGTTAGTGGTTCAAATGTCAAAAATCCCTTTATTAGGAAAATGGCAAATTTCTTTATTAATGCAAAGGTGACTTGGTTTATCGTTACTGTGACAAACGAAAACACTTTATTTGATGAATCCTTAAAGAAAATTTTAATTAATATCAATCAGGAGAAAAGTTATTGCAAAAATATATGTTGATCCCTAGACACTTTTGATGTGTGTAGTTTACTTAATTTCATTCTCTTTCATATTTTATGTTATTTTATCCGAAAAATTCTAGTCATTTATATAACTTAGAAAAAGGACAAGATAGAAAGGTTTATGATATCTGAAGTGTCAAAAATGACCGCTGTCAGAATTCCATCGAATTAAATATCAGGGTATAGTAGACATTTATAAGTTTCAGGGTGAATATGAAACGTTACAGCGGGGTAATGGCGTAACACACTAACAATAGCAATGGCTTTAATTTTGACAGTTCAACACCATTCATTACGTTATCTACGTTGTTGAGCAGACAAATTTTTCGAACATATGAAGCAATGCATTAGAAATATCCTTCAGAATGATTCAGATTGTGATTTATAGTGTGTTACGTAATTAGGGTACGGGTCAGGATTGAATTTATTCGGTACAAGAGGTACAGATATCAGCACATCAAGCTACTACAATCTGTCAAATTTCTTTAATAGATTTTGAACTTTATCGTTAAAGCATAAGGTTCAAAGTTGATTAGGAAAATTTTACAGTTTCGGGTAGCTTGATGTGCTCGCGTCTGTATCTCTTTCCTGTAACAGTTGTTACGGGTAGTCAGAACGCCGAAGGTCTGACAACTAAGGGGTATCGCATTGCCCAGTTACTGGATTATGGTGTTCGATAGGCAGTCGCTCCATGTAAAATACTGGTATTCAGCTGCATACAGTTAGACTGGAAGTCGATCGCAACACAGTTGGGAAAAGGCTAGGCAGATAAAGACACAAGAAGAAGAAGAAGAAGATGGCAGATTCGTCTCAGATTTAAGTTGTTGTAGATTTTCTTGTTTATCTCTCATAACTTTTTTTAAAATATTTTGTTGTATGTATTGTATTGTATGTATTTATTCCTATATTTTTTTTCTCTTCTAATTTGTTTTCTGTTATTGCACCTACTGTGTATTGTCTCTGCATCACCCTAAGGTAGACTGGTCGAAAATGCCCAAGGCATTAAGTCCGCCTTTGTACAGTTTTTATTTGTGCATAAAGTTTTAATAAATAAATAAATAAATAAAGAGGTAGTTACGTATTGTCCATTATTCGTTTCCACAAAGTAAAACAATATTGATAATCTCCTACGAGTACAACTGTCGTTTTAAGAGATTATCAATGTTGTTGTGTTTTACATTCCTGATTAAAAGGGCAGCGATCTCTCGCTGCGCATGAGAACAGTTTCAGTATCAAAACTAAATATATTATTATCTAATGTAACTACAAACGTACCTATATAATTAATTGAGGTCTTTATGGATATTTACGAATGCACAATGTCATTTTAATTCTCTCAAATTGCATAGTTTAAATGATGGCCAGAGATCGCTCAAGACAGGGAGGTTTGGAATGAAAAAAAGGAGGCCATTGCCCAGCTGTGGGACACAATACAAGTGAAAGAAAAAAAAATGATAACCACGTCCAGTTAAATATAGGTTAGGTAGGTATTTAATCCTCAGTTCTTCTTAATTTGGAAAATGGCTACATTTCCCAGCAATTTATTACGTCAGATGAGTGAACAGCTTTATGTAAAACACTAGCAGCGCCGCGCGGTTTCACCCGCATAAGTCTCCATTCCGTGGGAATATCGGAAAAAAGGTGCCATATACCATACCATATAAGGTGTCAGCTACCTCTATACCAAATTTTATTAAAATTGTTTTAGCCGTTTGTGCGTGAAGAAGTAACAAACATAACACACACTTTCGCCTTTATAATATTAGTGTAATAGTGTGATTTGTGTGATTAACATATATTTTTTTAGTCTGCTTTATACCTGCAACTTTTTATCAGGAAACATCTTATTTTGCTTCAGATTGAATTTATTTAATAGAAGTAGCGCCCCGCTGTGCCGGCTAGTTCGTTCGTCCATTCTTATTACTTGGCACAGTGGGTATTAACTGGAAAATCTCTTTATTGCTTCAGTGGTGAAGAAAATGTTGACATTAACACGACAAAATTCAGTGAATGGCTGCTTTGTTACTTTACCAAAAGGGTTATTGGTCAAAATTAAGACTCTTGTATCTTTACCAATAATGAAGCAAATACCTCATAGCTTTGCATTATAGACCCTCCCTTAAGGAAGTATCATAGGCAAAATTAGCTTACGAATCTATGATTAAGGGTTAAGGAAGTATCATAGGCAAAATTAGCTTACGAATCTATGATTTTTATTTTGCCCAGTTTGGCAATGAAAAATGCTACCATTGGTAAGCTAAGCGATTCGCTTTTTGTTTAAGACTGTGCCGACCCTACAGTGGCGCCCTCATCGTTTGTTTGGTTATTTCATACAATTTAGAATGAAAATGCAGAAAATAAGCACGTTAAGTTGTGCTTCACAAGATTATACGTTAATATTATTAGAAACGGTAGTTTTATATTGTTTAGTTTTATTATAGGTAATCCTTAAAACGGAATATAGTGGCCACTTTTATCCGTTTTAAGGATTATAATGAAACTAAACAATATAAAACTACCGTTTCTAAATGGTAAATTTTAATTGTCCGCTCATTCTAAATTGTATGTAATAACCAAACAAACGATGAGGGCGCCACTGTGCGGTCGGCACAGTCTTAAACAAAAAGCGAATCGCTTAGCTTACCAATGATAGCATTTTTAAAACTTTTTACAAAAAAAACAACCGACTTCCATAAAAACACTACAAAGTGAAAAATAAATTTAATTTCGGATGTCGGTGTCGTTGGTTCCGCATTTTCTTTTATTGACACCGACTTTGGAAATTAAATTTATTTTTCACTTTGTAGTGTTTTTTTGGAAGTCGGTTGTTTTTTTTGTAAAAAGTTTTTTATTTTTCAGTTTTTAGTGGGCCAGTTTGTAACTTATCTAAGTTACAATAGTCTAATCTCAACTGCTCATCACCTTTTACAAAAGATTGATTTTCCCGATGCAGGGATGTTAATTGTTTAGGAGTTCTCCTTGTAAAAACCAGGAGAACTGGTGAGAAGTCACCATCAGCTCCACTTCACGATACGCATTGTGTTTAGCAACCACATTAAAGTACCTAATCGAATTGCAACCCGTAAAATATTTATTATTGATTAGTTCCGATGGCTATCTGTGGTCTTCATCATCAGTTCCACTTCACCGGATGGTGCTTTCTGAGAGTTACTATGAAAAATATCCAAATCGCTATAGGTGTGCCTACAAAATTTGAGGGTTTCCTTCGATTTCCATGAGATTCCCTCATGAGATTCCGATTTGGTGACAATGGGACCACCTCCCTTTCAAATAAAAAAAGAATTTTGAAAATCGGTCCACAATTGGCGGAGTATTCGATGAACAAACATACAAAAAAAAAAAAAACATACAAACACCCGAAAATAGTACCTCCTCCTTATTGTGAAGTCGGTAAAAAGCTGACAGCAACCCAAGCTCACTTTGATTTTGACAGTGATGTCAAAATTCTCGAAAAGATTTCACACTTTGATTTTGAGTTAATCACCATTTACGTCTTTTGAACCCATATTGGGTTGATTCCAAATCAATGAATTTTAAGAGGAAGTATTTTAAGAGGAAGTATTTTAAGAGGAAGTATTTTAAGAGGAAGTATTTTAAGAGGAAGTATTTTAAGAGGAAGTATTTTAAGAGGAAGTATTTTAAGAGGAAGTATTTTAAGAGGAAGTATTTTAAGAGGAAGTATTTTAAGAGGAAGTATTTTAAGAGGAAGTATTTTAAGAGGAAGTATTTTAAGAGGAAGTATTTTAAGAGGAAGTATTTTAAGAGGTAGTATTTTAAGAGGAAGTATTTTAAGAGGAAGTATTTTAAGAGGAAGTATTTTAAGAGGAAGTATTTTAAGAGGAAGTATTTTAAGAGGAAGTATTTTAAGAGGAAGTATTTTAAGAGGAAGTATTTTAAGAGGAAGTATTTTAAGAGGAAGTATTTTAAGAGGAAGTATTTTAAGAGGAAGTATTTTAAGAGGAAGTATTTTAAGAGGAAGTATTTTAAGAGGTAGTATTTTAAGAGGTAGTATTTTAAGAGGAAGTATTTTAAGAGGAAGTATTTTAAGAGGAAGTATTTTAAGAGGAAGTATTTTAAGAGGAAGTATTTTAAGAGGAAGTATTTTAAGAGGAAGTATTTTAAGAGGAAGTATTTTAAGAGGAAGTATTTTAAGAGGAAGTATTTTAAGAGGAAGTATTTTAAGAGGAAGTATTTTAAGAGGAAGTATTTTAAGAGGAAGTATTTTGCCGGTTTATCTACAAAACCTTTGTCCATTATACAATAAGGTTTCCTTGTCGTTATCAGTTGTTCCGGATGAGGAACCAAACGTCTGTAAGTTACATTATGATACTGCAAAAGACTTTGTTAAGTGTTAGAATCTTGATTCTAACACTGTGGTTTAATTAAATCGTTTAAGGCGCAGGCATAACGCAACTGTTGTTTGTGCTTAGGGCTCCATTTGAGTAGAAATTAGAGCCCGATTTAAACTCTATGGCGATTCGTAATACGAGGTGAGTCGCTGCTGTTGCGTGTCTGGACTCCTCAGAAATGTTATTCTCTAAGAGCTAGTTCAGACACGGCGGGAACCACGCGATTTCAGAATCGCATGGAAATCGCGCGAGTCCTATTTGTATCAGTTCGCGAGGTGGAAGCTGAGCTTTGCATTTGTGTGAGTGCGCCTCAGGCCGATTGCCAAAAAGCAGTATAAACCGGTTTAACCCATTCACTGCCTTTCTGAAAAGTAACGATATTACACAGATGCCGCCATACTGTACTATGCAACCCGCCCAAAGGCGGCCTCGGCATGACAGATTAGAATTGGCTTTTTTCAAAACTTCAAATATCAACAGGCCATTTGAGTTGCCAATAAATTTTAATGAAACAAATCATTTCTGACGTTATTTCGTAAAGTTATTGCAGTTAAAATCATGCAAACATGGACGGTCTCGGCGTGAAAGTTAAAAAATATTGCCCGTCGATGGGCGGGCTCGGCGCTGAATGGGTTAAACCAAACAAAGGACGCGTCGCGCTCTAGGCCGCCGTCACACCTACACTATCTATGTGCACTCACACAAATGCAAAGCTCAGCTTAGGCCTCGCGGACTGTAACAAATTCACCTGTCAGCGGGGGTGAGGGGAGTGAGATACTGCGCAGCGAGTAGCGCAATTCAGAGCTGCCATAAAGTTTGGATCGGGCTGTACTGCAAAAAAAAACATGGGGTGCAATGTGCTTTGCACGCGTGGGTTTTTATCCCATCCTCGTCGCCAATGATATGTATGTTGAGCGGGAGAGAAAGGAAACAACCGACTTTGTAGGTACACTTACCGCAGTCTTTTCGTGGAACCATTAACCATTCTTAACCCTTTGACCGCCACGATCGTGTATAGCCGAAAAATGAAAACGTGCCCAAAATGCCACCGTCGGCTAGTGCCGACAAGAAAACACCACGTTTTAAGTATAAACACAGAAAACTGAATTTAGTTTATTTATTTTGTACCTACTTAAAACATGATGTTTTCTTGTCGGCATTAGCCGACGTTTTGGGCACGTTTTCTTTTGTCGGCTATACCTACACGACCGTGGCGGTCAAAGGGTTAAGTAAACGTTTCGGGTGCCTTCTCGGACCCAGTTATAGGAACAAAAACATAATAATTATATTTTAATTCCTAGCTTCTGCTGGCGATTTCGTCCACGTGAAATTGATTTATCCCCGATCAATCACGTCGCGTTGCAACGCATCAATCGCGTTTTTACTTCGTTTTCGGTCAGCATTCTTTTTGACTTTTTTTTTTGCTCGGCTCTTAAGGGTCCTAGCATTATACAACGTGTAACGTTAAATGCGCAAAACCTCATATACCCCAATTAGAGCATTGAGTTAAAAGCATAATACAGTGAACGAAACTATTTTTTTTAAAGCTAACTATTTTTTAGCATAGCATTGGTTTATGCATTCAAAATTGAGTCTTATTGCCTTAAAATTAGACTTAATTTTCTTTGGCTCAATCGGCGGATAGTATGGCAAAATAAATATTTTTTGAAAAAAAACCTGTATTAACAGTTACTGAAATCGATTCAGTAGTCAATTGTGAACAAACTATTTTCAGGTTTTGCGCATTTAACGTTACACGTTGTATTAAATAACCTTCCTCAAGAATTTGGCTATCAAATACAGCTAGTAGTTCCAGAGATTAGCGCGTTCAAACAAACGAACTATTCAGCATTATCTATTTATTTATTTAAACCTATATACTTTATTGTACACCATAAAAATACATAACAAAAACTAGATCGAACAACTAAAAATATACAATGGGCGGCCTTATCGCATTCTGCTATCTCTAGCTCATGGGTTAAAATACTTAGCTTATGATGACTAGTTTACTTATACATTTATACTGATGAGGTGTTAAACACTTCATACATAATACACAACATGCACTGTTTATCTTTATTTATTTACGAGTTCTGCGTTAAGTACTTACCTACTTACATTACGTAATAAAGGTAAGCTTGTAATCGGTGAAGGATAGGTAAAACTTATACAGAGTGGGTATAACATCGTGGATCAAACGAAATAAAATGATAGCTGGGGTTATTTGCAGTAAAAAAAAATACAAAAAAAATATTTAAAAAAAGCATCATCACTACAAAAGTGCTTTTATGATAGTGGACACTATGATTTATCAGTATTGGCACTTTTTTCAATATCTTTTAAGTCTCACGGAAAATTATTTGGAACTTTAGAACCTTACTGTAAACACCCAAATTATCATAACTTTTAAGTAGATCAAGTTAGGGCACTGCCACAGAGAATTTGTTTTTTATTGCAAATCACCCCAGCTGTCGCCTCCACGATTTTTTGCCCACCCTGTATTCACCGTTACATTTTGATCGTTTTAATCCTTAAAAGGGGTCATTGCACTCATCATTATGAACAACTTTTACTAGGGGACCAACCTCGAAATCGTGAAAAATGAATCGGCTGATCCATAATTTATGTTCGCATAACTCGACGTAATGTATGGATCAACTGATTTTTTTTTTGACCTTGAAATCGCAATCAGGAATTTAACTCTAAATAGGAATCTACTGTTGTTTATTCTTACTGATTACAATAATATGACTTACGCTGACAACGGTTATCTCTATTTGTTTAAGTATTATTTACCAAAAGTCTCTATGTACGTTTCAGTCAACCGCTCATTTATTCATAGAGCTTCATTACGGAAAGCATTCGTGAGTTCTAATATAACCCATATTAGAACTCACGAATGCTTTCCGTAACACACTAGAGACCTTCTCTTTAAGTCCGTTAAAGAAGTGTGAACCCTACAGCTGATTAGTTATCTTTTGTGGACGGACAAAAAACATCTGGAATAGGGACAACTGTCAAATCATGGTGTCATTCATTTTTCTGAGGTCGGGCCCCAAACCATAAGTTTAGATCCGTAGGTGATACGGAGGAGGACTCGCCCGATTTGTGAGTAGAACTCCTGCAACGTTTGTCGAATGGTTTTATCTGGCAAAACTTTACACCATGCGTAATCAGCCTATAATGTTCCCACTATTCCTATTGGTGAGAGAAAGTGGGGCGTCATCTACCACGCGAGCCCAGTGAGGGTTGGTAGATGTAACATGTCTGATGTCTTTGAATTTTTGGTTCTAGGACATGCCGGTTTCGTCACGATATTTTCCTTCACCGTTGTGAGAGCAGTGGTGATTATAGTACATTATGATACCGAATAATACCGCCTCGGGTATAATGAACAATGCACACGCGTTTCATACGACGTTTTTCAACACACATGGGAGGAAAAAAACAGACTTGTATTGTTATTAACTTTATGGAAAATGGTGCGCTGGTTTTGAATTTCCGCGCGGCGCGCTAGCGATGCACGCGTAGGTGTACTTATAGGCAAAACCAAACAGCCAAAACCGCTAAACATCCTATATACAAAATATAATAATTTAGATTGATCGTGGTGTTGTCGTATGTCAAATTGTAGTTTAATTAATAGGGAATTAGAAAGTTCTATTGCCATAGAGAAATATACATTAGTTCAGTGAGTATCCGCAATAATAGAACGCCAGTCAGGGTCTTTTCTGTTTGGTTCCGGGAGGGACCATGGACAATTTAAGGTAAATTAGTTAATTTTGGGACCAAGGACAACTCAGACTACTTAAAAAGTGAAATATGGCCTCTTTGATGAGATTAAAAATAGAGCACATCTCCGGCTAGTAAATAGTTTTTTATGGCGTTATCGCACTAGTGCGGTAACATAAAGTAAAAACCACGAGTGTTTAATACACTGCATTATGGACCTAAAAGCGGTTTATTAATAGCCACTTTACGAGCAAGTGTGTTGAAAAATAATTTACACAACGTAAAGCACATGTGGTTAGGCTTAACGTTTTTATGTAGGTAGCCTTTTTTATTCACACTATGATTATCTATTCTAATATACCACTAGTTCATGTCGTGCGGCCAATAAATTGAAACCGACAACGTATTATCAAACTATTTAACGGGGATTGCACTTCAATTGTTTTCAATTGCTTATCAAGGAACACTAGAGGAAAATCATCTGTTTGTTATTGACTACAATTATTAATTGATAAGTTGCCAATGGAGACAATTTATTTAAATGTAGTGTGATGACGTAGTGTCTGGTTAGTGTCAGTCTAAAGATAAATGTTGTAGGTTTTATAGATTTTCGGACTTTGAGAAAAAATAAACCAAAAGCTTTGTATAATATTGTTATGTGACATTGAATGAAACTTAACTTAAAATCAGTGACAATTCTAAACTTTTATTAAGAGAAACACGTTTTTAAAATATTATCACACCCACTTATTACAAAAAAAATTCGTTGGTAGTATGTTGTGTTATGTTGTTTGAATGAAAATGATTTTTCTTTAGGTTAGATTTTTTTTGTGTATGCCAACACGGTAAAATATGGCTGATCTTGTAATAATTTTGTTAACTTTTATACCTATACTTGTAAAATAAAATTATCTTTATCAGACACTATTTTGCTTAGTTACCGTATTTTGCAAAAAAAAATGTTGTGTGATTGTGTCATGTTTTGCATATTTATTTGCAAAATTCAAACGAGACAATAATTCTTATTAATACTTAAATTCTTACTAGCACTAGTCAACCTACGTGGCTAAGGCGGCTCTGTAATCAAATCTGCAGTAATTATCATAGTCACCAACTGCATACTAAATACATACTAACTCCATTTAGTAAACTATCTTGACAACAAAACAGCACCGGTTGAATACAAATGCAATATTCAGGACACAAATTGCATTTTGTAAACAATTCACTGTTGCAAAACATAAACTGCGAATTACAGCAGTTGAAATGTTTGGACGCCTGAGTTTAGAGTTGCTACACTAAGTTTTAGAGTTTAGAGTTGCACCACTGGAAACTTCTGAACTCTCGGGTCAAGTTAAAGTCGCTTCGTTAGTCGCAATTTGGGAGTTTCAATTCGTCAGTCAAAAGTTATAGATACTTGAATGACATTACAATGCGCTTAACCCTTTGACCACCACGGTCGTGTATAGCCGACAAATGAAAACGTGCCCAACACGCCACCATCGGCTAGTGCCGACAAAAAAACACCATGTTTTAGGTAAGTATAAACACAGAAAACTGAATTTTGTTTATTTATTTTGTACTTCAAACATGGTGTTTTCTTGTTGCAAAGGCTTTCATTTTGAAAGTTCAACAACATTCATTGCGTTAAATTTACGTTGTAGAGCGGACAAGTTTTTCGAAATTGAGCAATGTATTAGCGATATCCTTCAAAATTATTCAGATTGTGATTGGCAGAATGTTACGCAATTCCAGTTGGTCATCGTTCTTTTTGTAATCGTTGATCAGAAAGCTAATTCCCGTAATCGTTAAAAATCTAGTCGCAATCTCAGCGCAGCGATAACCAATATCAAAAACTTGTCAAAAATGCAGGGAAATTAAGAGGTATTTTTTGACAGATTGAGAGTGAGATCAGACTGTGAACGTTATATTAATAACATTACCTATTTTTTTTAAATCAATAATCTGTCCTAAAAGACAAGAAAGAAATACGTTTATTTGCGGCAAACTTGACGCATAAAAATAAGCACAAACAAAAACAAACAAAAAGAAACAAATTAACAATTTGGGAAAACATGCGTCACATCTACGTAAAACGGCCATCGCTCAGCATAATGCCAAAACCCTATACCTACGAGACAAAGCCCCATCGCTGATTTTCAGCGACAACTGGCTTGCAGACATCATAACTTTGACTCAAACTCATAATAATCATTCTATTCTGCATGCGACTTGTGGGTACCTAACAGTGGGTATGTAACAGTAGACTCTTCACATACTTACTATCTGATAAATTAATATTGACGGTAGGTATGCATCGGACGGTATTCTTCTGCGGTCATAATACAAGGACCATTTATATCAATTACAAGCCTTCCAGTACAGATGACAGTAAATGTATGCTATTTAAATACTAGTTCAGACGTAATATTATTAAACACGAATGACGGAAATAATGTTAAATGGAAAATTATAGTGTGATTCCTTGTTATCCTTGAAAAATTGTAAAAAAAAAAATTATAATATTTATTTTAATTTTAAAATACACACATCAAAAGTGTCTAGGGATCAACATATATTTTTGCAATAACTTTTCTCCTGATTGATATTAATTAAAATTTTCTTTAAGGATTCATCAAATAAAGTGTTTTCGTTTGTCACAGTAACGATAAACCAAGTCACCTTTGCATTAATAAAGAAATTTGCCATTTTCCTAATAAAGGGATTTTTGACATTTGAACCACTAACACAAAAGTTCGAAAAAAAGACTGAAATAACAGTTTTCTCTAAAATTTTATTGGGTAACTTAAACAATTAATAATCCGTGTTTCTACCGCGAACACTAACAACACAAGAACATCGGTTTGGCATACTCAAAATGAGTTCATCCAAATCACGCTGTGGAATGGCCGCCCATGTTCGTTGCAACAACAAAAAAAGGTCTTCTTGCGACTGGATACCCTCCATATTCGGCAGAGCTCTTCTCTGTAGCATATCCCATGCATGCTCAATCGGGTTCAAGTCTGGCGACTGAGCAGGCCAGGGCAGGACATTGATGTTAGCTGCGGCGAGAGTCTGTCTTACAACTCTTGCGGTGTGCGGTCGTGCATTATCATGCATTAACTGAAATAAGGGACCGATTTGCACTTGTAGAGGAACGATGACGTCTGATACAATCGTCTCAGCATAAATTTGAGCGTTGAGGTTGCCTCTGATCCAAATCAACTCAGTTCTTCCGCCGATCCAAATACCCGCCCATACCATGATGGTTCCACCACTATAAGGATGGACTTCCTGGCAGGATTTTAATCGCTGTTGGCGTCCAGGGGTTCTCCAGTGTCGTATACGTCTTGTATCCGGTCTCATACCAAAACGAGACTCATCAGAAAAGCACACGAAACGTTATTGTTCTTCTGCCCAATTTCTGTGTTCAAGAGCCCATTGATATCGAATCCTACGATTGTGCATTGCTATAGGTGGTACCCGTAGCGGTCTTCGGGAATGAAGGTTCACTTCATGCAAGCGGTTTCTGACTGTTTGGTCGCTAATTAAGTTCCCTGAAGAGTGATGAAGCCTCACGGCTAACATCATGGCGGTTATTGTTGGAGCTCTTCGAGTTAAGATTTGAATGTATCGGTCTTGTCTCCGTGTGGTGCAGCGATACCGTCCTCCATGGCGCTCAGCCACGGTACCAGTGCTTCGGTAACGTGTCCAAAGTCGACTGATAACACTCTGACTTGTATTCAGAGCTAAAGCCACAGTACGTTGCCGGGAACCAGCTTCTATCATTCCCACGGCTCTGAGCATTTCTTCCCTGCTTAAATGACGTCGCCGCTCCATAATAACGTTGGTTTTAATCAGTAGTAGGGAAACAGTAGCACTAATAATGTCTTCAATGCGTTGTATGTTTTTATAGGGAAAATATTGACAGCTGATTTTCATCTTTTACTCGAATTTGATTCACAGTTCCTGATTCAAATTATGAAATGCACCAAAAAGGATCCATATAAATTTATAAAATCATAAATTTATTACAAAGCCACACCTCAATCTCAAGAAATCCGCATAAAAATGCTTGATCCCTAGACACTTTTGATGTGTGTATATGACAACTCTGTATAAAAGGTGTAAGTACCTAAACTAATTATACACATTTGTGATTCTTGTGACAGACCAAATATCGGACGTCACAACGTGTTATTATTCTTTATAATCTTATATTTTGAATTGTTTTTTCACAACATTGTTCTCACATATAGAAGCAACAGGAATAATGTACCCAGGATTTTGTAATATCTTGATTTAAAAGTGTTCTTGGGGTCTCTTGCCCGTTCTTCTCCAAGAGTTTTGGAATGGGCAACTAGCTTCAACTTTCTGACTAACTGACCGACTATTTAGTTTTGACAATTCAAAAGTGCCTGTAAAAGGTTTAATTAAAATAAATGCTTTGACTTTGACTTTTATTATACCCAAAGAAAGCTCAATCCTCAAACGCCTAATCCATCAGTCGCCATTTACGACACCCACATAAAGAAAATATATAACCTATTTTTACAAAAATTGTCACTAAAGAAAAACCAATCCATCCAGTTTGGTTAGTTACATAACTATGACATAAGACTGTACTTTATCTGTGGCAGCCCTTAAAGTTTATATTGACAGGCATTATGTCACTGTCAAGATTGTAAATAGTACTTCGTAAAACGCCAACGTTACTGTCTCGGGAATTTTAACCAAATTTCTAGAAAAAGAAATAAAAACGTTTATTTTCGGTGAACATGACGCAGAGACAGCACAAACACAAACACAAAAATAATCACATGCCGCCGCCCAAACCTACTCTACATTTTCTACACCAAAAAAACAAAATTTGAATGATGTCAAATAACGCGCTTTTCATTTTGTCAGTTCAAAAACATTCATTGCGTTATTTACGTTGTTGGACAGACAAATTTTCAAACATATTTAACAATTTCCTGCAAACTCTGATTGTTATTGAAAGTGCGATGCAATAAGAATGCGAAGCTTATGTGGAAGTGGTGAAAGAGGCCCTTAATTGCTAGACTTTACAAACACCGGACAGCCCTAGAAATTTATTATGGCCAGCAACCTAATTACTCACAGTTTCAATCAGAATCTGAGAGTTTTGAAGGATGTAGCTAATCTATAGCATCATAGGTTTGAGAAATTCGTCTGCTCAACGACATTTATAACGCAATTAACTTGGGTGAACTGTAAAATTGAAACCCATTGCGAACACTTGTCATTTTATGTGTGTTACGTAATTACCCCACAGGTGTACCGCAAAACTTAAGACCCCAAGCCATGATTTCTTCTAAAAAACTTTAGCTATCATATTTACGACTGCGATATTTATTTATTTCTCCCTAGGCTGAAATAAACTTAAAATTGAACTCATAAAACTTGATAAAGTCTTTGCTTTTTTTGCAGGGGATTAAAATATTGAGGCGTCAACATTATTTCTTTTTTTTTTCCACTGTTCTAATATGTTAATGAGAATAACCTACGCCCTAAGGACCAATAAATTTTAACGCTAGAATTTTTCAATTACTTTACCACCATCTCAGGTCAGGACTTTATTTAACTTTTTAATTTATGGACTTTACAAATCTTTTTCCGTTTTCTTTGTGACTTTAAGAGTGTCCATAGTCTCTTCAAGTCTAGTCTTGAGAAAATTAATCACTGATCAGCGGGGCAATTGCGTAACACATAATCAATCGGAATCGGTTTCATTTTAAAAGGAAAGGAAGGGATGGAAGCAATGGATTAGCAATTTGCTTCAAAATGATTCAAATTACGATTGATAACGTGTCACGCAATTAGGGTGCTGGGCCTAGGTTCATCAGCGGGCTGTTTGTGTTTTGTTATGTATATCTCATGGTCGCAAGGGCGACTTCTGAGCGTGGGGTCCTGAATTCGATGCCCAGGTAGGGCAGTGTTATTGGGTTTTTCATTAGGAATTTCTTAGTACTAGCCCGGAATTTGGAAATTAGCGGTGTGACAACCCCGTGGCTCGGAAAGCACGTCTTGCTCCTGACTTCTCTCCGGTCGTGTCGGATTGTGTGCCGTCCGATCGGACTATGAGATTGAGGGAAAATAAACTGCACACGTGTTTGAGCACACACTGCGCTATAATATCTCCCGCGCCGAAGGCTAGTCTCCGTTGAGTTTGGCCACCATAGCCGAAATACGGGCTGAAAGACTATAGGTATATATTCAGAACCAATTTTTACTCCTTTCCTAGTCACATTTACCAACCAAGCATATTATAGAACAACTACGATTATTTTGTTTAGGTTTTCTTTCTAATCTATCTTGGGCTAATATCAAGACATGCAATAAATTATTTTATAACACATTTGCTCGTAAAAGGTCTCTTATTTCACCAATTTCAATATCGTAATGTATGTCATTCATGACGTACTTCTGCGTTATTGTAATGTAAAACGCACGAGTTTCTTTTAAATAAGGTAAAACGTAGGTACGGTTTATCAAGATGCTCCGTCTAAGTAAATTACAACCATTTATCTGTAACAAAAACAAAAAAATAATAATTTACTTTATTAGTAATATTGGCTGTTTTTGTGCCTTTGCCTTAATAATCAATTTTACAAATTGTTCAAATTTTTCTAACTGCTTTAACAAGTGATTAAAGATTTATTCGTTTAAGAAAGTCCGAGTTTTATTTATTTCCTCGCAATGATGTTATAAAACGTCGTATGACATACGTGCGCTTTGATAATTACAACCTCTGCTTTCTTGTAGCAATATCACCTCGGCTGTAATTTTCAACTTACCGCACTTATATCATAATGTACTATGACAGACCCTTCATTTGAACACAAAACCATGCCACATAGCATAAAACACAACATAATTCCAAAACTCCTAAATTAACAGGAAATCAAAACAATGGTCCTTCTGAAACACCACCCCAAAGCCAAACTCCTGAACAAATTTCAATACGTATAACATAAATAGGTAATTAATATTACCATTCAAAGCGTTCCAAAATAATTTGTTTCTGACAAAATGTTTCCCTACTCCTAAAAAGTTAAAACCCATTTAACGTAGTAATTAAAACGAAAATGGAAGTGACCACAGAGTTTTAGAGGGGACCAAAGGACCAATGAAAAGGGGAGGCCTTGTGATTTGTGTTAGAGTTTAGGAGTTAAAAGACCAAGAGAAATAATTTAAACTTTTTTGTTTACTCGTACATCTACGCTTTTCTTGATTGCTGATTTAATAAGGGTAATAAATACCTCATGTGGCACACTTTAATTTGTATTGTTTACAACAAATCAGAGGGGCAGTTCTTGTAATTTTAAGGACGTTCACAGTCTGAGGGGCAATTCTCGTAATTTTAAGAACGTTCATAGTCTCTCAGTCTCAATCTGTCAAAAATATCCCTAATTTACCAACATTTTTGACAAGTTTTTGACATTGATTGTCGCTGAGATGAGATTGCGGCTAGATTTTGAACGTTTTTATTGCCTTCTGATCAAGGAGTACAAAAATAACGGTGACCAGTACCCTATTTGCGTGATCAATCACAACCTGAATCATTTTGAAGGATATTGGTAACCCATTGCTGTATATGTTAAAAAAAATTGTCTGCTAAACAACATAAATAACGCAATGAATTTTGTTGAACTGTCAAAATGAAAACCATTTCTACTGTTAGTATGTTACGCAATTACCCCACAGATGTAGGCACGTAAACGAAACAGAAGGAGTATGTAAGGATCGTAGCTTGTGTCGTTCTGTAGTTTCAGTTACAGCATGAGAAGAAGGAGTGAGTCTAAGTATGTAAAGTCTATGTTTCAAATTGGCGTTATTTGAAGTTAAACAAATATCAACTTTATTGTAATATGGTAATTATGTTGATTTCAGAGTGACTAGCACTATTAAAAAGTTATAAAAATGTTTGAAGTTGTAGCGTAAACTGCACTTTAATGTGTAGGAATCTAGGAATTAAAGTTACTTTTCCATAAACTCATCTTTGTTGACATTTTGGGCAAATAAGTCACGAATGCATCTTAAGTAAAAAAACGGTGTCTTTTAATATCTAGAAAATTCTGCTAGTCTATTTGGTAAATGTTGTTGGTCAAGAGTCTGTATATTGTATAGAATATAGGTAAATATAGAATATCTATACTAATTTATCTTTTAAACTAATAATAAAGCTGAAAAGTTTGTTAGTTTGTTTGAACGCGCTAATCTCTGGAACTACCAGTCGGATTTGAAAAAACTTATTTCCATTTGATAGCCCAATTCTTGAGGAAGTTAGTCTTGAAGGTTATAGGCTATTTAATATCACGCTAAGACCCTAAGGAGCCGAGCAAAAGGATAAATAGTCAGAAAGCACAATAAGCGTAAACGAAGTGCGCGGGCAGGCGATGCGATGCGACGGGTGGGACGGGGAAACAAGAAAATTCACGTGGACGAAGTTTATTTATTTATTTAAACCACAATTATAACACCTTTACAGAATCATCCAAGGCGATATTAAAGGTCACAATATATATTCCTTTACAAAAAATAAAATCATCTGCCATGTATGCAAAATTGCAACAACGTTATAACGCTGTTGTAACCACGCCCACATGGCTTGAAAGTTGCGGGCAGCCAGTTGGTAAAAAACTGTGTGAGACCGTTCGCATTTTTTTTTTCTAATTAAGTAAGTAGGTACCTTATTTTACAGAGCACAGTGATCTATGATGTATTTAAAAGTGGAAAAGTTTACACGTTCTTTTTAAATTACAATTAACGCCTCTTCCTTATTTTCTTGTAAAGCAATATTTATGGCTCTTTTACAATGTAAGCAATTTAAAGTTGTTGGAACTTTTAGCTTACAGGAAATGTTACATGAATAAAAAAAATCTACTTTTACCAAATAAATGCTTTTGTAATTAAAATATTGATGGCTATAGCTTAACAAACTACCTAATCACACTAATATTATAGTGGCGAAAGTTTCTATGTGTATGTGTGTTTATGTTTGTTACTTCCTCACGCTCAAACGGCTGGACCAATTTTGATATAATTTTGTATGGAGATAGCTGACACCCTTTTTTTTTGTTGAGGTTGGGAAATCATCAAATGACCCCTCCCGCTCTGGGTGGAGCAGAAGGGAATGTCAGACTCTTACTGACTAAAACCCACCCGTGTTCCTTCTTTGGCCCTTTATGTTCCAGGGTAGCGGTAACCCTTTCGGACAATCCCGCTGACATCCTGGATTAACATATAGGCTACTTTTATGCCGATATTCCCACGGGATCGACACTCATGCGGGTGAAACTGCGGGGCGCAGCTAGTATTTATTATGGACACTATCGAATACCTTGGCTGGTTAACCCTTCGTATCGAACGTGGATCCACGCGAGACACAATGGCTTTTCAATTGTTTCTGTAATTACGTCATTCAACTGGTTAATACTTTCCGTGGCCCAAGGGACAGCTTTTAAATTGGCCATATTTAAGCATTGCAAGTCTATTGCGTACATTATCAGTCGACAGCGATGCGGAGAAATTTTTCGATGCCATATTTTAGTTTGTTAATACATATTTTTAGTTAAGTTAGTATATTATATCTTTATTCTAATGATTAATTAGGTATAAATTGTTATGTATATCCATTTTTATTTTTATTCTGAATAAACTGCACTACATCCCTGATTAGCTGGTATGCCAAAGTCGAAATTATCTTGATATCTTATCAATAGTTTCGAACTGTTAATAATCCCACGTTGGAGAGCTTTACACGAAATTCAACCTAAGTCACACTAACGATATTCATATTTACACACAATTTGGTTCGTCAGATTATTTTCTGTTATCCTTTAAGTCTACTACTTAATAGCTTGAAAGTTTGTTTATGTATGTAGATGGGACACCTAAGAAGAGATCAAAACTTTACGTAAGTGCATTTAATCGAGCGCCGATAGAAGCGGTTATACAAAGTGTTTTTTATATCCCATAATTCTAGGGTATGAATGAAAACCATATCAAAGAATCAACTGGCATATGAATTATTTTTCGATGGTTTTTTTGTTTTCATCTATACATAATCGCTTCTTTGCTTCAATAATGTGTTATCTTGAAAATTTAAAGAGTGATATCGTCGTGAATATGTCACGTTTTCGCTGAAATTTGAGAGCACCTTCCTCGCACTCATAGATTCGCTATTACACCCACAAAAGAAACCACGTTTTTGGAAAAATAAAATCGGTCACGGCTGTTTAAACTATTAAATTAAAAAAAAATAACTGTCGGGCTTATCACGTTATTGAAGCAAAGAGGCGAATTATAATAAAACAGTAAAAAAACTGTGTCTGTACATTGAATATATTAAAAAAAAAATACTTGAGGGGGGTTCAGAAACAGTAATAGAGCACGAATCCAAAAAAAAATAGTTGTCTGTTTGTCTGTTTGTCTGTTTGTCTGTTTGTCTGTTTGTCTGTTTGTCTGTTTGTCTGTTTGTCTGTTTGTCTGTTTGTTTGTACACGCTAATCTTCGGAACTACTGGACGGATTTGAATGATTTTTTTTTGTTGTATAGGTATTAAGTCTGGGCAACATATAGGCTATAATTTATTTTGGAAAATGGAACACCTGACGCAGAACCGCAACAGACCAGCTAAAGTATAAGAGATACAATAATGGTACCATAGCAAAAATTGTTCCACGTGATGAGCATTTTCTGCTGAGAGAATAAATTTTAAGATCTGGAAAACCTGATGTGGAACTCCAAGAGCCCAGCTACACCATAACATATATAGGAATGAAGATTTAGCAAAAGTTGTTCAATCTGATGAGCACTCTCTGTTGACTTATAAAAATCGAAGATCTGGAACACCTGTTGTGGAACTCCAAGAGCCCAGCTACACCATAACACATATAGGAATAACGTTTTAGCAAAAGTTGTTCAATCTGATGAGAACTCTCTGTTGACTTATAAAAATCGAAGATCTGGAACACCTGTTGTGGAACTCCAAGAGCCCAGCTACACCATAACACATTTATAGGAATGACGTTTTGGCAAAAGTTGTTCAATCTGATGAGAACTCTCTGTTGACTTATAAAAATCGAAGATCTGGAACACCTAATGTGGAACTCCAAGAGCCCAGCTACACCAAAACACATATAGGAATGACGTCTTAGCAAAAGTTGTTCGATCTGATGGGCGTTTCCTGTTGACTTATAAAAATCGAAAATCAGAAACATCTGATGTGGAAATCAAAGCTATCACTAATTTCAGTGTATAATTATAAAATAACATAAGCTGGGAGTACCTCCACGCGGTGAAGGCGGTAACAGTTTAGGACTGATTTTCGGTGACGATGGTATATCATTGAAAAGTTGACTCTACTGGTCAAAACTCCCATTTATTTTTTTTACTTTATCAATAAATATGCCTTCGGGCTTATGTTATTTGAGTGTTTAATTTCCTTTGCCATTTATCTTCGTGATACGGTAGCCTACCCGGTAACGCAGGGGAGCAGTCACTTAGATTTTAATTGATCAGGTATATTCACAATAAAACTATAACCATGCCTAGAAAGAGGTCAAATCTTTCCCAATGTTCCAAAGGAGCTGAAAGATTGTGGATCATAAGATCCCAAGAATCTACCGAAGAGCGTCAGGAGAGACTTGATGCTGTTCGAAAACATCAGGCTGCAACTCGCTCCGTGGAAACCTCTTCGGATCGCGAAGCACGCCTGCGTTCTCAGCGTATTCGCACATCTACTAACAGGTCTTTTGAAACGAGTGATGAACGTGATGCGCGAGTAACTGGTGATCGAGATTATCATACATTGTCCCGAACACACACACAACATAATATTCATAATCAGTTAGAAAGTGAGAGAGAAAGAATTGCTGGAGAACGGCATGAAGAGACAGAAGAAGAGCGCAACGAACGTTTGAATTCTGATCGACTTCGACATTCTCTGAACAGAATGTCGATATCATCTGAAGAATATACACAGAGATATAGCCGTAAGACGTGGCAACCTTCCTTGGGTTGATAAGGAACGAAGTGCATTTACGTATACTCTTATGAATGACTTGATTGACTACGCCACGTATTCCGCCATCGGAGGTATGGTTCAAAATTGTACTTTTTGTGAAGCTGTTAAATGGCAAAAAGAAACAAACGGTATGTGTTGCTCAGGTGGAAAAGTACATATTGAAATATTACAAAATCAATATTTAAAAATTTTCAAAATCAAAAATTTAATATTATTATTATTAAATATTGCTAATTGGTGACCATCCACAGTCAAAACATTTCTTGGACAACATCTGTATACAATGCCTTTCAAATGACATCTTTTGGTGCGAAACAGATTTCAAGAGGCCCATTTATGCCAACATTCAAAGTGCAAGGCCAAGTTTACCACCTTATTGGTTCATTATTGTGTGAAAATGACCCCAAGTTTCTCCAAATATATTTCGTATCCAATTATCAAGATCAGGCAAATATTAGAAACCAAAACTTTCCGCACTTGAACAAATAGTCTGATTTCACTGCTTCAAAATATGTTGCATGAAGTAAATCCCTACGTACACAGTTTTAGATCTGCCTTAGAATCTATAAATATATATATAAAAATGGTGCCATAGCAAAAATTATTCCACGTGAAGAGCATTTTCTGCTGTGAGAATAAATCTGAAGATCTGGAACACCTGTTGTGGAACTCCAAAGCCCAGCGACACTACAACATATATAGGAATGACGTCTTAGCAAAAGTTGTTTAGTCTGATGGGAATTTTCTGTTGACTTACAAAAATGAAAGATCTGGAACGTCTCGAATCGTCTCGCGCATCCCGTTGTTTTCCCGTCCCCGGGCTCTTAGAATTCGACATCAGACGTTTCAGATCTTCGATTTTGACGACCCCGTTGTCGCTGGCATAATCAACAGGATCCGCGTACGAAGTCGCGGGCAGAAGCTAGTTTCAAATAAACCAACAATAGACATACTTACTTTTGAATTGTCAAGGAGTCTGTCAGCCGAAAAGATGGAGCTAGTTGCCATCTCAAATACACACATCAAAAGTGTCTAGGGATCAACATATATTTTTGCAATAACTTTTCTCCTGATTGATATTAATTAAAATTTTCTTTAAGGATTCATCAAATAAAGTGTTTTCGTTTGTCACAGTAACGATAAACCAAGTCACCTTTGCATTAATAAAGAAATTTGCCATTTTCCTAATAAAGGGATTTTTGACATTTGAACCACTAACACAAAAGTTCGAAAAAAAGACTGAAATAACAGTTTTCTCTAAAATATTATTGGGTAACTTAAACAATTAATAATCCGTGTTTCTACCGCGAACACTAACAACACAAGAACATCGGTTTGGCATACTCAAAATGAGTTCATCCAAATCACGCTGTGGAATGGCCGCCCATGTTCGTTGCAACAACAAAAAAAGGTCTTCTTGCGACTGGATATATATATACCCTCCATATTCGGCAGAGCTCTTCTCTGTAGCATATCCCATGCATGCTCAATCGGGTTCAAGTCTGGCGACTGAGCAGGCCAGGGCAGGACATTGATGTTAGCTGCGGCGAGAGTCTGTCTTACAACTCTTGCGGTGTGCGGTCGTGCATTATCATGCATTAACTGAAATAAGGGACCGATTTGCACTTGTAGAGGAACGATGACGTCTGATACAATCGTCTCAGCATAAATTTGAGCGTTGAGGTTGCCTCTGATCCAAATCAACTCAGTTCTTCCGCCGATCCAAATACCCGCCCATACCATGATGGTTCCACCACTATAAGGATGGACTTCCTGGCAGGATTTTAATCGCTGTTGGCGTCCAGGGGTTCTCCAGTGTCGTATACGTCTTGTATCCGGTCTCATACCAAAACGAGACTCATCAGAAAAGCACACGAAACGCCATTGTTCTTCTGCCCAATTTCTGTGTTCAAGAGCCCATTGATATCGAATCCTACGATTGTGCATTGCTATAGGTGGTACCCGTAGCGGTCTTCGGGAATGAAGGTTCACTTCATGCAAGCGGTTTCTGACTGTTTAGTCGCTAATTAAGTTCCCTGAAGAGTGATGAAGCCTCACGGCTAACATCATGGCGGTTATTGTTGGAGCTCTTCGAGTTAAGATTTGAATGTATCGGTCTTGTCTCCATGTGGTGCAGCGATACCGTCCTCCATGGCGCTCAGCCACGGTACCAGTGCTTCGGTAACGTGTCCAAAGTCGACTGATAACACTCTGACTTGTATTCAGAGCTAAAGCCACAGTACGTTGCCGGGAACCAGCTTCTATCATTCCCACGGCTCTGAGCATTTCTTCCCTGCTTAAATGACGTCGCCGCTCCATAATAACGTTGGTTTTAATCAGTAGTAGGGAAACAGTAGCACTAATAATGTCTTCAATGCGTTGTATGTTTTTATAGGGAAAATATTGACAGCTGATTTTCATCTTTTACTCGAATTTGATTCACAGTTCCTGATTCAAATTATGAAATGCACCAAAAAGGATCCATATAAATTTATAAAATCATAAATTTATTACAAAGCCACATCTCAATCTCAAGAAATCCGCATAAAAATGCTTGATCCCTAGACACTTTTGATGTGTGTATTTACAATAATTTGAATTCTACATAAATGTTGTCAGCTGAATACACTTTATTGTAACAGTGTTTACTTAACGTTACCTATTACAAAAATAAAATCGATCGGCATAAAATCGTTTGGTGTTATTTGACACAAACGTTATAACAATAGGTAATACCCATTAACCATTTTACCTTCTCTTCCAGGGCTTGAACGTGGATAAACGTACCTTGGCGAGTGCTGAACGAAAACAAAGAACATTCACAGACAGATCTCAGCTGAAGTATGCCAGAAGACTGGTGGTCAAGCTCGGCAGTGCTGTCATCACCAGAGAGGATGGCAATGGACTGGCTTTGGGAAGACTCGCGTCTATCGTAGAACAGGTACGGTCTACTTATATCGGCAACTCGCGTGTCATCGCATCGGCCGCCGACTTAGACCGACCGCGTTTTGGACAGTAATTGTTTGGTTTTCATTTACTTACCTGCATTTTTAGTGATCTTTATCAAATAATTCAGCTTAAATATTCGCACTGAAATTAACTCACATTCCCTTAATGTCGTTTTGACAGCGTTTTCAACATGGTCGAAATTATTCACTCATGTATTAATTAATTGTTCGCGTTCCCATTATTTGAATCAACGCTTTGGCTCATTCCCGCGCGAATTTTCAACCAGAACTATTCGTATAAATCAAGTACTTCATTTTATAGCAGGGATGTTTTACATACTTTTAGAATAATGCTAAAGGACCGTAAATACTGATTTCATCAGTGCTTAGTGCTTTTTGTTGTAACTTGTAATAAAATATCTTGAAATTATCGTAGTTTGAAGGTTGGGCAGCCATGTTTGATTGTCTGCGGAGTAATTGCGTAATACACTATCAGTAGCAATGGGTTTCATTTTGACAGTTCAACAACATTCATTGTGTTATTTACGTTGTTGAGCAGACACATTTTTCGAACATATGGAGCAATGCATTAGCAATATCTTTCAAAGTGATTCAGATTGACATTGATAGTGTGTTACGCTGTATTCCAAATAGAACTGGCTGCTTTATGTTTAAAAAAAAATTCTATTATTTATTTATTTAAGGATTACCAACGAGATACATTACAATTATCTTTTATCATTATAGAATTTGTATTATACATTATCCTGTAATGCACACTCAATTACAGGTAACCACAGCTTACACATTATCGAGTACACATGCTCTGAATACATAAGTGAATTATAAATATATTAAAAACAATAACATGCTAATCAGAGAGATACATGCTTTAAAAGATTAAAAATTACACTTATAAAATACAATATAACAGATAATTTTTTTTTCATAGGAATTAAAAATCATAAGTACTTAGTTTAAATATAAATTAAAAATGATAAATAATTTAATTATTAGAATGAGAGATCAAATATCCACCAAACGAAAGTGATGATATAGTTTACGTTTAAAAGTATTAAGACTGTCATGATTTATATCAATTCCAGCTCTTCTAGTAGATATAGGGAATATTTTTTCTTCAGTTTACACTGCATGCATGCTACGAGGGTCTTTTGGCGTTCAAATGACGTTGACAGGGGGGCGCCGCCGTTTGTGCAATGTATTGAAAGATTGAAAGTACAAGCACGACACGGCATTAGTTGCGATTTTGAACACGCGCCAAAATAATTTTAGTGATGACGCCTTTCAAAATCGTGAACCGCGTAGTTTTTAAATTCGTTTGGACCTCAGGTTATGTTGCACATCAAAACCTGCATGGGGAAAATTATCCTTGCACATCTCAAGTTAAGGTTTATTTTCGCAGGTAGCAGAATGCCACCACGAGGGTCGAGAATGCATCATGGTGACAAGCGGAGCGGTAGCGTTTGGACGACAGAAACTGACACAGGAGCTACTTATGTCTCTCTCTATGAGAGAGACTTTGTCTCCCAGCGATCATACACGAGAGGTCAGTGACACAATATTGATAACATAATTATTGATAATGAATAGCTGTATTGCAGTTGAATATTGTTATTGATAATGAGTATAATGACATTCGTGCGTAGTCCTATCTGGAAAACGATTGTATGAACAATATGATGCATTCATATGGATGGTCAGTATATTAATTCAGCAATCATTTTTGACGCGATAACGTCTTATAAATCGCTGAACACCGGTTGCACGCACGAAAACATGTCACGTACCGCCTGAGCCTGAGCGTGCAAGCGAGAGCGCGGAATAAGCGATAGAGAGGCACGATTGGCCCAAGCGTTGGCTTGTGACACATTTATTCATCAATGTTTCTTTATGACGTTGTCACGTAAAACTATCGTCCGTAAACCGACTTTAGAGACAACCAATTTTTATGATAACTTCAATGAGCATTTTTATTTCATTTGTATTCCGCAATGTAAAGATTGAGCAAGGCTATAAATATACAAGGTGGACACGAAAATATTACAAACTGCGTCTATCCTATGACAATCCCAATCTGAATGCGAAAATTCTATCAAATATATCAATAGTTTAGTCACTTTAGCTAGTTAAAGATTCCCGTTCAGTTAAGGGGCCCGTGGCTAAATAATAATAGCCGCACAGGTCGATCGATCAGGTTAAGTTAGACTTGCCGCGGTTGGTCTGTGGATGGGTGACCATCTTTACATACAGAGACCCCTCCGTGCCTCGGAAAGCACGTTAAGCCGTTGGTCCCTGCTGTCTTTCGTGGATCTTTGACAGTCCCTACGGGTAGTCAGAAGCCCGAAAGTCTGACAACCAGTCTTACCAAGTGGTATCGTATTACCCAGTAACTGAATTGTGGAGGCTGAGATAGGCAGTTGTTTCATGTAAATTACTGGAATTCAGTTGCATCCGGTTAGACTGGAAGCTAACCCCAACATAGTTGGGAAAAGGCTAGGCAGATGATGAGTTAGTTAAAGATTGGCAAAACCCATAGTCGGTCCATCACTACTATTCAAATTGTTTAAAAAAAAACACTTTTTAATCGACTTCTAAAAGATGGTTCTGTATTCGACCCGTATGTACCGTATGTACCCGTATGTACCCGTCCGCGATTTTCTCAAAAAATAATGAACCAATTTTTTATTTTCAATAATAGGATTTATTCGATAGTTCCTAAATACTCCTATGCATTATTAGTGTTGCCAGTGTTTTCCTTTATTGTCGCATTGCCATCTCCATTATTATAAAAAAATAGGTAGCATAATCAGTTAAAATTATAATCTATGTTTAGAGCAGTAGTGATCCAGATAACGGCTCCGACTTACGATTTTGTAGGCCGTGGGTTCGAACCCACGCAGCCGCTTTACTTTGTGTTATGCGAAAACATCGCGACAGAACTGGCATGTCCTAGAACTAAACATTGGAAATCTACCAATCCGCACTGTGCCCGCGTGGTAGATTACGGCCCACTCCCTCTCACAGAGAGGAGGCCTGTGTGCCAGCACTGGGAACGTTATAAAATAGGTACTTAAGTCTTTAATATGAAGAAGCATGAAATGTGTGAACACCGAAAGCAGAGTAGTCTTTGATCAACTAGTTTGTAGGAAAATATAATATGAATTTTTCATTCACCGCAAAATGACTGAAAACCAATCTGTTGCTCGCTTTCTGATCTTAGCGAAGAAAGTTCATTAAGACTATTTCAGTTTAAAACATTGACTTTGTGCCAACTTTACTGAAAAGCTACTGCATTTTAGGACTTCAAATTTTATCTGTTTGACTTTACAAATCATGCAGTTACCTACGCCGCCGCGCCTTTGTCACAACGTCCTATTTATTTAGTCTTCAGAAAGCTTACAGTATAATATTTAAGTTAATAATATACAATTAGCGCATACAGTCGCCATTTACAAGGTTCCACAAATTAAAAACTTGCTAAATACCTAAAATTAAAAGAAATGAAAATAAACACAAAAATAAAATTTTAAATAGAATCTTTTTAAACAAAAAAACAAAAAAAAAAGTTCTATAAGCCAAAACTTACTTACAGACTATTATAATTAAAACAAAAATATAAAATAAAAATGCAATTACATATGCTTTAATTAAGAGTAATGGTATTTTCTATTTACGAAATAAGGGGGCTCGTGGCTAAATAATAAGAACCGCACGGGTCGATCGAAGGTTAAGCTACGCTTGCCGCCGTTGATTCGTGGATGAGTAGCCATGCCTTACATGTCAAGATCCTACAATGCCTCGAAAAGCACGCCGTTGGTCCCGGCGGTCATTCTCAGATCTTTGACAGTCGTTACGGGTAATCAGACGCCCAATAGTCTGACAACCAGTCTTGTCAAGGGGTATCATGTTACCCAGTAACTGGGTTCTGGAGATCAGTTAAGCAGTCGCTCCAAACTGGTATTCAGCTGCATTTGATTAGACTGGAAGCTAACCCCAACATAGTTTGGAAAAGGTTACGCAGATTGTTAAATCACAAAATAGAGGACATTATTTCATTACAATAACATACACTCATATTAGAAATATGGAAATTCAGTCCAGCATAATTACAAACGTTTAATGTTATGTTACTACTATGTATGTTTTGTTGCGGTATATTGCGTAGATAATAGTGTGGTCTTCACTATGAATACAGCACCCGATCTCTTCCCCCTATAAAGTATGTTGGGGTAAGATCGATGCTAGGGTAAAACCGTACGAATCAAATTCCCGGCTAATTATTTGGAAATATTTTATAGAAAGAAATATTTGTTATTTGATATATTTAGTTTATTGGCATTACGACAAAGATAGACCTTAGAACTATAAAAAATATAAAACAAAAGATTATAATGCCAAAAGGGCCACAGCTCAGCATAATGTCAGATGACAACACAAGGTGCACCACCTGACGCTGATTTTTAGCTGCAATGCAACCCACGAGTGCATGGTTGCCAGAATAACAAACATATAGGGAAGTCTGTATCCGTTACAATAAATTAAGAGAATTATTACTGAAACCTTTGTGTTCGACCATAGGGGCAGAATGGAACGGCGCAAAATTTGTTACGTACGGTCTTACCACAATGCCGAACTTACCCCAACATGCCATACTGAAAAGACACTAAAGAATACTACAGATGGTCCATTCTATTGACAAAAGACAACATACTACAATATACTTTGGTCGTATGTGTCCTGATGATAGCAAAACAGATAGATTCACACGCAATGTGATAGTATTTTAGTACTGTTTACGACTTGTTTAAACAAAACTGATGATTGTCATCTCGTGCCAAATCTCGTCGGGAAATCCCGAAACAACAATTATCACGAAATAAATAGGTGATAGTTTTTTTTTGGCAGTTGAAAGTTAATTTGACTATTAGCTTTCTGCAGGTCTCTTCTGTTTAAGTCTCACCGTGAAAACTTAGCTGAAGTGAGCTTGAAGTGAGCTATTTCAAGCTCACTTGATCAAAGTTTCCACAGTGAAATTTTTACAGAATAGATAAAGAAAAAATTTTTTGCAGCCGGCAAAAAATCCAGTCAGCACTTTATTTTAGTGAGAGCTTAAATGTCCAATAGAGGACATTAAATTAACTCAGCCTATTGCTGTCCACTGCTGGACATACACCTCTCCCAGGCTGCGCCACAACACCCTGTTTTCTGCCTTCCGCATCCTGCAGTCTATCCCAGACTCGTCAGTACATCTAGCTGAGGGGCGTCCCACACCACGCTTGCCGATACGCGGTCTCCACTCCAGGGGCCCAAGTCTGCTATTTTTATAAATTCGTCATTCCAACACGATCCCATTGTCATTTTGCAAAAAAATCGTAATTTGCTAAATTCATTATGGTTGATCATTGGTCGGTCAACGGTCTGAGAAAAACTACGACTAAATTTCATGCTAGATTTCATTTAATATATATTTTTACATAATATTACGTATTAGTGTTTGCAATCTGAAGTAGTAAGAAGTTCTTATATAGCAATAAACATTAGGTACATTTATTCATTTGTCATTATGTACGAGATTACCATTTTATGCCATTTCCTTCAATGGAGTGTCAGTGGTTGACCATTGGAAAGTCATAATGACGCCATTATATTAGTAGATTACCAAACTTGTCAAAATCAACAATTATGAAATCAATGATAGACCATTCTGACACTATTGTATTAGCAGACTTGAGGCCCAGGACACGTCTGCTCCAACGGCCATAGGTCCTTCGACAGGCATAGAATAATAATATATAAAAGAAGACACTATGATAGCAATAATTCCCTGTTTAATCTTTTTATTCCTTTTATTCAGGATGCCGGCAACATCTTGGATCCCAGAGCAGCCGCAGCTGTGGGGCAGTCGGAGCTCATGTCGATGTACGACGCAATGTTCTCACAGTACAACGTCAAGATTGCTCAGGTGAGTCTTTAGAATTGAAACTAATGTTATAACAGCTCTGGTTTAAAAACGTGACTTGATTGGTGGTGCGAGTTCGTCTTAGGTCCACCACTGCGAAGATCGCCCAGAAGACATGGTGGAGCATACGGTGGAGGTCTGCCCTACTTTAAACAAACAGAATGAAATAAATTTTGTCTCTACTTCTGTCTTTCAAATGAATACACATACGATATACTTCCTGATAGATGTAACACATTGTATAATTACATTTCATAACCACTGTAGAACCCGAAGTTACACGAGCACAATGTTACCAACATTGTTCTCGTGTAACTTCGGGTGCATTCGTATGCAAAGAGTGTTCCAAATCGAGCTAGAACTTTTCATGCGCCCACGTCTCATGCAGTAATACAAAGGATCTGCACGTGGTTTCATTCAGTTTGTGTGTGTAGATTGTTCGTGCTTCGCTGTTGAAAAGGAGCTTTACATACTCGTACCTACTATGGACGTGTGGGTTTTCGTATGAAGTTTAGCTTTAGAACTACAAATTTTCCAGTCACTTCTGTTTTGAGTTTGAGTTTAGAGCAACGTTTTATGAAAGTTTGGAGTTTCGCTATACCTAGAATATACACATGATTGTGGGTGGGGATAACTCGGTTGTGGAGGTCATATAGACATCGATCCATGTAAAATACTGGTATTCAGCTGCATCCAGTTAGACTGGAAGCCGATCCCAACATAGTTGGGAAAAGGCTAGGCAGATGATGATATAACATGGTGCTGTTTTCCTAAATCCATACTCAATATCATAAATACGAAAGTAACTCTGTCTGTAACCTATCCACGCCTTTCCGCTGAACGGATTTAGATGAAATTTGGCACAAAGGCAGACTATAACCTGGCGGTTAGGGAGGACAAAGGATACTTTTTATCTCGCTGGTACGTTCCCGTGGGATAATTTCCGATTTAAACGCGGACGAAGTCATCAGGAAAAGCTGGTAGGTAGGTAACATGATAACAAAACACCAGCAAAAAACAAAAGAAGTTTACATCCAGATTTATAGAAACAAAAAGATCATACTAAATTCCATTCTCATTTATTTTATCTCCTTGCTCTTTGTAATAAATTGATAAGTTTGATTCAATTTATTTTCTTCTTTTGTTTATTTACTACTAGCGGCCCGTCCCGGTTTCGCACGGGTGGAAAAAAAAGAAAAAAGCCTATATTAATCAGTGATAACGTAGCATTCAAATGGTGAAAGAATTCTTAAAATCGGTCCAGTACTTTTTGAGTTAATTCGTTACAAACATACATACAAATCTTTCCTCTTTATAATAATTATTATATTTACTATTAATTTTTATACTGATATTTCCATGGGATCGAAACTTACGGGTGAACCGCGGGGCGCAGCTAGTAAATCATAATCATAAACTTAAGGATTTTATTAGTTTAGTATCAGTAAAGTATTATTAGCGATCTTTTGAAAAAAAAAATGTGTTGGTAATATTTATTTATTTATTTTTTATTTATTTATTTATTTATTTACTCAAAACAAAGGATTGTAGAACACGTTAAAAATACAGTTTTACAAAGTAAGTACTATTTCTACAAACGTGTGGGTGAGCACTGCTCTCCTAGCTAGGTTATGGAAACCTGTGTTAAGGAGAAGCAGTCCGGTCCCCTAAGGTACAATGACGCAAAAGTTACATAGTGCCTCTGATGATACGTGGATGTTACTGTTACAATTTCGAAGAATTGAGTTAAACAATTAAAAGTTTAAGATACTCTTTGCTATCATTAAAAAATAAAATAACTTGAGAAATATATGTGTGTGCTTGTGTGAGGGTGTGTGTGTAAAAGGGTGTGTGTGTAAGAGGGTGTGTGTGTGTGTGTCGTTGGGTGTGTGGTGTGTGGTGTGTGTGGTGTGTGAGGGTGTGCTTGTCGAAGTTCATCACCTATGTCAAGATCCCTTCAGTTTCGTCATATGACTTGTCTTGGAGGTACGATTGTACAGTCTTTTTGCATTTGTAATAAGGTAGACCATAGATATGACGCTCTTCGTTTATCTTGTTATATAGAAACGGCCCAAAAAAATGAAAAAATCTCTTGACAAAAGTTGAGCGAACACGCGGCAAGGTGCATATTCCATCTTTTCGACGCTTACTACGTTTTTTATCTTCTATTATTCTATATGGGGTGTTGCGGTGTTGCAGAATTACTGTCTGTAGTATGAAGTGTTGCCGAACATTTAGCACTTTGCAATCATTGTATAGTTGATCGGTTGGAAACAGAATAGGACGAAAAGTGGCTACTTTTAATATGGCCCTATGTGCTACTTCTAGCGGCTTGAGGGTGGTTTTAGCCGCGCCACCCCAACAAGAAATGCAATATGTTACGATGGATAGGCAAAGTGCGAAATAGACATTACGTATTATAATGGGATTGGTAATACGCCGGAGAGTTTTAAAGATGTATATCAGTTTGCGAACTCGTCCAGTTAGCAGACCGATATGAGACTTGAAATTGAGATTCCTGTCCGAGACTATTCCCAGGTATCTGATGCTTTCAACAGAGGTTAAACGAGGACATTGACAGTTCGAACCCTGTATTTGAGGATGACACGTATGAGCTCTGATCAAAATTGGAGTCTTTGGTTGAGAGACCGAGCTGTTAGAGTAAGTCAGAAATTTGGTTTTGGAGGTATTAAGGGTAAGAGTGTGGGACTTAAGCCAATTTAACGTAACGTCAAAGCCAAGCTGAGCTTGATGCTCTAGTTGTGACCAAGAATCTGCAGTGAAGGTTATTGCTGTGTCATCTGCAAAGGATATTACCTTGGCATTAACGATATTGAGATCACAAAGGTCATTAATAAAGATTAAGAAAAGTGTGGGGCCCAAAATGCTTCCTTGTGGTACCCCATATTGAATTGAAAGCTCGTCGCTGCTATGACCATCGATCCTGACTCTTTGCGAACGATTGGAGAGATAGCTTTGAAAAAGATCCAGTTGTAGCCCCCTGACGCCTATTTTCTCAAGTTTGATTAAGAGTGTGGAAACGGGAACAGTGTCGAACGCTTTCGCGAGATCAAGAAATATAGTAAGAACCTTTTTGTTTTTATTTATATGATCTATGACAAAACCGATTAGGTCATGAACTGCGTCACAGGTGGACTTATTTTTGCGAAAGCCATATTGCTGTTGCGAGATTATTTTGCAATGCTCCAGGTAATTTACCAGTCTCTTATTTATCAAACGTTCAAGAACTTTGGATAAGGCGGTTAAAACAGCTATAGGACGGTAGTTGTTCGGCAAGGTTCCGTCACCCCCCTTGAAGATTGGATAGACTATTGCCTTTTTAAAGGAAGTTGGAAAAACAGCTGTTTCAAAACAAATGTTGAATATATGGCATAAAATAGGCGCCAGAGTGGTGGCAAATCTCTTTAATATTGTAGGTGATATGCCATCCCAACCAGTAGCAGCGTTTGGTCGCAGTGAATTTATGGTGGATATAATTTCTTCTGGGTCAGTTTTATCCAGGACAAAGGATGAAGTTGGTTCAGAATTGCAATGTGTGGTAGGTGGTAGTTGTGAGGGCGTCGTTTTTATAATGTCATCTGCAAGTTTCTTGCCAATATTGACAAAAAAGGAGTTTACATCGTTACATGACTGTGCGGGTGTGGGTGATGAAGATAGGAGTTGTGTGGACGAGTGTGTAGTTTTTGTGGTGTTTGTTATTCGTTTTATGGTATCCCAGAGTAATTTTGGGTTATTGCTTGCTTTACTGAGTTCTTCTGCATCGAATAGCCTCTTCGCCTTGTTTTATTTATAATGTAGACGAGGAATAAGGAAGGAATTTTCGAAATTCAACCCCTAAGGGAGTTAAATAGGGGATGAAAGTTTGTATGAAAACTCTTATTCCTTGGGTTAATAAACTTGAAACTTGCACGAATACTTACCTAAGTAAATTATGAAAATTGGTCTTTTTTGTTTTTCTAAACTACCTTCTAAAGGGGGATGGGGGGGTGTCAAAATTTGTGTGGAAGAATTTTAACGCGCGGTCCGATTAACTCAAAACTCAGTATTTATACTTAGTACCAAAAATAAAGAATTACGTGTATCAGGGTTATTCGAAAATCTACCCCTAACGGGGAGAAAAGGGGTAGTTAATTTTACAGGGCAAATTTTACTGCCTGGCTTAATTAACTCGAAAATTGGTATAAATAATCTGTGAGTCAAGTAATGAACACATTCCAAACGATTTTTCAAAATTCCACCCCTGTGGGGGTGAAAAGTGGGGATACAGCTTATATGAAAAATCTTATTCATTTGGTTAATATACTTGAAACTTGGCATGAATACTTATCTAAGTAAATTATGAATTTTGGCATTTTTTGCTTTTCTAAACTACCCCCTAAAGGGCGATTAGGGGGTGTCAACATTTGTATGGAAGAATTTTAACGTGCGGTCTCCGATTAAGTCGAAACTCAGTATTTATACTTAAGACCAAAAGTAAAGAATAACATGTATCAGGGTTTTGCGAAAATCTACCTCTGACGGGGTGAAAAGGAGTAGTTAATTTTCCATTTTACTGCGTGGCTTGATTAACTCGAAAATTGTTGGACATAATCTTTGAGTCAATTTATGAACACATCCCAAACATTTTTCAAAATTCCTCCTGTGTGGGGTGAAAAGTGGGGAAAAACTTTATACGAAAAATCTTATTCATTTGGGTAATAAACTTGAAACTTGGAAGGAATATTTGCCTAAGTAAGTAATAAGAAATGGGTCTTTCGAAATCAGACCCCTGACGGGTAAAAAAGTGGTAATTCGATTTTTAAGGCCGGTATTATAGTGCGTAGCTAAATTTACTCCAAAAAAATGGTATGAATAAATTTAAGCTTCACACTTGGCACAAATACTTATCTAAGTAAATTATAGTTTTTCATTTTATGTTTTTTTGCTCTAAAGGGAGATTGAGGGTGTCAGTTTGTATGGAAGAATTTTATCGCGCGGTCCAATAATATAAACTCGGAACTCAGTATGTATACTTAAGACCAAAATAAATAAAAAAGTGTGACTGGGTTTTTCGAGAATCTCACCCTAACGGGGTGAACGGGGGTAGTCCATATCACAAAGGAGTATTTTATTGCGTGGCTTGATTCAATGGGAAATTGGTATAAATAATCTTTGAGTCAAGATATGGAAACGTCCCAAACATGTTTTCAATATTTCGCCCCTATGGGTATAAAAACTGTGAAGGTGAAAAGGTGGTCTTATTCCTTTGGTTAAGAAACTTGAAACTTTTCAACATTTGCCTCAGTAAATAATAAAGATTGTCACTTTTAGGGGTTTACTACTTACTTTCTTAAAATAAAAAAGTATGAGTTTTAGGGTTTTACTTATTCGACTCCTACCGGGGTGGAAAAGGGTAATAAAGTTTAAGGAGTAGAAACTTCAACTTCCATTAATACGAAAATGGGTATAAATAATCTTTATATCATAAAAATGGAAACGTACCAAATGCAAAAACAAGCCCTGTCGTGATGAAAAGGGAGGATAGTTTATTTGAAACATCTTAGGTAGTTTAACTAAAATATTGGCCTGAATACTTATTTCTTTAAATAAAGTACGTATAAAGATCGTAATCAATAATTTTCGAAATACCTTTACCCACGCGGACGAAGTCGCGAGCAAAAGCTAGTCTATTATAAAGAGGTAAAATTTGTTTGTTTGTTTTTATGTAGGGGGTAATCTCGCAACTACCAAGCGGTTTTGAAAAAATATTTTTGCGTTTGACAGCCCTATTCTTGAGGAAGGCTGTAGGCTATATAACATCATGTTAAGACCCTAAGGAGCCGAGCATAGAGAAAAAAGTCAATAAGAACTAACGGGGCAGGCGATGCGATGCGATGCTACGGGGACAGCAAATTTCACGCAGACGAATTTGCGGGCAGAAGCTAGTGACATATAAAGTTAAAATTAAATCACATTTTACGAATTTTTTAAAAATATTCCCAAAGTCAGGCCATCGCATCGCTATTAAATAAAATAACATCTCCCTGTCAAATTCTTTTGTGGTGTCCTTGCAGTTCACCAAAAAATAATTTACAAATTTTTACTTGAGCGACTATTAGCAAAAATATGATTTGTCATTTCATCGATATATTCGTAATATAATAATAACATACGATTTTTTTTTTTAAATAACCTATTATTATTTGACAAATATTTTTTTTTTTTAAATTTTCTCATTAAATAACGTTTGGAATACCTATCCTAAACGTTTTACATTATTGACTTATTATTACGCAATTTCCTAAAAATTAAACTCATTAAATAGGCATTAAGTTAGTTAGTCATTTAATTTAGTAGCTAGTGTAAATATTTAGTTGTGTTAAATATTGTAAAAGTTAACAACGCAAAGCATACATAAAATTTGAAAAAATGCATTGCTTGATAATTACTAACTTAATTTATTTTTACTCCTGGTATTTGAAAATCTTAAGAATAAATGAATGGCAAGTAGGAAACGCTGTGTACCGAAAAACTAATTTCTATGGCCAATAAAAATCACCCTGGATAATAGTCCCGCTTCAAATCTTGCTGCCTGACATAACTTATCCCCGAAGCATGTGTACGTGTTGACATGAGCAATTTTCGGGTAACTACTGAAAATCAGCGCTGTGCTGTGGGTAGGAGAAAATTGTATGAAAACTAAAGTTGTACAGAGGCCAGCACATCAAGCTACCCCAATCTGTCAGATTTTCCCAATTGAATATGAACCTTATTCCTTTGAGCTAAAGTTGAAAATCTATCAAAGAAATTTGACAGATTGGGGTAGGTTGACCTGCTGGCGTCTGTACAAGGATCTTTAGGCACGTGGCCAAAATCGTAACTAGCGCCGCCATCTTGTCAATTTTCAATACAATTTCACAAAACTAGTCCCCGCTTAAGCTGTCATTAGAATGAATTATCTTTTTGTTATAAAATCTAAGACGGATAATAATAAAGAAAGAAAGAAAGAAAGAAAATACATTTATTCAGCACAGACCAAAATACACACAGTAGGTACACCAGCGATACAGATGCATCAGATACAATCAAATAAAAAAGTGTAAAGTCCGATGTAAAAAATTAGCAGGAAAGTGTGCTTGAACGGCTGCGCCAAAAAGGCCCAGTTCAGCAAAAAATAATAAAAACATTGCCAGCAGTCATAATTAATCGGTTTAATGATAATTTTGAACCATGTTCTAACTAAGATGTTGCACAAACTAGGTGCCAACACAGCCAGAAAGCGTTTCCTCCTAAATAATTATACGAGGGCAGATACGCGAGAAGTTTTGACATAAACTTCACAACAGTACCTACATCAATGTTAAATTATACCGACACGTACAAACTTCAACTAGCATAAATGTCCTAAATTAGAAAACTAACTGGGACTGAAGTGGGGTTTAGACAAAGGCGTATACTTGTCATTGTAATTGTTTCTATGTTATTTACGAGTATTGTTCCGATGTGCGATATTTATGTTGTCTCATGTAGGTATATTTAGATGAAACAATATTCAGTTTTTAACCCCTGACAAAAACAGAGGGGTGTTATAAGTTTGACGTGAGTATCTGTGTGTCTGTTTATGCCATCGTAGCTCCCAAATGGCTGAACCGATTTTGTTTTATTTTTTATCATAAGTCTCAAGGTAGCAAGCGCTACCGCTGACCATGAGGTCCTGGGTTAAATAACCAGGTCTGACAAAGTGTTAATGGGTTTTGACATCAGGGATATCTCAGTAGCAGCCGTTCTTGTGCCTGGTTGATGGCAACTAATAAAACGCCCGGATCGTGGTTTTGAAACAAACTAATTTTTATTCAAACAGAAGGTGAGTAAGTACACATAGCTTAAACTAGATGGCGCCACTCGTGGCATTTTTAATATTTAGTTACAATAAAAACAATAGCAACTGGCTCGCCCTCTAACACATAGAACTTAAACATAACTGGTGAAATGTGTACCTACACCACTGCTGAACACTTCGGGGATTACATTCAAACACGTCAGATCTCTCTATTCTTGCTGTTACATACAAGACAGGGAATCACTAAAATATTATAACAATGATTCTATTCCAAAAGCAACGGATCTTCCGAAAAGTAGGACCAAATTTTCAAAAGCTCGTTGGAATAAATGTTTAGATTTTTTAAACTAAATTATGACGTTACGTAATATTACGTTTTTCTACATACTCTGACTACAGTAAAACAGAAATATTATGTCCTGTATGAAACTTTCCTTATTGTTACGCTTACGCCGAAGTCACGTATAACGTCCATACAATTAAAAAAAAAACTTCCTGGATACGTGCATAGAAAGAAACATAAGGCACGGCCTAGCAGCATTTCGCATAAAACCCTGGGTTAGTTTTGTTCAAACTGCAAACTTTGTCAAAGTAAGACCCGTTGTCCACGACGCTACTCAAAATAAACGTGATAAAAACTCCTATCACCCAGGTACGCACGGCTACACATCATGCTATACAAAGACAGTATAAGCTGACTTCTGATTGTACGAAAAACCTATACAATGCGAGGTCAGCTAAAACTGGAAATGTATAGCTTGATGTGTGTACACAGGGCAGCGAAAAAAATCACCCGTACTGCGCCCTATAATTTGAAGTTCACTGCTTAACATGACCGGGAGTTAAAATACAATAGTGTGTTATTTTGACGTACTGGGATGAGTTCTATTGGATTCTCAATGCTGGGCTCAATACCGAGAGTTGAAAATTCAGTGCGCCATTAAAAAATGGTCGCGTTTAAAAATCGCCCGTGCTTACCTGGGCTGAGTACTCAGAATGCACTAGTATTTTAATATGGAGGTCCGTACACGTTAGCTGGTTTGTGATACTAGTGCTGTGACAGTCTGGCCTCTCATTGGTGATTTTTTTTTGTGGATGGGAAATCATCAAATGACCCCTCCCGCTCAGGGTGGAGCAGAAGAGAGTGTCAGACTCTTACTGACTAAAACCCGCCCGTGTTCCTTCCTTAGCCCTTTATGTGCCGGGGTAGCGGTAACTCTTTCGGATAATCCCGCGGCCCTTATTGCTGATTTGAGTTTGTAACTGGTTACTCTTGAGTAGTGTCTCATAGATAATGGGTCTTAAGGTTCCAAAAGTAATTAATATTTTCCCCAGTCTTTTTTTAAAACGCAGAGAAAGACGGTTAAAAAAACCGATGTAGCATTTTTTAGGAAATGTCCATACTACTTTTAGTTTTTTGTAAGTACCTAGCTATAGATACAGTCGCCAGCACATCAAGCTACCCGAAACTGTCAAATTTTCCCTATCAACTTTAATCCTTATGCTTTACCGATAAAGTTGAAAATCTATTAAAGAAATTTGACAGATTGTAGTAGCTTGATGTGCTGGCGTCTGTACACTGCGAAATAAAACCGAATGGTCCTCTTCAGCAGTTTGAGAAACGCCGTAAAAGTCAATGGGAGAAGAATTACTGTTGTCCTAAAAGATATTGATGTGCCACTACTGGTTCGAAATAGCTTTTCAATGGATTTTAAATGCTGTATATCATTGGGTGAAATAAGAGGTGATAAATTTGAAAAAGCAATTGTATTTTGAGCCAATGACACTAGTAGAAAACGCTTACACAACGCTTTGTCTTCTTATATCGAAAGTCCAATTACTGATGACTGAAATCGGTGTGTAACTATTCATCTGATATAATATCTACTTATAATAATTTAAAAGTAATGTTCCCTGAGAAAAAGTTCTAACTTTTTAAGAAGTATTTTGTCTTACATTTGAAGACAGCACCCTAATTGCGTAACACATTATCAATCTTAATCTGAATCATTTCGCTAATCCATTGCTTCATATGTTCGAAAAATATGTTTGCTCAACAACGTAAATAACGCAATGAATGTTGTTGAACTGTCAAAATGAAACCGCAGGGCTCATTTGATGATTTCCCATCCTCAAAAAAAAAAAAAAAAAGGGTGGCAGGGACATTGACGCGCACCCTGATACCATGGATTCATTACATGTTTCAGAACCATGCGTTGAAATTTGTCATCAGATAATTATTAAAAAATAAAATACTGTTCCATACATTTTGATCATGTTGGCACATCTCTATGAAACAGCCGATTTCTTTTTTTCATAATCTGTTTGGTGGTACAACACTACTACCGATTATTATAGTGTGGCAACACTGTCGTCAGTCTTGACTGAAGACGCAATGGCGGTCACACTCGCTTGTACCAAGTTATTTCAAATTATTATACTAATTCAAAATTCAAAAATCATTTATTTCAATCCATTTTAGATCATGTAAAAGATTAAAATTTCTATCGCAATAAGTTTGAATAAAAATAATTAATTAAATAATATAAATTAAAATAAAATTAAAAGTATAAAATTAAATTAAAATCATAAAATAAAACAAAAATGAAAATTATTACTATGACGCCTGCCTTTGAGTCATTTGTTTGTTTGTAATTAAATTAATCATATAACAATGGTGTGTGTGGTGGTGTTCTAATACTTAACAACTGGTGTACTTTATATTTATTTTAAGATCTCCCCGAAGACGGTCTATCCACAGTCCATGTAGTATTTTCATCACAAAAACGACCACGCAACATGGTGTCAGAAGAAACCATAGCGTAGCACGCACGTTTCACATAGACGCCGCGCTACAGCGACGATAAATTTCTACACGATCTAGAATCATGTCCTCGAAGTCACGGTTACAATTTGCGCGTCGATAAATGCCACCCTGTATAGCTCCCGATAAAGTTACAACTCATATGATTTATTTGTTCATCTTTATTTAGAACTTTGATAACGTATTTTCTCAAGGCTTTGCAATTCATTCGTATTCGTTGTGTTGTTATCTAGGCCATATTATATCTAGTTGTCTTAAGCTTTCTAAAACTAAGGACTAAGTAACATCAACAACTGACTAATCTATCATATTCTCACGTCCACGTCTCCAACGCGCAGTTCTCTCATAAATACACACATACATATGCGATAGCAGCAATCGCGGTTGATTTGCTGGCATTTATTGAAGAGTTCCGTTGTCTGTCTCCGAAACGCAACATCAGGGGCAATTCTCGTAATTTTTAAGAACGTTCACAGTCTGATCTCAGTCTCAATCTGTCAAAAATACTTCTAATTTCCCTATATTTTGACAAGTTTTTGACATTTGTTTGTCGCCGAGATGAGACTGCGACTAGATTTTGAACGTTTTAAATTAGCAGAATTGGCCTACAGATCTTTACAAAATGTAAATGGCACCATTTCGTAATAAACTCTTTCGTTCAAAAAAAAAATTTTGCAAATCCGTCTATACAACGTGTAACGTTAAATGCGCAAAACCTCATACGCCCCAATTGAGCATTGAGTTAAAAGCATAATACAATGTACAAAACTATTTCTTAAAGCTATTTTTTTTTATTAAGAAAATCGTGTTGATCCTAGTATTGATTTATCCATTCAAAATTGAGTCTTATTGCCTTATAATAAGACCTAATTTTCTTTGGCTCAATCGGCGGATAGTATGGCAAAATAGATAATTAAAAAAAAAAACTATATTAAAAGTTACTGAAATCGATTCAGTAGTCAATTATGAACAATTTTCAGGTTTTGCGCATTTAACATTACACGTTGTATATGACGGATTTATGCCCGAACATACATTAAAAAAACATCCGAATTGAGAACTTCCTCCTTATTGAAGTCGGTTAAAAGACGACATTTCCATCATAACACCAGCAACTTACCATTTTTAATTAGAACTGTGTGTGTACCAACAGAATCGCTAACCATACCCGTTTCTCTACGAGATCTAAATCCAATACCACACGTCACTTTTGAAATATTACGGCCGTAAAACGATAAGGACTGTAATGCTACAACGAAATAATTAACTTTTGTTCAATGTCTTCTGAAAATTTTGAATGGGAGAAGTTCAAAAACATTAATATACTCAAGTGAAATAACTGTTTGGAAAGGTACAGTCAGCAAAGGAGATAAATATGCGGGGTCGTCGAATATAGTTGAAGTTTAGTAAGAAACCGATTGATGTTTTCGAATAAAATTTAGTTTGATTAATAGAAAACAAACAGTTCTTTTATCAAATTAAATTTCATTCGAAAACGTCAATCGGTTTCTTAATAAAATTCAACTATATTCGACGACCCATACTTATCTCCTTTGCTGACTGTACATACCTACATTCGCAATCATCAAAAGTGCCTTTTTAACCGACTTCAAAAAAGGAAGAGGTTTTCAATTCGGATGGTTTTTTGAAGTGAAAACTTCTTTAGCGGCGCTGCGTATTTTTTTTGGAATGGGTAAAAATCTCTAAACTCGCGTCAGGACACGTGACCTGATCGAAAATTCGTAAGACGGATGGAGAGAGGGCAGGCGGCGCAAGGCGCTTGCGCGAATGTTGAAGTGAAAACTTCTTTAGCGGCGCTGCGTATTTTTTTTGGAATGGGTAAAAATCTCTAAACTCGCGTCAGGACACGTGACCTGATCGAGAATTCGTAAGACGGATGGAGAGAGGGCAGGCGGCGCAAGGCGCTTGCGCGAATGTTCGATAATTGTCATGTTTGTGTACGATAGCGCAATGAATAAATATTGTATCCTACCACATAAATAATAATACTTTTATACTGATAACGAAAGCAATTCGTACAAAATTATTCTCTAACCATTCCAAAATATCAAAAATGCAGAACATTAATATTTAAGTTTTCTCTTCTGCCGGCACTCCCGGAGTGCAACCCGTCGATTTTTTTTTAATATGCCTATTTGAAATAAATCACCGTTCTCCTATTTATTTAGGATTTGCACATCATGTTTTCTTCTGCCATACCTACATCTTCTATCAGCCGCCATCTCAGTAGTCACCCGTTTTCTACCCATTAGTGAAATACAGAAAATATTTCACTTTCAAACAATTCATCCTTCGTATCGTATACAACATGTCCTATAATCACACAACACCAAACACCCCAATTATAATATTAATTTATAATCATAATACAGACACTGATTTTTTACCAATAAGTATAAAACATTGTTTATTTAATAAATTAGTTATACTGATTGATTGGGAGACAATTGTGGTCACATTACAAATCTACACACACACATACACTCTCACACGTATGTATTAGAGTCTAGTGTAGTAGATACTTCGGCAATTTTCGTTTGTTGTGACTAGACATAACAAACGAAAATTGACGAAGTAAAATAATTGACGAAGTAAGTAATTTACGTAGTTTACGTAAACTACGTATGTTGCGTTGTTGTTGGTTACTTACGTAATTTACGTAGTTTTAATTCTTTTTGGGACAAAAAATTACTTATATAAACCTGACATGACATGACGTCACCATATTTTATTGATTTAAAAGAGTGTCCATGGAGTTTCTTGCCCGTTCTCCTCCATAGGTACCTACGCTTTGGAATGGGCAACTAGCTTCATCTTTCTGACTGACCGACCCCTTGACAATTCAAAAGTGCCTGTAATTGGTTTATTTGAAATAAATGCTTTGAGTTTGAGTTTGACAGATATCGATTCTGAACAACGTACTTTCATAATGTGCATTCATTCGTTTGTATACCCCCATCCACATTCTTTTATATTTGCAATGTTTTCTGAATTTCTGTACAAACAACGTATACGAAATCTAAGGAAAGCTATCTTATAACCGTGTGTGAAATTGAACGTCGCTTTAAAAGGATTTGATATGTCGTTCGACTGGTATTGCCTCGAGCGGTTTACTCTTCAGAAAAGCTGTAACGATCCACATTCCTGAAATGAAACAAAGAAAATCCATTGTTCTTTTCTAGTGACCCAATAGCATCTACTTCAGTTAAAGTCCCCTCGTCGATCAATCCAAACCAATAACAATCATGAATTTCTTTCAATTTGAATTACCTCTGAATATAAATTGGAGATGAAATTTCTGGCATGTTTCCCCCTTGTTATCTACGAGGTAATTTGTGAGGAAAAATGTCGGAGATGGTAACGACAAGAAGTAATTTTTTGATGTTTTTCACAGGTCCTTGTTACGAAACCGGATTTTTATAACGAGGAGACGAGAAAGAACTTATTTTGCACATTATCGGAACTCATTTCGCTGAACATCGTGCCCATTGTCAACACTAACGATGCCGTCAGCCCACCGATGTATATCCATGATGACACCGTTGTACCAGGAACTGGGAAAAAGGTACGCGATTTAGACCCTTCAAGCAAAGAGTTACGATAGATTTCTCTTGGATTGAAATTTGAAAAATTATTTATCTGTAAGAAAAATATTGCCTTTCATAGAAAACTACGACAAATAATAGGAAATCATTTTCATGTGTTTTGTCGAATAGAAATTACAAAAATGTTTGATAGTTTGTTTATCGAGCCATGGTTGAAAAATAGGTTATTTGGAATATTTCCACGATACAATCAGGTACCACTTTTTCTTTTTAACTAGATATAGGGTTACAAAGTTACCTAAACATACCTGTTAGTATACCCTCATATTCATAAGTTGCTTAAATATAAGAGACGTTTAAAACACAAAAAATGTACGGTTTCATCATCACTAAATTGAAGCAACGTTTATAAATAATATAGATAGACAGTTTACAGGTATTGCGGATTCATCATAAATTCGCTGGCATTTTGCGACTTCTTCCACTACATTTGCTTTAACGATCCAGTCCGACATTCGTCGATCAGCCGTCAGATATCTTAATTACAAACAGATTTCCCTCATCCCCCAACTAAGGACCCATAAATCCTTATATATTTTATGTTCTAAGAATCCTGCTGTATTTGCAAAAACTTTACTTCATCGTAAACCTTTTTATATCCAGGGTATAGGTATTAAGGACAATGACAGTCTATCCGCTCTGTTGGCTGCTGAGATCCAATCAGACTTACTGATTATGATGTCTGATGTCGATGGCATATACAACAAGCCGCCGTGGGAGGATGGTGCAAAAATGATGCATACTTACACGTCCAAGGAGAGAGATCAAGTGCAATTTGGAAAAAAATCAAAGGTAAGATTTGAGAAAGAACATTTTGATACTACACGATAAAAATAGAAAATCTAGTGTAGGCGTAGAAGGAATCAGAGAGTTAACTTCAAATTGACAAAACATGCGTATGGAGGTAGAAAAAACCTAAATATAGCCTACCTTTGAACTGAATTTGTTACCGAAACAATATATTATTTTCTTTTGAGCTCATCCAAATATATGCAGAATATTATTATTGATGTTAGTAGACAAAGGTAAGATCTAAGCGCGGGTGGAGGATTGTAAACCCACGCAAAAGCTAAACGAGAATAATAAAGACAATATTGTAATTTTCAAGAAAAAAATTTTGTTCTGCAAGTAGAAGAACTGATTAAAATTTTGGTTGATATTGGTTTTGCCGTTCTCATCAATCAAATATTATTTAAGGCTGATTTTTCCATTGCCAGATAAATTTTATTCGAGGAATAAAATTGACGTTTGACAGAAATAACTGTCAGTATGAAATAACTGTCAAAATTTCAAAATTATTCCTCGAAGTTATCAGATGATTGAAAAATCAGTCCCTAATGGTATAAACAAAATTAAGAAAACCTGCTTCGAATATTTTAAACAGCTCTTGTGTAAAATCTTCGAAGCACGTTTAGCAGAAATATTAAATGACAGATCATCTACTATTTCTGGGTGGATTAACTGATGTATTGTTGATTCCTATTAATTTATGCGCTTCTTTATGACATAAGTATCTGAACTTTAGGTTGGCACTGGAGGAATGGATTCTAAAGTAAATGCTGCAACCTGGGCAATGGCTCGCGGAGTCAGTGTGGTGATCTGCAACGGTATGCAAGAAAAAGCCATCAAGACTATCATCAGTGGAAGAAAAGTCGGTACATTCTTCACGGATTGTGTTACTACCACGGTTAATGCTACATCTGTTGATGTTTTGGCAGAAAACGGTACGTACTTCAACTGTGTCTAGTCTTCAAAGGTTATACGAAGAACAATCACAATTTTCTCACAATATTTCCTTAATTTACAGCAAGAACTGGCAGCCGAGTTTTGCAACGGCTTTCTCCGTCAGAAAGAGCAACAGCCATTCACTCGCTGGCAGATTTATTAGTTAGCAAACAAGAAGAAATTCTAGAAGCAAATGCAAAAGACTTAGATGAAGCTTCAAAGAGCGGTCTTGCGAAGCCTTTACTAAGCAGATTATCTTTAAGCCCTAGCAAATTAAAAACTTTAGCCATAGGCCTCAAGCAGATTGCTGATTCAAGTTACGAAAATGTTGGCAAAGTGTTAAGAAAAACCAAGTTAGCTGAAAATTTAGTTCTGCAACAAGTATCAGTACCCATTGGGGTTCTTCTAGTCATATTTGAATCCAGGCCTGATTCGTTACCCCAGGTGGCCGCCTTAGCTATGGCATCGGCTAATGGTCTACTTTTAAAGGGTGGAAAGGAAGCTGCTCATTCAAACAAGGCTCTCATGGGATTAGTTAAGGAATCTTTGAAAGGCGTTGGTGCTGATGACGCCATCTCCCTTGTATCGACAAGGGAAGAAATTAGCGATCTATTGTCTATGGAGAAGCACATAGACTTGATTATTCCTAGAGGCTCTTCTGAGTTAGTAAGAAATATCCAGAAGCAGTCACAGCACATTCCTGTTCTTGGTCACGCTGAGGGTATTTGCCACGTGTACTTAGACAAAGATGCTGATCCAGTAAAGGCATTGAAGATTGTTCGCGATGCGAAGTGTGACTACCCAGCTGCTTGTAATGCTATGGAAACTTTACTGATTCACGAAGACCATCTCACTAGTGATTTGTTTAACGATATTTGCAATATGTTGAAGAAGGAAGGTGTTAAGATACATGCTGGCCCTAAGCTCTCTAGTCAGTTGACGTTTGGTCCGCCTCCTGCGAGGAGTATGAGGTTTGAATACGGCGCTTTGGAGTGCTGCATTGAAGTTGTCAGGGATATGGAAGAGGCTGTTGATCATATACATAAATTCGGAAGCTCGCATACGGATGTCATTGTTACTGAGAATGGTGAGTTAAATAGTACTTCTTCTTATTTATAAGAATTTTATCCTTTCAGTTTATATATACTAGAGATACTACCCTATGCAAAATTGAAATCGCCTGGTCCGTTTTATTTTTAAACGATATCATTACCTTCTCCCAGATTTTCCTCTTAGCAATAATTAGTTATGACTGTATCATCTGTAAGTGTAGAATTATTTACACTAACAAATAAGGAAGTATCTACATTAGAATGATAATTATTACTTCAAGGCAAACATAATTTAATTGCATGTACTACACCAGTTTGTTGACGCGTGATATGTATATTGTGTTTTTGGAAGTCGTTGTTATCAGCAACAACTATATAGCTATAGATAAGTTTATCTGTCGCAGTTACTCGTGTTTTACGATCGTCTGTCATTTGTACTTGAACTTGTAGCAGGGCTAGGGATATATAATAATATTATTCCTTCGACTAAAAGAGGGTTACAATTCTTTCCTATGGACAATAATAGTTGGATGTTCGTTCTTGCTCCAAATAAAATACTATTTTTGTTGTTCGATTAGGTAATTTTATTATTTGACTATTTTTATGAGAACTTAGAGATTTGAAAATAAATCGTACGGCGTTCACCGCTCTATTACGCTTATTAATCGATTCGCACGAATATACTCGCCCGAAATGGACGAATCATCACTTATAAATAATATTATTGTATGAATTAACTTCGTGCAAGTTGCCTAGCTAAAATAATGTTAGGTAATAGGTAATACGGGCTGGTGTCCGCAATTCCACGTCAATGCGCGTATTTTGCGTGCGGTATTTTTTTATTTTACGTATTTTTTATTTTTCTTATTTTTAAATAATGTTATTATTATTATAATAAGCCCTCTACTTATCAAGTTTAAAAATTATCTAAGTACAATTAATTGGTAGTCATAAAGTTGGTAAGACAACTGTAACACCATTTGTTTTAAATAAATTATCCTGTATGTATACGACCATGGCTACGACGACTTGCATACGAATCCTATAAAAATATATGCTTTACATAGATTAAAGATTTACATAGATGTAGCAGAATTTAATTTGTTGTAATTTTCCACTATTTTCAGATGCCGCAGCGAAAATTTTCCTGAACTCAGTAGACAGCGCGTGCGTGTTCCATAACGTGTCGTCGCGTTTTGCCGACGGCTTCCGTTTCGGCCTCGGCGCTGAAGTTGGTATCTCTACCGCTAGGATACACGCTAGAGGTGAGATAAAAGTTTTATGTTGTGGTTGTGGTGATCCCGTTTATTTTTTTACTAGCTGCGCCCCGAGGTTTCACCGCGTAAGTTTCGATCCCGTGGGAATATCGGGATCAAAATTATCCTGGTTATAAACTATATGTGTGCCAAACCTCATTCAAATCCGTTCAGTAGTTTTTGCGTGAAAGAGTAACAAACATCTATCCATCCTCACAAACTTTCGCATTTATAATATTAGTAGGAAGTAGGATAGGATAGGATTGTTTACTAAGTGATTCTGTTGTCCTTGGGCCATACCATAGTGTTTGTAGGGTACATATTGGATAGTCAATGTCGTAATTGCCTTATCAGTTTTGAAAACAAAAGGTTAAAACTGTCCAACTGTAAAATAACAAATAGAACTTGTAATTCTATGACGTGCTAGTGACATTCAACCTGTGAGTTGATAATGCGGATGATAAAGCAGTTACGAGGTTCAAGTATATAAGTACAATGTAAGTCAAGGTGACAGTTCATAGACTTTGCGCTATTAAATCCTTTCACTTCTCGTGTAATATTGACCTGCTTTAAGAGTTTATGGTACGTCCTGGTTAGTGAGTGGTTGGTTGTTCATCCTGGTTTCTGAAAGGATTTTCATAACATCAAATTATAAAATAAACTGTCAAACTTATGCCAAGTGATTTGTGATTGGATGCTGTTATTTCAGTCAATCAAACACAATTTCCACGAGTTTACTACTTGAGTTCCACTAGCTGATAGCCTTGAATATTATTAATTAGCCTTTCAGAAACCGGCAGTAAGTTTTGTATTATTAAGAGTAAACCAGTCGCGAGCTCGAACTCACTGTTGGTCTTGGCCAAAAGCACGCTGTCTTGCCTGGCTTCGTGTCCGACAGCGCTAGTATCAGTGAAGAGCAGTTAGACGCTAGTCTAAACGAACAACTTCTACCTCTCACGCACAGAAACACCGTTCCGAACTGATAGGCGCGAAAAAAAATTCGAAAAGTGCTTCGGAAAATCGAGTTTTGTGAAAAAACCACTGCATAAATCAATTTCAAATAAAGTTTATTGATCTCTTCGATAACTGAGCTTTGTCGGTACGGTCTTAGTTTTGAAGATTTTACAGTTCTTTTAATACTTATTTACACCCAAAGTCACGTTAAAAATAGCAAGAAAAACGAATCTTTGTTGGCTCATAACTTTTTAATGCCTTATTATTTTACTTTTCTGTTTCCGTACAGACACAATTAATAATAAGCCAAAACGATATCATGTTTGATTTTTATTTATTTATTTATTTATTTATTAGTTTTAAGAAGGCTTACAGACTAATTACAAATAGTAGGTAACAACAACATATTATCAAGTTGCGAATAACAAGCCTCCACAGATATATAACATATCGATTACCTAAAGTCGAGCAATTAAAGTACATTGTATACATAAGTAAATACACACATCAAAAGTGTCTAGGGATCAACATATATTTTTGCAATAACTTTTCTCCTGATTGATATTAATTAAAATTTTCTTTAAGGATTCATCAAATAAAGTGTTTTCGTTTGTCACAGTAACGATAAACCAAGTCACCTTTGCATTAATAAAGAAATTTGCCATTTTCCTAATAAAGGGATTTTTGACATTTGAACCACTAACACAAAAGTTCGAAAAAAAGACTGAAATAACAGTTTTCTCTAAAATTTTATTGGGTAACTTAAACAATTAATAATCCGTGTTTCTACCGCGAACACTAACAACACAAGAACATCGGTTTGGCATACTCAAAATGAGTTCATCCAAATCACGCTGTGGAATGGCCGCCCATGTTCGTTGCAACAACAAAAAAAGGTCTTCTTGCGACTGGATACCCTCCATATTCGGCAGAGCTCTTCTCTGTAGCATATCCCATGCATGCTCAATCGGGTTCAAGTCTGGCGACTGAGCAGGCCAGGGCAGGACATTGATGTTAGCTGCGGCGAGAGTCTGTCTTACAACTCTTGCGGTGTGCGGTCGTGCATTATCATGCATTAACTGAAATAAGGGACCGATTTGCACTTGTAGAGGAACGATGACGTCTGATACAATCGTCTCAGCATAAATTTGAGCGTTGAGGTTGCCTCTGATCCAAATCAACTCAGTTCTTCCGCCGATCCAAATACCCGCCCATACCATGATGGTTCCACCACTATAAGGATGGACTTCCTGGCAGGATTTTAATCGCTGTTGGCGTCCAGGGGTTCTCCAGTGTCGTATACGTCTTGTATCCGGTCTCATACCAAAACGAGACTCATCAGAAAAGCACACGAAACGCCATTGTTCTTCTGCCCAATTTCTGTGTTCAAGAGCCCATTGATATCGAATCCTACGATTGTGCATTGCTATAGGTGGTACCCGTAGCGGTCTTCGGGAATGAAGGTTCACTTCATGCAAGCGGTTTCTGACTGTTTGGTCGCTAATTAAGTTCCCTGAAGAGTGATGAAGCCTCACGGCTAACATCATGGCGGTTATTGTTGGAGCTCTTCGAGTTAAGATTTGAATGTATCGGTCTTGTCTCCGTGTGGTGCAGCGATACCGTCCTCCATGGCGCTCAGCCACGGTACCAGTGCTTCGGTAACGTGTCCAAAGTCGACTGATAACACTCTGACTTGTATTCAGAGCTAAAGCCACAGTACGTTGCCGGGAACCAGCTTCTATCATTCCCACGGCTCTGAGCATTTCTTCCCTGCTTAAATGACGTCGCCGCTCCATAATAACGTTGGTTTTAATCAGTAGTAGGGAAACAGTAGCACTAATAATGTCTTCAATGCGTTGTATGTTTTTATAGGGAAAATATTGACAGCTGATTTTCATCTTTTACTCGAATTTGATTCACAGTTCCTGATTCAAATTATGAAATGCACCAAAAAGGATCCATATAAATTTATAAAATCATAAATTTATTACAAAGCCACATCTCAATCTCAAGAAATCCGCATAAAAATGCTTGATCCCTAGACACTTTTGATGTGTGTAGTTAGGTTAGTTTTATTTATTTAAGTTGCTACATATGAGTTTAAGAACCACTAGGCGGCGCATCATTCACAAAAAAATGAATTAGCTAAGAGCGTCCTCACTGTGCTTATCTTAGTGCAAAATAAGTCTACATCATGTTCAGAAGATACATCATTGAAGCTTCGAGCGCTTCTTATAAGAAAAGCACTATAATATCTCCTGCGTACCTGGCTAATCTCCGTTGAGATTGGCCACCATTACCGAAATCGGTCGGGGAGGCTATTATTATAAGAAAAGCATTACGCCTATAATTAGTACTAGCGTAAGGCACACCTAGAAGCGGCCTTTTACGTAATCCGATATTGTTAGTGCGAAAAGCCAACTTTGCTAATAGTTCAGGGCAGTCAATCGAGCCATTCGCTATTTTAATCAAAAAACACACATCATTAATGAGTCGCCTACGATCCAATGGCAGAAAATGGTACCTCTTGCAACGGTGACTGTAATCTATGGATATTTGGTGTGCTTTGTAATCAAGATATCTCAGAAATTTTGGATGCACAATGTCAAACAGTGGAGTAATATTCTCCCGAAATTTTATAGAAAAAATGACAACATTGAAAAGTGGCACCTTAAGGGCTAATTTTTCAATCACTTGACAACTTGTTTCGAGGAATAATTTTGAAATTTTGACAGTTTTTTCATACAAAACCTGTCAAACGTCAATTGTATTCTTTGACTAAAAGTTATCTGGCGATGGAAAAATCAACCCTAAGTCAACTTGATTTGAGTTCAGTTCCTGCAGTGTCGGTTCATCTCATAACATTTTTTCGTGCTTTAGCAGTGACCTCTCACAGTATAGTTGTTTCTGTATACCTACTGACTTTAGTCTTATAAATATACTAGCTTCTGCCCGCGACTTAGTCCTCGTGAAATTTCTTGTTCTCACGACCCACCCTGTCGCATCACATCGCCTGTCTGCGCTATTATTTCGTTTTCGCTTAGCGTTCTTCCTGACTTAGTTCCAGAGATTAGCGCGTTCAAACAAACAAACAAACTTGTCAGCTTTATTATTAGTATAGATAGATGTGACATTTAATAAACAGAGTTAGGTGAAATTCTTAACTTAACAAAATCGAAGCCACTTCACATTTGTAAACAGAACAGCCGATCGATTCTGTAAAAATCTCACCGTGAAAAGTTAGGTGAAGTGAGCTTAGAGTGAGCTGTCAAGAGTATCAATTCCTAGCATCAGGATGACACTGACAGCTCACTCCACGCTCACTTCACCTAAGTTTTCACGGTGAGATGGTTACAGAATCGCACTGCTGAATTAAAGATCTATATGACTTGACTAATTCGACCATTTATTCTCAGGACCCGTGGGAGTAGAAGGCTTGTTGACCACCAAGTGGATTCTAGAAGGTACCGACCACACCGCTGCTGAGTTCAACGAGGGAAAGAGGAACTGGCTCCATGAGACTCTTCCAGTCAATTGACTACCTGAATCTGACCATGAGGAACCAGCAAAATCTCTATGTATAAGAATCAAAGAGTTCTTTGTTAGAAAATAATACTTAGTTTATTTTGATACAGTAATTCTTAGGCCCGCTTGGCTACTCATCAAGCTATACATAACCACTGTAAGCTGACTTCTGATTGTACGAAAAACCTATACAGTGCGTGGTCAGCTAAAACTGGAAATGTATAGCTTGATGTATAGCCGTGTGAACCAAAACTCACTAATGGCAGATTCCTAGAATTTACGTCCTGTTATTGGTTAAAATTAAGACTCTTGTATCTTCACCAATAATGAAGCAAATACCTCATTGCTTCGCATAGTTAGACCCTTCCATACGGAAGTTTTTATCACAGGTAAAATTAGCTTACGAATCTATATAAGCACAGTTTGGCAATAAAAAATAAATGATACCATTGGTAAGCAAAACGATTCGTTTTGTTTATAGGAACCGAGCTTAAAATAAATAATGTATTTGACGTTAAACATATTGAGAAATCATTCTGTGTCTGTCATTCTTAAAATATTGATGTTTTAGACACGTTTATCGCGAATCGCATTTCGTGATTTCTGGTCGTGTTTCTGGTGCAAGCGGGTCTTAATCTAGCTTTAAGTAATTGAATATGTTTGTATGCAAATGTAAAGAAATGAAGTATAAGTATGATAGCTGAAGTTGGTATGTAAAGTTTAGATTAATTTTAGGTATTGTAAGTTGTAAAAGCGAATCGATTTAATAAAATGTTTTGATACTAAAGTTAAATACTTCTTACACGAAAAGAAACCGATTGGGTCTCTTTATAGCTTGTAAGGGCAATGAAGAGGCCTATGCTTTGAGTTTCCCTGCGTAAATGGAAATGAAGAGATCCGCAGGAGAACTAAGGTAACTGGCACAACTAAGAATATGCAAACTTAAGTGCCAGTGAGCTGGGTACAGTGCTCACAGAACGGATGGTCGATGACACCGAAATGTTCTGGAGTGGCGACCGCGTACTGGAAGGTGCAGCGTTGGAAGGTGTCCTACAAGCTGGAACGATGACCTTGCGAAGGTCGCGGGAATTCGCTGCATGGATAAGAGAACAACAGGTCCGGTCGATGTGACGACACAAGAGCAGGGTCTTATGTCCAGCAGTGAATGTTTTTCGGCTAAAATGATGATGATGATCACAGCTTGTTTATTGAGCAATATTGAAATATATTTCCTTTTCGTGTAAGCCTTGTGTTCCACCATCATTTAAATAAACTGATTAAATGTTTAATCAGTTCTATTTTTAAAATTTCCTTAGGAAATTTTACATTAAGCCAACTGTTTATATACCTAACCGGTGGTTTGAATGTTGGTGAACTTAGGCCTTAGTCTAAAATATTATAGCGTTACCTATTACGTTCGATACGTTTCCGATTTATGAGTTCGGAATAACAATGAGGGGTCTTTGGCTAAATAATAACACCCACACAGGTCGATCGATCGGGTTAAGCTACGCTTGCCGCGGTTGGTCTGTGGATGGGTGACCATCTTTACATACCGAGATACATTCGTGTCTCGGAAAGCACGTTAAGCCATTGGTCCCGGCTGTCGTTTGTTCCGGGTGTCGTCTTTGACAGTCGTTACGGGTATTCAGAAGCCCGAAAGTCCGACAACCAGTCTTACCTAGGGGTGTCGTATTACCGTATTAACCAGTAACTGGATGGTGGAGGTAAGGTAGGCAGTCGCTCCATGTAAAGTAGGCTAGGCAGATCATTGGTTCGGAATAACAATTCCCGTCAAATATTTAGTAAGTAGGTACAGTTAAACCAGAAAAGCTATGCGCTTCGGTAATCTTAGAGTTTATAAATAAATACGAACGACGTTCCATAGAATAAATAACCTATCATAGAAGTAAACTAAATTTTGGCTTAAGGCGCTTTAAGGCAAGGTGCGCCCGGGAAATTCAAATTTTCTTACATTTTTTGCAATTTGCGATTTGCAATTGTTTCTATGTTGAACAAAATATGATTCTCGACGGTAATAAGTATATATTTACAATACAACCCTCTAAGTTAATGTTACCCTATTGATTGATATAAGAAATAGTCATTCAATAGGGTTTTATGGTGTGCGTTACGATTGCTCCGCCAAGTTATCCAACAAAAAAAAAAAATTCGCCAAAAAAATTGTAATAATTAAATAAATAAAAAATAATAATATAATAATAATTAAATAATTAATATTTTAATTGTACATACGCCAGCACACCAAGTTACCCGAAACTGTATTTACCCAATCAACTTTGGACCTTATAACTTAGCGATAAAGTTGAAAATCTATTAAAAAAATTAGACAAATTGTAGTAGCTTGATGTGCTGACGTCTGTACACTGCCATATAATTTTGTGGGTTTTAATTACCAAGAACATTGAAACATTTACTATGTTTGGAATTATCTCCCTTATGCAGATTAACCGCAGCGGTTCAATTTTGGAGATACAGTGCGCATTTGAATTAATATGAAGCCACAGGCCACTTTAATGATAAAAGGCAGTATTACCAATACAATTTTTGGTACTTACATGGATTTGGTTGGATTTTGGATTTGTGTTTGCGTTAAGCTGATTGCTTTTGATAAAAGTATACATTGCCATACCTTTACTACCTATATATCTAATCATCATCTGCCTAGCCTTTCCCCAACTACGTTGGGGTCGGCTTCCAGTCTAAACGGGTGCAGATGAATACCAGTATTTAACTTGGAGCGGCTGCCTATCTGACCTCCACAACCCAGTTACTGGATAATACGATACCCCTTGGTAAGACCGATTGTCAGACTGTCGGGCTTCTGACGACCCGTAACGACTGTCAAAGATCCACGAACGACAGCCGGGACCAACGGGTTAACGTGCTTTCCGAGACGCGGATGGGTCTTGTTAAATAAAGATGGTCACCCATCCACGGACTCTCCGCGGCAAGCGTAGCTTAACCGTAGCTTTTATGTATATCTATCTCTCTATGCATATTGGGTTTGTGTTATTGGCTTTTTCCATTAGGAATTTCTTATTATCAGCCCGGAGTTTGGAAGTTGGCGGTGTGATACCCCCGTGCCTCGGAATGCTCATTAAGCCGTTGCTTCCTGCGCCTGATCAGAGGGGCAATTCTCGTAATTTTTAAGAACGTTCACAGTCTGATCTCAGTCTCAATCTGTCAAAAATACTTCAATTTTCCCTACATTTTGACAAGTTTTTGACATTTGTTTGTCGCCGAGATGAGACTACGACTAGATTTTGAACGTTTTAAATTAGCAGAATAGGCCTACTGATTTTGATGCGGTTTTTACAATTATTTAGAGAAAATAATTATTATTCCGCAAGGATTTTGTGCATAAAACATTAACACATAAAAACCGCATATATACCTAGTAACTCTCATAATAATCAGGCTTATTCCCACTGCTGGGATACAGGCCTCCTCTCTTAGAGAGAGTGGGCTATAATCTTCCACGCGGGCCCAGTGCGGGTTGGTAGATGTCACATGTCTTCGAATTTTTGGTTCTAGGACATGCCGGTTTCCTCACGATGTTTTTCGTCACCGTTTTGAGAGCAGTGGTGATGAAATAATTTACACAAAGTAAAGTGCCTGTCTGGGTTCGAACCTACGACCTACAACTCGTAAGTCGCGGCCGTTACCACTGCACCACTGCTGCTCATTATGCTAATTAAAATAGCGTGTTGATTCGCCAGAATGATACTGGAAGCCTTTTCAGTTTGCCAATTAAAATAGCGTGTCGATTCGCCAGATTCAATTTCTTTCTTTCTTTCTTTTCACATGTCTTCGAATTTTTGGTTCTAGGACATGCCGGTTTCCTCACGATGTTTTCCGTCACCGTTTTGAGAGCAGTGGTGATGAAATAATTTACACAAAGTAAAGCGCCTGTCTGGGTTCGAACCTACGACCTACAACTCGTAAGTCGCGGCCGTTACCACTGCACCACTGCTGCTCATTATACTAATTGTAAGCTTTAATTATTATCGGTTAATTATACTAATATTGTTTTCCATAATTGTGTGATTATGATACTGGAAGCCAGTTTGCTAATTAAAATAGCGTGTTGATTCGCCAGAATGATACTGGAAGCCTTTTCAGTTTGCCAATTAAAATAGCGTGTCGATTCGCCAGATTCAATTTCAGGAATCAAATAAGGATGTGTTACTAGGTGAAATTATTTTACAACTTCGAAACAGTGTGCCCCTACTACCCTTTAACCGGACAAACTTCAAAGCAACAGTTATTACAGGGTACGACGCATAAACTGTAACCATGAATACATCACACGATTCTAGACCCCAATAAAAATCTTTCGTCGGTTATAAAAAAAATCTGCTGTTTTTTTGAAAAGTACAAAATGTACGGAACAGCTAGACAGATTTTGACTTATTAAATGGATAAACTTTTATATAATATCCTAACCTAATACTACAAACTAAAATATGGCGTCGAAATATTTCTCCGCCTGTCAACCTTCAGGATGACCTCTCCTTTGCCAGAATTTACGTAGGTCAACAAGGCGTGTACGGCAGCCTCAAGCGGGTTGCAGACCAAGAGCTAAGCTAACTTAGTCTAGCTTAGCTCGTAAGGCTGAGGAAATTTTTACCCGACTACGGCGAAGCAAAAAGGAGCATTATGATTTTGACCGGTATGTACTTATGTCATAATTTGACAAATGAGGTATTGTTGGAAGCGTCTTGATCGTCTGCTAGATAAAGGCTATGTGATATCACATTAAATTGAATATGGCGCCCTCTAGCGGACAAAAGTCATGACCTAAAAATCTAGCTAGAACTTTAAGGCGAAGATAGTACAGACAATTTAGAACCATTTAAGCCAAGGTTGTCTCAGACGAAGTCTTACGAAAACTTTTTTACCTCATTTCTTGTATTTTTTTGAAAATTCTGAAAATTTTAAGTAAACTGTTTATTTATGGCCAAATTGATTGATAAATGAATAATTTTTTATTTTAGTTAATTAAGGTAATGTGTAAGCAATCTAGCAAAACATGGTTTAGGTCGCTGTGTTATCATTCATTCATCATTTATCAGACACAAAAAAACATAAAAAATAGATAAAAAAAATTGGCAAGACTTCGTCTAAGACAATCATGGCTTAAATGGTTCTAAATTGTCTGTACTATCTTTGCCTTAAAGCTTTGCACCCACCCTCCAATCAATCTGTATACACTTTTTACGTAGTGTTTATTTATAGGTACTTTCGGACGCATTGAATAGATTATTTCCACATAACAATATTACAACCCATATAAGTTCAGCTTTCTGTCTTGTGTTACGAAACCGATATGATTATAAAAAATTTAAGTAATACAGTGTACTGATGTGGGTTGCCTTTGGCAGACGAGCGAGCCACAAGTTATTGACCACACGAAGGGTTCCGTACCACCATAGAAATCTAGATTTCTGTGCGTACCACCGTACAATATAAAAAAAAACACACGTTTCTTGTATGGAGAGTATGGAGACTCTTTAATTTTTAACTTAATTTTAATTATATTCTTTGTTTTTATAGCGGTCAGAGTACAGATATAGATACACCTAGATAACTACTTCGCGTGCCAGAAATCGCACCAACTTACGTTCAAAAATCGTAACCCGCCACTTTTGCGCTGTCCTGTGTATTGCTGGCTGGGTGAGCGTGAGTGAGAAAGAGCGCTTGTGACGTCATAGTAAGTAGTCAAAAAAATGGCACGCTTGGTTTTAATACAGATCGTGATACTATCTTTATCTGTGGCTCAGAGTAGCACACATTCTGTGAAAATTTCAAGTGTTTGCCTATTCAAAAGATACAGCCCTGAGACATACAGACGGACGGACGGACGTAGACTATAGATTTATTCTTCGTTCGGCCCTCTGATTTTTGTCCTACATAAAAAATTCCTGGTTCGTCCCAAACAATATGCTTCCTTCGTCCCAAAATATAATTTTAAATATTTTATTCTTGCTTCGTCCTATTTTATATTCCTTCTACGGCCAATATTTTTTTTGTATATGTTAAACTTACTTTTTTGTACAATCGGCAACAAAAATGTTACGTATTATTAAGAGCCCTCTTACATTTCGGTACTGAGCACGCATTTTTTTTTTTATATTTGGTATCTCGCAGTTCAACCTATGAGGTTGTCATCGTCTGCTTAACCGCACTTGCCTGTGGCACACCCCAACTACCCTACTTTAGAAAAACAAAAAATGCGAAAATTAATAATTTGTTTAGATTCGTGCCTATTTTATTAACTCAAGGAATAAAATTTTTCATACACACAAAATCCCCCTTTTCACCCCATTATAAATAATAAATTTATTTCTCAAAAAAATAATAATAAATTTATTTCTCAAAAAACTTAAAAACATTAAAGGTTGAATTTCCAAAAATCCCTTCTTAATGCTCCCCTACATTATAAAAGGAAGCAGTGTGCAAAATTTCACATTTCTAGTCCCAGTAGTTTCGGCTGTGCGTTGATATGTCAGTCAGTTCCATCTTTTATATTTATATACAGGGTTACTTTTCAATGACCAGCCAAATTTAAGGATGTGGTTTGTGGTACAGACCAACAAACTAAACAACTTTCTCCATGGGACCAACATCGTAATCGCGAAAAATTTATCAACTGTCCCATAGAAAACTTCAATACCTACTCGACCTAAACGTATGGGACGGCTGAATTTTTATTCGCGATTACGATGTTGGTCCCATGTAGAAAGTTGTTTAGTTTGATGGTCTGTACCACATCCTTAAATTTGGCTGGTCACTGAAAAGTAACCCTGTATAGATGTTATGGGCTAAGTGATTAATCGAGCATTATTCATAATGCCCGGGCAATATGAATAATGCCCCATAAGAGCGGGCAATGTGATTATAACCAATCAATTTATCACATTGCCCGGGGATTATGAATAATGCCCAGTGCCTATTGGGCAGAGTGATGTAAAGCATATTTAATACTTTCAAATGAATACTTAGTTAGATAGACCGAGCATTACAAGTAATAAAATCAATTATCGGGTAGAGTAATAATAAAAACATGTTTTATAGTTTAGTATTTATTTTTAAAATTTAAATAATTAGACTTCGGTTTTACTTTGATCAATTTACGAAGGGCTAAATTTAGAAACTATAGTCTATAGTAGTTTCAATGCAGTTTGGAAGTATTTCGTACTCGCTTTCACTCACATGTAGGTATATATTGCGAGTAAGCGCGCTTCCAAGCTGCAGCGAGGAATGAGAATATAATACTTTTTGGCGTGAGTAAGTTAAATTATAAAACTAACAATCTAAATGGAACTAAATGGAAATCACATCTCCAATTATTCAACTTAATATTTACTCTAAAGTTAAAAGAGTCTTAGTGATCAGACTCATAGGTAATAGTTATTGTTAAGAATAGATTATGTATCCAATAAAAGCTCTCAATCTTTGGACTTAATAAACAAAAAATAAGGTTGAAAACAAAAAAAAAAGAACTACCTATGTGTAATTTAGTACCTAACAAATTTAAAACTCAGTAGTTTTTACTAAGTGCTTGAAACTTAATAAAATCAAATAAGCATAAAAAAATTTATTAATTCACATTAGTACTGAACTGTGATTATGAAGCTTAAAATAAAGTCAAAATGTTTTTGTTAACTTGCTTCTTGATTAGTTAATTTATAATTTGGCTTTTATTAAGTTTTCTACCGCTGATAACTATAGTGGTTTCATTTTTCTTTGCAGCTTGGAAATATTGCGCGCTCGCTCGCACTCGCAGACGGATTGGTAGTGTGAGTGAGCGCCTAATACTTCCAAGCTGCAGCGAGATACTACTAGGTATAATAGTTTCCGGCGCTACAAAACTTAACAATTTCAAATTAAAAAGACTAATCACATTGCCCGATCATCATGTAGCCATATTCATAATGCCCGGGCAATGTGATAAATAGGTGAGTTTAGATTGTAATTAATCACTTGGCCCGATATGGCTGGGCATTATTCATACTGCCCGGGCATTATGAATACTGCCCGCATTAATCACTTGGCCCATAACATTATTGTTTCACAAATAAGTACTTTTTTTGTTGACTGTACCTATAAAGTACTGTAATTTGGGACGAAACACAAGTTTAATTGTGATATGGGACAAACTAAGGATTTTTTGGAATGTGGGACAAAACTTCGGGACGAAGGAAGAATAAATCAGACTATAGGGAGACCGCTTAACTGATACGTTGCCTGAGGTAGCAGCGCGGTGCAGGAGCGTGTGGTGACGTGATGCGAAGCGAGAGCCGAGAGCTCAGTGTTTTGTCAACTTGTGACAACTATCACCCCTCCCGCACCGCACAGCTACCTCCGGCAACGTTTCAGTTAAGCGGTTGGGCCTATATCTGGCGTCCTAGCTTGGTTACCTACATGGTTTTAAGGTGTAATAGTAGTAGGAGTAATAGGGTCCCGTTAACACCCTTTAGGCAAGGAATCCTAAAAAGATAGATAATAAAGAACTTTCAAAGTCTTTCATATTATATTCTTCGTAGCTCCATAATTTTTTCTGACAGTTTAGTACAATAGATGGTAGGGAAACAAAACGGTTGTATAGGAATTACAGAATATTACACAATAGGTACATAATACAGTTGGGCGCGACTTTTCAACTTTGTTGGGGGAATTACGGAAATAATGTTATTAGGTTCCAAGAAATGTACGAGTAGTTGCTCAATTTCTCTGTAGACCGCTGGTAACTTTAATTTCTGAGAATTAAGACATCATGAGGAGGGAGGTAATGAACAAAAAGCAATCATTACTGAAATATGGTTTCATTCAAATTATAGTTTATTCTAGCTTCTGCCCGCAGCTTCGCCTGCGCAAATATCGGAAATTATCCCAGGGGAACATGCTAACCTTAGTATACCATCTATCTCCTTGCCAAAAACACATACAGAGTTACAGGTAGTTCGAATTTATAATAATGTACGCAGGAGATATGCGCGCAGACACAGGGGGCCGATTCTACTAACAAAATTGTTCAAAAATCGCAATGGAACCACAGCTGAATCACGGCTGATAAGCGTTTTCATATTCTATTAATGAACAACGATTCAACTGCGGTTACGTTTTAGTTTAAGCCAACGATCGATCGAAATAATTTCAAAATATATTCTGCTATCAAAATCGAACATGAGCGTGACGTTTAGTCACATTCTACTGCTATTTTGACACTTGTTAGAATCGAATGGTCTAAATATAATTTTATATTCGAAAATACTTTCGGTGACATGTATGTAACATTTTTAGGTTCAACTTTCTATTATTAAACATACTATTTGGCATGTTGGTAACACAGTTTACTCGCTGTCACGATTCAGCTTATGTTTAGTTTCCAGTTTGCATAGGAAATAGTAGAATGACTTAATAAGTAACTATCGAACGGCGATCGAAATTGAACTGTTATTAAAACACAATTGGACGTGTAACGTTGCAAATTAGTAGAATCGCCCCCCAGGTGCACTCTCTGTTCCTTTACTCTCATAGTCCGATGGGACGGCAATCCGTCACGACCGGAGAGAGATCAGGCGCAGGACCAACGGCTTTACGTGCTTTCCGAGGCACGGGGGTATTAAACCACCAACTTCCTAACTCCGGACTGTTACTAACAAATTCCTAATGAAAACTCAATAACACTTTGTCCGACCCAGGACCCCACGCTCAGCAGTCGCGCTTGCAACCACTAGACCAACGGGGCAGTCGAATTATAAATATTAGTATAGATGGACTAGCAGCGCCCCGCGGTTTCACCCGCATAAGTATCGATCCCGTGGGAATACCGGGATAAAAAGTACACTATGTATTATTCTGATGTTTAAGCTATATTACTGTAAAGTTTCATCAAAATCCGTTCGGTAGTTTTTGCGTGAAAGAGTAACAAACATCCATCCATCCATCCTCACAAACTTTCGCATTTATAATATTAGTAGGAAGTAGGATTATAGTAGGATTATTAATTATTATTATTATATTATTATTATTTTTGATTTATTTTATATATCTCGGGACCATGGGGTCCCGGTCCTTTGGAAGGCGTACGAGGGGCCGAAGCCAACTCGCAGAGGCCCCTTAGAAAACTTTAATGAAATGTGGCACCAACCGACGATTATCCCTATATGCACTATGAAAGTGCACCCAAGGACAACCCTCGGTTGGTGTAGGACTATTGCAGTATTGGAAAAATAAAAAGTTGTACTATGGGTTTTCGAGGTTAAAATGGATTGGTTACCAAGAACTATGGAAGAACTATGGCCCCTGCCTGATCAATGTTTTATATATACATGGATAAAATGGCAGGGGGTGACTTGCACACTCAATAATGGGCCCCCGGGAACTACCGCTAGCACATAGTGACGTAGTGACAAGGGGGCAACATGTCCTGAGGTGCTTGAGGAGTGGAGAGGTATTCCACGGCTTTCAGAACAATCCCAGAGCCCGGAAGATGGTCAAGATCCCTACGAGCACTTACTGGAATACTTCCTTCCCCCGAGCACGTTTGCTCTTGCGAATCTCCACTCAAGCCGGCCAATAAAGGCAAGAATGAGGTGGGAGCTGTATTCCTCATCAGAGTTTACTCCAGCCAGCCAATTAAGGCAAGCCAGAGGTGGGGAACAAGACTACTCCCGGGAGATAGGGTCCGTGGGGTCGCTACTGCTCAACAGCTCGCCACATGCTGCCCTGCGGGTTTCTGTATCTCTCTTGGTCTGGCTCCTCATCTTAGCCCTGTTCCGGGAAAGTAAACTCTTCCGGCACAGGCCTAGAGTTCGGAGCGCGCAAGCCCCACCACGACGTCAACGTAGAGATACGACGATGGGGTTATTATTATTATTATTATAGTAGGAAGGAAGTAGGATTAATCAAATCGTCTAATACCTGTAGCAGCCTGCGATGTTAAATCCATTCATAGGCATTGAGGCCTCTTGTACAGACGCCAGCACATCGAGCTACCTGAAACTGTCAAATTTTCCCAATCAACTTTGAACCTTATACTTCAGCGATAAAGTTTAAAATCTATTGAAGAAATTTGACAGATTGTAGTAGCTTGATGTGCTGGCGTCTGTACACCCTAAGAAAAGTCACCGGGCTTATGCAAGAATTCGTGTCGACTCTACACACGAACTGTGTACAGTCAACAGCAAAAGTAGATGATGAAAATCAGAAATTCAATACTAATGAACGGAGTTCGCGTCAAAACTGTGTGGCGTCGAAGTGTCGTTATGTGATTGTAAATTATACCAAACATTTACTACTTCGACGCCACACAGATCTGACGCGAAATCCGTTCATTAATTAGTATTAAATATCTGATTTTCATCATCTACTTTTGCTGTTGACTGTACCTACACTGCTTCGGCGCTGGCAAAAAATCTTGTCTGCGCTAGACCCGACGCGCAAAATTGCTGTATTTTGTTTCCTTTTTCATTCTTTTATAGATATAATATGCAATTATATTTTTTTTTTTGCCTCGTAGAAAGAAAGAAAGAAAATACGTTTATTGGCGGTGAACATGACGCAAAAAGAACAAAAACACAAGAAAATAAAATAAATAAAAGGTAGGGGGAACATGCATCACATCCACGCAAAACGGCTATCGCTCAGCATTATGCTATGACCCTGTGCAAGACAGAGCCCCAGCGCTGGTTTTCAGCGACAGCCCGAGCTGACGTAATGACGTCGTCTGGTGCAGCAAACACTTAATAGGACACTCTACCGGTACTATTTATTTATATATACTTTATTGTACACCAGAAAATACTTAACAAAAAAAAACAATTATTACTACAAAACATACAATGGGCGGCCTTATCGCTTTCTGCGATCTCTTCCAGGCAACCTTGGAATGGACAGCGATTGCATGGATAAATAAAAATGGGGTTGTCAATGGTGCAACATAATATACTATAATAGATACATAGATAATATAATATATATATATATACATACAACCTGTATAATAGATACATAAATAAATACATACTAAATATACATACAAACAACGAAAATAAATGACGACTACAGATTATTGCGTTACGAAAACAAGATCACAACAACAAGTAATGTTCCTTCACCAGCCTCTTAAACACAGCGTACAGCGTACTTAAAGAAAAATGATTTGATTGAATTTAAAAGTGATACAATATTTACTAAAGTACTAAAGTAGCATTGTATTGAATAACAGATTTGTGTAGTCTACCGTACCCTACGCAGGTTGCATATTAGAAAATTAAAATTTTGTCGAGCAAATTTCAAAAGAACAATAAACGAAATAACAAAATTTAAAATGGCCAAATGTTTTATTTAGAAAAATTTTAAAATCCCAATGTATGTGACATCAAATGAACGACTGATCAAAAGTTGCTAGATGTAATTTTAAAATATCAAATCATTACTAATCAAATTACATAATCACAAATGACGACTGAATAAATTTGCTAGATGTAAATATAAGTACCTACCAAATCATAACTAATCAAATTTTACAATCACAAATGATTTCTTATTAAGAATTATTAATTTAAATGTAGGTATACTTATATTTGTAACCTGCGGTGCTATCTATAAGGCCGATCTTGGGACTTGTGGCACCACGACTTGGGTTAGGTTAGGTTCCTTTAACTCCTGTAGACAGAAATAGGGGCTCCGCGAAGCGGGGCTCCGTCGACTACGTCTTATTTATTATTGCTTGTAAACCAACTTAGATCTTAGATCCATTTTGACCTTTAAACGATTTGGTCAATAGTGTAATAAATAATTTAAACATTGATATTCCAGACTTTGGTCAGTTGAATTTTTGATCAAATGATCATCGTTATTTTAAACTTTGTTGATTTGTACGTTGTTCTTTTGAAATTTGCTCAGGAAAGTTTTGATTTTCTAATATGCAACCCCCACGCACGACTGTCCGAAAAAAATCTTATCGTTTACACGTTCTCATTTGTCTTATCTGCAGCAGACACTTTAAATATTCGTGCCTAGATCCGAAAAAATTCTTGTCGTGTACATGATGAATTGGTAGTATCTGCAGCAGATACGATGAAATTTCTTAGCGTGTACAGGCGGCCTAACTGTAATGGTTTTAACTTTTCAGAACCTAATCCTTTGATAAACGGCTGCATTAATTTTTAAAGCTCGCATCGGACATGTTCCATATCATTAGACATTCCATTTAGTATTCTCTCTCATAGCTACAGGGCTATAATTTTGCTTCATAACTCCTCAGAGCGGTATCATTAGGTACGAATTAATCCAGTTAAAGCAACTCAAAGCGACTGTTAGCAGTAAGTACGAGATTATTTTCCTCGTCTACGAGCATTTTTCCGGTCTAGAAAAATGCATTAGAAACTGGAAATCCTCTGATCATTTTCGAATTGAATCCTACTCCTACTAATTATCCTACTAATATTATAAATGCGAAAGTTTGTGAGGATGGATGGATGGATGTTTGGTATTCTTTCACCCAAAAACTACAGAACGGATTTTGATGAAACTTTACAGTAATATAGCTTATACATCAGAATAACACATAGGATACTTTTTATCCCGATATTCCCACGGGATCGAAACTTACGCGGGTGAAACCGCGGGGTGCAGCTATTATTAAATAAGTACTATGTAAAAAATATGGCAGGTATCGATTAAAGTTGAGTTCTGTGAGGATGTAAAACCGATTTTTTTAAAGAAAAGTTTTTATCGAAATCCGCTCAGTGGTTTAGGCATGAAAAGGTAGGTAATATACTAGACTAGTAGTTCCAGAGATTAGCGCGTTCAAACAAACAAACTCTTCAGCTTTACTATTAGTATACAGGGTGGGTAAAAAATCGTGGATCAAACGAAACAAAACAATGGCGGGGGTTATTAGCAGTAAAAAATAAAAAGCATCATCACTACAAAAGTGCTTTTATGATTGTGGGCACCATGATTTATCAGTATTGGCACTTTTTTCAATATCTTTTAAGTCTCACCAAAAATATTTGGAACTTTAGAACCTTACTGTAAACACTGAAATTGTCATAACTTTTAAGGAGATCAAGTTAGGGCACTACCACAGAATTTTTTAATGTAAATAACCCCAGCTGTCGCCCTGTTTCGTTTGATCCACGATTTTTTGCCTACCCTGTATATCTAGATCTTTATAGAGCTTTATATACCATTTAGCCTTCTAGAAATGATGACCTATTTTAAAGCAAGTAGCAGTAGTATTTCTTGAGCAAAAAATGCTATCCCTTTCAGGCTTTTAGTAACACAATCACTGAAAAAGAATACCTACCCCTATTCCTGATTGTAAGTCAGGCATGATAGTGATTCTTATGTATCTAGATGTAGACAGAATCGTTTTATTTCCAACGAAACTTTATCCCTTGGTAACGGAAATCTACGCGATTGAAACGTTTAAGCGAGTTTCGTACTGAAAGCGAAGCAATGGCAGTCGAGAGATGTAAGTTATGAAGCAATTTATCGTCATGAGTCTTTCTCAATACGAAATGAAACCATCTGGGTATGTTGACGGAAATTGGTGGACCAGACTATAACTACCTACTGGCAATTGTACCGGCGTGACTTATAAATAAATAAATAAAATAAAATTCGTTTAATTCAGACTATTTAAATGTCTATATTTTGTTAGTATTACATTATCTTAAAACTATGTTAGTCATGAGCAGATCAATTAATGTACCTAATTAAGTATTTAACATAAAAATCGAAACAAATGATTGAATATAAATTATACCAAAAGAAATAATCGAAAATTAATTAAAATTAATAAATTAAATGATCTTGATATAAATAATTAAAAAAATAAATTAAAATGAAATTGAAATAAATAATTTAAAATGGATTAAAATGAAAATTTAATTGAATTAAATTATAATACAATAAAGGAATGAGGTTACATGCAGCCTGATAAGCCTTACGACAGTTGCCGAATTTGGTCTGTTTGCAATCATCCTTATGATTCCGTTGCTACTCTCTCGAATTCGGCAAACTAGTGAGGCTGACTTTTTGCGCATTATAGCGTAAAAATCATTCCCCCTCGCGTCGGCAAACATGCCCGAGGCACTGCAAAATCGAGGTAGTCGCACCAGAATCCTAAAGGCGTTGTTATATTGTACTCTGAGAGCATTGTAGGTCCTTAAGGGATAACCTTGCCTACTAGTCAAGATCCTCCCTTACCTTGGCTAGTTTGATAAATATAATTTGTTAAAAAATTAACCCTATAAACTTTAAGAGGTGCTTTAGGCCATCGAACTGAACAACTCTGAAATCATGAAAAAAAATCAGCTGTTTAATACAAAATTTCAATACCTACCTAAAATGTATTAACCTCTGGTATGTCGGAGCGTAGACCTACGCGCCAGATTTTGTATTCGTAAACTGTCGGAACGTATATCTACGACCAAACTATTATTCGCGCACCGAGTACCACGCGACAGACAAGACACTCAACGTATCGACGGCGCGCGACAGACCAGAGGTTAAATAGCTGATTTTTTTTCGGGATTTCAGAGTTGGTCCCATAGTGAAAGTTGTTCAGTTATATGGTATAGCACCTCTTAAAGTTTGTAGGATTAATTTTTTAACACTTTGTAAAGTACAATAGTTGTGGCTATTTTGTTGTGTTTCCCTCGTTAGTCTGATGGTTGCATTAATTGTGAGTATGAGTACTGAGCAGGGAGCTTGTAATATTTCATCATCAGATCAGGCAGTGTTTAATGGGTTTTTTAATAGCAGCCCGCTGGCTCTTTTCATTCCCGTTTGGCAACATGTTCGCCTCCTATTACACGACTGGCGTAATGTATAGACGCCAGCACATCAAATTTTCCTAATCAACTTTGAACTTTAGTAGCGATAAAGTTAAGAAAATCTAGTAAAGAAATTTGGCAGATTGTGGTAGCTTGATGTGCTGGCGTTTGTACTGTTTTATGAAGTCTCATTTACGAATAAGCGTAATAACGACTCAGCCTCACCCTTTGGAAAATATGAACAGGCGCAATGTTATCTCACTATTTTGCCTTCAAACAAAGACAAGATACATACAAGTACACATAAACATACATATACTGACGCCTTCCCACGGGGGTAGACAGAAACTACAGAACGCCACCTACTACTGTCCTTACATACTCCTATTGCCTCGTTAAAGTACAAAAAAAAAAAGAAAAAAAAAAGAAAATTGTGTTTGATTTTTTTATGTGAAACCTTGTGTTTCGCTCGCTACAGTTTTGTCTTTCTATGTGACGCATATCCTTATGTTACCAACAAATGTAGGTACTAAAGTTCTACATTCGATGGATTGAAGTAAGATTCCCCAGTAGGTCTCGACACACAAACAATTCTTTTTATGTTATTCTAACTTGCCTGATGAAATTGCGAACCATCTGCAGATAGCTACCAATTTTTATTTAGGACTGAAGGATATTGTATATTATTATAATTATATTTATTATTAGATATTACTGTTCTGTTTATTGTGTGTGTGATCTGTCAGGGTGTTATTCATGAATAGTTGGATAAAAAAAAGGAATAATTTGGAGTTAATTCATTTCATTTTTTTCCATCAATTTTCACACTCGGACGTCTCCAAGTGTGGAAATTGTGACTACATTGTTGCTTGGGTTCCCATCTGTAAAAGAAAATGTAAGTGGTATCATCATCTGCCTAGCCTTTTCCCAACTATGTTGGGGTCGGCTTCCAGTCTAACTGGATGCAGCTGAATACCAGTATTTTACATGGAGCGACTGCCTATCTGACCTCCACAACCCAGTTACTGGGTAAAACGATACCCCTTGGTAAGACTGGTTGTCAGATCTTCGGGCTTCTGACTACCCGTAACGACTGTCAAAGATCCACGAATGACAGCCGGGACCAACGGCTTAACGTGCTTTCCGAGGCACGGAGGGGTCTCGGTGTGCAAAGATGGTCACCCATCCACAGACCAACCGCGGCAAGCGTAGCTTAATCTGATCGATCGACCTGTGTGGCTGTTATTATTTAGACAAGGGCCCCTCCGGGCCTCATATATTAAGTGGTAATAGTAAATAAATAAAATAAATAATAAATTTTAGACATCTACATTTGGAATTTTTTTAGCAGCTTCAAACGCTAAATATCAAATGACAATGAACGCGTATAAGTTATCATAGCACATGCATACAATCGGTTATTCCATTTATCTACCAAAAATCCGCTCTAAGGTGAATACGCGGAAACGCTTCCACCCTAAGCTTATCAATTCCGTTTATCTAACTAGGCTTATAGTGGATTCTCGGACATGCGTTTCCGTGTATCCATCTTAGTGGATACACGGAATAACCCCATAAAGTAAGAAATTAATCTTCTAATACGGATACTTAATGCATATCCTTATTTATGTAATGATGATGAATTTCATACAATGTAAAAACTAAATTATTCAGGTCGTTAGAAATTATAATAAGGGTAGGTCATTTAATCTACATTGTATCCTAATTGGATTTAGATAATCCAATTAGGATACAATGTAATTGTGGAGTTAGACTGTTAATTATGTCCCGGCTCCAATGTCAGGTCTTACTTATATCAATATGCGCTAATGTCCCTAACTGCATTATGGTAACTCGGGATTGAAATTCAGCCCAGTTCCTCTACAATGCAAACACAAAACACTTCGATCAATTGACTAACAGATACAATGATAATGGTATAAAAAAAGCGTATTTCGCTGTTTCTTGAAACATTATTTATCATAAGCACTTTAGACAGAAATAAATATCTATTCTTTACGGCTTAGTTACATATAAACAGACCAACCCGGGCGAATCAATGAGAGGATGTTAATATAATAGGTAGCTATACAATAGACTATTTACTTTTGCCGTGCCCATTACTAGAGTTTCCCATTTCAATCCCCAAGGGTTTCAACGACAGAATAATTTTGCTGTCATCAGCGTCAACAAAATTATTCTAAAACATTCATGTCATTGTGTTCACTGTCATTGTGGTCATTCGTTTTATTCCAGGGACTTCAAAACGAAGTGAATTTTGTTCCGTTAACTCTAATGTTATCGTATAGCGTTCCAAAATGTGTAACGATACTAAAACCTAAAAATATATCAATAACGTTACAAAAAAAAAAAATATATGGAATATAATTTTCGTAGAATAATATTATAAGTAACGATATAACGTTACTTATAATATTATCAGTATTATCAGTAGCATTAAGCTTATCCGCTGGTAATAACGTTACAGGTTCATTTGTAACGTTATTCTTCATACTTTTTCGTCTTCGTCATCTTTTAAGTCATATGAGGCCGGCGAAGTGGCCACGTTGAGTATCGAAATGAATAACATTATTATATGGTTATACTAATAACGATGGGTATATTGATAATATTGTTAGTGAACAGTTTAAAATTTCGTACCGTTTGTCAGTATCGTTATAGCCAAGGAATTCATTTTGTTACGATCTTGGTGGAACGGTACAAATTATCGGTAACGGAATTACGAGTAACGTTATTTTAAGTAAAGTTTCAAGTCCCTCTTTTATTCAGATAAAACGGAGTGGGAACAATTTCGAAGTTATTATATTATTGTAATTTCCAGAAAATTATGTACCTAGTTAATATTCGGTTTACTTTTAAGTAACTCTGAGACTGAGGTATCTGCAAGTATACCTACATCATTTTTGGGGCTAAAAACATGAATTCTTAATGAAAAGCAGATTTTGCAGAACATGAGGCTGAAATGGGATAGGGTGGGTCATACTTACAGGAATAGGTTAGGTTAGTGGTGAATGTACACCCACCTCACGCCCCCCCCCTGACCTGAGGAGGCCAGCACCAGTCGGGGATTGAGGAAGGATCGGACGTTCACACGACCCCGGCGTAGGTGTGAGATGGAACACCGGGCTGGCTTTTAGTCAGTAAGAGTCTGACAGACCCCTCCGCTCCCTCAGGCTGGAGGACATCCATGAGGATTTTCCATCCCGGAACAAAAAAAAAAGGTTAGCGGCGAATGTACGGGCCCCCGACTTATCGTGTTGAAGGAACAGTGGGGTTTGCGTCGGTGGAGTCTGACATAAACCTCCATTCTCCCCAGACGGATCCATGAGTATTTCCCCAAGGGAAAGAAAAGGGTCATCACGCAGTGGACGCTTGAAGAGGCACGTCATGCCTAACAAACGCTGGCGCGAGATTTTAGTGTCGCTCTTGACTGATTTCCCGGAAAAGCCAGTGAAAAAGCCATGAAAAAGTTTGGGTGAGACTTTTACCTAGCAGTGGCAGAAGAAAAAGATAGAACCAAATTTTTTTGTTACAAAATCGGGATTAATTGGTCTATGTTTTAAAATAGAATGAAAGAAAAATATTTTATTTTGGACACAGGAAATACAAACAGTAAAAAAAGGAGGCTAACAAAATTACATTAAAAACAACTAAAATAAATAAATGAATGAATGAATGAATTGCACCGATCCCAGCGTGGTTAAACCAGACTCGATTAATCGAATGAACCCCAAGATTCGCACTAGCTTCTGTAGCCTCATGATCATGGTGCTACAGCGGCCATTGCATATCAAGGAATAGACCGGGGGGCGCGGTAATTGGTAAGGAGGACGTGCCCGTAGGATAGGGAAGGATTTAAGAGCCTACCGGATATGCATCCTAGAGCAAGCATTGGACTAGTGGAGAGATGGGTAATTATTATCTATGGATGGGCATCTTCTAACGACCTTGCCGCCAGGCTGGTTCAGGTCGAGCTTCATCGGCGAGTCTTTTGGCGGAGTGTTACTGCTTTCTCGGTTCTTATGTATGTCATTGTTCTGTTGTATTGTGTTAGATGTTGCTGTTATCGATGTCATCTTCGGAAGTTTCGCTACTATCCGTTTCCGGTTTATTGTAAATCTCACTAGCAGCGATCTTGATCTTACTTTTGTCTTCCGCTGTATCCATCCAGAAATTGATTCCCTTGTCGAAGTACTTCATGTCCTGATTTAAATTGTCGTTCCATGTGTAAATAGGTCGGCCGACCTTCTTGGATTTGGCTTTGTATTGCATTGCTGCATGTAGCAGGTGTGGTTTGCGACGCCAGTAGACATGTGCGAGGTAGCACATCCTATGGTTCTTGATGCGTTTGGTTACTGTTTTTCCGTCTAATATTTCATGCATTTTCTTTTGTCTTGGTTTATTTCTAGAGTGGTTAATCAAGTCCCTCATGATAACTCGCTCATATTTTCTGAGTCTTGATCTGTTAGCTTTAGTAAGTGCCGAAACTTTCAAACCGTGTATCATGCACGGTACGATCACCATTCGATACATGAGTCTGGCTAATTTCCAGTCCATATTTGAATTATTTATGAATGGTAGTAACGATTTGGCGTTTTTCATGGCCTGTTCGCAACGTTTTTTTATAGTGCTTTTTCTACTTAATGTAGATGTTATGTATGTACCTAGGTATTTAACTTCTTCACATGTTGGTATACTTATTCCATTAAGGGTCACGTGGGTCGTTATCTGTGTAGCTTTGGGGTCCCTAATTAGTATTTTTGTTTTTGTTTCGTTTATTTGGAGGCCTACACTGTTTAGTAGGGGTTTAATATGGTATATGATACCTTCTAATCCTTCTAGGTCATCTGTAATAAAGATAAGGTCATCCGCAAATGATAATACTAGAGGGAGTGAGATTTCGCGATCCTGGTCAAGTTTTATTAATTGTGTTTCTTCGTCGAGGGTTCTAAGGACTTCGTCGATGACCAGTGTAAACAGGCGAGGGGACAGAGGGCAACCTTGTTTGACTCCCTTTCCTTTAATAATCCAACTGCTTTGCTGGCCACACCATTTGATGCATGTTCGTTCATTCATGCATACCTTGATTATCCTGTTGGTTAGCGATTTGTTGGTTCGTTGTAATAAGATATCTCTTAGTGCATTGAGGTCGACGTTGTCAAATGCCTTTTCAATGTCGAGGGCGAGTACATAAATTCTTTTACCTGCACGCCATTCTTCGTCTAAGACCCTTTTAAGCGTGAGTATATGGTCGTCTGTTGATCTTTTGTTTAAAAAGGCCGCTTGGTAGTTGCCCAACTCCGTTATTATCTCATCTAGTTTTTTTAATACGTAGGAGGCGTAAATTCTGTAACCCGTATTGCAAACCGATATGCGGCGATATTCATTCTCATTTTTAGGGCTATTGTTTTTTGGAATTGGTACCTGTACGGTCTCCAAGCATGTGTCAGGTGCTTCGTTCAGTGTCCAGGCTTTGTTCATGTGTTTGGTGACGGCTTCTTGTAATATTTGGGGCATTGCTTTGTATAATTCGATTACCACTTGGTCCGTTCCGGGGGCTGTCCCGTTCCGCATTTTATTAATGATTGCCATTACGTCGTCCGTAATAGGTCCCTCACCCTGTACTTCGGTTATCGGCTTTTTTATATTAACTGTTGGTATAAGATGGCCCTCAGATTTTTTTAAAATTTGCTCCCATTTGGTCATTGGTATATAAGTAGATCTTTTTCGACGTTTTGTTTGAAGTTTGTTCCTGCTGTAAAAAAAGTATAGCATCTGCATGCGTTTTGCAGGGTGTTTTTTCCCCAATCCATTGAGGCAGGCCCTGCATGCTTTTTGCTCTTCCTGATATTTAACCTTTTGAAGTGTTGCCTGACATTCTTTTACTCGGTTGTGCCTATTTGGATTATCTGGTTGCCTGCTTTGTAGGAATTTAGCCTTTTGTAGGTTAGCAAGAGCTAGTCGATGATCTCTGGAGAGAACTGGCTGAAAAATAAGAGTTTCCTGAGCAGCCGATTTTAATACTTCCGTTATGGTATTCCAGGGTATTTCGATGAGTTTGTCCGTTGAGTTGATCCCTTTATCTTTTAGTTTTTTTGTTATAATAATAAATTCATTTATTTCAGGTACATTACACCCATTGCCACACGATATAAATTAATAGAAAATACAATAGAAAAATCAAATCAGATAAATATCAAATTAAATAAAATGAAATCAAAATAAATCGCGTAAAATTAATTCAAATTAAAACAAATAATTAAAATTAAAATAATTAAAAAAATTAATAGAAAAATTAAATTTAAAAAATTTTGAACCCAAAACTTGTAGTACATTTGGTTAGTATACATACGACTTAGAAACTAGTGTTAGTACTTACATCTACAAGAAAAAACAACACAAACTATTCAATAACACGCCACAGTGGCATGTAGGCGCATCCAAAGTCCCAGTATGGGGCTGTCCCACCTATCAGCTATAGTTTTCAGGATGTTGTTGGGACTGGCGCGTACCCTGCGCATAGTGGAAGCGCAACGCTTGCGAATGATAGCGTGAAAGCCATCTATTCTCGCCTCCGCGAACATGCCGGATGCACTGCAGTAGCGCGGCAGCCCCATCAACACCCTGAAAGCATTATTGTATTGTACGCGCAGGGTGCTGTATGCCCTCTGCGTGTAGTTGACCCACAGACTGCACGTATAGAACGACTGACAGTACGCCTTAAATAGTGTAGCCTTTACTTCCGTCGAACATTTTGCAAATCTGCGAGCCAACATATTGCAGCGGACAGCCAACGCCCTGCGCTCACGCTCAATATCCAGACTGTCTTTTAGGTCTTCGGAAACCCAGTGACCCAGATACTTGAAAGAAGTGACTTGCTTTAAGGCACTTCCGCAAAGTTTCAACTGTGGTTCAATCGGGTAAGTTTTAGTGCCTGCCTTGAAGACTAGTACCTCACTTTTCTTAACATTGTATCTGAGCCCATGAGTCTCCGCGTACCTCTCACATATCGTAAGCAGGTCTATCATTGCGTTAATTGAAGGGCTCAGCAACACCATATCATCAGCATAACTAATATTGTTGACGCATACTCCGTCCACATGACAACCCTGATAGGTGATGCTGAGCTCGACGATCAACCTGTTTATGTACAGACTGAAAAGGCGAGGGGAGGTCAAGCCGCCCTGCCTCACCCCGCACTCCAGCCTATACTCATCCGATAACGAGCCAGCCCACCTTACACAATTTGTCTGATTGTTATACCAAAACCGTAGAATTGATATAACTTCTCTATCCACTGACGTATCATTCAATAGTTTCTGCCACAGCAATTCGTACGACACCAGATCAAACGCTTTGGAAAGGTCTAGGAAACACGCAAAAACAGGCGTTTTCCTAGACGTATAGTACTGGACAGTGTGCTTGAGAGACAGTATGGCACTCTCTGTGGAGAGACCAGGTCTGAACCCAAACTGCGCATCATGCAGTTCGATGCGGTTCGCCATATGCCTATCAAGCAAACTGTCCAGCACCTTGGCAATGACCGTAGCAAGGGATATAGGCCTATAGTTCGAGAGATCTGATGTGTCCCCAGTCTTATCCTTTACAATAGGTACAACCACAGTTTTCATTAAGTCACAGGGCAGATGAGCGTGGCTTAGACAGAGTGAAAAGAACATCGCCAGTACCCTGGGCAGGTGAACTCCTGCATGCTGCAGGTGCTCGATACTGAGGTAGTCATGCCCTGGTGACTTGCCCCTAATCATACTTTTAATAACAGCAGCAACATCTTTTGCTGAGAACCTGACATTTAACTCCTTCATACAGTCCTCAGCATCGACCACCTGTGATGCGGAGCCAAGAGGAGAATCAGTCTTAAAATGCTTCATAAACAAGTTTGCTATCGCAGTAGGCTCATGCTGCCCCGCCACGCTGACGGGGACGCCCGGCCTCGGATTTAATCTATTGGTATTTTTCCAAAACCTTGAAAACTCTTTAGATTTATGATTTTCAGCTATGATGTCCATTTTAATTTTATTTTGATTGTTCTGACACCATCTTAACTTTGATTTAAAGACTTTTCTAGTTTCGCACATACGTTCATACACAGAACCAGATATTGGTTTACGAGACATACTCCACACTTGAAAAGCAAGCCGGGCGTCCGCGTGAGCCTGCTTAACATGCCTATTCCAACCGACAACATGTTATGCAATCTTGGTATTTTGTTTTTGTGAATTTACTATTGAGAGCGGCATAATAGCATTGTTTATAGTTAAAATCCTTGGCCGCAATTGTTGTTTCCTTCGCGGCTTGCTGTTGTCTTTGTGTAATAATGTGTTTGGTGCTTTCTTTCTTGTTTGAATTCGATTTGTTCTTATTAGACCCCAGATTATTTTATGGTCGGATGTGCCCCTAGCGGCCCATTCGCCTTTAATAAAATCAAAAAGTTTTTCTGATGCATGTGGCGTTATAATGTGATCCAGTTGGGATTTCTGAATGCCCTTTGACCACGTTATCCTGCACGATGATCTCGCTTTTGTCGTTTCTATTTGCAGTTTTTCCCTGTTGGCTATATCCATTAACATTTCCCCGTTGTAGTTAGATAAGTCATGGTGTAGGTTTTGTTGGATCAGCCCTTTGCGTTGGAAACTTTGTGTATCATGTCGACCAATATGTGCGTTAAAGTCGCCAAGAATTATTAAAGTACATTTCCTTGGTTTTTGTCTGATCAAGTTTAATAAGCCTGTGAAGGATCTGTTTGCTATAGATGTACAACAGTTTATGTGAGAATTGATTATATACAGAAGAGCAGGCTTGTCATTTTCCCTGTTAACTTGAAGAGTAGCTGACATCGCGTCTGTATCCTTTTTTCTGTTAACTAATTCAATTTGAGCATCTTTTCTGATTAGAATTGCAAGTCCCCGATGTGTTTTACCTGAGGTTCCATAGAGGTGCCATTCGTAGTGTGTAGAGTTGTATGCTCCTGAGTTCATACCTGTTTCTTGTAAGCAGGCTACATGAATGCCCCTAATTGAAAGTTCAGCGTCAATTTTATCTTTTTTGGTCGGTTTTGAGGCCCCGCGGACGTTCCAAGTTGCAATACGCAAGTCTAGGCAAGTGTACTTTATTGAGGTAGACGGTTGGTTTCTAAGTATTGTGAACCCAGTGACATCTGCGACTACTTCTGATAACGGTGTACACATTGGTGCTTGTTGTTCATATTGTGTTAATGAGCTAGCTAATTGAGGGCTGTTCGTTTGAGACTGGGATTTCGTGAGTTGACCTTTCTCTTCACGTGTGTTGTACTGGTTAATTAAAGGCTTATTATATAGTGTTGTTGTGACATTGTTCGATTTTTTCATTATATCTATCGGGTTGCTGTTATAGTGTTTGTCGTCGGTCATGACCCAGCTATCGTAGTGCTGGTCCTTGTAGAGGATGTGTATGTTGCCGGGTACTGGTTCGCCGGTAGGTGAATACACTAGGTTGTGTCTTGTATCCGTGTGCACGTGCAAATTTACAAGATAGAACTCGGCTGCGGCGATTAAGATATCCTCTCCTCCCCAGAACGTCTTGTTAAACTGCTGTGTTATGTATTTTGTTATTCTTTGTTCCTGGGAGAGAATGCTGTTAGGAAGAATTTCTTGTACATTATTTAGAAGGGCTAAGCGAATTCTTTCGTCATCTCGATGCTCTAAAACATATGAAGCAAGATCCTGACGGACAGACACGTGGTCGAAAGTTAAACCCATTACATTATTTATTTGATGTGCTATGGCCCTGAATAGGCAGTTTCCGTCTTTTGTCATACGCACAATTGTGCCCATTTTAAAAGAAAAAAACTTTTTGTTTTTATGGTATTACAAGACCTGCTCTGCACACATGTGTTGTGTAGCTTTGGGTTTGTGAACCACTATAGCTGACAGGGGAGCTTAACGCTTGAAATTTATGAGCTTCGCTATTTTTTGTTACTTAACCTTTTTTTTTTACCCTTTCGGTCCAATTTTGCGCGCGGTTTACAAATTTTACAAGCTAGGAAATAGGTAGCTTGTTCAAGGCAGTTTTGATAATTTAGTACAATGTTAAATTAAGAAAAGCGTGAAGTACTAATTCTAGAGCGATACCGTATTTCAGGTTAAAATAATAGAGTGTATTATTTTGTCCTTCGCTCCTAAATATAATATGAAGACATTTCCTTAAAGCCTATTTATAGCTTACAATGATGTTAAATTCACGCGTGGCGTCAAAAGTCCAAATTAACAACGCAAAACGCAGTTTTATACAGCCTCCAAGCCTCTATCGGAGGTCCCTGGAATATATAATGGAAAGATCTCACCAAATCCACGTCGTCGATATTCTCGGCCGGAAGGCCTAGACCTCAGGCTTGTATATCAGGTACACACGTATGCCACTTTACCACCTTTTTAAGGTGTTTTAATTTGCACCCACAAAAACACAGCAAGCGAAACCCCGTTCGAGTTTCAAGCTCAGAGTCAGCCACGTGTTGTGCACATTGCATCAAGTAAAAACAAAGGCGGGTCAAGACACGACACGTCTGTCCCCTTCGGCGGCCACTATCCGAATCCTACATTAAAAACAACCAAAATAAATAAACAAGAAAAAAAGTTCGAGGCCAAAAAGGCCCCTATCCCAGTATAATGCTGCGACATAAAATTAAAAAAAAAGTAGTAGGTACCGCAAAGCTGGGATACGGCCCAATGTGATGCCACGGACACACCTACTGACGTTTATCCCACTAGAGGATTAAAAAATAAGGAAATGAAATGAATAAGCGTTCAGTCCATGAGTCACAAAGACATGCACTAAATAATTTCACTTGTACCCTACGAATAAGTAATGTACCACTATCTTGTGGTGTACAGACGACAGCACATCAAGCTAACCGAAACTGTAAAATTTTCCCAATCAACTTTGAACCTTATACTTCAGCGATAAAGTTGAAAATCTCTTAAAGAAATTTGACAGATTGTAGTAACTTGATGTATTGGCGTCTGTACATTTGTAATCACTTACACCAAACTTCAAGGATATTCCATAACCAAGAATAATAGAGTAAAACTTTAGGCAGATGCTGATTCCTCTGTTGGTATGTAATAAAGAAAATTTCAATGTTTTCTTGTTAACATTTCTCATTATTTTCGCCCAAAGCACTAATAACCGAGATCCAGAGATACTTGAATGATAATTTCCGTACCAAATAATAAAGCTAGTTAAAGTATTGCTGACATACTTATTCTTCGCATCGCTGGCACGATTGCATTTCAGATCTTGTTGGCCGAAAACTTCACCAATACCATTGTCTCAAGATATGGAGCACATATTGCTGATGTGAGCGCAGCTTTACAATCATCCATGTCCACATTTTCCACGCAGTGCGGGTTAAGTAAGACCGATGTTTATATTCGTTTATATCCGTTTTCACTCAGTCCCTTATCAAAATAAAACTTCCTAATCCTAGAGAGGTATCCTAACCAAAAGTTTGTAGATTTTGCAAAGTACCCAATGTATGGACTGGACAGGTCATGTTTATATCGGGATTTCAGTTTCCATTTTTAGATCGTATTTTGTTATCTACTGATGGGAATGTCTATAAAAAGCGGAGGGGTAAATAATGCTGGTGGACTCGTGTTGGGATGAATGGATTTTGTGTAACTACGTGTTGCGTCATAGCTAAGGCTTTTATGAACGAATTTGCATCACTGTGGCTATGATATTTGAATAATTGCCAAAACTGTTCAGTTTTTTATTGTTGGAACTGCACATGGCTGAAACAGGATGAAAAAAAAATCGACTTCCTAATCCAAAAACATTTTACGGCAACGACTATCCGAACGTTTTTGAAGAACATTTGTTCTTAAAATAAAAACTTTCTTAACTATACGAAACGAAAACAGATAACTGAGAACCTATTTATTTAATTCTCAGTCATCTGTTAAGTTTTATATAGTTTTTTTTATGACTGGCAGCAATGTATTAGGTAGCTATAAAGCTAACCAACTTTGACCTGCTTTTTTTTAGGTGTGCGGTGGAAATCCTCATGGAGTTCCTCCATCGTGGCGGTGATAGAGGGGCATGCCAGACTCTCACCGGCTAAAACCACCGCGGTGTTCCACCTCTACCTATGGCCAGGGGTGCGGGATTCGCATAAGCATTCACCGCTCCCCGATAGGCCTCGACCCGCTATTCCTCAGCGGGTCCCACCCCCCCGTGCGGCCATTCCTATAATGGCTGCACCAACTCTCGAATGGCGCGCGTAGAACACTACAGCGCCAACTCGGCCTTGTCTGGTCTGACGACGGACGCCCCTAATCCGCCGCCCGCAGGCCACTTCTCATGGAGCTTGCAGATCATTTTGCGCCCTTCTTGGGCGACCGGTGCATCTCCTGTGGGAGGGGAAAGAGGATGCGGCTTCTCTATTCCGCTCAGTCGCCTCCTTTGCAGATATGTCATCCTCGCAAAAGGAGGCAACTCCGTTACATGCGCTCCTGCTCTCGACTATCGATTGAACGACGGCCGGCAGCGAGAAATCCCTCCCGCCTATTGCCGTGATGAGTTTACGGTGCAGCCCTGCCCAAGCTGGCACTATTCCAACGTATGCTGCGCCGTATCCTCAGGGCAAGCTACACAGTAGTGACATACCGGCGTCTGCTCCCGAAACCTTATTCTGCCTAAAAACTTCCTTTTACAGACGCGGATACAGCCCTCAAAAAAGGTTGTGATCACAGCCAGAGCCACCCGCTTGTCCTTTTACGATGAAGTTATCAAGGATACTTAAACATAACTGGCAAAAATGTGGTAAAAAGTTAAAAGTAAACAAAATCGGGGGATACCTAGTAAGTTTAATTAGTAAAGTAGACCCTAAGTTAAGTCTGGCCATATTAAAACTTTAATTTACGATCCATGTACGTGATACCAAAGAGTATTTGCTGCAAACTCAATAGTAACGTATGCCGAGTTTAGGAAACATTGTTAAAAAGTCTTGCTAGTTCAGTATAGGTGCAACTAAGTTTATCCTAGCTAGTTCTACAACATTTATAGAAGATACAAAGCAACATGTACCCACCTATTGAGATGTGGTGGTTACTTTTAACCTTTTGACCGTTTACGCCGGATTAATCCGACAAATATTTTCGTGTCCATTTCTCCACGGTATCCAAATACCACGGTTCGTTTAATCTGCTGTTTTTATTTAATTACGCTGTATTCTATCAGGTATTTATTTTTCGATTCACTGTGCCGGGCGCTGGAGGCACGACAGCTAATAATGAAGTCGGGCGGTTAAAAGGTTAAATAGCTTTTGCCCGCGACTTCGTTCACGTAGAAGTCGTAAGATACCATAATTTATTAAAATAACAGTCACATTTTTGTAAAACTTTCCTGTACACTACGTTTGTAGTTTTGGTTTTAGCGGTCAAAATATAAAGAGAGTCAGGATTGGTCAGGCGGGAACAAGTGACGTATAATTGTTGAGAAGCAGTTCCTCCTGAGCTTGACACGCGCAACCATCAGTAGATAATTATAAGAATAACATTCTGGTGTCATCACTATTTAGTCAAAGTCTAACTAGATTTGCCCAAAGCCCGCAAACAAAAACAAAGCAAAGCAAAAACAAAAAAAAAAAAAAAAACGAAAACCAAAGCTCCGCATGTATGTCGAATGGTCGTAAAAATAACATAAACTTAGTAATCAAACATAGCCAAAGAAAATGAATAAAAAAATATTGCGAAGATAATTTTGAATTGCGGACAAATAGACAGGAAGCAAGACCAAAGATAAACTTTTTTTTTAACTTTTCAAGGCCTTAGTACAAAACAAGGTTTATCTTTAGATCCTGGTTTAAACCATCGAGCCATTTTTGAATTTCGAACTTAATTTCGGTAAAGTTGATTAACTAATAGGTAGCAAAAACGTACCTCAAATTAGAGATAAGTTTTTAATTTTGTTTTAAGAACTGGTACCCTATTCTGAATAAAGTTTATAATACAGTAACGAACTCGATGACTTGGGCTCGGACTTAAACTTAGAACTCGTTTTATAATGAGATGGTTCCAGACTATTCAAGCACTTACAGCGACCAATAACAGCCACAGAGCTAGAAACCAAGTTTTGTTTAAGTTATAAAAACTTTGTTCCTCAGATAATAAAGAGAATAGAAGTGAGCGCGGATCTGGAAAGTTAAACTCTTCCAGTAACTGAATACGTCTTGGACGCACGTCCCAGTGTTGGATGAAATGAGACGTTTCTTGATTAATTTTTTCAACAAATGCAGGTATTGTCAACTAGGGTCACTATAACAATCACGGTGGTAGATTTGCTGATGTTGTTATGATCATTATCAAAATAACAAATAACTTTATTTATTTATTTACTCAAAACAAAGGATTGTAGTACACGTTAAAAAATACAGTTTTACAAAATAAGTAATATTTCTACAAATGTGTGTATGAGGTTGGCCCAAGCGAGGAATATCTGTTCAGGTGGATATTTCTAAATAAGCATGTAATTAATATTGTTTTTATTCTAGATGCATCGTCTTCACATATAATTATATAATGAATGTATAAAAAACCTTGCAAAACATTTAAAAAGGGTAACGGTGGAGTTTCTTGCCCATTCTTCTCCATACGAAAACTACCTTTTGGAAGGGGCGACTAGAATCAATTATATTTTTTCATTGTAACGTTTGACGTTCAAAAGTGCTTTTTATGTGCCTAATTGAAATAAAAAAAAATTAACTTTGACTTTGATTTTGAATAAATATTTACCAAAAATAAACAATGACGTCACACACCAATTTCATGTTTCCGCTCAGCTACCGCAGAAGCCATGTCTCAAGCAAAGTCAGTAAGAACTTTCACACTTACTTTACAGAATAAACCATTTGCGTGTGTTCGGTGTTGGTTTTAGTAAAATTGCTTTCAGCTCTTTAATTTGTTCTTCTGTTTCCACAGTAAATTACAGGAATTAACCACGTTAGTACTTACAATCATTAGTGACTTCAAGGTTGTCAAAAGTTAGCTCTGATGTACGCATTGTGTGTTTTTAGATTCATATTTGATTACGTTTAGGCATAAAACGCAGTTTTATTTAGCCCATAAAATAGTTAAAAGTTAAAAATGATAGAGTTCATTGAAAAGGATTATTATATTAAAGACTAGCTTTTGCCCGCGGCTTCGGCCGCGTGGAGGTTAGAAATTATCTCACGGAAACGTATTACCGGGCTAAAAAGTATAATAAAATTATGTGTTATATAAAACTAGCAGCGCCCCGCGGTTTCATCCGCGTTAGTTTCGATCCCGTGGGAATATCGAGATAAAAAGTATTCTTTGTGTTAATCCTGGTTATAAACTATCTGTGTGCCAAATTTCATCCCAATTCGTTCAACGGTTTACGCGTGATTAATACACATCTTCATAAACTTTCACATTTATAATATTAAAGTAGGATGTCACAAGGAAAATAGAAGAAGTAATTGTCATTTAATAAAATACAATTTGGAGATAATAATGTGAGCGAAGTTATTAGGGTTCCTTAAAATGAAAAGGCTTTGAATAAAGAGTAAATTTTACGATTAGCTTTTATTCTTGTTTTAGTAAGTTGCTTAAGTAAGTGTTTAAGTAAGGTGCTTAGTTTAAATGGCTACCTTATTATTATTTCCTTTTATTTGACTTTGAAGGAAGGATGGACTTCTGAAATACTTATCTACAATTATTGTAAAGTCAGAGAAATTGATACTTAAAGCAAATGGACTACCAACTTAAATTGTCCCTTTTAATCTCAGTTGTATGATATAGCTCTAACACGGCAAATGTATGAAATAGCTATGACTTAGGTTGTCAATTGTGCAGTAAAGCAGTGCATTAATGGCCCAGATATAACGGCTGCGGCCTACGAGTTGTAGGTCGTAGATTTAGAACCCAGACAGACGTTTTACTTTGAGGAAATTATTTTATCACCACTGCTCTCAAAACGGTGAAGGAAAACATCGTAAGAAAACCGGCATATCTCAGAACCAAAATATCGAAGACACTTGACATCTACCAACTCGCACTGAGCCCGCGTGGTGAGTTACGGCCCACTCCTTCTCACCAAGAGGAGGCCTGTATCCCTGCAGTGGGAATATTACAGGCTGATTATATTCATCATCTGCCTAGTCTTTTCCTAACTATGTTGGGGTCGGCTTCCAGTCTAACCGGATGCAGCTGAATACCAGTATTTTACAAGGAACGACTGCCTATCTGACCTCCACAACCCAGTTACTGGGTAATACGATACTCCTTGGTAAGACTGGTTGTCAGATTTTCGGGTTTCTGACTACCCGTAACAAATGTCAAAGATCCACAAATGATAGCCGGGACCAACGGCTTAGCGTGCTTTCCGAGACAGGGAGGGGTCTCGTTATGGAAAGATGGTCACCCATCACGATGGACATGGTCATGTTGGTTATGTTGTTAATTTGCTTAACTACGGTTAAAAAATGTTAGAAAATAAAAAAATGGAAATCATACCACATTTTCAGCTAGATAATAAAGTGTTTGTCCACAACGCTAAGCAGATTTTCGGTCGCATTTTGTTATTTTAGCTGACAAGATATTAAAGGCGAATATTTTGACGTCATCCTTTATCGTTCCGGTCGAAGCCAACCGTGTCAAAGGCGATATCAATATTAAGAATTTCAAGAAAAAATATAATACATTTCGGCCTAGGAAAGGCTGGTAAACAGATTCACTGCGTCGAAATCCAATCAGGTAACAGGTGGTGAGTTCCAAATACGGTACCCCAATTTTCTTTACCACTTTAACCAAAAGTAGGACTGTTTATGAAAAATTCTGTGCCTCAGACAAAATTAAATTGAGAAACTTTTGCACTATGCGATAATATATATTTTAGCTCCCTTGTAATGTAATGTTTGTTGCCAATAATAGAATTTTGGGCCAACTGAGTTGGAAATTGCGGTTGTTTTAAGGGTTGACTGATTATTATTACCTGTGGTTTGGCCACAGTGTGCAGAGAGTGGGCCAGCTCTAACAGCATCCTGATCTTGGTCAGTGGGTGGTCTTATAATAGCAAGTACGCTCGATACGTGAATAGTAAATTTGACTGTGACTTTGCCGTCTCTCATTAGGTTAATCAGTATTGAGTGGGGTAGATTGTGAGCTCATTAATACTTTGTGGGACACTAAAATTTTTTCTTTTTTTTTAACTTTGTGGGACTTCATAGTTTTAATAGGTTTATGCGTATCTTTATATTTAAAATATTTATTCCTCAATTTTCATGATTGCACCTACCACTGTTTGTCTCTGCATCACCCAAAGGTTGACTGGTAGAAAATGCCTATGGCATTAGTCCGCCTCTGTACATTTATGTGCTTGAAGTATTAAATAAATAAATAAATAAACGCCTGCAAACGTAATAACAATAAAACTTCTATTGTGTCTCGTTCAGTGTCCTAACGTAGACAGAATAAGAATGGATGATTCCAGAAACCTACGCAAACGAGGCGCGCACACGACAGGCGCGCCCTCTTTAACTTTACATTACCTTAGATTTTTGACAAGAAGAATGTCACTTTTATTATTTTCTACGAATTCCTTTAAATGAAATTAATTATATTACATTCTTTTTATTGGGGAAACACGTTTATTATTTACTTCCATCCATCGCTCCACAATGAACACCGTTGCCTTCACAATAATAAAATTATATAATGTTTAACTTCTATCATAGATTTAAATAATACCTAATTACCTTTTTATTGCTGAATGGACCTGCTCTTGATCTCAATCACGCTTAATGGAAAACTATGGATGAGATCTACAAAGGAATGAGCGTGCCTAGAAGATGCCTGTTCTTTCATGTTTTGAATGCAGACGGGCTAGCACAGGTACCTAAAAATGATTAGCATTTTTTTTCAGGTTTTCAGTTTATTCAATCGACGTTCTTTGTTACTGAAAATATGGCTATGGATTAGCTGTATTTTCAGTAATAAATAATTCTTTTAGTCAGTGAAAGCAATGAGCTGACCCACCTTTACATAAATGGTTGAGATTTTTTAGAATACGACTCGATAGAATTTGCAAAACTTTTATATTTTATTTATTTGAGCAAAGTAAATAAAATATACCTAAAAGAATTATAAAATTCTATCGCTATTCTACGCATAAATACAAAAATAATTTTTAAAGTTACAAAAATGGAGAGCTCAGTAGACTTTTAATAGAAGAATGAGCAGGGTCTAACAACATTTTTAAATAGATTCTTGGTAAGAAATATGTCTCAAAAGATGTTTGATGTTGTTAAATATTGACTAGTTTTTTAGCAAACATTAGGTAAGTTCACAACTTATAACTAGCCGTCCCAATAGCAGAATAAGATGAACGACTCCGTTTTAAATAACATAAAAATATACCCTAACTGAAGTAACAAGTTAAAGGCGATCGTATTTCTTAGAAACGTAATTTGTAATTCTATATTAAGGAAAGTACCTACCAATTTAAACTTTCTACAAGTCAATGAATTCCTTAGAATCTATTACACTTCCACGTGAAAAGAATTCAGAAGCCTTTTTATACTGCTAGTCTGTTTATTTTATTTAGGTAAGGAATAAAGTCGGGAGATGGTTGGTAGCCTGTGCTACCTCAAGTAGTTGGTCACGTCCGAGGCAGACGTGGTGTACGTGTCATTGCATTGCGAGTTACCTAGTGACTAAGTTAGGAAGTTAGTTAGTTTAGTTTCATATATGCCTGGGAGTCTTAGGTACTGCCTATTTTATTTGTGTGAGAGGGCATCCCCCTCTATTTAGATGGACCGTGGACCTTAAAAAGGTGGCTGGGACGGAGTTGATGCGGAAGGCAGAGGATAAGGTGTTGTGGCCGGGCGTTCTCAGTAGTTCGGTTTATTTAGTCCGGTCACCGTACTGGTGAGACTTTTCGTGTAAGCAGTTCGTGGATGTAATATGACCGGACTATTGAGCCCGATAGTTCGGTATCGTAAAGTTAAATTATTATTAATAATAATTATTAAACGTACCTAATAATATGTGGAAAGCTTCACAAACGTCAGTCATAGTAAATAGTAATCATGAGTGGTCAATGAAGTTTTAATAGCAAAACTACATGAAACGGTTTACATAACTACCTACTTACTGTTAAGTTTAACTGATAACACAAAACAGATAGGTTAGTCTATATTTTATTTTAAGTTGACCTTTTAGTCTTTCCTTAGTAGTGCAGGTCCGATAATACCGAACTATCAGGCTCTGTAGTCCTGTCGTATTGCATCACCGAACTGTCGAGACGAAAAATCCGGGACTGGACTAAATAACCGAACTACTGACAACGACCGGTTGTGGCGCAGTTTGGGAGAGACCTAATAAATAATTTATTTATTTATTAGTTTTAAGAAGGCGAAAAGAAGAAGAAGGGTTTAAAGAAGGTTAAGAGAACTGTAAAATCTTCAAAACAAAGTCAATACCGATAAAGCTCACAAGGCCAATTCTCGTAATTTAAAACGTTCACAATCTAGTCGCACTCTCATCTCAGCGACAAAGAAATGTCAAAAACTTGTCAAAATGTAGGAAAATTAGAGGTGTTTTTGACAGATTGAGACAGATCAGACTGTGAACGATCTTAAAATTACGAGAATTGCCCCTCAGTTATCAAAGAGTTCAATAAACTATAGTTGTAATTAATTTATGCAGTGGTTTTTTCATAAAACTCGATTTTCCAAAGGACTTTTCGAATTTTTTTACGCGCGTTTCGTTTCAGAACGGTGTTTGTGTGCGTGAGAACTAGACGTTGTGCATGTAGACTAGCGTCTAACCGCTCATCACTGATACTATCTCTGCCGGACACGATGCCAAGTAAGACAGCGTGCTTTTTGGCCATGCCCACCAGTGAGTGCAAGCCCGCGACTAGTTCCACCTTAATATAGGATATTTCTATAAAAAACTTACTTTTTACAGGTGCGCGAGCTTTACCAGCTGATCTTCTATTCTTTTATCTATACCTAATTCTAAATATGAAATAGTAGACGAGTGTTTAGTGGAGGTCGGTTGACGAAGCCAACTAGACAAAACCTCTACAATACTTACATCAATTATTTACCTGGATAAGTCAGAAGTAGGAACACAGCAACTGTTTCACGGCAGAATAAGTTACGATAGTACATTTGCGGAAAAGGTTTTGCAAAAGAGAGTTTCTTGTTACTTATTACTGGAAAGTATTCCAGTGACTTTCTGCATGGCTGCCGGTCTAGTAAGAAATGTCAAACAAAAACATTATAGTCTGAGGCTAAGTTTCTAATAAATTGTAACCAAATGTCATATTAATTTAGTGGTTCATTGAGCTTAGTGACGGTACTGTTTAATCTGTAACAATACCTACATAATTAAACCGCTTTTCGCGTCTGTGTGACCGCGTTGTTCTTTTAAACTACGCCCCGGATTAATGCAGTTTTTAGTATCATTTAGAGAATTAATTTCGGAAGGTTGATGTGTATGTAGCGGTATCTACAATGCCACATGCGAACAACGCGTCATACTGACGTCACGCAAAATCCTGCATCTCGCAAACAGAGTTTACCGTTACCGCGCAACTGGCTTACAACGGCCCGACATAAATCATCGGACAGTTGCCTGTCACACACGACGCGACACCCGTCTGGTCGGGGGATCTTCCCTTTTCTATAGAGTATCAGTGAACTTTCACCCTGTTCCTCATATGTATAATATACTTACATACAAGGTGGCTGGAAACATCGACGCGCAAACTAACCATTTTTTTTTTAATAATCGGCGAAAGTGGGTTCAGAATCATGTAGTATAAGTACCGAATCTATGGTTAGTTTGCGGGTCGCTAGTGATAATAGGATGTAAACACTGCTGTATTTTCCACTTCCTCATTTTCTTTCCCAAGGCACCTGTAACAAAGAGATATTGCTATGTTAAATTCAATTGAGTTATTGAATCGCATCGGTTTATTAAATTCCAAGGTATTACGTAAACCCAGATGATAAAGGTACCTACAATATTTATTACCTCATTGTGAAAACAATTGCGCTTTTATTAATAATTATGTTAAGGTTTGTTTACATTGGGTTGGAAAATAAATTTTTATTTCCTTATTTATAATGATATCGTCGCGTTTTTGCTGATTGTTGAGTTAAATTCGTGCGGAAAAAGAGAAGTGTGGTTGTGCTTTAATTAGCAATGAGAGTATTTTTCTAAAATTATTTATCAGGAATGCAAATTCATTTATTTCTGTGAATTGTTCTTTTGAAAGTCTCTGATCATTAACCGTTCCTTTTCAAAACGGGTTTCAGCCTTTCGAGCTAGTTTTTGTATTTCGAACTTTATTTCGACTATCGCAACGTGCATAATACAAAGTTGACTACTTAGGTTCAGGTTTAAAGTCGGCTTTTCTTTAGTTTTTTTGTTACTTTGGCAGAATAAAGTTCTAAATAAAAAAATTGCTCGATGATTGGCCTGTATCGAAAGACAAACCTTGTTTATAAGGCCGTGACTGTTCTAATAGACCTCTAAAAGGAATACAAAAAACGATTCAGGTCATAAAAATAAGACCCATTCTGTTTCCGTAGCTAGCCAAAGCGGTGCAATTGGAAGTGTCAGTCAGTCGGCGAACAGCATGGCCCTCTGCCACCGTTTGATATGGGCTTACTAAATTGGTATGCTTCGGGGCAAAAAATATGAGGCACCTTTGCCGTAAAACGAATGTCTCTTGTTTCGAGTTTATTTTTTAATTTGTTGAATGGGCCCGCTCTTGATGTCGATCACGCCTGATAGAAAGCGATGGGGTCTTTGATGAAACGAGAGAGCCCAGAAGATGCCTATGCATCGACGAAACACAGCAGGCTGCTTAACGCCGGACTCCGATGAGAGGGTGGTCGCAAACAAGGCGGGCGTTAGCCCTACCACCGCAAGGGAAGAAATTGCTAGTCAAATAAGGTGTTGGGTGCGACTGTTCAGGATGCGCCGAGCGCTCGGTTCAGTTGAGTAACTGGCGGAACAAACTGCGCTACACGAGGAGGCTTCTTCATGCATCCCAAAGTTTGGGTGTAAATGGTTTCAAATGGGTACAGAATTCATAATAACAATATCACGTCTGCAATCCCAAAAAGGTTAAACTCAAACTCAAAGCATTTATTTCAAATAAACCAATTATAGGCACTTTTGAATTGTCAAGGGTCGGTCAGTCAGAAAGATGAAGCTAGTTGCCCATTCCAAAGTGTAGGTACCTGTGGAGAAGAACGGGCAAGAAATTCCACGGACACTCTTTTAAATCATAAAATTGTTACAAAAATCTTGGTTACATCATTCATGTTGAAATTATACATGTGAGAACGATGCAGAAAGACGTGCACTTTAAAGGCTTTCGTACTAAAAATAACAGTTCATAAATTAAAATAAGCCGTGGCGGCTAAGAGATGACCAGTCCCTACTGACGGCGCCCGTTCACGAACATGACGTATGGATCAGCACCATTCAGCTCAACCATTTTGAAGGGAACCCAATGATCCAACACACACGCCACCATCAGCGAGACATTTGAGTGAGCATGACATACTCTCAGCCGCCAGGGCACATTCAAGTCAATGAAAGACGTACCCAGTAAATGGTAGCTTTATAGTTTAGGTACATAGTGCTCACACGTGTGCTATGCAATTATACAATACTAAGAGATTGAATTTATACAATGCAAAGATAGTTTTTTCAATCTTCAACAGCTCCAGCTATATGTTCGAATGCTAATTAATTAGTTTAAGCGCCCTTGTGGAGCAGGACCAGCGTTCAGCCAAGCATTTTTGTCAGCGATGTAATCCCCAAACTTATAATATGCTTGGCTGCATAGTGTGCGTTTTATGCAAGATTTGAATTTCGAATTTAGGCGGAGGTGTACCTCTAGTCTACTCACATTCCGCCATTACAGAATTTAAGAGACAATAAAATTATCAATCAAAAGATTTAAAGCTGATTGTATACTTTGCCATCTATGGTCTAGAGCTGTGGTTGCCCAGTGGTAGCGGCCCCGACTTACGAGTTGTAAGTCGTGAGTTCAAACACAGGCACTTATGTATTTACGTTCATCATCGCTGCTCTAATCGGTGAAGGAAAACATCGTGAGGGAACCGACATGTCCTAGAACCAAAAATTCGAAGACATGTGACATCTACCAATCTGCACTGGGCCCGCGTGGTGGATTGTGGCCCATTCCCTCGCACCGAGAGGAGGCTTGTGACCTAGCTGTGGGAACGTTATAAGCTGATTATGATCTTAAGAAGTAATCGAAAGAAGTTAAGTACCGTATGCTTAGGTGTCGAAGAATAAAGCCATTTATATTTTGGCATGTACCTGCTCATTATGGAGTACAGGTTTTAGTATACAGGGTGTTCGGCAGAACTTTGAACACACGAAAATGGCAGATAGGTGGGGTCGTCTGCTACCTACCCAACCCAAAAAAAATTACCAAGGCCCCACAGTTTTTTAATAATTTTTTTAATTACCGAAATTCGTGAGTTTTAAAACTTTGAAGGAACTTTATGTAGGATAGACGAAACTGGCAAATCTTTTTTTTGTTTTTGTCTCGACTATTGGTAGATTCATCTAAAATTATTGTTAGGTGCAAATAGTAACTAGACAAAAAGTTATAAGCTATCAAACATTACAAAAAGGTATAAAACGTGATTTTTGAGCTTTTCTTTGCAATGCTTAAAAAAAGACTGTGGATTTTAGTAAAAACTAGCTTTTGCCAGCGATTTCGTCCGCGTGGAATAATGACTTCCGGAAATTGAGGCACTAACTCTCATAGAGTTTAATCGATGTGCTCTTTCTTCTGCCGATTCTTGAGAACGCGTATTTCTCATTCAACGCGTTTTTCAAGACAATAGCGGGCGGACGCCGGCGTCCGCTTGGGGCTTGAATAACTAAAAATATATAACTACGTCTAATATATAAAATAATATATAATAAAACCTACTTCACTTAAAACTAAATACCTATAACTACTATAATTAATAATACCTATACCTATAATTAATAAAAGTACCTACGCTTTTACCTACTTAATATTAAAAAAAAACTGAACATAAATTAACCAAAACTTACCTACTACTAACTAACTACTACTAACCTATTACTACTTCACCTAAAAAGAAATCCTGTTTTCCCAACATTTCTCTTCACTGCTCTGCTCCTATTGATCGTAGCGTGATGAAAAGTATACTATAACCTGCCCAGGAGTATGAAGAACAATTGTACCAAGTTTCGTTGAAATCCGTCGAGTGGTTTTTGTTTCTTTAACGAACATACAGACAGACAGACAGACAGACAGACAGACAGACAGACAAAAATTTTACTGATTGCATTTTTGGTGTCAGTAACGATCACTAATCACCCGCTGATAGTTATTTTGGAAATATATTTCATGTACAGAATTGACCTCTCTACAGATTTATTATAAGTATAGATATAGATATAGAAGAAGATTAATTATAAACCTTTTCAAAAATAAAAAAAAACTATGGGGCTTGACAACACATTAGTTAATTATCGTTGGTGGTTTGTGTCATTGGTTCAGAGGCACCTGGACTTTGGGGAAAAAGACCAGTTAGTGTTCCCACACTCCGTGGTGGTTTTAGTGAGGTTAGAATCCCTTCTTACCTCACTAAAACTACCGCCGTGATCACCATCAGCACATGGAGAGTATCCCGTTACCTCTTAATAGACCAATCCGGAACCCCCTCAGTGCAACGCCTGTAAGGGCACGTTTCTGGGGAGACTATAAAGGGGTCTGCATAGAAAACTATCTATCTACGCGTTAAATATGTTTGAAATTACTTTTTTTTTTGTAACCGATGAAAAATTTCAACGCAGGGAGTTTCAGCATCATGAACTGAATTCATAGTAATAAGTTGCGCGTCATTGTCCCTGTACCTGCTAATAAACAAATGAGTATTTAGAAGTTGAAAATTAAAGGACGTAGTAGTTTTAAGATCACCATGATCATCAGCCTATAGCAGTCCACTGCTGAACACAGGTCTCTCCTATTGCACGCCATTCAACTTGATTTTCGGCAACTCTCATCCAGCTGCTACCAGCCATCCTGCGAAGATCGTCGGTCCACCTAGCCTGAGGGCGCCCCACCTTACATTTACCCGCGGTCTCCACTCAAGAACAAGTCTAACTTCAGCTTGCTTATTGTGTGTGCTATGTCGACAACTTTGGTTCTCTGCCGGATTACCTCGTTGCGGATTTGATCCCTCAGAGAGACTCCAAGCATTTAGCCCGTTCCATAGCTCGCTGAGCGACTTTGAATTTATGGATCAGCCGTACCGTGTCTACGCTTCGGCTCCATAAGTCATAACTGGCAGGACGCACTGATTTTTAAGATGAGTTTTAAGATGTTGAGTACCAACATACTTGAACATAATTATCTTGTCACTCCAACACATCATAATCGACACTAGCGATTCGTCACGGCTTCGCACGGGTGTAATGCAATTTAATAAAACCGCAGCAACCGCTATGTCCCTGCATTTTAAATCTGTAATATCTGCGAAAATATTCTTTGAAATTACATGCTGCAAAGGGCCATATTAATCTATACTAAATGCACGATGTATTTAAGGTACTTAATTAGATAAGGATTAGTGTTGTATTGCTTAAAATCGCTTCGTAAATAAGCCATTATTACTCGTAAAAAGTAAAGGAGTTATCCCTAAGAGATAGAATATACCATCGCGGACTTTTTTGTAGACCCTTTTAAGGTATACAATATTGTAGTACATTATTTTGATCTATCTCGTAGGGTTCACCCAGCGTTTGTATTGTAAGCGCAAAAAAATGTGTTTGTTTACGACATCACATTAGAAACCTCTAAAATTATCAGTGTTTCACTACTATATTATGCATGTATTATACATGTAAACCTTCCTCTTGAATTACTTTATCTATAAAAAAAACCACATCAAAATCCACTGCGTAGTTTTAAAGATCTAAGCATACATAGGGACAGACAGCAGAAAGCGGCTTTGTTTTATACTATGTAGTGATTACCCACCAACACAAAGCCTTTGCTATCCGTCTAACTGGCATTCTTACATGAAAATTTACACCCAGAAGCGTCCTAATGTTCCGAGTAGCACGTTGAATGAATACTAATCGCATGAGCTGAAGTATTTCCACATTGTAACATGATGGAGAGCTTCCATTTGGAGCCAACAGACTTTAGTAAGTAATGTCTGGATTTAATGGAGATTTGTTTGTCTTTGTCAAGCGTTTTAGGAGCTTGACAAGCAATAACATTTATTTTGACTTAAGAATCTGTCTTGGTTTAGGTTAGTTATACTCTATATTTTTCTTAATGTAGGTAGTAGGTGGGTACCTAGCCACTTCCTGGTTGTGTTAGTTTTTATTCGTTAACATTTGCCCTATTCCTATATTTCACCGACCGTTTGTACATACAGGACGATTCGTTGAGGTGGGTCAGTATGGGAAAATTTGAAACATGGACCTATTAGACGCTCTAAGAAACCAGATCATTGATTTTAGGGCATTTTATTGTCATGCGTGTTTGCGCCCGCGTGCAGGCCAGGTACGCATGCGTTATGCCCGCCTACTATTGTATCATACACGTTTTTATTGGCGAAAATAATCTGCTCTGCGTGCGGCCCGCAACAAGCATACGCGCCTGGCCTGCACGCGGGCGCAAACACGCATGACAATAAAAAGGCCCTTAGAGTGAAGAAAAACTGCAGTCAAAAGTTTAAAACTAGGTATTTTATAATTCACAAGCATCTGCCCGTGGCTTCGTCCGCGTGAAATTTCTTGTTCCCCTAACCTACCCCGTCGCAATGCATCTGCCTTTTTTATATTTTGATCGGCTCCTTACGATCTTAGCGCGATGTTAAGTAGAACCTTCCTCGAAGAACTGATAGTTTCAGAGATTAACGAGTTCAAACAAACGAACAAACTCTTCAGCTTTATTATCAGTAGTAGAATGGATAGATCTAAATCGTAATGACTTCAAAGCTTAGCAAAACATAGGGGTAGAAGATCTTTTATAACGTTGAAGCTGGATGCGCTAAGAAAGAAGGGAATATTCCAAGCCAGATATTGCCCACGTACGAATTTAATCCAAAGAAACTTTACTAATATGTACTCTACAAATGAAACACTCAGTTCCTTACACTTTAAACAATATTTTACACTGTAAGCCCTCACTAAAAATAACTTCACGTAGCTATCCTAGACTTGAAGTCTTGAAGCAGTTCGTTACAAAGTTCTAGAAACAACGAATGCACTTTCGTGTAGGATAAATGCCGGGTCTTAGTATTTTTCATTCTCGTTCAGTTTGGGCCATTACATTTCCTGACTGAACTTGAGTCGGATTTTCTCACGTGTTAGAGTTAACGGCTCTCAAGTTAACACGTTAGTCTAGTTTTGTAACGTTAGGGAGACATTTCGAAACAGTTGAAATTCTGGAGATGTATATGTTTTTCGGAAGTTTTACTTTGTGTGTGTTAAAGGAATGTAACGCCTGTTGTATAAATACTTCTCTGTATTCTACAAAGTAAATAAGGACTAAAAAGTCTTGAACATCTTCGGTCCTTTGTAATTTTAGTAAAGTCGAAGAATATACAAACTCTGTGTTACAGCCTCATTACCAATAGCCTCATTTCTTATTTCGAATTTTGTTTCGTACTGACTGGAAACAACAAACAGCTCATTGAGAAAGTTTGCCTTTATTTTTGTGTTAAAAATTCATTGTTCTTTTATTTTGTAATTTTAATACGAGTAGCTTGGGCTTTCCATATTTCTTTTGACGAACAAAAGAAATGTGGAAAGCCCAGATTTATTTGTATTTAAGTTATGGATGCCTAGATTTAAACAATGCCTTGGGATTAGAATTTGTTGACTTTGGGAACCTAGAACCACGTTACCACGTTTTATGGAGCGAAGCTTCTACTTATTCGTTACTTTAGACACACAAAAAAAAAAAAACGGAACAAAAATACGCAAGATTTTTATTGTCTTTCAATGACATGAGTGAATGAAACTACACTAAATCGACTTGCATAATGAACGCCCCTGAATACGAAAACAAACATTTTTAATTTTACCAGCCAGTATTTAACACAAATACAAATACAAAATTGTTTATTTCTTTAAGAAGATTTGGTACAGCGAGTTTGTGATTGGAGCCTCCTGTTAAGCAAATAGTGCCTGTGTTAGGAGACTCCGCTCTTCCATAGAAAAATAATAGAAATAACATTAATAAACTAATCTGTATCTAAGTATATAAAATTATGATTCTAATATTAACATTTCAAGCTGAGGGCATTGGTTGTATGTGTGTGTGTGTGTCGGGTGTGAGTGTGTGTTGTGTAATTATGTGTTATGATGTGTGTTTTAAGAGTACTTCCGTTTCCTCATAAGTGAGTTTCTTTAACCATTCTATCATTGATTTTTTGCAATCGTAATAGGGTTTATTGTAAATAAATATTACTTTATTTATCCGGTTATATAATTGTGCTGAGCGTCTATTAAATTGCATGCAGGCAAACCGGGACTTGTATTGAGGGATTTCTGCAACAATGTCTCTTCTTCTTTTATTCTGTTTAGCTGCGTCATACGTGAGAGTTTTGTGTTTTTTTAGTACAGCTTGCACAATATATAATTTTCTAACAGACAATAGATTACTAATACTATAAATATTTTCCGTGGGGTATCTCTTTTTTTTTAAATAAATTATTTTTATTATCGCAGTATACTATAATAAATCTTGTTCTAAAAATAATAAAAACTGAATCTCCTGATAATAAACAAGAATCGTTTTACAATAGCGTTTTATATCAAAACGTAATATGCATTTTCTTTTTAAACTGCTTTTAAAGAACTATAAACAAGAGACGTTGGGTAAACTAAGAATTTTAATGCAAGCTTTCATAGTTACTCACTGAATGCCATAATAATATTTCATTGTAGTGTGGTTAGCGTTTTTCTCTGCGCGAGCATGAAATATGAACGAAAAGACCGACAATATTTAGTTTGTGGCGTAACCCATTTTGTTGAAAAATGGAACATACAACATTAAGGCCCCTAGCACACGGCGTATTTTAAACGCGCAGACGACGCGCGTTTTGGTAACGTGCGTCGACGGCGCGCTTTTATCCTACAGAAAGTCTACAGGCTGCGTCTGACTCGCGTGCGTATCGCGTCTGTATCGCTACAAACGCGCGTCGTCTGCGCGTTTAAAATACGCCGTGTGCTAGGGGCCTAAATAATTTAATAAGAAGGTAGGTATTATCTTTCTAACATAATCAGCCTGTTAATGTTCTCATGTTCCCACTGCAGCTGGGACATAGGCCTCCTCTCTGTGAGAGGGAGTTGACCATAATCCACCACGAGAGCCCCGTGCGTGTTGGTAGATGTCACAAGTCTTCGAAGTTTTGATTCTAAGTCACGCCAGTTTTCTCACTGAACTCTCAGGTGATGAAATAATTTACACAAAGTAAAGAGCATGTCAGGGTTCGAACCACAAGATACGTACGCACGGCTACACATAGAGCTATACAAAACCAGTATAAGCTAACTTCTGATTGTACGAAAAACCTATACAATGCGAGGTCAGCTAAAACTGGAAATATATAGCTTGATATGTAGCCGTGTGTACGTAGGTCGAATTACAACTCGTATGTCGCGTTCGTTACAACTGGGACAACACTGGTTTATTTTTATCTTTCCATGATAGAAGTCACGGATATCTATGGAATTAGAAGGAAATTATATTAAACAGCCTTTATTTTTATGCATTTTAAATCCTTAATTTTCAAGTACTTACCTACGAATTTAAAAATATTCAACGTTTCCTTATTCTTAAAAACGTTTACCAAAAATCCTCACGTTTTGAAACCGATTTATTTAAAAGCGATACTTAGTTTGTGTTAGCACCTGTATTGATATGTTAATGTAATTACCAAATGGAACGGTGCGTCCGCTAATACCGACGCGGATGTATAATTTTATAGTATTGTTGCGGCATTTTGATGAGAAAATCCAATAGGGCGCTTGTGGAAGGCACTCAAGATTTCCTCTAGGTTTTTTTGCTGATATTTTCAGTGCAAAACGTGCCGACGATGTTGATTTTTGTTTCAATTTGGAATCGAAGCTACTTTTTTTCGAGAATGTGGTGTTAGAACAGTATCACTACATAGTATAAAACAAAGTCGCTTTCTCTGTCCCTATGTATGCTTAAATCTTTAAAACTACGCAACGGATTTTGATGCGGTTTTTTTTTAATAGATAGAGTGATTCAAGAGGAAGGTTTATATATATAATACATACTGATAATTTTAGAGGTTTCTAATGTGATGTCGTAAATAAACATATTTTTTTGCGCTTACTTTTCAAACGCTGGCTGAACCCTACGAGATAGGTCAAAATAATGTACTACAGTATTGTACACCTTAAAAAGGTCTAAAAAGTCCACGATGGTATATGTCTATCTCTTAGGGATAACCCACAATAAACATTTTTTATTCTTTACTTTTTACGAGTAATAATGGCTTTTTTACGAAGCGATTTTAAGCAATACAGCAATAATCCTTATCCAATTAAGTACCTTAAATACATTGTACATTTAATATAGATAAATATAGCCCTTTACAGCATGTAATTTAAATGAATATTTTCGAAGATATTAGAGATTTAAAATGCAGGGACATAGCGGTTGCTGCGGTACCGGCCGCGGCCGGGGGCCGGCGGCGCGTGCTGACATTCTTGAAGTACCTATACTTAGTATCAGCATTGCACACGTGCGAAGCCGGGCGGGTCGCTAGTTTTGAATAAATTATTAAAGCTAATATTGATTATATGGTTAGCAAGGGGGTTGACTACCGAGATGACTATTAATAGAGAAGTATGGAAGAAAAATACATATCACAACCGACCACAAAATATAAGTTGGGATAAAGGCAAAGGAGATTGACGATGACTCAAGCTAATATTTAAATCTGAAAATTGAAACGACGTAAAAAACCCCACAACCTTTTCTGATTATGTCTATTAGTAACTAGACTTATAATGAAAGAACTAGTAACCAGACTTGTAATGAAAAACTAGACCTATAATGAAAAACTAGTAACTAGACTTATAATGAAAAACTAGTAATTAGACTATAGTGAAAAACTAGTAATTAGACTTAAAATGAAAAACTAGTAACTAGACTTATACCTAATGAAAAACTAGTAATTAGATTATAATGAAAAACTAGTAATTAGACTTAAAATGAAAAACTAGTAACTAGACTTATAATGAAAAAGTAGTAATTAGACTATAATGAAAAACTAGTAACTAGACTTATAATGAAAAACTAGTAACTGGACTTATAATGAAAACCTAGTAACTAGACTTATAATGAAAAACCAAAAGGGACTTCTTCTACAAAATCAGTAGGTATTTAATATCGTAATATCAATAGTTTCATATATCCTTGTTATGAAGCAGCACTTAGAATTAAACGGTGACATAAATATATTTCTGTAACACCCGGATTTGCGTTCCGGAATGCAAGGTTTCCTAAAAAATATACTGCTGTATTTGATATTGTTGATGCTAAATTTTACCTTTCTTTAGTAACACTATACGGCGTGTATCAAAAATGTCTGCTCATATTTAATTGTGTGGTACAGACCACCAAACCGAACAACTTTCTCCATAGGAGCCGTCCCATACATTTGGGTCGAGTAGGTAAGTTTTGTATGAGACAGTTGATTATTTTCCGTGATTCCAATATTGGTCCCATGTCCCTTAAATATGACTACACACATTTCTGATACGCTCTGTAGCATCGAGAAGGGAGTCCAGGAGAAGAAGGATCCAGACAAGAAGAATCTAAATGATCAGCCTCATTTTTTGGCCGAACAATGTATTTTTAGTCATAATCAACAGCATCTGTCATCATTCGAACACGTTCAGTTCATCAGCTTTCTGTATGTTTGAGTGCGTGTCCACACGAGAAGTTCAGGATTTCGATCCATCATCATATTGAACCTTATTTGTTTGAGCCTTATCCATTCATTCATTAAATGTCACGCCTCATTGATAACACTGTACAGATTATCATTAATCTGCCCTTTACTTCCTTTACAGCCTAACAACACCAAAATAGCGGGTTCTTTCGAGTCCATTACGTATTTACTTCATATTCCATGCAGCGTTACCGTTACCAGCATACCTTATATGATAAAATTACCATAACATTATGCTGTTCAAGCGATCCCTTGGGTTACAATTTACAAATATTCAATTTCCCTTTTTCCATAGTTGCTTTTATCGTATTGTACCACGTGCGGAAAGGGCTTGTTCAAATTACTCTTTGTTTTATTGCAGGTTTTGGTTGTTTGCCCCGGGAAAAATATAATCATACTCATCTTATTCCTATCGTATTGTTATTACTATCGGTTGTCGGATTTATACTTTTGGCTTATTAATCGATTCGTACAGTCGAGTTCATTAATATATTGGCAGTGACAATGTTTCAAAACATTGTAGGCATTATAATAATCATATAAATCTATACAAACTTAGACCTTATGAACAGTTGATATGATAACATTTTATTGATGTATATTATATGATTAATTTAACGCTTACAATATTTTGAAAAATTGTCACTGCCAATATATTAATGAACTCGACTGTACGAATTAAACGGGTGAATTGTCACTTTTAAATATTATTATTTTTTCTATAGGCGACTCGCAAAAATGTGCACAATTTGAATTTTTATGCAATGAACTTAAGAAAAAACGAATCGAATAATAAGCCATAATTTTCTTCCAAGCATCTTTAATAGTTATCTGTTCAGTTTTTAGCTACTTCTCACTTTTGGCTCAAGCCGTCTGTTACAATTATTCAAACTGTACAGTTATTTGCCTGTCAGGCAGGTATGTATTTGCAATTTTAATTTTTCCCCTTTCGTTTCCACCGCTTTCCAATACTGAATAAAATTCGTTCTTATTTTGGTAAAAGATTTTTTAAATCGTCAATCAATTAATCAATCAACTCAGCTTATCGCAGTCCACTGCTGGACATAGGCCTCACCCAGGCTCCGCCACAACACCCTGTGGGGACAGGGTGTTGTGAGCGAGGAAGGTGGAGGTGCCTTCCTCGCTCTTCCTTTAATTCGTGCTTATAAGAATTTGTTTTTTAGCTTTTTTGCTATAGACATTTTTAATTAGTTTGATCTTACGCCGAATTTACATTACAAAATTACATAATTGCGCAAACTTGTTATTCATTGATAGTTTCACGTGTACATTTGGTTTCTCTTTTAGTTTTATTCAATCTTCTGTAAACTAATTAACATAATCAGCCTATAATGTTCCCACTGCTGGGACACAGGCCTCCTCTCTATGAGAGGGAGTGGGCCGTAATCCACCACGCCGGCCCAGTGCGGGTTGGTAGATGTCACGTGTCTTCGAATTTGTATACCTAAGCTGGCGGTTCTAAAATAATGAATGAACATTGATTTAGCATATTTAAATTCAAATTATCTCAATACAAGTACCCTATACACATATGTGCAGACATAAATCTTCTCGGCAGTGTAATGTAAATAGTGTAATAACTTATATGAAGACATTACGAAATCTAGCAGAATAACTTTATGCAAATAGACGTATGTGAGGGTTTGATAAAGGATTTAATAACTTAATATAAACTAATAGATATGATGGTCTGTACCTATATTAAAGAGCTTTATTGTATGAATAATTTTCAGTATTATTACTTTCTAGCAGCGGTGTGATGATATAAAAATATGCGGTGTAATTTTTACGATAATTTATCATTTTTCGTTTCTCATTATTGGAGAGTCTAAACAATGTGCAAAATAGCACCGCTCGCTCGCTGTGTGTAGTTTCAAAATATTGTTATTAGTTATTATGCTTATACGTTTTAGATATAAAGCTGCTTCAAGCACACGAAAGCTAATTTTCCTTCTATTATAAAAGTGCGGTTTGGTGGATGTCACATGTGTTTAATTTTTTGACTCTAGGATATGCCGGGTGCCTATACCGTTTCGAGAGCAGTGCTGATGCAATGAATTACGCCTGCCTGGGCACAAACCCACGACCTACAACTTGGTATGTCGGCACCGTAACCACTGGGACACCACTGCTCATGCTATTTGATAATAGCATAATAAAGCAAGCAACTTAATCTGTAACAGCTGCGGTGTAAATTACAGCAAACTTTTCCCACTCACAAAACCTTTTAGAGTAAAACTGTGGTAATATTTCAAAGAGCATAAAGCCGCAGTCACCATTAGTTTCATAATAAACTTTGATATCAATTTAGTTTTGCGAATTAGCATACAAATTAGCCAAAATTCAACACTAAGCTGCTGTCACGCCATATCTCAGATCCCAATTTCGAAAGCCAATAATTGTTGGAACTTCGTAAATAAGATGTAAATGAATAATATATCTTCGGCTTTGTCTAAATTAATCCTTTGAAGTAACATTTTAATGTTTGCCTTATGTATTTTGGGTTAGTAATAGTGGCAAGGGAATCATTTGAAGTAAAGTAGTATTTAGTTATATTCAATTTATCCTTTGTAAAGTGAATTGTGAATGAGTTTGCGGTAAGAAATCTTACCTGTAAGTCGGGTTACTGACGAGTATCATTCTATGTTTCACGCTGTGATATTGTTATACTTGTTTGTAGCAGGTACGCCTGTTACAGGTAATGTCAGAAGTATTGAAAGTAAAAGAATAATGATTACATTAAAACATTTTCTTATAAAAAAAAAATCTAAAATGACAGCAGACGGTGAAGGAAAACATCGTGAGGAAACTGGCGTGAACTAGAACTAAAAATTTGGAGACGTGTGACATCGGCCAGCCTCACTGGGCTTGCGTAGTGGATTCCAGTCCACTCCCTCTCACAGAGAGGAGGCCTGTTTCCCAGCTGTGGGGTACATTATGGGCTGATTATACCATATCTCTGAAAATAATATCTGAAATATTTATAACTGCTTCCGTTTTTCGAAAACAAAAACATTCTAAACTATTTCAAAGTTCTCATTTCAAGGGTGTGACCTTTTTATTTTGCAAAAAAGCGAACCTTTAAGTTACACGTGAACCATTTAACTCAGTAAATAACTTTTGGAATTATAACTTTCATAAAATATGGGATAATATGTTAGATTCATTGTGCCTATAAAATTATAATGTGCTGTCTACAACATACTTAACGTAAAGGTAAGAAATTGAAATTTGAAATAGTTTACGTTTTTATTCTTATAGCACCGCAGTATACCTAGCAGTTATTTTTCATAAACCATAAACCCTTGCGGGAAAACATTATAAATAATTACTAGCTGACCGAAAACTAGCTAACTAGCTGGCTGAAACGTCGTTTTGCAAAAATAATAAATAGATAGCAGCCGATTCTCAGACCTACCCGATATGCACACAAAATTCCATACAAATCGGTGCAGCCGTTCCGAAGGAGTATGATAACTAACACTGTGACACGAGAATTTTATACATATATTAGAAGAAGATAACTATGACTATGCAAAATTCTTTTGCAGCTCGATGATATACTTACAATTGATATCTCAATATTTATTTTTGAAAACACAGTAAGTGTAAAATCTTCTAATAAATGTCACTTAATCTCTGAATATCATAAAAAAAACCAATCAACTTACTTATAAAAATTTCGTCAATACATCAAATATACAAAAACATCAAACCTCCAAAAAAATCCTAAGTGCAAACCAGAAGAAAATTGCCTAAAATTACGAACAACACGGCAAAACACCATTCAAATCTCAATATCTCCGACCGAAGCAATCTTTTTACGCGTATTCTTTAAAAACACCTACAAAAGAGGTCTACAGTAATTTGTGCGCGGATTATGGCTTGCTTACGAATATTCTCGCAAAAGGTCTCATTATGCTTCCCTGGGGCACACCGGGAATGTTTTGGGACATCATAAAAGACTACGTGATACAATAATAGTGGAATACCGCTATAGTTTAAAGTGTTGTCTGGTTTGCGGGTGTGACAGTATTGAAAGGGAAAATTGTAATATTCAGTGATTATGGATACAAGAAAGTAGTGCGTAAGCGTGTTGATTGGACTTGTTAGTGCTAATGTAGTGTCTTAGTAGCTGACGATTTTAAATCAAGCTTTTATCTTTAGATGTTGTTGATAAATATAATGTTTTAATTATTCTCATAGTTGGCTTCCAAATGAATATAAACGTGTCATAATATACTTAAGCTAGAAAGCGGTGCGGCAGATCCCATAGAAGATGACGGAATGATCTAGACAAAACTAACGACCAGTGGTCTACATTAGCCCTGGATTGCAAGCTCTGGAAGCCTTGAGGAGAGGCCTTTTCCCAGCAGCGGGATCATACCGACTAACATGAACAGTCAAATTTGCAAAGTGTGTTTTAGTAAAGAAAACACAGACAGCTAATTTGTACATTTATAAATACACATATTTGACTGAATTGTTTGATAACAAAGTAAATGAGGGAACCTAATATCCCTCTAAACATTTCTCGAAACATTTATTTCAACTTATATCGTGTTATTAAGTAAAGGTAAACACAACAGCCTTTGAAATCTAAATACTCCTTTAACAACTCTACTAGACGGTTTTCACACAACTTATATTTTTGAAAAATCCCCCGACACAAACTAAAACCTCTTATAAGTTAAAAAATAAAATATATTGGCCTTTTAAGTTTAATATAAGTTAAAGGAAATATTTGATCCAAGCGTCTTTGCGTCGGGGGACTGCTAATGAAAATTAGAAGTTAACACCAGCTATCTTTTCTACAATAGCATACATTAATTTTGCTAGGTTAAGCCTCGTTTGTTTGGCGTTTTCATTAGCCGTCCCCCGACGCGAGGACGCTTGGATCAAAATATTTCTTACAACTAAAATTAAACTTAAAGGACCATATTTTTTTACATTTCAGTGGTTTTATTTTGTGCCAGGGATTTTTTAAATTTAACTTTTATTTTCGGCTTTTCTGGTTAAAGACATTTAATTCTCATAAAGAAATTAACATTTCACTTACATGAGAACAAATTTAAACATAAATAGTCTCATTTATAAACGCTGCTTAGAGTTAAATAGTGAATAGAGACTGTTTAATCATAGGTAGATTTTTACGTTTAAACGTCTTTCAACTTTAATCATCGTCCATAAATAAACCTCTATGCATAAAAACTAATCATTGTCCTTCGACACTCGGACTTACAATTTGTTAATCTGACATATTTTATTACAATATTGCAAATTATTTATGTTCGTGGGTACTCCCAAAAATCTAACACTGCGCCATATGCGCGACTACCCTGCCTTGAGACAAAGAGTGCGGTCCCGCTGTCACAATGCAGATACATCAGTCAGTAGTACAACTTTTGTTTACAGTTGCTATTTTTATTTATTTGTTTTTAATTTATTTTATTTTTTTTGTTTATATATAATTTTTTTTTGTATTGGTTTTATGTTACATTGGTAGCTTTTTTTTTTCTTTTTAAATTTTATAATATTATATTATTAGTAGACATGTTATGATCGACTCATGACTCGCTGAAATCTGCGCATCTGTACATATTTTTACTACAGTGAAGTTAGTTATACGTGGTCGTGGGCGTTCATTCCATAATAACATATCCCTCTGTTCTCTCCCTGATTAATAATACTATTCCAAATATTTTGGCTTAGTTATATATATTGTTTTTTATCAAATTAATATAATTACCTAAAAACCAAACATAGGGACATAATAGTGAGAGATATAAAACTGTTTATCTATATTATATTCTACTTGTTTTTCTTATGAAAACTTGTAAACATTTTTATTTGGACTCGTTAAGACACATCTTATGAGTCCACACTCGATCGGTTTACTAGCAGTTATTCAAGAGAGTTCCATTATCTAGCGTCCAGGTCTATCATCTGACCAGTTCGATGGTACCATATTATTTTGTTATCATCGGAATGCATACATTTTCGAATAGTCAAACTTATACTGTTATAATAACTTTAACGTGTTAAGAAAACAGGGGAGTGTCCCTCTGTTTTTATCGGGGGTTAAAATTGGTTTATTTAATCTAAAGTTTATTTTTAAGATGTTAACTTTCATAAAATACCTGATCATACGTATTTTCATTGAGTTAGCTTTGAAAAGTTATTCATTTAAAATGAAGTGTTGTTTGATCATTCTTGTCATGTTTATAAAACCTTTTTATTGAATGAAATCATTTATTTGAATATCTCGAAATCAATCGTACCATTCTATGAATTATTGTGGGTTGAGATTCTATCAAATATGACCACAGTGCAATGTAGCTCAAATATCGAACTTTTCAAATATAAATGTTCAGCTTAAAAAATCGTTCATCAAATAAAGTTATTCGCCTCAAGGGCTATATTGGGTGGAAAGTTAAATATATTTGGTATTGTTGATCGAAGAATATATTGAAGTATTATCAGTAAACTGATATGTTTTGGGACCAGGGATCTTAGGGGTCAGGGTTCCTTAAGATGTATTACGCCATATGGCTTTCGATTTATGACAAGAGTTGTTTGTTCAAAGTTCTTGGAATGCTTCGGGTATTTTTAGGGTTCCGTACCTCAAAGGGAAAAACAGAACCCTTATAAGATCACTTCGTAGTCTGTTTGTCTGACCGTCTGTCAAGACCATTTTTCACAGGAACGCTTCCAGTTATAAGTCAACGCAATCAGAAGATACGGACGTTTATGTTCCGTTTATGCCGCATATTTTGACACTCGCGAGGAAATTAAAACCTATAAGGTACTTCTTGTTGACCTAGAATCATGAAATTTGGCAAAAAGCAATGTGATGTAGCACAAGTAAAGGAATAATTCCGAAAACCGTAAATTTGTAGTTACATACCTACAAATTTGTACGGACCGTTTTTTTTTAATATGCTAAGGTATTTGTCGTACGTTTTCGTTTGCGAAAATATACGTACTTATGGCTATTATTGTTTCATTTGTAAATATTTGATTTAGTTTTGCTGTCATTTCAGAGTTTTATACTATGTTATACAATGCATTTGGCAGGATTCTATATTATTTCAATTTATATAAACAAACTACTAATAGGTATGTCGTTTTCCTCAAAAAAACTTATATTATATAAGAAAAACAACTTATTTATTAAATAATACTGGCAACAACATTTATAATTCGCACAAAATCACCAGAAATTACACCAATGAAGACATCAGCATGAAAAATTCAAATATGATTTTAATCGAATATAAATTCTAGTTTAAAAGTATTAAAATATGAAACTTCCACATAATACCTCGTTAAAAATGTACACCTGATGAAATAATGTTGGTCGACCGCGGTTGGAGCGTGAAAGTTATAGGAAGTCCTCGCTGGACCAACTTGTTTAATTAATAGTCTCCTGGCGTTAACTGAAACAGCTTCCATTTTGTTTATAGCGGTTGTTGCATAGTGGGTGATACCAAAATATTTTAATTCGAATCAATATTCTTCTGTCTTGACAGATTTTATAACAGAGCGCTTGAAAATTATATCATTTAAAGCTCAATGGTGTACTTCAAACGATTCCATGAAATATAATTTATGGCAATGGTCTGGCATTAATTGTTCAACAACTTACAAATTAGTTAGGTTCCTATAGTTATTATAACCTAATATCAGGCCTGTATTCCGTACTTCGGAGAGCACGCTAAGCCGTTGGTCTCGGCTCTCATTCGTGGATCTTTGACAATCGTTACGGGTAGTCAAAAGCCCGAAAGTTTGACAACCAGTCTTACCAAGGGGTATCGTATTACCTACCCGGTTAATCGGTTATGGAGGTCAGATAGGCAGTCGCTCCATGTAAAATGCTGGTATCCATCTGCATCTGGTTAGACTGGAAGCCGACCCCGGCTCTATTGTGTTACCTAACTTTTTTATCTATAATCTAAAGTGCCGTAATTTTTTTTTTCTTAATCATCATTTGTCCGAATGATAACTATCCGAATTTAATGTCACATAATATCAGATGCCATAAAATTGAAATCCCTAAATATAATATGCCCTAAATTTGTTTGTCATAAATATTACAATCAATAAATATACAAAAGACTTTAAAACCGTTTTCAATAAAAGTCCTAAATTCTAATTATTTAATGTTTATTTATCCTAATAATATTTTTAAAACAAATTTGTAGCTTTTGCTATGAACTTCTCTCAGGCGTAAGCAAGCATGTACCATGCAAGCAAGCATGCAGCAAGTGCAGTATGCAAGCAAGCATGGAAACCTAACACCTAATTTTTAGCAAATGTTTTTTTACAGGGTTATTTGTAAAATACCAGCAACCTATTAAGAGGTCATTGAAATAAAAATCAGCTGTTCCCTACATTTATCTTCGTCTATCTCGTCAAAATGTAGGGAACAGCTGATTTTTTTTTCGCGATTTCAGGTTTGGTCCTATAGTAAAAGTTGTTCATAATGATGAGAACAAGGACGTCTTAAGAGGTTGCTGGTGTTTTTCAAATAACCCTGTATAATAAAATACTTAGGACATAAGACTTTATTTCATGTAAAATTAGGAGATTCAATTATTATAGTACCTACTCGACATTATGACAGAATACTTTTAGAAGTAATGATAATGTAAAACAAAATTTCGAATTTTTGAACATTATGATTACTGAAGTTTATAGCAAACGTGTTATGGATGATGATCTTCGGACAAACAATTTTAGGAGAAGAAAGGGGGTACCTGGGAAAAAACTAGGCAGATGATGATGATCACGCCTGTATTCCTCGAAGGGTTACGCAGAAGTGTACCTATAGTACAACCACATCAACACCAGTTATATTTACAAATATTCATGTTTAACAATGCTTACCTAATCCGTTACTCCTAATAGCAAATGTGGATGGTCTTTTCTCCATACAAACGCTCTCGCCTGTTTTCTTTCTGGTTATTGACCATAAAGCAATTATTTTTTACAGAAATATTAACTGCTTGTATGTTTTTCTTTTTGATAATACATTATATTTTTATAAGCACTAGAACTATTGAACTCTATTAAACAGTATAATACAGGTCAGTGACTAGAAACCTCAAAAAATTACGACTTAAGCCGCTGTCATCAGAGGCATATTGTACGACAACTATTAATGAAAAAAGAAAAACATAGGGACACAGTATATATCCTTCTTATTCAGTTTATGAAATATATTTTTTACCATTGCCACTCGAAAAAGGGCATTTTATTCATCGAAAACAGTGAATAAAACTCTCTTTTAGTCACTGAGTGAATAAAAACATTTTGAATTTGGAACAAGCACGAATATACGAATTATATACAAAAATAAATAAAACGTGCTGAAAGTACGTACTGGCTGGCTATACGGAGCTATTCCATAATAAAAAAAAACCCGCCATTTTAGGTTCTTTTCTATCTGTTATCGTTGTTTTAAGTCATTGGAAAATCTAATAACATAAATTATAATAAAATGAGTTCTTCCAGTGACGAAAATGAGACACTAACTCCGGAATCATTTCGAAATAAAGCAGCAATTATAGTAAAATGTGATAAATACTATACTACTATTTATTTTCTCGCAGTCAATGGTAAAAAGTAGAGTACACAACTCGTGAAAAAAATAATTCATCTCGGTCCTTGTATCCCTCGCTCCGCTCAGGATTCAAATCTAGAATACCTCGCTACGCTCGGGATTCTATTCTAGAATCCTTCGCTGCTCTCGGGATCCAACGTAGTCCCTCGAATTAAATTCCCTTTTTTTTCACTTGTTGTATAATCTACTATTATATTGGTTCAATATTGGAGGCGGAAATTGGCGAGAGCCAAACCTCGAATGATGACTTTTTACTTAGGCTTTTTCAAAAGTCTCTCCGACCGCATTTCCTCTTAATTCTTCACTTACTAGTATCACTGAGCGCAGATACTATATTCAACACAGAGTCACTGCAAGAAACTGCGCGCCTTGTTAGTAAATATACATTCCTAGAAATATGAATGGCTTGAAAATGTTCTTTCCCTCATATTTCTCTGTCTTGAACTTATTGCTAGCGTTCTTCAATTCAAACGAGAACACTATCAGGTCGTTTATAATTTGTATCTTATTCTCGAACGTTCTCTACATTTATTTTAACTTCATTCTCGAATATTTCATCTGCATTCCTCTTTATATATACGTTCTCAAAGGTTTCATGTTCTGTGTTTCCTGCACTATATATTGTAAAATTCCTTTGTAGAGTGAGAATGATGGATATTTGTTTGTTAAACTTTAGAGAAAGCAGTTTTAATAGGAAGTGCTGTTTCTACCGCTCCTGAGGTACCAATGTATAATATTTGTTGCAGTCAACGTGTGTGTCTTTGAACTGAAGTTAGTGTGGTATCACGTTTGTGTTATTTATTGTGGAGTAAAGAGAGTCACGTATGTACCTACAGTTTAGGTCATTGCTGCATACAAGACGTTTTCTGTAGTACTTGCTCGCTTTATTTTTCACTTTTACAATTTTGTTTTGTTGAAATAATGAATTGTTGCCAAATAAAGTTAATTCTTTCTTTATAAGTACGTTGCGTAAAATTTGTTTTTTTTTGTCAAGCAAAGGTTATGCTACCCTTATACATTTAAAGAGATTGTAGACAGGATGTGAGCCTATGGCCATAATTTAATGGAACATTCCAACAATACTGCTCGATATAGGCGTCACATGTATGTAGGAGTACGGAGGCTTCATGAGCAACGCTATTGTCACTCAAACAAGGTTTTTAAACCATTTTTAGCGTTCCGTAGTCAACAAGGAACCCTTATAGTTTTGCCATGTCCGTCTGTCTGTCTGTCTGTTCACGGTTTAGCTCAAAAACTATTGGTACTAGAAAGTTGTAATTTCGCATGAGTATACACGTTAATGACGCCAAAAAGTGGTAAAATAAAATTTTGAAAAAACAATTTTTTAGGGTACCTGCCTCCCTAATGTAAAGTGGGATGATAATTTTTTTTTCGTCCTTACCATAGTGTGGGATATCGTTGGATAGTTCTTACAAAAATATTAGGGGTTTGGGAAGACCGTTTTTCGATTAAGTAAACCGTGCGTGACTTATCAAGCTTTAAAGTACCAATTTTCGTTAGAGTCAAGTGTCCCCCCCTCTACCAACTAAACGGTTGTAGTTAGAAATTCAAATGTCACGGCAGTAGTACCTATATACATATATACAAAGTTGATACGACAGATGGGCTTTCCTTTAAACTGCCTATACTAGGTATCATTATCAAGCTCTCTACCAAAAATCAATTAAATTGAAACAGTAGTTTAGTCGCAAATGATTTTTTAAGTTTTTGCACCGTTTGAACACGATGTATTTTTCCTAACAGCTGATTATGTCTATAGGCATAGGTCATGCACCTTAAAACGATAAATCTACGATACGTTGTTGCCGCTCTTAGGCAAGTCATAAACCAATACGTAGTACATAAGAGAGTGACAATCCTATTGGCAAAACATCACGTGCGTAAAAGAAATAGAAATAGGTCAGTGTGTTGCTATTGTATCTTAGATCCTTGCGACACAAAATACCGAAAGTACAGAAGTCCACGCTCGGCGGTCGCGCTATGGTTGTAAACTTTGGCTTATGCACAAAAAACTATCGTGGTAGTGGCACTCGCATCTAGTTGTTTGATTTATTGATGAGAAACGAAAAAAACAATAATAACTAAAATATTTTAGTTTTAATGTTACATTACAAATTTGTCACAAAGTGCTACAAAGTCATGTTCGCTTTTACTTTACGGCGCGGGACCGGGGGCCGGGGCGCTTACCTACCTACCTAACTACTGTGTCACGTCAATACAAACCATCGAAATACAAGCAAATACCTACTTACCTCTCTGAAACAACTGGTAGATTAAAAAACGACAATTCACCGTTTAATGTTGAATTTAAACAACCGTCCACTGAACAGTTATAATTTTTTTTTATTGCTCCATTTTTGCACTTCATAGACGCATGTCTGAAGCGGATGGCACTTGCGCTCGCACTAGTCCCAACCAGTCCGAGATATCGTGTCCGTGAGCGGTGTCTATGTGTGCGTTGCTCGAGCGCACTTTGTATGTAGTTTGACTTCTGTACTCTCTGTATTTTGTGCTTGCGATCAGTAAGTGGGGCTTCCAAAAAACTTGTTTTTTCAGTGCGCCGACGCTACCCTTCCGGAACGTAGGTACGTACGCGGAAGCTCCTGCGCCCTTATTGTTTAGTCGAACTTGTGCGCTGACAATAATTGTGAATTTGTTTTGTTATTGTGATAGAACACTAAATAAGTTTAAGACAGTATTCCTTTTTTTATTGTGACAGGACACGTAACTTGGGATTATTATTATTTAGTGTTAGTGTTTTTTTTTTGGAATTGACTGTTTTTATTGTGATAGTTAAACTTTGGTTGTGTGTGTGTATAATTAAAGTGTTCAAAAATACCTCGTGTAACTGACACGGCGTCAGAATACACTGACATGATTTTAATCTACGGCGAATGCCGTGGAAACGCAACGTTAGCTCTACGAACTTACAGAGAAAGCTATGGTGATAGCCGCAATTGCCCTAGGAATGCCCGCACCATACAGTTGGCAGTACAAAGATTACGGGTCAAACGTATAGTGCTGTAACAGGAGGGAGTGCCACCGCGGTAAATGCCCGCTGCTTGGGACGAAAGAATTTTAGACAATATTTCCCGCAACCCGACGAGTCTCCACAGAGCCGCCCGGCAGTTTAGATGTTGCCATAGAACTATCCACAAGGTTCTAAAACGTAAAAAACGCAAACCTTCTAAATATCGGAAGATGCAAACTTTTTTATCGAGAGACTTGCCGATCAGCAACAGTTACTGCCAATACTAAATAAAACATCCGAAGACCGTCATTTCTTAACTAATTTAATATGGACCGATGATAGTACTTTTACTCGAACCGATCTGAAATCGGCAAAATCTCCGGTACTGCAGTTTGGAAAATCCACAGTGTGTTTCGAGTTACTGCCCGCGCGCGACGTTGGACGTTGCCACTTTGTATAGTTATCCAAGGTCAGTCACCAGGCCCAAGTTTTTATGAAGTTTGGGTTTCTCCTTTATTTACAAAGGGTGGTTGCGTTTTACTCTGATTTGTAAGCTATTTAGTTTGTTTGAAACAAAAAAAATCTCATTTATGGTGCTTTTTATTTTTATACCGTATCGAATTAATACTAAACACGTATAGTATACGTAGTGTAATTTAATGCCCCTCTGTCGTATCAACTCGGTATAACGTAGTTTAAAGGAAAACTATCACACTTAAGTGGGCTTTACAAGTTCACGAGTTATAGTCGACCAATTGTATTTGACTCGAAAATTTAGATTTTTTTATTTTGGTATATACGAGTAGTATCAAACACAAAGCTCCCCGAGGTATAGTAAACTACTTTATTCAATTTTATTTTTTTGTGACGAGTGAGTACTGCAGCTCTGTGTCCTGTATTTAAATTCAAAAGACCGGCTATGACAAGTCTTATTCAAATCTCAAAAAAAAAACTTTCCGTGCAAAATTGTCAGATCAGCTGAGGACTTGTATAGGAAGTCAAATTAGGTAGGTAGTCATGTTTAGCTTTTAGTTAGAGCATGGTTAGAAACCAGTCAGCGAATACGACCCGCACTTGGCTGTTATAAAAACTACGGAACCCTACACAGCGCGTGGCCCGACATGTACTTGACCGGTTTTTTAATACTTTTATTGTTACTTATATTCGATAAAGATTTTGGACACAAATTGTTATTTCTTCGAACACCGTGCGCGTCGAGTCATAAGTTTCAAACTAGAATTGATAACATATTACAAGACAAGACTGGTATTCAGCTGCATCCGGTTAGACTGGAAGTCGACCCCAACATAGTTGGGAAAAGGTTAGGCAGATGATGATTAATTCCTTATCTATATAAATGAACTTTGTAAACTCCCCATTAAAAACTGTAAAGTCATTACTTATGCTGATGATACTACCCTGCTTATAGATGGAGTAGACTGGGCCCAGTGCTATCAGAGTGCTGAGAAAGCGCTAGAACGTGTAATGGTATGGCTGAGTAACAACCTCCTCACTCTTAACGTCAGTAAAACGGTTTATATGCCATTTGCTATCAGGTCAAATTTATGCCCATTATCTTCCCTTACTCTTAAGGCCCATATATGTTCGCCTTCCACAATTTGTGACTGCCTTGCAATTTCTAGGTCTACTAGTGTAAAATACCTAGGTGTACATATCGACCAACATCTAAATTGGCATAAACACCTAGACACACTTTCTGGTAGAACACGCAAGCTGATTTTCGTTTTTAAAAAATTACGCAAGTCTGCTGATATGCATACTTTAAGGATGGTTTATTTTGCTTTGTGCCAATCGATCTTAGCTTATTGTATTCCAGTTTGGGGTGGAGCTACTGAGAACCATTTCATCCGACTAGAACGAGCACAAAGAGCTGTTCTGAAGGTTCTGCTCTCTCGGCCTCTAAGATATTCCACAGAACAGCTATATGCGGAATCTAAAGTGTTAACTGTCAGGCAGTTGTATGTCCTTCAGTCAATGCTCCGTAAGCACTCTAACCGTCCGTCCTCAGAGCCAACAGGCAGAATTAAACACACGGTTTTTTGTCATGAGTCGCATAGAACTTCGTTCGCCAAGAGAAACTATTATGTCACTAGTACGAAACTTTATAACCAGCTCAATAAAGTACTACAAATTTTTCCCGATACTAAATATCAGGTCAAATCTAAATTACAGGAATATCTTCTAAAACTAACTTATCGCAATATGGAGGATCTTCTGTTAGGAAATTTTAGAAATATAAATTAATAGTTAGGGTTTTATGATAATTATTAAACTCTCGCATACGCCGCACACCACTCATCCTTACACTCACACCACACACACTCTTTCACAAAAATACACACAGGCTTAAACACCCATACACACATAACTTCAGTCAAACACACTAGAGACAAATACACAACAGCTTAATTTTAATTTTGTATTCTGTTTTTTTTTATCGTTATTTTCTTTTTTTCTTTATTTCTCTTGTACTTGCCCTAATTAATTTTTGTATATAATGTGTGTCCTATTTCTATATGTCATATCTTTGAAGGGACACTGGCTTCTAAGATACAGGTACATAAACCTAGTTTAGAAGTCAGGGTTTTTCACTCTGGAACACTAACTTAAGCCATTTTTATACCTAAACAATGTGTATGTTTTTATTGAGAAATAAAGATTTATTATTATATTATTACAAGACAAAACTGGATCAATCTATACATAATAAGTTAGCTTATTTCATAACAATTCCAACGACATAACTTTTAAACAGTTCCATTGGATAGTTTAAGAGATATCATCATTTTAATGACACGCGCCCCTAACGCAAGAGACCGTTCAGAAGTTACGTGCCAGCTGGCGCGGACCGCGCAAAAAATCGCGCGCCGCCATAAGGGTTAAAAAGCTATTTCAAACATGCGACTATAATGTCATATTTCAGCAGTGATTTAGCGGCTGCAAAGTATATTCCGTGTTCGGATTTAAAACGTATTTTTAATCCGACCCGTGTTTATGTCCCTCGTCATTCATCGCCGTCAATCCTAACTGCGGTCTTTGGGACAATGGACAGGTAAGTAGGTAGTTAGGAAAAGGCTAGATTGATTGATACCTCGAAAGGAACCGAGTGTCCCACGACACTTTTCAACAATTTTTTTTTAACTGACTTCTAAAAAAGAAGGAGGTTCTCTATTCGGATGTTTATATATATGTATATACTTTGACGGCACGGTTGGCGCAGTGGATAAGCGTTTGTCTGCTGCACTGCGCGTCGCGGGTTCGATTCCCGCACGGACCAAATATATGTATGGCCTACAAGTAGTTGTTCCGTGTCTGGCTGTTTGTGTATGTGAGTTTAAATGTTTGTAAACGCACCCACGATACAGAAGTAATTCTTAGAGTGGGTCAACGTTTAAAAAAAAAATGTTCGAAAGATGTGTATTCCGAAATGGTCTCATCTAAAAACAGTTTGTAAAGATCTGATGATAATTTTGGAGACAGACAACGGAACGCTTCAATAAATGCCAGCAAATTAACCGCGATTGCTGCTATCGCATATGTATACATTGCTTACGCAATCACACAACATAACATCACGCCTGTACTCTCTAAAGGGGTACGCAGATGTGTTCAGTAAACCACGGTACACCCTCATTTCTCTGTAGCAAGAAGTGTTATATGAATTTGTGTGGGGTAGGTACAACTAAAAAATAAAAACTTTTTTACAAAAAAAAAACAACCGACATACAAAAAAAACACTACAAAGTGAAAAATAACTTTAATTTCTGAAGTCGATGTCAAAAACGAAAATGCGGACGACGACCAACGACACCGAATTCCGAAATTAAAGTAATTTTTCACTTTGTAGTGTTTTCTTTGGAAGACGGTTGTTTTTTTTTTTTTTTTTTTTGTAAAAAAGTTTTTTTACATGTATGGAACTGAGGTCTTATTCATTGTTGTCATCATAGCTCTCTCTGTTTTTACAGCAATTCAATTATAATATTTTCATGTTGATCGGAATCAAACTTCTGTTCAATATCCATTCTAACAGCTTTAAAAATGGTACACATTTATACTTATTTTTATCTGGACGGGCTCCTAATGGATTGGCTACATATATTCACTTTTTTTTGGGATTTGCGGTTTTCAAGTAACAGGTATTTATCTTTTTTTACCGCTTTTTGCTAGTCAGTTAATTTTAAATGTTGACTGCTGACGGTACAGAAAGGGAAACTTTTAAAGGTTAATAGGACTTTCTAGAACAACTGAAATTTGCTAATTCTTGCAGGGAACTTGGAATTTCTTTAACAGCGTTATCCTAATTATACTGCTACACTTTAAGAACATTGTGAAGCACAAAGTTGTCTGCTTAATTAAAGAGTTATTGATTTGCTTTCTCTCTTCATTAATGTCGGTACATCAGCTAGCAATTATTTACTTTTTAACTTCCTTAATTACCACGGTTTGTTAATTGGTGATCGCAGCAAGCTACACTAGTAAAGTCAGTACAGTAGGTCATTCAGATCATCTAACCGTGGCCAGGATGGCAATACTATCACGAAGATCAAGTTGATTGGTTAGTGACTCTAATATATGGCTAAGTCATAATCCGCCTAGACTTTACCCAACTATGTTGGGTTCGGCTTCCATCCTACCCGGATGCAGCTGAATACCAGTATTTTAGATGGAGCGACTGACTATCTGACCTCCACAACCCAGTTGCTGGGTAATACGATACCCCTTGGTAAGACTGGTTTTCAGATTTTCGGGCTTGTGACTACCCGTAACGACTGTCAAAGCTCCACGAATGACAGCCGGGACCAACGGCTTAACGTGCTTTCCGAGGCACGGAGAGGTTTCGGTATGTAAAGATGGCCACCCATCCACAGACCAACCGCGGCAAGCGTAGCTTAACTTGATCGATCGACCTGTGAGGCTGTTATTATTTAGCCACGGGCCTTCTATAACCTCTTCCAAATTTGCAGTTTTCAATATCAAAATTTCTTCTAGCTCGTAGTCCCAGAGGCATGTCATATAATGCGATGTACGTCTTAACTCGAGATACAGTGCAATCTCGAGCTCTTTTACATCTCATAATACAAAGCTTTCTGAAGGATATATTGTGAAACTGAAGGCTTTGCACAGTTGCGAACAATGATAGAGGAAGAAATTCTAAGAATTAAAGATGAGGTCGTATAATAATGGTAGGCACGTGTAAACGCTTCATGTCCAATGCTACGTTCCCACGGACCGCTTTCTCACAGCTCGTGCCACGCCAAGCCAGGGCCTCAAGTCTGCTATTACAGTAGCGTCAGAATGGTCTATCATTGATTTCATAATTGTTGATTTTGACAAGTTTGGTAATCTACTAATATAATGGCGTCATTATGTCTTTCCAATGGTCAACCACTGACACTCCATTGAAAGAAATGGCATAAAATGGTAATCTCGTACGTAATGACAAATGAATAAATTTAATGTTTTTTGCTATTTACGAACTTCTTACTACTTCAGATTGCAAACATTAATACTTAATATGTAAAATATATATATTGAATGAAATCTAGCATGAAATATAGTTTAGTTTTTCTCAGACCATTGACCGACCAATGATCGACTATTATGAATTTAGCAGATTACGAACTTTTAGCAAAATGACAATGGAATCGTGTTGGAATGACAAATTTATAAAAATAGCAGACTTGGGTCCCAGGTCGACAGGCCGTGGAAACCGTCGCATCCATTGAGGTTGAGGCCAACAGCGGTCCGTCGTCACTTGTCTGATCTTTCGGGAGTCAGTAAGTTGAAAGGCCTGTCGTGGTCGTTACGGCCAGAATGGACGCGTTTCTTTTTGGTTTGTTTATATGGGAATGCTCGGCACGGGCCGCACGGGCCGTGACAGGTCTCCACCGGCGTAGCAACGCCTGGCTCGGCCCGACAGTTAAGGGGCCGTGGGAACGCGACATAACTCTTTGATAACGTGTTCCTATATATTTCCCGTTTGGTATTGAATTACACACGTGTAAAATGAACGTGTTTTGAATAAATGTGAATTGAATTGTCTTCTTATCTATCTCTATCTTCTTAAATTCGTTTAGGAGAAGTTTCTCTTCGCAACATACACTAAATAATACATGCCTTTTTGTAAGAAAGGCAAATGTTCGATTTGGGACATACATCTTTGATGGATGGGATGCAAAAGATTGTAAAAAAAATATTCTGTAATCGCTATGGATATCTATTAAATACTTAGTATTTTTTTTTACAGATTTTAGCATTTCAATCTGCTTGTTGATAAATGGGTTGAGTAATTTGTTAACAAAAAACACTGGAAATTAATATTTCCAGTGTTTGGTGAGTAGTTATATTTCTATCGTTATCTGTTTAACAATAAATAATGTCTTCAAAAGGTAAATAATGGTTAAAATGCGAAGCCAAGATTTCCAGTCGCCAAAATTCGCTATCATTCTCACAATGTATAAAGTATATATAAATAAATAATAAATAAATAATGTTTATTTGTAATGTGCCAAGTTTCTGTTCCTAATGTTACAGTATTCACAATTGGCTTATAAATATTGAAGAGGTTCCTTGGATTTATAGGTTTGTTGGTGAAATATAAGGTAGTTTATTGTAACTTGTATGTTTTTCTGTGTACATTTCTGAGTTCGTTTTGGCCTTTCCTCTCAGAGTAGGGAACGCCGAACTCATCTAGTTTTTACCTGACTACGACGAATCAAAAAGGAGGGTTATGATTTTGACCCGTTTATGTATGTATGTTCATCTGTTCCCTCATAACTTCTAAACTACTTGTCGTAATTTGCAAATGAGGTATCGCACACGACCATGATCTGGAGAAGGACATAGGCTACTTTTAATCCTGGATCGTAGGCGAAGTCGCGGGGAACAGATAGTAAGAAATATCTTTGCAAAATTTTATGAAAATCTGTCCGGTAGTTTTTGCATGATGCTGGAACATACATTCACACGAACAGACAGAAATTCAAAAATTTTTATTTTTGGCATTAAAGTCATTTCCAGACTTATACCCAAAAATTACTTACTTACTACTCACTTTTCAAACCATAAAACGATTCTGACCTAGACGATATAAACAAGACCTTAAAATTTTTTATACTGATAACAACAAATATTTTCAGAGAACACGTGACCTATAATAATATTGGTTTCGGGTATATTTAGGTACAATTTCTGTTCTGTCTGGGAGCAAATCGTGCCTAAATAAACAGAAGATAAGGTTATACTATAGTGCGACTAGAATTGAAGGAAATGGAAGTGCCTTTGAAGTCTGATATGAAATAAGAAGAGCGTAGTGACTGAAGACATAATATTAAGTAACATTTACGAATACCTACGGGTTAGAGTGTTTGTGCCTATGAGATTAATGTCTGCAATCTCTCTTTCGGTACCGAGAAATACCTACTGAGTGCGAGTAATTTTAATGTCAGAAATTGTATTTAAAAAGTTTTTTTTGGAGTGTCACACATTGGACACGTATAAACCCGAAAGTTGATATTAGGCATGTATTTTATCGAACCTCAAATAATTCCTGTTTTGTGGGTTCTAAATTTCTAAATGGCCAAGTAACTGCAACCAACTTGGATGTAGCCGGCCTCTCCGCCGGGCTCTCTGCCGTGGCACCGCTCGCTTCGCTCGCTCGGCTCGAACGCGAACTGTGATCAAAACACTAGTCACAGTTCTAACTTAAACTAACCCGTTTACTGATACACATGTAAAGTGACAGAGACGAACCTCTACAAGCTTTTTAAAAAATTCGTAGTAATCGTTATGCTTTTGTTTTGATAACCTTTGCGACGCAGCTCAACAAACATCAAACAACATAAACCAGAACGACCGCGCTGCCCTTTTTGCCTTTCACAGTTTTCGGTGTTGGAATCTCCTTAGGTTGCTTACTATCACCAACACATTGTATTAAAATACCATCGCCAAACTGAAGGTACTAACTATTACATTTTACGACGGTTGTGCAATGATTGTACATTCTTAAAGCTGCTGCAGAGTCCGTTTTAGCCAACATTACTGAAGCAGGCAACAATTTTAATGAACAAAAGTTATTTGTACAGGATTAACCTCATAAACTTAGGGGCACTAGAATTGCCGAAATTAATGGGAAATAAAATTAAAGTGCATATCCGTCTTTGTATGTTCTAAGTTCCAAGCTGTAAAGTTATTTACGTTAAATATTTTCGAAGGCTTTAGTACTTCTTGAAGTAGAAGTAATTATTTTGTTTTGTCGTATTTAAATATTACAGAACTTATAAATATTATTTTTATACTAAAAGTAAACCTTCATTACGAATGGGTAATAAAGCTAAATAATTATTCGAGACTGTTCTATGCCAGTAGATAATTTAGCTGAATTCGTACTAATTGATACGTTTCCTAATTGCGTAGACTTGTGTATTCATTAAAATAATTTGATTCTAAATAAATGGCTACAAATTATAACATAATATTATTACGTTTCGTGTTCTATATTGAGGTTGAATTTAGTTCAGTATTTAGTTTAGTTTACGACTGAATGGCAGTAGGCAAATTAATGGAATCATTGAGCGAAAATACGTGGTATGGCAACATTAATTTTATCATCAGTCCGATCTGTTATCGACTGTAATCGCCATAAAAACAGGCCTACATAGTGTTAAGTTATGAACAAGAATAATTTACCAAACTTTTTCATGACTTTCTTTTTAAAATTGATAACATCGTAGTTTGTGGTAAGGATTTGATGTGGCCTTTTTACAATACGCGGTAGCAGAAACATCTGGCTTATTAAATAAATAAATAATAAATATATCCATTTATTTCAGACTAATTACATATCCATAGTTTAATCATTATTAATCTTTTTGCACGAATTTGCTCGCCTGAAACGGACGAGTCGACACTTCCAGAAATATGTATTAGGCAAATGGCACATTTTGAATTTTTAAGCAAAAAGATATGTACACGTTTTATAATATTTAAATCTTCAGCCCTCCAGATTCTTCCGGTTTCCTAACAGTAACCAATTAAACGTGATAACCAAACCATCTGTTACACAATGCAGATATTCTCTTTGACTGATTTTTTGTAGCGGTCATTGGTCCATCTTGAACAGTAGACGATGATGAAAAATAGTAATAGAATTTATGAATGGTCATTAATTTACACAGCACCAAAGACGAACACTTACCTCAGAAAATATGTCACGAAAAATGAAGAAATTTATCAATGAACACGACATGCGGACCTTCGTAAGTGTTAACGCAGTACCTACATTCGAGAACTTCCACTGCAAAGTGAAAAAATCCGATAACACTTTATACATATAGATCAAAGTTCCAACGATAAACTAAGTCTGTCACTTCAAAACTTTCGTCACGGCCGGAGGTCGAACTTTTTTAAATATAGCCAAAGAGCCAAGAAGCCAAGATGGATCGCGGTGTGACGCTACTGAAATGTCGGGGTGGGAATTTGTTTTATTTTATCTTTTTTGTGAGCACCATGTATCTATCACATAATTGATTTACTAGTCTGTTATATTTTTAATTCTTTTTACCATTTGTGGTAGTCTAAATTTTATTTTAGGTGCATCGTCTTCACATACAATTATATAATGAATGTATACAAAAACTTGTAAAACATTTTAAAAGAGTAACGGTGGAGTTTCTTGCCCAATCTTCTCCACACGAAAACTACATTTTGGAAGGGGCGACTAGAATCAATTCTATTTTTTAATTTTAATTTTTGACGTTCAAAAGAATAGAATAGAATAGAATAGAATACTCTTTATTATGTACACCATTATAAATTACAGACATAAATATAGAACTTTTGCAAAGGGTGACACAATGGGCGGTGCCTTTTAAAGTGCCTTTTTAAGTGCATATTTGAAATAAATGATTTGACTTTGACTTTTGACTTTTTTTATTTTTACTTCTAGTGTAGATTTATCCTACTAATCCTACTTCCTACTATCCTACTTCCTACTAATATTATAAATGCGAAAGTTTGTGAGGATGGATGTTTGTTATTCTTTCACGCAAAAACTACTAAACGGATTTTGATGAAACTTTACAGTAATATAGTTTATACATCAGAATAACACATAGAATACTTTTTATCCCGATATTCCCACGGGATCAAAACTTACGCGGGTGAAACCGCGGGGCGCAGCTAGTTAATAATATTTTTAAAGTGTTGTCGGTCGGTACTGAAACTGATACAACTTCATGATCTGCCTAGCCTTTACCAACTATTTTGGGGTCGGCTTCCAGTCTAACCGGATGCAGCTGAATACCAGTATTTTACATGGAGCACTGCTTATATATGGATCGACGACCTTGTGAAGGCAGCAGGAAGTCGTTGGCAGCAGAAAATCGGTCGAAGTGGAGGTGCTTAGGGGCGGCCTAATTATGTCCAGCAGTGGATGTTTTTCGGATGAAATAATGATGACGAATACCTTCCTGACCTCCACAACCCAGTTACTGGGTAATACGATGCCCTTGGTAAGACTGGTTGTCAGATTTTCTGAACAGCCCCGTTGGTCTCCTGGTCGCAAGCGCGACTGCTGAACGTGGGGTCCTGGGTTCGATTCCCGGGTCGTGCAAAGTGTTATTGTATTTTTGCATTAGGAATTTCTTAGTAACAGTCCAGAGTTTGGAAGTTGGCGGTGAGATACCCCCATGTATCGGAAAGCTCGTTAAGCCGTTGGTCCTACGTCTGATCTCTCTCCGGCGGTGAGAGTAAGGGAAGAGGGAGTGCACCTATGTCTGCGCACACTTGTGCACTATAATATAACCCGCGCCGAAGGCTAGTCTCCGTTGAGATTGGCCGCCGTGACCGAAATCGGTTGGGAAGCTAATATTATTATTTTATTATTGTCAGATTTTTAGGCTTCTGACTAACTTGGCGACTTTCAAAGATCCACGAATGACAGCCGGGACCAACAGCTTAACTAGCTTTCGGATGCACGGAGGGATCTCGATATTTAAAGATAGTCACCCATCTACAGACCAACCGCGGCAAGCGTAGCTTAACCTGATCGATTGACCTGTGCGGCTGTTACTATTTAGCCACGGATCAATCGAAACTGAGATTCATGTTCGTCGTGAGGGCTTTAGATTCATTTTCAACTGTTTTGTCTAATTCAGTATAATAAAATAGAATGCTTATATACTAACTAGCAAATCCTTTGTACTTAAGTTAGACGTAGTAAGTTCAGTACACCCATATTTTGCCCCGAAAACTACAGACTGCTGAGAATTTCGTAGTACTTAAAAAATTTGCTCGCAGCTGTTAAAGTAGTTATAAGACAGTGGAAATGAGGAAACTAGATGTTCTATTTCTATGTTAGGATCATGTAAGTCTCCCGGAGTATGATTTCCCCAACCTGTATTTCAAACCAGTCTATAATACATCATTGTAAAACAAACACTTCTAACAGTTTAAACGTCAGTATAATACAGCACTAATTTCTCAGCAGGGAGACGTTGAGTTTCAATTTAATTAACACAATGAGACGCGTAGACGTAGAGCTATGATATACATAGTGTACAGTCAACAAATAAGATAAGTATGCAGGATCGTTGGATATAGTTGAAGTTTAGTAAGAAACCGATGGGTGTTCTCGAATGGGTGTCACCGGTAGTCTTCTAAAGTGGTTTGGTTCATATCTGGCTGGTCGGGAGTTGTATGTGGTTGTCAATGGGTTCCGGTCAGGCAGCTATGCAATTGCCTCGGGTGTCCCACAAGGTTTTCATCTGGGCCCAGTATTGTTCATCATTTATATAAATGACGTGGTATCGTGCTTTCACAATACTAGCAAATTCCTTTTTGCAGACGACCTGAAAATTTCGAGAGCCATTAGGTCTCAACAGGATGTAAACCTAATGCAAGAAGATATCGACCGATTATCTGCATGGTGTTATCATAACAAAATCTCGTTGAACAGTTCGAAATGTAACCACATAAAATTCACCAGGAAAGTAAATACAAAGTTGATACGACAGATGGGCTTTCCTTTAAACTGCCTATACTAGGTATCATTATCAAGCTCTCTACCAAAAATCAATTAAATTGAAACAGTAGTTTAGTCGCAAATGATTTTTTAAGTTTTTGCACCGTTTGAACACGATGTATTTTTCCTAACAGCTGATTATGTCTACAGGCATAGGTCATGCACCTTAAAACGATAAATCTACGATACGTTGTTGCCGCTCTTACGCAAGTCATAAACTAATACGTAGTACATAAGAGAGTGACAATCCTATTGGCAAAACATCACGTGCGTAAAAGAAATAGAAATAGGTCAGTGTGTTGCTATTGTATCTTAGATCCTTGCGACACAGAATACCGAGAGTACAGAAGTCTACGCTCGGCGGTCGCGCTATGGTTGTCAACTTTGGCTTATGCACAAAAAACTATCGTGGTAGTGGCACTCGCATCTAGTTGTTTGATTTGTTGATGATGATGAGAAACGAAAAAACCAATAATAACTAAAATATTTTAATTTTAATGTTATTGTTACATTACTTTGTCACAAAGTGCTACAAAGTCATGTTCGCTTTTACTTTACGGCGCGGGACTGGGGGCCGGGGCGCTTACCTACCTACCTAACTACTGTGTTACGTTAATACAAACCATCGAAATACAAGAAAATACCTACTTACCTCTCTGAAACAACTGGTAGATTAAAAAACGACAATTCACCGTTTAATGTTGAATTTAAACAACCGTCCACTGAACAGTTATAATTTTTTTTTATTGCTCCATTTTTGCACTTCATAGACGCATGTCTCAAGCGGATGGCACTTGCGCTCGCACTAGTCCCAACCAGTCCGAGATATCGTGTCCGTGAGCGGTGTCTATGTGTGCGTTGCTTGAGCGCACTTTGTATGTAGATTGACTTCTGTACTCTCTGTATTTTGTTCTTGCGATCAGTAAGTGGGGCCTCCAAAAAACTTGTTTTTTCAGTGCGCCGACGCTACCCTTCCGGAACGTAGGTACGTACGCGGAAGCTCCTGCGCCCTTATTGTTTTGTCGAACTTGTGCGCTGACAATAATTGTGAATTTGTTTTGTTATTGTGATAGGACACTAAATAAGTTTAAGACAGTATTCCTTTTTTTATTGTGACAGGACAGGACACGTAACTTGGGATTATTATTATTTAGTGTTAGTGTTTTTTTTTTTTGTAATTGACTGTTTCTATTGTGATAGTTAAACTTTGGTTGTGTGTGTGTATAATTAAAGTGTTCAAAAATACCTCGTGTAACTGACACGGCGTCAGAATACACTGACATGATTTTAATCTACGGCGAATGCCGTGGAAACGCAACGTTAGCTCTACGAACTTACAGAGAAAGGTATTGTGATAGCCGCAATTGCCCTAGGAATGCCCGCACCATACAGTTGGCAGTACAAAGATTACGGGACAATAAACGTATAGTGCTGTAACAGGAGGGAGTGCCACCGCGGTAAATGCCCGCTGCTTGGGACGAAAGAATTTTAGACAATTTTTCCCGCAGCCCGATGAGTCTCCACAGAGCCGCCCGGCAGTTTAGATGTTGCCATAGAACTATCTACAAGGTTCTAAAACGTAAAAAACGCAAACCTTCTAAATATTGGAAGGTGCAAACTTTTTTATCGAGACTCTTGCCGATCAGCAACAGTTACTGCCAATGGCTACTAAATAAAACATCCGAAGACCGTCATTTCTTAACTAATTTAATATGGACCGATGAGAGTACTTTTACTCGGACCGATCTGGAATCGGCAAAATCTCCGGTACTGCAGTTTGGAAAATCCACAGTGTGTTTTGAGTTACTCTGCCCGCGCGCGACGTTGGACGTTGCCACTTTGTATAGTTATCCAAGGTCAGTCACCAGGCCCAAGTTTTTATGAAGTTTGGGTTTCTCCTTTATTTACAAAGGGTGGTTGCGTTTTATTCTGATTTGTAAGCTATTTAGTTTGTTTGAAACAAAAAAAATCTCATTTATGATGCTTTTTATTTTTATACCGTATCGAATTAATACTAAACACGTATAGTATACGTAGTGTAATTTAATGCCCCTCTGTCGTATCAACTCTGTATAGTGAACTCGGCGTACCAAATAAACGGAGTGAAATTGTTCGAGGTGGATGTAGTACGAGATCTGGGAGTTATCTTGGACTCTAAACTCACATTTATACCACATATTGAAAACATAATCAGTCGATCCCAACGTATGCTTGGATTTGTCATTCGTAATGGAAAGGTATTTCAACGCCCACGTACTAAATTAGTACTCTACAATAGCTTTATAAGAAGCATCCTGGAATACTGCAGTGTGATATGGAGGCCTCACTATGCAACCCACTCGCTGCGGATAGAACGAGTCCAAAAAAGGTTTGTCCGACACCTAGGGTACTCAAAGGGAAGGCAATTTAAATATCTGTCCTACCTTGATAAACTAGGCTGCTACAAAATGAGCACCCTGGAAGCTCGAAGGGAGCTCTTAGATTTGAGATTCGCATATAAACTGCTCAATAACACCATTGACTGCCCACAATTGTTAAGTAAGTTCAATTTCAGAGTACCACGTAGACCACCTCGCAAGCCTATAACACCCTTAGCTCCACCTCTTCGCCGTACAGTGTCTGGTGCTAATTTATTCGCCTATACCCCGCATGTGCAAACTCATGAACGAACGCAGCGACATGGTTGACGTCCACGCAGACTCAATATCGACGTTTGTTGTCAGACGTAATTAGTATTAGTAGGTATTTAATATAATTATCTAGAAGTTAAGTACATTAAGTCTTTAAAATTAAATTTATAATTACGAAGAGCATTTTGCATGTGGTGTTTGCCTGTAATTGGTTGTGCAGTTAGATTTAAGACACAATTATTTGTATGTTCCTACCTATATAATACCTGTAACAACTGTTGGTGAACCTTAATAAAATAAATAAATAAAATTTAATTTTGTTAATAGAAAACAAACAGCTCATTTATCAAATTAAATTTCAGTCGACAACATCCTTCGGTTTCTTACAGTTGATCCTGCTCTTTAGTTGATTGTACATACAGCATAATAAATTGTATTCTTAGCCAAATGTGGGGCACCTTCGATTGCAAGCATAACGACCTAGAAATGGGAAAGAAAATTCCAGTACGATAGAAATTATCTTCTGTTGACGTTTAGTTCCTAAGTCTAGTGGTCGAGAGCGCAATGGGTCCTGTGTTTGTTCCCCAGGCCAGAGTATAGTCCTCCAGACCGTATTTCGGCCACGGCGGCTAATCTCAACGGAGACCAGCCTTCGACGCGGGAGATGTTGTAGTGCACAAGTGTGCGCGCAGACACCGGTGCACTCCTTCTTTCCTCACTCTGTCTGATGGGACAGCACTCAATCCGACACGACCGGAGAGAGATCAGACGCAGGACCAACAGCTTAGCTTTCCGAGGCATGGGGGTACCACACCGCCGACTACCGAACTCCGTGCTGTTACTGAGAAATTACCAATGGAGCAACCCAATAACTCTTTGCCCGACCTGGGAACCGAACCCGGTATCCCACGCTCAGCAATCGCGCTTTCGACCACGAGACCAACGGGGCAGTTAAAAGCCAGGCCAGAGTATATTGGGTTTAAGCAGAAGGCATTTCTCAAACGCTGCCCGGAGTCTGAAATTCTAAGCGGTTTATAAGGCAAGCTCGCCCAAGGAACTTAATATAATTGGCGGAATGTGGGCGTACTATTTCTACCTCTGACTTACTCTTTGAGAAAGATATACATGATGTTATATTATGTTTTGTTGACGATATATATACATGACGGGGAAGGATGTGTGTCTCGTGATTATTAGGCATATTTTAATTACTGTGGGCGTACTAGGATAGTGTTGGTTATTGCGCAATAGAAAAACCGTTTACAGTTCAAATCTGATTATAATTTCACGAACAATTTAATCACACTAGCGAATCACACACTGTAGGTACACGACACAACAAGATACGGAACGCGAGACATTTTCTGAGCACAATTTGTCCGTACGATGTCCAATGTCCACAAGCCGCTCCACCTTGCTGCTGGCTCTCCTCGACTCCCCACGAACTCAGGCTAGACTCTGACAAGCGCCACCAGATGGTGCTAGCGTTCCGAATAGTCAAACCAATGACCGGATGCGACATACATATATAATTACTAGCTGACGGACGCAAACGTCGTTTTGCAAAAAAAAAAATCGACGGGTTGCACTCCGGGAGTGCCGGCAGAAGTGAAAACTTAAATATTAATGTTCTGCATTTTTTATATTTTGGAATGGTTAGAGAATAATTTTGTACGAATTGCTTTCGTTATCAGTATAAAAGTATTATTATTTATGTGGTAGGATACAATATTTATTCATTGCGCTATCGTACACTAACATGACAATTATCGAACATTCGCGCAAGCGCCTTGCGCCGCCTGCCCTCTCTCCATCCGTCTTACGAATTCTCGATCAGGTCACGTGTCCTGACGCGAGTTTAGAGATTTTTACCCATTCCAAAAAAAATACGCAGCGCCGCTAAAGAAGTTTTCACTTCAACATTCGCGCAAGCGCCTTGCGCCGCCTGCCCTCTCTCCATCCGTCTTACGAATTCTCGATCAGGTCACGTGTCCTGACGCGAGTTTAGAGATTTTTACCCATTCCAAAAAAAATACGCAGCGCCGCTAAAGAAGTTTTCACTTCAAAAATAGGGGTATGAAAAATAGATAGTAGCCGATTCTCAGACCTACCCGATATGCACACAAAATTTCATACAAATCAGTCCAATCGTTTCGGAGGAGTATGGTAACTAACACTGTGACACGAGAATTTTATATATTAGAAGACTAGCGGCCCGTCCCGGCTTCGCACGGGTGGAAAAAAAATGCCTTTATTAATTAGTGATAATGTAGCATTCAAATGGTGAAAGAATTTTTAAAATCGGTCCAGTACTTTCTGAGCAAATTCGTTACAAACATACATACAAATCTTTCCTCTTTATAATATTAGTATAGATATAGATTATACCACAGGTGATTTTTTTTTCTTTTAAAGAGCTCTGGCAATATTGTTTGCACATCACCAGTATTCCGGTTAACCTTTGTTGGAGACTCCGACTAAGTTAAATAATTATGCTTTTTGTAAGAATCGGGCTCACGTATATTTAGAACAGATGCATTGACATTAGACCGTACCGGGTTTGAAGCGTAAAACACACAATTTTCTTCTAACAACAATGGGAAGTCGTACTACCCAATTACGGTGTAATTTGCTGGTCAATCGATTTTCGACTAATTGGTAGCACGTGCAATGTGCATGCCCTGTAGTTGTTTCATAATAGTTCAATGGTCAGGAAGGGAATTTGATGGAAATTCAAGTACTGGCTGCTGAAATGATATTTTTATCATGACCAATGAACGGTCGAAAATCTAGTATTATTAAACTAATATAATAAAGCTGAAAAGTTTTTTTGAACGCTAATCTCTAGAACAAGGGTCGGCAAGAGTTTATAGTTGGGGTCCGGATACTGCGGGAAAATGTTAACGAGGTCCAGGAAAAAAACCAACTGATAATAATTTATATGTTAAGTGCTACTTAATTATTATTTTGATTTCAAATCAAATTCTGAATTATAAAACACAAGACCTAAAATTAATGTGATAAACTACATTGACGGTCTTGAGCCAGTTTTTTGTAGTTTGGTTTCGAGAGGAACAGCAAATTTGACGTGTGTCTTCTAGGTGGGCGTCCGTTACCCTCGAACGATATTTTTTATCTTTGAGAAAGATGTTTCACATACGTATGTCGATGGATGTCGTGGATACCGTTTTATACATTTGCAAAGATACATCTTCTTGCATATCAGTTATCTCCATTAGAAGTGATGGCTTAGATAGATTAAAATCATCTTGGGCGCCACATTTGTCCATTCTGCCGCTGCATCAACTTCAAACGGTGATTTAAGAAACGGAGATAGCTTATATTTGGCGGTCCGAGGTTCGACCTTCGCGGTATGCAAACGGACCGCGGTCCGCCTGTTGCTGAGCTTTGCTCATTTGAAAAAAAATTGAGGAAGGTTAAAGGATATTTAACACCACGCGACGACCTTTAGGAGCCGAGAAATTTAACAAAAGTAAAAAATAACGCAAAAAGATAACGAAGTAATAGTGCGGGCGGGCAATGCGATGCGACAAAGAAGGTCGGGGAAGCAAGAAATTTCAGAAGCTAGTATCACACAATGAATATCATTTTCAGCATAGGATTTTGTTGCGGTTCTTCTTCGTTATATCATCAATTAGTCTACAATAGTTCACTCCTGAACAATGGCACATCATCTCACTTTTTTATTAGTACTTGCTTTTAATACAATTTCTTAAACTCAATGAAAAGGTGATACCTATATGTCAGGAATCTCATGGACGTACAACGTCATATGTTGTGTGGTATTTGATTTCCCCCCGGATTTCACTAGCAAACTTTTTATATACATATTCATAAGTTCATCGCGGTGCATCGATATTCTGATAGTTATTGCACATACGTTACGTTACGGCGGCGCGTAGCTTTCATGTCATTCATTTCCCTATAGTCAAGTTGTCTGTGTATATAAAGTGCTCTTCCATTGCACCATTTTGAATTCTTGAGTAGCAAGTAGCAATACTTCTAGGAACTGTAGTGGATATTGTCTTCAATACCCTGAAACAGCTTTTGTTTTCCAGGAGAACTCTTGCGTTGTTATTAAATCTTCGGCCCTGCTTTGAATTTTTTGTTTATGCGATGCGAACTTGGGATCTGCAACTGAAGCTTTTTGTAGTCATAAAACATTGCAAAAAAGCATAGGTGTGTTGTTTTCTTTTACCATTCATATGAATGAGATTGGGCTAAACATAATATTTGAACTTTCTTATTTGCCACGATTCGCTTCAAAGAAGACCAAAACTGAACGTGATCGATCTTCGTCACTAGAACTGACTTAAGAACATCGTGAATTCCAACTTATTTTTTTAAATAAAAACCAGATATCCTTTAGATGAGCTACAAATACAAATTCACTTAATCCTTTTAAACTTGCGGCGCTCTCATTAGTCTCCGTCTGTACGTACATTTACTTCAAACGAACTCCCTGCAACGTCCAACACTTTGACAGGTCATCTAACATTCCAACTTTATTTTAATCCAAACTTCTGACCACTTTGGAACTCAGATCGTTCGCTAGGAATTTTCAAGCTGTTACCTTCAGCTTTAACATAATTAAGTACTTAAGCTTTTGTGGGTACAGCTTAAACTAGAGCTTTGGCAAGTAACTCACAATATGTAACTTTTCTGATGGTTGTGTAAGTTGTGCTGTCGGATAGTGTATAGACTCTATTGGTTGTTTGTGCTTTATATACTTACTAGCTGCGCCCCGCAGTTTCACTCGCGTAAGTTTTGATCCCGTGGGAATATCGGCATCCTATGTTTTAATCCTGGTTATAAAGTATCTGTGTGCCAAATTTCATCCAAATCCGTTCAGTAGTTTTTGCTTTCACGCAAAAACTACTGAACGGATTTGGATGAAATTGAGTAACAAACATCCATCCATCTTCACAAACTTTCGCATTTATAATATTCGTAGGATAGTAGGAAGTAGGATATTAGTAGGATAGGATAGGATTTTATTACAGTACTAGCTTTTGCCCGCGACTTCGTCGGCGTGGAATAATGACTTCCGGAAAAAAATAATTTATCCCCCTTTTCTCCCCGTTGGGAGGGAATTTCCAAAAATCCTCTCTTATTGGTAGCCTACTCCTCCCAACAAACACACATGCCAAATTTCAGCTCTCTACTGCCAGTAGTTTCGGCTGTGCGTTGTCTGTCAGTCACTCAGTAACGGAAGTGTTTTATATATATAGATATAGATAGCTGTGCCCGCAACTCCGTCAGTGTGTAATTTCTTGTGTGTTATTAAGTTAATGTATTGGTAATATTGTTTAGATCACGTTCACATGAGGCTTAAGTACCTATACAACGAAAATTACTCAGCGCAAAGCTTCCGGGTAAACTATGTTGAAAGTCGACCCGTCCGGCACGTGAACATAAAGATTTCTAGAACTGCTAACCCGGGAAAGACCGACGTACAACTGACAATGCGAGAAACAACTGACACTGAGATATCTACTTCAGCAACACGAAAAGTCTGCCATTGAGCCTTATTAATTGTCATTGCATAACACACCGATACTGGGAATTGCGTTCTTTTAAATTGGAATATTGTATGAAGTTCGCGTTTGGATCCCCCGCCCTTTTATACCTCCCGCCGCGAGCCGCGTCGAGCGCGGCGACCATTACACAAAAATAATCCTTATAGCATGATTCAGTATTCACGCGCGATGGCTTATTAGCGTATTTCATGTATAACTTTGGTGTTTCTGTACCGATTTCTATGATTCTTTTTTATTAAATAGGTAATAATGTTAACATTTTTTAATTAGGGATGAGTGAGAGTGTTATAAACGTAAGAATAGGCACATAGAATCAGAAAGCTCCGAACTGCTAAGCTATCGGGAGTTACACGTGTTATTGTGAGTCAACCATAAAAGGTAGACATTTGCTGTCATGGAATATTTTTATATAATTTTAAGGAAAACATTTCCGTCATACATGATTTCTGTGTAGCTTTAACCATTAAGGCTGCACACGCGACGGAAGCTTAAAAAATGGAGTAAGTTCTCCTGTTTTCCCAACATTTCCCTTCACTGCTCTGCTCCTATTGATCGTAGCGTGATGAAAAGTATACTATAACCTGCCCAGGATTATGAAGAAAAATTGTACCAAGTTTTGTTGAAATCCGTCGAGTGGTTTTTGTTTCTATAACGAACATACAGACAGACAGACAGACAGACAAAAATTTTACTGATTGCATTTTTGGCGTCAGTATCGATCACTAATCACCCGCTGATAGTTATTTTGGAAATATATTTCATGTACAGAATTGACCTCTCTACAGATTTATTATAAGTATAGATAGATAGATTTGCAGCACTTCATAAGTCTTGGCTCATCGCTCCTCTTAAAATGAATTCAGTCGTTATAAGAGTAGCGAATAAATTACCCAGACAAATTGAATTCGTAAATACGTTGTTACTTTGAACAAACTTTTGTAGCTTTTGAATCTATATTACATAATTATCTGACATAGCTCCTACCTGCGACAGTGTCCGCGTGAAATTTCTTGTTCCCCCGACCCACCCCGTCGCATCGCACCACCTACCCGCCCCATCACTTCGTTTTCGCTTAGCGTTCTTTTTGCTCGGTACTTAAGGATCATAGCGTGATGTTCAATAGCATAAAGCCTTTCTCATAAATTGGGCTGTCAAAAGCAAAAATAATTTTTCAAATCCGACTAGTAGGTTTAGGGATTACCCTCTACATACAAACTAACAAACAAACAAGTTTTACCTCTTTATAATATAGACTGGCTTCTGCCCGCGACTTCGTCCGCGTGTTATTTCACCCTCTTTGGGGTGGAATTTCGGAAAACCCTTTCTTACCTACTCTTCACAAAGAACACAGCCTCCAAATTGCATATCTCTAGGACCAGCGGTTTAGGCTGTGCGTTGATATATCAGTCAGTCAGGACTTTGAATTTTATATCTAATAAATAAAATTCTCGTGTCACAGTGTTAGTTACCATACTCCTCCAAAACGACTTGACCGATTTGTATGAAATTTTGTGTGCATATCGGGTAGTTCTGAGAATCGGCTACTATGTATTTTTTTTTTTTTTTTGCAAAACGACGTTTGCGGGGTTTCTTTTTAACTATACAAAGGATTTCTTCGCGGCTTTCAGTAAGCCATCTTTTTAACAACAATTTGGAACACGTCCGGTCCAGCTAATGGAATTTGGTGGTTCGTAAAATTTCATTATTATTCACATACGCGGAAAGTGTCCTCAACGGGAAAATTTCTACCTTCGGGCGGAACCTCTTCTTCGTAACTTCCACAGTATTAATGGTTCCGGAAATTGTCTACTATTTACTTAACATAGGGCTTTTAGAGAAACCTTCACAGAGAGTAGGATGTTTAGTAGTGTCCCGTTCCAAGGAAAAACTACACTTCATACTGTGGTCTCCGTATCATGTTGTTGACAGCTTTAAGATGAAAAGCGGGTGGTTTTTTCTCCATAGAAACGTTCTCGCCTGTTTTCTTTCTGGTTTATGACCATGCAGCAATGATTTACAGAATAATAAATATTAACTACTTGTACGAGTATGTCCCTATGTTTCCTTTTTTGATGATACATTATTTTTATAAGCACTAGAACCGTCAAAAAATGCCGATTTTAACCCTCTGAGAGGCCTAGTGTACAAATTTGACAACTAATAATGAAAAAAGAAAAACATAGGGACATAGTATATATTCTTCTTATTCGGTTTATGAAATATATTGTAAATTGGTCCAATATTGACGGAGTAAATAGGCGAGACCCAAACCTCGAATCATGACTTTTTACTTAGGCTTCTTCCAAAGTCTCTCCGACCGCATTTCCTCTTGACAAAAAGGCAGGGATAAGCCAACGCCAAAAATATCAAACTGGGATCCAACGAATATAAATCAACATAATATTCACTCTCGCGTCGGTTTTATAAAACAAAACGAAAAAAAATATAGCAAAAGAACCAACGAAACATCTATCTAAGATTAATCGATCTTCATCGGTTCTGTTTGTTACACTGACCCGGAAGACACGAAGAGTAGGTATAAAAGATATTTCACATGTCACTTTCCATTTAACCTCTGAAGACTTCTTATTTATATTTTTTGTTCCCCCGACCCACCTCGTCGCTATAAATCACCGGCACTATTACTTTTTTTTCGCTTAGAGATCTTTCTGACGTTTTTTCTTTTTGCTCCACTCCTAAGAGTTCTATCGTGATGGTAAATAACTTAAACCTTGTTGGTCACAATTTTTTTACGTTGGCCTTAAACTTTCCTCATCAAATGCAAAAAGAATTTTCCTAGAACCAAACATTCGTACACATCTACCAATCCGCACTAGGCTCGTTTGGTGGATTACAGCCCACTGTCTCGCATACAAAAAAACACACACTGTCTCAAACACATTATCCCTGGTCATCATATTAATCAAAGAAAAGTAATCAAAGTTATTCTGTATTCTTAGAGACCAGAAGCAGAATTTATTAAAAAACAAATGACTAAATAATCTACAAAGTTATATTTCTTACAAAATATTTTTAACCAGCAACAAGTACTTGGGTAAATAATAAGTGCTTAAGAATTATAAAACACGACCCTAATCAACACTATAACGTCCTTAGGATGCGTCTGTTGCATCCGAAAGCCAAGCAGCAAACATACAAAGCGCTCGTTTACAGCGCGCCATGCCTTTTTTTTATAAAATGTTACTCGGACCGGGTAGGTTGGAAGAAGGAGTATCAGTACAATAATTACTTACCAGCTACAATTAAATTCAAGTCAGGATATAGTCAACATGACCTAATTCCCGAGCATATCAATTTGAAGTTTCCTTTCAACAACTCCACCTGCCGATTTCAAACAAGGCATCTTATTTGCAAATTCTCAAGACGGAATAATTAACTTTCGAGCAATTTAATTGAACAATTTGAACCTGGGATGATAATAAAGACTTATTACTGTGTGGAGTTAACTTCAGAATGGAGAATGTTTCAGAAATTCTAATAAGTCGTGAAAGGTATTTGTCAATTTGGAGATGATGGTTTGTTTACTTGGCTTGTCCTGTGGTACTTTGTTATTTTTATCCTTTTCTCATTGAGTTACTTATGGCTTTGTCCTGTACGTTGCGGCGTAGTGTACCTAATCAATATGTTTTTGTTTTGATAAACTTTACAATGCAGTTGAACGAACAGCACAAAACCAAAACGACCGCGTTGCTTCTTCCTTTTCGGTGTAGGAATCTCCTTAGATGTATTACTATCGTGAACACATTATTGTATTAAAGAATCATGTGTCGGTTTGATGACTTGGTTTGCGATATAGTTCTTTGTCAAGTTAGACTTTTCGCGTTGCTTCAGTTCTTTTTTGATCTCACAGTTTCTGTTTGCGTGGAGAAAGAGGAAACAAGAAGGAAGGAAGGGTTTTTCGAAATTTCACCCCTAAGAGGGTGAATGGGAGAGGGTGCAATTTCACACGGACGAAGTCGCGGGCAGAAGCTAATTAAACATAAATCGGAAAAGTCTTCGTAACTAATTTTCAATATAAGCAACCTTTTTCTACGTCGCTGTTTAACCAATTTTCAATTCCACGCACCGGTGACCTCTTTCATTTTCTAATTGAAACGATGTCAACTGAAGTTTCAAAGGCTATTAGATGAAAATGATACTAAGATCAATGAACATGATTGCGATTTTATAAAAAAAAAATCTTTTTGCGAAGTAAAAGGAAATTAAACATTTTCAAGGAGAAGTGAAACAGGTTAGAAATTAATAAAAAATAAATTGTTCGAATGGAAGCTTAAGAGAATCAGAGCTGATTTTTCAATCAAATGATAATTTCTATTCGTGAAATAAAATTGATGTCTGACAGATTCTGTATGGAAAAACTGTAAAACATTTAAAATTATTCTTCAGATAAAATTAATTATCGGGCGTTGGAAAAAACAGCCCTAATTAAAATACACGAAAAGTATACAAACATTTATTTCTAGGGATCAGTATAAATAATTTTATTGCTGTTTAATCGTTTTATACTTACTGACGGTCCCGTTTGCACAGATATAGATAAACCTAGATAACGCAAGAGCAACTACTTCGCGTGCCAAAAATCGCACCAATTTACGTTCACCCACCATCTTAAAAGGTCAGCGTGAAAATTTAGGTGAAGTGACCTTAAAGTGAGCTGTCATTCCACCTGATACTAGGAATTGACACTATTGACAGCTCACTTTAAGCTCACTTCACCTAAATTTTCACGAAGAGATTTTTACGGAATAGGCCGGCTGCTGGCTGAGCGTGAGTGAGAAAGAGCGCTTGTGACGTCATAGTAGGTAGTCAAAAAATGGCACGCTTGGTTTTCATACAGATCGTGATACTTGCGCCATCTAGGTCTATCTATATCTGTGCTCGTTGGTTTATTGGTCGCAAGCGCTACTGCTAAGCATGAGGTCCTGCGTTCGACTCCCAGTTCGAGAAAAACGTTATTGGGTTTTTCCATCTAGAATTTCTCAGTAGCAGCCCGTAGTATAGAATTGTGCCCGGTGATGGCAATATGCTCAAATCCTGTTACATAAACATAATTGACGAAATGTGGGAGTACCTATTAGGTGGTAAACCTCAGCCCAACTCTTCGGAGAAACAACGCGTTATGCTATGTTTAAAGCTTTTTTTTTAGGGTGGGAAATCATCAAATGACCCCTCCCGCTCTGGGTGGAGCAGAAGGGAGTGTCAGACTCTTCAACCCACCCACTAAAACCCACCCATGTTCCTTCCTTAGCCCTTTATGTTCCGGGGTAGCGGTAACGCTTTCGGACAATCCCGCTGCCCCGGCAGGCTTCGGCCCTTTCCGTTCCCTATTGCTGACATCTCTTTGAGGTGCGCGTGGATCACGTACGCGCCGTCCGGCACGGGCCTGGTCCGGATCGGACGATGAGTTAGCCTAATGTTTTATGTTTACTTTATTGAGTTGCGTAGTTAAGACAGACGGCACTGACCGCTCACTGGCGCCCTCATCGTTTCTTTTATTTTAGAAAATGAAAATAAGCATGTTACGTTTGTGCTTCACAAGATTATACGTTATTATTATTACAAACGGTAGTTTTATATTGTTAAGTTTTATTATAATCCTAAAACGGAAAAAAGTGGCCAAACTAAACTACCGTTTACCGTGCGGCCGTCCGCGTCGAGAGAATGCCTTCGTGACATGATCTGTCAGATTCATACCGAGTTTTGCGAATTTGGTCTTTATTAGCACTGGAAGGTGTCAGGAATGCATTCCTTGGAAGGCTGGATTATAAGTTGCTCGATGAGACCAGCTCAGGAGCGAAGAAATTGTCAAAAGCAGACAGAGAATTTTTTTTTTTCACAGAGATAGGTGAAGATGGGCAGGTCAGGAAGAAAAAAAAAGTTCACACTGATAAACACGATTTTATTTAAGAGGGCACTCGGTTCCTTCCTAAAAGCTAAATAATTCGAATACCGAATTACATAAATAACAAACCCCGGTCCATTTACTACTAAAACAATTGTTTGACATCATTCGATTTACCCGAACAGAGATATTAGGTAGGAAATATGGAGGCTCGTGAGCCAAAAAAAGGAATGCGTCGTTAAGGAATTAGGGTTCTGTAGCGGCGCAATTAACTTTTCTGATTATTATCATTTTGTTACATATTATTCCAAATTACTATTATTTAAAGGCATACTATTCCATCAACGACTACTTAAGGGCCTATACTACCTCAAATGGCTTAGCATGATCCTCCGTTATGTCGAAAATACTGCAGCATTAATTTTGAAATAAATATATGGTAAAGTTGAGGATTAATGCTAGGTCATATGTTAGACGAAAACACGATTTCATAAAATTTTCTCGATAGAAAAAAATTCCAAAGTTACCTCCAAACCGAATAATAAACCGCTGGTATTCAAAAAATACTTCAAATTAGATCATGAAACTTTGTATACTAACCGAACTAACTATAAAGCAGGTCTTATGTTATTTACTTTTTTTAATACCATTATTTTCATCGTGAAAAGCAAATACCTAAACTATTGGCGCTGCCTGCCGCCTAGCACTCTGTCTCGCTCTCGAGATAAAGAGTGAATTTTAGCTGAGGTAGTGTAGGCTCTTAAGCGATAAGAATAGATGGTCGTCGATTAACTGACGTGTCTTTAAGTTTATCGATGTGCGCTTTTATAAAAAGTGGGCGAGCCTGTTGCCAACAAAAGGGTACAAAATCAGACTTCGAACTGCCACTGAGAAATTCCAGATGAAAAACCCATAAATTCTTTGCTTGATCCAGGAAGCGAACCCAGCACTATGCTTAGCAGCAGCGCTTGCGCAGACAAGACCAATGAGGCAGTCAAAAATAAATCATCTGCCTAGCCTTTTACCAACTATGTTGGGGTCGGCTTCCAGTCTAACCGGCGTAACACACTATCACTCTCAATTTGAATAATTTTGAAGCATATTTCTAATTCATTGCTCCAAATGTTCGAAAAATGTGTCTGCTCAACAACGCAAATAACGCAATGTATGTTGTTGAGCTGTCAAAATGAAACCCACTGCTACTGATACTGTGTTACGCAATTAGGGTATCGATGCAGCTGAATACCAGTATTTAACATGGAGCGACTGCCTATCTCATCTCCAGTTACTGGGTAATACGATACCCCTTGGTAAGACTGGTTGTCAGACTTTCAGGCTTCTGACTACCCGTAACGACTGTCAAAGATGCACGAATGACAGCCGGAACAAACGGCTTAGCGTGCTTTCCGAGGCACGGAGGGGTCTCGGTATGTAAAGATGGTCACCCATCCACAGAACAACCGCGGCAAGCGTAGCTTAACCTGATAGATCAACCTGTGCGGCTATTTTTATTTTTCCAGGGGCCCCTCCAGTCAAAAATAATAATTTATATCTGAGTTCGGACACCGTGCTACGGAACTCTTCGTTATTTATGGTCCGAATTGCACTTGACAGGTTTTATCTAAACACGTTTTGCTTTCGATCCCTTGTTTGTCCTGTAAGGGGATCCTTTCAATCGGATCTCTGTAATTCATACATATTTGTGTTCGTTGTAATTTGTGTACCCAAGTAATGGGGCCTTTGTTCTCTTTATTTGTTATGCATATATGTGATCGTTTTTTTTATTAAATTCATTCATTTTAAAGGGAATACGGAATTTTGCGTTTGAAAAAATATTGTTTCTTTTTTTTTACCGAATATAGTTAATTGTTTTATAAGCCTCCACGTTGAATTGGTGGTGAATTATAAATGTATGTTTATTAATAATTCTTGTGCTTCGGGGCCACATGCCGGGCGTATACGGCGCACAAACTTAAGCATTTTATAAACATACGCTTCGTGCGATGTCGTCGTGTGTTTGCGTATTATAGAGACCTTCATTGTAGAATATTTCTAAGACGTTAAAAATCTTTAAAGGTTTCATGATCTATGTACAGTGTGGAAAATTAATTGTTAGTAAATTGATAACCTACGTTAATTTATGTAGATATGCCAATTTAATTTGGACATTAAAGGACATCGTCCATTTTGTTATCAAAAATGAAAGAGCCGGACAGATAGAAAGTACTATTTTCTTATGGGAAATAAAATCTTGAGCATTTTTTACTAATACAGTGAAAGTCTACAATTAAAAAATACAAAAAATCATAATGTTATATCGTTTTAAGCATAAAATTTAGAAAATAGCAACTTTTAATTAAATTTAACATCCTGAACATTTTTTAACTATAAACTTGTTATAAAAAGTGGTTTTTGGCATTTTCAAACATAAATAGCTTAGTTTAATTGTAGGCTTTCGTTGTAATAATACAAAATGCTCAAGAGGTCATTTCCCATGAGAAAACCGTACTTTTTTTTTCTAGTCGGCACTTTTATTTTTGGGTACGAAATGAATGATGTCCTTTGCCTAACATTTGTTTTCCTGACTACCTAACATTTAGCTTCTAAAATTCCTGATATCGCCGTAATTGAATATTTAAATTTAATACCTATGTAACATTATTACAAACATGTAAAAGCTTCGCTACATGGTAGGTAGGATGAGAAATGCATCTTATAAATCGAAAACTCATAATTCCTTGCACTTAGCATCATCATCATCATTTCAGCCGAAAGACGTCCACTGCTGAACATAGGCTTCCCCCAAGCATCTCCACTTTGACCAGTTCTGAGTTTTTCGCATCCAACGGGTTCCTGCGGCTTTCCGCCTACGTTTTCCGGTACGCGGTCGCCACTCCAGAAGCTTTCGGCCCCATCGGCCATCTTTTCTTCGAGCAATGTGGCCTGCTCACTGCCACTCACGACTCCAATCAACACCTAACTATAAAGTGTGCTATAACTGTTTTAGGAAGGTTATGCAAAAAGCCGAGATGTAAGTACCGAATATTTTAGCACCGAAATATAACATTTTGATACATTCGTCGAAGAATAAAGGTAGTATAGATAGTGCAATCCACGAAGACGCGCCCCACTCTTCTTCCGAATCGTTAGTGTTTATCGCTAGTTAATTCCATTAGTGTTTTAGTTCTTTCGATACAATCTAATTACGCACTAATAATAATTCGTGTGTATTTACAAAACTAAAACACTAGCGGAATGTTGCACACTTCTGCTGTAAGCATTAGGAAAAAGAGTGGGGCGCGTCTTCGTGGATTGCACTATCTATACGGAGAATTCTTGCAGCAATGACAACAGATCACAGGGTAGCTCGTCTCATTCCGTCGCTACATGGTAGTTTGTATTTCTACATTAGCCTTCATATTAGTAGACTTTAATGCGGGTTGCAGACCAAGAGCTGAGCTAAGTTCCGTTCCGTTAACTTTTTTCATAGTTTGCGGTCTGTAAACAAAATAAGATATCAAATGATTTGACCTTTTTCTGTATAACGCTCATTCTTTTGCAGCGCTGTTATGTTTAATGTTAACTTACCGCTTTTATTTTTATTTTTAGTTTTGCATGATTACTTTGCTTACATTTCAATTGCATAGTAATTACTGATATGTGGAAGTGCGGAGACTCCTAATACAAGCAATTCCTTGCTTAAAAGGTGATCTCTAAAAATATGTATCTAAACGCCCATTGTAATTGAAATAAACATTTTTTTAAAATGATAATTATCAAGAATAATAATTATCAATTACAAGAAGATGAATAAGATGAACCACATAATAGAAAAAGCCGAAAAACTACATCAGCTATGCGAGCTAAGCAAACTAACAGCTTAGCTCTTGGTCTGCCACCCCACTAAAGCTTCTCCGTGCCTTGTATCTTGCACTAGCACAATCAATTTTACGTTACTGTATCACAGCATGGGGAGATGCTTGTAAAACCTATATGATAAACCTCGAGAGCCCAACGATCACTGTTAAAAGTAGTACAAGTAAGTTACCTTCAAACCGTACCGTTTCTCTACAAAAACCCTGTATGAAAGTTGTCAAGTACTTACAGTGAGGCAACTATACTTATATATACTTCTCAATCTCTTAATGAAATAGCAAGAAATCACACCGGTACATCACGCAACCAAACATAAGAGAACCATCACTAATGTATGTCGCGCAGTCAAATGTAAGACCGCATCCACTCGACGGCAATGCCTCCACTTAGCTTCTTATATCTATACTAATATTATAAAGAGGAAAGATTTGTATGTATGTTTGTAAAGAATTGGCTCAAAAAGTACTGGACCGATTTTAAAAATTCTTTCACCATTTGAATGCTACATTATCACTGATTAATATAAGCTTTTTTTCTTTTTTTTTCCACTCGTGCGAAGCCGGGACGGACCGCTAGTTTATAATAAAGTAAACAAAATTCTGAATATCAGCCTACTAACAAAAAATAAAACTTTTTGTTAGTAGCAGTGATTCGCAGCAGTGTGATTGCAATTGAGAAGAGAGAGAGAGAACTAGAGGTATGAGTATCAGACTGGAAAGTTCTTCATCATCTATAGATAAGGGAGCATTTTCCGACCGCAGAAGGGTGAGACCAGTACAGACCGATGGTTGATGTTGGGATGTTGTATATTATATAGGTATACATATTATGTTAGTCGCGCGGATATCTATTTTATTCTGGCGTCAGAAGGCCAATTCCTATAATTTAAAACGTTCAAAATCTAGTCTCATCTCAGCGACAAACAAATCTCAGGGAAATCAGAGGAAGATCAAGAATCATTCGCATGTGGTGTTGTAGATATCACAGTAGCTTAAAACAATTTAATCGGCTTACTTTGGATCTATAAAAAAATTAAGCTACTTATAACTGCATTGCTTTTTGTACTCTACGTAGTTTATTCCAACGTAGCCAGCCTTTTGGTTGACCGCAGCAGTGTTTAGTATGCCTGATAACATTGCGGTTGCATATTGCGGTTGCATATTGCGGTTGCCCGATCTTTTAGCGACCATAGTGGTTTGGGTAACCACATACGACTGGTAATAGAATCGAGATTTAGGAACATTTTCACCGTACGGCTCGCCGCATTGCGGATGACCACAAAGATTGTATTGCTAACTAGCAATCTCTATCTATAGTAATTTTATCTTGCATAAAACTCTTTACTAAACCACCACCACTAGTATTTCATCATCACTTTCAAAACGGTGAAGTGAAACATTGTGAGGAAACCTGTATGTGCTAAAACCAAAAATTCAAAGATGTGTGACATCTAACCTGGCCTCGTGTGGTAGATTATAGCCCACTCCCTCTCGAAGAGAGGAGGCCTGTGTCCCAGCAGTGGGACATTTTATGCTGATTATGTTATTCTTTCATCATCATCATCTGCCTGCCTTTTCCCAACTATGTTGGGGTCGGCTTCCAGTCTAACCAGATGCAGCTGAATACCAGTATTTTACATGGAGCGACTGCCAAGTCAGCCACTGCCAGTCTTACCAAGGGGTATCGTATTACCCAGTAATTGGGTTGTGGAGGTCAGATAGCCTCCACAACCCAATTACTGGGTAATACGATACCCCTTGGTAAGACTGGTAGTCAGACTTTCGGGCTCCTGACTACCCGTAACGGATGTCAACGGCTTAACGTGCTTTCCGAGGCACGGAGGGGTCTCATTATGTAAAGATGGTCACCCATCCACAGACCAACCGCGGCAAGCGTAGCTTAACCTGATCGATCGACCTGTGCGGCTGGTTTTATTTAGCCACGGGCCCCTCGATTATGATTGATTGATCCCTTGATTATGTTATTCTTTATCTATTTTAATTTTATTTTGCATGAAAAAGTTATTAAACCGCAATCAACAATGTTATTCACAACAATATTTTACAAAAATTCATCTTTTCTAGCAATTTCATGCAAACACTGCAATTTTACAAACTCAGTAACGAGGTTTTAACAGCTCGACTATTATCGCGTAAAGAGCAAGACCATTTCAGTAAGCGTATCTTGTAATTATTTGTTAACTGAGGAAATGCAGGGATTTCGTCTGCCAGAGATTTCTTCTATCCATTTAAGATTTTTCTGCTTTATTTTGTCTCTATAAATCAAGTGAGGTTGTTGGTGTGGTTTTCATTAGTACTCCCACTAAAACATAGCCCAACTGAAAAAAAAAGGAAAATAGTTATCTACCGTTTTTTGGTTGCTATTCTTTTCATGGTAATTTATCCTAGTCAAAGAGATCTTTGAAGCAATATGAAAAGTATAAATACCTAACGTCTAGATGCATAGAAAAAATATTATTATCGAAATAAAGTTAATTAGAATCTTTACTATACTCACTAACTGCAAATAATACGTTGTATACCTGCCTCATACATGAACGAGACGTATTCAAAAAGATTAACATTTGAATAGTCCATAAGGTAACTATAATTCTATCTTTGGACTGGAACTATTTCTATAAGTATAAGGTGGCACGGACATCGAAGCGCAAACTGCAACCAACCAACCTGCATATGACCAGACCATTACTAAGATCCTTAGCGTAGAAATTGTTCGTCAGTTAATAAAAAAAATGCTATTCTATACATTTTGACCGCGTTAGTATTGCACTTTTCTATGAAGCAGCTGCTTTCTTTTCTACATTTCTACGCCATATCGTCGTCGGTTATTAAAAAAATCTTCTGTTTCTACGTTTCAAAATGTATGGAACAGTTTTTTTTAAATAACTGTCGGTAAATTTCAACGACCCCTACGTTACAGAATGCGTTCAGAATCATGAACAGAATCAATCGTAATAGCTTGCGCGTCGATGTTTCCCCACAATGTTTTCCTTAAGGTTCCACTAGTCGATATTTTTTCCATACAAATTTTGGGAGGGTATTACTCCACTGTTTGATATTGTGCATCCAAAGTTAAAAATTATATCTTTTTGTCATATTATTAATTTTGTCTGTACGGAAACAGAATAGTAAAATAAAAAGCTATTAAAAATTTATGAGCCAATAAGATTAGTTTTTTTTGCTATTTTTAACGTAATTTTGGGTGTATAAGTCATAAAAGAACTGTAAAATCTTCAAAACAAAGTCAGTACCGACGACAAAGCTCAGTTATCAAAGAGTTCAATAAACTTTATTTATAATTGATTTATTCAGTGTTCTTTTTTATAAAACTTGATTTTTCAAAGCACATTTCGATTTTTTTACGCGCCTTTTACTTCGGCGTCTAACTGCTCAAAACTGATACATGTTTTTTAGCCATGACCAGTAGTGAGTTCGAGCTCGCGAATAGTTCCACCATGTATTTGATAACCGAGATAAACTCAGAGAGTATATATAAGATGTAAAAAGTCAGAAAACTCATTAAAATAATCAACGCAGGTAAGATAAATAATTGCTAAACCGTTGTTGTGGGTTGTGTTAATTAACCGATACGGAAATAAATTCGACTGCAGTCTTCTTAAGCTGTGTTACGTTTTATTCTTTTAATCATAATAAAATACAATGTAAGGAAGGAGTTGAGAAAGAAAGAAGTATAAAGTGTTTTTAATGCATTTTAATCAAGAGGAGTGTATTATCTGGTTAGATTAATATTTAATGTTCGATTTTAAAAGGCAATGCCTTTTGTATAAACGTTTAAAAACGTACTGAAGCTTATTCCTTCCTCGAACAATATACGACTGAAATTTACTGTAGTTTAGCTGATAGAAATATGAAAAGTTTCTTAAAATAATAGTAGATTATTTGCCAAGGGAGCAAACAACTATTGAAGGCGAGAGTGTTTCTTTGAATCCTGAGCGTAGCGGATCTTCAGAACCCCGAAAATCTGACAACCAGTCTTACCGAGGGGTTTCGTATTACCCAGTAACTGGGTTATGGAGGTCAGATAGGCAGTCGCTCCATGTAAAATACTGGTACTCAGCTGCATCCGGTTAGACTGGAAGCCGTTCCCAACATAGTTGGGAAAAGGTCAATCATAAATTATATCTATTTAATAAAACTAGATGAGGTCGGTGTTTCCCAGCTGACTACGGCTGGAAAGAAGACCGTCGAGACTCGAATGTGATCAAAGTGTACAACTTTTCGAATTCTAATTATATTTTCCCCAGTAACTTCTAGGCCAATTTATTAAAAGTTGGTGTATCATTGTATATTTCAGCTTCAAATCTCCTGTTCAAACCTCCTGTTCAAACTTTGAAACGTTTTATTCCACTTCATAAGCTGGTATAAGTCTGTATAAAATATTTCAACAAATGGCATCTTTATTGCGTATGGACTGTTTCCGATGCAAATAAATAAATTGTTCACAACCTTAAAACGTAGCATAAAACCAATAAAAATGTTACTTAAGGCGCTGCGCCGAGGTCAGGGCTTTTAAAGGTGGAACGATTTACCTGAACGGCTTAAGTGATAAGAGAATGACTTTTTATACGGCCTGAAATTCTTTTAAAAAAGTCATTACACAATTGCCATTAGCCAGTAGGTCCCATTTTGAATGCAATCGACATAGTAAACATAAGACTTATAATAACTAAAGTCTGTTTGCCGAAAGTTGATAAAGTCAGGGTTTCTTAAACTCATTACAAATTACGGCCCGCTAATTATTTAAAAACTTATACACGACATATTGAACAATATAAAACAGAAAACAACAGTAAAAACAAATTTCGTATCATAATATTTATCAACTCTCATGACAACGGCATGGCTTTCCAGCCAGACGAAAGCAGGGATTAACCAGCCAGATTGAGGGAAAATATGGACATACTAAATATTTAATAAGGGCAATGGTGGCCCAGTGGTAACGGCCGTGACTTACGAGTTGTAGGTCGTAGGTTCGAACTCAGACAGGCACTTTACTTTGTCTAAATTATTTTATCACTACTGCTTTCAAAATGGTGAAGGAAAACATCGTGAGGAAACCGCTATATCTTAGAACCAAAAAAAATCAAAGACATGTGACATCTACCAACCCGCACTGGACCTGCGTGGTGGATTACGGCCCACTCTCTGCGACAGAAAGGAGGTCTGTGACCCAGCAGTGGGAACATTATAGACTGATTATGACGAAGTATTTAAATTAGTGGTGGCAAAAAAATAGGAACGTACTGAACTCAATGTTTGTGCCATCAGGAGGGACCAGTGGCGGCAAACGGCGACGATGTCATGGCCCGAAACGATGACCGCTTCTTCAGCTACGGACTTCATGAAATTACCTGCTATAATCGCTACCTCTCATGCCATGTCCCTCGCCCAGCCGCCACGGTAAGCAACAATGAAATCCAACATATGCGCCCCTATGCCAATTTCCGCTTCAACACTACAGAATCCGTTGCATGCCACATTTCAGATATATGCCACTCCATTCTCTATTGTAATGCAGTTTTGTCGCCAATATTCAATTTTTCACCTGATTTGGAAATATTGAAGTATTAGGTCCTACTTGCTTAATATTATTTTTTTAAAATGGATTTTTCATTTTTCTGGGCTTTTGTTGTTACGTTACAAAACCGGATACTGATTTGTGTGTTTATAGTGTGAATGACTTCGTTTCATGATCGGAAGGGTTTTGAATGCCGAAATTCGTCGAAATGTTCTATTCGGGAATATTTCCTGTTTAGAAAAATATAATAAGATTAGAAAGAGGTAAATGATGATTCATGTCGGGCCGTTGTATAAATTATATTATGCTATTTGCACGGTAAACTCTGCTTGCGAGATGCAGGATTTTGTGTGACGTCAGTATGACGCGTTGTTCGCATGTGGCGTCGTTGTAGATCTCCTTTATCAATAAAACGCTCTATATTTTGGACATACGGCCGCATGTAGCGGTTATCACTCTTATAAAAAACCGTAGTTTAAGTCCTACTCTTACAAAAACATAAAAGAACATAACACAACACCACGGCTGGGTTCCCCGAAGAGTTAGGCAGAGTTGTATATAAACCCAAGCCCCAGTTACCGTATGTTGAACTCCCTACGTGGAAGTTCAACATATGGTACAGGCCGACCGCTTAACTGAGTCGTTGTCTGAGGTAGTTGCGCGGTGCGGGAGGGGTGATAGTTGTCACAAGTTGACGAATCACAGGGCTGTCGCATCACGTCACCTTTACATTTTTTTTTTCCGGGGTGGAAAATCCTCATGGATGTCCGCCGCCCTGGGGCGGGCGGCGGGGTCTGTCAAACTCTTACTGACTAAAATCCACCCCGGTGTTCCATCTCACACCTACGCTGGGGGTCGCGGGAACGTACGATCCTTCCGCAACCCCTGACTGGTCGGGTCAGGGGGGGAGTGAGGTGTTCGACTCCCCCCGCGACGTCTAAGAGGGGCGCGCTTGGAACACTACGCGTCGCCACCTCGGGTCCTGATGTGTGGGGGGCGACGGACGTCCCCGAGTCCGTCGCCGCTGGACCCATTTAGGGGGGCTGGAAGAGGGCGTTATCCGCCCTCCGCCGACGCCCGGTACCGCGCTGCTGCCTCAGGCAATGTCTCAGTTAAGCGGTCGGCCTATAACTATGGAGGTGGAACCTACTGCCAAAAAAATAAAATGCACAATAAATATTTTTAAATAGCCTTTCCTTTATTAACTGTGCACCATATTCTGAATATTTCCAGACTTAAGAGAAAAAGACCATTAGAAATTTGAATAAATGGTTAAGAGTTATGGCTGCCATTATGGCCCTTATGGGAAATAGGCCGTTATGACACTTAAGGTGCACTTAGGATTTAAAGGGCTAAGATTGATGAAGTTGAGGAAGATAATCTAGTGGAAAACGGACACACCGTACTGATTTTTTACATTCATTTTTAGTAAAAAGCTAAAAAGGGGATGACTACCAAGATGACGAATAATAGAGAAGTATGGAAAAAACATGTTGTGCCAACCCCAAATAAATTGGGATAACGGCGGGAGAATGACGATGTTTTTTTTTTTTTTGCGAAAGCGCTTATTTCCCTCAGTGGATATGTATATCCAGTTGATTGATTGATTGATTAATAACATGCGCAAATAGACGATCACACACACCACCCCGAGTCTATCACTGTCCATTCCAAGGTTATCTGAAAGAGATCGCAGAATGCGATAAGGCCGCCCATTGTATATTTTGTAGTGTTTGATTTATTTTTTTGTTATGTATTTTTGTGGTGTGCAATAAAATATACATCCGTACATTTTGATCGTTTTAATCCTTCAAAGGGGTCATTATACTCATCATTATGAACATCTTTTACCATAGGACCAACCCTGAAATCGTGAAAACAAAAACAGTTGATCCCTACATTTTTTTTTTTTTTTTTTGTGGATGGGAAATCATCCAATGACCCCTCCCGCTCTGGGTGGAGCAGAAGGGAGTGTCAGACTCTTACTGACTAAAACCCACCCGTGTTCCTTCCTTAGCCCTTTGTGTTCCAGGGTAGCGGTAACCCTTTCGGACAATCCCGCTGCCCCGGCAGGCTTCGGCCCTTTCGGGCCCCTTCCTTATGCTGACATCTCTTTGAGGCGCGCGCGGAACACGTACGCGCCGTCCGGCACGGGCCTGGTCCTGATCGGACGGAGAGTTACCCATTACTCTCCGCCCGCAGGCCCGCGCCTACGGTGGCCGGGAGTCGTCTCGCGGCTCCCGACGCCCGGGGCGTCTCCCGCGGCGGCTGGGACGTGAGGCCCTCTCCCTCAGCCGTCCCGCCACCTCCTTCGCTAGCATGACTGCTTCGCAGAAGGAGGTGACTGCCTCCCACTCCCTCTCGCCCCGGACCATGGCTTGAACCAGGGCCGCGCGCGAGAGGTCGCCGCCGCTGCCGATCGCCTCTGCGAGGACACGGCGGTGCTCCGCCCAATTGGGGCATACCGCCACCGTATGCTCCACCGTGTCCTCCGGGCGACCCTCGCAGTGGTGACACCCGGGCGATTCCTCCCGCCCGATGATGTGCAGGAACCTCCCGAAACACCCGTGTCCGGTGAGGACCTGCGTCAGGCGGTAGGTGAGGGCGCCGTGGCGCCTCTCTAGCCACTCCTCAAAGAGGGGTCTTACCGCCGCTATCGCGGCGTGCCCTGCGCTGGGTTGCGACAGTCGCTCTTTCCATGCCGCCATGAGATCGCGCCGGAGGTCGGTCCGCTCCGCCGCGATTTGCCGCGGAAGCGGAGTTTCCCCCCGGCGTAGTGCCTCCGCGCGCCACTCGTACAGGCGCGCGAGGACTATCGCCTCCAGATCCCACGGCGGCAGTCCGGCAAGGAGGCTTGCCGCCTCGCCCGAGATCGTGCGGTATCCCCGGATCAGCCTTACGGCTACCACCTTCTGGGGCGCGTTCAAATAGTGGGCGGCTCGCCGCCGCAGTGAACGCGCCCACACCGGGGCCCCGTACAGGGCCATGGACCGCACGACCCCCGCGTAAAGCCTCCGGCAGGAGGCGTTTGGCCCCCTCAGGTTGGGCAAGAGCCGCTTGAAGGCGGCCCCGGCCCGTTCCAGCTTGGGAGCCAAACGTCGGAAGTGCTCGACGAAGTTCCACCGGCTGTCGAGGACGAGACCCAGGTATCTCATCGTTCTCTCGACGCCGATGTGAACCCCTCCTGCCGTTATTTGGGATCCCGAAGGCGGCCCGTTCCGAGGCCCATGAAAAGACATGGCCTCGGACTTGTGCAAAGCCACCTCGAGACCCAACTGCCGGATCCTCTCCACGACTATCGCAACCCCGCGTGTCATCGCGTCGGCCGCCGCCTGATGCGACCTCCCCTGCGCCAGGACTAGCGTGTCGTCAGCGTAGCAAACCACGCTGACTCCATCAGGGAGATCGGCCCGCAGCACCCAGTCGTAACCGATGTCCCACAGGAGCGGCCCCAGAACCGATCCCTGTGGGACACCGCACGACATCTCTCGCCGGTTCCATTCCCCGTTGCGACCGGGGTAGATGACGGCTCTGTCCGTCAGATACGCCCCGACTACTCGACGGAGGTAGGTCGGCACCCGGTGATACCGGAGTGCCTCCCCAATGCAACTCCAGGGCAGGGTGTTAAACGCGTTGGCGATGTCGAGTGACACCGCCACGACCACCCCACCCCGGGACACCGCGTCCCCCGTCGTGAGGGCCCTCACGCGCATGATGGCGTCCACCGTCGAGCGCCCCTTGCGGAAGCCGAACTGGCTGTCCGCAAGATCCGGCCCCGTCCTCACCAGGTGCCCGACGAGGCGGCCCGCAATCACTCTCTCAAAGAGCTTGCCGACCTCGTCGAGCAGCACGATGGGCCGGAATGCGGACGGAGAGTCCGCAGGGCGCCCTGGCTTCTGTATGAGGACCAGCTTCCCCGTCTTCCAGCGGAGTGGAAACTGGCCCCTCTCCATGCATGCGCTTAAGAGCGCCTCTAGTCGGGGCCCGAGAGCCGTCGAGGCCAGGACCCAGGCCTTACCCGGCAAGCCGTCGGGTCCTGGGGCGGTATTTTTGGCCTTCAGCCTATCTACCGCCACTCTCAGATCTACCCCGGTCACCTCAGGGATGTCGTCGTCGTCCGCGTGGTCCGCTTCAGGCACCGCAAGTGGCGGAGCCATGGGCGGGGGAGTATGCTCCGCCCGTGAAGGGAACAGAGCGCTCACCACCTCCTCCACCAGCTGGGGGCGGAGACTCTGCGTCAGCGGGGGGGCCCAGGTGTGGAGTTTATTCCGCACCATTTTATAAGGGCGCCCCCATGGATCTCTGTCCAGAGTCTCCACCATCTCCTCGCGGGCCATATCCTTGGCCCGCTGGACAGCCTCGCGGAGGGCGGTCTTCGCCGCTCTGTACCCCTCGTACAGCTCCGCCTCCGTGGCTTCCGCATCCGGAGGGCGGATGCGGAGCCTGCGGTGCCTGGTGTACAGGTGTCGCGCGTCGACGCACGCCTTGCGTAGCGACTCCACCTCCCGCGACCACCAGTACACCCGACGTCGGGCGCTTCCTGGCCGGACTCGGGGCATTGCCACGTCGCATATCTCGGACATGGCCTCCCGGAACCACTCCGCCTCATCGTCGATATCGGCAGGCCTGTCCGGTGATGACACCCAGGCCTGCACGATCGAGGCTTCCAGGAGGAGCTCCCGGTCCAGCTGCTTCAGCGCCCACCGCGGACCACTCGGGGCCTGTTGGACCGGCGCGCTGGAGGTCTGGGTGGAGACGTCGAACCGGATATACCGGTGATCGGAGTAGGTCTCCACCTCCTCCATGACGCGCCAGTCAATAACACTCTGTGCCAGAGCGGGGCTGGCGAACGAAATGTCCACCACGGACTCGCCCCGCATCCGCACACACGTGGGAACAGAACCCCGATTTAGGACGACCAGGCCTGATTCCAGAGCCCAGTCCTCCACCATCCTGCCCCGCACGTCCGTGCAACGGGAACCCCAGGCCAGATTCTTGGCGTTGAAGTCCCCGAGCACTAGTACGGGGAAGCGATGGTTTCCGGCGACGACGACACTCAACTCTGTTAAAGAGTTCTGGAACTCGGCGAGAGTTCGGCTCGGAGAGAAGTACACTCCCACTACTACTATCTCTCCGAACCGTGCTGCGACGCACCCCTGTCCCTTCGTGACTCCTTCGAGGGACGGGGTGCCGGCGGCGGCCGACGAAATTAGGGCCACTGAGCCGCTCAGGTCCTCCACCCAGTCATCCCTGGGCGGGACAAAGTACGGCTCAGCGACCACGGCGATGTTAATCGACCACTGCGCCATGCTCTGGAGCAACAGGTCCTGGGCGCAGGCGCAGTGGTTGATGTTCGCCTGGAGGAGGCGTAATGGAGCCATCACTCCTCCATTTCAGCCCCCTCCTGGGCCCCTTGCGAGGGCCCCTCCGCGGTGGCGGTGGCGGCGGTGGCGGCGGCGGCAGTGGCGGTGGCGGCGGCGGCGGTGGCGGCGGCGGCGACGGCAGCAGAGGCGGCAGCGACGGTGGTGGTGGCGGCGGTGGTGGCGGAGGGCCTCCCTTTTCTCTTGGCTCCGTCGGGTGGAACGCAGCACTTGCTCCCTGCCCGGTGCTCGGCCGGCTTGCCGGCAGCCGCACATGCGACGCAGTGCGGCGCGGCGCTGCACGAGCCGGCCGTGTGTCCGGGCTGACCGCAGCGGAAGCACAGAGTGCTGCGGTCCACCTCCGAGGTGCACTGGACGCCTACGTGGTGCCCCACATGGCATCGGAAGCACCTCAGAGGTCTGGGTCTACATTATGTTGAGTTATGCGATGGTGTTATGGATCAGCTTATTTTTTTTTTTTCACGATTGGGTTGAAGGATCTAAGTGTTAATCATCTGCTTAGACTTTATCCAACTATGTTGGGGTCGGCTTCCAGTCCGGCTCCACAACTCAGTTGTAGGGTAGACTAGTTGTCAGACTTTCTGGCTTCTGACGACACGAGACCTGAGTATTATTAAATAAGAATACGGATAGTTAAGAAGAGCTAAAGTACAAGTGGACTTCCTAAATCAAATAAAATTCATTTCAACTTCAAAATATTTTGAAGAAAACAATCGGATATTTTCTCTGTGACGCGGCGGCGCTAAACTAACTCCTAGTGTAGGTAATAACGTCTCAAGAAATGCAAAGCGGGCAATTTTGTTTCTTTATAGAAAATTACTTGGCACACTGTAGTCTTGCTCAGGTGCCACTCTGGCTTAATTTAAAAAGTAAATGATAGTATTCTATTTTCAAACTTTAAAAAAATATTAGGGAAGTCTGTGTAGTTGTACAAGGATCTTATGGCGCGTGGCCAAATTGTAACAAATTGTAACCAAATTGTAACATTTCACAGTGGCGCCCCTATATTAAAGTCATTGGAGCGCCAAAAGATACTATTGTTACTTAAGTTTCAGATTTAAGTAGTTTAGTTAGTGTGTTGTTACCAAATTACCAACGAAGTTGTGGGCAAAAGCTAGTATGTACCTAATATTTGCTTATAAATGCAGTATTTATGTTATTTTTCTTTTCCGTACGCAAAATATGTATCATCGCTTACGCATTGTACTAGATATTAAAATGTATTAGGAGGAGCGTCGGAACAAAAACCGATGTGATTTACATTAGTGTTTTTTGTGGAAAAATTTAAAAATATGGCCAAGTTCATGGTTTTCTAATTTAGAGTTAAACGAAATCTATGAATTTATTCGTGTTAGCATCACTGTTTGGAAACCTAAATTCTGGTATCTGTTGAGTTATACAAAAAAAGAAAATGGATATATCGGTTATTGTCCAAACCAACTGGATATATCGGTTTTTGCTAAAACACTGTAGGATATATCAGTATTTGTCAAATTTAAATAAAGGCTGTATCCTACATTTGTTTATATGGTTTTGTTATGAGAAACTCGAAATTAGATATATCGGTTTTTGACAGAAATAAAAGATTCAACAATGAAAAATGTTACGGATTTATCGGTATCTGTTCCGATCGCCATCGTTGTTTAGTACGATTGATGTAATTATCGATTTATGTTCAGATCCGGGTATTTCGTGGACGGAATTAGAGCGGATTTATCAATTTTTGACCAGGTTACATTAACCATAGAGCAAGATATGTACGAGAACAAACAATTGGCATTATAAAAAAAAAATCAAAATGTGATTTATCGGTTTTTGTTCTGACCCTCCTTAGTTGTGAGTTTTGTGGTTAAAGAAGCTTTATTTTCTCAAAAGAAATTTACTACAAATTTCACTTAATGAGAAATATTTTAACTATATAATGACATTCATGAGCAGAGCTAGTATGACACGCACAAATATTAACACAATACAACAATGATTAACGTAATAACAAGCCATTGAAGGTAGCAGCAAAAGATTCATGCGATACAAAATCAAAATTTCCTAAAACTACTAAAATAAAATAGGCACACTGACGTGGAGTTCGGGCACCAGCCCGTATCACCTATTGTCCTTTTCTTTGCACTACACTCATTATCGGCTCAGTTACGAAATCATAAACCTTCAACATGTTAAGTTGATCCAACAATTAATTTGCGCGGAGTCATCTGGTTTACCTACTGTTCTTGTTAACTAAGAAATTAGCCTCTCACACTAATGTGGCGTGAATTTTCGGTTTCCTTAGCTTGTTCGGGTGACGGTCAACTAAGTTGCGGATACGGTATTTAATATTTTTCTTGAATCGGCACAAGAATACAATCTTTTAGGCTCAGAATAGCCCTTGACAATTAATCTGCCTAGCATTTTCCCAACTATGTTTGGTGTCGGCTTTCAGTCTAACCGGATGCAGCTGAATACCAGTATTTTACATGGAGTGACACCAACAGTGAACACCAAGTATACTTCGTTCCATAGTCCGTTGACAGACTCCAAGTGCGGACCTTTGACCCTTTGGGGATCATGTTTGAGCTCCGTAGGCGAGGGTGGGAAGAATGCACATATCCATGAGCTTTCAATTTAGTGAAAGCTGGAGCGGTCCTTTCATGAGATGTTTCATCGACCAATAGTTCTTCCAGGCGTTATCTGTGCGGAAAGCGACTGCTTTGTCCTGTCTCGCCTGGAAGGAGACTATTTGGCCCTACGAATAAGTAATAAGTCAGGAAGTCTAATTCAGAACAAATTCCACAGAAAAAGTGGCCCTACTTCAAACCAAAACGACGTATGATTCAAAATACGAATCACTTCCGAGGTTACAAAAAGACATGCTTGGTGATTGGTTTAAATTCAGAACGAAAGCCGGGATTGGTTCTCGCGCGTGCTGCAATGTCTGCTATGACAGTTGATTCAAGTGACGTGGACGATGTTATGCAATAAGTGCACCGGACCAAGTCAATAGTAAAAGAATATTATTGTACAATGTTTTTTTTATAATATATTTTTGTTTTTTTTTTGGGTTACTTTTTACAATCCAATGAACTCTATGTCCTGCGAAATATGATTAATTTATTAAGTTTTTGTCTAGAAGACATTAAAAGAGAATCTTTCAAACTGGTAGGTACAGCAGTTTTGTGTAACATGGTATACGCTTTTAATGATTTATAAAAATATTTTTCGTCAAAATGAACGGAACATACTCTGCTGGCTTTCACAGGCATTCAGTCGTACTCTTGTCTTTCTAGCTTAACTGAAGCTATCCGCTTATTTTGCCGAATTGGATTGGCAGGGAAACTAAAAGAAAACAGAATAAGCAAAATAGAATAATGTTATAAAAATAACTAAATTTTATGGATTTATTTTTCAATATTTCATCAATAAGAAAAGAAAAATTAACTTGGTAAAAAATTTACTGACTTCATTTTGCATAGTATTGACCACCTCGGTTTGATAACGTATTTGAACATCTTTGAATATAATTATAATTTTGCTACTATTTACCAGTGAAAAATGATCCCTGGACATTTTAATCTTGTATGGCTCCTGCACCACTCCACAACACATGCTGGCATGATGATTCACAGCTGTAGTTCACCATGATAAAAACGAAAACGTACCCGAAGTGCTCGCTTGCAAGAAAAATGTCCGACTGATGACGCGCTGGGTACAATTTTTAAGCCCCGCCTACTTGGGCCTAATATTTGTTAGGTCATTTTTTTATCGCAGTTACATTTCCTGACTTATTACTTATTCGTAGATTTGGCCGAGGTAAATGTACTCATGGACATATTCAATCCGTACACCTCCAGTTTCTAAGTTGCTTTCAATGCTGTTCGTCATCAGCTTTCTTATCGACATGTTCATCGTAAGTCCTACTTGTAGTGATCTTGATGAAAAATAGTTGAATATACATTTCATGTGAGTCTAGTAGTAAAACCCCACTACGACATAGTCTTGACATGCATTGCATTAAGGTGAAGTCAGAGTTTCGTAATGGTCTACTTCTGTATACCAAATATTTTTAACTAGCTTCTGCTGGCGAATTCGTTTGCGTGTAATTTCTTGTTCCCCGATCCACCCCGTCGCATCGTATCGCCCGCACTATTACTTCGTTTTCGCTTAGAGTTCTTTCTTACTTTTTTTTTTTCTTTTTCCTCGGCTTCTAAGAGTCTTGTGCGTGATGTTTAATCCTATTTTACCTTAAAGTCTTCCTCAAGGATTAGGCTATCAAATGCAAACAGATCTTTTCGAAACCGACTGTTAGTTTTAGAGATTAGCGTGTTCAAACAAACAAAAAAACTCTTGGGCTATACAGGGTGCAATTGAAATCATGGGCATTATTTTAACCTAAGGTACTACTTATGATACTAATTGCATTAGGGCTACTATTACGCAAATCAAAAATATTATTAATGCAAGTATGGAAAACCTTCAAATGTAGTAAGTCATACAAAGTATCAAATTAGTTGCGCTTCTCGATAGCAAATGCGTAGGTACACTACGCCGTACGCGCGTCATTGGGCGTGAATTCTTTGACCCCGCCCGACTCACGTGACATTCGTAAGTTGCCAATGAATTGATTCATAATAAATTCCAATTTTCCCTTCGTACTTTGCCGGCTTAGGACGGTCAAAACTACGTCAACTAACATACATTAAAAAAAAACATTTACGTACCTAGCTTGTGGATTGTTTTGAAAAAACCTTATTTGTCGGTAAAGTGACAGAGGGTAAACGGGTGCTCTTCCACGAGCTTGTGCATGTGCTGGCACGTGAAAAGACGAAAAATCCAACAGGTTCTGAGTGGTTCTGGTGGAATGAGACCCCGTGAAGGAATAGGGTCGTTCGGGTAGCGCCGATGGAACATTTCACGAGTTCATACTAAATTTCTTGTGCGATCGTAAATTACAACCATTTGTGGGTATTGTTGGTTGGTGTACCTAGCCTGCACATTACGCGGTCGAGGCATCGTGTACACAAACACACACACAACACACAACTACTACACTAACACTTAATACACTGCAATCCAAGCACCGTATGACGCGAGCGGCGAGTACGGCGATTACGTCACGGGATCAATAAATCAATTACGCGTCAATGCACCTGCGCAGTCGTTATGACACTGGTTCCGGGTTCGTGACTTCGTGTTGCGGCGGGAAGCATACCCCGCGCGGGGGTGATATTCGTATTTTTGCGAGTGAGGGAGTGGGACGGAGAGAGTTCAGGGAATCCCGCCGGACGGAATGTCTTGTAGCCCATTGTTATTATTACTTGTAAGGAAAAACCCGCGCGCGCGCAGGTGATGTTTGTTTACATTTCGCTTTGCGCTGTACTGCGCTTTAAGATTTTGATATTTCAACAATTATTGGCGTTAACGAAGTATTTTGTTTTAATTACTTTAAGTGTTTATTTGCAATAATAAGCCTTGTGCAATTTGACTTACTACATTTTTAAGGTTTTCCTTACTTGCATTAATAATATTTTTGATTTGCGTATTAATAGCCCTAATGCAATCAGTATCGTGAGTAGTGCCTTAGGTTAAAATAATGCCCATGACTTCGATTCCACCCTGTATTATTAGTATAGATTTATTTGTTCTTTTAGAACTTCATAGAATTTGAATAGTCATAGCCTGGAGCTCTGAATATAGAGGGATTAAAAGCTTAGATGTAGTCACAGTTACATATTGGTCTACATTACACGTATGAGCAAAATATTGAATAATTTATTTGTAATAAATCGACTGGTGTACCTATTTGTCAAAATACCATTTACCTGTTAAATTGCGTAGATATAGGACCCGCAGATTTTAACCGTAAAAAGTAACTAAAATAACGTTGAAATTATTGATAAATGACTTCCCAATGATTCATGACTTACTTATGAATAACTACCTCTTACCTTTATCCTTATTTTGTTGATTAGGCTACAAACATTAACCACCGAAAAAACCTAAAATGCGTACTTACCATTCAATGAGTGTAAAGTTTCATGCGTAAATAAAGTGATTTTCTCGTCAGCACCCACAACTATGATGAAAGTGGCGTGATTATTAGTCACTTTTTTAGGTAGTAATACAATACATTCCACTCATCTTACTTTATTTGATTTGTTGGAACTCTTGTCATTTTCAGTTGTCGAAATACTATTCTACACGGAATAGGAGTGTAAAAAGATCTTTGATACTACAGAAATACGTTTTTGGAATTTTAAGACATCTCAATGGTCGCAAAGAGTGATTACTGTTTGAGCGAAATCCAACTTCTATCAGTGAATGAATATTTTTATAATCGGGATAATACTACCTCTTACACACAAACAAATAATTATACCTCTTTATTTTGGATTGTAGCGGTATCTACAACGCCGCGTGCGAACAACGCGTCGTACTGACGTCACAAAATCCTGCATCTCGCAAGCAGAGTTTACCGCGCAACTAGCATACATACAACAGCCTGACATAAATCATCGGGCAGTTGCCCGCCAGACACAACAGCCGTCTGTTCGGAGAATCCTCCTTTTTCTATAGAGTATGAGTGAACTTTAGACCCTGTTCCTCATACCTCTATAAGATAAACTTTCTTATAAACAGTGATCATGCTTATAAAGGGTTCTCTTTCATCATCATAATCAGTCTCCTCAGGCCTTTATCCTAATTTATTTGGGGTCGGCCCATCATGATTTTTGTATGGATGTTTTTATCTCGATATTCCCACGGGATCGACATTTTTACGGGTGAAACCGCGGGGCGCAGCTAGTATCATAATAAATGAATCAATAGCGTTTACCGAATGGACATAATAACATATGTTTCGGTTAAATACACACTTTTTGAAATTAGGAACCTGATGCTTATATAGTACTAGCGACCCGCCCCGGCATCGCACGGGTGCAATACTGATACTAAGTACAGGTATTTCAAGAAAGCCAGCACACGCCGCCGCGGCCGGTACCGCAGCAACCGCTATGTCCCTGCATTTTAAATCTGTAATATCTTCGAAAATATTCATTTAAATTACATGCTGTAAAGGGCCATATTTATCTATATTAATTGGATAAGGATTAATGCTGTATTGCCTAAAATTGCTTCGAAATAAGCCATTATTTCTCGTAAAAAGTAAAGGATAAAAAAAGATTATTGTGGGTTATCCCTAAGAGATAGACATATACCATCGCGGACTTTTTGTAGACCTTTTTAAGCTGTATAATACTATAGTACATTATTTTGACCTATCTCGTAGGGTTCAGCCAGAGTTTGAAAAGAAAGCGCAAAAAAATGTGTTTATTTACGACATCACATGCATGCATGTATTATATATAAGTATAAACCTTCCTCTTGAATCACTCTATCTATTAAAAAAAACCGCATCAAAATCCGTTGCGTAGTTGTAAAGATCTAAGCGTTCATAGGGACAGAGAAAGCGACTTTGTTTTATACTATGTAGTGATATTTGATCGCAAAGTAGAAGAAGTAAAAAGTTTATTTGGACACAGTTCGTGAAACACAAAACACAAAATAAAAATAATGCTTCAAACAACAATAGTGCGTGCATCACGGCTGCGCCAAAAAGGTTCATTTCAGTCATGAAAGTAGTAGCTCATACATCAAACAACGCAGAGTAGTATACCCTCTAGTATGAAGTAGTGAGATTATCAGTTTATTTATCTTATTACTAAACTTTCCTAGTACTACTCACAATATCATACTATCATAACAATACAGTACCTATGTACTCGGTTTATTTTACAACGTATTTTAATAGATAGTGTCGCGTTCTGGAAATTCTCGTGATGCTTGCGGTATTGACACATGGTCGTCTATGTCAATATTTCATATTCACAGCATCAATGTCAATGTTTCCTGAAATTCAGTGTGTATCCGAAATTCCGAACTGACGATGGCGTCTGAAACAGGAAACATTTTTCTAAATTATAAATGTTGACAATTTTGTGTAAAAGTTGATGGCTTTTTACAAGCTTTTATTTAGTTTCACCTCCAGAATAGCTATTCACAATTCCCCACCGTATCGAATATCAAACAATGTTATCGTACTAATTCTCTAAACGCTGTTCACAAGTCCGAAACCCGAAAATTCCCAGTTTAAATCAAATAGACGACCGCTATTTTTCCGACAGCTGATTGCTGTCGGGGGCAAGGCAAATCAGGTTATCGAAATGTGTCATTCTCGATACGATATCCTGTCGGGTGTTGTGGATAGCTATGCTGGTGTAGGTCTGTTAGTCTATATAATATTGTCTGTTGCAAGTTAAATTTGACCCACTTCCCGGTATCCGATGGAGCTGAAATATTTTTCTTGTAAAAGACGATGTCATTCATTAATCTAACACTGAAAATTTTCAGACAGACTTAGCCTCAATTTTTTTTGCTGAAATCCATCCATACAAAACCTACTGTTAAAAAAATATATTAAAAAAGCCTACTCTTAAGAAAAGACTACTTTAATTCCTAGGTCCCAAATGCAACTTAGTCTGTATGAAATGAAAACTTGAAACGAGCCGACGAAGTAAAGCGATTACGTGGCGCTCTCTGCTGGCTAATTAGGTGTGTTTAATATTTCGTGAGTTTTGATGTGACTTCAACGAACGTAATTAATTACCTATGTCTATCTTTTGAGCAGTATTCAAATTATACGAAAGTTTTGCAGCTTTCGCTTACCCACATGTTTAGTTCTTTGTAAGAAATAACATCTAATATGAGTGTAGACATTTTGAAAGGACGATGAACAAACAAACTCTTCAGTTTTATTATTAGTATACATTTGTTTTTATCCGTATAATCAGTAGAATGTTGACGTAAAATATCGTACAGTAGATTTTGTATAATTTCAACATGAATGGCTCATATCTTACAACAATATTTTAAAAGAGTTTAATATGGATGGTTTTCTTGCCCGTTCTTCTCCATAGGAACATTCTGGAAGGGGCAACTAGCTTTATCTTCTGGCTGATCGACTCTTTGAATTGAAAACACGTAATTGGAGTGAAATAAATGCTTTAAGTTTGATTTTTAGTTTGAGAACATGATTCGTCGTGATAGATGTATGCTGAAGTGAAGGCTAATTAAGATGTTTGAAAAAAAAATCTACCAAGTGTGTTTTTTGTGATAAAACTACAAATGAATGATTTTTGGATTTTTTCCTTTATTTGTGCTGTGAAAACTTGTTTCTTGCCTTTCATGATTCTTTGTTCGGGACGTACCCTATAGGTTCTGATTTATTTAGGTGTATCAAAATATGTTATGCAACATTATGTATTTAATGGCCGTATTTTTATTGCAATGACTTAGAAGCTTGATTTTTTTTAGAGCTCCGTAGACCTACGTATTTGATCTTAATTTCAACTTGATACCTCCACGCATTTCTAAAAAGAAGAGTCATAAGAGACAGACATAGGGACGGGCGGACGGATAGCGAAGTGATCCTATTAGGGTTCCATTTTTTTAAGGGTACGGAACCCTTAAAACGGTATTTTTTCTTTCGAAGCTTCATTTAAACCACTTCGACAAATTATCATCTGCGGCAGACTACATGCAGTCAAAATAATCGCGGTTGTTTAATTCAATTTAACGGAGACCGCAAACGGCAAACATGGGTGGGAGGACGGTATCCACTAAAAGTTCGTAGTAAATAAATCTGGCGACCTGCAGATAGCGGGTTTGAAAATAATAAAGTGAAAAAATTATTCGTAATTTTTTTTCTTGTTCGTTTGGGATAGTGATAGAAAATTTTACTTTTAGTATGACTGCAAGTTTTAGCCCATGCAGGCACTTTACTTTGTGTAGGTATTTCGTTTCATCACCCACGGTTACAGTATACATGAATATACACTACATCAGAGAAATAAAAATAATTATACAAAAGAATAATGAAGAAATAAGATAATTATATACGTGTGTATTGTTATATAATACAAATAAAACTATTACTAGGTGTCATGTAATGCAAAACAACGTAAAACGTTGAAAAATCAAGTCATTCTTACAAAAAATATTTACAACTTAGACTCATAATATCTCAATATTCCCATGTGCCACAATAATGAGCTTTAGGTCAACATAGATAGAGGTATAAAGCTTTAAAATAAGATATGTTTCAACATTGTCCGCCGCGGGGAGGTTTTCCATGGTAAAGTTCCCAATGTCATTTGACAGATTGGGGTAACTTGATGTGCTGACCTTTGTACCAAAATTTACCAACATTTGTGTTTGCACGTCTCGGAATATGTAGAATTATATAGAATATAATCTTGGATTTCTTTTCTTAAATTGCATGGAATTAGCATGCATTGTACTTTGTTCTTGCTAAACTATCGAAAGTATTTCTAGACGAATAATAAACGAATTCTGAACGAAACCGGTGATCTATGAGTCGGTCTAAATAAATTAAAAACCTATTTTACTTTCACCTAAAATTTAAGGATACCAGAATTAAACAGTGTATTTGAAATATTTTCTTAATTTTATGTGATATATTGATGGTTAAAAATAATAAATGTAGTAAACCCAGTAGGATGTTATGTTTAAGGGACTTGATCTAAATATAGTCGGATAAATTGTTTTATAATAATGTAATGAAATAATATTGAATATCTCATAAATGTATAGAACCACCTAATTATCAGCAATAATATCAATTTACTTAGGTGAATATAAAGGTAGTCCGTCTTTCGCCACAGTTGAATCAAAAAGTTCCCCGAATTGATGGGTACACATATTTTATAGTCTCCCAATATTAGCCAAGTAATTCTAACATTAAGTACTGCCATTTTTAACCAATCATACATTTTGACCAAAAATATAATTTAATATTGACAAACTATTATGTGGTTATGTCTAATATTGCTTATGTGTTAAATCAAATTAAGGAATACCTATTCACGTTCTGTTTCTTTCTGTAGATAAGTTGCTATAGTTTGTGAAATTTTGTGGTAATTAGAATTGAAATATTGTGCGAGATGCACAATTGCACACCATATTTGTACGCCTCCTGGCATAACATAGCGTTTCTGTTGACCAAACTCAAGATCTGTATTTCTTTACCTGTATTAACAAATAAAAGTGATTTGAGAAATGGTCCAAGAGATTAATAAAACATTTTTTTTTTTAAGTTCTCAAATTATAATATTTTATTTGTAATTAACTATTTACACTAGAAACTAAATTAAAAGACTAACTTACTATACAAATAAAGATTAATATGATAATTAACAATACTTGTTTATGCAAATGTAAAAATTGTAAGTAGAATACTTTAAAATAAGCTGCCATAGGGCTTCCTTATCCTTCCTTCTCCATGATGACCTAGTTTTGGAACGGACAACTAGTTTTCTCATTAAAGTATTTATCTGACAAGCTTAATTTAAATAAATGCCTAGTCTTATCTTCCTATGCTTTTCTTTAAAAAACCCTTTCCCTACGCACCGTATTCATAGGAACTGCCCCGTTGGTCTCGTGGTCGCAAGCGCGAATGCTGAGCGTGGGATCCTGGGTTGATTCCCGGGTCGGGCAAAGTGTTAATGAGTTTTTCCATTAGAAATTTCTTAATAACAGCCCGGAGTTTGGAAGTTGGCGGTGTGATACCCCCGTTGGTCCTGCGCCTGATCACTCTCCGGTCGTGTCGAATTGCCGTCCCATCGGACTATGAGAGCGAGGGAAGAGGGAGTGCAACTGTGTATGCACGCACACTTGTGCACTATAATATCTCCTGCGTACCCGGCTAATCTCCGTTGAAATTGGCCACCGTGACTGAAATCGGTTGGGGAGGCTATTATTATTATTATTTCTTGGTACTTTTTACATAGTAAATAACTAGTAACAATTCTGACACTCATTGCTTGCTTCATCTATACATATAGTTTTCATACCCCTTTCTGATACGCGCATGAACCGCTTGATTGAATAGGTCATCGTCAAAAGTCAGGAGTTTAACGAACTTAAAAATCATACGTAAGTATTATCAGTATGGAGTAAGGTCATTTTGATTGTAAACGTCTGATGCTAAATTGAGAGTTTTGATTAGAAGCTAGTTTTTCCTCGTAGGTATTTGATGCGGCTGTTTGAAACTTGTGAAACGAGGCTAATTTTATGAATAATGATGATTGCGGAATGTGTTATTGGAAAAGTGTTATTGTGTTTTTCCATCAGGAATTTTTTAGTAGCAAGCCGGTGTCTGGTTGTCTTTTGTTCGGTTGACGGCTTTATGATCACTCCCTATTATATGGAATTCAATATGGCGCCATTTAGAGGACATAAAGCAATGAATTTGAAAATAAATATTTGGGAATCAGATGAAATTGCTTAATTAGCACATTTCAAAAATATAAACATTACTGAAATAGGCCCCAAAATTATTAAATAAAAAATTAGTTATATCCCAAAACCCGACTACTGAAAAGGATGAAATAAGAAAGTACCTTCCCGTGGTCGCATGCCGCTGTTCTAACATACCTATAAGCTATGGTAGCATGCAAGTTCCACGGGAAGGCACTTACTTTCTTGTTTCATTCTTTTCTGTAGTCGGGTTTTAGTTTATAAACTTATTTAATTATTTTGAGGCTTATTTCAGTAATATTTATATTTTTGAAATGTGCTGATTAAGCCTTTTCACTTGATAATAAGGAACCATCCCCAAATATTTATATTTAAATCCATTACTTTATGTCCCCAAGGCACCATATTTAATTTAGTCACGTCACATAGCTTATAACGAAGCCGCTTCTAACGATACCCCATTTGCCAAATTGTTATAAGTACTTTTGAAGTTATGAGGGAATGTTCATCTGAACTTAAAAAATACCAATCAAAATCATATACCCTCCGTCATTGATATATATGTTACACTAGATTAGCAATTACCGCACCAAGGCGTTGCCACTAGGCTGATGGCCACAGCCATCAGCGTAGCTAACGTCAGTGCAGTGCTCTGTGTGACGCCAACTGAAGTCAACCGAGTGACATGCGACAAAAAATATCGCGAAAGAGTGCGATTCAAGATCACAAAAACATAATAAATTAACCGGAATTACTTTCCACACGTAAATTAATTGTCTCTGTGTTTATATCAACGTAAAAACGCAATAAAATGTAGAATTTTGTATATTAGGTTCAATGTTACCACTAAAAATTTAGTTTTAGTTTCCCACATTAGTGGGAATTTTTAATTTATGGAATAAGTGATTTTAAATATTTTTAATAATAACAACGTAGCAGGGTGCCTAAAGATGCAGCACGCCGTGAAAAATGGGTGGAAATAATCCGATTGCTGAGAAAAGAGACTGACTGGCTACCTACTAAATCATTCAATTTCATTAATAATAAAGAAAAAATATTCAAAAAGAAAACGTCTTAGTTATTTTCATTATTTATAAACTTCTATTACACATACAATAAGAAATACATCATTCAAATATTTAAAAAATAATTTAACTTAACCTAAAATGCTTTTTATGGCTTTAAAATGCTTTTTTTGGTAAATTTCGCATGGGTAGGCAACCCCATCCCGTCATTGCATGTTTATATTGCGGTCTTTGTCTAATCTAAGCGACGATATTATTCTTACGACGTGTGTAAGTGAGACAGATATATGTTTACTTTTAAATATTTAGTGGTTTCAAAGCTACGACGTCGCGTTTATAAAGTGGCTACACTTTTTTGACACATTTTATTGAGGTTTGCTTCTCTAGTTATATATCTCAATGCCCTCCGTGGTCGGGTAAAAAATGTGGGTGTACCTACTACAAAAATAAAATATGTATTATACTTACCTCTAAGTAACTCTTAAGGAATTATAGGCGTTATGTGACGCTGTGTTAACAATGAAATGAATTGATATTATGTTTTGTATGATTTTACTTGACCCAGAACATGTTTTTATACAAACCAATTTATTATGTTAACATCTTTTATCTATCGGTAAGTTGTAAGCCGATTACATCCGTTCGTTACGTTTATGTGCGATCCAGATAGTACGTGGGATCAATAGTCCAATATTCAAGAGCTGATATCAACATCCGTCCCTATGTAAATACTTGTATTCTTTACGTATTTTTTAATAAGAGTTATTTTCCGTCACCTAGTTTACAATGTCAATTTCCTTATTTGCTTATTTCTGTCGCATTAAGTTACACTAACGGTTACATTAGTTACCTAAGTGATACAAAACATCACGCCTGGGTATATTCCTCAAAGGTTTAGGCAGAGGTGTAAATAGGATGCTAACCTGTCAATTCTCTAATATTAACTAAGTCAATCAATCAAAGTGGAGTTGACACGGTTTGACTAAAAAGCGAAATAATATGTAGCGGTATCTACAACGCCACATGCGAACTACGCGTCTTACTGACGTCACGCTAAATCCTGCATCTCGCAAGCAGAGTTTATTGCGCAACTAGCATATAAAACGGCCCGACATGAATCATCGGGCAGTTGCCCGCCAGACACAACACCCATCTGGTCGGGGGATCCTTCCTTTTCTATGGAGGATGAGTTGTACCAAGCTGTATTGTCATCGGTATAGAAACTACAATAACACTAACATTTTATGAAAATAAAATCACGCAGTAAAGCAGGTGCTTATCATCCTCTATAAAATCCGAAACATATTCTGTGAATCCTATACGACACACATTATAATTATATCTACTTATTTGGATTAGGATTATTACGACAGGATTATCTTTATTTTATTTTCCTTTACGTTTCCATTCGTCATAACGCTGAGAGACTTTGTACTTCGGACTACGTAACACTAACAGTCGAGGTCCGACGTACAAAGTTTTTGGTTCCAATTTCTGTTATGCTAGTAACATTAATAATAATAATTAATATCCATTTTACGACTTTTAATATGATTAGACATAATGTTATCCTTTTATGATTCTGCCAAAGTGGCCTTTTTAGACCCCCAGATGAAGTTGCAATTTCCTTGCTCTGTTTAAATTCAACTTCAAAGTACGATACCTACTATATTATAAGTAATAATTCATTGCCTCCCGCCAGCCATATAATCTCGACAATGTCAAGAGCGGTCGGTGCCACAGCATCGAGTATTTCTAGGTCAAGTACTCTAACATAACGTGAACAACGTTATCCGTTCTTTGAGGTAACTCACAAAGGGTTTTGTTATACTGTAGAATTTGTAGTGCATTTGGCTATTCTGTATAGTTATGGAGGCACTACTACTACTTACTACTTCTCTGTATATTTTCGAGTGTTTTTCACTTAGCTTGGTTTTCTATAGTTCTGGAACCTAGAAGACAATCACAATATTTAATGTACTTATAAAATTCTCGTGTTACAATTTTAGTTACCATAATCCTCCGAAACGGCTTGACCGATTTTTATGAAATTTTATATGCATATTCAGTAGGTCTGAGAATCGGCTACTATATTTTTTTTTTTTGCAAAACGGCGTTTGCGAGGTCAGCTAGTTATTTACAATAATATAAACCTTGGTACGTACAGACACAAGCGTAAGCAACTTACAGTTAAGTACGCAAAATTCAAAAGCGTTTTTATCGTGAAATAAAAATGTTAACTTCGAGAAAAACTAATCTTTCATAATAGTATGGTTTCGCTAATACTATAACATCATGACACCATACAATACCTATTTCTATAACACTGATAGAAAATCGGTTTAGAACCTTCTATTATGCTCGTGAATAGTACCTCATTATCATCATCTGCCTAGCCTTTTCCCAATAATGTTGGGCTCGTGGCTGTACCTATGTTTATAAATTCCATTCAATTATAATTTGTAATTATAATGATTCATCATACTGCCATAGCGATCTGTGTTTTATTCCATTCGTTTATTTCCGCACGATACTCTAGCAAATTCGCTTTCCTAATCGCCTAGCGAGAAGTTTATCGGTGGTATTGACCCGTAAAAACAAAAGACAATCATAAAGTAATAGCCTGAGTTCCTGAGTTGTAGCTGGTAGCTATATACAGGGTTATTTGTAAAACACCAGCAACCTCTTAAGAGGTCATTGTACTCATCATTATGAACAACTTTTACTATGAGACCAAACCCGAAATCGCAGGGAACAGCTGATTTTTATTTCGCGATTACGTAATTAGTTTACGCACAAGTTACCCATCAACAACTTAAAGTCAACTATGTATATTATTTTAAAATGTATGTATACACTGAAACGCGCTTATCGTGGGTCTCATGAAAGATTACCAGAATTACACGCTACTGCTAAACATGATGTCTTGGGTTCGCTTCCCGGGACGGGTAAAGTGTTATTGGGTTTTTCCATCAGGATTTTCTGAGTAGCAGTAAGGGGGCTAGTTTTGTGCCCGAACATTGCAATATGCCCGCCAAATTACATGGGGCTTAAAACTAACTGACTTAACCCACCGGATAACGGATCTAGAAATTCCCGGCTGTTGGTCCCGGCTGTCATTCGTGGATCTTTGACAGCCGTTACGGGTAGTTAGAAGCCCGAAAATCTGACAACGAGTCTTACCAAGTGGTATCGTATTACCCAGTAACTGGGTTGTGGAGGTCAGATAGGCAGTCGCTCCGTGTAAAATACAGGTATTCAGCTGCATCCGGTTAGACTGGAAGCCGACCTCAACATAGTTGGGAAAAGGCTAGGCAGATGATGATGATGGATTTAGAAATTCATTCTTATGAAAAATAATTTATTTACTCCTTAAAAGCATAGTAGGTGTAGATTACATTTATTTATAAAATATTTTAGGAATATATTAAATATTTTAGGTAAATATTTATTTACCTATAATTTTATGGATTGTATCTGAAATAAATGTTTTATTATTATTATTATAAATATCCTTAAATTCTTATAAATCTGTCTATATGCCCTTCATTCTCTCAGTGGAAGAACTTCACAAACAAAACTGAAATAATATCATCAAACATAAAAGACATGTAGAAATTCTACATAGATACTTACTGCATAACGAACCAAATAAATATGTCTGAAAAAGTTGATATCTTTCATAAATGTTATTTATATTACTAACGAGACATCAAAGGTACATTTTGTGCCTTTTGAATTGATATTTACGTGTCTGACTTTTCTACTATTTAAACTGAGTTATTTTTATTTTTGCTACTATTTTCTTAGTTATTTTTATGTTTGCTTCTGTTTAGATTTGGTATACTAATGTGTACCATTAATATATATTATTTTTAAAACCCAATTAAAACAGTTTGCAGGACAGTAAACGCCCCTAGACGTAATAACATTAACATTTCTATTATGTTACGTTCAGTGTCATTAAACCGACAAAGTATATTACAAAAATAGGATTTAGTGCCTTGACGTTGAGTCCCGCCACGTCGTTCTAAAACTCCCGCTTTTATTCCCGCCACTAGGCACTTAAAGCCTATTTTTGTAGGTAATCTGTATAAATAAAACAAAATCGGGTTAGTTACACCATTTATAACCCAAGAACGGCTGGATCTTTGATTGTTTGATTAGTCTCCGCCCCGAATAGAGAATAACTATTAAAACATGTGAAAAAATTCACGAAAAAAAAAAAGATTTAAGTAATTAATTTTATCATACATTCGTTTTTATTGAATTTGAGGCGGCACAAAGTTCGCTGGGCCAGCTTGTTTAATATGATTGAGTGTATCGATGACCTTGTGAAGGCTTCAGGAATCTGCTGGATGCGGAAAGCACAAAACCGGTCGAAGTGGCGATGCTAGGGGCTGGGGGAGGCCTATGTCGAGCAGTGGACGTCTTTCAGCTGAAATGATGAGTGTGCTTTAAGAAGAAAATTATGTGATCTGCTTACTTAGTTGTCATTATTGTTGTTAACTTAGGGGCCGTCTCCACGAGCGAGAGAATCGCGGCGACAGTCATGCGGTGCCATCAAATTATCGTCGCGATGATATCGCCGTGTGGAGATTGATTCATAGAGTTTCTATTGACTTTGATGGCACGACGATAATATGGTCGCGATTCTCTCGCCCGCCGTACCATCAAATTTTCGCCGCGATGATATCGCCCTGTGGAGACACGTTCTAAGAGAGTGTATTGAAATACGTGGCACGACGATAATATCGCTGCGATTTCCTCGCTCGTGGTGACGGCCCCTAATCTGCGCTCAGAAACACGAGTAGGAAATACATATATTATGCAGAACTATTCGTCTAAAAATAATAATATTCCATTCGAGCAAGTACCTACCTACTTTAGGAATACTCAACAGTCTATAAATGATTAATACACGTGCATCCTAACGTGTATGGAAAACGTGAACGTGCACACACATCCATACACGGCGTGCACCCATGCGCTGACTGTAGCACGCAGTAGCACGTGTGCATCGCGTGGGGTGCTCGCTATCCAGACTAGTAGGTACTTACTTCTACGTCTGTACATCTATATAAATAAAACAAAAGTCACGTTAGTTACACCATTTAATTATGACTCAAGAGCGGTTGGACCGTTTTAAATGATCTTTGATTAATTTGTATTGTCTGCGCCCCCAATAGAAGAATACCTAACTATTGAAACATGGAATCGCGAATAAAATAATAATGAAGATAATTCATTTTCTCATACATTTTGTATGGAACGGCTTTTTTGATGATATCTCGAGAACGGATTGACTGATTTCATTATCCTAAGTGTTAATCCTCCTTTATAAACTGTGTGCCAAATTTCATCTAAATCAATGCAGTAGTTTTTACGTGAATTAGCAAAAAACATCCATCCATATGGATGAATGGATGTTTTTTTCTGTTTGTTTGGATGTTTATGGATGGATCCGATTATAAACGTGAAAGTTTGTGAGGATGACCTCACAAACTTTCCGGACTGTATCGGAGCAACCGCGCGCGGTCGATATATTTAACTGCATGCAAGTTGTACTTTCGACTTCGTGCAGTCATGATATCAACTGCACGCGGTCGACTGCAGTCGAGTGAATTCAATATCAACTGTATGCAGTCGTGCCTTCAACTTCGCACGGTCGGCTACAGTTGTGTAGTGTCGCCGCATGCTGTCCACCGCCGTTCGCATGCAGTTAGTCCTGGAGCCGTATGGCAAGAGTCCGTATGGCAATATAATAGCAAAGGATTAATCCATATCCACGCTGCACGTTGCAGCTTTTTAATTCGACTACATCGCTGCCAGTGGCGGCGCCGTAATAATAATATTAAGAGAAGTAATGTCTGTGCTTCCATTTCGACGTCAAACCTAACACTGAGCTCCAGGTCTTGATGCTTGGCGTCAACTGCGTGAAGTCAGATCCGTCTGCAGACAACTTCATGCAGTTGAATATAGCGACTGCGTGCAGTTGCTGATGCGACTTTGTGCGGTCGTTGTGGTGCAGTCCGTGTGATGGCGGCCTAACATTACAATGTTAGATTAGTATCTACATAGTTACCTGTACGTTACATTGTGTTCATTTGTCAGCGCCACGCAGTCTGCTTCACATTGCTAAGCGCTGTGAGCGTAGGTACGTACGTGACGGATGCCTATATATACAGTCACCAAAGGAGATAAGTAACCAGGGTCGTCGGATGTAGTTGAAGTTTAATAAGAAACCTATGGATGTTTTCGAATAAAATTTAATGTAATTATTAGAAAACAAACAGTTCATTTAGCGAATTCAATTTCTTTCGAAAACATCAACTGGTTTCTTACTAATCTTCAACTATATACGACGACGGTTACTTATCTCCTTTGGTGACCGTACGTTTATAGATAAGTTTTTTAGAAAATATGTTTTGAATTGATCTGGGGGGTAATTGCGTAACACACTATCAATAGCAATGAGTTTGATTTTGACAGCTCAACACCATTCATTGCGTTATGTACGTTGTTGAGCAGACACATTTTTCGAGCATACGAAGCAATCGATTAGCAATATCCTTCAAAATGATTCAGATTGAGATTAATAGTATGTTACGCAATTGGGATGGTTATCAGCAACATTGAATACCATGAAAATTATACCCACTTCGAAAACAAATAAACTAAAAAACAAAAAAGGAACAGACGCCAGCACATCGAGCTACTACAATCTGTCAAATTTCTTTAATAGATTTTCAACTTTATCGGTAAAGCATAAGGTTCAAAGTTGATTGAGAAAATTTGACAGTTTCGAGTAGCTTGATGTGCTGGCGTCTGTACAATAAAAAAACTACGACACTGAAACGAATGAACAGGAACGAACGTAACTGGCGAATTGTGGGTGTACTATTCACAGTATACACCACTGCCCAACCCTTTGAAAGAATACAGGCGTGATTGAATCTCATTTCCGCAACTTACGATTGACTTATGATCGCTACTGTAACTAATAGGGGACAAGCCTATTGCCACTAGCGATGGTTTACTAAAGTCCGCGCGGAACTAGTTGGCCGCGCCTTAGGTATGTGAGCGGTGGGACGGAGGGGCGGGTTCCGCGCGGACCCTAGAAAAGCCGTGGCCGCCACATAACAACCACAGTGACGGCTGTCATGAATAAATGATATAGCAAGGTTTTACTTCACAGTGTCCAAAAACGCTCTCTAGGAAACAGACCATAAGCTGGTCTGTTTCCTAGAGAGCGTTTTTTTTTCTTTCATAAACAAACGTTCCAGTGATGTCATTCGGAAAATGAAAATTCGTGTGGCCGAAAGGTTCTGGAGTGGCGACCGCGAACCAGAAGACGTAGCGATGGAAGGCCGCAGACATGGTGGACTGACGACCTTGTGAAGGCCGCAGGAACCCGTTGTATGCGAGAAGCAGAAGAACCGGTCGATGTGGAGGTGTTTGGGGGAGGCTTGTATCCCGCAGTGGACGTGGAAAGAATAAAATCATTGAAAAATACTATCAGGGCTATCTAAAAAAATAAATTAACAGCCCTGATAGTTTTTTTTAATGTTTTTTAGCACTATGCGAAGTGATTGAAAAAAAAAATTGGTCATTACTTTTGAACCGTCAAAAAATTTACCGACATTATCGGGGTTTAAAAGTTTGAAAATGACCTTTCTCACGTCCCTATTCGATTTGATCCATATTTCCAGGTACACCCTGTATATTTATTTAAACATAATCATAACTATCAACAAAAAATTAAATATCAGTGCCCCTTCACCCGTAATTATAATATTGTTTTGATACGATTAGTAGGTACATTCCATTTGGATTCAATGGAATAAAACAACGGCGGCGTATGAACTCGTTAAAAAAATTTTTGTTTTAGTTAATTTGTGCGATGATTTCACTCCGGTACCTACAGATAAATAATCTACATTTTCTTACACTAATATACTCAGTTGTACTCTTCAATTTAGCAATGTTATACGTCGTAATTGAAGAGTACAACTGTGACGTGGCATAACAACTGAATAGACTGGTATTACGTTTAGTAGGTTAACTAAGTCACGTGTTTTTTTTGTTTACCTTTATTTAATAACTAAGGTGCGGGATTGTCCGAAAGGGTTACCGCTAACCCGGAACATAAAGGGCTAAGGAAGGAACACGGGTGGGTTTTAGTCAGTAAGAGTCTGACACTCCCTTCTGCTCCACCTAGAGCGGGAGGGGTTATTTGATGATATCCCATCCTCAAAAAAAAAAAAAAAGGCTTAAAGGCACACAGGCGTAACGCGACAGCGCGACGCTACTCTACATGGGGGCGCGGACATCACCTCGCAAACTATAACCATGAATTCAGCACACGATGAGACCCCCTAACATAGAAAGTTTTCGTAAGTTTCACGTCGATGTCCTTGACAACCCTGTAGTAGAAAATAAATTCATGAAGTTTTTATAGAAAATTCCTACTAAAGTCGCACGCGCCTGCCTTAATTTCTCGCGACTTGTGACTACAAATGTCTTTATAAAACGTTCGAAATGGACATGAAGGGTAAAACGTAGATATAATCCCGTTGCACTGTTATTTTGACATTATGACGGTAGTTTCAAACATCTGGCGGCAAAGATTACTTCTCTTTTCCATATTACAGCTTCTTTATGTAGATCCTTTTTTGGGATATACTTTAGTGGAGTTATGTTGTTTGAATTGTTGTCTTTCGGGGTAATCATTTAATTTATTCAACACTAGCTTCTGCCCGCAACTGTGTTCGTGTTCGCAGAACACCACAATATACATCATCATCATCATCTGCCTAGCCTTTTCTCAACTATGTTGGGGTCGGCGTCCAGTCTAACCGGATGCAACTGAATACCAGTATTTTACATAGAGCGACTGCCTATCTGGGCTTCTGACTACCCGTAACGACTGTCAAAGATCCACGAATGACAGCCGGGACCAACGGCTTAACGTGCTTTCCGAGGCACGGAGGGGTCTCGTTCTGTAAAGATGGTCACCCATCCACAGACCAACCGCGGCAAGCGTAGCTTAACCTAATCGATCGACCTGTGCGGTTGTTACACACAATATACAAAGGGGTTTATTTATAAACGATTGATTAAAGTTAAGTAACGTCTAAACGTCAAAAAATTATGGTTAAACAGTCTTTAATAACTACATAAGCAACGTTTATGAATAAAGGGTAAAATAATAGCCACATTTTTACTTCCCTGTACACTACCTATATACAGCGTTCGTAGTTTTGGTCTCAGCAGTCAAATAACAAAGAGTCAGGACTGGTGACGCGAGAGCAAGCGACATACAATTGTTCGTGTGAGAAGCAGTGCATCCTTTTTTTTTGAGGGTGGGATATCATCAAATTACCCCTCCCGCTCTGGGTGGAGCAGAAGGGAGTGTCAGACTCTTATTGACTAAAATCCATCCGTGTTCTTTCGTGTACCGGTAACCCTTTCGGACAATCCCGCTGCCCAAGCTGAGGTGGTTTATTCAATATTTTGAACACTATTATCGTGATAAAACAAATAGTTTGTTCATTTGAACAATTGATTTAACTAACTCTTAACCGACCGACGAAGATGATTATGCAAGAAATATTGTCTTTCTTTTTTCAAAGACTTACCAAAGATTTATATCGTGTCTGAGTCTAAGTACATTATAATATAACAACTCAAACGGAATTCCAATATTCATCCAGTCCTAAGACGTTTACATCAACAAGATTATTAAGTACCTAAGTAGTTCGTAAGTTGTTCTTAAATATAAGTTTTTTTGTGTATTAATCTTGTGGTGTTCTAAAAAAACATTTATCTAGGAGTATACTCCTAATTAACATGCAGTATTCATACAAAGTTGTTCACATAAGTACATTATTTAACCACAAAACCAACATTTGACTTATCAAGTCTGACATAGTCTGGTCAGGCCTTAACCGACGAAATATGTAGTTTCAAACTTACAACTATAATCAGCCAATAGCAAATATTGGCCAAAACTGACCAACCTTGGAAAATTAGATCCATTGCTTTTTTTGTACGTTAAGAATTTATCAAAGCGGTTGCTAAGGGAGCAATGGAAAGCGAGGTTGGAGTTGATAGACCAATGTTTGGAGGTAATAACTATTCAAAGTTAACGCATTATGAGAGATTGTGATATAGTTCACCGAATATAAACTACAGTGGTTGTATTAGGAAAATGAGCCCCGACTCCCCCGCCCCGACTGCTCCGTTGGTCTCGTAGTTGCAAACGCGACTGCTGAGCGTGGGTCCTGGGCTTCGATTACTAGGTCGGAAAAAGTGTTATTGGGTTTTCCATTAGGCATTTCTTAGTAACAGCCAGGAGTTCGGCAGTTGGTGGTTTAATACCCCCGTGCCTCGGAAAGCACGTAAAGCTGTTGGTCATGCGCTTGATCTCTCCCTGGTCGTGTCGGATTGCCGTCCCATCGGACTAAATGAGTCTTTGAGCAGAGAGTGAACGTGTATTTGCGCGTACACTTGTGCACTATAATATCTCCTGCGTACCCGGCTAATCTCCGTTGTGATTGACCACCATGACCGAAATCGGTTGGGAGGTTATTAGGAAAACGAGTTATGAAACTCAAGGAGCCTTTTGGCCTCGTATAGGACTTTCTGTTTCCATTTTTCTTTTTGTTACTTTTTTTAAATATAATTTGTTTTTTTATTTTAGACTGTGTTTAGTTTAGTTTGTGATCTTCTTGTACGAGTCGCAATAAATAATTTTTCTTTATTTATTTCTTTCTTTCTATCTTTCTTTCTTTCTAAATGGAGTTGGGCAGACACCTAGCAAGGCGCAGTGATGTCAGGTGGTGTAAGGCAGTGACCAAATGGCCTCCAAGGACCGGGAGACGATGTGTCGGTCGTGCGGCTGTGAGATGGGCGAACAACATTGCTACCATCGCGGGAGAATCTGAATTAGGCTAGCACAGGAGCGTGGGGATTGGCACATGAAAAGAAAGGCCTATACTGAGCAGTGGGTGAAGCCGGGCTGTGGATGATGATGATGTTAGGATAAGGTAAAACACACACAAAGCACACTTTAAAATAATTTTCTTAATTTGTAGGTAGGTATTTTTTATTTATGTCTAAGCTGTGTACTTCTTTAAGTGACAAATTCACCATACTAATGGATATAATATGTAAGTTCTTATAATATGGTATTAGTAAACAAGTCGTTGGAGTACCTACACAAATAAATAAGTAAATAAGGTCAGTGGAACAACTAAAAGGTACCTAGTTACTACATTTTGAAACAAATACCTAGGGTTGGAAGTGTCTATTTTATTGCTTTAGTAAATACCTATCATTTTGCCAATTCATTGGTGTTATCTGCGAAGGTAAAAGCATAACTGTGCAGCTAACTTAGTTTAGATTTTCTATAGTGCAAAATTATTTCCAACTAGCAGCGCTCCGCGGTTTCACCCGCGTTAGTTTCGACCCCGTGGGAATATCGTGGTAAAAAGTATCCTATGCGTTAATCCTGGTTATAAACTATCTGTGTGCCAAATTTCATCCAAATCCGTTCAGCTGTTTGTGTGAGTAACAAACATCCAAACATGTCCATAAACTTTCACACATATAATATTAGTAAGATATTTTTTCCTCATTGGTATTGAAACACGAGAATTTTTAACGCTGTTCAATACTTTTTATTTTTATGAACGTTAGAAAGTTTCTTTCTTCTGAATACCTAGTCTCAAAAATAACGCGCTACAATTTGTAAAAGAAATTCTATCCAAGGCAGAATCACATTTTCCTTATCTCAAACAATAAGAGAGAACAGTACTTTACAAAAAGAAAAAATAAAATTTCTTCCAGTAGGGAAAAACTTACGGACTAAACTGGGTTAAGAAACAATGCCTCGTAACTTAGCTGAAGACGTTGTAAAGGGTTACTATAAGCCCGGGTCCCGAAAATCTTTAAACTTTATTCAACCTTTGCTTTAGTAACAATAATTCTTATTTAATATTTTTCGACTGCGAATCTCTGTTACATTAACTAAACTCCTTAGATTCGACAGAGCCACTCAAGTGCTTATCCAGTAAAAACAAAACAACTTTCAATAATGCCGATGTCCAAAAATAGAGCAACCTTTATAACTGAAACAATAACAGCAAAAGGCTTAGCTGTTTGATAGAACATTTTCGGAGGTACGTTTTATCGCGAGGGTGCAGCCCTAGGCCGGTATCAGGTGGATAAAACTGGATATAACCGGATAGTTGCAGATTCATTGTCATTAATCATTGGTCGTCGCGCCTCGAGACCGTTGTTGTGATTTTGACAGCGATGTTGTTGACATGATTTGGTGGTTTGTTATTGTAAGTAGGCAACAGATTGTCCTTTGAGGAAACATCTGTTAAAAACTTGACTCTACCTCACCAATAAATTCTTAGGCCGCTGCCTGGAATTTTGCGGGCAGCGGGGCGGCAGCGGCGGCGGCGCGGGCGGTCGCCGATTGCCCTTCAGTGCACCGCTCGTTGCCCGCTCCCGCGCCGCTGTTTTCGAGAACCGGTCCATTTAAATGTACGCATAAGATCCTGCCGCTTCCGCGCCGCTGCTGCTGCCGCCCCGCTGCCCGCAAAATTCCAGGCAGCGGCCTTAGGGTTGTCAATGAATTTATTGGCGTGGTAAAGTCATCACTATTATATCAATTGCTGAGCATAGGCCTCCTAAAAAGCAACAAATTTAGATTTGCAACGCTCGGCCCATCACCGATAGTTGAGAATCTAACAGTGTCCTATATACAGCAAAGTTTATACAAAAAAAATAGAACTCATACTTTATGTAATTACACTAAGAGCAGTCGTTGACCACAAAAAAAACGATTATCTTTTTTTTTGCACGACTCATAATGCGGCATTAGAGAGTGCTTTACGATCGAAAAATTTGTTTTGCCTCCTTTCTGCAACTGCTTCTATTGTTAAACTCCTGCAAATAAGCTACTTAATTTATATACCATTGTATAGATAATTTAATGGAGATTAATTCATTCAAGAACAGATTTAATAAAGAAGAAACAAAAAAAAAAAAACTTTCTAAAAATTTTCCCGTCAATCCAAGTGTTAAACCTAAAAAAATTTTAGCTAGCGAAAAAAAAAAATTAATTGAGTAACTTTTTTTAAATAGATTCGTTTCACCCATATAAAAGAGCCATTTTCAATAGGGACCCTATTGAAAATGGCTCTTTTATTCAAAGTAGTTTAAATTATCTATACAGGGTGGAATCGAAGTCATGGGCATTATTTTAACCTAAGGCACTACTCACGATACTGATTGCATTAGGGCTATTAATACGCAAATCAAAAATATTATTAATGCAAGTAAGGAAAACCTTAAAAATGTAGTAAGTCAAATTGCACAAGGCTTATTATTGCAAATAAACACTTAAAGTAATTAAAACAAAATACTTCGTTAACGCCAATAATTGTTGAAATATCAAAATCTTAAAGCGCAGTACAGCGCAAAGCGAAATGTAAACAAACATCACCTGCGCGCGCGCGGGTTTTTCCTTACAAGTAATAATAACAATGGGCTACAAGACATTCCGTCCGGCGGGATTCCCTGAACTCTCTCCGTCCCACTCCCTCACTCGCAAAAATACGAATATCACCCCCGCGCGGGGTATGCTTCCCGCCGCAACACGAAGTCACGAACCCGGAACCAGTGTCATAACGACTGCGCAGGTGCATTGACGCGTAATTGATTTATTGATCCCGTGACGTAATCGCCGTACTCGCCGCTCGCGGCATACGGTGCTTGGATTGCAGTGTATTAAGTGTTAGTGTAGTAGTTGTGTGTTGTGTGTGTGTTTGTGTACACGATGCCTCGACCGCGTAATGTGCAGGCTAGGTACACCAACCAACAATACCCACAAATGGTTGTAATTTACGATCGCGCAAGAAATTTAGTATGAACTCGTGAAATGTTCCATCGGCGCTACCCGAACGACCCTATTCCTTCACGGGGTCTCATTCCACCAGAACCACTCAGAACCTGTTGGATTTTTCGTCTTTTCACGTGCCAGCACATGCACAAGCTCGTGGAAGAGCACCCGTTTACCCTCTGTCACTTTACCGACAAATAAGGTTTTTTCAAAACAATCCATAAGCTAGGTACGTAAATGTTTTTTTTTAATGTATGTTAGTTGACGTAGTTTTGACCGTCCTAAGCCGGCAAAGTACGAAGGGAAAATTGGAATTTATTATGAATCAATTCATTGGCAACTTACGAATGTCACGTGAGTCGGGCGGGGTCAAAGAATTCACGCCCAATGACGCGCGTACGGCGTAGTGTACCTACGCATTTGCTATCGAGAAGCGCAACTAATTTGATACTTTGTATGACTTACTACATTTTAAGGTTTTCCATACTTGCATTAATAATATTTTTGATTTGCGTAATAGTAGCCCTAATGCAATTAGTATCATAAGTAGTACCTTAGGTTAAAATAATGCCCATGATATCAAATGCACCCTGTATATATAAAAGGAGAAACTGACTGACTGATATATCAACGCACAGCCGAAACTACATGGACTAGGAACGTGAAATTTTGCATACGGCTTCCTTTTATTATGTAGGGGAGCACTAAGAAGGGGTTTTTGGAAATTCGACCTTTAATTGAGGTGAAAAAGGGGAATTTTGTTTGTATGAAAAATGTTATTGCTTGAGTTAATAAACTTGAAATTTGGTACGAATACACGCAGACGAAGTCGCGGGCGAAGTGCTAGTAATTAATAAAAAACTAACTATATAATATCTATATCTATGTTTTTTTATACGAACATTATGAGTCGTGCACTTTTGGATTTCGATTTTTTTTTTATCCTATTATGATATCGATACCCATCACGACTGTAGAGTTTTGTTACCTAATTTAATTTGACGCTGTATAAAATGTTTAGAATCATCATCATTTCAGCTCGGAATCACCCAGTGCTGGTTACAGGCCTTCCCTTTCATCCGCCATACTTCCCAATTCCATGCATCCCTCGTTCAGGCGTTTCCCGCGAATTTGACGAGATCATCAATCTACTACGCTTTTGGACGGCCGGCTCTGGTATAAGGAATAGGGTGTAAAGTTCACTCAACCTCCATAGAAAAGGGAGGATCCTCCGACCAGACGGGTGTTGTGTCTGGCGGGCAGCTGCCTATGATTCATGTCGGGCCGTTGTATATGTGCTAGTTGCGCGGTAAACTCTGCTTGCGAGATGCAGGATTTTGCGTGACGTCAGTATGACGCGTTGTTCGCATGTGGCGTTGTATATACCGCTACACTGGTTTCTTTAGCCTATTTTTGGCTACCATTGGGTCACAGCTTTAATCCAACTTTGTAAGTATGAATTTAATAAAACAAGATTATCGCTTATCCTGTATTTGCAAAATTTGCAATATTCCATTTAAAATCCGATTGGTTTATTGACTTAATGAGTACGATAACGATTAGACGTTTGGAGTACCCGCTGATAACAGTTATTGTATGTGAAACAACGTGACAATGTTAGAACGCGCACACAAACATGATAACCTGTAGATAATCTCACCGAGCCTGACTTTGGGGTTCTCCCTTGTGAAATGTAGCGTGTTCTCTGATGACATGCAGTTAAAACAGACAGAAAGGTACCGCCCGATTTATACTTTATAGTGGCTCGGAACATGAGGCCAATTGCTGCGCAGTAACAAATTCAAGCGCACGAGCAGCGCACTTTAGAGCCGCTATAGAGTTTGAATCGGGATTTTACAGGAGAGAAATAAAAAAAATGTAAGATGCTTTGAAAAGTAAGTAAGTGTGTTACAGGTTAACCAGCCTAACAGCCGGAAGAACTGTCTGCCTTTGTATATGAAAACGAGGAATAAGGAGGAAAAAAGAAAAAGAAGGTAACGTCCACTCATGCAAAACTAAAGAAGGAAAAAAAGTATTTATTCGGTATTGCACAGGAATAGGTATCACAAACATAACTAAACATACTCAAAACACAAAAAGTAAATCCTACTATCCTACTATTCCTACTAATATTATAAATGCGAAAGATGTTTGTTACTCTTTCACGCAAAAACTACTGTACGGATTTTGATGAAACTTTACAGTAATATAGTTTATATATCAGAATAACACATAGGATACTTTTTATTCTGATATTCCCACGGGATCAAAACTTACGCGGGTGAAACCGCGGGGCGCAGCTAGTTTATCATAAAAACGGAACGGCACATCAAGCTACCCGAAACTGTAAAATTTTTCCCATCAACTTTGAACCTAAAACTTTAGCGATAAAGTTGAAAATGTATTAAAGAAAGACAGATTTTAGTAGCTTGATGTGCTAGCGTCTGGACTAAAAATAATGCCCTCACTGTATCAGAGGCTGAACGAACTGACACTTTGTAGATATACAACACCAACAAGATTGTCCTATCTAGCAACGACCGTTCTTGCACAGACGTGACGCACGGCTTAATTGTTCTTATTATTGTTGTTTGTTTCTTACGAAAGTAGTTATTTTTCCACTCTGCAACTGGCATTTTGTTTTTGTTTTGATTGTTGTTCTTTTATTGTCATACGCCAGTATCGCGGGCGCGTCACGGATTAATTTGTATTGTCAATGTCAATGAATGTGGTCCCTGGCCCTGACCTCAAGCAATGGACAAAAATTGTCAACATTATTTTTATATTTTTATGTATGTATTTTGTCATATGCTTGAGTACGAGGCTTTTGACTACGTTGTATGTGTATACTTTGTGTTTTTTTTTAATTTTTAATGTGCGTTTAGTTTGTGCAGAATAATCAATCTATTTATCTTTCTTCTTTTCTTCTAATAAAAAATGCTTGTTTTTATCAAGCATTCAAATTACCAACTTCGTTCTAAATGAGAAAATACATACATAAATAACAATGGCTGTGTCAAAGAAATAATATCTAACAGTGACATTTTCAATTTCGCTCAGTAAAAAAACCCAATTTTAAGACAAAGAAATGGTTCAATTACTTTTTTGGGGTTCTGTACCCAAATGGACCTTTATCACTAAGGCTCAGTTGTCCGTCCGTTTGTTTACACAGGGGTGTATCTTTTGAATCGTACTAGATAGACAGTTGAAATTTTCACAGCGTGTGTGCTATTATGGCCGCTATAACAATAAAAAATAAAATAAAGCTTAAAATTTAAGGGGTTTTACTGAAACATTTAAAACAAAAGACTGTAACAGAATATTGTAGCGTGGACCTTTCGTGTGCCAGACCGACTCGCACTTGTTTCAAGGTTACAGTGTTTCGACCCCTAAAATAAGACAAATATGGAATAGAATTCATTAGGTATGCGACTGAAAGGCTACTTTGCTAGACTTTAACGAAAAAGCTACAATAAACTATATCTTAGGCCAGACGAATGAAAGGCGACTAGCAAAAGATATTTACAAGGCACAGATGTGAGTGGAAACACCCGGAGGGGACGCCCTAGAAGGACATAATGTACTGACCTTATTTGTGACGTTCCTTAGAAAGGTCAGATGCGTAGCACTCACGTACGTACTCATCATCTGCCTAGCCTTTTACAACTATGTTGGGGTCGGCTTCCAGTCTAATCGGATGCAGCTGAATACCAGTGTTTTACATGGAGCGACTGCCTAACTGACCTCCACAACCCAGTTACTGGGTAATACGATACCCGTTGGTAAGACTGGTTGTCAGACTTTCGGGCTTCTGACTACCCGTAACGACTGTCAAAGAACCACGAATGACAGCCGGGGCCAACGGCTTAACGTGCTTTCCGAGGCACGGAGGGATCTCGGTATGTAAAGATGGTCACCCATCCACAGACCAACCGCGGCAAGCGTAGCTTAACCTGATCGATCGATCTGTGCAGCTATTATTATTTAGCCACGGGCCTCTCCCGTACGTACTCTAAAAATATTTTTTTACATAAGATAACTTCACACGTGTAACCCCCGAAGGGTTAGGTATAGATTTATGGGATGCATGAAGAAGCCTCCTCGTGTAGCGCAGTTTGTACCGCCAGTTACTCGACTGAACCGAGCGCTCGGCTCATCCTGGACAGTCATACCCAACACCTTCTTTGACTGGCCAATTTTTCCCTTGCGGTGGTAGGGCTAACGCCCGCCTGGTTTGCGACCTCCCTCCCACCGGAGTCCGGGGTCAAGCAGCCTGCTGTATTTTGTCGATGCTTGGGAGTTCCACCCATACAACCAAATCCGGTCGCGGTGACTAAAATTTCGGTAACAAAATAATCGACTGGTCGCAATGTCGTAATTGTTACTACGCTTTGTGCCTGCGTGAAGTTTAGCCTCAAAATATTGTAACAAAGTATACACTTCGCGACTAAAATGTGTCAGACTAACTTTTGGTAACAATGTTTCGTAAATATGTATATCCACACTGTTACTACGTTATGACATGAAGAATAAAACCATCCAAAAGTGCTTACACTGTGACTACATTTTTGTTACTAGAATGTTACTAAACTTTGTGTATAAATAGTTACAAGTAAATGTGCATACTAATTAACTTAGTTTTGTAACATAGTCGAAACTAGTACACAGCTCTAAAGTATTTGATTCCCATTGAAAAAGTTCAGTGTTACTCAAACATTTATCTGATAATTGAGTGCTTGTACGTTTTAACAATTAACAGTATGAGTAAACCTTTTAGACATACAACCACTTATTACCGACGACTCCATGCAGTTAAAGAAAAGGAGCAGAATCATGGAACTTGACATCTGCGGATCCAATTTCTATTCAATCAGGCTCATCAACAACTAGAAATACAACATCAAATGTTCAACCACTACAGACGTTGTAAAATCCTTGCACTACATTTATTATTATCACTCATAGTATAGTATAGGAAATAAACGTGGAAATGAATAAAACTTTTTATTTTATGTAGTATTATTTATTATTTTTGATTATAATCACTTAGTAGTTTTTCAGATCAGTAAGTAAATCACAGATTCATAAATTAGGTATTTAACACATTTTTTAACACACATAATGGGTGACTGGCAATTAGTACGATACTTAAACACATGGTTTTACTCATGATAACAAACAACTTTTACTATTGTACCAAACCTGAAATCGCGAAATAAAAATCAGCTGTTCCCTACATTTATCTTCGTCTATCTCGTCAAAATGTAGGGAACAGCTGATTTTTTTTTCGCGATTTCAGGTTTGGTCCCATAGTAAAAGTTGTTCATAATGATGAGTACAATGACCTATTAAGAGGTCGCTGGTGTTTTTCAAATAACCCTGTATACAAAGATAAAATCAAGTAGGTATATAATCAAAGGATAAAATACCTAGTATCTAATATCTAGAAACAAGGCAAACACAAATGCTCATCACATAAATGTTTGCATTAGGCAAACATTTATGTGATGAGCATTTGTGTTTGCACATAGATACCTACTTGATACATGTTTAGAACCATCACTTTTGTGGAACCACTGGCATCGGATTATTCCGTCGGCCATAATAGATTTTGTTACTGGATCGAGCAATAAGTACACTTTGTGTCGACTTAGTAACTGAACATTGTGATAGCCTTACAAAAACAATTAAGTTGAAATCAAAACAACATAAATACATGTTTTGCAATCATTATTGTATCCTAAAATAAATATTAGATCTAAATAATTTAAACTTTCTAATTAGCAACAATGACACCTATGAAATATTAATTTTTCTTATCACAAAATTAACAAAAATGTAAATATTTTATTTTACTTCTTTATAAATCGCCGGCGCCTATATTATTTGGAATTATCTTCCAAATTCCTTCGACAAACGAACTTGCGCACTTTGTAACTAACTATAATAATTATAAAAAACTTACCTTAACATACAATAAATAATTTTATTATTTTGTAATGGCTGATGACACTGACATAAAAGTAAAATGGATGTAAGATTTAAGTTGCATTAATCGTTCAATGATTCGATTATCGTTCATTCAAAACTGTAACAAACTGGTAACAATGTTACTACAATTTTATGAAACATCTTTTCTAAAATGTAACCACTTTTATGTTTCTTAACTTCCCCACTTTTTGTCGAGGTGTCAACACTAGGTAGACACAGCTACTATATTTGTTACCGGTGTAGCAATTCAAACAAGTAACAGTTTCTACACTACAACCGAAATGGTTGTATGGGCAGTGTCTTAGGCATCTTCTGGGCACGCTCGTTCCATCATAGACCTCATCCATCGCTTTCTATCAGGAATGATCGGAGCGGGCCCATCTATACTAATATTATAAAGAGGAAAGATTTGTATGTATGTTTGTAACGAATTGGCTCAAGAAGTACTGGACCGATTTTAAAAATTCTTTCTCCATTTGAATGCTACATTATCACTGATTAATATAGGCTATAATGCAAACCTTAAACTCTTTATATTTTATTCTAGAAGCTTCCCATTCGGCGCGCACCTTTGTTTGAATTTGACAAGATTAAGTGACATCCGTCAACTGAGCTGCGCACCGAAAGGGTACAAAAGTTTCACAAGTTATATCTTTGCCCCAAACCCTATTGTTTATACATATCTTTGTGTGTGTATGTTAAAAGGCTTTTTTTTTCCTTTTTTTTTCCACCCGTGCGAATCCGTGATGGGCTGCTAGTTCAGCAATAAAAAATAAATGTACCCAATGTACCCATAGTGTCGAAAACTTGTTCTAAAAATACTTTCAAAAAGTTAATTGGTTTTTTTTAACTTCTTTTTTTGTGGCCTACCCAAATGTTTTTTCTTTAGTATCCTTCGTCAAGTCGTTGATCTCTGAGCTAATAATAAGTTTATTACTACATAAAAATAACAACACAGTACATAGCAGGATACAGTGGGTTGTACTATCAAGATTAAAATTCTAGTTTCAGCTTTCCGGGCTACTAAACTAGGTACACAGACATGTATCTTAAGAGTCGGTAGAGTTGAGCTACACGATTACTGACAAATACTTACAAATCTACATGATCTTCACATGATCTGACCAAGATTATGTCTGGACTTTAAAAGAGACTATGACCATTGAGTTTGTTCGCCATTTCTTCTCAGGGATAGTCAGATAGGAAATGTCGACTCCATCAATTTTTTTTCTGTTTGAAGGTTTACCAAAATATCGAATTTATCTTATTCTAAAAATCATACTTTCAAAAAGTGTATAAGGTACTATTCTTTTTAAAGTTAACCTTGCAGTAACTACACAATTTATCTCATCTCCTTACACCTTTAATTCAAGCCCGAACTATGTCTCTCTCTCTAGAGAATTCCTCCGTAGAATTACAACAAGAAGCCGATGGCCGGACGTTCAGCAATCAATTCTAAAGTAAGTTTTACACTAAAATTGATCGCACACAATTTCTTCAATGTTCGCAGACGAACAAATAGCGGTCACAAATCTTTTTTCTCCCTGCGGAGGAGATGTTTAGCTGCAAGGTCTTTGCAATGGATGTGAAACGATCGCTGAGATTGTAGGAGTTACATAGAGTGAAAGTACTCGTAATGCAACCATTTCAAGGATAATAATTCAAGGTGAAGTTTATAAGGCGGTCGGGAAAAAGGGAAAAAAGTTTTAATAACATACGAATGATGATGCAAGTTAAACCAGACGACAGCTACTGAATTTATGAGAAAATGATCGTTTTTTAGGGTCATTACCCAAAGGGTACCAACGGGACCCTGTTACTCCTCTGCCTCCGCTGTCTGTCCGTCCGTCCGTCTGTCTGCCAACAGGTTGTATCTCATGGACCGTAATGTTAGACAGTTGAAATTTTCACAATGTGTATATGTCTTGCCGCTCATCATCTGCCTAGCCTTTTCCCAACTATGTTGGGGTCGGCTTCCAGTCTAACCGGATGCAGCTAAATACCAGTATTTTAGAACTAGCAACTGCCTATCTGACCTCCACAACCCAGTACGATACCCCTTGGTAAGACTGGTTGTCAGACTTTCGAGCTTCTGAATACCTGTAGCGACTGTCAAAGATCCACGAATGACAGTCAAGACAATTTCTATTGCCGCTATAACAACAAATAATAAAATAAAAAATGAAAGGGGGTTTCCATACAAGAAACGTGTTTTTTTGGCGTTTTTTAATAACCGACGAAACATTTTAGATTAGGGTTGAGAATCATATATGGAATTCATGGCAATAGGATCCCTGGGTCCAATGGGCTGTTGTCCACAGCTCCACGTCTAAGCACGTATTTTGCGTAAAAATATGAGATAATAGATAAGTTGATTGACTTAGGACAAACAGTTTAATCACACCATTCTATGATAAATATAATATTATCAATATTTTTTGCGTGTGTTTATGTTTTTATATTAGCAATAAATTAAAATGTTCTTCTAACTGTTGCTTCTTTTATTACATCAGAATTGTTATCTTCTAGCTTTAATAGATTTGTGCTGATTACTTTACTCATAATTATCTACATCTAGGTATCATTTTACAATCTATGGAAAAAATCATTTTGATCTAGTGATGTTTTGTTTTAATATACTAGTAGGTGTTTAGGAGAATTTCCATACTGATACCAATTTCATTATTTCCGAATATAACATTTACATAACAAATAAGCGAACAGACTTAAAATAATAATATGTACATGTTTAAAAAAAGAGAGCATAAAGAATCATAGAGCATCAAACAATTCGTCCGCATCGCTGTATGCTGAGATAGGAGCCTTTTGGCCTCGTATAGGACTTTTTGTTTCATTTTTCTTTTTGTTACTTTTTTAATTTTTTTAATTTTTATTTTGGTATTTTAATTTAGACTGTGTTTAATTTAGTTTGTGATCCTCCTGTACGAGTCGCAATAAATACTTTTTCTTTCTTTCTTTAACAAAGTCGATCAGCCGCTTGATGATGTCTCGAAAAACCAAATCTGCACTCGGTCCACATAGTGTTTAACCCCAAACGGCTCAAACATATAGCTCCTGATAAGCTTGGATTCTTTTCGCCATTTAAGGTTTCCAGCACCTGCAGCAGACGCCCCAGCACAGTCCGCCGTACTAGGAAGATGGTATGGCGCAAGGGTGTCGACATACGTTGCATCCCACACCAAAAGCCTGCCTAATTTCTAAGGCATTATGGTCATTATATCTGGTCTCTTTCAGTCATTTTGTGCCAAACCGTTGGGTTCTGAAACAATTGGCACGCCTGCCGTGACAAGAGCATGATGGATGATATCATTAACGCTAGCATGCTGTGCTACCGGCCTGGGCTCTTGCTGCAAGAAAGGTAAAGCAATACTCTTATTTCATCATCATTATCCTCATTTCAGCCGAACAACGTCCACTGTTGGACATAGGCCTCCCCAAGCACCGCCAGTTCGACCTGTTCTGTGCTTCACGCAGCCAGCGGATTCCTGCGGCTTTCCCAGATCATCGGTCCACCATGCGGGGAGGTCTTCCAACGCTAGTCTTCCGGTACGTCGTCGCCACTCCAGAACCTTTCGGCGCCATCGGCCAACGGTTCGCCATCTGCGAGCAATGTGCCTCTACTCATATTTAAAGCGATTCTATCTATCTTCATGACTGATCAGACTAGTAACTAACTACGAGTACAAAGTAAATTATTGAAGCCATTACAGACCGATAAAGTGATCATAAATATTGCTAAATACAATTTGATAGCGGCAATAATGTTATCTTAATTACAAACAGTTATTATGAATACGTTATAAATCAAAACTTTGCCGAGACGTAGGTACTATAGAAATTATGATCTGCATGGATTGTGGCATGCAATCTTTTCTAGTAATTATAGAATAACTAGCTGCGCCCCGCGGTTTCACCCGCGTAAGTTTTGATCCCGTGGGAATATCGGGATAAAAAGTATCCTATGTGTTATTCTGATGTATAAGCTATATTACTGTAAAGTTTCATCAAAATCCGTTCAGTAGTTTTCGCGTGAAAGAGTAACAAACATCCATACATCCATACATACAAACTTTCGCATTTATAATATTAGTAGGATGGCGTAAAGTTATGAGATAAACGCCAATACGAATTTATAAGGCAAAAAAAAAACAATTAGTGGTCAGTCTAGCTGACAAGCGGATGTAAGGAGATAAAAATATAAAAGTAAAATTATTTGAAGGTCATAATAATTACGCGATATAAACAAGTGTTTTATTAATCCTGCAGCCTAATTGCGGAACACACTATCATTCTCAATCTGAATAATTTTTAACTGACTTCAAAAAAGGAGGTTCTCAATTTGGATGTTTATATTTTTTTCTATGTATGTTCGGGCATAACTCCGTCATATTATATAGATGGATTTGCAAATTTCTTTCTTGTTCTAAACAGGTTTTCCGAAATGGAATTGAAATTTCGTAAAAATCTATTGATGAATTTCGGAGACAGACAATAGAACTCTTCAATTATCATAAGTCTATTTATTGATAGCAAATCAATAGCGGTACTGTAAAGGGGTGAACAGGTAGTTTTATGTAAAAACCGACTTAAAAAAAGGAGGAGGTTCTCAATTCGGTTGTTTTTTTATATTTGTTATTTCAGAACTCCGTTATTTATAAGCCGATTTGCAAATTTTTTTTAATGGATAAGGGGTGACTCGTGGTGGTCCCATATAACCTTTCACAGTTATTTTACATCTAATTTTGCATTAGGTACTGTCCAAATCACAGTATTCTTTATTCTCGTCATAATAAGGCTGCTGTCAGATGTAAACTGTGAACGGACTGTCTATCACAATACATACCTATACAACTTTGTTTTTGTTTTCGCTAATCTTAAAAAGGAGTACCTAATTGTACCACCCCATCATTTTACATAATAAATTATGTTCGTACAATTTTTACTATGGATCAACCATGCTTCAACATTGCTTAAAAAAGAATCAGTTGGTAGATATTAAATGTATGGAACGGTAGATATTTGATAATGTGTCGCGAATATGATTAGTTTTTCTGTGAATTTTGTTTGCAAATAACGTACCTATTTATGTATGGACCTCATCCGTCGATGCAATCAGAGTCTGTAACTATCTCACAAGCGCATCTTTTTGGGATTGCTTTCTCAAATATTCATATTACACTTCTTTTATCTGTTCTGTGCATACTACAGCCTTGTATTATATGAGATAGACCTCTTCATGTACCATTTTGTATGTAGCAGTTACTTCTGCGATACATGGAGCGGTGACGGGGCGTGAGATTTAACTGGAATTACTTTTTTGGTAACTTTTTCTAGAATCGTGTAGTTATGTGTATATATCGCTTATCATACACATACATACATAAACTCACGCCTTCTTCCCACGTGGGTATGTAGAAACTACAGAATTCCACCTGCTACGATCCTTACATATTCCTTTCCCCCTCATTTTTTTCTTCGTTTTCCCCTTGTCTCGTTTTATTTTTCCTTTTCTCCTTATCATATTCTTATACTCCATTTGTTTAGGTAATTAAATAAAGGTAAACAAAAAAAATCACGTTACGTGGTTAACCGACTAAACGTAATACCAGTCTATTCAGTTGTCATGCAATGTCACAGCTGTTGTACTCTTCAATTTAGCAACGTTATAATTTGTTAATAACGTTGCTAAATTGAAGAGTACAACAGTGATGTAGCATGACAATTGAAGTGAGTGGAATTACGTTTAGTCGGTTAACTAAGTCAGGTGATTTTTTTCAACCCCAAATGACTCAAAAAGATAAGAATTACCGAGGAGATTGTTAAACTCGTACTTTCGCCGCTTGAGGTTTTCTGCGGGTATTTAGTCTGAACGGCCCAAATCGAATGGCCCGCGGGCCATTCGACCATATACAAAAATCGTCTACGTTCGAAAGGACCGGTGATAAAAATTTGTAAACAAATTCAATGTCATAAACTACATTAAGTATATTCGGGTGCAAAAGTTAAAAAGTTGAAATAAAATATTTAAACATTTTTCTTAGATTTGTATTATACTAGCAGTGCCCGCGGTTCAACACGTGTAAATTGATATTTAAATATATTAATCATTGCAATGGGCTTGTCATCCCAAGTACGGTATCAAATACAATAACGTGCCGGTAATTAAGTACAATATGCACGTTTGAACGCAGCACGGTTCGCGACACGTGCTTTCAAGCATGCGTTGCATTTAATGACACTGTTGTTTTTTTTTTTCGTACGCAAAATACGCGCATTGACGTGGAGTTGCGGACACCAGCCCGCATTACCTATTTAAGTGTTTCTAATCAGTCATTACAGTCCAGTATTGGTTATGACGTCACAATGTTCAATGTATCATTTGGGCACCACATGAAACCAAATACAGTCTCATGTTGGAACGCATACAAAATAAATTCGTAAGGTATTTTTACATGATGACTTTATGGAGTATATCCCTATTATCCATTGATGTACCCAACCTTGTTTGTTCTAAGCATGGTTGGGTACAACAAGTTAGAATTAAGAAGCGATATGGCTCTCGCCATTTATATTTTTAAATTAATCAATGGTAAAATAAAAAATCAGGGCGTGTTAAGGGAGGTGAATCTGTGTGTGCCCGACAATTACGTGCTGAGGGGGAGACGGGAGCAGGTGTTGGCTGTGCCGCGCGGCAGGATTAACTTGCTTCTAAAAGCGCCAGTTACTCGCGCCATACCCTACACTCAAGTCGCCGAAAGGATTGACATTTTTTCCTGTTCATTGAATGAATTCGCAAGAGTAACAATTTGTAAAATAAGTATAAGCTAAGTACCACCCTACCGCTTTGGGATATCCTGCAATGATAGAAGTGTTGTGTTAAATAAATAAATTATGTGTAGTGGGCCAGCGATTGACCGACCCCTAAGCCCTCAAGCTGATATCAGACGCATCCCTAGAGTGAATGTACATTTTTTTAGGGTTCTGTGCCCAAACGGAACCCTAGCACTAAGGCTCCGTTGTCCATCCGTCTGTAGGTCCGTCTGCCTGTCTGTCTGTAACAGGGCTGTATCTTTTGAACCGTACGAGGTAGACGCTTTAAATATTCACAGAGTGTGTACTACTACGACCGTTAAAACAAAACATAATAAAACTAAATTAATTCGGGTAGTCAGAAGCCCGAAAATCTGACAACAAGTCTTACCAAGGGGTATCGTATTACCCAGTCACTGGGTTGTGGAGGTCAGATAGGCAGTCGCTCCATGTAAAATACTGGTATTCAGCTGCATCCGGCTAGACTTGAAGCCGACACCAACATGGTTGGGAAAAGGCTAGGCAGATGATGATTCATATAAATAAAAAAAAAACATTAATTAATTAATTTCTATATTATGTCTGTAATTTATATGGTGTACGCACGGCTACACATCAAGCTATATATAACCAGTATAAGCTGACTTCTGATTGTACGAAAAATGTACACTGCGAGGTCAGCTAAAACTGGAAATGCATAGCTTGACATGTAGCCGTGTGTACATAATAAAGAGTATTTTATTCTATTCAAAATTAAGTTAAAAATTAAAAGGTATGCCCATACATGAAAGGTGAATGTTAAATATTTATTGCATGGTTGACGGCACCCGACTCGCACTTGTCCGGTTTTTTTATTCCACGTTCACATGACCCCAACAAAGTTACGTAGAAATGGACGTTCAACTGCTCATTTCTTGTGTTGAGCTTGAGTTTAGCGTCTTTTTTTTTATTCTTTATTTATTTACTAGCGGCTCGTCCCGGCTTTGTACGGGTGGAAAAAAAGCCTATATTAATCAGTGATAATGTAGCATTCAAATGGTGAAAGAATTTTTAAAATCGGTCCAGAACTTTTTGAGCCAATTCGTTACACAATTCGTTACGTAAACATACATAAGTACAAGTCTTTCCTCTTTATATAGTATACGAGTAGATAGGGGCTTTTACGCAAAGCGTATGTCAATCCCATCGTATCCTAAACAATTATTGTACTTTCACAGGACGTTGGCCATGAATTTGAACAAACCCTTCGCATCGTCGCCATTTGGTTGGGATAGAATTTTATGGAACATGCCTACATCAGTTCTGTTCAAATTCAGGGACCTTACTAAATAAGCGTTGTAATAATCTATACTTATAATAAATCTGTAGAGAGGTCAATTCTGTACATGAAATATATTTCCAAAATAACTATCAGCGGGTGATTAGTGATCGATACTGACGCCAAAAATGCAATCAGTAAAATTTTTGTCTGTCTGTCTGTCTGTCTGTCTGTATGTTCGTTATAGAAACAAAAACCACTCGACGGATTTCAACGAAACTTGGTACAATTGTTCTTCATACTCCTGGGCAGGTTATAGTATACTTTTCATCACGCTACGATCAATAGGAGCAGAACAGTGAAGGGAAATGTTGGGAAAACAGGATTTCTTTTTAGGTGAAGTAGTAATAGGTTAGTAGTAGTTAGTTAGTAGTAGGTAAGTTTTGGTTAATTTATGTTCAGTTTTTTTTTAATATTAAGTGGGTAAAAGCGTAGGTACTTTTATTAATTATAGGTATTATTAATTATAGTAGTTATAGGTATTTAGTTTTAAGTGAAGTAGGTTTTATTATATATTATTTTATATATTAGACGTAGTTATATATTTTTAGTTATTCAAGACCCAAGCGGACGCCGGCGTCCGCCCGCTATTGTCTTGAAAAACGCGTTGAATGAGAAATACGCGTTCTCAAGAATCGGCAGAGGAAAGAGCACATCGGTTAAACTCTATGAGAGTTAGTGCCTCAATTTCCGGAAGTCATTATTCCACGCGGACGAAGTCGCTGGCAAAAGCTAGTATAATAATAATAATACCCTTCTTAGCATCTTTCTGGGTCATGTCCGTGATCTTGGTTTTCTAATGATTAATTGTAATCTAGAATCGTTCATAAAGCTGAACTAATCAGTTACTCGATCTGCGATCTCGATAGATCTGCGTCACAAAATATAAGTATTGTTTTGTATTAAATACGGAAAGAAGTAAACAATACCTACATTGACGTATATATTGTGTTATTGTGTGATAAGAATATGGTAAGCAGCTGGCAATGGAAAAATTCCAGACATCGATACAAAACGTTATCGCACTATAAATTCGCTAGAGAGATTGATAGGTAGGTACGATCAGCGACAATAGTCGTTTATAGGCTCCCGCAGAAACGTGACGCGACAGTAGTAGAACAACTCATACGGAAACTTCACGGAAGTTTTTCTACCAGAATCGTGTATCACCATCGCGTCGAGCTTGTCTGCGGAAGCCTTAACATTGCAACTTGTTTGCATCATCTCTGATAAAACAGCTTTTTACGAAATGCATATGAAAGTACATTTATATACGGCACTTATAACAAAAAAGCTATTTTTAAAATGTTTATCTATCTGTCTGTATGTTCCAACTAATCTCCGAAACGGCTGGAACGATTTTGACGGGATTTCACTATTAATAATAAAATATCTGATGTAATGAGGAGCTATTTAGGCTACCTTAATTTTAATAAAAGAAAGAAAATCAACTGGTATTAATGTCACGCGAACGAATTCGCGGGCAGCAGTTAGTACAATACAGGGTGTCCCATAAATAATGGTCCAACCGTAATTCCTAGTTAGGTCACTTGATTGCCTACAACTAATTTGAACCGTTTTTAAAAATTACTTAGGGTTTCCAAAAAAATATTTTTTTATTTTATTTTCATATTTTTCTGTTTCTAATTGGGTTTTTTTATGCCATCGGTGCAAATATCAATGTTTTTTAATTTTTTTTTCGTTAAAATTTAGCTAGATAAATTACCTATAAACTCTTATATCATTTTTGCATAATGCCATCGTAGTTCTTTCAGAAACTTTGAAGTAATTGAACATTTTATGGCATTTCATTTGGATGACTAAAAATTATTTTTTTGGAAACCCTAAGTAATTTTTAAAAACGGTTCAAATTAGTTGTAGGCAATCAAGTGACCTAACTAGGAATTACGGTTGGACCATTATTTATGGGACACCCTGTATACAATAGCTGGTTTCAAAATACCACATGAGCTATAAAAGTAAAACATTAAACACCAAATAGAAAAAGACAATTTGCAAAAGCCCCCTACACAATAAATAAACATTATTCTAACAGACTGAAAGCACTTCTATCTTAATCGTTGACCTTTACAGATAGCACTATCTTCACGAACTAAATCACTAGAACAAATTATTGAGAGTTAACAGATAATAATTCATTAACGGGGTTATCTGTAGGATAACAGGTTATTTTAGGAGGCTTGTGGAAAAGGTCAAAGTGGATATCGAATAATATGTCCTGGAATCGTTGAGCTCCTTAGGTTCTGCGTTGATTTACACGATTACTGACAAATGCGTGCACTGATTGGACTGGTTCACTAAATCTCTGTGATTAATTCCTCAAAAGTCCATTAGAGACACCAATCAACATGGTCTTCACATGATCTGACCAAGATTATGGCTTTAAAAGAGACTGACCTTTGTGAGTTTTATTTGTTTCGGCCTTTTTTCTCAGAGTAGTCAAATAAGAAACGCCGACCTCATATAGTTTTTAAAAACATGATTAACATGTAAAAGTTACTGTACAAACCTACAGAAATGAAATCATTAATCATTTTCTAGACGAAAGTTTCACGACTTTTTTGTGTAGAAATCTTCATACTCTTCATCTGGGGATATGGAAGGGTTATGCTGAATTCCTAAGGCTTAAAATATAACATGACATCGATATATTCAGCCTTTAATCTGGGGGCACGGGAGTGCCCCCGCCAAGATGAGCCAAGCGAAGCGCAAGGGAACTACCTACCTTTTCTCGAAGCACTTCGTCGTATTTTTAAACCTTCTTAACTTGGGTTTGGATTATACCAGATAAACAAAATTTTCGGAATATGATGTCAGTGGTTGACTTATTAAACCTATAAAGTTTCAATTGCATAGCTCTTATACTTTAGATTTTATTGATATCTAAAATACCCCGATTTCGTCACTGATTCACTGACTCACTGATGATCATCCATATTCTTAAGGTTCTTCCTGAAGTCCTAGAAAGCTGAAATTTCGTATGTAAGTTAGTAGTAGTACACAAACAACAAAAAAATCTTAAAACTTGAAACTTTTACCCCTCCCCCCAACCCCTTAAACTACTAAACATTCACATGAGTTTAAGGTGAAAAACTCTCATACTGTTATACAATGGTTCTTGTAGTAACGACACAGCCAAGCCATATATTTTGACTAAGGTGTAGTTTGCGAAGTTAGGCCTTGTAGAGTTAGGGCGTGTAGAGTTAAAAGCTTGGCTCTACATGAGATCTGATTACTTTTTGACAGTGCGAGCTACATGGTCTCGTCTTGGCAACATTTAACATGAAATGTTTTTGTGGGATGTAGGTTTTACTGCTAATACTCAAGCTCGTTCTCCGTCAGAAATAGTGGGTCGTGGGTTAGGCATCACGCGAGTAAGGCGAGGCGCGACTTGGCGCACGATGTGTGGCACTGCTACTCTGTTTTCATACAATTTTTTCCACAGATATCTTTCGAAGAATCGTGTCGCATTGTCGCGTCATGCCTGAGCCTTAAACTGAGGATTGCCACATGTATTATTATTATTTTTTATCTTCTTCATAATGTTTTCTTTTTAAAGATGTGGTTATACAACAAAAAATTATGGTTGGGTTCGAACCCACGATATACAGGGTTATTTGCAAAACACCAGCAACCTCTTAAGAGGTCATTGTACTCATCATTATGAACAACTTTTACTATGGGAAAAAAAAAATCAGCTGTTCCCTACATTTTGACGAGATAGACGAAGATAAATGTAGGGAACAGCTGATTTTTATTTCGCGATTTCAGGTTTGGTCCCATAGTAAAAGTTGTTCATAATGATGAGTACAATGACCTCCTATGAGGTTGCTGGTGTTTTTCAAATAACCCTGTATAACTCACAAGTTAGGGACGTTTATAACATAGGTACATACCACTGGGCCACTATACATATAATAACTGCTCCATTGGAAAAAATATCCTTTAAACTATCTTCTGCTCGCGACTTCGACCGCATGAAATTTCTAGTTCTCCCGACCCAACCCGTCGCTTTACATCGCCTGCCTTCGCTGTTACATCATTTTCGCTTGGCGTTCTTTCCGAATTTTTTCCTATATTCATCGGCTCCTAGCGTAATGTTAAATAGCCTTTCTTAAGGATTAGGCTATCAAATAAAAACAAAAAAAAAACAAAGCCGACTGGTACTTCCAGAGATTAACGTGTTCAAACAAACAAACTCTTCAGCGGAGTAATTGCGTAACACACTATCAGAAGCAATGGGTTTAATTTTGACAGTTCAACAGCCTTCGTTGCGTTATTTATGCTGATGAGAGACAAATTTTTCGAACATATGAAGCAAGGTATAAGGATTATCCTTCAAAATGATTCAGGTTGCAATTCAAAGCGTGTTACGCTATTACGGAGCAGCTTTATTATTACTATATATAGATTGCGTTGACAGAGAATATTGCTGTAGAGAAATCGGTATATACAGGGTTATTGGAAAAACACCAACAACCTCTTAAGAGGTCATTATACTCATCGTTATAAACAACTTTTACTATGGGACCAAACTTGAAATCGCGAAATAAAAATCAGCTGTTCCCTACATTTATTTTCGTCTATCTCGTCAAAATGTAGGGAACAGCTGATTTTTTTTTCGCGATTTCAGGTTTGGTCCCATAATAAAAGTTGTTCATAATGATGAGTACAATGACCTCTTAAGAGGTTGTTAATGTTTTTCCAATAGCCCTGTATAGATAGACCTAAATAACGCAAGTATCACGATCTGTATGAAAACCAAGCGTGCCATTTTATTGACTACCTAATATGACTTCACAAGCACTCTTTCTCACTCACGCTGACCCAGCCAGCAGTACACAGGACTGAGCGCGAAAGTGGCGGCTTACGATTTTTGAACGTAAGTTGGTGCGATTTTCTTGGCTCGCGAAATAGTTGCTCTTGCTTTATCTAGGTGTATCTATGTATCTGTGTAATGGTATCAATTAGGTTCCTGGTTATTTGAAATAAACAAAGGAAGCTAATAGGATACTTAATTAAACAAGAACATTAATACTGAACATCAATATCACTTACCGTGTCAGCATTGTCCCTGATACAATTCCAATGATAACAAGAAACAAAATACTTTCTAATTACAATATAAGGCGCGGTAAGAAGCAAAAAGACGAACGATTTGTATACCAATACACTTAACTGTGCGTCAACGAAGTAAGCGTTTTACGGTGTCCTACGTTTGGGCTTAAGACTAAGCTGCTAGAACGATTTCAAACGAAAATACTGCATGAAACATGGTGGTTAACTTTCTTCTCAGGGTCATGGCTTGACCGCTGAACCAAATAGTATAAATAAAGCTTGAACCTTGAAGGAGAAAAAGGATTTCTTAAAAAAATATAACCTTAAACGGTCGACGTGGCGACGCTTGAGCGCGGCCTTTGTTCAGCAGTGGACCTCTTTCAGCTAAAAGGATGAAATGGCTGGAATAGGGTGTTGTAAATTTGTATAGGACAGTCTGAAATCGTGGGGAAAGCCCCAGTAAACAACAAAATACGATAACCAATCTCGAACCGGAAGCCATAAGCATTTAAGTCAAATATTTTTACATGTAAACATATTTGACTTTTTTTTAAATAATTCGAAGCGTTATACTTACATACATTTATTATCTCCATGAATGAATGCATGAATGAATGAATGAATGAATTGCACCGATCCCAGCGTGGTTAAACCAGACTCGATTAATCGAATGAACCCCAAGATTCGCACTAGCTCCTGTAGCCTCATGTTCATGGTGCTACAGCGACCATTGCATATCAAGGAATAGACCGGGGGGCGCGGTAATTGGTAGGGAGGACGTGCCCGTAGGACAGGGAAGGATTTAAGAGCCTACCGGATATGCATCCTAGAGCAAGCATTGGACTAGTGGAGAGATGGGTAATTATTATCTATGGATGGGCATCTTTTAACGACCTTGCCTCCAGGTTGGTTCAGGTCGAGCTTCATCGGTGAGACTTTTAGCGGTGTTCTACTGCTTTCTCGGTTCTTTTGTGTGTCATTGCTCTGCTGTGATAAGTTGTGTTAGATGTTGCTGTTTTCAATGTGGTCGTCGGAGGTCTCGCTACTATCCGTTTCCGGTTTTTGTAAAGCTCACAAGCAGCAATCTTGATCTTATTTCTCCAGGTTGGTTCAGGTCGAGCTTCATCGGTGATTCTTTTAGCGGGGTTCTACTGTTTTCTTGGTCCTTTTGTATGTAATAGCTCTGCTGTGTTATATTGTGTTAGATGTTGCTGTTTTCAATGTGATCGTCGGAGGTCTCGCTACTATTCGTTTCCGGTTTTTGTAAATCTCACAAGCAGCAATCTTGATCTTATTTCTGTTTTCCGGCGTATACATTCAAAAATTGATTCTCTTGTCAAAGTACTTCATGTCCTGTTTTAAGTTGTCGTTCCATGTGTAGATAGGTCGGCCGACCTTCTTGGATTTGGCCTTGTACTACGTTACTGTATGCACTAGGGTTGTTTTGCGGTGCCTTTTAACATGCGCGATGTATCACATCCTGTCGTTCTTGATACGTTTGGTTATTGTTTTTCCGTCTAAGATTTCATGCATTTTCTTTTATCTTGGTTTATTCCTAGAGGGGTTTTTTTTTATGGTAGTAAACGATTTGGGGTTTCTCATGGCCTGTTCGCAACTATTTTTAATAGTGATTTTTCTGCGTAATGTAGATGCTATGTATGTTGTACGTAGGTATTTAATTTCATCACATGTTGGTATGCTTATTCCATTAAGATTGCTGTTGACTAATTCCATTTGGACATTCTTTCTGATTAAAATTGCAAGTCCCCTGTATGCTTTACCTGCGGGTCCAGAGAGCCGCCCCATTCGTGGTGTGTATAGTTTAACTGCCCCGTTGGTCTCGTGGTTGCAAGCGCGACTGCTGAGCGTGGGGTCCTGGGTTCGATTCCAGGGTCGGACAATGTGTTATTGAGTTTTTCTATTGGGAATTTCTTAGTAGCAGTCCGGAGCTTGGAAGTCGGCGGCTTAATACCCCCGTGTCTCGGAAAGCACGTAAAGCCGTCGGTCCTGCGCCTGATCTCTCTCCAGCCGTGTCGGATCTCCGTCCCATCGGACCATGATAGTACAGGAACGGAGAGTGCACCTGTGTCCGCGCACACACTCGTGCACCATAATATCCCCCGCGTAGCCGGCCAATCTCCGTTGAGAATGGCCACCGTGACCGAAATCAGTCGGGGAGGCCATTACTCGTATTATTTGTATGCTCCTGAGTTCATATCATATCACATGAATGCCCCTATGTGAAAGTTCAGTTGTGTTTTGAGGTTTGGTTAATTCTTGAGTTAGATCTAACGGGTTGCTGTTGTGTAATGTTCGTCGTCGGTCCTGACACTGCTATCATAGTGCTTCTCTTTGTAACATCCTTGTAGAGCATGCGTATGTTGCCGGGTATTGGTTCGCCGGTAGGTGAATACACTAGTGTGATTCTGGTATCTGTGTGCACGATACAAGGAATTTGAACGCTGCGATTAGAATATACTCTCTTCCCCAGAACGTCTCGTTAAAATGCGCGGTTATGTATTTTGTTATCCTTTGTTCCTGAGAGAGATTACTGTTAGGGAGAATTTCTTGAATATTATTAAGAATTCTTTTGTTTGTAGGCTGTCACAAGTGGTGAGCTCTCTCGACATGTGCAACTTGAGTTTGGTAACCACTATAGACCAGACTTGACAGGGGACCGTGTACCGTCTGAAATTTATGGGCTCGGTCTTTGTTTCTTACCAAAAAATTTTTTGTTATGCAAACTTGAGAGTTCGGGTAATGTGTTTTTTTTTTTTTTTTTGTTTTTTTTGGGCTGTTGGTGCAAATTTAATGCACGTGGGTATGCAGACTTACTAGCTACGAATTAGATACCTTGTTCAAGGCAGTTTTCGGAATTCAGTACAATGTTACAATACGTACGCGGACGTTCCAGGTTGCAATACGCACGTCTAGGCAAGTGTACTTTATTGAGGTAGACGGTTGGTTTCTAAGTATTGTGAACCCAGTGACATCTGCGACTACTTCTGATAACGGTGTACACATTGGTGCCTGTTGTTCATATTGTGTTAATGAGCTAGCTAATTGAGGGCTGTTCGTTTGAGACTGGGATTTCGTGAGTTGACCTTTCTCTTCACGTGTGTTGTACTGGTTAATTAAAGGCTTATTATATAGTGTTGTTGTGACATTGTTCGATTTTTGCATTATATCTATCGGATTGCTGTTATAGTGTTTGTCGTCGGTCATGACCCAGCTATTGTAGTGATGGTCCTTGTAGAGGATGTGTATGTTGCCGGGTACTGGAACTCCGGTAGGTGAATACACTAGGTTGTGTCTTGTATCCGTGTGCACGTGCAAATTTACAAGATAGAACTCGGCTGCGGCGATTAAGATATCCTCTCCTCCCCAGAACGTCTTGTTAAACTGCTGTTATGTATTTTGTTATTCTTTGTTCCTGGGAGAGAATGCTGTTAGGAAGAATTTCTTGTATATTATTTAGAAGGTCTAGGCGAATTCTTTCGTCATCTCGATGCTCTAAAACATATGAAGCAAGATCCTGACGGACAGACACGTGATCGAAAGTTAAACCCATGACATTATTTATTTGATGTGCTATGGCCCTTAATAGGCAGTTTCCGTCTTTTGTCATACGCACAATTGTGCCCATTTTAAAAGAAGAAACTTTTTGTTTTTATGGTATTACAAGACCTGCTCTGCACACATGTGTTGTGTAGCTTTGGGTTTGTGAACCACTATAGCTGACAGGGGAGCTTAACGCTTGAAATTTATGAGCTTCGCTATTTTTTGTTACTTAACCTTTTTTACCCTTCGGGTACAATTTTGCGCGCGGTATACAAATTTTACAAGCTAGGAAATAGGTAGCTTGTTCAAGGCAGTTTTGATAATTTAGTACAATGTTAAATTATGAAAAGCGTGAAGTACTAATTCTAGAGCGATACCGTATTTCAGGTTAAAATAATAGAGTGTATTATTTTGTCCTTCGCTCCTAAATATAATATGAAGACATTTCCTTAAAGCCTATTTATAGCTTACAATGATGTTAAATTCACGCGTGGCGTCAAAAGTCCAAATTAACAACGCAAAACGCAGTTTTATACAGCCTCCAAGCCTCTAGCGGAGGTCCCTGAAATATATAATGGAAAGATCTCACCAAATCAACGTCGTCGATATTCTCGGCCGGAAGGCCTAGACCTCAGACTTGTATATCAGGAACACACGTATGCCACTTTACCACCGTTTTAAGGTGTTTTAATTTGCACCCACAAAAACACAGCAAGCGAAACCCCGTTCGAGTTTCAAGCTCAGAGTCAGCCACGTGTTGTGCACATTGCATCAAGTAAAAACAAAGGCGGGTCACGACACGACACGTCTGTCCCCTTCGGCGGCCACTATCCGAATCTTACATACATTTATTATCTCCAGAATATAAATTGTTAGTTATTTCAATTTAACTAAAAAAGAAAAAAAAAAGCTTTTGACTTAAGTGATTATGGCTTGCACTTATAAATCTCTTTTTACATGCAAAAATATTTGACTTAAGTGCTTATGGCGTCCGGGTCTTTATTCGTCTCTCTTCTAGCTAAAAATAAATGTAAAATACATATATAACACAATAGAGGGGTCCGTGGCTAAATAATAACAGCCGCACAGGTTGATCAATCAGGTTAAGCTACGTTTGCCGCGGTTGGTCTGTGGATGGGTGACCATCTTTACATACCGAGATCCCTCCGTGCCTCGGAAAGCACGTTAAGCCGTTCGTCTCAGCTGTCATTCGTGGATCTTTGACAGTCGTTACGGGTAGTCAGAAGCCCGAAAGTCTGACAACCAGTTTTACCAAGGGGTATCGTATTACCCAGTAACTGGGTTGTTGTGGAGGTCAGATAGGCAGTCGCTCCATCTAAAATACTGGTATTCAGTTGCATCCAGTTAGACTAGAAGCCAACCCCAACATAGTTGGGAAAAGGCTAGGCAGATAATGATTAGATAGGTAGGTATAGATATTATGTAAAGGTATGGCAATGTATCTTTTATCAAAAGTAACCAGCCAAACGTTGACACAAATCCAAAATCCAAATAAATCCATTTAAGTATCCAAAACTACATTGGTAATACTTAAAATGAAAACGACATAAAAAAACGGATGTCCTGAAAATCTGTAATTTTCACCAGTATTTGAAATTAAAAATGTGTTGTGTTGCTTTTTTTTGTATTTTTCATTTATTTTTTTAACTCTTGCATGCCGACTGGTAAAATGTGGGCGAAATTATTTCCCTATGAGGCGGCACTGACTGACATCGCGGCACTGTACAGCACGGTAGGGCGTGCTTCGGCAGCTCGAAAGACGCTTTGGTATGACGCGGCATGCCGAAGCATGCCGGGAGCATGATGCGTCACGTTGTGGCATCCCGCAAAAAATGTCCAGCCAAAACCTTATTTCAATTAGTTTAGCTGTCATAATCCTGTGACCTATGATATGATTTCGCGGGACGCGGTGGACCGCCGCGGCAATCCGTGGAATGAAACGGCATGCCACGACGTGCCGCGGTATGATTGTATCGAAATAAAGTAATATGAATTCTGAACTCATTGAAATGAGTATAAAAAGAACTTGATCAGAAATAAAATCCTTTACCGTGCCGTGCTGTATCGCGACGTCAGTCAGCGCCGGCATTATATCACCATGTAGGTACTGTACCCATATTTGCAAAATAAAATATCACCGCAAATCGGAAATTGGTTGTTTTGCCAAAACAATGATCCTTTTGAATGTAATTCATTGTTGCGGTTAATAAGACCCATGTTAAGACTACCGGTTGATATAAAAAAGTAAACTAATGTAGCATGAACTAGAAAAGTCAGGAATTAAATTCTAGGAATTACAAATACTCTATGTTTTTCTGTAATCATTTCCTAGTCAAGAAGTGACTTCAATTCCTGAAATCGTTATCTTGTTGAAACGGAGAATGGATTACTTAGCTATCATTTGAAAGCAAATTAATCAAGTTAAAAAAGTTAGTTTAGTTAACAGTTAACCCAGTCGACTGCGATGCGGAGGAATTTTTCGACGTCCATATTTTAGTTTGTTAATAGTTTTAATTAGATTTTTATTTTAATAGCTTGTTAGTATAAGAAGTTTATCCAGTGTGTATATTTTTAAATAAAGGAGTTGAATAAAATCTAGTTAAAGGAGATATATTATAGGGGAATTAACTGGCACATTTTTGGGTGCATTAAAAAGACAACTTTGAAAATAACTTTTGAAAGTTTGATAGATTATTTCCGATTCCAAAATTGGTTCTTTACTTTACTTTGAACCTGTGTTATCCATCGAGCATAGGTAGACACGATTTAGGCGCATGCGAATTGGCGACTTCAGGTCGGACGTCAGTTTAACTAAAAAATCTCTACCTCCAGCTCTAATTATTGAGCCTATCCTATAAAAAATAATTTTTGAAATTGATTTACAATTATCGGAGATATAGCGTAACATACATACAGTCCAATTGAGAACCGTCTCCTTTTTGAAGTCGGTTGAAAACATCGATCGAAGTTCGATTCGAAGACATATCAACTAACCCGCACTGGGCCCCAGTAGCCCACTCCCTCTCACCGAAAGGAGGCCTGTTTCCCAGCAGTGGGAACATTATAGGCTGATTATATTATGTTATGTATTATATCCAGTACTAAGGCAGTTGAAATAAAACGCGCGCAGTCGTTACATGTGTTCAAAAGACTCGTAAAGAAACACTTCTTGTCTTTGTGATATTGTTGTCCTACTAACTGCAATGATCTACTGTCTTCTTTTATTTTCGTTGCTTATTTATTTAGTATTTATGTATCTATAATTTTGGATATGTACATATCTGTGTATATATTTTAGTGTATTGTATATGTCACATCAATGGGGGGCCGAGATGCGATACATCGGGTCCTCTTCACGATCCGACATACATAGTAGTAGTAGTAGTGGGCATTACAGTGGGTACTCGAACGAAAAGATAATTTGAATTTACAGTAACTTTAATAAACTAGCGATTATCAACCGGAACGCACACGTGCGTCGAAAACAAACACGTGCGTTGGTATTGACCGTTTGCCAAGACTGCCCGAGCTCGACCGTTGACTGTAGACTGTCTCACTGTCGACTGTAGACTATCGCACTGTGGTCGCAACACTCGGTCTCTCCGCCAGTCCTCGCTGAATCCCCTCCACCGACGATCGTGTCAAGGGTAGGGCTCCCTTGTGTTTCCGATCACGTGATTCTTCGTTTACCAATCAAATTGTTAGATGGCGCTGTCCGCTGTACTGTGGCGCCATCCATTCACGACATATACATAATATTTGCATCAATGACAGCCCCATTTTATGTCCAGGAAAATCACTGTCCATTCTAAGGTTGCCTGGAAGAGATCGCAGAAAGCGATAAGGCCGCCCATTGTATATTTTGTAGTGTTTGATGTATCTTTACTTGTTGTATTTTTGTGGTGTACAATAAAGTATATATAAATAAATAAGACTCGTTTTTCGGCTGCACGATAATAACAATCATACATTTCCTTTCAAAATTACCTTAACTGATTGACATTGTACGTACAAACCATTAAACAAAAAGCCGATAATATTGACTCAGACATTTTACCGCCGTTATTTTCCTTTCATTAATAAATAGATACAGTAGAAATATGACTACGGGTTTAGAGTCACTTGTAAATAGCGTGATCGAATATGAAATCATCACGGATATATACTTTGATAGTTTTAAGTAGGTACGTAGGTAAAGACTATTAGGCAAAAGACAACACAATTAGGTATTGTTTGGAGTCTTATGGAGGACTAGCTGCGCCCCGCGGTTTCACCCACATAAGTTTTGATGCCGTGGGAATATCGGGATAAAAAGTATCCTATGTGCTATTCTGATGTATAAACTATATTACTGTAAAGTTTCATCAAAATCCGTTCAGTAGTTTTTGCGTGAAAGAGTAACAAACATCCATCCTCACAAACTTTCGCATTTATAATATTAGTAGGAAGTAGGACAGGAGGATTATGCAGTCTCTGACGCAATCTGTTACGTCATGGTAGCTTGCCCTTTTTTTTTTGTTCCGGGGTGGAAAATCCTCATGGATGGGTGTGTCAGACTCTTACTGACTAAAAACCACCCCGGTGTTCCATTTTACACCTATGCCAGGGTCGGGGGAACGTACGATCTTTCCGCAACCCCCGACTGGTGCCCACCACTGCGGGCCTCCTCGGGTCAGGGGGGGGGGACTGAGGTGTTTGACTCCCCCCACGACATCTAAGGGGGCGCGCGTGGAACACTTCGCGATGCCAACTCCAGTCCTAATGTGTGGGGGGCGACGGACTTCCATTTAAGGGCGCTGGAAGAAGGCGTTGTCCTCCATCCGTCGACGCCCGGTGCGCCTGCTGCGGGCCGGTGAGTGGACGAGATCTCCCTCTATCTTTCCGCCTTTCCTCCTTTTGCGAGACGACTATTTCGCAGAAGGAAACCCCTGCGTCCCAGGACTCTTCACTGCCAACCATCGACTCGGCTACAGCCGGCAGCGACAGGTCACTGCCTACTCCTGAGATGAGGGCACAGCGCGGCTCCACCCAAGCGGCAGACTCTGCCAGCGTATGCCGCGCCGTGTCCTCCCGGCAGGTGGTAGCTTGCCTAGGTCAACTCTTGGTAAACTGACAGTGGATGATTTTGTATTTACTTTTCTTATAAAATTACAAACGGGCAGAACCAAGACATTAGAATAGTACTGTACTATGCGCTTGACACCAATTTTACATAGGCGTATATCTCGAGAACCGTTGGTTCTACGTGAATATTGTACAGAACTATTATGTGCAGGATTAGGTTGGGAATAATAATGCCATCACAGAAATTGACGTCAAACCAAAACTTTACAGAATATTAGCCAAAACTTGACGACCTTTGATAGTAGGTACACAACTTTTTTCGCTTACGATTTCGCAATGCTCTTTTAGCATTTTCGTGAATCTTCACTAGGATTTATTTTACAGATTTGCTTTTAATGAACCAATCCGCACTGGGCCAGCGTGGTGGATTACAGCCCACGCCCTCTTGGAGAGAGGAGGCCTGTGTCCCAGCAGTGGGAACATTATAGGCTGATTATGATGTGCCTTTAATAATACTAGCTTATTACCGCGCCACTGCTTTTTGCAATTTTCTGATCAGTGTCAGGTTGTATCTTGATCATAATTTGATTCGCGACTATAACAGGTAGGTACGTCTTTACAGAATTATAATCATTAGAATCATTAATACATATTTCTAAGTTAGATTTATGCCATAAGAATCTCTTATGGAAAAGTGCTTATAGAACAAATCTAACTTAAAGAGACATATTAATGATTCTAGTGACTATAATTCTGTAAATACATATCTATTGTAGTCGCGAATCTTAATATTTTGATCAATATACAATATGACACTGACCTGCAAATTGCAAAAAACGTAAGAAAATTTGAATTTCGCGGTCTACTACTGCGCCTTAATTTGTCTTATTTTCCTAGACTATTAACTTTCCTATTTTCTTAAAGTTCGTGCAGTATCGTTTTTACTTAATACAGGCGTAATAGTTTTGTTATTGTTTTTTGTTATTTTGTACACGTCATTATAGTAAATATTATGAAGGTGTGTCTATTGTGCGCTGCTGTTGATCACACCAGTGTCGTGTTAGACACGAAATATATACGAATGTGTTGGTTTTACTTGTTTTCAACTAGTTGATAAATAAGATTACATAATATACATAAACAGCCTATAACGTTCCCAGGGCTGGGACACAGGCCTCCTCAATGTGAGAGGGAGTGGGCCATAATCCACCACGCGGGCCCAGTGCGGGTAAATAGGCCGATAAATAGGCTTAGGTTACTCTATTATCATCTATCAATGTATAATTGAACCTTCAGATTTTCAAACATCAAATGTGAGTGCGCAGTTGCATGTGAAGAATTGTTCACCTTTTTTCTTTTGGTGTTAGCACTTCCATTTTTTTTCATCAACTTGCCTTTTACGTATTTCCCTAGAGGAAAATATGAAAAATACTTTGTTAAGAGTAGTAGCACCTTGATTGCTTGTGCTAAGCCCACTGGCTACTTTGCACCGTCCTATCTATGTAGTGGCCTTAAGTTCTTCCTTTCAGTGCTTGGCCAGACTGGCAGCGCGGGGCGGGGAGCGGCGCGGGTGCGGGAACGCGGGCGATCTGCCTGTCCGCAATCGAGCGTGGCTGCGTTCTGCGTGTTGTCGTGTCCAGTGTTTGTCAAAATATAATACGGATGAAGAAGACTTATTTACTAGAAAAAAGCTCGAGTTAGTTTGAGAGCCCCGGTCTCCGCACGGGCCCGCGCATCTACTGCGGCCACTTGTATGAACGAGCTATGGCGTAAGTTGCCCGCGCGCTCCCCGCGCCGAGCAGCTCGCGCCGAGCAGCTCGCGCCTGTGTGCCCTCTATGAACGCTCAAATGAAATTCTTATGTTTGAGTAGGCCGCGCCGCGCCCGCTCCGCGCCCCTGATTGTCTGGCCAATCACTCAGTGTAATATAATTTTATATGAATAAATATAAAATTAATTTATTATTATTTTTTTTAATAATAATTATTTTTTATTTTATATGAATGTTTTATATTAAATAATAGCTCTGTATTATCAGCTTATAATGTCCCCACTGCTGAACATAGGCCTCCTCTCTGAGAGTGAGAACGGGCCGTAATCCACCACAAGGGCCCAGTGCGGGTTGGCGAATGGCGATGTGACATGTCTTCGAATTATTGGTTCTAGGACATGCCGGTTTCCTCATGATATTTTCCTTCACCGGGAAGCAGTAGTTCCTTGAGAGCAGTGCTGATGGAATAATTTACACGAAATAAAGCGCTTGTCTGGGTTTGAACCCGCAACCTACATCTCCCCAGTGCCCTTTATGCTATGTAAATCCGTTCAATAAAGCTCCAATATATTTACACCTTCGGAAGGGACCCACCGCAGTATCTAATGCAAGATTAGTGGAATGCCATGTCATCTCGCAAGCTACTATTCCTTATTATACCTTCTACTAAACACGTGGACAATAGGTACTGTTACAGCTCGTTACATTGGTTTCCTGGCTTCCGATCGCAAGTAGTTGAAGTCAATAGAAGTTAATTGAGTGTTACAAGTCAACGGACGTTCACTAGACAGTTGCAAAACGTGCTTCAGCAACCTTTGTTCTACAATATTGCAGTAAATTACGTCTCGGGTTTCAACTCGTGCTTTTCTGTTCTGTAGTTATTCCTATACTTTGTTCACTTTACGTTTCATTAGGCTGATCACAGATGCACGTGCATGCGTACATGATAGTGTACGCTATTATAATTGAATAGGTACTAGATAGGTAGGTTAAGACGCGCTGATCGCGTTCATTTTCATTGGTTAAACTGGCACAAAATAACATTAACCAACTGTGTCGGTTGCTCACCGGTAGATTTGGTATGCGAAGCGTTATGGTATCTATAAGGAAAATATCGTTGCCTAGCATAACATTATCAGAATAGCAATATCTGTTTGTCAACTACTGTTGTAAAAAAGACATTAGTTAACTCAATTTCGATTATATATTATCCAATATACCTAATGGACTCTCGCATAAACCGGGATAACTTCGTAACACGTTAGAGTTAGGCATTGTATGAGTTACTGTCTTGGTTCTGCACTGGATCTGATAACTTTTTAACAGTGAAAGAATTACTGTTGCCAACCTACTTTACATGAAATGTTTTTAATGGGTTTTATTTTTATTTAACACTTTCAAGGACTCTAGACGCCGCTTTAACTGTCAGAACCGCCGCCACCACGATCAGCCGTCGTCATATTACTATTACATAAGGGGACTACATGACCTAAAGCGCGGTCACTGTCGGACTGCATAGAAAACAAAGAGAAGCGCGATGACAAAACGCTGGTAATTTATTGCAAAATATGAAGAAATTATATATTTATAAAAAATCTATTGTTTGGAATAAAAAATTAAAACACTAGTGCTTTAGGATGTTGCTTGTAAAATTGACAAAAAATCAGAATGATTGTATGTATATTAGTAAGGTTTTTATTGTAAAAAGAAAGTATTTAGAGGTATCTTCATGATTTTTTTCTATCATATTAAATTAGTTGTATTATGTTTTCAACGCACTATCTACCTAGTGTATATCCTGAAAAATATCATATGTTTTTCTGATTTTGTTTACTGTATTCGATCATATACTTTTATTGCTTCTAAAACTTGTGTTTTTTGCGTTTAGGTCCTGTAATCCCCTTAACAATAAAATTTCTATTTCGTCTCATTTTCCGCTCCGGAATCTGTTGTTACTGAAACTGATACTCAGTTGGCTTAGTTTATCTGGCATAGTTTAGCTGGCATAGTTTAGCTGGCTTAGTAGTGCTTGTATTTTGGGATTATTGTTCTATTGTACTATCAAATATTAGTTAACATCTCCTGCAGAGGAACTTTTAGAAAATGAACATACTTGATAATTCCTATATACATAAAAGTACCTACAGTTTTAAGCCCTATATCGTTAGGTTTTTAGCAAAGTGTGCAAGAGGCAAACAAACATAAAATGGAGGAAAACTAAAGTAATGATACGCGTTATCAGTACTATTAATTGTGTTCTACTACGTCTATGTTAACACTGTTAACAGTCTGCGGTTTTATGACTAAGATCTTTGACTTCTGATTTATTGCATCATAGTAATCAATAATCACACCAGTAGGTAGTTCACCCAGCAAAAATCCAAACTGAAACTCACTGAAACCAATTCAGACACTTTTGGATTGTCCAGGAGCCGATCAGTTAGTCAGAAACTTGCAGCTAGTGTTCGAATGAGACCGTTAAATTAATCAAATAATCGATTAAACGATCTATAAGTGTCTTGCGCATTACAAAATGTATGTCTATATTATTAATAGTTACCAACAATTTTTTGTATTCAACTATGTACTTTTTAAAGGTGAAAATTTGAAAGAGTGAACGACGAAAAAGAGAAAAGATGACTTACAGGGTATTTTTTTTTCCATTTCAACATTATGCCAATTATCGGAAAGTTATTCGGTGATTGATGTGTTTTTGTGTGTCATATCGAACAACATGAACAGACTTTAATTCGTTTATCACTTTCTTTTCACAGAATTTTCGAAGGAGGATGTTGGAAAATAATTTAACAAAATGAAAATAAATAATACTTTGATACTGATTTCTGATCTAAAATGTCGACTGTGAAAGGCCTGTTTTACATTCGAGATAAGAAAACTATCAAAACACGATAGACACAGAGAGCTTAGAAAAATCTTCCCTACCACAAAACTATCTCATGTCGTCCTCCATAAATTTCTAGGGTCTAAAATTTCCGGCGGTGGCGGCGATTCTGTAAAACGCCATTCTTAGAGGGCTTTTGTAGTGATTTAAATTTCAACTTTCACAACAGTCACATCCGTTTATATTTAAAATGATTATCTACTGATTAAATATGCCGCATAGTGACTGCAGTCTCGTTAGACAAAATAAATATAGCACCGCCAACAAGTCTGCTCTTATTAATTACAAAGCAAACAAAGTATTCTCTTAATTGACGCTTATCTTAATAAATCTCACACTGCGTAAACATACCGTAAAACAAGAGTTGTATGTTTTTTATTATGAGTTATAAACTGCTACAGTTTCATCATATAATCAGTCTGTTAACATTACGACCGCGACGGTCAATGATCATCCAATATTTTTTTATCTCTGAGTAATGGATGCCATTCCTTACCTGAATACGGGCGAAGCAAAAAGGAGGGTTATGATTTTGACCAGTATGTATATATTTTCATCTGTTCCCTCATAACTTTAAAAGTACTTATAATAATTTGACAAATGAGGTAACGTTAGAAGCTTCTTGACCGTTAGGGCTATGTGACGTCACACTAAATTCAATATGGCACATTCTAGAGGACACAAAGTAATGAATTTAATAATAAATGTTTTGGGATGGTGTCTTGTTGGGTACTTATCAAATGGAAATGCTTATTTAGCATATTTCAACAATATAAAATATTACTGAAATCAGGCCCAAAATAATAATAAAAAAAATAATTAAAAAAAAAAAAACTAAAACCCGACTACTGAAAAGGATGAAACAAGAATGTACCTTCCCGTAGTCGCATGCTACCATACTACTTCCTACTAATATTATAATTGTGAAAGTTTGTGAAGACGTTTGGATGTTTGTTACTCAATCACGCGTAAACCGTTGAACGGATTTGGATGAAATTTGGCACACAGATAGTTTATAACGGGAATCAATACATAGGATACTTTTAATCCCGATATTCCCACGGGATCGAAACTAACGCGGGTGAAACCGCGGGCTAGTAGCTTATAAGTATGTTAGTACTGCGACTCCTTTTCAGTAATCGGGTTTTAGTTTTGAAACTTATTTTTTTACTAGTAAATGAGACTAACGAGACTACGACTAAAATGTAAAACAGCCTAAAAATTACAGAAATAAGTCCAATATAACAGAACATAACGCCTGTATTCCGCGAGGTCGGGTAGAGATGTTCCTATTGTACACCAACATTTCGCCAGTTGTATGATTAACTCCCATGTAATAAGGGGCAAGCCTACTGCTATCAGGGGGCCCAAATCTAGACAACGGGCTACTACTGAGAAATTCCCGATGGAAAGCCCAATAACACTTTGCCCAACCTAATCGAACCCAAGACCTCATGCTTATTCAAGACGTATATTTCCCCACAACTTGTTCTGTTGTATTTGTGTTCTTTCTCTGCTTCATGTTTACTTCATGTTTAATATTTCGTATTTACCAAAGTGGTATCGTATTACCCAGGGTCAGATAGGCAGTCGCTCCATGTAAAATATTGATATTCAGCTGCATCCGGTTTGACTGAAATCCGACCAACATGGTTGGGAGAAGGCTAGGCAGATGATGTTTGAAATATTTTGCGCATGTTAGAACAATAAGGGTGAACGAATGTGTCATAGAGTGATGATTATGTGACCTAGACATTAAGGCAGCAGTAATTATTATAAAATGAAGTTAATTAGATAGCATTATCTACAATTTCTATTCCTAGCTGCGAAACTTTCACCGTGTATTCCGCAATATTGATATTCAATTCTGGTATCAATTTATTGTTCCCAAGTGCTAATAGGTAATTTATTGTAGCAGTTGTTCCTAGTTACGACAATAATAAACGGAGCTATTTTTAACCATGCCCAGTTCAAGGTCCAAAGTCTGTTCTCTGATTGTAAATAAACACTGATTGATTGAAAATTCCAAACTATCAATCACTATATTGATAATTGATTTAGGAACTTACTTACATAACTGTACTGGAACTGTTTATTAGTTCTGTGTGTATTTACACAAAGAACTAATAAACAGTTCCAAGAAATTATAATAATGTAAAAAACAATATTTATTTTATTTTCTGCTGTACCTACTAATAATCATTTAGTTAATTGTTTCTTATTTGTTAAGCATACACGAAAAATAAACAGAAACTGAGCAAATACAATCTGTCCTATATTGCATGCAATAAAAAATTGTCTGTACTGAATTATGACTCAGTTATTAACTAACAAAACTGGCGTACATTGAAGAATGTGTTACATTTTTTTTTAACAATGCCGTAAGCTAAGCCAGCATTGGATGCATCGCTTATCTTTATGCCACGGTTCATATAGACAGATGACTGGATCTGTAGTTCTAGTTACGTCTAATGTACGAGTATCTACCACGGCACGTGTTCGCGAAGTGCAAAGTTTACGCACACACACAAGTGTGTCACCGATACACATGGTAAATACGTCGGCAACGACGATGTGTACCTTTATCAGTCAGACGATTTGCACGTGGCTCTCAGTATATAAGGAACCGCTGCGCCCCCAAACATCATACCACAACGAGTTCTCGTCTGCTCAACACGTATTCAGAGCTGTTAAAGTAATTCTACGTAACGTAAACCACCAGTGTCTAAGCTGTGTTGTATACTCTGTTTATTGGACATATTCTGCTTCGACAATGGACAAAAGACAACTCATCGGCAGCGCCACGAGGTACATCGCCGGCAGGAATGCTGTGCAGACGGTCTACTGGAGGAAGTCAGCGGAGAACAGCAAGGGCCTCGTCAAGACAACGAGGATGACGTTCTTCGGTAAAAACGAGGGCCCCGACAAAGTTGATAGTGCGGAAATGTTCGCGAAAGTACGCGAAAGGTACAATTAGCCGAAGAATAACACCCATCGCGTATTATGACTGTGATAGATCTTAGTTTAATTTCTATATGTAAGTTTATGTTATAAGGACCAGTGATTGTTGTGGTTATGTATGCTGCACGTGAGCTGATTGGAATCACCGTAATGTACAAATACATTTATTTTTATAAGTATCTAATTCTTTCATTTCCTTCCATAAGGTTTACTTCGATCATTTATCACTAAATCGTCATAGAAAATTGTTAGTTTCTTGTGATACAAAATCTAGTAACTTCACTAACAGGGCTCTTGACAAGCTTTCTATTCAAACCTTTCCTATAAAAAGTTATTTAGAGTTAGGCTTCTAAAGACAATAGTGCAGACAGGCTATTGTTCAATAAGATTATACAAGATCAATGACTTAGAGTTTATAGTCACTATAGAAACACCGAACTTTGTGGTTATAAAAAGTTGCAAGTCAAAGACAGGTTTATAAATGAAAATTAACTAACAGAGACAATACAAACGAAACAAATATTTAGGTTTGATTATTATATCTAATACACACATCAAAAGTGTCTAGGGATCAACATATATTTTTGCAATAACTTTTCTCCTGATTGATATTAATTAAAATTTTCTTTAAGGATTCATCAAATAAAGTGTTTTCGTTTGTCACAGTAACGATAAACCAAGTCACCTTTGCATTAATAAAGAAATTTGCCATTTTCCTAATAAAGGGATTTTTGACATTTGAACCACTAACACAAAAGTTCGAAAAAAAGACTGAAATAACAGTTTTCTCTAAAATTTTATTGGGTAACTTAAACAATTAATAATCCGTGTTTCTACCGCGAACACTAACAACACAAGAACATCGGTTTGGCATACTCAAAATGAGTTCATCCAAATCACGCTGTGGAATGGCCGCCCATGTTCGTTGCAACAACAAAAAAAGGTCTTCTTGCGACTGGATACCCTCCATATTCGGCAGAGCTCTTCTCTGTAGCATATCCCATGCATGCTCAATCGGATTCAAGTCTGGCGACTGAGCAGGCCAGGGCAGGACATTGATGTTAGCTGCGGCGAGAGTCTGTCTTACAACTCTTGCGGTGTGCGGTCGTGCATTATCATGCATTAACTGAAATAAGGGACCGATTTGCACTTGTAGAGGAACGATGACGTCTGATACAATCGTCTCAGCATAAATTTGAGCGTTGAGGTTGCCTCTGATCCAAATCAACTCAGTTCTTCCGCCGATCCAAATACCCGCCCATACCATGATGGTTCCACCACTATAAGGATGGACTTCCTGGCAGGATTTTAATCGCTGTTGGCGTCCAGGGGTTCTCCAGTGTCGTATACGTCTTGTATCCGGTCTCATACCAAAACGAGACTCATCAGAAAAGCACACGAAACGCCATTGTTCTTCTGCCCAATTTCTGTGTTCAAGAGCCCATTGATATCGAATCCTACGATTGTGCATTGCTATAGGTGGTACCCGTAGCGGTCTTCGGGAATGAAGGTTCACTTCATGCAAGCGGTTTCTGACTGTTTGGTCGCTAATTAAGTTCCCTGAAGAGTGATGAAGCCTCACGGCTAACATCATGGCGGTTATTGTTGGAGCTCTTCGAGTTAAGATTTGAATGTATCGGTCTTGTCTCCGTGTGGTGCAGCGATACCGTCCTCCATGGCGCTCAGCCACGGTACCAGTGCTTCGGTAACGTGTCCAAAGTCGACTGATAACACTCTGACTTGTATTCAGAGCTAAAGCCACAGTACGTTGCCGGGAACCAGCTTCTATCATTCCCACGGCTCTGAGCATTTCTTCCCTGCTTAAATGACGTCGCCGCTCCATAATAACGTTGGTTTTAATCAGTAGTAGGGAAACAGTAGCATTAATAATGTCTTCAATGCGTTGTATGTTTTTATAGGGAAAATATTGACAGCTGATTTTCATCTTTTACTCGAATTTGATTCACAGTTCCTGATTCAAATTATGAAATGCACCAAAAAGGATCCATATAAATTTATAAAATCATAAATTTATTACAAAGCCACATCTCAATCTCAAGAAATCCGCATAAAAATGCTTGATCCCTAGACACTTTTGATGTGTGTATATAAAATTCTCGTGTCACAGTGTTAGTTACCACACTCCTCCGAAACGGCTGGACCGATTTGTATGAAATTTTGTGTGCATATCGGGTAGGTCTGAGAATCGGCCAACATCTATTTTTCATACCCCAATTTTTTTTTTTTGCAAAACGACGTTTGCGGGGTCAGCTAGTGTACCTATAAAATATACCTGTACCTATTAAATACATCCATATTTTTAACACAACAACTCAATAATACCCTACACGCGAAATAACACTTTTTTTTGGATAAAACCTAAACATAAACAATGTTTTATCGAAACCTACACTACTATCATGACGGTCAAGGAAACAGTTGACAAGCGATCTACGAATATTGCCACTTCATTCAGTAGAAGTCAAGGATTATTTAAATTAGTTTCTTGACCTGCCACAACGCACATTAGCAGAAAAATGCATCGAGAACTAGGGTCTACATAATTATATTTTACTAGCTGAACCCGCAAACGCTGTTATGCAAAAAAAATTGCCTAAGACCTACCAAATATACACAAAAAATTTCATAACAATCGGTCAAGCCGTTTCGGAGGAGTTCGATAACAAACACTGTGACATGATATTTTTGTCTATTAAGATTAATCAGTACGTTAAGCCGTTGGTCCCGGCTGTCATTCGTGGATCTTTGACAGTCGTTACGGGTAGTCAGAAGCCCGAAAGTCTGATAACCAGTCTTAAAGGGTATCGTATTACCCAGTAACTGGGTTGTGGAGGTCAGATAGGCAGTCGCTCCATGTAAAACACTGGTATTCAGCTGCACCCTGTTAGACTGGAAGCCGACCCCAACTTATTTGGGAAAAGGCTAGGCAGATGAGGAAAATTAATCAAATAAAAAAAAAAATCGGTGGTAGATCGATGAACATAATCTGGCTGTACGCACGGCATCAGTTGATGTCGATAGACCACAATATTTTTGCACTCTATTGCAAGGAGTGAGCGAGCGTCTGACGGAGAACTACTGAAATTCCTATGCTGAAAACGACCACCGGGGACCAGCAATTATACATAGGTAAGAAGAAATGTCAAGGGTTCTTGAAGAGGTACTGAAAAGGGTTTAGTATTTATTGAAGCTGTGACTTGCGGGGCAATTGCGTCACACATTATCAATCGGAAGCGGTTTCATTTTGACAGTTCAACAACATTCATTGCATTATTAACGTGTAGAGCGGACAAATTTTTCGAACTTATGAAGCAGTGGATTAGCAAATATGCTTCAAAATGATTCAGATTCCGATTGATAGTGTGTTACGCAAATAGGGTACTGTATTTAAGCTCATCAGGCATTAGTAGAAACAGCACAACAAATTTTGATGACTTACAGTCATCCGTGGTAACTATAAGTAGATATTTATTTAATTTATTTAAGGAAAACTTACAGCTAAACAGATACAGGAAATAATAGTTAATACAAAGTAAGGCCAATGACAAGTTTCCACATCATCATTATTTATTATTTATTTATTTATTTATTGAAACCACAATTATAACATCTTTACAGAATTATCCAAGGCGATGTTACAAGTCACCATATTCTTTACAAAAATAAAATAAAATAAAATCACCTGCCATGTATGCAAAATTGCAACAACGTTATAACGCTTATAACGCTTTATCATCATCTGCCTAGCCTTTTCCCAACTATGTTGGGGTCGGCAAGTTCCCACATGTAGTGTTGAAATCGTGTATATAAGAAATTCTAATCTAATCTAGAATAAAAAGCAGATACTAGGGAGTATCTCTAGTACGCCCACATTTAAAAGTAGTTGTAAATGTACATCTCTGTTTAACTCTTTGGAAAAACAGGGTAAGGAAGTAAATAAATGTAATAGTCTATTCTAGTTTCAAATTGGTGTTAATTCAAGTTAAACATATATCAACTTTATTTTAAAGGTTAATTTGATTTGAGAGTGACTATCACTATTGAAAAAGTTACAAAAATGTTTGAAGTTGTAGCGTAAACTGAACTTTATTGTGTAATTAAAGTTATTTTTATTTTTTGCCTGCATGGTGGATTACGGCCCACTCCCTCTCACAGAGCGGACGCTAGTATCCCAGCAGTGGGAACACTATAGGCTGATTATGCTACACGTATTTAGTGATTTGTGATGCAAGTATGCCTAAGAGAGCAATGACTGGGCACCAACAACAACATGCAACCTCTAGCTTGCTTTTACGTCCACGTCTAAAGGTTATAACGCACATATCAACTCGGAAAGGGATCGCCACCGTATCTACTCGAGCCATTCAGTGTTCTTTGTATGAAACTCCCTACTGCAACGCACACTAATCAGAATCGTAACGTAATCGCCTCGCCTCGAGACAATCTCACGAACCGCGGTGCGTTGCATGGTCAACTTGCAGTTCCCGCGCTTACGGCTCGTCGTTCCCCCGCTTACGTCTTTCCATACCCGAGCTTACGTCTCTTCGTCTACTCTTGCCCCTCTCACCCTCCTGCGGTCTGCCTGCAGCATTATCAACCAGCAGTCGGCCAGCCGTAAGCGGGACGTCGCTTAGCCGTTGCCGAGTCGACATATCGGAGCTGCTGATCCGCTTTGGTTACGTGCTTACATTAGTTTGACGCCTCTTTGACGGCGAGGCAAAAGGCGATACGGTGACGATCCCTTTCCGAGTTGATACATGTGTTCTATGACCTTTAACCTTTGTACAATTAATTTCCACTTGCTGAACAAGAAAAGACTATACTATTAAGTATTTATCAATGACCAATTATAATTACATCATAGATTTCTACTCACGTTGTTGATAATATAGACCCCCTATAGAGGTGCATCGATAACCTTCGCCCTAAGAATACTATATACCACGTCGTAATTACCTCCTGTCAACTAAGAAACAGAGCTCCCCTGTTTTGAATATCGTAAGATAGAATGACGCATCAATTGCCTATAATGCCTGCATTCCTCGGAGGCGGGAGGCACAACCACATTTGATGGCCGATAGGCTGCTAGGTTCTGGAGTGGGGACTACGTACCGGAAGAAATAGAATAGTACATTATGATACATGTGTGCTAAGTTGATCATTGCACCAAAGGCGGTATTATTCACGCGACCCGTAGGCGAGCGCGATAAAGAAGCCGAGTGTGTAATGATCAATGCACACGCGTTTCAACACACTCGCGGAGAAAAAAACAGTAGTAGCTTTGAAAATGGCGCGAGTTAAGGAACCCCAATCTACCAATATTAGCTTTGTCAGCTAATAAGTATTTATTAGATGTATTATTTCCAAATGTTCCATTGCTTGATCAGCACTTATAATTATCTAGGACATGCGTCATATCTGATCACGCCATGTATGTACTACGTTAGCAATAAGTTAGTATATAAGATCAATATTTTATTAGATTAAATTAATTACTGTTAAGCTGTAACTCTGTCCGAATAAAGTTATTTTTTTAATTACTTCCGTTGTCGCTTACTTAATTGGCGCAGCCGGTAGGATCTCTGCAGTCAGTTTGCCGTGTATACAATTCTACGTGAAGCAACCGACGTCCGTGTCTACGGTTTAGCAGAGATCGCCGAACAAATAAATTCATTGAGAAGCCACTTCGAGTTACGGAAGAGGACCAGCCACAGCAGTAGTTCAGGGAGCATGAAACAAGCTGCGGAATTGTGAGTAAATCTTTTTCACCTTCCTCTCAGCTCTTCCATTTATATCCCAACCTTGTAATAAGTCTATGTGTGTGTATTATTAGGGATTGGACAACGCCTTAATAATATTTGCATAGATTTTTAATTGTATTAATGTTTTAGAGTAGTTATATTTTTTTTCTCTCCATTGCCTTTATTACTTTTATAACTTTTTCACAATGGAAAACGTGACCCGTGTCCCACAGGAGTTGGTTAACATCATACCAATATTCAGTGGCGACGCTAGAACGTTACCTTTATATATAAAAAAATGTGAATACATTTTGACTACGTTCCAAGGAACCGTAGCCCAAAATGAATATTTATTTCATGTGGTAACAAGTAGGTTATCAGGCGAAGCCGCCAGTTTGGTAGGCGAAAGAGACTCTATAGATACGTGGGATGAACTGAAGAAATTGTTAAACCAACACTTCGGTGATCCTCGCACAGAGGATTGTTTAGCAATGGAGTTAGAATCTTGTAGAATAAATAAGGGCGAAAGTTATTCAGATTTTTGTCATAGAATACAGCGGATGAGAAGTATTTTATTCGCTAAAATATCAGAAACTGCCATTGATGACTCTCTACGTAAGGCAAAGCAAATTATTTATAGTAACAGAGCGATGAATGTTTTCTTGTTTAATTTACCGCCATTCCTAGTTAGATTAGTTCGTTTGCGCAACATTACAACGTTAGAGGATGCGTTAAAAATAGTCTTAGAAGAACAAAACTTCCAGGCAGTCTATGATTTTAAAACAAACGATAGGCGTAATTTTAGTAGAACTAACAGACCCAATTTGCCTAATTACCAAAATGCATCTGAATCTAATAATCAAACGAAAGATTCGCAAAGCGTATCGAGTACACATGTACCGAATAATGCTACAAACAGCACATCTACACCTAACAATTCGCATCAGTCCAGGCATTATAACCAGCGTAATAATATTCAAAAGAATCAAAATAGTTTTAATCGTACAAACAACAATAATTCGTCACCACAGTTAAGTAGGTCATCTTTTCCGGTTGCACAACAGAGCCAACAGTTCGCGGCACATGCACCGGGCACGTCGAATTTTGCAGCGCAAGCATCTACGTCGGGTACGAATACTGACGTCACCATGCGTACTGCGAGTTCGCGACGTGTTAATTACATAAATAATCATAGTAATGATGAACAGAGTTCAAGTAATTCGTATAACGAGTGTCAAGAATTTTCTCCTGAAGATCCCGGGGCGGGAAATTTTTGCATAATGGCCTCTACTCTAGAGAGCGAATAAAAATAAATTGCAATAAACGCTTAAATTTACCACATATAGTTATACCAGAATTAAAAGCTGTTTTTATGATAGATACGGGGAGTGTTAGGTCGTTTATAAGCCCTTACATAGCGAATAAATATTTTAAAAATTATTTACAGTATGAACCCTTCGAAGTTGTTAGCACTCACGCTTCGAGCGTTCATAGTGAAACGGCAATTATTCCATTACCGGTTACGTTTGGAAATAAAGAGTTCCATAAGTTTTATGTCTATAGTGTTGACGATAGGTATGATGGATTAATAGGTAGCAATTTGCTGAAGCAATTACAGGCAAAGATTAATATGGAAAGTCAGATATTACATTTAAAAAATACTGACATTCCCATAGTATATTCACCGCCTATGAGAGAGGTATATAATCTACCATCTCGTAGCGAACTTAGAGTAAGACTCCCGGTCAACTTATTGGACGGGGAAGCTGTGTTAGATTTTAAACAGTTTACGGAAGGGATTCGAATGCCCGCCGCATTAGTTACATGTGTTAAAGGTTATGCAACAACTGTTATTCAGAATTATAGTCATCAAAATAGAACTTTAGTAGTTACAGGACCTTTCCAAGTAGAACCATACATACAGAACCCATCTGTTAATGTTAATTTCATGGATAATAATATAGAAGTAGACAGATTGCTAACAATGAATTTAGAAAAATTACAGTTAGACCATATGAACTCAGAAGAACGTACGGTTATTGAGGGAATTTGTAGAGAATACAAAGATATATTTTATTGTGAAAATATTCCATTAACCTTCACAAATCAGGTTAAACATAGAATAAGAACAAAGAATGAAGACCCAATAAACATTAAGGCACATAGGTTACCGCCTGCTCAAACAAAAGAAATTAAGAGTCAAGTTGAAAAGATGTTAAGGGATAACATTATCCAGGAATCGCATTCTCCCTGGAGTGCTCCCGTACATTTGGTGCCAAAAAAGTTAGACGCATCAGGCCAACAAAAATGGAGGATGGTAGTTGACTATAGACGGCTCAATGAAATTACAACTGATGACAAATACCCCTTACCCCACATTAACGATTTATTCGACATGCTAGGTAATAGTACCTACTTTACAACCCTCGATTTAGCTAGCGGGTACCATCAATTAGAGGTCCACGAGCAGGATAGAGCTAAAACCGCATTTAGCACACCTTCAGGGCATTACGAATTTAATAGAATGCCGTTTGGGTTAAAGACAGCACCTGCAACCTTTCAGCGAGCAATGGATAACGTCTTACGAGGCCTTCAAGGCTTACATTGCCTAGTATATCTCGATGACGTCATCATTTTTTCAAAAAGTTTGCCAGAACATGTAGAAAAACTTAGAGCAGTTTTTGACCGCTTCCGTCAAACAAATTTAAAAGTTCAATTAGATAAGTCGCATTTTCTTAGAAAGGAAGTACTCTACTTAGGGCATACTATTACGGATGAGGGTTTGAAACCAAATAATGATAAAATAGACGCTATTCTTAGGTATCCTATACCAGAAACGGTTACACAGATTAAAAGCTTTTTAGGACTTATCGGTTATTATAGGAAGTTCATAAAAGATTTTGCTAAAATAACTAGACCATTAACAGCTTGTTTAAAGAAAGGTCGCAAAATTGTTATTAATGAAGAATATAAAGAATGCTTTGAGACATGTAAAAAGCTTTTAACAAATGCACCTTTGTTACAGTTTCCTGACTTTAGTAAAACTTTTATATTAACCACTGATGCATCCAATTTTGCAATCGGGGCTGTATTGTCACAAGGGACAATAGGTTCAGATAAGCCTGTAGCATATGCTAGTAGAACTTTGAGTGACACAGAAGTAAGATATAGCACTATCGAGAAAGAACTATTAGCCATAATATGGGCAGTTAAGCACTTTCGACCGTATTTGTATGGTAATAAGTTTACCATATTTACAGACCATAGACCATTAGCATGGCTGTATTCATTGAAAGAGCCCAATAGTAAACTTACGCGATGGCGATTAAGGCTAGAAGAATACGACTTCGAAATAAAATATAAGAAGGGCCCTCAAAACACGAATGCAGATGCTTTATCTAGGATTAAGATTAATGCAATTGACGACGATTTAGATTCAATATTTGTAAATGTAGGAGATCGGCAAGAACGAATACAAAAAATAATAGAAAACGAATTGAAAGACCTCGAAACTCCAATAGAAACGATAGAACTTTCGGATTCAGACGATGGGGCCACTGCCAATTCAGTTTCAAATAGAGAAAACGAAGGCATTCCTATTTTAAACGAAGCTGTTGATACTAAACCAAAACAGATTTTAGTTCATTCATGGTTTAAAAATAAATTAGTCGTAAAAGATATTTCTAATAATAAACAAAAAATTCTAGAAGTTCACTTACCGACAAATAACGATAAATTAGCTAAAGACTTTTTGAAAGAGTATATAGACCCAAAACATAAGTACTTTATATACTTTGAGCATCCATCTTTTAGAAAAACTTTTTCAAACATGGTAATTAAGTTATTTAAAAAGGATTCAGTTAAGTTAACAGAATGTACAGAAAGAGTTATTAATTTGACAGAATCTGAAGAAGATCAAAAAGAAGTTATTTTGAAATACCATGATGGGAAAACGTGTCATAGAGGTATTAAAGAAACTTTAAGCAAACTTAAAAGACATTATTGGTGGACAAATATGAAAGAGACGGTTACGGCAATCATAAACGCTTGCGAAACATGTAAACGCATGAAATATGACAGAAAGCCGATCAAACCTCACATTCAGCTAACACAAACGCAAGATAGCCCTTTTCAGGAAGCTTTTATGGATTTATTATATATAGAGGGGAAATATTATTTAACTATAGTAGACGCATTTAGTAAGATAGCACAAGCTATAGAGGTACCAAATAGGAGTACACCAGAGATAGTTAGGGCATTGATTAAGTATTTTAGCATGTATGGTCTGCCTAGGAAAATTAGTTGTGATTCCGGCACAGAATTCAATAATGCCTTGATTAAAGAAATGTTAAGTTTGTACAAAATTGAACTCCATATCGGGACTCCAAACAATCCCAGTTCAATGGCAATAGTAGAAAGGTTTCATTCTACCATTATTGAGATTTACCGTTTAGCAAAATACGATAAAAGCGATTTAGATGCAGCATCTGTTATGACATATGCCATCATGGCTTATAACAACACCATTCATTCAGCGACAGATTTTACGCCTTTTGAATTAGTATTTGGTCACACTTATTCAGATAATGTATTTAACGTGGATAGAGAAAAGAATTTAACACAGAAACTATTGTTAGATCATAGAAAACGCCTTAAAATACTTTATGAATTCATAACAAAAAAAATAGAATCCGACAAAATTAAAGTGATAAATAAAAAAGGTGGTGAAACGACACCGGTACTTGACCCAGACGATAATATTTATATGAAAGACACTAGGATTAGAAAAGCTAAAGAAAAACCGCGATACGAAAAAGCGAAAGTAATCGGTGAAGTTGAAAGAAATATAGTGCCGGTAGAAGTAAAGAAAAGGAAAACTAGAGTAGCGTTAAAAAATGTAAAACGTCCTCCACAGATCGTGCCTGGTACTTCTGGTACTAGTGGTGTCAACATTCATGCTGGACCTTCAAAACCTCGGTCAGAATCCGGGGATAGCAGCGATAAAGCGGGGAGTAGCAGTGAAGAGGAATAGTTATTGGACAATATATAAAACTGTAGATTTAGAATCATTAGGCTTACAAATAGATAATAACATTCGGGATTTTAGTAATTTAAAAATAAAAATTAAGGAAAGTAGAGTTAGTAACGAAACCATAGGAATAGAAAGTCAAATAGAATATCAAATTAAACTAACTAAGGATAGATTTTATCAAATCTTACCTTTTCATTATAGAAATAAACGAGCTTTGTTTAATCCATTAGGCTCACTTGTCAAAGCTATTTCTGGAAATTTAGATGAAGATGATGCAATTAAATATGATAGGGAAATTCAAATGATTCAGAACAAAGAGCATGTAGTCGAACGTAAAGTATCATCAATGCAAAAGGCTTTTGATAAATTAGTAAATAACTCTGAAATAATAAATTCAAATATTAAAAACTTGGGTTTACATACCAATGAAATGGGAAAATTAGTTGAACAGGAATTCAGGTTTAACAAACTTTTCCAAATATTGAATACTATGTACCAAATTTTAAATAACTTTCGAACTGGTTACGAAAACATACAAGAGATTGAGACGGCAATAGCCTTTAGCAAATTAAATACATTGCACCAATCCATCATAAATAGTACAGAATTATATAATACGTTAGAAGTCATTGCTAAACATGCTAGAACAATATACCCAGTTAGCAAACGTAATTTAATAAAATTAGAACGTAATATCATACTTAAATCATATATAAATAACAACATGTTAGTTTTTGTTTTAGAAGTCCCCCTAATAGATAACGAAACATATAATTATTACAAGGTTATACCCATTCCTATATTCCATTCTCCAAATACTTTTACAATTATACCCAAATACTCTTACCTGATGGTGAATAGATTGAAATACATGCCCGTGGTAAGCCCATGTGCTGAAATTGAAAATGACAAATTCCTTTGCGCTGAAACTAATTTAGCCCAGTATCCAACTGAGACCTGCATTGAACAAATAATGTTGATGAAGAACAACTACAAAAGCTGCATACAGAACCATATTGAAATAGAAAAAATTAAGATACAAAAAGTAACCGACAACCAATGGTTGGTTTACTCAGAAGAAAATCTCATCATCACCGAGAATTGCAATGCAGAAATTATGAAATACACTGTTCTTGGGACCTACATCGTGTCGCCTGGCCAACAATGCGAGACACAAATAGGCGAAGTCATCGTTGCCGCTACCACAAACACTACAGTTTCTAGTTTCCAGCTGCCATTGATCCAAATGCCAGAGCTACAACAGGACATCCAGAGAAGATCAAAGAAAGTGGATCTAAGAAATGTGGACTTTAGTGATGTGAAGGAAGTGTTACAAAGTGCAAAATTCAGTGAAATAGACGATACGACCCAAACAGTGACAATAGAAATCAGTATATGGACTATCTTCGAGTATGTGATCATTGTAATAGCAATAGTTATCTTTATAACGTATAAATTTCAGTTTATTAACTTTTGTCGAAATTCTCCGAAACCGTCTGCAACACCTTCGGATAATTTCTCTCTTGGGGAGGGAGGAGTTAAGGAACCCCAATCTACCAATATTAGCTTTGTCAGCTAATAAGTATTTATTAGATGTATTATTTCCAAATGTTCCATTGCTTGATCAGCACTTATAATTATCTAGGACATGCGTCATATCTGATCACGCCATGTATGTACTACGTTAGCAATAAGTTAGTATATAAGATCAATATTTTATTAGATTAAATTAATTACTGTTAAGCTGTAACTCTGTCCGAATAAAGTTATTTTTTTAATTACTTCCGTTGTCGCTTACTTAATTGGCGCAGCCGGTAGGATCTCTGCAGTCAGTTTGCCGTGTATACAATTCTACGTGAAGCAACCGACGTCCGTGTCTACGGTTTAGCAGAGATCGCCGAACAAATAAATTCATTGAGAAGCCACTTCGAGTTACGGAAGAGGACCAGCCACAGCAGTAGTTCAGGGAGCATGAAACAAGCTGCGGAATTGTGAGTAAATCTCTGTCCGAATAAAGTTATTTTTTTAATTACTTCCGTTGTCGCTTACTTAATTCGCGCTTGTTTTGTTTTTCCGCACGCCACGTTAGCGATGCGCATGCAGGTGTAAATAAAGGCACTGGCAAAACCGCTAAACAGCCTATATAAAAAATAACAACTACTACTTACTTACTTTTAATAATGTTTAGACTAAAGGTATTGTTGTCGTATATCAAATTGTAGTTTAGTTAGTATGGAATTAGAAAGTACTATTGGTATAGAGAAATATGCATTCGTTCAGTGAGAATCCGCAATAATAGAACACCAATTAGGGTCTTTTCCATTTTGTTCCGGGATGGGACCACGGAAAATCTAAGGTAAATAAATTTTACTTCATTTTGGGACCAAGGCCAATTCAGACTATTTAAAAAATAAAGTGAAATATGACCCGCGGATTCCTTTTGGCATGAAGTCTCTTTGATGAAATTAAAAAAAAATTACAGTCCATGAACTTAGGGCTTGTAGAGTTAGGGCGTGTAAAGTTAGAAGCTTGGCTCTACATGAGATCTCATAACTTTTTGACAGTGCGAGCCATATGGTCTGGTCCTGGCAACATTTTTACACGAAAATGTTTTTGGTGGGATTTTTTGTACTGCACCATACCTGGGAACTTACTGGTTGCGTAGATATAGAAGGTTCCAACTTTATTTGAGGTTTTATTTAAAAAAAAAAACAAGTTTTATATTTTAAAAGGTCTCTCCTACACTCACTCCTACTATGTCTACCGTTGCATGCATTCATGAGCAGAAGGTATGCAAAACCGTAAACAGCAAATTTTTCACCAAAAATAAAAGTAATTTCCCAGCAATTATTTTTGCATAAACTTAATTAGTTGGGTGCTGTACAGAATGCGTAGATGACTTGATGCTGAGTCTTTTACAACCCGTATAAAATCTGCACCAAAGAAAAAAAAATTACAAGAAATAAGTATCAAAGGGCAAATAATAGTTATTTTGTTAGATTCGCTGTCGTTGCATACCATTCCTTAATGAGATTAATTTATTTACCTACTTATTTATTACATACATACGCTACCATTACAGTGTCCTAATTCGGTAGTCTGTAGTTAATTAACGGTTCATGAAATTATGTACAACAAAAGATTTACAAATTACAAACATATCACGTGTAACGTTACCTTTGCGAACTCGCTCAGTGAAAATGAGAAAATATCCATTCTGTCGACAACCAAATTTAGTGTTAGATATTTTGATGACATCTAAACTAATATTATAACGAAATTAAAACAAAATTGGTTGTCTGTAAAGTCGATTTACGGACGATAGTTTTCCGTGATAACGTCATAAAGAAACATTGATGAATAAATCTGTCACAAGCCAACGCTTAATTGGGCCGATCGTGCATCTCTATCGCTTGTTCCGCGCTCTCGCTTGCACGCTCTGGCTCAGGCGGAACGTGACTGTTTTTCGTGCGTACTGGTTATTACGTCAAAAGAAGATTATAATTTTTGTGTATTTGTTTGTTACGCTTACATGCGGAAACGGCTGAATAGATTTGGATGAAATGTGGCACATGGGTGACCTAATAGGTAATTATAGGTAATACGGGCTGGTGTCCGCAACTCCACGGCAATGCGCGTATTTTGCGTACGGGTGACATGGGTGACATGGGCGAGCCGTTGGTTCCGGCTGTGATTCTTGGATCTTTGACAGTCGTTACGGGTCGTCAGAAACCCGAAAGTATGACAACCGAAAGTATGATAATGGGTATTGTGGTCACATAGGCCCTCGCTACATGTAAAATACTGGTATTTAGCTGCATCCGGTTAGACTGGAAGCCAACCATACATAAGTGGGAAAACGCTAGGCAGATTGAAATTGATTGTGGTGTAATACATGGTCACTAGAAAACCGGACTGTCCGGTTCGGATAGTGGACTGAGGAAACCGGCACGGCCTGTTCGGATAGTGGAGGAAACCGGCATGTCCTGGAACCAAAACATTCGAAGACATGTGACATCCACCAACCCACACTGGGTCCGCGTGGTGGATTATGGCCCACTCCCTCTCACAGAGAGGAGCCCTGTGTCCCAGCAGTGGGAACATTATAGGCTGATCAAAATGAAAATCAAAAGTCATTTATTCAAACTAGGCTGAGAATCAGCAGTTTTTGAACGTCAAAATTATAAAGGCAGTCCTCCAAAACTCCAAACTGATTACGACATTATAAAAGTCAACAAACACTTAAGTAATGTCATGCATAATATTTGTGTTTGTCAAATCTACGAGTACCTATCTATCTATACTAACATTAAAGTTGAAGAGTTTGTTTGTTTGAACGCGCTAATCTCTGCAACTACTAGTCCGATTGGAAAAATTGTTCTTGCGTTTGATAGCCTAATTCTCGATGAAGACTATAGGCTTAACATCACGCTAAAGACCAATAGGAGCTGAACAAAAAAAAAAACAGAAAGAACTCTACAATTAACTGAAATTTCACACGGACGAAGTCACGGGCAGAAGCTAGTATGTCAGCTCGCCGTCCGGTAAGGACCAGGCCCGGGTCGACGACGGTGCGTTGTGTTCCACGTGCGCCTCAAAAAGATGTCAGCAAAACATGACGGGGTCCGCTAGGGCCGATGCCTGCCAGGGACGCGGGTTGTTCTAAAGAGTTACCGTGACCCCTGGCACAGGCAACTGAAGGAACACGGGTAGGTTTTACTCAGTAAACGTCTGACACGCCCTCTCGCTCCGCCAAGAGCGGGAAAAGTTATTTGATAATTTCCCACCCAAAAAAAAACTAGTATGTACTTAATATAATAAAGCTGAAGAGTTTATTTATTTATTTATTTTAGGATCTCCAACAAAAGATATACACTAAACATTATATTGTTAATGGACGACAAAGTATTTTGTAGGTGCACTCTTTCAATTACAGGAGACCACAACATGCACGACAAAATGAACAATTACGCTCACAAATTAAATAACTAATACGAGTATTAAAGGAAAAATTTAGACAATGGAACATAAAAACACAATAATTTAAATTAAAACATAGAATAATAAAATAAACATAGAATATAAAAAAAAACACAAAAACAAAAAAAGTTACAAGTAGGTATATATAGGTTTGTTTTTTTGTTTGAACGCGCTAATCTTGTCTTCAAGAAATTCAGACCTACCGGCCTAATCAGCATCCCCTGATTACAAAAACCAATAAATATAATGTTATGCATAATATCTGTGTTTGTCAAATCTATCTATCCTACATATTATTAAAGCTGAAGAGCTTGTTTGATTTTTTTGTTTGTTTGTTTGATCGCGCTAATCTCGGGAACTACCTACCGGATTGGAAATGTTATTTCTGAATTTAATAGCCCAATTCTTGAGGAAGGTAAATGTTATTCAACATCACGTCACGACCCGTAGGAGCCGAGAAAATTTAATTAAACGAGGTGAAACCGCGGGGCACAGCTAATTGTGGACAATATTAACAAGATAAACGAAAGTGGGTTACAAAATATATAGTTTGTAATATTGACATAGTAGGTACCTACTGTCGATAATAATTATGCTCTTTTGTTTCTAACCTATTTTTTTAAAGACTTTATATGAGCACTTTGTGAACTGGGTTATGTTAATCTATATATTATACATTTCAGCCAAAACAAAAACAAGTTATCACATATTTGTTCTGTTCCAAGGACTAATGAAAACTTATCATTCATTATCAAACATACAATGTTGGACAATGAACTCGACACAATAACAAATATTACGTAAGTATGTTTGATTAGAACATCCGAATCGTAAAATTTGTTGCTATCTGTACATTTTGCGTAACATAGAAATAATTCTAGAAAATTCTATCAGCTCATGGCTGGACATAAATATCCATTTCTTGTGTTTGTGTGTTTGAGTTGTGTATAGTAACAAATCACCACTAATTCCTGGCAAAGTTGCATCAAATTTTATAACTTGGCAGCGCGGTTGAAATGGACATTCACCAGCGGGGTAATTACGTAACACACTATCAGTAGCAATGGATTTCATTTTGACAGTTCAACGTTCATTGCGTTATCTACTTTGTTGAGCAGACACAGTTTCTGAACATATACAGGGTGTCCTTGGAAGTATGGATCAAATCAAATTGGGGCGTGGACAAAGTCATTTCCAAACTTTTTGATCACCAATTCACCAATATTGGTGATTTTTTTTACGGTTCAAAAGTTATGACCAACTTTTGTTATTTTCAATCACTTTGCGTAGTGCTCAAAGAACAAAATCATTTAAAAAAACTACCACGAACTGTCAATAGTTTTTTAGACAGCCCTGATAGTTTTTTTGAATGATTTTTTTCTTTGAGCACTATGCGAAACGATTGAAAAAATTGGTCACAATTTTTGAACCGCAAAATAATTCTCAATCATCAATCATTCTCAGGACCAAAAAGTTTGGAAATGACCTTGTCCACGCCCCTATTCGATTTGATCCATACTTCCAGGGACAGCCTGTATAATTATGCTGTATAAGTAGGTAAACTAAAATTCCACTATAACATGTCCCGGAATTAACGCACACCACCAAATCCCCAATTAGAATATTATTACCTACACACACTGAAATTTTGCTATAATGTATAAAAAATTGTTAATTTATTAAATTAACGGATTGTGGGAATAAATTGTGGGTGGTCACATTACAAATCTACGCACACACACGGTCGCACACGTATATGGGTAGTACATCCATTTTGATTTCTTTTGACTGTACAGTGGGAGTGTGATTGTAATTTCCAAAGTTTTAATTATTTTTGGGATAAAAAATTACCTATATTGAAAATTACAGAAATCGATTCAGTAAACGATTCTGAACAAACCACTTTCATAACGTGCATTAATTCACGTTGTATAAAATGAAACAATATTTTACAAGCACAATTTCATATAGATATAGATGCCAATTCATCAGAATTGACATTAACTCCACATGTTTACCCCATTTACTTTTGTTTATTGAAAATAATATAGAACAAACGTGATATTAAAATATGAAGCTTCGATTTTATGTTCACAATTTTGTCTCTGGTACTTATAGTATTTTTATCTCACGAAGTGACGTGCGCTTTACTTGTGGATAAAAAGCTGTGATTGTGTGTAATAAGCGCAGGAGTTCTCGGTACCGTCCGAGATAATTGCGAAATTGGCAGTGTATGTGTGCGTGTGTGTTATGTACTGTCGCTAATCGTCTTGATCGCCCACATTCACAGCATGTTTGTATACTTGGTTGACACAAGTAAAGCGCGTGTCGCATTGTAAGATAAAAATACTGTACTTCAAACAAAACAGTAGTGTTATTCCATAAACAACACTAAACGTAGAACGGTGTCGTCTGTCGTGGAGATGTCAATCTGCAATGATTTATTGTTAACATAAGTGTGTTTGCTTACGAATAGCTATGTATTTATTTATTTATATGGATCTATAAAAGAGGCTATACAGTTACATGCACGTTTACAAAACCAGTGATAAATACAAGTGTGCGCTTCCAATTTTAAGAAACACATAAATCCAGGTAGGAACAACAATATGTTTAAAAAGGACGAAAACATTAAAATAAATCCTTTAACACACAATGATAAAAATATAAACAATTAGGGTTTGGGGCGAAGATAAAAAGTCGTAAAATATAGTACACTTTCGGTGCGCAGCCCAGTTCCAGTTGACGGACGTCACCCACACTTGTCAAAAACGGTTTATTATAGGTTTGCGTTAAAGGGTAATCCCTAAATGTACAAGAAAAAAAACAAAATGAAAAGCAAAACAGTAAGAATATAAAACAAATGCATTTTAAAAATGAATACAAACAAAACCAACAGACAAAAATAACAAAATATTATGACTTGGATACTACGATATATACATAAGTATACTGCAATACGATTTTTATAAAGTGGAGAAACCTCCTGCACTAATTTTTAATCTAAATCGAGAATAGCCTTCAAGTCACATAGAAACGAGGTTTATAAAGACACATTTATTATTGACAAGAATTCTTCGCCAACAAACTTAATTTCAGAGTTACTAATAAACTTGGCAACATCCAACCAAATATCCAGTCACACCGCAAATCCAAGTTCCCTTGGCCTGAAATTGTATGGCTTGAAACTACATCAAAATCAGTTTAATGGTTCCCTTGGTGAGTAAATACAAAGTTATAGTTACTCGTAGGTAGTTTGAGTTCCTTTGTCTTGATTATAATACATCCTGCGAGACGTCTGTGGGCAAATATTATGCGGGGGATATGTGTGACGTCGTGGGAAAGTGGAAAAATTTGTATCTATCTACTTGCCCTTTATCACAGGAATTTCTGAGATGACCTAAACACCTTATTCTAGAGACAGGCTTTACAAAGCTGTCGGTTGTAAGGTTTAGATTATGCAACATAACTAACCTGAAAAAACTCAAAAACTAAAAAAAAATTCAATACTCAAAGCATTGAATTTTATAAACCTAAGTCAAGGAGTCTGTCAGTCACAAAGATAAAGCTAGTTGCCCATTTCAAAGTGTAATAGGTTCCTTTGAATAGGAACGGGCAAGAAACTCCATGTACAGACGCCAGGACATCAAGATACTATAATCAGTCAAATTTCTCTAACAGATTTTCAACTTTATCGCTAAAGCTAAAGCTAAAGCTTATGGTTCAAAGTTGATTGGGAAAATTTGACAGTTTCTGGTAGCTTTATGTGCTGAGTTGCTGACGTCCGTAGATATGTACACTCTTTTAAATCAAAATATTGGTATCATTCAGTTTGAAATTATAGTTATGAGAGCGATGTAGAATGTCGTACTCAAAAATTATGTTAGACAGTGGCCCCGATTCTGTTGTTCACAAACTAAACTAAATTTAAGTTCAGTGCATCTTTTTCTTTCTATTTCATTATGAAAAGGACAGAAGATAAATATTAGTTTAGTCCTGTCAAATTAGTCAGCGCCTGAAGTAAATTGACGTATTTTTAGTAGCCAATTTTTTAATCACGTCTAAACTTGTCTATGGATTATTTAATTGGACAGGACTAAACTAATATTTATCTGCTGTCCTTTTATTATTGAAATAGAAAGAAAAAGATGCATTGAACTTAAATTTAATTTAGTTTGTGAACAACAGAATCAGGGCCACTAAGTTACAGTTCTGGAGGGGCTCATGGCTAAGTATTAACAGCCGCACGGGTCGATTGATTAGGTTAAGCTACGCTAGCCGTGATTAAAACAATTCCACTGAAAAATATAGCAATCACTTGAAGCACTCACTCAAACCCCCAATTCGCGCATTACTGTTTGATCTCAGCTGTCAAAATGCCAAATTGTGTTCCTGCAAAGAGGATTCATCAACTTTGTAGGCATTTCCCACAATTCCGGCGTACTTTCTTTAAATGTGGGCCACGGGATTATGTAAAGCCGGAATTCAGTTGTGGCTTCAAACCAATTCGTCAATGAAATGATCATTGAAGTGGATTGATGTTTTTTTTTTCGGCTTTTGCTAAAGTAAGCTTGGTATTTTTTTATTATTCTTTTGTTCCTGTTATTGAGAGACAGTTTTAGGCCGAGTGTATAAAAACAATCAACAATATTTATTTGTTCAAGACTTAAACCTACTTACAGTTACTGTACCTTAAATTAGAATTTGTAACTTAGTGGCAAGATACAAAACATGTGCAATTGGGCTTAAACTAGGAGGACTCCTTTGCTATAAGCATAAGTTACTTACGTCACCACCGTGATCGAGCTGCCATTACAAGTGTGGTGCGGTGCAAATGTAAGTATTACAATATTTTTAACATATTAATTACTATCGTACGTGAGTGTGCGTGTTGTGTATGTACAGTCAGCAAAGGAGACTAGTATGTAGGGTCGTCGAATACAGTTGAAGTTTAGCAAGAAACCGATTGAAGTTATCGAATGAAATTTAATTTGATAAATGAACTGTTTGTTTTCTTTCTATTAATTTTATTTTATTTCATTCGAAAACATCAATCAGTTTCTTACTAAACTCCAACTATATTCGACGACCCTGCATACTTATCTCCTTTGCTGACCGTACATAATATGTGTATGTGTGAATGGGCCTGAGTGGCTTTATTTTATTTACTTTTTATTCATTTTACACTTTTTCGTATATTTTTAGTATCAGCATAATTTTGAGAAAGAAGAAAGTTATCTATGATAAGTTTTAGTTTTTCTATCGTTAAGGTATGTAATTGTGTATTTTTACTTATTTTATTATATAGGTATGGACCCACGTAGAAAGGTTGTATCCTAATGTCTTCCATATAAACGTTACTTACACGAAAGTACTTTGCATAATCGTAATTCCTGTTATTGTCACACAGCTGTCAAAGTACAAGCACAAGATAGAGACGGGAACATGTCTAAGTCAATCTACAAGTGCAAAATAGAGACGGAAACATGTCTAAGTCAACCTACACGTGCAAGATAGAGACGGGAATATGTCTAAGTCAAACTACAAGTGCAAGATAGACGCGGGAATATGTCTAAGTCAAACTACAAGCGCAAGATAGAGACGGGAACGTGTCTAAGTTAAACTACAAACGCAAGATAGAGATGGGAACATGTCTAAGTCAATCTACAAGTGCAAGATAGAGACGGGAACATGTCTAAGTCAAACTACAAGCACAAAATAGAGATGGGAACATGTCTAAGTCAAACTACAAGTGCACGATAGAGACGGGAACATGTCTAAGTCAATCTACAAGTGCAAGATAGAGACGGGACCATGTCTAAGTCAAACTACAAGTGCAAGATAGACGCGGGAATATGTCTAAGTCAAACTACAAGCGCAAGATAGAGACGGGAACGTGTCTAAGTTAAACTACAAACGCAAGATAGAGATGGGAACATGTCTAAGTCAATCTACAAGTGCAAGATAGAGACGGGAACATGTCTAAGTCAAACTACAAGCACAAGATAGAGATGGGAACATGTCTAAGTCAAACTACAAGTGCACGATAGAGACGGGAATATGTCTAAGTCAATCTACAAGTGCAAGATAGAGACGGGACCATGTCTAAGTCAATCTACAAGTGCAAAATAGAGACGGGAACATGTCGAAGTCAATCTACACGTGCAAAATAGAGACGGGAACATGTCTAAGTCAAACTACAAGTGCAAGATAGAGACGGGAACATGTCTAAGTCAATCTACAAGTGCAAAATAGAGACGGGAATATGTCGAAGTCAATCTACACGTGCAAAATAGAGACGGGAACATGTCTAAGTCAAACTACAAGTGCAAGATAGAGACGGGAACATGTCTAAGTCAAACTACAAGTGCAAGATAGAGACGGGAACATGTCTAAGTCAAAGCTGGGACTGAATAAAATTTATAGATCTCGGGTCTTAAAATGAGATTAAAAATCAAAAAAAGTGTGTAAATAACTTGCTCTGGAAACAAAATAATTATATTACACTGACAAATAACTAACACAAATTGAGACACATCTCCAACCTTATCAAAATAATTGTCTATTGTATAAATCTAAATCAAGCTAATATTGCAAAAACTCAATAGTGTGATAAATCCAAATCATTCATAGAAAATGCAATTAACCTAGACTGAGAATCAGCACTTTATGAACGTCAAAATTATATAAAACGGTCCTCCAAAACGCCCGCCCTTCACGACTTCCTAGTGGTTTAGCTGGGAAGAAGAAGTAGTGTAGTAAACTCCCCACCAGCACAGGTGTCTGTTCAATTTGAAGAATTCATTATACGGCCGGCAATAATAATTCGAATAGAATTTGTGCAATTCACGAACTCACCATTGGATAGCTTTGCTTCAGAACACTATTGAAAATATTAAATTAACATTGCCAGAATTTCAATAGGTCGGATATTTTGTGAAATACACTTCCGGACTCCTATATCGAGCCACCGTTTATTAAATTAAGGTTAACAATGATTAAAATATGAAAACAAACATAAGTCAATAAAAGAGTTTTTAAGCAGTTTTGAAGCTGACATACTGGCCGAGTAATACAAGCGTCACGGGTTTTTCAATCAGGTGCCATCCACGGACCAACCGCGACAAGCATGGCTTACGCTTGCCGCGTTTGGTTCTGGATGGGTGACCATACTTACATATTAAGACCCCTCCGTGCTTCGGAAAGTACGTTAAGCCGTTGGTGCCGACTGCCATTCGTGGATGTTTGGCAGCGGGTCGTCAGAAACCCGAAATTCTGACAATCAGTCTTACCAAAGAGTATCGAATTACCTAGTAACTGGGTTGTGGAGATCAGAAGGCCAATTCTCGTAACTTAAAACGCTCAAAATCTAATCGCAGTCTCATCTCAGCGACAAAAAATAACAAAAACTTGTCAAAATGTAGGGAAATTAGAGGTATTTTTGACAGATTGAGACTGAGATCAGACTGTGAACGTTCTTAAAATTACGAGAATTGCCCCTCAGATAGGCAGTCGCTTCATATAAAATACTGGTATTCAGCTGCACCCGGTTAGACTGGAAGCAGACCTCATCATAGTTGAGAAAAGGCTAGGCAGATGATACTGGTCATCATTTTGGTGTCACTAGTGTTCCGAAATTGGAATCACGGACCATTTTTATTATCCTCTTTTTAATTCTCTGAGAGGGATTTATGAAAGTGTAGTTAACTTTTTTACCTCAACTCGATGTTCCTATATTTTCTCATTTATGTGTTTGTGTATAAACTGTCTTTAATTTTTATAACTGGTTTTAATTAAAGACATAAATAAATTATACAATAAAATGCAGGGTGGCTCGATTTAAGAGTCCGGGAGTGTGTTTGGTTATCAAGTGCACGGTGGTTGATTGAGCTGGCAGTAATTGTTAACGATAACCAGTGATGCGGCATATCAGTGGCTTATTAAATTTTGTAAGCAATTGTGTTTGGTAGCTCGTCCGGAAATCACTGTATGTTTGAGATTGATTGTGGTATGTTTGACTGAGTGAATAAATTATTATAATACAAAACAACATTTGAAAATACAAACGAACGTACAGCTAAGGAAATTCATTGTTTATAAAATTGACATAGAACGCCCATTTTCTGTGTTAACACCATTTCATACAACTGCTAAAGAATTACAGTTGTGATTTGAATTTATGGACTGTAATTCTTTGACAGTTGTATGAAATGGCTTTAACACGGAATATTGGCGTAGTGCATCAATTTACTAAATTATTAGTTTTCCTATCTTTACCATTCACATAAAAAAACAAAATTACATAAACCAACATGGGTACTTGTGGAACGTCAGCTATGCACGCGGTGCACGGTTTCAATTGGTCGTTTCCTTTGGAGAAGTGCCGGTATGAAACACTAGGGTTATTCATTTAAAAATAATTGATTTTCACATTTTTTGAAATTTCAGTGTTAGCTAGTATGGGAAGACCGTGTAGTCTTGCCAACTAGTACCAGGTACTTAACAAAATAGAAAACGGTCTACAAATCTATAGTCAAGTCAGTAGGTACAGTCAAGAAAAGCTTGACCTTTTCATCGAATGAGGCTAAAGATGAAGTTTAGTTTCAATATCGTTTGAAACTATAAAAGGTTTGCCTTTTAGTCTTCATTAGAAATTCTAAATGTGTGTTATGTGTGTGTGTATGTGTGCCAAATTTACATTATTTGCTTCACTAAAAATCACGGCATAAAGTATACCTAACATAGCTATATTTTTTTTATAGTTTATGGTAAGTAGGTAAATGTGACACAAACGCCAAAAAGATTGGAATCAAGACAAAAGAAAACAACCGACCTGGAAAGATGATAAAAGACTAAAATATTTTTTGTTACGGCACCAAAAAAATATGGCACCTATTTTATACAAAATTCAGTTTCCATGCAAACCGTATTCCGCCATTTTACTAGCAAAAAATCTGGCAACATCCCAAACACTAAAAATCTGAATAAAATTTTCTTCCGTCAGTACGACATTATTATTTTGTTTTTCAGTAAAAAAACTATTATTCCATTGTTTTGTGACTGGCACGTGTAACTGCTAAGCCCGAACAAAATGTAAGGTGGCACCTACACATACAATTACAATAAGTTTGTGCAATATTTATATTGGGCAATATGTATGAATCAGACCTTGCATACAAACGATTTATTATTTTCACGCAATCACATTGACGGTCCGTAAGCTTCCTCTTTTTCGCGTGAGCAAAACCTGTGGGGTAATTGCGTAATACACTAACAGTAGCAATGGGACCGTGGCGAAATAATAAAAACCGCACAGGTCGATCGATCAGGTTAAGCTACGCTTGCCGTGGTTGGCCTGTGGATGGGTGACCATCTTTACATACCGAGACCCCTCCGTGCCTCGGAAAGCATGTTAAGCCGTTGGTCCCGGCTGTCATTCGTGGATCTTTGACAGTCGTTACGGGTAGTCAGAAGCCCGAAAGTCTGACAACCAGTCTTACCAAGGGGTATCGTATTATCCAGTAACTGGATTGTGGAGATCAGATAGGGAGTCGCTCCATGTAAAATACTGGTATTAAGCTGCATCCGGTTAGACTGGAAGCCGACCACAACATAGTTGGGAAAAGGCTAGACAGATGATGATGATAACTAACAGTAGCAATGGCTTTCATTTTAACAATTTAACAACTTTCATTGCATTATTTAAGTTGTTGAGCAGACAAATTTTTCGAACAAATGAAGCAATGGATTAACAATATCCTGCAAAATGTTTCAGATTTTCATTAAAAGTGTGCTACGCAATTAGAGTGATGCACAATAGATACTTATATTACAAAGTTGAATAAAAATAACCGATTTCCAAAAAAGACACTACATAAGAATTTGTGTGGGGTAAGTACAACTTAAAAGTGAAAAATAAAGTCGGTGGCAAATAACGAAAATGTGAACCCAACGACACCGACTTCCGAAATCAAAGTTATTTTTCACTTTGTAATGTATTTTTTGGAGGTCGGTTGTTTTTATTTATTTAAGTTTTTATTTTTCACTTTTAAGTTGTACTTACCCCACACAAATTCTTGTAACACTACTTGCTATGTAAATATCAGGGACAGGAAGTCATTATTAATTAATTATTTATTGAATTAAAAGCCAACACAGGACCAATTATAAAATAAACTAATACAAATATAATTTCAATACAAAAATAAAATAAAAATTTACAATAAACGTCACAACAGTTAAAACAATATTTCCACATTAGCCCGTACATGTACCATGTCACAGTAATACATGTACTGGCAGTCGAATCTCTGGGCGAAAGCGCATTAAAACATCGTCAATTTAGACTAAGTGGCAAAAATAAGTATTATTGAAGCTAACTCAAAAACTAACCAAGCAAAGTTAATTTATATGGGACCACCGTGAGGCATAATACCCTATCCAAGGAATTTTGAAATCGATATAAAATTGTCGGAGATATCACGTAACAAACATACAAAAAAAAAAACAACTTACAGTCGAATTGAGAACCTCCTCCTCCTTTTTGAAGTCTGTTAAAAAATGAAACTCGCTCAAACTTTTGTTAAATCATTGCGTCATATTAACCCTAAACGGTCAAAAACATTGCGCAATTTGTGGCATTATGCCCTTTAATTAATCGTTTAGGGGCCATCTAATAAAAGCATCTACAATAGTAGAAATCCTACGTTCACGACGAAAACAAAAAAGAATAATTGAATTCCTCGAAAAGAAGTGTTGAAACTGAACTTCATGCTAATGGAGCACTTCGAATTTTCCTGGAAAATAGTCCGATTTGTTTTCGGAAAGAGATTTTTTTTTTCCATTGCAAGTGCAACGTACACTTTCATAGTGTTTTCAGTGTCGAGTTATGGATTCAAGTTACGATTCGCAATTTTTTCTGATCACTTCTATACTCGTACTACGAATACGTAGATTTACGTAACGTATATTCCCCATCTGCAAAAATAACGAACCGACATACAAAGTTTCATTTCCTATTTCATCAATTTTGATGGATGAATTTGATTAACAAAATGATCTATCCTTGTCGGGGCAGCGGGATTGTCCGAAAGGGTTACCGCTACCACGTAACACAAAGGGCTAAGGAAGGAACACGGGTGGGTTTTAGTCAGTAAGAGTCTGACATTCCCTTCTGCTCCACCCGGAGCGGGAGGGGTCATTAGATGATTTCCCATCCACAAAAAAAAAGGGGACGAATTTTCAAAAATCATGAAATTAATCAATCATTTGATGATTCTAGACGCAGCGGTTTTGACTGTGCGTTGTCTGTCAGTGAATGAATTTAAGATTTTTAGTATGTAGAATGTGAGCAGTGGTGGCCCACAGTGATAAGGACTCCGACTTACGAGTTGTAGGTCGTGGGTTCGAACCCAAACAGGCGTTTTACTTTGTGTATATATTTTCATCACCACTGCTCTCAAAACGGTGAAGGAAAACATAGTGAGGAAATCGGACATGTTTCACTGAAAGAAATAAGCAGTAAATAAAAATTAAAAAACATTGATCTGAACTGCTTTAAACAGTTCCATATGAGCCTAATGTTCAAAACAGTATCTTTTACTGATCCGAAAACAGTTAAAGCTTCAGGCAAAAAGTTACCGTCATGACAGTAAACTTTAACGTTTTTAACTTTTTTTATAATAATAACTAGCACTTCGCCCGCGACGTCGTCTGCGTGTATTCGTGCCAAATTTCAAGTTTATTAACTCAAGCAATAATATTTTTCATAAAAACAAATTCCCCCCTTTTCACCCCCTTAAAGGTCGGATTTCCAAAAAACCCTTCTTAGTGCTCCCCTACATAATAAAAGGAAACCGTATGCAAAATTTCACGTTCCTAGTCCTTGCAGTTTCGGCTGTGCGTTGATATGTCAGTCAGTTAGTCAGTCAGTTTCTCCTTTTATATATATAGATAATTTATCTTTATTTCAGACATACGTCCATACATTTTTACAAAGAAAGCGTTAGTAGGGTTGTTAATAGGTAGCGGGATTGTCCGAAAGGGTTACCGCTACCCCAGAACATAAAGGCCTAAGGAAGGAACACGGGTGGGTCTTATTCAGTCTGACACTCCCTTCTGCTCCATCCTGAGCGGGAGGGGTCATTTGATGATTTCACATCCACAAAAAAAGGGTTGTTAATAGGCACACACCCAAAAAAAAAACCCTGCTCATCATCGATGCAGTTCTTTTTCTAATGATGCAGAACAAATCATCGATGGAAGCATCCGCAAACATTGCGGAAGCACAGCAGTGCCGGGGTTTTCTTAACACTGCCCTCAGCGCGTCATTGTACTGAACACGCAGCGAGTGATAAGCCCGCCGCGTAAAGTTGATCCACATACTGCACATATAAAAAGAGGCTCTTAAAAGTAACAGTTTTACATCTGTGGTACATCGTGTGAATCTGCGGGCCAACATATTGCAGCGGACTGCCAACGCCCTCCTTTCCCTCTCTCCTGCCGTCCTGTAGCCGATCTGTCAGCATTTGACCCAAATATTTTACTTCAGACACCCTCACTAGTGCCGGACCCACCGATCTTAATTGGCGGCACATTTGATCAGCCTTGTTCCCTGCTTTGCATAGCATGACAACACTCTTACTAGCATTATATCTGAGTCCATGTGACAGGGCATATGATTCACAAATGCCCAGAAGTCTCCTGGGGGCATTCACTGACGGGCTCAATAGAACCATATCGTCCGCATAACTAATATTATTAACCATTCGTCCGTCTATTGAGCATCCGACAATGGCTCCGCTGAGCCTGCCAATCAGCTGGTTAATAAACAGGTTAAACAAACTCGGGGAGGTCAACCCGCCCCGCCTAACACCGCATTTCAGATAATATTCCTGACTGTGTGTTGACCCATCTAACCGCATTCTTTTGATTACCTACTGTACCAATATTTGAGAAGAGATATCAACTCGTTCGGCACAGTGAGTGGTCTCTTCAAGCAGCTTATGTCAAAGAACATCATTTTTCAGTAACTGGTATGTTCAATCATTAAACGTTACTGTTTTGTCTTTTTTTGATTTTTTCCTACTGCATAAAGTCAGTTTTTAATGAAATCACTTTAAAAAGTGGTATAGTAAGAACATTTTTCAGCGTAGAAACAAAAAAAAAATCTATCTATTAACCCGCACTGGACCCGCATGGTAGATTATAGCGCACTCACTCTCGGAGAGAGGACGCCTGTGTCGAAATCTACCAACTAGTAGAGCTCCCAGTAACTACAGGTTCTCGACGGGGCTACGATCTTATTTTGTCTGATTTCTGATAATGGTGCCGTCTGATTTAATCAGTTTTAGGGGTGTGTGCAAAACAAAATGAGCAAGTACAAAATACAAAACTATTTGTGTTTTTATAAGATAAGGATGACGTATATTGGAAACTTTTTACGTTTCTACGGGTCAACAGATAATTATAATCTGAAAAATTGACGTCAAATTATTACGTTGCAATCAAATTAAAAGTAAACAATATATTGTAAATTGCATTTTAACGAAGATACCTAACCTACGCAAACATCATTTTTGCGTCAGCATTGTGCGTAGGTAATGCTGTCGTTTTTATCATCCAAATATTGCGTATTAACAAGGCTATTTTAAATTTATCAGTTGGTAGGTATTAGGTCGATTAACAATGATTACAAAATATAAAATATGGTATCTTAGTTCAATAAACTACTTATCAATTTAGAACTAGGTAGGTATCTAAAGCATACGTCATCAAGCTTTATGATTCTCATTTTTCCTATTGAAGAATAATTCAACTCCTACTTTTCGTATGCACCCTTAGCCCACGTACCCATGGCGAGATTTTATTGCCCACTGGATTTGCAACTCTCGGCGCTAAGCAGTGCGTTGAAAATACAGTTCACGTAAAAACCGCCGTGGGAAAAATGCGTCCGTGTGATACCAGCGCTTATTTCAACTTCAAATCAAAACATAAGAAAAATATCAGCAAAAATCGAAACTATACGTACAATGTAGCTTATTATAATACAAATGCCATGGTATAAGCGTTATAGAAAAATACTATTCCGTAAAAGCGACTTGAATAACTAAAATACTTATTCGAAGCCTGCTGCTACTTTATTTCGTTTCCATTGGCGAATATTATTTTTTGACGGCGATCCATTTTGTATGCTATAAAACAGAAGCAAAATGACTTACCAGATCGTGAAGAACATGGAAATAGAAATGCAAAACAGAGATTTTGTATTTTCTTTTGCAAAGAAATAATGAGCAAAATGAAAAAAAACAGGGCATAGTTAAAACAATTCTTTTAGGAATTCATTTCGCCACTCCACTAAGAGGAAATTGGAGTTCACATTGTATTTCTCAGATGATTAAACCTACATTTACATTGAGTTCCAACTATTATGTAAATGAACGGGCAGAGCGTTATTTGGGAACATTGGATATTGCAAGCATCGAAGACGGGATCTTGTTGGAATTTCAATGAGCTGTATGTTTTGAAGGATCGCTTGCGACGCCCCTTATTTAAGTCAGTTTAAGTATTTAAAGAAAAGTAAGCGTCTTTATTTGAATTAAAAGGAACGGTTTAATGAAAAACCCGTTGATTGAATTTGTACAGTATTTAGTTAGCAAGTGAGACTACCTAACTGAGTGAGCCTTACATCGCTTAAAGTCTTTAAGGATCTTACCAAAGTTTTCTTTAGTCGTGACTACTCGTGAGCCATACTGGCCAAGTTCAACGAAAACGCGTCAGCTCCAACAGATTGTTTACTTGAGCAAACCACTTGAGACTTCGGCGTAACTTAGGATGCACTTTGAAATATAACACCAGATGGCGTTAATTCACATCCAAATTCTTGTAACTTTGCCATATATGTTCCCTTTTTGCTCCTGATAACTTTAACAGTTGGAACTGAAATTATATGAACAATGATAGTGGTGGCGCCTTACACCAATTACTTGGGCGGAAATATAAATTTTGCGTTTATCCCAGACGCTGGGAGCTGGTTTGATAGTGGACTGTATTATTGCGGGGTTGTAGAAGTACGTAGATAAATCTGACCTTGCAAATGCGACACGAATTAGGACGACGAAGCTGTGAATGTGGACAAAGGAATTGGCAGGAACCATGCAACACCACTGACCTTTAGATTCGCCGTCTCAATATCTTCCTCCGCATGAGTCGGCAGAAGGTTCGAGTCCTTGCTGAGTTCAGGGCAGCGCACGAGGGGGCGCGCAGACGCCGTTTACCACATAAGCACGCACTTTTCGTAGTGTTTTAGACAATAGTTCGTAAATGCACTCGCGGCAATTCGCAAACCGTAAATTTGTAATCAATTAATAAGGGAGCATGTTCTTCGTAACGCTACTCTCGTTCAAGTGGCCGAGGGTCTTCACACAGTCACCGCCAGCGGTGACAAGGACAGCGATAGTCTAGGTGTGCATGTGGGAAAAGGATGGGATATGGTAGGATAGTGACGCATTTTGCAAGTAATTCCTACTTCTACCCTACAATGAAAATTATAAACGAATACGAAATCCAACATCCCCCCAGCCTTGAAGAAACCCTTAAAAAAAAAAAGGTTAGAAAAGCTAGAAAATCGCTATATTAGCAACTTCAAGTAGCGGGTATTTGGTTACTAGAGCGGATAAATATAATGAAATTTCTAAACTAAACTTATCTAAAGTAAGCTATTTAATACTTATGAACTAAAATATGTATATAAATAAAGATAGATTGACTATTGAGTCGGAAGTGCGCATAAACGCACTACTGGTCGTTTATAAGTACCGGTCTTAGTTTTTACTTCCGCTACGCGAACGACACCATCCTTACCAGGGTAGACATTGGTAACAATTCCCAATGGCCACTGCAAGGGTGGAGCGTTATCTACATTTAGCAACACTACGGTACCGACTGTGATCGGGTTACACGGAGTATTCCATTTCTCGCGTTGTTGCAAATTATGTAAATATTCCGACTTAAATCGTTTCCAATATGATTGAACTATCGAATCCATTAAGGAGAAACGAGACAACAGATCGGTTCGTTGTTCGGATAAGTCGGCTGCGGGTAAACATTCTAGCGAAGAAGTAGACAAAAAATGCGCGGGAGTAAGTGCTAATGGCTCTGATGGGTCAGAGCTCAAAACATAAAGAGGACGGCTATTTAGCACTGCCTCAATTTGAATAAGAATGGTCGACATCTCCTCAAAGGTGAGAACTTGATTGCCGATTGTACGAAATAAAAGCGACTTGGTGCTCTTAACGTTCGCTTCCCATATCCCTCCGAAGTGACTTGCTGCAGGAGGGTTCATTCGCCATGTTATACGGTTCTTCGCGAGTTCATGATTAAAACTCTGATAGTAATCAGCGGTTTGTAAAAACTCATGAAGTTCATTAAAATATTTTTTTGGAAGCGACAAAATTAGTCCCGTTATCGCTATATAAGAAATTACAAGGACCTCTTCGCGATATGAATCGTTTAAATGCCTCGATGAACGAAGCAGAAGTTAAGTTGGATACTAATTCGATATGCACCGCTTTTGTTACGAGACAAATAAAAATAGAAATATAAGCTTTTACACTTCGTACGCCCCGTTTGCGGTAAGGAGTAATATAAAGCGGCCCTGCGTAATCGACGCCCGTATGTAAAAACGCTTTGCATTGCTCTAATCTGCATTTAGGCAAATCGGCCATAGGCGGAAACGTAGGCTTAGGGTTAACTCGAAAGCAATCATTGCATTTGTGTATGTACTGTCGAACCACACGTCTAGCGCAAATAATCCAATATTTGGATCTTAATATCGAAATTAATAACTGCGGCCCGGCGTGACAATTGTCGCGGTGATAAAATTCAATTAATAATTTAACAATATGTTCTTGCCCGGGAAGTAAAATTGGATGTTTAGAAGAATATTCTAGTGACGAATTCGATAAGCGACCTCCGACACGTAAAAGTCCGTTACATAAAAATGGAAACAATTTCCTTAACTTGGCCGAACAGGGTTGACCTTTAGAAATATTCTTAATATCTTCGGAAAAGTATTTAGACTGGATCGCGCGAATTATTTCCAATTCAGCTGTATTTAAATCTTCAGCGGTGATTATATCATATTGCGGCAATTTTTTTATAAATCGAAGCGAAAATACAGTAGCTTCTAGCAGCTTTTCCCAAGTGGAACACTCTGAAGATAATTTTAAAAGCGGGTTATCATTATCTGTGACTTTAGTCACGTGCGAAACGGTTTTTTCTTCCGGTAACGAAGACCGGTTGGGTAAAAATCGTTGTATAGGCCAGTCTTGTCTAGGTAAGGAAAGCCAGGATGGACCCTTAAACCATAACTCATGTTGAATGAGCTGCGAAGGCGTGAGCCCACGAGATACACAGTCTGCGGGGTTATGTAAGCCAGCGATATGATATAAGTTTTCAGGTGAAATATTTTCCTGAATTTGAGAAATACGGTTGGCAATATAAGTGTTAAATCTGTGTGGCGAAGCAACAGACCAACAGAGTGCTACTTCAGAGTCCGAGAAAAGATAAATATTTTCAATTTTATGTCGTTTAGACAAAGTGTCATAAACGGTTTTAAGAAGTCGCGACATTAAAAGTATTCCGTTTAATTCCAAGCGTGCGAGAGTGATTTTAGGTTTAGCGGATGCAACACGCGATTTGGAGCACACGAGTGAAGTAATAGGCGATTGATCGTCATTTACGACGTGCAAATAAATCACACAGCCGTATGCGGATTCGCTCGCATCTGAAAATGCGACTAAGGAAACCATAGAACCGGTTTCTATACCTAGATGGCGAGGAAATGATAAATTAGATATGTGCGGTAATTCTATTAAGTATTGTTGCCATAATTTAACAATGCGAGAAGGGGGTATATCGTCCCAATCGAGATTTAAAAGCCAGAGTTCTTTAATAATTAATTTAGCGAAAATAATTATAGGGCCGACGAGTCCTAAGACGTCGTACAACCGAGCGGTAGCGGATAAAATGGCGCGTTTAGTACAAACAGGTGGGGGACTTGATATTTCGAAAATAAAGGTATCCTGAGCGGGTAACCAACGCAAACCTAATATCTTAAATGTATTTTCATCGTCGAAGGAAATGCATTCAGATTGACGGTGCGACTCGGGAATATCTTCGAGCAATTCCAGCGAGTTGGACGTCCATTTTACTAAATCAAACCCGCCAGTTTTGAAGATCTGGATCAGATCGGTAGCTGTCTTGACTGCTTCCTCGAGAGAAGAAGTAGATGAAGCTACGTCATCCATATAAATGTCCCTCTCTACTACGGCTGCCGCAGTTGGCCAGTTATGCCGTTCATCGCTAGCGAGTTGACGTAGCGTGCGGAGCGCCAAAAATGGTGAAGACCGAAGCCCGAATGTAACTCGAGTGAACTCAAAAACCTCGAGCGGGTCGGTTTCTGAAAATCTATATAAGATTCGTTGGTATTTGCGGTGCGGAGCATTAGTATAAATGCATAAATACATTTGTTTCACATCGGCACAAAAGGCAATGTAATAAACACGAACATTCAAAAGTATATGAAATATATCAGCCTGTAGGTTGCAACCCGTATACAGGACATCATTTAGTGATAAGCCTGTATCGGTCTTGGCGCTACCATCTAGCACAGGACGAACCTTGGTTGTCGCCTTGTCGTTGCGAACTACAGGATGGTGCGGTAGATAAAAGCCTGGAGCGGCTAATGCTTCACGTGCGGTGCGGGTCAGTATACCTTTATTTAGGTAATCACGAATAACATCGTCATATTTTAATTTTAAATTTGGATCCTTAGAAAATCTTTTCCAAAAGTAGAAAGCGTTTTTTAGCCGTACTATAAGAATTGCCTAAATTATTTGGATCTTCTTTAAAAGGAAGGTCAACTGAATAACTGCCGTCGGAGTTACGAACAGTGGTTGAAGTATAAATATTTTCACACTGCTGATCGTCGGGACTTAAAAATGACTGCGAAGGTAATTCCTCGACTGCCCAAAATCTTTCGACAATCTGGTGTAGCGAGTCAGAACTAAAAGCACACAATGTACGGGTTGCGGGTTGTGGAGAAATAATAGGAGCGTCACCTAAAATTACGTAACCTAATGTCGTTTCAAAGGCAGAGGGCATACCATCATGTGAGCTTTTAATTTGATCAGAAAGTAAAATTTCACAATAAAGTTTAACACCTAAAAGTATATCTATAGTTCCCGGTTGAGAAAACTCGTCATCAGCGAGCGGTAAGTTACGAATAAATTCAATAGACGCGGTATCAACACAGGTGTCCGGCAACTGTGACGTAATCTGTCCTACTACCATCGGCCTTATAGAATATTCGCACTTATTATTAAAGCGAGACGTGAATTTAACTGAAGTAACACCGAGAATTTTTTGTGAAGCTCCTCCAATGCCTTGAACTTCCGAATAGCGGGTTTGAGTATAAATAGGAAGCGATAGTCGCTTACAACAAGATGCGGAAATATAATCACTTTGAGAGCCAGGATCCACTAGACATCTCAAAAAGTGAGTGCGGTTTAAAGAATCAACAAACTTTACTTTTGCGGTCCCTAACAACGTAGTCGTTTGATAACGAGCTGCTCGATCGTACGAAACTGTACAGACCGATGCATTGTTTGCAATCGTAGGGGCATTAGAAGCGGCGAGCGAATGAGTCATAGCGGACTCTGCAGGACTGCTGGCCGAGGTAGGGCGCGGCGCGTCATGAGCGGTAGCGGGAATAGGATTAGCGGTGTTGGACACCACGGAACCAACGTTACAATTTGTTTTATCATTTTGAGTTAGATTGAAATGTAACAAGGTGTGGTGTCGCTTTGAACAATGAGAACAAGTATGTTTCGAAGTACAAGAAAAAGTCTTGTGTTTTATACTTAAACAATTGTTACAAAAATTATTAAGTTTTATAAAATTATATCTTTCTCGCGGGGTTAATTTAATAAACGATGAACAAGAATATAAATGTTCATGTTGTTTGTCATTACATAAAGCGCACTTATCGCCTACACTTGGACCACACCCTATCTCTGTATTCACAAAAGACTTGGACGGTTTAGGGATGTGCTTAGTTTGACGCTGCTGTTTAGACTGAGAATGATTATTATCTATCGATTTACTAAGGTTCGTAGAACGAGACAAAACTTTACTTTGTTCCTTTATGAATTCAATTAAATTGTGGTAAGAAGGTATTTTATCTTTACGATAGGTAATTTCAAATAATTTAATTGTGTCTGCGTCTAACTTTTGCAGAGCCAAATGCAAGAAAATAAATTCGGTTAAATCATTAAGTTTTAATTGCTTAAGCGCTGCTACAGATGAATCAAAATTATTTATGAATGAATCTAGCCCATCAGAACTAGCTATGGATAGCGGTTTAAACTGTAACAATTGGTTTAAATAAGCGGATGCGAGAGAGCGAGGATCGTCATACTTTTGCACGAGTGCCTCCCAAATAATAATATAATTTTCTGCGGTTGGAGCCAACCCTGCGCAAACGCACGACGCCTGCCCAGTTAATTTACCTACTAAGTAAAATACTTTTTCACTATTAGTGAGCGATGCGTTATCGTGTATCATGCTTTTAAATTGTTGATAAAACAATGGCCATTTCTTGACATTACCGTCAAATGACATTAAATCAATGGGCGGAAGGCGAGTATTAGATTTTTGTAATGAATGCTGAGCCTCAGGTTCAGGACACTCGGGTTTGTTATTGAGTAAAACCTGTTTTATAAAACAAAACATTTCTTCAAACGATAACCAGGAATCATATTCAACCTCGGAATCGGGGTTCAACTGTAAATTTAATATATTATAGGAATCTAAAACTTGTTGATAATCATTACGCAATGTATCAATATTTGAAGCACTAGAACAAAACGACTTAAAATATTGTCGATCATTATTTGTTTTTTGTGCGAGTTCGAAAATATTTTCTACGCGTTTGTAAATAACATCACGTTTGACTACGTATAATGATAACTGGTTTTTATTAGTACTCGTACTGTCGAAGAACAGATCCGCATCACTACTCTTCCTCTTAGACTTAACCATTGTGAATGACTGTAAATAGTATAGCGGCTATAAGTACGTAACACGAATATTTAGTATTTATAAACGGTTATTATCGTAAAAACAATTAATTTTACCCAGTAGCGAAAATAAATAAAATTATTGCGGGTGAGTGAAAAATATCAAAAGAATTGGTATGCGAACGAGCGCTAATGAGCGAGTCGAAGTTTACCGAACAATTACGAACAAGTTATCTAGAACACGATCTTATAGGAAACGATACAAAATGGCGGACCACAAAAATGGAATGAATTTGGAAAGAAATAACTTTTACGTTGTGTTGTACTATGCAATGCGGGTGCGGAAATAAAAGGAAATAGTTGTCGGTGCGGGAAAATACAAAGAATAAACGACAATCTATTTAATTACGTAGTACAATGAATGCTAAGTTATAACTGACCATGCGGTTTGAATTTAGAATGCGGCAAAAATGACCAAAAATAATTCGGTTCGAAGTGACCATAAATAATGGTGGCGCCTTACACCAATTACTTGGGCGGTAATATAAATTTTGCGTTTATCCCAGACGCTGGGAGCTGGTTTGATAGTGGACTGTATTATTGCGGGGTTGTAGAAGTACGTAGATAAATCTGACCTTGCAAATGCGACACGAATTAGGACGACGAAGCTGTGAATGTGGACAAAGGAATTGGCAGGAACCATGCAACACCACTGACCTTTAGATTCGCCGTCTCAATATCTTCCTCCGCGTGAGTCGGCAGAAGGTTCGAGTCCTTGCTGAGTTCAGGGCAGCGCACGAGGGGGCGCGCAGACGCCGTTTACCACATAAGCACGCACTTTTCGTAGTGTTTTAGACAATAGTTCGTAAATGCACTCGCGGCAATTCGCAAACCGTAAATTTGTAATCAATTAATAAGGGAGCATGTTCTTCGTAACGCTACTCTCGTTCAAGTGGCCGAGGGTCTTCACACAGTCACCGCCAGCGGTGACAAGGACAGCGATAGTCTAGGTGTGCATGTGGGAAAAGGATGGGATATGGTAGGATAGTGACGCATTTTGCAAGTAATTCCTACTTCTACCCTACAATGAAAATTATAAACGAATACGAAATCCAACAGATAGTTTAGGCATTTTACTAATGATATTACAATAGATGAACTTGTGTTATACAAATACTTAATTTACCACGTAATCTACCTATATCTATGTCTGTATAATATACAATGTGTTAATGAAATAACCCAAAACCTGAAACTAGTTTGTTTAGAATCGGCAGCAAAATCGAATACAATAATTTTTAATATGGGTTATTTTTTTTCCAAAAAATAATTATTTGTCATGCCGTGTCTAATATTTTTTAACGACGCTGTACGCTACTGTCCAACGCAATGAAAATAAACAGCGCGGGCGAGGGTGAGGAGAGGGGGTGCTAGAGCTGGCGCCAAGGCCGGGAAGCGCGCCGGCGGCGATAGAGCTACGAATCTGTAAGAAGTAGCGCGACAACAACATTTATAAATATCTTTTACTATAATTTTTGAAAATAAATAATTATATGTCATATCAATTTATTAATATAAAAATCGGTTGGGGTGTCCGAGGTTTTGGGTTATTTCATTAACACTTTGTATATAACAAAGTTGGGTTAGTTACACCATTTATAACTCGATAACGGTTGGACCGATTATTATGATCTTTGATTTGTCTCCACCCCGAATAGCAGAATAACTATTAAAACATGGGAAAAATTCACGAAAAAAATAATAATGTAAGTAATTAATTTTCTCATACATTTGTATGTGTGGAGTACTCCAAGCTCCACAAATAATATAAGTATGTATTGGAAATAAAACACAAGGTTTGTATTTGCGTACATCCAACGCTCAGTGATCACAATGACTGCTCTCTCCGGTGGATGACAGTGAAGTGGCCCCAGTGGGGACACTTCACTCCCCACCCACCTTGTCGGGGTTGCCCTCACTGCCCGCTCTATGCACATTTATATTAAATGAATATCAATATGATTTAACAGAATACCACAGTATGGAACGGTTTTTTTTTATAATATAGCTAATAAGTCAACACAACATTTATTGATTCTTAGGCAGTACGAAGTCCGCCGGGTTAGTAATATAATAATAATAAACGATTTTATTATTATTATATTATATATTATTTAGAAGTTTGATTTTTTCACTTGCAGCCCCTGAGTATTTGATATATATAATTTCAACTTGATAACTATACGCGTTCCTAAGAAAAAGAGTCTTGACTGACGGACAGACAGACAGAAAGCGAAGTAATCTTATAAGGGTTCCGTTTTTCTTTTTGAGGCACTCAACCCTAAAAAGTAATAATATATAAAAACGTGACGGTAAAAATGTAGCAGGCGTGGTGTAAGGGAGTTCCTCGAAGAATACAAGAACTATTGTGAAAGGTATAATATAGAAATTCACTCAATAGCTCCTGGGGTAAACAGAGCCAATGGACAAATTGAGAGAATTGGGAAATTACAATTACAATTGGGAACACTGAAGAATGCCCTAACAATATTCAAAAATAATGAAACTGCTAACTGGAATACGGCTTTGGATAGATTTCAACTTGCATTAAACTGCACGAAACATCAAATCACAAATGTAGCTTCACACACACAACTTACAAGAGTCAACATTGTGTACCTCTTGAACTGCTAAATCTAATCCGACTTGATGAAATGGAATTTGATTTTGATATCCTAGTATAACATGAACAGCAGATAATAACCAAAGTAGCATCCCAGAATAAAAAAAGTTTTGATGCGATTGATTTAAGGACTTTGGACATAATTGTAACACAAATGGAAAATTTAACTCTAAAAATCAGTCATTTAAAAAAAAAGAATAACAAGTCTGTGGAAATAGGTGTTAATCCTAAAAGTGATGAAGTATACACTAGCTGTATGTAAGTGTACACCAACCCTTGTTTTGGCGCTACTAGCATGTACGAGGTCTAGTATCCACTCCCAATTAGAATGTAAATTCTCGGAATTAATTTCACGATTCAGCCCTGTTTATGTGATGTGTTTATGTGACGTGTGAGAGCTTCATTGTCCACTTTTCATCGATGATTTTGGTACCAATATTGATTACCTACTTAATAAAACTGATTTATTGATGAATTTAACGTACCTACAAGTATTAGTATATTATAGAGGTGTGAGGAACAGGGTGTATAGTTCACTCAACCTCCTTAAAAAAGGGAGGATCTTCCAACCAGACGGGTATTGTGTCTGGCGGGCAACTGCCTGATGATTCATGTCAGGCCGTTGTATATTTATTATGCTAGTTGCGCGGTAAACTCTGCTTGCGAGATGCAGGATTTTGTGTGACGTCACTATGGTGCGTAGTTCGCATGTGGCGCTGAAGACCGCTACAATGTTATATAATTTTCCTCTATTTGCTAAAATACATGTCCTTTCGTATTATTTTATTTTTGTTATGACATCAGAATGGTAGGACTCTCACCAATTATTCGTCGTTTTAATATCTTACTTGTCATTGTTCTAATATTAATAACCATCTGGATTTTAAATTGTTAGGCATATCTATATATATACTAATAACTAGCTTTTGCCAGCGACTTCGTCCGCGTGGAATAATGACTTCCGGAAATTGAGGCACTAACTCTCATAGAGTTTAACCGATGTGCTCTTTCTTCTGCCGATTCTTGAGAACGCGTATTTCTCATTCAACGCGTTTTTCAAGACAATAGCGGGCGGACGCCGGCGTCCGCTTGGGGCTTGAATAACTAAAAATATATAACTACGTCTAATATATAAAATAATATATAATAAAACCTACTTCACTTAAAACTAAATACCTATAACTACTATAATTAATAATACCTACCTATACCTATAATTAATAAAAGTACCTACGCTTTTACCTACTTAATATTAAAAAAAACTGAACATAAATTAACCAAAACTTACCTACTACTAACTAACTACTACTAACCTATTACTACTTCACCTAAAAAGAAATCCTGTTTTCCCAACATTTCCCTTCACTGCTCTGCTCCTATTGATCGTAGCGTGATGAAAAGTATACTATAACCTGCCCAGGAGTATGAAGAACAATTGTACCAAGTTTCGTTGAAATCCGTCGAGTGGTTTTTGTTTCTATAACGAACATACAGACAGACAGACAGACAGACAGACAGACAGACAGACAGACAGACAGACAAAAATTTTACTGATTGCATTTTTGGCGTCAGTATCGATCACTAATCACCCGCTGATAGTTATTTTGGAAATATATTTCATGTACAGAATTGACCTCTCTACAGATTTATTATAAGTATAGATAAAGCTGAATAGTTTGTTTGTTTATTAAACGCGCTAATTTCTGAAATTATTTGGATTTGAAAAATTATTTTTGCTACTGGTAATGTTACATGCACCCATAAGCACAATATTTTGATTTTGTACTGTTAACAGAAAATTCATGATAAACAGCCTATATTGTTCCCACTGCTGGGACACAGGCCTCCTCTCTTCGAGAGGGAGTGGGCTTATAATTAAGTTGGTAGATGTCACATTTCTTTAAGTACGCTGTACCGGTACAGTGTCCTAATAAGTGTTTGCTGCACCGGACGACGTCATTGTGTCAGCGCCGGGTGTCGCTGAAAACCAGCGCTGGGGCCAGCGCTCCAGCGCTAGCAGCATCAGCATCATGCGGCGACTATGCAAGACAGAGTCTAGGGTCACAGCATAATGCTGAGCGATAGCCGTTTTTTTGTGTTTATGTTCTTTTTTGCGTCATGTTCACCGCAAATAAACGTATATTCTTTCTTTCTTTCTTACATGTCTTCGAATTATTGGTTCTAGGATATGCCGGTTTCCTCACGATGTTTTCCTTCATCGTTTTGAGAGCAGTGGTGATGAAATAATTTACACAAAGTAAAGCGCCTGTCTGGGTTCAAACCTACGACTCGTAAGTCGCGGCCGTTACCACTAGGCCAACAGAAAATGATTAAACCAAAAATAAAAGTTTATTTTTGCATAAATTTACTTAGTTTGATGTAGACAGATAGATAGATAAAACGTTTATTCAGTGCAACAAAAGACACAATACACGTAGGTACTTAAAAAATAAACATCGAAGAAGGTGAAAGAAAAAAAAAAGACAATGATTAAAAAGATAAATTGACCCATAGACACTTCAACCTCTATAACGGTCGATCACTACTGGGCGGTGTGTGTCTCATGGTTGCACCAAATGGGAGTCCAGCTCAGCATATGCCAGGTACAATACCTGACGCTGGTATTCTGCTGCATCCCGTTAGTGACACATGGATGTCGAGAAGACTTGACTAAGTTTCAACAAAATGGTACCTACATAGTGCGGCGCGTATATTGTAAAGGTGGTAAGTACCCACATCTTAATGTAAGTACAGAAAGCATAGATGACGACACGGCATGCAGACTTAGAACAAATAATTTCAACCGTATACTCTATGGTTGGAAGAATAGAACATGACAGGTCTCCTCGCCCCCTTCTATCCTTCTTCACCCCTCTTACACCCGGTGCCAAAACTATAGACAATTTACAAATGTCACTGTCAAGTTAAGGCGGTAGTCGAATAAGTTTTCGACTTTTTCACTACCGCCATTACAGTTTTGTTGTTGATCAAGTGAAGTCAGTGTTGATTAATTTCTGTATTTACCTATCCTCTCAGTGATTTTAAACTGTAATATTTTGCATCAGTAGTGCAAGATGTACAACAAGTGTTGTATCGAAAATTGTGGTGCTAAACGAAAGGACGGAAAATATGCATCCGTTTCCTTGTAATAAGACTCAAAAATTGGCTTCTGCGGCAACTTCAAAAACTATGTGTATGCCAGAAACACTTTGAAAAAAGGTTCATCAGTGGGAAGTATCGGCTCAAAGCTAGTAATAAATATAAACCTACTTTAAAAAATTAAATATGAATTTGCTGTGTTTAATTTACATATTTCTCAGTAGTTCCCCGGTAATACCGATGAGCTCATCTAAGGGCTCATTGGTTTTTTCTGCTAACAGCAAAAAAAACATGAGATCCGAATACAGTACCAATGGGGTAATTGAGGCTGTATGTGTAAGCCTTTGCCCATAACTCAATACCCAAATAAAAAAAAAACGAACTGTCATGTTCTAAACTTCCAACTTTTGACAATCTCTATTAACTATTTTTTCTCTTTGGGAGTGGGTCGTCTGATACGTAGTATCTCTAAGTAGTCTGTGGATGACGACTTCGAGATGGATCTTTTTACACCCACTATTCTATGCCTTGTGTTCCTAGCCTTATGAATGCAATATACAGCTTCAATTTTGTTCAAAATTAAATTTAACTAAACTTTAACAATTACATCTTCTTAATCTTTACTCAAGTACGTTCTCGTCGATCTCAAGTTTTCTATTGAAAATAACTCCGTTAACGTTACGCTGTTAAAATTTAGTTAATATCTATTTAGTTCTAGTATGGAGGGGCTTGTGGCTAAGTAATAACAGCCGCGTGGGTCGCTTGCTGCGGTTGGTCCGTGGATGGGTGACCATCTTTACATATCAAGACCCCTCCTTGCCTCGGCAAGCACGTTAAACCGTTGGTCCCATCGATCAATCGTGGATCTTTGGCAGTCGTTACGGGTCTTCAGAAGCCCGAAAGTCTGACAACCAGTCTTACCAGTAACTGGGTTTTGAAGGTCAAATAGGCAGTCACTTCATGTGAAATACTGGTATTCAGCTGCATCTGGTTAGACTGGAAGCCAACCCCAACATAGTTGGGAAAAGGCTAGGTAAAAGATGCAGATGATAATTAGTTTTCATCGCTGTGTTTCCATTAGTGGTATTAAAATTTCTAATAGCCAAGCAATGGCTGACATATTTCAGTCGTTTAATTCAGGTAACAATGTTTTGTTGTCTTTTGGTACTATTATCAGTTTTAGTTGTTCAAGCGAAAACCTTATTTTATAAGGCGGTACCACGGTCTGGCTTTCAATCAACCTTTCTTGATTTTCGGAGTAGGTATTCATGATTTTAGTTTATTAGGCTAAAATATCCTAATGGCGATTAACCCTATAAAACGCTTACATCACAAACTGAATAAAATATAGATACAAATATATTTTTTCTGTAACCATAAAATTGGCGCTATGGCATCATATTACCGTTCATGTTCCGGAAACCCAAAAGATAAAACCGTAAAAATATCGGGAGAAACATAATCCCAACGTTTCATTAAACCGCTAACAGATTTGTTTTAAACAATTTTTTAAAGCATTCTCGTAAATTCAAATGTATGGGAAAGCTGGAAAGGAAACGGGGGAGATTGGGAAGCGTTCCAGTTTACATAATTTAATGGGATTCAAGTGTTCGTCGCGGGGTCAAAGGTGGCAGATTATTCGAATCGATCGGTTTAAAGTTCATGGCACACATATCAACTCGAAAAGGGATCATAACCGTATCGCCTTCCGCCTTGCCGTCAAACAGGCGTCAACCTAATGTAAGCACGTAACCAAAGCGTATCAGCAGCTCCGATACGTCGACTCGGCAACGGCTAAGCGACGCCCCGCTTACGGCTCGCCGACCGCTGGTTGATGGTGCTGCAGGCAGGCCGCGGGAGGGTTGAGGTGGCAAGGGTGGACGAAGAGACGTAAGCTCGGGTACGGAGAGACGTAAGCGCGGGGACGACGAGCCCTAAGCGCGGGAACTGCGAGTTGACCACGCACCGCACCGCGGTTCGTGAGCTTGTCCCAAGGCGAGGCGATTACGTTACAAATCCGATTAATTAGGTGATATAGATACTTCGTGTGGTAATCGGTCGTCATGGTATGGGCGAGGTATGTGGGGAGGTATGTGGGGATATGCTACGCATGATAGATGCGACGCTTATGCGAGGAGGGAGAAGGAGGGAAACGTCGTGACGATATTTTTAAGTATGGATATGGAGGCTGTAATATTAAGAGGTAGGGGAAAGCCAATTAAATGATTGATGAACTGTGTGAAAGATGATATGGCTTGAAAACCCGTGTCTACCGTGATGAAGACTAATAAAGAAGTAGGTATCAAAAATCAAAATCAAAATATTTTATTTCACATAAACCTACATGGGCACTTATTAAACGTCAGAAGCTAATTAGTCGTTTCCTATGGAGAAGAAGCGGCAAGAAACTCCACGGTTAAACAACCGTGGAGTTTTAAAAATAATTGGCTTTTACTTACAATGTTTTCAAATTACAGTAGGTATGGGAGGACAGTGTAGGTCTGTCATAAAAAAAATGGTCTATAGATCTAAAGTCTGCAAGGCCTACAAAGTCCTCACATTTACAAAATAAGAATCTTTCAAAAGGATAAATAAAATATAAAAACCTATTTTAGTATGAAAGAAGAGCATGTAGCGCCGACCCGAAATAAATTAGGGACAAGAGAATGACAATTTGATATTAGATACAAGAAGTATCTACTCTACTCTATAAAGTTCAAAATAAAACGTCAATAATACTTTCCAATCAAAACTATACTTTCTTGAACGACAGTCTATTACGTAGGAAGTTCACGAACTAACGTTGGCATTCATCTATATTCGCTAGTTCATTTTAATATTCATTTGGTTTTCGATCGCCAAGTGTATCTCGTAATTGCTTTGGATATTTGGAGACTTCACCGGGAATTCTTGCTTGACCTTTGCTTGGAACTTGACATTACCTGAAGTAATTGAACTGTAAGTTATTCGATGGAATGTTGACAAGCTGAGGTTGTAAGTTCAAGTTAGTTATTTCAATTTAAGGGTGCCGAAGCTATTGTTGCAGTGGATTTGTTTGTATCTATACATTAATCTAAAGAGGTAAAATGTTTGAGTTTGTATGTAGTAATTTTCAGAACTGCTGTTTCCATTCCGAAAATTCTTTCGCTGATAGTAAGCTACGCTATTGCCAAATCATCATCATCAACTATGTTGCGGTCGGCTTCCAGTCTAACCGGCTGCAGCTGAATACCTAACATGTTTCATATTGCCGAATGCCATAGAATATACTTTATGGTGTAGTTGGCTTCCATGCGGACGGCCGCGTGTCGGGCAAAAGTAGTATATAAAGCAGAATCGCTTTTCGTGACTGTCGTTTAGTTCTTCTACAGAATGGAATTTGATGTGGTTTTCACCAACATTTAGTAAATTTATTCCGAAAGGTTTATTGTCTATAATGCATTAGTATTTACTTATAGATCACAGAATCTCGATACGTATGAAATCTCGTATTTAATAATTCGCAAAGATAAGTAGGTATTATCACCAAACAAAGTATCTATTTATGCCAACAAGATTTTTTCTGTTTCTATAAAAGTTTGAGACTTGTGTTTTGCTGCCATATTTTGCAGCGTATCAGCCAACATAATATTTAATATTTTCATAGCAATTAAATTTCGTCATTTTTTGGGGCTTACAATACGGAATTACACTACGTTTACTGTTATTTTACCTCTGATTTTGCGTCACTTTCCAAATCACAATGATCTTTATTCTCGTTCCATTAAGGTTGCTTTTAGGTTGCTGCTATCACAGGTAAAATAACTGAACTGACTGTAGACTAGTGTAGACTGATTATGTCGACGATTAACAGTCGAGATAATTTAGTATGTTGCTGTGTATATATGCCAAATTGGTTGACTGCGACATTGCCTTTGCACTATACCAAATGGCAACGTGATAAAGTGGTTTGCATCTAAAGTGACTCAATTCATTCAGCAGACCCATTAAAAGATCTAAGAGAATATTTGAGAGGAGACATCGACCTTTGCTCTATAAAGCTCAGCCTGATTGAATGCAAGCTCTCAAACCACACTCAGGCGATCCACTGTCGAACAGACGATCCAAGCTTTGCTCCTGACATTTTGTTAATATCTGGCAACATTGTTTCTTGTCCGTTTCGCTAACATTGTTTGTTGATATCTAACAGACAGGAGACATTTTGTCATACTAACTGCAACAATGTTAGTAACGAGATTTTGGGCTATCTATGTGCATTGTTGTCTTACATTGTTGAAGAAATTGTCGATTTGAAAAGCAGTTTCAATTCTTTATGGGTTTTTTTGTGTTCTTTATTGTGTACCTTATGTGATCAAATCTTTATTTCTATTAATCAAGCAATGCACTCAACGCAGTCCACAGCTAAATACAGGCCTCTCGCAGGCGTAGAGTGGGATGCCCACGAGCTAGATGAATGAATAATTGATATATTTGCAAGAATATAGGTAGTTATTTTTTTTTTGTGGATTGGAAATCATCTAATGACCCCTCCCGCTCAGGGTGGAGCAGAAGGGAGTGTCAGACTCGTACTGACTAAAACCCACCCGTATTCCTGTCTTAGCCTTTTATGTTCCGGAGTAGCGGTAACCCTTTCGGACAATCCCGCTGTCCCGGCAGGCTTTGGTCCTTACGGCCCCTTCCCTAAAGCTGATTTATCTTTGAGGCGAATGTAGGTAGCTAACATAAGTTCTTAAGATGTCTATGGGTTTCACTATATTCGGCATTTCAGCCGTGCAAATATTTAGATTTTACATCTTGGTTATACTTATAGCATGCAGTACACATTTAGAAATGGTAAAAGATGAACCGACGACCTTAAGAAGGTGGCTGGGACAGACTGGATGCTGAAGGCGAAGGACACGGTGTTGTGACGTAGATTGGGAGACACCTATTTGTATTAATAAATGGTTGCAAATAATACCTTATTGCATTTAAGCCAGAGACTAGCAATGAAAGGCGATCAGTTAAAGTGATGATGATTATGAACGCTTTATTATTAAAAACAAAACATTTACTTAAGTAAGAATTACAAAACACTACGGAAGACTTTGGGCTCCTAAACAAATACCTTTGTTTGTTTACCTTTTCAGCCTTAGAAACTTTGTTTTAAAACATTTCTACGTGGGTACATTTCACCTCTTTATTTCGTTTTGACTCGTGTTCGTACACCCTGAAATCTTAGGGTTATTCTGGTCGCGGGAAGTATTTAGTTTTGGTTCAGAGGTTTGTTATTTTGTTTTGTTCATAAAGTTATTTATAGAGTACATTTTATTATTAGCATTCATTGATAGCTTTAGTATTGAAAATTAATAATGTGAAATTAAGGGGGGTGTGGGTTAAGCCTGAAGATGAACGGCGCTGCCGAGGTCGGCCATGAAACCGTTGGGAAGATGACCTGGATGCGTACCAAGAGAGCTGGTTAGAGGTAGAGCAGGAAAAGAGTTTTTGGAAGGATTTGGGGGAGGCCTTTGTCCAGCAGTGGGACAGTATAGGCTTGACAAAAAAAAAAAGGTATTTTAAAAGTGTTTCATTATGCAAAATTTGATCCTAATAGTCGATTACTGCTAGGTACTAAATAATATTATGATTAAAGCCTTACAACAATGAATCTTGGGCGGTTGGAACTTACCCATAACCAATCGACTGTACTTAAGGACGCATCTAAACTACACACTTTAACGACCACATTAACTCACCAAGCAATATTCAATTCCACTTACGGAACCCGTATAACAACAGCAGTGCGATTCTGTAACCAACTCACCGTGAAAACTTAGGTGAAGTGAGCGTGGAGTGAGCTGTCAGTGTCATGCTGATGCTAGCGATTGAAACTCTTGACAGCTCACTATAAGCTTACTTCACCTAACTTTTCACGGTGAGATTTTTACAGAATCGATCGGCAGTATATTGGGTTCTGAAGTGTAAACTTAATACACACATGTTCCTAGCTCTAAGAACTTTTAATTCCAAGTCACGTTGCATATTCAAGCCCTGATTGTGGCTGGTTGGAACTCCTCGAATTTATCTCATAGCAATAATACATGGAGGCAATTAAAGCAACGGTCTATAAAGATAGAATAGGCGAGTTTTTCCGGGTTCTTTAGATTACTTACTTTTATTGACTTCGATAAGAGAAAAAAAGAGAGAGAGACAGAAAGAGAGGCAGAGGCCGCCCGCCATTGACCTGGTGGTCAAATATAAAAAGAGACCTCAAAAAAGCCCAATTGCCTGAACCGACAACCCGAAACATAATAACTTGGCGCAGAAAAGTGAGGAGACCCGATCCCAAATAACGGGACCTGAGACGGAAGAAGAAGATTGACTTATTCGAGAGAATTTGTTTCGTAGTGTGATATTGAGGACTCCTCCTCCTGCGTACCTGGCTAATCTCTGCTGAGATTGGCCACCGTGACCGAAATCGGTAGGGGAGGCTATTATTGAGGACTTTGAATGATATAATTGGGCTAACGTTTCTATACTTTGTTTAAGCGCTTGCTAGCTAGCTGAAAATAAATGTTAAACGATTAATTGTACTCGCTCAATTAGAATTGGGTCATTTCTTTATTAAGCTACCCGCTATTATTTATTCTGTTATATCAACATGGGAAATAAATATCCCATGAGTACATGTATAGGTAGTGCAATCCACGTAGACGCGCCCCACTCTTTTTCCTAATGCTTACAAAACAAGTGTGCAACATTCTGCTAGTGTTTTAGTTTTGTTGATACACACTAATTTTAGTGGGTAATTAACTAGTGTGTATCGAAAAAACTAAAACACTATTGGAATTAATTAGTGATAACCACTAACGATTCGGAAGAAGAGTGGGGCGTGTCTTCGTGGATTGCACTACCTATAATAATAATAATAAACCATTTATTTTCAGGTAACAAAGACCCATAGATAAATACCTTAACCTAAGTATACATAATAATATAGTAACAACTTTGTTAGTAAATAAAACTTAATAACTATGTTAGTATCACTTAGTTGCACTATGTCCTTGTGCGTTCTGGTGGCACTTGTCCGCGAAAGCGGCGAAATACCACATCCTGCGGCCAAAAGCTTTCTTCCATCACCAGGTGCAGGTAGCATGTTGGTATGCGCACCACAAACGCCTTAAAGTTGACGTTGCGATGCGACTCCAGCAGCTGCACTCTCGGCGCGTACTTCAACCTTTGGCGCACGTACGTCACGATGTCTTCCGCGTCAGTGGTGTAGTGGAGGCGGGAAATATACACCGGAGTATTCGGCTTTGCAGCACGCAGTTTTTGGTCGGGCTCTGCAGGAGCCTTGCCGCAGCGGTTCTTACAGCTACTCTGTCGGCGCTTCCTTCTTAGCACCGTCACGAAGCCGTCATCATCAGCCCTGTCCGTTTCCTTTATAGGCACGGGCTCTGCGGGGGGAGCAGTGGAGGTGCTCACAGTGACCAAGGGGTCAGATGGTCGCGTCGGTCGGGCAGCGCTTCGGGGAGGAGCTGCGGGGACTGGAGCGGGGTTACGAGGCACGCTTGCGGCGCGCAACGCAGACTCAGCAATCGGCGCCGGCGACAAAACTGCTGACGCAAAACTCGTGACCGATGTGTCTAGGCAGCCGGCACCTCGGCGCGTATTTACATTGCTAACACGCGCCGGTGACCCAATTAACGCCACAGAGTTGCGCAAGTCATCGAGTTCTGTGCGCAGGTCTGCGACGGTCGTCTGGGATGTCTCCAACTTCCTCTGCACATCAGCTAGACTAGCCTTCAAAAGCACAATGTCCTTCAACAGGCTCGTAACGTCGACGTGGTCGAATGTGACTGGAGGTAACTTATTCAGATCCCTCGCCACAAACGTTGGCACGTCGTCAGGGTCGGTAGCCTTTAGAAGCGTGATGATGTCTTGCACACTTTTCTTTGTCCCGTCTCGTCGACGAGACACCATCTGGTCGACTTTATTAAGCGACCGGAACAGCAGCAGCTTCGCAGCAGCAATGTCATCCTCACTGAAGTTCGATACACAGATCTGGATAGCGGACACCTCGTCCATCACGTCCAGTTTCTGCTGCAAGAACGCCAGCAGCTCATTTGACACAAATTTATCACTCATGACAAAAAGATTACGAGCGTCGGCTTGCGCCGCGCTATCCGATAATAATAATATTATGAACCGTGTTGCAACGTCCGCCTCAGAGTGCAGTGCACACACATTATAGGTACATGATAGCTCCTACCATGATACCTATACTTAGAATAACTCCCTTAGAATAACCCCCTTATTCTCATGGGGTTGGGCAGAACCAATAGCATGCTACAATCCTTACAACAATCCTTTCGCTTCGTTTACGTTCTTATACTAGTCATACACGGTGGTTCGGTTGCGAGTACAACGCAGCTGACCTTTCTGAAGGGCATCACCATTTACTTCAAATTCTACTTATTTTAACCGCCAGCTAAATTGTTTTTGTCTGTCACCTTTTTTAAGAACACAAAAAAAATAATATAACACAAATTCATCAGACATTTTATTTGTCGCGAGCGCCAATTGATCAAAACAAGTGCACCGACACAAACAACACGGTTTCGTACAAACGAATTCTGATGTTAAATTGGTCGTACAATGGAAATTGCCGACACTTTTTTAATATTAACGTCGTGCGCTTCAATAAAATCATTTGACTCCAATAAAATGTTATTACTTACAATGTTGCACCAGCAAAAACAATTGAATGGAAAGTTCGAAGGTAAGTTGAGAGTCGAAAATACTTAAATCTATTCTTTGGGATGTTGTTGACCTGTTGCACATTACAAAATTTTGTTTCAGTGCGGTTAGTGGAAGTGCTCAGGTGCGGTTCGTTCAAGTGCGGTTGAAATCAGTGCTCTGAGTGGAATACCTCCTTCCTTTGTGTATCAGAGGGCCAGGGCTACGGTTTACTAGAAGAGCGGCGGCCGCCACATAACCGCCGCTCAATTACGGCATGTCATGAAAATGATGGCATCGGGGTTTGACTTTCTGGTATCAAAAAACGCTCTCTCAGAAAACACATCAAATTTCTTTCTTATATAACGTTTCAGTGACGACATTCGCCAACAAATTGCGGACGCTATTAGGCGACCACGCTTTTCTAGGAAACCGTAGCTTTAGCTGGAACGTGTGGAGAAAACATAATGTACAACAATCGATTGATTTTAAAATTGAAAATACTCATAATATTTATTTAGTTCGAAGACTTCATTCATATCTTTGGGTGATACTTTGTGCTTGCAAAACAAAATGCTATGGATAGTTATTTAAAGAAAATATTTTTGAATAAAAAATCTATTGAATTTATAATATCTAGTAAAGGGGTAGGGGAGGGAGGCGTGTCCTGCCATAGCTTACAACGAGCGCCAAAATCACATCGAAAATTGAAACAGAATTATTTTCAAACAATACGATGTTGTCACAGTGTAAAAAGTTTTTTTACAAAAAACAAGTGCGAGTCGGACTCGCGCACTGAGGGTTCCGTACAAATTTGTAGGTATGTAAACTTTATAGGTTCGGTTTTTTCCATCTGAGGTACGGAACCTTAAAAACAACCTGCTTCCAAAAAAGACTACAAACTGAAAAAAAAACTAATTTCTGACGTTTCGCATTTTCGTTGTTTGCCACCGACTTCCGAAATAAATAAAGTTATTTTACACTTTTAAGTTGTATTTACCCCACACAAATTCGTATAACACAACTTGGTAAATATCCGTGAAAGAAAGTTATTATAACATCATCAATCTAAATAACTAAGTGGCAAAATACGAATTATTGAAGCCAACTCAAAAACTGCTAAGCAATAAAAGAATGATGGGCATTTTTGTATGGAGCCTGGCCTGATGACCAATAGACTTCTAATGCATGTCAGCTGATTGCTTATTAACTGGCAATAACTGTAAACCAAAAATCAAACGAATTCATAACCTCCTCTTTTTTTTGAAGTCGGTTAAAAAGATTTCGCGTGGTAACGAGGAAAGTTCTAAGAATCAAGCCTTGTTTCATATTATTTTGTTGTTTGCGATTCTGTATTGTTTTTGGCATCCATTTTGTATTTCCAATTTTTGCGTAAGTAGGTTGTTACTTTTTAAATTAGTTTTTGAGTTTTCTTTGCCAACTTATAATTATTTAATCAATGTGACATTGTTTAAAATTGTACTTGATTATATATTTTTTTCTGTTGTTTCATCTGTGTGGGTATTTCATATTTGAAAAAGACGATACATAACCACTAGAGTAGTGTACATTTTTTTAATATTACTTTTTCTATTGACCCCTAAAAATTATCTATATAAATAAAAATAAAATGCTGTTCGTTGGTAAGCGCAACATTTGAGAATAGCCGAAATGATTTGGCTATTTTCTGTTATAAAATGTTCCTAATAAGTACTCCGAATTTGGTTTTAATGAAAAAAAAAAAATCCGGAAAAAATTAAATTCGGGATAAACTTAATGAACTTTTTTAATAGAATTTATTTATGAACTATTGAAATTTGGACCGGACAAAATCTTTCTTTAGGTTAGCTAGTAAATATATATATATATAAATAAAATACAGCAATCCGACACAACCTATTTTACATGTCCTTTTGGCAATGCTATAGTTTTTGCAATAAAAAGAAGGAGTGACTGAAGTAAACCCTATGCTAATACTTAGTTATTTCCTTCCACATGCACGGAAGGACCATGCACAAACAAGAACAGCCATATTTCTACACAGATGAGGACCAGTTTTATCCGCGTTGATTTTTCTACGTCATTAGCTGTATCTTACGAGAGATCCGGTTTCATTTCATCTTGAGCTCTAACATTATTTTAGGCTATTCTTTTTTCGTGCTATTTTTAGTTTCTGAGAGAAGGAATGAGGTCTTACTATACTGGCTCTTTCACATGTAATGCATTGTCAGTAGTTCCGTATCAAGGTTTTGTTCTTGCGATATAAAAATGTGAGTTACGGGATTTTTATGTGCATTGACATGTATGCTAATTTATTTTGTTTCACTTCGTACACTTGTCACGATGTTTGTGTCCTGTGAAGTTCCACAGATGGACTATAAGTAACCATGCTTTAAGGAATTGTACAAGAATCCAGAGCTTTAAAACATAATATGAATAAGTCACGATGAACCATTTCACTAAGAGATAAACCCACTTTGCTTTTAGTGAAATGATTTTTTTTTGATCTGGTGGTTTAAGAACAGTTTTATTTAAAATCTTTCATAAGAAATTATTTGCGCCACAAAGGATCAAAGCTTAGAAAAGAGTATTACTGTTTTTACCAAAAAAGTGGAAAAATAGATTTCAATTTTCATTTATTTTGTTCTCAAAATAAATATATTTTAAATAATGAAAAAGCTTCCGTTCATATTAAAGATTATGCATTTATAATCAACTGTGATTAGTTTATTACTTTTATAGAAGCAGCTGGCACTAGAAAGATGATTGAACTTAATTTTCTCAGAATCGAGCAATGTTATATAATGAATAACTTTTAAAGAAAAATGCAATCTACTTAGGACGCTAGTCATTGTGGTTTGAATAAAACTTTCAATCAATCATTTATAAATCCAGTTTTTCCAATTCATTTCTTCTTCAGTCTTAAACCATTTGAATTGTGAAATGTGACTGCTTTTGCATTAAAAAAACACCCTTTTTTATTTATATTATTTCCCTAATTTAACATAATGTCATTCAATTTTATACTAAAAAATGTCAATATGGAGGGAACAGGAGTTAAATGGACATCGAGTTAATGCTGACATTTTAATGTAAATTATTGGGTGAACAACATGTTTTGCAACGCGCAAAACACTTGTCGGTTGAAAATGAGTTAAATGTATAGAAAGTTATTTTGATACATTAACCGACGAAAATTAAAAAAGGATGTTCTGAAGTCGACGCGTATATTTTTTATTTTTGTGTATGTAGTAAGTAAATTACATTAGTAAATTACAAATTAGTAAATTAAATGTGTAAATTACTCATTTTGTGTAGGCGCAAAACAAATGGTGCCAAGTGAAATGATGGTAGCCTGATTGATCTTCGCCAATTGATTTTTTTTTATTCGTCAATATAAGTAACTTACATTAATTTAGGAGCTTGGTTAGACTAAAAGGTTTATTTTTGGTTTTTTGTTTCTTTTTTGGCGGTTTATTGTATTATCAAACGTTTCCTGAAACAAATAGCAGTTTATGAAACTGTTGCATAACAGGGCTTAATAAAGAACTCTTGTTTAACCCTTTATATGAGTATTTCATTAATTGATGTTAATTCGCTACATTTCTAAGTTCAACTCTATGACATTATGATTAATATAAAACTAGTCAGAGTTGAAAACTGCTCAGTGTACAGACGTCAGCACATCAAGCTACCCGAAACTGTAATTTTTTTCCAATCAACTTTGAACCTTATGCTTTAGCGATAAAGTTGAAAATCTATTAAAGAAATTTGACAGATTGTAGTAGCTTGATGTGCTAGCGTCTGTACCTATACCTAGGTATAGGATGTATCAGTAAGGTGCGGATCAAAATTAAGGCTACAGACTATCAAACTGAACAACTTTCTCCATGGGACCGACATTGTAATCGCGAATAAATAATCAGTCTTTGATACGTAGGGCTTAAATCCATTTTGTCAGACTACTAGCTGACCCCGCAAACGTCGTTTTGCAAAAATAAAAAATAGATAGTAGCCGATTCTCAGACCTACTGAATATACTTAGTCTGGCCATAAATACAGTTACAATTAAAAATAAGAAAGATATTACATTTGAATTTGGAATCTATCATTTTTATACGATTGTTCATTGAGTTTTCTAATTTTGGCACCAATACATTGTACAATATTTTGCGATATTAAAATGGACTGGGGTGTTAAAGAGAACGGAATCGCTGTGATTGCATTACACAAAGTTGGTATGGAGCCAAATGCAATTTTTAAAACTCTCCATACGCTTGGTATTAATCAAATGTTTGTGTACCGGGCTATTAATAGGTACAATGAGACCTCCTCTGTTTGTGACAGAAAAAGATCTGGCCGTCCACGTAGTGTTCGTACGAAAAAGGTGGTCAAAGCAGTAAGGGAAAGAATTCGAAGAAATCCTATCCAAAGCAAAAGATTTTATCTCGGGAGATGAAGATAGCACCCAGAACCATTTCGCGTATTTTAAAAGATGACTTAGGACTTGCAGCCTATAAGAGACGCACTGGTCATATTTAACTGATAAATTAAAAAAAGAATAGGATGGTAAAATCGAAACAACTACTGAAGTGGTACGCAAAGGGAGGTCACAGAAAAATTTTGTTTACGGATGAGAAAATCTTTACAATTGAGCAATATTTTAACAAACAAAATTACCGTATTTATGGTCAAAGCTCTAAGGACGCTTCCCAATTAGTCAACAGAGTGCAACGTGGGCATTATCCGACTTCAGTGATGGTTTGGTGGGGTGTTAGAGCTATGAAGGAGTGACTGAACCATATTTTTGTGAAAAAGGTATCAAAACATCGGCACAAGTGTATCAAGATACCATTCTTGAGAAGGTAGTTAAGCCCCTTGACAACACCATGTTCAATAACCAAGTATGGTCCTTCCAACAAGACTCGGCGCCGGGTCATAAAGCTCAGTCCATGCAGTCTTGGTTAGAAGTGAACGTTTCAAACTTCATCAGAGCTGAAGACTGGCCGTCGTCTAGTACCGATCTTAATCCGCTGGATTGTGATTTATGGTCAGTTTTAGAGAGTACGGCTTGCTCTAAATGCCATGATAATTTGGAGTCCCTAAAACAATCCATACGATTGGCAATGAAGAATTTTCGCATAGAAAGATTGCGTGCTTCTATTGAGACGAACAAGCTTTTTATATTTTAAATTGTTTTGTATTTATATATTAAACTAACACACTGTAAAAGTAATAAATATTATTTGCTATTAAAAAATTTTTTTTTTCTTTGTGACAATATTTATGGCAAGACTAGGTACATATAAAATTTCATAAAAATCGGCCAAGCCGTTTCGGAGGAGTATGGTAACTAACACTGTGATACGAGAATTTTAAGTGTATATTAGACTAGCACCCTGCAAACGTTGTTTTGCAAAAAAAAAAATAGTTTACTTCCTATTCTCAGACCTACTGAATATACACATAAAATTTTATAAGAATCAATCAATCCGTTTCGGAGGAGTTTTGTTACATACACTGTGACACGAGAATTTTATTAGATAGATAGATAGATTTGGGATTACAGAGTAAGTACGTACTTTAGTCTTGTACTGCCTCTTTGATATGGTGGTCGCATGGGCTACTTTTCAGCATTATAGTCCTGGGTTCGATTTCCAGGTTGAGCAAAGTGCTATTGGATTTTTCCATCAAGAATTTCTTAGTAGGGAGTCTGGATGTGTGCCCGATTAATAGTAATAGGCTCGTCCCCGCAGATAAAGATAGACCTAGATAACACAAGAATCACGATCTGTATGAAAACCAAGTGTGGCATTTTTTGACTACCTACCTACCATGACGTCACAAGCACTATTTAGTGATGGGAAAATCAAATCGATTCAAAGACCGCACCGCGAGCGGCACCCGTCTCGCCCCACCTCCAGCGCCTAGCGCCAGCGCTCACGCTCACCCAGCCAGCTAAACTCAGCCGATCGATTCTGTAAAAATCTCACCGTGACAACTTAGGTGAAGTGAGCTATCATTAAGGGCAAACCCTAACATCAGGTGGAATGACAGCTCACTTCACCTTAGTTTTTACGGTGACATTTTTAGGGAAAACCACTTTCGCGCTCTGGACTGAGCGCGAAAGTGGAGGCTTACGACTTTTGCACGTAAGCTGGACACGCGAAGTAGTTGCTCTTGCGTTATCTAGGTGTATCTATATCTGTGGTCGTCCTCGTTGGTATATGGGACCTAAACGTAAATAGCAAAATCTAGGTGTTACTACAGGTACACCTCCAACCATAAGGTTATGCTATGTGCCTACTCCATGAAAATTAAATAATCAATGACCTACATGCATTAGTTTGACACATTACATCTCAAGTATTTCTCGTGTACTACTCAAACTCTTACGATATGACATGCGTGCCTTCCGCAAATCACCACCAAGGGATCTATTCGGAAAAGTTTCAATCCAATGGGACTTTGGAGGAAAAACAAGATGAGACACTGTAATGAAATTAGTTGGGATGTTTCTCGAGCGAACGCCATGTAAAAAAAATGGGGTGCGCGCGTGTGTATGTGTGTGAGTGTGTGTGTTATCTTCATAATTTTGTTAGATTTAATGTTCTTTTTTATTGTTTGTTTTTCCTGTGCGTATCACAAATAAAATATTTTTCTTTCTTTATTCGTTATTTTTTTTTCTACGCTGAATGTTCTATTTTTTATTAGTAATTCGAGATAGTCATCGTTAATAGTAAAAGAACCAAACTATACAATGCCAAAAATTTGGTCCTTCCATCATCTCTGCAGGTGAGAGTGAAACCGTACTTTACATTACGAACACACTTTGCGCGACTTTTTTCTGTCCCCGTATATGTCAAACTAATCTTGTGAAATTTTCTAATCTGTATCCAGGATTTACTTTGACGCGTTGATTGATAAAAGCCAGAATCGCCTACGATATCCGAGCTACAAATTTGTACTAACAACCCTGTGAGTTTCCAATCAGAGACTTTGAAAAAGAAAACAAACATTGAAAAGTGGTATGTCGGATTGGATCAGTACGTATGTAGTTAAACTAGAAATATCAAGTTTTGCAGATATCTTCTGCAAAACTTGATATAATGCCAATAAAATGGATTACGTTTCATCATCATCATCATCACGTCCACTGCTGAACAAAGGCCTCCCCTTTAGACCACCACGCCGAACGACAATCCGCCACTTGCATCCATCGGTTGCCCGGAACTCTCACGATGTTGTCTGTCCACCTAGCGGGAGGCCTGCCTACGCTGCGTCTTCTGGTTCGTGGTCGCCACTCAAGAACTTTTCTTCCCCATCGGGTATATCAGTGCTACGGATTACGTTGACAAAAACTTTATTTGTTTTTATAACTCTACTACATTTTGCCCGTAGCTTCGCCCGTGAAATGTTGGAAATTAACCCACGGGAAGGTACTACTAGGATCCTTTTTTAAATATACAGGGTAAAATAGAAAACATGCGACAAATCGAAATATGGGAGATTGTATTCATCATTATGAACAACTTTTACTACGGGACCAAACCTGAAATCGTGAAAAAATCAGCTATTCCTACATTTTGACGAGTTACGCGAAATAAATGTAGGGAACAGCTGGTTTTTTTTCGCGATTGCATGTTTGGTCCCTTAGTAAAAGTTGTTCATAATGATGAGTACAATCTCCCATGTTTTAATTTCAACCAGTATAGTTTGTGTCCAGTAGGTGATCACGTTGATTGCGGCATCAGTGGCATTATTTAGGTCATCCAAGGTGCAAGTAAACGGGCACTTAAGACACTCCAGCAAGTGGGGCATGGTCTGGTCAGAATCACCTCACTCGCATTGGGTGTTGGATTGGTTTGTAATCCCCCACATTGACAAATTAACGCAGCGGCCTACTTGGGTACGCAATCGATTGAGAGCTTTCCATTAAGGCAACTGCAGATTATGCCCGGGAGGCGAATGATATTACTGACGAACAGACTGGAAAAGTTACTTTTGAATTTATAATTTATCTAAAGTACGAATAATATGAAAAAAATGTCAACAAAAATTTGTTCGGGCGTTCGCCATTGTTTTTTGCGTACCGCGAGGGCTGGTTCGTGATGGCGCGAGACAAGAGCTACGGAAAGGACTTAGGGGTAGCCTTTGCCTTTGTTTTAGCAGTGGGACAGTACAGTAAACAAAAAAAAAAATCGGTTGTCTGTAAAGTCGGTTTACTGACGATAGTTGAACGTGACAACGTCATAAGAAAATACTAAAAACCAAAAAAAAAACTTTTTTTCATTCTTTATTTTTTTTCTTTTTTTTTTTCGATTGTGCCTCTTTGTCGCTCGTTCCGCGCTCTCGCTTGCACTTCAAGCCTTAAATGGAACGCCTCAGAGCGAGGTAACGCCGCATGACGTCATGTTTTATCGTGCATGCAGCCAGCTTCATCGAATTATAAGACGTTGTCATGTCAAAAAAAAAAAAACAATTATGAAAAGGTTGCATCGGTGTTAAAATTTTACATAGCAATAACCGAAATCCAATTTTCTTTCGTCCCACAATTCTTAACATTTGCCTCCTAAATTATGTTTTCATATCTTTTGGGGTCTCATTAGCGTACCGCCGCTGTTTATTCCTGATTCGCGGGTAGTTAGCATGCCAGCCTATCAATCAATAAGAAGGCATGTTGACGTTTCATTGACGACTATACCTATATATTTTGTACAGATTTTTTGTCTAAAAGGTCGAGAATTTATTTCAGCGTATAATATGACCCAAGAATCTCATTATATTACTTTTGACCCTCTACAATTTAGGCAGCCGTCACATAATAAAATTCAAATGGGGTACATTTCACCCATTTTTACAAAGGAGTTTGGATTCGCAAAATATCTTCTCACAACATTTGCTGAGGATATATATTATTATAGCACCACTTACTTGAACAAATATGTTGATGTGATCCCGCATATAAATGAAATTTGGAACCTAAATCTTTAAGCCTATAATGGACCCAGTCCATTTAAAGCTTGCACCCGATAAGGTTTCATTAACAAGGTTGAAAAACTCGATTTTTTCCACATTTTTAATTCTTTGGTTCAAATATTAACTGTGTGATGTGAGTACTCTTTAATTGAGACACCGAATTAAACGTCTCTGGAATGGCTTGAATTTTTTTCTTTTCTTATTTATGGTTGACTGTTTTCTGTCATAAATAATAAACGGTAAACGACATTATGTATTGATTCGAGAGCACTGGCATCGGCCCCAACTTACTGAGTTGTAGGTCGTGAGTTTGGACCCAGGTAGGCACTGTATTTAATTTCATCGCCACTGCTCTCAAAACGGTGAAGGAAAACATCGTGAGGAAACTACATTTCCTCGAACCAAAAATTCTAAGACATGTGAAATAGAGTAATTTCGTAACACACAGTAGGAATAGCTTTCGTTTTGATGGTTCAACAATACTCGTTGCGTTATTTACATTAGATTAAAAAAAATATCTATATATATAAAAGGAGAAACTAACTGACTGACTGACTGACATATCAACGCACAGCCGAAACTGCAAGGATTAGGAACGTGAAATTTTGCATACGGTTTCCTTTTATTATGTAGGGGAGCACTAAGAAGGGGTTTTTGGAAATTCGACCTTTAAGGGGGTGAAAAAGGGGAATTTTGCTTGTATGAAAAATCTTATTGCTTGAGTTAATAAACTTGAAATTTGACACGAATACACGCAGACGAAGTCGCGGGCGAAGTGCTAGTCTTCACATATGAAGCAATGGATTAGTAATATACTTCAAAATGAAACAATCTTAATCAATCAATCAATTGATTATTTTAGCAGAGCCAATACCTTCATTATGCTCTTGACCAGAGTATGAAATATTCAGCTCTCAAGAAATATTTTCACAACCACTCAGATTTTCAGTACAATCAAAAATGCACACATTGTGTTATGAGGTAATGCGGTCGGAGAGACTTTTGAAAAAGCCTAAGTAAACAGTCATAATTCGAGGTTTGACTCTCGTCTATTTCCTCCTCCAATATTAGGCCAATTTAAAAGATATTTCATAAACTAAATAAGAAGGATATATACTGTATCCCTATGTTTTTTTTTCATTAATAGTTGTCAAATTTGTACACTAGGCCGCTGTTGATAGCGGTTTAAATCGGCATTTTTGAGGGTTCTAGTGCTTATAAAAATAATGTATCATCAAAATGGAAAACATAGGGACATACAAGTAGTTAATATTTATTATTCGGTAACAAGTCAATGCTTTAATTAATTAATTATTGCTTTAATTATTATTTTCTTAACCAGAAAAAACAGGCGAGAGCGTTTATATAGAGAAAAGACCACCCGCATTTCCTCTTAATATACAAAATTGCTGAATGTGAAGCTTCGTTCGCTAATTGGTAGATATTAAAATATTGGAACAAATATTGGCAGAATTAATTGAAGCTGTATTCCATTCGTAATTTATCAGGATGGCATGGACATCGACGCGCAAACTGTAACCATGAATTCAGTACATGATTCTGAACCCTCTGCGTCGGAATAAAAAAAAAACTTTTCCATATCGTAAGCATTATTTTATTCTATGAAACAGCTGATTTTTGTTTAAGACTGTGCCGACCGCACAGTGGCGCCCTCATCGTTTGTTTGGTTATTTCATACAATTTAGAATGAAAATGCAGAAAATAAGCACGTTAAGTTGTGCTTCACAAGATTATACGTTAATATTATTAGAAGCGGTAGTTTTATATTGTTTCATTGTATTATAATCCTTGAAACGGAGGCCACTTTTATCCATTTTAAGGATTATAATGAAACTAAACAATATAAAACTACCGTTTCTATATTAACGTATAATCTTGTGAAGCATATTTTCTGCATTTTCATTCTAAATTGTATGAACTAACCAAACAAACGATGAGGGCGCCACTGTACGGTCGGCACAGTCTTAAGGGGACTACATGACCTAAAGCGCGGTCACTGTCGGACTGCATAGAAAAGAAATAGCAGCGCGATGACACAACGCTGGTAAATTATTGCAAAATATGAAGCAATTATCTATTTACAAAAAATCTATTGTTTGGACTATTAAATTAAAACACTAGTGCTTTAGTATGTAACTTGTACAATAATCTGATGAAAAATCAGAATGATTGTAGGTATGGGTATATTAGTATGGTTTTTGTTGTGAAAAGAAAGTTTTTAGAGGTAACTTCATGTTTTTTTTTTCTATCGTATCAAATTAGTAAACATTATGTTTTCAACACACTATGTAACTAGCATATATCCTGAAGAATATCATATATTTTTCTGATTGTGTTTACTGTAGTCGATCACATACTTTTAGGTATTACAAAACTTGCGTTTTTTTGCACTTAGTTCCTGTAGTCTCCTTAATAACCGACCTAAAATTCTACGCTACGGGTTCTATAATCTAAATTTCTACACTCTAGTCTACTAGAGTAAGCGGTCGGTAAGCACACTGTCAAAGCTTTCAAGAGCAACTATGTCGAGTGGTCCTTCGTCGAGGTTCTTAGTAAAGTGAACCAAATAGGTGGTACTTAACATAGGTTTGTGCAATTTATATCGTAGAAATAAGAGTGTGGTATAATTTGGTAGGTATAATATTTTGCTAAAATAATCTCGTTGAAATTTTTGGCGCGCAATATAAGTAGGTATTGTCTTTAATATTAACCTCTAGGAAACAATACCTATTTTTAATATTTTACTGCCTCAATCGCTAAGAAAGAAAAAATAAGCAATAATTTGTCACTAGGTTATTTTTGTTAAAAAATTGGTCCTAAGTTCTATTTGTCCATACTGTTTTTGGGAACTAGGACTTCCTTCTTCTAGGATTCTAGGCAACTCTCATGCAGCTGCTACAAGCCACCCTGCGAAGATTGTCACCCTGAGGGCGTCCTACCTTGCTTTGCCATTTCGCAGTCTCCACTCAAGAACACGCAATCAATCTTATCCAATTGATTTACTTCCTTACTAACGTCAATGACTAAGGACCTCTAGATACCAGAGAGGCAATTCCCGTAATTTTAAGAATATTCACAGTCTGATCGCAATCTGTCAAAAATACCTATAATTTCCCTACATTTTTTACACTGATTGTTGCTGAGATGAGGATTGCGACTAGTTTTTAATTACGAGAATTTGTCTTCAGAAAATATACAAGGTATAACCGAATAAACGCAAGTTCTGAAAGTAGTTTGTTTATAATTGACTACTGAATCGATTTCAATAACTTTGAATATAGGTATTTTTTCAAAAATTTTTTTTTCTTTCTTACTAAACGACGATTGAGCCAAATAAAATTAAATCTTATTTCGACTCAATTTTAAATGCATTAATTAATGCTAGTGTCAACACGATTTTCTTGATAAAAATAGCAAGCTTTAAAAAAATAGTTTTGGTCATTATATTATGCTTTTAACTCAATACTTCAATTGGGATGTATGAGGTCTTGCGTTAATTATGTTACACGTTGTTTAAACTTATTATCAAATAAAAGGCCTCGTTTTAAACATAAATCTCTAAAAAGTTCTTCTCTCTTTATCATTATGTACTTAGTAACACCGCGTTCTTGTTTACGTACGCAGCGTGAACAACACTTGAACAATATTAATTTACTTATATTGTTAAACTTCGCGATATTCCCATATGAACTTTTGTGTCCAAATTAAAAACGAGCTATACCTATGTACTTTCCCCTCTTTTTCCCGCAAAACATGACAAGGGTGAAAGTTTGAGATGAATTATTATGATGGTGAATTTTCAGAGAACGGTCCGCTTTGAGGAAAACGTGCAAATAATGTTGGAAATGGCTGAATAATTGCATTGAAAAACTAATTTGTTTTCTCTTGAAAGAGCTCAGAGAGCAATTTTTTTTTCTTAAAAGAAGGGTTATTCTGATTGAAATCGTAATTAAATTAGATAAGAGACCTTTCTTCAATTTTAAATGAACAAAAATTTAAATTAACTCCATTATCAAGTTTCTCAAAGTTTTCTATTTGAATATTTAAGTAGGTACTAAGTCTGTGGCTTACCTCATTATAATATCTTCGATAAAGCCTAACTGACTCCATAGTCAGGTATTTTATATATTAAAAAAACAACTTTTTCTAATAAAATTGGTAAGTAATACATTTCTGCCTACCAGGACCAAATGATTAGATAACACTTAAAAACGTTTTCCATAATATACCAGGAGCATGTAAAATTCCGAAGTTGTGGAAATGTTGAAAACAGAAAAGTATGTAAATAACTATGAAACGATGATGTTTGCTCTGGTCATGCAAAAATAGATCCTGAGGTACTTAACTTTTGTTTCACATTTATAAGTATTTAATGTCGTTCATACCATTGTGCACGTATGTAAGGTCACATCTACAGTAAAATATTCGTATGGGGCTCCAAGGACCAGGAAAATGGGACCATTCAAGAATCATAATGTTCTTTTGATATGACCCATCCGTTACCTTACCCCTGTTTTGTTACTCTCGTTTATCATCACGCTGTCACGGAATGAAACACGGACAGAGTAGTGGGGTAAAAACTACGTTACACGTTATTTATGTTTTTTAAGCGTATCCTTAAAATAAGCATAAATCATGTGCTGCGAAGAGATCTGAACTTCCGTGTTGTTTTCTCTCTATTTTAGTCAAAGATTAGACATGAAAATATCACCTTTATCCTTTTTTAACATAATTCCCTAATACATCTGTTATTCTGTTAAATATACACACATTTATGATTGAGATCATGTCGATAAACGACCAATAAACTGTGCACATAAACATATACAATGATTCAACAATGTACCCAATAATTTGCTGTCTTTAAACTACAAACAACCCATAATTATGTCGTTGTTAGAGGTACCTCATATATGGCCGTTTGCATACACGGTGAGTTAACGTTTACCGCAAACCTCCAAAATACCGCAGTACAATTAAAATAATTACTCCAAACTACAGGCAGCCGCAAACGCTGTAAACATACGATGAATCCAATTTGCGTAAAGAGACATATTCAACAATTCCGACAGGTTATCTGATACGGATGTCGCTATACGGTAGGTAATTGATTGAACGACTCGGGTGAATAATTTCCGAATTTGCTGGCACATTTTTTAATGAGCGTAGGTGTAAGGAAAATAATCAGTTCTGCTTGAATAGTCAGTATGATAATGTATTTTTAAGAGGACGTGGTTGTCAATTCTGTTCAATATTATGTTGTTCATTTTATGTTAATATGTTCATTATCATCCACTGCCCGAGTTCACGTACTGCTGAATATAAGCCTCTCTTTTCATGAGCCAATAGAATAGATAATTTAGGTATTTGTCCAAAACATAAGTATACCACACATGGCATTCAATCCCCACGCTCCTGTGCTAGTTATTATGTTACCTAATTTAACTTTGTTCTTGATCTGTTAAGGAATTTCGGAAATAAAGACCCTATAATCCTATCAATAGACTGGCCCATAATGACAAAGGAGTAAGTGGAAAAGGGAGAGGGAGTTCTTTGACTAGCAGTTGGATATTACGTGCTAAATAGCAATAGAACAACAAGAGCGCGATTGTTGGCTGGTGAATCAAATATCGGTTGACCTATGAGCGTTTGCTCATAAGTGCGGCGTGCCTGCCCCGCCCACAGGGTCCTTCTAAATAGTATAATAATACACATTTTGTTGTCACACCCCTCTGAAACTAGCATTCGCTAGCATTCTCAAGTAGCATTCGCATGTCGGAAAAAAATCTTAAGTACGCGCGGTCTCTTCACTCTTCACATTGTAAGTGTTTTTACTTCATAAATATTATCATCGAAATATATATTTTAGTAAGATTGCATCTAATGGAATTCGCAAGAATATTTTTATTTCCATTACTAATTGAATACATTGAAGTAAATTCACTCTTATGTCTGCGCATAGTGTCTGGGCGGAGTTCATAAAGATTATAGCCTTTATATTTGGTATAAACTGGTCCTTTTATCCAAATAATGTAGGCTGCACTAGGAAGTGGTGACGGGCGGGCGTTTTGGGGGACTGTCTTTTGTAATTGACGTTCGAAAAGTGCTGATTCTTAGCCTAATTTGAATAAATGACTTTTGATTTTGATTTTGGGATAAACTGGTCCTTTTATCCAAATAATGTAGGCTGCAGTATTTGGGATAAACTGGTCCTTTTATCCAAATAATGTAGGCTGCAGTATTTGGGCTCTGTCTTGTGTATTTTATGTTTCCCTGCCATAATATTAAAAGCTCAAATATACGTAGGCACAGGCATGTTGTAAATTCGAATGTTGAAACAACAAAACCGCTGAATGAGTAGTGGGTACTCAGGAAATCGGGTAACAGAATGACCAAATTCTACTAAAGTGTATTGACGAAACTCAATACTCCATCACACAGCAACTTGTTTGCGTGCATTTGTTGAACCAATATTCTCTTTCGATATTAACAGCATACTCCTTCTGTATATTAGAAAAATGTTTTGTCTCTTTTCTCAATTCCTGTGCATTACCTACTGTTTTATTTTTATAATGAACTAACTTCTGCCTGCGACTACATCCGCGTGAAATTTCTGTTCTCCCAACCCTCCCCGTCGCATCGCATCGCCCGCCCGCGCGGTTACTTCGTTGCGTGCTTTCTGACTTGTTTCTGCTCGGCTCTTAAGGGTTCTAGCGTGATGTTGCCCAGAGCCTTCCTCAAGAATTGGATTATTAAATGCAAAAAAAAATTTTTTTATCCGACTTGCAGTTCCAGAGATTAGCATTCAAACAAACAAACTCTGAAGAGTTTCAGCTTTGTTATTATTATATAGTTAAAGATGTGTTACCGAATACGAAAACAATATCCTCAAGTCATGTTATAAGATCAGTGCAGGTGTCTTGTATACAAACCAGTACCCCCTCATTGCGTAGCACACTAGCAATCACAGTCTGAATAATTTTGAAAACAGCAATCCAAAAAAAAGAGTAGGTATGTAATTACAAATTTACGGTTTTCAGGTTTTTTCCTTTACTTGTGCTACATGACCTTGCTTCTTGCCAAATTTCATGATTCTAAGTCAACGGGAAGTACCCTATACATTTTGATTCCCTTGAGAGTGTCAAAATATACGTTTTTTGCGGCATAAACGGTCGTATCTTTTTTTTTTATTTAGACGTTTAATTTTTTCACAGCTTCAAGGTACCGCAGACCTGAATATGTGGTTTTAATTTAAACTCGATACCTTTACGGATTCCTGAGATAAAGGGTCTTGACAAACAGACGGATGGACGGACGGACAGACGGATGAACGGACAACAAAGTGATCCTATACGGATTCCGTTTTTCCTTTTGAGGTATGAAACCCTAAAAGCAATAAAAAAACTAATAAATCAATAATATGCTTTTTATGTTCGTAATATTTGTCTGCTCAGCAACATAAATAACGCAATTAATGTTAATGAGCTGTTAAAATGCAAGCTATTCTTTAGTGTGCTACGCAATTACCCTGCTGATATATTATCTACATTAATAATCGCTCTACGTGGTGTTAACACGTCCATTAATTGTCCTAATCTAATTTACATTGTAGCAAAGCTCTGACAGCTTGATAGTTTGGTAATCCTGAATATGTTCTGATTAAGACCTACCTGTTATACCTTGAAATATCTTGGAAGAAATTATCTTCTATCTATACTTATAATAAATCTGTAGAGAGGTCAATTCTGTACATGAAATATATTTCCAAAATAACTATCAGCGGGTGATTAGTGATCGTTACTGACGCCAAAAATGCAATCAGTAAAATTTTTGTCTGTCTGTCTGTCTGTCTGTCTATCTGTCTGTATGTTCGTTATAGAAACAAAAACCACTCGACGGATTTCAACGAAACTTGGTACAATTGTTCTTCATACTCCTGGGCAGGTTATAGTATACTTTTCATCACGCTACAACCAATAGGAGCAGAGCAGTGAAGGGAAATGTTGGGAAAACAGGATTTCTTTTTAGGTGAAGTAGTAATAGGTTAGTAGTAGTTAGTTAGTAGTAGGTAAGTTTTGGTTAATTTATGTTCAGTTTTTTTTTTAATATTAAGTAGGTAAAAGCGTAGGTACTTTTATTAATTATAGGTATAGGTATTATTAATTATAGTAGTTATAGGTATTTAGTTTTAAGTGAAGTAGGTTTTATTATATATTATTTTATATATTAGACGTAGTTATATATTTTTAGTTATTCAAGCCCCAAGCGGACGCCGACGTCCGCCCGCTATTGTCTTGAAAAACGCGTTGAATGAGAAATACGCGTTCTCAAGAATCGGCAGAAGAAAGAGCACATCGGTTAAATTCTATGAGCGTTAGTGCCTCAATTTCCGGAAGTCATTATTCCACGCGGACGAAGTCGCTGGCAAAAGCTAGTTCTAAATAAAGTGGCGTTGGTCCCGGCTGTCATTCGTGGATCTTCGACAGACTTTACGGGTAGTCAGAAGCCCGAAAGTCTGACAACCAGTCTTACCAAGGGGTGTTGTATTACCCAGTAACTGGATTGTGGGGGTCAGATAGGCAGTCGCTCCATGTAAAATACTGGTATTTAGCTGCATCCGTTTAGACTGGAAGCCGATCCCAACATGGTTTGGAAAAGGATAGGCAGATGATGATGAGTGATGTAATAATAGGGTGGCAGGATGGACAAAATACCATGGGCCTCCAACCGGAGGTGACCCGTGGTAACGCATTGATCTTTAGCTGACCTTGCATAGTGTGAAGTATGAATATAATGCAAGGCCAGCATAAACAGGGCGGGGCAGCGGGATTGTCCGAAAGGGTTACCGCTGCCCCGGAACATAAAGGGCTAAAGAAGGAACGCGGGTGGCTTTTTGTCAGTAAGAGCGAGTCATTTGATGATTTCCCATCCACAAAAAAAAAAAAAGCATAAACAGGTTTTTTTTACAACTGAAGTTTAGCCTACTGTATATCAATGAGAACATTAATTTATGCTATCTTAAACACAAGACTGGATGTGAGATGTTTTCAGAAACGTTTAATAATGTTTCAAAACAACCTCTAACCAAAGCAAACATTTCATTTCCCACCGTCGTTAAGTCAAAGAGCGTCAATACAAAAGTAGCCACGGTACAAAGCTAAAATCCCGAAAATTTCTCACAGAAACGACTTTGTTGTTCGTGTATTGATTTTGTAGCTCCCTATTATTTATTGGATTCTGATGAAATCTTAAAACAATATAGCTTTTACGTCAGAATAACACATACGATATTTTTTTATCCCGATATTCCCACGGGATTGACACTGATGCGGGTGAAACCGCGGAGCACTGCTGGTATTTTATAAAACGAGACTAGTCAAAGGTGTTAAAGCTGTTAACAAACATCAAACAAAAATAAAAACAAAACTTAGCCGTAACTTGGTAACAACTTTTAGCCTCGTAAAAGGTTTTATGTTACACTAACGAAACACGCTAGTAACGAGGTTCTTAAAAAACAAAATATCTTGATAAAGCTTTTTCTCAGTATTGTTAAATGGGTTTTAGGTTTATTTTTATTTTTAGCCTTTAATGTCCCACTGTTGGGCAAAAGCCTCCCTACTCTCTTTCCACCGCTTTCTGTCCAGAACCAATCAAGCTGTCAAGGACCAATATTTTGCAAAGGAGTCCAGCTCATTCCGCCGTCTCCGTCTGGGCTTGCCGCGATGTCGTTTGCCATTAAGCGCGTCCCACTGGATTGTAAGTTTGGTTCATATATTAGGTAGTCAGCGCCTGACGTAAATTGACGTATTTTTAGTAGCCAATTTTTTTATCACTTCCAATCTTGTCTATGGAGTATCTTAATTTGACAGGACTAAACTAATATGTATCTTCTGTCCTTTTCTTAATGAAATATAAAGAAAAATATGCACTGAACTTAAATTTAGTTTAGTTTGTGAACAAGGGAATCGGCGTCATTTTCTTAATATTTATAACTATCCCAATAGTTATAGGAAGTCCTGGGTTCAATTTCCAGATTGTGCAAAGTGTGATTTGGTTTTTTCAATCAGGAATTCCTTAGTTCTCAGCAGCAGTTAGGAGTTTGCATGTGGGCCCGATTGATTTCAATAGGCTCGCCTTATATTATGTAGGACTTACATATAACTGGTGAATTGTGGGTGAATATGTATAGACGCCAGCACACCAAGCTACCCGAAACAGTCAAATTTTCCCAGTCAACCTTAAACCATAAATGCTCTAGCGATAAAGTTGAAAATCTATTAATTAAAGAAATTTAACATATTGTAGTAGCTTGATGTGCTGGCGTAGTATACCACTGCCTAATCATTTGGGAAAAACAGCTGCGATGTTGTGTCACACGGCCAACTACATAAATTACGTCATCACAATTTGAAAAATTGTACTTAATATTTACTAACCGTCGACTATGCACAGACAGAAGACCTACTTATTGTCTGCAAACAGAACTGTTAACAAGCTATTTTACTTTTATTTTCCTAAGTTTTAATATAGTTTTTACGTTATACTCATTGTTAATTTATTACATAAAGTATTGATGCACTTTCTAGCCTGAAGCACAGGTTCAACCTAGTTCAGGCAAATTAGCAACTGTGCGCTATTTTAATTGTTAAGCTATTCATTGTAAATATATCCCCTGTTTATAAATAAACGATTATTATTATTATTATTTGCTCGTAGCACTTCAATTCGGACCTTAGGCCTGAAGAGGTCTACATACCTACTGCTTCTTGCGTACAATAACTTATTCAGTTCAATAAGGATGGATGAATACCAGAATATAGTAACAAAAAAAAAATATATAGGTATATAAACATCCGAACTGAGAACCCCCTTTTGTAAAACCGGTTAAAAAAATGTGAGACACGAGCATAATTGTGGTACATAAGGACCAAAACCGAATGACAACAAGAGCTTCAAGTTAATCGAGAAATAATGCCTGTAAATCCGTCCTAACCCTCCAATTGGTCTCACTTACTATTACATTAAACGTATATGCGAAATTAAGGACTTCGGTGCCGATTCCCTTGTTCACAAACTAATCTATATTTAAGTTTAGTGCATCCTTTTCTTTATATTTCATTAAAAAAAGGACAGAAGATAAATTTTAGTTCAGTCGTGTCAAATTAATCAGAGCCTGACACTACTCCATACAAGTTTAGACGCGATTAAAAACTTTCCTACTAAAATTACGTCATTATTTACGTCAAGCGCTGATTAATTTGACAGGACTAAACTAAAAATTATCTTCTGTCATTTTCTTGATGAAATAAAAAGAAAAAGATGCACTGAACTTAAATTTAGTTTAGTTTGTGAACAACAGAATCGGCACCATTATCACATTAAACAAAGTACAGTTGTGGACAGTTTCTATTATCCATAGGCATGATGGAAACATGTGAATCAGGGACTTCCTGGGAGTTATTGAGAACATCCGACAACCTTGTAAGCTCCTACGACGCCCAAAACAATCTGCTGTCTGAAACATTGTTACATACAATGAACAGGGGCCGTAATACGAAATATTAATGCCATTATGATTCCAGTACGCACGGCTACACATCAAGCTATAAATATCCAGTATAAGCTGACTTCTGATTGTACGAAAATTCTATACAATGCGAGGTCAGCTAAAATTGGAAATGTATAGCTTGATGTGTAGCCGCGTGTACGTAAAAGGGATGGTGCTATAGATCATGTATAGCTCCGTCTCTCTCTTACACATGAATCATGATGGAATTAAACCGTCATAATACGGCACCAGGGACTGAAATGTAAACATAAACGGAGGTCTGTTGTCCTCTTGGGCTTAGCCACGCCCACGGGATATCCATTGAATACTGATCAAAGCAAGCATAATAGACACAACATTAGGTTTTATAATCTACTTAAATTCATAATAATGTAGGTGCTTGACACAAAGTCCCTTTTATGTATTTTTTTTGTGTGCTTTTATTTGTGTTTTTTAACGAAAAGTAGCAATTTCAAATGTCAACATGGTCAGTATACACCGCACTATTATTACCATAGATACAAAAAAAAACTATGCAACTTGGATAATAAGAAAAAAGTAAGTAGAAAAAGAGATAATTATAAAACTGAAATTCACTGTAATTAAACATGCCATGAAATAGTTCACTAATTCGAAAACAGTGAAAGAATAGCAAAACCGCGGCAAGCGTAGCTTAACCTGATCGATCGACCTGCCGCAGGTCGATCGATCAGGTTAAGCTACGCTTGCCGCGGTTGGTCTGTGGATGGGTGACCATCTTTACATACGGTGGACCCCTCCGTGCCTCGGAAAGCACGTTAAGCCGTTGGTCCCGACTGTCATTCGTGATCCTTTGACAGTCGTTACGGGTAGTTAGAAGCCCGCGAAGGTCTGACAACCAGTATTACCAAGGGGTATCATTTTACCCAGTGACTGGGTTGTGGAGGTCAGATAGGCAGTCGCTCCATGTAAAATACTGGTATTCAGCTGCATCCGTTTAGACTGAAAGCCGACCCCAACATAGTTGGGAAAAGGCTAGGCAGATGATGTTTTATTAAAATTTTCCACAGCAAAATACACCTTTCACAGAAACTTAAACTAAAAAACAATATACCTTATTTTAGATAGGTACTTATTTTAGTAAGGTTACTTAGTTTGAAATTAAAATCTTAAGAGCACAGTCTCCTCGAATACACACAGCATGTTTGGGAAATTGCTTTTAATTGAATAATTAGAAATAATATACCAAGAATTTACTAATAATCTAAAAGCAGTTTAAGTGAAAATTTACCAACTGTTCTAATTTCAGGCCACATAATCGTCACATCCTCTTATAGACAAACATATGGAAGGATTCCCACACCATTCAGTAAACAGCTTTGTACGAGTAAGGAGTAGTACCATTGTATCACAACCTACTTATATCAACAGCTGGAGCGTCGTCGGGCCCGCAATCAGCCGGTAACAATTCCACGTAGAACAAAGCAGAGCCACTGTGCTGTTTACTAACCCTTCTCGGGACGGAGCCATGAAAACAGGTTGCTATAAATTGTATATTAGGGCGAAAGCTTCAGAGTGGTTCGCAAAATTTAAATTTTATTCCTTATTTTACAATTTTCATGCCGGCCAGTAATGGTTGTATAATGATCAAAATGTAATTCGCGGCCAAAACAAATATGTAAAATCAGCGCAAAACCTGAAAATAGTTTGCTCATAATTGACTACTGCATCGATTTCAATAACTTTTAATATAGGTTTTTTTTCAAAAAAATATGTATTTTGCCATACTTTCGGCCGATTGAGCCAAAGAAAATTAAGTCTTATTTTAAGGCTAATTGCCTTAAAATAAGACTTCTCGAGTCTTATTAGACTCAATTTTGAATGCATAAAGTAATGCTAGGATCAATACGATTTTCTTAATAATAATAGTTAGCTTTAAATAAAAATAGTTTTGGTCATTGTATTATGCCTTTAACTCAATGCTCTAATTGGGGTGTAGGTATGAGGTTTTGCGCATTAAAGTTACACGTTGTATACAAAGTGTAACATAATTAATGCAATACCTCATCTCCCTGATTACGGTATTGAGTTAAAAGCATAATGCAATGATCAAAACTATTTTTTAACGCTTGCTATTTTTATTAAGAAAATCGTGTTGACACTAGCATTACTTTATGTATTCAAAATTGAGTCTTATTGCCTTAAAAATACCATTTAATTTTATTTGGCTCAATAGCGGTTAGTATGAAAAAATACATAATAATAAAATACCTTTTTAAAAGTTACTGAAATCGATTCAGTAGTCAATTATGAACAAACTACTTTCAGGACTTGCATTTATTTTGATAAATCTTATATATGAGTATATTACAACTATAATAATTAAAATCATCAATAAAACTCTTAAAGTTTGAATTGGCATCAAATGTCATACATAAAATATAAAATCTTACAACCAGTCTTACCAAGGGATATCGTATTACCCAGTAACTGGGTTGAGGAGGTCAGATAGGCAGTCGCTCCATGTAAAATACTGGTATTCAGCTGCAACCGATTAGACTGGAAGCCGACCCCAAAATAGTTGAGAAAAGGCTAGGCAGATGATGAATCAGCCTATAATATTCCCACTTCTGGACACAGGCTTCCTTTGTTTTTGAAAGAGAACGGGCCGGAATTCAGCACGCTGGCCCAATGAGGGCTGGTAGATGCCACGTGGCTTTGAATTTTTGGTTCTAGGACATGCCGGTTTCCTCACCACCGTTTTGAGAGCAGTGGTGATGAAATAAGCTCTCAACGACTCACATGCCCATAGGTACTGTACCTGCGTCCTAATTATATTGTTATTGTTTTTAATATATTTATAATTCAATTATGTATTCAGAGCATGTGTACCCGATAATGTGTAAGCTGTGGTTACCTGTAATTGAGTGTGCATTACAGGATAATGTATTATACAAGTTCTGTAATGATAAAAGATAATTGTAATGTATATCGTTGGTAATCCTTAAATAAATAAATAAATAATTTATCTCGGGAACTTGGGTATTTGTTTTTTTTTTAAGAGTTATATTAATGTCAATATTAGGTATAAGTAAAGATTAAAGGTACAATTCAACAGTATGTGTATGGTAACAATTTGACAGTGACAGCGCGATACAGTCGTTAGTATTTTCTTCTGGGCGTGACTGTGGTTTTCTGTCATTACGGATCCCTATCTAAAGCAAATTTCCATAATTAATAAAAACGTTCAAAATCAAATTGCAATACCATCTCAGCGACAATCAATATCAAAAACTGTTCAAAAATGTGAGTTGTGGATTTTAGAAGTATTTTTGACAGATTGAGACTGATAACAGACTGTGAACATTTTTAAAATTACGAGAATTGCCCCTGTGGTTGCTATCGGTTTGTGACCTGTAGTGATACGTTTAAACAATTCAAGGTACCAAAATGCATAACCTAAGGGAGATAGAAATTCATTGTTCACAGCTGAAACTGCATATGCATGACTCCAAATAAAATATGATATGTATTGTTGCGACTTTCAACGCTTCATCCCGCAGAAAAAGCTTACTTGTTTTACACAGCCTATAAAATTTATCGCAACTTTAATAGCCACACTTCCAGTACAATCATTATCTAAATAACAATCAATACACTCTACTTCACAACAACCACCATTATTTACCGCTAGTTGGTGCTATACACTTGTTAATTGGAGGTGCTTTCTTCAATAGGCTCGAATTTCTATCGCCTTTCAAATTCATCGGCGCGAATGCCTTTGTTTCTATCAATAAATTTTTCAGTTTATCGTGTTAAATTTGCAAGTAGATTAGTTTCGTTGTCGGTATTGTCATCGTTGTGATTTTCTTTTGTTTTCTTCTTCGAGTCGATGGCAAATGTAAAAATATTGTATTACTCAAATCAAATCAAATCAAATCAAAATATTTTTATTTCACATAAGCCTACAAGGGCACTTATGAAACGTCAGAAGCTAGGTGCACGGTTCCAATTGGTCGTTTCCTATGGAGAAGAACCGGCAAGAAACTCCACGGTTACTCTTTTAAAAATAATTGGCTTTTACAATGTTTTCTAATTACAGTAGGTATGGGAGAACAGCGTAGGCCTGTCAACAAGTGCCAGGTACTTGATAAAATAAAAAATGATCTACAGAGCTAAAATCTACAGGGCCTACAAAGTCCTCACATTTACAAAATCAAAAACTCAAAAAAAGATAAATAAAATATAAAAACCTATTAAAACCAAGTGATCATAATTTCCATTACAACCACTACTACTAGCTTTTGCCAGTGGCTTCGCTCGCGTTAATGTATTTTTTTTGGATGAAAAGTAAGCCAGTGTTTTAATCTGTACTCTGACAACGTGTGTGCAAAATTTCATGATGATCGGTTGAGTAGTTAAGATGTAAAAGCGTAACAAACAAACCAGCTCACAGTCGCATTTATAATATTAGTTAGGATGTTAGATGAGTTGAACCCAGTAGGTAGTCGCGGCATCAGTGGCGTTTTTTAGGTTCTCAGAAACATAGGTGTATGGGCACTTTGGACACTCCAGCAAATGGGACATGGTTTGGCCTGGAGCTGGAGCAGTTTTGTTTTGTAGAACTAAGATAAGATATATTATTTTATTTGTCAAAAACACGTGTAGGTTTACAATCAGTTGGAATGATTACAAAAAAAAAGTTTCAGCATGCAAGTCATTATTATTAATAGAACATACACTCCCAAACTCTAAATCAAGTCACCCTGCCTTATAGAAGTATAAAACTTTTTAAATGGCCGTGAATTTTATTCGAATTTGGAATAATGATGACACCAAAATGATGGCCATGGCAGCATATCGTCAAAACTGCATATAAACTTTTTTAGGAGTCTGGAATTGTAGTTTAACAATAAAAATAAAATGAGTAAACATTTGGAACTTTCATGAGATGAAAGTAAAGTATAATTACGTAACTTTCCAAGCAGTTTGGTGCTTAATCTTCATAATGTAGGTACGACGAAAATAATAATAAACTTAGGTCTGACTTATGAATTTATGATACCAAGAACTTTTGTACTAATGATCATTTTTTAAAATAATTTTGGTCCTAAGTTACGAAATAAGGATGTCATCTTGGTTTAAACCAGAACTTTTAAAACTTTAGATTTGAGGTCAATGATATGTAAACGACTTCTACGACTACTCTAGATATTACATTTTTATGATGCAAATGTTGTTTTATGTATTTTCTAAGTTGCCCGTTGTAATATATAAAATACTTTTGGGTTTTTAAATAAAGATTAAAATCCAGAAACAGATTATCTAGTATTAAACATATGGAAGAAAAATAAATGGATAATAAAAGTTTTATGGCTAAGAAGGTTCTCGGTTTCAGCATATTTGAAAGATAAATAAAGCATTCCCTCATTTTTATGGACAGTTTTAAGTCCTGGTTGAGACACTAAAAATGACGCTTGTCTTAAAAACAGTAACCGTAAAACATCAACTTTTGCTACATAGGTGTTTGTACAAGTTCATTGATTCGTATTTTATCGAACCATGAGAACCTTCCTAAATAGACTTCAAACTCAAGTCGGATGGAGCTAAGACATCTCCACAGATGGGGCTCAGATTTCAAGTGTGTATTTAGAGTTTCGCCACAGACAATGGCCCACCTTCCATCTTGCGCCGCATGCTCTGTTACCTGTGCACCTAAGGGGATTACAGGACCTAAACGCAAAAAACGCAAGTTTTAGAACCAAATAAAAACATATGATCGACTACAGTAAACAAAATTAGAAAAATATATGATATTTTTCAGGATACACGCTAGGTAGATAGTGTGTTGAAAACATTACGATAGAAAAAAATCATGAAGATACCTCTAAAAACTTTATTTTTACAATAAAAACCATACTATTTATTATACATGCAATCATTCTGATTTTTTGTCAGATTATTCTACAAGCAATATACTAAAGCACTAGTGTTTTAATTTTTTAGTCCAAACAATAGATTTTTTTGTAAATAGATAATTGCTTCATACGTATATTTTGCAATTTTCCAGCGGTGTGTCATCGCGCTTCTCTTTCTTTTCTATGTAGTCCGACAGTGACCATATAATTGCGTCAGAGAGTGCATTTCGCGTTGCTGAGTTTTTGGCCAAACATATTACAACTTCTTGCCATCGATACGCTAAGAGTGAACATTTTAATAGATTGAAGAACAAACACTTTCCATGAATTTGCTATATATCTATTCTTAACTTTCCTATACCCGCGCATTGGTCTTTAAGAGCGACCATTTACTCTTTCGTGATTTTTTCTTTTTTCATAAATGCTGCCTGTCTGATTCGTTGCTACGTTTATTCTAGGGCGCAAAGTACGTTTGTGCGCGTAGCACGTGTGGCTGTATTTGGCGACACTTGGTCTGTGATACCGACGCGGGTATAGGATCCAGGGTTTATTTTTGGTGATTTTTTACGGTTTTGGACTGAGCTGATGGCACTTCTGCCTTAAATGTGATGTATGTTTAAAATTCCTCATAACGTTCGCTTTCAGATTTGTAAGTTTGCTTTTGTATGCTACAAAAAAACATATATTATGTCTGAAAATCTTAGTATTTTAGAAACTGAAATGAAAGACTGTTACTCGGTAAATAAATGATTTACTAATTGGGGTTTGTTTATGATATTCCCAAGTTTCTGTAAACATAGCTTCAACATATTATTTTTTTCCAAAAATGTACTTATATTGGGTTCCGAACTTTCAGTCTGTGAGACCGTGCGTACTATAGGTGTCACGAAATTTGGCGCGGGTATAGGAAGGTAAATGGCGATTTACCTCGCAAAGGGTAGGCACTTACTACTCAACGTATTTGCACTTTGCATAGCAAAATGTTCTTTGTAGGATCATAATGCGTTATGTATAAGCGTTATCATGGTAGGGCATCACAATCCCATTCCCTACACTTACTCCTAAGCTTTCATACAGCGAAGGATCTGTCGTCAGATGCGACGATTTAGAGATTGTAGGATAAAATTGTTACATGTATATTTGCGTAAGTAGATACAGCACGATGCAAATTTTATGGCAGCTCGATGATGATGTAATAATTGAATTACGAGTAGATGTCTACCACTATACTTTCGGAAGCTTAATTTTTTATTTACTCAAGTCGATGAGTCATATTTTGCCTTAACAGTAGTGACCTGGGTCACCTGGGAAGCTTTGACGTTTGCTTCATTAAGTCTTTTTTTTTCTTTTTCGAGGGGTAATCCTCATGAATTCCCTGCATCTAAAAAGAACGGAGGGTTATGTCGGACTCCTACCGACTAAAACCCCACTGTTCCTTTTAGTACCATAAGTTGGAGCCCCGGAAGATACTTCTACATTCGCCGCACCCTGACTGGTATCAGCCCGCCATGCCTCGTGGGCCCCATTACCAAGTGCGGCCGATCCCACGCCCGCTCGTCCTTCCATTAAGGCGTGCAAACTGCGTGCCACCTCTTTGAGCCTGACTGCTCGAGCGACGACTCGGCCCCAATTTCGCAACCCGCAGACCCCTTCTTATGGTGGCCAAAGATCGTTAAGCGCCCTTCGTCGCCCGGTTGCTCTTCTGGTTCGGGTGGAATGAAAGGTATGATCTTTCTCCCTGTCCACCGCTGCTTCATTAGGTCCTGGAGGGCTTCATAATGTTCAAAAGGTGTATGTGTCTATATAAAACGCACAATAAGTTCATCGTACACAGTGAAAAGAAAGAAAAAGTATTTATTGCGACTCGTACAGAAGGATCACAAATACACACACAGTGAATGAATGCTCTTTAGGTGTATTGAGCAGATACTCGTAAAAATAATTTCCGGACTCCTGACTTGATATAATGACGATTTTCTGATAAAATCAAGACGTTTGAAGTGACTAAGATTAAACCTGATAAATTACGACAGCAATTTGTACGTCAGAAACGATTAGTTTTGGTTCAGTTGCTCAAAGACAAATTAGTAAGCTACAGTAATACACTATTCTCTTAGAAGCATAATTACTAGCTCGTACGCGTAATTGGAAATGTGGTTTAGCTAGTAACCTCCATAAATAGGTGTGGGGAATTGTACTGCATTAGTTAGGTGAGTCAATCAGGGATTGAATTTGGATTTCTAGAACTGAGAAACATGTAACGCTACGGTTTTCTTTTATTTTTTTTATTGCCGAATTGGACTGCTCTTGACCTCACGCTTGATGAAAAGCGGTGGAATGCTTTGAAGGCAGATGGTTTCTTCGTGGACGGTTTCCTGTAAGAGTGGATCTGTCAGGTTCTTCCGTCATTTTCCGAGCTTTGTACAGACGCCAGCACATCAAGCTACCCGAAAATATCAAATTTTCCCAATCAACTTAGAACCTTATGATTTAGCAATAAAGTTGAAAATCTGTTAAAGAAATTTGACAGATTGAAGTAGCTTGATGTCCTAACGTTTGTAAATGTTGTTCGAAAAACTTTATTAATATTTTGGAAGAGGGTTTTACGTGTTCCTATTTTTTAATATTCCCAACCTTTCTAAGATCGTAACCGTATAGCCAGCACATCAAGCTAACCCAATCTGTCAAACTTTTCCAATTGAAAAGGAACTTTTTTCTTTTGTAGTAAAGTTGAAAATCTTTCAAAGAAATTTAACATATTGGGGGTAGCTTGATGTGCTGGCCTCTGTACTATTTATTATTAAGCCCATTGCAGGGAGAACAGAGATCAGTAGTGGCTCAGTAGTAATAGCCAGGATTTACGAGTTGTAGGTTCGAGGTCCCAAGCAGGCACTTTACTTCGTGTAAATTATTTCATCGCCACTGCTCTCAAAACGGTGAAGGAAAATATCGTGAGGAAAACCGGAAAAAAAATTAAAGAAAAAATTTCGAAACCTAAAATTCGAAGACATGTGACATCCACCAACCTGTACTGGGCCCGCATGGTGGCTTATGGCCCACTCCCTCTCACAGAGAGGAAGCCTGTGTCCCAGCAGTGCATTGCAGGGCAGTATTTGAAGGTGAAGACCAACTGGACTCTGAGGTTTGAAAGGTTGGAATCGCGCCACAACATCAACTTTAAATCATTCGTGGTACAAGTTCCAACCCAACATCTGCAGACCTGCCTGAAAGAGGACTTTTGGTCGAAAGGTGTCGCATATCGTCGTTTCCGAGGACGGTTACGCGACACCACGCAGCGAAACACGACGCCGATAACGTTACGTGTATAAATATTCTTTACTACCTTCAGTTGTACAAAAACACTTATCTAAATACTATGCAGCGTTACAACTAAGAGAAAGAGTGGCACCCAAAGTAAGATTTAACTTGTGTTTAGGGGGCCAGCGTCCTCCCCTATAATTTGAACATAATATTAATTATAGGCGAGGACGCTGATCATAATTTTAAGGTTTTTAATATGTATTAGTTTATTGTTGTTTATGACTATTTTGTGTATTTTATCTATGGGCCTTAGTTGCCTGATAATAAAATGATTATTATTATTAAAATCTTCCTGCCTTATTTCCACTTTTCCCGGTCTGCGGAATGCAATTGTGGGCCAAACCTGTCCAGTCGCCTTACAATAATTATTATTTATTCGTTGTCCCTAACAATTCAGTAAGTAGTTGTTTACTTGGCTACGAAACTCCTTCGAAGTTATGTTAGAATGTCCCCTTACATAAGCTCGGTAGCCATACCTGACATACTTTCCGTGTTCAAGTTTGTCGGTCAAGGTCAGTCAAGGTTAACTTTGTGAGTGCTGAAATATTGTAACGTTACATTTTCATGATTTTAGTTGTTAATTTATTTATTTATATTTATTTATATATGTATACTTTATTGTACACCAAAAAATACATAACAAAAAAAAAAAAACAATTATTACTACAAAACATACAATGATGACGCTTTAATGAGGTTTCTTCTGTAACTTGGGTTTTAGGTAAGTAGGTATTATATCGTAGTTTGCGGCGTAATGTATCATATAAAAAATATCGACAAGTGGCACCTTATGGTGAGTATAGACTAGAATCTAGGTCAAAGAATCTCAGAAGAAGATCAGAGAATCTAGATGTTGTAAGTCAAAGGTTACACGCTCAGTCTGGCGTCAGTTCAGTCCATCAGTTTGGTCCGGCTAACACTCATGCCAGAATTATGGATGAAAAACACATTTAATTTTTGTCATTCTGGACCATCAGTCCGTCAGTCAACCTATTAGACGATAATTCTCCCGTCATTCTGAGCAGACTGATGGACCAGACTGACGCCAGACTGAGCGTGTAGGTGTAACCTTTGACTAACAGAACATCGAGCATTCGCTGTTTTATAATTTTATCGAACTGCACTTGAACACGACGATCGACTCGATGTTTTCTTATAAACTAAATTAAAAACCAATGGAACCATTAAAGTAACATTTTATCGAGCAAAGGCACGTGCGCTCAAGAACGCGCAATTATCAACAATGAACGCAAGATATAAAGATATGTCACAGGTAAACGCTTTTGGAAACAGCATTTGCCTGTATTGTACCGTTCATGTACGAAATAGAATAGAAATAGAAATAATTTATTTTGCAATGAATATGGGTAGGTACCCACAAAATGTAAATATTATAAAAGCGGTTCCAACACACTCTACTTTACGGCATGCAAAGGTAAAAAAAAAAAAAATATTTACTTAATTATACAACCTTAAAAACAAAAAGAAGAACAAGTATAGTTATGTGGATCTACAGCCTTTCCACATAAACTAAACATCAAAATACAACAACAATCTTCTATATTTTACAAATGATTGATTATATTTGGGTGAAATTTGACACACAGACAGTTTATAACCAGGATTAACAAAAAATATACTTTTTATCCCGATATTCTCACGGGATCGAAACCTATGCGGGTGAAACCGCGGGGCGCTACTAGTTATTCGTAAGAACGTTAGGTTACATGGAAATGCTCATAATACACGACATCACCCTTGTATTCTCCGAAGGGTTAGGCAAAGATGTACTTATAAGAGTACACCCACATTTCGTCAGTTATGTTTAAACATAACTAAATAAACCAATTACATGGGACTTAAGTCCCATGTAATTGGGGCGACCCTTTTAACTTCGTCGAATTTTCAAACATATTATATTAATTACCCTTGTGGTCACCATGTAAAAACACTGGTAGCAGTCTGATTAGACCGGAAGCCCACCCTAACCTACTTGGGAAAAGGCTAGGCAGATGATGATGTTGACATCACCCTTGTATTCTCTTGAGGTGAAGGCACCCTTGTATTCCCTTGTTTTTCCTTGGGGTGGAAGGGGTCATGGACATCGACGCGTTATAGATAGTGCAATCCAGGAAGACGCGCCCCACTCTTCTTCCGAATCGCTAGTTGTTATCGCTAATTAAATCCACTAGTGTTTTAGTTTTTTCGATACATACTAATTACCCACTAATAATAATTAGTGTGTATCAACAAAACTAAAACACTAGCGGAATGTTGCACACTTGTGTTGTAAGCATTGGGAAAAAAAGTGGGGCGCGTAATCTATACCGTAGATTTAGTACATGATTCTGATTTTTGGGATGCATGAAGAAGCCTCCTCGTGTAGCGCAGTTTGTTCTACCAGGTGCTCAACTGAACCGAGCGCTCGGCGCATCCTGGACAGTCACACCCAACACCTTATTTCACTAGTGCTAACGCCCACCTGGTTAGCGACCTCCATCCCACCGGAATCCGGCGTCTAGCAACCTGCTGTGTTTCGTCGATGCGTGGGAGGTCCAGTGCCTTAGGCATCTTCTGGGCACGCTCGTACCATCATAGACCTCATCCATCGCTTTCCATCAGGCGTGATCGAGGTCAAGAGCGGGACAATTCAGCAATAAAAAAATAAAATAAAAAACTCCCCTGCGTAGAAATTTTTTGACGGCCTAGAATCATGTGCTGAATTCATGGTCACAGTTTACGCGTCATATCCTCCTGTATATTGTCAGTTATATTACAAGCCCCTTTGTAAAAATATGTTAACACAATAACATAATTTGAGGATCGAAATTCTACTGACGTAAACAGGAAACTTCTAAAGTATTTTTCAATAACAAATCCCTCGCAGTTTGAAGCCGTTAATTTATAAGCACTCTCAAACGATTGGGGTTAAGCCTTTGAAATTTATTTTAATCAAAATGTTCATTGTTTATCTTAACTTTAAGCTTCAGTTATTAACCTATCGATTGGACCATTTTAGAAATTAGTTTTTGGAAAACAATATAATAGATTTGTTTTGTCAAAGGCTTTAATAATTGGGAATGTTTCGATAATGCTTGTTTTAGATTTATTAATTGTAAATTGTTTAGTTTGAATTACTTTGCCTCACTGATTTGTAATAATATGTGTTTGATTTGTTGAGGGTTTAACAATTTTAATTGAAAATTATAACTTCATAATCAGAATTGTAATTAGGTATGTAGTTTATGTTATAATTTGGCCCTTAAATCTCTCATAATTCTAATTGTATCTGAGGTTTCAACTTACAAAAATTGGGTTAATAAATAAATAAATTATTTATTATTATTTTAATTTGACAGGCCTGTTGGTCTAGTGGTTAGTGACCCTGACTGCTATGCCGGAGGTCGTGGGTTCGATTCCCACCCAGGACAAATGTTTGTGTAATGAGCACGATAATTTGTTCTGTGTCTGGGTGTAATTTATCTATAATATTTATGTATTTAGAAATATATAAGTATGTTTATCAGTTGTCTAGTACCCATAACACAAGCTCTGCTTAGCTTGGGACTAGATGGCGTTGTGTGATAGTTGTGGAATATTATTATTATTATTATTTTAATTAATTCAATATATGAACAATATAAGTAAACCAAAACTGTAGAACAGAGCGTTCTAAAGTTTGGACCTGTGGGTATATGCGAGTTATAATGAGACAAGAGTTAGTGAGACCTAGTTTTGACATAAAGTATTCGTAAAGCGAAATTTTGAATGCTCTAAAGGAAATATTAATAGAAGGTTTAATTAGAAAGTGAACTTATATCTAGGTACTGATCATGTGATTTCTTAGATATTTGGGCATTTTCGTCAAAATGGCTACCAACCCTCTTATGGGATGTCCCATACATACAAGTTGCAAATAACTAACATTTTTATGACATGGAAGTATCGAGTAATTATTGAATAGATCCAAAAGACTGAAGTTTTCTTTTTTTACTTAAATTGTTAACAGAAACTTAAAACAAATAACAAAATTAAATCCAGAATTGTGGCATCTTACGTCTTGCAGTACTGTCTGCTTTTAGATATGACCTACGTTAAAATATTTCTTCGCTATTTGCTTCTTATTGCATACTCCACATATTTTAGTTTTTGTTATCAATTTGTAGCTTTCAACCATGGTAAACTCTATAATATTATAATACAAGTATTTAATAACATTTTAAAGTTTATATTCTGTCCCCTAGGTATGTGTTAAGTGGACATGTCCTTGCACCGTGACCGTAAATTGAATCCATTTTAGTACTGATTTTTTTCTACTACTCGCCGATTTTTTATTTAAATAACAACCAAATCAAATATGTTAACACCAGCAGCTATTTTGAAGTGTCAGTTTTGATCTGTCTTCAGTGGACACTCGAGTTCGACCGGTAACGGACTTTTTCCGGACTTTTTTATTATTTGGTAACGGTCATGACCAAAACGTATCTAAGTTACTATTTATTTACATATATTATTTGAAATAAGCGCCTTATAATAAAAAAAAAAAACATACATAGCAAAACTTGTAAGATTTATCATTCGACTAAACCAACAATTAGCCAAAATATAAAAAACAATTTCAGTAAGCTATTTTCAAAGATAGGTAGCAGTTTAAACAAAAATGCCCATTTATTTTTTATGTAGGTACTATCTAGGCCTGACTGTTCCTGACTTTTTCATCTCGTGTAAATTAATAGGTACCTTATTAGGTAAAATTTTAAAGTACAAGCGGCCAGCACATCAAGCTACCCGAAACTGTCAAATTTTCCTAATCAATTTTAAACTTTATGCTTTAGCGCTAAAGTTGAAAATCTATTAAAGAAATTTGACAGATTGTAGTAGCTTGATGTGCTGGCGTCTGTACATGAATCTTTGTATAAATCAAGTCTGCGGGGTAATTACGTATCACATCATCATCATCATTTCAACCGAAAGACGTCCACTGCTGGACATACACCTCCCCCAAGTACTTCTATTTCGACCGGTTCTGTGCTTACCACATCCAGAGGGTTCCTGCGGCCTTCACAAGATCGTCGGTCTACCTTGTGGGAGGCCATAACACACTAACACAAATTGAAAGCTTTTGCTATGGCGTTTATTTTGTCAGTTCAACAACATTCATTGCATTATTTACGTTATTGAGTAGAAAAATTTTTCGAACATAAAGTAATGGATTATCAATATCGGCGAATTTATACAAATTGTAATTGATAGAGTGTGTTACGCAATAAAGGTGCTGAACTAATAAACATCAGACTCCTGACAGATTGATAGGTATACGTTTGACCGCTGTTGAAGTAGATATTATTATATCCATACGTATCGAAGGTACCACATAGCAAGTCCATGGATTCTGGGCACCACATATTAAGGCTTCCATCCGCAGATTTAATTTAAAGACATTGAAATTTATTGTTTTTTTTTCCTTATTATGATGGATTTCTTAATAATTATGAGTTAGAGGAAAACGTTTAGTTTTATTTGTTTTTTTTTTTAATTTTATATATTTGGGCCACTGGGTCTCAGAGGATTTGTGTGACAACATTGAATTGGAGAGGGAGCGCAGGGCGCTGTCTGTGCGTTGCAACATGCTGGCCCGTAGGTTTGCACGGTGTACCGAGCAAGTCAAAGTGACATTATTTAGGGCTTACTGTCAATCTTTTTATACCTGCAGCCTGTGGACTAAGTACACGCAGCGTACATACAGAGCTCTGCGACTACAGTATAATAACGCGTTCAGAGTCCTGTTCGGGCTACCACGCCACTGCACCGCTTCAGCAATGTTTGCGGTGAAAAGCGTGGATGGTTTTGATGCCATCATGCGGAAGCGTTGTGCATCCCTTATGAAGCGCATGCGGGCCAGCTCGAACAACCTTCTGAGCATGTTCGTAGGCCGATGGGACTCCCCGATGTGGTGGCATTAGATGCGACTACACACCGCGGGTGGTCGCGCCCAGGGTTTGGCATAAGCTGGCAGTCCTGTGCGGTGCCAATTTGTGATTTTTTCACTTTTTGGTAGTTGTTTCTATAGTTTTGTTCTTGTTTTTTTTTGTATGTAAATACTAACAATAGATTCATAAGGTTTTTTGTATTACTAACAGTATATGGACTACGTCTGAAATAAAGATCTTCTATCTATATATATAAAATTCTCGTGTCACAGTGTTAGTTACCATACTCCTCCGAAACGGCTGGACCGATTTGTATGACATTTTGTGTGCATATCGGGTAGGTCTGAGAATCGGCTACTATGATCTATTTTTTTTTCTTTTTTGCAAAACGACGTTTGCGGGGTCTGCTAGTATTATTTTATTATTATTATTATTGCTGAATTGTTCTTGACTTTGATCACGCCTGATGGAAAGTGATGGATAAGTTCTATAATGGAACGAGCGTGCCCAGAAGATTCCTGTTCACTTTTGCTTTGAAAGCAGACGGGTTAAATGTGGAAGTTAAATAATTTGATGAGTTCGAGGGGAAACATCACTAAAGATACAGTTGATTTATTTCTAAACTCGCTTCAAGTTCATAATTATTGAATATGGAGATGTTCAGTAAAGCCGTTGAACCCCGTTTATTCCTGGCGCAAATGAACTCCTTTAAAGGTTTGATTTAGTGGCCATAGAAATTGTTGTCTAACTTCCTAATGATAAAACAACCGGTTTATATACAGGGTACCTGATTAGGGCATACGCGCATTGATGTGCAGTTGCGGACACCAGCCTGTATTACCTATCACCTAGGGTTTAATGGTTTCCTGAGAAAATATACAAGCAAGTATTTGAAAGTTTTATTCCTACCTAGTTACTCGTTTGATATCTAGAAATACCGTATTTAATAATATTAGTTTTATTTTATTTTCAGTAAATCGTTCGAGTAATGTTTTTGGTTTTACAACATTTGCACGTAAAAGTCTAGTAATAATAATGTATTAAAAACAAAAAAAAATACTAAAAATAACCTCGTCAAAAGGTCTCTTCATAAATATTTGATACACACAATTTTTTACTAACAATTCAACTCCATGTCTTCATTATCCGAACGCGTATCAAAAGACAAACAGTGTTTTAGTGAGAACAAGCGACGGCGGAACAAAAGATCCATAGAGTTGTCTCGTCAAAGGAAGAAGCTTCTATTCAACATACTACATAAAACAATGGGGACGGTGCGAGTGACTTTCAAATCGTTTTTAGGGCACGTGTAGGTATACGGGGTGTGGCCTTGGTTACCGAAATGTCTGGAGTTGGTACAGATTTTTTAGTTGCTGTGGTCATCAATAGGCTCATGATTTAAAAAAAAATAATTAAAATGGATTAATGAATCGTGTACGAAACAATACTGCGCTCCAAAACAAAGATGCCAACAAAGGCTGCCTAATTTAAATAGGACTGGGTAGGACATATCTGCCGCATGCCGGACAAACTCTTCAACAAAATTTGAATTGAGGATCTTGGGTTCGACATTCTACGTTCATCCAGAAGTATGTATATTGGACACCATCGTCGGCTCCGAGATCCGGGACCCTCAAAGTCCCTGGTGCCCATTTGTTAAGTAAATAACATTCATAATAACTGGAAGGTTACCTATACCATAATATTGAAATTAATATTTCATTTAATTTAAAATTTGAAACGGAACAGTACTTGTTTTTTTTCCAACTCCCCACGAGCATAGCTCTTTTTACTTTTCCCAGAGGGAACAAATCTAAAATATAACACTGTTATGTTTTAGATTTTTTCCCTCTAGGAGAATATAAGGGAATAAACAAACTATCTCCAATATTGTTTATTTATAAAAACAAATAACGTAACGTATAACTAAGTAACTATAGTTATCTTTTATTATTGCCAGCTAGCTTAAATTCCAGTAGAAAGAGCTATTGTCGTGGGGAGTTCTACTGTTCCGTTTCAAATTTTAAATGAAATGAAATAAATTTCAATATTCTCTGTCTGCACCTAAGCGACACTATGACATTTCAAATCATCTTTAAATGAAATAACGAAAAAAGTGAGGTGTGCGTCTCAAGGTTCACCAAATGGGAATCCAGCTCAGCACGAGTCAGGCAAATATACTTGATGCTCATATTCTGCTGGATCCTTGGAGTGATATACGGATGTCAAGCAGACGAGATAAACTGGTATTGTGACGATTTTTTTTTTTTGTGTGGAGTTTTTGGTTATGTATTCTAAAGTAAGGTTTCGCATTGAGAAACGTTCTTGTTCGTTGATGTAATGATTGTGTTTTGATTTCTTGATTATTCATAAAATAACATGTATAAATTAAGAACCGTATTATAATTTATAGTGGCGCCATAGTCACTAGCAACCACGTTCCACCATAAGGTAGGTTAAAAACCTTGAATTAAATTTTAAGAATAAAAATGTTGGTCCTTCTACTTTTTAACAAATTGTTTCTGCAAAATAGGACACTAATGATTTCAGAACACACTAAGCACAAATTCAATACATCAAAGCTGTAGCTTACCACATTATAAATTCAACATCCTGCTACCCGCTAATTGCGTTAAGAATGATTTCCACCAAACGGCTCGCACCGCATAGGATCGGAAACGATACGAACGGATCGCGTCCGGCAGAATGTCGACGCACACGATCGGCTCCGAACCGTCGCTTGCGAACATATCCGTTTCTGCGCCTAGTCAAATAGTTTCATTCCTACCGTGTTGACGTGTTAAAATTTTTCAAAATAGTTGATGTTGACTTAGTATTGTTGACTATTGCATTAGAAGCAGAAGAAAATAATCAAAAACAGAACAGGAAAAGAAAAATTTGGACGACAGGCGAACGGAGCCGTATGAGTGTCGCGACGGCTGTCAAGCTGCTGTGCGCGACTTGATAATATAGGCTTTAAATACTGTGTACACGATTTAATATCGTTTAAAGATTGTAAAATCCGTTCCGATCCGATGCGATACGAGCCGTTTGGTGGAAATCATCCTTTACATTGACAAACAATGCATTCGATTGCGGAGTAAATACTGAATCAGAACCGTGTTGATGATTTGTGGCTGATGCATCCATGAGTTGGGTATTTAGTGGATGATGTTAGTGCTGGGTATTGTTTACTGTATTCACTTTAGAATTCAATTTGCTGAAGTTGAACACTGGATTTTCATACTTTCTACGTTCGTGTAGGAGTTTTTTTCCAAAATGTGTTGCCAGCCGGTAAAAATCTTAGTGTGTAAATTCAGGTGAAGGGATCTTGCAGTGAGCTGACATTCCACCTGATGGATTGACACTATTGACAGGTCACTTCACCTAAGCTTGCACGGTGATATTTTTATATAATAGATCAGCTGGTGTATAGATGACTGTAATGCGTTAGTGAAAAAATAAGCCGCAAACTGTTGTGACTGCCCACGTGCCGTCGAAATCCCGATTTTTTTAATGTACCCATAAAAATGTAATTAATCTATCCCTGGAATTTATTTCAACAATATTTTTTTTTTGTAGAAAGCTCCATTTTATAGGTTAAAAAAATATTATGGAGACCGGTTAGGTTTGTCCATAAATAGATAGCTTTTAATGGAAATGAAATGGCTTCCACGAGTGCCATTTAAAAATACAAAGTTCTGCAGATCAGTCTATTTGCGTTGCTCAGTAAATTAAATTCACAAATACCTACGTTCTTCTGGTTTTACTTTGCCCAGAGGCTTAAGCATTGCCTTGTAACGTGGCAATGCCGCCAGTCTCTTGGGTAAATTACTAGTCGACAGCGAAGCGAGGGAATTTTACGACGCCATATTTTAGTTTGTTATTGGTTTTAGTTAGATTAGGTTTATTATATTTTAATTTTAATAGTGTTTGTTGTTGTGTAACAAACCGTAGACTTTAAAGTTAACGGTACAAAAAAAAAACGTTTTTACAAAAAAAAAAAACAATTGACTTCCAAAAAAAACTACTAAGTTAAAAATAACTTTGATTTCGGAAGTCGGTGTCGTTGGTTCCGCATTTTAATTTTTTGACACTATCTTCCGAAATCAAGGATGTTACTTTGTTTTTTTTTTTGAAGTCGGTAATTTTTTTTTTTGTAAAAAGTTTTTATTTTGCACTTTTTAGTTGTACCTATCCCACAAAAATTCATATAAAACTACTTGCTATGTAAATATCAGTGACAGGAAGCTATTAAAACATCATCAATATAAAATAAATGGAAAAAATCGTATTATTGAAGCTAACCCAAAAACTACCCAAGCAAACAATTAGGTTTTACAGAGATACCGTGCAAGAGTCGAAGTTAAACAATATGTGTTGCTCAACTGTGGCTAATGAGACACAGTTGAATTTCTATTATTATAAACCAAATATTGTTTTTTCAAATAAAAACTAAGTAAGAGTTAAACAATATGCTTAACAGAAATAAAAGAAGAAGTACTTAATAACAATAAAAAATCACCTGCCTAGCCTATTCTCAACTATGTTGGGGTCGGCTTCCAGTCTAACCGGATGCAGCTGAATACCAGTATCTTACATGGAGCAACGGCCTATCTGACCTCCACAATCCAGTTACTGGGTAATACGATACCCCTTGGTAAAACTGGTTTGTCAGACTTTTCGGGCTACTGACGACCCGTAACGACTGTCAAAGATCCACGAATGACAGCAGGGACCAACGGCTTAACGTGCTTTCCAAGGCACGGAGGGGTCTTGGTATGTGAAGATGGTCACCCATCCACGGACCAACCGCGGCAAGCGTAGCTTAACCTGATCGATCGACCCGTGCCGCTGTTATTACTTAGCCACAAGCCCCTTAACAATAAAAAATACCTACCTATAATTCTGCAGACGTTATTGAGTCATGTTGAGAGTCGATATTATGTGAGTGAGTGTTTATCTTTTGTGAAGTGTTAGACTAATAATAGTTTATTTAATATAAGAAGTTTATCCAGTGTATATATATTTATCCTCTTTAATATTGGTGGATGGGTTCAATGCCATCCTGCGAAAAAGGATGACATAGTGCATGGGAGCGTCAACGGCATTCTGAAGGTTATCAGTGAGAAGCCATGTTGCGCCATTATGGTGCATTGGGTACATGTGGGTACATGTACCCGGTGTCAAGTGCGTGTAACAGATACGTGATTTAAAAAATATATTGTATTAACTACATTTGTTACATAACATAGTTTATAAGTGTGTATTAAGTACTAACATCATAATTATGGATCGAAGTCAGAAGTATGGCTCCGTCCGAACAGGACCAGGCCGGACGGCGCGTACGTGTTCCACGTGCGCTTCAAAGAGATGTCAGCTTTAGGGAAGGGGCCCGTAAGGGCCGAAGCCTGCCTGGGCTGCGGGATTGTCCGAAAGGGTTACCGCTGCCCCAGAACGTAAAGGGAAGGAAGGGAAGGAACATTGGTGGGTTTTAGTCAGTAATAGTCTGACACTCCCTTCTCCTCCACCCATAGCGGGAGAGGTCATTTGATGATTTCCCTTCCATAAAAAAAAGATCAGAAGTATTTTTATTTTATTGTTTATTTTAGAAAACGATATTGCTCCATAAAAGAAAAAAACTTTACATAAGTATATAACATCACGCCTGTAATCCCTAAAGGGTTAGGTAGAGGTACAGAATTCAGAACATCATGCTACCCGAAACTGTCAAATTTTTCCAATCAACTTTGAGCCTTACATTTTAGCGATAAAGTGGAAAATCAATTAAATTAATTTGACAGATTGTAGTAGCTAGATGTGCAGGCGTAAAGACTGCAAATCGAAATGCCTGCGAAATGTATACACTGTATAGGTAAAGACCATACAGTGTACACACACACATTTCGTCAATTATCTTTAGGTCCTATGTAATAGGGGCCAAGCCTATAGCCAACAACTGGGCACAAATCTTAACTCCGGGCAGCTACTGAATAATTCTTGAGGGAAAACCCAGTAACATTCAGATATTTCTAATGAAATAAGCATCACCTTTGTACCAATTTTTGTTCTGTTTTATTTCTTGTTTGTTTATATAAATGTGTACTTACATAAATAATAAAATAAATAAATAGATAACATGCTCGACCTGGGAATCGAACACGGGATTTCATGCTCAGTACTAGCGCTAAGAAGTTCTTTCTTTAAAGTTCTTTTATTTTTCTTTTCTTTCTTATCGTGTCGATGGCAAAAATAACACGAAGATTTATACAACGTCTCCCAAAATTCTAAGCGGCACCAAAGTGGACCTGCTCATGACTACCTTCTCGAGAAAAAATAATGAAAAATATATCATTTTATTTTGTAAATTACAAAAAATACATTGATCCTTCGAAAATTGCCACTGAAGATATTTGTGACTTCCATGACCACAACTTTTCAAATATTTCTGTTTTTTTTTTGTATCGGCAACCTAAGAGGTACTTAGGTTGTCAATACAGTAGTAACTGCTATCCACCACGACCCTTAAAACCCAGAATACCTGTAGTTTTTACACAAAAATCAATCAAAGTTATTTTTTTCCTTAAAATTTTTAAAGTTTTTTTTTTACTTTCAGTCTACTTTTTATTTACCAAAAAATTGAGACATTTTTTTCATTATTTTTTCTCGAATAGTCATGAGCAGGTCCACCCTCTGGTGCCCGCTTATCGTTGAATTTTGGGACACGTTGTATATGTCGTTTAATTATTATTTTTTTGGGCCAAAATTCAGCAACGAGGTTACTTACCGTTTGCTGACGCAGCCATTAAATCCTCACGTCTGCTGGTGACAGCATGCAGTGCAAGATGAGAAGTAATTCGTTGTCTGTGGAGAGACGCCGCGTACACACCAGCGGGGCAATTCTCGTAATTTTAAGAACGTTCACAGGTCTGATCTCAGTCTCAATCTGTCAAAAAGTACATCCAATTTCCCTACATTTTGACAAGTTTTTGACATGTTAGTTGCCGAGATGAGACTGCGACTAGATTTTGAACATTTTTAATTACGGGAATTGCCCATCTGAGGTTTGAGCCTTTCATGAACCTTCACTTGTGGAGGTTGTCCTTGCTACGGCCTACTTGGGTACGATCTATTTAAGGTTTTCCAACTAGGCTATGCTAACTTTTGCCCGGATGAAACGTTCTCTGACAACATTGCATGTGAAAACAATGTCAAGCAAATAATACTAACTCGATAACTATCCTTGAAACTCCTCACTGCGTCTTACTCCAAGTTGTTCATAAAACCAACTAGTAAATTATACTCAAAGCGCAAAGTAATAAAAACTATGACGTCACCGCTAGTGTGAGAAAAGCTTTGTTCCATCAGCGAAGAAAATCACAAAGATGTCTTACAAACTTGTTCAAATCTATTCAGAAACTTGTGGCCATGGATACGTGTAGTAAACGTATTTGTTGGTATAATTGCGGGAAAATGAATACGGTAGTAGACACATTTGTTGGTATACTTGCGGGAAAATGGATACGGTAGTAGAAACATTTGTTGGTATAATTGCGGGAAAATGGATACGGTAGTAGACACATTTGTTGGTATAATTGCGGGAAAATGGATACGGTAGTAGAAACATTTGTTGGTATAATTGCGGGGAAATGGATACGGTAGTAGAAACATTTATTGGTATAATTGCGGGGAAAAAACAAACAAGATTAACGTATATTCTTAGTCATGTCCATGGAATCAACACGAAACTGAACAAGAGTTGTCTGTGTTCGTTACGAATGAAAAAAAATAACGTTCAGCACACTTTTTTTAATTTTTAGGTTGTCGTACGTCTGAATGAAAAAACGGAGACCTTATAGGATCGCTCGTGTGTCTGTCTGTCCGCCTGTCACAGTCAATTGGCTCCGAATCTACTGGACCGATTAAGTTGAAAGAACAATGGCGAAAGACCGAACAAATTTTTGTTGACATTTTTTTTGCGTCTACCGATGAAAAATATTTTAAAATACAGAGTTTGAATATCTGAACAGTTTTGTCTTCAGTTATACTTTTATAGGAAGTTAGGAATTAAAGATATTCCAGTTTGAAGTTCTAGAAATGTTGAGGTTATGTCTTATAAACAACAGATCCTAATCGAAAAATAAATCTAGAGATAACTACTTACCACTTAAAATTGATAGAAATGCATTTCACAGCAAAATAAACTGCAGACTATATATTCAGAATTATAAGTCTAGCCGACCCCAACGTGATAGGTCTGCCACATGGCCTACTTGCGACGTAAGTAAATAAATGCTCAGAAGAATATTAAATATACACAATTGTTTATTGTCACAATTAGCCTACTGTACATTAAGACGTGTTTGGAGCCTCCCTTTAGGCAAACAATGCCTGTATCAGGAGAATCCGCTCTTCCATATCATTGCCGTATTATACTTATACTAACTGTGATGTGACCCCTAAGATTATTTAGTTTAATTTTGGTTATTGATGAAACACCAAAAAAAAAAAACAAAAAACTAAAAAAATAGCTGTAAAAAAATGGAAATTAGTTTACCAATGAAAACTTAAAAAATCAAATTAAATTGATAAATGATGTTACTAACAATACATAGATATTATGACTTTTTACTTAGGCTTTTTCAAAAGTCTCTCCGACCGCATTTTCTCTTAATGTTAAATACTGGTGATAATTGCAGATTTTAATGGCAGAAGATGAAATATGAAAAAACCGCTTTCATAGGAAACCAAAGCTTTAAAGGCACTAGATCATATCTAGGCACCTAAATAGCTTTTTGTGTCGGAGGAATATTTTTCTAGAACTTCACGTGAAAATAGAATGAAAGAAAAAAGAAAGAAAATAAGTTTATTTGCATTAAAAATGACGCAGAGAAGGAACATAAACACATAAAAAAAAACAAGTTCGGGAACTAGCTGGATCGAGGGGATCCAGGGGGTGGAGGGGGGATTCAGGGGATCAGACCGGTATAAATCAAAAATGAGTATGCGTCACAATCACAGAAAACGGCCATCGCTCAGCATAATGCAAGACAGGGCCCCAGCGCCTACAAAACCGCAATCGCAAATCACCTACTACCCACTTGCTGTACACCTACAAGTTCAGAAATGGTAATATGTACTGAATTGAAGAATACTCAACTCTATCTTCTTCTTTATTCTTCTGAATACCATAGTTTTAAGTGCCTGGGCAAGCCACTAAGTGCTTTAGTTTAATCCCTGACTTCCAAGTTAGAATTTACTAGGTAATATGGGCTGGTATCCGCAACTCCACGGTATGCGCGTATTTTGCGTACGGAAATAAATAGAATAGAATTTACTAAACAGCTGATCGATTCTGTAAAAATCTCACCGTGAAAAGTTAGGTGAAGTGAGCTTAGAGTGAGCTGTCAAGAGTATCAATCCCTAGCATCAGGATGACACTGACAGCTCACTCCACGCTCACTTCACCTGTTTTCACGGTGAGATGGTTATAGAATCGCACTGCTGAATACTAATAATTATGTATAACTACCCCACTAAATTTCATTGGCGATAACCATATTTAAAAAGGGCTAGAAAAACAAAGGAGCAACGCCTAGCCAACACGCCCTGTTTCCCAATAAGGTTAGTCAGAGGTAAACCTATAATACACCAATATTTCACAAATTTTTTAAGTCTCATCTATTAGGAGGCGACCCAATTGCTATCAACTGGATATAAATCCAGACATCGGGTAAATTTCAGACGGAAAAACCCAATATAATTTTACCCTTAAATCGTACAAACCCGCTAACATTCGGACCTCGCCTAAATCCAAGTCCAGAAGCGGACTTGTTGAACATAAGTATTCAGTTACGTTCTGAACAACTTTGAATCGAATTTAATTGTTTGCGCTTTCATGCATTCCGTAAACTTTGCTGGTAACTTGAATTGCTTGAGAAAGAGAGAGAAGTAATAATGAGAAAATTAAAAATAGTGTAATGATTATTAATTGAAATGCTCCTGTTTTGTTTGTTTATATGTACCTACTTTACTTTTAAGAATGTTTGCATTCGAATCTGTCTTACGGTTGATTTTTCCAATGCTAGATAACTTTATCGGAAGAATAATTTTAAAATCTTGACATTTTTTCCATAGAAAAACTCTCAGACGTCAATTTTATTCTACGAATAAAAAATATCGGTCGGTTGAAAAATCAGCCCTTAATCTGTCAAAAATTGACACAGATACTCGCTGAGATGCGACTACGGCTAGATTTTGAGCGTTTTTAATTAGGGGAATTGACCTTCTGTTTTTATTATAAAACCTATACAGCGTGTAGCTATGTACATATATATGTATACAGACCATCAAACTGAACAACTTTCTCCATGGGACCAACATCGTAATCGCGAAAAATTTATCGACTGTCCCATAAAAAAATATGAAAATACTCGACCCAAATGACCTTAAGTATGTAAGCGCAGGAGTTCTCGGTACGGATATGCGAGAGTGTGTGCATGTATGTGTAATGTGCTGACGCTAATCATCTTCATTCACAGCGTGTTTGTACATTACGTTATCAAAAGTAAAAGAAGAGAAAGAAAGAAAAATTGTTTATTCTGCACAAACAAAACGCACATTACAAATAAAAAAATAAAGTAAAGCACACGTCGCTTCGTGATGTAAATATTCTGTAATTTTTTGGTACAGTTGTTATGCTATAAACTACCAGTTCTCGTAGCGTGTTACCACCGACAATATTTGTGATGTGTATGTATATCTACACTTAATTCCGTTGTCCAATACCCAGTTAAAATCCCTTGGGCGCTTTTATGTCGCCCGCGGGAAATTATGACTTTGTCATTGTCAAGGCCATGCGGTTAAGGTCACTACCCTTAGGGACTGTTTGTAATCTACACTCATCAAATAGTAACGCTTAAAGCAAATATGGTGTGTAAATTGGTACTTGCACCTCAATTGTGTATCAATTGTTTATCCATTGCTGTAATGTTAAAAAAATTCGTCTGCTTGACAACGACGCTATCGCAATGTGTGTGGTTGAATGGTCAAAATGAATGACATTGACATTTTAAGGGTGTTACGCAATTACCCCGCTGTTATAATACCATCGCATCCTTATTCCTGAAGGCGTAGGCTGGGACTCCATTGGATTGGACTGGATCAAAAAACCGTGGTTAACTCGACCACTTGTTAAAATAGTTATTAATGGTTAACTGGGTCAACTAATAGTTAATTATTTGAAATTTTGCTAAAATTTAACTATTCGTTACTATTTTAAACAATTGGTTGAGTTAACCACGGATCAAAAAACATAATGATAACATAGGTGAAGTGAGCGTAAAGTGAACTATCAATGGAGGCAATCTCTAACGTCAGGTGGAATGACAGCTCACTTCACTTTAGTTTTCACGGTGAGATTTTTACAGAATAGCACTGCTGTATTCGTCGAAGGCGCCTATTGCCAACCGGGTACAGATCTACGATGACGAGACGAGACACGTATTAAACTAACATGAATTTCAAATACTTATTACAAACTAAGTTATGAATCCTTATCCAAATATGAACTTCGGAGGAAACCTGTCAGTTACAAGTTACAAAGCTTAAACTGTAATCGAAATGTTGGCTTTCGGGCGTGCCGACTGTTAGGTATATAAAAATAGTTGGCGATTGTTTGTGTAACCATCTTAGTTTTGTTATGATATGAGTTGTAATTTTGGGTATGTTGATGTTGGTTTTAGGGTTTTAGGGTCGGGATTTGAGGGCTGCTAGTTCAATTTTAAATAATGTACAAACATGTAATATAGGTTGTGGCGTAAATAATGGATAACCCTGAAACTGTCGACTTGCTAGATTATCATCTATCATTTACCCTTCTTATATCACCATATCCGTCGCGGACGTCCACCAATAGAAACGGGCGGCGGTTAAAAGTGGCCAGTATTTTTGTACAAAAGCAAAAATTGTTTTTTTTATTTTATTGATTGATTGGGGAGCCCGAAGTCAGCATATCGTCACTAATATCTTGAACAGTGACTGGTTTTACTCAAAAGGGAATATGTTAAAATACCAATGTTATATCAGAAACTATCTCAGACATACTTTGTAAAGTAAAACAACTTCTTTTACTCACCTATTCGCACGTAACATAACACTAAGTTTATAACTGAGGCGTATGTGTATACTTATAATGAAGTATTTGGCGGTAGTGCCCTTATACTTTTCTCACTATAGTTCACCAGAAATATTACATTAGTCTGTCAAGCCACTACACAAGTAAGCGCTAGAGAAGATCTATTTCAAATATATTCCGAACAGGCATAGCGCTATGCCTGTTCAGAATATACTTGAAATAGTTGTTTACTCGTATTATCCACACATCGAGTTTGAGTAAAAGTTCGTCTTTCAGTTTATTCATTATAACCGCACCGCTTCAGCGCAGTAACCGCCCGTCACCGCCTCAAAAAAGTCCACCCGCTTGTCACCAACGCGCCGCCGTCAGCAAAACGACCGCTCGCTGCTGGTACGTCACCGGTGGTGATAGCTTGTTGTTCACTCGCCGCTTACTTAGTAGCTCACCGTACATGCGCCAACGGCTAGCAGACAGTGCGGCGGCAGCAAGCTTACAGACAGACGGGTTTGCGAACTTTAGTGAGTGTGAGAATTAGCGGGCGACGGGGAGGCAGCCGTGCGACGACAGCGCGCGGGCGGCGAGGCGCATACTTGCAGGTGATTTTTTCGAACATATGAAGCAATGAATAAGCAATATCTTTCAAAATAATTTAGATTATGATAGTGTGTTAAACAATTAGGAAGTTGTGGTTAAGTAATAACGGGTGTGTAACAGCCGCGCGGGTCGATCGATCAGGTTAATCTACGTTTGCCGCGGTTGGTTCGTGAATGGGTGACCATCTTTACATAGCTAGACCCCTCCGTGCTTAGGAAAGTACGTTAAGCCGTTGGTCCCGGCTGTCATTCGTGAATTTTTGACAGTCGTTACGCGTCGTCAGAAGCCCGAAAGTCTGGCAACCAGCCTTACAAGGGGTTTCGTATTACCCAGTAACTGGGTTGTGAAGTGCAGATAGGCAGTAACTCCATGTAAAATGTAGGTACTACAAGGTAGTTCGTGTCTGGAACCAAAAGTTGCTACCATTACCGCGAAAGCCCGCTCGTCCCTTTATTATCCACACTTTAACTTAGTTCCACATAACTTGTACAAGAGCAAATAGGAGTTTCTACAACTGTTAATATGTGGTTTATGAAATTTAGGTTGCCTCATATTGTTTTGCTGAATATCTAGTTATATTTACCCAAACTTTCCTATATAGGTACTCAAGAGGTTTGTTTGTTATAACTCCGTGGGCTATCACTTCAGTTATATTTTCTTAAGAGACGATAATTCCTGTATCAATATTTTGAAACCAAACAGAACACCTTTACAAATAAACCGAATTGGTTATTTTGTTGACTCTCTTAAATGTCTTGTATTTGCATTAACTATTAGGAAACAATCTCTTACCGCGGTATAAATATTATCCAGTCAGCAAAATTACCGTGGCGGACAGTAGTTCGCGAGTCAGCGATAAGAAAACCAGTCTAAGTTAGGAATTGAAACTTCGTAATACACTAGACCAGCCCCAGGTCAAAGTATTACCATCGAAATGCGCTCATGTATACATTTAAGTATCGCCACTCAATCAACTCAGCCTATTGCAGTCCACTGCTGGGCATTATGTCTCTCCCAGGCTGCGCTACAACACCCTGCCTTCCACCTTCAGCATCCAGTCCGACCCAGCCACCTTTCATCCTTCTTAAGAGGAAATGCGGGTGGCTCTTTTCTCCATAAAAGCGCTCTCGTCTATTTTCTTTCTGGTTCATGACCTTAAATCAATGTTTTTTTTACAGAATAATAAATATTAACTACTTACTTATATGTCCCTATGGTTTCCTTTTTGATGATACTTTATTTTTATAAGCACTGGAACCCTCAACAAATGCCGATTTAAGCCGCTGTCAACAGAGGCCTAGTGTACAAATTTGACAACTATTAATGAAAAAAAGGAAGCATAGAGACACGGTATATATCCTCCTTATACAGTTTATGAAATATCTTTTAAATTGGTCCAATATTGTAGGAAGAAATAGGCGAGATCAAAACATCGAATTATGACTTTTTACTTAGGCTTTTTCAAAAGTCTCTCCGACCGCATTTCTTCTCAAAGCCGTCCATTTAGCTGCCTGCATCGCCACTTACAGAGGCTATAATAATAAAACACCTAGTAGGTAGCTCCTTAATAAACAAACGATTAAGGTACAGAAATTCATCATTTTCTCGCCTGAAATATAACAAGTGGCGCAGGTAATCTTATAACCGGCGGGTGGGTATCATGATTACATTTTAATGAACTCCTGTACTAAAGGTCACGCTTCCGATTCTTTGCATTTTCCTTTGCATAATAATACGGAAGCACGCCATCTTGGAATCCATTTGAAGGAACTTTCTTGTTACCAACTTGTTGGTCTTTTTTTTGTGGGTGGGAAATTATCAAATAATTTCTCCCGCTCTGGGCGGAGTGAGAGGGCGTCAGACTTTTACTGACTAAAAACCACCCGTGTACCTTCAGTCGCCTGTACCAGGGGCCACGGTATCTCTTTGGAACAACCCGCGATCCTGGCAGGCATCGGCCTTGTTGGCTTTTGAATCTAAGAAAAGAAGTTTTGGTTTACAAATTTTTCAAGTGGCTGTTATAGCGATTGGGTTTCTTAGTACATTGATGAGAAACAACATTTTAAAGCTAGAATGTGGTTTCATACAACTACAGTCTCACTAATTAGGTATTAATTACGCTTCACTTATAAACTAGTGGCGCTCAAACTGTTACTAGCTTGTATATTTGCAGTCATCTGCCTAGCATTTTCCCAAATATATTAGAGAGACAGGGTTCCAGTCTAACCGGATGCATCTGACCTCCCCCTTGTAAGACTGGTGGTCAGACTTTCAGGCTTCTGACGACCCGTAACGAATGACAGCCGGGACCAACGGATTAAGGTGTTTGCCGAGGCACATGGGTACTCGGTACGTAAAAATGGTCGCCCATCCACGGACCGACCGTGGCAAGCCTAGCTTATCTTGATCGGTCGACCCGTGCCGCTTTTTGGCCCTCCTTTAATTATGTTAAGTAACCATGGATAAATATAAAAAATCGTTTTGTTCATGTCAACTATTGTTTCGTCACTAACCAGTAGTTTACATAAAAATACTGTCTAACTGACCTCTATAATGCAGTTACTGGGTACTGGGTATAGCCACTTGGTATGAATGGTTATCAGCCTTCGGGCTTCAATATGCATTTTTTTTTAAATCACCTACTGATTTATTACTTAGTTCAAATCCGAACTCGCGTTCCATTCATACCAACCACATAATCACGAAATTACTAAGTAACTATGCTACTAATGGAACTTTTGTGTACATACTAATTCCAAACAAACATGTGTAAACATGTTGGAATTCAGTGCGAATTCGATGGTTAATGCAGCTGGTTCGCCAGTGTACCAATTAACGTTAATTTAATTAGTATTGGCGTGATTTACACTAGTTCATTTATAATAATACTAGCTGTGCCCCGCGGTTTCACCGGCGTTAATTTGAGGAAAAAACCTACTAAAGTAACTTAAGATTATTACTTAGTACAGTCAACAGCAAAAGCAGATGATGAAAATCAGAAATTCAATACAAATTAATGAACGGAGTTCGCGTCAGAACTGTGTGGCGTCGAAGTAGTAAATGTTTGGTATAATTTACAATCACCTAACGACACTTCGACGCCACACAGTTCTGACGCGAACTCGTTCATTAGCATTGAATTTCTGATTTTCATCATCTACTTTTGCTGTTGACTGTACATTACTTTAAGAAGCTATTTTAGGTACATAACGCTATGATAAGTAAGAGTGGAGCTATATAGTAAACGGCAGAGCTACCGGCGGCCGTGCGGATTTATTTTTAAACTATGATAATTATCTCCTAAGATATTCATTGAAATCAAATGATGTCAGGGCAATTTTGTTCAAAATTAAATACTTGTGCTGAGTAACGTATTTATGTATTTCGATGAGGATTAATATCATGTATATAAAAACAACTTCGCAAATAATACATTTGATTACCAGAAAAAAGGGTATAGTGAGCCAACTTAAAGGGAAACAATTCCGTCATACATCATTTTTGCGTAACTTTAATCCTTTACGCAGCGTACGCAACGGAAGCTCTCAAAAGGAATAATTTTTCCCGTTTTTGCAACATTTTTCAGTGATGCTCCGCTCATGTTGGTCGTAGCGTGAATATATAGCCTATAGCCTTCCTCGACAAGTGGACTATTTAATACAAAAATAATTTTTCAATTCGAACAAACAAACTCTTCAGCTTTATAATGTTACTAGCTGACCCCGCCAACGTCGTTTAGCAAAAAAAAAAAATAGGGGTATGAAAAATAAATAGTAGCCGATTCTCAGACCTACCCGATATGCACACAAAATTTCATACAAATCGGTCCAGCCGTTTCAGAGAAGTATGGTAACTAACACTGTGACACAAGAATTTTATATATTAGACGAGAATTATATATATTAGAAGATATAAGTATAGAAGTATATAGTTCCTATTATAACTCTCATCAGAGCTTTTAATAAGCAGTCCATATAGTTGATTAATTCATGTAGGGGTAGGGCTAGGCAGAGGTGCTAAAGCAGCATGTACAGACGCCAGCACATCAAGCTACCCGAAACTATTAAATTTTCCCAATCAACTTTGAACCTTAGTAATAAAGTTGAAAATCTATTAAAGAAATTATTTTGACAGATTAAAAAAAAAAAAAAAAAATAAAATTTAAAAATTAAAAATTTTTATTAGCTTGATGTGCTGGCGTCTGTACACCCACCCACATTTAGGAAGCTATATAATAGGGCGAGCCTAAACTGCGAACCCGGGCCCGCCGCCGAGGCCCCCCGCGACCCCCCCGTAACATCACGGTCCGACCCTTGCTCGACAAGCCAGCCCGCGCCGCTGAGCAAGTAGCTTTAAATTCCCAAATAATAATTCGACCCAGCCTGACCATTGCTGCCCTCCCCTCAATGACCCACTAAGCCGAGGCCCGAACCCCACAGGGGGTGCCCTTAGTGCTAGTCATTTAAATATAAATCCTTAGTTGTAAGCCCTGGCTGGGGGCCTTAAAGTAATTTTTGGCCACCACAGGATAGCCCGGTTAAGCAGTATGGCAACCTCCATGAGTTGCACAACTGCGAGTGGTCACACCTAAAAAAAAAAAAAGGGCGAGCCTATTGATATTAACCGGGCACAAATCCAGGTTCCTGGCTGCTACTGAGAATTTCCTGATGATCCTGTAATCATCAGGAAATTCTCAGTAGCGCATGGTGTTATGTTGATTAACCCTTTAACCGCTTACGTCGGATTAATCGGACAAATATTTTCGTGTCCATTTCGCCAGAGTCGTATACTTACGACCAAACACCACAGCTCGTTTACTCTGTTTTTTTATTAATCACGCTGTACTCTATCAGGTTATTCGAAAAAAAAAAATCGAATCACTGTGCCGGGCGCTGGGGGAACGACAACTGTTATGAAGCCGGGCGGTTAAAAGGTTAATGTAAATTATAGAAAATACTAGCGGCCCGCCCCAGCTTCATACGGGAGCAATTTTCGAATTTCCAGAATTTTTTTAGAACCTTCTAGATTTTTCTAGATCGATTGTTGCAGTTGCATACATTTTGGAGTTTTCTAGATCATTCCAGAAATTTGTTCTGAAAATTTCCAGAAGTTTACATGACTTAGAAAAGGATAGATATATTTTTTTTACATTTTCGCTACCCGCAACCACCCACTTGCACCCACCGCAACCAAACTCCCTTAGTTTCACCAGGAGACCAAGGGCTATTTACCACCACAACGATTGGACGAACGAAGTTGATTGAAGTTGGTGGTCATAGAGAAAACCCTGTCTTCACGTACTAACATTAGCATTTTATATATAACTAGCTGACCCCGCAAACGCCGTTTTGCAAAAAAAAAAAAAAATAGGGGTATGAAAAATAAATAGTAGCCGATTCTCAGACCTACCCGATATGCACACAAAATTTCATACAAATCGGTCCAGCCGTTTCGGAGGAGTATGGGAACTAACACTGTGACACGAGAATTTTATTTATTAGAAGACTAGCTGACCCCGCAAACGTCGTTTTGCAAAAAAAAAAATAGATAGTAGCCGATTCTCAGACCTACTGAAATAAAATTTAATTTTATGAAAATTATTATTTTTTTTTAAATTTTTTTTTTTTAATTTTCTATATGCAAATAAAATTTCATGAAAATCGGTCAAGCCGTGTCGGAGGAGTATGGTAACTAAACTGTGACACGAGAATTTTATATATTAGAAGATATATTTAGATTATAATTTCGTCTGTGTTTTTCACTGCATTGATTCCTCGTTTATTAACCGACTTCAAAAAGGAGGAGGTTATAATTTTTTTTTTTTTTTTTATGTTTGTTACCTCAGTACGCCGTCATTTATGAACCGATTTGGATTTTTTTTTTTATTTGAAAGGATATGCTTCCAGATTGGTCCCATTCTTGTCAAAATCCAGTTCTGATGATGGGATCCATGAGGAATTGAGGGAACTCCTCAAATATTATAGGCATACATATAGCAATTTTGGTATTTTCATCAACATGTCAAGCATTTGCATTCAAAAAGTATAATTTGGTGAAGTGGAACTGATGAAGGAGACCACAGATAGCCACAGGAACTCTTCAATGATAATAAGTATTTCACGGGTGGCGATAAGATATCTCGATTAAGATAGTTAAGCGACTATGACAAAGCAAATTTAAATAAATGGTTCTGACGAAAATGGTACCATCATACCGATCTGATGATGAAGCTGGAAGGTAGGTACCGGAACTTCGTAATAAAACCATGTATTCTAGCCGTGTTTGGGCTTATTGGAATTGTCATGAGATGCACTCCGACTATAAAAAGTAAAAAATAAAAACTTAAAAAAAAAAAAACAACCGACTTCAAAAAAAAAAACACTACAAAGTGTAAAATAACTTTAATTTTAATTTTGGAAGTCGGTGGCAAAAACGTAAATACAAAACCAAAGACACCGACTTCCGAAATTAAAATTAAAGTTATTTTACACTTTGTAGTGTTTTTTTTTTTTTGAAGTCGGTTGCTTTTTTTTTTTTAAAGTTTTTCCTATACAAGCGGCCCGCACCAGCTTAGCAAGGTCGCAATTTTTTTTGGAATCTCCGAGATTTACTTTCATACAAATCTTGTCCTGGAAATACCGAACACAACAAAAAAGAATTATCCAATTTGGTGCAGTCATTCGGATGTTATGCGCGTATAGACATTTCGGCGACTTTGTTTTTTATTACGTACGTATTTTATTGGTAATCGCATCATTGAATAAAGTTTAAGTGGAAATGTTAAATATAAAGTAGGTAAATAATGATGTCGGTGATGCAAAGATTAGACCAAATGAAAGAAAAAGGGCAATTAATCAATCTTTTCAACTTAAGTTGTCACTTTAAAAAAATTAAACAAATAAAATAGCCATTATTGAACATGTACCCACTTTTGAAGACTTTCATGCTAATTGGCGCCTATATTTCACTCTTAACCTTTTTTAAATTAATTAGCGCATGGTTAGCAATTAGCGAAATGAGCTTTGATTAATTGAAATGATAATGTTGTTGTTCGTATTCATTCAAAGTTTTCAAATGCTCATTTGAATTAAATTCACCCATGTCTAGACGGAATTAATAAAATATTAGCGCCGGGTTTTTGCGGATTTTGAAAATTATATATTTGTGAATGAATTAACGCGATTAGAGTAGAAATTAATTTAACATCGGTATCATTAAACTTGTGTTCACCAACATTTAAATCAACTGATTAATCAAACTCAAAACTCAAACTCAAAGCATTTATTTCAATTAAACCATTTACTTTTGAATTGTCAAAATTAACTAGTCGGTCAGTTAGTTAGCTGCATCCGGTTAGACTGGAAGCCGACCCCAATATTAGTTGGGAAAAGGCTAGGCAGATGATAATGGTCAGTTAGTCAGAAAGTTGAAGCTAGTTGCCCAATTCCCATTCCAAAACGTAGATCTCTTGGAAAAGAACGAGCAAGAAACTCCAAGGTCATTCTTTTAAATAAAGATATTACAAAATCCTGGGTACATTATTCTTGTTGCTTCTATATGTGAGAACAATGTTTTAAAGAAACAATTCAAAATATAAGATTAAAAAAAAGCCCTGGCAGTTAAGAGATGACCAGTCTCAACCGACGGCTCACGTACACGAACATGACGCGTAGATCAGCATCATCCAGCTCACATTTTGTAGGGAACCGATCATCTCTTTAATCAACCAATCAGTTCTATATTATAAATTTCCTTAGGAAATTTGACATTTAAAACCAACTGTTTAAATACCTATCTGGTGGTTTGAAAGTTGGTGAAGTCAGGCCTAAAACATTGCAATTATTTTCTTGGTTAAGGGTTTGTTCAGACTCGCCTCAACCCCAAAAGCGGGAACCATGTGGCTGGGTGCTTAATTGTACTTACCTATCGTGATTGTGTTGAACTATACCTATACTAGCTTCATCTTTCTGACTGACCGACCCTTGACAATTCAAAAGTGCCTATAATTGGTTTATTTGAAATAAATGCTTTTGTTTTTTTATTGAGTTTTATAGTAGGTATCACCACCTTTATTAATTATTATGGTTGAGACCCATGTCCGATGACATCACAGTCATATTGTGCTTGAAACGCACACTCATGACACTATAAAATCCGTACAAATTTGTAGGTATGTAAATAGTTCTAAAATTATTATTTTTGTAATGTCACTACAATTTTTTTTCCTTTACTTGTGCTACATAAAATTGCTTCTTGTCAAATTTCATGATTCTAGGTCAATGGGAAGTACACTATAGGTTTTGATTTTGCGACATAAACGCCCGTATCTTTTGATTGCGTTGACACACAGCGGTTCCGCACTAGATCCGATCCGAATCCGAGAAATGCCGTTCCGAAGTAACCGTAGTCCTATTTGTATAGGGGTTGCGCACTAGATCCGAATTTCGAACATCCCGAATTCGGATTAAAAGTTTGAATTTTTTCTTAGAAGTTAGATTTTTTTCACTGTTTCAAGCAATTGCGGCCCCGAGTGTTTGATATTAATTTCAACTTAATAACTCCACGGGTTCCTGAAAAAAAAAGGGTTTTCAATGACGGACAGATAGACCAACAACGAAGTGATCTTATAAGGGTTCCGTTCCGGGCGACATGATACGTCGCAATCCTGCATCTGCCTCAGCAGCTCTAAAATACTATTATTTACATGACAAATGAAGTCCTAAGTATATTTGGATCTTTCACACACGAAAATATCGACGGCCAACTCGAAAACAATACCGAATTCGTTTTTACTCCCGCTTACGTCACAGCATACTCAAAAATATAGGCCATGAAAGTGGGTTAGCGTAACACGAGATAATAATGGGGGAGTAGGCAAATAAACTCATTATTATTGTAGCTGGCAACCCTTCAGATAACTTTGTTTATATCACCATTAAAGTACTTACTCTTTGATGCCAGCTACGAATTTTGTTCGAAGTTTCAAACTCATTTCTGAACGATGATGTAACAAATAAAAAATAAAATAAAATTCATTTAATTCAGCCAAAACGCATATTACACACAATAAAAAAAAAATTAAAAACAAATTTCAATGTCTACACATAAAATTAATTAATACAAATAAAAAGGTCGCAGAAATAAAATTAAAATAAAATATCAATACAATTAAAATAAACGAAGATTAAAAGATACAAATTGTCGATGCCAAGGTTAATCAAAAATGAAGTGGACCGGCTATACATGTCTACTACAACGTAACGATAGGGGATTTTTACCGCGAGGTTATGAAGTTTTTATGACAGTTTGAGTCTTTATTTCAAAAGAATCATAGACAACATACGATTTAGAGGGTGTTTATTCAATACCAGTTTTATTTTCGGTTTATAGTTCTAAAACAAATACTGGTGTGTAAATGTACTGGTGTGAATAATGAATACTGGTATTCAGCTGCATCCGGTTAGACTGGAAGCCGACCCCAACGTGATGAGAGTACAGATATGAAACCTGTGTCTATTTCTAACAATCTTTATGACAACGGGCTAGAGAAATAAAGTCGGTATAGTTATCACGCTTGGTAACACAAATGTAGTGAAAGAAATTACATTTATTTGCGGTGAACATGACGCAAAAAGAACATAAACACAAAAAATAAAATAAATAAAAGGTAGGGGAAACATGCGTCACATCCACGCAAAACGGCAATCGCTCAGCATTATGCTGCGACCCTGAGAAATACAGACCCCCAGAGCTGGTTTTCAGCGACAGCCGGCGCTGACGTAATGACGTCGTCCGGTGCAGCAAGCACATCACGCATCTCGCGCATTACGTCTATAGTAAACCCTCATTTCGCCAATTATATTTTTAAGTCCCAAATAATAAACATTAAATAATTATGACATTTAATGAAGTTAATAATTACAGGTAAAATTACCTCATGGTATTTACTTGTCTTCAACACTGCGGGAGTAATACTAAACATCTGGAATCTTATCCAAAACAAAGCATATTTTCAGTTCCTCATCGAGTCACGATTTATGAAGGCAGCGTATGAGAATTCGTAACAGCAAGTATGACGTGGCAGTCTTATGCATGCATATTATTACGCTTAACGCCAGTTCTGAATGAATATATGAACATAAGTAGATGCAAATACCTTTATACATGTGGCGTCTGGCGTGTGACGTCAGGACTTCGAGATGTCTGTGCAATGTTATGGTTGATTCACGCTGGACTGTAGCGGATCCGCGTCGATTATCTGTGTTCAAACATGGTCCGAACATGGCGAATAAGCAATATGCTACCCTATCTCGTCTCACGTTATTGTAAAAAGATACCAAAGAGAGTTGTAATTTCAAAAACGGGCTGCAGCATCTTCTAATGATTCATCAGGCCGTTTGTCAAACTTGCTAATAACAATTTTGCTTCACAATCTTTTATGAGCTCAATTGTCGCTAACGAGACAAAATTACTTTTTCTATTGTTACCGAATTTAATCATTCTGCCTAACAGACGAGGGGCTAAACTGATTGAGACTGACAACGTGAACGTTCATTCATTTTCCGCACGTTTCGCTCGCATTTGATACAGTCCAGCATGTACCAGTCTTTATTATGTAACAGCATAGCATGCATGAAAAGATATTTCACTCGACTCGTAGAGATTATCCGAATGTGGGTATTATATTGCACATGTATAAGGATATATTTGCGTTCTCAAGCAGAGAACAGTCACATTTCCTTCTGGAACATTTTCTTGTTGTTTTGTGGAATTTCGTACATTCACATTATTTTCTTGAACAAAGTTAGAAGTTTATAATATGTTAAAATGGGAGAAGTTTTGAGGATGTTCTGCTGAGATATCATAACAACAAGTAACGTCCTTATTTTTACATAATAATTATTATAAAACGCACACGACATATCCACGATGACATACATTTTACCAATGTTCCTATCTTTCTAACCGATGACGAGATTACTCCTTAGACCACAAACAACATTGACGAAAAAGGAAATAAAGCACCGTTCCGATTTTACGACGGTCCAAACTGTATCCCATGCTGTTGATTTTATAGCACCATAAAACAAAATCTCGTATTATCACATCCAAAAGAAATCCGTTATTTTTTTGTACGGCAATTTTTTTATTTATCTGTGTTAGCAATTTCACCATACAATCACCTTCTTTAACTTTAAATAACATAATGCGAATATCACTCCTTGTTTCCAGAGGTAACTTTTTGGGATAATAAAAAAACAAAAATAACATTGGTATGGAATTTACCAAATTATCTAGGCGATTCGAAAAAATGTTTTTATTTTTAAGTGGACTGTATTAGAAAGGTTGGCGGTGTTCGCCTAGACAGAATTTAGGTGATGAACGGGCGATCAATTGTGAGGAATACAAGGAGAGCACGCCTTACCTTACAATATATTCCCTCGCGACACGTGTTAGCGTCGAAAATGGCGGCTGGCGATACTGCTTCGAAGCTGATCACAGGAGTCTGTCATGCACCAATCACTCAATCACACCCGCGGGCGGTTGTTTTTAGTTCATCACAGTTTTTCTTGCGGAAGCGGTTGAAGCGGATAAAGCATGCGATGCGGCGTACTCGAGCATGCGCAGCGGCGTGCGCGCAGCGCTGTGGCACGGCTACGCGGCACGACCGTCGTAACGGAACTCCCACGCCTTGGCCAATTAGGGGTAGGCGTGCTTTGCGGGAGGGAGAAAGAGATATGATCGCCTCTTCTGACAATGACGTCAAATGAAGAACTATCCAGGGGTGATGTCAATTTGTTATTAAAAATCTCAAGAGATGGCGTTACCAAACATAATAACATTGTAGAAAAATGTAATTATAGTAGGATCACCTTCGAAAAGAGCCGTCTAATTACTGTGACACAATTTTGGAAGTCGAAATCAATGGTCTTTTAGGGATCAATAATATGGTCTTTAAGGAAAAACGGAACCCTTATAAGATCACTCCGTCGTCCGTTTGTCTGTCTGTCTGTCAAAACCCTTTTTCTCAGGTACGCAAGAAGTTATCAAGTATCGTCTATCTCGTCAAAATGTAGGGAACAGCTGATTCTTTTTTCGCGAATTCAGGTTTGGTCCCATAGTAAAAGTTGTTTGTTATCATGAATACAATCACGTGTTTAGGTATCGGTCACTAATTACCAGTCACCCTATATAATGTTTTAATTTAAAGTATGAATTGATGATCTCGTAGTACCTACTTACTTGCAATAAAAATAACATGGGCAGCACAAAGATTTTGTTTCTTAAATTATGTTTTTAGTTTAGCAAACCCAATTCATATTGAGATCTTAGAAAGACTCATTAGTCTTACATCAGACAGATCATAGATAATAACTGGGGTACTATTCTATAGGTCCGTCTCAAAATAGTTCGATACCGAACCCTACTCCCGATTAATTAACTTTTTCGGACGGGCAAAACGACAAACATATCGGTGATAAGGACAAATGTCAAATCATCTTGGTATTCGTTCTTAGTTCGGGTCCCAAAGTTATCTTATGTCCGTATGTGATAAGGAGTAGAAAACGCCCATATGGAGCTTCGGTTAGACTACGAATTTCATTTTTGGCTTCAGTGTCGAAATATTATCGAAGCAAACCCATCATCCTTTTCCCAACTTTGTTGGAGTCGGCTTCCAGTCAAACCAGCTGAATACTAGTGACTGCGTATCTGACCTCCACAGCCCAGTTACTGGATAATACGATACGGCCCGCAATGACTGTCAAGGATTCATAAATACCTACAGCCGGGACCAACGGCTTCACGTGCTTTCTGAGGCACGGAGGGATATTTGTATGTAAAGATGGTCAACTATCCACGGACCAACCGCAGCAAACGTAGCTTAACCTGATCGTTTGATCCGTGTGGCTGTTATTACTTGGCCTCAAGCCCCTCTTTAAGCAAACTACCTATTAATAATTCGTAAGCTGCACACTAGAAAAAAAAAAAACGGTGAAGGAAAACATTGTAAGGAAACCGGCATGTCCTAGAACCAAAAATTCGAAGACATGTGACATCTACCAACCCGCACTAGGCCCGCGTGGTGGATTACGGCCCACTCCCTCTTACCGAGAGGAGGCCTGTGTTCCAGCACTGGGAAAATTATAGGCTGAAAAAAAAAGCTGCACACGGGGTTTGTTGCGTGAATTTACGAGTATAATATTCCATTTTCCTTAATCTCTGTTTGAAATTTTAAATGAGAGCACGTAAAATCAATTTATCAGAAATGTATCGTGACTGCCTTGTTAGTGTAGTGATCGCCAGCGCTACCGCTGAGCAAGGGGTCCTGGGTTCGAATCCCAGAACATGTAGAGTATTATTGGGGTTTTTACCGAGTTGCAGGTGTCAATCCTGTCGCATAAATAATGTTGATAAACTTCCCGCTTTCCACTGTAATATGTCTCGTACACGTCGTAAATATTCACGCATAATAACTACTCCCAGAACAAACATCAGTGTACATCAATACCAAGCTATGCTATTGTTTAGATCAGCACCTCAAAATATCAATTCTTCGCAGGGCTGTATCCCTATCGCAGGCGACAGGTAACAGAAGCTCGTGGGATAAAGAAACTTCCAATGGCTTTTCAATTAACTCCAATATCGCCTGTCAGCGGGATCGGCGATAGAGACACAGTATACATAAATACAGAACGGTCATATAACGGGCAAAAAATAGGCAAGCACATAGACGCTTATTGTCTGTTCCAAAAGTAACTGATGAAAGTATAAACAAAACAAAGGGGCAATTCCAGCATTTTAGGAATGTTCGTATTCTAATCTCAATCTCAACCTGTCAAAGATACCTTGAATTTCTCTAATTTTTTTTACTGTTTTTGACTGTCGCTGAGGTAAGATTTCGACTAGATTTTGAACGTTTTTGATTACGGTAATTTGTCTACTGGTTAAAGTCTAAACCCCTTACTAACAAACGTATTATATCAGATGAATAGTTACACACCGATTTCTCTCTTTCAGTCGTCAGTTGTTTGACTTTCGAAAGAAGAAAACAAAGCGTTGTGTAACTATATAGAGGCTATACAACTTTTATTGGTAAGGGGCTCAATCACTCACGGAAAATAAAATTACTTATGGCTGATCTTTTCAACGCCAGATAATTATATCTGAGAAATAGTTTTCAATATTTAAGAGTTCTTCCATACATAATATGTCAGACGTCAATTTTATTTTACGAATAAAGAATATCTGTCGATTAAAAAATCAGCCCTTATTAAGCCCTTATTATCTTTATATTTAAAATATTTATTCCTCTAATGATTGCACCTACTACTGTTTGTCTCTGCATCACCCAAAGGTCCCCACCAGTCAACTGGTAGAAAATGCCTATGGCATTAAGTCCGCCTCTGTACATGTATTTGTATGTGCTTGAAGTATTAAATAAATAAATTAACATTATTTAGAAGGTTTCATTCTTATACCCCACCACTTTTCCAACAATAAATTATTAAAGTTAACCCCAATTTATCAATCGATAAACGTCTTTTATGTGATTCTAAATTAAAATTTCGGGTTTAATTAAGTATTCAAATGATTAAATATTGATTTGATCATTTGAATTTTATTCAAATTTTTCAGTTCTTATAATTATAAAATTTTGATTCAATTTGTAAGCGAAACTGTAAATTGGCATCCACAGGGACATTTTCTGTTCCATTTATTTACATTTTTGTCAGATACTTTTGGAACAAATCATACGTACGGAGATCATAAACTAAGTCAAATGCATGTCAGTCGTGAGTGCGCTTGCACTTGCTGTACATAAATATACGTGCTATGTGTGCGCGTACGTTTTCACTCGTTGTTTGTACAGTCTGATAACAGCCGGTCGATTCTGTAAAAATCTCACCGTGATAACTTAGGTGAAGTGAGCGTGAAGTGAGCTATCATTAAGGGTAATCCCTAACATCAGGTGGAGTGACAGCTCACTTCACCTAAGTTTTCACGGTGAGATTTTAACAGAATAGCACAGCAGTTATTTTACAGCAACCTTATTGTAACGAGAATAAAGATCACATTGATGTTGAGACTTGTCAATGGCAGGAACTCAACAGCAACCTTATCAAAATGAGAATAAAGAACACTGTGTTGCAAAATTAGTAGTAAAATAACTGTAACTGACCTTCTGTTTCTATCTATTTTGTGATGGAGTTAGCAACACAATAGATGCGACCATCCACCGTCCGCTGCAATCAAGATAGAAGAGTTATATTTCGCTTTACATTTATTGAACTGTAAAATAAATTAAGTCTAACCGTTTTTTTTTCGTCTGTCGATCATAAAACAAGGAATGGCGGTGGTCATAGACGTATAAAAACTTTCTTTATTCGTCTATGGTTTACGAAGATGGATGAAAGCGAAATGGGATTATGAATTTGTTTAGCATGTGCTTGGCAACAGTAAATAAATATATATATAAAGTGGGTATGACGATAAATTAAGCTTCGTATACCTAATGACGTTCCCAAGTCTGCATTCAAAAATTCAATCAAATATTATCCAATAGTTTAGTCACAGGATATTATTTTTTAAATTTTCTACATGATGTATCTGTTAACAGGCCAGCACCGACAGGTTAAAGACATCTGCAGTTATCTGCATCTGTACAAACACAACATGTTGCCAGCTCGCTACTTCAATAACCTTCGCCAAATTTGTTCTTAAATTTTATTTCCTAATGCGAACTAATGCATATTATACCTTATATTTGAGACATAAGACTCATAAAGCGTGTCATCAGAATTACATTTACTACAAATATTACGCACTCATGTCAATTGAAAATTATGTATGTGCGAAAGGGATGGATGGTAATACTTTATTTGTTTCTACTTCGCTTTGTTGCCAAAACTTGAACAAAAATGGTGTGCCCGGCATGACCTACACCATTTTTTCAGGTTTCGTTCGGTTGCGTCAATGAAAACGCGCTGTTGCCACTCTTCTCGTGGTTAGTGAACTAATATTTAGATGGTGTTCTTTTTTGTTTACACTGTTTAATATGTTAGAAAAAAACACTTTTCAAATCAAAGTTAGGATTTATTTCATAGTTCCAAAATACTCCTTTGTATTAGTATTGCTAGTATTTTCATTTATTGTTATATCAGCCATTATTCACTCAGACTTCGTTCTCTCACTCCAAGGGAGTGGCTTTCACTCACATTTCATTCGCTCTAATCCTTCCTATTCTCACATGTGTATATTTTAGCTGAATTCCATGCTAGGATATGACAATACCATTGGCCTGTATGAGAAAATTAGAATAGAAATGTACCGAGACTAAATAAGACAGTCAAAGTTGTTTCTTCCGTAATGTTGTAATTATTCTTAATTTTTTATTGTTGTGTGATTTCTTAACGTTATGATTTGCTCAATCTTAACTTACATTATTTACTATCAGCCTTCCCACTGTGATCAAAGGCCTCCATTCTCTAACACTTTTTTTTGGTTCCGTCTTGGAAAATCCTCATGGATGTCCTCCGCCCTGGGACGAGCGGAGGGGTCTGTCAGACTCTTACTGACTAAAAACCACCCCGGTGTTCCATTTCATACCTACACCGGGATCGCGGGAACGTACGATTCTTCCGCAACTCCCGACTGGACATACCCTAACCCTAACCCAATATTATAAAGTAAAATTGTTTGTATGTTTGTAAGAGGTAATCTCTGGAAGTAATGCTCCGATGGAAAGCTACACTATTGCCGATAGGCACTGGAATTCTTCCACACGGTCAATGTCGCGGCTAAAAAGAAGCTAGTCCATATTAACATATATTTGCACCTTCAATTTACTGTAATAATACACACATAACCCATAATCACTCAGAGGTAATATAAGAGGCTCGTAATTCTGAACACAGTAGCTGAATAATTATCTGCATAATTACTCGAGGTATTTGCTAATATCTAGAGCGGTGTACATAAATTAAGTTACTACAATGCCATGTATTACGCTATTGGTTTATCAATGTCACTTGAATGTTAATACAAATAGCATTTGTTTATAATACCTAGGAGTACATCAAATATCTAGTTTTTTTAGGTACTAACACGTTGCGGGACACTAAACGCCCACAAACGTTTCTACTTCTATTGTGTCTTATTCAGTGGCCTTCGACCGATTAACACCTTCCGGCGCGGTAACGGCTGTAACCGTATTTTAAAAGTTCATGGAATTTAAAAGTTCACGGTACGGCGACAGCCGTATAATTTGGTACCTTATTTACGTCAAACATGGCTACCACAGTGTAATTTTTTCTTGCTTATTGTATAAACTTTATGCCTAAAGTAATAAGGTTGAGATCACGTTGATTTTCTGTAGAAAACAAGTGGTGTACATGCTCTCAATGTGTGCCATACCCACACGTAAACAGATTTCATCCACAACGCTCTATATGGATACGGTTGTAGCCGTCTACCGATCTAGGTAAACGATTTCATTTTCCGTGATATTGTTGGTACGGTTGTGACAGTATTGTGATTTTGTATGAAAAAATTCTGCTGTCTTTCCCTATTAACGGACCGTCACAAAAAATGTTAATTTAATTTTAACGAGAAAGATTCTGGTCAGAAACCAACGTAGCGAATAGTTTTGTAATTCAACATTAAAATACTTCAAGAAACTGTAAACTAAAGTTCGAAAACATGATATTCATCAGAGCAGAGTTTAAACAAAGTAGCTTCATACTTAGTGAAATATCGAATTATGAACAGAATGCAGTCTTCAGGGAAATCAAGTGATTATTACTTACATTTAATATAAATAAGGGAAAGAAAACAGTGAAAACGATGAAAAAAGACCCCTTGGCTGACAAGATTTAATTAGGCAATATTAATTAATAAAAGGCCGCGTTCATCGAAAAAATTGGCTCCCGCGTCATTTCTTGGGAAGAATAGAAATAGTTATTGTTATTATTATTAATATAGGGAGCTCTTTTCGTAGAATAATGCGTTGTATATTTGCTGGGTAAATAATGGTGTGATGTGTGATTGTAGCTTTGGGTATTCTGAAGAAAAAAATCCACCTTTTGGGTTCTATGTCTTTGTTTGTATTGCCGCCTACTCCGTATTAGGTCTCCACAGATCTGGGCCCGCACCGGGTTCCGCCTTATTCCAATTTTTTACCGAATTCAAAAAAAGGAGGAGGTTATCAATTCGGTTGAATATTTTTTTAGTATTCACGATTGGCGAAGTTCAAATGAGAGAGCAGTGGTGGCCCAGTGGGCAGCGGGATTGTCCGAAAGGGTTACCGCTGCCCCGGAACATAAAGGGCTAAGGAAGGAACACGGGTGGGTTTTAGTCAGTAAGAGTCTGACACTCCCTTCTGCTCCACCCTGAGCGGGAGAGGTCATTTGATGATTTCCTATCCACAAAAAAAAAGTGGTGGCCCAGTGGTAATGGCCGCGACTATATAACTAGGTCGTAGGTTCGAACCCAGACAGGCGCTTTACTTTGTGTAAATTATTTCATCACCATTGCTCTCAAAACGGTGAAGGAAAACATCGTGAGGAAACCGGCATGTCCTAGAATAAAAAAAAATTAAAACATATGCCATCTACCAATCCGCACAGGGCCCGCGTGGTGGATTACAGCCCATTCCCTCTCGAAAAGAGGAGGCCAATTATGTTCCCACTGCTGGGACATATCCCAGCACATTATTGGCTGATTATATGCAGGCGAAGTTCATGCTAATGTCAAGTTCACACAGCTCTGGGTTGATGGGTTAACACAGTAAGGGCCGATTTTTCCAACACCAGATATTTTTATACGAGTAGGAGGATAAATTTGGAATTTTTGACAGTTCTACCATACAAAAAAACAGCCCTAGGTAAATGGGATAGAATACCATCATAAATCATAGAATACCATTGGCATATAATCACAATTTCTCGTTTATACTTACTCAGTATTATTAGAATTTGGTTTTACTGTTTCTATGGTTTTTAAGCCGACTTCATGAAAAGGTACTCAGTTCGTAGAAATTTTTTTGATGTTCCCCGAGAAGAAAGGGGAGGCCTATATATAGCAGTGTGTAATTTTGGGCTGAAATGACAATGACTCATACAACACAATACAAACAACAACAATCAATGTCAATGACATATTCCTCGATTACTCGAAGACGGCAGGACTAATTTGGAAAATTCTTTTTTCGTTTGAAAGAGTATATATATACAATATTCCCAGGTGGTCTCATTGTCATAAAGTCAGGAGGATCTCATGATTGGTTCCTGGAGAAATGGAGGGAACTCTTAAAATATTGTAGAAACACCCACAGCGATTTGTGAGAAAACATTTTTTACTGATTTTTTACAACCAATTTTAATGGTTCGAGTTTTTATATCGCCTGTATAAACAAAAGCAGAATTTTGAAACTGATATTTCAAGTAGGAACTACACTAACTGCTTCTCTTAGTGTTCAATCAAAAACTTCTGAGCGCCTCTAAAATATTAAACTCACAAACAGTGTGCACTTTATGTGACAGATGCTTGAAATTCGCCTGTGAGCGTGCGCACGGGACGTAGGTACAATATCGCGGCAAGATTTTATCGCGCACTGAATTTTCAACTTTCTGTGTTGAACTATGCGTTGAGAATCCAACAGAGCGCATCCTAGCGCGTCAAAAAAACACTCGGCGCTAAGCAGTGCGTTGAAAATCCAGTGCGTGAAAAAAATCGCCGCGGAAGAAACACGCCCGTGAGACCTGGGCTGAGGCGCCATGTTTGGAGTGGTTTATTAATACTGGCTCTACTCATTAATGATCAAAGGATTTAATTTTATCTGTGAGGCTTTATCGCTTATCCATTTAAAGCTCAGTAATGTATTTGCCCAAAGTTTAGGGTTCATGCTTAATTGCTATTAGTGGTGGATTTACAAATTGGCTTACACTAGATATTACTTTTTCAAATGTATAATTATGTAGTCAGGAATTAAAATAAAATAGAATTATATTATTATTAAACGGAACTTGTTGACCTTTATAAATAGATAAAACAACTTAAATTGTCCATATATTCAAATCACAACTGACATTGTTTGACAGCTGTATAATATGGACTGCCCCGTTGGTCTCGTGGTTGCAAGCACGACTGCTGAGCGAGGGGTCCTGGGTTCGATTCCCGGGTCGGACAAAGTGTTATTGAGTTTTTCCATTAGGAATTTTTAGTAACAGTCCGAAGTTTGGAAGTTGGCGGTTTAATACCCCCGTGCCTCAGAAAGCACGTTGGTCCTGCGCCTGATATCTCTTGAAATTAGCCACCGTGACCGAAATCGGTCGGGGAGGCTATTATTTATTATTAATATGGATACAACACGGCAAACAGACGTAGGGTGTCAATCTCGTTTCCAATTAGTTTCGCTGAATGTAAATCAGTCTCACATACTCGCACATGCACATGCACACAGACGCACGCACCCACAAATCCTGTTTTTCCAGTTGACTTCAGTCAAGTTATTTAATTATCCCTTTGTCAGTTAGGCAAGCTTAATAAGTTCGGTAATTAAAGAAAAAGTAATTGTGTCTAATTAGTTATAGTTGAGCTCATAAGATAATACTCACTAAAAGATCAAGGAAAATAAAGTGCTTAGAAGTGACAAAAATATCTAACAAGGAGAGTACCAAACTTGGGAATCACAGATTCCGTTGATTTTTATATATGTTGTAGAGTAGTCTCCCCTCAATTACCAGGTAAAATGGTAAGACGCACTTCGCTTTCATTTCCGAGAAAAATTAATTTAAAGTTTACATCCACTCGACTCATTTTTTTCCAAATTTATTTATTTTTATTAAATATTAAATAATTTGTTATTTTAATTAATATTAATATTTATAAGTAACTACTGCAGCGCCTCAGGCATGTTCGCTGAGGCGCGCACTGATTGCTTTTATGCGACCATGCGCAAGCGTGCCGCGTCCCTGGTGCGTAGAGTGTGGGGCAGCCCCAATGCTGTACTGGCGATGATCGCGGACCGGATGGACTGCCCATACATACGGCACTGCTGTGATAGGCATGTTGCCGTCAGCAGGGCCCGTTAGATGTTGCCTTGTTATTTTATTTTATTTTTATTTTATTATTCTTGGTATGTTGTCTGTATTTGTGTGTACTCCACATATGAGTTAATGTTGCTCGAAATAAATGTATTTTTTTTTTAACAAATTATTAAAAAAAATAATAATAATAATTTGGAAAAAAATTAGTCAAGTGGACTTAAACTTTAAATTCATTTTTCTCGAAAATGAAAGCGAAGTGCGTCTTACCATTTTACCTGGTAATTGAGGGGAGACTACTCTACAACATATATAAAAATCAACGGCATCTGTGATTCCCAAGTTTGGTACTCTCCTTGTAAGACAAAATTCAGATTTCCTCACGGTGTGTATCGCAAACAAAAATAGTACTAAAATAATTTTCTCTGTATGAGAAGAAACGTGTCATACTGACGTCGTGCAAACTCCTGCATCTCGCAAGCAGAGTTTACCACGCAACTAGCATTATACGTACAACGGCCCGACATGGATCATTGGGCATTGCCCACCAGACACAATATCCGTCTGGTCGGAGGATCCTCCCTTCTCTATGAGTGAACTTTACACCCTGTTCCTCACTCCTCTATACAGTAATAGGCTGGTATTATCTATACTAATTGCAGTATTAATAAATACTGCATGTTATTTTTCCCACTTTCATACTTCTTTAAGTTTACATTCTACCTCTTCTTTGATATTTTGCCTAACCAGAAAATTAATTTTCGTAATTTTTTAAATTAAGAATTGTTTGTTAGTCGGTTGAGATTTTTCCTTTCAAATATGGAGACTTGTCAAAATTTTGTCACAGATGACGGTCAGATTATTTTTCATCTTGGAATATTAAGCCTAAATGTTTATATTGTTATTGTGTTGCTGGTGATTTATTGATTCGCGGTTCCTCGAAAAAGTCAGCGAGTTGAGACTTCCAATGGAACAATAAGCTCTGTTCGTCTTTGTATTTCTGGTATAGGACTCGAACATTTTGCAAGCCGATTCATTCGGCTCCACCCTCCCAGGCTTCAGCAATATTACACCTGACTGATTTCCTTGTGGAAGCAGACAGAAACGAACTTACCAGCACAAAACCTGAAGTGTTCTTCTTCAAGGACGCCGTGAAAACGGTCGCCACATCTTTCCATCCTAGTTTCGAAGAACATCTAACAGATATTAATTAATTTTTTTTAAACTCCTAATGTAGTTAGTTTAGTTTATTTTTATTTTAATTACGTCACTACGATTCGTATTATAACTTCGATCTTTAAAAAATGCAACGGGTTCTAATATATTTCTTGTTTTATGCGGTCTATTTTATTCACGTGGACATAGTAAACGTTTTGGTTGCAACTAAAATTTAAACTCGTCGCGCTGCGAAATTAAAACAATATATTTTATTAAAAACCTGTATTTCCTAATTCCATAGTTTTATGTTTATAGTTTGTGACAAGTTTTCTCCCGGCCCTTATTTATTGTATTTTGCACCTTTTATTATTTCAATTTTTTTTGTATTCGGACTTTCAACATAAATTAAAAATAAATAAGACAAAAAATGAGAAAATATAACCGTTGTGATGATACTGCCAGCTTCTGGCGAATATGCTCGCGAACCTTAAGTTTAAAAGATAATCAGTTGGTTGCCATCCTGATTTCCTGGGGGAGCGCATACTTACAGAAATAAAATTATTTATTTTATCAAACAGGCGATATTACTTGATTTAACTATTGCTGTTTCTCTGATTACAACGTTAGATTGTTTGTTTATAGGTACGTGGGTAGTTGTGTGTGTAGCTCTAAGCTGTCTGGCGTGACCTGTTTGTGATTTTTACCCCGTGATGACGTCAGAAGTAGGCGGGCTCAGTCCGTGAGAAAAGAACAGACGCGCCTCTGTCACGAGGAGTAGGAAACTAATCCGTTTGAAATAAAAATATTGTGGAGTTATTTGGAATAGAAACATCCTCTTGGTAGAAGGTCCACGTTATGACTGGCTCGATTGATTGATGGCAAATCATATTAATGATGATTATGTTTTCGGGAAACTTTTAACTATATTTTTTTGCAAATTACTGGGAATAATACCCGTAATTTGCATAAGCACTGATCAAGAACATATTGTAGTGGTGGCGAATAACAGGCATTTTTTTTTTATTTGCCCTACACTGTCCCACTTACTGGACATAAGTCTCCCCTATCCTATTCAGATACAAATTAAAAGAAGGTATTTTTAATGTTTTAATGATACAGCCAAGTTAATATAAACCTTTATTTTCAACGCTGTTCCGATCTCAGAAACCCAGTATTCACGAATGGTGCATTAAAAGGTTTTTAACCAATACAATTACAATAATATAGCTGATACAATTTCAAACAGAAATGTATGTAATTTACCATTTAAAACATAACAGCAAATCGGAATGGTATGTAATTTACCATTTAAAACATAACAGCAAATCGGAATGGCGATCGTTACTGTTCGCTTAATTGGATGGTCGAATTGATCAATTCCATTGCATGCAGTTCATGATTTTCACTAAAATATGGGGTTATTTTGTTTCAGATACATTTTAGAGAGCTATTAGGGTATAAAATAAAATGTATATTTTAGAATTGTATGAGTTGTTATATTGTACGTGCAGGAGACATTGCTCGCAGAACAGATGGCCGATGAGGCCGAAAGGTTCTGAGGTGACGACCGCGTACCGGAAGACGAAGTGTTGGAAGGCCTCCCACAAGGTGGACCGATGACCTTGTGAATCCCGCAGGAATCCGCTGGATGCGAGAAGCACAGAACCGGTCGAAGTGGAGGTGCTTGGCCTATGTCCAGCAGTGTATAGTACAGCTTAGATATTGAGTTTGAGTCTTGTCTTGAGACTTTAATTTCCACAACAATCACGCTAATATTATAAAGGCGAAAGTTTGTGTGTGTGTTTATATGTTCCACAACAATCACGCTAATATTATAAAGGCGAAAGTTTGTGTGTGTGTTTATATGTTTGTTACATTTTCACGCTCAAACGGCTGGACGGATTTGGATGAAATTTGGCGCACAGATAGCTTATAATCAGGATTAACACATAGAATAATTTTTATCCCGATATTCCCACGGGATCGAAACCTATGCGGGTGAAACTGCGGGGCGCAGCTAGTTATTAATATAATTTCAGTTGTTCCGAGGTAACAAAATGTTCCATGTGTATGTAAATGTTTTGTTTTTTTAAATTTAAATACTTATTATTCACGTAAAGTGTTACTCTGTCTGTGAAAGCTAAATATTGAGTAGGAAAGTTTTTAAAATTGCAAAAGTGGAAAACAAAGTTTTGAATCAACTGAAAGATGCAGTGATGCGCAAGAAAACCACATGGGAAATTAAAAGAAACCAATCTTGGAAACTTGCACAAACTGGTGAAACCTTTGTTTAAAATAAAATGTAAGTACTACAAGTTTGGTACACTTAAACCGTTTAGTCGTCATATTATCAAAAAAACGTAAACTGTCAAGTACAGAGCTGAGCTGAATAAAAATCGTTTTGTTGTTCGTGAACTTTGAGGAACAAAGCACACGATTATACTTATGTATATTATTAATATTGCTGACACATGAAATAGAAATAAGTTTTTCTAGTTAAGATTTATTTGGTCCTACCTGAAAACTAGCGCTGCTGCAGTGGTTCTTTGTTTACCATTTTTGTAGGTACCTACTTAGTTTTTTCCGATTACTTTGTCACTCTCCTCATGAATGTTTTGATGATAAAAGTTGTTTATAATGATGAGTACAATGAACCCTTAACTTAAGAAAACGGTGATTAAAATTTCACCCTGTATAATGGGCGCTAAAAGACAGTACAGAATTCGGAACACCATGCTGCGTTCCAAAACTATAATGGACACAAGAAGACTGCCAGGCTCAAATAGGATCACACTAGTCGCATGCACGATGACCGCTGAGCAAATGTCCACATAATGGGTGTCTGAGGATCTAAGGATGGATGGCGCAGCCGAGGCCGGCTCGGAAAAAAGGAGCGAGATGACCTGGACGCATACCACGACGGCTGGTTCGAGGTGGCGCGGGAAAAGAGTTCTTGGAAGGATTTGGGGCAGTAGTTGGATATTACAGGTTAACAAAAAATAAATGATTACAATTTGTAAAAGTCATTTAATTTAAACTAAAAAATAAACAAAGCAATTAATTAGCAAAACGTTATTTAATTTTTGAGGCGTATTCATATTATGCAGCTGTAATTTTGGGTGTTATTAGTAAAGTTGTAGGACTTGCCATTTTTTGTGGGGCTAGAAGTGTCTAGTTAGTGACGTAAAAGGGTCTTTTCAACATTTTGGTAGCACGTTTAAGCGCGGGTTTAAATAAGATTTTTTTACCTGAAATATTTTTGGTAATGCGCGTTTACAAAAACGACCTAATGAAGTGGAAGTTGGTTCGTTGGTTCGCTTAGAAGTTGTAATACACCACAAAATGGTAAAAAATATATAGCCCGTGTAACTCGTTGAAAATGAAGCTTTCTATAGGTTAAATATTTTTATTAAATCGGTTAAGTAATTTTTTTAGGTTTATCCATTATAAGAGAAAATATCTGATTTTTGTATGTTTGCATACAAAAATCAGATACTTTCTCTTTATAAATTATTACCCTCTTACTAATAAACGTATTAATATCAGCTTAATAGTTACACACCGACTTCTCTCTTTCAGTCATCACTAATTTGAGTTTCGAATGAAGAAGACAAAGCGTTGTATAACTATACAGCAGTACTATTCTGTAAAAATCTCACCGTGAAAACTAAGGTGAGGTGAGCTGTCATTCCACCTGATGTTAGGGATTGCCCCTATTGATAGCTCACTTCACGCTCACTTCACCTAAGTTATCACGGTGAGATTTTTACGGAATCGATCGGCTGATGCCATACAACATTTATTAATATGGGGGTTAGTTTAGAAAAAAATCATTGTGAAGGAATGGGAAAAAATGCATAAGATCGTCATTTAGTAGATTTAAACCTCATGTTCGGTACAAATATATGTCGGAGAAATCATTAGTATGGGAGCTAAATTGACAAGGCGGAAGCGCTGTGACGACAACGCTTCGACGGAGTCTATATTGGAGTTCGCGCAGGCTGAATTCAAGATGTCCGATCGCAGGGAGGGTATCACTCACTTCGCTGCTGGCAGCCACGCGGACAACACTAGTCTAGAAACTGTCATACGACTCTTTGTGTTCAGTGTACCTTCTTTATTAAAAAAAAAAATTGGTTGTCTGTAAAGTCGGTTTAAGGACGATAGTTTTACGTGATAACGTCACAAAGAAACATTGATGAATAAATGTGTCACAAGCCAACGCTTGGGCCGATCGTGCCTCTCTATCGCTCGTTCCGCGCTCTCGCTTGCACGCTCAGGCTCAGGCGGAACGTGACACTTTTTCGTGCGTGCAGCCGGTGTTTAACGATTTATAAGACGTTATCACGTCAATTAGTAGTGCGATTTCAAATACTTTCTTTGTTGCCCGCTAACCAACACTTCACCACACCTTACACTCTCTGGTGAAGATTCTCACTCTGATCGGTCTCCTGTACCGACAATAAATCTTCATTCAGTAAAGACGTGTTGTGATTTTCTACGAAATCCTACAATCAATATTGAACCTTAATCACTGCACTCGAAGTCCTACAATCAATATTGAGCCTTAATCACTGCACCTCCTCATCATCATCATCAAACCAAATTAATTTAACCAAACATGAGGCATATTCCTCGAGGAATTAACCAGAGGATTACTTTTAGCACACCCACAATTCGCCAGTTATATAAAGTTCCATATAATATGAGGCGAACAAAGTAATTTCTTCATAATTTTTCAAAAAATAAACCTAGCCTGTCTTCAAATGAAAAATTGTACTAAACCTTTAAAAAAAAATATTCTCAAAGGTATATTTCCATTTTAAATGCCAGACACTAATTAGCTAATGCGATGGCAAGAGTCATTAAGAGCAAAAGTTTCAAAACTTTTCAAAAGAAAATTATCCAAACACCGACTTTTAAACTAGTAAAAAGGTTTTACTGAAGCTAAATAACAAATCTTACTCGTGATTTGTAATTTCACTTTTATTTTTTGATGTAATCAGGGAAATTAATTGTTTATCAAATTGACATAATTATAAAGTCAATTTTCCTTGATAAACTCATTTTATGCATCTGTCAAAGAATGACAGTTGCGATTTAAATATACGGACAATTTAAGTTCGTAGTCTTATCACAGAGCCACCTCGATCCAACCCTTGTGGTATGCGTCTAATCTGCGTTCTGGATTTAGTAGCTGAACATGTAAACAAATACGAGTTTTAGGAAAAATAACTTTAATTCCTACTCAATGTATTTCAGTTTACACTACAACTTCAAACAGTTTTCAATTTTGCTAGTCACTTTGAAATCAACTTAATTACCGCTAAAATGAAGTTGATATTTGTTTAACTTGAAATAACATCAATTTGAGACATAAATAGACCTTATGTCATCTCGCCGCCACTTCCATTTACTTATAAATTTATGTCACTGACTTTTCTTAGCATTATTTTATTTATGACTGATCGTTTTATAAAGCTTCTATACTACCTACATTAATTAAAACAGTTTTCGTGAAAATGTGGGTGTAAAAAAGGGTGACCTTATCAAAATAGAATTGAGATCTCGTATTTAAATAATAAAGGTCACCTCAAAATATAAATAGTACCTACTAGACAACTACACCTTCACTCGCTTACGTACCTCATTAAAATTACCTACCATTAAAAACCGTTTATCTACATAATAGAATCATTTACCATTCTGTAAACATAATAAATTACTTTTATAATAAAAACTGATAACAAATGTTCCAACTTTGGCATTCACCTTTATTTCTAAATTGGCGGTTATTTCGCGTAATAGAAATAAAATAAGTATAACATTTACGGTTACAGATAGTTGAATCGCCGCAGTTCTTATATAATATAATATCTGTTTATAGAGTTGTGAGTACTAATACAAACCATTCGTGGTTTGATGGTACAAAACAAACATAAACCTGTATTAAGACAGTATGAATAAATACTCGTAGTAAAAAAAAAAAGAAATTACTGATTTCTGTTGGATAGAACAAAAATTGTATTTATGGTTCATTCGTTTCGTTGCTATTCAATATTAATAATCCTGTATTCTTTTGTTTAAATAATAAATTTAAAAAAAATTAGTACGTCATTTCGGATTTCTCAGTAGCAACCAAGAGTCCCGGTTGATGGCAATATACTCGCTCCCTATTACATGTAACTTGAACACAATAATTGGCGAAATGTGGCTGCACTATAGGTAGGTATATCTCTACCCAACCTTCAACAACTTGCGTCGTCCAAACACTGTTTAGACAGAGTGCAAGCCTTAACTCACACTCAAAGCATTTATTTTAACAGTCGGTCAGTTACTCAGAAAGTTGAAGCTGGTTGCCCATTTCAAAACGTAGATCTCTATGGAGGAGAACGGGCAAGAAACTCCAAGGACTCTCTTTTAAATTAAGATATTACAAAATCCTGGGTACATTATTATTGTTGCTTCTATATGTGAGAACAATGTAAAAAAAATAATAAAAACACAAATGAAGAAACAATTCAAAATATAAGCTTGAAAATAAGCCCTCGACAGTGTAAATCAGGCTTGAAACATCTAAGAACAGTTTTGTTCCAGTAAGACTTTTCGTTGTTAGACTTTCACAGATGCAATGCAGTAGAATCACTAATGTTTTGATTTCTGCGCCATAGTTAATCTCAAAAAAAAAATCACTAAAATCTCTAAAAATAATAATCTTTCTATATATATAAATCTGGAAGCCGAGCGGTAAATGTGCTTAATGTGCTTTCCAAGGCGCGGAGGGGTCTTGGTGTGTAAAGATGGTCATCCATCTACAGACAAACCGTTGCAAGCGTAGCTTAACCTGATCGATTGACCCGTGCGGCGGTTATTAATTAGCCACAAGCCCATCTCCTCCTTAAACATCGTCCTACTTACTATCTTCAATATACAAGTCAGGAAAAAAATAGCTGTCAACTTTCCTAAAAAACATCTATGAGTAAAATAGGTACCAAAGCAATAAATTACATTGGCTTACTAGGAAAACATAACCGAACTGAAAACAATACAACGACCAACAGAAAACAATCGAAATCTATCATCCTATCCCGGAAGAGTCATGTTTGTCCACTAGATTTATTTATGGCCGAAAAGTTTTCGTAGGTCCAACTGCAAATATTCCTGTGGTCAGATTTGTGGGCGAATTTGCGGTCGTGGTTTCTGCGAATTGAATTGAAACTATGATTTATGCGGTCGTACTGGTTTAAGTGGTTTTTGAGCTGATCATTTTGTGGCTAAGATGGGTTTTTTGTGAAGATGTTGAATACGTACATCTGTTTTTCAAGTGTATGTATGTAGCAGTGTTGACCAATGAGGATCTATTTTGACTTTTCAATAGTACCTATAACTTTTACTAACTATTTATTTATTTTTTTTATTTACTATTTATTTGTGCTTATATATATATGTAATTAGGTATATATTATATTCATAGTTTTAATAGGTTTATGCGTAGGTATCTTTATATTTAAAATATTTATTCCTCAATTTTCATGATTGCACCTACCACTGTTTGTCTCTGCATCACACAAAGGTTGACTGGTAGAAAATGCCTATGGCATTAAGTCCGCCTCTGTACATTTATGTGCTTGAAGTATTAAATAAATAAATAAATAAACTTAATTTTCAGCTGCATACCCTTATATACAGATAATGATGATGATGACTTTGACTTTAAAATACTGTTTGAGAGACTGGCCTCAAAAAAACGATTTATTTCTTAATTTTATTTGCAAATCCGGAACGTTGCCGAGATTCTTTTCGATTTGCTTTTGTACAGAAATAACTTACAAAAACGGCAGCAGACTTCTAAAGATACGAAATATATTTGCAAAATTATTTGATCTCACTTTTTTCTAGAAAGATTGGGGCTTAACACGCTGGTGGTTTAAAATTATCTGAATTTGTAAGAGGCAAAATCGACTTTGATATTCCTAAAACACTGAATTTATATTCAATTAAAAAGCTTCCATTTAGGTCTTGAAAATGATGAATAATTTATAACCGACTATATTAGTCAACTGTGTAATTCAAGGCAGAATTTACTGCCTCAGATTTTAGATACTCAAAGGCCCTATCCAGGGAGACTAGCTTTTGCGTGTGCTAAGGCGGGGTTAAAATATTTTTTAAACATGTGAAACGTAACGCGTTCATATTGTAGTGATATACTAGGGAGCATAAACCATAAAAAAGCAAGTTCCCGGTATTAAGCAGTCGGTACCGATTGGTGCGCTAACACCTTAAGAAACAAGTAATAAAATTTAACCATTTCTTTCCGCTGTTAATCTTGCAATGATCTGCATCGCATTCGGGCCCGAAAGCCCGCCTCTTTATGCAAGCACCCTAAGGCCGTTTGTCCACCGCCACGTCAACGGGACGTCAACGAGAACGAGATGACGGAGCGCCGAAGTAGCGATACCTACATTTACTATGACCGCATGTCCACCCCACTTCCGTCAACGTTTGGTTCGAATAATCTGGACGGATTGGTGCCGTATCATGACGTTGTCGTTGACAGTGCGAGAGAGAGACGGAGCTATTCATGACCGATAGCACTAATAATGGCATTAATACTTCATAATACGGGGCGTATTATGAAGTATTATGATTCTGTGTGACCTACCTAGTAGGAAACGACCGTCTATTGTTCTATTTAGTGGAAACACGTATACAGTCTACTGCCCGCTACAGCAACTCGTGATGCACTGTGACCACTGAATCGCACCCGCCACCGCGCTCGCTAACGCCCTAGTCACGCGCATTGACTCTAGACGGGATCTAATATTCTTAAACATTATAAAGAGACTAAAGTTTCGAAGCCACGTGATCCATCTTTCTGTTGTTTAAACCAAAATATTCTCAAATATTTTACAAAATAATCAAACAGCTCAGAAAAGACGGATCCGTATCTTCCCTATTTCAGGCTTTAAAGTTTGTGATGTACTGTCCTAAAATTTTGACCGGCACGTTAATTTATTACTGTGCATATTATTTTGAGTACCTTCTATAAAGTTAGAAATTAGGTTGTGAATGTAAATTTTAATAAGGTACTTCTAGTTTTAGATCCTAGTTTATGAGTTAATTCTGAAGTGTGATTAAACCGTATTTGCTTAACAAACTTCCAAATATCAGAGGGGCTATTCTACTAATTTTAAGAACGTTCGCAGTCTGATCTCAGTCTCAATCTGTCAAAAATACTTCAAATTTCCCTACAATTTGACAAGTTTGTGACATTTGTTTGTCGCCGAGATGAGACTGCGACTAGATTTTGAACGTTTTAAATTACGAGAATTGGCCTACAGGTATTTGTCAAAAGGATGTTTTTTTTTTTTTGTATTTATCTTATGTGACTAGCTGTGCCGCAACTTCGTTCGCGTGCATGTCGAAAAACAAATTTGATTTTAATTTTTGTGCCCGCAACCCTAATTCTTTTTTACATCAGCTATCTTTCAGTTGATAACAAAGTTGATGTCGAACACCACCGAACGTAAAAATGGGGGTGTGGGGCTGAATATATCCATTTACCTCGGCCAAATAGTCTCCTTCCAGGCGAACAAGCAGTCGCTTGCCGCACAGAAAACGCCTGGAAGAACTATGGGTCGATGAAACATCTCATGAAGGGACCTCTCCCGCTTTCACTAAAACGAAAGCTCATGGACATGTACATTCTTCTCACCCTCACCTACAGAGCACAAACATGGTCTCTTACAAAGCGTCAAAAGTCCGCACTTGGAATATGCCAACGGGCTGTGGAACGAAGTATAATATGGGCACTAAACCATTATTTAATTTTAATTTAAGCTTGTTTTATTTAGTACTTGATTTGACTTCCATGTTATTTATTTTAATTAATACTTGTATTTTCGGTCAGGTCTGTTAGTTTTTATTTTGATTGTGGTTTCTGATTGAATTTGTATAGTTTCTATTTTGTTACTTCCTTTTTATATATCTATATATATAAAAATGAATTGCTGTTCGTAAGTCTCACTAAAACTCGAGAACGGCTGAACGGATTTATCTTATCTTGGTCTTGAAATGTTTGTGGAGGTCTAGGGAAGGTTTGAAAGTTGAGAAAAATCGAATAATTGCCGGGAAAACCCTAAAAATAGCCCTTTTCTATCTCCCATACAAACGTTTTCTAAATAAAATGTAGAGTCAATTGTCTTTTGTTTATCGATTGAGGCAGTACGAAGTCTGCCGGGTCAGCTTGTTTTAAATATTTGTAGTTCCCGGTAACTTTATATTGTTTCTATGTTGGGTATTAAGGATTTCTCTTGACACATTAGTTTGACATACCCGCTTGTTTTATATAAATTCTATTTGGCGCCAAGTTTTGGCGGTAATTTTGTGTATAAAAACTGCGACTAGATTTTGATCGTTTTAAATTACGAGAATTCGTAATTTAAAACGATCAAAATCTAGTCGCAGTCTCATCTCGGCGACAAATAAATGTCAAAAACTTGTCAAAATGTAGGGAAATTTGAAGTATTTTTGACAGATTTAAACTGAGATCAGACTGTGAACGTTTATTTTATTTATTTTACAGTTTTTGGAAAACTTACAGCTAAACACTTTTGCACGATTGAGAGTAATAGAAATAAGGCCAATTACAAGTTTTCACAGATAGAAGAGAGCATACAAACAACAAGAAAAAATATTTGAAAAGGTAGACAGTTTTTGAGTGAAAACATTATCAAAAAAGTAGAAATGTGTTTCGAACAGCGTAAATTGTTATCAATTATACCTAGTTTACGTGATCAAAAAAGAAATCACAAAGTGTCCTTTTTAATTTTGAGATGCTGGTATTGAAAACATCTATGTCAACGTCCCGGCAGACCGCATTATACGTATGACTCGCTCTGATTACGTTCTTAAAAATTACGAGAATTGCCCCTCTGTTGTAATGCGAATGGAAGGACATTCTTGGTTAAACATACAACATAAACACCCTGAATTGAAGTGAGGTATTTTCTTTGTACTCTTTTAAAACATTTCCTATTTCTGTGTATTTGTATTGGTGCAAATTAATAAATATGTCTAACTCAAACAACGACGGCGATGATGCGCCGGCATACCAGAAGGCCAATTCTCGTAATTTAAAACGTTCAAAATCTAGTCGCAGTCTCATCTCGGTGACAAACAAATGTCAAAAACTTGTCAAAATGTAGGGAAATTAGACGTATTTTTTGACAGATTGAGACTGAGATCAGACTGTGAATGTTCTTAAAATTACGAGAATTGCCCCTCTGGTGTCAAACTCACAGACCGCGTTATGAACTCTACGAGTATACTTCCTTTCAAAGCACAAATAACGGACGCTAGCCGCAGAGTTATTGGACTAAAATGGAACTAGGCTGGCCATATCTGTCGCATGCCGGAGCAGCAATATTCAAGAGCCACCACTCAGTGGATCCCCAATGGCAAAAAAAAGACCGGGAAAAGTGGAAAGAGGGAAGGGAGGCCTTTGACCTGCAGTGGGACAACACAGGCTCATAATAATAATATTTTTCAGTGAAAGTACCTTCAAAACAGACAATAATTAATAATAATAGCCTCCCCGACTGATTTCGGTCACGGTGGCCAATCTCAACGGAGATTAGCCAGGTACGCAGGAGATATTATAGTGCACAAGTGTGTGCGCAGACACAGGTGCACTCCCTCTTCCCTCACTCTCATAGTCCGATGGGACGGCAATCTGACACGACCGGAGAGAGATCAGGCGCAGGACCAACGGCTTAACGTGCTTTCCGAGGCACGGGGGTATTAAACCGCCAACTTCCAAATTCCGGACTGTTACTAAGAAATTCCTAATGGAAAAACTCAATAACACTTTGTCCGATCCGGGAATCGAACCCAGGATCCCACGCTCAGCAGTCGCGCTTGCAACCACGAGACCAACGGGGCAGTAATAACACAACAATAATTAACAGGCTGACAAACAAATATATTTCTTTCGCATTTAGGGAAAGCTGTTAATACAAACAGACACTTCATCATTAACTATGTTGGAGTCAACTTCCAGTCTAACCAGATGTAGCTGAATACCAGTATTTTACATGGAGCGACTGCCTATCTGACACACACACACCCTCACACACCCTCACACTCCCTCTCTCTCACACACACAAACACACACCCTGACACAGACACTTACATTTTATAAATATCTTTACGGTTGCTTGACCTTTTGCCTTAATCTAGTTGATGGATCACGAAGGAGACCAAAAAGAGCAATTCATTAATCGGAAGACAGAATATCATCCGTCGTTTTATTACCCACCTTTAGGCGGCGGAAATATTTATATTGGAGCCTTTTGGCCTCGTATAGGACTTTCTGTTTCATTTTTCTTTTTGTTACTTTTTTAAATTTATTTTTTATTTTTAGTTTGGTATTTTAATTCACACTGTGTTTAGTTTAGTTTGTGATCCTCCTGTACGAGTCGCAATAAATACTTTTTCTTTCTTTCATTTTTTCTATTGCGGAACATTATTATATCAGCCCTTGTATTAAAACGATGCATTATTTTCACGCAATTACATTGACCAAAAGCAGCCAAGCTTAAGTGAGACTGGGCACACGATTGCAAGTGGACACGTTCACCTCATGTCTAACGATTCATAGGTCGAATCGGTTGATTTCGGTTGATTTTAGATCGCTCGATATGGTGGTTACCATGAGGTCCCAGAAAACGTCCGGCGACATCGTGGCAGACTCAGAAGAAGATGGCGGGACAAGCTTGACGCCTACAGACTGGATTGTTCCACACTAGGTCGAAATAGAGAGCTGTGGAGAGGAGAAAGGGTTTGTTCTGCAGTGTGATAACATAGGTTAAAAATAAATTTATAAAACAACCGACTTCCAAAAAAGACACTAACTGGAAGTCGGTGGCAAACAACGAAAATTGAACCCAACGACACCGACTTCCGAAATTAAAGTTATATTTCACTTTGTAGTGTCTTTTTTTTAAGTAATTTTTTTTTTGTTTAAATGTTTATATTTTTCACTTTTAAGTTGTACAGTCAACAGCAAAAGTAGATGATGAAAATCAGAAATTCATTACTAATGAACGGAGTTCGCGTCAGAACTGTGTGGCCTCGAAGTAGTAAATGTTTGGTATAATTTACAATCACATACTTTTGAATCACTTCGACGCCACACAGTTCTGACACGAACTCCGTTCATTAGTATTGAATTTCTGATTTTCATCATCTACTTTTGTTGTTGACTGTACTTACCCCACACAAATTCTCATAACACTACATGCTATGTAGATATTAGTGTCAGGAAATCATTATAACATCATCAATATGAAATAAGTGGCAAAAATACGTATTATTGAAACTAACTCAAAAACTACCCATGAAAAGTTAATAAAATGTATATGGGATTACCCCTGAGGCATACCCTAACCATTAAAAAAAAAAATTTTTGAAATCCATTTACAATTGCGGGAGGTATCGCGTAACAAAGTACAAAAAAGACATATGTTCGATTGAGAGCCTCCTTCTTTTTGAAGTTGATTAAAAACATTGAAGCTTATGGGCCGTCAACCCCATGTTTTCGCGTGAACAAGACTTGCGCAGTACTTATCAAACACGGGGCAATCAAAATATGTTGCAGTAAAGAAACAACTCTCAAATTTTTGTTCAACCATAGCGCAATCTTCAATATTACAGTCAAAAAAATTACACAATTTAATAGATCGTTTAGGGCCCGTATTACGAAAAAAAAAACGGTATGTGTTCTCTAGTACATAGAGAAATAGAAAAACTAAATAATAATAATTTTAGAATAATTCAATAATTTAAATATTTTTTTTTTAATCCTTGTTCAGCTCAACCAAAGCACCTGCCATCTCATCTCTGCACCATCCTTGGTTGACTGGTAGAGAATGCCTAGGCGGAGAGTAATGGGTAACTCTCCGTCCGATCAGGACCAGGTCCGTGCCGGACGGCGCGCACGTGTTCCACGCGCGCCTCAAAGAGATGTCAGCATAAGGAAGGGGCCCCGTAAGGGCCGAAGCCTGCCGGGGCAGCGGGATTGTCCGAAAGGGTTACCGCTACCCCGGAACACAAAGGGCTAAGGAAGGAACACGGGTGGGTTTTAGTCAGTAAGAGTCTGACACTCCCTTCTGCTCCACCCAGAGCGGGAGGGGTCATTGGATGATTTCCCATCCACGAAAAAAAAAAAAGGCATTAAGTCCGCCTTTGTACCTTTTTTGTGTGTGAAAAGATTAAATAAATAAATAAAAACTAAAATATTTTGTTTTTTTTTTAATACTTGCTACATAAATTATTATTGATTAAATCATTAATCTCAAGTCACGTGATTTCTTCAAATCATCGCAACATGACTTTGATACTTCGAGAGTCCTTTAACAAAACGTGACAACTGTTACAAGCAAACAACTTGAAAAATAACTTCCATTTTACAAGCACCACTCAAACATCTCAATAAAAAGTTTTATCATTAAAACATTCGACGACACTGAACACCTAACATCGGCCTTTTGTGTAAATGTAAAAAATTTTAATATTAAAAACTTGGTGACGGATAATTGAGATGCCGACGATTAGTTTCCCGTCACGTAGCCGTCGTCGGCCTAACAGAAAGTTATAATGAAGCTGAGAAGTCGCAGCTGACAATTTAATCCTACCAGTGATCAGTCATCGTTTTTGGAGACGTGGTTCTAGAGACGGCGGGGTCAGGTTACCCGGTGCTGTAATGGTGGATGTTTGATATCTGATTTGTCTCGTACATTATTGAGATGGATTCAGATGTCATAGCGAAAATAACCGTAAAAGATAATGTTGAGGAACGTGACCTTTTCCTAGTAGGTACTATAGAGATTATAGCCTATTTGGTGCTTACATGTAACCTCCGCGAGTCGGTTAAAAAATAATGGGAAGAATTACGAGACAAACATTAATTTGTATCAAGAATAAGAGAAAAAACAGTAGGGAGTCCGATTCGCTGACAATGACACAAACAAGCTTTTTTGTTTCCCCGGATGTCCTCCGGAATCCTCATGGATGTCCTCCGCCCTAGTGCAGGTGGAGGGCTCTATCAGACTCGTACTCACCAAAAATCCATTTCCATTTCACATCTACGCCGGCGGTCGCGGGAACGTAAGATCCTTCCGCAACCCCCGACTGGTGCCGGCCCGCCACTGCGGGCCTCCTCGGTCAGGGGGGATAGTGAGGTGTTTGACTCGCCCCGTGACGTCAAAGAGGGACGTGCGCGTGGAACACTACGCGCCACCACCTCAGGTCCTGATGTGTGGGGTGGACCCATTTAGGGGGCCTAGAAGAGGGCGTTGTCTCCCCTCCGCCGAAACCCGGTCTGCCTGCCTGGGGATACTAGCCCTCAAAAAGTCAATTTCAGTCTGTACCATTGCCAATTACCACCATCTTGTTGATAAGCGTTGCCTTAAGAGTCAGTCCGTGACGCAAGCGTATTATTCTCAGATAGCACTTTGCGGTCACTTCACCGAGCTCATGGCTCACTGTCCATAGCCAAGACTTTTAACATTGTCATTGCTAACCGCTATTTATTTATTTATCCATTTATTTCAAGCATCAAGGCCCATAATAAACACATACAATACAATATTATTAAAACTTAAAAATATTTATTTATTTATTCAAGTCTTACCTACAACTACCATTACAGATCAGCGATCCAATGCGATAGAGAGGCCATGGATGCTAAATCCTTAATCTACATCCTATAAAATTACATACAATATCCTAAATCTTAACCTACATCTGAATAACATATTACATATAGCGTAACTTTTGCGAATTCACTCAAGTTGCACCACATTACATCAACCCTCTCGTGTACCTCGTTCACCACACGCATGGCTCTAGTGAGAGGAGTTTTCGCCAGTTGGTTGGTTCTGGCTGCAGGCACAGCAAGCAGGGGCGAGCGCCGCCGCCTCCACAAGTAAATACTATAAATACATACAACATTATAATTACACAAAAAACTGATTAACGCACACGAAGTGTCTGCGTACCATGAAACCGGCGGTACACAACACCCTCCGGCCAGAACTCTTCCTTGAGGAACTTTTCGAGATGATGTGTCGTAACACTCACTCTTTATCTGTATGATGCTTTTTAGAGGTCATAAACTATGGTTTCACCATCCCATTCCTTCGAATGGATGAAGGAATGTTTGTTCTACTTTTGTTTTTTCTTCTTTTCGTTTTTATCTGTACCCGGAGTATAAGGTTAAAGGGTTAAGGGTAAGTCGAGTATAAGGTTTTTTTTAAAATTTAATTTATATAATGTGACCTTTATAATTTGACATTTTATTTCACTTTCAGTTATGTGACCCTTATAATTTGTAACCTACACATTCGTTTATTTTTGCATTTGATCTTTTATTTATATTTTCATTCTGTGACCTTTATAATTTGTACCGACTCATTCGTTTATTACCTGCGCGGTATTGCGTAGCACACTTTTATTAGGAATGGCTTTTATTTTGAAAGTTCAATAACATTAATTGTGTTATTTATTTTGTTGAGCAAACAAATTCGAACATATTAAATAATGGATTAGCAAATCTTCCAAAATGATTCAGATTGCGGTTGATAGTGTGTTACGCAATTAAGGTGCAGTTCTGTTCTATTGTAGTATTGTGAAATTTTATTTTATTTTTTAAGTGTTTTGCCAGAATTAAATGTTATTTTTATTATAAGTTTAAATGATAGGAAAGACTTTCTGGTTTCTTAACTTCACGTGGGTAGATGAGGGCTTGGTCATAAATATTTAACGGTTTTCAAAATGAAATCATATAGATACACTCGCATGCATAATTAATTGCATTTAAATGAAGCCATACGTAAATCTAAATTATTGATAAAATTTATAATGAATAATACATGAAAATTGGTGGTAAGGCGTCATGGAACCTTTCATTTGTAATTTAATGATCTTAAAGATGACTTAATTTCCACTGAGCATTAGGGCCGGCGCTGACTGACGTCGCGCCACGGCACGGCACGGGAATGGATTTTATTATTTATTTATTTATTTAATAGTTCAAGCACATAAAAGTACAGAAGTGGACTTAATGCCATAGGCGTTTTCTACCAGTCAACCTTTGGGAGATGCAGATAAATTTAAAAATTAATTAATAATAATATTTTTTTTATTTTTAATTTGTATTTTATTTCTGATCAAGTTCTTTTTATCTTTATTTCAATGAGTTTAGAATTCATATTACTTTATTTCGATACAATCATAGCGTGGCACGTCGTGGCAAGCCGCGGGTCGCCGCGGCATGTCGTATCATACCATGGATTGCCGCGGCGTGCCACCGCGTCTCGCGAGCCACATAGGTCACAGGGTTGTGACAGTAAAGCTAACTGAAATAAGGTTTTGGCAGGCTGAGCTTTCTGCGGGATGCCACGTTGTTTAAAGTTACATTAATATTGTATTGTAAGTGTTTATATGGACCTTGATGCCTGAAATAAATGGATAAATAAATAGTTAACCTATAATGTTCGCTCTGGTAGAACACAGGCCTCCTCTTTGTGAGATGGAGCGCGCCGTAATCAACCACGCGGGCCCAGAGCGGGTTGGTAGATGTCACATGTCATTGAATTTTTGGTTCAAGGATATGCGCAGCGTTAAAGACTCTATGCTTTTAACGCTACTCAAATTCCGAAAAAGGTTAGCGAGACTATCCAACCTAACAAGACGTTACAAAAGAAAAAAAAAAGGAAACACCCACAAAAAAATTTCACCAGTCATATTTTAAGTCCCTTGTAACAATGGGCGAGTCTATTTACATCATGTGGGCACGAATGCAGACTTTGGGCTGCTACTAAGAAATTCCAGACGAGAAAACCTAATAACATCAGTTTGCCTGACCCGGGAATCGAACCCAACCTCATGCTCAGCAGTAGTGCTTGCGATCACTAGACGAAGGAGGCAAAATAAAATTAAGTAAACATAAAAAAAGTCTGCTGACGAAGAAACCCTATTTGAAATGGAAAGCGTCAATTTTTCCTTCTTAGTGACATCTAGAATGTTTTATTATACTTGTTTGAATCCTCAATTTAAATCTTTTCCTCTCCCTTAAAACATCTTACTGTGATTTAGTCGAATACTTACTTCAAAATTGCGTCAAGTTTTTTGTTTGAATTCCTACTTCAATTGTTTTTTTTTCGTATAACTCGATTTATTTGTTTTAGGGTCCCGTAGTCTATCAAGAATCTAGAAGTATTATATTCAGTATCTCATCATTATCTGAGCGCCAATGCTCGAAATTTTAAGAATGTTCAGAGTCTGATCTTAGTTTCAATCTGTCAAAAATACCTCTATTGTCCCTACATTTTTGACAAGTTTTTGACACTGATTGTCGCTGAGATGAGATTGCGACTAGATTTTGAACACAAACACAACACAACACAATACACAAACACAATATATCCAAACCATCAGTAGGCCAATGCCTACTGATGGTTTGGATATATTGTGTTTAATAAATTTGTTAAACTCCTTAAAGTTGTATAAAGTTATTGGAAATTCGAAAGTAAGAACATTCAAGAAAGTTTTGATCGCGCAATATACTATATTGACGCATGATTCCTTATAATATTTACTTATCATTTATGTTCGTAAACTTTTTTGACTTTTAAATGAAAGCAAAAACAAATGAAATGCCTTAGCCTATTAATAAAGAATACGTAACTTTTAAAAGAGCGATTTAAATCTGATTCGATATTTTATGAAAGCACTTATTAATACAAATGACAAATAAGTAGGCTGCATACGACAGAGAAAATATATAACTCCATTAAAACAATTAAACCAAGTAGGTACATGAAAAAAATATTGTCATCACTCCCGCCTGAGTATACTACGGCGTAGACAGCTCGTAGCGTCAGTAGATAGTCGGCCGCTACGGAGAACACCCGCTACGGCCCCGCCGACGAATGTGCTACGCGAGAGTGCTACGAAATTATAGCTTTAGAACTTTGAACTTAGTTGGATAGAAGTGATTGTGGAAGCAATAGTTAAACTATAGTAATAATTCTGAGTGAGAAAAATAACTCTGCTTTAATAATAATTTATGATATCTAAACTTTTGTTATAAAACTATGGAAATAATGTAGTGTATGTGAACAGAATAAAAGAATAATATTACACAATGAACACAGTTTTAACAGAACCGAAAATTAAATAGGTAAGTGAAAACTAAGAGTTATTTTATCTGTATCATTGGCTATTGTATTATATTGTATTATTAGTCTCATTGGCCAAGGATAGAAAGTTTTACTGAAAATAACTGTAGGCAAAATAAAATAAAATTGGATTTACTATTTGAACTGTTAAAAGTAATAAGTATGTTTCTAAATAGGTAAGTACCAACAGATACGTTTGACGTTTAACGTTTTGACTTTGAGTTTGATATAAAAGCAAAAAAAAAAGAAATCCTCAATACTTTTTCGTTCCACATTTATAAAATGTCTCTTACATATTTTTCATCGCATCTTCCAAATCGCTTTACGAATAAAAATACCTTGTCGCGATGCCTGCAATCCTAGAAATCATACAGTCACTGAGTTTTCCAGATTACATTTTAGGTACCAACGTCAAACGTCTTACGAAACGGTAAAAAATATTAGAAGGAAATTCTTGAATAATTTTGTGGTAAATTCGCTGAGACCGCGGTAAAGTTACGCCTGGGGTAAAGTTACGCCTCTGGTAAAGTTCAGCCTGCGGTAAACTTAGGCCATGTTGTAGGCGTAGGTTCGTCTTCGAGGAAATTATTCTCTGTGCCGTTTCACGGTTGAACTCTCTAATGATTCGAAGCGTGAATTATTTTACCATCGCGGTTATAAATGAGGATATATAATATTATCTATGTACTTGGCAGAATTATAATTAAGTATAAAAATTATTTTGAATTTATTATCATTTATTTTCTGCTGTACTTTTGATACACCAAGGAAGCTACTTATTTTTATGATAAGTTTAATTTCTTTCGTTTGGTTTTTTAAGATTGAATTAGTCCTACATAAGGTTTTGAGACTGACAGCGCTGCTTACCTAAAGCAGCGCTGTCAGTCTCAAAACCTTATGTAGCAACTGTTTTGTGTTGGTTAATTTTTATAACTTTTTATCGAGTTTTTGTGTAAATGTCCGCTTGGGTAAAAGAAATATGTAATCCTTAGTTTACAAAGTCCTTTATTAATGAGAAAGAATTGTAGTTGAAGGCTGTTTGGTAATATATTACGGGTCGCAATTTTGGTCCTTCAATACAGAGATTTCTAGAGTGTGAATACAAAATAACATTATATCTAGTAATTTATGAATGTGATATTAATTTTGTGTTTGATATTTTACACACTTTCCACATATAATATAAAGGACAAACATTTTTAAAACTAGTGTATAACGGACGGATTTACCTCACTAGGCAATCTCTTATTAGGATAAAATTGAACAAATGCCTACGTATTCTGAGGTGGTTTTTATATGGTAGCGAAAAATTATGAAAATAAATTTACTGGACAAACTTAGCACATTCTCAAAAAAGATGTTGAGGTTTATTTATTTACAGACTAAAAAAACTTGCAATAGGAAACTTTTACAAAATGGGGCAACTAGGTGATAAAGAATTTTTTTCCTCATTTTAGTTTGCCTCTTACTGGCAAGGAGCCAAAGTATTACCATAGAGTACATGGCTAGTTAGTTCGTAGAATTATTATTTATTAAAGACGATGTGCAGCAGCGTCTTCTTATATTAACATGCCATGGGATTATTATTAGTATTATCTCGTGTAGAGCTCCTTGTACAAATAAGCACTTTTATATCCGGAGAATAAAAAAATTATGTCAAATTAATTGCTGTTTTCTGAAGGTACATGAGTTTTTAATTTGTGGAAGCTTTTAAATAGCAATCTTAAGCTCTATTGTTTATATTATATTTACCTAGAATGTTTACTCCCTTACTGATAAACGTTGTATAGCGTCTGTATAGTTACACACCATTTTGTCTTCTTCTTTCAAAAGTCAAATTACTGACGACTGAAAGAGAGAAATCGGTGTGTAACTATACATCTGATATAATACGTTTATTAGTAAGTTAGATTGTAAGCTTTCTGAAGAATAAATAAATAAATATGAGATTTTTAACAACATACTTTAACTGTTTTGGTAGTAGACGTATTCTCGTATAACTACGTGTGCATCGTCTTTTATTACAAGGATTTTGTTTTATATTTAAGCGTGACCCATAAAATATGTCAGTTGTTTGAGCCAAACAGCCAACGACTACTTAAACGCAAGCTCATAAAAAATGTTCACAAAAAAAAAAAACTTTACAAAAGATGCTCCGTAAACGAAACTAAACGACCCAAGATTTTACTGCCTAAACAACTACACTTAAATTGTGTAGCCGTCGATAAAAATGTCAGTCTCAGTTTATTAGGCATCTACAAAGTAATATCGGCGCGTTGTGTTCCAAGCGCGTTCAAAGAGATGTCAGCACTAACTGATGCCTGCCAGCGTCGCGGGTTCTTCGAAAGAGTTACCGTGGGCCCTGACACAGGCAACTGAAGGAACATGGGTGGGTTTTAGTCAGTAAAAGTCGTCTGACATACCTTTTCGCTCCGCGCAGAGCGGGAGAAGTTATTTGATGATATACAAAACAAAAAAAGGGTCGTCACTCACAAACTGACGAATAAATTGCTGGTGTAAACATCACGGCTCGTTTCTTCCCGCTTCTCAAATTTAACGCTCAGATTTTTAGGACAACGTAAAGTTGGTTTAAAGGACCAGCGTGATGAGGTCTGTTTCAGAGATATTGATGTTATGCGTAAGTATTGTATCGAGACTTCAAGCGGTCTTTAAGTTGAATATGAATTACGTGAGTTTTATAATAATAAATCAATTAACTTAGCTTATTGTGACCACGCCCATTCTAGTAGTTCGAGACCAGGAGATCCATAACGCAGGTTTTATTAAGTATGAGCTCCTATATCCCATCATCAAACATTTTTAAATATGAAGCGTGTACATTTTAATACTTGTGAGAGATTTATTTTTATCATAGTTATTCCTATATTGAATCTGAAATTGCTCAATAACTTTTACCAATTCCTATTGAAAAAATATCGGACTAAGGTATGAAATCTATTGAGGTTCCTGTCAAAAACGTTCAAAATACTCGCACTGACTTAATTCTTGGTCAAACTCGAACCGATTTAAAATACAACGTCCAACAAATAGAGAAGCGAAACCCATTTACAGTTCCACCTACTTCATCTATAAAATCGAGGGATTAATCTGTTTTAGAAGGAAATTGCTTGGAAAAAATCAAGTTAGTTGGGAATATTGCTCGCAAAAAACGTTACTAGAAAACGAATTTATTTATAAGCCGCTTTACTAGATTCTATTGAATTCTGTCAAGTTTAATAGAACTATTTATGGCAGTAGTTTTATTCCATTGAGAACCGGCAGGTTTGTGGAATATTATTTAATTATTCAGTTGAATAGCTTACAAAATTAATCTTTTGTACGCTAAAATTTACTTAGTATATTTGTACACACGGCTACACATCAAGCTATACAAAACCAGTTTACGCTGGTCTCGCATCGTACGGAAATCTTATACAATGTGAGATCAGCTTATACTGGAAATGTATAGCTTGATGTGTAGCCGTGTGTACAATGTTCCTTTAATATTATTGTCCTAATAACAAATTCTTGATATTGAAATGATTTATTGCGATTGAAAGTCTATTAAGAGATATTATCCGACGCTTTAGAAGAATCCTAAAGATAAAATAAGATTGTGTAGTGGTAAAAAATGGATCAAATTAAAATAATAATGGTGGTCTTCCATACTAAGGTATGATCTACGCATAAACTATTAATGAGTAACGGAACTTTATATCTAAACTACTCTTATAAAAACAGAAAAGATTATTATTATTGTATGTTTGTAACTATTACACTCTAAAACGGCTGAATGGATTTATAGGAAATTTGGCGCATGGGTAGATTATGACCTAAAGAAGGATATAGGCTAATTTTCACCCTGCAACAGCTAGTTCGTATATAAATGATAATTTTACAATATTTTATTTAGTCACTCTGATTTATACAGTACCTACCCATCGTACGTGGGTTTACAAAACACGATTACCGAAACAGAACTACATAGAAAAAATTGCAAAAAAGTTAAGTCAAAGCCTCAAATATTTTTTTTTATTTAACAAAAACGTTTACAAATGGTGTACATTTAGCCAAGAGTAGGTATCAAATTTCCCATACAATTACAGTGCCTAAAAATAAACTAAAACTAAAATATTTTTTTACAGGTGCAAGTAATGGTGATTCAAAATTAGAGAGTTAGGTAGCGACCCGCTCGAACTAGGTTTATTCAAACCTGTGTTTCAGACCATTACCTTACATTGTGGTTAAATTGGAGCATTCATTTTTTAAATAAAACTGGTATAAAAATAATTAATTAACAACTCTGAGAAAAAGTACATTGGTACATTTATTAATACCTAATACTAGGCCTAGATAAATTATGATCATGACAAAATTTCCAGAAGTTTTTCTGTGTCTGTGTAATTGAGTATCGCTAAGTATACATTTTTTATAGCGTACACTATAGAAGTTTAGTAACTTGTTGAGTCTATTATACAGAGAAGGTCCTAAGAACATATAAAATCGTTTATCAAACGCATGTCTAGTTTGATGCTTTATGCAAACGGAGTCCTTCCTTCTTTTGTCGGAAGGTACTGGGTCCGAAGGAAGTGCAGTGTGCTGGTGTTGTATTATGCTTAGAACAAATAATTGCCTTGCAGGCTATTAGTATTAGTACATGACTTGTTATGTACCAGTAGAGTTGGTGCGTAGGAGATCTAAAAGGGCGAAAGGTTAAAAAAAAAACCTTTGAGCGCGCTCAAGAGGGAGTACAATTGTTTTTGCAGCATCTCCCAAGAAGTTATGCAATAGGTAAATATGGATTGACACAAAGCAAAATAAACCTGTTTAATTTATTTTATAATCGGCTATGTTCCATAAGTTCTTAAAAAATATTTCATTTTAGAGTGGGGCTCTAATAGGGTGGTGAAGGGGGGGGCGTTTTGGGGAGACTGTCTTTTGTAATTCTTGACGTGCGAAAAGTGCTGATTCTCAGCCTAGTTTGAATAAATGACTTTTGATTTGATTTGATTTGATTTGAATAGAGATAAAGTGAGAAAATAATAGAAATAATATAATATAAACATTTATTTCTCTTCCACAAAGGCGCCTTAAAAATATGAAGACAGTACATCTAATAAATCCTTTGTGGGAGACTGGTATCTGCACTAGGAAAAACCTGTCACACTGATTACCAGGCCCCCCCCAGAAACAATGATTGAGTATTAAATCTTAAGTTAAACAAATTATTTTGGTAGAACAGAGTAAACCAAAATAAAGAGGAAAAAAAAATACAAAATTTGAATTGTTATTGAGTACTACCTAATGAAGTAGTGTGGTGTGGTGCGGAGTGGTAAATTATGGTATGGTGTGGTGTGGCGTGGTATGATTGTGGTGTGGTGTGGTGAAGTGTGGTGTGGTGTGGTGTGGTGTGGTGTGTGTACAGGTAGGCTGAAAACAAATTTATCTTAACACTATTAGGAGGCTTTCAGTGCTATCGTAATCAAGGTTATGAAGATACGCGATGAGAACTTGCTTGCACTTTGCTTTAATGAGAGGGTATATTTTTAAAGTACAGTTTATTTTGTAGTACAAATAACTGCCAAGGAAACAAAAGTTGCGGCGCGAAAGACTACTTTTACACAGTTGAGTGGAACACACATCTTGATGCGTTTATGAGCGTGCAAGGATGAGTTGTAGTTCAATGAAGAATGTTTACGCAAGATTGTTTGAACGACAAACAGTAGTCGAACAGTGAGAACCGTATCGTAGAGTTCAGAGGTAGGGTGAAAAAACGGTAAAGCATGGGCTACCTTGAGCACTGCTCTTTGTGCTCGCTCGATTTTAATCATGAACGATTTAGGGGCACCACCCCAAACAGATAGCTTATAGCTTAGTACAGATTGGCAGAGTGCAAAGTATACTGTTTTAAGAATTTTTGCATCTGCAACACGTCGTAGGCTTTTAAAAATGAAGATGAGCTTCCTAATTCTTTTGGACAACAGATCGATGTGGGAATTAAAGTTTAGGTTTTTGTCTATAGTTACACCGAGGTACTTGAGAGAGTCCACTCTTTTAAGTTTAGGGCATGAGCATGAGTAGGAAGAGCTGTTGTTACACGAATGGGCTGTGATGTTTAATAAGTTTAATAAATTGAATCATCTGTCCTACATTCAACTACATCATTTTCGGTAATTTTTTACTGTACATACTTTAAGTATATGGGTAATTTTTACACAATCAAGGGTCAACAATAGACCGCAGTTACTTACACTTAACATATTTTCAGTTATGTGAGAAGTCACATCTAAATGACTAGTCTCAAAAAGCAAAATATGTAAATCTAGACCCGGGCTCCTACTCAGAATTTCCTAAGTACTGCTCGTATATTCGAGTATTTAACTGTGCTCAAATAAACGCTCGGCACGTTATCGACGGTAGCCACCTGGCCGAACGGCTGCAATTACTTCTGCTGTAGACGTGTGCCGCTCGTGTGTATGAGCACTAATGGAAATACATATAATAACAATTTGTCTGAACCGGGGATCAAACACAGAACCGGCTTAAGAGGAAATGCGGTTGGAGAGACTTTTGAAAAAGCCTAAGTAAAAAGTCATAATTCGATGTTTGGGTCTCTCCCATTTCATCCTCCAATATTGGGCCAATTTAAAATATATTTCACAAACTGAACAAAAAGGATACTGTGTCCCTATGTTTTTCTTTTTTCATGAATAGTTGTCAAATTTTTACATTAGACCTCTGTTGACAGCGGTTTAAATCGACATTTTTGAGGGTTCTTTTTTGCTTATAAAAATAATGTACCTATTATCAAAAAGGAAAACATAGAGACATACAAGTAGTTAATATTTATTATTCTATAAAAAATCATTGCTTTATGGTCTCTGAACACTAGAAAGAAAACAGGTGAGGGCGTTTCTATTGAGAAAATACCATCTGCATTTCCTCTTAAAAGTATCAGCGACGCAGTCAAAATTAATTAATCTAATACCACCTTTATTTCCCAAAGGGTACTTGTACTTTTTAACACCGTAATAAGTCATGCCTACTGTGATATGATGCGAGTACAAATCCTATTAATAAAGCTCAAACCGTAATAGGGATTATACTCGTTAAACTGTGTGGAGCTGTGTATAGATAATGTATAAAGTTGATTAACATAATTAAACAGTTCTGTAGCTGTGCTATTAACTACTCCGGGCCTTCATATTTAGGTCACGAGTAACACTCAAATGCTTTAATTAGTAATAGAATTGTTTTGATCTTTAAAAGCAAATGAAATCCTACTATCTAATAAACAAAATTCTCGTGTCGCGATGTTTGTTACCAAACTCCTCCGAAACGGCTGGACCGATTTGTATGAAATTTTGTGTGCATATCGGGTAGGTCTGAGAATAGGCCAACATTTTTTTTCATACCCCAGTTTTTTTTTTTTTGCAAAATAACGTTTGCGTCAGCTGGTAATATTACAAATGTGAATGTTTGTGGAGATATTTGGATGTTTGTTACTCAGTCACGCGTACACCGTTGAACGGATTTGGATGAAATTTGGTACACAGATAATTTATAACCAGGAATAACACATAGAATACTTTTTATTCCGATATTCCTACGGGATCAAAACTAACGCGGGTGAAACCGCGGGACGCTGCTAGTACTTTTATAAGTTGATAATATAAAAAAATTATGTTTGTTTACTTGATGTTAAAAACCTAATTTAGTGTTTACTAAGTAAGAAGCCAAGGGAAAAACAATTGCTTAATTTCAAGGAATCACTAAATAACAGTAAGTAGGTCATAACCCCAGAAAGCCTAAAAGCAAAAAAATTACAAAAGAAAAGAAAGTTTGTTTACCCACATACCTTAGGACCTGTGGTCACAACCAAAATAACATCTGTATATTTTTTACGCAAAAAAATGTGGGACAAATTCACATGCCGTCGCCCTTCCCTATCTGGTGACGCTATCAACCCCCTCATATAGAATGTTAAATTATTGGCGCTCAAAATTGGTAGGCCGAAGCTATGGAAGTGACAAATGGAGGGGCAAAACGGGTTCAGTATAATGGATTTTGAACCTAATAATGATGGTACTGTTTGAAATGGTTTTCGTTGAAAGTTCTACCGTTTTTGAAATGCTTGGGGGCTTTTGTGAATTGGTGTAATTGTTTTGGTAGATAACCATAGTTTATAGGAATATTTTTATGGTATGGGACCTTTCTGAATAAAATATACCCATGATAAAGTAAACTTTGCATAGTAATTGCTAGGGCAATTTTGTGCTGAATAACTGAAATCATATTTCATTACCATCCCCAATTAAATCTCTCATCATCTGCCTAGCCCAACTATATTGGGGTCTGCTTCCAGTCTAACCGGATGCAGCTGAATACCATTATTTTACATGGAGCGACTGCCTATCTGTTCTCCAATACCCAGTTACTGGGTAATACGGGTAAATCGGGCTTCTGACGACCCGTAACGACTGTCAAAGATCCACGAATGACAGCTGGGACCATCGGCTTAACGTGCTTTCCGAGGCGACGAGAGGTCTTGGTATGTAAAGATGGTCACCCATCCACAGACCAACCTCGGCAAGCGTAGCTTAACATGATCGATCGACCTGTGTGGCGGTTATCATTTAGCCACGGGCCTCCAATTAAATCTTTATTAAACACCATCGGTGTTACCTAGGGTTTTACTATCTTCTATAATCTCTTAAATGTACGAGTATATTACTTACTAATAATAAAGCTGAAGAGTTAGCTTGTTTAAACTCGCCAATCTCTGGAATTACGAGTCAGATTTGAAATTCTTTTTGCAATTGATAGCCCACTTCTTGAGGAAGGTTATAGGCGATTTAACATCGCGCAAGGGTCGTACCTTAGGAGCCGAACAAAAAAAAAGTCAGAAAACGAAGTAATAGCGCCGGCGGGCGATAGTATGCGTTGCGGTGGTTCAAGGGCCGACCCACCGTTTGACTTGATATATTAGGTCCTTACTTATGAAATAGCCGTTTTACATAGGAAAAAATCTAACATTTTTTTTAACGAAAATTTTGTATTTCTTTTATCGAAGTAGGTATTGGTCATTAGTGAAGATGTACTTTGCCATTTTAATGGGATTTCGTTGATGGCTCTGCTATAAAAATCTTGGCGACTGGAATTGATGAACTCTTTAGAGGCGTTTTTCACCGCCTTGTTGGATTTGAAATTTTTCCCTTGTAAAAAGTTATCCAAATTCCGAATAAAACTAAAAATTAGTTATATCTGGTGACGGTGGGTGCCCGTGAATTTCCAGTCCTTTTTGAGACGGCCGGTTGTGCGATGTTTCGACGCGATTTTGTTGTTGTTGTTCAGCGAGTTCATACGGTACCCACTTTCCGAGATTTCTTTTTTTTCCAATTTGAAGGAAATTAATCAGTATCGATTTATCACTTACGTTGAAGGCTGCTGCAAGTTCCAACATGGTTTGAGATGAATCTGCTTCCACTATGGCTTTTAATTCAACGTTGTTCCGGTCGGCCACGGGGCTAACTGTTGAGATCAAAATTTCCAGAACCGCGGAAGCAATCAAACCAAAAACGGACCGTGCGTTCACCATGTCCTTACACGTCGTTAATATTGCGTGCTGTCTGTGCTGCGTTGGTGCCCGGTCGGAATTCATATTCGAAAATAGCGTGCAATTTCGATTTTTCTATCATAGCACAAACAGCGATAGTATTTTAAAAAATCGAACGTCGGGAAAACAACTGATTTTGAAAAACAAAATACTATCATACTATTATCATAAAATTAATTTGAATTTGGAATTCTAAATAGAATGAAAGATATCGATCTTCATCTTCACAATAGCCAGTATCAAAAATGGGCAATTTCCTAGGTAAACACTTATTATTATGTTAAGGTTTCAACAACACAAAACATCTTCTGTATCGTCATCATTTCCACGAGGTCTGATTAGCACACCCTGCATAGTCAGCCACGCCTTCAGTCTTGTTGGGTGACTAATCGTTTTAACATAGCATTTTCGCATCACTCAAACCGACACACAAGGCAAATGGTTATAGAAAAGACATTCATTTAGATGGCATAGCTTTCCCATTGTGCAAAAAGCACAAAACCTAGCAATTAATAATTGACTCCGCGGCCTCAATTCCGCAGGGACCCGAAACGTTAAAAAACTGTACAAAATGAAGATAAATCTTCGCGCCTTTCTATCTTTTTTCTTTTTATTGGAATATAAATAAAGGGATGGAGACGGCACGTTTTGTTTAACCGACTTAGAGAATAAAGGGCCTTTTCCTTCCGCGTTTTATACGTGAAATGGAAGGCAGTACGGTGTGTTTAAATTAAAAAAAAAAAACAAAACATGCATTTACAAATTTATTTTTACAAAATTTTATTAATTCTATAAGTATCGGATGGTTTTGATAAAACAGTATAACTTTTATTTGCTTATGTTGAAGCATGCGAAATGTAATAAAACACAAAACTTACAACACCTCAGAAATTAAATGACAATTAAATACTTACGTCAGAACGGTCTTAATAGTTTAACAGCCCTTAGTATCTATTATTGTCCCTCCATGATTTCTCATCTTCATCTGCCGAGCCTTTTCTCAAAAATGTTTGGGGTCAGCCGGGACCAACAATTTTACGGGTATTCCGAGTCACGGAGGGGTCTCGGTATGTAAAGATAGTCACCCATCAACGGACCGACGGCGGCAAGTGTAGCTTAACCTGATCGATCGACCCGTGCGACTGCTATTCATAAACCTAAAATTTTACAGTAATGTAGTGGTGTAAAATCAAGACTCCATTGCACAAACAGGATAAATCAGGCAAGCTGCTTCGAAGCGCGGAAGCGATCAAAAGTCAAACGTATAAGTTTGAAGCACTACAAACAATCCTATCCGATTACACTAAGACTTTACTGCGATGCTTTAAAGATCCAAATACAAGTATTCTAACAAAGCTTCGATTCTAAAGAGAACAAACAAATAAACATACTTTTATAGTTATTTTATTAATAGCACTGTGTGACCTAAAGCCGCACTTAATTCCACTTTTCTGTGACTTAAGTAGTCATTTTTACACGCAAAAGCGTGACTTAAATAAAGGTTTGGGACACACGAGCTATTAAATAGTATACGATGCGTATAACTTAAATAGTCTATTAATTCACTACTTACTACTACTTAAGTACTTATGACACGTCTCATAAAGTACTATTAGAGCATATGCCGTTAAGAAAATTAGTGATTTAACTGATTTAGAGACAGCCCGTTTAGGTAACTTTAGTTATTTTTATAGTGTGATGTCGTACGGTATTCTGTTGTGGAGAAATGCCGCCGATATTCAGAAAATTTTTATTTTACAAAAAAGGGAAATTCGTTCCATTTATAAATTAAGTCCCAGACACTCCCTAGAGACAAATTTAAAGAGATTAATATAATGACTGTGCCTTCTCAGTACCTACATTTATGATAATCTTGTGTAAAATATTAATCTTTTTAAAAAATACAGTTATATCCATAACATAAATACTAGGAACAAACATAAATTTTTTGTTCCTACAACAAGGCTCAAAAAAAATGGCTCGTTTAGATGCTAATGTATACGTTTTTATACTAATTAACATATTAACATATAAGCCTTAAAAAATTCAAATCTTTTATAAAGCGAAAACTTTGCCAGAATGTCTATTATACTGTAAAAGACTATATTGAGGACAAAAAGGCTTGGGATTGAGCTGATCCAATAGGTTTAAACAGTGCATGTTGTTTTTATTTTACTATTTCACACTTTATTTTTTCTAAATATCCATTTACTTAAACAATGACATGAACATTTACGGTATAAAGTATTATATTATTTTAATTATTGTGAATTTGAGGACTATGTGGGTCATCGTTTCCGTTTTAGTCATGGTCTGGCAGTTTGAGTAATTTATGCGGCTTACCCAAATGTCCTGTGTTTGGTATTGTTCGTTAAATCGTTGAGCTCCTTAAGTTCTGAGTTAAGCTGCACGGTAACTGATAAATGCGTGTACTGGACAGGTCCACTCAATTTGTGTGGTTCTTTCCTCAAAAGACCATTTGAGACACCAATCTACATGGTCCTCAAATATTATGTCCAGATTTTTATATACACATTGATATTGATGAATTTTATATAAACAATAACATGAATATTTATAAAGTATTGTTTTTAAATTTAATTTTTGTGAATGTGAGGACAATATGGGTCATTTCTTTTTTCCGTTTTCCTTCTTAGATAGTTTAATCATGATCTAGCAGTTTGAGTAATTTATGCGGCCTACCCAAATGTCCTTTCTTTAGTATTGCTGAGCTCCTCAAGTTTTGAGTTGAGCTGCACGATTTCCTCAAAAGACTATTTCAGATACCAATCTACTTGGTCTTCATATGAGCTGATCAAGATTTTGTCTGGACTTGAAAAGAGATTGTGACCTCTGAGTTTGTTTCGACCTTTTTTCTCAGAATAGTCAATAGGAAACGCCAACCTCATCTAGTTTAAAAAAATATGATTGACATGTAAAAGTGTTTGGACAAACCTACTTACAGAAAAAAAATCATTTATCATTTAACCATTAAATACTACCGCGGGTAAAACAAACATTACGAGACGAAATGACCGCATTCACGAGTAAGTACGATTACGAGTTTTGAAATTGACCAATTTCCAATTTTCTGGATAAGAAACATTTAAGAAACATTTCAGTTCATGGTTTAAGTATATTTATATAGCTACCCAATTTTTTAAGGTTCCATACCTTAAAAGGAAAAACGGAGCCCTTATAAGATCACTTCGTTGTCCGTCAGTCCAGACCCTTTTTCTCATGAACGCGTTTAGTTATCAAATTGAAATTAATATCAAATACTCAGGGCTGCAATTACTTGAAGCAGTAAAAAAAAATCAAACTTCTAAGTCAACGCAATAAAAATATACGGGCGTTTATGTTCCGATATTAAAATCTATAGGGTACTTCCAGTTGACCTAGAATCATGAAAGAAGAAAGAAGCAATGTCAAGTAAAGGAAAAATCCGAAAACCGCAAATTTGTAGTTACATTACAAAAAAAATAATATTTAAACTATTTACATAACTACAAATTCGTATAGGAGCTTTCACTTGACCGGTTTTTTTATTAATTTGTCCATTTCATTATTTTATATTTTTAGCGTACTGATGTAACCACTCATTAGTGAATCAAGCATCATAATTAATTTATGTGTACCACTTTTTGGTTGGCAAAAATATATTGATAAATCTTATAAGCACGTGTATACAAACAGATCACCAATGGTCGGTCTGTATGTGATGTTAATGGAGAGATTAGATTTGTTATCTCGAACGTAGCAGCCCCCTGGGTGTCAAACTTATACGGTCAGTAACGAAATGGATAACACTATTATTTTAAAAGACCCAAAACTGTTCAAGGCATACAAATTATGACTTCATCGTTCTCTTTAATTTTTTAAACATTTTGTGTAAAGTCTGAGAGGTTATTTGTTCAGCTAATTGACTAACAAAACGGCGTAAATATAACAACCTTATTGGGAGCTATATGTTTGAGCTGTTTGCGGTTGAAGCACTAAGGCCTTGGGGTCCGAATATTTCGGGACATTGCCAAGCGGTTGATAGACACGTGACCTTCACGTGACCTTCACGTGACCAGAGGGCTGGCCTATTCTTAGCCTAAATAATCAGCATTGCCATCCCACGTGGTAATGCTGCCAGCCTTTTGGGCACTTATCCCATTGACAGCAATGTGGATGAAGCTTTTGACGCCCAATGAGCTCCTCCTTTTTTTATTTTTTATTATTTACTTGTATATATAATATATAAATATATTAGTGTTGCTTGTAAATTTTAATTAAGGCATTTTGTTAGTAGTATTGTCGTTGCAAATAAACAAGGTCTAAAATTGTCTACTGACAACTTTATAATTATTCAAAACACATTGTATGAAATGGCTGTAACACGGCAAATTGACGTAGCGTGTCAATTCGCTTATTAATTGATTTTCTTGTAATGTTACTTCTAGCGTAAAAGTCATTTTGTTAAGAATTTAACTGTTGTAAATTTTAACAATTTCACTGTCCATGAAACAGACAAAAAGTAAAACAACAAACATTTACCATGTGTGATTTATCAGACGGAAAAAGGGTTCACCGACTCTCTTAGCTGACTGTACCATCTATCTACCACAAACTGACATAGCTTAATGACAGCGCAATTACTTTAAGATTGGATGTGCTACGGTAACTGCCTCACCGACGAGATTGTCACTTAGTAGTGATATGGCGAAGTCTCGGAGTAGTCTGCAGGGGAAATGGAGGGACGAGTATAAATTTAGGCGGTAAAAGCTGAAATAGCTTAGATATATTAGGGGCAATTCCCGTAATTTTAAGAACGTTCACATTTTAATCTCAGTCTCAATCTGTCAAAAATATCTCTAGTTTTCTTGAGTGAAAAAATGATTTCATGTGTTTTTTGGGGGGTCAACGACCGCTTGTAATGTTGTTACTTAAAGTATTAGTTAAGAAAATCTGTATTATTTTGTTTTATTGTGTTTAGATATACTTAAGATATCTAAATTCAATAAAACAAAATAAAACAGTCCTACCACGTCTGTGAAATTTACGATGAAAACTGATTTTTTAAACTGATATTTCAAGTGACTACACCGACTGTGTCGCACCACCACAAAAAAGGCATCAGCAAATTTATTTATTTTTCGTTTTATCGTTTGTTTAGAACCATCACGTCTGCGGAGATTCACTAGGTAATTTAATTTACCCTGTAGCGGTATCTACAACGCCACATGCGAATAACGCGTCATACTGACATCACAAAATCCTGCATCTCGCAAGCACAGTTTACTACGCAAATAGCATAACAACGGCCCGACATGAATCATCGGGCCAACACCCATCTGCACCTTAATTCATGACTATATGAGAAGCTATCGTATCGAAAATGACACATTTCAATAACCTGATTTGCCTTGCCCCCAACAGCAAATAGCTGTCAGAAGAATAGTGGTCGTATATTTGATTTAAACTGACAACATTTTCGGGTTTTGGACTTGTGAACAGCGTTTAGAGGACTCCTACGATGACATTGATTGATGTTCGATACGGTATGGAAGCGTATCGAGTAGTTGTGAATAGCTATGCTGGTCGGAGGATCCTCCCTTTTCTATGGAGTATAAGTGGACTTTACACCCTGTTCCTCATACGTCTATAACCCGGTAGATCATTATTGAAGTAAATCAACCTATTGAGCAAAAGTGTTAAAAACCGACGACCACGTGTAACTGTTTGAGGTTTTGTCTTCTTGGTCAACTTATTACTTTAAACACTGATTATTTTAACGGAATAACTTTTCACAGGCGGCCTGGGCACATAACCGGTTGAAATAAATTTAAACACTAGAAAATTATATATCATGATGTATTAAAAGTGAGGAGTATACCATTGACAGGACATATATCAAAGAGTGACGGATACAAAGGAAGAAAAACTATATCGACAAAGTTTGCATTCCAACTTATATTCCAACAAAAAACATGCCAGGTTGAATCAAAGCGTTTTACGCTTATAGATTATAAATGTAAAGGTGCTACTTTTGTTATTGCGATGTCGGTTCCGTGGATTACCGATAAGACTGCCTTTTGTAAATTATTTAAAAACATATCCATCATTACTCACGGGCACACAATAATCAAAAGGTAACGTATTGTATATAGTATCTATTATTATTAATAAAAGTTGATTGATGACCTATTCATAAACAAACCTAAAATAATTCATATGAAGACTAATCTATCAAACAAGAATATTAATTCAATCCGCCATTATTTTTTTTTTGCTAGCCGTCTGATCCAATTAGACACCCAAAAACAAAATAGGTATTCGAATAACAATACTTAGGTTAAAAATACAGAAATACACAAACCAATATTCTAGCACAGAAATATTATAATTGATTAGTGACAAGCAAATTTTCGGGTGAGTGGAGTTCAAAGGATGCCCGTATTTTGCCGTTTGGACTTTGTTTTGTAACAAACGATCAGGAAAATGTATCCTCTGGATATCGAGTTGTTAAGGTATTGCCGATAGAGAAATTAATTAATGTTTTGTTGTTTTTCTCGCACGAAAATACTCTAGCTTAATGTTTTTTTTTTTTTTTAAACAACAGAGGTCACCAATTCTGGGATATATATTTTTCGTCATCAATAATAATTACATATTTTAAAGAACACATAAAATGGACGCACATTTTTCCTAAGGCGTTAAATTGGAGAACAGTTTGGGTTCGGAGATATATCCTACTTTCTGTCCTACTAATATTATAAATGCAAAATTTGTGAGGATGGATAGATGAATGGATGGATGGATCTCTTTCACGTAAAATCTACTGACGGATTTTGATGAAAGCTTACAGTAAGAATAACACATCTAAGGTCACTTTTTATCCCGATATTCCCACGGGATCGACACTGATAAGGTTGAAACTGGGGGCGCTGCTAATTATTTAAATTTGGAGGCGGATGGAAAGATAAAATCGTTATATATCTTTGTTCTCGAATTCATTACAGCGTTATCGCCATAAAAATAAATCTTTTTACTACTGCCAAAATTCAAATAAAATGTAATTCATTTCTGGCCGCCGATTTGTTTTTTTTTTCCACGTCACCGTACAAAATTGGTGGTCTCCTTTATTTGTAAAAGCATCTAGAACATACACTTAGGGCTGATTTTCATTCATTTGATAACTTTATTCGAAAAATAAATTTGGACAGTTATTTCATACAAAAACTGTTAAACTTCAATAATTGTCTTCCTCGAATAAAATTTAGCTGCCGATGGAAAAATCAGCCTTTACAGAAATATATATTGCATTTCATTTCTCGCACGAAATAATTGCTGCTATCTAAACTTAAACAGGGAAGATTTGATTACTTGTATGTTTTTTTTTTACGGTTTTATGATAAACAGGCTGAACGGAGTTGGATGAAACTTGACACATAGGTAGACCATTGACCTGGGGCCCAAGTCTGCTATTTTTATAAATTCGCCATTCCAACACGATCCCATTGTCATTTTGCTAAAAGTTCGTAATCGGCTAAATTCATAATGGTCGATCATTGATCGGTCAATGGTCTGAGCAAAACTACTACTAAATTTCATGCTAGATTTAATTTAATATATATTTTTACATATTACGTAGTAGTGTTTGCAATCTGAAGTAGTAAGGAGTTCGTAAATTATAAAATTATAGCAATAAACATTACATTTATTAATTTGTCATTATGTACGAGATTACCATTTTATGCCATTTCTTTCAATGGAGTGTCAGTAGTTCACCATTGGAAAGTCATAATGACGCCAATATATTAGTAGATTACCAACCCTGGATTAGGACATAGGATAATTATTATCCCGATATTCTTAAGAGATCCAGACTTATGCGGGGGAAACTGCTGGGCGCAGCTAGTTTACCGATGGGCAGCGGGATTCTGACACACCCTTCTGCTCCACCCAGAGCGGGAGGGGTCATTTGATGATTTCCCATCCACAAAAAAAAATAAAATAAAAAAAAAACTAGTTTACCGATAAAAAGGCAGTTCACTTTGATTTTCAATCTAATTCTCAAATTAATGTAGAAAACCCACATTTTTTCAATTCTGTCTAATGTCTTTAGTCTAGACTGTGTACTTAATCGGATATGTCTTTAAAGCCCACAGTTGTTATATTTCTGGTAGAAAATATCGCAAGATAATTACTTTCATAGAAGTACCTAAAGCTAGGGTTTCCTAAGACTGCAGTTTTAAAATATGATGGACGTGTAAAAATGTTTGTACAAACCTTCAGAAAATAATTCATTTATCATTTGCGACGGCTGCCACATAGCGTCCGCAATTTATTGTCGAATGTCGTCACTAAAACATTATTTATTATTTATTTATTTGCTTGCTAATATGTAAAATACTGACTGATGTTATGAAAGTAAGTTGATGTGTTTTTGCAGAAAGCGATTTCTGGCACCGTAAAGTCAGACCCCGGTGCTATCATTTTCACGACGACCGTTATTTGGCGGCCACCGTTCTCCTAGGAAACCGTAGGAACCGTTTAGTCAGTTGTTAACATTTGCGTATTGACGCGTGTAAACCCTTACTATTTCGCATCAAGCACATAATTTATCGAGACGACTCAAAACTTTATGTAGTCTAACGGATGTTAGATTAACTACTAGATGTCAACTAACTACTAACCAGAGGGGCAATTCTCGTGATTTTTAAGAACTTTCACAGTCTGATCTCAGTCTCAATCTGTCAAAAATACTTTACTACAAATTTCCCTACATTTTGACAAGTTTTTGACATTTGTTTGTCGCCGAGATGAGACTGCGACTAGATTTTGAACGTTTTAAATTACGAGAATTAGCCTTCAGATGTCTACACTACACAAATTTACGAAAAAGTACAATGCCTATAAACCTGTTACCTAAACTCACCTATTATAAAATAGATCTTTTCTTGAATTGGCCTACTGATGTCAAGTAAAATATTTTCTCTAATACCTAATCAGAAAAGCAATACCTACACTTGGTAAACTTGTTGCACGGTTAGTTGCATTCACAGTGTACAGGCTACTAGACTTACAAATACCTGAATCCATTTATGTATGAATATCTTTGACGCGATTCTCAGTAACCGACAGAAATTAGTTCTTAGGAGAAGCCATTAGCATAGTAATTTGCTGTATTAAAATGGGAGACCAGTGGCTATACTTATTTATGGTATTTTTTTAAGCCTGTGGGGTACGTTTTGAACTGTAATGTCGTAGAGAAAAACATCGAAATGAACTAGAGCTAAATTTGCAAGAAAATTAAAATGAAATCAGCTTATTTAACTATGAATATAAATCTGAACTAATATTATAAAGAGAAAAGATTTGTAGTTTTGTATGTTTGTTTGTTACGCTTTCACGCTAAAACTGCTGAACGGATTTTGATGCAATTTGGCACATGGCAAAACCATGACCTGGATAGGTAGGACACGGCTTTAGGTCTATTTGTTAAAATAATAAATTTTCGGTGTATTCATATTGTCATAAAAGGAACATTTTCTCAAAGCATTTTTTTTGTGATATAGGTACTCTACTGTACTATAGTATTAAAAGGTTTCTAAGCAATAAGTTACAAGAATAACGCCTAGCTAACAATAATAAGAAAGGGGCTCCTAGAACGGTAATAGGAAGTACCAATCATTTTTGCTGGCGCAGTTGAATCTTATTAGGTCACATTTCACTGAAACATTCTGTACTGTAAAAAACTGCATTCATGCGGAAAAGTGTCATCTGCATGGCTCCAACTATATGTAAGGTAAGGTAAAAGGTAAAACGGGCTGGTGTCCGCAACTCCACGTCAATGCGCGTATTTTGCGTACGGCAAATAATAAACTATAAAATAATAATAATCAACTATATGTAATAAGCTACCTAAGCGTTGGAAGGAGCTAAGTAGTTCAAACGTCAGTTGATGGTGTTTTTATCGATAAAAGCATAATTATTATAGTATCTGAATTTTTTGTCGAAAAACTTGTCTGAAATTCATTTTATTATAATGTTTATTGATTAAGAGTAGTAAAGTGATTAAAATATTTGTACACCAATATAATTAAGGCTGAACATGATTGGACTGTAATTTATTACCTATCATTTTGCATGTTCTTTTAAGTACACCATGTTTATACAAATGAATAAATCTTATCTTATCTAATACTATACTAAGAATATTACCGGAATGGCCCTAGACAGTAATCAGGCACTTACGAAAAAAAAAACTTCTAAAACATTTTTATTTTTATTTTTAGTGTCCCTAAAACTTAAATATATTCAGTGACGTTCGGAGATTCTGAAAGAAAATAACTCTACCCTTGACAACTTGTTTTTAATTTAATTTTCAATTCTAAATTTAAATTAGTTTTTTTTTTTTGTTAAGTTTTTGTTTGTCACCCGTCTTTACGTTAGTCTGTTTTAGTTTTATATTAATTTTGTATATTAAACAAGGCAGCAAGATATTGTACCTAATGAATGCTATGTACGCCGTAATTATCATGTACAGACGCATCAACATCAAGCTACCCGAAACTGTCAAATTTTCCCAATCAATTTTGAACCTTAAGCTGTAGCGATAAAGTTGAAAATCTATTAAATAAATTTGACAGATTGTAGTAGTTTGATGTGCTGGCGTCTGTACACTTATTCTTTAGCTATTAAGATTATTTCTTGCATAAGTTTAATGTGTTTTATGTTTAGTTGTGGCTGTGGTTTTTTAAAAAATCAGATGACTTGGTTTTTTTATTCGTCCTGAAAAATTGGTTTTTGATGCTTACGCGATTTTTACCAGAGTTAGTTACGCGTTATCAAACTATCCCTGATTTTCCATAACTGCACAACTATAAAAGATTGTTTAAACAAGCTAACACTTGATCTCAACTTATTAGCTTCATTTTCCTAACTTCCTTACTTATGGGGAAGATTAATCTTGTCGTAATTTCGCAAATTTCGTTCATATATAAAAATGGGGGAACATCGATCGTTCGTCTTAGTCAAAAGACGTTTCTTCCACACAATAAACTCTTAGGCTGTGGTACAAGTGACAAAAGTCAAGTGCGGAAGTAATTATCGTAATGAAATATGAATAAAATGAAAACATATGTTGTCTGTTAAGCTGATATTTATCTATTTTATTTATTAAAACTTTATGCACAAGTAAAAAAATTGGAAAAAACGAATCCACCAATTCAGCGCTGGGATGATTCTGCCAGCTTCATACGAATGTGTTCTTTATGTGATATCAGACACAATTTTTATTTTTCTAAGTGAAACTTCTGTTTACAAAATGAAAACAAAGTTAAAAAAAAGCTCATTAGTGAACTGATCCAATTATTTCACTCGAACTGATCGAAAAGAAAATAAAATTAGCAAATGAACGATCATTCCTATATAATTTTTAAACGTAGAATTAAAAAAAAAAACTACCCGTCTATACTTGAGTGAAGCGTCTGATATCAGCTTTATGATAGCTGATTCTAATGATTATAGTTCTGTAAAGCCATATTGTTTACGGTAGGTAACCATATTTTAATCAACATACAACCAGACATTGACTTGAAAATTGCAAAAAAAAAAACCTAAGAAAATTTTAATTTGCGGAACACCTATTTATCGCTGTGAGCGTCTAACGTATGCCACTCTAGGAAAAAAACTTAGCCATAATAACCAATTTGTGTGATAATTAATTTAGTAAAAAATGGCTGTTGACACGTCTTTTTTGCATTTCCGATTTTCTTCCAACATTTAGTTGAAAAATGCCTAGAACGGCCTGGCAGTTTCGTATTGACCCAAAGTCTGTATTTATATTTAAACGAAATTCTTTTGTACTAACAGGATGACTCAGCGGACTTACCGCATGTGCCGTTCAACCTAAACGACGGTCAACTTAGCATTTATCTCAATTTTAAATGCTTTTAGAATTACATGACACTAATTTACGAGAAAAGTACCATTTCAATCAATTTTGGCTTCCTTATCGTATTGTACGCACCTACCTACTTAAAGGTAAGCCTGCCCCGGTGGTCTCATGTTCGTAAGCGACTGCTAAGCGTGGGGTCTTGGGTTCGATTCCAGGGTCGTGCGAAGTGTTATTGAGTTTTTCCATTAGGAATTTCTTAGTAACAGCCCGGAGTTCGGAAGTTGGCGGTGTGATACTCTTGTGCCTCGGAAAGTACGTTAAGCCGTTCGTCCCGGCTGTCATTTGTGGATCTTTGACAGTCGTTACGGGTAGTCAGAAGCCCGAAAGTTTTACAACCAAAAAAATCAAAATCAAAAGTGTATCGTGTTACAGGGTTGCGGAGGTCAGATAGGCAGTCACTGTATATAAAATACTAATATAGTTGGGAAAACGCTGATGTTGATTCTGAAATGATGTTGTGGTTATAGGGTGAATTTCAACAAATGCCAATTTTTTTATCATATCGGTGAACTTTTTCATTTATGGTTTTTTTGTATATTTTTCAGGTTTTATGTAATCTTTAGGATATTAAATATCCCCAAATTTAATATCATCAAAATTCAGTTTGAATTCCGGTTTCCACCGATATGACAAACCGGCACGGATTATTTTTTCCGTACACCGATATGATAAAAAAATTGGCATTTGTTGAAATTCACCCTATAAAAAATACAGAACAACGCTAACAAACAGCGCCTTTATGTTATAGTAGTAAAGTCGATTTTTGTAGTGCAATTTTAATGTCACCAAGAAATCTCCGCATGCAATAAGCAATGTAATGTAATGTAAGCAATGTAATATAATGTACAGTCAACATTTAAGCACCTTATTGAGCAAATATCATCCAGAAACAACGAAGAATTTTGATTCTTTTTACATTCGAGTCACTTCGATATGTACAATTCAAGAATTCTTATCAACTAAGAAACTCTCCTCGCATTTGAATGCAGCAAATCTGAAACTACTTCTGAATATTACCCATTCTTACAACGGTTGCCAACAGCTGCAAACTTTGTCCTCAGTTTTCAAGCACTTGGACATATCTTTTCTCGTAATCTATTGAGGTCATTGTGAGTTCAGTTCATTGGAAGTAAGTCCTATATTTCTCAGGATACTTTCAGCGTTTTCTGATAAGTTCCTAAACTAAAGGAAATTAATCACCTGCCCACTTACTAAGTTTTTCTTTCATATTCCTGCGAGGTCGGAAACTTCTATTATTTCATTATATTCTGTGTTCAAACAATACCTCTAGGTTTGTTATGAAACTTAGTTTCAATGGACTTAATATTATTAATAAACTTTGAATATTTTTAATAAGAAGGAGGTTGTATAAGTTCTTGTTTGTCTTAAAAAGCTGTTGTCACAGTGCTCTTTACATTTTATTGAAGCATTGACTTTTATACTTAACATTAAGCCGGAGATGTGTTTTTTTGCACGAAACGCGAAGTAAACTAATGTTAAAATAACAATTTTTGAATGAGTAATGGTTCGTATAAAACATTAATTCAATTTGGCTGCTTTATTAAAAAAAAATAAAGAAAATACGTTCATTTGCGGTAAACATACACCACCGTAACATAACGCACAACACCGCAAAAAAAAAAAACACAAACAAAAAAAGAAGTTGGGGAAAACTATGCGTCACATCCATGCAAAGTAGCCATATTTACGGATGATACTAATTATTGTGCTTGTCACATAATTTAAACCAAAATGCTATAAGATAGTTGTATTTTCGATTCAAGAAATGATCTAATTTTTATTACGTTGATTTGTGCTGAAACCGGCATGTCCTAGAACCAAAAATTCGAAGACGTGACATCTACCAACCGCAGTAGGTCCGCGTGTTGGATTACAGCCCACTCCCTGTCACAGAGAGGAGGCCAGTGTCCCAGCAGTGGGAATATTATAGGCTGATTGTGTATGCATGTATAAATCTTTGTGCTTTCGTTCCAGGCGTACTGATGCCCCAACATCACTACATAGTATAAAACAAAGTCGCTTTCTCTGTCCCTTTGAATGCTTAAATCTTTAAAACTACGCAACGGATTTTGATGCGGTTTTTTTTTATAGATAGAGTGATTAAAGAGGAAGGTTTATATGTAGTGTATTTAGTATCAGCATTGCACCCGTGCGAAGCCGGGGCGGGTCGCTAGTAATCTATATATATATAAATGAATTGCTGTTCGTTAGTCTCGCTAAAACTCGAGAACGGCTGAAAGAATTTATCTTATCTTGGTCTTGAAATGTTCGTGGAGGTCTATGGAAGGTTTAAAAGGTGAGAAAAAATCGAATAATTCCCGGGAATACCCTCAAAACAGCCCTTTTCTATTTCCCATACAAACGTTTTCTAAATAAAACGTAGAGTCAATTTGAATTTTATTGCAAAATAATAATAACACTTCATGCTTCATTAAAAAATGTTTTTTTATTAAAAACGAATTCGTTTGGTTTGTTTAAAAATTAATTTATACAAAAGTTTAGGTCTTTTATTTATCGATTGAGGCAGTACGAAGTCTGCCAGGTCAGCTAGTACATAATAATTATGAACCCCAGCTTTTACCTACAATAAGGTACCAAAAGAAGTTACCAATAGTATTGAATGAGATATTATTTACTTTATTGAAACCATTTCATTGAAACGGGAATATAATGAACATAAGGACGATGTGGGCCCATTAGTGACTTTTAGGGACCATTAGGAAGCTGAGGACCCCTTCCGGCTGTTGTGGACAATGAAGTCAGAGGAGGACTGCCGAATTTTGGTAATTGTAGAGGTTGGTACCAGAAAATGAAGACCGCTGATCTCGGTCAGCTTTTCACAATGAATAACTCTTTATAATAGGTATAAATTTATATTGTAAGATTTGAATTGCCTAATGTTATAAGCAGCGAATGTGACATCATATTGAATGGTTTATTGATCAGACAGTTTTCCTAGGAATCACGCTAGACGAGAAATTACAATGGGGGCCTCATATAACATCTATTGCGGGGCGGCTAAGCTCGGCCGCTTATGCTGTTAGAAAGATAAGACAGTTAACAGATGTAGAAACCGCGCGTTTGGTCTATTTTAGTTACTTCCACAGTATTATGTCATATGGCATTTTACTCTGGGGTCGGGCTGCTGATATTGAATCCATTTTTATTTTGCAAAAGAGAGCTGTCAGAGCCATTTACAATCTATGTCGCCGTGAATCTCTTAGGGAACTATTTAAAAATGTTAATATTATGACGGTACCTTGCCAATACATTTATGAAAATATTATGTATGTAAGAAAAAATCAACATCTTTTTAATAAAATAAGTGATAGACATAATTTTAATACTAGAAATAAAGATAAATTAGATCAACCTTTTTTCAGATTATCTAAAGTGCAAACATCTTTTATGGGGTACTGTGTTAAATGCTACAACAAAATACCTTTGATATTTTACAATTAAATGAAAGAAAATTTAAAACTCATATTAAAAGTACACTTTGTAAACAAGGATATTACAAATTGGAGGATTATATCCAAGATAACAATGTTTGGAAACATGCTGGTCCTGCTCCATAGGACAATCTAGAGTCTAGACAACATCAAACTTATTGCTAATTTAACTTATACATATACATTTTTTTTTTTTAATACATTGTTTTTACATTCTGTGACAAATGTAACTCACACACTTTTTAAAATAGTAGTAAAATTTTACAATCTTTGTAAATATGTGAGCACCATGTATCTATCACATAATTGATTTACCAGTCTGTTGTATTTTTAATTCTTTTACCATTTTTGGTAGATTAAATTTCATTTTAGGTGCATCGTCTTCACATATAATTATATAATGAATGTATACAAAAACTTGTAAAACATTTTAAAAGAGTAACGGTGGAGTTTCTTGCCCATTCTTCTCCACACGAAAACTACATTTTGGAATGGGCGACTAGAATCAATTCTATTTTTAATTTTTAATTTTGACGTTCAAAAGTGCCTTTTAAGTGCCTATTTGAAATAAATTATTTGACTTTGACTTTGATTTTGACTTTATTATAATAACTAATTCTTACTGGGTCTGCTTCATTTGTTTTCGACTTATTGGATTAGAAAAGTATTCGTAAACTCTAAATTAATCATTTTCTTTTGTATCTGGCATTTTGTGCGTAATGCGCTTACATTTAGACAGATCTTCTAAGATAAAACACCTACAATTTTTTTTATGATGTGGTTACTTACTTTGAAATAATGTTGTAACTTAAATTCCTGCCTCAAAGTAAACAAAACTGAACCAAGTCATTTACGTAAAAGAAACTTTCGATGCAATCCAATTGATTGCAAAGGGTCGTAAACTGTTCACAACCCAACCGTTATCTGTTCAATTAACTAATGCGAACATTCGATTAGCGTTAGAACCCTGAATTCCATTTTCATTAAACTTTTAGAACTGGAAATCGAAAAGTGATGAATATACTCTAAAATTTCGGGAAACATGTGGAGTCTATGTGATTACGATTCGATATCTAACCAATTGACAATCTCAATGAGAAATATACCTCTGTTTCGAAACAAATCGAATACCCGTGTGAGTGGAAGCCATTCATTTTGCTCAATCCTTAATGAGCTCATTACGTAAGGGATATAATTATATACATACAGGTAGACCGTGAATGATATTCGTATATCTTTCGTTTTCCGCAGAATTTTAGAAGGTTTTAATAGGGTCTTTGAATCTAATTATATGTTCAGATGTAAACACTCTGGTGAATATTATCTCAATTAGAATTTGTTAAAATATAACTAATTATTTTTGATAGAATAGCAACTTTAAACTGTTTATAAATAGATTATAATGTTCCTGCAACGGGGATTCGGGTTTGTTTTCTGTGAGATTCCTCTGCTGTAATCTGCCACTCATACTTACCCAGTACCTTAATTGTGTTACACATTATCAACCACAATCTGAATAATTTTGCTAATCCTGTCCATTGCTTTATTATGTTCGTAAATTTGTCTGTTACAACAACATAAAAAACGCAATGATTTTTGTTGAACTACCAAAATGAAAGCCATTGCTTCTTTTAGTGTGTTGGGCAACTACCCCGCAAAGCGGGTTGATCGAAGTCGCAATTTATTGTGTCAACAGTTTAGTTTACAGGGCTGGTGTTCGCAACTCCACGTCCAAGCACATATCGTCGACCGTAGGTTCAATTGAGGTAAGGGACATTGAATATCTTGTCCCTTACCTCAATTGAACCTACGGTCGACGATATTTTGCGCGCCGTCCAGTTACTTGTGATATAAAAACATGGACAAGCCAGAACAGGCTAAGTAAAAATCTAGACTATAAAAAAAATCTTAAGAAAACTGCCAGTGTCCGTTAATCTATTTCAATTCTTATAATAAAGCTGAAAATTTTGTTTTAGCTTCAGTAGCTCAAACATGTAGGTTTTGCTGCCTGAAATCAGTAACTTTTTATTTTTTTTTCAGAAAGCCGCAAATATCTTATTACTAAAGAAATTTTGCAAAAAGTAATAATAATAATACTAATTATGTCTTTTAATGTAATTTATTGACTTTTTAACTTATTGTTGTATTTAAACGAAAATAATTATTTACTGCAAATAAAACTGATATTTAACCTGTAAATATTTATTTCTAGTTTCAATAATGTTACGTAATATATTTTATCTCGCTGCTGAAGTGAAAAGTTATGTGTGTTACACGAGAGCAACATTTTTTGCATCTCGTGCCTTTGAATCCCTCGCCACACTAAGGATTCAAAATCAGCACTCGCAGCAAAAAACGACTTTGCTCTCTTGTTGCAAAAATAACTATTGTTTTATTTATTTGAACGCGCTAATCTCTGAAACCACCAGTTGGATTTTTTTTTTTTTTGCATTTGAAAGCCTGGCTTAACTTTTGGCTTGAGGACAATTATAGGCTACTTAACATCACGCTAGGACCCTAAAGAGCCGAGCGAAAATAAAAAAAAACAGAAAACACAATAAGGTAGGTCGGGGGAACAAGAAATATCACGCGGGCGAAATCGCAGGCAGAAGCTATTACTAATATAAACATTCTGCTTTTTGTGTTGCGTGTGGCGAGATTCCCGCACAGAACAAATATTTGTATGACTTATAGAACCCGACACATTTACCCCGCAAATGTCAAAGATTCATAACGCTACAGATTTATAAAAACAACAACAATTTCACGACGACTTTGCGAAAGCGTGGGTTTCTTATTTAACTTTTGTAATTACTTCGTTCTAATTGATGTTTTAATTATTGTAGGCTGTTTGACGTTTTACATCTTAGAATGAAAATGTATTCGAAATTAATAAGTTGACGAGAATGTAGCAATTTAGATTCCAGAGTTCTTTGTGTCGTCTACAATTCTTTACATTTTTTAATGTATAGTATGATTTTAATTACCAAAAGATGTATTTATTTAGGAGATTACAGGACCTAAACGCAAAAAACGTAAGTTTTAAAAGCACTATAAGTGTATGAGCTGCTACAGTAAACAAAATCAGTAAAATAATTGATTCAGGATATATGCTAGGTAGATATCTAGGTAAATAGTGTGTTGAAAACATAATACAACTAATTCGATACGTTATAAAAAAATTATGAAGACACTTCTAAAAACTTTCTTTTTACAATAAAAACCATACTAATATACATACAATCATTCTGACTTTTTGTCAGATTATTCTACAAGGCACATAAAAAAGCACTAGTGTTCTATTTTTTAGTCAAAACAATAGATTTTTTGTAAATAGATAATTGCTTCATATTTTGCAATAAATTACCAGCTTTGTGTTATCGCGCTTTTCTTAATATTCTATGCAGTCCGAAAGCTTTAGGTCATATTTAAGTCCTCTTAAAACTTCGTTTTTAATTTTAATTACATTCAAACCTTTTATTATTCAAGCCGCTCACTCAAGCATAATTTAAGTCGTATCAAAGATCCCCAAATTGCTCTAAGCTCCCTTAAAGAGGAGGATAATGCTGTTTATCAAAAGGAACTAACTCATCATAATCTCTCACTGGAGCGTTCGTGCATAAACCGGACCTTTTTGTTAGCCTTTAAAACATGAAGAATCATTTTAACTTAGTGTGGTTTTGTCGTTGAACTTGGCTCATATAAAATGACTGGCATACTTTTTTCAAAATTTATTTTTTCATTTTTTTATAATCTAAAACTAACAAAAAATTCAAATTGAGTTATGAGCGTTAGGAAATACTTTTCTAACGCTCATATCTCAATTTGAATTTTTTGTTAGTTAACACCTTTGTCCACTTACCCCTTCAATTAAAATTAGATGTTTTGAGCCCACCAGACGATTTATCGTCACTTAAAACCTATGTTCATGCAAGAAACTCGATTTTTTCAGTTTTGTCAGATAACACCTTTGTCCACTTACCCCTTCAATTATGTTTTAAATAATGCTAATAGGTAGGTACTTAGCTACGCCTACCGAATGTGCTAAAACCTTGAAAAATGTTATTATTAAGATAAAGTAGAAATACATTACTATGTAAATAGGGGAAATTAGGTAATACCCTTACGTTGTAAAGAAAAATATTTTTGGTAAAAAACCAAGAATAATTATGTTCTACGCAACCGTGACCTAGTCCTTGAATAAGATAAAATATGTTTCAAATAAGCCGGGAGCCGTAGGTAAGTTCAGTATAAATAATATTAAGCCCGCATAATATCGCTATTTTTTGCTCTAATACTTCTTTTTAGATTTAAAGAAACCGCAATTTTCGGATCCCTTGGGCTTTTAAGAAAATGCTAAGATCAACTTGCAGACCACCAGAGTTTTATCTTTGGTTTACAAAGTCGTTTGACAAAAAAGTTAAGATGGACAAAAATAAATTGTATTTTCTTTCGTCTTTCATATTTAAACTTGTTTCTATTTTTGTCTTTTACAAATCGATTTTCTTTTTTGCTAAGCAGTGCTAGTTCATCTTCATCAAACTTTATTAAATTAACACATTTACTGTTATCAATATAAACTAAGTGGAAAAGAATTACCAGAGATGCAGTACATAACTTCGTACATGAGAATACTTACCTAATGTATTATATACTAAAACCTTCCTAAAAGTAAATCAAATCAAATTATTTATTTCTTTGCAAACATGGGTATAGTACATAGTTGTTTTCATAATAAAGTTCTCCATATTTTACCGTCACATGGGCATGCAAAGGTTTACTCTTCCAAATAAAAAAAATAAATAAACAAGTGGCAGATCATTCGAATTACAATATTACAAATATAAAAAAAACGTCAGCGTGGTTAAAAAAATAAAATAAAATAAGAAGATCACAATAATTATGTCAATCAAAGTAACAGTATGTCAATCAGTTAGTGAAACATTATTAAGAAAATCGTCAATTGTGTAATAAGATTTCATAATTAATAATTCGTTTAGCGCCCTTTTAAATTTGATTGTAGTCATATTTTTTATAATATTAGGTACTCTATTATATATGAGTGGGGCAATACCAAAAAAACATTTTTTCAATAGTGCGGTTTTACATTTTACTTGACATAGGTAATTGATTGATGTATTGAGTCCGTATTGGATTTTTCTTGACCTCTGAGAGTTTTTTAAATAGATTTGGGTTACATTTCACAAACAAAGCCGTTTCCATTATATATAAACAGGGAAAAGTTAAAATTTTTAACGATTTAAAATAGGGTACACAGCTGTCAGTTGTCTTAAGGCCAGGAGTCTCAGAATCGACCTATTTTGATTCAACATTAAACAATCAAATATTCTTTGTTTTGATCTGATAAAAATATATGTTGTAGTTCAATAAACATTCTTGATTATTCTATGGTTCAAAACACGATATTTACAACTTCACTCGATCATAAAAAATCGCAAACAAATCGAAAATAGGGAAGTTTTTTATCGTTTTTCAAGTCGTACTTGAAGTAGACCAAGGTTTTACTCTAAAAAAATATGTCAAAAAATAGGCAATGATGTTTAGAAGAATATTCTATGGCTATTTTTTTTCAAAACAGGGTTTTATTGTTTTGACAAGATATAATATAACAAAGCGGCCCGCGCGCTTCGCTTTAGTAGCCGGCTAGGCGTCTCCGAGGCTGGACCTATGTCGTTTTTACTGGCTCGCCGCGTTCCTCCGCTAATCGATCGAAATATACGTTATGTTATTGTTATTTTCCGTGTTTGTATATTAGTTTTAAAAATAAGCCCGTAAATATTGTTTTTAAGTTCTAGTATTAATAATTAAACAAGATATTAGTTTATGTTGTAAAATATAGTGGTATTTAAGATTAAATTATGGGGAATAAAAACAGAAGAAAGAAAAAAATATCCAGCATTGAACTGCGGAAGCTTAAAAAAAAGGTAAGATTGATTATTATTTTTCTACGTTGTTATACCTACCTACTTTTAAAAAACGACGCGACAGAGCAATATTGTAGTTGTATAGGTAATTATGTACTCACCTACTTGCTTTCGTCACAGTACTAGCAGACAGTAGCAGGTAGGTAACTAGGTACCATAAATTTACAATTACTTATACTAATATCAAAGTAAATATAAACTACTACTCCATTCACAATAAGATTACACATTTAAGCAAACCTTTTTTACAGCTTGTTCAAACGATTTTGACTTCTATTACGTAGGCATAAGGATGGCATTAAAAGCAAAAAAGTGCTTACAATAATAACTGTTTACTGCTTTTAATGACATCCTTATGCCTACGGAATAGAAGTCAAAATCGATTGAACAGATGGTAAAAAAGGTTTCTTGAAATGTCTTATCTTATTGTAAATGGAGTATAGTTGATATTTTAGTTTTTATGGACAAAACAGTAGCACAACTACAACAAAGATAATTTTTGCTAATAAAACTTTTTATCTTTGCAGTTCATCGATACCAAGATGTAAAGGCGTATTTACAAAAAAAATGCACAGGAACAGTAAGTACCTAATCTACAATTCGATTTTTTACCCGAGTTTCAAAAAGGAGGAGGTTATTATGTTCGACTTTATGTATGTTTTTTTTTTTATGTATGTTCTGTTCACTGATTCTCCGTCAACTGTGGACCGATTTTCAAAATTCTTTTTTTATTTGAAAGGGTATGCTCCCGAGTTGGTCCCATTGTCACCAAATCGGAATCTGATGAGGGAATCCTATGGAAATCGTGGGAAACCCTCAAATTTTGTAGGCACACCTATAGCGATTTGGGTAGGTATTTTTTATAGTTGCTCGTGCATTTGCTCTCAGAAAGCACCATTCGGTGAAGTGGAACTGATGATGAAGACCACAGATGGCCATCGGAACTACTCAATAATAAATATTTCACGGGTTGCGATTCGATTAGGTACTTTAATGTGGTTGCTAAGCACAATGGAGCTGATGGTGACTTCTCAATCAGCTCCAGTTCTTATAAGGAGAACTCCTCAACAATTAACGTTCCTGCATCGGGAAAAGCAATATTTTGTAAAAGGTGATGAGCTGGACAACAAACTGGACAACTAAAAAATGAAAAATAAAAACTTTTTTACAAAAAACAACCGACTTCCAACAAAACACTACAAAATGAAAAATAACTTTAATTTCGGAAGTCGGTCTCAATAAAAGAAAATGCGGAACCAACGTCACCGACTTTTTATTCAGTATTTGCTTCTCGCTCAGGCGCAATAGGTAGGTAGACATGTACTTACCTAATGCATCAACTCAAGTCGCGCGCCTACTGTATCTATTCTACAAATTATAATAATAATGCAAGGTTGTTGATATTGTTGTACTTTTATACAAAATAGTGACTAGAATGTATCGCTTCTTTGCTTCAATAATGTGTTATCTTGAAAATTGAAAGAGTGATATTGTCGTGAATATGTCACATTTTCGCTGAAATTTGAGAGCACCTTCTTCTCACTCATAGACTTGCTATTACACCCACAAAAGAAACCACGTTTTTTGGAAAAATAAAATCGGTCATGGCGATTTCAAAAATTAAATTTAAAAAAATGAATTGTCGGGCTTATCACGTTATTGAAGCAAAGAGGCGGTATGTAGATATCTGTTACCTCCTGACTTACCACTCGACTTACCGACTGACTTAACGACTTTGGTTAGTTTTAGTTTTAATTGTAATATCTTGAGTCAAATAAAAAGCAACTTTTTTCTTTTTATTGTTTCAGTGACAGTCATGATTCATATGATTTTACTGTTGAAGTGGAAAACAAGGAAGATGACTTTCAACCCGTTTCAGGACGCAGAATTGTCGACATACATTTTATTTTGCGAAAACTGCAAGAAAAAGTAGGAATGAACGCGGCATGCCAATTATAAACCGTGTATGGCAAGACAAGGAAAATGAGCAACCAGATAAATGCGCATCCAGTACACACTCTCTGCCTCAACCAGCACTCTAATTGCGAAACACACTATCGATCTCAATTTGAATAATTTTGAAGCATATTGCTAATCAATTGCTTCATATGTTCGAAAAATGTGTCTGCTCAACAATGTAAAACACGCAATGAACGTTGTTGATCTGTCAAAATGAAACCCATTGCTACTAATAGTGTGTTACGCAATTACCCCGCTGATTTGCAGCAACCAGCGGGGTAATTGCGTAACATTAAACATTACGTTCGTGAATAAGTTAGTGAAGCGGACTATGCAATAACTGATTCATCTGATGATTCGGAAGACGAGGATTAGTTTATCCGTATTTTTAATTTAATTTTGTTTATATTATTATTTTTTTATTACTATTAAAATGCTTAAGTTCTATAGTTACAGCAGTTTTTTTTTTTATTTTGTGTTTTAATCGAATTACTGTTATTTATTCATAAAATGACCTAACGAGTCAATATAAATGCAGAAAAATAAAAACAGACTTTTGTCCACCTAGCTTGTTCTAGACGAAACACTGTGCAGCGGGGTCAGCGAGTTCATTTGAACTGCGCGCTCGCGGGACTTGCCACGCGAGGAGGGGGGTAACGCTAAATGCCTACTGCGCTCGAATATCCTGGCCTTAAGACCGCACATTGACCTGATGCATCGCTTCTGCAATCTAAATATCAGCTCCCTATCTGTGGACTGCCCCCAGAAAATAATGCCATACCGCAAAACAGAGGCAACCAATCCATGGTACGCTGTTAAAAGAGCCTGACTGTCAACTCTCTTTGAGAGTTGAAAAATAGCATATGCGGATTTGCTATGTTTCTTTTTTCTATGTAGATTATTTTAGTGAAAGAACCATCAAAATCGGTTTATTAGTTTTTGAGGAAATTGCGGACCTACAAATATACATACGTACATACATACATACATACGGGTCGAATACAGAACCTCCTATTTTGAAGTCGGTTAAAAATGGCTACCTTTTAAAGGGTAAGGAACGTTTCCGAAATGCCTTTTGTATGCCAATTTATCTAGATTCCAATAAGCGGCAGACATTATAAATACGCAGGATTATCCAATGAAGTCTCATAGATATTCGTTTCAATGATTTTGGCCTAATCTGATGGGCGGCTATCACTTTCAATCTCCGTACAATGGGAGGCAATGAATCAATGCGACGTCATGGCTCAATTTTATGCTATCTGATTATCTGATTTATTTTCGTCTGAAAAGAAGAAATTGTACTCTTGAATAAGTCTAGGAGCAGATTAATCTTGTGAGTAGGAGATTATTATGAGAACACTGAAGCTGCTCTAAATAACTTTACTGTTAAAGTGAAATTGATTTCTTATTATTATACTAGCTGCATCCCACGGTTTCACCCGCATAAAAGTCGATCCTGTGGGAATATCGGGATAAAAAATAGTCTATATGTTAATTCACTGTGTCAGCTACCTTCATACAAAATTTTATCAAAATTGGTGCAGCCGTTTGAGCGTGAAGTAGTAACAAACATATAAACACACACACACACACACTCGCAAACTTTCGCCTTTATAATATTAATGTGATAGTGTGTTAAGTAGCGAAACGTATTTTAGCTACTTCAACATTTTCAGGATTAGTTTGGTACTTCTTCTTTGGGACTCGCGTTTAGCGGAGTCCTGTGGAGAGGCGCAGGTCCACCTTGCGAATAAAATACTATTGTATTTTTACATGATAATGATAATATCAAATAACTACAAATGAGGATCATTGGCTTCATGAGTGAAGGTTAAAACCAAAATCTGTAAAACCATTAATTTCATTAGACTAAACTTTATACCGTTAGCTCTAATCAATGGGAACACAATGATACTTTTTATGATTTCTTACTTCCTAAAACAATTCGTTGCCTCTTTGGTCTAGTGCTCACAAGCGCTACTGCTGAGCATGAGGTCCTGGATTCGATTCCCAGATCGGGCAAAGTGTTATTGGGTTTTCTATATGGAATTTCTCAAAAGCAGCCCAGACTTTGGATTTTGTGCCCAGTTGATGGTAATAGGCTCGCCCCCATTAATATGGGACTTAATTATAAGTGGTGAAATGTGTGTTTACTAGACGTACACCTCTTCCCATCCCTTCGGGTAAACAAGGCGATGTTAGATATAAATATGTTAAAACAATATAAAAGGGATGTATTTAATAGCACTTTAAATTTGATGAAAACAGCTATAAAACTGTATATCAGCAGTTTAATTTAATATTATCACTTTCAAAATAATGATTTGCACTATAACTTGTACATATATCAGCACTCTAAACAAATAATACATCTATAATTTAATTTAAAAAAAATGGTTTGCATCATAACTGTGTCGAAAACCATCTCTGAAACCAGTTAGTTTCTAAACGCATATTAAAATGTCCACGAAGGATATGGCGGGGTCTGAGTTCGCTCGCTATGCTCGCTCACTGGACGGCCGTAGGGAAGATCACGTGGCGGGTCTAAGTTGGTTTACAAGCAATAATAATAAGACGTAGTCGACGTAGGCGACTTATATTGCTTATAAAAACCATTATTTTTATAGTTCATTCAATTAATTTTAAAGCTATACATTTTAAAGTGTGAAACATTATTTCTAAGGTGCGTTTAAATATTCCCCAATATGAAATAGCTTTGACACTTCACATGACCAGAGGGCTGGATCGTTCTTTGGCCAAAGAATTAGCACTGTCATTCCACGTAGCGATGCTGCCAGTCTTTTGGGCACATTTCCGGATGACAGCGATGCGGGGGAGTACTTTCACGCCTAAGTGTCATTTTGTTTTGTATTTATTTGTATAGTTAGTTCTTTTATCATTTAATTTAGTACCTAGTGTAAATATTGAGTTAGGTAAACATACAATAAAAATATATTATTAAAAAAAAAATAGCTTTTAGACTTGATTATGTTCTAAAGTTATAAGTCCTTCTCTGAATTTACCATTCTAGCCTGTAATTTATGATAACTACCTAAAAGTTTAGCTGAATTAGGCTGTTTCAGTGAATTGAAATAGTTCTAAAACTGAGGAGAGTACTTTAAATGAGATGAGATGGGATGGGATGAGATAAGCTTGTTGGATAGGTACGATTATTTTATTTTATACAAGCGTGTGTGCCTGTGGATGTAGGTGTATTTAATTTCCGGAATAAAATTTTGTCTCCTTTTATCTCGGAATAGCAAAAATACCTCATCTCAGATAAAGGTAAGTTGCTACATGAAAATTTATTAAAAGGAGTATAAATTCCTTTTAAATTAAATATTTATAATATTGTCTATGTTGATGAAATGGAAAACTTCATGCAAATTATGCAGGTACTGAAGAGCGGAGGACTTTATCTAACTCTCCATGATATTCATGATCAACACATTCAAATCATGGTCATCAAGAATGTGAGGGATGTTTTGCGGTTAATTTTATGGACAACATTTTGCCTGAATTATAAAATTCACTTCTCGCTAAAACAATTTATTTTTTTTTTTGTTAAAAAAAAACTGTCCCACATGTGGGCAAAGACAAGTAAAAAGTATAATATTACGCACCTCCAGTACTTTTTACTCAAAGAACATCATAAATTAAAGTTATTTGATTATAAAGGTCCTTTCTAAATTACATAAAACCTTCTTGAGCTCAAGTAACCTAGAAAATCACAGCAATCATAAGAACACAGCATCGCTTTAATTTCACGGATGACTTCGCTTGTACTTTGATCAAGAGTAGCAACAATTAATGAATCAGACTCAAAGAAAACTGTTCACTGATCTGTGTGGTCTTGAAACTAAAATTTAAAATGGGAATATAAAAGAATTAATAAGAATTTGTCAAAGAATAATAAAATGCCAGCTTTAAACTCAACCCTGTTTCTGCGAAATGAATGAGGTTATTCATGTAACCTGAATGTATTTTATCCGGTTTCTTTTTTTAACTGATGCTACAAAAATATCTACGGGTTCACGTTAAAAATGATATCGGTGGGGATCTAACTCACAATAATTTGTTTAGCTTATGTTTTTAGCAAAAATAATACGCTTTTTGAATATCTTATTCGTATGGACTGACGGATTCAGTTCCAATTAGTACGAAAGCCTCCAAAACTGTGTGTGGGAGAGCTGAATCATTCGAGCAATCGGTTTGATATATTTCAATTATAGAATTGGTTGTCGTTCATAACAACACTAGGCATTTTATTTTAATGCTTTTATGTACTCTCGATATTTGATTAGACTCGGTGTTCATAAGTACCTACTGTGAACGACAAAAATATCTTGAAATACAGGCTGTTCAAAACTAAGTCAAACTAAAGCTGTTCAAAACTAAGTCAAAAAATACAAGGTGGAGAAGACAATACGACAGTGAATTAAACTGCGTATATCTAGTGACGTTTCCAATTCGCATTCAAAATTTTTATGAAATAAATCCTATAGTTTAGTCGCTATACCTAGCTAGTCAAAGATTAGGAAAACCCATAGTCGTCCCATCAGTACTACACATAATTATTTAGTTTGTTGGAAAAAAAATCACTTTTTAATTTCGATGTTACGATTTATTTGATAGTTCCAAAATACTCTTATACATTAATATTGCCAGTACCTATATTCATTTACTGTCGTATTTTTGTCTCCACATTATATAAATCTCAATGACAAAATATCCAATTCAGATACAAAAAACAGAAATTTTTAACAGTGTGTTCGTCCTGGTATTTTTGACACTGTTGGTAACTAAAGTAGGAATATGTTCCAATTTGCGAATGATATGAACCAAACACATCATAACACAAATTCATATTTAAATATCGAGCTCATAAATATGTATACGATACCATCATTTATAAATTACCGTCTGTGGCCTTAAAATAAATATAAAGTAAACATCACACGTGCGGAAGGGAATGTGACAATTAAATAATTCATGTCAAGGTTGGGAACTCTTTATGTTGTGATAAAAATAAAGTCACTTAAAATGGGTAAGCCGAAGAGAAATGCGAGATTTTCCAAAAAAAAACAAATAATTATAATTAACAAAGTTGGAGTAGGTAACGACACCCCTGGCGACGGCTGCGGTCTTACAGGTGGTGAGCTGGATACGTCGCCTACGCCTGGAGGTGGCCCTCAGCAAGTCAGAGGCCATGGTGTTTCATGGCCCCCGGCGGGTGCCGTGCCCGGCCGTGGTCGGAGGGGCTCGGATCGCTGTCGAGTCTACCATGAAGTACCTGGGATTGGTGCTCGACAGCCGATGGGATTTCGGCCCCCAATTTCCAGTGGCTGGTGCCCAAGTTGTTGGACGCAGCTGGGGCGCTGTCAACGCTGCTTCCCAATCTGGGGGACCCGAGCGCCGCCTGTAGGCGACTCTACGTAGGGGTCGTGCGATCGATGGCCCTGTATGGGGCCCCAATCTGGACGATTGACAGCCGGTAGAATTTAAAAATTAAAAACAGTTCTGCGAAAGCCGCAGAGAGCGATGTCCGTCGGAGTCGTCAAGGGGTATCGCACGATCTCCTAGGAGGCGGCTTGCGTACTGGCCGGATCCCCGCCCTGGGAACTTGAGGCGAAAGTACTCACTTCATTGAAGGCGGAGGCACGGCTCCCTGTCATTTTGGGTGACGCAGGTGCTCTCAGGGCATGGTTGCTTCTGGAAATATCTTTGCTGCATAAACAGGGAGCCGGACGTCCGGTGTCACCACTGCGTCGACTGCCGGTAGGACACGGCGCGGCATATGCTGGCAGTGTGCCGCTTGGGAGGAACGGCGCCGCCGTGCCCTCTTCTCAGAAGTAGGCAGTGACCTGTCGCTGCCGGCCGTAGTCAAGTCGATGGTCGGCAGCAAAGTCCTGAGACCTGAGACGCGGTGTCACGGTCGTCTCGCAGAAGGAGGCTGCGGAAAGGGAGAGAGAGATCTCGTCCACTCATCTGGCCCGCAGCAGGCGCACCGAGCGTTGGCAGAGGGCGGACAACGCCCTCTTCCAGCCCCCCTAAATGGGTCCAGGGGCGTCGGACTCGGGGACGTATGTTGCCCCCCACACATCAAGACCCGCGGTGGCGGCGCGTAGTATTCCACGCGCATTATTCTTAGACGTTGCGTGGGGAGTCCAACACCTCACTCCCCCCTGACCCGAGGAGGCCTGCAGCAGCGGTCCCGCACCAGTCGGGGGTTGCGGAAGGATCCTACGTTCCTGCGACCCCCGGCGTAGGAGTGAGATGGAACACCGGGGTGGTTTTTAGTCAGTAAGAGTCTGACAGACCCTCACAGACATCTATGAGGATTTTCCACCACGTTTGTTTTTTTTTTTTTACCAAACCATATCTGCGCCAAACTTACACCTCCAAATAGTTAAAAATTATTTTGTAACGATTTTGTAATGATTTTGTAACCATACATTTTTGACGTGTGAACGTCACATAACTTTAATCATTGTCTATAAATAAACCCCTGAATGTGTGCCAAATTTCATCCAAATCCGTTCGGCTGTTTTTGCGTGGTTGACTACAAACATACAAATAAATAATCTTCTATCTATACTTATAATAAATCTGTAGAGAGGTCAATTCTGTACATGAAATATATTTCCAAAATAACTATCAGCGGGTGATTAGTGATCGTTACTGACGCCAAAAATGCAATCAGTAAAATTTTTGTCTGTCTGTCTGTCTGTCTGTATGTTCGTTATAGAAACAAAAACCACTCGTCGGATTTCAACGAAACTTGGTACAATTGTTCTTCATACTCCTGGGCAGGTTATAGTATACTTTTCATCACGCTACGATCAATAGGAGCAGAGCAGTGAAGGGAAATGTTGGGAAAACAGGATTTCTTTTTAGGTGAAGTAGTAATAGGTTAGTAGTAGTTAGTTAGTAGTAGGTAAGTTTTGGTTAATTTATGTTCAGTTTTTTTTAATATTAAGTAGGTAAAAGCGTTGGTACTTTTATTAATTGTAGGTATAGGAATTATTAATTATAGTAGTTATAGGTATTTAGTTTTAAGTGAAGTAGGTTTTATTATATATTATTTTATATATTAGACGTAGTTATATATTTTTAGTTATTCAAGCCCCAAGCGGACGCCGGCGTCCGCCCGCTATTGTCTTGAAAAACGCGTTGAATGAGAAATACGCGTTCTCAAGAATCGGCAGAAGAAAGAGCACATCGGTTAAACTCTATGAGAGTTAGTGCCTCAATTTCCGGAAGTCATTATTCCACGTGGACGAAGTCGCTGGCAAAAGCTAGTAATAAATAAAATGTAGGAGTCAGAGTATTAAAATATTATTGTGACCTTGTTAAAAGCCTCATAATGCTCTTAGTCTTTTGATATTGAATGTGATGGCTTCTGGTGAAATAAAGAATTTATTTATGTATTTATTTTTTTTAACTAGAATTGGATGACAAAAAATAAAAATTAGGTGGGAAATTTTTTATCCAAGGTTAGGTTAAATATAAGAACGTTCAAAGGAGATCACCCATTCTGGGATATTATTGTTTTTTGCCTGCCATCAATAATATTATTAGTAAGACAGTAGGATTGGCGTAGGTACCAATTTAATTACGTTTTTCACCAATAACATTGTGCAAGTTCTATGTAAAAGACGAATTTTCAAATCTGCAGCCAAATTTAGGTAATCATTTCGCACTCAGTCCGCTTTATTGTTGGGGCGTAAAACAAATTGCTACATAGGGACTCGGTTATATTCCTCTTTTTATTTGCACGACTTAACAAAGGCTCAAATCAATCGTTTATACTCGGGTCGCAGGCAATCTAGATATTTTGACGGAGAAGCTTCGGGCAATCCATGTACGGCTAGTAAAATAAGTGAAATCAATGTTTATGAATAAGTGATCATAAAACGTTTTATGTAATAGTTTATTAAATATCCGGTAAATTAGCTTAATAATATTATGCCTAGTTGTTTATTTTATACGAGTATTTACCAATATAAATGTTATAACGAAAACCAAATCATTATTTAATTCCTATGATAAAAAATCAAATAGAGCTTTCCAACTAAGTTAGGCACTTTTGTTTCACAAAATACTTCACCATCATTATTTCAGCATAAAGACGTCCACTGCTAAACATACAGGTCTTCCCCAAGCATCGCCAGTTCGACCGGTTCTGTGTTTCTCGCATCCAGTGGATTTCCGCGGTTTTTCACCAATTCATCTGTCCATCTAAATACAAAGAACTTTTTTCGTTAAAAATACCTAATATACAAAACAAGCAATAAACCCTTAATTTAAGGATTAAAAGATCTCATGAACAATTAAAAAGGGATTTAGAGTCATAACCATCACGATTTATAGCGGAAGTGGCTTTAAAGTCGCGTTTAGCCCATCGTCAATGTGAATGCAGCTTTATGCGGTCGGCTGTCGTTATTACCTCGATGGCCCGATTTGTAACACGCTGACGACCCACCTATTAACCGGCAGATGGGAGGAGAATCGCGTTATGTCACAGGATACGCGTATTAATGTTTAATGTCGTTGTTAATTTGATTTGGCCGGGTTACAACGTGGCATTTTCGTGATAAATGTTCATGAATATTTTTTTTATCAAATTCGTTAAAGTCACGGTAATTTCGTACACCGAAGAAATAAAAAGTTAATGAGCAATACCTATTTGTTTTTTAGGCATTCACATATTTTATGATGATTTATTACACGGATAGTTAAAATCCTTGAAGGCGATGGTTACACATTCTGAATTTTGAAAATACTCGCTCAATTAAATTTTGCCTGCCGAAAAAGTTTATTGCGGCCGCCTCCCTGTGGATTATCGTTCTTTTTTTATGCTCTACTAGCTTCTGCCCGCGACTTCGCCCGCATGAAATTTCGGGCCCGACACACCGCGTCGCATTTCATAGCTCGCCCGCGCATTTTTTTTTGTGGATGGGATATCATCAAATGACCCCTCCCGCTCTGGGTGGAGCAGAAGGGAGTGTCAGACTCTTACTGACGACCTTGCCGCTAGGTTGGTTCAGGTCGAGCTTCATCGGTGACTATTTTGTCGGAGTGTTACTGCTTTCTCGGTTCTTTTGTATGTCATTGTTCTGGTGTGTTGTGTTAGATGTGCGCTATGACTTCGTTTTTGCTTAGCGCTTTTTTTCTTTGTGCTTGGTTCATAAGGGTCGTAATATCATCTTTACTAGCCTATAACCTTCCTTAAGAATTGGGCTAACAAATGCAAAAAGAAATCATTTAAATCCGACTGATAGTTCCACGAATTAACACATTCGAAGAAATTATGGTTTGCCACTGTTAGAATAAAAAGAGTATGTTTTTTTATTTATATCGATCCTTTTTGTTTTTTATTCTACTTGTTATTTATTTATTGATATATACTTTATTGTACACCACAAAAATACAAGTAAAGATACATCAAACACTACAAAATATACAATGGGCGGCCTTATCGCTTCGCTTCGCTTTTTCCTTTTTATGTGGTCATCGTGTTGTCAAAGAGATTAATTAAACAAAAAAAAGTTTTATCTTAGCTTTTATTTTTCATCATCTCCTAAATTTTAAATTATTAAAAGCTCTATGCACGCTAGTGGGACTTGTGTAGCCCTACTAACAGCCTTTCCGTCAGTGATGCAACAACTATATCAAGTTGCCCATTATAAAACGTGATTACTGTAGCCTATTCCATCGTAAAAAAAAAACAGATTAACTAGCCAAAAAGGTTCGGAAAACAGGAGTGTCTACATTACTTTGGTATAATCCCTTGTGAAAGCTCTTTTCTTCCTATACATATCCAGTTTATTGTACAGACGCCAGCACCCGAAACTGTAAAATTTTCCCAATTAACTTGGAACCTTATACTTTAGCAATAAAGCTGAAAATCTATTAAAGTTGACAGATTGTACTAGCTTCATGTGTACTTTAAAAATCGTATAATCACGAAGTAGGTATGAGCATGTAAAACAAAGACCGTGATAAAATCTAGATTTGGCTTGGCCGGTATCCCAAGTAAAGTATATTATTCTTCATACGGCTTCCAGCCAAGTTTTCCTTGCCAAAATCTAGATCTGAGTCAAAGAGCGTAAAGGATTTGGTTCCCTAAGTGGAAAGCTGCTTAAAGTACCGACAAATTGGACGGAAGCCGGTGGATGTCGGAACGAATTGATCTTGTTGTTACAAGAAATTGCTTCAAAGGCACTATAGCGGATACCCTAAACCTTAGTTGTATGCTGGGATCAGCTGTGGTGCCTTTGACGACATTTTATTTTAATTGACATCGGTCGAAACAAAATTTTTGTTTTTTTTTTTTTGTTTCACACAGTCACGTAGGTACGCAAATGACCCAATTGTTCCCCATTAAAGACCCATTGTTCGTCATTTACGTGATTCTTTGTTTTTGGAAGACTAAGCCCGAGAATTTATCCCAGGTGCGTTAATTTTTTGTGATTAGTGGTGGCTCGTTTGTAACGGTACCGAGTTACAGAGTTGTAGGTCGTGGGTTTGAACCGCGTTACTTTGTGTAATACATTTCATTATCACTGCTCTCAAAACGGTGAAAGAAAACATTGTGAAGACACCGGTATGTCTTAGAACAAATAATTCGGAGACTTGTGACATCTATCAGCTCGCACTGGGCCCGCGTGGCGGATTACTGCCCACTCGCTCTTAAAAGAAAGGACGCCTGTGTCCCAGTGGGCAGTGGGAAAATTATAGGGTACTTATGTGCGATGATTTTTTATCCAGCATCAATAATATACGCACCCAATACTAAAGAACTCTGATAAGAGGATAAGCTATCAGTTTTGCTAATAAGTTAATAACCGATTACCTAGAACAGTAATTATACAAATTGCCTGTGATATATTTTCAAATTGCTGGTTTATTATAGGCTATAAATTAACGGCATCGTTATTATTGTAATGATGATGGCAGTTTTCGTCAAACTGAATCTCTGTCCAATTTATTTAGGGCCAATTTTCAATTGTCAGATAACGTTTATTTTAAGAATAAACAATTATGACGATTTGTCATTATAATTTTCTTTGCAAAAGCTTTCAAACTGCAATTGTTATTTCTCATTATAAACTTTATTTTGATGAGTGTCCCACGGGTCGATTAAAGGATAATAAACTTCGCTGGCCGCATTCTGTTCGTGGATGGGTTATCTATTTCATAATTATCGAGACCTCGGCGTGCCTTGGAAAGTACGCTAAGTCGTTAATCCGGGTTGTCATTCGTAGAACAGTCGTTACGGGTAGTCAGAAGCCCAAAAGTATAACAACTAGTCTTACCAAAGAATATCGTGTTACCCAGTTATTGAGTGGCGGAAGTCTTCTGCGAAGCAGTCATGCTAGCGAAGGAGGTGGCGGGACGGCTGAGGGAGAGAGCCTCACGTCCTAGCCGCCGCGGGAGACGCTCCAGCTATGCTATTCTCTAAGGATACAGCCTTGCGGGCAGCGCTGTCGCAGCGGTGAAACTTATTTTCGTATTCACTAAGCTGCTTACAGCTACACTAGCGCTCAAGGCTGTGACGGCCGTGAGTTAAACTACCCAACGGCACAGCCACCGGAGGGCAAATTGACAGTTCTTCATACTTTTTGGCATTCCTTAAAAAAAAACAGCGTCGAAGTCGCTTACAGCCTCGCCCACAGCCTCGCTTCTAACTGTCAAATCCAAAAGCTTTATTATTCGTGGCGTAGTCTTCACAAAAATAATAATCTGTACAAGTTAAACATAAATAAATTGATTCTTTTGATACATATTTGTAAAAATGGCAGCTCGGTTAATTTTATAGCTACATTTAATAAAAGAAGCTAAGTGATGATTTCAAGAAAGCTCGACAGGCGAAACGAATAAGAAAGATTAAAACAGTATCCCGTGATACAGATATTTTTATCCATATTTATACGCTTTCTGAGGATTTAATTAATATATTGGAAAATTACATAGCTCCATATATGCGTCTGCGAGTTCGTTCCAGTGGTTTATCCAAGAGGCTAAAGGTTTGTTTACAGTAGGTTTCTTGAGATATGATGGGAACATCACCACACACCAACAAAAGCTTATTGTATTCCTGATGTTTCAGATTTTATGCACACTATCTTTTTTGGCTAATGGAAGTTACCAAAAAATCATTGGGAAGAATGTAGACACATAAATATCTCAGACTTCTGCCTCTAGGGCAATCCACGAAGTTGTTGATGCTCTGAATTCACCACCGCTGCCACCATGTCGTAAATAAAAGACGGGTTGACCAAGACTGATTTTTATTAAGTACCCACCACCTAATTATTACTATAATGATAAAACACCTGACCTACCCACATAGTATACGACATGAATAATAAGAACATCATTAATAAGTAGGTATATTAGATTTCCGCAAAACCACAATGATCGACGAATGCTCAAGTCAAGGCAAGTATCAAAAGTACCTACTTACATTTTCTTATTAGTCTCTCAAGTATTGTTTAAACAAGAGCCATTGTTTGAAATTTGAATACTTATTACAGGTTTTATGAGAAATTCAAAATTCCAGGGGTGCTAGGTTGCGTTGATGGCACCCTGATTTCCATGATACGTCCTAAGGAACATGAGGAGAGATATTATTGTCGAAAAGGCCAGGAACGTTTTAATTGTATGTAAACTGTTGGGTCTTTATTAATTAAAATAATGTAGAATTATAAAGAATCCTTAGGTATGTAATTATTATACTTATTTCAGATAAATGATGCCGATTTGAACATCTTGCATGTGGATGTGACTTTTGGGGGTGCAACGCATGATAGTTTTGTTTTTCAAATACTAGAGTAAAGGAGCATTTGAAAAATTTAAATAATGAAGAAAAAGTGTGCTTACTTGGTAATTTATTATTTAAAATACAAAGTTAAGTTTTTTAACACAAGTCAAGATTGCACTTAATTCCAGCTTCATTCATTGATTTCAGGTGACTCAGGATATCCTCAAAGGTCTTATTTAATGACTCCCTTTAGTAATCCAGAAACTGTGATTCCAGAGAGCCATTATAACAATTTGCACAGCAGTGCAAGGAACAGTGTGGAGAGGACTATTGGAATACTGAAAGGGCGGTTTAGATGTCTATTGGTTCATAGGGTATTGCACTATGATCCTATTACAGTGGGTAAAATTGTGATAGCTTGCTGTATTTTACACAACATGTGTAATCGAGCTGGGCTACCAGCTCCTATGTTAGACCAATGTGACTTAGATGAAGAATCTAGGTTACTTGGAATCCTGACACACCAGGCTCCAACACATGATGATCAATTATGGCGAGCACGTCATATCTAAAATGTATGCTTCCCTTCTTTCCATGATTACTTCTTTACTCTCTTTCCAAAACATGTTTAGATAGAATATACTCAGCATTATTGATTAGATACACTAAAATAGGAATTTAAATTTTTAATGAAAGTATAATTTGTGAATGTTAATGTAGATATACGTGCATAGAACCTGTATTAGCTTTAGATAAACAATAACAATTAAGTATGTCATAATATTTAAGGTGTGTATTTTGTGTGGTGTTATGGTTATCATAAATTATCAGCCTTTATGTGCGTATATACCTTTCTCTATATTTTTTTTTTTTAAAAGTGTATACAGCATGGGACATGAGAAATTAAACAGATATGTGCATAATAATGTTTTCTTTTTTTTATTTACCATTAAAAACAATCAATCATTCAAATCAAAAGTCATTTATTGAATAATAATAATAATAATTCATTATTTCATTTGTTTATTTTCTTGCCATTTGTGATTGCCTTTGAGAAGGCGGTGAGCGCTGGATCATACGGCGGCGTGCCGTCCGACGCCTACTAGGTGCTATGAACATGAACAAAAATGCAACAAATTATTAAACAGAGGTAAAACAAATATAAAGGGGTATTATGTATTATTTATTATGGCAGATTATACTCTTCGGTCTTCTGTATAACCTGTTGCGGCATATGTATGTGGTCTACGGTGCTAAAGCAAGTTTTCATAAATAAAATTAAAACAAGCATAACTAAAAAAACAATAATTACATGCAGGTCAATTTCAAGCTCCCTGTCACCAGTAACAAAGCCTTCGCCACCCATTATTGTAACTATTTTTTCTTCTATTGCAGAGAGAAACCTTTCCTCTAGTTCACCACCACCTGTTCGTTGCCTAGCCATCCGTATTTGACTAGCTTTTTTCCTTACTGCTGACTTCTTATCCTTCCAATACTAAAAAAAAAATATTCTATGTCTAAATATCTAGATTTCACATAATTATACCACAATAATATGTCCTATGTTATAATTTGAGCCAATGTACTTAGGTACCTACTGGATATTTAACTTTGTTCATAAGACACAGTCAAAGTGTGCATGCAAAGTAAGTGCAGTCAAAGTGTACAAGCTGACGAAGCACACCAGTAATGCAATATCTAATATGACATATTGTTAATAAACCTTTGACCATTGCTTCCAACTTTTAATGCAGCCACTTCCATCACTGTTTAGCTTGCCAGCTATTTCTTGCCATGCCGCTGTTGTGCGATCTCGGGCATGTAATGTCCGAGAATGCCCTGTGGCAAGCCAACGTCGCTCTTCCAAACTCTCTATTAACATCTCTACTTGCGCAAGGGATGGAATAGCACTTCTTGGCATGCTTAAAATACATAATAATATGTTACAACATTACAGTTAAAGGTACCTACATACAATAGTAATATCCATGGATTATCAGTGAAAACATAATAGTACTCACATGTCAGTAGGTAGGTACTTATATTTATCCTCAGTCACGGAACTACCTATTAATTAATTAGATGCACCCAAAAAATTAGAAATAGAAACTGAAATTAAAGACTCCAAGTTGTTTTGACAGCATTGTATTTTGTTTGTGTTGACTTTTTATTGCGTTGCTCGAAAAGAGCAAAGGAATCGCCATTCAGCCTTAAAATGTAATAAGAAATATGCAATAAACTCTTATAATTGTGATATTGGATAAAATTCACCTGTATTCCGTAAAATACTCAAAGATAGACCTTTAATATATATTTTAAACCCATATAACTCTCAGTCGAGATTGATCGATTATAATTTATAGAATTTGTTTCAAGCCCTACGTTCGTCTATGAAACAGCCACGGGAGGTTACAGCCTTGGGTTCGTCGACGACCATAACGACGTTAGTGAATACGGTTTGAATCAGCGCTACACGCTCGGTCGATCTCAAGGCTGTCTCGTCGACGAGCTCGTCGCAGCTTACAGCCAAGAAATTGTCTTTTAGAGAATAGCACTGCAGGCGTCGGGAGCCGCGTGACGACTCCCGGCCACAGTAGGCGCGGGCCTGCGGGCGAAGAGTAATGGCTAACTCTCCGTCCGATCAGGACTAGGCTTCCACGCGCGCCTCAAAGAGATGTCAGCATTAAGGAAGGGGCCCGTAAGGGCCGAAGCCTGCCGGGGCAGCTGCTCCACCTAGAGCGGGAGGGGTCATTTGATGATTTCCCATCCTCAGTATTTTACATATTTCATGTAAAATACTGGTAGATATTCTGCTGCATCGGGATAAACTGGAAGCCTGGCTAGGCAGGTTAATGAACCTGGAAAATGTATCTGAAGATTGCTAAATCAGCCCTAAATTAGCTTGATTGTTTGGTCGCTCCATAGAATTTAATTATGTTATTTATTCTTATATAATCTAAGTTATTTCCGTACGAATTTATTCAATTAGGCGGAGAGAGCGTGGTGTTTACGTAAGCATACTGTTTGTTCGTTTTCATTCGAGTCACGTAAGCAAAACTGATCTAATTAGAATGGTGATTTTTATTTACAGGTAATTAGTCACGGAAAATCTACACAGTTTTCATATGTCCAATATTTCCTAGAGCTTCGAAAAGAAAGAAAAATTGTTTATTCTGTAAGAAGACTCTTCAGTATTATAAACATTATTTTTACTTACACATCCTGTGAGTTATTAGCTCTCCGATATAATCAATCTTGTTTGTGTATCCTGTCTTGTGGGTTTAGATAGACGGACTTCTTATTTTCAGAAATATATAATAAAACATTATTATTATTTTTCCGACAGTACAAAGTCGAAACGCAAACAATTTTATTTTTCTTCCTCTATGAGATGACTTATAGAGCTTACCCACGCCGTACAAACTAAATTTCGAAATAAGTCAATGTGAAAACCCGACAAACCTACAGCAGTTCTTTGAAGCTCAAGTTTTTCAAATAAACAATGTTGTGCATGTTTATTTCTGCAGCTTAGTCAGCAACACGAAGATGAATTTCCGTCACACAATTCGCATATTCAAAGAGCTCATCTAGTGTTGTACGCTGTACAATGCTTAAGCTGAGGAAATGTTGGCTGTCTCTGCATGATCATGTGACGTCACACCACAAAATAGATAGGTACAGAAGGTCAGCTGCATGCAACGAGCGAAAACGCACGCACACAGACTAACTTCACGTACAGACACGAGCATAACATATTAGTTATACAAAATCTAAAAGGCTTTTTTGTAGCAAAATAAAAATTGCAAATTCAAGAAAAGATCTATTTCATAATTGGTGAGTTTAGGTAACAGGTTTATAGGCATTGTATTTTTTCGTAAATTTGTGTAGTGTAGACATCTGAAGGCTAATTCTCGTAATTTAAAACGTTCAAAATCTAGTCGCAGTCTCATCTCGGCGACAAACAAATGTCAAAAGCTTGTCAAGATGTAGGGAAATTCGAGGTTTTTTGACAGATTGAGACTGAGATCAGACTGTGAATGTTCTTAAAATTACGAGAATTTCCCCTCTGATTTAAAACATCGCCTTGGATGTCTATAAAGGTGTTATAATTTTGGTTTAAATACACTCGTGCAGCGCGAAGTGCTTTCAACCGTAGCCGTCGCTTCAAAAATCGCCGTACCTACCCTTCTACGTTTGCGTGCGGCCGTTTTCACTCATTGTATGGAGCCGACCTTCTGTAAGTACTATTCTTTGCGCACACGTTTCCATGTAAATTGTATTACCAGGTTTTTCGTTCGTTTAAATTGAGAAATTCTCGTTTATTCGAGATGTTTGTTTTGTATGTAAGAATGGTGTGTTTTAACGGCGAAAATGAACACTTTGATCATTGTATGATATGAATATTAAAAGGGTTCTACTTACTGTTTTTATTCCCAGAAAATGAGTTTGTAAAGGTGTTTTTGCCTCAATTTGCAAATAGGAAGGTAATAAGAGACTATGCTATGTATTAGGTTCAAGGTTTTATTTCGAAATCTGAAATTAGCTTTGCTCTTTTCAAAGACTCTCTAGAAAATATTTTCTAATTTGAGTACTTTTCACATTAGAGAAAAACACGTTTTAGTAAAATTAACATCCGAATTGCGTAACATATATTTATAATCACAATCCAAGGCTTTTGAAGGACATTCCTAATCCATTGCTTCATAGGTTTGAAAATTTCATATTCTCAATAATTTAAATAACGCGGTGAACCTGGTTGAACTGTCAAAATGAAAGGGATTTCGATCAATTGTCATTTTATGCGTGTTACGCAATTACCCCACTGATCCGATTTATGTTTCGAGCGTCCCATTTTCTGATGCCCGATTTTGTTTTTTCGAATTTTACTTCGTACCTACTTTCTTCAAATTATAAGACTTTAAAGCAGTACTTACGAATTTTCCACGTGTGCGGTGCCAAGACCTAAATAACAGTTCATAAACCATTTCCCCGCACCGCCATTTTCATAATGTGTGCACTTTACCAAAACGTCTGCTCCAAGACTTATATGAAAACCTTTTTGGTTAAAATGCAGATTTCGTAATATTTCAAAGTAGTTGAAAACTGCTGGCTATCGATAGCTTGACTTGTAATGCACTGGAAAGACGCCAGAATGCTGTTGTTTAGGACCTTCTTGCTGTGATTTCTGTATTTATATTTGATCGTACAAAATCTTAGAGGAATGGGAAAAGACACGAGGATAGCCGGCGGCGTCAGGAACAACAAACTGCATCTGTAAAGAATGTTTTCTCTGTAGACCGAGCATTTTAAAGATAATTGGCTTGACCTGATATATTATGTAAATGATTCATTGTACATACTCGTACGTGAGCAGTGGCGGCTCAGCGGTAACGGCCGCGACTTACGAGTTATAGATCGTAGGTTCGAATCTAGACAGACGCTTTACTTTGTGTAAATTATTTCATCACCACTGCTCGCAAAACGGTAAAGGAAAGCATCGTGAAACTGGCATGCCCTAGAACCAAAAATTCTAAGACATAATAATATTACATCTACCAAACCGCACTGGGCCTGCTTGGTAGATTACAGCCCACACCCTCTCGAAGAGAACAAGCTTATGTCCTAGCAGTGGGAACATTGGCTGATTATACGTACACAATAAGTCTTTAAGAGCCTACACTACCTCAGCTAAAATTCACTCTTCATCTCGCTCGCACGATACTGCTCGCGGACTGAGTGAGCGCGAGACAGAGTGCGGTGCTAGGCGGCAGGCAGCGCCAATAGTTTAGGTATTTGCTTTTTACGGTGAAAATAATGGTAATTAATAAAAAGTAAATAACATAAGACCTGCTTTATAGTTAGTTCGGTTAGTATACAAAGTTTCATGATCTAATTTGAACTATTTTTTGAATACCGGCGGTTTATTGTTCGGTTTGGAGGTAACTTTGGAATTTGTTTCTATCGAGAAAATTTTATGAAATCGTGTTTTCGTCTAACAGAAGACCTAGCATTAATCCTCAACTTTATCATATATTTATTTCAAAATTAATGCTGCAGCATTTTCGACATAACAGAGGATCATGCTAAGCCATTTGAGGTAGTATAGGCACTTAAATTAGTTCCAAGACGAAAAACATGAGTTCGGTCCAAGTATTTCTACTATCTGTCCATACTTATTTTTTCATTATATTATGAAAAGTGGTACCCTTCTCTACGAACGGAATTCTAAAGATATGAAATAGCTTACTTTCGATAAAATGCTAATAAACTTTGCATTCTTGGTCATAGCTAATATCTAATATTAACTGGTACCACCGCATATGAGAAAACCTTTATCATATTAACATAACACGCATACCCTACTCTTCAGCAGAAATTCTGATGAGAAAATTCCAAACTCCTTCGTATGAAAAGGTGATTAATTGATTCCGTATTATGAGATTGTGTACTGAAGCTGGAAAATTGAGACTATCGGTTAAAAGGAAGACTGTGAAGGGAATATCTGGTGTCAAACTAAAGATAAACAATATTGTCTGCTCCCAACTACCTGGGAGTTTAGTAGATTATCTTGTTGGAGGTTGGAAACTATTGCTTTCAGAATATTGTAACTATGGTAATTTTGTGATGGTTGTTGTTTAATCTTGACTAACATCTTCACTAAATCCATTCATACTCCATGCATAGCATAATTAATAAGTATTATACACAGGCCTATTCTGGTGAGAGAGAGTGGGCCATTCAGGCCCAGTGCGGATTAGTAGATGTCACATGTCTTCGAATTTTTGATTTTACGACGTGCCGGTTTCCTCAATACTCCAAAGGTACAGTCAGCAAAGGATATAAGTATGCAGGGCCGTCGAATATAGTTGAAGTTTAGTAAGAAACTGATTGATGTTTTCGATAAAAAAATAATTTAGGTAATTAATAGAAAACAAACAGTTCATTTATCAAATTAAATTTCATTCACCCTGTATACTTATCTCCTTTGCTGCCTGTAGGTACTTATATTATAAATGTGAAAGTAAATCTGTTTCTCTCTTACCTTAAGGGCCTATACTACCTCAAATGGCTTAGCATAATCCTCCGTCATGTCGAAAATAATGCAACATTAATTTTGAAATAAATATATGGTAAAGTTTAGGATTATTGTTAGGTCTTATGTTTGACGAAAACACGATTCCATAAAACTTTCACGATAGAAAAAAATTCCAAAGTTACCTCCAAACCGAACAATAAACCGCTGGTGTTCAAAAAATACTTCAAATTAGATCATGAAACTTTGTATAATAACTGAACTAACTATAAAGCAGGGTTTTTATTTTTTTTTTTAACTACCATTTTTTTCACCGTAAAAAGCAAATACCTAAACTATTGGCGCTGCCTGCCGCCTAGCACCGCACTCTGTCTCGCTCTCACTCAGTCCGCGAGCAGTATCGTGCGAGCGAGGTAAAGAGTGAATTTTAGCTGAGGTAGTATAGGCTCTTAACAGCTGAGCGGATTTGTATAAAAGATTTCAATTCAAATATTCCTTCTCACTAACGCGAAGTTTAATTTTGAAGGTTTATATTATTTTCTACGTATATAACATAGCAACACGTCTGTATACCCCGAAGGCTGAAGCGGGTTAGGTTTATAATATATTAAATCTTCAATATTACCAACCAAGGACAAAATAAATTGGCAACACTAGGCTTCCTAAGACCTGATAGACGGCATAGTGCAAAGCCATTGCGTCCGTAAATTTTATATTATGAACGCTCCGTCAATATAGAACGTTGGCCGGACTCCACCGAGTAGGTACAATGTTTTGCCAAGATACGGTTATATCCTATATAAGCCTAGTTTTGGTAGCAATATTCCCGCCAAAGCGCTATGAATATCTTCGTAAAGGGGTCGAAGTGTTACGTTAAGAACCGTTTTAGGTATCGTCGTGTTTGTGGTTTGTAGGTAAATTTCTGCAAGACTTAGGCAGAATTTGGAAGACGCTGGTTTCTAGTTTCCATGGTTTTTGTGCGGTTTCAGTTTTATGTTTTCATCGTTATACGATCCTTTGACCCAATTAATTTCATTCTTCAATATGTTTTTAATGGCCTTAGATTTTTCAGTGAATTTCAAACACCGATATGTTTAAGAAATGTTATTTATTTCAGTTTAGAAATCGTACGTACCACCAAAAATCGCGGTAGGCCCAGACGGAGATGGCGGGATGACCTGGACTCTTTTAATAAAGATTGATCCTTGGCAGCTCTAGATAGAAAGAGGTAGAAAAAAAACACTACAAAGTGTAAAATAACTTTAATTTTTATTTCGGAAGTCGGTGTCTTTGGTTTTGTATTTACGTTTTTGCCACCGACTTCCAAAATTAAAATTAAAGTTATTTTACACTTTGTAGTGTTTTTTTTTTTTGAAGTCGGTTGTTTTTTTTTGTTAAAAAGTGTTTATTTTTTACTTTTTATAGTCAGAGTGCATCTCATGACAATTCCAATAAGCCCAAACACGGCTAGAATACATGGTTTTATTACGAAGTTTGAAGAGTTCCTGTGGCTATCTGTGGTCTCCTTCATCAGTTCCACTTCACCAAATTATACTTTTTGAATGCAAATGCTTGACGTGTTGATGAAAATACCAAAGTTGCTATATGTATGCCTATAATATTTGAGGAGTTCCCTCAATTCCTCATGGATCCCATCATCAGAACTGGATTTTGACAAGAATGGGACCAATCTGGAAGCATATCCTTTCAAATAAAAAAAAAATAATCCAAATCGGTTCATAAATGACGGCGTACTGAGGTAACAAACATAAAAAAAAAATACAACCGAATTGATAACCTCCTCCTTTTTGAAGTCGGTTAAAAACAAAACGTACCTCCAATCCTCTCAAAGAGAGGAGGCCTGTGCTAGCAGTGGGAATATTATAGGCTTATTATGTATATATATAGTGTACCTCCAATCAATAGACAAACCCTGAATCGACTCCCAGAATCTTCAAACAATTCAAATATCCTCAAAAACCTTTATCACTGAACTTCAAAGCAACACAATACAAACACACGCTCACACGAAACGTAAAAGTAGCTTCCATTTCGTGCAACACTTGGAACTCAATAGACTAGTTCTAACAATCATTGAAGTAAACAGTCTGCACCCGACGCCGTTCGTTTTCAACGCTCTTTCCGTTCGGAGAGCCTATTCTTCCATCTTGTTTGTTCGTTTGAAAGGAATCGCAATTATCGACTGCGTTGACGTAAGCCTCTCTATAGAACGTCCCTTTATTATAGAAGAGAGGCAATGTTTAGTAGAAATCCTATATATATATATATCCTTATATTCTATAATCCTATATATCCTGTACCTATTTATTTATATAACAATCTCTTGCTGCAATTACAGTAAACATCAAAGCGCGCAGCAAGCCCACAACATAACATTCAACTAAAAAACTAAAACACATTAAACATAGATTTATTGTTACACATAAATATGTCAAATTCCGGCTCCTGAGCAATCAGAGCGTTCAGCAGATTGATCGCCTGGGTTGTGGAAGCATAAATAGCAGTCTGACACAAGATAAATATTAAAGAAAAGATAAATATTAAAGAAAAAAGGGCAGAAGATGAATATTAGTTTAGTCCTGTCAAATTAGTCAGCGCCTGACGTAAATTGACGTATTTTTGGTAGAAATTTTTTTTATCACGTCTGAACTTGTCTACGGATTATCTAATTTGACAGGACTAAACTAATATCTTCTGTCCTTTTCATAATGAAATAGAAAGAAAAAGATGCACTGAACTTAAATTTAATTTAATTTGTGAATAACAGAATCGGGGCCATTGTCGTTGTTCAAAAGATGTAGGTATTACTGAATTGATTTTATCGGTGATTGAGTATGGGGAATTCAATTTCAGTTAGTGTTGGGTCTGATTTGGGGGATTTCAAATTCCACAATAGGTGACTGTGACCTTATTAAAAGCGGTTTAATTCTCATTATTGGAACAAGTGACCCACACGTATGGCGGTCGAAGTAAAACTTTATTTTGGTTTTGAAAGACTTCAAGAAGAGATTTTTATTGCAGTCACCACAAAAAAATGATTGAGTCCAGTATATACTGTCATTAGTTCACCGGTAGAACCTGCCACCTTGACATGATCCCCACTTCCCTTTATCTTTCTATGACACAAGCGAAAATCAGAAATTGATCCTAAGGGTAAAATATGCAAAGTCACACAAGTAGGAAAGGAATTGAGAAGGGTTATATTTACGATCAGCACTTTCCTGTGATTTACACCTACCTTCATCTTTTGCTCACCTGGTTTTTTTTAGGATTCCATACTTCAAAAGGAAAAAACGGAACCCTTATAGGATCACTTTGTTATCCGTCTGTCAAGACCCTTATTCTCAGGATCGCGTGGAATTATCAAGTTGCAATTAATATCAAATACTCAGGGCTGCAATCCTTTGAAGCAGTGAAAAAAATCAAATTTCTGAGTTAACGCGATATCCGTGGTCAACGCAATCAAAAGATACGGGCCTTTAGATTCCGTTTATGCCGCATATTTTGACACTTGCACGGAAATCAAAACCTATATGGTACTTCCCATTGACTTAGAATCATGAAATTTGGCAAGAAGCAATATCATGTAGCACAAATAAAGGGGAAAATCCGAAAACCGTAAATTTGTAGTTACATACCTAAAAATTTGTACGGAACCCTCGGTGCGCGAGTCCGACTCGCACTTGACCGGTTTTTTTTTTTTCAAGTATCATTATCGTCTTCTTTAGACATTGATTGATTATATCTTTCATCCATAAAATAATATTATGTTTCATGAATAAATATTGCTATGAAATATTTAGCGTTGCACGGCACGTTCAAAGATTAGTTGCACTTCGTTTTTAAAGTCAATGTGAAAAACAACCGACTTAAAAAAAAAACTGCAAAGTGAAAAATAACTTTAATTTGAAAAGTCGGTGCCGTTGGTTCCGCATTTTTGTTTTTTGACTCTGACTTCCGAAATTACAGTTATTTTTCACTTTGTAGTTTTTTCTTTGAAGTCGGTTGTTTTTTTTTTTTGTAAAAAAGTTTTTATTTTTCACTTTTTAGTTGTACCTAACTCATTCATTCAATTAACACTAGTGCATCGAAGAATTGAAGACATTAGACACCGATTAGAAGAATTATCAAAATTCGCATAGAAATGCTGGAGATGCAGTACATTCATGCATATAACTTCGTATATAAGAATAATTACCTAATGAATTATATACTTAAACCTTCCTGAAAGTATGTAGATCTCATTAATGAAAGAAATATCAAAGTTGGTATATTAGTTTTTGAGAAAATCGCGGACATATAAACATACATACATGCATACGGGTCGAATACAGAACCTCCTTTTTTGAAGTCGATTAAAAGGTACTACACGGTTTTTTAATGGATTCTTAAAAAAATAATTCTTTTGACATTAGTCGTGTGACGTCAGTCAACTGGGCTGCGCACCGAAAAGGTATTTTAAGTTATATAACTTGCGAAACTTTATCTTCGTACCGAACCCTATTGTTCAAATGTATTTTTATGTTACTGGAAATAAAGCACTTACAGTACATAATGTGTATGTTAACCTACTAATTTGAATGACAACAAAAAAAAAATTTAAAACTTTATGAGAGAAAAAAAACTTTCTTTGAAAGCAATTCCAACAAAAAAGCGCTATAAGTTGACCTTATTTATTTTTTTCTAGTGCCTATTTTATTACCTAACGACCTCATTAATTATTACCTTATTTATATTGTAATCGTATTTTTTTTCTAAGTAGAGAAAAAAATATGCTCACACTAACCATTAGACCGGATGTTCACTGAGAGACTGTGCGAAAAAAAACTGACAGTTTCTTTAAAAAAAATATAGGTATGTTTCCTATAGAAAAAAGTACCAGATGTCTGCTTCGTTGACAGTTCCTGTTCCAACCGGGTCAATCGAAAAAATATTGGAAAATGAATCTGAACATTCTTTTGTAACGATAATAGTATTTGAAAATAAATTGAAGAGCTAGTGTAAGCATTCAACTGCAAATACCTATTTTTCAATTCAATATTTTGATTAAAAAATATATGATTACTGTAGTAATGAAGGACCAATTGAAGAAGAAGATTTTCTTCTTCAATTGGTCCTTCATTACTGAGGATCGTGGTCACTGGACCCTTTTAAACGGACAATCTGCCTCCATCTACCCCGGTCCAAAGTTGCCATTACCACCTGCTGAAAATTGCTTGAGGACGTAGCTTCCTTTACTTGGTCGGACCATCATATTGGCGACCGGCCTCGTGCTCTCTTTCCTTCGGTATTGCCAACAATAAATGAATATGATTACCTAAAAACCATTGGAATCGCCTACTGCTTTTTTGTGTAGGTTCTCTAAACACGGTGATTGGTAACTGGACGCATTCCTTGAAATAAGTTATTTTGCAATACGTTTAACCTCAATAATTTGAGTCCAAAACGGGTTGTTTTCGAGATATTGCAGTCTTTATTGATTCGATACTAGAGTACCGTGTCCCATGTAAAAGACACAAGAATAAGATGCACCTAAAATACAAAAAATACTTTTAAAAAATACATACCAGTTGCGTTGTGGCTTCGTCGTAGTTGATATTGTTCACCTTCTGTGCCAGGCGTTTGTCGTTAAAATCGTCACAAAATGGGGTCAGTGTGCATACGGCTATGCGTCTTTTGTTTATTTTCTTATTCTTGCGCACACGAAGTTGTCATAATATTGTTACTTGAAATTATATTGTTGATACAGGGTTATTGGAAAAACATTAACAACCTCTTAAGAGGTTATTGTTCTCATCATTATGAACAAGTTTTACTATGGGACCAAACCTGAAATCGCGAAAAAAAAAATCAGCTGTTCCCTACATTTTGACGAGTTATACGAACATAAATGTAGGGAACAGCTGATTTTTTTTTTGCGATTTCATATTCGTTCCCATAGTAAAAGTTGTTCATAATGATGAGTACAATGACCTCTTAAGAGGTAGTTAATGTTTTTTCCAATAACCCTGTATAATTTCAAGTAACAATATTAATATAGTCGCTTTCCACAATCATATAGACAACAGTCGTTTGTTTGTGTGTTCATTCACAAATTCATGCTCTCATTTTGTGGTGTAGTTCAAGTGGTTCGTCTATATGGATTTTTAGGTACTGTACACAAAATACTCGTGCCGAAAATGTAAATGAAAGTAGACATTAATTACTTGCCCAAAATTCATGACGTTTTCATAAAGAAACTTAATGTTTTGTTAAATTAATCGCCTAAAGTATAATTTTAATTAAAGATACGGTTGTTTAGGCAAAAGCTCGTACATTGTTTCTGATTCAAGTTACATAATATGTAAAACAGTACCTACCTATTATATTATTCATTCCACTTATCATTATGAACAACTATTACTATGGGACCAAACCTGAAATCGCGAAAAGAGAATCAGCAGTTTCCTACATTTTGAGGACTCATGCGACAAAAATGTAGGGCACAGCTGATTTTTTTCGCGATTTCATGTATGGTCCCGTAGTAAAAGTTGTTGATAATAATAAGTACAATGATACCATATGAGGTTATCCATTAATTACCGGACACCCTGTATATGTACCCTCATTAAAAATCATAATGGAAATTTAATGTTACAACAGACGCATCACATTTGCCTCAAAACACTGGCAAGCAAATGGGACGAATAAAATTAAAATCGAGGTCTTTCTCGTATGTACGTACCGACTTTTTTGTTTTATTTTACAGTAATTATGCAAAATGTTTAACTCCGCATAGCACCTTCGGGCGGCTCCCAACTTAATTATTTTTTTGTTCACTCGTAACCGTCCCTCGGGGGATATTATTTAAATTGTAATTAGGAAGACTCTTCAAAATTATGTAATTTACTTGTTTGTATTTTTTTTCTGAGTGAGCGCATTTTTAAGGTTTATTGACTTGAAAATGTATTATTTCGGCCTTACATTTAAGCTTGCATTAAAAATAAAAAGATTTGGGTTGATTTAAGTTTTTGAAAGCTTAAGGCGAGTTAAAATGTCTATTTAATATCCAATTATAACCATTGTGATACTTATTCAAACAAGAACGTATGCATTGTGATATTTACTAGATACGCCCCACAGTTTCATCTGCATAGGTCTCGATCATCCTATACGAATATCGGGAAGAAAAGTATTCTTTGTCCTAACCCAGGTTATGGTCTATCCATATACTATATCGACACCTCCATGTAATAACATCGTAACTCACTTTTTGTGATTTTACAGGAGAGCGATTTTAAAGTTTGAAAAATTATAGCAAACTCAAAACACCCCGTACAATTTTTGAAGCTGGCTCTATTTAATATAGTTTAGGCGGACTATAAATAGGTTTGGTTAAGTTGTAAAAGAAAAATAAAATCAAGTTGCAATTATATTGTTGACAAAAAAAATTTTTTGGATTAGTTTCAAATACTTTGACGTTGGTTTATTTTTAGAAACGAAAGGGAATAGAATTACAATGATAGTACAGAAAAAATGCATTTTTTTTTTTACTGTTAGCCGTTGTAACTCAATTTTTGGAAAAAAGTGAGTTACGATGTTATCGCATGGAGGTGTCGATATATGTATATCTATGTATGTGCCAAATTTCATCCAAATTCGTCCAGCCGGTTTAGTATGAAAGCGTAAAATACAAAATAAAATATTCTTTTATCTTTATAATACTATATTATATTATTTAGTTTAGACCCTACAGCTAGAGAGGGGCCCGTGGCTAAATAATAACAGCCCCACAGGTCGATCGATCAGGTTAATCTACGCTTGCCGCGGTTGGTCTGTGGATTGGTGACCATCTTTACATCCCGTGACCCTCCATGCGTCGGAAAGCACGTTACGCCATTGGTCCCGGCTGTTATTCGTGGATCTTTGACAGTCGTTACGGGTAGTCAGAAGCCCGAAAGTCTGACAACCAATCTTACCAAGGAGTATCGTATTACCCCGTAACTGGGTTGTGGAGGTCAGATAGGCAGTCGCTCCACGTAAAATACTTACTGTATTCAGCTGCATCCGTTTAAACTGGAAGCCGACCCCAACATAGTTGGGAAAAGGCTAGGCAGATGAGATGAAATCCTACAGCTAGAACTTCCGTTTTGCAAAATGATAAAACAGCAAATTAAAGAAAACAAACATTCCTATCTTAAACTTTCATAACTGCCACTAAATTAAAACAGGATCAAAGAGAACTTTATCAAGGGAGGAATTCAGGCTAGTAAGGCAAATGTTTAAATGTTGAGCCAAACTTAATATTTAATAATGACAAAGGGAAAACCGCAGGCGCCTTCGCTATGAGCACCAAACTAGCTGATAATTAAAACATAGCTGGTTTGTACCTATTCAAAGACATCAACTCACGGCTTATTCCTATGGGGTAGACAGAAACTACAGAATTGCTTTTGCCTCGTTTACGTTCATACCATAATATCTATACTAATATTATAAAGCTGAGAGTTTGTTCGGTTGAACGCGCTAATCTCATAAGGTTGACTCACTAGATAAAACCTTTTTTATTGTCTATGTTTATATTACGTCATGTTTTTTAAAATTATTTATTAATTAAGGAACAGGACAAAATATAAACATAAACGTCACAAAAACAATAGGTTTGTCCGGATGTTGATACACTAGCAGTCTTAAAACTAACTTAACACTGAGTTAAGTTATTATACAAATAACACATAGTTTATAAAATATAAATTGTGAGGTAGTTAGTAAATAACAACCATAATGTACAAAAACGATGAAGATGCTAATCACTTATTGAATTAAATTTACACAGCATGATGCATTTTCAAAGAAAATCAAAGAATTTTTTGTATTTATTTTTATAATTACTGTTTGTTATTTCTGATTGGATTTTTGTTGGAACATCATTAATTAGAGTAGGTATTGAAAAAGCGTTCATTCGTTTCCCGTAATAATTCTTGTATCTCGGTACTACCAATTTTGATTGGGCTGCCATTCTTGTTGCTATGCTATGATTAAATTTAATTTGCAGTTCTTTGTTGGTGACCTGTTCTATTGATAACCCCTTTCGTGTTTTAGTGTGTATTGGCAAGATTGTACAATATTTAAAGAAGCCTGTTACGTAATCACCATCATAAAGCGTTTTTCTTATTTTATTTATATAGATAGATAAACCATTTTATACCACCATACCACCACCACCATACCATTTTTTTTTTATTTGGTATAATTATTTTTAATAAACGAAGTTGTAGGTTATATATTTTGTCTAAATAAGTTTTAAAAGTTCTGCCATAGCTAGTATTTCCCTATGAAATTATTAATTCTGCGAGAGCATTCTTTAGGTTAAGTAATATTTTAAAAGGTACTTTGTATTTAATTATTGCAAATTTGGTTAGCATTGCTCGCAATAGTCGCAATTTATCGCAAATGTAGTCAATGTGGTAGCCCCAGTTAAATCTAGATGTAGTACGCGGTTTCAAGTGATGTCATAACTTAATCGCCACTCTGTATATTGTGAACCAGATACATAATCGAGTAAGTAAATTTGGGGTTAAATGGGTGGTTTATTTAAATAACGGTACAATTTTGATGAGATCCGTAAGTACCTATTTTTGCATATTTCAATATTTATGAAAGCTGTGGTGAACGATAGACTGGGTATGATGGAGTCTAGACTAAAATCAGGTTTATGCAAATGAGTGTTGTGTCCTTAACCTTATAGAAAGTATTGTAATATTCATTTTAAGGTTTTATATGCAAAACAGGGTCTAATTCAGCATTAATGCCAGACAGATGACAAACTGGCAAGACAGACTGTCTGATGCTGATTTTCGTTTTTTTTTTTTACTTTTAAGGGACAAGTGACAGGAATATCTTAATATATATAAATTACGTGTCACGTTGTTTGTCCGCAATGGACTCCCAAACTACTGAACCGAATTTAATAAAATTTTGTACAATGTGTCCCGTTTAATCCAACTTGAAAGATAGGATAGCTTATATCTCAATTTACAGTCGTAATATTATTTTATTGCGAATATTCCCAGGACAAGGTATGTATGAAAGAAAATTTCGGAAATAAAAAAAAAAAATGCACCCTTGCGAAGCTGGGGCGGGCCGCTAGTAAATTATATATTTTATAAGCTGCGCCCCGCGGTTTCACCTCCATTATTCTCGTTCCCGTAAGAATATCGGGATAAAAAGTTTTCTATATCATAATCCAGGTCATGTTCTAACCATGTGGAAAATTTTATTCAAATCCGTTTAGCTGTTTTAGCGTGAAAACGTAACAAACAAACATAAAAAAATATAAAATCCGTTCTTCATAATATTAGTTCAGATAAATAAACCAGAAATAAAATATAATTAAGTGCACAAAAAACAAAAACAGTTTAACAAAACATGAAGAAATAACTCTTTACCTTTTTGATAAATTGGTGTTGACTTGTGAATGTTGCTTCTAACTCTCCACGTTTGAAATCGTTCAATACTCAGACCGGCTAACATTTACAAGTTTATTTTTCACATCCTCTGTTTACATTTCATTACCGTACGGTGCTATGTAGTGCTATTACAAAATGCTCACAAATATCAAACAAATTGCCTTTACCATACACACTCATGCAGAATTCATACAAATGTACCTACTAGCCTACCCATCCCTCAAAAGGGTCGCTAAGATAACTAAATATTAATGGTGAAAAACCCCGTGTCTCTTCAACTTATTTTTCTAGACTAACATTTTTGTTTCATAAAAACTGTCGCCATGTTTTATACACGCGGAGTATCTGCTGAAACAATAACTCATCATTACACGAACATTCTGGAAGTTTTGAGAGCTTGTGGAAGTCTAAAATTAGATAAGACTTTCTAACTTCTAGATTTATGGAAAACGGAGTTGGAGTAAGGACGAGTTGGTCTAAATGTGCCTTTTGTTTTTCTTTTTCAACTTTTTAACCAACTTCATTTTTAATGGAGAAACACTGACTGCCAAGTCACAGGTACCTATACTTCTTATTTGGAGCTGGGAGACCTATGTATAAGAAGCTACTTCTGTATATTGTAAATGTAATATGTGTACACTGTATAACTTTTTTTTAAACATAAAGAATTTTTTTTTTCACTGAAGAATGTTATGAATGACTCTTGTTAAGATTCAGAGTTTTGTGTAGCGTTCTTCAAAATTAAATAATCTTTAGATTAGTTATTTTGTTGTAAATATTTCTTTGAGAAATCATTTAGAATAGATTTATTTATAGAATTCATTTATTTTAATGTTTTGTTTATTTTTAATTTTCATGTTTATAAGAACTTATAATTATATTTATTTCTCTTATTTCTCGCAGTAAAAGCATAAAAAAAAATCCTCCACACCTAATTTCGGCCATGGCGTCCGATCTCAGCGGAGACTCGCCATTGGCGCGGATGATATTAGAGGGCAAAATTCCTTACTAGTACAGACGCCAGCACATCAAGCTACCCCATTATGTCAAATAATTTTGATAGATTTTCAACTTTATTACAAGGGAATAAGGTTCATATTCAATTGGGAAAATTTGACAGATTGGGGTAGCTTGATGTGCTGGCCTCTGTACCTAAAATACCTACTCCGGTAACAGAATATAAATACTTAGGTTGTTGCTGGTTATTTACCATGATGGTAATCAAACGAAATCGAAATCATAATGATTCAATAATACTTATAAGTACCTAAGTAATGTAATGACACTAAGGCTTTATTTTTCCAACGCCAGATAATTTTATTAGAGGAATAATTTTGAATTTTTGACAGTTTTTCCATACAAAATCTGTTAGACGTCAATTTTATTCCACGGATAAAAAATATCTGTCGACTGAAAAATCGGCCCTAAATGCCTTTTTAGCGTATCACCTAGAAAAACTAAAATATTCTCGTGCAAAAAACAGTAACGGGAATCCCAGAAAAACGAAATAAAGAGTTCTTCCATCGTTTAACTACGTGAAGGTTTAAATAACAATTTAGGCTAACATTACTTTTTTAAGTGCTTTGTGAGCCAGTTAGGAGCCATGACGGGTTAATTCCGAAATTTTTTCGTGCGATGGAGATAGTAAAAATTCTATCTTTTATTGCTATATCGTGACTATTACGTCTTGGCAGTATATGATAGCTTTAATAACCAAGGGCGATGTACACTTTCATTTTAGTTCAATATTTCGCAGCGTTTCAATCAATCTGGTTAGCCTTTTCGCAACTATATTGGGGTCAGCTTCCGGCCTGGCCGGATGCAGCTGAATACCAGTATTTTACATGGAGCGACTGCCTATTTGCACTCCACAACCCAGTTACGTCAAAGATGAATGACAGCCGGGCGTGCTTTCTGAGTCACGGAGGGGTCTCGATATGTAAATATATATGGCGACTGATAATTAGTGACCGATACTTAAACATGTGCTTGTACTCGTGATAACAAACAACTTTTACTATGGGACCAAACCTGAAATTGTGAAAAAAAAATCTGCTATTCAGTCATTTATATTCGCCTAACTGGTCAAAATGTAGGTACTGAACAGCAGATTTTTTTTCGCGAATTCAGGTTTGTTCCCATAGTAAAAGTTGTTTGTTATCATGAGTACAATTACGTGTTTAGGTATCGATCACTAATTACCAGTCACCCTATATATGATAGGTTTTTATATTTTATTTATCTTTTTTTGAGATTTTGATTTTGTAAATGTGAGAACTTTGTAGGCCCTGTAGATTTTAGATCTGTAGACCATTTTTTATTTTATCAAGTAGGTACCTGGTACTTGTTGATAGGCCTACGCTGTCCTCCCATACCTACTGTAATTAGAAAACATTGTAAAAGCCAATCATTTTTAAAAGAGTAACCGTGGAGTTTCTTGCCGGTTTTTCTCCATAGGAAACGCCCAATTGGAACCGTGCACCTAGCTTCTGACGTTTCATAAGTGCCCTTGTAGGCTTATGTGAAATAAAATATTTTGATTTGATTTGATAAAGGATGGACCATATCATGAACTGACCGCGGCAAGCGTTGCTTAACTTTTGATCGAGCCGTGCGGCTGTAATTATTTAGCCACGAGCCTCTTTATTGTAGCATAATAGCCAAGGCCTATGTACAGTTTTATTTTAGTTTAATATTTCCAGCGTGTCAGGTTAAATTGGGTGGTTCTAGTTCTGTCACGCAAACGTGCTGTTAGTTTTATTGTCTTTAGGTGGGTACCAATTTGGTATATTTTTTGGTAGTTATGAATGCAAGAGGCATTAAACTATTAGGGCTTGTCACGACATCGTTATGAGAATGCCGTAGGTATCTATATACCTAGAGCAGCGGGATTGTCCGAAAGGGTTACAGCTACCCCGGAACATGAAGGGCTAAGGAAGGAACACGGGTGGGTTTTAGTCAGTAAGAGTCTGACATTCCCTTTTGCTCCACCCTGAGCAGGAGGGGTCATTTGATGATTTCACACCCACAAAAAAAAGGTATATACATACCGAGAGTTAGGTACTTAACCTACTGTAATTGAGTAGCTGAGTTCGATATAGGTGTATAATTAGATACCTATGTTTATTTGGACTATAAATGGAAGCCGTCTGATGATACATTGGGTGTTATTTTGGGTTTTGAGTGGAATTTGGTTACAACACTCGTAATTATACAGCTTCAAAGTTATATTCTTGTGCTTTATTTTATTACTCTACCCATTAAAATAATAGTTTATGTATAAGTTAATTTACTGTTCATCTCAACTTGCTGGGAAACAGGTCAAGAGCAACTTGGCTCGCACACCGCATCTCTCGTTTCATTATGAATCCTGTCATTTCTTCGCCCAGACTTTCTTTGACTCTTAACTAGCTAACTTACTCTTAACAAACTGAGAGATGCTTTTACTGACATTTTAATGGAATTAAAAAGCCTTTATTTCATCGTTAAATAAAATAAGTGATATGTTATATACCCTTTTTAGCCCAGCACCATAATTGTGTAGTAAATAAATCACAATCTGAATCATTTTGAAGAAAATTGCTAATCCTTTGCTTCATATGTTCGAAAAAATTGTCTGCTCACAACGGAAATAATGCAATGAATGTTATTGAACTGTCACAATTAAAGCAATTCCTACTGTGTTACGAAATTACCCCGCTGAATTGAGGAGCTACCTTAAATGTCCTATAACGTTTTATGGGTTTCACTACAAATTCCAGAACCGGGTCTACAAAATCAGCTAATTTAGATAGTGCAATCCACGAAGACGTGCCCCACTCTTTTTCCTAATGCTTACAGCAGAAGTGTGCAACTATCCGCTAGTGTTTTAGTTTTGTAAATACACACGAATTATTATTAGTGGGTAATTAGAGTGTATCGAAAGAACTAAAACACTAATGGAATTAACTAGCGATAAACACTAACGATTCGGAAGAAGAGTGGGGCGCGTCTTCGTGGATTGCACTATCTATATCAAATTTTAAAAGTAGGTACTTTAACGCAGGTGCGTTTGAATATGAGAATTAATGGCTTTTCAATCGATACGGACACCTTTTACTAACCATTTATTATAATTAAAAAGCCATTAGTTTGTCGTTAAGGGCGCATTCCACCAAACTTTTATACTTAGAAAAAGTCTTATCTTTTTTTTTTGTGGATGGGAAATCATCAAATTACCTCTCCCGCTCAGGGTGGAGCAGAAGGGAGTGTTAGACTCTTACTGACTAAAACCCACCCGTGTTCCTTCCTTAGCCCTTTATGTTCCCGGGCAGCGGTAACTCTTTCGGACAATCCCGCTGCCCCGGCAGACAGAATAAGTATTATCCTGAGAATAAATTTTGAATTTTTGACAGTTTTTCTATACTAGAACCGTTAGACGTCACTTTTATTCTACGAATAAAAGATATCTGACTTTGGTAAAATCATTCCTTAACAAAATAAAATCGGAGAAATGTTTGAAGACACCTCTTTACACTCTCTTTAGATGCCTAGTTGCTTACCAATGTCTGGAACATTGACATAGGTTTACAAGGGCAGGGTAATCTGTCTGATCCCTGAACGATTTAAAGCGTAACGAGCAAAGCCACTAAGATTGCAAATACTAAACTTTGACTTAGTTTGAACTACACAAACTAAGTGATGCTTTTACTGACATTTAATTCGAATTGAAAAGCCGTTAAAATAATAATCCCTACTATAATAATATTGTATCGTTAGTCTAGTAGGCACAAACGCTACTACTGAGCATGAGGTCCTAGTTTTGATTCCCAGATCGGGAAAAGTGATATTGGATTTCTTGGAGTTTTTCAGTAGCAGCCCGATTTAAAGTCTAAAGTCCAGATTTGTGCTCGGTAGATGGCAATAGGGCTAGCCAACCACATGGGACTTATACTCCATTCACAATAAGATTAGACATTTAAACAAACCTTTTTTACAGCTTTTTCAACCGATTTTGACTTCTATCCCGTAGGCATAAGGATGGCATTAAAAGCAAAAAAAGTGCTTACATTAACGACTGTTTACTGCTTTTAATGCCATCCTTATGCGTACGGAATAGAAGTCAAAACCGATTGAACAGACGGTAAAAAAGGTTTGTTTAATTGTCTAATCTTATTGTAAATGGAGTATAAGAGAAAATGCAGGTGATCTTTTCCCCATAGAAACGCTCTCGCCTGTTTTCTTTGTGGTTACTGGCCATAAAGCAATGATTTTTTACAGAATAATAAATATTAACTTCTTGTATGTCCCTATGTTTTCCTTTTTGATGATACGTTATTTTTATAAGCACTAGAACCCTCAAAAAACGCCGATTTAAACCGCTGTCAACAGTGGCCTAGTGTACAAATTTGACAACTATTAATGAAAAAAGAAAAACATAGGGACACAGTATATAACCTTCTTATTCAGTTTATAAAATATCTTTTAAATTGGTCCAATATTGGAGGAGGAAATAGGCGGGAGCCAAACCTCGAATTCGAACTCGGATTTTTTACTTAGGCTTTTTCGAAAATCTCTCCGACCGCATTTCCTGGCGAAATGCGGGTACACCTCTACCCAGCCTTTCGGGGAAACGAGGGGAGACTTAGCGTTATGTTAAAATAATTAAACTCAAACCAGCCTATTGCTACCCTAATGTTGTTTTGTGCTGTTTATTTCTATTTCTTCATTTCATCCATGCCGTTAATTGACTACCACATTCCACTTTTATTGTATACTAGCTGCGCCCCGCGGTTTCACCCGCGTAAGTTTCGATCCCGTGGGAATATCGGGATAAAAAGTATCCTATGTGTTATTCTAATGTATAAGCTATATTACTGTACAGTTTCATCAAAATCCGTTCAGTAGTTTTTGCGTGATAGAGTAACAAACATCCATCCTCACAAACTTTCGCATTTATAATATTATTATAGTAGGAAGGATAGGATTCATTGTAATACTGTTCCACTCGACAGCCGTATTTATTTATTTTGCTGGAAGGTCGGCGCCTGCGACCTTTTGCTTGTCACAGCAATGCCACAGAGTGCCTCTCTGACATTCAAGGCATAGACAAGTAATGAGGTTACGTCAGGCGCGAATAATTACATGCAAATATTTTACATGGTAAATATCTATTTTATTATTTATCTATTTCTGTAACTGCCCGTGACATCACAGCGGGCCCTATCATAATACCAGCTCTGCGACATTTAAATGTTGCATGTTTTTTTAAATGTCGCAGCATCATGTTGAGATAGTAGCCTTTTGGCCTTGTATAGACATTCTGTTTCATTTTTTTTTTGTTACTTTAAATAATATTTAATTTTTATTTTTGACTGTGTTAAGTTTGTGATCGTCCTGTACGAGTCGCAATAAATACTTTTTCTTTCTTTCTTTTCTTTCCAATGTGGGGCAAAAGCACGAGTATTGATCACCACGCTTGCTTAAGACGATTTCAAACTTATATTAAGTTAAGTGAGCTTGAAGTGATCTGTCCTACAAAAGTAACTAAAATGATAAAGTCCTCCAGATCGTATTTCCACCACGGCGGTCAATCTCAACGGAGACTAGCCTTCAGCGCGGGAGATATTATATAGAGGGTGTCCCTGGAAGTATGGATCAAATCTAACAGGGGCGTGAGCAAGGTCATTTCCAAACTTTTTGATCCTGAAAATGATTGATGATTGAGAATTATTTTACGGTTCAAAAGTTATGACCAATTTTTTTCAATCGTTTCGCATAGTGCTCAAATCATTCAAAAAAACTATCAGGGCTGTCTAAAAAACTTAAATTGACAGTTCCTGATAGTTTTTTAAATGATTTTGTTCTTTGAGCATTATGCAAAGTGATTGAAAATAACAAAAGTTGGTCGTAACTTTTGAACCGTAAAAAAATTCACCAACATTCTCAGGATCAAAAAGTTTGGAAATGACTTTGCCCACGCCCCTATTTGATTTGATCCATACTTCCAGGGACACCCTGTATAGTGCACAAGTGTGAGCGCAGACATATGTGCACTCTCTCTTTCCTTACTCTGTCTGATGGGATGGCACACAATCCGACACGACCGGAGAGAGATCAGGCGCAGGACCAACGAATTAACGTGCTTTCCGAGTCATGGGGTATCACACCGCCAACTTCCAAACTCCGGGCTGTTACTAAGAAATTCCTAATGGAAAAACTCAATAACACTTTGCCCAACCCGGGAAGGCCACCACGAGACGAACGGGACAGAATCAAGAGTTGAAGTACTAATCAACGTTTAATAATTGAATTGGAAGGCCTCCCACAAGGTGGACAAACTCGCTAAAGCCGATATCAGACGCTTCACTTTGTGTTAATTTTTACCTTTCATTCGGTAACTTTTTCTCGAAGTGAAACTTCTGATCACAAAAATAATCAACAGTATAAACTGAATTAATTAGTGAATCAGTTGGATCAGCCCAACAATGTTCAATTTCGGCATTATCGCGTTTACTCTCCTACAGAATAATCGAAAAATGAAATGAAAAAACTGGATGAACGGTTCATTCCTATAAAATATTGTCGATGTCGTGTGAAATATGAATGAAACCAAAATGAATTATCTCGCGAGTGAAGCCACTAATATCGGCATTAGCAAAAAGCAAGGTTTGTTTTAAATTCAAACACTGATCTATGTATAGGGTGACTGATAATTAGTGACCGATACTTAAACACGTGCTTGTACTCGTGATAACAAACAACTTTTACTATGGGACCAAACCTGAAATTGTGAAAAAAAAATCTGCTATTCAGTCATTTATGTTCGCCTAACTGGTCAAAATGTAGGTACTGAACAGCAGATTTTTTTTCGCGAATTCAGGTTTGTTCCCATAGTAAAAGTTGTTTGTTATCATGAGTACAAGCACGTGTTTAAGTATCGGTCACTAATTACCAGTCACCGTATATATTATAAATCTGAAGAGATTGTGTGTTTGGTTGGACGCGCTAATCTCAGAAACTAAGTGATCGAATTGTAAAATTATTTTTTTGTTAGATAGTTCATTTATCAAGGAAGGCTAGGCTATATAACATCACGTTGCAACCAATAGGAGCGGAGCATCAATGAAAAATGTTGCGATAACGGGAAAAATTATTCATTTTGAGAGCTTCCGTTGCGTACGCTGAGTAAACGGTTAAAGTTACGCAAAAGACGAAAATGTTTTTGAATGAAATTTAATTTGATAAATTTACTGTTTGTTTTCTATTAATTAAATTTAATTTTATTCGAAAACATCAATCGGTTTCTTACTAAACTTCAACTATATTCGACGACCCTGCATACTTATCTCTTTTGCTGACTGTACAAGTACATCCGACCAAAAGATTAATGGGTGGTAAAAATTGTGGGTAATAAAAAATATTTGTGTGCAGAACCGTTTATTGCGACATTCCTGGGTCTTGGCTTGTGATGTTCAGTCCAAAAAAAACGTCACGATAATTTTTAAATATTTAAAAAATATCAATTCATGTAAATAAGAATGACTTATGTATGTGTTAGAATTTATAAGTCTGACAACCAGTCTTACCAAGGGTATCGTATTATAACCCTGTAACTAGAGGTCAGATAGGCAGTCGCTTCATGTAAAATACTGGTATTTAGCTGCATCCGGTTAGACTGGAAGCCGACCCGACCTAAACATAGTTATGAAAAGGCAGGCAGCTGATGACAGGTAATAGAATATACTGTACCGCCTGCTTTTTACAGCCTCCTACGACCCTTAAAAAAGGCCAGTCGTTTTCCAGCTACAAACCAAACAAAATCACTTCCATTTTATGTTTCCTTGAGGAAATAAGTAAAATTTTATGTCATCATTACTTTCAATAGCCCCTCGACCAAATCGCCCCATTTCAGCTGTATCTCCATTACTGAATAACTTATGACGGTGTTGTAATTTGCACTGTAGGTACCTACTCAAGGACTGATAACCATTCTCTGTATCCAGATAACGGAAACTGACCATATATTCCTGCCAAACAATAGATTCCTTTTATATTATCGTTTTCATAACAACAGTTATGGCAAAGATAAAATTATTTATGTTAGTGCCATCCACGAATATTTCTAAAAGTAATTTCGACTCTATCGTCGAAGCGTAAAGTTGGTTTTCTATTAAATGGTTGGTGGGAAGCAATTTGTTTATTTAACGCAGCCGCTGACCGTGGTTGTGATGCCTTATTGGAATTTCGCGAGACGGCAGAAATGCTGTTTTAAAATTCTATTTAGGTAGGTGGAGGTATTTTCAACGTAAATCGAACAATAAACTTAGTTTTTGGCGGAAATTGATATTAATTTAAATACTCCGGGCATTTATCCCGATTGAATAATAATAATGATTAGCACAGGAGATATGAATTCATTATGCTCATTGGTTATGAGTAAATAACTCGGCTGTCGAAAGTCTGACAACCAGTCTTAACAAGGGGCGTGTGGGCGTGTTACTCAGAAATTGAGTTGTGGAGGTCAGATAGGTAGTCGCTCCATGTAAAATACAGAGGGGCTTTTTCGTTCTTTTAAGAACGTTCACAGTGTGATCTCGGTCTCAATCTGTAAAAATTCCTCTAAAATCCCTACATTTTGACAAGTTTTTGATATTGATTGACGCTGAGATGAGATTGCGACTAGATTTTGAACGTTTTTAACTACGGGAATTGGCCTTCTGATTTTCAGCTGCATCCGGTTATACTGGAAGCCGACCTCGAAAGGCAAGGCAGATTTTGATTGGTTACGAGTAAATTAAAATCATTGATATAATAGAATACTCTTTATTATGTACACCAAAAATATTACTCTATATTGTAGACATTTTATAAGTGGTCGATAGGCGGTCTTATTGCTAAAAGTGATTTTTTAAAGACAACCTTTGGATGGATTAAAAGAGACAGGAGAGACAATACTGTAGGTACCTATATATTTTCATGTTTAATCAGAATAATTGGTCACTTATCTACTTTATATTTTGTTTATTAATGTAGTCTGCACAAGTACCTTTATAACTGCACAAAGGCGGTGTTACCGCCTTGGTACCGTGCGGTCTTATTGCTTTTTAATTTCTTATAGTCACGAATTTCAGACATTACTTTCAAATAAAAGGTAAGGTAGCTTATAGTGTCATAACTATCAAACTACTTTAATTTCTATTGCAATCACAAACGATCAATTTCAACTGCAAATGGGCGAAAAGAACAGGTGCACACAAAATCAATACTTACCGGAAATATTTATAGCATGAATGTTTGATGCCTACCGCGAGGGATTGGCAGCCTTAGTCGCCGCCCTGGCATTAACTTTCAATTGATACACGTAACTTCACGCCTTATTACCCCGAAGGATTCCGCAGAGGTGTACCTGTACTATAGAGCTACCAATTACCGGGTAATATGTCTTTCATTGAGTAAATAAAAGGGAGGGAAGGAGCCCGTGGCTAAATAAAAACAGCCGCACAGGTCGATCGATCAGGTTAAGCTACGCTTGCCGCGGTTGGTCTGTGGATGGGTAACCATCTTTACATAACGAGACCCCTCCGTGCCTCGGATAGCACGTTAAGCCGTTGGTCCCAGCCATAGATATCCATGGTCCCAGCTGTCATTCGTGGATCTTTGACAGTCGTTACGGGTAGTCAGAAGCCCGATAAACTGACAACCAGTCTTACCAAGGGGTATCGTATTACCCAATCACTGGGTTGTGGAGGTCAGATAGGCAGTTGCTCCATGTAAAATACTGGTATTCAGCCGCATCTGGTTAGACTAGAAGCCGACCCCAAATTAGTTGGGAAAAGGCTAGGCAGATGAATCAGATATCTTTCATTGACTTGGATGTGCCCTGGCAGCTGATAGTATGTCATGCTCACTAAAATGTCTCGCTGACGGTGGCGTGTGTGTTAGATCACTTAGCTCCCTTCAAAACGGTTGAGCTGAATGGTGCTGATCCATTCGTCATGTTCGTGAACGGTGCCGTCTGGTATCACTTAGTTGCCTCGGCTTATTTTTAATTATTTTATTTTTGGATTGTTGTTTTGTTACTATCTATCTGCTGTGCTCTGGACGCTTTCAAACGTCTTTTTTTACATCGTTCTCACATATAATTATAAATTCAATATTAATGATGTAACAAATATTTTTTTAAAATATAATTAAAAAAAGAGTGTCCGTGGAGTTTCTTGCTCGTTCTTCTCCATAGGTACCTACTACGCTTTAGAATGAGCAACTAAGCTTAATATTTTCTGACTGACCGACTTCTTGACAGTTCAAAAGTGCCTGTAAATGGTTTAATTGATTAAATGCTTTGAGTTTGAGTTAGACCTATAGTACGCACACATTTCCCCAGTTAAGTCCCATTTAATAGGAGGCGAGTCTATTGCCATCAACCTATTTACACTTTTCTATTTGTTAAGTACCGCAGATGTACCTGCCTGGGAAGCGGGATTGTCCAAAAGGCTTACCGCTGCCCCGGAACATAAAGGGCTAAGGAAGGACCACGGGTGGGTTTTAGTCAGTAAGAGTCTGACACTCCCTTCTGTTCCACCCAGAGCGGGAGGGGTCATTTGATGATTTCCCATCCTCAAAAAAAAAGTACCCGGTACTTGTTGACAGGCCTACACTATAAGAAGTTTATTCTTCAAAAAGTAAAAATACAATGTGACGGATTCGGTGAGCCACAAACTAAGCATCGCTTATATCTTGTGGCTCTGGAGTGCAATTTTACAATGTTAATGATTATTTTATAGTTTGGGAATGTTAGATAGTTACAAAAAGATACGAGTTAAAATAAAACAAAGCATTCGTGCAACTATGATCACAAAATAAAATAGTATTAGTTTAACCTAAGGCTTATACTATGGCGTGTGTGAGGGTGTGTTTATGTGGGCATAGGTGCTATATGAAAGCTTCGGTGGTGTCGTATGATAATTTTAAAAGAGCTGAAGTTAAGATTTTCTTACAGGTGGTGGTAGAGCAGTTTTTTAGATCGCAGATTTTGCTAAATTAATTGTACGTGTTGGGATGGGAAAAATAGGCACAGCGGCGTAGCTAGTTCGGATTTGGCATTTGATATAGGTACTCTGAAGACGCGCTTGTTTATTATGTCCCTGTAATCAGGCCGATTTTTTATTGTTGCGTGTTACTCCCATACCTCAATCAAGATCTCAATGTACCGAAATAAATTATTGTTATTATTATACTGGTTTACACTGTAATTTGAATACATTTTAATAACCAATTTATTTTAAAAAAAGTAACCGTGGAGTTTCTTTTGGGCTCTTCTCCATAGGAAACACTAACAAATTAGAACCGTGCACGTAGTGACGTCCGATCCTTAATTATGCGAAGTAATCTCGTCCTCATTGTACTCCAACCCTTCCCAGATAATCATCCTACTTGTGTGTATTGGATTGCCTTATGAAGTTGTGTTGTGCTGTATGCACTATGCCGGGACTTTAAGATGCCCATATTGGTCATCGTGAAACCGACTCTGTCAAATTTTCCCAATTAACTTTGAACCATATGCTTTAGCGATACAGTTGAAAATCTATATAACATAATCAGCCTATAATTTTCCCACTACTGGGACTCGGTGAAAAGAGTGACCACGCGGACTAAGTCCGGATTGGTTGATGTCACGTGTCTTCGAATTTTTGCTTTTAGGAGATGACAATTTTCTGACATGACAGTTTTATCGACGTTTCCCTTCACCGTTTTGAGAGCAGTGATGACGAATTAATAATATACACAAAGTAATAGACACCTCCTGGGTTCGAACCTACGAACTACATCTCATAAATCGTGGGTATCACAGTCACTGCTCTCATGTTTTTTGTATACAAACAACATTTTCCTTTTATTTATAAGTACAGTCAAGTTTGGAAGCAATTGGACAAGAATCAGGAACCAGTCTTTTAAAACAAAGAAGAAAGCGACACTAAATCGACTAATTGTTTCCTCGTCCGAAATAAATATCGAGAAAAGCTTCTTTTAGAGAAAGGATTTATAGCATAATGAAAACCAACTCTAAAAAACTTTTATTAAATTCAAAGACACCCGAACATTTAACACGCCACAACTTTAAACAATTGAAAACAGTGTAATTCGAAAACCGGATCTTATCCAAACGTTGCTCGGAAGTGTTCGGGAAAATTTGTGTTTCCTCGGCATTTAATATCAAATGTTTAAGCTTGCGAACATTATGATTGAATTTTATCACCGATTGTAAGAACCTCGGTGTTTGTCTAATTTATTCCTAAAAGCTTATTATTCGTTATCAACCTTCGATATACGTAGTAAAGTTCTTTCGTTTCTTTCTCGAACTCCCGAGCGAAACTTTCGTATATATTAGATCGAAATCTTACCCTGACCTCGTTTTTATACGATACTCATAAAACTTTAAGAAACCCTTTAGTGGAGCTTTTAAAAGCTTTCAGTTTTGTTTCGCTCAAAGGAAGATGGGTAAGTCTGTACTCAGACACAAAGTTAATTGTAGCATTATGAACTGCTCTCGAGAGCAATTAATTAGGATCACATAAAGATACCTGAAAGTCTCGGAAACTAGGAATGCTAGCTTAATGAAATAAATTGTGTTTAAAAGACAATCAAAACAATAAAACTTCTTGAAAAATAAAAAAAAGACAAAAAAAGAAAAGAAAAAAGAGAGGAAAGAGAAGAAGAGGCTCAGTTATTAAAAAAAAAGTGCATTATTAGAAGCAATAAAAGTTTTCAGAATTCTAGTTACAATTTCTAATAAAATAGTAATAAATACAACAAAACATTCAAAATTAATAAATAAAACTAAATTATAACAAATTAATACATAAAAACTATAAGAAGGCATTCGTTATTACATTCAGTTATCATAAAAATATCATCATCTGCCAAGTCTTTTCCCAACTAAGTATGTTTTGGTCGGTTTCCAGTCTACCCGGATGCAGCTGAATACCAGTATTTTACAAGGAGTGACTGTCTATTTGACCTCCACAACCCAGTTACTGGGTAATACGACACCCCTTGGTAAGACTGGTTGTCAGACTTTCTGGCTTCTGACGACCCGTAACGACCGTCAAAGGTCCACGAATGACAGCCGGGATCAACGGCTTAACGTGCTTTCCGAGGCACGGGAGGGGTCTTGGCATGTAAAAATGATCACCTATCCAGGGACCAACGGTGGCAAGCGCAGCTTAACCTGATCGATCGACTCGTGCGGCTGTTATTAATTAACCATAAGCCACCTCATTATTATATCAATTATCCTAACAATATATTAAACCAAAAGATTAAAATTAAATTAAATAAAAAGTAAAGTTACTGTGAACGTTTATTTCGATTAGACTCACACATTCGGAATCGAGTTTACTTGTTTTCAAATGAGTGTTCGAATTACAAAGTGATTTTTAGATTATTAGAAATCCCAATGGTTTATGCAAGGCTTCAGTCAATTGTTAGCCTGAACTGATGAAGTTCGCAAGTACTGAGTCGATAATACTTGAACTTAGTAAGTTACTAATGAGCGAAATTGAGTTAAACTTACTTGTTCCATGGCTCTAAGCTGTTATAATGTTTGGTTAAGGTTCGTGGTACTTTGTCGTTTATTTACTTTTACTGCTAATAAGGAATATTGATTGAAAGTTTATAAATATTTTTATAGACATAACACACATACTGTGAATAATTCACGCCTATGTAATCTTTTTTACTATATGTTTAGTTTTTACTGAAAAAGATAAGTACACTTCTATGATGGATAGTGTGATTTATTCTATATCCAACTTCGCGCCTGTCAATCTTTCTAGTTATGTCAAAAACAACCCAGCAACCCATCTTTTTCTGCACTGACTATAAAACTGTGGCGGCATTTACATCGCCTCATACTGACGTCACGCAAAATCCTGCATCGCACAAGCAGATTTTACCGCGCGAATAGCATATATAACGTATAACGTCCTGACGTAAATCTTCGGGAATTAGCCTACCAGACACAACACCGGTCTGGTCAGAGTGCTCTCCCTTTTCTAAGGAGGATGAGTGAACTTTATACCCTGTACCTCATACCTCTTTAAAATATAACAGCTAACCCTTCTAAAAAATACACCCAAATTCCTTATACCTTGAAGTCTCTAAAACCTCATATATTAGGCTTCGGGCCATAATCCCCTTTACCAATTTCTACAATCAAATTTTAGTTCTTCCTAACTTAGACTGTTGACAAATTAATTCCCACGAAATTGAATAAAATTTAATTAATCCCTTCAATTAATATTTCCCGGATGTTATTTTAATCCCGATATTCCGTGTTGAACGTTAATGAGATGCTGATGTATGCTTTGCGATAAAATTATTAATTAATGTTTTTACTATAGGCGTAAATTTAGTTCGTAAAGTAAACATTTTCGGTGTTACGGATTATATGTTATAATATTAATAAAATGTGATAGGTAATTGATTATTTAGTGAGTGGTAATTTAAATTAAGCATGATAATAACTATTGTGTTTGCTGAATATTTTTAAAAAGCGGTCAAGTGCGAGTCGGCGTCGTACACAAAGAGTTCCGTACTACAAAGCAAAAAACGCCGAAAAAAAAACACGGTTCTTATATGGAGAACCCCTTTAATTTTTATCTTTATTTAATTTTTGTTATTGATTTTACAGCGGAAATAGAAATACACTCTCTATGAAAATGTCAACTGTCTACATATTACGGCAAATAAAACCACAACGGCTGCAGACTCGGCCATGCGCTCCGTATCACTTCATTTTTTTTTGTGGATGGGAAGTCAAAAGGGAGTGTCAGACTCTTACTGACTAAAACCCACCTGTGTTCCTTCCTTAGCCCTTTATGATCCGGGGTAACGGTAACCCTTTCGTAAAATCCCGCTGCCCCGGCAGGCTTCGGCCCTTACGGGCCCCTTCCCTGTTGCTGACATCTCTTTGAGGCGCGCGTGGAACATGTACGCGCCGTCCGGCATGGGCCTGGTCCTGATCGGACGGAGAATTACCCATTACTCTCCGCCCGCAGGCCCGCGCCCGTGTCACTTGACACGAGTATGTTGGAATAGCGGCCAACAGACCGCACCAGGCCGACACACGTCGTGGGAATGCTCGGCACGGTCTGCAACAGGCCTCGACAGGTATAGCAACGCCTGGCGTGGCCTGTGTTAACGGGATATACCACGGCTTTACGATTATGACCAGATTCTATACACTAACATTTTAAATACCGGAAAACCTCAAAATACGAAAAGCATGTCTTACCCTCGTAACTAAATTATGAAAAACTACTTTATTCGTGGCTCACTACATTTACTTCATCTGAAAGCTAATAAAAACTAAAGTCGTGACTTGCAAATAATCAAAAAAACAGATCGGCCATTTTGTTAGTCAGGCCAAGGAATGTCTATTATATACCTAAGGTCCCCGGGTCCCGTCAACTGGGGAGAATTAAGTATGAATTAAGTTCAGTCTGTTGGGACGAAACTCCATTAATGGAACGACTAATAAATAAGCAAATTGTCTCGGTTTTCACTTGAAATAGTTTGTAATTTATTTTAAAAGGATTTTCTGTTGGGTTGCTTTAATTGCTTTTCATTTTGACATGATATTATTTTTGGCAATGAGAGGATGTCTTCCGTTTTGAAGTTTATAATTAGGTACGCCAAAATCCAGTAACTGGGTTGTGGAGGTCAGATAGGCAGTCGCTCCATGTAAAATACTGGTATTCAGCTGCATCTGGTTAGACTGGAAGCCGACCCCAACATACATAGTTGGGAAAAGGCTAGGCAAATTAATTGATTGGGTTGTAATACTTATACTCTTTGATCTGCTAATGAATACTTTCTGGTGAGATAGTAGTCAAACGTGAGCCTACCTATATGAATATATCTATATAATACTAGCTGACTCCGCAAACGTCGTTTTGCAAAAAAAAAGGGGTATGAAAAATAGATGTTGGCCGATTCTCAGACCTACCCGATATGCACACAAAATTTCATACAAATCGGTCCAGCCGTTTCGGAGGAGTTTAACCACAAACACCGCGACACGAGAATTTTATATATTAGATTAGATAGATAATAAAGCTGAACAGTATGTTTGTTACAATTTACCACTTGGTAAGACTGGTTGTCAGACTTTCGGACTTCTGACGACCCATAATAACGACTGTCAAAGATCCGAGAATGACAGCCGAGACCAACGTATAAATAAGTTCTATTCCCCCAATTATATTATTATATTCTGCTAACAACTCACCGTTTACCCAAACATTAAGTGCAGAAATGGATTTAATTTTCGCAGTAGACAATATTAAAGCGTTTCTCAATGGCCAGACGTTGCTTCTCATTAGTTAGAGCGAAGAATAATTCCCTTTCCTTTAGCGAAGCATTTGTTAGGCTAAATTCTAAAGGATGTTTGATGTTGATGCCCGCTGTGGGACCAATTAACAGGGATCCATCTCGTTAAAATAAGCTTCATAAATAAATGATTTGTGTGTACCTTTTCACCTCCCATTTAAATATTTATCTGCAGTAGGTAGTAGCCGTTTATAAACAAACATCTCACGTGCATAAGGTAAAAGGGTCCTATTTCATATACTTCGTACTAATATTATAAATGTGAAAATTTGTATGTTTGCTACTCAATCACGCATAAACGGTTCAACAGATTTGGATGAAATTTGGCACACAAATATTTTATGACCTGAATTAACACATACGATCTTTTCATTGCTGAAGTACGTTCCCGTGGTATAATTTCTATGAGATCAGGCAGAAACTAAAGAACGCCACCTGCTACGATTCTTATTTACATCATTGTCTGTTCATAAGGGTCCAAAGGCTCCTATCAGTGGGGAAGGTACCATACAACTCGATTCCCGTCGGCTTCCCTTCGAAAATTCAGAACACAACCACTCTATAGTCAATTCATCATTGAAATATAATGAAACGGTTTCCATCGTTTTCTTGCTCCGGCTTACCTCTGTCATAAATTCACCCTTCGCTACTGGATCCTATTTCATATTATTTATTTGTGTGATGCAATCTGTGATTTCAATAGCATCAGATATAAAGAATAGTTAGCTGATATGTAGGTAGGTATGCAACCTATAAATAAGCTAATGAGACCTGCAATTAGCATGCTAATGGTTCTATAAAAAAATGGAGTGAAAACATGTTTAAACGATTTATAAGTTTTTAATTCAATTTATGCTAAACTGGCGACACAGCAGCAGCAGCAGATTATTTCTACACATTAAAAGTGGTTCGTGTTTCAACAAAGGCTTTAAAAAGTTGATGTTTTTTGTTTAATTTAGGGGAATCATGTTGTTCAAATGCTTAATTAAATATTAAACTTTAAAACTGCCTTTGAGAGTAAAACTTCATTATATTAAATACAAGCTGCTCCTCGTGGTTTTACCCGCATAAGTGTCGATTCTGTGAGAATATCGGGATAAAAAGTATCCTATGTGTTAATCTAGGTTATAAACTATCTGTGTGCCAAATTTTGATCTCAGAAACTTTCGCCTTTATAAAATTAGTGTGATCAGCTTGTGAAAGATTATTGCAGCAAAAACAAAATCCAATGGAAAACCCAATAACACTTCGGCCGGCTTGGGGCTCAGTAGTCCCACTTGGGACCTCTAGACCAACGAGGGAGTGTTATACATTCGGTGTTTCTTCTAAGGGTAGAACATAGGTATATAGGACACATCGACCTCCGTAGCTATTCACAATCGGTCGATACGCTACCGTGCCGAATCGAACATCAATCAGTGTTATCAAAAGACACCTCGACAGGCTGTTCTCAAATCAAAAATTCGAAAATGTTGTCAGTTTTAATCAAATAGACGACCCCAATTCTTCCAATAGCTATTTGTTATCGGGGGCAAGGCAAATTAGTATTTGAAAACGTGCCATTTTTTATTAAACAACCTGTCGTATGGTTGTGAATAGCTATGCTGATCTGGTTTTAAAAGTGTTGTTTTTAACCAACTTACAAAAAAAAAATAATAATTTGATGTGTTTTATAGTATAATTTTTTTGTTTTGGGAAATGACAATTTATAAGGATTATGTGTGTGATGTGTTACTGCACCTCCTATTTTGACTTGGCGCAAGTCTTCAATTTCATCCATACCTATAATTTATTTATTAACCATTTCTATTGAAAAAAAAATCCTAACAGTTGAACGTAATTAATTACAACATAGCTATATGGAAAGCTTGGCAACGTCGAGCAGTAATAATATCCTCCACATTATGGCTCGTAATTCAACAATTTTTAACGCTACTTGCTTTCAATTTCGAGAGCATGTTTGTTACCTGTTTCACTTGTTTTGTAAGTATTTTCGTCCAATTTCACTTCTTTCTGCAGCTTTTATCGCAAGCCCGACTGACGAACGTGGGGGTTCTGAGTTTGATTCCTAAGTAGTCTAAAGTGTCATTGGGTTTTAACATCAGGAATATCTTAGTGGTAGGCCAGAGTCTGGATTTGTTTTTTTAAAATTAGGAAAATTACTGATTGCACAGCAAGATATTCAACTCAAAATATCACTAAACACACTAAAATTTATTTTCGCAGCGTACAGCGATTTTTACGCTAGGTCGACGGAGCCCCGCTGCGCGGGGCTCCTATTTCTGTCTGCAGGGTTTAAAGGAACCTAACCAAACCGAACCTCGGGGTGCCCCTGACGTCGTTTAGTATTATGCGAATTAAATTGAAATTTGAAATAAAATATGGAAAATTTGCTGTGCAGTCAGTATTTGTGCTATGTATGTAGTATTTTTGTACAAAAATAAATTTAACTGTATTGCATTATGAGGAAAAAAGTAATGCCATATTGATGTATAATTTCGAATTATCTGCAGTTTGAGTTTTGTTAAACATTTAGTTTATTTGTAGTGAAGTAAGTTATTTGATGTAAAAAAGAATATAAATGATGATTATGTATTGATAGGCGATTATTTATTTGATATGCAATTTATAATATCCCAAGAAAAACTTCGTGATAAAACTGGCATGTCCGAGAACCAAAAAATTGGAAGACATGTGATATCCACTACTACCCGCATTGGGCCCGCGTCGAGGATTACGGCTCACTCCATCTCACCGAGAGGATGCCTGTGCCCAGCAGTGAAGGGAATATTATAGGCTGATTATGCTCACAATTGGGACTTAAGCATAGTGCCATGTAGGCATGATTGTGTCACTTCTTTCAAAGGACATGAAAATAAATGCTTTTTGATTTATAATAGCCTCCCCGACCGATTTCGGTCACGATGGCCAATCTCAACGGAGGTTAGCCAGGTACGTAGGAGATATTATAGTGCACAAGTGATGTGCGCGCAGACACAGGTGCACTCTCTGTTCCTTAACTCTCTTAGTCCTGTGGGACGGCAATCCGACACGACCGGAGAGAGATCAGGCGCAGGACCAACGGCTTTACGTGCTTTCCGAGGAACGGGGGTATTAAACCGCCAACTTCCAAACTCCGGACTGTTACTAAGAAATTCCTAATGGAAAAACTCAATAACACTTTGTCCGACCCGGGAATCGAACCCAGGACCCCATGCTCAGCAGTCGCGCTTGCAACCACGAGAACAACGGGGCAGTTAAAGTTTTAATTTATAGACAGCATTGGGAACGAGTCCAGATGGTGGTTTAATGCGTTCATTTCATTCACTTAGCAGGCTTGTGTTGAATAATTCAATAAACAATTCATTATTGCATTTCATAACTTAAATGTTCCATTGGTCTAGCGGTCGCAAGAATTACTGCTGAGCATAAGATCGTGGGCTTGATTTCAAGGTCGTGCAAAGTGTTATTTGGATCTTATCATCCGGAATTTCTCAGTAGAGCTTAGATTTATGCCCTGTTGACGGGAATAAACTTGCTCCCTTTTACATGATGGTTAATTGTTTATGTATCTTCTTTCAATCGATATGAAAGGAAGCCCACGTCCTTGGAAAAAAAACACCATCTATACCTATAGATCTAGATGGTGTTTTTTTCCGATCTGCAATCAGCTTTAATCAGATTGATTGTATCTTCCATTGGCAGTTCGAGATTGGTCACATCCAGCGATGCGTCATCTCGTTATTACATTTATCTGTGTTGGTTATATTGACGCTGTTGGTTCTCTGTAGGTAAAGTTTGAGCGCTTTATAAGTATCATAAATTTTTATGTGGTTGGAGTCCTTGTAATTCTTGTAGGAACCTACTACAACCTTTTTGATAGTTGGGATTTGTAGTTTCTCATGTATTTCCATGATGCAGTGGTTTAATGCGTTGTTTTAATTCACATTCTGAATAACTCAATACTCCATTCACTATTGAATAACATAAATTATTATTATTCATCGTGAATACTGTTAGACTTACTTCGCGTTTACCTTTGTGTTCAAAATACTATCACCCGTATTCTCTATGATAGACACATCAAAGCATAACATTTAACAACGTGGTTACGTTATTATTTGAACGTGTTTGTGTAAGCACGAAATAGGATATCAATTAATTTTGCGTGAACTGAATTTATCATTATTATTCCTGTCTGATGTCCTTTGTAAGCTGCGCTAAAACATCAAATGGATAATGCCAAATTATTATTGTACGTTGGATTATCAAGTCTCGGTGCTGATCCTAGAGTTGTAAATCCAACAGTGTTTTGCGTTTGTTTAGGTATTATATTTAGTGGTAGATATAATGAGCGTAAATGTTTTGTCTGTGGTTCAATTATTTATTGAGTAGCGGTGCACGAACCATTCTATACTGATCCTTAAGTATTGATAGCTAATGGCCCCGATTTTGTTGTTCACAAACTAAACTAAATTTAAGTTCAGTGCACCTTATTCTTTCTATTTCATTACGAAAAGGACAGAAGATAAAATATTAGTTTAGTCCTGTCAAATTAGATAATCCTAGGACAAGTCAGATGAGATTAAAACATTGGCTAGGTACTAAAAATACGTCAATTTACGTCAGGCGCTGACTAATTTGACAATGGCCGCCTTACTTCTTTAGATTAGGGTATTCGAAAAAGTAAGGCAGCCATTACCCTGTATTATACAGGTTATTAGGTTAAATAAAGGGCTTGTTTAACAAGGGGCTTCTTTAAGGGAGTCTAGTCATGACAATGAACCACTTTTAGTATGGGACCAACCCTGATATCGCTCAAAACGCTACTCCATAGGTATAATATTTTAGTTCGCATTACTCGACAAAATTTAGGGAACAGCAGATTTTTTATATAGGTATTTCAGAATTGGTCACTTTGTAAGTTGTTCAATTTCATGAGTACTTCACTCCCTGAAACTATGTCCTTCGTTAAACCTAACGACCTGTAGGTATAAGTTTAAATATTCAAAGTATTCAGGAAGTAGATAAAGGGATAGTAAGTAGGTACTTGTTTTAGTTTTAGTCGCTATTTCTCTAGGCAACAAAAAATAGTTCCCCTAAGGATTGCCTCGGTCAGACAACAGTTTAGCATAATCAGCCTAATAATGTTCTTACCGCTGAGACACAGTTCTCCTCTCTTCGAGAGCGAGTGGGCTGTAATCTGTCACGCCGGCCCGGTGCGGGTGGATAGATGTCACATCATGTCTTTGTTTTTTTAAGTGAAACTTCTTTACGCACGCTTGACTTGGGGAGTAAGCTGGCGAACGCGTGACGTAAGCGTTACGAAAAGTGTGATCGGGCAAGGCGAACGGAAGTTAAGTGGGGGATATAAGCAAGAGACAGCAGTGCGCGCGCACATTTTCTTTCTCTCTTCCTCTCATAGCCAAATACGTTCCGTATATCTAAGCACAATGCAGGCTTATTGTCTGTATCACAGTGTAGGAGCAAGAGAGAGCAGTGCGCGCGCACATTTTCTTTTTCTCTTTCTCTTATAGCTAGTAAATGAAATATACATACAGATGGAGCGAAAGAAGTTTCACTTCAGTCGTGTGGTCATAAGCACACTCGTTTTTTTTTGGTTCTAGGATATGCCGGTTTACTCACGATGTTTTCCTTCACCGTTTTGAGAGCAGTGGTGATGAACTAATATAAACAAAGTAAAACGCATGTTTGGGTTCGAACCTACGACCTACAATAGCAGTGGAGCAATGGTGGCCCAGTGGTAATGGTAGCAACTAAAAAAACAGTTTCAAACTCTAAGCATTTATTTCAATTAAACCAATTACAGGCACTTTTGAATTGTCAAGGGGCCGGTCAGTCAGAAAGATGAAGCTAGGTGTCCATTCCAAAACTCCACGGACACTTTTAAATCATAAAATTGTTACAAAATATTGCTAACATTATTCGTGTTGAAATTATATATATATATGTGAGAACGTTGTAGAAAGACGTGCACGTTAAAAGTGTTCATTATGAAATAGATAAAAACAATTCAAAAATTAAAATAGGCCGTGAAAGCTAAGAGATGACCAGTCCCTACTGATGGCGGATGCTAATCAAATAAGTTTATGCGCCCTTGTGGAGCAGGACCAGCGTTGAGCCAAGCATTTTTGTCAAAATCTAGTCGCAATCTCATCTCAGTGACAATCAATGTCATAAATAAAAAAATAAATAAATAAAAATAAAAAAAATTGACAGATTGAGACTGAGATCAGACTGTGAACGTTCTTAAAATTACGAGAATCGCCCCTCAGTTCCCTTAGAGAATCGCGCTTGCGGAAGCCATATATTGCTCTGATGGTTTTTTTCTGCAGAATAAAAATAGACTCGATCTCTGCAGCCCGTCCCCATAGTAAAATACCGTAAGTCATGTTGTTATGAAAGAAACTGAAATACACTAGTCTCGCGGTATCTACATTAGTATATTGACGTTTGACCTGCGTAAAATATCTAGATTGGTATCTCAGAATGAGATTGTCATATCAAAGCTTTTAGCTGAAGACAGCTTCTATAAAAATCTAGTATAAGTAATGATGTAGTGATAAAACAACCTTGTCGAATTAATAAGCGATATTTTTAAGGATATTAATTCCACGATTCCTGTATGCTTTAAGGTGCTCAAGATACATTACGTTTCTACTTTTTATATGAGGGGCCCGTGGCTAAATATTAACAGCCGCACAGGTCGATCGTTCAGGTTAAGCTATGCTTGCCGTGGTAGGTCTGTGGATGGGTGACCATCCTTACAGACCAAGACCTATCCGTGCCTCGGAAAGTACGTTAAGCCGTTGATCTCGGCTGCCATTCGTGAATCTTTCACAGTCGTTACGGGTAGTCAGAAGCCCGAACGTCTGACAACCAGTCTTACCAAGGGGTATCGCATTACACAGTAACTGGGTTGTGGAGGTCAGATAGGCAATCTCTCCATGTAATATACTAGTATTCAGCTGCATCCAGTTAGACTGGAAGCCGACCCCAACGTAGTTGATAAAAGGCTAGGCAGATGATGATATGACCTGAGGAAACATCACTTTATATTATCATCTTTCAATAATTACAAATTTCTTAGTAGCTTTACGTGGTTTACTTTAAGAAATAATATACTTTCCTACTCATACTCACGATGTTTGTACAAACATTATAATTTCATAACACAACATATCTCGAAGCTCCTGGGAACACGCAGCTAATGACTACATTAAAACAATTACACTGATTTGCAATTTCAGCGGTACAAATTGCTAAAGGTTCCAACACGAATTCACTGCAAACCCTTAGAGCCCAAACAACTTTAACAAAACTACTAACGAACAAAATTAACGTATCAAGGGACAAAATTAAGTTTATTTATGTTCGTTTATCAATATACAACGTGTAACGTTAAATGCGCAAAACCTGAAAACAGTTTGTTCATAATTGACTACTGAATCGATTTCAGTCATTTTTAATATAGGTTTTTTTTTTCAAAAATTATGTATTTTGCCATACTATCCGCCGATTGAGCCAAGGAAAATTAAGTCTTATTTTAAGGCATTAAGGCTCAATTTTTAATGCATAAAGCTATGTTAGGATCAACACTATTTTCTTAATAATAATAGCTATAAAAAATAGTTTCGGTCATTGTATTATGCTTTTAACTCAATGCTCTAATTGGGGTGTATGAGGTTTGCGCATTTAACGTTACACGTTGTATACATTAGTATCAAGGTATATTTGTAAATTGGTTTTCTGTTCTGGTTTTAGTTACGGTACATTTTATTTGGACGTTATTGAAGATTTTTTAAAGTTGATCCATTATTACGCAGCATGAAACAAGAAAGATCAATCAATAGAAACAGGACGACGACGTTCAAATTCAAATTTGTATAAAAAAACCGGTCAAGTGCGAGCCGGACTCACGCACCGAAGGCTCCGTACAAATTTGTAGGTAGGTATGTAAATAGTTTTAAAATTATTATTTTTTGTAATGTAACTGCAAATCTACGGTTTTTAGATTTTTTCCTAAACTTGTGCTATATGACATTGCTTTTTGTCAAATTTCATGATTCTGGGTCAACGGGTACCCTATAGGTTTTGATTTCGGAACATAAACGACGAAATCTTTTTATTGCGTTGACTTAGAAGTTTGATTTTTCACTATTCAAGGGATTGCAGCCCTGAGGATTTAATACTAATTTCAATTTCATAACTCTACGCGTTCCTGAGAAAAAGAGTCTTGACTGACGGACAGACAGACGCACAAAGTGATCTAATAAGGGTTCCATTTTCCTTTTGTTGTACGGATCCCTAAAAATAAACACTATTTTAATAACTTTTGAACTAATGAGTTAGAAGAACACACATCATCATTCGCTTGCCCTTATTTCAATTTATTTGGGGTCGGCGCAACTGTCTTCTTTGTACATACTTCTCTATCATAATATCATCTTTCACACAGTCCAACCATCGCCTGTTCGGTCTTCCCCTAATCTTATTCACATTCATTTCACATTCATGCTAAAAAATTTCCTCATTCTTTCGCATCTCCCATAAGTGGAGAAACAAACATGTGTGTTAATTAAATTAAATAGATGGGAATTGCGGCTCTCCATTGCCCTGCTTCCGTTGATCCACAATTCGCGGTACACCCTATACCTATATAAGGTGTTTCTAAATCAACTCTACAAACTTTAAGAAGTGCTTTAGACCATCAAACTGAACAACTTTCATTATGGGACCAATTATGAAATCACAAAAAAAAAAATCAGCTATTCCCTGCATTTGGACGAGATAAACGAACATAAATGTAGGGAACAGCAGATTTTTTTTTTCACGATTTCAGCGTTGGTCCTATAGTGAGAGTTGGTCCCATAGTGAGAGTTGGTCATAGTGAAATTTGAGGAAAAACCGTACTAAACTACTAAAATATATTCCACTACTTTAAGATTATTACTTAGTACGCACGACTACACATCAAGCTATTAATAATAAGTATAAGCTAGGGGCTAGCGAGGGGCCCGTGGCTACATATTTTTTTTAAACAATAATAAGTTTATTGTACAAAGAAAAACACATAAAATTAGATATAAGTACACTAAACATGATTGTACAAGCAGTGGGCAGAGGCAGTTGAACAGCTGGCTCCTGAACTAAATAAAAGGATACTTGTATCTCAAGAGCCAAAGTTCCTCATAAACATTGAATATAAAACAACAATCAGATTAAAGTGACTCAGTGATTACATGTATCAATATTGTAAAAGGTATCTATTCATGAGGTGATCGTTAAAAAATAACAGCCGCACAGTTCGATCGATCAGAAAATGTCAACAAAATAAAGTTAGAATTTTCTCTTAGTAGAATTGTGTGAGTGGCAGCCTGAGATAACATTTTGCCAAGACAATTCGCAAGCCTGATAATGCGGCCCAAACTTTGACCTCGATGTCCCGACTTTGGCCTTAGGATTTTGAATACAAACTCCATTATATTTTTTACTGATTTTAGTCTCTTATTATTATGTGTCTGTCAGTTTAAAAAAGTAATACTGGCTAGGACAGGAAAATTAAATTAAAAATGTCACTAGGTATTTCACTTTTTTCAGCATTTTGCTTGTAATATTTCATATTTTGATGGACAGCATTTGAAAAAAGCTTCACTCACAAACTGTGAAAGACAAGATAATTAAAATAGTTTATAAGATTCAAAACACAAATTTAAAAAGTGTCATTGGTACTTCATCTTAATTTTATGCCCTTAAGTTATTTCGACTCGGTCAACCATCAATAACGTCCAAAGTATGATTAATGACTTGTCTAGAGCTAAATTTTATATAATTAGCGTATCTATATATTCACTGATGAAAAACCTTTTATATTCAATAAGCTTATCAACAGTCTTGTTGGTGTAGTGGTGGTTTTTCATTAGGAATTTTCTTAATAGCAACTCCGTGTCTGGATTTGTGATCGTTTATATCAACGAGCTCGCTTTCTATTACATGGGATGGAACTTATAATAACAAGTAAAATGTGGGTTGGTTAATAACTTCTGCCTTACCCTTTCTTTTGTTTTAAAATATCTGAACAAGTCGAGTTGTCTTTATGAAGCAAAATCTAAGTCATAATTTTCACATACCTAGTGTATTAAAATTTCTTTTAATAGCTTTCTCCCTATAACGCTGTTGCGGCGCAAAGCCTGACAGTTTTTAAATACTAAGTTCACTCGTCGATAGATCTACGCACTATGATTGTTTTGGTAGGCGTTAGTTAAGTTATTCGTTTTTATTTGATGTGTCATACCAGTTTACCGACCGCCTTTTTTAAATTGTAATTGGACTTTAACTAGCCCCAGTGTAAAGTCAAAATATACAAACGCTTAATTAACAAACAACTTACTTAAACTTATGTATAAAGAAACTAAACCTCAATTAATTAATGTACACCAATAACGTACCAATAGTCCCACATTAAGATACAGTTACGTAATTGATGAAAGGGTCGAATCTATTAGGACTGTAATTGCCGAGCAGGGAAAACAAATTGAATGCTTGACTTATAGGGTTGTACTATGATTGGTACGCCTCATAATTTTGTAACTTGAAACTGTGAACTGAAAAGGCAATCCATGCAGCCTCACTTTTTATAGTGCAGGCTGGTTATAACTGAGAAATATAAATTTATTTTAAAACACTAAAATACTGTTAATATAAAATGAATATGCTATACAGTGCACAGTTAATAATAATAACATTCTACAAGACTCAATAAAATTGTTTATTATAATTTATTAATAATTTGTTAATATCTAATGTAAATCGTGCCATATATAAAAATATATAAAAATAATTTAAAACCAAATATATAAATATAAATCCAAAAAGCAAATGATACTATTTTAATTTAATATTTTATTTTACAAAAAGCGCCTCATCCCCTCCTCCTATTAAAATTAACTTTGCTGTGCCCGACAGGGTCTATAATTGATACGATGTTTTAATATACCAACTATTATGTACTTTTATTATGGAATGCAATAAAGTATTGAGTAAGTATATTTTTATAATTATGGTATTTTTGTTTAATTCAGTCAGTGCTAGTCATAACGTATTAATGTAAAGTCTTTCTAACAATATAAACTAAAGAAATCCGATCACTATTTAATTACATTATAGTACCTAGGTACTAGTACAGCAGTACATGGATTTTTTGGCACATGGTCAAAATCGGAACTAACGCCACCTTGTCTTTTCAATACAATTTCTCTGGCAATGTCACAAAATGTCGTGAACAAATGTTTACCAACAAAGCCCCCCTGTCAATGTCATTCAGGAGCCAAAAGGTCCTTTTAGCACCATTTGTATAGTCCATTCACAGTAAGTTATTTTACCTCTGACAGGAACAATCTTACTGTGACGAGAATAAAGATCACAATTATTTTGACAGACTTGTCAGTGACAGCAATCTTAGAATATAACAGAATAGAATAGAATATTAATTTATTTGCTCAGAATATAGGTATTTACAATAAGGTGGTTACAATAATATTAAAGAATCCTTGTACATTTTCTTTCAATAAAGAGGATAAGAATAAAGATCACTGTAATTGGGACAGCGATGCAAAATAACTCAATCAGAGGTAACATAACTGAACGGACTATAGCACTATTTGTAAGGATGGTTGCATATGACGTAATTTAAAGAAAAACTCTTCTAATTTCTTTGATACATCGAAAGTTTTTAGTACTTGACGATTTTAGCCTGCACACAGAATTTTTAAATTTTGCCGGCTGTTAAGTTCATTAAAACAGATGCAGCCAGGCAACCATGTTAGTTATCGGACGTTCTACTTTGTACGTAATCAAACAGAATGCTAGATGAATCAGGTTGAATTGATTTAAACGATCCATATTTTTTTCGGGATAAGTGCAAATGTCAGCAGGAGCATGTTAGCGAAGTAGGTGATATACATAATATAAAGTTTATACAAAAAATCCAAATGCACCAAACTAGGCCCAGTTTGGTGCATTTGGATTTTTTGTATAAACTTTCTTCAAATTAGACTTCGTGATTTACGACCCTTCTAATTCTTTTGAATGTGGAGGTAGGTTTAAGGATTTGTATGGTAAAATTATATGTCTTTTCAAAACGAATACTTAAATATTTTATAATCTCGTACAAATACAAACTTGACAAATAATAGCAATAGCAATTTTTAACAAACGAATTTAATAACTCAATATATTATTATTAGGGACTTCTTGTAGACAAGTTGGTTCTGAGGCTCGACGGGAACTGCCTATCGATTCTGTAAAAATCTCACCGTGATAACATAGGTAAGTGAAGTGAACGTGAAGTGAACTATCAATGGAGGCAATCCCTAACATCAGGTGGAATGACAGCTCACTTCACCTTAGTTTTCACGGTGAGATTTTTACAGAATAGCACTGGAACCATGTCTCCATACCGTCATGTTTCCATTCCGTTATGTTAGAAAAAAACCAATACTTTTTCGGTTTCTATTAAATGATATATTTTTAAACTTCATGAATACACTGATACAAAAATAATTTGAGGCACATCATATAGTTAAAATTTTATATTAACAGTCTTATTTATAAACGCCTCTAAAATTTTAATCAATTGCTAAGCAGCTGATTAGCAAAGTTCTTATTCATGAACGCTGTTTAGCGATACGAGGTTGCTAAGCACTTGATTAGTAGCTGTCAAAATTAAACACCGGACCACTGTTAAGAGGATGCTAAGAGGCAAGATGGCGGATTTTATTTGAACCAGCTGATCGATTCAATAGGATTATTGTGTGCTTGAGGCTAATTTTGTTCCTAATATCGAGTTGTGCCTTAGTAAATTTGGATTTCGACAATCTTTTACGGGATTTCAGAGTGATGTAGAAGAATAAAAAATAAAAAATGAAACGCCAGCGGGAAGAAGACGGAGTAAGACCTAGAAAGCTGTTCAAATCCGCTACGAGAATGATTACCTAATTCGTCATTCGGCGTACACATGAATGGATTTATAGGGAAAACTCAATGAGGAGGCTCAATAGATGCTCAGAAGGTTTGATGAGAATAAGTTCGTGAATAAGCGCATCACAGATAGTGATTATTTAATGTGTTATCCCATGTGCACATGTGTTATCTTATGACGCTTGGTTTAAAACCCAGATCTAAATAAAAGCCACGTTGTAGCAGTCACACACAAATAACAAGAGACATTTCATAGAAACAATTATTAATTTTGATAAGTTACGTGTTTGTTATAAATTCATTCTTTTTTGTTTTTCAATACTCTTCCTCCAAATCCAATCTTAGTCCAATTCTATTACACGTAGCATGGTCGCCTCCCTCGCCGTATTTGCGAGGTTGAATAGTATTGGTGCTAGGTGCTAATAGTGGCTTTCATAGCAGCAGTCAAATTTGTACCTAAAGTAAAGTAGTATAATAATTATTATTAAAAGACACTGAAACCCCATTACAAAAGCAATAGGAAGTAATATAGAATAAGAGGCAAGTAGGTACCTTAAACCTACATACATTTCTATAAGAGCAAATTCATGTTAACAAGCATAAAGTGCATAAAAATACATACTTAGCTATTATCGGTTCTGCTTTAACATTAATTTGGTCAGATTATATCAGTAAGTAGATTAAATTCAGAGATAAATACCTTTTCCTGTTAACTCCAATTACACACATCAAAAGTGTCTAGGGATCAACATATATTTTTGCAATAACTTTTCTCCTAATTGATATTAATTAAAATTTTCTTTAAGGATTCATCAAATAAAGTGTTTTCGTTTGTCACAGTAACGATAAACCAAGTCACCTTTGCATTAATAAAGAAATTTGCCATTTTCCTAATAAAGGGATTTTTGACATTTGAACCACTAACACAAAAGTTCGAAAAAAAGACTGAAATAACAGTTTTCTCTAAAATTTTATTGGGTAACTTAAACAATTAATAATCCGTGTTTCTACCGCGAACACTAACAACACAAGAACATCGGTTTGGCATACTCAAAATGAGTTCATCCAAATCACGCTGTGGAATGGCCGCCCATGTTCGTTGCAACAACAAAAAAAGGTCTTCTTGCGACTGGATACCATATTCGGCAGAGCTCTTCTCTGTAGCATATCCCATGCATGCTCAATCGGGTTCAAGTCTGGCGACTGAGCAGGCCAGGGCAGGACATTGATGTTAGCTGCGGCGAGAGTCTGTCTTACAACTCTTGCGGTGTGCGGTCGTGCATTATCATGCATTAACTGAAATAAGGGACCGATTTGCACTTGTAGAGGAACGATGACGTCTGATACAATCGTCTCAGCATAAATTTGAGCGTTGAGGTTGCCTCTGATCCAAATCAACTCAGTTCTTCCGCCGATCCAAATACCCGCCCATACCATGATGGTTCCACCACTATAAGGATGGACTTCCTGGCAGGATTTTAATCGCTGTTGGCGTCCAGGGGTTCTCCAGTGTCGTATACGTCTTGTATCCGGTCTCATACCAAAACGAGACTCATCAGAAAAGCACACGAAACGCCATTGTTCTTCTGCCCAATTTCTGTGTTCAAGAGCCCATTGATATCGAATCCTACGATTGTGCATTGCTATAGGTGGTACCCGTAGCGGTCTTCGGGAATGAAGGTTCACTTCATGCAAGCGGTTTCTGACTGTTTGGTCGCTAATTAAGTTCCCTGAAGAGTGATGAAGCCTCACGGCTAACATCATGGCGGTTATTGTTGGAGCTCTTCGAGTTAAGATTTGAATGTATCGGTCTTGTCTCCGTGTGGTGCAGCGATACCGTCCTCCATGGCGCTCAGCCACGGTACCAGTGCTTCGGTAACGTGTCCAAAGTCGACTGATAACACTCTGACTTGTATTCAGAGCTAAAGCCACAGTACGTTGCCGGGAACCAGCTTCTATCATTCCCACGGCTCTGAGCATTTCTTCCCTGCTTAAATGACGTCGCCGCTCCATAATAACGTTGGTTTTAATCAGTAGTAGGGAAACAGTAGCACTAATAATGTCTTCAATGCGTTGTATGTTTTTATAGGGAAAATATTGACAGCTGATTTTCATCTTTTACTCGAATTTGATTCACAGTTCCTGATTCAAATTATGAAATGCACCAAAAAGGATCCATATAAATTTATAAAATCATAAATTTATTACAAAGCCACATCTCAATCTCAAGAAATCCGCATAAAAATGCTTGATCCCTAGACACTTTTGATGTGTGTATTTGAAATTATTATTGGCATTGTTACCATCGCAAACACAATGAAATAAACTTATTAAATTATTTTATTAATTTTCAAATTTTCCGATAAAAGACTTAAAAAAAAAAAAACAGATATAAATCGTAATTTGACAAGTTTATTCTAAAATTTCTGTGATTATAATCTGTGGCGAACGGATAATTTCACCTCTATTTCGTTTCACTTCTAATCACCTGCTAACTAACGTTTATAAATAAAGAAAAGTTAAGCATTGATTAAGAGCTAACTAAATGGTAAGCTAAACAATAGCTAATCGGTGATTATCAACATTTTTTAAATAAGGCTGTTTGACAATTGAAATAACATAATGATAGGCATTTTGCGTCCTACATAAGTTTGTGTTCATTTTAATTCAACCACATCCCTCATCAACAATGCATACTGATTGCCACACGGAATTAAATCCAGTGTACGAGTATCCATGCAAATATGTCGTGACAATCCTCTTGTCACCACTCCAACAAAGCAGGCTTCATTACATATATTTACCATCCCATTCTCCGTTCAAATAAACTCATTCTTCGTTCATTCATTCGTTCCGTTCAATATCCGTGATGGCGCCCGTCTAAACCGCGCTTTCGAAGTACATTTCTATTATGTTGGTACGAGTACCAACGCGTTGTAATTATACGTGTCAATACATCTAGTTGCCTCCTACACTACATAGTATAAAACAAAGTCGATTTCTCTGTCCCTATGATGCTTAAATCTTTAAAACTACGCAACGGATTTTGATGCGGTTTTTTTTAATAGATAGAGTGATTGAAGAGGAAGGTTTATATGTATACTTAATGTAGTGTATTTAGTATCAGCATTGCACCCGTGCGAAGCCGGGGCGGGTCGCTAGTTGTATAATAAAGGTTTATAGAGGAGGGGATAAACTAGATACTGTGTTTTTCTGTGTTCCGTGTTTGTAAAGTGACATCAAAAAAGTAATCTATTTAACTTTTTTGATGTCACTTTAGTTATTCCAACATGTCTTGTTGCGTACCCTTTCTTTTCAAAACGTTTTTAAAATAAACGTAGGCGATGTTACATCTTATCGTGGAAAACTGTTGGTACCTATTGATGGTTGATGAATGGCCGACTCCTATAATTTACGGACCGTTATTCATTCAAATTAAGACTCTTGTATGTTTACCAATAATGAAGAAAACACCTCAGAACTTCGCATAGTAGACCTTCTATCACAGGTAAAATTAGGTTACGAATCTATTTATATACCCACTTTGGCAAAAAAAAATGCGGTCAGTGGGTCGTCGGGGCGGTGCTACCATTGGTAAGCAAAACGATTCGTTTTTGTTTATAGCAACCGAGTATAAATAAATTGCCTAGACGAATTAAAAAGATACCAAAAATATCTGTCATGCTTTGTTTCATCACATAGATGTTACCATGTAGGTCCAAATGTAATTTTTAATCACTTATGAAAAGTGGTGACGGAAAACATAGTGAGGAAACCGGCATAATACAACCAAACATTCGAAGACATGTGACATCTGCCGACCCACACTGGGCCCGCGTGGTGAATCACGGCCCCTCCCTCCTCCTATCTCTTGCAAAGAGGATGTATGTATCCCAGCAATAGGAACATTATAGGCAATCAGCCTAACGTTATGTTGTGCTATGAAAAATGGGCCAATAATTCATCCGTAACACAGGAAACACTTTGTACATTTTCCCTACGACATTGACAGATGCAGCGATACGTTACAGCATCCTACTAAGTATCAATGCGTTGTGGGATACATGAGATAACTTGATTAATATCATGCTAGATAAGGTCAGCTGATAACCCTTCGTAACTATTTCTAAACATTAGGACACGTCCCGCTATCCTAATATTTTTATCTATTTTGTTATTTTATTAGTTTTTCTATTAGTATTTAACATTTGACCACCATCTTATCTGATGGCATGATGCCGTCTACGATTGTGCATGCTTGCCAAAACGTATCAAACACTACATACAATTTGCAACTCAATTGATGCACATGTGAAAGTGGTTTGTTCAGAATCGTTTTCCCATCGATTTATGTAATTTTTAATATAAGTAATTTTTATCCCAAAAATAATTAAAACTACGTAAATTACAGTCACAGTTCCGTGTAAGCACGGCTACACATCAAACTATACATAACCAGTATAAGCACACTTCTGATTGTACGAAAAACTTATACAATGCGAGGTCAGCTAAAACTGGAAATGTATAGCTTCATGTGTAGCCGTGTGTACAGTCAAAACTAACCAAAATGGACGAAGTAACTACTTCAGTAGATACGTATGCGACTTCAGACTTCATGTGTGTGTAGATTTGTAACGTGGCCACAATTTTTCCCTACAATCAGTGTAACTAATTTAATAAATAATCAATATTTTATACATAATAGTAAATAAAAAGAATATATATTATGATTTTAACATAATATTCTAATTGGGGTGTTTGGTGTGTGCGTTAATTCCAGGATATGTTGTATACATAAAATAGAGCATGTTTCGATGTACGATGCCTTCGAAACCAATTTAACGGCCATAGTAGACACATAAGCGATGCACCGGATTGAGGAGGCGAGGCGATGCGATACGATGCTTATAAATGTATGTTGCAGTAAGAAGTTTCTTAAAAAGAATCCTCAACGGCATGAGTTAAGTCGCTTCTGTTCCAGTGCATTGCTTGTTCGTGTGTCGACCACTATGTATACAACGTCATATAGCCCGTAATCCACAAAGTTTACAGAAACTATACTTAAGTGAATTTCCGTCAAATGTCTCTAAGAATCTTAAAGTTCCTAACTGTGTTCACAAGTTTCAAAACCGAGCGACGTTAAGCGTAATCGAGTATATTTTGTATGATTCTCCTTCGGGAATTAAACTACTTGTATGTGTTCCTCTGAAAGGTAAAAACAAAGAATGGGTATCGCAGGAAAGATTAATGGAAAGATGTGTGCTGAAGAGTTTTCTTTACAACACTTAGTCCCGTATTACAGAACGTCACTCAATACACAAGCATTACTTAAAACTAGTTACAACCAATCTTGAATCAAGGCTTGAATCTAGTTTTAAGTAGTTTTAAGTAATGCTTGAGTATTGAGTGACGGTCTGTAAATACGGGCCTTAGGGGCCGTCTCCACGAGCGAGAGAATCGCGGCGATATTATCGTCGCGCCATCAAAGTCAATAGAAACTCTATGAATCAATCTCCACACGGCGATATCATCGCGACGATAATTTGATGGCACCGCATGACTATCGCCTAAAAGGAAAGCATGAAAGGCTGATTTTTCTAACGCTAGATAATTTTATCAGAGGAATAATTTTAAATTTTAGACAGTTTTTCTATACAAAATCTGTCAGGCGTCAATTTTATTCCACAAATAAAACTTATCTGTCGATTGAAAAATTGGACCTAAAAGATAGAAAGAAAATTTAAGAAACAGGCAAAATTCTTAGACGCGTGATTGAGTCACTACTCTATCACGGTACAAGCATGAGGCGTCCACCTTCTTATAAAAATGTCTGGGATAAACTGTATGCAAAATGCGGAGAACTAGGTGTTGTGACACAACTTAGGAGAGTACTACATATATCCAGCAGTGATTGGCCAATTGATTGATTTTGATTACAATATCCAAGATTTAATTTCATTTTCATTCTTCCGACAGTTAAAGATGTAGCCTTTATTTCTTAGGATAAAAATATATACAATGTTGTTCACAAACTAAACTAAATTTAAGTTCAGTGCATCTTTTTCTTTCTATTTCATTAAGAAAAGGACAGAAGATAAATATTAGTTTAGTCCTGTCAAATTAGTCAGCGCCTGACGTAAATTGACGTCTTTTTAGTAGCAAATTTTTTAGTTACGTCTAAACTTGTCTATGGATTATCTAATTTGACAGGACTAAACTAATATTTATTTTCTGTCCTTTTCATCTTCTATACATATAATAAAATCGTAGGAAAGTCAAAACTGTACATTGAATAATTTTTAAAAAGAATACTTGGGGCGTGATCTACAATCGATATCGAAGCCAAAAATATAGTTTTTAGAATTTTTGTCTGTTTGTCTGTTTGTCTGTTTGTCTGTTTGTCTGTTTGTCTGTCCGGGATAATCTCAAAAAGTACTGCATGGATTTACTTCAAATTTTGCATGAATATTACTAAGAGGTCGGGTCAACATATAGGCTACATATTATCACGCTATCACCTACGGGGGAGGAGCAGTGAATCTTTATTTTACTTACGCATTCTGTGACAGCGTGTAATCTAACGACGCAAATTTAAATATTGTTTTTGAGTAAGCCATGCTATTATCTAGCTTTACACTATAAAAACTACGCCATTTAACTAACTTGGGCAGGGAAATATAGTTTAATGAATGTTAGTAGTATAAAGACAATTTTAAAACAGCGCCATCTATGAGATTTCATAAAAATCAAATCAAGTTACATGTTAACATTTTTTGGAAATTAATTATTTAAATTTGATCATGTTGGCGAGGTAAGTAGTTAGTTATTTTTAAAATTCATAGATGGTGATGTGCATTTTCTTCATATAAGTTGTATCGTATACTTAGTTCGTTTTGACAAATTCAAGTTCCAACAAAACCCTCAAAATCTTCAGCAGAGTTGAGGAAGACAGTAAAAAAAATGCGGTGTTAAGTATGACAAAAAAGTTATGTTCATTGATGATGATCATTTCATTTCATGACACCCTCGCGGAGGCTAGCGTCAGTGACAGTCCCAGCCGCATGCGTCATCTTGGTGTTTTGTGGAGTCGCGAACCCGGTAGCTTTGTGGGAGAAGTATCGCCATCATCTGTCTGAAGATTTTCTACGAGCTTTGAGGCGTGCTACTGGAGACGAAGTCGAAGTATCTGATGAACGCGTGCTGAACACCTCTCTGTTCACTTTAAGATGTGGTCATTTTTATCGGCGGCAATCCACTGATCGAATATGGGTTACCAGCTCCCCAATCATCACCGTATGACCGCCAAAACTTTATGACACCGTCCTTGAAAACGTTGGGCAAAACCAGGGTAAAATGTTTTTCTTGGATGCTCCTGGTGGAACAGGAAAAACATTTGTTACCACTGGCATACTTGCAGAGGTCAGGAGGCAAGGCAAAATTGCTATTGCTGTAGCGTCGTCGGGAATCGCTACCACACTGCTTCCGAGTGGCAAGACAGCACATGCCATGTTTAAAATTCCCATCGATTTAGAGAATGCCAAAACGCCTGTTTGTGGTGTGTCACGTAACAGCGATAAGGGATACGTGCTCAAGGATTGCTCTCTGATCGTATGGGATGAGTGTACGATGGCCAGTAGGAAAGCACTTGAGGCCGTGGACAGAACCCTGCAGGATATCCGCAGGAACGAACATTTGATGGGTGGTGTCACAGTTCTGTTCAGTTGTGATTTTCGGCAAACGCTTCCCGTGGTGACGCGGGGCTCGAGGGCTGACGAGGTGAATGCTTCGTTGAAACGATCTTCGTTGTGGTCACGAGTTCGTACGCTGCGCTTGACCATTAATATGAGAGCTCGGCTTGGCGGCAATGCACGTGCTCAAGAATTCTCCGATGTCCATCTAAGTCTTGGCGAAGGCACTCTACTAGAAGAGATAGGTGGACAGGTGGTGCTTCCAGAGTCTCTCGGTAGAGTGTTATCCAGCTTAGAAGAACTAATTCGCTGTGTGTACGGACATCAGTCGTATACCGCACCAGCAGAATTCTTGGGTGTGTGAGCGGGCCATTTGATGCCCAAAAATGATCAGGCTGCAGCAATTAACGAATGCATTCTCTCGGAAATTGAGGGGAATAAAGTGGTCTACACCTCGATAAACACTATTCTCGAGCAAGATGACGCCACACATTATCCCGTGGAATTTCTGAGCTCCCTGTCAGCAAGTGGACTTCCAGCGCATACCAACAAGCTGAAGGTCGGTGTCCCGATTATGCTTCTTCGGAACCTATTTCCTCCGAAGTTGTGTAACGGGACCCGCCTTAAAGTCATCTCGCTCCACAGACACACCATTGAGGCGGAAATTCTTACGGGTTGTGGCGTCGGTGAGGCAGTATTTATACCACGCATTCCCCTCATACCTCATAATTTCCCGTTCCAGTTCAAGCGCTACAGTTCCCCGTGAGTGTTTGCTTCGCGATGACCATCAATAAGTCGCAGGGGCAGATACTGAGGGCAGCGGGTGTCGACCTCAGGACGAGTTGCTTCTCACAAGGGCAACTCTACGTCGCTTGCTCCCGCGCCACCAGTCATGACTCTCTTTACATTTTGGCTCCTGGCAGTATAATTGCCAACGTAGTTTATAGGGAAGTGTTGTAAGGTATGATACCTTTGTACGTATTTTTACTCTTTTTGTCCTGGAATGTATTCCTGCATTATTTTCTCTATTTCCTTCAGTCACGTCTTATGACTGAACTCAGCAGGATTCCCATATTACTCTAGCAAGAAGCAAAAAAAACTTATATTCTAATGCTATTTTAAAAGTTGTGTACATATAATGCTATAGCGACACTGGCATCTTAGGTATTTTTAGTGCTGTAGAGCCTTCACGCAGACGACGTCGCGGGCAGCAGCTAGTAATGAAATAGAATGAAAAAGATGCACTGAACTTATATTTAATTTAGTTTGTGAACAACAGAATCGGGGCCACTGACTGGATAAAATTGTAATGCTAAATGAACAAACATACTATTAAAATAAAAATATAATATCCTAACTTAACTAAAACTAAACCAAAATTTGGCGTCGAAATATTCCTCCGCATCGCTGTCGACTGGTAATGTATCCAAGAGACTGGCGGCATTGCCACGTTGTATGGCAATACTTTGGCCAAGGTAAAAAAATTCATTGAATAAGCCATGAGCACACAGACCCCACGGCCTGAGGGTTTCATGCCCAAACGGTTCGAATATATAATTATTTACCATTATGGTAAAATAGGATAAAAAAAACCGGCCAAGTGCGTGTTGGATCACACAAAATATCTTGAAAACGGTTAAGTTTGGGGTGCGGTATTTCATAGTCAAATCAGTCAGGAATTATGGAAATTACAACCTCTTAAAGGATCTAGGTCGACTTAACCTGTAGCCCTGTATATGAGACATTGGTCGCTTTATTGTGCTACATGTACATACATAGTAGTTACATATTTTTGTTTGCTTTGTCATTTATGGTTTATTGCGAGTTCATTTTTTAAAAACATTTCTGTTTTTAAATAATTCTCATCTATATTGATTGTACTCAACCCAATACAATCAATTTAGATGAGAACTATTATCAGGATTATTTTGTGAACTCTGGTATAAAATTTTAGCTTTTCATAACAATAAAAGCAGATGGAAAAATATACCAAAGAGGTTCGACTGCTTTCTTTATTCTTTACTGTTTAAAGTACGAAACAATCATAATAAAAAGTGTTAGAGTTAATAAAATAAAAGTTTCATATTTCAAATAAAATTCTACAGTTTTTTTTTTTTTTTTTTGTGGATGGGAAATCATCCAATGACCCCTCCCGCTCTGGGTGGAGCAGAAGGGAGTGTCAGACTCTTACTGACTAAAACCCACCCGTGTTCCTTCCTAAGCCCTTTGTGTTCCGGGGTAGCGGTAACCCTTTCGGACAATCCCGCTGCCCCGGCAGGCTTCGGCCCTTTCGGGCCCCTTCCTAATGCTGACATCTCTTTGAGGCGCGCGTGGAACACGTACGCGCCGTCCGGCACGGGCCTGCATGGAAAGAGCGACTGCGGAATGGAAATTCTACAGCTTCATTTATCATTTCAACTTTCTATCGTAGTTCATACTGTAACAACAGCTGATGAAAGCTACGTGCTATGCCGTAGCACTGCTACGAATGTGCTCATTACATATCCGGGCTCACCGTGTAATGCATCATGCATCCGGCGTAGCACTGCGTAGCGGACATACATTTCTCTAACAACGAACTTTCGTAAATAGCCACGATGTTACGCTCAACATCACCTGGGGATTATATTGAGCGTACCTACATTACATTTACATACAATTTTGCTTATGCTTTAACAGAGTTCGTAGGTCCTGAGTGTACCCGTGGAACTGACATTGCGGTTCAAAGATTTTATTTTGTGTAGTAACAAATTTCGATCCGAGCTTAACGTGAAACGATGTAATCCGTTGATTTTTACCGATTAACTGAATACGATTTCTTTCATTTATAGACTAACATAGTAGACCTATAATTTAAGAACAGTGTACTTATATATAATTATGCTAATGAACCACAACATTAAAATATTTTTAATAACTAGAGCGAACCGCACTTAAAGCCCCAATTGGCATGAATAAGTACAGTGATTCCATGGTATCACGCATGTTTATAACGCAAAAAAAAAACACGTTACTGTTCATAACGAACATTTCCGCGTTTAACGTGAGCTAAAAATAGGAATTTGCGAAGCTTTGAGCAATTAGAAAACCGCAAACTCGTGTGAATTAATTTTTAATAGTAACTGTACTTACATTTGATCGTAAGTACCTTCCATTTATTCAGGTTAAGTAGCGTCGGCTACCGCTACCCTTACATAATTATGTTTTAACTGCTGGGACACAGGCCTCCTCTCATCGAGAGGGAGTGGGCTGTAATCCACCACGCAGCCCCAGCACGGATTGTTCTAGGACATGCCGGTTTCCTTACGACGTTTTCCTTCACCGTTTTGAGAGCAGTGGTGATGAAATAATTTACACAAAGTAAAGCGCCTGTCTGGGTAGGCTGCGCTCAGACGACACGCGCCCGCTAAGCGCTTCCACGCGTCTGCACCAGCGTCTAACACGCTTTGAATTTTTTTTAATATAATTTGAGTCTTATGACACATCACTAGATCTCAAATTGCATTAATCGAAGTCCAACCGTACACGCCACGCGCCCGCCTCTCGCCAATCCCGCGCAAACTCCGCGCTCACCCCGACATTCACCGACATTCTCAGGGTTAAAAAGTTTGGAAAATAGTGGGGTTAGTGGGAAATTGTTGAGTACTACGTCCCATAATGAAGTAAAAGTGTCGAGTCGAAAATTCCAGGACTGTAATTCAACTGAATTTTCCCAATATTTCACGATCCATTTTGCGATTTTCATCAAAAAATTAAAACCAAAGTGACGTTCAGTGTGGATTTTTTTTTTTTAAACGAAATACATAAAATGACTGTCGACACTGAAAATGTCTACATAAACACGCGTCGATTCAATTTAATTATAGATCACTGAGCTGAAGCGCGATTCATATTATGGTATATATAAAATGTTTAAAATACGTGAACTTAATGAATCGGAAAGTGTGAGTTCATTAATCATGTTAATGTGTGATTGGATGCTGACGAGTTCTCAATAAGTACTTATAATAAGATATCAAAGTGAGACCATAATTAATTTAAATTTACTAGAGTATCATTTATATCATTTTACATATTTCATAAACTAAATAAGAAGGATATATACTGAGTCCCAATGTTTTTTTTTTTCATTAAATTGTCAAATTTGTACACTCAGTAGGCTTCTGTTGACAGCGATTAAACTCGGCATTTTTTGAGGGTTTTAGTGCTTATAAAAATAATGTATCATCAACAACCGACTTCCAAAAAAGACACTACAAAGTGAAAAATAACTTTAATTTCGGATGTCGGTGTCGATGGGTTTGCATTTTCGTTGTTTGCCACTGACTTCCGAAATGAAAGTTATTTTTCACTTTGTAGTGTCTTTTTTGGAAGTCGGTTGTTTTTGGGTAAAAATGTTTTTATTTTAAACTTTTAAGTTGTACCTACTTACCCCACACAAACTCGTATAACACTATCTACTTGCTATTTCTGTGACAAGTCATTATAACATTATCAAAATAAACTATGTGGCAAAAATGCGTATTATTGAAACTAACTCAAAAACTACCCAAGCAAAGTTAATACTATGTATATGGAACCACCTCTGAGGCATACTTTATCCATCAAAAAATTAATTTTTGAAATCAATTTAGCACCATACCAGTAGGCCAATTCTGCTAATTTAATGTGAGTACCAATACAAACCATTTGTGGTTTAATGGTACAAAATAAACATAAACCTGTATTAAGACAGTATGCATAAATAAATAAAAAAAATAAAAAAAACGTTCAAAATCTAGTCGCAGTCTCATCTCGGCGACAAACAAATGTCAAAAACTTGCCAAAATGTAGGGAAATTTGAATTATTTCTGACAGATTGAGACTGAGATCAGACTGTGAACGTTCTTAAAAATTACGAGAATTGGCCCTCTGCAGTCGACTTGAGAACCACCTCCTTTTTGAAGTCGGTTAAAAAGGAAAACATAAGGACATGCAAGTAGTTAATATTTATTTATTTATTTATTCACTCCAAACATACAAATATCCTTACAGGCTACATCCAATGCGTTGAATATTTCTTATTTAGTAAAAAAAATCATTGCTTTTGTCATTAACCAGAAAGAAAACGGGTGAGAGCGTCCATAGAAAGGAGAAAAGACAACCCGCATTTCCACTTAAACAGCAATCTCGGAAATAGGTGCTAATAAGAATAAAACTAAAGGGTTCGGTGGCCCATGTTCACCAGTGGTATCAGACGGGCTGATAGTGACGAAGACAGTAGGGAATACTGCCGGTCTGTTCTGTAAAAATCTCACGGTCAAACTAAACAAAGTGAGCTTGAAGTGAGCTGTCTGAAATAAAATCAATCTTTAGCACCAGGAAGAATGACGGCTCACTCCAAGCCTCACCTAAGTTATCATGCTGAGATTCTTACGGAATAGACATGGAGTCTTGGGTGGTTGTCTTAAAATGTCTTGTCTCTGTTTCACCGCAAAAAGTACCTTAATTTTTAGGACCACACACACCAACACACCATTCTACTTTACGTTTTTAAAGCATAAAATAATTATTTAATGGAGAAATAATCAATAAGTAGGACATAAAATGGGACCAATTAATTGGACAACCGATTTCCTTTAAAATACAACATCAATGAAATTGAAACTTATTCAATTCATTCAATTATTATTATGAACTTTTCCACTTAAAATGATACCTTCAATATTTCAGCTTAATATACAGTTTTATATTTAAACAAAATTGAATTGGTAAAAACATAATTGAATTGGTAATAAGATTGTACTACTAAAAGAAAACGAGAAAATTGCCGGTAGAAAATCAATCACCGAAGTTGCCTTTTTTAAGTTCTGCAAAAGAATCTGCTTTTAGCGTTTGAGTCTTTAGAATTTTCTCAGCAAGAATTTTCTTAGTATAAGATTCAATATGCTTTTAATTAAGATCCATTCATTAGGTTTTACCTCTGTCACCGAAAAAACGTTCATTTAGTTTTAAAATAATTGTATTAATCTGGGCTTACTTAGCAAAATGCAAATACAAAGTTATTAAATTGTATAAAAGTCGATTAACACTGCCACTTTTACAACTAATCTAAATTGTCACAAAAATATTGGTTCCTTCATTGATGTTTCAGCAGTCCATATAACATGACGTTATTTTAAACTTATATCTAACCCGATTATAATTATTAATGAAGTAGGTATTAATAGCCTTTTGTCGCTGACTGTAGGTTCTTATGGCAGTCAGAAGAACTGTCGAGATAAAGAAACGACGATCACGTACATTAATGAATAAATAAAAACAAAAGACGAAAGAAACCATTCCTACATACATTTTAATGCAATACCGATAATTTTATATCGTTACAATGAATGACGTATACAAGACTGGGAAGCTTACAAGCCAATGTTCTATTTTTATAAAAGCGTTGTACAATCTAGATATTTCATACAACTGTCAAAGAATGAAATTTGTGATTTCAATATTTGAACGCTTTAAGTTGGTATCGTACTCAATTAATTTCCCCACATCATCATTCTTCATTACTTTACCCAGTGCATCAGTGGTGATACTTGCACTACAAAAACCGCTCGCCCGTCAATTTGTTAGCACTAATGTGCACTGACATGGGAATTCAGTTAATTTGGAGATATTTTAATGTGTTTTATAAATAATTCGTTAGTACTTAACAAAAAATAGTCTTTTACGGATTTCTTTATAGTGATTTTCATATGTCTAGGATTAACACACATATTTTTATTTATTAAAACTGTATGAACTAGTTAAAAATACTGCACAAAGGCGGACTTATCTAATGCAGAGACAACTCGAAAATGAATAAACACTACAATGATAGTTTGGTTTACCAAAAAATATTTAATTTGTGCCCTGCATAAAACTGGGTGAAAGTGAAAAATGGGTTTCCTTAGACTAAATTATTCATTATAACGGCTAGATACCTCCTATCCTAAATAAGTTGGCTATCTATCTACGCTTAAGCATACTCAGTTATTTGAAGGCTTACTTTTTTCATTTTTTTTCTTACTTTTTTTTTACTACGGACGTCTTAAGTAATGTTTCTAGTGAGGTGATGGAGCGGCCCTAGTGTCTGTAACACAGGTTAATTCCTAGCATGGAACTGGGTTTGCTCCACTATCCACTATAATATTCCTATCCGTCGCTTATAACGTAGTAATTAAGTAACCTGTACTCAAAGTTGTTTGTTTGAAATAAAGATTATCTTTATCCTTTATTTCACTAAATACATATATAGGGTGACTGGTAATTAGTGACCGATACTTAAACACGTGATTGTACTCATGATAACAAACAACTTTTACTATGGGACCAAACCTGAATTCGCGAAAAAAAATCTGCTGCAGTACCTACATTTTGACCAGTTAGGCGAACATAAATGACTCAACAGCAGATTTTTTTTTCACAATTTCAGGTTTGGTCCCATAGTAAAAGTTGTTTGTTATCATGAGTACAATCACGTGTTTAGGTATCGGTCACTAATTACCAGTCACCCTATATATTATATTTTTAAATATTAAGATATAAAAAAATATAAAAACATTTAAAAATATAAAAAATAAGATATAATTTTACTAAGATACCCAGCTCAGGGTGTTAACCTTGCACATAATATTCCCGGGTGGACGTCAAGAAACGTGACGTCACTGTCAGGTGTGACCACGTCTTGCGGTTATCGTACCTGTTATTGACATAATATATTCGGATTTCAGTTGAGGTTGGTTTGAGCAGTTCTGCAGCTATTGCGAAGTTCTAGTAATTGTATCACCCTGGTGTTTGATCTAGTTCCGTGATAACACTTGCAACCTAATAGTGTAACACACTTTCTATCACATCTGAATTATTTTGAAGGATATTGCGAATCCATTGCTTCATATGTTCGAAAACGTTGTCTGGTCTACAACGTATATAACGCAATGAATGTTGTTGAACTGTTGAAGAATGCCATTGCTACTGATAATGTGAGACGCAATTACTCCGCTAGACAATGTATGATGACAATGCGACATAGTTGTCATAAATTACAGAGTTTACGCATTTTCAAGACATGTGGGTATATAACAGAAATATAGGAAAGAAACTTGTAAAGACTGTCACCTTATTCCAATATCCAAAATTTATTTTTATTTTTTTATAGCCTTGAATTTAAACTTCATTACGCAACGGTAGTACTAGGTACAGATACCAAGCATCAAACTACTACAATCTGTCTAATTTATTTAATAGATTTTCAACTTTATCGCTAAAGCATAAAGTTCAAAGTTGATTGGGAAAACATGCCAGTTTCGGGCAGCTTGATGTGCTGGCGTCTGTACACTGAAGGTTAGAAAAACAAGTTATAGCACATAATCCTACTTATCCTACTTCCTACTAATATTATAAATGCGAAAGTTTGTGAGGATGGATGGATGTTTGTTACTCTTTGACGCAAAAACTACTGAACGGATTTGGATGAAATTTGGCACACAGATACTTTATAACCAGGATTAAAACATAGGATACTTTTCATGGCGATATTCCCACGGGATCGAAACTTACGCGGGTGAAACCGCGGGGCGCAGCTAGTTTGCCTATAATTTTTCCACTACTGGGACAAAGGCCTCCTCTCTGCTAGAGGGAGTGGGCCGTAATCAACCACGCGGGCCCAGTGCGGGTTGGTAGATGTAACATGTCTTAGAATTTTTGTTTCTGGGATATGCCGGTTTCCTCACGATGTTTTCATAGTTGTGATGAAATTATTTACTTACTAGCTGACCCCGCAAACGTCGTTTTGGAAAAAAATAAATAAATAGATAGTAGCCGATTCTCAGACCTACCCGATATGCACACAAAATTTCATACAAATCAGTCCAGCCGTTTCGGAGGAGTATGGTAACTAACACTGTGACACGAGAATTTTATATATTAGACTAGCGGTCCGTCCCGGCTTCGCACGGGTGGAAAAAAAAAAATAAAAAATAGCTTATAATAATCAGTGATAATGTAGCATTCAAATGGTGAAAGAATTTTTAAAATCGGTCCAGTACTTTTTGAGCCAATTCGTTACAAACATACATACAAACCTTTCCTCTTTATAATATTACTAGTATAGATAACATTACAATCACACAGATAAAAGATCCATTACAGTACAAAATAAAACAAGATACCTACACATGCGATAAAATAACCCTTAAGTAACAAACAGCTTGCAACGGTACACACACCACACGAGTGCTCGCGAGAATCGTCAAGTGTCTCTGCTTTGAGTACTTACGACTTCGCAACATCCCTCAAGCCACGAGAGGGTTAACATTAAAGGATAACTTTACGTTTTGTTTCAATGTTTTTGTAACGCCATAAGGTATGAGGCAATTATTTTTTAAAAAGTGTCGTAAAGAAAAATACTTTTAAACTCAGTAAGAATGTTCTGTTGTGATTAAAAAGAACATTAAATGTGCTCAAGATATTTTTATAAGTGCTTATCCTGTAATCTTAAAAACAGGCTCCAGGAGTGCGTAGAACTTTTGTAGCTCATTACCTTTTATTGTTGTATGTACAGAGGCTAGCACATCAAGCTACTCCAATCTGTCAGATTTTCCCAATTGAATATGAACTTTATTCCTTTGTGCTAAAGTTGAAAATCTATCAAAGAAATTTGACAGATTGGGGTAGGTTGACCTGCTGGCGTCTGTACCTACGGACGACTATCAAATAGCATAAGCATAATCAACCTATAATGTTCAAACTGCTAGGTCACAGGCCTCCTCTCGATGAGAGGGAGTAGGCCGAATTTCACCACAAATACCCAATGCGGGTTGATAGTTGTCGCATGTGATCCAATTTTTAGAACCATCAAATTAAGTTACCCAAACGTCTATAAAATTACGATAGTGAAAGACTAAATTACTTCGTAATATTTCGTCACAAACGCATTTCCTCTAATACGCTAGATTACCGAACTATTTCATACCATTATAATTCTTACTACATCACAGATTCAACAACATACCGTTTGTATTTTCAAAACTATTACCTCAGCATCGTATTTAAATTAATACCTATATTACTTTGGTGTACAACTTTAATGAGAAAAGTAGAATGTGGGTTGTTCTACTTTTCTAATTAAAATGGTTTTCCTTATGTTCAGCAAGAACAAGATCAAGCTTTTTAACCATTTTATGAAGAAATAAGCGGTGTTTTTAATAAATATCTGATTTATTCTTACTCACAAACTGCTGTTATAAAAGAAAATAATCAGATTAGGGTGCTTCTCATCTCGCTTTAATGGTTAGAATTAAAATGCGACTGAGAAAAAGTTATATTTACGTTTTAGAAAAATTAGGACGAACCTAATAGTTTAAATAAGGTCATCATTTCTTATTTCAATGGTTTGAATTAAAATTCGATTAAGAAAAAGTTATAATTATTTACGTTTCAGAAAAGTTATTAAGGTTATCATTTCTTATTTCATTTTGAGCTATTATTTATACAAAAACACAAATCAATAAATACAATCGAATAAATACAATATAAATACAACATTAACACACAAATTAGATAAATCAAATTTAAAGATAATACATATAATCTACTCATATTTATTACAGCAATCTCAGAAGTATAATATTACGGAATCGCTTTCCTAAGAATCCTAAGCAAAGTGAAAATAAAAATAAATATCGGGGATAGATTCACTGGGCGCGTCGCCAATATATCGTGCACAGGCGATACATCTTATTTACTTAGATTCCGTATCAATTAGAACTTGTAGTGTAGGCACTCTAGTTTGTGTTATATTTCCAACTGGGTCCTGTAATGATATTCTGTAAAAATCTCACCGTGAAAACTTAGGTGAAATGAGCTTAAAGTGAGCTGTCATTAGTCTCAATCCATAGCATCAGGTGGAATGACAGCGCACTTGAAGCTCATTTCACCTAAGTTATCACGGTGATCTTTTTACAGAATAGTAGCGCTGGTTTTTATTGTTTCGAGGGAAAAACTTAGGTTTTATTACGATGAATGAAGATAATACATTGGCTGTACAGATATATGTCGAACATGGTGTATAATTCTTTATCCTCCCTAGAAAAGCGAGGATCCTTCTACCAGACGGGTGTTGTGTCTGATGGTCCCGACGATTGATGTCGGGACGTTGTAATTGGGCAAATTGAAATAGAAGCTTCAGTAACTGTTACATATAATGATTATAAATTGTTATTTCTTGGGTAATAACAATCTAAATTCTTGAAAAAAATCGTGTAGGTACCTAATTAGTCGCTTGTCGAACTTATTTTGCGCGATGCAAGATTTTGCGGGACGTCAGAGTGAGTACACAGCTATGTAACTGTCATTATTTTTTTTTTATTACATATATAAAGTTTTTTATGCCCTAGACCTACTCAGATTATCGATGACGAACACTTGGTTCCCTAACATACATTTACAAAGCTATCATAAATGGCAAACAAATTAAAAATTTTATATTCTGTAAGTTCTCATAAAATACCCTAAAAAAGGCCAAACAAATAATTATGTAAAAGCCATTGTTGCAAAATCGCAACGTTGCGATTTTGTAAATACCTTTAAAGGCGGAAGTTCCACATTCTACTTGTATGAAAAGTAGGGTTGAAATAATTTATTGATATTCTGTCAAGGGAATAATTTATTGAGTGCTTAAATAAAACCTTCTTAAACAGACGATTGTCTTGAATCACTTATTAAAAAACAGGACTCTAATTTTTTTTTTACTCCTGTTGCTCCTGTTTCATGTTTATCTTAATAATATACAGGGTTATTTGTAAAACACCAGCAACCTCTTAAAAGGTCATTGTACTCATCATTATGAACAACTTTTACTATGGGACCAAACCTGAAATTGCGAAAAAAATCAGCTGTTCCCTACGTACATTTTGACGAGTTACACGAACATAAATGTAGGGAACAGCTGATTTTTTTACACGTGCTATTAATTTTGTTTGAAAAATTGAGTTTTCTATTTCTAATAAAAAAATATTTTGTGTTATTTTAATAGACTGAAAACAACATAAAATAACCGCTGTAATATCGAATGTGTTAAAAGCATTACTTTTAATTTAATTATAATCTTAACCTAGATAAGCATTCAAAAATATTGTTTGCATCCCTTCGACATCAACAAATAGCTTTAAACTAGCAAATAATAGAACAACTATAATTTGAAACAGTACCACAAAATCGAGCTAAATAATTTTCCATGCAAGCGTTGACAACGGCTGCTTTGGACAGACGAGGCGGGCCATCCCTCATCCAACCGCTCTGCTAATGAAAGTGTTATTGAAATCTGTTCATACCTTCGTGAAATACGGTTTAAATGGAGCAAAAGTAAATAGAGAATTTGTAGTGCTCCTTGAACCACTTAACAACGATTCAATCGGAAACCTAGGATTTGTACACCGCAAATCCTACGTTTCCGTTTTAATCGTTGTAAAATCTCGAGATGATGTATTTTGGTTGTTGTTCCGTCAGAAGCAGCCATCATAAAATTTTACAGCCGATTTCATACGAATTACAGACCGGCCGTCGAGAGAATGCGTTCCTGGCATCTGTCAGTGCGACAATTATAGTAACTAACAAAGATCAAATTCGCAAAACATGTAATCGCTTGTATGAAACTGGCGGGTGTCTAGAACGCGTTCTCTCGACAGCCGGACTGTAGTATTATATACGAATTTACTATGAATGTGATGTTCGACGGACGAATGCAATTTGATTTTTTTAAGATCACAAAAGTGCATTTAGTGAATTTGACAGTCTTACTATCCTACTAATATTATAAACACGAAAGTTTGTGAGGATGGACGGATGTTTGTTTGTTAATCTTTCACGCAAAAACTACTGAACGGATTTTGATGGACACGCCGGTTTCCTCACGACGTTTTCCTTCACCTTTTGAGAGTAGTGATGATGAAATAATTTACACAAAGTAAAGCACCTGTCAGGATTCGAACCTACGACCTGAAACTCGTAAGTCGCAGCTGTAACCACTGGGCCAACACTACAAGCACTAAAGTACAGTCAGGGAAATTAATTGTTAAGCAGCTTATTTCCTTTCCTCATGTGCCGTGTTATAGCCATTTCATACGCAAAGAACGACAGTTCAGTTGTGTGACAAACATTTTCGTTATATTCATGTGTAAGTACCTACTGAATAGGACGTTGTGCTTCAAAATACTTTATTATTTCACAATTGCTAAGCGTTACTCGTAATAATTATTATTAATCTAATCTAAAAATCTGTAACAACGTTTTATTTTTTTTCTGTAATTAAATATAATTGAAATCACACACAAACACGTCATACATTGAATATTTTTTTCCCTTTATCCTACGACAAACTTTACGCTCTAGAATGGCAAAATGCAATCAGCAAAATACAATACTTGAACCAATTACATTCTGTTCATTCATTTTCTTTAGAAAAATCTAGAATTCGATTAAATCCTCTATTGGAAACCGAATGCCATTCTAGAAATAATGCTGTTTTTATTGCTATTGAAAGCAAGCTGACGTTTTCTTATCTAAAACTTTATTTTTACATTTACTTACAAAGACGAGGTAAATTATAATTAATATAATAAATTCTTGTTTGATTTCAATAAAAAATATGCTTCTCATTTTTTAAACCTGTACCTACAGCATTAACTCTTTGTTTTTTTTAAGAATACTAGACAATTAATTTCAAGAGAAATCATTATTTTCAGCATTGGCGAGTAATGTCAAGGTCAAAGTCAAGGTTACAATTTAATTGGTCTACAATTCCCAGATCACATTGCTCGATTTTTTCTCCGAAAGTCTAGAAATGTGGGGGTACCTATTTCGCTTTGCCCTTGCCACGCTTACTATTATGTTAAGGCGGTGTTTTTTTTCCTTTTTATAAATATAACTGGAAATGGGTTCTAGGGAAAACAATATTATTATCGAAAACTAAACTTAATTTCAGAGGCTTTCTACTTTATAACTTTAGTTTTATGTTGAAGACACTTCAAGACCTTTTTGTTTTAGAGTTTGGCACTGATTTGTAATAAATCTGCCATATATTCGGAATACACCACTAAAAATATTATGAGGGTTATTATTTAGACTTATTTCTAGCAGTCATCCATCGTGTTGTCATATACATATTTATCTGATGAATGCTCCCTGAGATCGCATCGTGATAGCGTCTCTTACCGTTCCTGCCTCGTAAAGGATATTTCGTTCATACTTGACTGACTCTGATATATGTTCTCTTTTGTTGCAGATTCGCTTACGCATCAAAAAATGAACAAGTCACACAAATGGGACTTCCTAGTAAATATTTCCAGCAGGAGGTAATTTATACGTTACAAACTTGCTCGCCTTTACACGACCCGCTTTGATAGGAAAAAATCGCCTATACTATGCTTAAAAGGGTTATTTATTGTTACAGAAAATTGGAGTATGAAAGGATGAATAAAGGAAACGTACCCGTCTCGCACAAGAAGAATTATCGACGGATGCTGGCCAAATGCTTTGAAAGAATTTCGCGAGTCACGATCGTTCCTTACAGTACAACGTGAAATGTAGCCGAGTAATACAACTACTTCAAAATGGGGCAAGCAGGTACACACGTTGAAGCAAACTACACATCAATAAATTACACTGATGAAGTCATCGAGGATGATAGAGATGCTTGCGTTGTCGCTGACGATCCTAAATATCCGAGTAGCTTCGGGATTACACTAGCGGTACCGGAATGGGAGGCAATCTGTACAGCAATAGTCCTAACGCTGATAATAATCTCAACGATAGTTGGAAACATTCTGGTAATCCTGAGCGTATTCACATACAAGCCTCTCCGTATCGTCCAGAACTTCTTCATAGTATCACTTGCCGTAGCGGATTTGACAGTAGCAATACTGGTGCTACCATTGAATGTGGCGTATTCCATTCTCGGACAATGGGTATTTGGGATATATGTGTGCAAGATGTGGCTCACGTGCGACATAATGTGCTGCACTTCGTCCATTTTAAATTTATGTGCAATCGCATTAGACAGATACTGGGCGATCACAGATCCTATAAATTACGCACAGAAGCGAACTTTAGAAAGAGTGCTCTTAATGATTGGGGTAGTTTGGATTCTTTCATTAGTTATAAGTTCGCCGCCATTACTAGGCTGGAACGACTGGCCTGAAGTGTTCGAACCGGACACGCCTTGTCGCTTAACCTCCCAACCAGGCTTTGTCATCTTCTCTTCATCCGGATCCTTTTACATACCGCTAGTTATAATGACTGTAGTATATTTTGAAATATATTTGGCCACCAAGAAAAGACTTAGAGATCGCGCCAAAGCTACAAAAATCAGCACTATTTCTAGCGGTCAAAATAAATACACAAATAAGGATGATCAACATGATCAAGATTCTCTAAGCTCAGAAGCAAATCACAACGAGCACCAAGGTGTCACTCGCTTAGTTTCAGATAATGAGAAGAAGAAACGAACTAGAAAACTGACGCCAAAAAAGAAACCAAAGCGACGATACTGGAGCAAAGATGACAAATCCCAAAACAAATTGATTATACCAATTTTATCAAACGAGAATTCCGTTACCGACGCGGGTGATAATTTGGAGAATAGGAACACATCATCGGAAAGTAACTCAAAAGAAACTCATGAAGATGACTTGATTGAAGTAAGCGAGAGTGTGCCAGTCAAGTCCAGTCATAAGCGACCGAAACCTAATCAACAAAGCGCAGTTTATCAATTCATTGAAGAAAAGCAGCGTATTTCATTGACTCGTGAACGCCGCGCGGCAAGGACTCTTGGCATAATAATGGGTGTATTTGTGGTCTGTTGGCTGCCCTTCTTCGTAATTTACCTCGTCATCCCGTTCTGTGCAAGTTGCTGTTTGTCCAACAAGTTCATTAACTTTATAACTTGGCTTGGATATTGCAACTCTGCCCTCAACCCCCTTATATACACTATATTTAATATGGACTTCAGGAGAGCATTCAAAAAACTACTTTGTATGAAACCGTGATCGTGCCAAAGACAGTTTGTGTAGACTTTATGCTTATAATACTGAATGATGCTGATTTGCTCAAATGTTTTAACTCATTCGTAAGTAGAGTATTAGCAATGGTCGAGTAAGATATTGAAAATTCGAGTACATAAAAGTAAACGATTACGAATCTCAATGAACAATTCTAATAAACAGAAATGTTATAATGATATTGCATTAATATTATAATATCTTTCAAATGTCGTAGAGTAGTTTCATGTAAATATTTAAAGGTTGAATAGTGCATAGCACTTTTAGATTTCTATATGTATGTGTGTAAATAATGTTTTGTGAATTGATCGAATTTGGACGAATCATTGATAACCAACGAAAACTTTCAAATATATAAATCTTAAATATGTAAATACATATCTTGGTCCGTTTGTATATAAGTATTAAAGTATTTGTAAATTACAATATCTGTAACTGTTCATATTTGAAATTATTAATTTATTTGGTAGAAATAAAGTTAAGAAATTCTTTCAAACATAAGATTATGATTGTTTTCACATTGTATATCCCTTTGAAATAATTTGAGCCCTTATTTAAAGGGGATATTAGACTTGCAACAGTTTTGATTTATTCCAGGATTGTAATAAAATTTGAATTTACGTTTGTGTTTTATTTTTTTTCACGCCTCAAAAAAGCAAACTAATAAACATGAATATCCTATGTGTTCTGTCAGCTCCACGCTACAGGAACTGATGGATGCTAGTGATGGCGCCAAATACGTAGACGAATTCAGGGCCGAGTCCATTTTGATTTACACGCTAAGAAGATGAACAGGAAATGTTAATAGTCTACAAAGTTCTTATTAAAATTTAAAACTTAAATGTAGTAACAATTAATTTTATTAAAAGTTGGAGGTGAAAACAAAATGCGGAACTTTGGAAAGTTCCGCAGATAGTACGAGACACTTTGTAGGTATATAGGTACTGGAATTCGTTAGTAAAAATTTCCATGGCCTTAATATCCGTTTTGTAGTGCAGTTTTTCGATGAAGTGAGAGCAGAAGGGCGATTCTCGTAATTATCCGTCAAAAATAACTCAATATCCCCACATTTTTGACAAGTTTTTGACATTTGCTTATCGCCGAGATGAGACTGCAACTAGATTTTGAACGTTTTAAATTACGATAATTGGCCTTCAGATATATTATTTTTATTTAAGTTGTAGATTTGACGTTGTTTTTGGGTTAATCTACCAATCTTCTATCTAAACTTATGGCGAAAGCGCCAGGGTAACCCGCGAAATTAAAATTTTATTACGTTTTTTGCAAATTTTCTGGTAAGTATTAAGTTGATTAAAATATGATTCGCGACCGTAACAAGTTTAAATTTACAGAATTATAATCACTAAAGTCATCAACACAACTCTCTAAGACCAAGTAATCCTATTGAATGAGTATTTCATGAAATCTTGACATTTTAAGATTAGTCTTAAGTTGTATTACTGATTCGTGTGTATTACATAGGATATTTTATCCCGATATTGCCTCAGGGATCGAGACTTATGCGCAGGGCGCAGCTAGTTTTAATATATTGTGGTGTCTATAAAATCGTAATTTTTTCGAGGATTACATGTCTTTCCTTGACGTCATCTCATGAGAACGCCTGACCAGAAGGCAAATTCTCGTAATATTGTACAGGTTCAAGTTCTTCTAACTGAATAGACAGCTGTACTGCTGGAAATTTTGTTGCGCCACTTTTTCTTCCCAGCTAAAACACTAGATAGTGGTGAAGGGCTGGTGGGAGGCTGTTTAATGTAATTTTGGCGTTCAAAAAGTGCTGATTCAGTTTGGTTAAATGACTTTTGATACATCTTTTTGAGGCTGACCAATTGACCATACCTTATAACAAAAGCAATTATGATTGCAAACTATACCGGAATTTTTGGGCTGTAGTATTTTTATAGCATAAGCCACACAACACTCAATTTAATGAAAACATTTACATCACGAAACAAAAGACCCTTTTCTCTAAATGTCCTTTCTTAGAATGTCCTTTCTCACAATGTCCTTTTATCTAAATGTTCTTTTCTCTAAATGTCCTCCTCCTCTAAATATTTCTAAATGATTCTCTAAGTATCTCAAAATGTCCCTTTCTCATCATTTTTCTCTCAAAATAAGGTTGTAGTAGGTAATAACTTTCATTGCTCGCTTAGTTCAATGCATCATCATCATCTGCCTCCCCTTATCGAAAGCCTCCTTATCTATGTTGGGGTCGATTTTTAATGTAAACCGGATGCATTACCAGTATTTTACATGGAGCGACTGCCTATTTGACCTTCAGAACCCAGTTGCAAAGCACATGAGGTTGTCTAGACTTTTGGGCTTCTGAAAACCCGCAACGACTATCAAAAATCCACAAATGGCAGCCGGGATCAACAGCTTAGGACGACGCCGACCGCACAGTGGCGCCCTCATCGTTTGTTTGGTTATTTCATACAATCTATACATATAATAAATACATATAATAAAATCGTAGGAAAGTCAAAACTGTACATTGAATATTTTTTAAAAATAATACTTGGGGCGTGATCTACAATCGATACCGAAGCCAAAAATATAGTTTTTAGAATTTTTGTCTGTTTGTCTGTTTGTCTGTTTGTCTGTTTGTCTGTTTGTCTGTCCGGGATAAACTCAAAAAGTACTGCATGGATTTAGTTCAAATTTTGCATGAATATTACTAAGAGGTCGGGTCAACATATAGGCTACATATTATCACGCTATCACCTACGGGGGAGGAGCTGTGAATCTTTATTTTTCTTACGCATTCTGTGACAGCGTGTAATCTAACGACGCATATCTAAATGTTGTTTTTGAGTAAGCCATGCTATTATCTGACGTTACACTATAAAAACTACGCCATTTAAGTAACTTGGGCAGAGAAATATAGTTTAATGAATGTTAGTAGTATAAAGACAATTTTAAAACAGCGCCATCTATGAGATTTCATAAAAATCAAATCAAGTTACCTACATGTTAACATTTTTTTGGAAATTAATAATTTAAATTTGATCATGTTGGCGAGGTAAGTAGTTAGTTATTCTTAAAATTCATAGATGGTGATGTGCATTTTCTTCATAAAAGTTGTATCGTATAGTTCGTTTAGACAAATTCAAGTTCCAACAAAACCCTCAAAATCTTGAGCAGAGTTGAGGAAGACAATTTAAAAAAAATGCGGTGTTAAGTATTACAAAAAAGTTATGTTCATTGATGATGATCATTTCATTTCATGACACCCTCGCGGAGGCTAGCGTCAGTGACAGTCCCAGCCGCATGCGTCATCTGTTTGCCGTCATCTTGGTGTTTTGTGGAGTCGCGAACCCGGTAGCTTTGTGAGAGAAGTATCCCCATCATCTGTCTGAAGATTTTCGACGAGCTTTGAGGCGCGCTACTGGAGACGAAGTCGAAGTAACTGATGAACGCGTGCTGAACACCTGTCTCAGTTCACTTCAATATGTGGTACTTTCTATCGGCGGCAATCCACTGATCGAATATGGGTTACCAGCTCCCCAATCATCACCGTATAAAGACCGTGAAAATCGGGAGTATAACGCGAAATGACCACCATACGAAATGACCATGTCGCTTTGTTCTCTTCAGAGCAAAAGCAAATTTATGACACCGTCCTTGAAAGCGTTGGGCAAAACCAGGGTAAAATGTTTTTCTTGGATGCTCCTGGTGGAACAGGAAAAACATTTGTTACCACTGGCATACTTGCAAGGTCAGGAGGCAAGGCAAAATTGCTATTGCTGTAGCGTCGTCGGGAATCGCTACCACACTGCTTCCGAGTGGCAAGACAGCACATGCCATGTTTAAAATTCCCATCGATTTAGAGAGCGCCGAAACGCCTGTTTGTGGTGTGTCACGTAACAGCGATAAGGGACACGTGCTCAAGGATTGCTCTCTGATCGTATGGGATGAGTGTACGATGGCCAATAGGAAGGCCGTTGAGGCCGTGGACAGAATCCTGCAGGACATCTGCAGGAACGAACGTTTGATGGGTGGTGTCACAGTTCTGTTCAGTGGTGATTTTCGGCAAACGCTTCCAGTGGTGACGCGGGGCTTGAGGGCTGACGAGGTGAATGCTTCGTTGAAACGATCTTCGTTGTGGTCACGAGTACGCTGCGCTTGACCATTAATATGAGAGCTCGGCTCGGCGGTAATGCACGTGCTCAAGAATTCTCCGATGTCCTTCTAAGTCTTGGCGAAGGCACTCTACCAGAAGAGACAGGTGATGCTTCCAGAGTCTCTCGGTAGAGTGGTATCCAGCTTAGAAGAACTCATTCACTGTGTATACGGGGACATCAGTCGTATACCGCACCAGCAGAATTCTTGGGTGTGTGAGCGGGCCGTTTTGATGCCCAAAAATGATCAGGCTGCAGCAATTAACGAACGCATTCTCTCGGAAATTGAGGGGAATAAAGTGGTCTACACCTCGATAAACACTGTTGTTGAGCAAGATGACGCCACACATTATCCCGTGGAATTTCTGAGCTCCCTGTCAGCAAGTGGACTTCCAGCGCATACCATCAAGCTGAAGGTCGGTGTTCCGATTATGCTTCTTCGGAACCTATCTCCTCCGAAGTTGTGTTAACCGCCTTCACGACTTCGGTCTAAGCGGCGCGCGGCGCGGCAGGCGGCGCGGCGTGCGTTTTACACGCCACGTACCCTCAGTAGCGGCTAGCGGCAGCGGTCGAGGTGGACGTATTTAGGTAGTTAGAACGTGCTCAAAATTTTTAAAACAAGTATGACAGAAGGAGTGCACGAACTGAATAAAGATCGATATTTAAATGGCAAATTTCGTGACCTATACGAAGATTACAGAAAATATCCGGATAAGTTTTATGAGTACACAAGAATGAGTGTGGAAACATTTGATTATATTCTATACTTATACTCTATATCCATTACCGCCACAAAATCGTCTAAAATGTTTTGTTTATAAGTTCGCCGCCGAGTCCGTCACATCTACGCCGCTATCCGGGCCGCTGTATTTCGTGGCGTCGCGTCGCACTCATTCGCCAGTACTTTTGATCTCGCCGCTCCCCGCACCGCGCGCCGCTGCAACGATTCGCTCCGACAAAACCGCGCGCGTTTTCGCTGTGAGCGGCGACTCGTGGCGTGCTTCAAACATTTTCATACTTTTGTTCTTACCGCTCGCCGCCCCGCGCTTAGCCGCCGCTCACCGCGGCAAGGTCGTGAATGGGCCGTTAAAGTCATCTCCCTCCACAGACACACCATTGAGGCGGAAATTCTTACGGGTTGTGGCGTCGGCGAGGCAGTATTTATACCACGCATTCCCCTAATACCTCATAACTTCCTGTTCCAGTTCAAGCGCGTACAGTTCCCCGTGAGTGTTTGCTTCGCGATGACCATCAATAAGTCGCAGGGCAGCGGGTGTCGACCTCAGGACGAGTTGCTTCTCACACGGGCAACTGTACGTCGCTTGCTCCCGCGTCACCAGTCCTGACTCTCTTTACATTTTGGCTCCTGGCAGCATAACTACCAACGTAGTTTATAGAGAAGTGTTGTAAGGTATGATACCTTTGTACGTATTTTTACTCTTTTGTGTCCTGGAATGTATTCCTGCATTATTTTCTCTATTTCCTTCAGTCACATCTCATGACTGAACTCAGCAAGATTCCCATATAACTCTCTTCACTTGCTTCGCTTGCAAAAAAAATCTTATATTTTAATGCTATTTTAAAAGTTGTGTACTTATAATGCTATAGCGACACTGGCATCTTAGGTATTTTTGGTGCTGTAGAGCCTTCACGCAGACGACGTCGCGGGCAGCAGCTAGTTTAGAATAAAAATGCAGAAATTAAGCACGATAAGTTGTGCTTCACAAGATTATACCTACGTTAATATTATTAGAAACGGTAGTTTTACATTGTTTAGTTTTATTATAATCCTTAAAACGGAATATAGTGGCCACTATAATCCGTTTTAAGGATTATAATAAAACTAAATAATATTAAACTACCGCTTCTAATAATATTAACGTATGATCTTGTGGAGCACAACTTAACGTGATTATTTTCTACATTTTCATTCTAAAATAAAATAAATAACCAAATAAACGACGAGGGCGCCACTGTGCGGCCGGCGTCGTCTTAACGTGCTTTCAGAGGCACGGAGCGTTCTTGGTATGTAATGGATGGTTACCCATCCACGGACTGACCTCGACTAGCGTTGCTTAACCTTGCAGATCGACCAGTGTGGCTATTATTATTAAGCCACGATCCCTTTCTCGTAATAGGTAAGAGGTAATACGGGCTGGTGGGCCTTTCTCGTAGTTAAATGCATGTACTTATTCTATTATTTAACTGAAGTCACATACTTTATGAGCGTGAAGATTGGCACATGAAATCAGAGGCATATGCTTAGCTAGTAGGTGCAGTCGGGCTGTGGATAATATGAATAAGTACCTCAATAAGCTTTGTGCACTGCAAAAATATTTTCCAGTTTCGACGTTATTCAGCTGACTGTGTTTTTAGGAAGGCTGGTGCCACGTTTTCTAGTAACAGAAAGAGTATACTGAATTTCGCAGAAAAGGTAAAATAAACTTAAAAAAATAATATCGTGTTTTGCACGAGTGCAATTTGCTGATGAGATGACATGTCGATGCTGCATATTTTCTCTAAATTATGGTGGAAACTACATCAAAATCCTCTGTGCTGTTTGAAAAGAACTAAGAGGTCGAGGAGTGATTATTTTGTTATCCCACTACAGGGCAAAATCCAGTCAACATCAGTTTTGGTAGAAGGAGGCCAGCTCATCAAATCGCCATCTTGCTCAATTTTCAATTAAAATTGAATAATGTTATTTATTATACAATAATTGTTGAAATAAGAGATGATATACCTTCTAAATAATAATAAATCTCATAAATGAGTGATTGCGTAAGAATTTAACTTAAACCCTGCTATATCAGATACTTACTTCTTATTTACACTTCTAACAAAAACTTTTGGAACAGACAATACATAAAATAGCGACCGCCTATGTATATCTATTTAGATGACCAATCCTGACGCAATTTCGCTCGCTGATATAGTAGGAATAAGATGTTTGAGAAAGGAACACAATAAATACTCATTTTCTGTTTTCTGAGGACCCAAGGCGCGGTATCGGGTTCCTGTATTATGAGTATTGTGTATCAATATTCTTGTGAGAATGAGAGCATGTATCTACAACTGACAAAATAAATGGTGGCTATGAAAATAATTTGTATCTACTCTTTGTGTTTTGTTTGTATTCGTTGTACTGTACAACCTTTTAAAGGTAACTGAATATTAGTATGTAGGTACTTAGAGAAGACGGAGGAAATATGAGGGGTAGCCCGCGAAATTCAAATTTTCGTAAGTTTTTTTGCAAATCAGTGCATTTGCAGGTGCAGTCTCATGTAGAATGATGATTAAAATATGATTCGCCAGCCTAACAAATATGACTTTACAGAATTATAATCATTAAAATCATCTATACAAATCTCTACCTTCATGTTATAATCCTATTGAATGATTATTTCATGAAATATCAATCAATGGAATTATATGAACTTAGACGGTCATATTGATGATTCTGTATTTCGGCCCTGAATTCTACAAAGCAAATACCGTTTGCTGACGCAGCCATTAGGTCCTCACGTGTGCAAATGACGGGGCAGGCGATGCAAGATGGGAGGTGAGCCATTGTCTGTGGAGAGTTGCCGCACACGCACCGGAAATCTGAGCCGTTCATGCACCCCTACTTGTTGAGTTTGTCCTTGGTGCGGCTTACTTGGGTACGAATTCTATTTAAAGTACAGACGCCAGCACATCAAGATTCCCGGACCTGTCAAATTTTCCCAATCAACTTTGCTTTGGCGATAAATATGAAAATCTATTAAAGAAATTTGACAGATTGTAGAAGCTTAATGTGCTGGCGTCCGTACATTTGGGTTTTTCAATGAAATGTTAAACCAAACAATAGTACGTTACGATATTTGTACTTAAGTAGTATTAATGCATGACATTTCCCGCCGTGCAATAATGGACTACTTATGGGACACGTATCGTATCCTTTTTTATAGCACGTGTCACCTAAACTTGCACTCAAATCACAGAAAAGCGTGACTTAAGTTGATTAGATCACTATTTTTAGACTATTTTTCTCTATAAGTATTTTTGTTTTATATTTATGTCAAAGAAATGTCAAGCATATAAACATACATCAAGAAAGTTATTTCTATTTCGGTAAACGAGAAAAGGTAAGCTCGTTATTGTCGTTCCTTTAATCCAACCTTTTGCTTTATGTTGGTAACATCTGTCAAACTTATTTACGATTCGCTACAGTTTAATAAAAACCGTCTATCAATGGTACCTTACATTGATACGGTTTTTATTAAATTTCACCCTTTGTCTATATGGCACTAAACGGTACTGTTTTATGTACACCTTTGATATATACGTTATGTAACATACATTGTGTGTGTATTTTAGAAAGGTTCAGGGAAATTTTTTTTTCGTCAATGTTTATTTTACCCAAAGCCACTGCCAAGTCATTGCCATTGTGTGTTGTTATATCGAGTAAACGTTTGGTTTATAAACCAAACGTGTCATTGTTTACTCGCTTTACGACAAAATTAATGACGTATAGATACTGAAGACTTTGAAGGCGGTCCGTGGCTAAATTATCCCCAACTTGTTTTTTTTTTTATATTGTTGTTCTTTCTCTGCGTTATGTTTACCGCAAATAAACGTATTGTCTTTCTTTTTTTAAATTGACTGCTCAACGCACTTTCGATGCAAATAATTTTATTAGAGCGTCTCTACCGAGAAACCCGGCCAACGATGCCCGTTGCAAACTGAAGCAGGATACTCTTCGCCCTCCCACTTATTATCTACCACCAAAGGAGGATCTCCCTGCGAGTGTAACCTTTCGTGGTCCGCCTGAAAGTCCTTGAACTTTCTCCGGACACAAGTGGGAAGATGTAACTCTAATCAGGTAAAGTGCAGGGGCTACCTCGACAGAGCGGGAACAGGGTGATGTGGACCTGTGTCACCAACTATACTCCATCTCCTATCTTCTAAGCTGTAGCCTAAAACTTGCCACCGACGACGCCGTGGAACAAGATTAGAGAAGAGTTTTAGTTCGATTTTACTACCGCGACTTTGATGCTAGTAAAGACGCCAGCTCATCAAGCTACTACAATCTGTCAAATTTCTTTAATAGATTTTCAATTTTATAGGATATAAGGTTCAAAGTTGATTAGGAAAATTTGACAGTTTCGGGTAGCTTGATGTGCTGCCGTCTGTACTTAATAAAATAGTAAACGCTACCGACGCCGGCACGGTGCTTCCGTGCTCTGTGATTTTACCGGTAGCTAAATGGTTTAACATTTTGTTGTCAGTTTTTATGTTGGAACGACTACCAAATCAAAGCTTTACGAGAATGGTAATGCGCCTTTTCGATTTTATGTGAATGGCGCATTTACAAATTCCATCATAAGGGATTTTATGAGCTGTAAACTCGACATAAAATAATAATACGCAATAAGTATGAAGTTGCTTTAAGATTTAATTAGGTATTTTAGTTATAATTTACATCCACATCACATCATCTAAATCTTACTTTGTTTGAATGTACAAACTTCTAATACTAGGTAAATAAACTACAAATTATTAAAATAAACATACTACTATAGTCTAACTAAAATTATTAAGAAAAATTAAAAAAATGCGTCGAAATATTCATCCGCATCGTTGTCGACTGGTAATGTACCCAAGAGACTGGCGGCATTGCCACGTTGTATGGCAATACTTCGCCTCTGGCCAAGGGAAAAGCCAGCCCTTGGGTCACGGGAAGTGTCAACAAGCCGTTAAGTCATAGCTATTCAAATTAAAATAGCTTTCCACCTTGCTAACTGTATACTACCTAATTCTACCATAGTTCGACTTATTCTGATAAAATTCGTGCCAATATACATATGTACGAAAATAGACTGCTAAAACATAATCCTTTCAATTCTTTTGGGTTTGCCGTAGACGGTTAAAAATGAGAAAATGGCTGTTTGCTTTACACAGTCGACTACATAACGTAGTTACACGTCTTTGGCCGTCAGCTTGCCTAGTGTAGTATGTAGTTTGAAAATAAGAGGTTAGTTTACCTATATACTGGTTTTATTACTACCTGACATCCATCAAACTAATCCGCCGGTCTATTGGTACATAAACTCAATAACTAGAAAACTTATCCCAAGTCAAAGCCACAGCTGGCTTACGATATTTACCAGCTCAAAGTATTACAACTGTATTAATTATTTTTAACCAACTTCAGGAGGAGGTTCCCATTTCGTCCGTATGTTTTTTTTTTGTATGTTTGTTACGAGATGTCTCCGACATTTGCAAATCGATTTGAATCTTTTTAATGGATAGGATATGCCTCAGGAGTGGTCCCAATATCAATTTTATTAACTTTGCTTGGTTAGTTTTTGAATTAGCTTCATTAATACGTATTTTTGCCACTTAGTTTATATTGATGATGATGTACCAATGACTTCCTGTTACTGATATCTACATAACAAGTAGTGTTATACGAATTTGTGTCGGGTAAGTACAACTTAAAAGTGAAAAATAAAACTTAAAAAAAAACAACCGGCTTCCAAAAATACACTACAAAGTGAAAAATAACTTTAATTTTGGAAGTCACTGGAAAACAACGAAAATGCGAACCCAACGACACCGACTTCCGAAATGAAAGTTATTTTTCACTTTGTAGTGTCTTTTTTGGAAGTCGGTTGTTTTTTTATATGATTGTAGTTAAATAAAAAAATCAAATCAAAAGTAATTTATTCAAAACAGGCTGAGAATCAACACCTTTTGAATGTCAAAATTACACAAGACAGCCCCACCACTTCTTCGTGCTGGGAAGAAGTAGTGGCGCAACAATGACGTAACGAACTAGCCAGTAATCAAGCCGAGCTGCCTGCCTACGCATTGTGGGCAAACACCGCTAACTAGTTAGAACAGTTTGATCCTCACAACAAAGTAGTCGAACAAAAGACTGAGAAAACACAAACAAAATAGAACAAAAAAAGTATGACAGGTAGAACTTTGAAAACTAATGCGCAAGCTCGACATGGCATAGCTGTTAAGGCTGCTCATCCATTAGCGTGCAGCGAGTGAGCAGAGTGGAACGAGGAACCACTGCTGCGGTGCGGAGCGGCGCGGCGGCGATGGACGAACATCAAGGCGATAAAAGCAACATTGTAGAAGTTATAAAAAACAACACATGTGCCCGATGCTGATGCCGATCTCATCGGCAAAAATCATGACCAAACTTTCGTCCTCGATTTAACCTCTTTAGGGGGTGTTTTGTCAAAAAATCCTTCCTCATTGCTCACTTTCGTTATATAGGGAATTAAGGAACTTTTGTACAAAATTTCATACTCTTAAGGCCCAATGACTTAAGACTATCTTTAAGTACGTAGTCTATCAGTGAAATATTGAATTAATTTAATATTTCATTAAGGGCTAATTTTTCCATCGCCAGAATACTTTTATTCGAGGAATAAAATTGACGTTTTTGTATGAAATTACAAAATGTCAAAATTATTGAAAAATGAGCCCTAAGTAGAATAGAGATATCGACACAAATCTGTACCACCTTGAAATGTATATATGGAATAGTAAGTAATCTGTACTTTGCTGCAGCCATTTCCACTGACTTGAGAAATTCTAGTAATTAATTAATTTATTATTTGCCATCTCCACATACCGCGCCAATGGACAGGCAGCCTAAGATTAGTGTTGTACCAACACTGGTTCATTAAGCAAATGTGCGCTTCGACTGCAGGCAGCTGAGTCCGCAAACTGGGTATAATTTCCTTCTCATTTGGCAGCAATGTACAAACAAAACCTTGGTTCATTCCTTAAGGAAGCCGTTAACGTCATAATTATGTTTAATTTGTATGAGATATTTGTAAAGTAAAAGAAAACTCGAGGTCTAACAAAGGAAGAGTACCTACCTAAGTAAATAGATTGAAGGAGGAATGAAACTCATCTGTATAGAGAGGTGGCACACACCTGGCCTGATAGAATATTTTACACATACTGTCTTATTAATTTGCGACACTTTATTATAATTTTTCATCAGCGTAAAAGTGAGCATTAATCACAAGAATGGCAAAAAAATGCAATGACACAAATGATTAGGTAAATGTTTTCGACATAATCACTCAGATTATTTGATTAACGGCTGTTTCAGCCGATTTTATTCGTGGAAAAAAATTTACTTCTGATAGATTTTTTAGGAAAGAACTGTCAAGAAAATTCAAAATTATTCCTCCGATAAAGTTATCTGGCGTTGGAAATATCAGCCCTTTATATGATTAAATTATTCATTAGATTTGACACAGTAATGTTATTCAGGGGCACATTCCACCAAACTTTTATATAATCTAGAATAAGTCTTGTCCTGAGAATAAATTTAAAATTTTTGGCAGTTTTCCCAAACTAGAAGTGTCAGACGTCAATTTTATTCCACGAATAAAAGATATGTATCTAATCTTGGAGATCATTGATAAAGAAGTTCTTTTTCTTTGAAGTTTCTTAAGTAATTTACTTAACTTTGATTTACACCAAGACCAATATTTTTTAAAACTATAAAAACAAATGATATCTTTGACTTTGGTTAAGACTATGCCGACCGCACAGTGGCGCCCTCATCGTTTGTTTGTTTAGAATGGAAATGCAGAAAATAAGCACGTTAAGTTGTGATTCACAAGATTATACGTTAATATTATTAGAAGCGGTAGTTTTACATTGTTTAGTTTTATTATGATCCTTATAACGGAATATAGTGGCCACTGTTATCCGTTTTAAGGATTATAATAAAACTAAACAATGTAAAACTACCGCTTCTAATAATATTAACGTATATTCTTGTGAATCACAACTTAACGTGCTTATTTTGTGCATTTTCATTCTAAATTGTATGAAATAACCAAACAAACGATGAGGGCGCCACTGTGCGGTCGGCATAATCTTAAATCAGCTCGTAGAAAGATTAGAAATAGAAAATATTTTATTGTCCAGGTAATACAGTAAGCAGGTTCACTGGTTAACAGCAGGTTGAGACAACATGATTAGCTTAAAATATTACCTACGGCTAGGTTACAATAGGATTTGCTAGTGAGCCCCAAACTAGACAGTTAGTCTGTATCTTGGGGCTCGAAATTGATTTAAAGGCTTTAGATTAGGGTCATAAAATACAAAGGTCCAGCTGCGCAGCTGTGTTATCATGTGAGATGTCACATGTGCTGCCGGCACCTATGTATAACCTTCAAAGGAGAACACAGCTGCACTACTTGATACAGACGCAAGCACATCAAGCTACCCGAAAATGAAAAATTTTCCCAATCAAGTTTGAACCTTATGCTTTGGCGATAAAGTTGAAAATCTATTAAAGAAATTTGTCAGATTGTAGTAGCTTGATGTGCTGGCGTCTGTACACAAAATAGGTACAGTGGTAGTACTTCTTCAAAAAAACATACAAGGCCACAGGCCTCGTCTCGGTGAGAGGTTAGTGGCCGTAATCCACCACGCGGGCCCAGTGCGGGCTGGTAGATGTTACATGTCTCCGAATTTTTGGTTCTAGAAGAAGCCGGTTTCCTCACGATGTTTTCCTTCACCGTTTTGAGATCAGTGGTGATGAAATAATTTACTCAAAGTAAAATGTCTGCTTGGGTTTGAACTCACAACCTACAACTCATAAGTTGAGCCGTTACCACTGGATCACCACTGCTCTCTCATTAATCTATACTTATAATAAATCTGTAGAAAGGTCAATTCTGTACATGAAATATACTTCCAAAATAACTATCAGCGGGTGATTAGTGATCGATACTGACGCCAAAAATGCAATCAGTAAAATTTTTGTCTGTCTGTCTGTCTGTCTGTCTGTCTGTATGTTCGTTATAGAAACAAAAACCACTCGACGGATTTCAACGAAACTTGGCACAATTGTTCTTCATACTCCTGGGCAGGTTATAGTATACTTTTCATCACGCTACGATCAATAGGAGCAGAGCAGTGAAGGGAAATGTTGGGAAAACAGGATTTCTTTTTAGGTGAAGTAGTAATAGGTTAGTAGTAGGTAAGTTTTGGTTAATTTATGTTCAGTTTTTTTTTAATATTAAGTAGGTAAAAGCGTAGGTACTTTTATTAATTATAGGTATAGGTATTATTAATTATAGTAGTTATAGGTATTTAGTTTTAAGTGAAGTAGGTTTTATTATATATTATTTTATATATTAGACGTAGTTATATATTTTTAGTTATTCAAGAGCCAAGCGGAAGCCGGCGTCCGCCCGCTATTGTCTTGAAAAACGCGTTGAATGAGAAATACGCGTTCTCAAGAATCGGCAGAAGAAAGAGCACATCGGTTAAACTCTGTGAGAGTTAGTGCCTCAATTTCCGGAAGTCATTATTCCACGCGGACGAAGTCGCTGGCAAAAGCTAGTTATCTAATAAGAAAATAAAAAATATTTTGTTGGTATTTTTTAAACCCTTATTTTGCTTTTTTATGTTGTACAACTGTACATACAGAACATAAAGTCTCTTATCCCTAGTTAGTATGCATACTGACTACCCTCGTATCTTCCCGGAATTTATATTGGTGTTACGATAATGCCTGCAAAGAGAAACAGAAAACTTTATGCTAAAAGCGTTGTGAAGAAACTTTAGTACATTTGTATCTGCTGCAGAATGCAAGTAAACAAATATTGGTCGGTTAAACTAGTTATGGTACAGGATTTAATTACAGGGTGTTCGGCAGAACGCTGAACACACGAAAATGGCAGATAGCTGGCGCCGTCTGCTACCTACTGAGCCCAAAAAAAAAAAACCTAGGCCCCATAGTTTCTTTTTTTTTAATTTTTGAAAAGGTTTATAATTAATTATTCCTAAAATCCACAGTATTTTTTTAATGCAATGCAAAGAAAAGCTCAATATCACGTTGTATCCCTTTTTGTAATGTTTGATGGCTTATAACTTTTTGTCTAGTTACTATTTGCACCAAACAATAATTTAAGATGAATCTACCAATAGTCGAGACAAAAACAAAAAAAGTCGAGACAAAAACAAAAAAATCTTACATAAAGTCCCTTCAAAGTTTTGAAACTCACGAATTTCGGTAATAAAAAAAATTTTAAAAACTGTGGAGCCTGGGTATTTTTTTTTGAGCTGGGTAGGTAGCAGACGACCCCACCTATCTGCCATTTTCGTGTGCTCAACGTTCTGCCGAACATCCTGTATATAAAGTCTATTCAAACTTACGTTTCAAATTAATATTACTTCAAATTAAACAAATATCAACTTTATTTTAATTTAATTAAGTTGATTTCAGAGTGAATAGCACTATTGAAAAAGTTATAAAAATCTTTAAAGTTGTAGCATAAACTGAACTTTATGTGTAGGATTTAAAGTTATTTTTCCATAAACTCATATTTGTTTACATTTTTGGCAAATAAATCGCGAATGCAAATTAGGTATTTTCGTTAAAAGGATATCTTCTATTATGGGTTTACTAAATACAACACTATTTATTATATACTTACATAAACTCTTGACTTCTTCCCAAGGCCGAAAGCAGAAACTACGGAACGCCATCTGCTATGATCCTTTTGCTTCGTTTAGTTATTATTAATTATATATTCTTTAATAATGAATAAGAGATGGGTACTTCGTATCGCTTACTCTAATACTTTTTCAACTAAGATAAATTGCGAGCTCATCTCTTCATTATTCCATTTCCTACATTTTACTCCTACAACTGATAAGGAATAACAACTACACTACAATAACAACCACTATCTCCAAACGTTAATTTGAATAATACAACAAAAAGACTAAAGACTTAAATCACTCGCAAAATGCAAATAACAACCGACAGATCCCATTAAGTAGCGAAACACAAAACCTCAACAGCAGTAATGGCGGAATGGTTCACATCAATAAGGGTTGTCAGCTAGAAAGATAAAAAAAAAAGAACCCGCTGCATAAACTGTTATGGATAAAACGCACCCTGTTGCTAAGTAAGGCAGATGAAAGCAAAGTTTATCTTTTTATTCGGGGCTGTTACTTTTAAAACAACTTTCATTGTAAATCTGTTATTAATTTTAATGAGAAATTGTGGGAGGTGCTTTTATGGATGTTTTTTAGGAGTTTGTTTAGGCAATGAACTGGGTGAATGGATATGAATATTTAATTTTTTATAAATTTCTGGTCAATAATTAATAATAAATATAAAAATCTGTTGAATATCCGTTGGCAGTTGGCTCAAACCATAATATATCTAATTATTAAAATTATAATATCATTATTATAGTGTATGCCAACTGCCAACGGAGTTTCAACGAATTTTCCAAAATGTTGAGGGTCTAAAAGTGTCACTTATCTTATGTCGGCTGCTAGAGTTCTTCACTATGTAAGACTGTGAAAAGATACTCTTCATAACATTGTTCTCACATATAGAAGCAACAAGAATAATGTACTCAGGATTTTGTAATATCTTGATTTAAAAGAGTGTCCTTGGAGTTTCTTGTACGTTCTTCTCCAAGAGATCTACGTTTTGGAATGGGCTCTTCAACTCAACAGCTTCAACTTTCTGACTAACTGACCGACTAGTTAATTTTGACAATTCAAAAGTGCCTGTAAATGGTTTAATTGAAATAAATGCTTTGAGTTTGAGTTTACTGCTCATATATGAAACTTTAGTCACAATTTATCTTGTTTTCCTGTTCATTTTAGAATAGTTCAATAGTGGAACAGTGGTTAATAGTAACAGTTAATATAATTTGTTCAATCTGGAAATAAATCCAAGGGTCTGAATTCTAGACACTTCTTTAGCTAGACAAATGAAACCTACTTAATTGTTTTTTGCAGGCTGATGGATTGTACACCTGTATCTGTTATGGAGTGGTTTACGTTATCCGTCATTCCAATCCAATGAAACCTATATTTTAATTAAGAATTTGAGATAATTTTCAAGTTATGGAACAACAAACTGAATGTCATACTTAACAAAGTTCAAATCCTATTGCCACTATAGACTTATTACAAATGGTCACTCAAAAATAATAGAATATTAGAATGAACTTAATTAAAGTAAATAACTGATTAAGTGGCAATGGAATCTAAATTATTTGAGATTTTGAACTCTGCTATAAAACAGTTTCATGTAAACAAAGGATCTCAAAGCAAAACTTTTTACGTTCAATCTTTTCAAGCGGGATTCAAAATTAATTGGTTTAGCAATCAATTCGTCCACTAAAACCATGCTGCGAACAGGAATAGTTGTTGATTTCAGATAAAATTCTCATTTGAACTATCGTAATGGCTATCGATTCGTGAAATGTTTTATGCTGATCCTTCGGCATCCGATAAAGCAATCAAAGCCCGTTTATAAAAGGCGGTATCCAAATAACAGAATCGAAATGCTTTCTAATCAAGCAATATCAGTGATAGAAGTCTCTCTCTTTGCCTAAGAAAATAAAATGAGAAGCTTTATAACAAGGTTACTTTAATAAAAACTAATCTTACAGATTTATAATAAACCCCAACTTTTCAAAAGCACGTAAAATAAGTAATCACTGTACTATACTAAAATCCACGTATTCAAACATCGATCATCAAATAATCTAGATCAAATTATGGTCCGTCTTGATCATATCAGCTACCTTTTCTCCGATCATAAGAATGGAACCCACTGGATTGCCTCTAGTGATCGTTGGCATCACACTGGCATAAACTGTACCTACGTAAGTGTGTCACGCCATTTACTCTTAATCGTGAATCTACTACAGTACCCATAGGACATGTGACTGAGTCCAGAAGATACACACTTAACGTAACAACGCCAGTTCTCCCGAGTTCCTGCCCCGAATGAATTACAAACAGGATCTGCAGCTAACATGATCGCATCAACTTTCTGTAATAAGTCGTATTCATCACCGGAATGTAATCTAGTATGTAATCAACAAGGTCTTCAATGTTTTCTTAGTTTGAGAAAAAGCCGTTGTAAACAAAACGAGGATCTTCTAGATTAGTACTTTTCAATAACACCTTGTCGCTTGATTTATGGGCAATGTTAAGAATTTCATTGAATGGCTGAAGTCTGTTTACTCCCTGTTTGTACATATTGTTGCAGATTTCGTCGCTGAATCCAAAAGCAAATGTGCAGTAAAACGACATTACTTCTGCTGAACCTAAGTGAGTTGTCACTTGGTAATCAGGATAGTAGGAAGATATGTTAAGCGCAACAAAACCCGTGAAAGAAGATCCAGACAGTGCTGGACTAAATCATATTGGTACTTGATGCAACTTACATTTTCGTTTCAGCCACAAGTTTTGAGTGACGACGTGCTTCAACCACTTAAAATACATTAATAACTAATTAATGTAAAACGTACAACATTTATATACACGGGGAAGAAAAAAGGAAGACTGCGTCTGCAAAATGACCTCTATATTATATTATTATGATTTTATTACAATACAATTTTTTCAGGGGAAATTTAGGCAAATTGACTCTGACTGCAAACGTATTGAAAATTGTCACAGGGACTAACTAAGCTTTTATATGTAAAAAGATTTACAGAGCTATTCCAGTTTGGAATTGCTATCCGAATTGAAAAAAATAACTGATGAAGAATCGTGCAATCAGTTTTTCATTCAGTTATTTTTTGTAGTGAAGCATGTTGTCATAATATTCAATGTTGCACTGCTACATTTACTAATTATTCGCAGTAACATAATGACGTATGAAATTGGGTCATTAGCTAACACTATGAATACTTTGTAATGCATTAGATATTAGGCTTTGCTATGGAGATTACTGAAATATAAACTTATTCAACACTTCACGCTGAGTTTCATCGAGAGCTCCTCTGTCAACTTATTACACATATAGCTCCAAATATTAGGTAAGTATTGAAATAAAATATATAGACTTTTTGTGTTGTTTGAAATTAATTTCTAAACTATAGTATTTGATAGTTAACAGTATAAGCATAAACTGAATCAGCCTATAATATTCCCACTGCTTGGAACACAGGCCTCCTCAATTCATTCACGGGGTGGGTTGTAATCGACCACGCAGGCCCAGGGCGGTTTGGTAGATGTCACTTGTCTTCGAATTTTTTGGTTGAAAAAAGGACATGCCGGTTTCTTAAAGATGTTTTCCTTCACCGTTTTGAGAGCAGTGGTGATGAATGGTGGTGATGGTGTTTAGAGAAAAGTGTGAGTGTTCTACTTTATATCCGTAGTAATTTAGAGAAAATTTATTTACTGACGAGTTCTGGGAAATTTTCAAAAATACATTAAAATTTGATTTTCTCGAATCCCATGAATTTTTGCCTAGGCTTTATATGGTGTTTAATTGTTGCAAAAGGGTTACACTATCACGCCCTGGAAGGAATATAGATAGATTTTCGTTATTTCTACACACAGGAGTAAGACAACTCATTTTTAACTGGCAGTGCAGTTACTGCTGTGGTGGTATGACGAATATATCAACTTGCTTGGTATCATATAAATGGTAGAAGCTCCTCTAGATGGGCACAAAATAATCAACAAACCGTTTCTAAAGGATGATGATTGAAGTAATAAAGTGGTAGTACCTATTCCTAGGACCATCCAATGTGCCTGAAAGGCACCTGTCCCAACGCAGATGAGGAAGCGCCTAGCGATCTACTATTTTTCGCTAGAGAAACGTAAAACTCAAACTCAAAGCATTTATTTCAAACTAGCTTTTGCCAGCGACTTCGTCCGCGTGGAATAATGACTTCCGGAAATTGAGGCACTAACTCTCATAGAGTTTAACCGATGTGCTCTTTCTTCTGCCGATTCTTGAGAACGCGTATTTCTCATTCAACGCGTTTTTCAAGACAATAGCGGGCGGACGCCGGTGTCCGCTTGGGTCTTGGAATAACTAAAAATATATAACTACGTCTAATATATAAAATAATATATAATAAAACCTACTTCACTTAAAACTAAATACCTATAACTACTATAATTAATAATACCTATACCTATAATTAATAAAAGTACCTACGCTTTTACCTACTTAATATTAAAAGAAACTGAACATAAAATAACCAAAACTTACCTACTACTAACCTATTACTACTTCACCTAAAAAGAAATCCTGTTTTCCCAACATTTCCCTTCACTGCTCTGCTCCTATTGATCGTAGCGTGATGAAAAGTATACTATAACTTGCCCAGGAGTATGAAGAACAATTTATTGTACCAAGTTTCGTTGAAATCCGTTGAGTGGTTTTTGTTTCTATAACGAACATACAGACAGACAGACAGACAGACAGACAGACAGACAAAAATTTTACTGATTGCATTTTTGGCGTCAGTATCGATCACTAATCACCCGCTGATAGTTATTTTGGAAATATATTTCATGTACAGAATTGACCTCTCTACAGATTTATTATAAGTATAGATAAACCAATTATAGGCACTTTTGAATTGTCAAGGGTCGGTCAGTCAGAAAGATGAAGCTAGTTGCCCATTCCAAAGTGTAGGTACCTGTGGAGAAGAACGGGCAAGAAACTCCACGGACACTCTTTTAAATAATAAAATTGTTACAAAAATCTTGGTTACATCATTCATGTTGAAATTATACATGTGAGAACGATGCAGAAAGACGTGCACGTTAAAGGCGTCCGTACTTAAAAGAACAGTACATAAATGAAAATAAATTAAAATAAGCCGTGGCGGCTAAGAGATGACCAGTCCCTACTGACGGTGCCCGTTCACGAACATGACGTATGGATCAGCACCATTCAGCTCAACCATTTTGAAGGGAACCCAATGATCCAACACACACGCCACCATTAGCGAGACATTTGAGTGAGCATGACATACTCTCAGCCGCAAGGGCACATTCAAGTCAATGAAAGACGTACCCAGTAAATAGTAGCTTTATAGTTTAGGTACATAGTGCTCACACGTGTGCTATGCAATTATAAAATACTAAGAGATTGAATTTATAAAATGCAAAGATAGTTTTTTCAATCTTCAGCAGCTCCAACTATATTTTCGAATGCTAATTAATTAGTTTAAGCGCCCTTATGGAGCAGGACCAGCGTTCAGCCAAGCATTTTTGTCAGCGATGTAATCCCCCAACTTATAATATGCCTGGCTGCATAGTGTGCGTTTTATGCAAGATTTGAATTTTGTTTCATTGAGTTGGAGTATGTGGCCCCGGTATTTTATTGTAACATTTTAAACAGTACCCCATGAAGGATGAGTCTACTTTAGCCAATCTGAAACCTGGTTGAACTAATTGGTCCCTATTTCTAGTCCCATAGGTGTGTCTGTCACCTCTTTTACTGAAAAGATTTAAATTTTTCCTTACGTACATGATGTTTTCATAGATGTATTGACAAGGTACTGTCATGATATTAATATCTTTAAACAGTTCCCTTAGAGAATCGCGCCTGCGGAGGCCATATATTGCTCTGATGGCTCTTTTCTGCAGAATAAAAATAGACTCGATATCTGCAGCCCGTCCCCATAATAAAATACCGTAAGACATGATACTATGAAAGTAACTGAAATAGACTAGCCTCGCGGTATCTACATTAGTAAATTGACGGATTTTTCTTACAGCATATGCTGCTGAACTAAGCCGTCCTGCAAGAGATGTTAAATGAGGTCCCCATTGCAGCCTTAAGTCGAGCGTGATCCCCAGGAAAACAGTTTTATCGACGAATTCTAGTATCTCTTTATTCAATACTATGTCGCAATCACTACTTTTAACATTCGGTAAAGCAAATCTTATGCATTTAGTTTTTTTCCCATTTAGTACTAAATTATTAGCAGTGAACCAATTATGCACCTGCAGTAGGGCGTTATTTACGTCGTCAAGATTTGGAGCACGTCTACTTATCTTAAAAATTAATGAAGTATCGTCAGCAAATAACACCATTTGTGGATAGTTTATTTGCACACCATTTATTTGCACTTTTTGCTGCCTATCATTTAAATATGATTTTACTAAACTGAGCGCAAGTTTACCTAATCCGTAATGCTCAAGTTTTAAGAGCAAGGTGTCGTGGTTAACGCAGTCAAATGCCTTAGAGAGGTCACAGAAGATTCCTACGGCATCTTGGGCCTCCTCCCACGCTGTAAATATGTGTGTTAATAAGGTGACACCGGCGTCAGATTTTGTTTTTGTTGAAATGCATTTGATTGAGCATTACCTTTTCGAATACCTTGCTGAATACCGGCAACACGGATATTGGTCTATAATTATTAGAGTCTTTACTGTCCCCAGATTTAAAAAGTGGAATTACCTTACTGTATTTCATTAAATTTGGGAAGACTCCTTGATCTACACACATGTTAAATATTATAGCTAAGTATGGTGCTACAGTCTTGATTATGGATGTACAAACTTTGATAGACATTCCCCATAGATCTTCGGTCAATTTAATTTTGATTTGTCGAAAAGCTATAATAACTATCATGGGGTTTATATGTTTAAATTTAAATTCAACCGGGCAGCCTGGAACTTTAGCTCTTAATAAATCAATTGATACGTCGGATGAGGAATTTAAAGCTTCCGTCGTTTTTAATGGTAGATTAGTAAAGAAATTTACAAATTCTTGAGCTACTTCTAAGTTAGAGCTTATGGCACCACGTGAAGTCTCCAATGTGTAATCAGTGTTCCGTTTTTTATTCCTACTAGTTCCGTTATTTATGATTTTCCAAACTGTTTTTATTTTATTTTCTGCTGATTTGATTTTGTTGCTAATGTACATGGCTTTGGCTATTTTGCAGGTATTTCTAAACGTACAGAAGCCAACACGTCAAAGGTAAGGTTCAAAGTTCATTGGGAAAATTTGTCAGTTTCGGGTAGCTTGATTTGCTGGCGTCTGTAGAATAGTTGGATATTCTTTTTCTTGAGCGAGAAAATAGTCGATAGCTAATCGCTACCGCGTCGGTGGTGGTAGGACACCCACGCTTATATTCAGCAGCATTTAGAGCGCTAACACACAGGGACGCCATGGTGTCGCTAGCTACGTAGCCATGGCTACCTCTGTCTATTTACCGTAGCCAAATGAGGTTGCCAAATAAGTAGCCAGTGGCTATTGACTCTCAATCCTGGCGATCAGTTGGCCACTGAGTGAGGGAGGTGTAACTTACTTGTCTAAAAAATACTGGCGACTTGGCTACGCGTCGCCAGGTCGTCAAAGTATCCAATCTTCACGTAGGGGCCGGTCGGTTTTTTATATGTGTGTTTATTGTCTTGGGGCTAATCTATTAGCAGCAAGTACAATATTATTTTCCGCGCGCTTTGAATTGCTTTAACTGAATAAATTCGTACGGTCTAACTAATGATACCGCTTGGCACCTCCAAGCGAAGAAGAAAAAAAAAATTAATAGCCCTGTAGTTATGTGACAGAAGACTAAATGGAATGTGTAATAATATGGAACATTTCATCCGATGTGAGCTTTAAATGTACTCCAGCCGTTTATCAAAGGATTAAGTTCTGAAAAAGTAAAAACCATTACAGTTAATGTCTATAAATGGGTTTAACATTCTTGCCGGCTGTTACAGGCATTAAATAGATTTGAATAATTTAGGCAGGCATTAAATAAATGATGCTGTCTATTTGGAAAAAAATACTAACTTTTGTTTTACAATAAGTTTAAAATGTTTATATTTCAAATTAAAGTGACCTTACAATAAAACTGTGTAATAGTATTTCTTTTGTGATTACGTAACGGCCTCTTAACTCTGACGCCTTCTGCATCCAGTCTGTTCCAGCCACCTTTTTGAGGTCGTCGATATATCTTACAATTCAGAATAGTACGATAATAATAATATTAAAGTTCCATGGTTTTGGGCACACAGCTAATGTAAATTGTAGAAGAAACCCTATTAACTTTGTAATTCTCTCATAATCTTTCCCTATTTCCCGCAAACAGTCTGACAGCATTACGACATTCATTTGTCTTGCTGCATTATTTCCCTTACCTACTTCAGCCAAATAAGCCACAATCTTATAGTTATATATGTACAACCCATAAACAACACGTCGCTAACAGAACCTCTTGAGTCATTAGCTAATAAGTTTCCTTTATCTCCCCATAACAAAGATATTATTGTTCTGCGTTAACAACATTGAAGAGGCTGTCATTTTTCAGAATGGACCCATTGTTCTATCAAAGGCGTCCGTAATATTATATTTGACGTACATAAGTAAATAATATATTAATGAAGTAAGAAAAGAAAACATGTTTATTTGCGGAAAACATGACGCAGAGAATGAACAAATCACAAAAAAAAAAAAAACAAATTGGGGGATAAATATGCTTTACATCCACCCAAAACGGCCATCGCTCAGCATCTACTAAGATCCTATGCGAAACAGAGTCCCAGAGCGCTAGTTTTCAGCAACAACCGGCGTTGACGTGATGACGGCAACCGGTGCAGAGGTGCACCAGTAAGGTCATCTCATATTGATCCTACTACATATTCATAAAGTATAATACTTTTTAAGTTGTAGCCATCCCTGTGTATGTCATACCTCTTAATCATAATTATGTTTTTACGCATAGGTTCATAATACAGCCTATCTTCGAAATGTGTAATCATAATAAGGGTGGGGTACAGACCATCACACTGAACAATTGTCTCCATGGGACCAACATCGTTATCGTGAAAAAATTATCAGCTGTCCCATACAAAACTTCAATACTTACTGGATCCAAATGTATCCACATATTTCTGACACACGCTTTATATTCCATTTCAATTCTTCAATAGGAGTTTGATTTAAAAAACCATTTAATATTAAACATTCAGTGTTTACAGACTTACTTTAATGGCAAACATAATATATAATTCCGTACAATCATAGTCTAAAAAAATACCCTTAAATAAACGCGCAACCAAAAAGTTTAATTTAAATTATGATCCTCCTTGATCATATCAGCTGCTTTTTCACCAATCATCAGAACAGGACCCATAGGATTGCCTCGAGTAATAGTTGGCATCACACTGGCATCAGCTATACGCAGACCTGAGACGCCATTCACCCGCAATCGCCCATCTACGACAGTACCCATGGGACACGTACTGGTTACGTGACTGAGTCCGGAAGATACACACGTGATATAACAACGCCAGTAATCTCGACTATCCTTCTCGAATTCATTACATACAGGACTTGCATCTGCCATCACGGCATCCACTGTTCTGTAATAAGCCGTATTCATCACCGGAATAAAGTCTAATATGTAGTCAATTAGAGCTTCCACGTCGTCTTTATCTGATAAAAAACCATTGTGTATAACAGGAGGATCTTCTGGATTATTACTTCTCAACAATACCTTACCTCTTGATTTGGGGGCAATGTTTATTATTTCGTTAAACGCTTGTAGTCTTTTCGTTCCCTGTTTGTGTATATTATCACAGACTTCATCGCTAAATCTAAAATTAAATGAGCAGTAGAAAAGCACAGTTTCTGCTGAACCCACAAAAGTTGTCACTTGATAATCTGGATATGTAGAAGATTTGTTAAGTGCAACGAAACCACTGAATGATGATCCTGGCAGTTCATACGGGCTCGGTTGTGGTAAAGGCTGAGTTAGTTTATCCAAATTGTGTACAATGATTGCACTAAAATGATCCTGTAGATTTTCTCCCACAGGTAAGTTCGAAATTACTGTAATATCCGTACTCTGCAAGTGTTCTGCAGGCCCGACACCTGACAGCATTAGCAATTTAGGAGTGTTAAATACACCAGCAGATACTATGACTTCTTTTGTGGCTTTCAAATTTAGAGTTTTACCATCTTTGGTAAGAACTTCTACTCCAATAGCCCTTTTGCTATCGTCGAATATAATTTTAGTGACCACTGTATTTTTCAAAATATGAAGATTAGGTCGGTCTTTGACCGAAGATAAGAATGCATAGGCTGAGCTCTGCCTGGATCTACCGGAAATAGTGAGAATCTGTGCAGCAAAACCTAAAGGATGTTGTTCGCTGAAATCCAAAACTATATCATTTCCCAGTTCTCGATAGGAGTCTAAAAAGTTCAGTATTTGTTCGCGGTTGTCTCTTGTTATTCCTATGAAACCTTCGGTTCCATAGTATTGCTTCTCAACTGAGCGAAGTAGTTGTGGATCTTCTAACTTTTCATGCTTGAGAAAATATGGAAAAACATTTTCCCACTTCCATGAATCATCATCGGCTATTTTGGCCCATGTATCAAAGTCATTGGGCTGTCCTTTGTGGTAAATCATGTAATTAAGGGAGCTTGTTCCACCAAGCATTTTTCCCTGAGTAAATTCGTAGTAGGATTTAAGACGACAAGAATCTTTAAGTTCATTAAATTCTGTAGTGTAATTCCAGTCGTAACGAGATCGTTTCATCAGGAGCGGTAATCCGGGAAGCTGAAAACAGGAAATAGTTGTTGTGTATCAAAAGATTTGTGTCGGAATTCTAATTTGGTACGACAAAAGACATTAGTTACATTTGAAAATAAAGAAATATTTTTTGAGACGTGTGGTGCCACAAATTTGCCTCCCTCCTCCCTCCACACTGGACGTGACACCGCTTCGTTGTGTGGTCCTGTGGTTTTTAACTTTGACTGTAGAATCTGTTGATGAGGCCTGTGTCTCAGCAGTGGGAACATTATAGGCTGATTATGTTATGTTATGTTATTTAGAATGTCTGATACCGCATCTCCGTGCGGTCTACAGTCAAAGATTAAAACCGCAGCATCGCAAACCGGTGGACGGAGCAGTGTGATAACCGCCTCAGATATTTTACTTACGTCGGACTCCAAAGGCGGATCACCTCCAGCCTCGATTAGCAGTACATTGACGTTCTCGATTTCAGATAGTCTGTTGGCAATTACACTTCCTGCTGTCCCAGCTCCGACCACGATGAAGTCGAAACTGGCGCCATCTGTATAATGTATAAAGGGGTTAATTATTAATTTTAAAATGGCACCTGCAAAACTTCGTTAATAATAAGTATTAAGAAGAATAATTAATTAGTCCATTATGTCCTTTCATAATGGACTAATACATTATTCTTATTCTACGAATATGAATTTCTGTTTATGATGTTTTTCCTTAAAACATCTTAAACAGAAATTCGTATACTGGAACCTATGTAAATAAGGTGCATAAATGTATTTATTTTTTAATGTTTTTTTTTTTAATTAAAATATTTAAAAATGTGTTTATTTTAGTTAAACACACATAATTATAGTTATTGGGATACCAGAAACCAGTAGGAAGTTCTACTGCCTAAATTAAATAAGAGAATAGAACTTACCTCGAACAACGGCTTGTTGTGGCCACAGATAGTTTGTGAGATGCAACACAGCCATAATCCTGAACGCATTTTGCAAAACTTGCACAGTCTTAAAGGCTGTAGTGGCATTCATGGTTCTGTAACCAATATTATACCGGTTATTACATTTTATTTTAACAAAACCTGTAAAACTATTGCAATGATTTAATCTCAATGACACAGTGTCTAATACCTACATCATTTTAATTAGAATAATTAAAATAACAACGGAGGAGCTTGAGCCTAAATAATAACGGCCGCACGGATCGATCGATCAGGTTAAGCTACGCTTGCCGCGGTTGGTCCGTGGATGGGTGACTATCTTTACATACCAAGACCCCTGCGTGCCTCGGAAAGCATGTAAAGCTATTTGTTCCGGCTGTCATTCGTGGATCTTTGATAGTCGTTACGGGTCGTCTACATCCGGTTAGAATGGAAGCTGACCTAAACATGTATGTAGTTGAGAAAAGGCTAGGCAGATGAATTAAAATAACACAGGATCGATTTATGTTATATTAATGTTATTAAATCCGAATATACGATAGCTATATTATTTGTAGGCAATACAATACCAAACACATTACTATAGTATTAATTGAAATAAATTATATTGACAATTAAAAACTTACATGAATAGTAAAAGCCAGGTTTGTAACAATGCTCCTCTCTCGCTAGTCAAAATACATTAAGTTATAATCATTATTATTTTAATATATATATATAAACCAGTATAAATATGCAGTTTCACAGTGTGTCCTTTTGCTATTGTTAAATCCCGGCTGACGTAAAAACACAAAAAAATTCAAAGAACAATAAATATATTTTAACATAATTAAATCGACGGAGTCGCGTTACGTCCGCAATGGCCCTATTGTATTCTTGAAGGTGATTTTTTTCTCGGATCAATCGCGTTTTAGCTGTTCTACCAAAAATTACCTACACTCTCACCAAATGTGCTTGTGACTAGAAAAAAAATCAAATTAACATTTTGTTAAGCATTATACTAGGCGAGCAGACTTATCAGGAGATATGTACTTATCAGAGTAACTTTTTGTCACCCGCACACCCGTACATTTTTTTAGGTGTATGTATATGCGTCTCCGTTCATCGCTTCCTCTAAGGAAGAAACTGGTTACTTGTCTTGGCCATTTTCTGTTTAAACCTAAAATTTACGTGATTGAAGATTTTTATTTGGAGCCTGGCATACCTACTATCCGCTACATTGTTTTTTTTTTTTTTTCAAAATAGCGGCCTCGCATGAAATCCTTTATTCCCACTAGTACCACCGAACTGTACCACCGGTGGTACTAGCGGGAAATTTCATTCTGGATGTCACCTCATCAACTTAGAACGTAATATCTCGGAAACTTGACACTTTACGGGGCTAGGTCGAATTGTTTTCTGTTAGCATTGATGTCAGCTATCGATTTATTTAAGTACCAAGCGTGGCCGCCATTTTGAGATAAAGGAGATGTTTCAAAATAGGCCAGGTCTATGTACAGTATCTCAAAAAAAAGAGAAAAATCCGTAGAATTCGGGAAAAATACAGATAATTCAATTAAATGTGTACTGTTGTGGTAGTGAACTGATATTTATCAATTAATTTTATTGACTTTCAACATGGCGTCTCACAGATTTAGTTACTCTGTTGTTAAAAAGAGAACTGTCAGTTGTCACAACAGTGTCACTTCTGTCACTTTCGTCAAGCGTCGAAATAAACAAAAACATGTCAAACGTCATTAATTAATCAAAATGACAGCTTACCGCCATGACGGGTTGTTTTTTGTGTGTTGCAATTTCAAGCGTAATTTCTTCTGTTTACCAGAAAACCAAGCTATTTTAAAGCAATTGGACAGTTGAGAACTGTTTTAAATGAATTTCTCTATTTTTAAGTATAGTGTACAAGGACCTGGCCCAGGCTCCATACATTTTGGAACATCTCCTTTAAATGGTGCGACAGTAGGCATGCATGGGTATCTTCAAATCCCTTGACGTTACGTTCACTTCGCGCATTCGCGCTAGACCCACAGTCCCTGCCTATTCCTACGCATCTTGAAAATGTACGTATATAAAACCGTTTAGGTACTAACATAAACATATACCCCCTTACTAATAAAGGTATGAATAGAATGAATAGTTACACACGCATTTCTCTCTTTCAGTCGTCAGTAATTTGACTTTCGAAAAAAGAAGACAACGCATTGTGTAACTATACAGAGGGTATACAACGTTTATTAGTAAGGGGATATTGTCCCCCGAAAGGTATTAACGTAAGAAATACCATAGTGAAATGACATGTCTTCCAGCATTTAGGAAACCTAGTTGAGTTAGGAATGCAATTAAGGCAGGTATGCGGTGCCGACTATTTTAGAGCAAGGCGTCGGAATAAAACGGATAACTACGCTAATACCGGAGAAAGATAGCGCTTTTTCTGTTACAGGCTATTTTATGTATGAGAGCATTGCATGGCTGGTTATGCTATGTAATACATAGCATAACCAGCCATGCAATGTATGCAGCATGTTCCCCCAGCTGAGACCCAAGCCTTCTTTGTGAGACGGAGCGGTCAGTAATCCGCCATGCGATTTTTTGGTTCTAGGACATGCTGCTTTCCCCACGATGTTTTCCTTCACTGTTTGAGAGCAGTGGTAAGGCCTGCCTGGCTTCGAACCTATGGCCTACAAGCCATAAATCGCGGCCGATACCACTGGGTCACTACTGCTCTCACTATTATTATTTGCTTGCAAGTTATATACAAAACATAAAAGTAGATATAATTACTGACTTAAAACAATCAAGAACAATTGAAAAATGGTAAGGAAACGCTGTCGAGCCGAATCCCGAAATAAAGCCGCGTGGTACTTCATTAGGTACATACCGAAAACTGAACTTGGAGCCCAGATTTAAGTTGTTAACCGGTTTCCGTTTTCCGTAACGAGAACCGAAAGGTTTGAATGAAACTTCTCTTATTTCATTTTCTGTAAGATGATGTTACTTCGTTATTTGCTAATCGGATTAAGACTATGAATACATTACAGAAACCGGTTTCAGAGTTATTTATGCAAAAGAGAGGCCGGATTAAAACATGGTTTTGAGGACTCAAACACAGATATCATAATGTAATTAATTAAGGACGTGTAAGTAGGATGTGTAGCGATTCTTGTAGGTATAGGTTTGTGCAGATATTAGAGAAGTAGGTTCCTTGATAGTTAGTTGTGGTGGTTTACATGTGAGCTTGTTGTTCCCAAATTTGCTTATTATTATAAGTGTTTGAGATACCCAATAATTAATTAGGTATACTGAGTAATCTTTTCTTTCACAACACAAGTTTTCTTTTTCCAAATACTCGCTGCAGACAACAATAATATTACTGTAAAACACAACAGGTAGCGTCATCTGTAGTTTCCAATAGTAACTGATGTAAGATTACAGTTTACTTTTTTGTCCGACAGGTGTCGCTTCTGGTAGGTAAGATTTATAATATTTTATATTCTTTAAAAGTCTATATTAATTAGTGTGTTATTTTTTTGTTGCAAATTGATCCCTTTCTCAAAGTCTCATTGTATTCTCAAACCATTGATGGTTTTTGAGTAAAAGTGCTTACCAATATTAGATCCAGGAATTTGAGATAATTTTCAAGTTATTAGGACCATTTTGCTACAATTGGTCACTCAAAAATCAACATAAAATACATTTCACTATAGTAAATAAATAACGTGGCGATTAAATGTAAATTATCTGAGATCATGAACACTGCTATACTTACCTATTTTTTATTTACACTTACTTATAAACATACGGTACATTTTTGTTAAATTCTAATTAATAAGAAATGCGGGTGGTCTTTTCTCCATAAAAACGCTTTCGACTGTTTTCTTTCTGTTCATGACCATAAAACAATGATTTTTTACAGAATAATAAATATTAACTAGGTACTTGTATGTCCCTATGTTTTCCTTTTGGATGATACTATATTTTTATCACCAATTGCCGCTGTCAACAGAGGCCTAGTGTACAAATTTGACAATTAATATAAACGAAAAAAATAAAAACATGGGACCTCTTCTTAATCAATTTATGAAATATCTTCTAAATTGGTCCAATATTGGAGGAGGAAATAGACGAGAACCAAACTCGAATCATAACTTTTTACTTAGGCTTTTTCAAAAGTCTCTCCGACCGCATTTCTTCGTAAGTAACTTTACTATCGCAATTCCCCAAAACACCGTTTACCTGACTTCGTAAAACCTTTGACGTGGGCCCTTTCACACAAAAAACCGAGTTCAAATTACAACGGTTACAAACCATTACTCAACAAAACAGAGACACCTAAAACAAGCTGTAGGTAAACACAAAAACCTTGTAATAAACCTTTATGTACTTATTGTCTAACTTTTATTACACCACCCAGATGTGTCCATTGCCTTTTTTTGGTACTCAGGTCTATAGAAAGACCTATTTTTAAAACAGCACACAGCAATATGAACTTTGGTTTGTAAGAAATAGAGTTTAATTTCGCTGGTTGGTCTAGATTTCTTTGATGGATATAAATCATGTAACAAGGCTAATAAGGTTACTATAACTTTGCTTAATGGAATGGATGTCTGGATATTATTCATAAACGTTGAAGTATTTATTTAGTCCTTTATAAACGTCTTATATTTGTATATCAAACTAAATATTCAGTGTTCATTATAAATTATTAAAAGCAACATTCAGTTTCAAAGAAAAATCATTATTTATGTTCTTTTATGATAAACTTGGATATCTTTCGGACAATATCTCGTTCACCTAAAACGAACGTTCTCCACGTGGGCGATAACTTCCCCCTGTGGGCTATTGAGACTTTCATGGGGGCAGTAGAAGACGGAGAGAAGAAATTAGGTAAGTATATATCCGATCTTACGACTATTTATTATAACACGTTTAAATATAATCGTAGCAATAACTGTTTCTGATACGCGACAGATAGTACCTAAGAAAAAAAAATGGAGGTGCTCTCGAAAAAAAATATTCTCAAATTGGACGGTGGGCAAAATAAGGTTGAGAACCTATCATCTAAAATATATTTTTGGAAGATAAAACGACAACAGTGATGGTCCGATCCTATTAGGAGAACTTAACAACGCTGAAGGAAAATCGAATAGTAAGTAGTTTTCATATTAGAGCTTTCAATTTACATTGAACTTAAATCGTTCACAATAGCAGTTAATCAGTGAGTCCCTTAGAAAAGAAAAGAAAGATAAATAGGTTTATTTGTCACAGAAACACGTGAAAACAAAAAGATAATTAATTCTAATGACAGCACATATAATAAAAACAAAATATATATTAGTTCGGGGCAAAAGTATTTTCGTATTTTTCATACAAAAAAAAAATGTTTCTTTTAGGTTTAATTTTTTATTTATATATAATATGTATGTGCCGTTTTGATCGATGACTTGTTGCCATCTTGTGGGCAATGCCATGATCCCATTGCTGTAGAAGTTTTGAGATTTTTTATCAAAAAAATCTGACAGATAGTTTTCACAGTGTTCTTTTGAGGTTAACTTTATGCTTCCTAAAGAGTTCTGAAGTGACCGAAACAGGTGAAAATCTGATGGAGCAAGACCAGGGCTATACGGAGGATCAACACATCCCAGCCAAGCTCTCTCAATTTTTGCTGAGTGGCTATAAATGAGTGCGGTCTGGCGTTGTCGTGATGAAACACCACGCTCTTCCTATTCACCAGCTCCGGCCGATTTTTCTCAATAGCTTCTTTTAACCTCATCAGTTGTTGACAGTAGACGTCAGAATCGATAGTTTTACCCGGCGGCAAAAGCTCATAGTGGACGATTCCTTTCCAATCCCATCAAACACACAGCACCACTTTGTTCCGAGTCAGGCCGGGCTTTGCCACGGCCTGTGGGGCTTGTCCATGCTTCGACCACGATCTTTTTCGGACTTTCTTATCGTAAGTGATCCATTTTTCATCACCCGTAATCAACCGTTTGAGAAATGGGTAGGAATTATTACGTTTCAACAAAGAATCGCAAATGGAAACACGTTGCATTAAGTTTCTCTCAGTGAGATCATGTGGTAACCAAATATCAAGTTTTTTCTTGTACCCAGACTTTTGTAAATGCCGTAAAACTGTTTTGTGATCAACATCCAGTTCTTCAGCAATATCACAGTTATATGTCGATCTTGCTCCACTTTTTCAAAAATGGCACTGATTTTATCCGTGACAGGGCGTCCAGAGCGAGCTTCATCCTTAACACTAAAATTTCCTGACTTGAAACGCTTGAACCACATTTGTGCTACTCGTATTAATACCGCATTAGGTCCGTAAACCGCACAAATTTTATTCGCGGCGTTCGTCGCATTTTTACCTTTTTTGTAATAAAATTTTAAAATGTACCGAATTTCTTCGTCACATACGTTCATGTTGCTTGCTTGAAAAACAATTGAGAAATGGCGGGAACTAGTTTTTTTTTTATTTATTGCATCTTTAAAATGTCAACATTTAATAGTATTAAAACCAGCCAGTTACATTCATTACTGCCAAAGAGGTTTGATTACTAACAATAGATTCAAAATACGAAAATATTTTTGCCCCGACCTATTATATATATATCTTTATACATGAGCACAAAGCAGAGCTTACGCTTAGCTTGTCTGTCGCTTTAACTTATTATCATTAATTAATAGAAAAATGTCCTACAGATCGTGACGGCCGTGGCGGCCAAACTCAACTGAGACTAGCCTTCGCTGCGGGAGATATTATAGTGATTTATACACTAATTTTTCTCTCACTCTCATAGGACCGCAGGTCACAAAATACAGAGAGTACCGAAGTCAATCACATGTATGTACTTCACTTTTCATACCTACACTCGGCGGTCGCGCTAGGGTTGTCAACTTTGGCTTATGCACAAAAAACTATCGTGGTAGTGGCACTCGTATCTAGTTGTGTAATTTATTGTTGAGAATGAAACAGGAAGAAAGGAAATATAAACCAATAATAACTAAAATATTTTAATTTTAATGTTATTGTTATATTACAAATTTGTCACAACGTGCCACAAAGTCATTTTCACTTTTACGGCGAGGCGGGGCCGGGGCCGGGGCGCTTACCTACCTACCTAACTACTGTGTTACGTTAAAACGCACCATCAAAATACAAGCAAATACCTACTTACCTCTCTGAAACACCTGGTACCTTAAAAAAACGACTATTCACCGTTTAGTGTTGTATTTAAACAACCGTCCACTGAACAGTTATAATAACTTTTTTTTTGTTGCTCCATTTTTGCACTTCACAGACGCGTGTCTCAAGCAGATGGCAATCGCGCTCGCACAGGTTCCGACCGGTCCGAGATATCGTGTCCGTGAGCGGTGTCTATATTATGCGTTGCTCGAGCGCACTTTTTATGTAGATTGACTTCTGTATTCTCTTTATTTTGTGCCCACGTGCAGCAGCTCTTATTAAAGGTATATCACCTTCATGTAATAACACTGGCTAGAGTAAAAACTGTCTACGTAAAAGTTGCCATATAGTTGGTTTAAGAGACTCCATTTTTCCACATTGTTCTTAGATAAACCTTTATTTCTTCCTAAATGATTAACAGTATTTCCTGTGTTTTCGCTTTGCAGAACTCCTCAACAGCTAATCAGCTATTATCATTACCGTATTACCTAATCGTGCAAATTGACACGCACATAATTAGGCGTTCTGTAGATTTTGCATATCCCCATGGGAAGAAGGTGTGAGGTCATGTAAAAGTCTATTCAAACTTATGTTTTAAATTAATATTATTTCAAGTTAAACAAATATCAACTTTATTTTAATGAGACCTAAGTTGATTTCAGAGTGACTAGCATTATGATAAAGTTATAAAACTGCTTGAAGTTGTAGCGTAAAAAGTTACATTTCCATAAACTCATATTTGTTTAAATTTTTTGGCAAATAAATCGCGAATGCAGATTATGTATCTATAATTATGTAAAAAAGGCCTACTTTCACTTAGCAGCTCAGTGTCTATCATTCCTTATTATTTGATCAGAAACCTACTTTATTCCCCGAGTTAAAATTGTACTAAAGTCATAATTGTCAATGACTATCTGTGACTGTGTGTATCTACTATGTCTGTTTATTTATTGTCCTATAGCAGGTATGCTGGAAGAGATTTCTTAAAAAAATAAGCACCACCTTAGTACCTAAATTTTTGTTCTGTTTTTTCCCTTGCCTGTTTTATTATATGTGTGTACATAAATGGTAAAATAAAATAGTAAATAAATAAACTCGGGCCAAGTTAAATGTAGTCAAAGTTAGAATTATGTCGAATTTTGAATCACGTCAAGCAAGTAACATACGGCAAAAGATGACACTAGGACGACGTGGACCCAAGAAATTTGAAATATTGAACAAGACATTTTCAAAATAAGAATGTGTCGGCGTCAGAGGACTGCATTCAAAAGACACAATCTCTTTATTTATTTATCCGAATTGAAATTCGAATACGTTGTTTCAATGCTTTAAAAATAATGTTAGGAGCCCTCTTACAGTTTGGTACTGTGCACGCATCTTTTTTTTTTTGTTACAAATGGCATCTCGCAGTTCAACCTATGAGGTCGTCTTCTTAACCGGGATTGCCTGTGGATGCCTTAATAAATTAAGGCCTCCAACCAGGGCGAGCGCGCATCGCCGATGCGGTGAAATTTAGAGTACTTTTATTTTATGATGATGATGATGATGATGACGATTTAATGATTTATTCACTAAAGAATTCTTATAGATAGGTACATTGCCCCACAAAACTGCTTACGCAGTTTAACTGTGAGATCATTGAGTCTCTCTTAAAGTAATTTAATATCATGAAAATCTACCTATGAATCTACCTATATCTTTAACTTACCTATGTTAAAAAACAAAAGTATTAATATTTGTTTTTTTAATTGATATTGTTTAAGCAAATTATTTAAGACTATTTTGGTATAAATACTACGTGAAAATGATGTAGAAATTCGGAGATATTCAGACTTGTTTCCAGTAGAAAATTGAATTTGGTCCAATAATTTCTTCTTTCTTAAAAGGCATATAACAAAAATGTGTTATATTATTACAAAAGTATGTGATATTTGTGTTTGGAAAAAAATGTTTTGAAGGATTATATTCAAGAGAATTTGCAAATTAGAGCTCTCAAATCAGCTCTCCATGAATGTTTGCCTAAACATGCATCAGAAGGCCGATTATTTGCTAAATAAATAGACAAATAATAAAAATGTCGCTTTATTATTATTGTAGAAAAGAAAAAAACAAACTATCTTTACCAATTAATTGCTATTTATACCAACCAACGAATAGTATTCAATTTCAACGAGGAAATCATGCATCTACGCGCATTTTTGTAAGAAGCCTCTTAAAAAGTTTTTGTTTACAATGCCAGTAAAAAAACTGTTGTTTATTAGACGGTTTCTATGTCCAAACAAATCGATTTCCTTACTGAACATCTTTGTCCTTGGGATCATAATCGTAGTCGAGAAAAAAATATCAGCTGTCCCGTACAAAACTTTAATCTACTCTACTCGACCCAAATGTATGGGGCGGCTGATAATTTTTTCTCGATTGCGATTTTGGTCCCATGCAGAAAATCATTCCGTTTAAATATCTATTACACAGCCTTAAATTGTACCACACCTTTCTGATACAACCTGTGATTCGTATCTTATAATATATATTTTTTGTAACAATTTTATGATTTAAAAGAGTTTCCGTGGAGTTTCTTGCTCGTTCTACTCCATTGTCACTTACTACGCTTTAGAATGGACAACTAGCTTCATCTTTCTGACTGATCGACCCCTTGACCATTCAAAAGTGCCTGTAATTGATTTATTTGAAATAAATTCTTTGAGTTTGAGAGTTTAAATTTGGTCATTAATTTATAGTCGTCAAGATAAAATGATTTAGTTGCTGGTTTGGTCGACCAAATAAACTACAACTATTTAATAGTTGCATAAAACCTGGGTTATTGTAGTTTTACAGAGTACTAAGTGAAATTTTATACTAAATGCTTAGCAAAGAGTTTGTTACAAAACAAGATACCTACATGTATTATCTGCCATCTAATGGTTTCGCCTGGAATAACTTTGAACACAATCTTTAGATGTATTACTTACAACTTCGGAAAGGAGTAGGCGTTACAATTCCTTTTTAGAATTCTCAGTAGGATATAAGTTTATATTAATAAAAAGATCGTAGAGTTTAGAAATGAAGGGAAGGTGAAATTTTAAAGTGTGTTATTTTTTGTTTACTTACACTTTTATGTTATTTAATGGCTGATGGACAGTTCACCAGATTCGCAGTTATGTTAGAAAAAATCACTTTTTTAATTTCAACGTTAAGATTTATTTGATGGTTCCATTAGTATTATTAGTGTTTTCATTTATTGTTGTATTGTCTTCTCTACATTGTCTAACCTAAGCCGGCAGTCCGGGTGCTGGTGTCACAGAAAACAACAACATAAAGGGTACCTTTATTCATCATAAAGTTCCCTTCTATGAATCCATTGACACGAACTCAAATCATTCCGTTTTCCAATTTGTATTCCCCTCGAATATATTATTTTGAACAAACTACACGGTCTGGTTTATTTAAACTTCACTCAGTTTTGTGAGGATTTGCGATATGGTTTCGGGAAAATAATAAATCCATTCGTATCCATTTTGGTGTACAACAAAATATATATGACGGAGAAGGGATGTGTCTGCTCGTTAACATCTTCCATATTTTAATTAATGTGGTCGTACTAATGGGTAGTGTTGATTATTACGCAATAGAAAAACCGTTTACAGTTCAAATCAAATTATAATTTCACGAACAAATTAACCACACTAGCGAATCACATACTGTAAATACACGACACAACTAAATACGGAACGCGGGACAGTTTTTGAGCACATGTTGTCCGTACGATGTCTAATGTCCAAGAGCTCCACATCGCTCTGTAGCACTCTCGCTGACTCCCACAAACTCAGGCTAGACTCTGTCAAGCGCCACCAGCACCCTAATTCACAACCATACGACAAGGTATCGTATCGAAAATGACACATTTCAATAACCTGATTTTCCTTGCCCCCGATAGCAATCAGCTGTCGGAAGAATAGTGGTCGTCTATTTGATTCAAACTGCCAAAATTTTCGGGTTTTGGACTTGTGAACAGCGCTTAGAGGACTCCTACGATAACATTGATTGATGTTCGATACGGTACGGAAGCGTATCGAGTGGTTGTGAATAGCTATGCTGATGTTGTTGGCGTACCGCATACGACTTGATTGCGACATATATATACATTTTTATTGGTGAATAGGCCTGATCTTGACCACGATCACTCCTGATGGCAAGCACAAGCATGGATGAGGTCTATGAAGGAACGAGCGTGCTTGTTCACTCTTGCTTTGAAAGGGGTTTTATGTGGAAGGGAGCACAGGCGCTGGCAAAGAGTTCCTTAATTTGGCTGTGCGCATAATAAATGTATATACAGGGTGAAATTGAAAACATGCGACAAACCAAAATGGGAGATTGTACTCATCATTATGAACAACTTTTACTAAGGGACCAAAGCTACAATCGGAAAAAAGAACAGCTGTTCCCTACATTTTGATGAGTTATACGAACATAAATGAACAGCTGATTTTTTTTTCGCGATTTCAGGTTTGGTTCCATAGTACAAGTTTTTCATAATGATGAGTACAATCTCCCATTTCGCTTTGTAGCATGTTTTTAATTTCACCCTGTATACTTATTTACACAGGGTGACTGGAATTTGACGTAAGTTGGCGGTGTGATACCCCCGTGCCTCGGAAAGCACGTTAAGCTGTTGGTCCTGCGCCTGATCTCTCTCTCTGGTCGTGTCGGATTGCCGACCCATCCCATCGGACTATGATCTATGAGCAAGGGAAGAGGGAGTGCACCTGTGTCTGTGTGATTCCGTGTGAATATCGGGATAAAAAGTATTCTATGTGTTATTCTGATGTATAAACTATATTACTGTAAAGTTTCATCAAAATCCGTTCGGTAGTTTTTGCGTGAAAGAGTAACAAACATCCATCTATCCATCCTCACAAACTTTCGCATTTATAATACACACATCAAAAGTGTCTAGGGATCAACATATATTTTTGCAATAACTTTTCTCCTGATTGATATTAATTAAAATTTTCTTTAAGGATTCATCAAATAAAGTGTTTTCGTTTGTCACAGTAACGATAAACCAAGTCACCTTTGCATTAATAAAGAAATTTGCCATTTTCCTAATAAAGGGATTTTTGACATTTGAACCACTAACACAAAAGTTCGAAAAACAGACTGAAATAAGGGACCGATTTGCACTTGTAGAGGAACGATGACGTCTGATACAATCGTCTCAGCATAAATTTGAGCGTTGAGGTTGCCTCTGATCCAAATCAACTCAGTTCTTCCGCCGATCCAAATACCCGCCCATACCATGATGGTTCCACCACTATAAGGATGGACTTCCTGGCAGGATTTTAATCGCTGTTGGCGTCCAGGGGTTCTCCAGTGTCGTATACGTCTTGTATCCGGTCTCATACCAAAACGAGACTCATCAGAAAAGCACACGAAACGCCATTGTTCTTCTGCCCAATTTCTGTGTTCAAGAGCCCATTGATATCGAATCCTACGATTGTGCATTGCTATAGGTGGTACCCGTAGCGGTCTTCGGGAATGAAGGTTCACTTCATGCAAGCGGTTTCTGACTGTTTGGTCGCTAATTAAGTTCCCTGAAGAGTGATGAAGCCTCACGGCTAACATCATGGCGGTTATTGTTGGAGCTCTTCGAGTTAAGATTTGAATGTATCGGTCTTGTCTCCGTGTGGTGCAGCGATACCGTCCTCCATGGCGCTCAGCCACGGTACCAGTGCTTCGGTAACGTGTCCAAAGTCGACTGATAACACTCTGACTTGTATTCAGAGCTAAAGCCACAGTACGTTGCCGGGAACCAGCTTCTATCATTCCCACGGCTCTGAGCATTTCTTCCCTGCTTAAATGACGTCGCCGCTCCATAATAACGTTGGTTTTAATCAGTAGTAGGGAAACAGTAGCACTAATAATGTCTTCAATGCGTTGTATGTTTTTATAGGGAAAATATTGACAGCTGATTTTCATCTTTTACTCGAATTTGATTCACAGTTCCTGATTCAAATTATGAAATGCACCAAAAAGGATCCATATAAATTTATAAAATCATAAATTTATTACAAAGCCACATCTCAATCTCAAGAAATCCGCATAAAAATGCTTGATCCCTAGACACTTTTGATGTGTGTATTAGTAGGAAGTAGGATAGGATTAGTAGGATAGTAGGATTAAAGTCGCTTTTCGAGTCTGTCTGTGTGACCTTGTTGTTTTTCTTAACTACGCAACGGATTTTGATGCGTTTTTCACCATCATTTAAAGATTTTATTCCGGAAGGTTTGTAATAATTATATGTATTAAACATCTCGATCTTTTGTCAAGTCGTAAAATCCGTGTGACCAGTTGCGCGTCGCTAGTATGTATGTAATAAAACCCAGGAGACGTTTACGTTAATATTAATATTCTAGTAATTATGGATGAAGAAACCATAATAAATTATGCTTTTATATGAAATCCATAATATTGAGCAGATACAACTGCGAGCATATGAGTACACTTGAATGTTTCTTAACACGGTTTTTTTCGAATGGAAAAAATAAATCGCATTGAAGAGGCATTTACTCGTATCTAAGCCAATCGAATGGTTTCAAACATTATATTTTACTCTCACGTAATGCCTATAAAACTTAATGACCCATTTTATGTCTTTGCCTATCGCAAAAAAAAAATTATGAGAATATTCATATCTGAGGAGCCCGTGGCTAAATAATAACAGCCGCACAGGTAGATCGATCAGGTTAAGCTACGCTTGCCACGGTTGGTCTATGGATGGGTGACCATCTTTACATAAAGTCAAAGTCAAAACGTTTATTGCAAACTAAGTGTAAAATATTGGTGTTATGTTAGTAGGTACTTATGACTTAGCAGCCTTTTACAAGCATTGCAATTTTATCATTCACCTGCCCTTATCATCATAAATTAGCATGCATTAACATTATTATTATCTTTTATATTAGTACAATTACATTGAGAAATTAGTTATGTCAAAATTAAATGTCAATAATAATGAATTTAATACAATTATTAGGCAATATTAATGTCATCATTTTCAGGTAGTACAAATTATAATTTTACTAGCGACCCGCCCCGGCTTCGCACGGGTGCAATACTGATACTAAGTACAGGTATTTCAAGAATGCCAGCACGCGCCGCCGCGGCCGGTACCGCAGCAACCGCTACGTCCCTGCATTTTAAATCTGTAATATCTTCGAAAATATTCATTTAAATTACATGCTGTAAGGGCCATATTTATCTATATTAAATGCACAATGTATTTAAGGTACTTAATTGGATAAGGATTAATGCTGTATTGCTTAAAATCGCTTCGTAAATAAGCCATTATTTCTCGTAAAAAGTAAAGGATAAAAAATGATTATTGTGGGTTATCCCTAAGAGATAGACATATACCATCGCGGACTTTTTTGTAGAACTTTTTAAGGTGTACAATACTGTAGTACATTATTTTGACCTATCTCGTAGGGTGCAGCCAGCGTTTGAAAAGTAAGCGCAAAAAAATGTGTTTATTTACGACATCACATGCATGCATGTATTGTATATATTAACCTTCCTCTTGAATCACTCTATCTATTAAAAAAAAACCGCATCAAAATCCGTTGCGTAGTTTTAAAGATCTAAGCGTTCAAAGGGACAGAGAAAGCGACTTTGTTTTATACTATGTAGTGATATTAAGTTAAATAGGATAGACTAGATGTTATTGTTTGTATTGGACCATACCGAGACCCTTCCGTGCCTCGGAAAGCACGTTAAGCCGTTGGTCCCGGCTGTCATTCGTGGATCTTTGACAGTCATTACGGGTCGTCAGTAGCCCAAAGATTTGACAACCAATCTTACCAAAAGGTATCGTACTACCCAGTAACTGGGTTGTGGAGGTCAGATAGGCAGTCGCTCCATGTAAAATACTGGTATTCAGCTGCATCCGGTTAGACTGGAAGCCGACCCCAACATAGTTGGGAAAAGGCTAGGCAGATGATGAATATTTTAAAAAATGTATCAAAGTCAAAGTCAAAGTCAAAGTCAAATCATTTATTTCAAATAGGCACTTAAAAGGCACTTTTGAACGTCAAAATTTAAAATGAAAAAATAGAATTGATTCTAGTCGCCCATTCCAAAATGTAGTTTTCGTGTGGAGAAGAATGGGCAAGAAACTCCACCGTTACTCTTTTAAAATGTTTTACAAGTTTTTGTATACATTGTTTATATAATTATATGTGAAGACGATGCACCTAAAATAAAATTTAGTCTACCAAAAATGGTAAAAGAATTAAAAATATAACAGACTGGTAAATCAATTATGTGATAGATACATGGTGTCCACATATTTACAAAGATTGAAAAATTTTACTAGTTTTTAAAAAGTGTGTGAGTTACATTTGTCAAAGAATGTAAAAAACAATGTAAAAAAAAAAAAAAAAATGTGTATGTACAAATTAAATTAGCAACCAGTTTGATTTTGTCTAGACTCTAGATTGTCCTATGGAGCAGGACCAGCATGTTTCCAAACATTGTTATCTTGGATATAATCCTCCAATTTGTAATATCCTTGTTTACAAAGTGTACTTTTTATATGAGTTTTAAATTTTCTTTCATTTAATTGTAATATATCAAAAGGTATTTTGTTGTAGCATTTAACACAGTACCCCATAAAAGATGTTTGCACTTTAGATATCCTTTAAAAATGTCTACACGATAAATATCGTGTAAAATCAAGGATAGGGATGGCGAAGTTTTATGCATCTTCGTGCCATTTTTTCCAATTAAATATTGACTCTGATCATGACGTGACAATAAAGGCTTCCAGTCTAACCGGGTGCAGCTGAATACCAGTATTTCACATGGAGCAACTGCCTATCTGACCTCCACAACCCAGTTACTGGATAATCCGATACCCCTTGATAAGACTGGTTGTCAGACTATCGGGCTTCTGACTACCTGTAACGACTGTCAAAGATTCACGAATGACAGCCGGGACTTTTCTTGTATAACAGGTGTAAAAATACCCATAACGAAGCCGACTCGCGTCTTGTCTTTTCCATTATTAAGTTTTTCCTTTGTTCTGGTCAATTCCGGGAAACCTTCTAGTTACAGAGACATTAAAGGTCAAATTTCCACCTTTCTTTTACAAAAAAACAAGTTTTACATGTACATAACTTAAAATACTTCCAGGATCCCTGCACCGTTGCGTGCACCCGTGAGTGTGTTACATTGCGCACTACCGGAGACCGCGAATTATAATAATAATAATTTATTGGCCTAAAAACTGTACAAACAAAGTGAAGCCCTGACTCCTGCGCTAGGTAACAACACCTGTGTTACAGGAGCCAGTGTCTTCTCCCAATCCGTAGGTTCTGGATTATATGCAATATACATCGTTTGTATTTACGACAAACAAACATAATAATTAAAATACCTAAATAGTGGTTACATTATTAAAGATAATTATTAAATAAAATTATTAGATGAATTAAAAATAGTTATTAAGACTGTGCCGACCGCACAGTTTTATTATAATCCTTAAAACGGATAACAGTGGCCACTATATTTCGTTTTAAGGATTATAATAAAACTAAACAATGTAAAACTACCGTTTTTAATAATATTAACGTATAATCTTGTGAAGCACAACTTAACGTGCTTATTTTCTGCATTTTCATTCTAAATTGTATGAAATAACCAAACAAACGAAGAGGCCGCCACTGTGCGGTCGGCATAGTCTTAAATACATGACAAAAAGAGTAATAAAAATTATGATAAGATTTGATTTATTACATAAAACGTCTTTAAACATGTGTTTGAATGTGAGTGTGAAGAGTAGAGAGTGTGTTTTATGTGTTGATGTGTTGAGTATGGTGGTGTGGGAATGGGCGTGTGCGTAGGTGATGTGTGATTTTGTTGAATTTAAACATACATACATAATCAGCCTATTATGGTCCCACTGCTGGGACACAGGCCTCCTCTCGGTGAGAGGGAGTGGGCCGTAATCCACCATGCGGGTCCAGTGCGGATGATGAAAAAGCTAATAACAAAACAAACCAAAAATTGATAGATAGATATATAGATAGATAAAACGTTTATTCAGTGCAACACAAGACACAATACAGGTACTTAAAAAATAAACATCAAAGAAGGTGAAAGAAAAAAAAAAAACATAGATTAAAAAGATAAATTGACCCATAGACACCTCAACATCTATTACGGTCTCAAAAAAAAGTAATAAAAGTAATTTTCCTGCAATTACTTTTTGCATAAAACTAAGCTTGATGCGTACGCACGGATACATAACCAGTATAAGTTAAGTTCTTACTACGGAAAACCTATACAATGCGAGGTCAGCTAAAACTGGAAATGTATAGCTTGATGTGTTGCCGTGTGTACAGAATGCGTTGATGACGGGTCGTTTCGTGATGGGTCTCTTTACACCTTGTATAAAATTGAGTACTCTAAATGGAATTGCTTGAACTTTGTCTTGCATGCAATGAATGCGTGTTGTGGTTTAAAATATTTACAGTTTTATTTTATTTTTTTCTCCATTCTCTTAAAATCCGTATCCACATAAGACTCAAAAGAATATATTTTTTTATTAGAAAGCACTACGTTTGATTTGAATGAGACTATCGTCATTGTAACTTTCATATGGCAATTTTTAGAAACTGCATAATGTTTACTCAGTTGAAAAAAAAGTCAACCACTGGAATTTGCCCATCCCCAAAGCATCATTAAACGACAGTCCTGTGACTTCCGACTCCAGCCTTCACAAGATCATCTGCCCACCAGATTTTCAACTCCATCAGACGGAACTGCGAGTAACGTCCTCCGCCCAATCCCATTTATGGTCACGAAATTCATTTAAATTGCGCCGCTGTTTTACGTTGTAAGTAGGTATCTTGGTCAAAATCATTACGCGGCAATTATTATGATATAGTTACTTTAAAACATTATCATCATTTTAGAACATCAATATTCTGATCTCTCGAAATAATGTTTGCTGCAAATGAGACTATTTCGTGCAAACATGATGATTTTTGACGGATGCGTACGACCCATGTTAGTTACCTTGGATGCCACATTTCTGACTCCAATAAAACCCTCTCCATTGCCCTTTCGGTGACTTTGATCAGAAATACAAACTTTAAATATGAGGGCTATAAGCAAAAACAACACTGTCCAAAAAAATACAAGATCCTTAGGAAAACCTGGAAGGACAACAAATGAAATAAGTATACCTATATATTTTTTTACTATTAATATAGTAATAATATTGTAAAACCAACCTAAGAAGTCAGATAAAAGAATGAAATTTTGCAAAAAAAAAGTCTTATCTATACTTACTAATATTATAAAGCTGAAGAGTTTGTTTGTTTGTTTGTTTGTTTGTTTGTTTGTTTGAACGCGCTAATCTCAGGAACTACTGGTCCGATTTGAAAAACTCTTTCAGTGTTAGATAGCCCATTTATCGAGGAAGGCTATAGGCTATATATCATCACTAAAACCAACAGGAGCGGAGCACCAATGAAGAATGTTTCAAAATCGGGGGATTTTTTTCCTATTGAGAGCTTCCGCTGCGTGCGCTGCGTAAACGGTTAAAGTTTCGCAAAAATCGTATATGACAGAATTGTTCCCCTTTAAAAGCTTTAAAAAAAAGTCCGCGACAGCATATGTCTCTCTTTTAAAGTTAGCTCACTATAACCTCTTTTATGCTAACCAAATTTGTTCTAAATTAATGCATTATTTGCGAAGGTGTTTTTATAAACATGGTATTAATCCTTATCCAAATAAATACGTTATTCATGACATGTATTTAATTTTGAACAAAATTGCCTCTGTCATTATTTGATTTCAATGTATATCTTAGGAGATATCATAGTTTTAAAATAATACTAATAATAAAGCTGAAGAGTTTGTTTGTTTGAAACACGGTTTGAAAGCTCTAAATCTCTGGAAGTATTGGTCGCATATATAAAAATATTTTTGCGTTTGATAGCCCAGTTCTTGAGGAAGGCTATATTCTATTAAACTTGACGCTAGAACCCTTAGGAGTTGAGCAAAAAGAAAAAAAGTCTGAAATTTTCGCCAAGCGAAAACGAAGTAATAGCGCAGGCCGGCGACACGTTGCGACGGGGTGGGTCGGGAAAACAAAAAAAATTTACGCGGACGAAGTCGCGGGCAGAAGCTAGTACAACTAATATGTCTATTGGGACTTTGCAATGGGACAGTGGTGAATTTGCATCTATGGTTGTGAAATATAAGTACCTATCTACCTACGTTACAAAATGCAGCTAAAACCGTAATGGATTAGTCCTTTAATTGGAGAGGAATAAAGAGCCTCCACCAGAAGTTCCCAAGCGATGATATTTAAAACGCCTGGCTCAGCCCTGCTACCAACTTTGCAGACTAGCTGCATGAGTTATACCGTCAAACGGGGTGACTATGTGCCATGCAGGTGAGAATGTGCCATGGAGGTAGTGGACTATAAAATTACCGATTTCTTTTTCAGCTTTGTCATAAGCCACTTTTTTTAGGACGAACTAGACATGGTAAAATATTTATAAAATCGACTAACCTAAAAAAAAGTAGCTTATGACAAAGCTGAAAAAGAAATCGGTAATTTTATAGTCCATTACCTCCATGGCACATTCTCACCTGCCTGGCACATAGTCACCCCGTTTGACGGTACCCAAACTGAGAAAAGACGGTACTATTTTAAGGATTCGTGAAAAATGCAGCAACCAATTCTGTAAAAATGTCACCGTTCAAACTTAGATGAAGTGAGGTTTCATTCCACCAGGCACCCTAATTGCATAACACACAATCAATCCCAATCTGAATCATTTTGAAGTATATATTGCTAATCTATTGCTTCATATGTTCGAAAAATTTGACTGCTAAGCAACGTACATAACGCAATGAATGTTGTTGTTAAAATGAAATCCATTGCTACTGTTTGTGTGTTACGAAACTACTCCGAGAGCTAGAGGTTGATACTATTCACAGCTCACAGCATTTGCCTTAGTAACCCCACTTCGAATTTTTCAGACCCCCTTTCAGTCCATTTTGCATAAAAAAATAAAATCTTTCTCATTTGCAAAATAATTGGGCAAACGTCATCTAAAACTATTCCAAATTTCAAGTTGATAGCATTAGCAGCTCTTGAGATATCCAGCTGTGACAGACGGGCAGACAGACAGACTGAGTCTCACCATGAGGGTTCCGTTTTACCATTTTGGTACGGATCCCTAAACAACGGGCCAAAATACCACCCAGACTTTTAAGAAATCAACTCAAAACCAGAGTTTGAAATTCTTCTAACCTGCTGGTTTTAATATTGTTACTCGACCGGTTACAAAATGACGTCAGGTAGTTATCACGTTCCTTTGTTTAAATATTTTTGGCGAATGACCGATTAGTTATAGGGTTATTGAAACACAAGGCTTTCAATTTGCAGACCTGTTTGGCGATTATGTAACGATATTCACCATATTCGTGCTCAAATAATATTATACAATAAAGTAAAAGTAACGTTGTCTGTCTTTCTGTTACTTTTTCACGATGAAACTACTGAACCGACCGTTATTAAATTTATCAGCTAAGTAGCCTAGGACTTGGATAAGCATATGCTACTATTCATTCTAAGCACTTGTATAAAAATATTATGAAATTTATAATACAGGCAGACGAAGTAGCGGGCAACAGTTAGTCATTTATAATGACACGATCTCTGAATATTGCATAACTTTGAAAGTGACGACCAAAAATCATTGTAGAATATGATTTACTACGAGTTTTGGTGTACTTTTATAAATAAAAAGTTTTTACATGCAGGAAATTCAATTCGTCTCAGTAAAATTCTCATCTTTTGAAGAAAAAAAGTGCACTCAGAATTCCCTATTTCCAGCATTAAATTCAGATTCAGAGCCCGCACTATCTATGTAAATAGATTACATCATGTGCTCAAGCATACGTCTAACGAATCAACAGAAAGGCTTGCATGTTCTTAAAGTAACGCAGAGCTTTGAAGTGGATTGACACACAGCATTAGAGACTAAACACACTTATTCAGCTCTGTTTAGCTTTTGTCCATAGAAAACAACGATTTTGTATGAAGTCCGTTCAGCTTTCCGCGGCTGAACTGATGCGTACGCATCTCTTATAAAATCGTTATTTTCGATGGACAAAAGCTGAACAGAGCTGAATAACTGTGGTTAGTCCCTTAAACACAGTTCAACACTAATAGGTATGCAGAGACACACACAGATAGTGAATAAGTAATTATAATCAATAAATGTGGTGCTGTTCCACAAACGATGGGACATTTAGTATCGTGTCCTTCGTGTCCTGTCAGCTGCACGTTACAGGAACTGATGGACGCTGGTGATGGCGCCAAACAAGTAGCCGAATTCTGGGCCGAGTCCATTTAGATTGCTATCGACACGCTAAGAAGAAGAAGATTATAATCAATAGTGCAATCTGTCTTTTTCTGTTCTTGTAAAACTTACCGCATTTGTGTACGAGTGCATAATCTACAGCAGGGATTCCCAAACTATTTTGGACAAGTGACCCCTTTTCCAAAATGAACTGTTACCTCAGACCCTCATGGCCAAATTACCTACTTTTAAGATCAACCCCCAAATCAGTTTTCGTTTATGTCGATCCCTAGGAAACCGATATCGACCCCAAGGGGTTGATATGAATCCCTGATCTACAGGGTCAAAAAATTTGCTAGTAAAACTCTGCAGACGTGATGGGATTCGATATCTAAACACTACAAAAAAAAGTATCGAGGTTGTTTTTTGTACTGGTAGTGTTGTTACTTAAAACATGAGTTCAGAAAATGTTTTCTTCTGTTTTATCGTGTTTAAATATCGATACCAATCACTGTGAAAATAAGACAAAAAAGACGGGTCAAGTGCGAGTCGGACTCGCGCACCGAGGGTTCCGTACGAATTTGTATGTAAGTAACTACAAATTTACGGTTTTTGATGATTTTCCTTTACTTGTGCTACATAAAATTGCTTCTTGCCAAATTTCATGATTCTAGGTCAACGGGAAGTACCCTATAGGTTTTGATTCCCTTGCGAATGTCAATAATTATGTTGCATAAATAGAACATAAACACCCGTTTATTTTGATTGCGTTGACTTAGAATTTTGCCATTTACTGCTTCAAGGGATTGCAGCCCTGAGTAAATGATATTAATTTCAACTTGATAACTCCACGCATTCCTGAGAAAAAGGGTCTGATCTTATAATGGTTTTTTCCTTTTGAGGTACAGAACCCTAAAAAATAATATTTTAAACTGTTATTTCAAGGGACTACACTAACAGCGGTCGATGAATTCACAAAAAAAAACATTTTTTTTTGTTTTGTTTTGTCATATTCAGATATCGATACCGATTACGCCTGTGGAGTTTCGCTAGCTGATTTAATTTGACCCTGTTTATAAATAAAACACAGTCGGGTTATTTACATCATTTACACACCCAAAAAAAAAAAACAACCGGACTTCCAAAAAACACACTACGTCTTTTTTGGAAGTCCGGTAGTTTTTTTTTTGTTTTTGTAAAAAAAAAATTATTTTTCACTTTTTAGTTGTACTTACCCCACACAATTCGTATAACAATACTTGCTATGTAAATATCAGTGACACGAAGTTATTATGACGCAATATAAACTAAGTGGCAAAAATACGTAGGTACTTACCTATTATTGAAGTAAAAACTATCTTAGCAAAGTTAATAAAATTTATAAGGGACCACCCCTGAGGCATACAAACCCTATTCATTAAAAATATATTTTTTGAAATCGATTTACAATTGCCGGAGATATGGCGTAACAAACATACAGTCGAATTGAGAACCTCCTTCTTTTTTTGAAATCGGTTAACAAGAAACACAGTAGACTATAATATTTTAGCATATTTTGATCCTACCCGAAAACGGTCAGTGATAAGTCCGGCAATGATAAAGCTTACTACAAACGTTATCCCAGTTTCTTTTTGTCCAATTTATTACAAAAAGTCCTTCAATATTCTGACTATCGAAAAGTTGTCTAATTAGTAACGTGATACACTGAATTTATCTGATATAATTTTTTTGTATATTTTGGCAACTTTTTTTATCTTGTCCAACAGTTTTTAAACGAAATGTAGATTTTAATTTTCTCAAATGGCCTCCTGGGTATGTGTGATGCCACTGGTGTCTGAAAATTATGTTTTCGGTATTTCAAATCTACGTTTTTGGATTCAGAATAACCAAATCTATCGATTTTATACGTTTTTAGTCGTAATATGATGAGGCAAAAATTTTGTTCATGGGCTCTCGTACTATTGTTAGTCTAGTTAAATCTCTTATAAGATTAGTGCTAGACGCTGCAGGAGTTGTTTGTTTGTCGACAGACTAAGATGCATGGACGCAAACAATGTGGACAGCAGGTATGGGACTTAGACTGTCACACATTTCCAACTAGGAAACTTGTACATATCTAAGTTTAAGATGAATGTGTTGTTCGCATATATGCTAGGGGTAGGTACTGAGTCTGCTACTTATTGTCTATTGCATGCTCTGTGATCGCCAGATGGTTATCGAGTACAGTTTCAGAATTCGATGTTATTTTATTTTCAAATCAAACCAGTCTTTGGCATCAACGTCCAAAACAGTGTACGAGTATGTTAATATTTGTATTTGTTTTTATAGCGATTTTTGAATTTTTATCAAGTTTTTTTTATTCCGTTGGAACTAGCAAACATATGTAAACAGGAAAATGTCAAAAATCAAAATGTATCTTGTACAAACTTAATCATTCTTATTCATCAAGATAAAGTATAAAAAACGACGTGTCTGCACGATACATCGTTTGTGACAAAAAGTGAAGATCAAAATACATTCCACTATTTTTAGACACATACCTACGTTTAAATTAAATTTAATAAACCAATCGGTGGTGTACGATGTACCGTCGTCGGAAACGCCCGTCGATCTCATCTTCCATGATTGGATATTCAAATCCCTAATAACTTTTAATGCGTTTGACCTAAAAGATACTGGTCTTTTTTTCAACATCGTACCAGGCATCTCCAATATGCACGCTATTTCCAAATCTCCTGGCAATATTGCCAGCTTACACCAGAAATAGGAAGTTACGAGAACTATTTCCTCATATTGAGTTCAAAAAGATAATAAATACTCTATGGCGCTTTTTGAGTCAAATAGCGATCTTCCTACATCGCACATATAACGGGTATATAACAGACAGGTACTAACAAAATATTTTGCATAATAATAAAATTGTTATAACGACGAACTTTGTTATATAAATTCAACAAAATCTCAAGATCTGATACCTATGCGAAACATGTTTTTGATCTGATAAAAACCATGTACCTTGTACGATGTATCTACAGTTTGATTAAATAAGCTTTAGGTCCATTATCCTCCAAATCTTAGGTTTACCTATTCGGGTGAACCTTTTTTACAACCAGCAGATATGGGATAGGTAATCATTTTAAAGAGTCAATAAGAGTCTACTTAATATAATGAATAGCATAGGCTATTTAACACACACAGAACAGATATAAGTTATCTGTTCTGTGTGTACACACACGTTTACTTGCCGTGAAAAACGATGGTTTATTTGCCGTGTGTAGGCACGGTTGTAATCTTGTATGGAACGCTATGGAAGCTTGTTGAAACACGTTTTTTTTTTACGCCGCTCAGTAAAGAAACAGAGCCGTGTAAAAAGGGCCTTATTTCTCCTGGTCCTGCAAAGATGTCCACTTTCCATGAACAGCAACGGCCTGCCATTACCAAAGTGGAAGTCAGTTTGGTGAATTATTTTTACAGCCACGGGCATAACTTACACTTAAGCATAATCGAAAAGTGATTTTATCGTGAAATAACGATTGAAACATTCAGAAAATACTTCTTTTATAATGCAAAAAAAAAGTAAAAAAAAAAGTGCACACGACAACATTTCAAGCTATAAATTTTCAGTATAAGCTGACTTCTCGTTGTACGAAAAGCCTTTATAATGTGAGGTCAGCTAAAACTGGAAATGTATAGCTTTATATACCGTCATGCAGTTTTACCAAAACTAAGTTACCATACAATTTATATCCATACTTTAGGAGAAAATCGTTTTTGAATCTTGCATAAGTGTAAGATATTTATATTCGTAACTGTACATGGTGTACATGGCCATAAGAGGTCAGATTCTGGTGCTATTCTTTCAGTTTATTTACTTTCCTGACCTACCTTTGATCATTTGTGGTCAAGTGTTACTTCGACGTGACAATTTCTTACATATAATTTTGTGTGCGTTTCGAGGGCGCGGCCACGGCTATATTTAAAAAAAACGAAGCCAAGATTTTGTAAAAATTCGTAAAAGTGATTCCCAAAACCATAACTTTGACAAATTTATGATTTTGGGAATCAACTTTTACGAAAACTTAGCATAGTTTTTTACATACATAAAAGCACGTTATTTTCCTTGGTGGTAGTCAAACACTACAGAACGTCTGAACCTGCTATTATTGTTAGTACTTACATTGCTTTTGCTTCGTTAATCTTACCAGTACGAACAAAGGAAAATGCTTTAAAACAGAAAAAACAAAGTATATTTTTAGGGCTTTATATAAACTCTTCTCAAAAAATGATTACTTCATGATTGACGCAAGATAGATATCGCAGCGCTTAAAACATTACAATATAATTTCCCTTGATTTTTTTTTAAGTGGTCTTGTGTTATGGCATAATTTTACGTAACCTTTTCAATATTTTTAATGAGTAGAAAAATGTTATTCAGAACAAAAGATGAACAAGGTTTCGTGAGTATTTTTTAAAATTTGTTTAAAAATAAACCAGTTAAACTGCATTTTTGGAGTCATGTGTGATGTTAGACCGTGCAATCACTAAAACCCACCTTTGAGTATAATCAAACAAAATTAAAAAAACCGGTCAAGTGCGAGTTGGACTCGCGCACTGAGGGCTCCGTTTTCTTTTACGTTTTGAGAGCAGTGGTGAGGATATAATTTACACATAGTACCTGTGAGGGTCCAACCAGCGGCCTACAACTCGTAAGTAGCAGCTTTCCACTGCGCCACCACTGCTTTTACCCTTTACTCTGCAGTGGGAAAATATAGGTTAGTTAGTATCATCAATCAATGCAACTGCATCTTTTTAGAATCCTAAAAAGATGCAGTTGCATTGATATTTGTAATCACAAATACCCAAGTGTAACTACTCGCTCAATGGACTAAGTGAGAAAGCAAGCCAATTTCTTAGGAACTCGATCAAGTAGAACTTTCCTTGGAACCCTGTTCATGCTTAGCCGGTTTTATGGTTCGCTTCGAACATAAGCGTATTTTACGGAAGATACGTAAAACTTCTGAACATTTGTTATCACATAAAAATTACCATTCGAAATGTTTCTTAAAGGTATATTTGACTACTAGCTTCTGTCCGCGACTTCGAACGCGTAAATTTTTTTTGTTTCCCCGACCCACCCCGTCGCAACGTGTCGCCGGCCTGCGCTATTACTTCGTTTTCGCTTGGCGAAAACTTCAGACTTTTTTTCTTTTTGCTCAACTCCTAAGGGTCCTAGCGTCAAGTTTAATAGAATATAGCCTTTCTCAAGAACTGGGCTATCAAACGAAAAAATATTTTTATTATATGTGACCAATACTTCCAGAGATTTGGAGCTTTCAAACCGTGTTTCAAACAAACAAACTCTTCAGCTTTATTATTAGTATTTTTTTAAAACTATGATATCTCCTAAGATATACATTGGAATCAAATGATGTCAGAGGCAATTTTGTTCAAAATTAAATACATGTGATGAATAACGTATTTATTTGGATAAGGATTAATACCATGTTTATAAAAAAACCTTCGCAAATAATGCATTATTTTAGAACAAATTTGGTTAGCATAAAAGAGGTTATAGTGAGCTAACCTTAAAAGATAGACATATGCTGTCGCGGACTTTTTTTTAAAGCTTTTAAAGGGAAACAATTCTGTCATACATGATTTTTGCGAAACTTTAACCGTTTACGCAGCGCACGCAGCGGAAGCTCTCAATAGGAAAAAAATCCCCCGATTTTGAAACATTCTTCATTGGTGCTCCGCTCCTGTTGGTTTTAGTGATGATATATAGCCTATAGTCTTCCTCGATGAATGGGCTATCTAACACTGAAAGAGTTTTTCAAATCGGACCAGTAGTTCCTGAGATTAGCGCGTTCAAACAAACAAACAAACAAACAAACAAACTCTTCAGCTTTATAATATTAGTATAGATTAAATGACGCTGAAAACCAGGGCTGGGGCTCTGTCTGGTCGCAGCATAATGCTGAGCGATAGCCGTTTTGCGTGGATGTGACGCATGTTTCCCCCTACCTTTTAATTATTTTATTTTTTATGTTTTTGTTCTTTTTGCGTCATGTTCACCGCAAATAAACGTATTTTCTTTCCTTCTTTCTTTTTCTTTATACGAACACTTAGACCGCTTTCAAACTTAGGCCACATTAGCAACTCGACAGACGCGCGGCAGAAGCGCGACCGTCGCCCTGTCAGAATTTAATATTTTAAAGTTATAAACAGAAGCGCGGCAGCCACGCGCGGCTAGCGCGACCTCCGCGTGCGTTCAGTCGGTGATGAGTCACTGTTGCAAGCGAACGCACAGTGTACCGCGTAGAGCATGCTAGGTGGACAATATTATTTTATGATATTTAACGATGCTTTTATATATAAGTAGTCATATTGAGGCATTATTAATAGTTTTTGGTATGATTTTGTAATAAAAAACAAACAAAATATATCTAAACAGAAAATTTTATTTAAAATAATAAACAAACAACAAAATTGCATTAAATAAATAAATACCTACAATTCAAATTAACTTAACCTAAACCTAATCATCAGAATCATCATCAAAATCTTCTGGTGAATCGTCATCATTTTGCGGCAATGTGCGACAATATGATGACGTTTCGGGTCTTGATGCTACTATGGTCGGGCTTACAATTAAGTTTAATACCTCTGCACATATTTTTTCCGGCTTTTTTTGGGGAATCTCACGAAGGCTATTAATCAAAGGGTCAGATGTTATTATTAACATGGACAGCAAGTCTCTATTCGTGGCAACACGTGAGCACTTGCGGGTGTTGTACTCCCTAAATCTGCGGCAATCTTTGTTACGTGCTTCTTGAGCCTCTTCGGAAAGCTGCCCAATTGGAAGCAATGCCGCTTTGATGACCTCAGTACTGTGTACTAATATTTTATGTACAGTAGCAGGCATATAGTACCACGAATAGAGACTAAGGTAATGTCTTCTAGTTTCAAGACAAAATTTATTAAATTCAACTAAGTTTATTTCGAACCCAGAAGACAATGTCCTCAAAATAACATCAAATTGTTTGATAATAGTAACATCCAACCCTGTGATTTGAGCGCTCATCTCAGCATTCTTAAAAAAGCGACGGGCTGTGTTTCCATCATTGGAAGAACCAAATCCTGGCTTTGGTTTATCTACAATGAGTCCCATTTCGTTCTTGAATTTCAACTTGATTTCTTCGGAACGAACCTTGATATCAGCTTTATCTTCGTCGCTTCTAGCCTGCCATTTCTTAATATTCAACTTATAGCTGATATGTAAAAGGCATTCAAAGCAACGAATCCAAGCATGAAGTGTAGATAAACCAAAGCCAAAATGTTCCTGATTGCTGTTAAACTTCGCGGGGTCATCGTTCATCGTCTTGGGGGTGGCACCACAGATGAAACACTTTTGAGATGAACGAGTTTCCGTTAAGGCGTTACATACCTTTCCGTCTGTCATTGTCAGAAGAAGTTCGTGTTTCACAGAGATTTGAGAATCACTAAAGTTGATAAGTGTTGGAAGAAGAGCATTAATTTCTTCCAACAATCTATTTGTCTCCGCTAACGTGAAGTCGTTCGTTTCCTTAGCAAATATAAATTTGATTGGGCGACAATACATAGTTGATGAAGACCGAGGATTTTGCCAAATAATTTTGGACCCATCATATAACTTAAGGGGAACGAAAGAAAATACGAAAAGAAATTCGTCCGTATCTTCAGTGTTCTCAAATTTCTGTTTGTATGTGCTGTGCCCAGAACTTCCATCACATCCCCATTTACTAACAAGTGTAAACGTTGAACTTGTTGGGAGGACACTGCTGATAACTTGATTCTGTGCTAATACTAGACGTTCCGCTGTTTTATTTAATAAGGCTTGCAAATTTATTTCAGCACGAGTTTCTGTTATAGCAATGTGCTCCTCTGCAGGGTAACAGGCCTGTTTGGATTTTACTACACTAAAATATGACGGAAACACATTATGTCCTGCCATTATGGACCACTTCCTAGTTTGTTTGTAAGCATGTGTTGTTGACTTAGAATCTATATAGTATGCTAAGGCTTCGTCACTACTTAACTGCCTAGGATCACAACTGGTATTTTTTGACTTAATAATATTATCTGGGCTCTCACTAATGTCTCTAATCACATGGGCAACTTTTCTTTGCCCTGCTGAACGCATAGCAATTTCGGCAGCAGTCACTAATTCACTGGCACTTCGAGATTCTACGAGATCCACGACTCGACGTTTCTTCGTCTTAAACGACGTTTCCTCAAAATCTTTGCGAGGTCTTCCTGCAGATGTCACAGCCTCACTCGATGTCGAAGGTTGTGGGGCTAAAGAACTCATAGTAAACTGTATGTCTCCTTCATCCAGCCATGTCTTATTTGTTATTAAAAAACGCTCCTTCGATTTTCCCGAAGCCAACCATTTGGCTCCAATCTTAGTAGAAAAGTTAGATATTTTCAGCTTTATTTCTCTTTGGCTGCTTTCAGTAATGTCACCAAAGTGAAATTTTGAAGAAAGATAGTCATAAATACGCGACCGTTTATCATTCTTTGCGTGTTTCGACCACTCTTCAAAAAAGGCTACCCTTGAAATAGAGTAAACGTGTTCTGAAAAAAAAAGAAAAAAATATGTTGTACTGAAGTGTGCTGAACAATATGTGTAATTTTACAAACTACACAGTTATACCTACAATATATCTAAAAACTAGCCCGAATAGAGGCGAATCAATGTATTTCCTGAACGTTCTAAGTTTTCTTTATGAAAAAAATTACGCTAAAATTTATGCATCAAGTTAAAAAAATGCTAAAAATTCATTTAAATAGATTCTGATAAAAATAATATATTAAGTAATAGTACATACCCTCAGTATTAATATCCATCACAAAAAACTTTCACAATATCACTATAAACCACTATGAGATGTGCACAAATGTGTCGCTAAATTGCAACTGATTGCCGGAACGCTTGCATTAAACTCATTACCTGACTTCTGGACTCTATGACTCATCAGTTAAGTATTTGAAAAACAACTTTTTCTCGGAATTTGGAGTTTGGGGGTGTTGATTGTGTTATGCAATTAAGATTTCCTGGAAATGAAAACTTGAATTTTGTCCACCTAGCATGTTCTAGGCGAAATACCGTGGAACGTGATTATAGACTATACACAAGGAGCGAGTTTGACATCGAACGACTAGATCTAAACTACAGCGAGGCAGCCGCGTGATAGCATCGCGGCTGTTCTTATAATGTGAAGGCCAAGGCATTCTGCCGCGTTACTATCGCGCTGATAACGTCCTAATGTGAAAGCGGCCTTAGAAAAGTTTTTTATTCCTGATAAGTCCAACTAATTCATCATTCTTCAGCCCTTATTTTTATTTATTTTCAGAAAAAGCTTTCATATACAAAGAATTGTGTTTGAAGCCTCCTTTTAGACAAACAATGCCTGTGTTAGGAGACTCCAAAATCCTTCTCACAATTGATTTGTGGTCGGCGCAACATGCCTTTTTCTTCCATACTTCTCTATCAGTCATCATCTCGATAATCACACAGTCCATCCATCGTTTCTTTCATGTTCTCCTAATCTCATAGCCATCGACATTCATACTCAAAACTTTCCTCACGACATTTTCCCCATTCCAATTCCAACTATGATTACTTATTAATAATTAACAGCAATCAACCACTGGGACATCGTGATGTGATTCCACCTCATGACCTCTTCCTTGATCGTCAGTCCAAGCTTCCTGTCTCTTACATATTCACGTAAATAATTGTTTCCATCGTAATTTGCAGTCAATCTGCCTCCTTTTGCGCGTGACTTTGATTTGCTTAAGGCACAGTCAAAGCACTGTGTTCACTCATGATATGTACCAAATCTTTCTTTCTTTCACTGACTGCATCAAATTAAAATTTAAAATTGTTTATTTTGCATAACCCTAAATGGACACTTGTAAAGTTGTAAATCTTCAGAAGCTCGGTGCACAGTTATGGAGAAGAGCAGGCAAGAAACTCCACGATAACTCTTTTAAAAATAATTTGGCTTTTACTATGTTTTCAAATTACAGTGTTAGGTTTGGGAGGACAGTGTAGGCCTGTCAATAAGTATACTAGTCAACATCGAGTCAACAGTCTACATACCGTATCTTCTGTTACGGCCAATCGACTCAACTTCCACTGCTAAATCTAGTCATCTTACTAGGCATGTAGGTACCTACGCAGTGTTTTTTGTCGCCTTCAGCGGACAAGCGATTTTGAGTCGCTAACTTGTACTTAAATTATAGCCAATTAGCAGGCTATTCTTTTATTTCGTTTAATTCTCTAATAGCTGATTTTCCATCGCCAGATCACTTTTATTCTAGGAATAAAATTGACGTTGGACAGTTTCTGTCAAAATTTCAAAATAATTATTCCTCGAAAATGTTATAAGATGATTGAAAAATCAGGCCTAAAAGTAAAAAAGGACCAGCACCTTAATTATCTAACTTACTTTCAATCTCAATCAATCACAATCTGAATCATTTTGAAGTATATATTGCTAATCCATTGCTTCACATATTACAAAAATTGGTCTGTTCAACAAAGTAAATAACGCAATGAATGTCGTTGAACAGTCAAAATGAAAGCCTGAACAGTAGCAATCTACTGTTCAGTTAGTGTGTTACGAAATTACCTCGCTGTACAGTGAATCTTAGCTACAATTATATCACATGTTTAGAATGCAGTGCATGTCGAAAAAGAAAAGGTTAAGCACGATAACTGTTGAACAAATAAATAAACAATAGACTGTGTGGATACGAGTACTACGTGCTACGATTTTTTTTTATTTTTTTTTATTTTATATATTTTATCTAATACTAGCTGACCCCGCATACGTCGTTTTGCAAAAAAAAAAAAATAGATAGTAGCCGATTCTCAGACCTACCCGATATGCACACAAAATTTCATACAAATCGGTCCAACACGAGAATTTTATATCTAACTAGCTGACCCCGCAAACGTAGTTTTGCAAAAAAAAAAAAAATAGGTAGTAGCCGATTCTCAGACCTACCCGATATGCACACAAAATTTCATACAAATCGGTCCAGCCGTTTCGGAGGAGTTTAACCACAAACACCGCGACACGAGAATTTTATATATTAGATATATCGGAAGAATCGGCTACTACCTATTTTTTTTTTTTGCAAAACGTCGTTTGCGGGGTCAGCTAGTGTAGATATAAATTGAACGGCGACTTTCTTTCTTTTTCAAATAAATGTTTGCCTAGAAACCAACCAATCAGTATTTCACCTTTAACGTAGTTGTGTTTATAGTCTAAAGACACGAATCTTATACCTAATCTCACATCAACATCGTGTTATGTCGGCTACGCAAACAAATATGTGTTCCTTGTGGGTATCAAATCCGCAATTAGCTGTGCACGCTCAACACGGTGGCTGATAAAATTGACTTGTTTTCTGGTTCTCTGAACGACTTTACTTTGGGGACCTCTAGGGTGTTATGTTATAATTAAGTTTTTCTGTGTTATATTTAATTAGTTTTATTGTAAATTTAGTATCTATGTAGTAAATACATTTAATAATAATTAGAAAGTATGTAGACTTAACTATCGCATTAGGGTAACCTATAATGATAGATTTAATGTGTTATAATAATCCTACTAATATTATAAATGCGAAAGTTTGTGAGGATGGATGTATGGATGTTTGTTACTCTTTCACGCAAAAACTACTGAACGGATTTTGATGAAACTTTACAGTAATATAGTTTATACATCAGAATAACACATAGGATACTTTTTATCCCGATATTCCCACGGGATAGAAACTTACGCGGGTAAAACCGCGGGGCGCAGCTAGTAAACAAATAAATGAATCACTAAATAGATAAATGAATACGCAAGCCAATTTTATAGGCTCAGGCTAAACAACTGGATTTAAAGTTTTCAATATTGTCCAGTCCAGAGCGTGATGGCCCAGTGGCAACGGCCCCGATCAACGAGTCGTGGGTTCGACCCAGCCAGGCACCTTATTTTGTATAATTTATTTCATCACTACTGCTCTCAAAACGGTGAAAGAAAACATCGTGAGGAAACCGGCACTAACCTAGCGACGACATTATGACATCCAACAACCCGCCCTGGGCCTGTAGATTATGGCCCACTGTTGAGGGTACGTTGTAGACTGTATTTCTAAGCAGTATATTTTGCTCCTTGGCTTAGCTACATTAGGTTATATTGACATTCGAGTTAGTTTAGGTACTATAGTGAGTGATTAAGATAGACTCAAACAGAATAATAATATTGATCCTTGAAGCATGCTTATTTGAAGGCTGTTGCTATTTAATAGATACGTATGAAAAGATTGTTAGGCATTCGATTCTTGATTTACTATAAGCACAGATAATATAATAGGTACTCTACGTGCTTTTAGTAACGAATGATTGTACTAATATTGATGTCTACATTGTGATTATACAGCGTAGCAGGGCCTTCGACGCGCAAACTGTAACAATAAATTCAGTTTTTTTTTCGTCCGGTCCATGCCCGGATCGACGGCGCGTCGTGTTCCACGCGCGCCTCAAAGAGATGTCAGCACTAACTGACGGGGCCCGTTAGGACCGATGCCTGCCAGGGTGGTGGGTTGTTTAAACGAGATACCGTGGCCCCTGACACAGGCAACTGAAGAAACACGGTTGGATTTTAGTCAGTAAAAGTCTGACACGCGCTCCGCTCAGAGCGGGAGAAGTTATTTGATAATTACCCAACCAAAAAAAAAGGGGTTCAAAATTATGAACCATGGTACCTATGAGGTTGCACGTCGATGTGCCTGCCATGCTTTACAAAACTTTTTGAGAGAGAAAACTACTTACCTGCCATCAGACTTAGTCGGGTGCGGCGAGATGCTTTTAAGTACCTCTCGTGCCCCCGACACATGGTACACAGTAGAAGAAACAGTGGGGTTGTCGGTACGAGGTCGACATAACTTTCCGTTCTCCCCAGACAGAGGGTATCCATGAAGATTTCCCCACGGAAAATAAAATATAGGTCTACGTGACTGTTACAGGACACATAATCTGGACTTATGGTTTAAAACTAAGGTTTATTGACTAAGGAATATCAATGAAATGTGTTTGTAAATAAAAACGAAAAAGCTTGTAATAAAACAAAATTGGAATAGAACGATGTATGATGTGAGACAATGTCAGTCACTGTTGTTAGGAAAGGTAAAATAAAAATAAGAAGAAACAATGATTGCATATTACTGATGCGGAAAATAACTGTTTCTGTTTTTCTCGATGGGTTGGGCGGAGGGGAACTGAAGACACCCACATTTTCTCATTCACATGAGGGGTGAGCCTATTGCTATCAATCAGGCATAAATGTAAACTCCAGCCTACTACTGAGAAGTTCCTACCTTATGGGTAATCGAAAAACCAAAAAGTTGTATCCGTTGTTTGATTTCGAAGAAAGAATGTAAGAAAATACATTTATTTAGCACAGACTAAAAGACACACGATACACCAGTAGGCCAATTCTACTAATTTAAAACGTTCAAAATCTAGTCGCAGTCTCATCTCGGCGACAAACGAATGTCAAAAACTTGACAAAATGTAGGGAAATTTGAAGTATTTTTGACAGATTGAGACTGAGATCAGACTATGAACGTTCTTAAAAATTACGAGAATTACCCCTCTGATATATACACGTACATCAGATAAAAACAAAGATCAAATAAAGTTTAAAGTCCGATCTAAGAAATAAGCAGGAAAGTTTGCCTCGCGGCTGCGCCAAAAAGGTCCAGTTCAGCAAAAATGCCAGACAACTAGTAATTGATGTCAGAACTGCCCCATTGGTCTCGTAGTCGCTAGCGTGACTGCTGAGCGTGGGGTCCTGGGTTCGATTCCTGGGTCGGGCAAGGTGTTATTGAGTTTTTCCATTAGGAATTTCTTAGTAACAGCCCGGAGTTTGGAAGTTGGTGGTGTGATACCCCCGTGCCTCGGAAAGCACATCAAGCCGTTGGTCCTGCGCCTGATCTCTCTCCAGTCGTGTCGGATTGCCGTCCCATCGGAATATGAGAATGAGGGAAGAGGGAGTGCACCTGCGTCTGCGCGCACACTTGTGCACATCTCCTGCGTTCTCGGCTAATCTCCGTTGAGATTGGCCACCGTGACCGAAATCGGTCGGGGAGGCTATTATTTTTATTAATTGAAGATTATGCGGGTAATTTATGATACATGCATACATAATTAACTCTCGCCTTCTTCTTATGGGGTAGACAGAAACTACAGAACGCCACCTCCTACGATCCTCACATACTCCTTTTGCTTCGTTGACGTTCATTAAAATAAAACAGCACAAATTATGCAAATAATATGTTTATATTTAACTAAAAGTATCAGTCGTCCTTATTTAGTCCATTTTCATTTAAAATCTCATTATATACTTAATCTAGGTATTTGACTATCTAACAAAAGTTCTTAAATACTATTTTGTAATTACATTCATTCAGTACAAACATATATAAACCCGTTATATATGTCACATAAAAATACAGATATTTTATAAAACAACATTTTATTAATTATCATTATTTGATATCCATGTTCTGGTCATGCCACGGCCTGACTGTGATAATATATAGTCATTTTAAATGCAATTTATATGATTGTATATGATTTCAATGAATATATATGATTTCAATTAATACGATTAACATAATAAATATATATGTCAGTTGCTGTACATGAAAAGCTTTATATTCTGTCTAAAGAGTACCTACTGAATAATCATTTATCTGAGATGTGTCCATGTTTTCATATAATTCTGTTAAAACAAAATGCTATTATGAACTAAATTCAATTTAGACATAATTTGGCTACGATTTATACGTTTCCTTTATATACTTTAAATAAAAAAGTACATTCTCATTAGGTAGATAAAAGTATACCTTTGACAATAATCTATATAACAATCACATAAATGGTACCAACATATTTTTCGCTACAACACCATTATTTCATCGAACTATAAAATAATACACAATCATTATAACACCTAGTAATAACTGAAGCTATCATAATCACTACTAATAATATTTTGATCGGTTTGGCGATACGTGAAGTCATTAAGGCTATATCGTACGCTCTAACTCCTAATTATCAACGAACAAGATAGCCCTTAATAAGAAGCGATAAGCTTGGTCATTATAATAATTGATTTTATAACATAATTTTAACCGGTTTTGATATTATAAAAACATGCCATATGACACGTGCCACTTTTATTATTGTAGTGTTTATTTTAATTGAAGATGAGAATAAAGTGGATTGATTACTGGTATCATTAATCATACGTATTTTTTATTAAGCCTTAAGTAATTACTTCTTAAACGTTCTTGAGATTGTTTACAAACATAACAATGTGAGACTAAGCCCAGGTTCACACGAGCGCGTTTTCCCCGTGGCGATTTTTTTTTTGCGCACTGGAATTTTAACACACTGCTTAGTATCGAGAGTTCAAAATCCGATCCGATAGCGCTCTGTTGGATTCTCAATGCTCAAGTTGAAAATCTAGCGCGCGATAAAATCTATAAATCAACTCGGACGATATTGAATACATCCCATTTTCGTAAAAACATTGTAGAGACGCCAGCACATCAAGCTACCCGAAACCGTAAAATTGTCCCAATCAACTTTGAGCCTAATGCTTCAGAGATAAAGTTGAAAATCTATTAAAGAAATTTGACAGATTGTAGTAGCTTGATGTGCTGGCGTCTGTACTAAGCTGCATTTGGTCATGGTTTTAGTCGAAAAAAAAAAACGTACCCACTACTACAATAGGCAGATTATTAGATTAGTAGATGAATTTGCACAATATGTAATCAGAGTTTTTGGCCACAATGTAAGAATGACGTCAGAAGCAATTAGTTAATCATTAGTGTACTACTCTAAATGACGAGGCCTTGATAACATCACTAAGTCATCACAAAAAGGTACAATGGCTTTAAAATTTTTTGGTTCTGACAGCATCATAAAACAAAGCAAAAAAGTATTGTATTTCGACAATTAAACCAAACCATCTGATCGTATACAAGAAACCTGTTATTTGTTACTGCTATTACGATACATACCAAGTATAATTTACAAGTGCAAACTGAAAACCTGTTACATTACCTTGTATTCCCAAGATCGTATGTAATGTCATTTCACAATAAACGGTCAATAACTAAAAGGTAAGATAAATATATTCAAAAAAATATATTTTCATTGTAATCTAATATATAAAATTCTCGTGTCACAGTGTTACTTACCATACTCCTCCGAAACGGCTTGACCGATTTTTATGAAATTTTTTATGCATATTCAGTAGGTCTGAGAATCGGCTACTATCTATTTTTTTTTTTTGCAAAACGACGTTGCGGGGTCAGCTAGTAAATATATAAAAGTACCTAGTCATGTACAAAATGGTATCCTTGCGTTAACTGAATGATTTTCACTTAACATTTTTATCTGTTAGAAGTTGTGGTAGCCCTACTCGTCCTAAACAGCCACATGCCTGATATGTAAGTAGTTGCTGGACACATCAAAAAATTATGTCTTAGGACCACACCACAGCAAATATTCACGGGTTTTGCGTCGGCCCTAGCCCCTAACTCATAATTTACGAGATTTGCATAATCGAGCAAATACCTTACTGATGTCACTGTTTTACAATCTTAAATATCTTAATAAATAACTTACATTAGTATTAGTATAAATAATACACCATATCTATGGCACTATCGATAGAATCTTCGAGATCTTCGATCTTCTTCATTTGTTTTTGTAACACACAACACTTTTTCACGGATACTTCCAAACTTAATAAGAATTATCTCACTGGTAACTTGATGTTGTTTTAGTGTTTCACTTTTCGATTTTAATCGTCCGGGAAATAGAATCCCATATCAACTTGTGGTGGTGGTGGTGGTGTTGTCGCAGGCACTTCAATATTGCCAAATCTCGGGTTGATAAGGAGACTTATACTGTCATCATCCAAAACTTCGTTTTCGGAAGCTTTCCGAGTGTCATAGTTCGTGGGACCGTCAAAAGCGATCGAGGTAGGGTCATCAGGGTTGGAGTAGTACAACTTCCTGGGTTGCACGAAGTTTATTAAGCACAGCAACACGATCACAAACTTTGTTCCGCACATTTTCGACACGACCTTGCTTAGCGACGCGGAGTAAACAAATGTCCACCAACAGGTTGTAAGCGTGTGTTTTAAACGACGCCGTCGCGTTTTATGATTCGCACTTGAATGAAAACTGTGAGTTATTCTGCAATATATATAGTAGTTAGTATCCTTGCGAACTTTCCTGTTGGTATCTACTTTCGTTTAACTAAGTGAATCATATTATTTGCTACAAGCGTTCATAATAATATATAACTGCTGCAAACGGAAATTCTAATTTAATATTTTTTCGAATAGTTGTATTTTGGGAAAGATTTAAAGATTTATTTTAAATCTTCTCTGTACAGATTTCTTTAATCAATTATGGCTGCATAGTACCTGTATTAATATAGTTTTGATGCTTTTTGAAACAAAAATAATTAAAATAACATCACACTACGTTATAGTAAATAATTTGTGAAAGGAAACCAACCTTTTACATAAAGAAACTTAAACTATATTTCACTTTTACCGAGATGGACCATTATTTTCGATTTAAATTATTCTTTATCAAAATAATTTTTTATTTCGATCTATTACTTTACAAGAATTGCTTATCGTAAGCAATTCTTATAAGTAATTCTGCATTATTTTATCAAATTGCAGAATATTCGCATCTCGGTGAAGCCCCGCGAACCGGAATGCATTACCGTCCTAACGGCACCTACTTATTTAAAAACTATTTAAGTACTGGCAATAGTAACAAAATTTTTAGAACTGACTTGATAACTGACTTTTTGTTAAAGATTTCATAATCGATTAACATTATTTATTTAACGATAGTATCGAAAATTCGCAATCTCATAAAAAAGATTATGCTTATGTACCTACAAATTCTTTTGTTATCGATTCTTGTGAGTCATGACTAACAGATTTAGGCTTCATAAAAACTTAGTCCGGATTTAAAGTCTTGAGTTTTTGTTAGTAATTTGCAAGTGTAATTTTACGGATTTTATTTTTGTAACTTGAGTTTTTATTATTACATTATAAGTGCAATAACATTGTGCTTATTGATCCGTGCAGGGACGGTTTTTGTGATCCAACATTTAAATAAATAAACAAATACATATTTATTTCAAAAACTTGCAATGTTTACACACTCTTTAGGGAATTTCCTTTTAAGTAAGAATTTTACTTGTGTTAGGAAAATTCCGCCCTTCCACTAGTTACAGTGTAATGGTGCTCCCACACTGCTGTTATAAAATGTTTACAAACATTTTCTAACATTGTGATTTAATACATTTAATCAAAAAAGCTTTCAGAAATCAGAGGAGGGTTCATGTTAGGTAATGTTAGTAAACATTTTATAACAGCAGTGTGGGAGCAACATAAGCTATTGAGTAGACATCCTATTAATAGTAGGTTAAGTAACAAAAAGTTATACAAATCAAAAATATACAGAAAAAGAAAAACATTTTAAACGATGTACCATATTATACTTTATCATTTTAACAATAACTAAAACAATTAATCATCGAAAAACGAAACTTCGTTTTATGTAACGCAAACGTATTTAAAATATACATATAATTGTCTAGGGATCAAGTACATTTTTAACTATAAAAAAATATCCAATTAATATTTACTAAATCTCAGATTGCGAAACTTTTTTTAAATTTTCTATTTGCCCCCCAAAAATGACCCCCATATTCAAAATTCATTTATTCACGTTAAACGTCTGTGTTTGGGTCACAGAGATTTATATGTGTACCAAATTTCAACTTAATCGGTCCATTAGATTCGGAGCAAATTGGCTGTGACAGACGGAAGCACAGACAGACACACGAGTGATCCTATAAGAGTTCCGTTTTTCCTTTTGAGGTACGGAACCCTAAAAAGACAAAAATGAGGATTTTTTTAAATATTATATGGATAAAAAAATAATACCTAATCTGTATTTCCACCATTGACACGAATCATAAGCCCCTCAATTAAAGAGAAAAAGAAAAAACATAATTTCACGCCTGTTATTCCAGAAGGGTTGGGTGAGTAGGGGTTACCTATAGAACAACAATAATAGGTACAAATAATTCTGCCTGTAGGACAGTATAATATTTATTACTAGCAGCGCCTCGCGGTTTCACCCGCAAAAGTGTCGATCCCGCGGGAATATCGGAATAAAAAGTATCCTATGTGTTGTATGTATAAGCTATATTACTGTAAAGTTTTACCAAAATCCGTTCAGTAGTTTTTGCATGAAAAAGTAACAAACATTCATCCATCTATACAAACTTTCTCAATTAGTTTTTCGTTTCATGAGTGCTCTTGTAGGCTTATGTGAAATAAAATATTTTGATTTTGAGACGCCAGTACATCAAGCTACCCGAAACTGTCAAATTTTCTAATCAACTTTGAACCTTATGCTGTAGCGATAAAGTTGAAAATATATTAAAGAAATTTGACAGATTGAAATAGCTTGATCTGCAGTCTATCGATTCTGTAAAAATCTCACCGTGGTAACATAGGTGAAGTGAACTATCAATGAAGGCAGTTTCTAACATCAGGTGGAATGACAGCTCACTTCACCTTAATTTTCACGGTGAGATTTTTACAGAATAGTACTGCCGTTTGTACATTACTATAAAAAGATATTTCAGGTACTTACATCACGCTATGATCAGTAAGAGTGGAACTTTACTAGACCTAGCACAGCTATCGCAACGGTGCGCAGCGGCCGTGCTGATTTATTTTAAAACTATGATATCTCCTAAGATATTCATCGAATTCAAATAATGTCAGGGGCAATTTAGTTCAAAATTAAATACTTGTTATGAATAACGTGTTTATTTGGATAAGGATTAATATCATGTTTATAAAAACACCTTCGCAAATAATGCATTATTTTAAAACAAATTTGATTATCATAAAAAATGTTTTAGTGAGCCAACCTTAAAAGATAGACATATGCTGTTGCGGACTTTTTTTAAAACTTTTAAGGTGAAACAATTCCGTCATACATTATTTTTGCGTAACTTTAACCATTTACGCAGCGCACGTGTTATAGATAGCAGTATACAATATAACTATAACTATATATATATGTACATATTTCACCTAAATAATAACCTATGAATGTCAGGAATGTCTCTATAGTTATTTACTGTGTTATATGTGTATGTATGTTCTTAGAAGGTTTTCAGGGAAAGGGTTTTATGAATTAAAGCACAGAAAGACAAGCTAGGCATTTATTTCAATTTAGGCTTGTCAGTAAATAATCAGAAAGCTAGTCGATCTATTCCACATAATAACGTCACTAATACTAATCAACTGAACATAGGCCGGAGCTCCGTTCTGGTTGACGTCTCGAACAAGAATGTCCCCTGCTACTCTGAGCTCCCCCTTTTATAGTCATGAACAAACAACTTCGACGTTTCTATCTACCCTCATCCAAAATATCAACGACAAAAGGTGGATATCCGTTTGGAATATATTCTATGGTTTGATATATTATTCCTTAATATTTTAACTAGTCTACAGACATACCAAGAGATATTTGTTACAATCCATAATTAGGATAATCTATCACACGCAACGGAAGCTCTCAAAAGGAGTAATTTTTCCCGTTGTTGCAACATTTTTCATTGCTGCGACGCTCCTGTTGGTCGTAGCGTGATGTTATATAGCTTATAGCATTTCCAGATAAATGGACTATCTAACACAAAAATAATTTCTTAAGTCGGTTTAGTAGTTTCGGAGCCTATTCATTACAAACAAACACAAATCTTTCCTCTTTATAATATTAGTGTAGACTTAGCAATTATCTTAAGTACTTTTAGTTTTAGATAATAGTATATATAATAATAAATATGTGTACCTTTTACTCTAGTCAAGTCTCCGTACTCACCGTTCGCTTAAGAGTAAGAGCCTCTCACTGTCCGGCTCGAAGGACCTTGTTAAACTTACCTTTTTGATGTAAATAAGTATTTGGCATTCCTTTTCTACAAAAATTCCCGACCAAAAGTAAAATTGACATACGAATAATGTAGTTACAAATCTTTTACACAATCTCTTACCTATACTTTAACCCAAAATAACTTCTAAATTCGTAAAGTTCAATATTGATGTCTGAAACTGTATATCCGTGATGCTGCTTCTGACATCGACATTTGAAAAGGGTTCAAAGGGTTTTCTTCAACAGCGATATTTGACATTTTCCTTTGTAGGCCTATTTTAACAATAAAAATAATTTGTTTGGATGTGCGTTTATGTCTTTTATTCAATTTTTTATGTAGTCATATACAGGGTTATTGGAAAAACATTAACAACCTCTTAAGAGGTCATTGTACTCATCATTATGAACAACTTTTACTATGGGACCAAACCTGAAATCGCAAAAAAAAAATCAGCTGTTCCCTACATTTTATGTTCGCATAACTCGTCAAAATTTAGGGAACAGCTGATTTTTTTTTTATTGCGGTTTGGGGCTGTTTTAACCTCGATCTTGCCTGATTGAAAGCGATGGATGAAGTCTACAATGTAACGAGCATGCCCAGAAGATATCTATTCACTCATGCTTTGAAAGCTGACGGTTTATATTATGTGGAAGGGAACACAGACGCTGGCAAAGAGTTCCACACTTTGGCAGTGCATATAATTTATGTAAGGAAAGTAAGACGTTTGTTGGTAAATCGTGGGTTAAAGTCAGGACTAATTTGGCTAGACTATGCCTTATCGTTCTAGAGTATTACTATCTATTAATATTCTATCGCTACAAAGTTACAGGTATAGCATGAAACATAACGGTGACTTAAAATTGAGTTACGTTTGAGAATTTGGCTGTGAAGCCAAGGCTTCCTGAAGAGGAGTGGTCATCACATACCGTCTGCAAATTACCGGTGAATGGCGTTGCTGAAACGTTTATTCATGAAAGTAAGGCTACGGACACAAAGTCAGCGGCGCGAAGAGCGGCGCGTGTCATTGGATAGATTTATTTGGAACCGGCCTCGAAGGCAGCTGCGCGCGTCTTTATTGAAGTAGTGTTCTGCATTTTATTTTTTTGCTTTTTAACGACCAACGTTTTAAAATGCTGTATCAAAAAGATATTGTCGTCGCTGAAACAAAGACACTCATTTCTCATAACACAACACTTCGCCGCTTCAGCGCCACGCGATCTGCCCGATGACTTCGAGGCCAGGTCTGCGTTGCCACGCCGCCGCCGCTCCCGCCCCGCAATCGCTGACTTCGAGACCGAGGCCTAAGTTAGTCTGTTTTCCTAGAGAGCATTTTTTGACACCCATAAAGTCAAAAACCACTGCCATAATTACATGATAGCCTTCGCTGCGGCCGTTATGTGGCGGTAACCGCTCTTGTGGGAAGCCGTAGCTTAAGGTGATTACCACTTTTTGGTTCACAGTCTACATCTTTCTGAAGATATAATTTAGTTTTGTCACATAGGGGTCCATCACAACAGCAGCCGACGTATTCTGTAAAATTTTCACCGTAAAAAATTTGATTAAGTGAGCTTCTAGTGAACTGTCATCCCATTCGATGTTAGGATTTGACACTATTGATAGCTCACTTAATGCTCACTTCACCTAATTTTTCATGGTGATATGTTTTACAAAATAGCACTACAGTACTTAGGTACTTTCGTTCCCCAACATTATTGCTGTAGGTCCAAAAAAATTCAATAATTAAACACTCAAATTTATGAATAACCTTTTTCCTTCCTTTAAAAGACATTATATTTTTGTGAAAGGGGCTTTCTTCATTCCAATTTGAATTTATGACGTTGATTTGATTGGTGTACCTATTAAAGGAGTTTTGGTTAAAAGCTTAACAATTCTATTAGTCACACTCGGGTGCCGCATCATGTGTGCCATCAATTGACTCACCTGGAACCGTTAGATGGTTTATTGTGAGGAGAAGTTATCCTTTATTATAACTAATTTGCACAATTTGAGTGTCCATGGAGTTTCTTGCCCGTTCTTCTCCATAGGTACCTACGCTTTGGAATGGGCAATTAGCTTCATCTTTCTAACTGACCGACCCCTTGACAATTCAAAAGTGCCTGTAATTGGTTTATTTGAAAGAAATGCTTAAAGTTTGATCACCCCAATTGCGTAATACAATCCTTAAGATTTTTTCATAAGATTAATGTTTGAATAATTCGTCTGATTAACAATTTAAATATCGCAATGAATGTCATTGAATTGCAAAATTTTTCAAAACTCATTAAGTTTAGAACAGTTTTAACAGTTTACAGAAAGTAGGTAAGATGTTAAGTTTAAAATGATCCTATACTAACTACCTCAACTAAAGCATGCAAACAGTTTTAGCTATAATAATAAAGACGCATTAATATATATTATTAACACATTCAATTAAGTCAATGTAAGTTTATCAAATTCAGTACATAATTTGAAATAGGCAATATAATACATAATGTCAAGTTTCAAATGTGTGTTACGCAATTGCACCACTGTTCCCAAATAGTGAAAATGGCATAGAAGAACACATTTTTAGCCATGTTATGTTATCGTTTAATACCAACTTAATTGTTGAGCTTTTTTTCACTCACATGATGTTGTGATCCATGTAAAGCCTCTTGAGTAAACATTTTATCAACAATATGGCTAATCACGGTGATTTTATTAAACGTATAACATTATTCGAGTTTGATACAACGACTCAAAAGGGATCAGTGCCTTAAAAAAATAAAGGCATGACAAAAATACAATTTAAAAAAAAATCCAAATCCTACGTGTATCCAAAAAAATCGTACATGTGTTTTTTATTGGTTAAATTAGTCTCATCGATCAGCAATTGCTTTGTCATTGTAAATACTTATTAAATCCTAACTAATCCATACTACAATATTATAAATGCGAAAGTGTATCTGTCTGTTTCTCTGTCTGTTACCTCTTCACGCTTAAACCGCTGAACCAATTTAGATGAAATTTGGTATAGAGATAGTTTGAGTCCCGCGAAAGGAAATGGGATAGTTTTTATCTCGATACTTCCACGGGATCGACACTTATGCCGGTGAAACCGCCGGGCGCTGCTAGTTTATAAATGCGAAAATAAGTTTGTTTATTTGTTACGTTTTCACTATAAAACGGCTGAACGGGTTTGGATGAAATTTGACACATAGGTAGACCATGACCTGGCAAAGGACATAGGCTACTTTTTATACTGAAATGCAGACGAAGTCGCGAGCAACAGCTAGTATTTAAATAAATCTTAGTGCTAAGCCCCAACAATCACAATACGAAATCGGTCTGCAATTAATAGACTTTAATCTCTCAGGTCACTAACTTATAAACCGTATAAATAAATCGGATTCTGCTTGAAAAAGGGGACCAATAAAATAAAAGGCCAAACCTGCATGTTTTGGAACGCCTGCTTTTTCCGCTCAGAATTTAATGGTGGTAATGATTGCAAATTGGATCGAATAAAATAATATTTTCTATGTAGATTTCTCGTAGAATGCAGACGAAATAGTTTTTTTCGGTGGTTTGGCAAATCAGTGTCTAGTAAATTATGTTTATTACCATATCTACCTACCAAAATAAACAAGTTGTCTGATAACAACTGCGGATGCCACTTGAATATAACAATCTAGAGTCTAGACAAAATCAAACTGGTTGCTAATTTAATTTATACATACACATTTTTTTTTAAATACATTGTTTTTTACATTCTGTGACAAATGTAACTCACACAGTTTTTAAAATACTAGTAAAATTTTAAAATCTTTGTACATATGTGAGCACCATGTATCTATAACATAATTGATTTACCAGTCTGTTATATTTTTAATTCTTTTTACCATTTGTGGTAGACTAAATAGTATTTTAGGTGCATCGTCTTCACATATAATTATATAATGAATGTATACAAAAACTTGTAAAACATTTTAAAAGAGTAACGGTGGAATTTCTTGCCCATTCTTCTCCACACGGAAAACTACATTTTGGAATGGGCGACTAGAATCAATTCTATTTTTTTATTTTAAATTTTGACGTTCAAAAGTGCCTTTTAAGTGCCTATTTGAAATAAATGATTTGACTTTGACTTTGAAATATCAGTGTAAAACGATTTCTTTCTTTCTAGAATAAACTTGTATATCTCCTAACATTTTTAATTTAATCTTAATTGGGGTTTATTTTATAAACGATGAATAAAGTTAAGTGACGTTTAAACGTCAAAATTATATGGTCAAACAGTAATGAATAAAGGGTTTGTGTTTTGGCAACTTTGCAAGAGAACCAAATTCCAAATGGCCATAAAATATTTTTTGTTGTTAAAAAATCATTTAAATCGGAGGCCACATACAGTTCGTTTTAAAGAATTTGTGTATTTATGCGACATTGAACTCTTCGTCTTGTTGACCTTGAGTGATTTACATAATTATGCTCTCAGTTTTAACTGTACTCAAGTGTCTTGATTGATTTTACTTTCCTAGACATATTCTTTTTTTTTCATACATAATGTATAAGTTAGATTTTTTCCTTCAAGGTCAAATGGCGTTGAAATCGGTGCTCTGGGTGGACTGCTTCTTTTTCTGATTAATTTTCTCAGTGAAAGCAGAAATAAAACCAGTGACTGAAAAGAATATTTATAAATTTTATCTAGCAGTCCTCTCACAGACAAGAGGCCTGACTCCCAGCAGTGGGGACATTATATAGGCTAATTATGCTTATGCTACCTAATGCTAATTCCGGATTTCCGGAATTGTATCACCAATCAAATATGTCCCTCATATTTCTAGAAATAAAAACACATGTTTACAAGGATATGCGATAGTAAGTAATGGCTGCTGATTAAATGTCGGGACAGATCAGCCTGCCGGCGCCGTGGCCCGGACATTAAAAGATCAAGTACAAAAAATTTGACTTTTTCATTGATATTTATGTAGGTACTTTCAAAGGTTAGTAAAAGAAACGTCGTAAAGAAACCAGCCGATATTTTCTGTAAAAATCGCACCCGGGAAACTTAGGTGAAGTGAGCTCGAAGTGAATTTCACCTAAGTTTTCATGGTGAGATTTATAGAAAATTTACTGGCAGGATTTGCTTGAAATTGCCACTTTACTCTGAGCAATTGGGTGGTGATTGGTGATCTATCCTTCTTCATCTACAAAGTGCAATTGAAATCCTCAGTTAAACTAACTTAATAAAAATTATTTATTGGTATTTAAATATTGATGTCAATTTGATGTCAATCACATTGATGTTACCTACTGCAGTTTCGTCATCTATACATAAGCCTTAGAAATTCTATATATAAGCAAGATACTTACAGAAGTATAAACACAAACATGGCAAACTGACACACTTCACAAGTTTTGTTTTTTTTTAATGATACCTTATGGCTGATCACTGTCTCTTAAGATACAGGTCACCCTAGTTTAAGAGGCAGGGCTCACCCGATTCATGTACAGACCTTATGGTTACAGTATAATTATTTACCTAGTACCTCTCTTTATTCTTATGCCAACCAGTTGTGATCCATTTTTACCTATTTCTAAGGATAACAACTACATAATGTATTTTCTCGTCTTTAACTAATTGGAAATAAATAAATTTATTATTATTAAATAGATAAGCATCTCAAAATGGTGGTATCAATTTTTTTAACTAAAAGATCATTTGAATCAGAGGCCACTCACAATTCGTTTTAAAGAATTTGTATCTATGCGACAAGTCTGTAAACGAAATATTGTTGAATATAGGACACTGGTTACCCTTTTCAATGCATTTTTTACAACGTTCAGTAAGTTGTTGACATTCTTAGTTTTTTTATGAGTTGGGAATAGGAAACTTGAAAAATCTCGAACACTGATCTTAATTTTCATTTTTATTTTTCGTGTAGTTCTTTAGTCATTTTAATTGAGTCTATTTAATCACTGTCTTGTCATTTTGAATATTAAATTTGTGTTTAAAACAATGTTTTTTTAGACCGCTTGGTTAGCGCAGTATTTAAGCATAAACGTATTCACGATGCAGAAGCCAAGTGTAGAACAATGATTTTTTTAAAGAAAAACGGGAGTTATTTAAAATTATAATAGTCTCCCGTATAGGATAAATTTTTAACCAGTGCGCAAACTGGAACCTTGAATTCAGCCCATGATTTTGAAACCTCCTGTTGATAAATTTTCGTCACTTATGAAAAAAAAAATTAGCTTTGCCATACATTTTCACCGCGTAGTAGTGTATTGCACTTTTCTATGGAAAAGATTTTTTTTTTTTGATAACCCACGAATAATTTCTACCCTAGTCTAGGGGGGTCTAGAATCATGTGCCGAATTCATGGTGACAGTTTGCGTACTGATTAAAAATTACACTATACGTACATTAATAAACTATAATAAAGAAAAACTGCTCTTGGGTAGTTTCAATTTATACTAATAGCTTCATGCTCATTTTTGGAATAATGCCAAAATGACCGCAGAACCTCTGCACTAAACTATGAAATAACCCTATTATGACACTAACATTGCCTGCTTTCTATAAAGTTAGAAGTTCCTAACGAGTGTTTAATTACGTAAGATTAATTACCCACTTAGGTAAAATATATTGTTTTCGAAAAACAATACCTGATTTTAGTTATTCATTGCATTCGTGTTTGATTTTAATAGTATAAGTTTTTATAAAATACGACTGTAGTTTATGCATTAGCTAAACACGATAAAAAATTACGTGAATAAACTCCGTTCTACATATTTTGATCATGATAATACTTAAACTACAAAAAAAAATTTTTTTTTTGATTAAAAATGTCAACTCCTATCATTCAAAGTCGGTCAAAGTTCGCTTCACAGACGGCCTTTTCTTCGTCATTATTAAAATAAAATTTGAACTGGGTCACCGAATGAACCGTGACGAAAGTGACAAGTAATAGAAAGTCTTTAAAATCCATCATTATTAAATTTCATTGACGTTTTGACGAAAGTTTCCTACCATCTTTCAAGTCAGCTTAAAAACGTCAAAGGATTTGACATTTTCTATTATAAATCGTTGCATGAAATTAATGACGAAAACGTAGGGCTGGTTCAATTTTCGTAACGGTAAAGTGTGGTCAAGAGGATTTATTCAGTACGTTTGCAACTGTCTGTCTATATGAGTATTGTCGGTTTAATAAATTGAATGTGCCCTTCTTCCCCCTCTGTTACCGCAAACCATTATCCTTTTATTCTCATGGGTGGAAGCTGATGAGAATCGGCAAGGTTAACGTTTAGAGTAAGGTAGGATAGGATATTGTGATCCTTATCAACTGAAATTGATTAAGAAGATGTTTTTGATGTGTTTCAATGATTGGTATTTAATTAACATTATAATTTTGACTTAATTATTCCCACTTTTAACAATAGATAAAATACTAATCATACACAATTAAATTGTGTATTACCAAGGTATCCTGGGTACTAGTATTTATACAGTAGATACAGGATAAAAATATTACGATGTCATACAAAAAATTAAGAAAATATTTAGTTTGTATAATGTAGCATGAATTATACTCCAGTAACGAACATTATAGTGTGCAAAAAAATATGTATTCTGATCGTCTTTTTATGTGATATGACGTCCTTTAAAACCGTTACAGTTTTATGTTCTCTCTCAGACCATCTCAATGACGACAATCTTATAACATTCTGCGTAAGAAGACTGATTCATAACTCAAATACGTATCTAATTTTAGCATCCACACGTTTAGCACCGTTTGGTGCACGTCAATACCGTAATCTTAATCAAATCCTAAGTTTTCCTCAATATAATGTTGCAATATTATCTTCCATTTGCCCTAGTTCCGTTAATGCACGTCAATCCGTCGTTTAGGAGGAAATTATCTTCTTGTTAGCTGGCCGGTGGCAATCGTCATTAGGATACGTCAGTCTGACGACAGAATCTAATTAAGGACAACTGGATGTTACAGCATTACTGAATTACCATACATTATTGAATTATCATACGCTTTTTAGTTATTAAACCTGTATCCCAGTTACTAAGATAAAAAACCTGACAGCCAAATATGACCCAAGAAGGATTTCTGCGTCAAGTTGTTATGAGACCGGGCTTTATGAGTACGTTTGTGTGCACCGCTCCAAATAACGAAAGGTTTGTAACAGTCGAGAAGGTAATCGTGGAATTCCTAGGTAAGTGGTTTATGGATGCAGTAATTGTGATCTCATCACCTCAGCACGGAATCACCCATAGCTAAGTGATGTTGGCCTCATTTAGTTCCTGCTACTCTACTAGTAGCCTACTAGTGACTATTATTTGAGGTGTTCCTGCCCATCTGTCACTTGAGCGATTCGTCGGCCCAAAGTGGTTTTGGAGGTGCCGTGTTCCTGAACTTAGGGCTTACACAAACTATAACGATGGACTGAAAAGTCAAAATTGCCATAAGCTTTTTGGTAGATTATGTAGCTGGGTACGAAAAAGCTTAAGTATATCAATGTTGATGAGAGCAGTTGAAGAAATACGAAACGCTTTGAAAGCGATTGCTACTGCATGTCTATTAGGCTCTCTGATTTTGATCAAAACCCTTCTTCTTCATAATCCGGCATATCCTGCTCATTTACACTTACAAATAACCAGTAGTACTTAAGTACCTACTAATGGCTATTATACTAATCCTTTGAACGGTTGCACAACACTTAACAAAGAACGAACAATCCTGTGCAATACCTACACCTGTTTATTTTGCGCAATTTGTGAGACTGTGGCCAAGGCTATATAGCCTATTTCGATTTTTAATACATTTATTATAGACATATTTTATAAAATCTCGTGATTTTTTTTTCTGTCTTGGTATGTGTTAAAAGGTTACACGTGCGGTCACGGCTGGAGTTAAAATGTAGGATGTAAGTTGATTACACAAGTGTTTGGATAATCTCAGCTGTAAATGCGTAGGTAAGACCCTCGTTTTCTTGTCAACACATTCTTCCACCACCACTATCTTCCAAGCATTAAAATTATATACAAAATTCTAATTTAAACAATATTTGTCCGAGGATATACTGACCTATAAATGTAATAGCTTAACTATTATATATACTAGATAAAACTTTCTACCAGCACCGATCAAAATCATTTATGAATGACGTATTACGTCCTAAGTTCAAACTCGTACATCGTCTCGTCGTGCGTGGTATATGACGTCTCTCTGCGTCACCAAGTCACCAGTTTGCTGACCGCTTTCATAACTTTACGTAAACCAAATGAAAGGTGAATAACTCGTCCAGAAAACGTCGTCACAACCTATTTCCCTAATCAGGCCAAGTCTGCTAAAGTAGCTATGCATGATACCTAACTATCGAACGTCAGTCACGATGTTTTTAGCCAAATTTTGACTTTTACAAACGTGTGACATCTGGGAACATTGAAAAGCATTTACCCAAAAATTGTGTTACGAAATATTAAATAACTTTAGTTTTTCACTCAAAACGTAGGTATCTACGTTGATACCTTTTGCAATTTTAATCGAAAAAGCAAGTTTTTTTTTTAATTATTCAATTTATCATTTTGATTTCAATGACCTTACCACGATTATATTTTTTCACTTTTTGGGTCACCGCCGACCATAATCTTTCTAAACTCCGCAATGATACGAGTATCAAACACGTTTCTGCATCATCCACACATTTGAATAATTTAAAATCCTGCTTATGGTTCCTCAGACGTCTTTTTTTAAACCGGTACTAATAAATATCGTTATGTAGGAGCAAAGCGGAATATTTAGACTAAGTAGGTAGAAGAATTTGAAAAATATTTATATCAGTTTATTGGTTTAATCTGTTTGCATTTTTTTTTATAAATTTTTTGTCATCGTCTTTATATTTTTGTGAGCAGTTTTTGTTTTTAATAATTCGTTATTCATTTCCTTCCTTTCATTCGACATTCATCGACCGACGAGAGAATGCGTTTTTGACATCTGTCAGTTTCATACAAACGAATACTTATGTGTTTTAGCGAATATGTTCTTTATTAGCTACTAGAATTATCGCAATGATAGGTGTCAGGAACGCGTTCTCTCGACGGCCGGACTGTAATGTAAAGTTTTGCATTCGAAGCAAACTATTCTAGTCGAGCGAGCAAATTATTCTAGTCAATTTACACGGATTTGCATAACTTTGTTGAATTATTATGAAATAGCAAACATTTCGAAATGATGAGACACTAGTTTTCAGAAATCAGGACAACCAAAACAGTGGGTTTCATGAACCCACTTAATGTTCAATTAATTTCAGACTTAATTTTACTGACCGAAGTTTCTATACTTGCCTTGAGCAGCTCTAAAGGTCAATGACCCGAGATTATTTGATACTCCTTCAAAGGCGACGATAACTGGGACATGTTTCGCTGGAACCTTTAACATTTGCGACAAATAGGTAGGTACAGTCACATTCAAAATATGTCCGCCTCCTTAAGGGTTATTTTTGTCTGCTTATTGCAAAATAGAATCTGCTTTGCCGACTCAGCATTATAAATTGCGTCATAATGTCAATGCCACAGAATGACATTCAACCATCTTCTTTACATATTACATTTAAAATGTAACACTGAAAGACTCCGAAAATTTAATTTAAAATATATATTTATGATGGCTGAGTCATTGCCAAAATGCAGGGCATGAGGCTAAATACACAGTCGTACGGGTCGATCTTCAGGGTTAAGCAACTACAAAATATAGATAACCTGCTGCATCAGCTTAGACTGGACCCCAACCTCAACATATTTGGGAAAAGACTAGGCAGATATACATATATACAATGGCTAGGCCATCAAAATGGTTTTAGGTTGATGTCAACTCGACATTGGTCAAATGCTTAAAGGTATATATGATAATTTTGATCTTTGTTTTCAAGTAATTAAATACAGTTTCCTATGCAATAGTCTGCTCAGTGCTGTAGCTTCAAAAAGGACTATGAAAAAAATGTGTCCTGACTTATACAGGAAAGAATTTGAAAATGACGAGTATATAAAAGACTTGACTGTACATAATATACCAAAAAATTACTATATACTAAGTACATGAGTACCGTGAATTATGTATGAGGGGTTTTTTATCTTACACAATCTTGAGCCTACCAGATTTGTAATAAAATATTTTTTGGATATTACAATATCAAAGAAAAGTTACATGAATCTAGTAAAAAGTTGCCTTTGACCCTTCAGTTGTGTTTATCTTAATAAATTATAAGTGTATTCATGATTCAAGCACGTTTCCAAAAAATAAAAGAATTCAGTTAGGTGGCCGTCATATTTTTTATACTTACTACGATCTTACAGAGGTGCTTGTGGCTAAGTAAACATAGCCGTACAGATCAATCGACCACTTGCCGCGATTGGTCTGTGGATGGGTGACCATCTTTACATACCAAGATTCTTCCATGCCACGGAAAGCACGTTAAGCCGTTGGTCCCGGACGTCATTCGTGGGTCTTTGACAGCCGTTACAGATCGTCAGAAGCCCAAAAGTATGATTACCATTTTAACCAAAACCAAACCAAAACTCGTAAGTCGGGGCTCACCTGCTTCTACCGCAGACTTCTGCGGGTTAGGTCAGACTGCGGCAGAAGCAAGTATGCTAAGTTAGTAACTTGCATCAGTCTAACCTCACCCATAGAACTTTCTACGGGTGAGATTAGACTGATGCAAGTTACTAACTTAGCATATTCAGCGATCTGAACATGCTAGCACAGTAGCTTGTATCAGTTTTTTCCTCTCCAAGTATACACGTGTTCGTGTAGGTCACCTGTCGATCCTACACACATGATTAGACTACAAGGATTCCTTTTATCCCGAAAGATGAAAAAAAAGATGGCGGATAATGACAAAGAAGAAAAGATTCAGATAATACAGATACACACCAAGGCAACCAAAATAAAGCCAAACAAATCAAATATTCCAGCAAATGGAGTAAAGACATTACAATGAAGAGAATCTTGTCTTACATCAAGTCTTTTAGATAAAAGAGAATACGTGGAACCACGATTCCAATTACATTGTGAAAACGAAGGCTCAATTACCACGAGAGAGATTTCTCAATCGTTATAAAATATAGGTAAGCAGTTGTAAAGATCGGCGAAGGTATCTTTGAAGAGAATTGTGAGTGTTTGGTTTTCAGGGAAAATATAATTTTAATAACATTAAAATACTTTTAAACAATTATTTCACTACTGACTATTGACAATAGGGAATAAATTGGCTGATTTTTCGATCATCTGATAACTTTATTCGAGGAATAATTTTGAAATGTTGACAGTTATTTCATCTGAGGGGCAATTCTCGTTCACAGTCTGATCTCAGTCGCAATCTGTCAAAAAATAGCTATATTATCCCTACATTTTGACAAATTTTTGACATTTTGTTTGTCGCCGAGATGAGACTGTGACTAGATTTTGAACTTTTTGAATTACGAGAATTGGCCTTCTGTTGTTTTAGTTATTTCTGCTTTGCAGTTTGGCAGAGGTAATTATATCTTGTAAAAAATTATTTCGGGGAATAAACACTTTTTCATTATTTTTTTTTTTTTACAAAAACTGTCAAACGTCAATTTTATTCCTCGAATAAAAGTTATCTGGCGATGGAAAAATCAGCTCTAAGTAGGTAACTAACTATACAAATAAATACGAAAAACAAAGGCGTTGAAGTACTTATGGCGTAATCAGCGTATAATGTTCCCACTGCTGGGACACAGGCCTCACCTCAGAGAGAGGGAGTGGGCTGTATCCACCGTGGTCCACAGTGATTTATGAAGAGTATGTATATTTCGCTGCCCTAGTTCAACAGTAAGATATGTTGAACAAAGTATGTTTTGAGTTATTCATACTTTTATGCTTTTACTGTCATTTTCACTAAAATAAAATAATATATAAAAAAATAATATATAATAATTAATTAAAATGTAGTTGATTTTTTTAAACAATAGCTTAGTTTCATGTTTTAGGGAGTTATTTATAAGTACTTCAAGATGAATAAAATATTTTGTAAGTAATAATAGTTTTAAGGTCGGTAAATATGCTTAAATGTCTCATTGAGATATTGAAATTTAGGCACTTTGGTTGCGTTATACACATATCCGATTTTTGAACCGGACAGAAGAGCAAATTTTTCACATGAAACAAAACTTATCTCAATTTTGATTTTTTTTTTCTTTTTTTTTTTTTTTACTGTTGAACTAGGGCAGCGATTTATGAGTTGCGAAGTATCTCTCGGACGTATAATTTGTTCAAGCAAGAGGTAATCAAGTCATTCACTGCCGTAAATCGACTAATGAGAAAATTCAAAAGTTTTTTTTATAGAATAAACAATCTGTCAACCACACAAGATCCATAGAGATCTCTGTGAGTGATACTCATATAAACAAAACCCAAAGCATTTATTTGCAACATTTACAGACACTTTTGATTTGGCAAAGGAGTCGGTCAGTCAGAAAGATAAAGCTAAATTCCATTATTATTTACAAGAGAGAGGGCATTAAATACAAGATTGTTCAAAATAAAATTGTACAAATGGCTCTACTAATAGTTTTTACAGTGTTAAGGAGCTTCTGGAGCATATAATCGCATGACTAATTGTATCGTTATGCATGTAAAATTTGCACGCTTATTATCTATTAAGCAAAACATGTTTTGTCCACATTATTAAAATTACCATCTTTTATACCATGTTTTTTGGCAAATCAATTATTATTATTATTATTATTCCAAATCGTAGTGGGATCCTATAGAGCAGAATGAAATTACGATCTATTATCTAGACAGACTTCCAAGAAACTACTGACAGATCAAATTTATTTCTCTCTAGAGTTAATTTAGATCAGAACACAAAAAAAAAATAAGTGATATTTCCGGTCGAAGATCTTTTATTACAAAGTCAGCTAAATCCGTACCAAATCCTAATTATTTCAGTAAAGTCTAATATCATTCAAATCTCGAGACTGTTGAATGATTAGAATTCACTCGGATAATTTCGTTAATGTGGTTAGTGAGAGCAAATGCGGGGCCCGTTCGCATTGTTTGATTATCGTACATTCCATGTTTATAGAGGTAAAGAACCGTACCTTTTCATAAATGTAATACTGTTACACCATTCTCTGAATTTTGATGACATTTCATAATACGGGTCATGCGTATTGCGTAATCCTCAGGAGATCCATAATAGGTTTGTACATAATACTCTTTAGTAAATCATTGGGTGTGCGTGAGTGTTGTGGCTGGTTTAAAGTGTTTTTAAACGATTTTCTTGAAGCCTTTGAAAATCTGGAACGAATTCTGTCGAACAAAATGTTCCTCTTTGAGATAAGTTATCTTTTAAACTACAAATAATCGATGAACATTTCTACCTCAGGGTATCTTGGAAAGCCCTTGTGGAGAGGCTACTAATAAATTGTATTGGCCAGCCTATTTTTACCTTTGTAGTACCATTAGCAGGAAAAATTAACGTGTCTCTTTGAGTCAGTCATTCCCCCTAAGATTACAAAATCCTGTTGAGTCACCTTGGTCCTTTTGGTTTTATATCTTAAATCTAACACCTGTTGATTTTATGAGATTAAAAAAAAAAATAAAACAGTTTCAAAATCCGAATAACAGAAAAAAAACATTTCTAAAATAAATGAATCAGCAAGCATTGTGACAAATTCATAAATAAATATAATTAACTCGTATTTTAATGACTAATCGTGTGTTATTTATCACCTCGGTAACCACGTTCCGCATTCTGCGGTCGCTGTGTATGTCCTAAAGTGTAAATGTTAGTCTATTAGTGGCAAGGCCTTTGAAATGTTTGCGTTTAAAGGTGAAATTACTTGTTATACAGCCACCGGAGTGAATAATACAGCATGTCATTCATTTAGTATTAAAACCTCATTCATCTGTATTAATATGTATAATATTATAACGAGGTAAAATTTGTGAGTTTGTTTAAATGGAGTACTCTTCGGAGCTACCGTTCCTATTCCGAAAATTCTTTGACCAATGGCAAGCTACAATATTTCCAAATTTTATAGGATATATTTAAAGTTGGAACAAGAAATTTATTGCGGGTGGCGGAATTTCATGTTACGGTTATCCCACTCTAAAAAAGATTTTCCTCATAACTTCCGACTCTTCCAATCCAAAGCTAATGTTGACCACTGGTCATTTGTTTTATCCTGCTCGTCCCGCTATCTGGATCTTTTGCGACGTTTTCTTGCGACGTTTTCTGATGTGTCAGTGCTCCATATAGTGGCTATTATGGAACATTCGGCAGACGTTACCAGCCCAATTCCACTTCAGTTTAGCGGCTTTTTGAGCGAACGTCTGAAATCTGTTTTTCGGAGCATCAGCTTACCTTAACGATTTCTATTAATTAGTCACTTTCAAGTCCTCACTTACATGAATCCAATAAAAGAATTGATAATTTCAATATTCATTTCAAAAACATTAACCCAATTTCTCTTCTGTAACTAATTATCTACTGTTTTATAGGCTACCCACTGCACTGATGTTGTACACAATCAACTGAGCATACATAAAAGTATGAATTGCAGCGGGATTGTCCGAAAGGGTTACCGCTACCCCGGAACACAAAGGGCTAAGGAAGGAACACGGGTGGGTTTTAGTCAGTAAGAGTCTGACACTCCCTTCTGCTCCACCCAGAGCGGGAGGGGTCATTTGATGATTTCCCATCCACAAAAAAAAAAAAAAAAGTATGAATTCAGTAACAATTTAATGAATTCACACATTTCAACATTTGGGGAATAAAAATATATGCTGCATTTTAAACAGAAATAGTACCTACAGAGTGGAAATAAACGAGATCTGTATAATGAATCGCGTTGGTAATTAATAATATACGAGTATCAGCACAATCACAAGGTAGTGTTAAAATTAAATTGACATTTGAAATCATAATTTTATACACCACTAGCTGACCCCGCAAACGTCGTTTTGCAAAAAAGAAACCTACCCGATATGCACACAAAATTTCATATAAATCGTTCCAGCCGTTTCGGAGGAGTATGGTAACTAACACTGTGACACGAGAATTTTATATATTAGAAGATTATTATACCTATAATTCACTTGTCTGCTGTAATCAATTCATAATCAGCTTATAGTGTTTTCACTGCTGGGAAACAGATCTCCTCTCTGAAAGGGAGTGGGCCGTCGGTAATCCACCACGCGGGTCTAGTTCGGGTTGGTAGATGATACATGTCTTTGAATTTTTGATTCTAGAACATCGGGTTCCTTCACTGTTTTGAGAGCATTGGTGATGAAATAAATTAAACAAAGTAAAGCGCTTGTCTGGGCTCGAACCCACGACCTACAACTCGTAAGTCACGACCGTTACACTGGGCCGCCACTGTTTTCAATATTGTGTGTAAATAAATGTATGTATACAGGGTTACTTTTCAATGACCAGCCAAATTTAAGGATGTGGTACAGACCATCAAACTAAACAACTTTCTCCATGGGACCAATATCGGAATCGCGAAAAATTTATCAACTGTCCCATAGAAAACTTCAATACCTACTCGACCCAAACGTATGGGACGGCTGAATTTTTATTCGCGATTACGATGTCACATCCTTAAATTTGGCTGGTTATTGAAAAGTATCCCTGTATATATAATGTATGTAAGTATATGTAATCAATTTAAGGAAATGTAATTGCTTGAATAAATTACGTTTAATTAGAAACTGATTTTAACACAAACGTCAAAAAAAACATGATGAGGTCGGTGTGCCCCATCCGACTACTGTGTACAAGAAACACTGAAACGAAATCAGAGTTCACAGTCTCTTTAAAGTCCAGACATGATGACATGACTTACACAGATGATGTGATTTTGATATCTTTTTATAAGGTACAGTGCCATTTTTTGTGATAATAAAATATTCTCATTTTTATTATTTTAAGATAAATGATCATAATAATTATGTAGGTACCTTTTATTTTGATAAGGGTCATTAACTCGACGTAACGAAAGCATCGTGCGTTTAATGATGCCACAGTGATCCCCTTGAGTCATAAAGGTAACGATCTGACATTTAGAAAAACTGGAAGCAGTTCGTTAAAATTAATGATAATCTAATAAACCGAGATATTTTTAAACGGTTTTATTTAGCTTGCCCAGTTTGTTATAAATAATTATTTGTGTCAAATTTAGTACTTGAAATTTTACCTCCTTCCTGTTGGCAGATTGATCTGATATTTGGTACACACATTTAGTTTTGATGATAATACAAATTAATTTAATAATTATCATTGTAAATCCAAGATGGCCGTCGCTACACAATGGCTGATTACATATTTTTTCACAACTCCCTCAATATGGGTATCAAATGAAAGGGCTTGACTAGTAGAATACTGTACACTATGAAAAATATCAAATCTAAGATGGCCGCCCGCACAAAATGCCAGATTTCATATTTGTTTCAATATGGATAATGGTTATCAAAAGAAAGGGCTTTACAAGTAAAACACAGTGCATGGCAGATCATAGAGTTTAAATAAAAACTTGAAAATAAAATAAGTTTTTTTTTAATTTAACCATTTTAATGGTAATAATAACGTAGATAATGTACTAAAAGCTAAAAAATAATTCGGTAGGTCCTAGGTACCAGTCATCACACCACTTTCCTCATCAATATAGGGCATTGATCAGACAAAAAAATAAAATCGTAGGGTGTAGTGTAAGCTGAATAAATATGTAAACAGCATTTATAATGATACGAGCGGTTGACTGTTGGTAGAAATTTCACGCGCCCCACACATGGATTCATACGGCCTATAATAAAATAAGATGTATGGCACCAAACATGAAGGACAAAAAGCTACATTAAACAAGTTAAGCGCCGAATACACTAGGGAACATTTTTTCCCGCAATTTGACGCGCGACACTCAATATACGTGACGCTGCAACGTTGCATAACGTCCCTCAACATGCCCCGCAACGTTGTACGTGACGCGGGGCATGTTGCTTGCTCCCGCCTCGAGAGCGAGCGCACGTGTCCCGCGCCATTTGTCACCGAGTGTAGTCGCGTACGCAACGTGCCCCTTATTATGTCTGTAGTGTGGGGAAATGATACCGTGCTGTCACTTCTGGAGCTACTAGCACTAATATCCACAACCTCCTCGGGTGAAATTTCTATAAGCACTGACTAGTGTGGCCGTCATTTGCCCCCTGGTGTATCCCAGGCTTAACGTTGCACATAAGGCTCGGGACCATGCGTCGCCACTTCGGCCCGTCCTGCGCCACCTACCCATATCCAGTGGTATCCTACGACCTCCACCAGGTTGTAAATCCATCTTGAGGGAATCCTACCTACGCTGTACGTTCTGTACGCGGTCGTCTCTTCAGACCTTTCAGCCCCATCGGCCGTCTGTTTCACGAGTAATGTGCCCGGCCCACTGGTACTTATACAGGGTGCATTCTGAAAGTTGGCAACGTCGCAAATTTTTGTCTGTTTTGATTAATTTGTCATTATACTAAATTAAATTAAGAAATATCGCTCTGCACTGCACTAAAAAATTGATTATGAATTGCAATAACTGATATAACATAAACTAAATATGTAGAAAAATATTTATTTTTCAACTTTGAAATAAAATTGAAACTCTTCGTCTGCCATACTAAATGATTTTTGTAAATAATAATAATAATTTTATTAACAGGCAAATAAGGCCCATAAATAAAATACACAAAATTATCTTATCTATACTTCTATATAACTTAATATAATATAATATTTAATATAATATTATAAAGAGGAAAGATTTGTATGTATGTTTGTAACGAATTGGCTCAAAAAGTACTGGACCGATTTTAAAAATTCTTTCACCATTTTAATGCTACATTATCACTGATTAATATAGGCTTTTTTTTAATTGCAAGAAAAAATAAAATGTTTAAAAAATAAATGTCCACTCGTGCGAAGCCGGGACAGGCCGCTAGTGCAATAATAAACTAATACATTAAAAACCTTAAAACTATGGCTATACACGTAACCTTGTCGGCGCCGTGTTTCGCTGCGTAGTAACGTAAAGCCACAAAAGGCGTAGTGGGTCCAGCACCCTAATTGCGTTACACACTTATAATTAAAATCAATTTATGAAACACATTCCTAATTCCATTGCTTCCTAGGTTTGAAAAATTCATGTGCTCAACAACGTAGTTAAGCCAATGAACGTGGCTAAACTGTCAAATGAAAAGCATGGCGATCGATTGCCATTTTGTGTCTGTTACGCAATTATCCCGCAGGCTGGAAATAAAATAGGTAGACCACCGAAAACAAACTTCGCGGCTATTCTCGCTTCAATTAAAGTTAACAAAGAAAATTTATAGAAGCACCCAGATATCTGCGCTGCCATTAATCAGTATCCTTAATTATTCGGATCTAACGAATTTAATCTCCGGACGGACAATTATAGCATGAATTATGGTTTGTTTGCCAAAACCAATCAGATAACCAAAATGCGACGGTAGTGACCCCTATACATAAATCATTAGAGACATTCCTTTATTGTACACTTTTAGGGTTCCGTACCAAATTGGTAAAAATGAACCCTTATGGTGCGACTCAGTCTGTCTGTCCATCTGTCACACTGTCACAGCTAGATATTTCGAGAACTACATCCGCTATCAACTTGAAATTTGGAATTATTTTAGATGACGTTTGCTCAACTATTCTGCAAATAACAAAGTTTTTTTTTTGCAACAGAAACTAAAAGGCGGTCTTAAAAAATTGAAGTGGGGTTAAGGGCATATGGGGTACTAGCTTTTGCCCGCGACTTCGTCCGCGTGGGTTTCGTACTTTTCTCAAATAAATTTAACACCCTCTCCACCTCCCCTTGAAAGGTAGTTATTTTGAAAATTGTTGATTACGATCTTTATACTTTATTTAAAGAAATAAGTATTCGGGCCAATATTTTAGTTAAGCTACCCAAGATGTTTCAAATAAACTATCCTCCCTTTTCATCACGACAGGGCTTGTTTTTATTAAAAAAGCATTTGGTACGCTTCCACTGTTATGACATAAAAATTATTTATACCCATTTTCGTGTTGGAAGTAGGAGTTTCGACTCCTTAAACTTTATTACCCTTTTCTGCCACGGTAGGAGTTGAATAAGTAAAACCCTAAAACTGATACTTTTTTATTTTAAGTAAGTAAGTAGTAAAACCCTAAAAGTGACAATCTTTATTATTTACTGAGGCAAATGTTGAAAGTTTTAAGTTTCTTAACCAAAGGAATAAGACCGCCTTTTCACCTTCACAGTTTTTATCCCCATAGGTGCGAAATATTGAAAACACGTTTGGAACGTTTCCACATATTGATTCAAAAATTATTTATACCAATTTTCCATTGAATCAAGCCACGCAATAAAATACTTCTCTGTGAAATGGACTACCCCCGTTCACCCCGTTAGGGTTAGGTTTTCGAAAAACCCTGTTACACTTTATTATTTATTTTGGTCTTAAGTATACATACTGAGTTTTGAGTTTATATTATTGGACCGCGCGATAAATTTCTTCCATACAAACTTTGACACCCCCAATCTCCCTTTAAAGCAGAAAAACATAAAATGACAAATTATAATTTACTTAGATAAGTATTTGTGCCAAGTTTTAATCTTAATTTTTTTTTTTGGAGTAAATCAAGCTACGCACTATAATACCGGCCTTAAAAATCGAATAAACGTAAGCTTTCTGATTATATTTGTCTAAAATATAATCAGAAAGCTCCGAACTGCTAAGCTATCGGGAGTTACACGTGTTATTGTGAGTCAACCATAAAAGATAGACATTTGATCTCGTGGAATATTTTTTATATAATTTTAAGGAGAACATTTCCGTTATACATGATTTCTGTGTAGCTTTAACCATTAAGGCTCCACACGCGACGGAAGCTTAAACAATGGAGTAAGTTCTCCTGTTTTCCCAACATTTCCCTTCACTGCTCTGCTCCTATTGATCGTAGCGTGATGAAAAGTATACTATAACCTGCCCAGGAGTATGAAAAACAATTGTGCCAAGTTTCGTTGAAATCCGTTGAGTGGTTTTTGTTTCTATAACGAACATACAGACAGACAGACAAAAATTTTACTGATTGCATTTTTGGCGTCAGTATCGATCACTAATCACCCGCTGATAGTTATTTTGGAAATATATTTCATGTACAGAATTGACCTCTCTACAGATTTATTATAAGTATAGATTATATGAAAGGCGCTGTTTGCATATTCTCAAATATTTTTTTTTTTAGGACGCATAGTTTTTTATTTTTGATGAAAAATGTAGAAAAAAATACGTTCCCTCCTTAACTCCGAAGTTTGCATAGAGAAAAATCTGAAATTATAGAAGAAGATTTGTGATAGAAGTTTATGTCACAGTTTTTCAGAAATCATCAACAAAAATTACATTAGTTCCTCAATCAGTCAAGAGATGGCGCTGACCTAAAACTGCAATATTCTACACCGCGTTGTAAAAATTATCTGACAATTAAAGGCCTCGCCGATGAAAATTTAATAACATATGATGGTACGGAAGCCTCTGTGCGTGAGTCTGACTCGCTCTTGACCAATTTGGCTATCGGGTACGCTATTCCTTATCTGATTCTCATATTTTGAGTTATAGGTACTAAAAAAGAAATAAACATAATACTGTACCTATATTACTATCATTGAATAGAACGACAGAACGAACGGGCTCGTGGCTTAATAATAACAGCTGCACGGGCCGATCGAAGGTAAAGTTACGCACGCTAGCCGCGGTCGGTTCTAAGATGGATGACCATTCATTGCATATCAAGACCCCTCCGAGCCTAGAAAGCACGTTAAGCCGTTGGTCCCGGCTGCCACTCGTAGATCTTTGACAGTCGTTACGGGTAGTCAGAACCCTAAAAGTCTGAGAACTAGTCGTACCAAGCAGTATCGTGTTACCAAGTAACTGGGTTGTGGAGGTCAGATAAGCAGTCGCTCCAATATTAATATACTTGTATTTAGTTGCATCCGGTAAGACTAGTAGCTGACTCCAACATAGTTGGGAAAATACTAGGCGACAATGCATCCATTAAATAAATCCACTGACATCTCTAAACTGTTCTGTAATGATCGTATTTATTAACATTTTAAGAAAATAATAATATTAATATACTCGATGATGAAAAGGAAACACCAAATATTCGCCATAAACTGTTGCTTTGTTCATTGTCTGTCGGATACATCTCACGATTCTGTCTTAGAATTTTTTGCCTTTATTTCCATTGGTTTATATTCGTCTGGTTAAATATATTATGTTTAAGCCGAAACATGCAACCACAGCCTGGCAGACTATTAACTATGTCTACTTTTGTACATCTCATCTTGTATATCTTTGATACGTCATTTTGTTTGCTCCTATTCAAATCGTCTATCAAAAATTTTGACATTACCCAATTATTTTATCTTCATAGAATAAAGTGAAAGGCATAATATCTAATTATGCATACGAGTTTTCAACCCTTTCTTAGCTTTTGAGATCAGTTTTTTTCTTCAATTCATTTCAACCATGATAACGAAAACAATAGAAAAGATAATATCTTTTCTATATATTGTTTTCAATAATACAGCATAAAATCAGAATAAAATCAGCTGTTCCCTACATTTCCCTACTCGTCAAAATTTAGGGAACAGCTGATTTTTTTTTCCCCGATTGCAGCTTTGGTCCCTTAGTAAAAGTTGTTCATAATGATGAGTACCATCTCCCATTTCGGTTTGTCGCCATATTTTCAATTGCAACCTGTATTGTAGATAGCATACAAAAAATTTGAAACTTTAATTGACCATGTTAGCATTGGCAAGATGGCCAGAGATTACACAGAGGTTAAGGAAAAGGCAAAAAGGTCTGGAATTGCCCAGTAGTGGGACACAATTAAGGCTTACAAAAAAAAAAACTTTACAATTTTTTTTAATCGTAAGCAAATTTTTAATTGCATCCATTCAAATTCATTTGTAGACAGTTGTAAACAACTTTACTAACGAGATAAAACACAAATGATGCAGAATAAAGGGAATAGTAGAACTGGTTGGAACATTTCGGTCGCAAGAAAACTTTTCAGCAATAATGTTATAGGCGAACGTGTGTCGACGACGTTTTGGCTTTGTTTCAAAATTAGAGAGCTGCTTATTACATTTTCAGTTGCCTCAGTGCATGGTTCGATGGGTGAAGTTTTTTTCATTAAATTCTAGTTTTTTAATATCAACTTTGTAAGCGTAATAAAGAGAATAGTTTGACATATTACATCGTTCGTGAGTTCTCAATTTACGTAAGGAGTTTTACAGCGTGTACCAAAAAGGTGTGGTCAAATTTAAGAGACACATTTGGGTCGAGATGGTGTTAAAGTTTTGTATGCGACAGATAATAATTTGTTCGTGATTCCGATGTTGGTCCCATGGAGAAAGTTGTTCAGTTTGATGGTCTGTACCTTTCTGGTATTGATATTTATGATATTTCCAAACCATGTTGTATAAAGTTATAACTATGAGCACAATTTTCAGAAAAGCTAGACCAAAAGGAAAATTGGAGACTTCTGTTTGCTAATTCTATATCGGGTATACAACGTGGCAGGAACATCGAAGCGCAACCCGTTACCATGGATTTAGTATAGACGCCTGCACATCAAACTATTACAATCTGTCAGATTTCTTTAGTCAATTTTCAACTCTATCGCTAAAGCATAAGGCTCAAAGTTGACTGGTTTCGGGTAGCTTGATGTGCTGGCATCTGTACATGATTCTGAACCCCACTGCGTTGAAAACTTAGGTCAGTATTAAAAAAAATTTGACCGCAGAATTATTACACTTTTCTGCGAAACAGCAGATTTTTTTTTTTATAACCAATGAAAATTTCTACTCTATGGGGGTCTAGAATCATGGGAGCGGTGAATGCTTATTAAATGCGAATCCCTTCACCCCCAGCCATAGGCAGATGTGAAACACCGCGGCGGTTTTAGCCGGTAAGAATCCGAAATGCCCCTCTGTCACCACCACGATGAAAGAAGTCCACAAGAATTAAGGTCTAGAATCACGTACTGGATTCTTTGTTACAGTTTACGTGTCAGTATAATTATCTTAAAAAAATTATGTTCATTTGCTATAATTCTTTGACAACCTGTAAAAGTCCTAATTAAAATGAATGCTTCCACTTTGATGCAAAATAGACTTTTATAAAAGAGAATAGGTACCTGCAAGATCCGCTGAAAATAATATGAATAACGAGCCTACCTCATTAATTATATTCTTTGACTGAAACTTCGACTGTAATTCAGATGAGCCCTGAGCGAGAATGGACCTCAAAGAAGAATTTATTTTATTTTACCTACCAAACAGAATAATTTAACAAAAACTCTCTAATTTATAGGCCCACTTATTTTTTATACAGTGATGTGAATTAGAATACCTACTTATGGAGCTAAAAATCAGCCGGAGTTTTGGTGCATCCTTGAAAAGTACACCCTACTTTGTATGTACGGTACTTCATTATTTTATAGTGCGTCATAGTGTCATCATAATGTCTTATTTTCTTCTTTTTAGGGTTCCATACCTCAAAAGGAAAAAAACGGAACCCTTATAGGATCACTTTGTGCGTCCGTCCGTCCGTCCGTTCGTCTGTCTGTCAAGACCCTTTATCTCGGGAACGCGTGACGGTACCGAGTTGAAATTAAAACCATATACTTACTTAAGTCTGCGGTCCCTCAAAGCTGTGAAAAAATCAAGCATATAAGTAAACGTAAAAAAAGATACGGCCGTTTATGTCGCAAAAAACGTATATTTCGACACTCTCAAGGGAATCAAAATGTATAGGGTACTTCCCGTTGACCTAGAATCATGAAATTTGGCAAGAAGCAGGTCATATAGCACAAGTAAAGGAAAAAATCCGAAAACCGTGTAGTTATATACCTATTTTGTACGGAAACCTCGGTGCGCGAGTCTAACTCGTACTTGAACGATTTTATAATTATTTATTTATAAAAAAACCAACAGGTATAACAGATGGACAACAATATTGTCTAAGACATAGAACATTTTGTTGCCTTGTAGCTATTTCCTAACATTCATGTAATTAGTTGTTATATATTCGTGATTTTGTATATTATATAAGCACCAAATAAACCATCTGTATATGATAGTTATAAGCGGGTTTCACGTCAGATACTTTGATACAGGATTACTCAAAATGACGAGTAGTGTCATTTCTGTCCTAAAAATATATGCAAATATAGGCCAACCGCTTAATTGATACATTGCTTGAGGTAGCAGCGCGGTGCAGGAGGAATTATAGTCGTCACAAGTTGAAGAATCACTGAGCAACACGTCACCACACCCCTCCCGCACCGCGCAGCTACCTCGGGCAACGTCTCAGCTAATCGGTCGGTTCTAATACCTACTTACCTACACACTTAATACATTTTATTATTATCTTTTTGAACTCTCTTTGATACCGTAATGAGATGAAACTTGATTTGGAATAAGTCTCAAAAGGTTTTTGTGCGAAAAGGAGATAGTTTTTTTTACCGACTTCACAAAAAGGAGGAGGTACTATGTTCGGATGTTTGTATGTTTTTTTTTTTTTTTTTTTGTATGTTTGTTCATCGAATACTCCGCCAATTGTCGACGGATTTTCAAAATTCTTTTTTTGTTCGAAAGTAGATAGTTCTGAGGTGGTCCCATTGTCACCAAGTTAGGATCTGATGATGGGATCTTAGAGAAATTGAGGGCAACCCTCAAATTTTATAGGCTCACTTATTGTTTTTCGCATATTTTATGAAGTATCTTGTGTATTTGCGTATGGTTGTTACCATCTCAGGTAGCTGAACTGATGATGGAAGGTACAACTCCTTAACAGTAAGAAGTTATTCGAACAGACAAGGACAGTTTTAGTAAATTGTTTTAATGTTTGATAGGACATTTGCCACATTTGGTCTCATGATCATCAAGTCATGACCTGATGCTGCAGTCAGGATAGTCTGCAGAGTACCTAACTCCTCGACAACTAACAGCAGATATATCGTGTTCAGGCTCATTGAAAAGTGCTCGATGTGTGGATAAACGTACTGTTAATGAGAAACACCGAAGTACATAGAGACTTGGTGCTGAAACCAGGAGCATCAGAAAAAGTACAAACCTTGAAATTACAGCACCGTAGTCGTGTTTGGGCTCATTTTAAGTTCAATAAATACAATGTTGACATAAGTCTGGCCTGATGTTGCCAGGATTATCAGTGGGATCCTGGAGAAATCGAAGGAACTCTTCAAATATTATAGGCACACCTATAGCGATTCGGGTATTATTTATAGTAACTCGTGCATTTGCTTTCGGAAAGCAAAATTTAGTGAAGTAAAACTGATGATGAAGACCACAGATGGCCACCGGGACTACTCAATAATAAGTATTTCACAGGTTGTCGTCACAATGCGAATGGTGAAATGGAGCTGATGGTGGAGTACCAGGAGAACTCCTCAACAATTAACGTCCCTGTATCGGGAAAAGTAATATTTTGTAAAAGGCGATGAGCTTGATGCATTATAAACAGACCCACTAAAAAGCGAGAAATAAAAACTTTTTAACAAAAAAAAAACCGACTTCCATAAAAAACACTACAAAGTGAAAAATAACTTTAATTTCGGAAGTCGGTGGCAATAAACTAAAATACAGATCCCAAGACACCGACTTCCGAAATTAAAGTTATTTTTCACTTTGTAGTGTTTTTTATGGAAGTCGGTTTTTTTTTTGTTTAAAGTTTTTTTTGTTCGGCGATTAGGCCCACAAATAATTGGAATCATTCCCCTTTGTCCCACCGAGCCAGTGGAATGCCTAAAATTTTGCAGTGGGATCTGCCCCACTTATTTGATTTGGTCTAAAATCTTGTTGGATTTAGCCCTACTAGGGTTGGCACCTTAAAATAAAAATAGGTACCTACAATGTTTTTTTTGCAAATTTTAATTTCTTATTTGTTTTTGGAAGGAAATGGGTTGTAAATCACAGATTAATTACACGATTTGTAACAAGTAAACATAACTACACTAAACTTAAAAAAAAACAGATAAACATTTATACGATTTTGTCTTACTGGTTCATTAAAGCTTTTCATACTAAGCTCAAAATCACATACTGAGTACGATTTGACCCCGTAGATAGAAAACGAAATGCTATTTATTCTAACTACTTAACTATTCAAAATAACATTTAGCATGTAATTTTGCGTGTAATTTTTCATTAATCGCCATCGTATCGTCATTGATTATCAGATTGACAGTGGAATATGGGAAGGAGAAGACTCTTTATAAAAAGTCGAACAAGGCTAATCTTAGTCAAATGTCACTGACTTAAACATCAATGTACCAATATTTAATGATTGATGTATTTTGGGTCCTGCTATGATTCTTTTCTTAATTTTTTTTTTACTGTTTTTTAAACGTACGAAGCTGCTGGGACAATCGAGTGCCTGGACGTTAATGACTGAGTAAAATCAATAGAGTCAATCTGACAAGCAAAGAAAAGTTTCACTTTGATTTTCATACCACTTTACGCGAAAGTAAGCAAACTTAAAAATGGGATTAATATGATTATATTATATTACTAGCTTTTGCCAGCGGCTTCGTCCGCGTGGAATAATGACTTCCGGAAATTGAGGCACTAACTCTCATAGAGTTTAACCGATGTGCTCTTTCTTCTGCCGATTCTTGAGAACGCGTATTTCTCATTCAACGCGTTTTTCAAGACAATAGCGGGCGGACGCCGGCGTCCGCTTGGGGCTTGAATAACTAAAAATATATAACTACGTCTAATATATAAAATAATATATAATAAAACCTACTTCACTTAAAACTAAATACCTATAACTACTATAATTAATAATACCTATACCTATAATTAATAAAAGTACCTACGCTTTTACCTACTTAATATTAAAAAAAACTGAACATAAATTAACCAAAACTTACCTACTACTAACTAACTACTAATAACCTATTACTACTTCACCTAAAAAGAAATCCTGTTTTCCCAACATTTCCCTTCACTGCTCTGCTCCTATTGATCGTAGCGTGATGAAAAGTATACTATAACCTGCCCAGGAGTATGAAGAACAATTGTACCAAGTTTCGTTGAAATCCGTCGAGTGGTTTTTGTTTCTATAACGAACATACAGACAGACAGACAAAAATTTTACTGATTGCATTTTTGGCGTCAGTAACGATCACTAATCACCCGCTGATAGTTATTTTGGAAATATATTTCATGTACAGAATTGACCTCTCTACAGATTTATTATAAGTATAGATTACTATGGAGGACTTGCTGCAGCGTCGATGGTACCTTTTTTTTTCTTAATGAAACGTACCATTTCGAACTGTAATGAGGAATATATTTTGTTTTTTTTTTTCTTAAAATCGTCAAAAACGCTTCAATTCATGCATTTATGACATTGACGACCATGTTATTTGGATTTGAATCAATTGAGTGCATTATCAAAACATTTTATTTTTATTACCATTTCGTGATTCTGTTTTGACTTTACTGAAAAATACAACCATTTAAATGATACATTGGTTACGTTTTTGGTAAATATACTACGATTAATAGGCGTTACAACTCAGTGGACCCAAAAAAAACTATCTGCTTTGTTGTTTATTTTTATAATGGAATCCTAAGGCGCATGTAAAAGAGTTGAGGGAATTTATATTGCTTTTTTAGGATTGTTTTTCTTTGTTTTTATCCCTCGACAAAAACAGAGGGGTGTTATAAGTTTGACGTATGTATATGTGTATCTGAGTATCTATGTGTTGTGTATCTGTGTGTCTGTCTGTGCCATCGTAGGTCCCAAACGGCTGAACCGACCTTTTTTTTTTAAAGGTGATCGAGAGTAGCTATGATTCAAGAAAATCGGTGCAGCCGTTTGAAGATTATCAACTCTTTTCTAGTTGATAAATTGATGTGAGCATCTTCCAGAGGTCTGATTGTGTCAAAATTTGACATTCGTAACTTCAATGATAGTAGAAAAACATAGGAACTTTGAACTGCTGCTGCAGCATCACCTGGAACACAGGCTGCAGGATACCCTTAACTTATAGCAGAGGTATCGTTTTTGGGCTCCTTGGAATGGTCTAAATGAATTGATTATGGATAGATGGTGACCAGGGGCTGATGATGGAGTAGGAATGAGAAATAAAAGAGGACCGGACAAAATGGCCCCACGACCAATAACAACTAAACTTATGCCATTAGATAGGCATTTTAATAAAGAGCAATAACTACTATGGCGGTTCTTATCAAATCGCTGTGTGAAAAAAGTATGGCGATGTTCCGTAGGACGGACCTGGACGGTAGACAACGGAATAGGTACTTCAATAGTAATGCATTTGCGAATATTCAAACTAAGACCACTAGAAGTGGTCTTAGTTTGAATATTTTTCATTATAGAAAAAATATATTATAATTAGTTAAGCCAAAATATTTGGACTAGTATCATTATCCAGGCAGAAAACAGAGGAATACGTTAGTATGTAATGAACGCTAACGACCACGAGTAACTACCTTCACTGTGGTAAAATACGTACTTACCTACAGCTGTGCAGATTTCGGCGAGACACGTGTCGATCGTAGTATGTTTACTAGTAATAAAGTTTAAAAAGTAAGAAATAAAAGTTAAATTAAAATTTAAAAGCCCTCGACACAAACAAAAATCTCTAATAACTAAAATAATTATTTATATTGACCCTTTAAGTTTAATATAAGTTGTAGGAAATATTTTGTTCCAAGCGTTCTCGCGTCGGGGGACGGCTAATGAAAACGCCAAACAGATGAGGCATATACCCAGCAATAATTAATCTATGTTATTGTAGAAAACATAGCTGGTGCTGGTAACTTCCAATTTTCATTAGCCGTCCGCCGACGCGAGGACGCTAGAATCAAAATATTTCCTACAACTTATATTAAAGTGCCAATATTATTATTTTAGTTTTTAGAGGTTTTTGTTTGTGTCGGGGGTTTTATAATTTTTATTTTTTTTTATAGATGTTTTTCGTTCCGTTTCTTCATAAAACAGTTATAGACCAAAAGGTAGCCCAGAGGTATGGCCCCGACTTACGAGATTGTAGATCATGGGTTCGAACTCAGGAAGACGTTTTATCTTGTGTAAATAAAATTATCACCGCTACTCACAAAATCATGAAGGAGAAAAGAAAATGTTGTAAAACCAAAAATTCGAAGACATATGTCATCTACCAACCGCACTGGGCCTGCGTGGTAGATTACACTCCCTCTCGAATAGAGGAGGCCTGGGTCCCAGCCGTGGGAACATTATACACGTTATAGGCTGATTACGCTATCCATAAAACCTTATTATTATTTCATGAAGTTTATATTATTTTGGATAAGACAAAGATTAAAACAGAAGAAAAACTAGCGGGGAACCGGGGGGGGGGGGTGTTCCAGGGATCAGAGCGCAATAAATCAAAATAATCCGTGCAGCCGTAGTTTTTCCCGAAAGGCAAGACCCCAACCAGTCATTAATTCCTTTTGCTAACAAACAAATAATTCAGGGACAATCAGGAACAACAGTGCAACGTACATTCGTGCTAAGTACCCATTATTTCTCACTAAGTGAATGGTAGGTGAGATTTTATTTTTGAAAATTCTTTTACCTACCGGGAAATAAATAGGCCACCCCATCTGTTTCCGTGGCTAACCATATATGGTATGATGTGATTGGAGCGGCTACGTTTTATTAAACAAAATGGAGCAGTATAGCTATGTATGATAGCATGAATAGCAGCTGAAGTGGCATTAGGCCAGCCACATTAGCCGTCGAACTGAAATTTGGTCTTTAGTGGAGACCGAGATTTTGAAAACGGAATCTAGAACATTTGTAGGGTTTGCATACATTTGGAGCTTCCGCGCTTGTGAAGCGCTGCGCACATATATAATCGCAGAAGCCGGTGTTGACGATTTTCATGCAATAATGAGAAAGCGGGTGGCGTTAATAATGGGTAGGTTACGTGGAAACTCCAACAGAATCCTAAAAACATTGCTTAAAATGGTGGACAGTTCCTTTATATTAGGCACTGCGTGCAGAGGCACGTGCCAACATGTGTCGAGCCACGTAGTTATTAGTTGTTGTAAGGTTAGTTTGTAAGTTTTACTAACATAGGTCGTTGTTACTAACACTATTTGCATTGTGTGTAATCCGGAATGACCAAAATATATAAATAATGACGATCTTGACTTGATCTTTTTTTTCGTGAATTTTCCCATGTTTTAATAGTTAATCTGCTATTCGGGACGGAGATAAATCAAACAAATCAAAGATCATATTATAAATCGGTCCAGACGTTCTTGAGTTAGAAATGATGTAACTAACCCGATTTTGATTTATTTACCTATATAGGTAGACAGCCTTTTGCAGGGCTCGATCTCAAAATACCAGATTCGCCTCTAGGATGTAGTACTGCTCGACTTCATCCGCGACAGCTTCAACAACGGCCTTCCTCGGTACTGATTTGGCCTTGCATCCTTTTCCCTCGATGTATGTGGGTCCAACAAATATACAGAAGGACGGTGAGCACTGCTGTTAATTTGCTGTTAATTTTTTAATTTTATAATTTTGATTATTATTAGAAATTATATGTAATTATTAGGTAGGTATTAGTGACATGTATTTTATTTAATTCTCTTCTTGTTGACATTGTTTTAAGTTTTGAACGTAAATTATGAATGAATGAATGTAAATTATATTTTAATATAGGTAGGTAATGAGATTGTGTTGGATTAATTTAAATTCTTTGCTTAACTTGTTATTATTTTAATTATTTGAAAAACATTCAGACACAATGTAAATTGTTAATGAATAAATGAAATGAAATGAAAAATGAAAAATGACTGCAGCTCGATTGCAGGAGTGATACCGTGTTTGTTGCGGTTGCGACGCGATCGATATTTCTTGCCCGTAACCAGAGTAAAGTCGTCCTAGTCCATTTTATTGGTATTAGAAGCCGGCGCCTTCCCCTTCTGCATCTCATATGTTTCATCCATCGACGCCGCACAAGCAGCGGATAAAAAAAAGAAAAGGAAGAAAAAGATAAACTGAAAAGATATAAAGTAGACGTTTCTAAATTATATTAAACGTTATTTATAGATTTTGAATATTTATAGTAACTGAATATTATACTAAATTAATATTAGTTCAAATGTGCATTATAGAAATTGTCCATTATACCATACAAAATTATGTAAAACGAAATTATATCAATAATTCATTATATCATTTCATCGTTATATTAAACAAAAGTATATTAAATGAAATTAGGTATATAACTTTTGTTATTATGTCAAACATTACACACCCATAGATTCTGTAATGGCGCTGTAATGACTAGTTCACAAAAACATTAACAGAGATCATCTTATTATATATTTTCTACTTATATACCAACTGATATCTAAGATCCTCGAAAAGATACTTATCAATTGTCTCATTGCGTATCTTTCTAAACACAAAATCATCGCAAACAATCAGTGCGGTTTTAGACCTGGAATTTCAACAGAGGATGCTGTAGCTGACCTTACTAAAATATTAGGTAACAACCTGGACAAAGACATGAAATGCTACGCTATCTTCCTTGATTTACCCAAAGCATTCGACACGGTTTCTTCTTCTTCTACGGAAAACTTTAGGATTCGTGGCCTCGCATTGGATATATTTAAAGACTAGCTCTCCAATCGTACTCAACGGGTTAAAATCGACTTTACTAAGAGTGATGATAGATTTATCATCAGGGTAGCATCCTCGGACCCCCTCTCTTTTTGCTCTACATCAGTGATCTGTGTTATGCACATATTCCAAATTGCGACATAGGTATTTACGTACGCTGGTAATGGCATTTTGGCATTTGCTGGCTGGCATTGATAGTTTATGGTACTGACTTGGACAGAGCAAGTAAAAGGGCGAAACAGTCGCTTCGGTTTGTATTGGAGTGGCTCTCAGAGAAAATGTTTTAAAAACATAATTATTTTTTTCTGAAGATCATGTTAGATTTCTGGGTCAGCCGCAATTTTAACAGCTTAACTTTAGCAGGACTGTTTTTCGTATGATTAATTCATACGAAAAAAAAGTCCTGCCACAGATTAACAAAAAAAAAAAAAAAACTGGGCATAGCTGCGCGGGTTGGTTGCGTAGCACACATACCTACAATGCCATTCATTGTTGAACAGACGTTTTTTTCAAACATATGAATCAATGGATTAGATATCGTTCGAAAGCCGAAAGAGTTTCTTGTCCGTTCTTCTCCATACGTACCGCTTACGCTTTGGAATGGGCAACTAACTTCATCTTTCGGATTGACCAACTCCTTGACATTTCAAAAGTTCCTTTAATTCGTTTTATGGAAATAAATGTTGAGTTTGAAAATCCTTCAGATAGTGATTGAAAGCGTAATTGGGGTGCCAGACTAACAAGTGATTATGGAATTTCTTATAGAATATTTTTACTCGAATCGCCGATCAACTGATCAGCGGGGTAATTGCTTAACATACCTACTAACAGTAGCAATGACTTTTAATTTTGACTTCTTTAGTGAATTGAAATAGAAATTTTTGCATATAAAATGGATATCACTGAATTGTTATCGCTTCGATATATGATATAAAGACTAATAGTCCCCCAGGACGTATTTCGGCCATGGTGGCCAATCTCAACAGAGACTAGCGTTCGGCGCGAGAGATATTAGGTGCACAAGTGATTGCGCAGATAAAGGGCACTCTCTCTTGCCTCACTCTCATAGTCCGATGGGACGGCATGGCGTGTAAGGAGATATAAACACTATACACGTAACTAAATTTAAACTTAGAAAACACATGCATGTAAATAATATCATACTCACTACCAACTACAAATTAACGAACAGGAAAAAAGGTCAGACCGAATGACAGCTGAATGAATAGAAAGGAAATAAAACATCCATGCATGACAGCACTCCAATCCATACTCGCAAAAATCTTTGCTATTTTTCCCATATCGAACTTGTTCAAAATAAACAAATGCATCCAGCCACATCTAGAATGTTCTATCTCGTTAGGCTCTTCACACATTGAGATACAAAACGGAAAGAAATTATTAACATTCGTGCTTACTAGGTAACCCGAGGAAATCAATTATTTATATGAAACTAGCTGACCCCGCAAACGTCGTTTTGCAAAAAAAAAAATAGATAGTAACCGATTCTCAGACCTACTGAATATGCATACAAAATTTCATAAAAATCGGTCAAGCCGTTTCGGAGGAGTATGGTTACTACACTGTGACACGAGAATTTTATATATTAGACTAGCTGACCCAGCAAACGTCGTTTTGCAAAAAAAAATAGATAGTAGCCGATTCTCAGACCTACCCGATATGCACACAAAATTTCATACAAATCGGTCCAGCCGTTTCGGAGGAGTATGGTAACTAACACTGTGACACGAGAATTTTTTATATTAGAAGATACACAACAAAGTGTAAAATAACTTTTTTTGACACCGACTTCCGAAAGTAAAGTTATGTTTTTTTTTCTAATTCAAATTCAAATTTATTTACTTGCTAATATGGGTAATTACATAAAGTTGTTAAAATAAAAACAAATAGAGCATAGTTCAACCATATTACGCCTTGAGGCATGCAAATCTCAAGCTTTTACTGTATCACAACATTGCAATTACTAACAACAATAATTTAATAATTAATAAATAACACATTTTGGTAATTTCACCGTGGCAAATAATAATGGAATATTAGCAAATATTAATGGCACAAGAATAATAATTAAAGATTAAAATGACACGTATTAAATGAGAATGTCAAGATATATTTCTAAATAAATATTTAAGAATAATAATAGATAATTAAGCATTAATCACATGTGACATCAACCACAATATTTCTGAGAAAAATATGTCCTTACATCTTCTGTTAAACAATCCTGAATACTATAGTAACATTTAAATAGCAAGAATTTTTTAAATTTATTTTTAAATTCATCGATGGATGGAGTTTCTAGTATAGACTTTGGTAAATGATTGTATATACGCGGTGCCATACTGAAAATGCTTCTGGCATATAAGGCTGTCTTGTTAGATTTGCAACAAATTTTATCACTATGCCGCTTACTTCTGTACTTATCAAAAAGATGTTTGTTAGTTCTTGCAAAGCTAGCAACCTCATAAATGAAAAATTTTAACTTTGTTGTGTTTTTTTGGATTTTTTTATTTTTTACTTTTTAGTTGTACCTACATACCCCACACAAATTGCATTGAAGAATTGAAGACACCGACTAGAAAAATTATCAAAATTAGCATAGAAATGCCGGAGATGCAGTACATTTATGCATATAACTACGTACATAAGAATAATTACCTAATGTATTATATGTTAAAACCTTCCTGAAAGTATGTAGATCACATTAATGAAATATCAAAATTGGTTCATTCGTTTTTGAGAAAATCGCGGACATAGAAACATACATACATACGGGTCGAATACAGAACCTCCTTTTTTGAAGGCGGATAAAAACTAGCACAAATTTTTATATTATTATAAGCGCACCAGAATGATGGTAAGTGAATCAGAGCCATGCGATCTGCAATTCCAGAGGTAACGCTGCTCCGTGGCCATATTGACTGAGTTATACAGGGTGCATTTGAAATCATGGGCATTATTTTAACCTAAGGTACTACTTATGATACTAATTGCATTAGGGCTACTATTACGCAAATCAAAAATATTATTAATGCAAGTATGGAAAACCTTAAAATGTAGTAAGTCATACAAAGTATCAAATTAGTTGCGCTTCTCGATAGCAAATGCGTAGGTACACTACGCCGTACGCGCGTCCTTGGGCGTGAATTCTTTGACCCCGCCCGACTCACGTGACATTCGTAAGTTGCCAATGAATTGATTCATAATAAATTCCAATTTTCCCTTCGTACTTTGCCGGCTTAGGACGGTCAAAACTACGTCAACTAACATACATTAAAAAAAAAACATTTACGTACCTAGCTTGTGGATTGTTTTGAAAAAACCTTATTTGTCGGTAAAGTGACAGAGGGTAAACGGGTGCTCTTCCACGAGCTTGTGCATGTGCTGGCACGTGAAAAGACGAAAAATCCAACAGGTTCTGAGTGGTTCTGGTGGAATGAGACCCCGTGAAGGAATAGGGTCGTTCGGGTAGCGCCGATGGAACATTTCACGAGTTCATACTAAATTTCTTGTGCGATCGTAAATTACAATCATTTGTGGGTATTGTTGGTTGGTGTACCTAGCCTGCACATTACGCGGTCGAGGCATCGTGTACACAAACACACAACTACTACACTAACACTTAATACACTGCAATCCAAGCACCGTATGACGCGAGCGGCGAGTACGGCGATTACGTCACGGGATCAATAAATCAATTACGCGTCAATGCACCTGCGCAGTCGTTATGACACTGGTTCCGGGTTCGTGACTTCGTGTTGCGGCGGGAAGCATACCCCGCGCGGGGGTGATATTCGTATTTTTGCGAGTGAGGGAGTGGGACGGAGAGAGTTCAGGGAATCCCGCCGGACGGAATGTCTTGTAGCCCATTGTTATTATTACTTGTAAGGAAAAACCCGCGCGCGCGCAGGTGATGTTTGTTTACATTTCGCTTTGCGCTGTACTGCGCTTTAAGATTTTGATATTTCAACAATTATTGGCGTTAACGAAGTATTTTGTTTTAATTACTTTAAGTGTTTATTTGCAATAATAAGCCTTGTGCAATTTGATTTACTACATTTTTAAGGTTTTCCTTACTTGCATTAATAATATTTTTGATTTGCGTATTAATAGCCCTAATGCAATCAGTATCGTGAGTAGTGCCTTAGGTTAAAATAATGCCCATGACTTCGATTCCACCCTGTATATGCCTGTAATTACTACTAACTATTTTCAAGTGACTTTTTTCTAAGCTATTGACGACACCAGATAAGGCAACCAAGACCTAAAGAGCATTTTTAATAGATGACTAAAACAAAAAAAAAAATGTGATGCCAGTAATACCTACTGTTCGAAATGGTCAATAACTTGATAAGTATAGGTCGTTGTGTTAGTTAAGTATCAGTATCAGTTTCACAGAAAATCGCACCGTGAGTGCTTAGGTGTAGTGAACTGTCACTCCATCAAAATGTTAGGGATTGACAGTATTGACAGATCACTTCCAGATCATTTTACCGAAGTTTCCACAGTGATATTTTTTGAGTGTACTACGTGAGCTCGACAAACGGATGTTCGATTAACGCTTATGCGACAAAACTGTACTGCGACTCACCATAGCTCGAATGCACGCTTGTGCGACACACTGAAGATCGACATCTTGCTAGTACGACATGAAGACACATTTGTATTCATAATCATATAATGTACGAGTATATATGATGACCTTGATGGCTCAGTTAGTTACAAACTCTTGGTATTGTTCCCGGATTCGATTACGGGAAAGATTTTCACTGCGATACTACTTGACTTCGATGCACGGTAAAGGTATTTGTATTCTCATTCGCTCGCTCTTGCTTGCTATGTCGACGGAGCCCCGCTTCGCGGGGCTCCTATTTCTGTATAAAGAGTTTAAAGTAACCTAACCAAACCTAAACTCGGGGTGCCCTTCGTTCGCTCTTGCATCCTACGTCACCTATTGCGTTCATGCATCGAAGCCAACTAATATCACAATGAAAATCTTTCGTGGTAACGTGCATTGAAGTCAAGTAGTATTGCAGTGAAGATCTATCGCGGTAACGTGCATCGAAGTGTAGTGGCTTCGCAGATAGTCTTTCGCAGTAACATGCATCGCATTTTTGTAGCATCGTATTAGCATTTATCGATATTGTGTGCATCGAAATTCCGTATTCTACTGCTGTAATACTGCACCAACGTACCGTCGAATTACAGTACTGTCGCACTACCGTAGTGTCGCACTACCGTGGTGTCGAACTACTGTCGCGCAATCGTTTGTCACACCAGCGTGATGTCGATCTTCAGTGTGTCGCACAAGCGTGCATTCGAACTATGGTGAGTCGCAGTACAGTTTTGTCGCATAAGCGTTAATCGCACATCCATTTGTCGAACTCACGTAGTACACTCATATTTTTTGCAGAATAGACCGCCAGTTCTTTTGAGTAGCCGCATGTGAGAAGGGCCTTAAATTCGGTTCCGATCCGGTTGGCGTGGTAATGGTGCGGAAATTCTACGCATTTGCACTTTGAAAACTAACACAAATCACACAACAGCTGATAGTGACTGGTTCGCGTTTGCTGAGTCATTGATTGGGATATATTGTGTCAGCAGTAGACTGGATTTTATTTTAATTAGGAGGTATAATATAGGGAGAATATGCTGAAGTAATTATTCTGAATTGTTCTGTCAGCGATAGATGAATTATGGTGGCTTGTCATCTATATAATGTAGAACTAGCTGCGCCCCGCGGTTTCACCCGCATAAGTGTCGATCCCCTGGGAATATCGGAATAAAAAGTATCCTTTGTGTTAATCCTGGTTATAAACTAGGTGCCTGTGTTCCAAATTTCATCCCAATCCGTTTAGCCATTTGCGCGTGAAGAAGTAACAAACACACTCACATACTTTCGCCTTTATAATAAAAACCAATCAAGAGCGAGTGGGACTCGCGCAACGAGGGTTCCGTACCATCATTATGTTTTTAAATTTTCACTGCGGTGTAGAATATTGCACTTTTAGGTCAGCGCCATCTCTTGACCTATAGTGGAACTAATGTAATTTTTGTTGACGAGTTCTGAAAAAGTGTGCTATTTAGAGACATAATTTTATTTTTCCTGTAATATTTACATAATCTTCTATTTCATAGAATAATTTTAGATTTTTCTCTATGCAAACTTCGAAGATAAGGGGGGAACGGTATTTTTTTTTACATTTTTCATCAAAAGTCGAAAACAATGCGGCTTAAAAAAAGAAAAATGTTTGAGAATGAGCAAATAGCGCTCTTTTATATGATACTCCACATGCCCTAGTAAGCCACTTCGAATTTTTAAGAACGCCTTTCAGTAACTGTTGCAAAAAAAAATCTTTCTTATTTGCAAAATAGTTGGGAAAACGTTATCTAAAACTATTCCAAATTTCAAGTTGATGGCAGTAGTAGTTCTCGAGATATCCAGCTGTGACAGTCACATAGACACAGAAACAGACACGTCAAACTTATAACACCCCTCTTTTTGCATCGGGGCTTAAAGATGTCTATAAACAACATTACAGACAGACAAACAAGTAATAACGTCCATTTTTACCGTTATTTTTACATTTTTAAGTTTTATTATAATCCTTAAAACGGAAAATAGTGGCAATCTGTTTTAAGATTGTAATATACTCCGTATCACACTTATCACTAGATTGCCACTGGCTCGACAACACACGATATGCGCAGGCGCACGTCCGCTCTCGACCGTGTCTCAAAGTGTACTGACGTGCGCCCCACCCATCCGTGTGCACGAGACAGTGTATGCGCATATATATAACTGTCATTACAGTTACTATACTGACACAAACACTACATCCCTTTCTTATTTTAAATTAAAAACTTTATTAATCAAGACTATCATCGTTTATTCCTACTTGGAATAACCCTTGATCTTTTTAATTTAGAAGCTTTTCCTTCTCTGTCTAACTGTCCTCTTCTTCCTGTTTTAACAGACGAAATAAATGCTTTTCATAACTTTACTCTGTTTAGGAATGAAGTACTAGTTGTAGAATATCTCCTATAGCCCGAACCACCCAATAATAAGAACCTTGCTCTCTTTTTTTTTTTTTTTAACTTAATGAAGGTACCTTTGTACCAAGTGACTCCAATTTAATGGAGGTACTTTTGTACCAAATGTTTCCAATTTAATGGGGGTACCTTTGTACCAAATGTTTTCAATTTAATGGGGGTACCTTTGTACCAAATGTTTCCAATTTAATGGAGGTACGTTTGTACCAAATGTTTCCAATTTAATGGAGGTACTTTTGTACCAAATGTTTCCAATTTAATGGGGGTACCTTTGTACCAAACGTTTCCAATTTAATGGGGGTACCTTTGTACCAAATGTTTCCAATTTAATGGAGGTACTTTTGTACCAAATGTTTCCAATTTAATGGGGGTACCTTTGTACCAAAGGTTTCCAATTTAATGGGGGTACCTTTGTACCAAATGATTCCAATTTAATGGAGGTACGTTTGTACCAAATGTTTCCAATTTAATGGAGGTACTTCCGTACCAGGCATAATCAATTTAATAGGGTTACATTACTACCAAACATTTCTATAACAAATTCTTCATTTAGTGGAGGTAGGTATACCCATAAACAATATTTTTACAAGTTTAAATTACACGATGATAAGTATGTATGAATTGCATAAAAAATCATTTACTCCAACACAACCGAGTTTTGAGGGAATTAAATTAATGTCACATAATTGTCTATCACCGATGCATTTGTTTAATATACCTATTAGGTGAACGTTGTATTGCAACAAACATAAGAGCCTGATCATTTATTTATTTATTATTTATTTTTATTTATTTATTGAAACCACAATTATAACATCACCATCATCTGCATACCCACGCGTCCAATTTAATGGATGCCCATTGCGTCCAATTTAATGAATGCCTATTTACCACGCGGAAACAGTGCGTACTGGTAATGTCACATGTCTTCGAATTATTGGTTCTCAGACATGCCGGTTTCCTCACGGTGTTTTCCTTCACCGTTGATGAACAGTGGTGATTAGTGAAAATACACAAAATGCCTGCCTGGTTTCGAACCCACGACCGTAATCGGGCTAGACCACCACCACTGTCGTGACTAACTTGATAGCCCACTCCCTCTCACAGAGAGGAGGCCCGCGCCCCAGCAGCGGGAACATTATAGGCCGATTATGCTATGTTATATTAACTTGATACAACTTCTAATTTACACGAGGCTCATGACCATAGCCCATGACACCACGCAGAGTGCACGCGAGTGTTTTCATTTTCTTCTATTATTTTACTTATGTCATTGTTGTTGTGCCCTTACACTTCTTATCGAATATATGTCTTTCTTCGTTTCTTTCCATATTCAAGAACCTACCTTTAGACTCCCCACTTGTATTACTATATCATGGTCCCAACAGTTGCCATGGAATTTGAACTTTATCATGAAGCTATCAGTTCAACTTTGGTACCAAAACTTGACAATTATCTGAGGTTCTGAATTCAAAATACAGAAACTTCTAATTACCAGTTGATTAAGGCCGCATTCCGAACCAGCTATAATCGTCCACAGCACCCACATCATCCCACATGCGCTCCGATCTAGATATCACGATTAAGACAGTCGTGAACGCGCTCATTGTGCTTGCTCGACGTCACAAACGATACTATAGTATTTCTTTGTTGTATAAACACCACATTCCTTCCTCTTCTTTGGTTAGGTGGCAACTGTCAACCAGAAGCACAATTTCGAAAATGCCGCGCTAGTCAAAGATAAGCAACTCAAAACAAAACACACTGACACTTTGACTGCGCTCACGGTGATATCGTAAGATGGAGCATGTCATGACGTCATCTATGACGATTCAGGGGACATCCCCATCGCGCTCACGCTAATTTGGTATGCAAGCACGCTCACATCGATTACAACGCAATTCGGAACGCCCATAAAACTTCGGAACAGTATTGAAGCGCTTCCAATTTTTCGTAATAATTGTGTACTTATGACAATTACTGTGTACCTATTACAGTACTAAGCTATCTTCAAACATGCGCGTATTTCTGTAGTTATTCTTCCTTTCTTTTGTCATGTAAAATAATCTTAATAATTATTTAAGTTTGTGATTTCATTTTCATTACCTATAACATTGAATCATCAAGATCAAATTAATCGTTTAATCGTAACATGTTCCAGAATACTGGGTAAAGCTGCATCTCAACCAACTGCAGACCTACTATCTGTGCAATAATATTGTTAACTACCTACATCCGAAACCTAAGTCATGATATAAAATGCTTCCTTGTTTTAGTATAATACACAATGATCTACAATGATATTATAAAGGAAAGCTAAGCTGTGTTCACACTGAGCGACGCACCGTGCCGCTGGGATAGTGGCTTTCAACTACGACTGCGACAGATAATACGGAACGCACGACATAGACATACGACATAGATGCCATCTGCAGCGTGCCGCGCTCGAAGCATGTCGACCAAACGAAACTACAACAACCGTCCTTGAATTTAGTTCAACAACCAGCAATTATGCAGGCCTGCTTATTCCCCTATTACAGGTACCTATTGTATAAGCAACACCTGTACGCCTTGCGAGGCAGCACATGGTGATACAACACATTTTCCGACTTCATGAAGTTCATACCATCACGTAGTTACCACTACGGCATACCATGTGCCCCAATAAATACATTTTAATTTGAACTAATCTTCCAGCAATACATGCTGACTCTTAATGTGACATACAATACACAAGATGGTGCCGCTCTCATAATTAAGGCTTCAATACCCTCACACAGGCCATTGTAATACTGGTAACAGGACCCAACAGAGGGCAATGTCATCAAGTTTATGATAAAACAAGAATTACAATGCTCATAACCCAACATCACGCCTTTTCCCACCAAAGGGCCAGACGGAGATATATAATAGTATTGTATAATTAACATACCTTAGCCAATCCTGGCTAAATCCCAAGCAACAGCGAGTGAGTCTACAGTCATGAATTTTGCACAAATCCTGACTAAGGCTGACATCGCCATCAAGACATTCCCGATGGAAAAACCCCACAACACTGGCGCCACCCGGCACCGAACCCAGGACCCCACACTCAGCAGTAGCACTTGCAACCACTAGACCACAAATTATAATAATTATTTATTATTTACAATTAAAATAATGAACATTTTAACAGCTAGACACTCTCGCAGCAACATTTATGTATTTATAATTACCTATGTTTGAATAGGTAAGCAATCTTTATTTATAAGTACATAATATGTCTTGGTTTCACATTATGTTACATGGCACTTGTAACAGTGAAATCTGAAGGTACTACCACATTAAGGAGTTATACTCCAACAGAAGAAGGTAACTTCTCTTCCCAAACAAAATTGATTTACCGATTAACATACCTATTCATATCAATCTTAAGAAAATATTATGTTATTCTAATTAGGTAATCATTGCAATAACATCAAACAGCAGTTTACTATTATTGTGACTTTTGTTTTCACTTGCACACATTTTATGTACTTATACTTGTTATTTTAATTTACCAGTTGGTACTAGTGTTTAATTATAGTAAAAATTACATAGCTTTTGTCTTTTCCTTAGAGTCTGTTGATACCAATCCAAATTATGTCACCCTAGAACTGAAATACATGGTGAGCATTATCAGTAGGTAGTACTCATTAGTCCTTGCTACATGCAGGAAATTATCCTCTGCGGAACAACTCTCTACACTATCCCGTACAATCGAGTACCTACCTAATTCTCCCTTTTTATTCTTATAAATCTTAGTAAGCCAGCATTAACATTTGTATTTTTTAAAAGATCCGAAGCAGCATAACATCTCTATCACTGCTTGTATTTCTGTTACCATCAGTGTCCAATTTCACAAACCCATAGATACCCATACCTACAGTTTCAGGCAAGTAAATAATTAAATATTCTTATATCAATGTATTTAAGAAGCAACTCAATAATCTACTGATAAGTAAGACATACTATAAAATTAATGAATACCTGTCAGACATAAATTTGTGTGTATAATAATAATACCTACATATAATTATGGTGAATACTTGGGTCCGATTTATTTTATTATTTTATTAAATTATTCTATTTGTGTTGTTAATTTACTGTGTGTTAACTAGATTAGACATTACTATTATGACATTATATACTCTGACATTACCTACTTATTAATTTGAATTTATGAAACTGCTTACTTATTTATTTATATTTATGAAATTGTTTAACTTTTTGATCTGAATCAATGACATTGTATAGGGTATTATTTTGAATTAATTAAATTGTATAACGTATTTATCTGAATTTATGACATTTTTATGGTATTAACTGGAATTTATGACATACTTAGTATAATTTTAATAATAATTTTGCATGCCTGACATGGTGCAACATAGTGGACTGCGCATTCACTTGACATCTAGATATGTATTATTATGAACTGTGTTGAGCACTAAACGAATTGAATTGAATTATTATAATGAATAGGTAGGATATCATTACAAACCTAAATCAGAGATAAAGATGTCATCATTGATATACCTAGCTTACATTTTATTCCTGAAAATCACAAAGTATACCAATATATTTTGAATGCTGTTGCTTGGTCCCTTCCCGCTGATAACAGTAAAATAGAACATTAATTAAAGATTTAAAGAAAAATACAAAGTTTACCATCATCCTCTTGCCCTTGTCCAGTCATAGGGTAGGGAGCAACCCCAGTTTATTCTGCAGCTGGATAAGTACTTAGGTATTTTTGCTGTTTTCAAATAAGTAGGTAGGTACCTAAGTACTTAACACTTCTAATAGCATAGGGACTGTGGTTTTTATTCTTAGGTACTTACCTTATTTTGGGTGTAGTAGTCATTTTGTGATGGCCAAACACGATGCAACATAAAAATTAATATTGATTACCTGGGTGATCCATCTTTATCAATTTTTTTTTTTTTTTTTACAAAATTAGTAGCTATTAAGTACAATAAAACACCGTCAGAATCCTTCCTTCTGCTTTATCCTCTTCGCCACTTGTAATATACTCCGTATCACACTTATCACTAGATTGCCACTGGCTCGACAACACACGATATGCGCAGGCGCACGTCCGCTCTCGACCGTGTCTCAAAGTGTACTGACGTGCGCCCCACCCATCCGTGTGCACGAGACAGTGTATGCGCATATATATAACTGTCATTACAGTTACTATACTGACACAAACACTACAAAGGTATATAATAAAACTAAACTAAACTACTGTTTGTAATAATCTTCTAATATATAAAATTCTCGTCTCACAATGTTAGTTACCATACTCCTCCGAAACGGCTGGACCGATTTGTATGAAATTTTGTGTGGATGTCGGGTAGGTCTGAGAATCGGCTACTATCTTTTTTTTTTTGCAAAACGACGTTTGCGGGGTCAGCTAGTAATAATGTATAATCTTGTGGAAGCACAACGTAACATGCTTATTTTCTGCATTTTCATCATAAAATAAAAGAAATAACCAAACTAACGATGAAGGCGCCACTGCGCGGTCGGTGTCGTCTTATGCGTTTTCTTACACGCATTATCGTATAATTACAATATTGTCACAGTTCCTCATAGCCAGGAGGTCTCTGTAGTGAAATCAAGTGATCATTATTCACTTAACTAACAACCGGTAGAAATATCGCGATAATAATATTTTGTATCATGCTTCAATAAATTTATGTCAATTATCAATAATTTTGTTTGTGTACTTAATATTTTCTTCTCGGAATTCTATAAGTATCAAATATAACTTACTCACTTATATTTCGTTTTCCTATGTTATTTTGTTGCAGGATTTTTTTTTTTTTGTATAAATAACATGGCAGAAAGAAGAGGTTTGTGTCGTTTTTTAAATTCTTATTCTTTTGCGTCGTATCGATGATTCCATTTGTATAAGATGAAATTTTAATCACCGTTTTCCTCTTAAGGGGTCATCGTACTCATCATTATCAACAACTTTTACTACCTATGGGGCCAAACCTGAAATCGCGAAAAAAAAATCAGCTGTTCTCTACATTTTGACAAGTTACGCGAACATAAATGTATGAAACAGCTGATTTTTTTTCGTGATTTCAGAGTTGGTCCCATAGGGAAAGTTGTTCAGTTCGATGGTCTAAAGCACCTCTTAAAGTTTTACGGGTTAATTTTTTAACACTTTGTATATGCCACCACATAAGATTACTGTTACTGTTAGCCTGCATCATCCCAATGCTGAGCAAAGACCTCTCCCCATAACTTCCAGCTCTTTCGTTCTAGGGCTAAAGTGGAACACTGGTCGTGAGTTTGTATATCTAAGGAGTAGGGAGTAGGTAGTTGGAACGGTAGCTCCGTAGCTACCGTTCCAATTCCGAAAATTCTTTGACTAATGGCAAGCTACAGTATTGCCGAGTGTAACAGGATATATTTTAAGTTAAAACAAGAAATTTCATGCGGGTGGCGGAATTTTGTTACGGTTATCCCACTCTAATAAAGATTTTCCCTATAACTTCCGACTCTTCCGATCCAAAGCTAATGTTGACCACTGGTCATTTGTTTTGTCCAGCTCGTCCCGCCATATTCTACGGGGTCTACCGCGACGCCTTCTAGCTGTGTCAGGGCTCCACGTGGTGGTTATTTTGGCCCACAGCTTATTGGGCATACGGCAGTCGTGGAAAGTGCAGTTCCACTTCAGCTCAGCGGATTTTTGAGCAACGTCAGCAATCTGTGTTTTGGAGCGCAGTGTGGTGTTGCAAATATGGTTTGTCAATTTGACCCCTAGAGTTTAGACTTTTGAATGTTTTTCAAAGACCAAGTCTGAGATCCATACGTCAGAGTGGGAAGGATGGACATGTCCATAATTTTTCGCTTTAGTGTCAAAGGCAAATTTCCTTTCATACGGTTTTTCATGGACCAATAACTCTTCCAGGCATTTTTGGATCGTTTTAAGACTTCCTTGTCATGTCTGGACTGGAAAAAGACTTACTGGCCTTAGTAGATGTATTCATGGACACAGCAATTCCTCACCATACACTGTGATACTATATTTAGTGGTTTTTGACATCAGGGGAGCTATTCTCTAAGGATACAGCCTTGCGGGCAGCGCTGTATCCTTAGAGAATAGCATGGCAGCTTGGTTTTCAGCAAAGCGGACAATGTCGTCAGCAAAGCGAAGGTTTGCTATCCGCACTACGCCGACTTCAATGCCGCATCTCTCCCAATTTACCGATAACTTTAAGAGTTAAAAGATTATAGATTGTAATTGATTGAGTAACTAGTTACTAAGGTAATCTACAGGAAAATTATATTTAACCTGCATAGTTTTAGATGATTGGCTGCACATTTTCCGCAAATATTACTTGCGATTTACCTCGTTTACCTGGCCACCTTATAATCGCTTTTTTATCTTTTCATTTTGCTTTATTTTTCCTCAATTATTAGGTATATTTATCAACTAATTTTCCTTGACGCTCAATATGTATTGTGTTTTTGTTAGGTATTTATAAGTAGATACGAGTTATATGATACTGTGACCTTTGACGCTTATGTAATCACGTTTTATTATATTACTGGCTTTTTGCAGCGGTTTCGCCGGTGTTTATATCGGAAACTATCCCATGGGAATGTACTACCGGGATACAATGTATCCTTTGTGTTAATCCAGCCTATCGATTCTGTAAAAATCTCACCGTGATATTACATAGGTGAAGTGAGCGTGAAGTGAGCTATCAATGGAGGCAATCCCTAAATCAGGTGGAATGACAGCTCACTTCACCTTAGTTTTCACGGTGAGATTTTTTCAGAATAGCACTTCAGATTAGAAACTATCTGTGTGCCAAAATTCGTTCTGCTGTTTTGGCGTGATTGGGTAAGAAAAATCCACACATCTAAACATACATACCTTCACATTTATAATACTATTAGTAGGATTTTATATTTTTTTATATTGATATTATTACTATATTATTTATATTGAGACTATTTTTCACAACATAACATACATCACGGTCTGTCGATGATTTGGTTGGCATTGACCCCGTATATCGCCTGGCATAAATTGCACGTGTAGTTTACAAAAACTAATTTGGTGTTATTCGGCAATAGAAGCTGAATTTAATTTAATTGTTAAACAATCATTGTCCGACATAGTTCACAAGCGAAGTCAGTTAGTCACAACTTTACGACACCAATGAGATCATTGGCTTCTTCTTCAGTATTTCCTCACTCATATCTGATAGATCATGACATATAAATAGATGATAGAGAAAAAAAAAATGTCTAAGATATCCATACAAAGAAGGTTCTTTCAAATGGGAAAAAGATCCACCACCACTCTCTACAATAGTATGCCTATTGCCAGTGAAATGTTATTTCCTGGATCGTTTTAGGAGTCATTCATATTTTCCAAAACGTTTATGCACGTAAGAAAGCTGTTTCCTTAAAGCAAACTTCATTAGAATCCTAAGTCTGACGACAATCATTACGTCTAACGAAATCTGTTACACGGTACACTGGCGAGCGTGACCGACGTCAGGATATAGAAGGAATTCTTCGGTTAACCACTCATCTTTTACGTCATCAAAAATGTAAATAAGATGGGTATGCATTTATAACTACTTAGCTACCTACGTCATATAAGTAAACCGGTAATTTATAAATAGATATTTTTCTCAATTTTTTTTTATCCTCCCAACACCATTTGTAATATGAATGCTCAATTTTGACATGTTAATTATATTTTGTTCCTTCTAATTTTATAATTTTGTATTCATCATTCATCATTTATTTTCTCTATTTTTATCGTGTTTATACCTAGTCATATGTGCATGCTATGGTCTCCTGTAATTAAAGGAGCACACGTAAAATATTTTTGTTATAGTTGTAAATTTGTGTATCCTTTTTTGGAGATCCTCAATAAATAAATATATAAAATAAAATAAATAAATGATGATGGATGGCGAAGGAGAGAGGCCATAGAAAAGATGAAAAGAAGAAGAAGTGAATGATAGCGTGACTGTTGCGTGAAGAACAAAACGTGTTAAATTGACCCCAAGTAACATGGGATAAGGACAGAAAGATGACCATGTAGCGGTATCTACAACGCCACATGCAAACCACGCGTTAGACTGACGTCACGCAAAATCCTACATCTCGCAAGCAGAGTTTACCGCGCAACTAGCATATATACAACGGCCTGACATGAATCATCGGGCTTTTGCCGGCCAAACACAACACCCGTCTGGTCGGAGGATCCTCCCTTTTCTATAGAGCATCAGTAAACTTTACACCCTGCTCCTCATACCTCTATAATCATAATAAATAACAATGATAATAATTATTATAATAAAAAAATAGTCAATGTGAAGAATACTAATTTCTTTAATTTATACTACCTAAGCTTGTTACAGATCGGCGTAACAGAGGATCGCTTACTACGCATCGATGTAATTTATAGAAGGAACGCCGACTTCAACTTACCCCCCTTTCAGAGCATCGCAACCCCGGCCGACATGAGGCGCCGACTCTGCAAATGCGTCACTAAATCACGCCACCTTAATTTCGCAATAGTTTTCTGTGTCTCCGCAATTGATTATGCTCATAAAAATGTTCAATCTTGGTACATACATCGATGCAGCGGGATTGTCCGAAAGGGTTGCCGCTACCCTGGAACATAAAGGGCTAAGGAAGGACCACGGGTGGGTTTTAGTCAGTAAGAGTCTGACACTCCCTTCTGCTCCACCCAGAGCGGGAGGGGTCATTTGATGATTTCCCATCTTCAAAAAAAAAAAGTATATATTACATCGAACAATTATCATTTCTCTAGGTTTTAATTATTTTATTGTAATTCTTTTATAATTAAAATTATCTTAAGCAAATTGGGTTTTCTGCATCCTCCGGCTCCAGTTCACATAATTAGCAGAAACTGTAATATTTATTATTCTATCAACCGCACTTCGTAACAAATTACTAAAACAGATTTTTTAAAACTTCGTCTCTATTGTGAGTTGTTCAATAAAATGATACGGTCCACATGAAAAATCCGAGGCGGCTCTAGAAAAAATGCGACGTAGACTGAATAGAAAATCAAATAAAAAAATATTCCGCGTCACTGTTGTCGCTACCACATCCGTTTGACTACGGTTCACTGTCTATCATACAGAGTGGTTTCAAGCCTAGATAAAATATTTTCTTCTACATTTCTGCTCCTTTTTTCATAGATTTAGTGTTTAGCTCAATTCTGTAAGTCAAATACAGCATGCATTAATTTAACACGTATTTGGTTTCGCGTTTTCGTTTTATGAACATATTTTAATTTCATTATACATTATTATTTATTTACAATTTTGTAAATGCTCATGTACTTAAATAATTGCAGCGCAGGAGTCAACTCCGGGGTCAAGGATCATAAATATTTGCATTAGTACAATTAGAACGAATAACATGCAAAGAGTGGGAGAATTGAAGGAAAAAGAGAGCCCTGTGTCAGCGAGTGGCGCAGGACGGCTACCCGTGTGTTAAATTAATGTCGCTATTGTAGCGGTACGTTGTATAACAACACGTAAAGAAAATTGATGAAACTTGGGTCGCTATCGCACGGTTCCTAAATCTTTAATTATATTATAATTTTCATAAATTGCACGTCAACTTATTTCATCATCATCTGCCTAGCCTTTTCCCAACTATGTTGGGGTCGGCTACATGGAGCGACTGCATATCTGACCTCCACAACCCAGTGACTGGGTAATACCATACCCCTTGGTAAGACTGGTTGTCAGATTTTCGGGTTTCTGACTACCCGTAACGACTGTCAAAGTTCCACGAATGACAGCCGGGACTAGGGGCTTTTATTAAAGTGCTTTCCGAGACACGGAGGGGTCTCGTTATGTAAAGATGGTCACCCATTCACAGACCAAACGCGGCAAGCGTAGCTTAACTTAATCGCTCGGCCTGTGCGGCTGTTTTTATTTAGCCACGGGCCCCTCACGCAACTTAACGTACCCTGCATGTCAACTTATTTATCATTAGATATTATTTTTGTTATCATGTAACATGTGTGTAGAGCAATACTTATCTGATGATTCAGATAGATATAGTTTGTAACTACATTTACTTTCGTAACTACATAACTTCATTTACTTTCCTGCCTCTCCAGTATGTGACAGGGACATCCACGCGCAAACTGTAACTATGATTCTACGACCCCTTAATCTGCATTCGCGATTTTTATTTTTTAAATATGAGTTTATGGAAAAATAACTAAACTCTACACAATAAAGTTTTTAACATTTTTATAACTTTTTCGATAGTGCTAGTCACAAGATACAACTTAATTACCATTAAAATAAAGTTGATATTTGTTTGACTGGAAATAATATTAATTTGGAACATAAGTTTGAATAGACATTAGGGTAGAAATGTTTAGTCGATTATCAAAAAAAAAGTGTTGTTTCAAGAAAAATGCAATAGGTACCGTTCAAAATGTACTGAAAAGTTAATTTGTCTTCGGTTATTAAAAACAAATAGCGGTTCATTTCATGTACTGAATCCATGGTAACAAGGTCCTTGCCACCCTGTATATTTGTTTTTATTTATATAATCAGTATTTCACTGCAAGGCCATATCTTTACTGTGGTAAGGCTAAGGCGACATTTACTTAACTTCTACAAGCTACGGGGTAATTGCGTAACACACTATCAATAGGAATGGGTTTCATTTTGACAGTTCTCCAATATACATTGCGTTATTTACATTGTCGAGCAGACAAATTTTTCGAGCACATGAAGCAATGGATTAGCAATATCCTTTAAATTGATTCAGATAGTGTGTTACGCAATTATGGTGAGGCCAACCCTATTCGTCACGCTATCTAATCTAGCCTGCCGCGGTGTGGTTTGAGGTCAAAGGTGGCTATGATCATTTTCACACGTCTACCGCCTTTGGCAAGCGGCACCCTTCAACTTAAGCTAAAATTAAAGATGTCTATATAATTATTATGGGAATAGAGATAATTTCGAGTAGGAGTAGGTAATTATATCATGTAACAACCTGAAGTACGGCCAAGGACGAATTAAGTCACGCTTCGTCGCGTGCCCATTTACGTGTTAACGTTAGGAAACACGAATTCATATGAGAATTATTTAGATTGATCTTATATTCCTGTTTTACCGTTGAGTCTGATAATAATTATGGAGTAACTTTTATGTTATAACAGAAAGTGTTGACATTTTTATTACTTTCTGTAGCACAGATAATATTTTTTATACGTATTTTATAGAGGTGGCAAGATGAGAAGTTGGTGTCTTTCACAATCTATCCAACGTCATTTTATGTGAAGGTGCAGCCGATCTTACATATTTGGGAGACAGGCCTCAGGACAGGGAGCATGTAATCTAACAAGCGGGCCCAATGCGGGTTGGTAGATATCTTCCAACTTTTGGTTCTAGGACATGCCAGTTTCCTCGCGAAGTTTTTGAGTGATGATGAAATTATTCTGGGAATTAGTCTGGGTTCGAACCCACGAATTACAACTCTTAAGGCCCCCCTGGTACCATTGGGCCACCACTGCACTCGAGCTGGGCCTCAAGTCTGCTATTACAATAGTGTCAGAATGGTCTATCATTGATTTCATAATTGTTGATTTTGACAAGTTCGCGTGGCGTCATTTTATGACTTTCCAATGGTCAACGACTGACACTCCATTGAAGGAAATGGCATAAAATGGTAATCTCGTACATAATGACAAATGAATAAATGTAATGTTTATTGCTATTTACGAACTTCTTACTACTTCAGATTGCAAACACTAATACGTAATATGTAAAAATATATATTAAATGAAATTTAGCATAGTTTTTCTCAGACCATTGACCGACCAATGATAGACCATTACGAATTTAGCAGATTACGAACTTTTAGCAAAACGACAATGGGATCGTGTTGGAATGACGAATTTCTAGAAATAGCAGACTTGGGCCCGTGTTCTATTAATCATTAAGAAAATAAGCGCGGGGACGAGCCGTAACGCACCGCACCGCGGTTCGTAAGATTGTCCCGAGGCGAGGCGATTACGTTACGATTCCGATTAGTGTGCGTTGCATTAGAGAGAATATTATATTAATATTATTATAATATTATATTCAGAGAATATTGAACGGTTCGAGTTGATACGGTAACGATCCCTTTCCGATTTGATACGTAATATGCTATTACCTTAAGCAGGATAAATACTGTGTCCCTATGTTTTTCTTTTTTTCATTCATAGTTGTCAAATTTGTACACTAGGCCTCTGTTTACAGCGGTTTAAATCGGCATTTTTTGAGGGTTCTAGTGCTAACAAAAATTATGTATCATCAAAAAGGAAAACATAGGGACATACAAGTAGTTAATATTGATTATTCTGTAAAAAATAATTGCTTTATGGTCAATAAGCAGAAAGAAAACGGGCGAGAGCGTTTCTATGGAGAAATTCGTTTCTCCATAGAAACGCTCTCGCCCGTTTAAGAGGAAATACGGGTAGTCGACCCGTATTTCCTCTTAATTGAGCTGTCAGTAGTGCCAATCCCTAGCGTTGGGGTAAATGACAGTTCACATTACCCAAGTTTTCACGATGACATTAATACCGAATAGACCAGTCAGAATACTCAGTATGCATACAGCAGTATAGATACATACTGGGCATTCTGACTGGTCTATTCTGTAACAATTTTAACAACATTCAGATGTTTCCTGATTGCTTATCACACCATTACTGTCAATTTGAATCATTTCATCAAATCATATTAGATACTCATACTAATCTATTGCTCCATATGTTCGAAAAATGTGTTTGATCAAAAACGTATACAGGGTGAAATTGGAAACATGCGACAAATCGAAATGGGAGATTGTACTCATCATTATGAACAACTTTTACTATGGAACCAAACCTGAAATCGCGAAAAAAAAATCATCTGTTCCCTACATTTATGTTCGTATAACTCGTCAAAATTAGGGAACAGCTGATTTTTTTTCGCGATTGCAGCTTTGTTCACTTAGTAAGAGTTGTTCATAATGACGAGTACAATCTCCCATTTCGGTTTGTCGCATGTTTTCAATTTCACCCTGTATTTAACGCAATAAATGTCGTTGAACTGTGAAAATGAAACCCATTGCTACTGATAGTGTGTTACGAAATTACCCTGCTAAATAAAATAGGTGTTTATTACCCTGCTAAATAAAATAGGTGTTTATTCTAGTTTGCAATCTTTAATTAAAAATAAAACTGTAACGATAATGAAGCAAATTTAAAAGAATGTGCGATTTACTTCTACAGTGAAGAGTTTATTTGCTAAAACGAATTAATTTAAAATTCTTAACTACGAGTAAGTTCATTACGTAAGTTAATTAAACTTGAGGAAGATGTTTTCAGGTGTCCAGCTATTAATTATGCTACCTTTAACGACAGCTACAGAATTAAGATAAAGCAAGATATAAATTTGTAGAAAAAAAAATTACCTACCCGTGTTACGGCGCGGCGAGCGCCATGTGTAATTAAAGAGAAAAAAAAAATGCACCGAAATCCTCAGCTTTCATTCGTAACGTCCGCAGCCCATTCAAATGTGTATTTACAGTTGCTACTTTTTTTTTGGTGACATCGTCAACTTGCATTTATAACGGTCCTGCCTATCGATTCTGTAAGAATCTCACCGTGATAACATAGGTGAAGTGAGCGTGAAGTGAACTATCAATGGAGGCAATCCCTAACATCAGGTGGAATGACAGCTCACTTCTTACTTTTCACGGTGAGATTTTTACAGAATAGCACTGCTGCATTTTTGGAGTTATGGCGAGAGACTAAAAATCGGACCTTTATTTATTTGTTTATACTTATATACTTTATTGTACAAAAAAAACAACATTGTCTTATCACTTCCAGGGATCAAATTCAATTAGGTAGCAAAACTCTGCAGACGTGATTGGTCTAGATATCTAAAAACGATAAATAAAAAAAATTGTTTTTTTAGTATGAGTTGCGTGAAAATATGTTTTATATCGTTTTTTATTTAGATATCGATACCAGTCATGTCAGTGAAGTTTATGCAAAATAACCGGTTTTTTTTAACTGATATTTCAAGTATACACAAACAGCTGTCGATGACCCCACAGTAAAAAACATCAAGTTAATTCATTTATTTGCTTTATCATGTTTAAATGTCATTTATGCGGAGATTCGCTGGCTAATTTTTGCTTGGCTCCTAAGAGTCATACGTGACGTGCTGTTAAATAGCTTATAGATTTCCTCAAGAAATGGGCTATCAAATGCAAAAAGAATTTGTCAAATGTGACTGGTAATTCCAGAGATTACCCACCCTTCTGCATTAAATAGTAGATTGTACAACTAGTGCATAAAAGAAGTCATTTTACGACGAGCCATTTCGAGACGTTTGTACTTAACTATCCACCCTCGCCTGCGACTCTGGTGGATAGTTAAGTCTAGGGGTAAAATGGCTCTTTTATGCCCCAGTTACACACTCTGCCTTTCACTTCGATTGCGATAAAATGAAACAGGCATAAAGTATTTAAAAGAATTTTCACTGTTGAAAATGTTGCAAAATTTAAGAAGAGAATAGCTAATTCCCGCCACGAAACTTTTTAAAAGTTTTTTTTTTTATTTTCATCATTGTGTCATTCGACTTGGGTACTTCATACTGCCAAGTCATAAAAACGTTTCTTTGCGTTTTTATATAATAAAAAATCTATTTTATCTGGTTTTATTAAATTAACGATAGAAAACACGGAAGTGATATAAATTAAAGCAAATGAAATAATGACTTTATTCTGCGACGTTTTATTGTGCGTGTGGCTCTAGGACCTGATTATCTTAGTCTTAGAAAAAAACGTACTTTACGCACAAGAGCTTAAAAAGCGACTTTATGTCGCAAAAATACCTCTTTATAATATTATTATAGAAGTATCATGATGTACAAATAAGAAAATTTTATGAATGGTGTATTTTCAAATTCGGTTATCAGACCGAAAACACCAAGTGGAGTTTATGTCTCATAACATGAAAAAAACCTTAGCAATGACAAAAATGCATTCATGATAATCTTAACATGAGATTTACCTATAAAGATGGTACATTTTCATTCGCCAAGAAACATTCACAATGAGTGAATGACTAACATTAATAAAAAAGCAATTTCTGCACACGGATATTTTTCTAGCGAGTAGGAACATAAATATTCGAACAAATTTGATCCAACGTGTCTAAGCATATCTTGTAAAGGGTAAGGAAGGGTTGCACAAAAACATCTACCTACGATAATAATAATATGTCTATAGTTAGAAGATTTTATTCCTACGTCTAGCGTTATCTATCTATCTATCCTATTGAAAGAATATTTCATGAAATCTTGACATTTAAAATTATAATAACTTAACAAGTTTTATTACTTATTCTAATTATTATAATTCTATAAGTACATATTTTTTACAGTCGCGAAACATATTATAATCAACATACACCTAGACACTGAGCTGCAAATTGCAAAAATCGTAAGAAAATTGGAAATTCGCGGGCTACATTAGCGCTTCCCCCTCAAGAATAAGAATCATTTATTTTCAGAAAATATAGGTGTTACTAGTTGTAAAAGTCGGTGGTTAATGTATTAATATTAATATTTAATAGTCTTTTAAAATTGTTATTTGGAAAACAGACTGCAAAGTGTCTACAAAAATAATTGACTTTTGTAGACGTTTACGAAATCTATCGGGATGTCGGGATTTCATGCTCCACTGGTCTAGGTCAACTAGGTGCAGTACACGAAGGAATATACTGTACCAATAAACTGTTATTCAGGTGCATCCAGTTAGACTGGAAGCCGACGACGTTTCTCTAATAAACATGCATCCAACTCGAAAGTGAATTCATTTGTTTTATCATTGGATTCACACACCGTTCTGATTTCACAGTGATGATGTTTTTACGACATTCTCAAGTGAAATTCTTTCCACAACGAATCCCAAAACATTCTTATTTGTCATACATATACCGATGTGTCACAACAACGGCTTCGCCCCTTCCGTGAACTGTCACAGGTAGATTGTCGAACCACAACAAAGAATCCGTCCTTTTCTCGACCTAAAAAAATAGCGGAAGGACCTGAAAAAATAAACGGAAAACGTTTATGGTACTTGTAATATCCCATCCTGGCAAAGTACTCTTACAGCTATTGTAACGTTTTGTTCGACAAAAGATACAATATACCTATGTAAATATTTACTAAGGATTGAGAGCTTTATAGCATGACTCAAGACAAGTTTAAATCAGTAATTAGCCGATCGTCAAATTTTCAAGTTACCAAACATCTTCGTACATTTTATGTCAGAGGCAAATTGATGTGGAGGACCGTGCGAAATTCTACCTAAGTGGCTAAGACGCACCTTATAGCACCTGAGTGTTTAAAAAAAAAACAATTCATTATATTTGAATGTATCTATATACTTAAAGATAGGTATTCAATGTCTGTTGCGCTGAAAAAGTCTCGAAGTTTCCATGTACAAAAATATTCTTAAGGGCTTAAAGAAATATTAAATACTTATTAAAAAAAATACAATCTTAAAAAAAAATATTAAATAAAAAAAATGTCAACATTTCTTTTTTTACTTCTCCTTTCGCAGGTCTGCTGGAAGAAATTTCTTAAGCAATAAGCAGTACCTTTGTACTCAAATTATAATTATGTCATATCCCTATGTATTTTACTGTGTCTACACTGTAAATAAATATTCTAAATGACGAATTGATTATAAAAAAAGTTAAGGTTAAACCCTACAAATTATTAAATCGCTCTGATGCGCCAGAAAAAACTCAAAACTGAAGGAACCGATACCGCGAAGAATAATTGACGACATTACCCTAGTAGGCTTTTTCAATTACTCTTACATAACCTCCAACCCCTATTTTGCCTAGGGTTATTCTCGATTAATCCCCCAGGAATCAATGAACCTAACTAGGTAGTTTAGGTACCTGCTAATTAAACAAGCTGGCCACAATGAAGCCTAATTTTCTCCTTGTTTATTCCTTAATCTTGTTTACTAAGTAAAATTCTGAAAAGTGAACAAAACATGTTTTGATTGAATAATAAAGACTTGCTTAATATTCATCGCTGTATAACCTTTAAGGCAAGGCCAGTTCTAAGTATCACAACAATTTGTAGAGAAAACAATAAAAAGGAAATTGTTTTAAACTAAAATTTTTGATGAATGCGTAACACAAACTATAAGAGGTGCTTTAGACCATCGAACGAACAACTTTCACTATGGGACCAACACTGAAATCATGAAAAAATATCAGCTGTTTAATACAAAAGATCAATAAAAGCCAATTCTCGTAATTAAAAACGTTCAAAATCTAGTCGCAATCTCATCTCAGCGAGAATCAATGTCAAAAACTTGTCAAGATATAGGGAAATTAGAGGTATTTTTGACAGATTGAGACTGAGGTCAGACTGTGAACGTTCTTAAAATTACAAGAATTGCCCCTCAGATCATCATTATCATCATTTCAGCTGGAAAACGGTCATAGGTATGGGCGTAGGTACGCGTAGATGCTTAGGTCGAGTCTTTTTCCAAATTGCCCATTTTACACACATAAGGCATTAACTATCAGCTATCACTATCACTACCAGTAGCAATGGCTTTCATTTTGACAGTTCAATAACATTCATTGCGCTATTTACGTTGTTGAGCGGACAATTTTTTCGAACATAAGAAGCAATGGATTAGCAATATCCTTCAAAATTATTCAGATTGAGATTGATAATGTAAAAAGCTGTTATTTTGAGATTAAAAACAGACACTTCAATTGTATTTATAAACGTTGTATAGCGTCTGTATAGTTACACAACACTTTGTCTTCTTCGAAAATCAAATTACTGACGACTGAAAAAGAGAAATCGGTGTATAGCTATTCATCTGATATAATAGGTTTATTAGTAAAGGGGCTAGAGTACCTATACCTAGATGGAATTTTTTTTTAACACTGAAATAAATTACAACTTAGCAAAGAAAAGTTCTATGTGCACTTAAGAGCATGCAACTCGGGCGTGATGCGAACGTGACTTTCATTTTATCCTCTTCTAGGAAAACTCCTGTAGGTACACATGAAGCAATTTGTTTTCATGACAATCATTATAGTGGTCAACAACCGCTGTAATAAACAAGACAATAATTAAGTAGCATAATTTAAATACCAACGGTCTTTGTCGTGTACCTACTTTCAGTGATAGAGATTGACTCAATTTTGTACCGTACTGCATTGTTTCACCATATGTGATAATAATTTTAGTGTTATGTTTCACCATTATGTGGTAATAAATTACTCGTGGATCTTTGACAGTCGTTACGAGTAGTCAGAAGCCCGAAAGTCTGACAACCAGTCTTACCAAGGGGTATCACATCGTATTACCCAGTAATTGGGTTGTGGAGGTCAGATAGGCAGTCGCTCCATGTAAAACACTGGTATTCAGCTGCATCCGGTAAGACTGGAAGCCAACCTCAACATAACACACAGAATACTTATGCAATTTATGATACAATTATTATTATAATACAAATTTATCTGTGGAGACTTGTAATTTATATATTATTGTTAATATAATGTTATTAGTCTGTAAGCCTTCCGAAAATAATAATAAAAAAAATATTTTGATATTTAATAATCTACTGAAAAGGGTCATCAAGGAAGAAAACATACTATAAACTGACTATTTCCTCCAGTTTAATTATCTAGAAACTAAATTCAAAATGTAACGTGTAGTTTTGTGGTATTTAGACGATGGAACGCTAGGAGGTGAAGTAGACACCATTTTGAAAGACCTTTAACTCAAACATCAATTTAAATCTATTGGCTTGGACCTTAACCCCTCAAAATGTGAAATTTACCTTTTGACACTACCGACAGACAATCATTGATTGACTTTAGAGAAATTGAATGCTATTAGCCCCACAAATTATAATTTTCTCTGCACCGCCTAGGGCCCTCAATTTTAGAAGATGGATTTTTACTTTCATAGACGTAAATTCAAACAAAACATAAGCGAACTTTCTGCCAGACTCTCCAAAATTGATTTACATTCGGCGATTAGATACTGTTGTTTTGCCCCATGATGTGACTGCTTGCTGACTGTTTTAAAGATGTAGCTGCTTACAAAAAGGGAAGCGTTACGTAAACAGCCACATCTGTTGGACCAAATTATTCACAGTACACTAACGTCCATTTTAAATGTGGCCGTGGACTGTCGAGCGTGGCTTCAAGCCACACTACTCATACGTTTTGGTGGCCTCGGCGTCCTCAAAATTACCAGTATTAACTTCTTGTCCTCTGTCTACAGCGTTGAAAAGTTGACCGGGAAATATTAGCGCCCTCCCTGGTTGCTGTGAAGTGCCGTGCTTGACCGATGCTGTGAACACCTGGATAGCGGCTTGCCCGGATACAGACTGGCCCGTAAGCCTATCTTCCCAGAGACATTGATATGAACTGCTCTGCAGGTTGCATTGGAACGGAATAATCTTATGTTTGAAAAACTGCAAAAAAAAACACAAACAAACATAATGGATGAGATGACACAAACATGATGGATGGGGATGTTTGTTTGTGTTTGTTCCCTATCTATAATTTATATCAAATTTTCTTTGAGCAAACTGAAATGAACCATTCTCTTATCATCCAGTTCCACACTTCATATAATTTTAACCTTTAGAACCTTCAACCTTTAGAATGTGTGTAATGTTTTCCTTTTGTAAAAGGTCACAAAATTAAAAGTGATTGGAACAAAGTTATCTATTACTAGTCAGTATATTATATAACCGTTGGGCCAATTAACTTTAGGTGTACCTTACCATATCATGTACATTTTCCAACCTTTATGGAAGTATAAGTAATTGATCAATTAAAGAGCAAAGGCAAATTATCACGCGGTGATAATTTACGCCTAGCCTTACCGACCTCGTTACGCTTTTGTATAAATAAATCATGAGAAAATGTTTCCATAATTACTCATTATGGTATAGCAATTTTGTGCATGATATATTTAATATTTTAAAAGGTTACTTTAATTAGGCCTAGTTTGATAAAAGAAAATAGGCTTAGGGTGGATTCTCGGATACACGTTTCCGCGTATCAACCATAGGGTGGATTTTTTGACGTGGATAAACGGAATAACCATGTTTGTCTCGTATTTCTGCCATCTACTGTTCAAATTATTCATAAAGGTTGATTTAAGCACCAAATAGGCTATAATCTATACAGTACCTACGTAAGTACGTATCTAGGTAGTCGAACGTAAACAATGTAATTTTCTTTGATCAATTCAATTTTATATTATATCCTTCGTTATATCACATACACATACATCTAACGTATTACATTACAATATAATTACACTTCAAACGTGTCACGAATTGTAACACAAAACTAATTTCCTCGTGTCTTAATATTAATGGGATCTTATGATAGTGAGATTTTCCTTGATTACTTATTTCAAATTATAATTCTATACATAGAATAACTATGTAATATAATTATACAATGTAGAGACAACAAGACAATAAAATGAAAATACTGGCAATATTTTGAATTTATTAAAAAGAAAATAGTTTTCCAGCCAGTTAGCTGTCCAGACGTGTTACACCGTCCCCCCAGCACAGCATCTTCATTTCGGCTGCCGTCAAGTACCTACTGTTCCTGCTTTTTTGCTGTAACAGTAAAATTGTCAAGCATTCAGCTCGATTTTGCCCTTAGTCGCCGTCTAGTAGAAACATCATTAGATATACGAAATTTAAGACTGTGCCGACCGCACAGTGGCGCCCTCATCGTTTGTTTGGTTATTTCATACAATTTAGAATGAAAATGCAGAAAATAAGCACGATAAGTTGTGCTTCACAAGATTATACGTTAATATTATTAGAAGCGGTAGTTTTATATTGTTTAGTTTTATTATAATCCTTAAAACGGAATATAGTGGCCACTGTTATCATTCTAAATTGTATGAAATAACCAAACAAACGATGAGGGCGCCACTGTGCGGTCGGCACAGTCTTAAATTATTCTGGTATCGTCGTTTCCACATTGTGTATTTCTACGCTAGATTTATTTAAAATAACACAAAAACAGCCGATACATAAAAAAGGAGTAGCAATATTAATGCATATTACTTTTTATTTACTTGGCTGTTTTTTTTTTGGGTGATATATTTCCCGACCGGAATAAGGATACTTTTAAACCTTTTATTAAGCATAATCAGCCTATAATGTTCCCACTGCTGGGACATAGGCCTCCTCTCTGTGAGATGGAGTGGGCCGTAATCCACCACGAGGGCCCAGTGCAGGTTGGTAGAAGATACATGTTTTCGAATTTTTGGTCCTAGAACATCCCGTTCCCTCACGATGTTTGCCTTCAGCGTTTTAACCTTTTATTAATTACTAGTTAATTACAATTCGTAAGATATTTCTACTAAAAACAAGTCTAAGTTTTTGTTTTATGAACCCACTAGCGTATTCATTTATAAATATACTAGCTGCGTCCCGCGGTTTCACCCGCGTAAGTTTTGATCCCGTGGAAATATCGGGATAAAAAATATCCTATGTGTTATTCTGATGTATAAACTATATTACTGTAAAGTTTCATCAAAATCCGTTTAGTAGTTTTTGCGTGAAAAAGTAACAAACATCCATCCATCCATCCTCACAAACTTTCGCATTTATAATATTAGTAGGATATAAGACTAGCAGCACCCCGCAGTTTCACCCGCATAAATTTCGATCCCGTGAGGAATATTGGGACAAAAAGTATTCTGTGTTAATCCTGGTTATAAACTATTTGTGTGCCAAATTTCATCCAAATCCGTACCGTAGTCTTTTCGTGAAAGAGTAACAAACATCCATTCATCCATCCTTCCAAACCTTCGCGGGTATAATTAGTAGGATAATTGAGTTGAATAATTCCATACAAACACATTTCTCAAACATATTTCTCATATTTCATCATCATTTTTTACATATTTCTCAAACCACAGTCAAACCGTATAATAATTAGGTATGTACGTCACATCACGATATTCGTGACGGAAACGATTTTAAATTACGATCATCACTATGACGTAATAAAACTTAATTGATGACGGTAACAAATTGCGTTAACTTTATTGCGTCATTACCTGCCAAAAAAAAAATTAATAGAATGTCATATAGGTACCTCTAGTTTTTTTTTATACGAGTAGGTTTAACGATTATTACGATTTTTGTGACGGCACGCCTCGTAATACCACATTCTTATACGTCAATGTGACCTATTGAAACTAATTTTTATACGTCAAAATGACGTATCAAAACTATTTTTTACGGTTCTTGCGTCACATTTTTCTTCGGTGAATACCTCCTGATTTACGTAATATATTATAAACGATACATTTGGTTAGAAAGGAAATAATAATATTCTTCCTTCCTCCGGCCATAACGGTTCATGCAAAAAGGATAACACCTACGTCATTTCAATTTTAATGACGTCAGAATGATCGCCTTTATAAGTCATTAAAACTTTCTAAACTGCACCTTGTACGTCATCGAATACAGTTGACTGACTTTATGTGCCTAATGGAAATTGCTTCCTTGCTGCTTGCTGTTTGCTTGCAATTGTTTGCTTGCTTGCTTTGCTTCTTTTGCTTGCTTGCTTTGCTTTGCTTCCTTGATTGGTTTGCTTGCTACCTGCCTCTTGGCAGGTATTCCTTTGTTCATAAAGACAGTCATTAGTCTTTGCCCCCTGGTCATTGCCCCTTTCTATTTCTGGCGTAAAAGGACGAGCAGCACTTGACTACATGAGAGGGAGTGGGCCGTAATCAACCATGCGGGCCCAGTGCGGGTTGGTAGATGTCACGTGTCTTCGAATTTAATCCTAATTCTTTGAACTTAGTTAAATACGAAATAGCATATTTTTTGCCCTGATGTCCTAGTTTGCACAATTTTTGTCGTTTAAGGCTGTTAATTAAATAATGGTTCTGCCCTACTAAGACCACGGACGCCGCTAAATAATGTTATTCAACAAACAAGATTGAGACAAGCGAGTAGAGTAATCAGCGTTTGTGGTTTTAATTAAGGCAGGGGATTAAACGACAGGCGTCTTAACCGCATTTGGAAGGAAAAGCCAAAATGGCTTAACCACCGGACGATGTTAAGTAAATCTTGGCCAAAAAGGGATTTTAGTGAGTAAAGTTTATAATAATACTAGCCTTTTATTGGCCCACTTCAGAGTAACGGCATCTTCTCATACAGAGAAAGCATGAGAATTGATAACTACGCTTGGTCAAGCCGGCTTGGTGATATCACACTTATAGAATAGAATACTTTTTATTATGTAAACCATATAAATTACATAAAATATTTTTTTTTACAAAGGGTGACACAATGGACGATGGTCTTATCCTTTGGATGGATTAAAAAGAGGAAGGAGAGATAAATACTGTAGGTAGTCTGTGGTGTACCATTTACATAATACAATCAATACGTACATTAAGTTAGGTATATTATACTAATCTATATAAATATAAGGATGCATTTAATAGCACTTTAAAGTTTATGAAAACAGATAGCAAATTATGAGGCACTATACAATAATAATACATCTATATAATTTAATATTATCACTTTAAAAATAATGGTTTGCACTATAACTGTGTCGAAAACCAGTTGGTTTAACATTTTAATGTGCGTTCAGAAACTGGTTTCGGAGTTCCGAAACCAGTTTCTGAACGCACATTAAAATGTCCACGTGGCGGGTCTAAGTTGGTTTGCAAGCAATAATAATAAGACGTCGTCGACGGAGCGGGGGCTTTGCGGGGCCCCCTATTTCTGTCTACAGGGTTTAAAGGAACCTCACCTAAGTCGGGGTGCCCCAAGTCCCGAGATCGCTTATGAAAAACCATTATTTTTATAGTTCATTCGATTAATTTTAAAGCTAAACATTATAAAGTGTGAAACATTATTTTTTATTTTCCCCATAAATATATATATATATATATGTACATATATATTTATAATTATATATAATAAATATGCAAAGAAAATATAATGATGATGTTTAAGAAGAAAGGAAGTGCTTTTATAAAATATTTTTAAAAGTGGACAAAGATTGAGCACGCTTTACCGACACGGGCAAGTCATTCCACAACCGTACTGCTTGAAAAGTAAAGATTTGTGAAAGAGAAATGATGGGCCAGTACACAGTGGTTAGTCTCACCTCTAATGTCTAATGTAAACATTAGAGGTGAGACTAACCACTGTGTACTGGCCCATCATTTCTCTCAAAGACGTGTTAAAAACAAGTGGGTTGAGAACCCAAGAGCGGTTCTCATATCATGTGTATAACGTTCTTAACACCCCATACAAACGAATACGTGTTTTACGAAATTGATGTTTATTAGTTACTAGAACTGTCGCACTAACAGGTGCCGCAGGAATGCATTTTCTCGACGGCCGGACTGTAGGTAATCTTGATCTAAATAAAATTTGGTCGTTCTTTAACTTACATGCATACACATGATTATTTATTTATATATTTATTTTACCATTTGTGTACACACACATATATAAACAGACAAGAAAAGAACAGAACAGAAAAATAGGTACAAAGGTTTATTTTACATTTTTGCTTATTTTTTTTTCTTTATGTAATGGAATGGCAAACACGCTGACGGCTTACTTGTTGGTAAGTGGTCGTCACCGCGTATGGCCATTAGCAATATCAGAGGCATTACAGATTTTTGCGTGGCTAACCAAGATAAATAGCTGAAATGTCTCTTGTACTTATAATAAGGTAGGTGCACTGACTGGACAGGTCCACTCAATCTGTGTGGTTCTTTCCTCAAAAGATCATTTTAGACACCAATCTACATGGTCTTCACATGGTCTGACCAAGATTATGTCTGGACTTTAAAAGAGACTGAGACCTCTGAGTTTGTTTCTACCTCTATTCTCAGAGTAGTCAGATAGGAAACGCCGACCTCATCTATTTTTAAAATAAGATTGACGTGTAAAAGTTTTTGTACAAACTTACTTACAAAAATATAATTATTTATTATTTATCACCCACTTTCACCCATCAAACCGGAACCACTGTTTGACGGCAGAAATGGGTAATGTACTTCCCTGGATAAGCAGTTACTTTTCTTGCTGTTAACCATAGGTATCAAGTATTAAGCTTTTTTGTGCCATATCATCATCATCATCGGCCTAGCCTTTTCCTAACTATGTTGGCTTGCTTCCAGTGTAACCGGGTGCAGCTGAATACCAGAATTTTATAGGAAACAACTGTCTATCTGACCTCCACAACTCAGTTACTGGGTTATAATACGATACTCTTGGTAAGACTGCTTGGCAGGCTTTCTGGTTTCTGACGACGCGTAACGACTTCCAAAGATCCACAAATGTCAGCCGGGACCAACGGCTTTCCGAGGCATGGAGTGGTTTGTTTTTTTAGTGCCATATAATACTGCCATGCTAAACGCAAAAGCGGTATCTCAAGAAAAGCTAGTTTCGAGAAAATTTAAGTTTTGCTCTTATTCTCTTAGTGATTTGAGGTAAAACTGAGATATGGAAAACTTTTTAAGTTTTTTTTTTTATTATGGTTCCGGTATTTGGCTTAGCTCATTGGATACGTATTTTTTAAAGCTATCAGATGCCATCAAAATCAACTTAACGATTTTTTTTTGAGATACCGCTTTTGCGCTTAGCACGTCAGAATAGGTAGTTAATATAAAATGTTCCCCTGTCAAATACTTAACTAGGTACAGTACAAACAATGTTGAGTAATGACCCAACTTACTTGTGAGACTATAACCTGCGCTATTTATTTCCAAATAGATAGAAAACGTGCGTGAAGAGGGTCGAGGAGGTACCTTTGAATGGTCCTTTTCCGCTTGAATGAAACACCTCATACTTGAAAATGTTTCAGAATTGAATGTAGTAAATATACTGTTCATTTCCGATGGGTAATATGACACTTATAAATACAGCCTTTTAGGTACCCGTTGTATATGTAATGCTATAGCAAAAGCAGCCTATAATATTTCCACTGCTGGGATCTCAGTGAGAGGGATTGGGCCGTAATCCACCACGCGAGCCCAGTGCGATTCGTTCCAGTCGAATTTTCGGTGGTAGCACATGCTGGCTTCCTCAGGATATTTTCCTTCACCGTTTTGAGAGCAGTGGTGATGAAATAATTTACATAAAGTAAAGCGCCTTTCTGGGTTCGAACCTACGACCTACAATTTGTAAGTCGCGGCCATTTCTATAGGGGCGCCACTGCTCACTGGGCCAGATTGTGTGATTCGTCATAATAATAATTTAAAAAAAACTTCCGAATTGAGAACCTCCTCCTTTTTTGAAGTCGGTTAACAAACGGCGCCGTTCGTTTGCAAACGCTCAGTGGCTTGTGCATGCCGTAGGCAAATTGATGATGCCTCTGGTCGTATTCATTTCGCCAAAGGTCATTTATTTGATTATACATAGCTTACACCTACATAACTTACAAAGTTAAGCCAATAAGCAGGTAAGGTAGGACGCCTTCAAGATAAATGACACAACGCAGAGGGTTGCTCTTCGCAGTAAGTTATTCCGCTCTGATCCCCTGAGCCCCCCTCCCCCTGGATCCCCCGCTAGTCCTTCTTCTGTTTTAAACTCTGTCTTATCTACTATAAACTTTCTCATTCCGGTCTGCAGTGCTATTCTGTAAAAATCTCACTGTGAAAACTAAGGTGAAGAGAGCTGTCATTCCACCTGATGTTAGGGATTGCCTCCATTGATAGCTCACTTCACGCTCATTTCACCTATGTTATCACGGTGAGATTTTTAAGGAATCGATAGGCTGATCCCCTTTCTCTTTTGTTTTTATTCCTGAAGGATCGTCAGCAACAAAATAGACAAACAGGGTTTAGACAAGAGTAGCTTCTAATTAAATGGCGTGCTTTTGGAGATGCTTATCTCTAGCTTTAGACTGATGATGATGACGAGTAGAAAAAGCGTAGCAAACCAAATAACTCGATTAATATTTTGCACAGCTCGGAGTAAAATATTATGTGTCATATCGATAACAATGAATGAACAAAGTAGGGTCCATCCCTACTTTGTTCATTCATTCATTTCCTACTTTGTTTGTTACGCTTTTTCGACTTATCTTACCTGTATGAAACACACCACAAAATGTTTCAAAGCAAATACTAGGAACGAGCCCAAATGTCCCTGGTGAATAAGAATTATGGACATTAACTGAAATTAAAATAGAAGTTAAATAGAACTTTGTACTTAAACTGTATCTGTTTGCTACGTTAGGGTTCACCTAAACCTACACAAATTACGTGTTTCGAATATTCTTTGGGGACTCAACTTGATCACATCTGTTTGTTTTTAAAGTCGAGTCTAGCGTACGTGTAGGAATACATTATTTATCAGTTAGTTTCGTGTGGATTGTAAGTGAATGTTGATACAGAATGGGTAAATTACTCAGAGCCGGGGTGCTTCAATTTACTTTAACAGACACATTACAAATAAAAAGAGAATCTAGTTTTTAAGAATGCATCCTTTTCATTAGTATTTTCCATGTTCTAATCAACTAGTTAACTTTTCGGCCACAAGGCTGCTTTTGTTAATAGTACAGCTACATATCTGTGTTCTAATAACTTAAAGACCTCACTTTACCATATTATATGCAAATAAGGATTTAAATATATCTGTGTTCGACTTTACTGTACGATAATCTATGCAAATAACGACTATAATAATAACACCTAAATTTCTAAACATCTACCAACGGTATTGCTACGGGTAGCTGAGAATCCTAAGTTAATTTAGCTGGTAGCGGTCTTGGCCTGAACCTAAGTATTGCACAGTAAAAACTGTTCCAAATTAAGTTACGGCTTTCCCTACTTTCAGGTGATAAAGTTAAATAAAACATTGCAAAAACACACAAAAACATAAGCAAACGACTTCACGTTCAGCCAGTGATGTCACTATAAGATTAAGAACGAGAGGAGAAACGAAAAGCAAGCCTCGCAAATAAAATTTCAGATAATTAGAAACGCAGTCATCAGATTTTCATTACGTCTGCATTTTAGGAGCGTATAAAATTCTATTAGGAGGGACAAAGGGAAGTCGGTGACAGGTAATGGACGGACAAACGCCTTGAACATCCGAGGTGCCAACGGAATGTCTGGAATCCTCATTAAGACTTCGCAATGCCGTCGCCTCAGTTCAGATTTTACTAACTTTTCCTTCATACTTTGTTTCGTGATATTGTAATTTAGATTGAAAATGTATTTGTGACGGATCTTGAAGATTTTCTTCGTAATTTATTCGGGGGTAAAAGTGAATTGTAATTAAAAATTTTCTTTGTTGGAGTGTTTTTCTGGGCTGCTTCCAAGGTTTTATTTAAATAAAAAAAAACTATTTGCGTTCTCGTTTATTCCGTTTTGCAGCCATTTAGAATTGAATCAGTGAAATAATTAATAAATGTAACTCATGCTTGTACCTAATTAAACAACGAAACTGCGAAATAAAATTAAGGCGCTCTTTGAGAACTTCGTAATACAAATTTCGAATAATACAAATCAACGCTTTGTTCCAAAAAGTAACCACAGATTTAATAGCCATTCACCTACCTCCAACCAAAACTGAGGCGTAAAATGATTAAGCGTGTAACTGGCTATAACGTTTCAAGTATCATAAATTCAATCTGAATGATAAACGTTTCCTTTTTCAGGCACAAGATAACTTCCCGGTTACTTTATCTTTTACATGATTGTGCATGAAACGTAATACATTACCGGTTTTTAGGGTTCCGTAGTCAACAAGGAACCCTTATAGTTTCGCCATGTCCGTCTGTCCGTCCACAGCTTAGCTCAGAGACTCTTATTACTAGAAAGCTATAATTTGGCATGGATATGCATATTAATCACGCCAACAAAGTGGTAAAATAAAATTCATGAAAACTGTTATTGCTAAGTAGGTTTTACAAGTTTACGAGTAATAATCCACCAACTTAAATTTGGAGTTGCAATGTATGGGAGAACATGAATTTCAACTACAATGTTAAGTTTGTTCTTGAGATAAATACATTCCAACAACGGAACCCTTCATTGAGCGTGGTCCGACACGCACTTGGCCGGTTTTAAAAGATGTTCATAGATTTCTTGATTCTGAGCGGGAAATGGATGTAATAATATAATATGGTAATTAATATTAATGTGTTATATTTTTGCCGTAGATTCTCTGTTATGTTGTGTAAATCTAGGTAATTCAAAATACCTAATCATAATGATGTCCAAAAACTGGTCAATTTTACTCTTTTAAACAAACAAAAAAACAATAAATAATATTTATTTTTTCAAGACTTAAACCTATATACAATTGGTGTAGCTTAATTTTATTAGACTTTGTAACTTAGTGGCAAGATACAAGACATGTACAACTGGGCTTAAACTAGGAGGACTCCAGTGCTATAAGCACCAGTTACTTCCATCACCACCGTGATTGAGCTGCCAAATCATGTAATCATGCTTGAATTTCTATACTTCATTTGTCGATAGAGCTCGTATGCGGGGTGCGGGAGTTTACTGTAACAAATGCCATTATATGGCCCGTATTCGGGGAACCGTTTTCATCAGTCGATAGGGCCCGCATGCGGGGTGCTGGAGATTTCTGTAAAGCATGCCATAGGGCCCTGTTTGGGGAACCGTTTTCATTAGTCGATAGGGAACAATTGCGGTACTTATACGGAGAACCTGCACTGCACGTTTGGCAGTTACTTTAATGACTCATTTTTATTGGTCATTTTTATTGGATGTGAGTCTCCGCATGCTTTTAACCGACCGTTAAATTTCATTGGTCGCTACGTCCGCTAGACCGTCCGACGTGGATTCCCCATAGACGGTGTACGCGACCGCTTTAGCAACGTAAAACTTTCATTAGTCATTACACTCAGTACCCCGACTGCGGGGAGACCCCGCATACTGTAGGTCAACCGAGTTATTGACTTATGAAAATGAGTCATTACAGCTACCAAGTTTTGTGAAAATCGTTTTTTGTTTTATGCTTATCAGTAGATGTCGAATAAAAAGCGTGCCTAATCAACAAAAACAAATTATGTACCTAATCCAATCCAATATAACAGTCTTAAATATTCCAATATTTCACAAAACGACTACAAAAATTACTCAGTAATATGCTTATCGCCACATCATATTAGCTATTACTTCAAATAATATTTTAAGTAACTAAAGCTAGTCAAAGTCTAGTAGCAGACAGAAATGTTACGAAATACCTAACTCCGGAACCTGAGGGGCAAATCTCGTAATTTTAAGAACGTTCACAGTTTGATCTCAGTCACAATATGACAAAAATACCTCTAATTTCCCTACATTTTGATAAGCTTTTGACATTTGTTTGTCGCCGAGATGAGACTGCGACTAGGTTTTAAACTGAATTGGCCTTCTGACTTCCGTTTCTATTTTATAATCTGAAGTGAAATCAACTTATTAAACACGCAGTAAGAATTTGATAAGAAAATTAACGTTGTTCTTGTTAACCTTCAATTTATGTTTTTTTTTTTTTTTTTTGGTATATTAAGAAGCTTGAGTTTCTGAAATTGGTGTTAATATATGTATAGTAGTATGCTTAATTAAAATAAGTTTGAAAAACCGGTAATTTATTGCGGTGTTTTGACAATACACTGCCTTGAAACGGTCTATATTACGGATCCCAATGCATCTTTTAAAAAGGGTATTTTGTTACTATACTATGCTATTATTGGTCATTGCTTCTTAGGGTGAGCTAGACAAATCTGTGAAAACTACTGTTATGGTTTGTGTTCTAAACTCGGGCAATGATCCTATCCCCCAGAGTATCAATAAATTTGACAATTATTTACTAAGCGACTTTACCACCGCAACAAGAATTAATTCAAAAAGCACAACGCTAGTTCTTCGTCGGAGTGCCAAAATGACTCGATTCAAAAGTTCATTATTCTTAGAAACTAGGAGATAGGATAGAGCTCCAGATATTTTAGTAATTAAGCTCGTAAACTTTTACACCGCTAATAAATTCAGAGAGTATACGACGACGACCACGACATTAAATTACGGATGACAAAAGGATATTTAAATGGTAGAAAGGGGAGGAAATTTTAGTAGGTTTACTGATTGACAAGAAAGCACTGTTCACGACTTCACGCATGATGTTGACAACCTGCGTGTTGCTATTACATAAACTTTAGGCGCTCAGTTCTTTGGGGTACCTACTTACGCACCGAGACTCAAAATTATTACGACTTCTTCGGACAGCCAATGAGAGGTCCTCAAGGAGGTCATCAAAGAAGCACCAATAGGAGCAGTTCACGAAGACTTCCGAGTGCTACTTCGCGGAACGTTAAAAGCGCTCGTTTTTTCTCTTTGAGACTAACTTTAAAATCGACCTTGCTCTGTATAGCTTCTATTCTCAAACTTTAAGTTCTGACGAGACCTATTGTACAAATTCACTAACGCTTATTGAGATTAAATCATTTATATTCTGGAGAAACCAAGAAGTTATTTTACTCTCAACCGCAACCCACAACTTGAAGAGGAAGTCGCATAACGCATAAACATATTTTGGACCTTCGTGCCGAATCCAGTCAGCAAACTAGCCAGAGAAGTGGAGAGTCAGACGTGGACACGAGCGAGAGACGCGCAACTCGGTAAGACGTGCCAGCTAAGACTCCTAACCAACTTCCTCTTCCATTGTGTTAATAGTGTTTCTCCTCTCGAATTCCAGTGTTGAGTGCATCATACTTACTCGCGAGATCACGCAGGAGCCGCAGCGGCTACAGCCTCAGTCTGCGCTCCAGACGCTATAATCGGGTTCGCAAAATCGTGAGTACTCCAGGTTTCCATATCCACCAGAATGTCAGAACCAGGTGCTACTCGTCTAAAGGTTAACGTTAAATCGCCTCTTGAATCTCCGTTAATTACACAAATTGACATCCTCACACGCAAAAGGGGAGTAATTAAGGGTCGATTGTCCAATTTGCAAAAATATGTTGAATCATTCCAACAGCCGTTAGATTGTAGTAAAAGTTTTGAATTCAAATTACGCATAGATAGTGCTACCTCTCTCTTATCTGAATTCAACGATCTTCAGTCGCAAATTGAAGAATCGTGTGATACGTTGGATGAACATCTGGAATATAGGGAACAATTCGAACAAAGGTACTTTAGGGTCATCGCGCAGGCTAAGTCTATGTTGTCTGAGGATGTCAAGATACCTAAAAGTTCCAATAACTCTGATCCACTACAACTAGTGAAGTTACCCACCATACAATTACCAACCTTTGACGGTTCTTATGAGACTTGGTTAGAGTTTAGGGACACCTTTTTATCCTTAGTGCATAATTCCACACAAATAAGTCTGATTCAGAAGTTCCACTATTTAAAGTCAGCTTTGAAGGGTAGTGCTGAATTAGTGATCGATTCACTGGAATTTTCATCCAACAATTACAGTGTTGCATGGGAGTTACTCACTAATAGGTTCAATAACAGCCGTCTACTAATACACAGTCATGTAAAAGCTATTTTTTCCATACAAACGAAAGCTCGTCGATACGATGTTAAAACATCTACGCGCACTAAAAATACTCGGTGAGCCGACCGATTCCTGGGATACGCTCATAATTTACATGATTGTGTGTAAGGTGGACCCTGATACCGAGCGAGAATGGGAGCAATTCGTAATCACACAAATGGTACACTGTCCTGTCGGTGCGAAGTGTCAGTTAAAGGTCGAGGATTTAATTCGTTTTCTCGGACGGAGAGCGGACATGTTAGATAAGCTATTAGGGACGCATAGTAAAGGCACACACGATGGTAAGAAACACACTAAAGTACACTGTAACGCTTCTTCGTCCAGCATTACGAAACCACTGTCGCACAAAAACAGTACAAACCTTGCCCTATGTGTAAGGAAAAACATCCGTTATTTTCATGCCAGAAATTCCTTGATCTGTCCATAGCAGACAGACATAATTTAGTCACGCAAAATAAATTATGTACAAACTGTTTGCGCTCAGGGCACCAAGCGAACGACTGCCCATTCGGACCGTGTAGAAAATGTTCTACGAAACATAACACACTACTACATCGTAATGAGTCAGAGGATAGCACGCGAAATCAATCTCTCTCATTAGTGACAGTAGGACAAATTTCGCAAGCCGCATTAGAATCACACACACATAATGCGAACTGCGACGGCGACCCCACCACGCTAGGGCTAGTCGCCAAATCAGTTCTGTTGTCCACCGTGTTAGTTGAGATAGCCGATAGTTATAACAATTATCACACGGCACGCGCACTTCTCGATAACGGTAGTACACGATGTTTTATCACAGATGCGTTATGCAATCAATTAAACACACAAAAAATACAGTCCACTTACAATATAACAGGTGTAGGTAACTCAGTTTCCCAGGTCACACAGACTTGTAATGTTAGAATTAGGTCCCTGGTAGGTTCCTATACTACACACATACATTGTTTAGTTTTACCTTCCATAACTTCACAATTACCAGCCGTGTCTTTATCTAAAGATGGTCTTAACATTCCTGTGAACATTCAGTTAGCCGATCCCTATTTCTTCGAGTCTCAACCCATAGACATATTGATTGGTGCTGACCACTTCTGGGATCTTCTAGAAAATGGAAGATTTCGGTTGAAAAATGGTTCGTACCTACAAAACACTAGATTAGGGTGGATCATTTCAGGGCCTTTGAATACTCGCACACATAGTTCTCATGTTTCATGTAACGTAACATCGCAACTGGATGAGCAGTTGAGGAAATTTTGGGAACTCGAGGAGATAGGTAGATCGACTGATCTCCACAGTAATGAGGAGCAGGCTTGTGAGGATCATTTTATAAAGACCACCACACGAGGTTCTGACGGCAGGTTTTGCGTTTCCATGCCTTTGAAGGAGTCCCCCGACGCATTGGGTGACTCATTTTCTCAGGCAGAACGTCGTTTCCACGCACTAGAGAAACATCTGCAACGCACACCGGCCTATAAACAATTATACATGCAATTCATCCATGAATACATCGCATTGGGTCACATGTCACGCATCTATGCATACGACAAACCACACTACGTCTTACCACACCACGGTGTATTCCGCGAGCACAGTACTACCACTAAACTACGAGTTGTTTTCGATGCAAGTGCAAAAACCACGACCGGAAAATCACTCAACGACATACAACGCGTAGGTCCAGCAATACAGGGTGACTTGTTTGCTATTTTGCTTCGGTTTAGACAACACAGGTGGGTAGGATGTGCAGACGTCGAAAAAATGTTTCGCCAAATTCAGAAAGATCCGAATCAGCGAAATTTACTTTTAATTCTATGGCGTGACAATCCCATAGACCCATTAGAAATATACAGGCTCAATACTGTCACGTACGGTACCGCATCCGCGCCGTTTACTAGCGTACGTTGTTTAAAACAGCTGGCATTAGAATGTTCTGAGCCATTGATTCGCACAATCATTCAGGATGATTTTTTTGTCGACGATCTGGTGACCGGTGCTGACAGTATTGAGGCTGTAAAACACATAGCCAAGGAAACAACAAATGTCCTACAGAGTGGTTGTTTCCCACTTCGCAAATGGATTTTCAATTTTGATCATGACACAAGAATTTCCGTCTCATTCCAAGGAACTTTCACTCGGGGAAAACGCACATCACAAAACCCTAGGTTTAGGATGGTATAATCAGTCTGACACCTTACATTTTCACACTGAATACACAAATAATGACAACCGGCAATTAACGAAACGCATCATATTGTCGGAAGTGTCTAAAATTTTCGATCCGTTAGGGTTACTCAGTCCCTATGTCATGACTGCAAAGGTTTTACTTCAGAAGCTATGGCTACTGAAATTAGGTTGGGACGATAAGTTACCTAGTGACGTCACGCACAGTTGGGCACAGTTCGCAAACGGTATAGCATTGCTAAGTTCATTACGAATACCGCGACACGCTATAGGTATCAATGCTACTCGTATAGAACTGCATTTATTTACCGATGCTTCACAAACAGCTTACGGCGCGTGTGCTTACATTCGTTGTATCACAGGCAATTCCATAGTTACAACGAAGTTACTGTGGTCTAAAGGAAAGGTGGCACCCTTGAAGCCCGTCAGTATACCACGATTGGAATTATGCGGCGCCCTATTAGGCGCGCAGTTATATGAAAGAATCACAAAGTCACTTCGTTGTACCTTTGATAGTGTCACATTTTGGACAGATTCTACTATTGTAATCGGTTGGTTACGCATGAATCCTAACTCTCTAAAGCCCTTTGTACAAAATAGGGTCGCGGAGCTACACGAATTAACAAAGGATATGACCTGGAACCACGTATCTGGTAAGGAAAACCCGGCGGATCTAGTATCACGCGGTGTGACCATGGACATACTTAGTTCATGCACGCTTTGGTGGGAAGGGCCGTCTTTTCTTTCCGATCCGTCATTTAATCTAGCCGATCGAAATAGTTATGATCACACAGATTATACAACACTTGATTTACCAGAGGTTAAGTCTCAAGCACATATTCATCAAATCTCTGAGACGGACAGTTGGTTTCCATTTCATCGTTTTACTCGGTTCAGTCGCATGAGACGTGTTTGTGCCTTTATGTTACGTTTTGTGCATAATATGCGAACCAAGGCCACTAAGCGTACCGGCTCATTAAACGTCAGCGAGTTGAACGAGGCACTAACTATTCTAACAAAGGCGTCACAGTCACAATCATTCCCCGACACTTTAGATAGTTTAACTAAACACAAACCCTTAAATCACTCACACAATTTAATTAAATTAAATCCATTTATAGATGAACAAAATTGTATTAGAGTCGGGGGACGTTTGTATAATTCAACAGAGTTTTCGTATAGCAAAAAGCATCCCATACTATTATGCAGCAAGCACACATTCACACGGTTGCTATTTCACGCTGAGCATGAGCGACTAATGCACGCCGCGCCGCAGGCCCTCCTGTACACACTGAGAGAGAGGTGGTGGCCGGTGGGAGGGAGAAATCTCGCCAAACAAGTTGTGCATAGTTGTGTTCGATGCGCTAGATTTCGTGCCAAGCCTATTGCACCTATTATGGGTAACTTACCTGCGCAACGTTTATCCCCAGGGTTTCCTTTTATAACCACAGGTGTGGACTATGCGGGACCAGTTCTCATATTGAACCGTAAGGGCAGGGGTGCTAGAACCGTGAAGGCATACATATGCATATTTATATGTTTCATTACTCGCGCGGTTAGCTTGGAACTTGTAGGTGACTTGTCAACAGACGCATACCTGTTAGCTCTTAAACGTTTTGTCTCGCGCAGAGGCAAACCGTCACACATTTTTTCAGACAACGGAAAGAATTTTGTTGGCTTAATGAATTTATTTTCAAAATTTCTTTCCAAATGTTCACAAAATATTGTAGATTACGCTACTTCACAAGATATCAAATTCAGTTTTATTCCCCCTTACGCTCCGCATTTTGGTGGATTATGGGAAGCTGGGGTCAAATCTTGTAAACATCATTTGCGCCGCGTTGTGGGAAATTCGCACTTAACGTATGAGGAGTTCAACACTGTTTTGACACAAGTGGAAGCAGTCCTGAACTCCCGTCCTCTTAGTCCTATGTCCACAGATCCCCATGATTTTCAACCCCTATGCCCAGCTCACTTCTTGGTTGGCCGTCCGCTGACAGCGCCGGTCTGCGAGGACCTGATCGACAAACCTTCACACCGTCTCTCACGATATCAACGAGTGGAGCAGATTCGTCAACACTTCTGGAGCAGATGGTCCACAGAGTACGTTTCCGAGATGCAGACCAGGACGAAGTAGAAGGCAAGGCAAGCTGATCTGAAACCAGACACACTGGTACTCATAAAGGATGATCACGCACCGCCGCTGAAATGGTGTCTTGGCCGTATCATCAGTACTGTTCCAGGAAGCGACGGAGTTGCACGAGTGGCGGATATCCAGACCGAAAAGGGGGTCATAAGAAGGGCATTCTCCAAGATTTGCCCAATGTGGGATAACGAAGCTGAGTGAAGACGTTGAAAGACCATCTTTCAAGGCCGGCAGGATGTTCACGACTTCACGCATGATGTTGACAACCTGCGTGTTGCTATTACATAAACTTTAGGCGCTCAGTTCTTTGGGGTACCTACTTACGCACCGAGACTCAAAATTATTACGACTTCTTCGGACAGCCAATGAGAGGTCCTCAAGGAGGTCATCAAAGAAGCACCAATAGGAGCAGTTCACGAAGACTTCCGAGTGCTACTTCGCGGAACGTTAAAAGCGCTCGTTTTTTCTCTTTGAGACTAACTTTAAAATCGACCTTGCTCTGTATAGCTTCTATTCTCAAACTTTAAGTTCTGACGAGACCTATTGTACAAATTCACTAACGCTTATTGAGATTAAATCATTTATATTCTGGAGAAACCAAGAAGTTATTTTACTCTCAACCGCAACCCACAACTTGAAGAGGAAGTCGCATAACGCATAAACAAGCACATTTGACGCATTTCGAAGCATTTTTGATGTGATAACGTCTTATAAATCGATGAACACCGGCTGCACGCACGTAAAAGTGTCACGTTCCGCCTGAACCTGAGCGTGCAAGCGAGAGCGTGGAACAAGCGATATAGAAGCACGATCGGCCCAAGCGTTGTCTTGTGACACATTTATTCATCAATTTTTCTTTATAAACTATCGTCTGTAAACCGACTTTACAGACAACCATTTTTTTTTTAAACTATATATTTCATAATCTAAATTATTGAGGTAGTTTCTTTAATTATACAGTTGCCAAAAGAGATAATTAACCAGGGCCCACCAAAAGAGATGGGTCGCCGGATATAGTTGCAGTTTAGTAAAAAAACCGATGGATGTTTTCGAATTAAATTTAATTTTATCCATCGGTTTCTTCTTACTTGTCACTGTTAGTGACCTTACCTATGCAAGATGATAGAAATTTTGGTTACTTCCTTCAAGTTTCCTACTTCCAAGCCGACACATAGATAAAAAGTGCTCGTAATTTCATAGGCGTAAGTTTCCCTCCATATTAATTGGCTTAATGAACATAAATGTATTTTAATAGAGTGTCTGTTACAACACAACTTACGGTTTCAGTTACCTACTTGTAAATCAGTCAAATACATCAACAACAAAAAAACATTTAGCAAATTATTCGACCCGGAAATAAGGTTACGAGGAAAAACCTTTCATGATACGATCCTAAATCTCAATAATACTATAGACAAACTCCAATGGGCAGACAAATTAACGTTTTCGTGACATATTCACTAAATCCATTAGTAATGTTGTCTGGAATATTTTCTATTAGTAATTTTGTCCGGAATTTCGACAAAAACATTCAAATGAAAGAAGAAATATAACTTATTAGTACTAGAGATAAAATGAGCCTTATTCACAGCTCAGACACTGAGGGTAATAATTACTATAGCAGCCATGTTATTTGTAGCGTCATATTAGTGCTGAATGTCTTTCATTCAAAGCCTCCTGTAGTCCTCAAATATGAATAGGTACTTTACTGAAATGAGTAGGTTGTAATTGTATACGAGAGTCCGGTTCATTCGTGCTTCGCTTGGTTTTCAAGAAGATTAGCAGCACTGATATTTTTTTTTTTTGCAAAGAACGACATTAATTAAATATTCCTTTGTGCAAAATCTCTTACGAATGAATCACAGCAGTTCATGATACTCGAAATTGGTTAAAATAGTAAGAACCTAGATTAATCTAGACTAACAGTCCCTTATCTCAGTAGCAAAAGGTGGACATTCAAAAGTGAAGGCCTTTTTAGAAAAGAAAGGAACTGTGTTCGACAAACCCATCGCCACTGCAACAATAGATACATTAAATTATGCCCCACATCTAAGTTATTCATGAATTATCACATAGACCACAATTAACTGTTGGATAATTATGTCAGATCTATCTTCTAATGTACAATTAGAACATTCGCCTAACTAGATATTACACAAAATATATAAGTACAGAAAGTCAATTGTATGAAATAACCAAACAAACGATGAGGGCGCCACTGTGCGGTCGGCATAGTCTTAACCGGAAAAGGTAATAAATACCTGACAAAAAGTAGACAATAAACAACTCTATCGTCATATAACTGTGGTTTATTTTCAAATAAGCGACTTCTGACATATTTCCTCCTTTCATTCAATATTAAACAACCAATTACACCAAGAATTTCTTAGTGTTACGAAATACAATTAACCTGTATTTGTGTGAGTTTGGGTACGCTGGTTCCGATACTAACGAAGCGCTATGCGACTTCTACTGTTTTTTCTGTTCTGTGCGCGCCACATACCTACAGCGTGTACAAGTGCATTTGCGACTAGTACACTGTTCGTTTGAGACGGTTTGAGATCTCCGTAAGGCGCCCATTACAAGCTCATGCAAGCGTCACTCAATTCAAAAAGTGATGATTGACGAATAACTGATGGTGAGTGATGGAATTCAATCGATATTAGATGCTCATCCTGACTGATCGTCATTCATACCCAAGATTTTACAGAGAATACACGTGTTCACTCAAAAAAATATGGATATTCATTATTAATTAATGAAAAGCCCGGTATTGGCATATTGATTTCGATGATGAGCAACCAACGTATAAAAAAGCATTGGTTCGAAGATTGGCTATTAAATAGGGATTTAAACTCATTGACTAATACGGAATTTGAAAGAGGACAAGGACTCATAATCTGCCTAGCCTTTTCCCAACTATCTTGGGGTCGGCTTCCAGTCTAACCGGATGCAGCTGAATACCAGTGTTTTACATGAATCGACTGCCTATCTGACCTCCACAACCCAGTTACTGGGTAGTACGATATCCCTTGGTAAGACTGGTTGTCAGACCAGGTTGTGGTTATTGAAAAAAGACAAGGACTATACGAACTATTGACTGGCTGACTGACGGGTGATTGACGAAATCCCATTAAATGTTCACTCAAAAGGCATGACTGATGGTTGCTTAATGCAAAAATCAAAATATCTAGATTTTCGTCAATTTCATGAAACCGTCAATCACGGTATACATTAGACGATAAGTTATCCGTCAGTCACAGCTTTAACTGTGGTTAAACTGACAGCAAATTTAACCACAGTTAAAGCTGTAACTGCTGGATAATATTCTATGCATCCATTACACGGTAGGTACCGTGTAATGGACGCATAGAATACGCGTCTGTGTGCATGCGCCTGTCTTTACCCGTTGTATGAGCTGATCTTCTGTGCCCCTCTGTTTTGTCCTAGAACTTTATAATATTAGACCAACATTAAACTTAGACAGATGGCGTATTCACAGATGGCCAAACAAAGTAGGAACGATTTAGAAGAATCTAGTTCGATTTAAATGAATTGTTTGAACTTTGAACGGTCGGGTAGGCAATTCAAGAAATAGATTTTTAAAAAATGCGAAAGTTAGATTGTTCTAAGTTTTTTTGCCAGGTTTTACTTATAAAATAAAATATTCCCCGCCTAAAGTGTGTTCGTTAATCCTACTTCCTACTTCCTACTATCCTACAAATATTATAAATGCGAAAGTTTGTGAGGATGGATGTTTGTTACTCTTTCACGCAAAAAGTACTGAACGGATTTTGATGAAACTTTACAGTAATATAGCTTATACATCAGAATAACACATAGGATACTTTTTATCCCGATATTCCCACGGGATCAAAGCTTACGCGGGTGAAACCGCGGGGCGCAGCTAGTTATTCTATGAATTTATTAGTCTACTTAAAGGCATCATGCCTATCTATCGCACCAATAGAATTTCTTTCTATTTACTATTTTATTTATAAAGGAATCTTAGGATGTCACAAGCACTTAAGTCCGTTAGCATGAAAAAAGTACTCACAAAAAAATACAAAAGGCTTAGAGAGAAGAAAAATATGGAACAATACAAATTATACTTTTTTATTGATAAAGCCGTCTAGCCAATACAAATCTCAGTACAGTAAATACTACGATATTACTTTATTGTTTTGGCTATGAAGTATATAAAAGAAAAATTACTTCATAAGAAATAGTTATCCAAATAAGATAACAGAACATAATGTTCGTGATATATTAATTCTTTATTACAGAATAGCGTATTAGTGTTTGCCTAATTAACGAGAACAGAAAGAATATCTGCGAGATTTTAGGTAAAACAAAGAGAGAAATACAATACCTAAGCTAAGCTTACTGCCTGTTATAGTAAAGGAAAAAAATATAAGTAAAGACTATAATACAGGACTTAGCAAAAGCATAAGTCCAGTCAGCCTATAACGTTCCCACTGATGGGAGACAGGCCTCCTCTCAGTGAGAGTGGATGTCACATATAGGTAGTTGCTTAAAATCAGCGCTGTTGACCTTATGATTGTCTGAAGCCACAGCATTTTGCTGAGACCTGCAGGTCAATTCTGCTAATTTACAATGTTCAAAATCTAGTCGCAGTCTCATCTCGGCGACAAGCAAATGTCAAAAACTTGTCAAAATGTACGGAAATTTGAAGTATTTTTGACAGATTAAGACTGAGATCAGACTGTGAACGTTCTTAAAAATTACGAGAATTGCCCCTCTGTTCTTGCACAGATGCGACGCACGGCTTAATTGTTCTTATTATTATTGGTTTGTTTGTAACAAAAGTAGTTAATTTTCCACTCTGTAATTATTGGTAATTTGTTTTTGTTTTTGATTCGATTGTTATTATTTTGTTGTCATTATGCCAGTGTCGCGCGGGCGCATCACGGAATTTATTTTTAATTTATACGTACTGTCAATGTCAAGTGTCAACTGTCAACTAATGTGTTGGTTGTCTTTGGTGCCTGGCCCAAAAATCATGCAATGGACAAAATTGACAACATTTTTAAGCTTAGATACGAGGCTTTTGACAACATTGTATGTGTATAATTTATGTCTTTTCGTTTTAAATTTAATTTTTTTTTATTTGTAATGTGCGTTTTGTTTGTGCGGAATAAAACAATTTTTCTTTCTTTTCTTTACATATCTCTGAAGTTTTGGTTTTAGGGCATGCCGGTTTCCTCACGATGTTATCCTTCACCGTTTTGAGAGCAGTGGTGATGAAATAAAATACACAGAGTAAACTCACCCGCCTGGAACGAACTCATGACCTTTAGAACTCGTAAGTGGGGGCCAAAAACCAATGGGCCACCACTGCGCTACATAAATATATAGGACCTATTATTTTTTAAATAGAGGCTGTTGGTATAGAAAGTGGACATTTACTTACCTGATCGACCTCACATATAAATACCTCATGCACCTGTTCTATTCTTACCAAGGGGTATCGTATTACCCAGAAACTGGGTTGTGGAGGTCGGATAGGCAGTCACTACTTTAAAATACTGGTATTCAGCTGCATCTAGTTAGACTGATCTGCCTAGCCTTTTCCCAACCTAATTGGGAAAAGGCTAGGCAGATGATGACCTCCTGCACCTACTACTTTAACGGTGCCCTTATTTTTCAAAGCAGTTCTCAAAAATATTCTGCTTGGCCGTGATTAAGTGGGAAGACCTATTTTCCCTTTACACAAGAAGCTTATGCTACGAGAACTGAAAAAAAATAAAATAAATGAAGTATAAAAAAAAAGTGATAAAAACAATTTTCACAATAATCAAGTTACTTTTCCTAATAGCACTAAAACAATCTACAAATTAATTAAGCTAAAAGGATACTGTGAAAACTATTTTCAAAATAATTAAGCTAATCACAATATAAAATTATGAAAAGCTGTATATTATCAAAACTTTCTTTATTTACTTTCCTAACTACACTCTATTTAATCTAAAAATTATGCTCTCGTATATTAACAGTAAAATTTCCGCGACCTTGGATAGCTCTTAATTGAAGTTTAAAAAACTACAGCTTATTTCTGGAACTTTCCATAACTTGGGTCTTGCCAAGTTTTCAAACTATGAATAAAGTAGCTATGCAACGCAATATGAGAAAAACACAGACGTTTCTGGATAAACCAGTTAGTTCATCGTTCAAGATAATGGTGCTTCTGTTGTTATAATTCTGTTGTTCACAAATTAAACTAAATTTAAGTTTCGTGCATCTTTTTCTTCCTTTTCATTAAGAAAAGAACAGAAGATCAATTTTAGTTTAGTCTTGGCAGGGGCTGACTTAAATTGACACTAAACTTGTATCGAGTACTGTCAAGCGCTGATTAATTTGACAGGACTAAATTTAAATTTATCTTCTTTCCTTTTCTTAATGAAATGGAAAGCAAAATCTGGACTGAACCCAAATTTAGTTTAGTTTGTGAACAAGGGAATCGGTACCAGTAGTTAAACAAAACAGCGGGGTAGATGCGTAACACACTATCAGTAGCAATGGGTTTGATTTTGACAATCCAACAACATGCATTGCGCTATTTACGTTGTTGAGCACACACATTTTTCGGAATTATGAAGCAATGGTTTAGCAATATCTTTCAAAATGATTCATATTGAGATTGATAATTATAATGTGTCACGCAATTAGGGGGCTGAACGTATCTAAAACACATACACATGCATAAACTCACGCCTTATACCCCAGAGGGCAGAGACTATAGAACGCCACCGGCTACGATTCTTACATACTCCTTTTGCTTCGTTTTATACATCGCCGGTCATTCACGCACCCCGGTTGCGAGTACTACGCACCGATTTGCGAGCACTTTCGCAAGAATCTGGCAGTACCATCACAACGCTAATATTTTCTCTTTGTTTGTCTTAGGTATTTCTTTTTAGTTTAATCATGTATTTATGTATATTTATTTGTGCTTATATTTTATTTTTTTGTCTGATCAATGCCCTAGACTGATGAGGAAAGTGGTGTGATGACTGGGACCTAGGACCTACCGAATTATCTTTTAGCTTTTAGTACATTGTCTACATCATTATTTTCATCAAAACCTTAATTAAATTAAAAATATTTTATTACTTAGGTCCAATGCGTAATGCATATGGTGTTTTATTACGTGCCGTTGTCGATGTGTTACTTTGTCGCATTAGATTTATTATTATCTGTAATGGCAAAGAAAACATATGTGATAAATAAATAAATGTGAATACACGCTCTACAAATGCAACTAGTACCGCTTTCCCAAGTGCGTATAAAAACATGGTTTTCATAGCAGCATTTTTGTGCAGTTCCAGTCTGAATAGTATAGGTCAACGCCGCATCGGTTAGGACTTCGTTAGGAAACGAGTGTTCAGATGAATCGCCGAGCAAAAAATTATTGCGTGTGAGCGCTTCCGGATAGTCAGCATCGGGAGAAATGTGTGTCAATGGACGCGCTCCTCACGCGGGGCCCACTGTCTCAATGTTTAAACCTTGAGGGCCGTCTTCAACCTGGTCTAATAACAGAAATTTCACAGTAATACAAATGCAAAAGTAAATTTTCAAAAAAAATTATAAAATTAAAATTTCAGCCACATCTCGTTTAAATACTAAAACAATGTTGATACAAAAATACACCCACTTATCTTTTACGCAAAAAAATTTCCAGCATGTTGACAGTGTTTTATTTCTCGAAGCGAAAGGTGACAAAACCCTATTTGTAAAGCTATTTTGTCTCTTTCTATCGCCTGCCTTCAATATTTCTATTAGGAGTTAAACCAGAATTTGTGTTCCGTATAGGCACGTCTTTTGACTTAAAGGATAAGCCGAAATGATATGACATCACGAGGTTGGTTGGATAGAAAGAATATATATCCCCAGTATATTTTATTGAACAAGATCACGAAGAGAAAATGCAATGAGATTTTTGCGAATATCCCCGATCAGGAACATGTTGTCGTCAACACTATTGACGGTCGGGAAAAAATGTTTCATTCCTTCACAGTGTTGACGAGCGGGACTTTTTTCGATTATTCCCGATCAGTAATGCCCCTGTCATTAACAGATGCGATTGGGGGAAAAAGAACTAATAGCTGCTGCCAGTTGATTAATTGAAGTTTTCTTTCCATGATAACTGCAGGTGTTAAAGTTCATGCACGTAGGTGATTTTTGAAAATGGTTAATATAATTCTTCCTTTAACTTTTATCTGTTCAATGATTTTGAAAATTTTGTTATATCGAAATGTGTGTCCAAGTATGAGATACCTTTTGGAATAGCAATGAAGGCCATTCCATTTGAGAGTTTAGAGAAGAGTGATGTTTGGTACCGAATTATGAAAGTTTTCAAAATATACATGAAAATTTGGTGTTCCCGAATTCCACAAAATTTCATGCTGCAAATGGGTCACACTATCACGCCTTGGAAGGAATATGTCATATTTCTGTATAAATAGAAGATAAATTAGCTAGAATACGGTCTACGCCGAGGCAATAAGAAATAATTAGATATGTTTACGCGATTGTAGTGCTTTCTCTTTAGTTTAATTCATAACGTAAGTTTATAACTTTATATAAAATTCTCGTGTCACAATGTTAGTTACCATACTCCTCCGAAACGACTGGACCGATTTTTATTAATTTTTTGTGCATATCAGGTAGGTCTGAGAATCGGCCAACATCTATTTTTTTCAAAACGCCGTTTGCGGTGTCAACTAGTAATATTATAAAACGTTCCAATTCTATGATATTAAGTGCCTTACTGCCAAATTCCGTATCATTAATCTGTTCAAACTTTTTTTAATATCTATGTAACTTTATTGTAGATATTCAATGCAATAGTAACGTTTATGGAGAGGTCCTATAAACATTACTATTGCACTGAATATCTACAATAAAGTTTAAGTTATTTGTAAGGTAGCTTGAGTAAGCTACCTTAAACACAACTTAAACGTCTCGCATCAGTATTCAAACTCCTTTAATATCTGTCTAACTTCTGAATATTTATTTATTTAAATACGGCTATTCAGGGGAATAATTTAAATAAACACTTGTTATGCAATTTTCTTCTTCGCTTCGCTCTTATCAGAGCAGTCGTGGTCACGATAGTAAAATGATATGAAAATAAAATGATGTTTAATGCCGGTAAATGTTACGTCATGACCTTTAGCCGCAAGTTACAACCTACACATGCTACTTATACCTTAGCAGGCGTTGAAATAAAGCGCATGCCAACCATTAGAGATCTTGGCGTGACATTTGACTACAGAATGACATTCCATGCACACATGTCTGCCCTAGCTTCAGAATCTTACAGGCGCCTAGGTTTGGTCCTACGCAATGCCCGTGATTTCAATAACCCCATTGTCATTAAATTATTATTTAACTGTCTAGTTAGAAGTAAGTTGGAATTTGCTGCAGCCGTCTGGAATCCCCACGAATCCACATGTGTATTAGGGATTGAAAAGATTCAAAAAGAGTTCCTGCGTTTTTTATATAAAAATATTTACGGATATTATACATTCATGTATCCTACTCATTTCCTGCTGGGTATGTTAGGATATAATTCCCTGTCAGAGCGTAGAGCCCGAGATCAGATTCTAATAGCCATAAAAATCTTAAGGAGCATGGTAGATTCCCCAGAGCTACACAATACTTTATGTACACTTTATGTACCTGACAACTACCTGCGTCATAGGCCTTCTCGAAGACACCGACTGTTCGCCACATCGCGCGCAATCTCCGTTGTGTCGCATGCATGGTGCTATAAACTCCTTAATGGAGACAGTCCCGGAATGTGACATCTTTAATGACACACTCAGGGTGATCATGTCAAATTGTCTCATGTTCTGTGAAAGCTATGTTTGTTAATCGAATAAGTTTTAAGTTGTTATCATTTTATCCGATTTTATTTTATTTTGCCAAGTATGTTTGATCTCTGACTTGTTATTTGTTTTTGTAGTACTCATGTTTTTTGTTTATGTAATATGTTTAGTTTTACCTATTAATTACTGTCATTGGCGCAAGCCGTTGTAATTAATTATAAATAAATAAATGATGAACTGAGCCCAATTACAGAAGTAGTCGTAGCTCGCCTCACAATCACAACCTCTCTATCTGATTCTGTTAGATGACAGTCTGGCACATTCATTAACATTTGATTTGATTTAATTTGTCACGCAGCAGCTCATGTAAAAACATTACCTAATAAGCAAGGTATTGCGAGACTGACCGCTGGACGTATGTAGTTAGTTCTCGCTACTCGTGGAAACAATAATTTTGATGTTATACACAACTATACCTATCTATGGAGGCATGGAGCTGTCTATTATCTGGCAGTATGAGTCAGTCATGATGACTGTAATACCTTGCTGACGCTGTTGTTATGTATCGGATCGCTGAGTTCAATACAGTCACAATGCATTCGAGCATAACGTTGTTAATGTATTCGTCATGTTCGGGTCTGGAAACTGGTCAACACTTACATTTGTAACGACGTGTTTTCATCATCGTTCGACATCACTATTCATTTAATTGATCGATGTTTCCATTCACAACCTTCAATATCACGTTTCGTCTTAGTAATAACTGTAACTGCAAAAAATGTTAGTGACAGTGAAGGCAAATATCTGTGCACGAGTAAATTGAGAAAGACGAAATCAGTCGGAGGCATACCCAAAGACTGATGTGCTACCAAATCATTTTCATTCGTGATTTATAACTCAACCATTAGATAAACCTAGTTTCAACTCTTGTTGCTCCATTTAACTAGTGACTTTTATTCTGGATTGCAAACGAGGACAAAATTTCCGGACATGTTCGATTATGATAAATGTAATACGGGATTGTATAAAACACGTATGCTAATGACATAAGGGACTATTAGTGATTAAGTCACTCCGTCACCTTGCTTTAGGTAAAAGTTAATTGATAGGGGGACTTCATCCATTTGCAAAACTTTTCAAACGAAGTTTCTATTACGTGCAATATCAAGAATGTCCCTGTGACATAAAAAATATAAATAATTGCTCAGCCACTGTAATTTATGCATTCCCACATTTTCTTCGCTTCAAGAGCGAACAAGGGCTTTTTTTGCACAACCATTAGATACCATTTAGTTCTTAATTACCTTCTATTTTAATGCCTTAAAACGTTATTGGTCATTTTAAACATCAGAATTCATCACACCCCCCTTTCCATCCATCCCCCCCCATCCATCCCCCCATCCTCCATCCATCCCCCTTTCCATCCCTTGCTTTATCATATAGCGTCATTAGTAACTAACTCTCCCCCCACCTATTAAAGTATCATAATTATATTCCAGAACATCACAAAATCTTCTTTGAAGTTTTAAAGCGCTTTGCGTTGCTACATTAACCACAAGCTCATATTACTCTGCAGATAGCCTGCGATTTATAAAGTTAATGTTACGCTGCCTTGACCAAACGTTGTAGACAAAGCATCTCGAATACAGCAGCTCTAGCGCTAACCGCAATATAAGCGTCAAGCAGAACTAATCCAGCGAGAGTATTAGTCCGTACATTAGGTTCTGGGATGCTTTATGAGGTTATATTAATAAAATATTAAGCGTTAATAGTGTTATAAGTTCTAGCGGAGTCGGGCTCTTCACATACCGATTTTGCTCTAAATTAGTATGAGTCATACCCATTTTGTGGCGGTGAAGAGTAAGCATTTTCATGTATCTTTTGTAATTTTGACATTCAAAAACTGCCAATTCTTAACCAAAGCCATGATGAACCTATTCCTTTTTTATTTAAATATCGTTACTTATTTGAATAGAGAGCTTTCGTGAGTCAAACTGCCCAGCAGTTGATTACGTAAATGCGACAGGGAAATTCAGAAACCCGATGTCAAAAACCCAGAACATGATTCTTAACTAAACAATACCCTAAGTACAAAAGGCCTACGCAAAAAGTAAGCACTCGCAGTGTGACATTACTTACCCAACTTGAGAACTTGTGACACTAGATAGCGTCTCCCCAAGCGCTGAGGCCTCAACCTTTGCTGTGCACATTTAAATTGAAACGCAATCCTCACTAAATTTAGTAAAACACATTACAATATGCTAAGGAATCCTCCGAACCCATATGAAAAAGTTGTTTTAAACTTTCTTATGTAAGTGCTTTGTCGGAATTGGTTTATTGATTCTAATCATAAGTAGTTTTAGTAACTGTTATATTGGTTTCAATATTATAAAGATGATCTGCTTTCGCCATATATGGCAAGAGTGTGCTACTGCAGTTGTCACCTAGATTATATAAGCGAAGAGAAAATTGGATTCCAGTTCTTTGAAAGTTGGCTTATACTGTTTTAGTAGGGACTCGTTAAGAAATTCAACTGAACTAAAATAATTTTACTTTAAAATTAGTTAAACTAAATCCTAATCATCACTAAACTCATAACAGGATCCTTATTGCAAACACTAACAGTATGAAAACATCAAAATAAACAACTAACAATTCTAAAACATCCCAAATAAAGGTCGAATGAACCAACAAAGGAAGATATCTAAAATATGAATGTGATTCCAACGCGGAAAAATACGGAGTTTCAGAACCGAAAGTAATCAACATGAATGGAGTCTGTAGGCTCATCAATATTTAGTTTACGACACAATCGAAAACATTGCACACCGGACGTTCGTTGCGTCATCAGGAAAATAGACTTCCACGTCCACCCGTTCGATTCGAAATGGACGTGTGACAAACATAAATATTGAGATGAATAGGAACACTCCGCCTTTAGGCTTAGAAAACAAATAATACTTGATTGAATTGAATTTCTATTCCGTGGTTCAAGACCACTATTGATTCAAGGATATCTAAAACTGTTTTTATTTTATCTCTTTAAACCTCTTAACTAAAAAAATATCGTGTGAATTCGACATGTCCAAAAACTACTACCATTGTGTGGGTGACATCTTCTGACCCTCACTGGACTCGAGTAGTAAATTATAGCCCGCTTCCTCTTACAGGGAGGACGCCTGTGTCCCAGCGGTAGAAATATTATAGACTGATTATGCTTATTTCTCTTTATCCTGGTTTCAATATAAGTCATACTAATAATAATATCTATATAAATAAAACAAAGTCGGGTTAGTTACACCATTTATAACTCAAGAACGGTTGGACCGATTTTTATGATCTTTGATTTTTTGGAGTTATCTCCACTCCGAATAACAGAATAACTATAAAAAAATGGGAAAACTGACGAAAAAAAAACGAAGGTATTTCATATAATATAAGGCGGTATGAAATTCGCCGGGTCAGCTAGTATCATAATAAAGGAAAGTTAAAGAGTTTGTATGTTGGAACAAAGTTCTTTAACGGAGCTTGCGGTAGGAGTAAATTTTTAGAAATCTTCACGTTACGAGAACGTCCATTATACCCATGAGACTTTTTATTATCTATACTATAATAATAATATTATAAAGAGGAAAGATTTGTATGTATGTTTGTAACGAATTGGCTCAAAAAGTACTGGACCGATTTTAAAAATTCTTTCACCATTTGAATGCTACATTATCACTGATTAATATAGGTTTTTTTTTCACCCGTGCAAAGCCGGGACGGGCCGCTATATTTAATAGAAACAGAGAGAGATAGTTTTCATGGTTTTCGAGGGTGCTGAAGCCGATAGTGAGGTCAAAATGAAAACCCAAGATGGCGGCTGCGAATATTTTCAAATTTGTCGTCTTTTAGAATTTTTGCAGATTTATATTTCGAACTTCGCTTCAACCGACATCACACATTTTTTTTTGTTTTTTGAATGCGCTAATCTCTGCAACTACCAGTTGGAGTCAAAAAAATCTTGGATTTTCATTTAAAACAGTATTCTTCATTTATTTCAAACAGTATTCTAATATTATGAATGGTGCCTCGCTTTTTCGTAACATTTTAATATATGTCACTTATGAAATACGATGGATAATATTTTATCTACCTGTTGTTTTTATGCAGACTTTAACAAGCTTCTGAAGTTATCGAGTGTGGACAGACCAACCCCTTCTTTTATTTTAATCCTCACCAAGCAAATCTGAACAGTAAGTGAAAATTACGCAAATCCGTATTTCGTAGGGGTATAACTTCAATTTTAAAAAAAGGTTTCTCAGAAACGAAACCTTACCGGGACGGGTGAACAGATTAAAGAAAATTGTATTATTACTAGAAGAAGTGCAATTTCTACTTGCGAAGTGTATTCACAAAATGGCAAACTAAGAGCTGCTATATTAATTACTTTCATAAGGATACATGAAAACGAAAGATAATGAGAATTTCCTTAGATTTTCTTCATGAAGCTAGAAGTTATTAGCACAGGAATAAATAGGTGACTGGTATCACTTTACATGATAATTAAAGTAATTTTGAACGCTGAAACTGAATTTTGTAACAGCTATCGTAAATTAAATTTTCGCTTCAACATTTAGCAGACTTTTGAATGATATATTATTTTATTCAATCTACATGCAGTATTTCTTTATAAAATACTTCTGAATTAATATAAATACAGACAAAACTTAACCAAAACTTGCACATTAATTTACGAATTATTATAAAATTTATAAATAAGTGAAAACTGGGCTGATTTTAAGTCTCATTAAGGAGACATTAAACATAATTAAGTCATATGTTTATAACTATATCATTTATAAGCATTACAAAAGCAATAATATTATTTTTATTATGTCATGATGCAGTTGGTGCTTCTCCGAGCTGCTGAGCGGAATAATTAGAGTAATGACTTTAGAACGTTATGGCACCATTTAAATGTTAGTCCTAATTAATGTGTGATGCGAGACAACGTAATTAAAAGTCTGCTTTTACTTTGTTGGTAACCGCTTTGACCTAGTAGAGGTACGTACTTACCTGGTCCTATAAAGCTAATTCAAAAGTGATTGCTACCAATATTTTATTTTAATTTTAAAGATAAACTTTAATGTCAGCCGCGTCTATTTGACCGTAAAAAAACAACTGAAAAGCTAATTGTTTTCTTGAATCGTAACACAAAATGAATAAGCTACTGAAAGTTGGAATTCAAATGGCTGCAATTAGACAGTGATTGAATTTAAATAAGGTGAGGATGAAAAAGCCAGATTCAATTGCACTTAGAACAAATTATATTAAAGTCTAACAATCCTAGTTTCTAAAGTGGATCAGAACACAAGGGAACAACTGACATATGTAGGAGTGTAGGTGCATTTATCATTATACCAGTTGAGCTCGCAAGCCGACCGTTCTGAACGCGGCGAAAATAACCGTTTTTCACCTTCCCAATATTGATAAAACATCACGTTTTTCTATATTGATCACGTCATTCATCTACTTAAGCCCCAATCCGAATGAAAAATATTTTATACATATTATATTTACATCACGTTTTGTTTTTTTTTTTCTTGTGGATGGGAAATCATCAAATGACTCCTCCCGCTCTGGGTGGAGCAGAAGGGAGTGTCAGACTCTTACTGACTAAAACCCACCCGTGTACCTTCCTTAGCCCTTTGTGTTCCGGGGTAGCGGTAACCCTTTCGGACAATCCCGCTGCCCCGGCAGGCTACGGCCCTTACGGGCCCCTTCCTTAAGCTGACATCTCTTTATGGCGCACGTGGAATCCATTACTCTCCGCCCGCAGGCCCGTTACGTCACGTTTGGACTGATATTTCCGTTCATAACTAAGAAAAAAAGACAAACGTTATAAATGTAAAACAGAATAATTTTTATAGTACCGAATATTTCAAAGCATTAACAAAACGATTTAACAAAAAGCATCCAGAGGGTGTTTACAACTTTACGTGGAAGAGTTTCACAAAAATACAGAGTACTCTGAATGTTATACCTAGACTTAAAAATCCGTTATGTATTTACTCTTTTTGGTTTTTTAAATCCCATTTACTTCTTTCTGAAAGTTTTCGACTTTGGCAAATATCGTCCGCAAACCAATACCTGAGCCATTCCGCAGGAAGCACCTAGTAACAATTATATGTATTTTGATCTATTTCCAAACTTTCACGTTCTCCTGCTACTTCAAGCTTCGCGTATTTCATACCAGGATTTGTTTTAAACTTTTGCAATTTCGTATTGTTTTGTCTGTTTACTTCTGTTTTAAAATCTGATTTATTCGCTAAAGAGACAGCGTTCTTGCTATTCTTTTAGAATTCAGATTGTTTCAAGACTGCAAGACGCCGTGTTTTAAACAAGGAAAATTATTTTTATATTCTCTGCGGTTGGTTCAGTACGACCGAATGTTTGTATTAACTTCTACCATTTTGAATGGTTTAGGTTGGATGGAAGTTTCATTTGCTCTTATTTTACACTGATTTTTTTTCATATTCTTAAGAAATTGCCACGAAAAACTAAAAACAATAAATTTCTTAATGAAGATGAAGTTCTGAAAACCAAATGAGCTTATGATTCAGTTTTAAGCGTAGCTATTACTAATCAGCAGTAGTTGACTGAAATACTGACAGCTTTTAAAATTTTCAGCGAAATTCTTAGAGTTACAATAAGTTCTTTTTATCTTTGTTCATTAGACTTCGTAAAATGAGAAACATAATATTATAACGGAAACTTTCCAGTTATTTGAACTAAAGCCTATAACATGAAATTATACAATAACTTATCTACAAGTTCATCAAAACTCAGTGAGCCACATATCGGCGTGACGTGTATAGAAATCATTGCAAGTACAGTCAAAAGCATAAATACGTTACAGTTACGCAAAGTTCAAAAGCGCTTTTCTCTTGAAGCAAAAATTGCAACTTTGAGAAAACACTTATGATAGTATGGTCTCGATTAAGAGCAGTGGTGGCCCAGTGATAAACGGCCGTGACTTACAAGTTGTAGGTCGTAGGTTCGTAGTCAAGCCGGCACTTTCCTTCGTGTAAATTATTTCATCACTACTGCTCTCAAAAAGGTGAAGGAAAACATCGTGAGGAAACCGGCATGATCTAGAACGAAAAATTCGAAAACAAGTGACATTTGCCAACCCGCACTGGGCCCACGTTGTGGTTTATGGCCCACTCCCTCTCACAGAGAGGAAGCCTGTGAACCAGCAGTGGGCACATTATACGCTGATTATTACGCTTATGGTCTCGATAATACTATGTTCATAACACCATTAAATATCGATCAAAACTTAAGGAGAATATCGCTTATAAATCTTGGGTAAGTGTAAGGTATTTATGGTCGTGACGATACTCACTTTGCATACGACTTTGTAACTGTTTGCATGTTCGCACACCTATCTTATATTAACTTGAGATACAACGACTTGATCCGACTTTGATAGAAATTCAGAACGGATTTATGGTGGCGCCATCTGTTACGTGAACTGAGAGCATGATGAATAATGAAAAAAGTTCAAAAGTTTATTGTATTCAGTTTAATATTTGTGCAATATGTTTCGGTATTTTATTTGTTTAAATACTTACTTGGAGTGAGTTGGTCTCCTGACGATACCAGGCGAGCATGAAGCAACAAAACCTCGATTGACTGCATCGAACGGAAATTTTAGATCTTAATATCGAAGCGAGTCAGCCATATTTATTAAATGAATAAAATAATACCTTATTCCTATTTTATAAAAAAGTTACTTAAAAGAATAATTAGTTTTAAAAAGTTTTAAACGGTAGGTAATGATTAAAGTTTTGTCGTGTTATAGGAACTTCAGGGTGAAGGCCTCTTCCAAAGATTGCCATTTGTCTCAGTCTTCAGCTATAATCCATTGCCATTTCACTATCCCATCGAGCCTTTACTTATAAAAAAGACAGAACATATTACACAAACATTCAGGTTGTCCAGTATCTCACATACAGGGTGGAATCGAAGTCATGGGCATTATTTTAACCTAAGGCACTACTCACGATACTGATTGCATTAGGGCTATTAATACGCAAATCAAAAATATTATTAATGCAAGTAAGGAAAACCTTAAAAATGTAGTAAGTCAAATTGCACAAGGCTTATTATTGCAAATAAACACTTAAAGTAATTAAAACAAAATACTTCGTTAACGCCAATAATTGTTGAAATATCAAAATCTTAAAGCGCAGTACAGCGCAAAGCGAAATGTAAACAAACATCACCTGCGCGCGCGCGGGTTTTTCCTTACAAGTAATAATAACAATGGGCTACAAGACATTCCGTCCGGCGGGATTCCCTGAACTCTCTCCGTCCCACTCCCTCACTCGCAAAAATACGAATATCACCCCCGCGCGGGGTATGCTTCCCGCCGCAACACGAAGTCACGAACCCGGAACCAGTGTCATAACGACTGCGCAGGTGCATTGACGCGTAATTGATTTATTGATCCCGTGACGTAATCGCCGTACTCGCCGCTCGCGGCATACGGTGCTTGGATTGCAGTGTATTAAGTGTTAGTGTAGTAGTTGTGTGTTGTGTGTGTGTTTGTGTACACGATGCCTCGACCGCGTAATGTGCAGGCTAGGTACACCAACCAACAATACCCACAAATGGTTGTAATTTACGATCGCGCAAGAAATTTAGTATGAACTCGTGAAATGTTCCATCGGCGCTACCCGAACGACCCTATTCCTTCACGGGGTCTCATTCCACCAGAACCACTCAGAACCTGTTGGATTTTTCGTCTTTTCACGTGCCAGCACATGCACAAGCTCGTGGAAGAGCACCCGTTTACCCTCTGTCACTTTACCGACAAATAAGGTTTTTTCAAAACAATCCACAAGCTAGGTACGTAAATGTTTTTTTTTAATGTATGTTAGTTGACGTAGTTTTGACCGTCCTAAGCCGGCAAAGTACGAAGGGAAAATTGGAATTTATTATGAATCAATTCATTGGCAACTTACGAATGTCACGTGAGTCGGGCGGGGTCAAAGAATTCACGCCCAATGACGCGCGTACGGCGTAGTGTACCTACGCATTTGCTATCGAGAAGCGCAACTAATTTGATACTTTGTATGACTTACTACATTTTAAGGTTTTCCATACTTGCATTAATAATATTTTTGATTTGCGTAATAGTAGCCCTAATGCAATTAGTATCATAAGTAGTACCTTAGGTTAAAATAATGCCCATGATATCAAATGCACCCTGTATAGTGCACGGCTAATGTTAAACTATTGTACTTAGATCATCATCTGCCTAGCCTTTTCCCAACTATGTTGGGGTCGGCTTCCAGTCTAACCTGATGCAGCTGAATACCAGTATTTTACATGGAGCGACTGCCTATCTGACCTCCACAACCCAGTGACTGGGTAATACGATACCCCTTGTTAAGAGCGGTTGTCAGACTTTCGGGCTTCTGACTACCCGTAGCGACTGTCAAAGATCCACGAATGACAGCCGGGACCAACGGCTTAACGTGTTTTCCGAGGCACGGAACTATTGTACTTAGGTACACTGTATTTATTCATTTCTATTTACTATGTCTTGGACAGTGTTAACGTGTTATCAAAATCCACACCATGAGTATCTCCACTCAACTAACAACTAAATATTTAAATTGACCCTCACACTCGCATAATCATCTAATCCATAAACGTACCTAAAACATGGCTAAGGTACGCGCACAATTCTAAGAAAATCCTAAGACAAATTTATGTTACAACAACAGCCATAAAGCAAAGATCGTTAGATTTAAACAGCAATTTTCGGATAAAATTACAAGTACTAAAGTACTCTGTATGCACATGCTGTTCAAGAGATAACTTAGACCGTACGTTATAGTAAAAGTTTTTAGATTTATGGTACTTAACGCGTTGTTTATTTCGAGCGTGAAAATAGAGGAACATTTTATTGAGAACAATTTTGTTTAAAGGTGATAAATAATATGAACTTAAATATTAAACTTATTCTTAAATCGTCTGTGATTGATTGAGAACGCTCTTTGAGCTAAGATAAATAAAAATTGACAGTCGGTTGCTTTAAGGCGTTTAAAATTAAAGTCAGAGGACCAGAAACATTCGACTTTTAGCATACCTTAATAATTTTTTTTTTTACATACCTATACTTTTTTTTTTTTGTGGATGGGAAATCATCCAATGACCCCTCCCGCTCTGGGTGGAGCAGAAGGGAGTGTCAGACTCTTACTGACTAAAACCCACCCGTGTTCCTTCCTTAGCCCTTTGTGTTCCGGGGTAGCGGTAACCCTTTCGGACAATCCCGCTGCCCCGGCAGGCTTCGGCCCTTGCTTATGCTGACATCTCTTTGAGGCGCGCGTGGAACACGTACGCGCCGTCCGGCACGGGCCTGGTCCTGATCGGACGGAGAGTTACCCATTACTCTCCGCCCGCAGGCCCGCGCCTACGGTAGCCGGGAGTATATACTTATCTATTATTATAAATGATTTATTATAAAATCATATTATTCTGCTTAAATCCTAAAAAAGTCAACAACTAACTAGGTAGGCTTAATATTAATAATTAATATAAAATAAAATAAATCGTAAAATGAGTGGGTACATCGAAACAATCCGTCATTTCGCTGCTACGAGTAAATAAATTTCCATGTATTTTGTAAGTATACTTTTTAAATTTTATCCTTTATTAAAAATAACCAGGTTCTTAATAATTGTTTACAATCTAACTTACCTATAGGGCTACAAACAATTTTACTCTAATAAATTTTAAATTAATCTAATCTACACAAGTCCATTCCACTTTATTTATGTAAGACTTTATTTATGTGTGTAATTGTCGATCGATCAGGTTAAGCTATGCTTGCTGCGGTTGGTCCGAGGATAGGTGACCATCTTCATATAACAAGACCCCTCCGTGCCTCGGAAAGCACATTAAGCCGTTGGTCCCGGCTGTCGTGTCGGTCCCGCGATTCGTGGTTCTTGACAGTCGTTACGGGTCGTCAGAATGCTGTTACCAAGTTGTGTTACCAAGGGGTATGATATTATCCAGACTGAGTTGTGGAGGTCTTATAGGCAGTCGCTCCATGTAAAATACGAGTATTCAGCTGTATCCAGTTAGACTGGAAGCTGACCCTTACAAGGTTGGAAAAAGGCTAGGCAGATGATGATGTGTGTCATTGTTACTATTCTATTATTTCCACTATTTTTCATTGTTACTATTTTTTATTTACACTACACTAACTCAAAAGGTTTCGTTCGTTTTAGTCTTCGCACTATATATGTTTGGTCTAACAGCTAAAATGCCACGATGTTCACATTTCGATGGAGTCGGTTAATTGGCCTAAGCAAATTATTGTAAAAAATGACACCCGTCATCGACATACGATGACGGGTGTCATTTTTTCACTCGCAAAGGTTGCAATAGTATTATTATCCAGCTCTGGTATATCATACGTGTACCCAGCACACGACCTTGAAACACACCAGCTTTAATAATTTTTAACTCGGAAAAGCGTCCGCGCCTTATTGGAAACATTCTATCTGTAATGTATGATTGCAAGATTCTGCAGCCGCCATCTTGGATTTTCATTTTGACCTCACTATGGTTTCAGCATCCTCGAAAACCATGAAAATGACACCCACGAAGAAAAATTTGAAATATTTTGCAGCTGCAATCTTGGATTTTCATTTTCACCACTCTATTGGCTTGAGCACCCTTTTTTTTTAAACCATGATTTTTTTTTTCTCTACTATTTACTATTTATGCGTTATACTTAGCGCATAATAAGTAAATAACACTATTACTTTTGTGTACACACATGATAAAATAAATAAATAAATTGTTATATTTCAAAATTTTATGAAACAAGTTAATTTAATCATAAATGAAACAAAAACACAAGCAAGGTTTCATCCCTTCGGTCCACAATACATTTATTTTCAGAAATTTACTTAGGTATACGAAGAATTTGCCTTTCTCGTTCAACCTTTAGAATTCCACAAAGAAAATGATTTCGAGAAACTCCGTGAATATTACACGACATTCTTATTTGATTGACATTTTACTAGAACGACATCATTTTTCGACTAGGCGGCATTCAAATTTATATACTTACTATCCTAGAAAAGTTTTTACTAAAAACTATGGACTTCGTATTAGAAACGTCTATTGGTACCTACAGATTTTAATACGGCCTTTGTTTGGTCCTATATACCTCTCAAAGATTTTCTTGTTATGAAATTATTTCTTTTTAATAAACTTTTGCTTTTGTGTTTTATTCTAACGAAGCATGACTAGCAGCTTTAAGAAAAAGGAAGAAAGAAATTAAAGGCTAATAATATTAATGATAAAAGAAAATTTTGGGTAGACGGTGACTTTTTAATTAATGTTACCCGTCGATATGAAGTCATTCTTGTTACAAACGAGAAAGTTACACAGTCTGTTGTTTCATTTGGATGAAAATTTTGGTTGGAAAGAAAATTACTTCGGATAAAAGGCAGTGATTAGCATTATTTTACACAAAAGATCATCCCTAAAACAAAAATTCCCCGCTCGAATATTAGAAAGAAATAAAAGTTTTCTTCTTCCGTTATTATGGGTAGCAGGAAAATGGCATTACCGATCGGCCTTCTTTCTCATCACCATGAATTTAATATCCACGAAAACTTTATATACCTACTAGCAGCGCCCCGCGGTTTCACCTGCGTTACTTGCGATACCGTAGGAATATCGGGATAAAAAGTATCCTATGTGTTATTCCTGATTATAAACTATATGTGTGCCAAATTTCATCTAAATCTGTTCAGCCGTTTGTGCGTGAAAGAGTAACAAACATCCATCCATCCATCCTCACAAACATTTATAATACTAGCTGCGCCCCGCGGTTTCACCCGCGTGAGTTTTGATCCCGTGGGAATATCGGGATTAAAAGTATCCTATGTGTTATTCTCATGTATAAACTATATTACTGTTAAGTTTCATCAAAATGCGTTCATTAGTTTTTGCGTGAAAGAGTAACAAACATCCATCCATCTATCCTCACAAACTTTCGCATTTATAATATTAGTAGGGTTATATAGTAGAAAGTAGGATGTAAGTTGAAAATAACAGACAACATTTTTGAATATCTAGAACAAACTAAACGTACGTATCTAATTATTTATTCGCCTTTACAGAGGTCGATATTCTTGGTAGCATTTCTCGTTATTAAGACATGTTAAAAAATAATGGAAATATTTAACTGATTGTCTAAAAACTTATCGATCTTCTAACGACGTAAACGTTTTTTTAAATTAATGAACCTCGTAAAACATTTTGGCCTTTAAAAATGCAATTTTTTTTAGTAAATGAACCTTTTTTAATATTCCTGGCCTTTTATCACAGTTGGGTGCTGTAAGTTATCTCGGATAGTCCGACCAAATGGGTTAGGTTAGGTTAGAATTGCGACCAGCCACGCGCGAGCCGAGTAGGTCGCAGTAAATAAGCTTGAGTATTCTGACCAAATAAGTTAGGTTAGATTAGAACTGTGACCCGTAAACGGCAGAGGGGCCCGTGGCTAAATAATAACAGCCGCACAGGTCGATCGATCAGGTTAAGTTACGCTTGCCGCGGTTGGTCTGTGTGTGTGACCATCTTTACATACCGAGACCCCTCCGTGCCTCGGAAAGCACGCTAAGCCGTTGGTCCCGGCTGTCATTCGTGGATCTTTGACAGTCGTTACGGGTAGTAAAAACGCGAAAGTCTGATAACCAAGGGATATCGTATTACCCAGTAACTGGGTTGTGGAGTTCAGAAAGGCAGTCGCTCCATGTAAAATACTGGTATTCAGCTGCATCCGGTTAGACTGGAAGCCGACCCCAACATAGTTTGGAAAAGGTTAGGCAGATGATGATGATTAAATACATACCAAAATAATTACAGCTTAAATTTAAAAGACCAGAAACCAATTCCTGTAATTAAAAACGTTCAAAATCTAGTCGCAATCTCATCTCAACGACAATCAATCAAAAACTTGTCAAAAATTATAGTTCTGTTTTTGACAGACCGAGACTGAGATCAAACTGTGAACGTTCTTAAAATTACGAGAATTCCCCTCTGGTATCGTATCCGCACTTCCTATCCAACACAATTATTTGGAGTGTTTTACGATATCTACGTTTGTGTTGCGGACGTAATGCGTTTCCGGATATTTGGAGTGCGTTCAGCGAGTGTAAATGTTTCACTTGTCATACCTACTGTCATCATATCATGATTCATGAGTCGTATGTGTCAGGGAGGCAGGAATTGTTTTGTTTTTGTTTTGAGTGTGTTGGTCCTTTGATCCACATGCATTTTAGTGGTAGTGCTAGTCTGTGTTGTATTGTTTTCCTTGGAGGACATTGTAGAAATGCGATACGTCAAAATAATATTGACTCTCTCTGAAATTTGCCATGTACGGCCAGTACTAACTTGTATATCTACGTTGTTTACACATTTTGGTCTAGTACTCATGAGCATGTTGACAACTAGTTTTTAATGGCTTATTCTAATCTGACATAATATCGTCATATATCATTTCTTAACATCTTAAAATTATATATTTTACTAGCGGCCCGCCCCAATTTCGCACGAATACAATTTTGTTTCTAGAATTTCCGAAATTTTCTTTCATACAAACTTTGTCCTGGCAATACCGAACACAACAAAAAAAAAAAGAATTATCTAATTTGGTGCAGTCATTCGGAAGTTATACGCGTACAGACATTTCGCGAGTTTGTTACTATGTAAAGCTTTTCTAATAAAGTTAGTATGAATTTCATACCACCTTTATTATGGTGCCCAGTTTGGGCAAAATAGGGGACTCCCGTGGCGGTGCAGTACCTCCGGCATGTTCGCCGAACACAGCACGGACAGATTTCGGGCGGTGCTTTGCAAAAGAACAGTCTCCCTGTGGTCTCGGGTAAAGGGTGATAACAATACGCTTTTGAGCGTGGTGTCGGACAGAGTGGATCGCCAAATCCTGCGGCATTACTGGTCGCCCATGCATGCTCAATAATTGTTTTAAATTTTACTAACAAAGATTTTATGTATCTACCTTCTAACATAATATGGAATTGTATCAATTTCTGTGTGCTTGGTCTGAAATAAATATTTTCAATTTCAAAAAGTGTTACCTACTTAGTTTTTTTATGTGGAATTTCTCAGTAACAGCCCGAAGTCTGAATTTGTGCCCAGTTTACGGCAATAGGCCACCTCCTATTATATGGCGCTTAAACATAATTCGCGAAATAATAATAATATCTTTATTTGAAATGTGAGTGTAATATAGATATATCTCTGCCAAATGTTTTGCGAAATAAAGCGTGATGGTATGTTGTTTATGGTGCTATGTGATATGTGAATGCGGTGTTTTTCTAAGTAATTTTTCCCTTTGTTATTGTGTGCACTTGAAACATGTACCTATATTAACAACACCAATGTAACAGTGTTTTCTGCAAAAATAAATAATTTGATTTGATTTGAAGCAAAATATTTCCAAAACGAATCAAAACAAAAGCTAAGAGCAATAATTTTCCGCCACCCGTATTTTCTTTGGCTGCGTATGAATTCATTCGGATTCAATAACTCATTGGTAACTCGGCATTCATAAATTGCAACACATTTTACGACTTCCGACATCTTTCAGAGCCAAGTGTGACATTGTAAACGATGGAGGGAAAATAACAGCCAGACAGAACGCATGTGTTTGCTCTTGCGTTTACGGATACGAAAAAATATCGAATGCATTGGTAATTCTTGAAATAGTGGGGAAGACGTTTTTTAAAGGATAGTAATTGTTTGTACCTACATTACACGTGTAACAACATTCAACTTTTATGATCATTATGTCATGGAAGTTGAATGTAATTACAAATTCTGTTTCAGCACTTAATTAAAACCCATATATGTTTTGTTTGAGTCTTTTCTTTTTTTATAAATATGTAGTGTTAATGAAGGCACTTTCATAATGTGGTCCTAACGGCAGCTAATTAAGTACATTAAGCAGCCTTTTGCCATTTGTGCACACCGTTTCCCAAGAAGGAACATTAATATTCAATTTGTTTAATTCTGGCACAGCTCAAACATAATCAAAAGTATTTATGAAGTAAATCATTGCAGAGCCTTCCGTATCTTTTAATCCTACCGTGTTTTTCTCCAAAGGCTTTCATCCTTTGAGAATTTTTGCCAAATTTATTTCCTGTACGTTTACATTAAAAATCTCTGGGGTGCTATCTATCTTTCCGGTTCAGTGCGTGTGAGAATTCAAGTAAATACCTGACATTGTATGTGTTTATTGACAAAGAAAATTTCGATCCATGTGTTAATTTAATTTTTGCGTGAGTAGCCATAGTCATTTATTGGGATTCATACACGTCAGTAGATGTATGATCGAGTTTTCCTTCAAAACTGGTTTGATGCTAACCATTATTGTGTTCAGCAGTTTCGACATAGTTATACAGATAGTGCAATCCACGAAGACGCGCCCCACTCTTCTTCCTAATCGTTAGCAGTTATCGCTAGTCAATTCTGCAAGCGTTTTAGTTTTTTTGATACACACTAATTAGCCATAAAAAAAAATTGTGCTGTAAGCATTAGAAAAAAGAGTGGGGCGCGTCTTCGTGGATGGCACCATCTATACTCACGTTAGTAATTAGTCTTCCGCTCGAATTCTTTAAGTTACGGATTTTTCGACGCAAAAGACCAAAATGATGTTGGTAAAATAAATTATTGCTTTAAAATATTGCACATTGTTCATTACGTTCGCAATAAATTTAATTATCTTCACCAAGCGGACTAGCATATTCTCGCAATAACAGCACACAATATAAGTAATGAGGGATTTTATAAATCCGTTGTGTACCTACCTACTCTTTATTTTTCGCCAATGGAATCTTTGCGAAGAAAATGTTGTCCGTTTTACTTTTCCGAGTGAAATATCAATTTATTAATTACTTCCTTCGATATTTCTACGAATTTACAGTAGATGCATATCCCCCACCGATACCTCTTAAAATTTTCGTAAGATTCAGAAATAAAGCTAAGTATATGTGATATGTTGTAAATGGATGGAAAATTCACAATGACTGTTTCATGGCGCATTAAAGATATCTGTCGACAAAGGCCTGCCCCATTTCCTTCATCCCTCTCCTGTTCTTCCGGCTTTGCCTTTTAGAAGGCGTTTAGCGTTATCCTCTCCCCCTCTTTCATCTCTTATGCTCGTGGCTTCAGTACGCGGTAATTGGGATTCATTTTGGGGTTACTTTAACAGACATAAAAATGCAGTGAATGGATTTGGCCTTTTCTGTTAAGAGCTTTACTTTTTTTACCTTGATTGTAATGTGATGAGGAAATGTTTGTTTCCCTTTCACTTGTTTTGCTTTAGTTAATTTTAGTATTGAATTTTTCAGTAAAGCAGTTCACAGAATGGTCAAGTTTTATCAAGCAGAGAAGTAGAAAAAAAATATGTAAGAATTAGTTTTTATTCAGTCACGAAATGCATTTTTCTAGTTAATTAGATTCCCCCTTCAGCTTTGCCTTGTCTGTATTAAGAATTCTCAGTCCCTTCTGTAATAGAGTCTGGCCTTGACGCTTTTGAAATGGTACGTCCACACTTAAAACGCTTGGCCAGCGCTACACAACTCCATTACGGTTATTATACTCACAAACATGGAAAGTTACTTAACAGCGCAATGAGAATGGATTGTTTGGATGTATCTATTATTTTTACAGGCGTTAATACATTAATTACTTAGTAAAGATGAACAACAGGCATACCTTCACAGAAAAATATAATTTGATGACAAATAAATAGGTAATTTTATGTAAAAAATTTGAAGGTGTGAAATTTGTATATCTATTTCGTCGAATGTTTTTGGTCCTTTGAGATTCATTTTCAACATTAAAACGCCTTATAGCAACCGACTGGCAATCTTTAGCTATCCTGTGTAACATTCAAAACTAAGATAGAAGAGTGTTATCAATCGAGCACAGACGATCTAAGCAGTGAGTACATAGTTTGATTAGGTACCTAAGTCACCTTTTGAACAAAATTATTTTCAAAAATATATTCAGTATCACTTCATGAAAACTTTTGGTATAAAGTACCTACGGTTTAAGGTATCTCTTGAACAGCATACATACTTGTAATTTTATCCGAAAATTGCTGTTTAAATCTAAAGATCTTTGCTTTATGGCTGTTGTTGTTACATACATTAATTGTCTTGGGATTTTCTTTGAATTGTGCGCGTACCTTAGCCACGTTTTAGAAACGTTTAAGGTTTAGATAGTGTGTGTTGCCTGTGATGACATATGGCACTGAGACGTGGTCTTTAACTGCTGGCCTTTTAGAGAGACTGAGAGTCACTTAACGAGCAATGGAAAGAGCTGTGCTCGGAGTTTCTTTGCGTGATAAAATCCGGAACGAGGATATTCGACGAAGAACCAGAGTCACTGACATAGCTCTTAAAATTTGCAAGTTGAAGTGGCAATGGGCAGGCCACATTGCTCGTAGAACTGATACCCGATGGGGAAGAAAAGTTCTTGAGTGGCGACCACGAACCGGAAGACGCAGCGAAGCAGGCCTCCCGCTAGGTGGACCGACGACATCGTGAGAGTCGCGGGCAACCGATGGATGCAAGTGGCGGATTGTCGTTCGACGTGGTGGTCTAAGGGGGAGGGCTTTGTTCAGCAGTGGACGTCTTTAGGCTGATGATGATGATGATGATGAAGGTTTAGATAAGTATGCGAGTGTGATAACATAAACTAACATTACATGACGCCTTGTTTCCCTGAAGTGTTGGGCAGAGTGTTTTGTTTTATTTAAATGTTTCGTTGACACATGATTTAAGTAATATGTTAACACTGTCCAAATCAGTGTATCTAAATATAATACAATACAGTAAAACAAAAACCGTACGTCATACTTATTTAAGACAGCTTAAGTGTCAACCTTCATACGGTCTTCAGGTCAAATTTGACCCATTTTAGGAATGAAATAAGTTTTCTCTATAACTATTTTTTTTTGAGATTTTATGTTTCATGACTTTTTCCTTTATCTTTTTTTATTACATATTTCGTGTATCATTTTATTAGAAATGTCTTTAATTTTTCGACATAATTAAACTTTTGAAGATTCATCTTTCTATCAGTTCAGGTTACAATGGCGCCACCGTAAATCCGTTCTGTATTAAGTTACCTAGTTTATATATTTACTATAATATAGTCATAGTTGGATCAAGTACAATATGTGTAGGTACTTGATCCAACTTATATACGACGACAACTTAGATATTATCGAAGTGGTCGTATCTAAGTTGGATCACACTCAAGTTAATATATTAAGATAGGAGTGCGAACATGCAAACAGTTACAAACAGTTCAAGTTGTATGCAAAGTAGGTACAGTCACGACCACAAATACTTTACAGTTACGCAAAGTTCAAAAGCGATATTCTCCTTAAGTTTTGATTGATATTCAATAGGTTGAAGGACACTGAATAAGATACAATAGAAGTTTTATTATTATTACCTACGCCAATGGGCGTATAGGGTCCCTCAAAGTGTAATCCTACTAATATTATAAATGCGAAAGTTTGTATGTATGGATGTATGGATGTTTGTTACTCTTTCACGCGAAAACTACTGAACGGATTTTGATGAAACTTTACAGTAATATAGCTTATACATCAGAATAACACATAGGATACTTTTTATCCCGATATTCCCACGGGATCAAAACTTACGCGGGTGAAACCGCGGGGCGCAGCTAGTGGTGTTATAAACATCCATACTAATATTATAAATACGAAAGTGTGACTGTCTGTCTGTCTGTTAACTCTTCAGGCTTAAACCGCTGAACCGATTTAGATGAAATTTGGTATAGAGATAGTTTTTATCCCGATATTCCCACGGGATCAACACTTATACGGGTGAAACCACGGGGTGCTGCTAGTAGTATTATAGAAACTATACTTTTATGAACTATTTTAAAGTTGCAATTTTTATTTCAGGAGAAAAGCGCTGTCGAATCTCGGGTAACTATAACATATTTATGCTCGTGATTGTACTTACAGTATTTTCTATACATGTCACGCCATTATATGGCTCGATGAGTTTGATTACCTTGTAGATAAGTTATTGTATAATTTCGTGTTACAGGCTTTAGTTCAAATAACTGGAAAGTTTCCAATTTTAATGTTATGTATCTAATTACTTAGAAAGTAGATTGAAAAAAGATTTAAAAAAAAAATATTGTATCTCTAAGAATTACGCTGAAAATTATAAAAGCTGTCAGTGTTTCAGTCAACTACCGCTGATTACAAATTGCCAAGTTTAAAACTAAATCAAAAGCCCATTTGGTTTTCAGAACTTTTAAAACTTTTTTAACTTTTGATTGCAGCTTTGTATTCAAAGATCTCTCAAGAAATTACTTTTTTTAGTGTCTGAAAGCAATTTCTTTAGAAAATGAGAAAAAAATCTATGACATCAAAATCTATTTTTTTTTATTTCACATAAGTCTACAACGGCACTTATGAAACCTCAGAAGCTAGGTGCACGGTTCCAATGGGTAATTTCCTATGGAGAAGAACCAGCAAGAAACTCCACGGCTACTCTATTAAAAATAATTAGCTTCACAATTTTTTCAAATTACAGTAGTTATGGGAGGCTTGTCAACAAGTACCAGCTGGTACTTGATAAAATAAAAAAAAATGGTCTACAGATCTAAAGTCCACAGGGCCTACAAAGTCCTCACATTTATAAAATAAGAATCTATCAAAAGGAGAAATAAAATATAAAAACCTATTAAAACCAAGTGACGACACGCTAGTCCTGGCGCAGGGGAGGTCGCATCAGGCGGCGGCCGACGCGATGACACGCGGGGTTGCGATAGTCGTGGAGAGGATCCGGCAGTTGGGTCTCGAGGTGGCATTGCACAAGTCCGAGGCCATGTCTTTTCATGGGCCTCGGAATGGGCCGCCTTCGGGATCCCAACTAACGGTAGGAGGGGTTCACTTCGGCGTCGAGACAACGATGAGGTACCTGGGTCTCGTCCTCGACAGCCGGTGGAACTTCGTCGAGCATTTTCGACGTTTGGCTCCCAAATTGGAACGGGCCGGGGCCGCCTTCAAGCGGCTCTTGCCCAACCTGAGGGGGCCAAACGCCTCCTGCCGGAGGCTTTACGCGGGGGTCGTGCGGTCCATGGCCCTATATGGGGCCCCGGTGTGAGCGCGTTCACTGCGGCGGCGTGCCGCCCACTACCTGAACGCGCCCCAGAAGGTGGTAGCCGTAAGGCTAATCCGGGGGTACCGCACGATCTCGGGCGAGGCGGCAAGCCTCCTTGCCGGACTGCCGCCATGGGATCTGGAGGCGATAGTCCTCGCGCGCCTGTACGAGTGGCGCGCGGAGGCACTACGCCGGGGGGAAACTCCGCTTCCGCGGCAAATTGCGGCGGAGCGGACCGACCTCCGGCGCGATCTCATGGCGGCATGGAAAGAGCGACTGTCGCAACCCAGCGCAGGGCACGCCGCGATAGCGGCGGTAAGACCCCTCTTTGAGGAGTGGCTAGAGAGGCGCCACGGCGCCCTCACCTACTGCCTGACACAGGTCCTCACCGGACACGGGTGTTTCGGGAGGTTCCTGCACACCATCGGGCGGGAGGAAACGCCCGGGTGTCACCACTGCGAGGGTCGCCCGGAGGACACGGTGGAGCATACGGTGGCGGTATGCCCCAATTGGGCGGAGCACCGCCGTGTTCTCGCAGAGGCGATCGGCGGCGGCGGCGACCTCTCGCGCCCGGCCCTGGTTCAAGCCATGGTCCGGGGCGAGAGGGAGTGGGAGGCAGTCACCTCCTTCTGCGAAGCAGTCATGCTAGCGAAGGAGGTGGCGGGACGGCTGAGGGAGAGGGCCTCACGTCCCAGCCGCCGCGGGAGACGCCCCGGGCGTCGGGAGCCGCGAGACGACTCCCGGCCACCGTAGGCGCGGGCCTGCGGGCGGAGAGTAATGGGTAACTCTCCGTCCGATCAGGACCAGGCCCGTGCCGGACGGCGCGTACGTGTTCCACGCGCGCCTCAAAGAGATGTCAGCATAAAGGAAGGGGCCCGAAAGGGCCGAAGCCTGCCGGGGCAGCGGGATTGTCCGAAAGGGTTACCGCTACCCCGGAACACAAAGGGCTAAGGAAGAAACACGGGTGGGTTTTAGTCAGTAAGAGTCTGACACTCCCTTCTGCTCCACCCAGTGCGGGAGGGGTCATTGGATGATTTCCCATCCACAAAAAAAAAAAAGTGATATGATTTCCATTACAACCTAAAGAGTTGAAAATTTTGAATTTCTTGTAGGTAGGTATATAATGTCAAATAATAAAAAGATTATGTCAAAGAAGTATGCAAAAAATAAATAAAAATCGTAATTTGAGAGCAGTTAATAGAATATTACGTAGATATGCCGTTAATGAGGTGCCAGGGAAGCCACATGTGCAGAAAGAATTATTGCCAAACTACCTTGTCTTCAACGTAGTCTTTAATCTTATAATATGCTTTGTGGATAAGGACACGTTTGGTTTACATCAGTGTAAAATAAAAAGCTGAAAACGAAAGAAATCAGAGCAAATAAAACTCCAATCCAACCTAAACATAAATCATAATGGAAGAAGTCAATACAAACACTCGGTCAAACTGAACCAACCGCTGAGAACATAAAAACAATGTTCATGCGTTAAAACGCGGCACTTCGCAGTCTTGAAACAATCTGAATTAAAAAAATAACGAAAAAACCCCGTCTCTTTAGCGAATAAATCAGATTTTAAAACAGAAGCAAACAGACAAAACAATACAAAATTCCAAAAGTTTAAAACAAATCCAGGTATGAAATACGTAAAGCTTGAAATAGCAGGAGAACTTGAAAGTTTGGAAATATGTAGATCAAAATACAATTGCTACTAGGTACTTCCTGCTTAGTAGGTCAGGTTTGTGGACGATATTTGCCGAAGTCGAAAACTTGGTTCTTATTGTTTGCGGTTTACCTTTTCATGAAGAAGTGAATGGGATTTGAAAAACCAATTAGAGTAAATACATAATGGGTTTATCTGTCTAGCAATATCATTCAGACTACTCTGGCTTTTGTATTTCTGAAAAATCGTTCTTTTTCGACGAAAAACTTTTCCGCGTAAAGTTGGTACAGTCAACAGCAAAAGTAGATGATGAAAATCAGAAATTCAATACTAATTAACGAACGGAGTTCGCGTCAGAACTGTGTGGCGTCGAAGTAGTAAATGTTTGGTGTAATTTACAATCACATAACGACACTTCGACGCCACACAGTTCTGATGCGAACTCCGTTCATTAGTATTGAATTTCTGATTTTCATCATCTACTTTTGCTGTTGGCTGTACACAGACTGAATGCTTTTCTGTGTAAAATTGCTTCGTAAATTCTATTAAACATTCAGTAATACTTTTGTTACTTACCTACTTACACTTTTGTTCATTTAAGAAATATTTTTATTCGGATTGTGGCTTAAATAGATGAATGACGCAATCTATATACAAGGACGTGATGTTTTTATGAATGTTTGGAAGATGAAAAGTATAATTTCGACACGTTCAGAACGGTCGGGGCTCGATTTCGAGTGGTATAAAGGTAAATCCACCTATGTCAGTTACATTTTTTATATGCCGAAACTCAAGAAACTTCTAATAAAATTTGTTCTAAGTGCAATCGAATCTGGCTTTTTCATTCTCGCCTGATTTGAATCTTATCGATGGCTTATTGCAACCATTTGAATTCGAACTATCAATAGCTATTTATTTTGTGTTACGTTTAATGAAAATAACTAGCTTTTCAAAAATTTTTTATGGTCAAGTAGATGCGGGTGGCACTGACAGAAAAAAATAAAGATCCTCATTAAAACATAAAATAAATATTACTAGTAATTGTTTTGAAATTAGCTTTTATTTATTTATTTATAGTTAATTAAAACGGTGCAACACCAATTATATTAATTAAAACAGAGACAATTATTGCGTTGACAATAATTATGTTAAATATATAGCGTTATACTAGGACCAGACAAGTACCTATACCATTTCAAAGCTGTTACCAAGAAAGTAAAGGCAGACTTTTAATTACGTTGTCTCGCATCTCACACTAATTAGGACATTTGAATAGTGTCGTCCAGTTCTGAAGTCATTAAGTACTCTAATTATTCCGCTCAGCAGCTCGGAGAAGCGCTAACTGCATCACGACATAATTTTATCAATATTTTTCTAAGAAACAAGTATAAACGAATAACTAAATTATATTTAATGTCTTCTTAATGAGACTTTTACCTATGGGTTAAAATCAGCCCAGTTTTCACTTACCTATAATTTTTATAATAATTCGTAAATTAAAGCGCAAATCTTGGCTAAGTTTTGTTTATATTTACTTATATTATTTCAATAGTAATTTATAAAGAAACATTATATGATACCCAGAAAACTCAACAAAAAATATTACATTCACAAAGTCCGCAAAATTTTCAAGCAAAAGTAAGTTTATTATCAAGAAAACTGACTTTCAGCGTTCAAAATTACTTTGATTATCATGTAAGTAAAGTGGTACCAGTCTCCTATTTTCCTGTGTTATTAACTTCTTGTTACAAGAAGAAACTCTAAGGAAACTCTCATTATCTTTCGTCTACAGATATGCTTATGAAAGTAATTAATATAGCAGCTCTTAGTTTGCCATTTTGTGAATACACTTCGCAAGTAGAAAGTGCACTTCGTCGAGTTATAAAACAATTTTATTTAATCCGTTCACCCGTTCCGGTAAGGTCTCGTCTCCGACGGAAACTTTTTCAAAAGTTGAAGTTATACTGCTATGATTTACGGGAGCACTATTTTACAGCTTCGGAATTACTGTTCTCGCGCTTTTGCTAAATTCCCACTTACTTTTCAGTTTTGCTTAGCGAGAATTTAAAAAAGAAGGGGTTGGTCTTTCTACGCTAGATAACTTAAGAAGCTCACTAAAATCTTCTTAAAAACAACAGATAAAATATTATCCATCGTATTCCATGAGTGACATTCATAAAGTAATATCTGTCAATGATATGAAAAAGTGAGGCGTGACACCACTTATAGTACTATCACATTGTTTGGCACCAGCCAGAGCGCCGGTAATTCTCGAGTAATGTTATATGATGTCAAATATCAGCATAATAAAAAAATATTTGTGCCAGGTGAAGATGCTATAGTAAAACGTCGAAATACTACGTCTACAAAATAAATTTGACACGTGACGTGGGTGCCGTCTGTCGCCAGGATTAGGCCTATATTACACCGTTTCTCTGTCCAGAAAGACCAGAATAATCAAAACTCTATAACAAAGGACCAACACTAGTTCTCAACGGATGCTGTGAAACGGGAAATGTGTTTTGCACTAAGTTTTAAATGAAAGTACTCTGCTCAAAATGTGGACAAAATAAAAGTGTAGGAGCGAAATGGACATAATATTAACTTTTTTACTTCATCTTGAAACGAACGGTTACGCTGACTAGGAAATATGAAGAGCGTAATCACAGCAGAATAAATTGCGGATACAGCCATCGCTGTTGGTTATGGAGTAACAACAAACTTATCGGGCCTATTATATCAGGAAGTTCTTTTCACTAAGAATCGCTATTATTTATCGTTCAGATCGTAAAAAAATTATTGTTTTATTTCTTTGTTCTCTTGGCAAACTGGTGATAACGGATTTCTGTACAATTATTTTATTGTTCATTGTGCAAATTTTTGTAGTGATACCGAGACAAAATAGCGTTATAATAACGTTTATAATAAATTACACTCAACCTAGTCGAGGTTAACCGTTTTTTGACAGATGAAATTAGTGATTGCAGCAACGTGATAGCACACATTTCGATAATTTACACCTTAATTTGTATGTAATATCAATTATCGCTTTTTTGATGTCGAATAAAAATAGTGCAGAATGTATGACTGTGTTTATTACTATTAAATACAAAATATTATTTAGCCGCTTTGTTTACTTTCATTTCAATTTTGCAGGTTTTATAGCGGAAATCAAGGTAAAAATAATGTATGCACTGGTTTGTCGTATCAATTGTGTTGTAAGTTATACACATAAATATGGTGTTTACTACATATTAAAACTCAACGTTTTTTATGCACAACATTTATTGAAAGTTCATGTTTTATTTCGATTTAACACTTGTTTAGGGTGGCAAACCCGCATCCTGGCAAATAATGTTTATATTTTGTTGATATTTGAGTGCATGCAAGGTTTTTCTATATTGATTTACTTAAAATATAAAATGATTATTTTCATTTGAAGCGATTACATTCGATCTTAGTACGATATACTCATTGCAATAGAATGTAGGTAACTTAATAGCATATTTTTTTTTTTTTGTCAAAACTGATATACGAACGGTATTATAATGTCTGTCAGAAGCCATAAGATAATTCAATAAGTTAAGGCAATTTATATATTTATTTTATTACACTTATTTTTAAGTTAACTTTTACGTAGTATGGAATAGTTACGTTATAAGGCAACTGTCAAAAAACGGTTAACCTTGTGGACTGGGTGTAAACTCGGCCAGGATAAAGAGAAGCAATCATAATCAGCCTATAATATTCCCACTGCTGAGACACAGACATCCTCTCTGTAAGAGGAAGTGGACCATAATTCACTACACTGGCCAAGTGAGGTGAGTTGAATTGGAAGATGTCACTCACACATGTCTTCGGATTTTTGGCTCTAGGACATATTAAATTTCTTGCGAGGTTTTTCTAAATAAGGGGTTTGAAGAGGAACAATACAAACAGTAAATTTTGATATATTTGAATCAATAGTCGTCTTGGACCACGGAATGGAAACTTCAATCTAGTTTTATTTCTTTTCCAAGCCCAAAGTTGCAGTGTTCTGTTCATCTCAATATTTTCGTTTGCCACACGTCCATTTCAAATCGAACGGATGGACATGTATGCCCATTTTCCTGATGACGCAATGAACGTTCGATGTGAAATGTTTTCGATTATGTCGTAAACTAAATATTGATGAGCCTACAGACTCCATTCATATTGTTTACCTTCGTTTCTGAAACACCGTGTTTTTTCCGCAGTGAAATAACATTCATATTTTATTTTTACATATCTTCCTTTGTTGGTTCAATGGACTTTATTGGCGATGTTTTAGAAATGTTAGCTGTTTACTTTTATGGTTCCATGCCGATACTGCCGATCGATTCTGTAAAAATCTCACCGTGATAACTTAGGTGCGAAGTGAGCGTGAAGTGAGCTATCAATAGGGGCAATCCCTTACATAAGGTGGAATGACAGCTCGCTTCACTTTAATTTTCACGGTGAGATTTTTATAGAATAGCACTGCTGTTTGGAATAAGGATTCTGTTATGAGTTTCAATGATGATTAGAATTTAGTTTAACTAATTTTAAAGTAAGATTATTTTAGTTCACTTTATTAACATTGGTCTGAATTTTAAGGGCCTATACTACCTCAAATGGCTTAGCATGATCCTCCGTTATGTCGAAAATACTGCAGCATTAATTTTGAAATAAATATATGGTAAAGTTAAGGATTAATGTTAGGTCTTATGTTAGACGAAAACACGAATTCATAAAATTTTCTTGATAGAAAAAAAATCCAAAGTTACCTCTAAACCGAACAATAAACCGCTGGTATTCAAAAAATACTTCAAATTAGATCATGAAACTTTGTATACTAACCGAACTAACTATAAAGCAGTCTTATGTTATTTACTTTTTTTTAATTACCATTATTTTCACCGTAAAAAGCAAATACCTAAACTATTGGCGCTGCCTGCCGCCTAGCACCGCACTCTGTCGCGCTCTCACTCAGTCCGCGAGCAGTATCATGCGAGCGAGTTAAAGAGTGAATTTTAGCTGAGGTAGTGTAGGCTCTTAACGAGTAGGTAACCCTCAAAAACATGGAATCCAAATTTCTCTTCGCTTATGTCATATAGGTGTCAAGCTGTAGTACACACTTTTGAAATAAATGGCGAGACCAGACCATGTTTATAATACTAAAATTTGAAACCAATAAAACAGTTACCAAACCACTTATGATTAGAATCGATAAACCAACTCCTATAAAGCACTTACATCTGAAAGTTTAAAACAACTGTTTCATTTACTTCAGAGCATTCGTTCGGATTTTATCATGTATTTTATTAAATTAAGTGAGGCTTACGTTTCAAGTAAAATGTGCACAGCAAAGTTTGAGGGCTCAATCCTTGGGAAGACGGCATCTGGTGTCACAAGTTCTCAAGTTCGGTAAGTAATGTTACACTGCGAGTGCTTACTTTTCGCGTAGGCCTTTTGCACTTAAGGTATTGTTTAGTTAAGGATCATGTTCTGAGTTTTTGACATCGGGTTTCTGAATTTTCCTGCCGTAATAACGCTTTTGAACCACCACCTCTCCCACCACCACCACTCCCTAACCACTCTTCACCACTTCTTAATATTTAAGCCACGAAATGGGTATGACACGTACTAATTTAGAGCAAAATGGTTTTGAGAAGAGCCTTACTACGCTTGAACTTATAACACAAATAGCGCTTGATATTTTATGAATATAACCTCATAAAGCATCCCAGAACCTAATGTACGGACTAATACTCTCGCTGGATTAGTTCTGCTAGACGCTTATGTTGCGGTTAGCGCTAGAGCTGCTGTATTCGAGATGCTTTGTCTACAACGTTTGGTCAAGGCAGCGTAACATTAACTTTATAAATCACAGGCTATCTACAGAGTAATATGAGCTTGTGGTTAATGTAGCAACGCAAAGCGCTTTAAAATTATTAAAGAAGATTTTGAAATGTTCTGCAATATTAGATACCTTAATGTGTGCAGGGAAAACTAGACACTAGCATCTACCCGCGACTTCATCCGCGTGCAACACCCTCTTAGGGGTGGAATTTAGAAAAACCCTTTCTTAGTGGATACCTATTCTTCACAAAGAACATACCCTCCAAATGTCGTCTGGACCAGCGGTGTAGGCTGTGCGTTGATATATCAGTCAGTCAGGACTTTGAATTTTATATTATATAGATAAAGACAAGGGTTAAGAGTGGGATGAATAGCTGATTCTGATGTCTATAATGACAAATAATGCTTTAATTATGCATTGAAATGGAAGCAGGTAATTAAGAACTAGATGGTATCTAATGGCCAAAAAGCCCTTATTCGCTCTTGATGCCAAAAAAATGTGAGAATGTAATGATAACTAACTGTGGATGAGTAACTGTTTTAAATTGTTTTATGTCGCAGGGACATTTTTGATATTGTAGTACCTACGTAGTAGAAACTTTGTTCAAAAGGTAAATCACGAATGTTAATTATTTTTTAGCACATCAGTCCTTAGATAGGACTCCGAGAGTTACTGAACGTTTTGTCTTACTCGATTTTTCGTACACATATATTTGCTTTCACTATCATTAACAATTTTGGCAGTTATAATGAATAATGATTACTAAGACGAGACCCGAAATTACAGGTTGTGGACGGAAACCTTTACATTAAAATAAATAGTGATGTCGAACGATGATTAAAACACGTCGTTACAGATCTAAATGTCGACCAGTTCCCAGACCCAAACATGAATATTTATTAACAACATTAAGCTGAAGTGTATTCAAACTCAAAACTCAAACTTAAAGCATTTATTTCAAATAAATCAATTACAGGCACTTGTAGGGTGCACTATGTAGGGTGCTTCCTTAACATAAGTAATGTCAATGCAGATGTAAAATGTCAAATTTAAACTTAGATGCAGCAAATGTCAGTGAATGCTCAACGGGATGAATCTAAATAAAAATGCAAGTTGTCCGACTCAAACCACGTCTAATTGAACACTAAAATGTAATATACATAAAATGCATAGAACAATGCAATATGTCAGTGTCAATGCACTGCCAAATGTAGGTCGCGTCCAAAGTGCAAATATGCGAGCCTACTGGCTAACTTATTGTAATAAATATATTTTAGAACCCATGTACGAACACCGTACATATTGCCACAACACAGAAAGAGAATAACTAAATAAAACAATCCCAAAATATGTAAGATAATAAAATAAGAATGTGTAACATAATGTAAAAAATGTAAAAATGCAGGACTCTAATGTAATTATGATTGATCTACGACTACTATGAAGAAATATAACTAAAGTCTATAAATAGAATGTCACCATAATAATAAATTAGCACACCGCACTATGTTTTTCAGTGTCAAATTTCACTTCACTTGAGGTAGGGTTAACACACGACACTTTATTCACTTTTGAGTCCTGTTTTTCGCTCTTGCTGTTCCTGTCATGATCTTCTCGTCTGCTTCTGCTTCTCGCGTCTTGCGGACCCTCCCCTTGTCTTTGGGTGGCCATCTTTCGCCAAAAATACACCGATGTTACAAACAGTGCAACGCTAATCGCGACAACCACATAGATTGCAATGTAGTGATGAACGTCGTGAGAGGATAAGGTGTCTAGCTTAGACTGTTCTTCTATAGAGCGTAGTTGTGTGTCAATCTTCTTGAACGTCTCTTCGTGCGTTTCAATATGCAACGATGAGTTACAAATCGAGGTATTGATTATGTTGTTGATTGGAGAGATCGTGGGCACGATCATCGCATATGGTTCGTTGACTAAAATGTCACTTGTATGTTCCATATATGCGTGCAATGTGAATGAGTCGCCTTGCAAGTTGCATCCTTGTTTCAGCGATATCAGACCCGAGTGACGTAACGTCTCCGATGTCATTTGAGTGCCGCACACTAATTGTACTTCGCATGTGTCACAACAATAATAGAACCAGGTGTTTTGTTTATGTAATTTGACCCATTTGTCGGCGCATATTTTTATTTCCGTATGGCAATAAACGCTGTGTTCTTCGTTGTCTCGAATCAGCTGTACATCGCAAATAGATTTGTGACGGTCACCGGTGTTGTATATAGGGTGATTTAGTTTGCACAGTAGAGATTGGTCATGTAATTTTTGGCATTCATTAATATCATACTGTTCTAGGGGTATGAATGAATATTGGTGGGTGTTAAATGCTATTAGTGCAGAGTTGGGAATAACATACATTACCCGATTTATGTCAATACGTTGAGGAATGCTGATAAATCTGTTAAGTTCGTATAGGGCATCACTCAAAATCGGTACTTTTATTTCCATCAACAGGTAGTGCTGTGTTATGCGCGCATGTATTCTGAACAGCCTGTAGATGTCTGTTATGTTATTACGAACTTCAGGTAGTGTAGAATCGCGAGGTAATAGTCGAGCTACTCTATCTAGTTCACTTTGCATTTGGGTTGGTGATAGTAGATGTACGTCCATATGTCCTTGGTACATATTTGTCAGGGTGTTGATGAGTGATTCTTGAATATCTTTTAAGTTTTGGGCCATTCTTTCTGCAGCTATGGCCGATGTAATGATGTAAAATGCATGTGAACTCTCAAATTCATCTTTGAGCGTCTTGTTTTCTAGGGACGTGAGGTGATCGTTGATTAAAGTGAACTGCTTCACCATTGTTGCTTCGTTACGCTGTACAATGTTGTTCTCGGTTTCCATAACACTTGTCTGGTTTTTAAGCAGTTGGAATAGGTGATTTTCATTATGTTGGATTGTATCGATATCCTGTTCATATTGTTCTGCAAAGTGTTGATCTAACACTCCAAATAACGAATTTGCAACATATCCTACTCCGTCGATCAATCCTCTTTTGAACCTGTGTTGAATTATCCGCTGGGACCTCAGTAATTCGTTGTAATAATTTAGTTCACTCGTGCTTTGTTCAAGTTGGTTAATCAGAACATGAAATTGCATCAACCACCCTTCGCAACGAGCTTGCTTTATATGAGAAACGAATACTTGCAGAGTGTCCACATTGCGCCAATAATTTGTCATATTGTAATAGAATACCAGTTTCCATTCATCTCTAATTTCTTGTAGATCTGCAATCTTGTCAAAGTAAAGTGTTTGATTTTTTGTCAATTGAGTAAGTTTCATATCTTGCTGGACAGTAGGTGTTATCAATGTCATAACTAGCATCAGCATATAACATATCAAGCTGTTCCAGGTATGCCTTTTAGCTCGGTTTCGCCTGTTTTTGGGTGGTTTGTCAGTGTCAGGGTTGTTTTGTTCCTCAGCCTCCACTAGTGGTACCAGTTTTGTAATAGGTCGTTTAGTTTCGCCTTTTGCAGTTTGTAATGTCACAACTCTAGTGTGGCCGTCCTTTCCAGGGTGTAAATACGCTACACGACCCAGTGCCCATTTTCCTGCAGGTAACCTTTCATCTTTAATGCATACAATGTCATTTTTCTTTATGTCAGTATTCTGTCGTTTCCACTTTAGTCTTGCTTGTAGTTGTTGGAGATACTCTTGCGACCACTTCTTCCAGAAATCCTTGCTAAGTTGTTGTACAATTTGCCATCTCGTGTTTAAACGGTAAGTATTGACCATGTCGGGTTCTGGAATTGTCATGAGTGATGTGCCGGTTAAGAAATGTCCTGGAGTTAAACAGTTTATCTCTTCGGCGTTCTCTGTAACGGTGCATAGTGGTCGTGAGTTCAAGCAAGCTTCTATCTGACATAGCAGAGTGGTAAATTCTTCGTATGTCAGACGTTGGTCTCCAATGACTCGTTTGAGATGATATTTCATGCTCTTCACAGCGGCTTCCCAAAATCCGCCTGCGCTTGGCCAGACAGGGGCATTGAAGTGCCATTGAACTCCCATCTCTGATATTTTGCCCAAGAAGAAGTTGTCAATATTTTCTACAATGCATTTGTATTGTTTCCGTAGGATCCGATTTGCACCCACAAAATTCGTGCCGTTGTCGCTGTACATGTCCCGTGGCGTACCTCGACGTGCGCAGAAGCGCTTGAAAGCCGATAGGAATGCTGTACTGTATAGTTCTGATACCAGTTCTAGGTGAATGGCTTTTGTTGCTAGACAAACATATACTGCAACGTACGCCAGCAATGTTCTGACGCCTCGGCCTTTACTTGCCTTGATTTCAATGTGTCCAGTAAAATCGACACCTGTATGTGTAAACGGGCGAGATACTGTCACTCTCGGCTCTGGTAGATCAGCCATAATCTGGTTTGTTTGCTTAGCATTAAATCGGCGACATGTTACGCATTTGTGTAAGACCTTTTTGACGGCGCGATGTCCTCCTACGATCCAAACTCTTTGTCGTAGATGTGTCAGGGTTAACTTAGGTCCTCCGTGTAATGTTCTTCTGTGAGCTTGCCAAATTAATAACTCGGTCAGTTTATTGTCATGTGGTAGTAGAATTGGATGCTTAGTGTCTTCGGGTAAGTTTGAGTTACGTAACCTTCCACCTACTCGCAGAATGTCATGTTTGTCAAGGAATGGATTTAAACTCAAAAGATTACTTTTTGTGCTCAAACCTTTGTTTTCCTTCAATCTCATAATCTCGACATTGAAGGCATGCAATTGAATATGTTTCATTATTAGGTTTTCAGCGCTTTGTAGTTCTGTAGATGTCAAAAAAGTAGTACGATGAGTGTCGGTGTTCGAACAGCTGTTTATGAAACGTTTCATCCAGGCAATGGCCCTTGTAATACGAGTCAAATCGCTGTGTCTGTCTAATAACTCAATTACTATTGAAGACGGTTCAAATTTCACAACATACGTTTGCATTTGTTTTTGTTTTGATTCGCATGTTGTCGGTGTAACTGTAATTTTGTCAAAAGTATCTTCTCTGTAATTTTTCATCCAGTAGGGACCTTGCCACCACAAAGAATGTTGCAATAGTTGGGAACAACTGATTCCACGTGATGCACAATCTGCAGCATTTTCCTCGCACTTGATATAACTCCAGTGCTGTTTTGGAATTACGTCATGCACTTGCTGTACTCTGTTGCTGACGAACGACTTCCATTTTGTGACGTCCCCATGCAGCCAACCTAATACAATCATAGAGTCCGTCCAGGCGTATGTATTTTTGTGCACATTGTCCCATTTAAAGGCTGTCAGGACCTTTTTCATGAGCCGTGAAAGTAGTAGTGCTCCACATAATTCGAGTCGCGGTAGGGTAAATTTTTTGTTGATTGGCGATAGCCTCGATTTTCCAGCGATAAGTCTAGTCACAGGCTCGTTTTTGTCATTTGTTGTCAATAGGTATATAGAGCATGCGTAGGCCTTTTCGGACGCATCGCAGAACCCATGTACTTGGAATGGTTTCGTAATGTCTCCCAGCCACCTTGGTATTTGGTATTCGGTTATGTTGTGTAAATCGCTGGTGAACTGCTTCCATTCTTCTTGCACGCTGTCAGGTAAGGTTTCATCCCAATCGCATCCCGATAGCCAGACGCTTTGGAACAGCAGTTTTGCTTTTACTGTCAAAGGTGTCAGCCAGCCCAGTGGGTCGAAAATTTTCGAGATTTCCGATAGTAGCTTTCTTTTTGTCAATTGGTTTTTATTGTCAAATTGTATTTTGATTGTAAACGAAAATGTGTCCGTTGTAGGATTCCACTGGACCCCCAGGGCTTTTGTCATTCCATCGTTTGTAAAATGCATTGTCGTTTGGTTAAGATCTGAAGAAGATAAGCTTTCAATCAAGGTCTGGTCGTTGCTTGACCACTTCCGTAGTGTAAGGCCAGCTCCACTCAGCATGTCGATGAGTTGCTTTTGAATTTTTTGTGCTCGTTCGATGGAGTTGCTGCCACTTAAGACGTCATCAACGTTCATTTCGTTAGCAATGACATCCGCTGCTAACGGATATTTCTGTGCATCATCGTCTGCAAGCTGTTTCAGCGTTCGAAGAGCTAGAAATGGTGCTGCCTTGGTGCCATATGTCACTGTGCATAACTGGAACTCCTTTAAAGGACCTTGGTTGGATTCCCTCCACAGGATCTTTTGCAAGTGTTGGTCTTCTTCATGGACAAGGATCATGCGGTACATCTTCTCACAATCTGCAGTAAAGACGTACTTGTATAGCCGCCATCCTAATAATAATGTCAATAGATCTTGATGAAGCTTAGGGCCACACTCCATCAAGTCATTCAGGCTGTAACCTGTGTCAGTTTTCTGGGAGGCGTTAAAAACCACCCTCAATTTGGATGTCACTGAGTCCTGTTTTAGGACTCCATGATGAGGTAAGTAGCATGCCGTGTTGCAGCCAGATGTGCTCTCCTTCATATGTCCCATTTCCAGGTACTCTTGCATAAATTTGATGTAGCTATCTGATAATTTGTCATCCTTGCCTAATCTCTTTTCTAATTGCATAAACTGTGCTACAGCTCGTGGCTTTGACTTGCCCAGCAGCTGATTAAAATTAGGCTTCATTGGCAAACGAACTGCATATCTGCCATCACCTAACCGCTTGGTTGTTGCAGTGTAGAACTCCTCACAATATCTTTCCTCTGACGTCATAGAATTGCATGCATCTCCATTGATGTCTTCCACTTCCCAGTATTTTGACAAGTCGTTAACTTCATTAACTACGACGTTGCAATTAAATGTTTTGGTGACATTGCCTGACAATATCCATCCCAACCGTGTTTGTTGAGCCATGGGTTCATTAACCTCCCCTTTGACTAAGCCATTCATGAGTATTTCGAAAAACACGTGTGCATCCAGAAGTAAGTCAATGGGCCTAGATAAGTTGTAATCTGGGTCGGCTAGTGTGATGTCTGTCACATGAGCCCAAGGTTTCTTTGCAAATGTAACGTTAGGCAGACTGTTTACTACCCGTGTCATGATTAACGCTTCCGTTGTAAACTGGAAGTCGTTATATAAGGACTTGCAGGATAGATGGACCTTTCCTTTACTCCTGTTGGATAAAGTACCGATGCCGCTTATGTTTGCACTCAGCTGTTGACGCTTTATGCCCAATCTTTGAGCTGCATTTTCCGTTATCAACGTAATTTGTGAGCCTTGATCAACAAGAGCCCTTAGTGTAATGTAGTCGCCTCCATCGGTGGCTACTTGCAATAATGCTGTTGGCAATAATATTTCATCATCATTATTTGATGCGAAGTTGTTTTGCAGATTTTTATTTGACCTAGTTGAAGTCGATGACGACGGTTTAGGTGCTGTTTGTGTTGCTGAGGGCGTTTGCGCTGACTTCACAATATCGCTGTGCAGAATTGTGTTATGTTGTTCGTTGCAATCTCTGCATCTTTTCTGTGATGCACAGTAACCCTTAGTATGCACATACAAACAATTTTTGCATATTTTATTGTTTTCTATAAATGCCATTTTTTCTGGACTCAGCATTTCAGCGAATTTAGAACATTGAAATAATGCATGATTCGTATTGCACAATGGACAAATAGTCTTGCTGAATTGTCCAGCGTTTGACGCATGGAAATTGCGAGAGTAGTTTGCTGAACTTTTATTGGGTTGTGACTTGGATTTTTTTCCGAACGGATGTGGCGTCTTAAAATGTGGTTTTGATGCAGGTTTATCATCGTTTTCTGGCTTTTTCCTGTGCAATGGTTCTAATGCCATAAACTTGTTTTCGACGAAATCCATAAAATGATTGTATGTTGGTATCTCACGTGGATCCGACCTGGACTGCATGTATTCCGAATACGTTTCGGAGTCTAATTTTTCGCACAACACGTAAAATAGAATCGGATCCCATGAGCTTGTATCAATGCCCAAGTTGTGTATCGCGTTTATAGTTTCGTTGGTAGTGTCATATAACCGCTTGAGGTCGAACGCAGATTGTTTTTGCAAATTAGGTTGACGCATAAATACCTGGAAGTTTCTGGTAAATAACAGAAACTTATTATTATATCTATGGTTCAAAATTTCCCAACACGTGTCATAATTTTCAGGGGCTATGTGTAAATGCTGCACGAGCTTTTCCGCTTCACCGCGACGTCTACCCTTTAGATGCTGCATTTTCTGAGTTTTTGCAATCGCCGAATTATTATGAATCGCTTCTACGTAGAGATCCATAAAAGTAGGCCATAAGGTATAGTTACCGTTAAAGATAGGTATGTCAATTTTAGGCAATGTTTGCTGTTGGTGTATAGACGCGTTTAATTTCGTGTTCAGCGCCCGTTTCATATTTGTAAATGCATTTTCGTGGCGACAGAACTCGTCATAATAATCCTGTGAATTCCCCTCTAATATGCCATCAATTTGTAAATGTAATTTGTCAATCGCAGTCCACCGAAACTCTACAGTCTTAAGCATATCCTCAATTTCCCATTTCTCCTTAACCTCGTTTAGGCTTCGATTTACTAACCTAGTGAATGCACGGAAGTTAGCTTGTTGCAACTGCTGTAACTCGAGTAGCTTGTCCTCTGCTCCTACAGATGTCTCGAACAGGGTTTTGTCGAACTCAATGTTTAGCTTACTGTGGCCGGCGCTACTGGATCCAGCAAGAGTCTTCATCTCGAACGCTGCAATCTCCTGACGCGTTCCATGGTACCAGCTTTTGATGACCTCATAAATATTACCGGTGAAATATTGATGATTTTTCTCCTCTACTGCACTCAGCTCCCGGTTCTTCTCCTCACATTCCGCCCATAGTACATCTAACCTCTCAAGCCTTTTACGAATGTAATCAGTGTTCTTCCTGCTCGCTGAATCCTTCTTAAAATTAGAATGGATTCTCTTCACTTCCTCGAGGATCTCCGCTTGACGCACGATGAAACCCTCCATTGTAAAGCCGTAAGATAAATAATGAACGATCTTACTTGAAATTCAGGAACTCTCCCTGTATGCAAATGCAATGCAATGCGACGCTCTGGAACCTGGACCGCTGCTACCTCCCCGAATGCTCCTGCACGGCAACACGCGTGGTACGGTATGACACGACACGACACAGATCCCGCGCGGCGACTTATCGACCGACGTATCGGACTGTATAGTACTTGCAATAGTTATGAAGGACCAAAAAACTATGTAGGGTGCACTATGTAGGGTGCTTCCTTAACATAAGTAATGTCAATGCAGATGTAAAATGTCAAATTTAAGATGCAGCAAATGTCAGTGAATGCTCAACGGGATGAATCTAAATAAAAATGCAAGTTGTCCGACTCAAACCACGTCTAATTGAACACTAAAATGTAATATACATAAAATGCATAGAACAATGCAATATGTCAGTGTCAATGCACTGCCAAATGTAGGTCGCGTCCAAAGTGCAAATATGCGAGCCTACTGGCTAACTTATTGTAATAAATATATTTTAGAACCCATGTACGAACACCGTACAATGTTTGAATTGTCAAGAGTGCGGTCAGTCAGAAAGACCCAACAGGAGGTTGGTACAGATACGAGTAGGTATATAAAAATAATCCAAAATATTTAAGTACTTTTTGCAGGTAATACTTTATAATACATAAATAGATAAGCGAAATGTTAGTATCTTATTAGCGATCTCCTGACTCAGCGTAATCTAAAACGCGCTTACATAACAATTAATTATCCTAAAACAGGGCTTCCTCTCTCCCACCCTTTTGCTGTGCCCTACAGGGTCCATAATGATCCAAATTATATAGCTACCACTTAAGAACACATTATGGTAAAGCAATAAAGATATTGAGTAAGATGAAGTTGCCCATTCCAAAGCGTAGTAGGTACCTGTGGAGAAGAACGGGCAAGAAACTCCACGGACACTCTTTTATCTATACTAATTTTATAAAGACGAAAGATTTGTATGTAGGTGTGTTTGTAACGAATTAGCTCAAAAAGTACTGGACCGATTTTAAAAATTCTTTCACCATTTGTATGCTATATTATCACTGGTTAATATAGGCTATTTTAATTGCAAGAAAAAAAAATTATGTTTAAAAAATAAATGTCCACCCGTGCGAAGCCGGGACAGACCGCTATAAATCATAAAATTGTTACAAAAATATTGGTTTCAGCATTCATGTTGAAATTATACATGTGAGAACGACGTAGAAAGACGTGCACGTTAAAAGCATCCTTACTAAAAAAAGATAAAAACAATTCAGAAATGAAAATAAATTAAAATAAGCCGTGGCGGCTAAGAGATGACCAGTCCCTACTGACGGCGCCCGTTCACGAACATGACGTATGGATCAACACCATTCAGCTCAACAATTTTGAAGGGAACTTATTATGACTGTATTAAAGTCAGCGACCCGATACATAATAACATCATCAGGAAGACATTATAGTAATCATGACTGATACATACTGCCAGATAATATACAGCTACATGCCACCATAGATATGTATGGGTGGTGAGTGTAATATCAAAATAGTTTCCTCGAGTAGCGATAAATACATACGTTCGGTGGTCAGTCTCGCTATACCTGACTTATAAGCTAATATTTTTACATGAGCACGCAAAATGACAAATTAAAATCAAATCAACAATTAAATTAAAGAATCCGCAGTTGGAAGCCCTGATAATGAATGCGCCAGACTGTCATCAAAGACGGCGAATAACTTTATATTCTTCTCGCCCAAGGGGACCTACTCTAGACTACGAAAACCATATTTTATTACTTCGTATAATTGGATTATAACGAGTTTACGATTAAGATAAGAAGTATGAACGAAGTGCCTCTTTGGTCTAGTGGTCGCAAGTGCTGAGCATGAGGTTCTGGGTTTTCGGATTTTTTCATAAGGAATTTCTCAGTACATACACTACCAACCATTACAGTGCCCCAATTCGGTAGTGTGTAGTTAATGATACGATTATCGTGACCACGACCGCTCTGATACGAGCGAAGCAAGGAAGAAGACTACTTAAGAAGATGTAAGTGGTGGTCTTTTTTTTTTTTTTTTTTGTGGATGGGAAATCATCCAATGACCCCTCCCGCTCTGGGTGGAGCAGAAGGGAGTGTCAGACTCTTACTGACTAAAACCCACCCGTGTTCCTTCCTTAGCCCTTTGTGTTCCGGGGTAGTGGTAACCCTTTCGGACAATCCCGCTGCCCCGGCAGGCTTCGGCCCTTTTGGGCCCCTTCCTAATGCTGACATCTCTTTGAGGCGCGCGTGGAACACGTACGCGCCGTCCGGCACGGGCCTGGTCCTGATCGGACGGAGAGTTACCCATTACTCTCCGCCCGCAGGCCCGCGCCTACGGTGGCCGGGAGACGTCTCGCGGCTCCCGACGCCCGGGGCGTCTCCCGCGGCGGCTGGGACGTGAGGCCCTCTCCCTCAGCCGTCCCGCCACCTCCTTCGCTAGCATGACTGCTTCGCAGAAGGAGGTGACTGCCTCCCACTCCCTCTCGCCCCGGACCATGGCTTGAACCAGGGCCGGGCGCGAGAGGTCGCCGCCGCTGCCGATCGCCTCTGCGAGAACACGGCGGTGCTCCGCCCAATTGGGGCATACCGCCACCGTATGCTCCACCGTGTCCTCCGGGCGACCCTCGCAGTGGTGACACCCGGGCGTTTCCTCCCGCCCGATGGTGTGCAGGAACCTCCCGAAACACCCGTGTCCGGTGAGGACCTGCGTCAGGCGGTAGGTGAGGGCGCCGTGGCGCCTCTCTAGCCACTCCTCAAAGAGGGGTCTTACCGCCGCTATCGCGGCGTGCCCTGCGCTGGGTTGCGACAGTCGCTCATTCCATGCCGCCATGAGATCGCGCCGGAGGTCGGTCCGCTCCGCCGCGATTTGCCGCGGCAGCGGAGTCTCCCCCCGGCATAGTGCCTCCGCGCGCCACTCGTACAGGCGCGCGAGGACCATCGCCTCCAGATCCCACGGCAGCAGTCCGGCAAGGAGGCTTGCCGCCTCGCCCGAGATCGTGCGGTACCCCCGGATCAGCCTTACGGCTACCACCTTTTGGGGCGCGTTCAAATAGTGGGCGGCTCGCCGCCGCAGTGAACGCGCCCATACCGGGGCCCCGTACAGGGCCATGGACCGCACGACCCCCGCGTAAAGCCTCCGGCAGGAGGCGTTTGGCCCCCTCAGGTTGGGCAAGAGCCGCTTGAAGGCGGCCCCGGCCCGTTCCAGCTTGGGAGCCAAACGTCGGAAGTGCTCGACGAAGTTCCACCGGCTGTCGAGGACGAGACCCAGGTACCTCATCGTTGTCTCGACGCCGATGTGAACCCCTCTTACCGTTAGTTGGGATCCCGAAGGCGGCCCGTTCCGAGGCCCATGAAAAGACATGGCCTCGGACTTGTGCAATGCCACCTCGAGACCCAACTGCCGGATCCTCTCCACGACTGTCGCAACCCCGCGTGTCATCGCGTCGGCCGCCGCCTGATGCGACCTCCCCTGCGCCAGGACCAGCGTGTCGTCAGCGTAGCAAACCACGCTGACTCCATCAGGGAGATCGGCCCGCAGCACCCAGTCGTAACCGATGTCCCACAGGAGCGGCCCAGAACCGATCCCTGTGGGACACCGCACGACATCTCTCGCCGGTTCCATTCCCCGTTGCGACCGGGGTAGATGACGGCTCTGTCCGTCAGATACGCCCCGACTACACGACGGAGGTAGGTCGGCACCCGGTGATACCGGAGTGCCTCCCCAATGCAACTCCAGGGCAGGGTGTTAAAAGCGTTGGCGATGTCGAGTGACACCGCCACGACCACCCCACCCCGGGACACCGCATCCCCCGTCGTGAGGGCCCTCACGCGCATGATGGCGTCCACCGTGGAGCGCCCCTTGCGGAAGCCGAACTGGCTGTCCGCAAGATCCGGCCCCGTCCTCACCAGGTGCCCGACGAGGCGGCCCGCGATCACTCTCTCAAAGAGCTTGCCGACCTCGTCGAGCAGCACGATGGGCCGGAATGCGGACGGAGAGTCCGCAGGGCGCCCTGGCTTCTGTATGAGGACCAGCTTCCCCGTCTTCCAGCGGAGTGGAAACTGGCCCCTCTCCATGCATGCGCTTAAGAGCGCCTCTAGTCGGGGCCCGAGAGCCGTCGAGGCCAGGACCCAGGCCTTACCCGGCAAGCCGTCGGGTCCTGGGGCGGTATTTTTGGCCTTCAGCCTATTTACCGCCACTCTCAGATCTACCCCGGTCACTTCAGGGATGTCGTCGTCGTCCGCGTGGTCCGCTTCAGGCACCGCAAGTGGCGGAGCCATGGGCGGGGGAGTGTGCTCCGCCCGTGAAGGGAACAGAGCGCTCACCACCTCCTCCACCAGCTGGGGGCGGAGACTCTGCGTCAGCGGGGGGGCCCAGGTGCGGAGTTTATTCCGCACCATTTTATAAGGGCGCCCCCATGGATCTCTGTTCAGAGTCTCCACCATCTCCTCGCGGGCCATATCCTTGGCCCGCTGGACAGCCTCTCGGAGGGCGGTCTTCGCCGCTCTGTACCCCCGTACAGCTCCGCCTCCGTGGCTTCCGCATCCGGAGGGCGGATGCGGAGCCTGCGGTGCCTGGTGTACAGGTGTCGCGCGTCGACGCACGCCTTGCGTAGCGATTCCACCTCGCGCGACCACCAGTACACCTGACGTCGGGCGCGTCCTGGCCGGACTCGGGGCATTGCCACGTCACATATCTCGGACATGGCCTCCCGGAACCACTCCGCCTCATCGTCGATATCGGCAGGCCTGTCCGGTGATGACACCCAGGCCTGCACGATCGAGGCTTCCAGGAGGAGCTCCCGGTCCAGCTGCTTCAGCGCCCACCGCGGACCACTCGGGGCCTGTTGGACCGGCGCGCTGGAGGTCTGGGCGGAGACGTCGAACCGGATATACCGGTGATCGGAGTAGGTCTCCACCTCCTCCATGACGCGCCAGTCAATAACACTCTGTGCCAGAGCGGGGCTGGCGAACGAAATGTCCACCACGGACTCGCCCCGCATCCGCACACACGTGGGAACAGAACCCCGATTTAGGACGACCAGGCCTGTTTCCAGAGCCCAGTCCTCCACCATCCTGCCCCGCACGTCCGTGCAACGGGAACCCCAGGCCAGATTCTTGGCGTTGAAGTCCCCGAGCACTAGAACGGGGAAGCGATGGTTTCCGGCGACGACGACACTCAACTCTGTTAAATAGTTCTGGAACTCGGCGAGAGTTCGGCTCGGAGAGAAGTACACTCCCACTACTACTATCTCTCCGAACCGTGCTGCTACGCACCCCTGTCCCTTCGTGACTCCTTCGAGGGACGGGGTGCCGGCGGCGGCCGACGAAATTAGGGCCACTGAGCCGCTCAGGTCCTCCACCCAGTCATCCCTGGGCGGGACAAAGTACGGCTCAGCGACCACGGCGATGTTAATCGACCACTGCGCCATGCTCTGGAGCAACAGGTCCTGGGCGCAGGCGCAGTGGTTGATGTTCGCCTGGAGGAGGCGTAATGGAGCCATCACTCCTCCATTTCAGCCCCCTCCTGGGCCCCTTGCGAGGGCCCCTCCACGGTGGCGGCGGCGATGGTAGCGGCGGCGGCGGTGACGGCGGTGGCGTCGGCGGCGGCGGTGGCGGCGGTGGCGGCAGCAGAGGCGGCAGCGACGGTGGTGGTGGCGGCGGTGGCGGAGGGCCTCCCTTTTCTCTTGGCTCCGTCGGGTGGAACGCAGCACTTGCTCCCTGCCCGGTGCTCGGCCGGCTTGCCGGCAGCCGCACATGCGACGCAGTGCGGCGCGGCGCTGCACGAGCCGGCCGTGTGTCCGGGCTGACCGCAGCGGAAGCACAGAGTGCTGCGGTCCACCTCCGAGGTGCACCGAACGCCTACGTGGTGCCCCACATGGCATCGGAAGCACCTCAGAGGTCTGGGTTCCAGCAGCTTTCTTTGCTTTTCTTTGCTTTTTTGAATGTACATTTCCTAAATCAACATCGTGTTTATTTAAATTACTAGCTGCGCTCCGCAATTTCACCCGCATAAGTGTCGATCCCGTGAAAAGACACGTGGCGCCAACACCAATAACGTTATTGTTGTTTTCCCCGGGAACGGCAATTTTTTTCGCGATGAAAGGTACCTTATGTCCGTTTCTGTACACCTGACAATGTATATGCAAAATTTCAGGATTATCGGTTTAGGGCCGGTTTTTCGATCCGTAGTAAACCAATTGTTAAAAATAGTAAGTAATGGTTAAAATTTGGCAAAATGTGTTTTTGATTTGTCTTTGAATTGTCAAATAATTAACTATTAGTTGACTCAGTTGACTATTAGTTACTATTGGTTGAGTTAACCACGAATAAAAAAAACCGGCCATTAGTGGTTAAGGCGTGAAAAGGTAACAAACTAACAAACTTACTTTCGCATTTATAATATTAGTTAGGATTCGTCTGAATAGTTCCACCTTACGTAACCAGACAGTTACGTGGGTGTTATACGTAAATCAACTATTCAAATGTAACCTCGTCATATTACGCAAGAGGGGATGCAAATACTCAGAAGTTAGACAGATATTAAAGGAGTTTGAATACTGATGCGAGATGTTTAAGTTGTCTGTAAGGGAGTTTGAATTACTATAAACTTTACTATTGCATGGATGATCTAAAAGTTACTTATATGTTATAGAAGTTTGAACAAATTTACGATACGGAATTTGGCAATAAGGCACTTACTATCATAGAATCCAAACGTTTTATAAAGTTATTAACTTAAACTTCAAAGAAACCACCACCCTCCTTCTGAGGCATGCTAGCGTATTTATCTATACATAGTATAGGCAAAACTATACCTGTAACTAAGTCAAAACTATACTATGAATATTTTTGAAAAATTTTATTGCTTCGAGTTGTGGAAACGAGTCTGATACCAAAAATATAGGTTATCCGTTTGTCTGGTTGTGAGTTCCAGATTGGCGCAAAAACGGCTGAACGGATTTTCATGAAATTTGGTACACAGATAGTTTATACACTGGATTAACATACATACTTTTAATGCCGGTAGTACGTTGGGTATTTTTTGACATCCACGCGGGCGAAGCCGCGGGCAAAAGCTAGTTTATAATATAAGTCTCATTTCATTTTCTCTTTCTTCGTGATTTTGTTTAGTAAAATATACTTAACCTTCTTTCTATCGAATCAACCTCGTGATACCAACATTTGCAATTCAGCTTATCCTTTAAGTCAAAAAGACGCGCCTATACGGAACACAAATTCAGAGGGGCAATTCTCGTAATTTTTAGGAACGTTCACAGTCTGATCTCAGTCTCAATCTGTCAAAAATACTTCAAATTTCCCTACATTTTGACAAGTTTTTGACATTTGTTTGTCGCCGAGATGAGACTGCGACTAGATTTTGAACCTTTTAAATTAGCAGAATTGGCCTACTGATTTAACTCCTAACAGAAAGATTGAAGGCGTCGATACAAAGACACAGTGTGATATCACTTATCACCTTTCGCTTCAGGAAATACAATACTTTCTCGAAGTCTTCCTTACTGCACTTTGTTTTGAAACAAGACGCTGGAAGTTTTGCTGCGTAAAGATAAGTGGGTGGATTTTTGTATCATCACTGTTTTAGTATAGCGAGATGTGGCTGCAATGTAAGCATTGCCATTCAACGTGGTAATGCCGTCAGTATAATGGCTATATTACCAGTCGACAGCGATGCGGATGATTTTTTTTAACCGAATTCAAAAAGGAGGAGGTTCTCAATTCGACTGTATGTTGTTTTTTTTTCTTGTATGTTTGTTACGCGATATATCCGGAAATTATAAATCGATTTTATTGGATAGGGTATGCCTCAGGGGTGGTCCCATAAAAATTTTATTAACTTTGCTTGGGTAGTTTGTGAGTTAGCTTCAATAATATGTATTTTTGCCACTTAGTTTCTAAAGATGATGTTATAATGACTTTCTGTCACTGATATTTACTTAGCAAGTAGTGTTATACTAATTTGTGTGGGGTAAGTAAAACATAAAAGTATAAAATAAAAACTATTTTACAAAAAAGAAAACCGACCATTCAAAAAAGACACTCCAAAGTGAAAAATAACTGATTTCGGAAGTCAGTGACAAATAACGAAAATCCGAACCCAACGACACCGACTTCCGAAATTAAAGTTATTTTTCACTTTTTAGTGTCTTTTCTGGAAGTCGGTTGTTTTTCTTTTTCTTAAAAAGCCTTTTTCGACACTATATTCTAGTTTGTGTATAGTTTTAGCTAAGTTAGAATTTAATTTTGTTATTTTTATTATTTAATTGGGTAGGTATTAGTTATTATTTACTGTTCCTGTTATGAGACCAGTGGTCCCTGTACTTTTCAGACTGGAACACAGAAACACTGCTTGATAGCAGAAATAGTGACAGCAGAGGACGTTTTATAATGTATGTACCTACCTAAATAAATTATAAAATGTTCTCTTAAACGTTCTCTAGTTCTAGCAGAAAACGTGGCAGTCCTTTCCTGGACGAGCTTCTGCATGAAGGGAATCATTACATTCGATCATTCAGACTTCATAATTCTCAATCAATCTGCCTTTCCTTTTCCCAACTATATTGGGGTCGGCAATCAGGCTAACCGGATGCAGCTGAATACAAGTATTTTACATGGAGCGACTGACTATCTGACTTCCACAACCCAGTTACTGGGTAATACGATACCCCTTGGTAGGACTGATTGTCAGACTTTCGGGCTTCTGACTACCTGTAATGACCACGACTGACAGCCGGGACCAATAGATTAACGTGCTTTCCGAGTCACGGAGGTATGTAGATTTGTAGAGACTTCATAACTCTATGATATTAGGTATATTAAGTTAATTTAAACCAAAATCAAGGCTTATTCATGTCAGTATATCCGTCAAAGGTTCCGTCCTAGATTCTAGTAACAAATGCTCAGCGAACTACCGTTAATTACGTTGAAGTGTTAGTAATGACGTGTTGATTATTGTTGCTAATAGCAACTTAATTCTGGATAAGACTACATCTCGCTTCCCGTAACTCTGAATTTGAACATGAATTAGTTTAATTGTCGTATCTTTGGTGTTAGTCAAACAGTCGAGGTTTACTCTAATCGTGCTATTATCATTGCAATCAATATTATAGGTACTTTATAGAACAAGACAGATTGCTGCGAAGTAAGTAAGTATTCAGTTTACAAATTATTCAATTTCTCCTTAAGAGCCTACACTACCTCAGCTAAAATTCACTCTTTATCTCACTCGCACGATACTGCTCGCAGACTAAGTAAGAGCGAGACAGAGTGCGGTGCTAGGCGGCAGGCAGCACCAATAGTTTAGGTATTTGCTTTTTACGGTGAAAATAATGGTAATTTAAAAAAAATAAATAACATAATACCTGCTTTATAGTTAGTTCGGTCAGTATACAAAGTTTCATGATCTAATTCGAAGTATTTTTTGAATACCAGCGGTTTATTGTTCGGTTTGCAGGTAACTTCGGATTTTTTTTCTATCGAGAAAATTTTATGAAATCGTGTTTTTGTCTAACATAAGACTTAACATTAATCTTCAACTTTACCATATATTTATTTCAAAATTAATGCTGCAGTATTTTCGACATAACGGAGGATCATGCTAAGCCATTTAAGGTAGTATAGGCACTTAATGAGGCGTGGGTTGTAAGCAAAGGTTTAAGTTTAATGACTATTTTACAGCACATAGTTACTTTTCGATAATAATGGGAAATTACGTAAGTAACTAGAGTTTAATATCTTCGTAGAATTAATGGTCGTAGAAAAACAAAACACTCGGCTAATAAATATTAAATTAGACGACGATACAGAAGTTTAAAGAACAAATAAATGAGAATGGATTTCTACTTATTTGTTTTCAGCATGTACTTAATCGAACTTTTAATCATTTCCATTTTGTGCTTCTAAAAATATTATAGAACTCGTAACTATAAATGATAACGATTGCGCCTCTTTTTAACCGAGGTCAAAATTCTCAATTTCAAGGTTCTGAATTCGACTGTATGTTTTTTTTTTAATATGTTTGTTACGCGATAAAATTGTAAATCGATTTCAAAAATTCTTTAATAATTTTTTTAAGGGGTTGGTTATACCTCACGGGTGATCCCATAAAATTTTTATTAACTTTGCTTGAGTAGTTTTTGAGTTAGGTTCAATTGTTAATATTGAGTTATATTGTTGATGATATAATCACTTCCTGTCACTGATATTTCCATAGCAAGTTGTTATACGAATTTGTATGGGGTAAGTACAACTTAAAAGTGAAAAATAAAAACTTTTTCACAAAAAAAGAACCGACTTAAAAAGACAATAAATACGAAGTGAAAAATAACTTTAATTTCGGAAGTAGGTGGCAAACAACCAAACGACACCCACTTTTGAAATTATTGTTATTTTTCACTTCGTAGTGTCTTTTTTTAAGACCGTTGTTTTTTTTTTTTTTTGTCAGAATGTTTTTATTGTTAACCTCAGTTTTGGGGTTATAAAAATACTAAATAGCCAAGTTACTGCGACCAACTTAGATGTACCGCTCGCTGGCCGCTGCCGCGGCACCATTTGCTTCTCTCGTTCGTCTGGTATGCTTTTTTGGTCACGTTTCCAACCTAACCGAACTCGTTTGGTCGGAGTATCCTAGATAAGTTACTGCAACCAACTGTGACAAAAGGCAAGGAAAAAAGATTATTATTTATTTTTAAAAAAGATGACGTCATTAGAACGTCAATAATCTTTAAGAGGATCAATTAAATATTTCCATTATTTTTGGCATGTCTTAACAAAGAGAGAATTTCGATCTCAATCATGGAGAATTACAATTAGATACGTACAGTCAGCAAAGGAGATAAGTATGCAGGGTTGTCGAATATAGTTAAAGTTTACTAAGAAACCGAGTGATGTTTTCGAATGAAATTTGATTTCATAAATGAACTGTTTGTTTTCTATTAAATTTTATTCGAAAACATCAGTCGGTTTCTTATTAAACTTCACCTATATTCGACAACCCTGCATACTTATCTCCTTTGCTATTCTAGATATTCAAAAATGTTGTCTGTTATTTTCAACCCAAACTTTCAACTCGAATACCCGAGTTTTCGTGGATATTAAATTCATGGTGATGAGAATGAAGACCAATCGGCAATGCCATTTTTCTGATACTCATAATGACGGCAGAAGAAAACTTTTATTTCTTATTAATATCCGAGTTTATTTTAGTTTTAGAGTTGATCTTTTGTGTAAAATAATGCTAATAATCACTGCCTTTTGTCCGAAGTCATTTTCTTTCTAACCATAATTTTCATCATAAGCAATCAACAGACTGTGCAATTTTCTCGTTTGTGACAAGAATGACTTTTCATATCGATGGGTAACATTAATTAACGAGTGACCATCTCGTCGAAATTTTCTTTTCTCAATTATTTTCCTTTAATTTCTTTCTTCATTTTTACCATAGCTACTAGTCATGCTTCGTTACAACAAAGCACAAAAGCAAAAGTTTATTAAAAAAGAAATCATTTCGAGACGAGAAAATCTTTGAGAGGTACTTAGGACTAAACAAAGGCCGTATTAATATTTGTAAAAGGCCATAGATTTTCATAAAAACTATTTTGGAAAAGTAAGTAGTACATGTTTGAATGCCGCCTAGTCGAAAAATGCAGTCGATCTAGTAATATGTCAAACAAATAAGAATGTCGTATAATATTCATGTTTCTCGAAGACTTTTTCTTTGTTATTATCGTTTTTTTTAGAATGCTAAATATTGAACGAGAAAGGCAAATTCTTCTTAGATGAGAATTTCTGATGTAAAAATGAATGTAATAAGGACTGAAGGGATGAAACATTGTTTGTGTTTTGTTTCATATAGAGAATGATTAGATTAGTTTTTTTCGTAGAATTTAAAATTATAAAAATTTTGTTACTTACAAATTATGCCCTAGGTATAACGCATAGTAAGTAAATTCTAGAAAATAAAAAAATCTATTCCTTGTTTTATTTGCCAATTATTTTCATGACTTAAGAAGTGTATTAAATGCTATATTATTGGACATCATTTAACTCAGAATCAGGAACTAACCAAAACAGATTGACTTCGTAAAAATACCCTTAATTACCAACAACAGAAAGAGTGAGGGGCTTGGAGTGACTGCCTATTTGACCTCCACAACCCAGTTACTGGGGAGTACAATACCCCTTGGTAAGACTGATTATCAGACTTTTGACTTCTGACTACCCGTAACGACTATCAAAGATTCACTAATGACAGCCGGGACCAACGGCTTAACGTGCTTTCCTAGGCACGGAGTGGTCTCAGTATGTAAAGATGGTCACCCATCCTCAGACCAACCGCGGCAAGCGTAGCTTAGCCTAATCGATCGGCCTTTGCGGTTGTTATTATTTGTCTTTATTCGTACTAATACATAAAAAAAATCAGCTGTTTTATGCAAAAGTTCAATACCCACTTGACTAAAATGTATGAAACAGCTGATTTTTTTCGTGATTTCAGTTTGTCCCATAGTTAGTGATAGTGAGTGAGTGTGTTGTTCTGTAAAACCTACCACCTAAGTTCACATGTGGAAGCAATAAATATATTGAATATTGAGTATTGAAAGTTGTTCATATTCATGGGTAGAACTCCCTGTAAAAAAATCCTGTATATTATAGCTGAAGTGTGTTTTTGTTTGAACGCGCTAATCTCTGGAACCACCATATTTGAAAAATTATATTTGCATTTGATAGCCCAACTCATGAGGAATGTTATTAAACAAGGCTATTTAGGCTTTTTAACATCACGCTGCGACCCATAGGAGCCGAGCAAAATAAATAAATGTCAAAAAGAACGCTAAACGAAAACTAAGTAATGGTGATGTGACGCGGCGGGTCGGGAGCCGAAATTTTACATGGACGAAGTCATCATCATCATCATCAACAGCCGGAAGACGTCCACTGCTGAACAAAGGCCTCCCCCTTAGACTACCACGCCGAGCGACAATCCGCCACTTGCACCAATCGGTTGCCCCCGACTCTCACGATGTCGTCGGCCACATCGCTCGTAGAACTGATACCCGATGGGGAAGAAAAGTTCTTGAGTGGCGACCACGAACCGTAAGACGCAGCGTAGGCAGGCCTCCCGCTAGGTGGAAGAAGTCGCGAGCTATTAAATACAACTCGTGACCACAGTTTCGTGACTTCCAGGCACCGAATAATCCAGGCCCAGTTGATTCTTGTTATCCATCTTAAACATTCTTCATCAAAATCATCAGGGGATACAAAATACAGTATCTTTTCCGATTCGGAATCTCATTAAGTACAAATGTTGTTATACGCTATTTAGGATCAAATTAAAACCCAGTACCCTCATCAAGTGAAACAAAACAATCAAAAACTGCCTTTACAAGATAATATACAGCGGCCTTTAAAGCTTTTATATAATTTGAATTGCTAAACAGCGTTCCTAAGGCCCTTATGAAAATTTGAGTTTTGTAAAAACTCTTCAGATATTACAGAATATCTTCATTATGGAAGAAATGCTTTCAAGAAAATCGTTTGAATATACTCAGTGTATCTTTTATATAAATTGTAGTAGGTAAGGCGCTAAGTACTGTCAGCAAAATTGTTTGGTATGCAAGAATGAAATAAACGTCTTATAGCAAAAAATAAATGTTTGTTTCGCAGGTTCACTCGTGTAAGTGTTGTACAAAATACTATATATTACAGCATTCTCTTTTCAATTGAACAGAGAATGCTTAGATGGATTGGATAAGTTGAGAGGATTAATGAAGAGGCGACTAACAAAAAGTTTATAATTATGGTAAAGGTGAATGGAAACGCCGCCGGGAGGGAAACTCTCCAGAAAGACATATAGTAGTAGCTTTATTGGTGATGTTACATACCTACCTATATCTCTATAAACATAAGGTTCTATTGAAGGTCTAAGTTCCAACTTTTTTTTGCATTTTTTCAATGAAAAAAAAGTTTTAAACAGTGAATTTTCACACAAAAAATTAAAGTTGTTTCCCAGAAATTATTTTTGCAGAAAATTATTTAGTTTTAATGCACAGAATGACGGTTTCGTTAAGAATCTTTTTACTCGTGATAAAAAGTATGTTGATGTACTCAGTCGTATATTACAAAAAGCGTTACGTGTGAAAAAGGAATTGAATTTATTATTAGTTTGTTTTCTATTAATTAAATTAAATTTTATTCGAAAATATCAATCGATTTCTTACTAAACTTCAACTATATTCGACGACCCTGCATACTTATCTCCTTTGCTGACTGTACAAAAGGAAAAACGAGAACGCTAAAAATCAGAACGTGACAATCAGTTTTCTTTTATGTCATAGGTAGAACTTTTTTATTACTGAGTAATCCGTTAAAAAATTCGGTATAGACCAGAGGTCTTTCTGAGTTTATCTTAGATATTACTGGAATTGGTGAAGGAAAATAACGTTAGGAAACCTGCACCCTAATCCACAACTATACGACAAGCTACCGTATCGAAAATGACACATTTCAATAACCTGATTTGCCTTGCCCGCGACAGCAAATAGCGGTCAGAAGAATAGTGTAGTCTATTTGATTTAAACTGACAACATTTTCGGGTTTTTGACTTGCGAACAGCGTTTAGAGGACTGCTACGATAACATTGATTGATGTTCGATACGGTACGGAAGCGTATCGAGTAGTTGTGAATAGCTATGCTGGACCGATAGTTTAATATATTATGTCTGAAATCGCCAACCCGTCTTGAGCAAGCATCATCTGCCTAGCCTTTTCCCAACTATGTTGGGGTCGGCTTCCAGTCTAGCCGGATGCAGCTGAATACCAGTATTTTACATGGAGCGTCTGCCTATCTGACCTCCACAACCCAGTTACTGGGTAATACGATACTCCTTGGTAAGACTGGTTGTCAGACTTTCGGACTTCTGACTACCCGTAACGACTGTCAAGTATCCACGAAAGACGGGACCAACGGCTTAACGTGCTTTCCGAGGCACGGAGGGGTCACGGAATGTAAGGATGGTCACCCATCTACAGACCAACCGCGGCAAGCGTAGCTTAACCTTTTCGATCGACCTGTGCGGCTGTTATTATTTAGCCACGGGCCCCTCTTGATAACCCGTCTTGAGCAAGCGTGGTGATGAAAAAAGCACGTGCTTTCTCTAGATGAGAAAAGGACTTTGCCTTGCAGTGGGACAATAATACGCTGTGTATAAGCTTATATAAAAAAAAAAATAGAAAAAAGAATAGAATCACTGCATTGAAGAAAAAACGTATTTGGAAACGCCCGCGCCGCCGGGAGGGAACTATCTAGAAGGACATACCTACTGCCCTCGTAACAGCAAATGCAGCAGGCACTTGCAAAATGGCGGTTTCGAGAAAAACGTGTTTAAGTTTTAATCTCTACTTTAACTGATATAAAACACATATGTTTTGTTACGAAAAATGTACATAAAAATACAAAATCTTGAAGTCTCCCCATGTCATTTTTGCCAAAAACGTAAAATCGTAAAAATGTCGATTACTGCATTTGCTGTTACGAGGGCAGCATAATATTATTATAGTAGCTTTATTGGTGATGTTATTAATAATAAATTAATTTAATTTTAAAATTTTAAATTTCAACCCTATTCCCGATACTGGTAGGCTACTATTTTTAAATCATTTTATAATTATTATATCCTAATATTTAAAAATATAATTTACATATATAGTGAAATAAAATAATTAAATTAATATTTATTTAATATTTGTTTTTAATTTTATTTGCTAAGTAAAATTCAAATATAAAATGTAAAACGAATTATTGAATTATTAAAATATTAGAAAAAAAACGAGGAAATAGGAGAGTTTATCAAATTCACGATATTTTTAAAAGATAAAATTTCATACTTAGCGAATTTTTACTTGATTGCAATCGGGTTTTAGACTCGCTAGAACTAATTTGCACAGATTTTAAAAATAATTGATTATAAAATTCATCGCAAACCGGATGGTCCGGGAAAAAGGCAAAGCGCCTTTCTGACTGGCCCTACACCTACGAAAAATAAAATAAGGTGTCAGACCAGAGAAAAAGGAGAAAGGTTCGCTGAGAGTGAAGAAGGCCGGAAATTAGAAGAAATAATACATACTAGGATCAAGGGGCGATATCAGGTTTCAGGTTAACCTACGTTTGCCGCGGTTGTTCTGTGGATGGGTGACCATCTTTACATACCGAGATCCCTCCGTGCCTCGGAAAGCACACTAAGCCGTTGGTCCCGGCTGTCGTTCGTGGATCTTTACCAGTTGTTACGGGTAGTCAGAAGCCCGAAAGTCTGACAACCAGTCTTACCAAGGGGTATCGTATTTCCCAGTAACTGGGTTGTGGAGGTTAGATAGGCAGTCGCTCCCTGTAAAATACTGTTATTCAGCTGCATCCGGTTAGACTGGAAGTGGACCCTAACATAGTTGGGAAAAGGCTAGGCAGATGATGAATAGATACCAGGATTGGAGAATAGGTTACACCAAATAATGTGGTCAGCTTTTGATGCGAAGCTCGACATCAAGACTTTAACAATTGCACGCTGGCAGGAATCAGTGAATTTGCGAAACAGAATGATTACCAGAGGAAACTTCAAATTATATCAGGTGAAACCAGGTCTACAATTAACAAGCAACTCACTCAAAGAACAATTTCCATAACTATCAAATATTTTTGCTATCATACCAAAAATAAGAATTCCGTTTGAAAAAAACAGACCAGTCATTATTCGGAAAAAAAGGTTTTTATCGGAAAAAAAGGTGTTTCGCTTTCACTAAAAATACAATTTAGGTACAGTCAACAGCAAAAGTAGATGATGAAAATCAGAAATTCAATACTAATGAACAGAGTTCGCGTTAGAACTGTGTGGCGTCGAAGTGTCGTTATGTGATTGTAAATTATACCAAACATTTACTACTTCGACGCCACACAGTTCTGGCGCGAACTCCGTTCATTAATTAGTATTGAATTTCTGATTTTCATTATCTACTTTTGCTATTGGCTGTACACAATGACGAGATACTTTTGGAATAGGAAAAGGAAAAAAAAAAAAAAAAAAACTTTTCAATTTAAAAACTGCACTTATTCGCATTTCAGAGCATGAAACGTTTGTAAACTGAACACTGTATTTTCGATGGGCCGGTTCCGACATTTCCCCGTTTTGCGGTTTTGTCATTACGTCCGTAATGGTAGAGAAAGTCACTGAACAACCCTTAACACCGAGTTGGTAATTTTGGCAGCGTTTTCAATAATAACACCTGCCTTAGTAAGTATGCATGGTTTGTTTTGCAAGCAAGTTTGTTTGATTTGTATCAAGGATAAAAACTAGGGTAGACCTCTAAAAAATTAAAAATCCAACTTATCGGACGCAATTTACTCTAGCCCGATTCAAATATTGGCCCTGATTCTGTTGTTCACAAACTAAACTAAATTTAAGTTCAGTGCATCTTTTTCTTTCTATTTTAATGTACAAAGGACAGAAGAAAAATATTAGTTTAGTCCCGTCAAATTAGATAATCCATAGACAAGTTTAGACGGGATTAAAAAATTGGCTACTAAAAATACGTCAATTTACGTCAGGCGCTGACTAATTTGACAGGACTAAACTAATATTTATCTTCTGTCCTTTTTATAATGAAATAGAAAGAAAAAGATGCACTGACCTTAAATTTAGTTTAGTTTGTGAACAACAGAATCGGGGCCATTGTTTTACTATGAAGGCAACATAATCATCAATTATTCATAAATATACGTTACCTTTAACTTACACATCTTACACAAAAATAATACAAACACACTGTATTTTATTGAATCATATTTTTATTTCTCATCTCTGTATAAAAGGAAATACGTTTCCTCGTAATCTGAGCATAAAAGAGACGACTTGAGGAATTATATATCAGTGCTTATTTTTTTTTTCATCATAAACATCGATTGAGAACAAGGGATTATTGCTATAGCAACGGGCTGAGGGTATATACGAGTATCTATACATTTTATATTCTGCGCCCAAATTGGCTTAGAGATGTGTATCGTGTTTTTTATTATTTTTGCCCAAAATAATAAAACAAGGCAGCAAGCAGGGAGAGTGGCGCAGTGGCAGCCGCGACTTAAGAGTTCGTAGGTTTGAACCCAGACAGGCGCTTAATTTTGTGTAAATTGTTTCATCACCATTGCTCTTAAAGACGGTGAAGGAAAACATCGTGAGGAAACCGGCATGTCCTATAATCAAAAATTCGAAAACATGTGACATCTACCACACTGGGCCCGCGTGGAAGATTATAGCCCACTCCCTCTCGAAGAGAAGAAGCCTGTGTGTCCCAGCAGTGGGAACAATAAAGGCTGATTATGTTGAATAAAACAAGGATGCTTTGAGCCATTAGGAGAGATAGCATCGATGACACCTTTACTGGTCCTTAGGCTTAGAGAATTTGATATCAAGGACCAGTTGGTTAGTCATTCGTACTAGAAATTCAATACTAATTAGTGAACGGAGTTCGCGTCAGAACTGTGTGGCGTCGAAGTAGTAAATGTTTGGTATTATTTACAAACACATAACGACACTTCGACGCCACACAGTTCTGACGCGAACTCCGTTCATTATAGTATTGAATTTCTGATTTTCATCATCTACTTTTGCTGTTGACTGTACTATAACAATGAGGATCATTACTGCCATTTTTTCACGATAGGTGGCGCATCGTCGACATGGCCATTGAAAACTGTCACTTACATACATTTTATAGCCTAACATTCAGTTATTTTTAATTTTCTTGTTATTGCCTCTGTGTGCTGTACCAGGATTTACTAACCCCGGTGTACAGACGCCAGCAGGTCAACCTACCCCACTCTGACAAATTTCTTTGATAGATATTCAACTTTAGTACAAAGGAATAAGGTTCATATTCAATTGGGAAAATCTGACAGATTGGGGTAGCTTGATGTGTTGGCCTCTGTACATTTATTTCCCAAACATATAGCAAAAAAAAAGTGGGAAAGGACTATACGTTGCAATTTTTTTTTTAGTTCGTCTTTCAATTCTTTAGGCTTTTTGGTGTAATACATGTTATCGATAACGATGGTAGACCGGTTTTAACACAAAAAATAGCGATTAAACTGATGTAAACAAAGCGAAAATGATTTGACAGCAGCCATCGCGCCGCTGGCGACATCTACGCTGAGCTTTGCGTGTGGATCCCCATTGTATTTGCCATACATCTGAGGAAGGGCTCGTCGCTAAGTTATAACGTACCTACGTTCGTAGATGGATGAGCATCCATTAAATATCGAGAATTCATGGCTCGGAAAGCACATTAAGCTGTTGGTCTGTCACTCATAGATCTTTGAAAGTCGTTATGGGTAGTCAGAAGCCTAAAAGTCTGACCTTTTATGTTCGTATAACTCGTCAAAATGTAGGGAACTGTTGATTTTTTTTCGCGATTTCAGGTTTGGTCCCTCAGTAAAAATGTTCATAATGAGTACAATGACCTCTTAAGAGGTAGTTGGTGTTTTTCCAATAACCCTGTATATAATTTAATGTACACCAGAAAATGCATAACAATAAATACAATTATCATTACAAAGCATACAATGGGCTGATTCAATAAATAAATAAATAAAATAAATTAATACTATACTTACTATACTAATATTATAAAGAGGAAAGATTTGTATGTATGTTTGTAACGAATTGGCTCAAAAAGTACTGGACCGATTTCAAAAATTTTTTCACCATTTGAATGCTACATTATCACTGATTAATATAGGAATTTTTAATTGCAAGAAAAAGTAAATTGTTTAAAAAATAATTGTCTACCCGTGCGAAGCCGGGACGGGTCGCTATAATTTATAAACAACCGGTTTTCAATCCTAGTAGGTACTCCAGCACCTGCAAAGCTAAGGTGCGAGTTGGTAACTGGAATTAATATAAACTTACTTGCATGCAGGTCCTAATGAAGCAGCAATTGCAACCACAATCTCAGTAATAAATCCTAAGCGCTCATCAATTCAACGCTGAACTTATTTGTGAGAGTACACCCATAAAGTTGGGTGTAATTTACGTTAGACCGTTATCGTTATTGAGTTCTCAGGTATTTGTTCCAGTTACTTTGACATACTATAAAGATACACTACGCCGCGCTATCATTATCTACTACTTCTTATATTATCTGTTCATCATCTGCCTAGCCTTTTCCCAACATAGTCTCGACTAGTTTTTTACTAGTCTCAACTAGTTTTGTACTAGTCTTGACTACAAATGGACTGGTCTCGACTAGTGACGGACTAGTATCGGACAAGAGACTAGTTTTGTACTAGTCTACGGACAAGAGTCTAGTTTTGTACTAGTCTCGACTAGTGACAGACTACTATCGGACAAGAGATGGACTAGTATCGGACAAGAGACCGACTAGTCTCGACTAGTTTTATACTAGTCTTGACTACTGACGGATTAGTCTCGACTAGTTTTGTACCAGTCTCGACTAGTGACGGGCTAGTATCGGACTAGTTTTGTAGTGGTCTCGACTAGTGACGGACTAGTATCGGACAAGAGACGGTCTAGTCTCGACTAGTTTTGTACTAGTCTCGACAAGTGTTGTACTAGTCTCGACTAGTTTTGTACTATCTCGACTAGTTTTGTACTAGTCTCGACTAGAGACGGACTAGTCTTTAGTAGTGACGGACTAGTATTGGACTAGTCTTAGACTATGTTGAGGTCGGCTTCCAGTCTAACCGGATGCAGCTAAATACCAGTATTTTACATGGAGCGACTGCCTATCTGACCTCCACAACCCGGTTACTGGGTAGTACCGGTTGTAATTGTAAGACTGGTTGTCAGACTTTCGGGCGTCTGACTACCCGTAACAACTGTCAAAGATCCACGAATGACAGCCGGGACCAACGGCTTATCGTGCTTTCCGAGGCACAGAGGGGTCTCGGTTTGTGAAAATAGTCACCCATCCACAGACCAACCGCGGCAAGCGTAGCTTAATCTGATCGATCGACCTGGGCGGCTGTTATCATTTAGCCATGGGCCCCCAGATCTTATCTTATCTACTATCACTCCTTATTTCTTGCATCGGTATACGAACAGAATAACTCATAGCATAATCAGCCTATAATGTTCCCACTGCTGGGGCTCAGGCCTCCTCCCTATGAGAAGGAGTGGGCCACGCAAGCCCAGCGCGGGTTAGTGGATGTCTTCAAATTTTTGATACTAAGACATGCCAGTTTCCTCACGATGTTTTCCTTCACCTTTATGAGAGCAGTGCAGCAGTGCTATTCTGTAAAAATCTCACCGTGAAAACTAAGATGAAGTGAGCTGTCATTCCACCAGGGGCCTAAGTCTGCTATTTTTATAAATCTTCATTCCAACACGATCTCATTGTCATTTTGCTGAAAGATCGTAATCTGCAAAATTTAGCAGATTACGATCTTTTAGCAAAATTTATTAAAATTTATTCATTTGTCATTATGTACGAGATTACCATTTTAAGCCATTTCATTCAATGGAGTGTCATTATGACTTTCCAATGGTTGACCATTGGAAAGTCATAATGACGCCATTATGTTAGTAGATTACCAAGCTTGAAACAATCAACAATTATGAAATCAATGATAGACCATTCTGACACTATTGTAATAGCAGACTTGAGGCCTTGATGTTAGGGATTGCCACCATTGAAAGTTCACTTCATGCTCACTTCACCTATGTTATCGCGGTGAGATTTTTACAGTATCGATAGGCAGGTGATGATGAAATTAAATACACAAAACTACGCTTGCCTGGATTCTAACTCACGACCAGCAATTTGTAAGTGGGGGCCGATACCGCTGGGCCACACCTCTGCTCTGAAACTCGATTAAAAGTCTTGACGTCTAAAAATAATTACGTAGTCACACAAGACACCAAGTTGATCTAAATCAAACTCTCAAATTCAAGTCATGTATAAAACGCACACTATGTAGGCAGGCATATTATAAGTTAGGAGATTACATCGCTGATAAAAATGCCTGGCACAATGCTGGTCCTGCTCCACAACCACAACTAATTGATTAACACTTGAAAATAGTGTTGGAGCTGCTGAAGATTGTAAGACTATCTTTGCATTGTATAAACTCAATTTCCTTTGTATTGTATAACTGCATAGCACAGATGTGAGTTCTATGTACTATTTAGCTACCATTTACCGAGTAATATGTTTTTCATTGACTAGAATGTGCCCTGGCGGCTGATAGTATGTCATGCTCGCTCAAGTGTCTCGCTGGCGGTGGCGGGTGTGTTTGATCATTCGGTTCCATAAAAAATGGTTGAGCTGGATGGTGCTGATCCATGCGTCATGTTCATGAACGGGCGCCGTCAGTTGGGGCTGGTCATCTTTTAGCTGCCTCGGCTTATTTTTAATTATTTTATTTTTGGATTGTTATTTTGTTACTATTTGCTGTACTCTGGACACTTTTAACGCGTAACTACTTGTTTTTTATTTATTTTTTAGATCGTTCTCACATATTTATAAATTCAACATATGATGTAACTAATAATTTTGTAAAAATATAATTTAAAAAGATTGTCCATGGAGTTTCTTGCCCGTTCTTCTCCATAGGTACCTACTACGCTTTGGAATGGGCAACTAGCTTCATTTTGTCCTGACTGACCGGCTTCTTGACAATTGTGCCTGTAAATGGTTTAATTGAAATAAATGCTTTGAGTTGAGTTTGAGTTTGAGTTTGACTCTTGAAGCAGAAAAAGAGAAGCACCGCTTGTTGAATTATTTCTCCTAATCTTAGAACAACCATGAGTGTGCAAGTCTTTTCTTCTTTTTAATAGTTAGTTTCTTTTTTTTCTTCTTTTTATACTTTTTGTTTACGCTTTTGCAATTATTAGGGTTTTACTTTTGAGTGACATATTATTATACTCTTGTTTTCCACCGAACCAGCGCATTTTATTTCGGTAGTTAATAATGATTATTCAGTAGGACTTCAAATAAAAGCGATCCTTCAATATCTATAATTTCATAACAAAAAAAAAATCATCTAATGCAAAACCTCTCTCCACCCTTTTTGAAGTTGACTAAAAATTTAAGCGCGATAAATATTATTTGCATGAAACGGTGGACCGCAATCCTATAACCAAATAGGCAGAAGTCTGCATTCCCACTGGCAAGTTTCCAAAATTGCAATACATAGAAAACGAACTTCTAAATTCCACATATCGAGTGGGCCTTTGAACCACATTTTAACGGCACCCGTCTGGAATTCACAGAAGTTGTAACACCCCTAAGGAATTTGATTTATGTGAAAACGCACTGATCTCGAAGCTCAATTTGGAGTTGCGAGAACTCATATAGTACCTACGCGTAATAATTCTAGTTTCAGTAGATTTATTTAGTAAACATTGCACTGTGAAAATTGCATAGATGAAGTAAGCTTAAAGAGACCTGTCGATCCACTTGATGCCGTCCGATCTGGATTCGGTGTCAATTCCTTGACACCGAATCCAGATCGACACTGATTCCAACAGGACTTGATGCGGTATGTTACGTTATCTTGCGAAGCAAAGGTATAATTATACAAAATGCACCATCCGACCGCCAGCGTACTTAATCAATTTTAGCCAATGTCGTTGATATGTTTACCAAGGGGCTTTTTCGTTTTGCCGTAGTGGTAGATTTTATCACTCAAGTTTTGATACTACCTACTCTTAAAGCTTATTCAAAGTAAAACCATGCAAGCACAAAAGCTATCAATTATAGTAGATTATTAACCAAGAGGATAAAGCAGTGTCTTCTGTCGCGGATGACGATTTAAATCGCGAGCGTAACGAAGGACTCGAGGTTTACTCCCGAGCGTAGCGAGGGTGTTAAAAACTTAAATCACGAGCGAAGCGAGGGATTTAAGACGAGTCCTGCGTGTAGCGAGGGATTTAAGTTCACCCAAGACTAAGACAGCTTTATCACCGAGGAACTACTATACTTTTAGTACCATTTGCGAAAAAATTAACACAATAATAATATGAGATAAGCATTTATTAAAAATAATGACAATTAAAAGTAAAAGTTAACATTCGAAACATTGGTCCAATTATTGATAGAGAGAGTTACATTTTTGTTTGGTACATTTATTGTTGATGAGTTGATTTGAGTATTTCTCTGTTCTTGCATCTGAGGAACTTGCGTTTCATTGTAGATAGTATACGTCGGAGATAGTGGTGGTGGTGCATCGTGAGTTACGGACGAAGATAAGATGCCGGAAGTTGATGGTTGTGGCTCTGATGGATTAAGTTTTATATTTTTGTTAATTTGACTGCTTAATGCGTATTCCTTTTTCAAAAAGATGTATAATGCTTTATAAACAAACTCAATGGTGTAAACACAGATGTAGTTCAGTATAAATTTTGGTAAGTATTCCAAATTTAAATCACATTCTCCCCCTAGAGGATGAATGAAATTCAGTACAATTTTCTTTCCCTGTTTTTAACAGATTAAAAATGACTATTGTTATGTTCGCTTTTTGTGGCATAGAATGTCACTTTTTTGAGCAAGTGGTACGAAAAATAGATTTTCAACCCCTATTTTTAGGAGTCACATCATTTTCAAAGCAAAACCAAACCTCCCGTTATTCGCTTCAGGCATGTATATATATACGTTAAACGCAATGTTTAACATCCATTACTCCTTATACATACACCGAACATACTCGTAAACTGCAGAAAAACAAACAAGAACGTATAATCACTTTGGTTTTCAAGCTTCGAATTCAATACGGTACGGTTTAATTTAGTAGGATAACTCGCTTGATAGCTCGATCTCGCCTGGTGGAAAGCGATGGATGAGGTCTACGGTGGGGCCTTTCGTTTCAAACATGTTCTCTTGGCGTGGCTATAGATTCTGTCTAAAAGATATTTTATGTCGATATCGACATTATCCCGGCAACTTTTCAACTCTTTAAATCTGTTAAAACCTGATTCTGATAGAGAAAAAAAATCCAAATCGCTCCAGCCGTCCAACAGCATTTCTTTACTAAATAGATTAATTTCCCTGACTGTACCTACAAACCTGTTAAGACGACACCGACCGCGCAGTGGCGCCCTCATCGTTTGCTTGGTTATTTATTTTATTTTAGAAATTAAAATGCAGAAAAAAGCATGTTAAGTTGTGGTCCACAGGATTATACGTTATTATATTACAAACGGTAATAGTGACCACTATTTTCCGTTTTATAGATTAAAATAAAACTAAACTACCGTTTGTAATAATAATAACGTATAATCATAATCATAAGCATAAACATAAGCATGTTATTACGTCGAATCCTGTGGAGCACGCTCCAAAGGATTCGACGTAATAACATGCATGTATGTTCTGCATTTTCATTCTAAAATAAAAGAAATAACCAAACAAACGATGAGGGCGCCACTGCGCGATCGGTGTCGTCTTAAACTAGTACCAAAGAACTTTGCTTGAAAAGCATACTCATAAGCTGAGGTAGTCACTGCAACTGTGATTTATTACAAAAGTACCTAACCTAATTAAAATGTTGGAAACGTTTTTACCGATTGATTTATTTTTGCTACATTTCATTCCTTACAAGTTTAATTTAATAATTGAAATGAATAATTTATATTTTGCAACAAAGTTTTATTTATTCGCAGAATTTGAATTTTGTAAAGAAGCATTATTACCTACCTATAAAAAAATCTCTGAAGTTTCAATGCAAAATTGGGCATAAATTTTGACTACAAAACTTCAAACACAATCACTATGACGCACTTTTTTAAACCAATAAACTTAACTAACCTGTCACAACTCATAAACAGTTAGCAATCTATCGTATTACTTTACTTTTTTTGTCATACAAATCATAAATTGATAATCGTTTTGTTCATCTGATAAAAACTTTTTTACAAAAACAAAACAACCGACTTCCAAAAAAACACTACAAAGTGGTAAATAACTTTAATTTTGGAAGTCGGTGTCGTTGGTTCCGCATTTTCTTTTATTGACACCGACTTCCGAAATTAAAGTTATTTTTCACTTTGTAGTCTTTTTGGAAGTCAGTTGTTTTTTTTTTTGTAAAAAAGTTTATATTTTTCAGTTTTTAGTGGGACAGTTTGTAACTTATCTAAGTTACAATAGAATAATGTCAATTTCTCATCACCTTTTACAAAATATTGCTTTTCCTGATGCAGGGACGTTAATTGTTGAGGAGTTCGAATCTCCTTGTAAGAACCAGGAGAACTGGAGCTGATTGAGAAGTCACCATCAGCTCCACTTCACGATACGCATTGTGCTTAGCAACCACATTAAAGTACCTATTCGAATCGCAAACCGTGAAATATTTATTATTGAGTAGTTCCTATGGCCATCTGTGGTCTTCATCATCAGTTCCACTTCACCGAATGGTGCTTTCTGAGAGCAAATGCACCAAAATACCCAAATCGCAATCGATTTGGGTATTTTTTATAGTAACTCGTAATCGAGGGAAACCCTCAAATTTTGTAGGCACACCTATTGAGGTGTACCTACAAAATTTGAGGGTTTCCCTCGATTTCCATGGCATCTTCTCATCAGATTCCAATTTGGTGACAATGGGGTCACCTCGAGAGCATACCCTTTTAAATAAAAAAAAGGATTTTGAAAATCGGTCCACAATTGGCGGAGTAATCGCGTAACAAACACACAAAAAAAAAACGTCGAATTGAGAACCTCCTCCTTTTTTGAAGTCAGTTAAAAAGCAATTAAAGCAACATTAGCCCCATTCCACACGAAAGCAGCTCCAATTAAGACATTACTACGAGATGTCACATTTGTCTCCTTCAAAACGTGCAACATCGTCAGCTAACATTGTACCGTTGAATAGCATTCCCCTTAATTAATCAAGTGTCCCACCTGAATATGCTATTAAGGCGACGTTGTTTAATTGATGCCAAGGGAGTAGTCTCGTGTCATTCACTGCTGAATTGGCGGTCTGGCGTGACCATAAACCGCTAAAAGGTTGCAACGTAGCTGTAATTTTAAATAGATTCATTTTTCAGTAACGTTAGTAGGGTAGTTTCATATCTGATGTTAGTAAATGAATTAGAAATTCCTTTATGTACTGCATAATTATATTCCGACGTCCCACCGTTGGTAATTAGGCAGAATAAAACGAAAAAAAGAAAAGAGAGACAGAAAAGGATAAAAAGAGGAGAGATGAAAAGATATACCCACTCACTCGACAAATCTTAATTAATTTCTTTTTTTTATTCTTACTCAATCTTATTATTAGTCATAATTGTATGTAAATATAATTTGAAAAATAATGATTCAATATTATAATTACAGCTATAATAAGCTACTACAATCTGTCAAATTTCTTCGGGTAGCTTGATGTGCTTTTTTTTTTTTTTTTTTTGTGGATGGGAAATCATCCAATGACCCCTCCCGCTCTGGGTGGAGCAGAAGGGAGTGTCAGACTCTTACTGACTAAAACCCACCCGTGTTCCTTCCTTAGCCCTTTGTGTTCCGGGGTAGCGGTAACCCTTTCGGACAATCCCGCTGCCCCGGCAGGCTTCGGCCCTTTCGGGCCCCTTCCTTGCTGCTGACATCTCTTTGAGGCGCGCGTGGAACACGTACGCGCCGTCCGGCACGGGCCTGGTCCTGATCGGACGGAGAGTTACCCATTACTCTCCGCCCGCAGGCCCGCGCCTACGGTGGCCGGGAGTCGTCTCGCGGCTCCCGACGCCCGGGGCGTCTCCCGCGGCGGCTGGGACGTGAGGCCCTCTCCCTCAGCCGTCCCGCCACCTCCTTCGCTAGCATGACTGCTTCGCAGAAGGAGGTGACTGCCTCCCACTCCCTCTCGCCCCGGACCATGGCTTGAACCAGGGCCGGGCGCGAGAGGTCGCCGCCGCCGCCGATCGCCTCTGCGAGAACACGGCGGTGCTCCGCCCAATTGGGGCATACCGCCACCGTATGCTCCACCGTGTCCTCCGGGCGACCCTCGCAGTGGTGACACCCGGGCGTATCCTCCCGCCCGATAATGTGCAGGTACCTCCCGAAACACCCGTGTCCGGTGAGGACCTGCGTCAGGCGGTAGGTGAGGGCGCCGTGGCGCCTCTCTAGCCACTCCTCAAAGAGGGGTCTTACCGCCGCTATCGCGGCGTGCCCTGCGCTGGGTTGCGACAGTCGCTCTTTCCATGCCGCCATGAGATCGCGCCGGAGGTCGGTCCGCTCCGCCGCGATTTGCCGCGGAAGCGGAGTTTCCCCCCGGCGTAGTGCCTCCGCGCGCCACTCGTACAGGCGCGCGAGGACTATCGCCTCCAGATCCCACGGCGGCAGTCCGGCAAGGAGGCTTGCCGCCTCGCCCGAGATCGTGCGGTATCCCCGGATCAGCCTTACGGCTACCACCTTCTGGGGCGCGTTCAAATAGTGGGCGGCTCGCCGCCGCAGTGAACGCGCCCACACCGGGGCCCCGTACAGGGCCATGGACCGCACGACCCCCGCGTAAAGCCTCCGGCAGGAGGCGTTTGGCCCCCTCAGGTTGGGCAAGAGCCGCTTGAAGGCGGCCCCGGCCCGTTCCAGCTTGGGAGCCAAACGTCGGAAGTGCTCGACGAAGTTCCACCGGCTGTCGAGGACGAGACCCAGGTATCTCATCGTTGTCTCGACGCCGATGTGAACCCCTCCTGCCGTTATTTGGGATCCCGAAGGCGGCCCGTTCCGAGGCCCATGAAAAGACATGGCCTCGGACTTGTGCAAAGCCACCTCGAGACCCAACTGCCGGATCCTCTCCACGACTATCGCAACCCCGCGTGTCATCGCGTCGGCCGCCGCCTGATGCGACCTCCCCTGCGCCAGGACTAGCGTGTCGTCAGCGTAGCAAACCACGCTGACTCCATCAGGGAGATCGGCCCGCAGCACCCAGTCGTAACCGATGTCCCACAGGAGCGGCCCCAGAACCGATCCCTGTGGGACACCGCACGACATCTCTCGCCGGTTCCATTCCCCGCTGCGACCGGGGTAGATGACGGCTCTGTCCGTCAGATACGCCCCGACTACTCGACGGAGGTAGGTCGGCACCCGGTGATACCGGAGTGCCTCCCCAATGCAACTCCAGGGCAGGGTGTTAAACGCGTTGGCGATGTCGAGTGACACCGCCACGACCACCCCACCCCGGGACACCGCGTCCCCCGTGTGCTGGCGTCTGTACTTACATACAAAGGCGAGCGAACCCAGAATTGGTTCTCTAACAGCAAAATCTATCCGTCTTATTAACTACCTAAATCTTCAAGCCAATTACTGTATTTTGAACTTTATTCCGACTAATGTAAACTACTTAGACTTGGTCCTGATGGTTCTGTATCTAAAGATAAAGCTAGTATTGTAATAAGGTCATATTTCCCTCTTTAAGTTCACTAGTACAATTAACCTACGTCTAAAATTCCGTAAAAAGTATCTTCTTTTCGTCATTCCATAAGTACTGAGAATCGCGACCACATGAAGGCTATTTTAATGCGCCCCACTTCCACTGCTGAAAATAGCACTCGTCAAATACACGTACCTACACACGGCTACACATCAAGCTATACATTTCCAGTTTTAGCTGACCTCTCATTATATAGGTTTTTCGTACAATCAAAAGTCAGCTTATACTGGTTAAGTATAGCTTGATGTGTAGCCGTGCGTACAATCGTGGCTATTGAGAGCTGGTGGCCTATTGTTTTAGAAGGACTATACAGGCTGTTGCTTGGTTGTCTGAACTCGATATTCGTTAATCATTAATCGTAACGTCGAGCTCAACAATATACGTTGTTCAATGAGAAGCTCAAACATTGCATGCATATAGATTAGATAGATGAGATAGGTTTCTGTATCGGTTTCGCAATATCCTGTTCATACGTCAGCCCCTTCCGATACTTAACGATTTGTCTCTTGGGTTGAATCCCAATTGGTACATATTGTTTATTATAGGTCAACATGTGAATATATAGAGCATAAAATTATGTGCTCAAATAGGACGGGGGGGAGGGGTTATGTGCTCAAATATTGGGAGCAGATGTACACCCCGAAAATGTTATGTATAGGTATAATTTACGATTTAAAAAAAAAAACGAGGTTCGATTAAATGAACTGAAGTGTAAAGTTTGCACTTAGTTACTCTGTAGACTAAATAGTAGTGTTGATTTTGGACGATACACAATGAAATAAAATGAAAATATCTATCAAATTATTAATGTTATTAATAATTAAATTATTATTATTAATTATTTTTTAGACTCTCGCTGGGCAGCTGGATGATTTATTCCGGTCGCATACCCTGAACCCCCCTCCCCTGGATCCCCTGATCAAGGGCTTGATACAGAAAGCGGTACTTCTGGACGCGGCCCGCATTGTTAGGAGTTTCCTCTCTCTGGAGCCCTGACCGCCGGTAGCTTGGACCCTGTTCCCGATACCGGTGGGCTACTATTTTTTTATATTCTAATATTTAAAAATATAATTTATTAAAATAATAAATTATTAACGAAATTATTAATAGTGATGAGTAACCATGGCGAATAATTCTGTTTCGTTCTCTATAAGGTCTCTCCTTTAAATTAAAATTCATAATATTTTACAAGGCAGATGGACAGTTACAAGCTGCTTTTATAAAAGTATCGTTCAACACGACGTTGTAGCAACTAAAACCCCTATTCTAGTAGAAACCACAATGTACAGACGCCAGCACATCAACTGTTAAATTTTCCCAATCAACTTTGAAACTTATGCTTTAGAGATAAAGTTGAAAATCGATTAAAGAAATTTAACAGATTGTAGTAGCTTGATGTACTGGCATCTATACGAACCACCTAAGTACCAACACAATAGGTCTTTGCCTAGAACAAAGCTGTTATTAATTAATTACGAGATAACTTTGTGTGACGAGGGTAGTCGGGAGCCAATCAAATCGAAGCTTCAGTCTACTCTACTAAGTTCGTTGAAATTGGAATAACTATCGATACTTGGGCGAAACTTCCCATTCACTAGTTGGTACTTGTATAGATACCCACATTGTGATATTGATTCTATTCAAGCAAGCCTGAATAGAGTCGTTGTTGAATTAAAGTCAATTAATGTTCTTCATTCAATTTATCTATTTAACGAAAGAAAGAATAAGAAAAGTTGGTTTATTTGTCACAGAAGCACATGCATACAAAAAAGAGAAGCTAACTCGAATAATAAAATTTAAAAAAACAAAATAGCTCTATAATAGATCTATAATCACGACCACAAAATAGAAAAAAATAGTCGGCAGCGGCAGTTGTGACTGTGAAATGAAAATGTACACTCAGAATTCTGTTGTAGATCCACAGCACAGCGCTGATTTTTTGAGGTCCCCCAAAAACGACCGATATCACAGGTACGCCTTCAGTTTTTTTTTATATTTAAACTAACTTAAGTGCGAGTGGAAACGCCGGGGGGGGGGGACGCCCTAAGAGGACATAGAGTGACCTTGTTGGTGATTTTCCTCAGAACGGTCAGCGTAGCACAGGTAACCGGCGTGCGTGTATGTCACACAAAGGCAATATATTTGGAGTACCTGATAAAAAGCTTGCAAGGTTTTCGGTGATCACAAAGCTAATTAAAATGTATATTAATTTCCACCTAATGAGGAGCCCGTGGCAGGTGGCTAAATAATAATAGCTGCACAGTTCGATCGATCAGGTTAAGCTACGCCTGCCGCGGTTGGTATGTGGATGGGTGACCATCTTTAGATACCGAGATCCCTCCGTGCCTCGTTGTCTCGGCTGTCATTGGTGGATCTTTGACAGTCGTTACGGGTAGTCAGAAGCCCGAAAGTCTGACAACCAGTCTTACCAAGGGATACCGTATCGACCAGTAACTGGGTTGTGGAGGTCAGATAGGCAATCCGTAATCCAAGCCAGAACAAATTTCCCGTAATTACCTCATAACATAACTTTGAAAACGAATAGTTATACAGACAGCTAATCATTATTTCTAGAACAGAACTTGTATGATCTGCACTCCGAAACGGAGTGAATGTGATTGAACAACATATATTTTACCACATAGAAGGTACGCGAGTGTCTGATCAACCGAGAGTTAGAGCGCTAATTCAATATCCCATTCGAATTGATGTAGGTAACCAATAGATATCCAACCAGCAAAACCCGGTTCAATTGAATATTTTAACGTGCAAGAGCACCGTTTTATACTTATAATATAACTAGCTGCGCCCCGCGGTTTCACCCGCGTAAGTTTTGATCCCGTGGGAATATCGGGATAAAAAGTATCCTATGTGTTATTCTGATGTATAAACTATATTACTGTAAGGTTTCATCAAAATCCGGTCAGTAGTTTTTGCGTGAAAGAGTAACAAACATCCATCCATCCATCCTCACAAACTTTCGCATTTATAATATTAAGTAGTAGGAAGTAGGATATCATTGTGAGCTGAAGGCCAATTCTAGTAATTTATAATTTCAAAATTTAAAAGTTCAAAATCTAGTCGCAATCTCATCTCAGCGACAAAGAAATGTCAAAATGTAGGGTAATTAGATGCATTTTTGACAGATTGAGACTGAGATCAGACTGTGAACGTTCTTAAAATTACGATAATCGCCCCTCTGATATTTTGACAATCTCCATTGATAAAACTTGCAGCGTGTCGATGGACTGTAAATGTTCACTTACTGGAAATCTGCTGAGAATGTGAAATCTATATCGAAAAATTTGATAAAATAAAGTCGCATTTTATGACTTATCTGCGACCGTGTTCTATTAGGCGGATCACCCACTGCACCGCTTCACGCGGCGGGACGCAGATAACGTGCCACCGCGCGTGATTTTTTACATGCAAATCCAATAAAAACGCGTTTCCGCACGGGAAATTTGGCTCCGTTTCCCGCGCTCCGTCGCGTGAAACGTTGCAGTAGGTGATCCGCCTTAAACTACGCAGCAGATTTTGATGTGATTTCACCATCAATTACAGGTTTTATTCGGAAATGCTACATTAATATTAAACTTACTTAAGTAGAGTGTGGTGATTAGGTTAATTGAAATCACGTATTCTACATTTACGTATTTTAAACATACACAATTAACATTTTAGCGGTGGTGGGACCTTTTTTTCGTTTTAGTATTTAAAACAACATCATCATCTGCCTAGTCTTTTCCCAACAATATTGGGGTCCGCTTCCAGTCTAACCGGATGCAGCTGAATACCATGGAGCGACTGCCTATCTGACCTCCACAACCCAGTTACTGGGTAAAACTACCCTTTCGTAAGACTGGTTGTCAGTCTTTCAGGCTTCTGACGACCCGTAAAGACTGTCAAAGATCCGCGAATGACAGCCGGGACCAACGGCTTAACGTGCTTTCCGAGGCACGGAGGGGTCTCAGTATGTAAAGATAGTCACCAATCCACAGACCAACCGCGGCAAGCGTAGCTTAACCTGATCGATTGACCCGTGCGGCTGTTATTTAGCCACGGGCCCTTCAAGTACTCCTTTTTAAACTTAATTCGTTATTATTTGGTAACAATACCATACAGTTTGTGTTGAATTGTTGATGCTATCACCCCGAACGTGTCTAGTACCTTATTATCAAGGGTTGTTTATTTTGTGCCAGTTTTGACGCTGTTTATTTTACGCTTGAAAAATTCAGTTTTGTATTTTTAGAAAAAAAAATATAATTTATTATTTTAAGAGACTATAATAAAGAAATCTAGATGTTTTGTCAAGCCTTAAAAACCGTGTGAAGAAGATGCGACCTGTGTGAGAGGGGTGAGTTGTACAGACGCCAGGACATCTAGCTCCCTGAAACTGTCAAATTTTCCCAATCAACTTTGAACCTTATGGTTTAGCGATAAAGTTGAAAATCTATTAAAGAAATTTGACAGTTTGTAGTAGCTTGATGTGCTGGCGTCTATACTATAAAACCTAAATAAACACTGTTGGCAGGGACGGCAAATGCTAAGAAGCGCTCATATATGAATCTAAAGACAAAGTCATGATGGTCGTACGCGTTAATATTACCTAATCGTGCAAACGCAGCCTTGACGGCACGGCGATATTACCACCGCGTCAGCGTAAGTAATATAAGTTCAGCTTATTGTTTGTAGAATATTTGGAGTTATATCTTTTTATAACTGAAGCAGGGCTATTATGCGTTCAGGGCGCTGATGGGGCTGCCCCGCTACTGCAGCGCTTCGGACATGTTCGCGGAGGCGCGCACCGATAGCGCAAGCGGTGCGCGTCTCTGGTGCGCAGAGTGCGGAGCAGCGCCAACACTGTCCTGGCGATGATCGCCAACAGACTGGATTCCCCTTTTATCCGGCAATGCTGCAGCAGACGTACTGTTGTTACCTTGTGAGTGTTCGTTTTTGTCTGTACTTGTTATCCTGTCTGTATTCTTTTGTGTATCTGTTTGTAAATGAGTCTTGTTAATTGAATTAAACTATTTTTTTTATCATCTTGATTTACTCACAGGAGTAAATGAGCCTGTGGGCTCACCTTTACATCCAAGTCCTAAGACTCGATTGATGGTGACGGATGGCGACGGCGATTGACGGTATGATTTTTACAGAATTATGGGCAGGACTAGTCCAGCAAACCGTGAGAACTTAGGTAAAGTGAGCTACAAGTGAGTTGTCATTCCACCTGATGCTAGCGATTCATACTATTAACAGCTCACTTCACCTAAGTCCTTATTTTTATTTATTTTTAGCCGTTAATGTCCCACTGCTGGGCAAAGGCCTCCCTACTCTCTTTCCACCTCTCTTTGTCCACAGCTGCCAAGGACCAATCTTTATCAAAGGAGTCCAGCTCATCCCGCCATCTCCGTCTGGGCCTGCCGCGATGTCATTTGCCATTTAGCGGAACCCACTGAGTCGTAAGTTTAGCCCACTGATCGTCTGACATGCTGTAAATGTGTCCAATTCCACTTAAGCGTGGCTTAAGTGCAGCTTTCCGAGTGACATCAGTTATTTTAGTGATGGAATGGATTCATGTATTCTTAACCCGGTCCACAAGTTTAATACCTAGAATAATTCGTTCCATATAGCTCTCTGGCAAACCTCGAGCGTGGAACTAACTTCTTGGGGTAAGATTTTTACAGAATAGAAAGGCTGGATAAGCTTTATCTTCAACTTCCCGCCATCGGTAGTGACTGACAGTTGATATTAATGACAGCTGCCCGTCTTCTTTTGTTTCAAGAAAAGAGGTGTGATTCTAATTTGGAACAAATTGAAACCCAAAAAACTTGCGAATAATGTGACCGCGAACCTTCTCCTCTTTATTTCGGGAATTTCTATTTTATATTGTTAGTTTAAACTGCCATGATTGTGCACTAATGTTACGCAGTAGCAATTAAAGTCCAGCAGAGCAGCCTCAACGTTCGCTATCAGGCCTGCGCCGTGTGTGTTCCGCGGCTTAGGCTGTATCCGGCAGACGTGGCCAGCGCAATCCCACCAAAGTTTAGCGGCTTTATGAGCAACGTCCGTGATTTATGGTTTGAAACACGGCGTGGTGTTTTTAATTACAGATTCCTATTCTTTATACAACATCTTACTTTTATACATATAATACGCTGACAAACTTTTAGCCCTAACAAGTAGGTACAACTTCTGAATTTGTAAAAAAAAGAAGCCTAAACCTGTAATTATGTAGAAATGGGAAGAACGTTATTTCAAGAATCTTCATTTCAATTTAGGGAGATTTATTTTATATTACTGAAAGAACTACTGTTATATAGCGCGCGGAGATCAGGCATTATCCCACGGACAAGAACCCGGATAAAAAGTATTCTATGTCCTAACATTTAGCGTTTTTTTACCCCTGTTGAATTTTCAAGTCTCGGCTCAGCGCGGTAAGATAAAAATCCAACAGCTCACTTTTTTCGCGATAATGGAAAACGGACATTAATTATGGACAGAACGCGGAGTTACGGTTTTGGGTTCAATTAAGATCAAAATTGGTAGTAGCATTAATTAGTCTAATTAGTAAAATTGCATTTTCTGCTAATTAGACTATCTCTAATAATGTTATTGCAAACAATATTATAATTGTGAAAATACAATGCTTACTAGGCGTTCTTTCTATGTAACTTTTTTACAGTACCGAGCCGATTTTCGAAAGCTTTTCAAAGAGTGGGGCACAGTTTGCTACTCAGTAATTACTGATTAGCATCGTTCAATTTCTATACCTACGAATTCGTAGGTATAGAAATTGAACGATGCTCGCTATTCTCCAAACATAATGCCTCAGTCACGGACAGCTAGAGGAAGTGACAGAGTGGTGTAATCCTACACAACACAATGGGCTGTCAGTACAGTTCTGTTCATGCGTCCACCTATCAGCTACAATGCGTACAATGATACTCGGTAAGCGAGGGGTTTGAAAACTGCAGTCATTTGTTTGCTTATTTTTTTGCGTTAACTATCTCCCGGTTTCCAAATCGTGAATTTGAAGATCAAATGAACCTATACAACCCGGTTTTCGAATTGAGAATATTTTTAATTTCTCGAGCTTTCAAAGCCCGAGAAAATTAAAAATGTATTCATAAAAGCATGTGAAAAAATCCTTAATAAATGATAATTGAGAATATTTTTAATTTCTCGAGCTTTCATAAAGATGAAAGCCCGAGAAAATTAAAAATGTATTCCAAAAAAGCATGTGAAAAAATCCTTAATAAATGATAATTGAGAATATGTTTAATTTCTCGAGCTTTCTTATAAATGAAAGCCCGAGAAATTAAAAATGGATTCAAAAAAGCATGTAAAAAAATCCATAATAAATGATAAAGTATACTTTGACAAGTTCTTAACTTTTGATTCTCATTTCGAAAACCGGGTGTTATAGGTACACTTTGCAATGAGATACGAGTACATAATGTTTAAGGCTGTGTCCGTACTACTTGCAGGTAATATTGCTAGCCAGCGGGTTATATTGCTACATGATTACTGAAAATATTCAAACTCTTGTCCAGTAGGTCAATTCTGCTAATTTAAAACGTTCTAAATCTAGTCGCAGTCTCATCTCGGCGACAAACAAATGTCAAAAACTTGTCAAAATGTAGGGAAATTTGAAGTATTTTTGACAGATTGAGACTGAGATCAGACTGTGAACGTTCTTAAAAATTACGAGAATTGCCCCTCTGATCTAATGATTGACATTAGATCTAGACAAGATTTTGAATATTTTCTTGTCATTTAACATTGATATATATGTTACACTAGATTAGCAATTACCGCACCAAGGTGTTGCCACTAGGCTGATGGCCACAGCCATCAGCGTAGCTAACGTCAGTTCAGTGCTCTGTGTGACGCCAACCGAAGTCAACCGAGTGACATGCGACAAAAAATATCGCGAAAGAGTGCGATTCAAGATCACAAAAACATAATAAATTAACCGGAATTACTTTCCACACGTAAATTAATTGTCTGTGTGTTTATATCAACGTAAAAACGCAATAAAATGTAGAATTTTGTAAATTAGGTTCAGTGTTACCACTAAAAACTTAGTTTTAGTTTCCCACATTAGTGGGAGTTTTTAATTTATGGAATAAGTGATTTTAAATATTTTTTAATATTAACAACGTAGCAGGTTGCCTAAAGATGCAACACGCCGTGAAAAATGGGTGGAAATAATCCGATTGCTGAGAAAAGAGACTGACTGGCTACCTACTAAATCATTCAATTTCATTAATAATAAAGAAAAAATATTCAAAAAGAAAATGTCTTAACTATTTTCATTATTTTATAAACTTCTATTACATATCCAATAAGAAATACATAATTCAAATATTTAAAAAATAATTTAACTTAACCTAAAACGCTTTTTATGGCTTAAAATGTTGCGTAAAATTTCGCATGGGTAGGCAACCCCATCCCGTCATTGCATGTTTATATTGCGGTCTTTGTCTAATCTAAGCGACGGTATTATTCTTACGACGTGTGTAAGTGAGACAGATATATGTTTACTTTTAAATGTTTAGTGGTTTCAAAGCTACGTCGTCGCGTTTATAAAGTGGCTACACTTTTTTGACACATTTTATTGAGGTTTGCTTCTCTAGTTATATAGCTCAATGTCATTTAATGTCAAAATTGGTTCCAATACTGAAAAAAAATCTGAAGTTTTTCAAAGAAATCTCTCTGCTTGTTGTCTCGCAAATTAGTAATTTATAATCTATTTGAATATAATAATTGGTTTGTGGAGATCAGATAGGCAGTCGCTCCATGTAAAATACCGGTGTTCAGATGCATCCTTTTAGAGTGGAAGCCGACCTCAACATAGTTAAGAAAAGGCTAGGTAGCAGTGGCGAAGGTACCATACAACTCGATTCCCGCCGGCTTCCCTTCGAAAATTCAGAACACAACCACTCTATAGTCAATTCATCATTGAAATATAATGAAACGGTTTATTGAATTTTTTTTTTTTGCTCCGGCTTACCTCTGTCATATATTCACCATTCGCCACTGCTAGACAGATACAGTTATTCCGGTCTAATCCCCTGAACCCCCCTCCACCCCCCCTCCTGGATCGCCCGCCAGATCTTCTAGATGATAATGAATCTAATAAACAAAACAGAGAGGAAGCATGTCATCATCTGCCTAGCCTTTTCCCAACTATGTTGGGGTCGGCTTCCGTCTAACCGGGTGCAGCTGAATATCAGTATTTTACATGGAGCGACTGCCTGTCTGACCTCAACAACCCAGTTACTGGGTAATACGATACCCCTTGGTAAGACTGGTTGTCAGACTTTCGGGCTTCTGACTACCCGTAACGACTGTCAAAGATCCACGAATGACAGCCAGGGCCAACGGCTTAACGTGCTTTCCGAGGCACGGAGGGGTCTCGGTATGTAAAGATGGTCACCCATCCACAGATCAACCGTGGCAAGCGTAACTTAACCAGATCAATCGACCTGGGGCTCAAGTCTGCTATTTTTATAAATTCTTCATTCCAACAGGATCCCATTGTCATTCTGCTAAAAGTTCGTAATCTGCTAAATTCATAATGGTCTATCATTGATCGGTCAATGGTCTGAGAAAAAACTACTAATTTCATTCTTTTTTACATATTACGTATCAGTGTTTGCAATCTGAAGGAGTAAGAAGTTCGTAAATAGCAATAAACATTACATTTATTCATTCGTCATTATGTACGAGATTACCATTTTATGCCGTTTCTTTCAATGGAGTGTCAGTGGTTGACCATTGGAAAGTCATAATGACGCAATTATATTAGTAGATTACCAAACTTGTCAAAATCGACAATTATGAAATCAATGATAGACTATTCTGACACTATTGTAATAGCAGACTTGAGGCCCTGTGCGGCTGTTAATATTTAGCCACGGGCTCCGCAGAGAGGAAGCATGTATGATTTTGTATTTGCATTTCATTTAGTATTTATGCAAATAAATGATCCCTTTTACATAATTGAGGGACGTAACGGATGGACGCTTCTGGTTGAAAACATTATCACAAGGTCGGTTTGGCGAGAATATTCAATTTACATGTTTTTTTTTTTAATAAAAAAATAAATTATGCGGAAATGTAGGATTTAGGAATATTTAAAATGCGTACTTTTTTGCACACTCTGGGAGTGAAATTTAAATTAATATATGACCAACGTATTAGTATAGCTACCTACAGTTCGGCCGCCGAGAGAATGCGTTCTTGATACCTGTGGGGCAATTCTCGTAATTTTAAGAACGTTCACAGTATGATCTCGGTCTCAATCTGTCAAAAATACCTCTAATTTCCCTATATTTTTGACATTAATTGTCGCTAAGATACTAGATTTTGAACGTTTTTAATTACAGGAATTGGCCTTCTGTTATATAAACGAATACGTGTTTTGCGAATGAAATGTCGCACTGATAGGTGTCAGGAACGCATTCTCTCGACGGCTGGACTGTACCTTACTCTATTAGAATTTTATAGATTTCAGAAAGAAGTGAAGAATAAAAATCAGATTTACCTAGGTAAAGGTACACAATAACACCACGATGGAACCTACGAATACGCGACACAAACAAACTAAACCAAAAAAGCCAGCTGTTTACCTACTTTAACCCTTCTAAAATACGAAATATCGACTTCAAAAAAGTGTGTCAATGTTACTCGATGTACGTGATAAGCACACGAGAAAACTGCTCAGCTTTCAAGATTACTAGAATTTACGAGAATAGTTCACGGTATACGGATACTACTCAAAGCAACCCTTTTTCCTTCCGTTCCGTTTTACGGTTTTCGCGGACAGGGAGGTAAAGTTCTATTCTTTATTTGAAGAGTGGAACTCTCTACCTGCGTCTGTGTTTCCGAGCGCATACAACCCGAATCTCTTCAAAGTGAGAGTGAACAGGCTTCTTCTGAATAAGCTCACTTCATCGTCGACTTTGTCTCTGTCACCTTTGTCCTAGACAAGAGACAAGAGCAAACCCATTTTAAATTTAAAAAAAGAGTATTGCTGTTTGTCTCAGCACTTGAATTGAAGGAAATATTCACGTTTCTTTAACACGCTACTTTTTTAGGTTTGAGCTAAACGTAAATAAACGGTAACCCAAAAAATGTAGCGCGTAAAAGAAGCGTCATCGTTTACTTCAATTCAAGGGCCACCATAATTCAAGGAAATAGCTACTGGCCTGTCTCATTGAATTTTTATATGAAAGTTCATAGTACATCTTGTACTATATATGAGATTAAGTAGTACTTTCAATGGACATTAAAGAACACAAAGTTGCTGAACAAGTAACGAAAGTACATTTTAATAAACAATATTGTAAAAACAACAATTATTTTAACCAATCTATGTACCTATATGTGTGTGTGTGTGTTTTATCTTATCTTCGAGAAGAACAAAACGTAAAAGAAGAAACAGTTACAAAATGAATGCCTTTTTTTATGGATGAGAAATCATCAAATGACCCCTCCCGCTCTGGGTGGAGCAGAAGGGAGTGTCAGACTCTTACTGACTAAAACCCACCCGTGTTCTTTCCTTAGCCCTTTATGTTCCGGGGCAGCGGTAACCCTTTCGGACAATCCCGCTGCTCAGAGTATACAAATTGGTAAACATATATATTATATTATTGTATATACTATTTTTCTTTATTTCATTTAAATACTTATAAATTACATTTTTTAATATTTTTATAAACAGAAATTTTAAAAAAATAACAACATTGGTACCTAAACATTATTGTTAATGTATCAAAATATACCAAAGTATTCTTGACTTCAATGTAGACGCAAGCTGACAAAATAAACCAGACGACTTATCCTAAAATGACAACCTAAATCTAAGACGTCCTTCTTCCCGATATCTTAAGACGTTACGATAAAACGCCTTTGTGACCCTTGAGCAACATAATGACCACACATAACCCACTACACAAGCTATCTTACTAATACATAAGAGCAATTTATTGTGAGGCAATACCAATACATCTTCGGTGCCCACGACGGGAGAAAGGTTCCCAGAAAGGGTAAAATTCTTAATGTAACCCGACAAATTTATATTTGTCATCCATATCTCCAAACCGTGTTTCAGCTCCGAACACAAAGGCACAGGTAACAATATCTACAACGGCAAACATAACTTTGTAGCCCAATACGTTGAAGAATGCGAGTCGTTCGGTCAATGTTGCCATGTCGAATATTTTCGGTACATTTTGCTGTACGAGTAAAATATGAATTTGTTAGTACGATCGCGAATATTTTGTTTCATTTAAAATAAAATACCCTTTGATCACAGAAAGTGGGATGAGTCCCGTAGATACAATATTGAATAATGAAAATTTTTGGTTAAACTAGTTTATAAATAATCTGTCTCAGAAATTTTCCGTTCGCTGAAATTGAGGTGTATTTTTATTGAAGCGACCACTATCGTATTATCATCATACAAACATAGTTTAAGTAATACCAACATTATATGTAATTCAATTCCATTCAATTTTATTTATTCAGGTAACCTTAGCTCTTTTGTTAGTAAAAAACTTATCATAAGTTAGTAATTAAGATACTTTTATCAACATCCTAAATAAATTCTTGTATAATATACACAGCGACAGTACTGTCCGACTGTTTAATGTACCTCAATTAGTAAAGATGAGATGAATAAATAAATACAAATTAAAAGTTCAACAATATAATAAAGTCTAAAAAGCGCTGCATATTTTGTAATAATATAACATGACTTTTACAAAACAGTGGTTTTGTGAAACTCATGTCATGTGGCCTCTCTTGTTTCAAATCCGGCGTCATTGACGTCCCACTTGCCTTTGAAAGCGAATAACAGAATTGTTAACCACACTGTATTAATATTTCAACTAACCTAAATTTTACTGTGGACCCAATTAGCTGGACGTATGTACCTACACATTGCTTGAACAATGATTACGAGTTTCGAAAATTTATCTTGCTCCTTTAATGATGATACAATTCCAATTTTTGCTTCTGGGGTAAGTCATTCCTAGCAGGTAAGAAATATAGGCGGAATACTAAGGTTTCATTAATAAAAAGATACCAGCGTTTTTTTCAATCACATTAAAGACCACGATCTCATGATTACGATAGCAAATTCAATAGTGAAGGTGAAGAAATCCAAAGAAAGTTTCAGGAAGAAATTTAATTGTTAGCTCCACAAACATTTTTGTTTTCAATCGTTTTGTTCCGATCGTATATTTATTACAAGAATGACCAAAATTGAAGCAGCGTAGGTATGCTTTATTGTAATACAGGTTTTGTAAAAAACCCGAACGTGTATCAGCTGTTTTCAATTTGTAAGGTAGGTGCGCATAAAAAAATTTTGATTATGCAAAGTTTTAATTTTGCATACGTCACGTTATTCAACCATATGTTTTTAAGTATTTCAAAACAAAACCAAATGCATAATTTGGTCCTTTTACTATAAAAAGACTACACTAACAAAACTGTACCCTAATAGCGTAATAAACTAGCTATCAATCTCAATCCGAATGATTGCTAATCCATTGCCTCAAATGTTTGAAAAATTTGTTTGCTCAACAACGTAAAAAACGCAATGATAAGTTGTTGATTTTTTTTTAATGAAAGCTATTGTTACTGATAGTGTGTTACGAAATTACCCCTCTGGCCCTACGATCTGCGTACAATATAGATACTATTATTTTTTATCTAAAACTCTCTCTTCTCAATGTGGCTTTATGAGCCCATCTCCTTAAGATAAGCTGTGTGATCGAAATATGTAAATATAGGGTTACTTGGTACTTCAATATTTAGATTAACATCTATTTAGTCAGTAAATAGTCGTTATCACTATTTACTGTGATTCGAACTTGAGGTCTAAACTATAATATTTTGGCCGCTAAAACTAATGAAATCTCAATAAAAAAAAAAAACAAATAATAAATAAATTGAAACTCACTGTAAACACACAACTTATACCTAAAATTAAACCTCTATTGAAGAAGATTCTTGCAGTCCTTCCAATAACTTGTGGTCTAAACTATAATATATTACCCGCCGAAACTATATTCATAATAGTAATAGAGAACCTGTAATCTGGTAAGGCAGGTCAGAAGTTTCATTCAAATAAATTGTTTTTAGATAAAGTTATGAACAACTTATCTTAACATAAAACTTGTTTAAACAAGAAGAAAGAAAGAATATACATTTACTTGCGGTAACGCAGAGAAAAAACAAAAAAAAAAAAATAAGAAGTTGGAGGAAAATATGTAAATAAGTAGGTACTAACTCACCTTCACTTATTTTTATTTACTAGTAGCTGCGCCCCGCGGTTTCACCCGCGTAAGTTTTGATCCTGTGGGAATATCGGGATAAAAAGTATCTTATGTGTTATTCTGATGTATAAACTATATTACTGTAAAGTTTCATCAAAATCCGTTCAGTAGTTTTTGCGTGAAAGAGTAACAAACATCCATCCATCCATCCTCACAAACTTTCGCGTTTACAATACTAGCTGCGCCCCGCGGTTTCACCCGCGTCAGTTTTGATCCCGTGGGAATATCGGGATAAAAAGTATCCTATGTGTTATTCTGATCTATAAGCTATATTACTGTAAAGTTTCATCAAAATCCGTTCAGTAGTTTTTGCGTGAAAGAGTAACAAACATCCATCCTCACAAACTTTCGCATTTATAATATTAGTAGGAGTAGGATTAGTAGGATAGGATTGGTACCTACAAGAAATCTATACGGCAGTGCTAAATATTAGAATTAGAATGCAATAGTTAGAACAATTGTAAAATGATCTCAAGAGATCCAAACGGAAAATAAACATCTTGGTTTCATTACTCGTCGTCTTAATTCTTAATGAATTTAAAGCCAACAATGGAGGTAACACAAAATTCCTTCAATGAAATCTTTACAAGGAACAAGGTTACGCTAAGCGGAAGTGTTCCTGATTGACAAATGGGCGACAAACTGAGATTGATAGGTGCGCCCTTTAGCCCCTTGTGAGTACGGAACCCTTATAAATTATGTACGTATTCCAGCTGCAACACGCAAAGGAATTTGTTCTAAACAGAGTTTAATGACTTTGGTAAACATTAGTGGAGATTTCGGAAGCTTTGGGACAAGTTCTTTCGGATACTTACCTACATGTTTACATAAAAACTGATTTATTTAGGTTTGAAAGTCGTTGAAACCTAAAGAAATCTGGCAGCTTAGGGTTATATCATCTGCTTACTCTTTTCCCAGTTACTGGGTAATACGGGTACCCCTTAGTAGAACTGGTTGTCAGATTTTCAGGCTTCTGACTATCCGTAACGACTGTCAAAGATCCACGAATGACAGCCGGAGCCAACGGGTTAACGTGCTTTCCAAGGCACGGAATGTAAAGATGGTCATCCATCCACAGACCGACCGCGACAAACGTAGCTTGACCTGATCGATCGACCTGTGCGGCTGTTATTATTTAGCCACGGACTATTAGATATTAAAGCCTACCTGTCTAACTCTGGTTGCCGAACTGATCTTTGAAATGAAATGGAATTTCAACTGCTTTACTAAATTATCAAGAGAGAATAGAGACGAGTTGGTCATTTGATTCATCACTACTTAAGCACCATTTAACCTTTTAACCGCCTACGTCGGATTAATCCGACAAATATTTTCGTGTCCATTTCGCCAGGGTCTATATTTACGACCAAATACCACAGCTCGTTTACTCTGTTTTCTTATTAATTACGCTGCATTCTATCAGGTTATTTGAAAAACTATAAAAATCGAATCACTGTGCCGGGCGCTGGGGGCACGACAACTGATATAAATTCTGGCGGTTAAAGGGTTAAGTTGACTAACGAAAACAATAAGTGGTCCTTCTTTTTAAAGCATTGTAATCTCAAAATAGGGCTTACAATATCATAAAATTTGATATTTTCGATGAAACTTGGCAACGTTTTTAGGCAATTTTATTATATTCCTTTCAAAGTTATAAAAACTTTAGGCGGTGCGAATCAAACTGGATTGTTTGATAATCTTGTTTCTTGGAATATTTCGAGGCTGAAAATACGAAATTATGATAATGTAATGTCAAATAAATCAGTTGCTCGGCAATTTATTCGGGACGCCTACGCATCCAGGTTTATACAACGTGGGTTGCTCATTAGATGTTTCGGCTTACAGGATTCGAAAGGGCAACTTATAATCAAACTTTTATAAAGTAATCTATAATCAAAAAGACATGTTGCGTCGACCCCAAAAATAAATTGAGATAAGGGCAGAAGAATGATGATATAGCGGGACTAGCTTGACCCGTATAGGCGGGATTGGTCCAGGATAAGTAGGTATAGTGGAAAAAGAAAGGGAGGCCTGTGCCCTACAGTGGGACACCACAAGCTGATTTATACAACGCGTAACGTTAAATACGCAAAACCTTAAAATCAGTTTGTTCATAATTGACTACTGAATCGATTTCAGTAACTTTTAATATAGGTTTTTTTTTTCAAAAATTATGTATTTTGCCATACTTTCCATCGAATGAGCCAAAGAAAATTATGTCTTATTTTAAGGCAATAAGACTCAATTTTGAATGCATAAAGCAATGCTAGGATCAACACGATTTTCTTAATAAAAACAGTTAACTTTAAAAAAAATAGTTTTGTTCATTGTATTAAGCTTTTAACTCAATGCTCTAATTGGGGTGTATGAGGTTTTGCGTATTTAACGTTACACGTTGTATATTTATAATCACACAAGGATTCTCTTTCTTGCTGTGTTACTTTTTAACTGCGCCGTTGGTCTCATAGTCGCAAGCGCGACTGCTGAGCGTGGGGTCCTGGGTTCGATTCCCGGGTTGGGCAAAGTGTTATTGAGTTTTTCCATTAGGAATTTCTTAGTAACAGCCCGGAGTTTGGAAGTTGGCGGTGTACCACCTCCGTGCCTCAGAAAGCACGCTAAGTCGTTGGTCTTGCGCCTGATCTCTGTCCGGTTGTGTCGCATTGCCGTCCCATCAAACTATGAGAGTGAGGAAAATGGGAGTGCACCTGTGTCTGCGCGCACACTTTTGCACTATAATATCTCCCGCGCAGAAGACTGTACGAGCAGAAGAGTCTCCGTTGAGATTGGCCGCCGTGGCCGAAATGTGGTCTGGAGGACTTTTTTATTTTACTTTTTCTCTGGAGTTGGATCTTCCTGTTTTGCGTCTAATTTTAAAGAAAAAAAAAATCAATCAGACCCAAAATTTCTGGAGGGAATACAAATACAAAGTGTTAAAAAATTAACCCGTAAAACTTTAAGAGGTGCTTTAGGCAATCGAACTGAACAACTTTCACTATGGGACCAACACTGAAATGAAGAAAAAAAAAATGAGCTGTTTCCTACATTTTCGTCAAGTAGTAGGTATTGAAGTTTTGTATTAAAGAGCTGATTTTTTTTCGTGATTTCAGAGTTTGTCCCATAGTGAAAGTTATTCAGTTCGATGGTCTAAAGCACCTCTTAAAGTTTTACGGGTTAATTTTTTAACACCTTATATACATTTGTATGATCATCAGCCTACAGCAGTCCACTGCTGGGCATAGGGCTCCCCAATTGCACGCCAATCAGGTCCATTCTCGGCAACTCTTATCCAGCTGCTACCAGCCAAGTTCGTCGCTCCACCTAGCCTCCTAGGGCCTTCTACCTTGCGTCTACCAATTTGCGGTCTCCACTCAAGAACACCTACCCCAACGGCCATCAGTTCAACGGCTAATATGGCCGGCCCATTACCACTTCACTTTGCTTATTTTGTGTAATTTGTTTAGTGCGGCGTAAACCAATCGCTTATCCGAGGCGTCAATCAAGCAGTAAATTAAGTACAATAGGTCGCAATAGATAGATTAAAACGACAGCGACCAGCCAACAGAATATTCAGTTGCTATCGTTTAATCAATTCCACAGACAATTATTAATCTTCGTATAATTATAACAGTTCAATTCGAACGTTTCAATTCCGTATTACTTAGTAATTAATGTAGAAATTAAGGGGGTTTACAGACTGTGTTGTGTGAAGGACGTTTTTCTTGATAAGACCGAGCAATACGTTGAACAAGCTGCGTTGTTCTTTTAACTAAGCAATATTATCTTGTGCATAGGATCTAGGTATATATAGTAAAGATGTGAAGCTCACAGAACTGTAAAGCTAATAAAACATTATGTTTTATATGACTGAGATAATGCAACACCTACTCCTCATCTTATTCTTTTCAATAAAATTTTTTTTCAGCTTTAACCACCATTTTAAAATCGTAGACTAAATAAGACCAATCTAGACACGCGGTAGCGTGTCAAGCCAAATTCAAGCCACCGGAATAAATCTATTTTTTTAACCGACTTCAAAAAAAGGAATTCGTCGGAAACTTTTTTTTATGTATGTTCCTTGATTACTTAAAGACGGCTACACCGATTTGAAAATTTATTTTTTTGTTTGAAAGGGTATACTTTCCTAGTGGTCTCATTGTTGTCACGTCAGGATCTGATGATGAAATCCTGGAAAAATTTAAGGAACTCTTCAAATATTACTCATAAGCACACCTATAGTAATTTGGCTATTTCGAATAGTAGGTAACTTGTTGCATTTGCTCTCGGAAAGCACCATTTGGTGAAGTAGAACTGATGATGAAGACCACAGATGGCCACCAGAACTACTTATAATAAGTATTTCACGAGTTGCGATTCGATTGCTTGAATATGGCTGCTAAGCAATTTTTGCTCGTCACAATGCGAATGGTGAAATGGAGCTGATGGTGGAGTTCCAGGAGGCTCCCCAACAATAAACGTCCCTGCATCGGGAAAAGCAATATTTTGTAAAAGGCGATGAGCAAGTTGACATCGGACCCACTAAAAAAAAGCGAGAAATAAAATTTTTTAACAAAAAAAACCGACTTCCAAAAAAACCCAAAGTGTAAAATAACTTTAATTTCGAAAGTCGGTGGCAAAAACTAAAATACAGATCCAAAGACACCGACCGTTATTATTCACTTTGTAGTGTTTTTTTTTTTTATAAGTATGTTTTTTTTACTCATATAAGACAAATAAAAGAAAATCAGCCGAGAAATGGAACCGCATTGTCATAATATCCTAAGTCTCATAACATTCGCATACCTTTAAAAGGCTTTTAGAATAAACAGTAGCTGATGCAATATAATTTTTTATTTTCTGCCCAAAACACTCAAAATCCTCTCTCTTACTTTAAGCAACCTCATTTCCATTCTATACGGAATAAGCTTGCGCATTCAATTCGGTTGCCGTAGCGCAAATAACACTAAACCGCACGGCGCTGAACCGAGGATATAATAATAATAATAATAATAATATTCCACAACTATCACACAACGCCATCTAGTCCCAAGCTAAGCAGAGCTTGTGTTATGGGTACTAGACAACTGATAAACATACTTATATATTTCTAAATACATAAATATTATAGATAAATTACACCCAGACACAGAACAAATGATCGTGCTCATTACACAAACATTTGTCCTGGGTGGGAATCGAACCCACGACCTCCGGCATAGCAGTCAGGGTCACTAACCACTAGACCAACAGGCCTGACAAACCAACAGGCCTGACAAGACCAACAGGCCTGACTGATATAATCGCACCGCACCGCAGCGCCTGTCTGTAGCCGCCTTTACTGTTAATGCTCTGATTAAATTCCACCGTAATATACACATCACGAAGCCTATGATCTTTGAAATGTTAATCTGGGGTTCATTATCGTGTATGTGTAAGTTATATTTGTATATTAGGTAAAATCACAGAGCACGAAGATGCGTTGGCGGCCGCTGCTAGAAGCGGCATTGTCAACACTTTCCATAAGCACAGTTTGCTCGTACTATGAAACAAATGAAGTTTAGAAACTGACAGCTTTAAAGGCAGTCCATGAAAGAAATCCTGCGATCAACGCATTTCCGGAGCCACGAATTTTAAGAACTAAATACTGAACATTACTTGCCAATTCTAGGCGCTACCGGCGGCGGCGGCGGTCCAGTGATTCCACAATCTGTTGGTAAAATATTGGAGAACTATAGGTAGGTATTAATTCCTGTGCCTAAAGTAGTGGAGTAAAGTCAAAACGTTATATTGTGTTTTTATATTAGGCATTTAAGGATAAGACTATGCAAGTTATCATCATTTATAAGCATATTTTGTAATTGAAACAGTTGTTACCGTTACCTACGATTGATGAATAGAGCATTGATCTACCTACGTAGTTTACTTTATTGCCGTCAGGAGCGAAGTTCCTTACGTAATACTCGCAAAACAACACCCATGATGAAAAAAAATGGGAAATTTTCGCATCCACCATCTTGGATTTACATTTTGAATTCACTAATGACTTTAGCACCCTCCAAAACCATGAAAACGATACCCATGACAGAAAAAAAATACTTAAAATTTTTACAGCCGACCTCTTGGATTTTCATTTTGACTTCACTATCGATTTTAGCACCCTCGAAAGCCATAAAAACGATACCCATGATGAAAAATTTAAAAAATTTCACAGCCACCATCTTGGATTTTCATTTTGACTTCACTTTAACACCCTCGAAAGTCATGAAAACGATACCCATGATGAAAAGTGTAAAAAAGTTCACAGCCGCCATCTTGGATTTTCCTTTTGACTTCACTATCGACTTTAGCACCCTCACAAACGAAGAAAATGACACAAATAACGAAAAGTTTGAAAATTTTTGCAGCCATCTTGGATTTTAATTTTGGCTAACGGCTTTAGCACCCTCGAAAACCATGAAAACGACACCCATGATGAAAAATTTTGAAATTTTCGCAGCCATCTTGGATTTTCATTTTGACCTCACTATCGGCATAAGCACCCTCGAAAACCATGAAAACTATCTAGAGAAAGTCGCATGGAGGAGGCATAACACGTGACGATTTCAACCAGTTTACTCCCAGTGCAAGCCGCGACAGAAAACTCCGTTCCAATAAATAAACAGATAAGTAACGGACCTCTCTAGAAATAAAAAATAGCAGAACTAGGTCATTGTAGGTCGGTCGTGACACCAACTTTAAGTATGTAATTTTATTGACTCCCACCGATCTCTTCGATTCTTTGAGGCTAAAAACGAATGTAGTTACCCTAAATAAAAAAACAGGGCTTTTCATTTTTAACCCCGACGCAAAAAGAGAGGGGTGTTATAAGTTTAACGTGTCTGTCTGTGTATATGTCTGTGGTATCGTAGCTCCCAAACGGATGAACCGATTTTCGTTTAGTTTTCAATATCCTAATACGAAAAGACAACTAACAAGCTCGTTGATCCATTAGCGCACGACACGCGGTGACTATACCTAGTTTGGCTTCAGATGGTCAAAATTTGGGTACGCAACAGTGACTCAACCACTTTTTATAGCTGTATGTTATCTTTGGCAAAATATTAATAAAGTGGTTACAAACAAGATTATTGCGTATAAAAGATACCCTGGAAATTCAAATATTACGCCCCAATACCGTGCAGGAGAAAGCAGATAAATTCCTATAAAACCTATGTTACAGGGGAGTTATGAGTATATTGTCACTCAATCAATCGGTCTAGCCTAAAGCCCACCATGTTGGGGTCGGGATCTAGTCTAACCGGATACTGCTAAATACCACACATTTTACATAACTAACTATCTGACCTTCACAATCCACTTACTACCTGGTAATACCCCTACCCTTGGCAAGACTGATTGTCAGACTTTTGGGCTACCTGTAACGACTGTCACAGATCTACAAACCACAGACGGGACCAAAGTAATTTCTGAGGCGCGGTGGGGTCTCGATATGTACTGGATGGTCACTGGCTGGCGGCAAGCGTATCTTCGATCGACTCCCGGCTATAGCGTGTAAAATGCTGCTGGGACTGCCACGGAGTCTGTTTAGCAGTGAGGCCGCTCTCTTACGCCGTGCAGCTGAGGCAGGTACCGACTGCTTTCAATGGCAGTCGGTACAGTCAACAGCAAAAGTAGATGATGAAAATCAGAAATTCAATACTAATTAATGAACGGAGTTCGCGTCAGAACTGTGTGGCGTCGAAGTAGTAAATGTTTGGTATAATTTACCATCACATAACGACACTTCGACGCCACACAGTTCTGACTCGAACTCCGTTCATTAGTATTAGAATTTCTGATTTTCATCATCTATTTTTGCTGTTGACTGTACGTGCTTCAGCGAATATAGATGACACGCTTTAGAACCAAGGTAGACGCAACAGCACTCTAAATGCATTGTTATACTGGATCCGCAAAGCATTGTAGGTCTTTTGGGTATAGCTGAACCACAGGCTCCCTTTTGGTCTTTTTTGGTCTTCGTTTATTCTTATACTTATATATTCAAATATTTACCAAACTATCGCCTAAATAAGACTTTTTAGATATATTACATTAGAAACTAGTGACTTTATGAATAACAAATCTCTATGCCCACATTGTGACAAAAAAAAGCGTTAGCTTTCAATTAACACAATGTCAGCTCCATAGGTACAACGGAAATTACTCGACACGAATCGAATGGAGATAAAATACACTAGAAAATGTCTCCCACGTAGAAATGACGTCACCGATGTAGGTAAAATTCAGACATATTCTAGATACAGTTTTGTTTCATATGTGCACATTTTTATTCTGGAACGAGAAATGTAAATAAAAGCTATCATGCTAATGGATAGTGCCCATTTGTAGTAAAACCAATAAGTCTTAGAGTAGACGGGTGCACAAAACCTTTGTTTGAGAGATTATTGAACTTGACGTTTCACACCGTAGTGAGAACTTGCACAATTTTCTATAAGTTTTTTGGTAGTGCTTACTTGCTCAAATTGAATCCAACCTCTCTAGTCAATTCTATCCTGTTTTCTATTTTTTATATTAGATGCATTGATATATATGTTACACTAGATTAGTAATTACCGCACCAAGGCGTTGCCACTAGACTGATGGCCACAGCCATCAGCGTAGGTAACGTCAGTTTAGTGCTCTGTGTGACGCCAACCGAAGTTAACCGAGTGACATGCGATAAAAAATATCGCGAAAGAGTGCGATTCAAGATCACAAAAACATAATAAATTAACCGGAATTACTTTCCACACGTAAATTAATTGTCTCTGTGTTTATATCAACGTAAAAACGCAATAAAATGTAGAATTTTGTAAATTAGGTTCAGTGTTACCACTAAAAACGTAGTTTTAGTTTCCCACATTTGTGGGAGTTTTTAATTTATGAAATTAGTGATTTTAAATATTTTTTTTAATAATAACAACAAAGCAGGTTGCCTAAAGATGCAGCACGCCGTGAAAAATGGGTGGAAATAATCCGATTGCTGAGAAAAGAGACTGACTGGCTACCTACTAAATCATTCAATTTCATTAATAATAAAGAAAAAATATTCAAAAAGAAAATGTCTTAGTTATTTTCATTATTTATAAACTTCTATTACACATCCAATAAGAAATACGTAATTCAAATATTTAAAAAATAATTTAACTTAACGTATGACGCTTTTTATGGCTTAAAATGTTCGGTAAAATTTCGCATGGGTAGGCAACCCCATCCTGTCATTGCATGTTTATATTGCGGTCTTTGTCTAATCTAAGTGACGGTATTATTCTTACGAGGTGTGTAAGTGAGACAGATTTATGTTGACTTTTAAATGTTTAGTGGTTTCAAAGCTACGTCGTCGCGTTTAAAAAGTGGTTACACTTTTTTGACACATTTTATTGAGGTTTGCTTCTCTAGCTATTTATCTCAATGATTTGATGCGTTTACAGACAAAAGTCACTGATTCTGCACTAAGACTGGTTTCAATCTTCTTCTTATTTACACCCTCATAAATATTTAATTATTTTTGTTTGTTTTTTTTTTTTTTGTAACTAACATTTATGCCTGGTTGTCTGAAAATATTTTTTTAAAATATTATTTAGGTATAAATTAAAACTATAATTTTGTAGCTAGTACTGGCAATCGGCGTGCGTGCAACAACAGCCGATCTATACTCACGGTGAAAACCTCTAATTAGTCTATGGTGAAAACACTGAAGTGAGCTGTCAATGGCGGCAGTCACTAACATCAAGAGGAATAACAGCTCGATTCACCTAATTTTTTACGGTGAGATTTTTACAGAATAGACCTGCAGATGTTTGAACTTATATAAAACAAAAAGAGTAGGATCGTAGCAGGTGGCGTTTTGTAGTTTCTGCGTACCCCCATGAGGAGTAGACGTGAGTTCACGTATTTATGTAAAAGTATACAGGGTTTATTTTCAAAGACCAGCCAAATTTAAGGGTGTGGTACAGACCATCAAACTGAACAGCTTTCTCCTTGGGACCATTACCGTAATCGAGAAAAAATTATCAACAATCCCATAGAAAACTTCAATACCTACTCGACCTAAACGTATGGGACGGCTGAATTTTTATTCGCGATTACGATGTTGGTCCCATGGAGATTTTTTTTTAGTTTGATGGTCTGTAACATACCCTTAAATTTGGTTGGTCTTTGAAGACTAACCCTGATTATCTTGTGATTACAAAAAGCGCTTCAGAAGCTAAGTAGTTATCAAGCATCATTGTCACCGTCCCAATTTTCGTACAGACCTACATTCACCTCTATTTCTGGTTGGCTGAATGGATAAATCCAACACATTCGAACGTGTATTCAGTCGTGTCCACGAACATGTTATGCTGAAATCAACACAATAGTACTGTTCATTGTTTGTTAGAACAATGGCTGTTCGCGCGCTTTTACGTGTATGTCTCTCGTTTATCCTTTCAGGGCTCAGCAGAGCAGCAGCTTAAACATGCCTTTATGTGTAAGCGATACTCTGTGATATTTTTGTTATATTTAAACTATTGTTTAAATGGTACTAAAATATTTTATTTTAGGATGTTGATGTCAATGAAACATATAGAGGTTTCCAGTGTTAATAAACCGTATAAAAACAGTTGGAAATCTCATACAAAAATTGATCTTAAATCGAACACCCGTCTGTTTTGGGAGGCCACAATGTCAATATTATTTTCCTGTTATTTAAATTGAATTATGAGCAGGTAGCTCATAGCGTGATTAAACATTAGTCAGATGGTGGGTAGAAAAGGATTGGGTGAGTTAGTATCGTGAGTAGGAAAGGATTGGACTTGGGTGCGCCGGTACATTTAAGTACTGACATCACTCATGGGGCAGTGGGGGGCCCAGTAGTAACGTAGGTTCGACACGCGCTTTACTTTATTTATTTAAACTTTTCGCACAAAAAGATACAAAGGCGGACTTAATGCCTTAGGCATTATCTACCAGTCAACCAAGGGGGGTGAAGAGATTAGTTGGCAGATGCTTTGGTTGAAAGGAACAATGATAAAAAAAGCTGTTAACACTAGGTACACAAATACATAAATAGGTTATATAAACATACATACTATTTACTATAATATATATTATGTACTTATAATATATATACCGGATTATTGGAAAAACATTAGCTACCTCTTAAGAGGTCATTGTACTCATCATTATGAACAACTTTTACTATGGGACCAAACCTGAAATCGCGAAAAAAAAATCTGCTGATCCCTACATTTATGTTCGTTTATCTCGTCAAAATGTAGTGAACAGCTGATTTTTTTTTTCACGATTTCATATTTGGTCCCATAGTAAAAGTTGTTCATAATGATGATTACAATGACCTCTTAAGAGATAGCTAATGTTTTTCCAATAACCCTGTATATACATACAAATTCAAGGGAGAGAGATGTTGAGATGACTCTACGCTGTTTTGAAAATAACTCTGCAATTTCCGCTTAAATGCATACCGACGGGTGGCCGTCCTGATATCAAGAGGATGCGCATTCCAAAGAAGAATGGACTGAATATGAAAGGAAGAATGGACAAAGTCAGAAGTATGAGAAGGACAGAGTAGGAGAAGAACGCAGATTCTTAGCGTGAGAAGAACACAGATATTAGAAGTGAGACACGAGATAAGAAGGAGGAGTGGGAGAGTTGAGAAGGGAGAAAAGCGTGGTAAAAGCGCACAAACTTCTTCTTTGGCGAATGGACATACATTTGAGCTCTGATCTATAGCTCGACACATGGTCATATTTCCTGAGGTTGAACAATATTGTAATTTATTTTTTATTTTTATTTTATTTATAGTTTGTTTTTTTTTAGGTTATTTGTTATATGAACCGGAGACCATTGTTGAGAAATCTATCGAGCTTATCCAGCAAAACCGCATTCAAATCAAAGTATAACACGTCACCATAGTCGATTATAGGGAAAATCAAAGTCTGCACAAGCATGGTTTTTGTCATAGCGAGCAGAAAGTTTCTCAGACGATACAGGAATCGCAGACTACCGTTGACCCTTTGACTAACACTAGAGACCTGGCGTTGCCAGCTAAGTGTAGAGTCAAGATGCAAACAGAGATCTTTCCCAGTAGGGGTAATGGGTATGACGGTACCATTGAAAATAAGAGAAGGAAGAGAGCTAAGCGTCACCCTACCCATCATACGTGAGCTTCCAATTACAATGGCCTGACACTTCTAGGGGTTTACTGACATCCCGAAACTATCAGACCACTTTTTGATAGCATCTAAGTCTTGGTTTACAACTGCTATTAGCGTCTTTTACTTTGTGTAAATTATTTCATCAACACTGCTCTCAAAGATTCGAAGGCATGGGACATCCTACAACCCGTACTGGGCCCGCGTGGTGAATAACGGCCCACTCCCTCCCTCTTGCCAATGTGTCCCAACAGTGGGGACATTATAGGCTGATTATGTACTCGTGGTCACTTTTAATATATCAATTCCGATGACTTACATATCATAATTTTAAACCCAGGTCTCCTTAAGCCATGCCGGGGCAGCGGGATTGGAAGGAACACGGGTGGGTTTTAGTCAGTAAGAATCTGACACTCCCTTCTGATCCACTCCGAGCGGGAGGCGTTAATTGATGATTTCCTATCCATAAAAAAAAGAAAAAAAATGTCTTAAGCCATACATTCTACCCTATCCTATAGGACACCAATCACTTAAAACAATATTTATAATGGTGCTCGAAGACCTTTTGGGATTCAATCTAGCTCAACAAACTAAACAACTCGAATCACTGCGTCAATCCAATATTCTATACACCTTGTTGACCTACTGGCAGTTCAGTCTAAAGGCGGAGTGCCGTCGGGATTTCTATCAGATGGGTCTGACAAATAAGTATATCTGATAAGTTACGTTTGAAAATAGTCGCTGATGCATACCTAATGCTTCATTTACAGGAGCTTCGTAATTCCTGGGGTTTTTCTTAATTGACGGATACCCCGATAGTATTCTGTTCTTGTAGGTAGTTAGTTAAATTAAACCGGACCACATTTTCATACTGTTGGGTGTGCTAACCAAACATTAAAGTCTGTCAATGCAAATGCAAAATGTAAATATGGAGAAAAATGTCAAGAAAATGCAAGAAATGTCAATTAATGCTCAACGTGTATGAATCTAAATAAAAATTCAAGTTGCCCGACCCAAACCACGTCTATTCGAACACTAATTAAATTATGTACAAAAATGCATCATCTAGGCTCCGCCGTTATGTCAATGCACTCCCAAATGTAGGTCGCGATTAAAGTGCGAATACGCGAGCATACTAATTTATTACATCAAAAATACATATTTCAAAACCATGTACATACGTACTCCGTACACACACCACACAACCACAACCATATTTGGAAATAGTTTAAAGCTATGTTCATTTAGCTATCTGACCTATGTAAATATCGAGCCATTAGCACGGACTTTTAGTTACGACTGAATTAAGTGATCATTAATTAGGTACGCGTAAACGTACTTTTGCTGTATGAGCATTATGTATGTAGGTATATCATGTCATTTGGAATCACAACGCGCAAAGCTTGGGATCAAATTAATTAACAATTCTGCCGGCTACTCTCCAAAAAATCCCTCCTTTATTCTATTCTAAAAATGACACACGTTCATTTCCATAAAGCACTATAATTCTAGTAGGTATATTTTTCCAGTTGGTTGTCGGTTTCAGTCGCCTAAAAAATGAACTAGCCAGCAACAACTTTTTAATATTTAACATAGATCCGACCTCTTTGATTACGATTTCAAAAGTTAAAGAAGCTGTAAACAGCTATGTTTACACGGGTTCACGACCTAGGGGCTTCAGGGTCGGAAGTAGGGTGACAGGAGAAAAAAGTAGTTGGCTTTGCTCAACTAATACCATTAGCCTCTGTCTCTTAAGCCGACTTATCAACTCTTTGGAATATTGTTCGAAAAGTGACTGAGGACCTTTACTTAGTTGTCTCCCGTTTGCTTATTATGAGTTTATCGAATTGTTTACTTTCATTATTTTTATAGTGATTCGGTAAACAAGAAATCGTCGAATCATAGAGCATCTCCATATAATTTAACGTTCTTATGAACGGTACAGCACATCGAGCTACTATAATCAGTCAAATTTCTTTAATAGATTTTCAACTTTATCGCTAAAGCATAAGGTTCAAAGTTGAGTGGGAAAATTTGTCAGATTCGGGTAGCTTGATGTGCTGGCGTCTGTACAATACAGGCAAAAACTCAGTTTCCAAAGCATTTCCATGTAATGTAACGTTCCTGCGAATGCTCGACGCTGCGTTAGACGTAGTGCTCACGGCGAGTAAGCAAGCATTTACCTGTTGTTACAGGTATACAGGTAAGGTAGAAGGACATTGTTTGTCTTTCTACCTTACGTTCATTGTTGAGGATTATGCGTTCTTGATCGCTCGTGCCTTTGCTCGATAAAATGTAACTTCAATACGCTCGTTGGTTTTTTAAATCAGGTCGTAACAAAACATCGAGGGTCGTATTCGAAGTGCGGTTCGATAAAATTATAACGGCGAATGCTCGATGTTCTGTTACAAGTAAATGCTCTAGTCTATATACCTTATGCTTTGGCATCTTCCTGTGTGCTATATTACAAAGTAAATCGAGGAAAAATCGCTTATGTAAAGTCCCATGAGAGTGACGGCGATAACATAATAATTATACAAGTTAAATAATGATTTGAAATAGGCTTGTCAACTGAAAAAATCTAATTAGTCCGTCAGTTAGATTATCAAAAAATATTTGACCCGTATTTCTTTTGTTACGTAAACCAAAATTGACGAAGATACGACGCTTTTAAAATTCTCAATACGTCACAACTTGGTATAATCTTTAGTGCGTTTTGACGTCACGAGCCCCCACTCCCAGGTTTTGATGCGTTTTATCTTTGTCAATATTCATTGATTTACAAAAACAAAAAATACGTGTCCATTATTTTCCAATACTCTAACTGGCGGACTAAATAGATTTTCAATTTATTGATGGTGGAAACTAGCCTATTAAACTCTAGTACCATTGAGAGTTTTCTTCATGAGGTGTTTTTCAAGACTACTAATGGCTGCTTTCAGTAAAAATATGAATGTCATTTCAAATACAAAATTTTCCACAACCACCGAAATCAAAATAGCCTGTTCACAATAATTTGACAGATTGTCCCATCGAAAGGAGTAATTTTTAACCGACTTCAAAAAGGAGGAGGTCTCAGTTCGACTGTATGTTTTTTTTTGCATGTTTGTTACGCGATATCTCCTTATTGTAAATCGATTTTAAAAAATATTTTTTTAATGGATAGGATATGCCTCAGGGGCAGGCACGCGGGTGAAACCGCGGGGCGCAGCTGGTAGTTTATATTGGTGATGTTATAATGACTTCCTGTCACTGATATTTACATAGCAAGTAGTGTTATACGAATTTGTGTGGGTAAGTACAACATAAGTGAAAAAAAATAAAACATTTTTACAAAAAAAAACAACCGACTACCAAACGGAAGTCGAAAATGCAAACCCAACGACACCAACTTCCGAAAATAAAGTTATTTTTCACTTTGTAGTGTCTTTTTTGGAAGTTGCTTGTTTTTTTTTTTTTTGTAAACAAGTTTTTAATTACTAATTTGCCATGTCTCAAATCTCACCGTGATAGCTTAGGTGAAATGAGCGTGAAGTGAGCTATCAATAGGGGCGATCCCTAACATCAGGTGGAATGACAGCTCACTTCACGCTCACTTCATCTAAATTATCACCGTGAGATTTTTACAGAATAGCACTGCTGAACTTTACTTTGTCAAGTACCTAATTCAAATATTTTAACACACAAAATTCGTGTCACATTCCATGTAACATGGCCAATCTTTGTGAACACTTACCAGAAGGCCAATTCTCGTAACTAAAAAACGTTCAAATTCAAGTCGCAGTGCCTGAAAAGTTCCAAAATGTCAAAAAAGGTATTCTACTAAACCAAAAAAAGTAAGTCAAACGTGACGTTTACTGCAATGAGATTGCGATTAGACCGAAAACAAAAAATGTACCAAAACGGTATTCTGCTAATGTTTCGACATGAGATTTTAAAAAACATTGGTATTCCACTAAAATTAAAAACGTCAAAACTGACGTAGGCATGAGATTATTTGTTGACCGGACTGAGACAAATAATTTTAGCTTCTGCATAGTTTTAATGCATAGATAATTTTTATTTCCCGCCAAAGAATACAATATAATTGTTTCCCGCCTTTGTATTCAGTTCAATAAGATAGATTTTTTGGACAGACGTTTTCTGTATTTTTTTTGTTAGTGAAGGATATTTTGATAAACCTTGGATATTTTTTTAAAATGAGTGGTTTTGGTTTGCGGTTATTATATTTAACCCTGGCGCAACGTGCAGACGATGCAGCGGCGGCACAAAGACGGAGAGAACGCCGCCGCCGCCGTTCTGACCGTCGTCGTCGCCTTGCCACGGATGCATTTTCCATGAGCGACCGTGAGTTTGAGAAGACCTATAGGCTCACTAAGTCGCTTGTGGCAAATTTAATAACGGAGCTGACGCCGCACATCCCTCGGGAAAGGCGCAGAGATGGACTCGATGCTGCCGCCAAGGTTAGTCTTTGATACTTAAACACTGCTTAAAACATATTTATTGACAAGTAACAAGATAGCTACATTCCAAACATTAAATTTTCTACTTTTTCTAGGTACTGATAACCCTGGCGTTTTACGCCAGCGGATCCTATCAGACCTTGGTAGGGCAGCACCACTCCCATTCAGTTTCCCAGCCGAGCGTCTCTAGGGCGGTCAAACAAGTGACACTGGCCCTAAACCAGCCGCATGTTTTTAAAAAACATGTTACTTTCCCTTTGACAAGGGAGGCTCGAGAGAAGGCTAGGAGTGGGTAAGCCTCATTGTAAAACTGCTCCAAGACGGGTTACGACGGAATACAATCAAGTTAGTTATCCGCCGACATCGCTTGCAACAACAACAAAACATCAATATTTCTTTACTATACTTAGGTAATTTTAATTTTAAATACATTCTTTAAATGATGGTGGAAACCTTGTTAAAATCCGTTGCGTAACGCGGTCACTGGCACACGAAAAGTGGCTTTAATTTAGATAATTAATTATAATAAATATTATCTGCGTTTTAGATTCTATGCTAAATTTGGATTCCCGGGGGTGATTGGCTGCATTGATGGTACTCATGTCTGCATCATAAAACCATCAGACCATGAAGAGGCCTATTACTGCCGGAAAGGCTACCACTCGCTGAACGTGATGATAGTAGGTGTTAAAATTGATTAAACTACCTACTTAAGTTAGTACTACCCAGCGGCTACTCTGTCAGGGCGGCCCCTATTAGCTCGTAAAGTCATTTTAAAACAAAACAAATATTGTAGTTTGCCGGTAAGGTACTTGATGTGTGTATAATCAGAAGGTTGGCAAATGAAAGAGCGTGTTCTCGGTTGAAGGTTTACTGAACGACTGGTGTTGTGTACAGAAGTTGAGAGGACTTAGAATTAACTTACGAGCTACGTCATACATTGCCTAAGATTATAGATGTGTAATATGCCTACGCGCTACAATCCTCCCCCCTTAGATTAAACCATTAAGTTTTAGTTACTCCCTAAATGAATATAAAATTATGAACTAAGCTACAAACAGTACAAACGTTAAAATAAACAAATTAGGTAAGTTAAGGACATACTTATACTCGTATAAACATTATATTACGTCATTGGTTGTGGACAATTGTTTTACTTATAACTTTATAAGTACTAGAGCGTTCACGGTCTTTCGACGGAAATTGTTTACACTACACTTAAGTTTGTTTGAGGTTTGCACTTTGCACTCGCGATATTTGCTTGTAGGTTGGCATCCCTAGTGGTACGCCGTTAGCACGTTGTGTGATCGCGCAGCTGATTCTTGATTCGACGGCGGCGGCTTCGATGCGACGCCTGCCATAGCTCCACCCCACGTAGAGTATACATAGGGTTACCGCTGTTGACTAGGATGATTGCGGCTAGTAACATCTTGTAGGTGATGTGATGGTAATGGTTTCCTGTTCCACAAATGTTGGCTGCGCTGTTCTAGTGCGCAACGATGGTCATTTTGTTAGCTGGCTGGCCCATGTTGTTGCTGACTGGTATGAGTGCAGCGATAGTGAGCGTTTGTTGACGTCTGACGCTTATGGAAACAGTTGATAACGACGTTGAAGTGGCGGCTCACATGTCGAATCTTACGGTCCTCTTAACGACGCGGCCCGATTTCGTTATAACCGGCGGTGTCGTAGTGCTTGAAGTGTCGTATGAAGTGGTAACGTTCGCCGGATGTAGGACGGTGTCGGGTGGCTTTGTTTGGGTCTCTTGGCGTGGGACCGGCACATTATCAAAGTCTAATAAATAAGCTGGTTTTAGACGATCAACTGATACTGTGACTTGCCTGTTGTTACAGTCTAAAGTGTAAAATTTTGGATGACGTGTTAGTACTTTATATGGGCCTTCGTATGGTGGTACCAAAGAACGCCGTGCTTCGTTCCTAACAAACACATGAGTGTTAATGGATAAGTCCTTATGAATAAATACACTATTGTTATTGTTATGTGAACTTGAATGTGAGAGGTTGGGAACGGATGACAATGAATTGGTTAATTGTTTGATGTAGTCGCTCTCGTTAATGTTGGTTGTAGGCTTTGAAAGAAATAGGTCACCTGGAAGTCTGAGACTACTGCCGTATAAAAATTGTGATGGACTGTATCCCAGATCTAATTTAACTGCTGAGCGTAACCCTAGGAGTACTAGAGGTAATTCCCGTAACCATTGTGAACTATTTGAACATTTTGCCATGATAGCAGCTTTTAAGGTACGGTGCAGTCTTTCGATCATGCCGTTCGCTTTTGGGTTGTATGCAGTTGTACGAACTCGTTCGATGCCGAGTCTTTTTAATAACTGCCGAAATAAGTCTGATTCGAATTGACGACCTTGATCTGAGGTTATACGTATTGGACAACCGAAACGAGCAATCCAATGCTCTACGAACACCTTAGCAACCGTTTCAGCTGTTATGTCTTTAACGGGTATAACTTCAGGCCATTTCGTCACCCTGTCGATGATGGTGACGCAATATTTGAAATCCTCTGCCGGTGGCAGTGGTCCTATTATATCTATGTGTACGTGTTCGAAACGATTTCCTGTGTTGTCAAATTCGCCTATCGGTGTTACTGTGTGGCGTTGAATTTTACATTTTTGACAGGGAACACACATTTTCACGTATTTTCTTATGTCATTATTCATGCTGCTCCAAAAATACCTTGACTTAACTAAGCGTTGGGTAGCTGCGACGCCGGGATGACTCACATTGTGTAAAGTTTTGATGGCGAGTTCCCGAAACTGTATAGGTAGATAAGGACGTATGTCGTTTGTTGATGTTTCGCAGGCTATCTTTATCTCCGAATTGGGCATGGTGATTAATTTAAATTGGAGTTTATCATGTTTACGTAGGTTTTGTAATTCCGAATCGCTTTTTTGTAGTTCAGCTAACTTTTGATAGTCGAATAATGATGGCACAATAATCTCATCAATTCGGGATAATGCGTCGGCGACTGTATTTTTGTCACCTTCTATGTACAGAGGCCAGCACATCAAGCTACCCCAATCTGTCAGATTTTCCCAATTGAATATGAACCTTATTCCTTTGAGCTAAAGTTGAAAATCTATCAAAGAAATTTGACAGATTAGGGTAGGTTGACCTGCTGGCGTCTGTACATGATGTTATCACAAAATTGAGAAATGAAGTCTAATTGTCTTAATCGCCTAGGTGAGTCTGACGGCGACACCTTTTTAGATAGGGCGAATGTTAATGGCTTGTGGTCTGTTAGGACTGTTAGCTTTCTGCCTTCTACCAAATGGCGGAAGTGTTTTATTGCCATGTATATTGCTAAAAGTTCCCTATCATAAGTACTATATCTTGTTTGAGTGTCAGTGAGTTTCTTTGAGTAAAATCCTAGAGGTTCTAATTTATCACTAACTCTCTGATTTAAAACTGCACCTACGCAAGTACCGGAAGCATCTGTCATCAATACTAGTGGCACGGTTGCGTCGGGATGTGATAACATCACTGTATTATTGATGATTTGTTTACATCGACTGAATGCTTCTAATGCACTTTCAGTCCACGTAATTTCGGTTTTGTCGCGTTTTTTGGAATTATGTAAATACGCGTTTAGTGGTGCTTGAATTTCTGCAGCTTTTGGGATGTTTAGTCTGTAGAAATTCATCATTCCGAGGAAACGTCGGAGTTCCTCAATTGTTTTGGGTTGTGGATAGTCATTTATAAGTTGCGTTTTTTTTGCGCTCGGTTTTATGCCCTTTGAGTTGATGTGGTAACCGAGGAAGTCCAATTCGGATTTACCAAATTCACATTTATCTGTGTTGATCGTTAAGCCGTAATTATTTAAACGTTCCAAAACTATCTCTAAATGTTTTACATGCATTTCTTTCGATTCTGAAGCTATAATTACGTCATCAAGATAAGGAAATGCAAAATCTAGACTTTTTAATGCATTATTGACTAGTCTTTGAAAATCTTGCGCTGCGTTACGTAACCCAAAGTTCATTCTTGTAAATTCGAATAAACCGAATGGAGTTATGACTGCAGTTTTTGGAATGTCTTCGGGAGCCATTGGTATATTATGGTAAGCTTTCCGAACGTCAATTTTTGAAAATATAGATTTCCCTTTGAGTAAGTATGTGAAATCAAGTAGTCTTGGTAATGGGTAACGGTCGGGAGTAGTTTGTGCGTTGAGTCTACGATAATCTCCGCATGGTCTTATCTCTCCGTTTTTTTTACTAACGCATACAAGTGGGTTAGCCCAAGGGCTATTCGAAGGTCTACAAATACCTAATTGCATCATCCTCTCGAATTCTGCTTTGGCTACTTTGTATTTCTCCGGATTAAGCGGTCGTACCTTTTCATGAACCGGAGGTCCAGTAGTATAAATGTGGTGTTGTACATCATGTTTAGGATGTGTTTTGAAGTTTTCCAATTTGGTGATGTCGGGAAATTTTTGTAATATAAGATGGTATTCGTCGTTAACATCGATTGATCGAATACTCGGTTCGTGGCAATTTGTAATATTCGTTGCGCGCGATATTAAAGTGATTTTGTCTATTAGTTTCCTACCATGTAAATCTACTATTAGTTTGTTAGCAGCAAGGAAGTCAGCCCCTATAATTGAACGTTGAACATCGGCTAGTATGAACTTCCATTGGAATGGGCGACGTAAACCTAAGTTAACCGTAATAGTTTTTTCGCCGTATGTTTTAATTTTTGTGCCATTGGCTGCGTATAATATGTAATCTGACGTGGATGCGTTTTGCCTTTTACCGGCTAAAACCGACACGTCAGCACCAGTGTCGATAAGAAATCGTGCACCAGTTTTATTATCTGTAACACATAAACGATAGGAATTTGCGACACCGGCGACATTGTGTATTTGACCCGGTGTCTGTATTAGTTTTCCGGGTTCTTTCTGCCGCAATTTATTGTGTCGCCGCATTTACGCGCATTGGTACCGTAAGTGAAGTGGTAGAAACACAAGTAATTCGCATCACCTGGTTTCGCTTTTTGGCTCAGGTATTTTTCCGTATTTTTTTGAGTGTTTTCGCGACTTTTAGAACGTGACCGGGATGTGCTATAGCCATAACGCTCTCGACTTCGCGAGTTACGGTTTTTATGCGTATTTGAACTGTTTAGTTTACTGTGTAACTCCGAAATTTCTAATTTCATTTGTTTCAATTCGCTAACAATGGTTTCGGGGATTGTATGGTCTACACTCGGGGTTGTTTTGGTAACCGGGGCTATTTCTGATGGCCTGGTATTTTCTATGATTTTATCGGCGATATTAGCCAAACTGTCAAGTTTTACCTCACTAGTGTCGCATGCGGTTATTACGGCCCTAATTGAATGTGGAAGACGACCTGACCACAATAATTTTAGAGTGTCGTCTGGCACTCTATTTTTTCCTAAATCTCGCATACGCCTTAATAATTGTGAAGGTTTTTGGTCTCCGAGTTCGATTTCCTTTAAGAGTTGGTTTAGTTGTTTGGTTTCCGACTCTTCGTAAACCGCAATTAATCTATGTTTGAGAGTTTCAAATTTATTATTTTCAGGCATGTTTTCTAGGATGTCACTTATATCAGGTAATTCGTCAGGTTTCAGCCTAGCTATTAGAAGTTGACTTTTGTGCAGGTCACTTGCCTTTTGGGGATCCACGATGGCATTGAATTGATGGAACCAGAGCCTTGGTCGATCTCGCCAAAAGTCCGGTATCCTCGGTGTGATGGAAACTGCCGTCATTTGCTGCGGTTGTGACTCCTCCGGGGTTGACATGCTGCGATTTGTTTGAGAGCTGCGGCCTGGTAACGCGGGTCGTTTATTTTTACGCGCGATAAGAGTCTATAGCAGACTCTCGGTTACTGTAATAATTTGGAACTCGATCGCGCGCGGACACGTACGGGTGTCACCACTTTGCCGGTAAGGTACTTGATGTGTGTATAATCAGAAGGTTGGCAAATGAAAGAGCGTGTTCTCGGTTGAAGGTTTACTGAACGACTGGTGTTGTGTACAGAAGTTGAGAGGACTTAGAATTAACTTACGAGCTACGTCATACATTGCCTAAGATTATAGATGTGTAATATGCCTACGCGCTACAGTAGGAAGTAGCCGAAGTTGGCATGTATAAGTAGACACACTCGTATCCACACTATCCACGGCCCACGCGCCCGATTCCCGCGCCCCTCGCTGCCCTGTCTCATGTCGCCCCGTCGCCTCGCCCGCACCCCTCTCCGCGCCCGTCGTCGTCAGTCAGTCCGTCATCACGATCGCAAATGTTTTGGTCTCAGTGTTCCACTCGAATTTTCTGTTTTGTATTGTGTGAACGATTTTAGGTAGACTACCTACTGACCGGTATCGTGTATTATTATGCCGCAAAACTTTGGCGCTTCAATGTGACCGATACGACGCAAATTCAAAGTACCTATTTACAAAGTAACGGTTTTCGTGGACACTACGAACTTTAATTCACATCGTAACTTAAATAAATAGTGTTTCCTCGTGTTTAGTTGACTATTGTGTAACAATATTGCTTCGCCGTAAAAGTAGAGGCATCGATGACAACACCATGAGGCGCGCCGCGCCGGGCGGGAGTCCCCAACCCGACGTCCGCGCCGCTATCGGAAGGGACGCTACGTCGTTTCTGAAGGCGGTCGCCAAGGTTCAAGTGGAATCGAATCGTCAGTTGGTTCAGAGCCTGCTGGTTACATCAGCCGACAGCTTCGCCGTTCTGTTGGCAGAACACGGAGAATTGGCGCACTATACGACACGATTTAGCGGATCACGGCACGACTCAGAGGTCTTCGAAGCATTCGTCGACTCCATCGTGATTTACAAGGAGTGTACCTACATCGATCAGCGAGGAACGCGAAGCGCGAGGCCGCCCGGCACCGCCGCTAGCGCAGAGCAGCTGCAGCCTGCGTCGCCCGCACCGTCCGGGCCGTTGCGTCGCGGCCCTCGCGACGGGTACACCGACAGACATACCTACTGCGTCGACAAGCGATAGGAGTAGTGCTTAGCCCCTGCCGACTGTGTAAACAATAGCAAAAACTCATCTGGAAAATGGAAATGACTATTTTGTGTTTATTGCCGTGAAGTCAGACATACTTATTTGCAACTCTTGCAAAAATATGAAAGATAAAACCGATAAAAGTTCAGTGAAGTCAAATATGGTTGTGGAGCTACCGGTGTCATACGATCTAATTGCCCTAAATGATCTGTGAATAGTAATAAGGAATCGTTTACTGTTATTCGATATTAACATGTTAGATCACAATAAGATTTTTGATAACACTAATAGCTATAAGTAATGTTGTTTCACACAATTGTTATTCTATATGTGTAACTTTAATGTCAGTAGGACCTACTTAAGCAAACAGCAACCAATCCACACATGCCAAAATCAAGATGAGTACCTATATTATTTATAAAGCTTTAAAAAATACAACTTCTATCGATCCACAGATCAAAATGATTGACAATTTTAATAGAACAAAACATTTGTATGACAAGGATATTAACCCACATAACACTGTTGTTCAATAAACTAACAAGATGTTCAGGTTTCAGGTCAGTCGACAGTCTAAAAAATCATTGAAATTGGTTTATTTTTCATATCACATGGTTCCTTTTAAAATAATTATGTTTTAATCAATTATGTATAAACAGGCGGGTTGGTTCTTGTTTGCATAATATTAAAAATAGCATAATCCTTTAATTCTACAAAGTTTCACATTACTTGGTTCCATGTTGATATAACTCTATTTTGAACATTTAAGAAATCTTGGAATCTGTGTTATTTAATAAACATTTTAATAAAAATATTATTTGGACCTACTTGGGCAAATCGGAATCAACCCACACAATGACAGTTTTGAGAAAAAGCAGTTTTTGTCAAAATTTTGTGTACAAATATGTGTGTAATTTAGTTTATTTACAGTAATTTAAAGTATATCTTGTTCTCTGTATACAAGTATAATATTGATGAACATCATTAACATTTAAATAGTAATAAAAAAAGAATGTGTTTAAAAAAAATAGGTACATAAAACTTTCTCTCAGTCTATTTTATACCAGTTTTATTAGGACCATACAGTGTCATTTTATTTCCATACAATTTCTGTTAGAATTTAATTATATCTAAAAATATGATTATTATCAACAAAAAATAACAAAATTAAATCCTAACTTAACTAAAACAGTCAGTCTATTACTTTCTTTCTATTAATTATAAATTCTTTCTAGGTTCAATGATTGACAAGAAGTCTTAATTTTTCATCTCGAGTACATGTATTGGTTTCTTTTATTAGAAGTTTTCATACAAAGGATACCTATAAGAATTTAAGATTTATTTTTCAGTAAAATGTATAAAAAAGAAATATGAGATTTTTTAAAAATTTTTACTTAAAAATTATGGCATGGTACCTAATAAATTAGCAAAGAACCAACCTACACACAGATAAAAAGTTTTGCTAAAATAAACCAATGAGTTTCTTTTTTTATTACTATTTAAATGTTAATGATGTTCATCAATATTATACTTGTATACTTACAGAGAACAAGATATACTGTACATTACTCTAAATAAACTTTATTCAAAATAACAAACAATTTTATTGTACAGAGGCCGGCACATCAAGCTACCCCAATCTGTCAAATTTCTTTAATAGATTTTCAACTTTACTACAAAGGAATAAGCTTCATAATCAATTGGGAAAATTTGACAGATTGGGGTAGCTTGATGTGCTGGTCTCTGTCCACAAAATGCGTGTTAAATTTTTTGACAAATTACCTATTTCTCGTTGTGTGGGTTGATTCCATTTTGCGTAAGTAGCCAGTAGAGAGTTTTATGTAAAAAAAATCTAATCTCAATAATTATTTATGTAGTTGTTTTAGCGGAATGTGATGCATTGCCGAGTCGAGTAGTTAACTTGTCTGCATCGAACTTATGTCACGGTAATAGTATCTATACCTACATATAATATTACCGTCCATATGTACCGACGCCCGACGGTCGTCCGATACTCGTATTGAGATAAACGGTTATTGTGGTACGGAGTTAGTAGATACGGCTGCCAAGCGTAGTGTAGCCGGTTCGATACTATACGCACTGGTTCGTAATAAAAACTATTATTTTCATAATTGTTTCATTTCGGTCAAATTAGCCGACGCGCGACGGTTTACTGCGGGGCCTTAAAGTTTTACTCGTGGATGTTGACGTATTACTTATGGGGTCGGCAGTACCCATCACTTTGCCTGATTCAGTAAATAATGACACGTTGCTCAGTATTGATTTCTTGCGTAATGTCGGTATTGTTATTAATATGTCGAACAATATTTGGTTCACAGCTGATCGGCCTCAGGTCATTCACCCCTTGCAGTGTCAGACCCCACGTGACGTTGTAGGGTGCGCCGCCGCGAAGCGAATGTCTTACGTAATAATGAGGGTTCGATCTGTCAATTTCAGAGAAGAATAGTCTCGCTTAGTTGCTCCAGGAGTATGGAGATATCTTCGCAAAAGGAGGAAAACCTACATAGTTCGCAGAGCATCGCATCGATTTCGATGATCAGTAGATCATCCACCGATTGCAGTACTCCGAATCGACTCACGCCCGCAAAGAAAGCCATCATCATCAAGATGCTGCGGGAAGTGTGTACCTTAAGGAGGTATCATTTTCGAGGTGGTGAATGCCCTGAGGTTCTGCAGCCGGTTGCTCTTAAGCGTTCTCGTGGTAGGCCGCATAAGCAACGTCTCATAGTTGACGTTTGCCCACCTGTGGGGGAACTCAGTCTCGGTGAAAAGGGAGGGTTCGGTATGTAGGAAGAGTAGTCATGTAAAGGTGCTCATACACGGGCAATTTTTTGAGCAACAATTACTTGGCAACTAATAGATCAATTAAGTGGAGCAATAACAATAAAAATAAAATGCTGCAATTGTTTCGGGAATATATTGTTTATAATTGCTTCAAAAATTTACATTTCTCAATGTCGCCAATATGAATTGCGGAATATCCAATCGGTTTGGAATTATTTCGAATAATCCCGCGCCCCGCGTTACGTGATCGCCCGCATCCCGCCCCGCGCCCGTCAGTCCGCTCCGCATCACGCTCTCAAATAGCACGTTTTTTTGCACTGTTCCACTCAAATTCCTTTAACTATTTTCTGCATTGTGTATTGTGTGAACGATTATATTGTTTTTTTGTTATGCCGCAAAACTTTATTTCATTTGATTCACCCTACAATATTAATTTTCAGATATGTGATGCAGAGATGAATATCCTCTGCGTCGATCCATCTAGCCCCGGGAGTTCACACGACTCGACAATTTGGAGAGATCATCCACTTAAGGAATATATTGAAGGACTTAATGAGGCTGGGGAAGCAATTTTCCTCTTAGGTATTAAATACAATTAATATAATTTTCAAGTTCTCTCATGAAATTAAAAACAAGCCTTTATATTAAAAAAAAACCTACAGGTGATAGTGGGTATCCACTCAGGAGGCACCTAATCACTCCCCTTCTTAACACCGAAGAGGGTAGCCCGGAACACTGGTTCTACAGTAAACATGTAAGGACGAGAAACGTAGTGGAACGGACCATAGGTGTTCTGAAGGCTAGATTTAGGTTAGTCGTTATAGAAATTGTTAAATGACTACCATTGTGTACATACAAATATTTATGGATCAATTTTACGCAGGTGTCTCTTGGTTGCGCGGCAACTGCACTATCGGCCCGAGATGGCCGCAAGAATTGTGAATGCTTGCTGTGTGCTGCACAATTTGGCCAATCGCTCAAGGCTTACCATACCGGAGCTTTCGGCACGTGAGCGCGAAGACGAACAGCGGCTGCAGGTACAACAACGCCACGTGGAGGCAGCGTTGGGACCCGCTGCGCAAGCCGCAGGCGCGGCTATCTCCGAACCCGCGCGCCGTGTCAACCAAGCTTTGGCGCAAGGCAGAGCCTTGCAACAGAGCCTGGTCCAATGCTTGTGGGCCAGCAGGAATTAAAATCCCGCATATATTTATTTATGTCCCCTCATCCTGTTTTTTAAAGGAATCTTGGTCGTGTTTTTACTTTATGATCATATTTTATTTTTTAATTTTGTTTAAAACTGTCTTTACACCGTTTAAGTTTTTGCAGTAATTAATTTAGGGTACCCCGACCAAATGGGTTAGTAATGTTGGATTCAGATGATACCTATCCACGGACCGACTGACTGCGCGTGACACGCGTAGCTTAAGACTATGCCGACTGCACAGTAGCGCCCTCATCGTTTGTTCGGTTATTTCATACAATTTAGAATGAAAATGCAGAGTAGGTTAAGTTGTCCTTCACAAGATTATACGTTAGTATTATTAGAAACGGTAGTTTAGTTTTATTATAATCGTTAAAACGGATAACAGTGGCCACTATATTCCATTTTAAGGATTATAATAAAACTAAACAATGTAAAACTACCGTTTCTAATAATATTAACGTATAATCTTGTGTAGCACAACTTAACGTGCTTATTTTCTGTATTTTCATTATTTAATGTATGAAATAACCAAACAAACGATGAGGGCGCCACTGTGCGGTCGGCATAGTCTTAACATTGATCGATGGACCCGTGCGGCTTTTACTTAGCCTCGAGCCCGTCATAGGTATTGTTTAATAAATAAGATCGTTTTTTTTTTTGTTTTATAAATATTTTTTATTAATTAACTTAAATAATAAAAGTAAAACAAAAGGCCCGTGGCACATCGCTTGCGTGGAGCACGGCGCGGCAGCGTCAACAAAGCCCTGCAAGAAAACAATTTAGTTTTTCATTTTCTATATATTATTTATTAAATAAGATTTTGTTTTATTTTAAACTCAGCGTTTTATTTACAAAGCAACAAATGGTAGGGGAAGCCCAGAGGATTTTTTACCAGAGCATATTCAGAACTAATATGCTTGCTGAAAAATCCTAACTAGTGATTGATGTGACAGTTCAAAAGTCTGATTCTAATAATTAGTAATACGTTCAAAAATTCCATTTACATACCTTGGTCACTATTAGATAATATCTACTCGGCAATTCTGATGCTGCTGATGCTTGAATTCTAAAAACAAATTTAATTAAGTAGGTATTACAAAAAATCCTGTGGCGAGATGATTGTCTGATTAATTATTATTCGCTTATATACTTACACTTGCGCTACGTTGCCGCAGCCGAAGAGTCTCCTCATAGAGGCCGACAAAACGGTTTGCAGCCCCTGCTATTTCCTCCATAGCAGAGGCATGCCTGTTCATGGCTCGTGCCAACTCTCTGTCGACCTCTATTCGAGACTGCTCTATTTTCATTAGCTGCTGTTGGGCCGCTTCAAATTTTTTGTTATCTAAAACCAGTAATTAACAGTTGCATTATATTATCAATAGGTAATATCAATAGTCAACCAATCAAAAATATTAAGTATTTAAAAGAAGAAGTAGTGCTTAGGGGAGGCCTATGTCCAGCAGTGGACATCTTTCGGCTGAAATGATGATGATGATATAATTTAAAAGAAGCGAGATATAAAGCTTGTAATAAAAAGGTACCTATGTCGTAACCGTTGGGGGAAGACGAGCGACGAGGACGACGGCGACGCTTCGGAGGGTTTCGGTCTCTAAAAATGTTTATTATACCTATATTATTATTTGATTTTGTGATGATTTTGAATAATTTGTGTAAGACTTAAATAAAAACTGTTCACCTTACTGGTTCTCGACTTTTCCCAGCTACTACTCCATTTCTATAGCAAATAGACAAGAGTTCGTTTTAGATATAATCTTGAACTATGTACCTACCTAAGTACTAATAATAATAATTTTAAGTTCTTCGGTTAACTTACTCAGAACAGCTCGGGTTTCGGTCCCTAAAAATGTTTATTATATTATTATTTGATTTTGTGATGATTTTGAATATTTTGTGTAAGACAAATAAAAACTTTTCACCTTACGGGTTCCCGACTTATTCCAGCTACTCCATTCCTACAGCGAAAAGACAGGGATCGTTTTAGATAGGTAATATAATCTTGAACTAGGTAGGTAGGTACTTATGTAAATTTAAGCTCTTGGGTTAACTTACTCAGAACAACTGGCAGCGTCAGAAAGAACTTCTAAATATCTAAAAAGTAATGGTTTTCATTATAAACACATAATTCATAGTAGGTACCTACTTATTGTTTTAGTTTTGTAATGTTAAACTTTACTGTAAACTTACTCTATATCTATCTGTCTCGCAGTAGGGAGGTCGGCATCCTGCTGCACAATGATTAAATCATGTTCAGCATTAGTTGCCGGCTCGAAGGACTAGTAAAATAAATCATACATTCAATAAAAACTTAGGGAGTACAGGCAAAATGATGTTCAATATGTGAAGACCACCAAAAAAACGACCTATAACTTATCAACAGTTTTTACCAGAGTATCTAGTGGGTTCTGCCTGACTGGTAGAGGCGAACTGCATCCACCCACGATGCTGATAAGGCGCTCTTCGAGGGGAAACAATGAGACATGAGGTGCTGGCCCACCACCAGTCCTTGTTCGGCCCTCCTTTATTTGACGCAGTTTTGCCTTCGTCCGGCTTTTGTACTGGTTTTAGTACCTACTGCAAACAAAATAAATGATGTAGGTACCTATTTGTTGTTTTCCGACTTTCATGAGAGCGCAGCTAGTGGATATAATAAGTTACTTACCTTCTTCCACTCCGGCCCAGATTTGGACAGTCCACCGGCATCGGCATTCAAAATATCGGCGCACTGTCTCCAAAGCCTCTTGGACAGTGCATTGCCCTCCCTGCCTCTCACCTTGCCCAATGCCAATGACTGGTGCTCCTCCAGAAAATCTAGGAGGAGCTCCAATTGGCGAGGCGTTATTTGGCGGGCCATGAGAAGCAAAACGGAAAAAAAGACTTTTTTGTTTTTATTCAATATTCACACTTTCGCGCGGATATGCAGAGTTGCTAGTAAATAATCGTCTATTACCCAAACCCACGATAAAAATACTAACGTTTTACTTGACTATGGTAAGCCAAAGGAGGGTATGTAACTTCATTTGTTTCGTAAGAACTCTAAACCAAACTAAATAAGTGGGTAGGAAAGCCTCAATGATCCCTAACCCCAAAATCATTGAAAAAACTTCAGTTACCTTAACCGAAAAAAAACGGTTTACAATAACAGAAAAAAGGTTCTAGTTTTCAACTTTCTCATTACTTAATATTCAATATAAACTCACTCAAATGTATCCTAACCAGAAACGATTTGGTCACCGATCGACGATTATTGGATCGGATGCACTGTCTAGAACCGATTCTTCTGTCCGTTTATTTATAAATTGAGTCGTTCTAGCTTCTCCTAGTTCGAGCATGTGGCCTAGCAACTCAACTTGCTCGCTTGATCGGTTGCATAAAGGAGCAGATAGAAAATAAGGGCGAAAATACCTCCAAACAGTTGGATGGACAATAAAATCGTAAGTAGCGTAAGTGCTGTTTCTGACTGAAGTACGATCTGCATATCGGATCGGACGTGTATCAATTTAGGTATCGATTTAATACAAGTATAGTCATAGCTATAACCGTAGTATCACACGTATGATAACTGAATTTACCCGCATGTCAGGAAATTATTCGCCGAATGGCAACTCTGATTTTGTCGCAATTGACATCCATTTTGACATACGTATTGAAAAATACTGCGATGGCTAGTACAATAGTCAAGAAAATCAATGTAGATAAAAATAAATGTAATAAATCTTATTATAATAATTTCAGACAATAATAAATTATTATACTTAATTGAATTATAGTTTGGCTAAAAATTTAATGACGTCTCTTTTTGACATCTATACCTAATCATTCGCGTCGCGCATGCGCGTAGCGATTACTAAAACGTTCCATGTTAGCTTTCTAGCCGAATATTTATTTTAATGATTTTGTGTTCTCAAAGATATATAATAACAAACGGGAAACTAAAATACTCTGAGTATGCATTTAATCAAGTAAACAAACATTAAAAAAATAAAAAATAAGGTTGATAAAAATTAAAGTATCACTAAGTATCACAATATCTTCTGCGTACATTGAACCAACATGAAAATATGTTTATTTTCGTAAACGAGAACAAAGTTGACCGTTATGAGACTAGACTGCAATGATATTGCGACCGGAATGTGAACAAACCGAATTTTAAGATTAGCAGAATACCATTTTTTGGTCTATTCACAATGTCATCGCATTCCGGTCTCATGTTTTTCATATTGCACGTTAATTAGTAGAATTGACCTTCAGATCTATCACCGCTGTGTCGCGTATTGGCTACAATAGCCCGTGTCAGATGATTGATCGAGCTGGACACAAAGCGCGATGGCCGTTTTAGAGAACAGGGTCGGCCACATATCTGGTGGGACACTAGAGGTCAAAAGATTACGATACAATTAGTATACATAGGACGCACATTCGGAAAGATAACTTTATAACTCTCCAATAGAAGATTTGGAACAATAGATGTATACAAAGTGAGTAAATGAAGAAAATAAAATGAAATACATAATACCTTTATATTACAGTAAACTCGTTCTCGCAACTGTGGTAGTAACTGTATCTGATCTGCTTAGTACGCAATTTGACAGCAACTTTCTTCTTCTCCCTTGGGATTCTCGCTCATATACCTATAGACTGGTAACTGTTACTATGGATTGAGTACATGATTTTGAACCCATTGAAATTTTTCGTCGGTTATTTTAAAAAAAATTGCTCTTATCATAAGCTCCGTGAAAGAACTTCCTTCCAAAAAAATCTGCTGTTTCTTATATCTACGTGATTTTCATTTTGAACTTCGTTCCTGCCGGGGGTTCCCCGACCCCACACTTTTTTTTTATAACGGTTACTCTTTTAAAAATAATTGGCTTTTACAATGTTTTCAAATGTATGGGAGGACAGCGTAGGAAATCATGGGTATAGTTTGCACGTCAATGTTCTTGTCACCACGTATATTTCCTCACCTCCTTCCAGTCTTTTTCTCCCTTTCCATCTAACAACATTTAAATTGACCACTATGTGACTAACAAGACAACAAAAACAGCTAAACTTAAGCCCAACCAACAATTGAACTGGAAAAATTCTTGGAAGGTCCAACATCTTTCATCGTAGAACATTGACCTACTTAAATTTTACTATCCAAGGTCCCGCTAGAAAAATGTCCGGATCCAATTTGTCTTACAATAAGTTCAGAAGATCGATCGGCGGCTGGTAGTCATTGGTGATAGCAATTTCCGGTCGCTTCGAGAGCCTATTATGATTCCATAATAAGGCGATCATTGATCTCCAAATTACAATTAACTAAACGTTCCTTTATTTCCGGTTAAGTGAACTGGTGGTCTGTAATGATCTAGCTATGTAAGGCTCTATGCTGTTATCTGGAACAAGGTTTAAGGTTCACTCATACTCCATAGAAAAGGGAGGATCCTCTGACCAGACGGGTGTTGTGTTTGGCGGGCAACTGCCCAATAATTCATATCGGGCCGTTGTATATATGCTAGTTGGCGGTAAACTTTGCTTGCGACATGCAGGATTTTGTAACGTCAGTATAACACGTTATTCGCATGTGGCGTTGTAGATACCGGTACACTGTCTTGAGTCAAGACTGTGTTCCACACTCACTAAAACTGTTTTGTTTGGCAGAATTATGAAATATGTTGTTTGACCCTGGTGTGCGCACCGTCTCATCTATTTATTTATTTTAAAAAAAGTCGGGTTAACTCATATAGTTTTTTCTCAAACATGCTTGGAAATTTGAGCATTATTTTGACAACCTTCGTCGAGATAAATCGAAATTGCTGTACTGGCCAAATACATGCGAGCAGCGGCCGGCAAAAGTTGTTTAAAAATCCATATCTATCGTGGTTTAGCGGCCAAATGAATTACATAGTAAACTCATATCTGTCGTGTAATTTAAAAATGGAACAATCTTTTACTCCGAAACATGGCAACCAAGGAAGTAACTTCTAAAGGTTTTATTTAAATTTCGTACTGCCTTGCAAATAGAAAGCTGTTTATTGAAAGAAAAAAAAACAAATGAACACTAACGCGGGAAAAGTTATTGTTGTTCGTTGTTCGTCATTGATTTTGAAAAATAATTGTATTTTCAAATAATTTCTGCCTAGGTACTACTTAGTTTTAATATCCGCGCATTATTTGAGAAAAGTACTTTATAAGCCTTGGCCACAACTAGGCATTGATGGACTTACTTATGTGTGCCTTTACACGTTCGTCCATCAATGCCTCTTTTGCTGGCCGCTGCAGTAATGTACTATTTTTCACTTGTAACACCATATTAAGTAAGTCATCGACCCAGTACAACTAACAAGGTTTCTTGACGACTTTATTATCCCCACAAGACGTGGGCTACAAACCCAATTTCTCTGGTAATAACATGTGTGTGGAAAATACATAAAAAATGTTAGTATCAAGGCAATATTGAATCTTAATAAATAGCATCCTATGAATACATGAAAAGGCTGAGATTTAATCTTCAATTTTGAAAACAGCTAGATAAATAAGAAAACATTATGGCTGTAATATTTTTTGCCCGACTGCGGGAATCCCAAAGGGAAGTTAATGTTTTTAACGTTTACTACACAACTTTAGACTTATAAATACTTAATATACTCCACTTTTAAAAAAGCGCTTTTCTGTTATCAGTGAGTTAGGGGTAACGTTTATATAAACGATCCCTATACGAATCAAACAGCCATTAAAGCGCTTTCCGTTAGCGCACTTCTACCTGCGCCACAATTTATTGGAAGACTAGCTGACCTGGCGAACTTCATACCGCCTGAGAATCAAATAATGTGACAAATTTATGAAAAGAAATAAATGATTAAATAAATAAATAGTTAATCATTTCTGACATATTAATTGTTTGTTCTCTAATATTTATAGTGCGTTCAGAATTTTTTTTTGTGGAGCTAAACTTAGAAAGCAAAAAAAATGTCTGTCTTGATAATAAACTAAAATAGAAATAAAATACAAGACTTTAAGACAGACCAAACAATGGAATAAATCAAACTATACATACAATTAAACTACCTCTATATTATTTAATTTCTGAACGCACCCTCTTTGACAGGTACGAACAGTTTGTATGGGATAGTAAAATTTTTGCTTTTATTATTTTCCTTACAACTTCTTCATATGTTCTCACCTTTACCTTCTTTGGTCTTCTACAAATATTTGAAAACCAAATTTAGCCAAATCGGTCCAGCCGTTCTCGAGTTTTAGTGAGACTAACAAACGTCATTTCATTTTTATTTATATAGATTTAACTACTTGCACATCGACATAGCCTGTACAACTTTATTAAAATTTCAGTCGACCTCAACCGCTACCAGCAATCCAACACCACTTGACCAGCACCACTTGAGGTACAAGGGCAAGAAGATTAACATTGAAAAAAAAATATTCAAAGTTTCGAGAGACGCCTCTTAAGTTTTTTTTATTTTTTTTTTGGTCTTTACCTCGATCGCTTTATGGAAAGCGACTAATGAGGTCTTTGATGGAACGAGCGTGCCCAGAAGATGCCTAAGGCCCTGGAGCTCCCACGCATCGACGAAGCAGCAGGCTGCTTGACGCCGGACTCCGGTGGGAGGGTGGAGCAAACCAGGCGGGCGTTAGCCCTACCACCGCAAGGGAAGAACTGGCCAATCAAACAAGGTATTAGGTGTGACCACAGATATAGATACACCTAGACATCGCCAGAGCAACTACTTCGCCTGCCAAAAATCGCACCAACTTACGTTCAAAAATCGTAAGCCACCACTTTCGCGCTCAGTCCTGTGTACTGCTGGCTGGGTGAGCGTGAATGAGAAAGAGCGCTTGTGACGTCATGGTAGGTAGTCAAAAAAATGGCACGCTTGGCTTTCATACAGATCGTGATACTTGCGTTATCTAGGTCTATCTATATCTGTGGGTGTGATTGTCCAGGATGCGCCGAGCGCTCTGTTCAATTGAGTAACTGTCGGAACAAACTGCGCTACACGAGGAGGCTTCTTCATGCATCCCAAACTTTTTATAATCATTTGCCATAATAACGACTATAGTTACGCATATTCTGTTTAAGAAAATTTATTTAACTAGCTACTACCTGCAGTGGTAAAGATACAGAAACTTATGATACTCACAAACTAAGTAATACCCCTAAGAACCACCACTGATCCCAGTAGGAACCTTATGCCTGCGGAACCCTTAAAGCGGTTTATGCTTCGGAAATAATTATTCCGTTTGAAACGAACAGCGATTTCGTTTCGCTTTTAAATTGGTTAATCCTAAAATAATGGCTAGATATAACTGTCTTAGTCGGAGAAATTATTAGGTTTTAATAAATAAAGTTCGCATTACTAACTTCCGAATAATTGAATTAGAACTTAATTGTTTGCTTTGAATTTAGAACCTAATTATTTCCTAGGCTAACCGAATTTCGTTGTTTGTGAATTAACAAGCCGATTGTGGCTCATATTTTCTTCACATCGGAGTGATCAAAGCACAATTTGTTGCATTGACGATGCTTGGATGCGTTTAATAGAAAATTTAGCTAATCTATTTATCCACTGAAGCTCCATTGCAGTCATGAATATTCATTCTATTCTATATAATTACTAGCTTCTGCCCGCAACTTCGTCCGCGTGAAATTTCACCCTCCCCCCATGTACACTCTTAGGGAAAAGAAAAGAAAGAAAAGAAAGAAAAAGTATTTATTGCGACTCGTACAGGAGGATCACAAACTAAATTAAACACAGTCTAAATTAAAATACTAAAATAAAAACTAAAAAAAATTAAAAAGTAACTAAAAGAAAAAACCCTTTCTTAGGGGATATCTACTCTTCACAAAGAACACACCCTCCAAATTTCTTGTCTCTAGGACCAGCGGTTTAGGCTGTGCGTTGATATATCACTCAGTCAGGACATTGAATCTATATAAATAAAACAAAGTCGGGTTAGTTACATCATTTATAAGTATAACTCAAGAACTGCCGGACCGATTTTTATGATTTCTGGTTTCTTGGATTTTTCTCCGCCCCAAATAGCAGAATAACTATTAAAATAAATAATAATTAATTAATTTAATAATTTATTTTTTTAATTAATTAATTTTCGAGAAAAAAATGTGATCATTTTCTTTATACATAGCCGGTAAGATGTTCGTCGGGTCAGCTAGTTTTAATTATCTACATTCTAAACTTCTCCATAGACACCCTTCTTTCATACTATCTTTAAAAGTCACAAAAAATATGAATACCCAACAATAAAATCTTAGTAAAAAAAACAGAATAACATCACTTGCCTACATGCAATACAAGCATACAATAGCTTTTGTTATGAGACTTCAAGTGCACTCCGCTTTTTCAGTAAACGTGCGGTTGAAACACTTTTTAGGCCAAACAAGGTACGATACACGTATTGGAATAATATAATTTCGTTCCCGTAAGTATTTTCAGTTGAGTTGAAATGTTGAGCTGGAATGTAGAGTTAAAGCTTACTAGGCTCGCGTTCAATGAGACACTGGTTCTTGAAACGCATTGTAATCAATTAATATTATAAATTTGAAAGTAACTCTAAATCATATTCTAAACGTTTATAATACAAAAACACTTCTATCACATAATCTTGAACAGTACTTCAAATAAATGGAATTCCAATATCAAGGTTTTGGTAACAAAAACGAAACAACATCACTTGGCTACTTGGCTCGCGAGCCAATGGCATTTGTTATGAGGCTTCAAGTGCACTCCACTTTAGTAGGAACTTTTTCAATAAACGTGCGGTTGAAACACTTTTTAGGCCAAACGAGGTACGATATAAACGTATTGGAATAACATTATTTTGTTCCCGAAAAGTATTTTCAGTTGAGTTGAAATGTAAAACTAGGCTGTAAAGGGTTTACAGGGCACAAGTTCAATCAGTCAGTGTTCTTGAGTTCAAGAATAAGAAAATAATCAAAATCAAGATCAAGAGCAAGATTCAATATTGTTGCCAATAGACATTTCATTTCATTTCACATTTCATTTCATTTTTCAGTTTGGAATATAAGAAAATTCGCATTCAAAAATTACGACTATTTAAAAAATGTAATATTATAAGTCTAATTATACTTCCTAATTAATAGGTATGTTTGTATTTAAATAATAATTATAAACACGGGTAATTAAAGACACTTAACATGGGTTTTTTGGAACCCGGTAATTGCTCACCGTGCACTTACTGTATTTTTGGCGAAGCCTCCACTAAGTGATCTTGTTAGAGGATCTAAAATTCTAAAGTGAACTGTTACGTCACAGAATAGTTAATGATAGTACGTTGCGTCGGCATTCAAGGGCTTCACTGTAAAAGAAGGAGGAAAACAAAGTTCTTCTTCTTAGCGTGTCGATGGCAAAAATAACACGAATTTATATATTTCGTTTTTTATTTTTTTATTTGTTCGGCCCAAAATTCAGCAATATGCGAATACCGTTTGCTGACGCCATTTCTTCCTAACAACATCCCAAAAAATCAGTAATACAATGCATTTTTTTTCGCGGCGTACGATGTTTAAAATGACTGGCCTACTAGCTATGTACAGACGCCAGCACATCAAACTATTACAATCTGTCCAGGTTCAAAGTTGATTGGGAAAATTTTACAAATTTAGGTAGCTTGATGTGCTGACGTCTGTACATAGTTGGTGCAGTATATGAAGCAACATAAAGGTTCCATCGACAAAATTCGTCAAACCCGATAATTTTATTAATTGGAATTAGGATAATTAGAACACCTATCACTCAAAAACAGATAGTAAACTAGAAAATAATTACGAATGAATGGTTTCACTCTCAAAATTAAATCACATCAACTGTCTAAAAAGTTGATTATTAAATCTGCTTTAATTCCCTTTGGGCTCGTGTTATGAGATTTTTTTGGTCTTGTTCCAACATGATCTGCTACTTTTTACTTAATTTTAAAGTCGAATAAGAATGAATTAGAGTTTTTCAGGCCTCATTTTGAATTAGAATTTTCCAGGCCAATTATGATTAAGTTGCAAATGTAAATTGAATTTTTAATGTCACTGAATTATGAACTTTTTATTAAAAAGGCATAGGGCTTTTAAAATATAGCAGGCAAAAAATGGAAGAATTGTGTTGGAGGAATTTAGTTTAATATTTAAGTCTACAAGTTTTAATAAGGTAGACAAAATAATAATGTATATCAAAAAGTAAGTCATCGTAACAGGTTTACATAAACCCTTGATTTAAATTCGAAGAGTTATTATATTTTAGATTTATTTAACTGAGAACAAAAGCATAATATTAAGTACAAAATGAAATGTTATTTTCTACCAACTGTTGACAGTATAATTTACACTAACTCAAATAAAACTTCGGATCTTGTCCAAAACTCTTAAGTTAATTTAGAACGTCGAGATTGTTTAAATAAACTTTAGGGAACAATGCTTTGAGACCCCGGTAGTCTCGTTGGGTGTGGCAAAAGAGGTATGAAAATAGAATAAATGCTATGGAAATGCGTTCCTTGCCAAGTGTAGTGTGATTGTTAATGATAGCCTGAGGAATATGTGTGTGATAAAAAAGGCGGCGTCAATAATGGGTAGGTTACGCGTGGAAGCTCCAAGAGAATTCTAAGAACATTGCTTAAGGTGATTGCGCATTGGTAGACCGCGAAATTAATTTTTCTTACGTTTTGTGCAATTTTCAGGTCAGTGTAAGGTTGTGTCTTGATCAAAATATGATTCACGACTATAACAGGTATCTACGTAATTACAGAATTATACTCAATTAGAATCATTAATTCATCTTCCTAAATTAGATTTGTACCACAAGAAGAAATCTCTTATGGAAAAGTGCTTACGGTACAGATGCCTGCACATCAAGCTACCTAATCTGTCAGATTTTCCCAATTGAATATGAACTTTATTTCTTTGCACTAAAGTTGAAAATCTATCTAAGAAATTTGACAGATTGGGATAGGTCTGTACAAATCTAACTTAGAAAGATGTATTAATGTTTCTAATGATTATAATTCTGTAAATACGCACCTGTTATAGTCGCGAATCAAATTTTGATCAAGATACAACCTGACACCGACCTGCAAATTGCAAAAAACGTAAGAAAATTTTAATTTCGCGGTTTTCCACTTCGCATTCACCTTAGCAAGGTGGACAGCCCCTTTATTAGGTACTGGGTGCAGAGGCACGTGCCAACATGTGTTCAGCCTCGTAGTTATTAGTTGTCGTTAGGTTAGTTTGTGTGTTTTACTAACATAGTTTTTAAGTCGTTGTTACTAATCACTACATAGTATAAAACAAAGTCGCTTACTCTGTCCCTTTGTACGCTTAGATCTTTAAAACTACGCAACGGATTTTGATGCGTTTTTTTTTAATAGATAGAGTGATTCAAGAAGAAGGTTTATATTTATTATACATGCATGCATGTATAGTAGAGAAACATTGATAATTTTAGAGGTTTCTAATGTGATGTCGTAAATAAACACATTTTTTTGCGCTTACTTTTCAAACGCTGGCCGAACCCTACGAGATAGGTCAAAATAATGTACTACAGTATTGTACACCTTAAAAAGGTCTACAAAAAAGTCCGCAATAGTATATCCCAATATATCTCATAAGGATAACCCACAATAATCATTTTTTATCCTTTACTTTTTACGAGAAATAATGGCTTATTTACGAAGCGATTTTAAGCTATACAGCATTAATCCTTATCCAATTAAGTAAATACATTGTGCATTTAATATAGATAAATATGGCTCTTTACAGCATGTAATTTAAATGAATATTTTCGAAGATATTACAGATTTAAAATGCAGGGACATAGCGGTTGCTGCGGTACCGGCAGCGGCCGGGGGCCGGCCGCGGCGGCGCGTGCTGTCATTCTTGAAATACCTATACTTAGTATCAGCATTGCACCCGTGCGAAGCCGGGGCGGATCGCTAGTACTTACTATAAGGATTGTGTGTATTTCTATGTGTGATCTACAATAGTTGCGATGTACTTGCAATGTGGTTGCGTTGTAATAGTTGCAATATGGTTGCATTGTCGCTAATAGTTGCGATGTGGTTGCGTTGTCGCTAGTAGTTCCGATGTTGTTACGTTGTGACTAGTGTTTGCAAACAGACAAATAGTTGTGTTTGGTATGTGTCCGTTTCCCTGATATCTATCCAAAAAATATGGTCCCCAATGACCAGACTAATCACTCAGCAAAGTACTCGCTATGTTTATTAACTTTTACTTGGGATAGGAGAAAGTTTCGCTCTCGTTCGGCGATCCTTAATGAGTTTCGGCGCTGTATAGTCAGGAGTAGGAAATGAAGAACGTGGTCAGCTTACGGTAAAAAGAACTGACAGGATTGTTGGTGTGTTTGTTTGACTCACACTGAACACTGGTAGTGTGGAAACTTGTAGAATGTTTGCTCACGCGTTCGGTTAGGAAAAAGAAAAATATTTGTTCGGAATCTTGAAGTTGTGAAATGTTTTAGTGACAAGGATACGAAACAATAAAAAAGTATCTCGTAAATAATACAATTATTTACTTTTTTATTGTTTCGTATCTAGTGACAAAGTGAATGTAGCTAGATACAAAACCGTGAAAGTTTGATACGGTGTTTAATATCACGTGAGGGAAGCAAATATAATATATAATATATTTGCTTCCCTCACGTTATATTAAGTGGGTTTAATCCGCATTCGCGATTTATTTGCCAAAAATGTAAACAAATATAAGTTTATGGAAAAATAACTTTAAATATTTTTATAACAGCTTCAATAGTGGTGGTCACTCTGAAATCAACTTAATCACCATTCAAATAAAGTTGATATTTGTTTAACTTGAAATAATATTAATTTGAAACATAAGTTTGAATAAACTTTAACTACAATGCGATGATTTGGAAGGTTATTTAATGTAGGAAAGGGAAATTGTAAAATAATTTGTTATATCAAAATGATATAACAAATTATTTTACAATTTAGATTACAATTTAGAAATCTCCTAGGGAAAAGTGCTTATGGTACAAATCTCACTTATAAAGATGTATGAATGTTTCTTATGATTATAATTCTGTAAATACGTACCTGTTATTGTCGCGAATCAAATTTTGATCAAGATACAACCTGACACTGACCTGCAAATTGCAAAAAACGTAAGAAAATTTGAATTTCGCGGTCTACCACTTCCCGTTCACCTTAACATAACTAAACGCACACATAAATAACGAATTGAATAAGTATTATAAATCAACAATGGATTGTAGATCAAATATTTATCAACACTTTCTTTTATTGTACTCTTGAGGGCTCATTCGATCTTTTTAGAATCCCAACGGGCATTAAATAAGAGATGAAAAAGTATTTTGACTCAAAAGTATCGTGTTACAAATTAAATTTAGAAAGTTGGAAAAAGCTCTTGGCCTCTTCCTTGGCTGACAGAAACTCGATAGGAAAATAAACGGTGAAAGTTTACTTATAGAGAGTGACGTCATTTTTGTAATACCGTCTCTTTTACGGTGCAAGGTGCAACACTGAAGGAAGCGTTACAGTTTGGTGTTTGTGTGTTAATTTATTGTGGTTTTGATGATTCCACCTTCAGACAAAGAAGAGCTCTTTAAAACGTTTTATAACACTGTGTGCCCTAAACCCGTACTTAAGTCACGCTTTTATTTTATTAAGTAATCCATTTTTATAGATAGTGCAATCCACGAAGACGTGCCCCACTCTTTTTCCTAATGCTTACAGCATTCCGCTAGTGTTTTAATTTTGTAAATACACACGAATTATTATTAGAGGGTAATTAGAGTGTATCGAAAGAACTAAAACACTAATGGAATTAACTAGCGATAAACACTACCGATTCGGAAGAATAGTGAGGCGCGTCTTCGTGGATTGCACTATCTATACACAGAAAAGCGTGACTTAATTGAGGGTTTAGGTCACACGAGCTATAAAACAGTATACGATACATGTGACTTAAGTATTCTATTATGCACGGCGTTTAGCACCCTCGCTATGCTCAAGCGCTAATTTTATTTCCGTGAAGTAATAAACTACTTAAGTCACATGTATCGAAATGTACAGACGCCAGCACATCAAGCTACCCCAATCTGTCAGATTTTCCCAATTAAATATGAACCTTATTCCTTTGTTCTAAGGTTGAAAATCTATCAAAGAAATTTGACAGATTGGGGTAGGGTGACCTTCTGGCGTCTGTACAAACGCTAGCACATCAAGCTACTACAATCTGTCAAATTTCTTTAATAGATTTTCAACTTTATCGCTAAGTTATAAGGTTCTAAGTTGATTGGGAAAATTTGGCAGTTTCGGGTATGTTGATGTGCTGGCGTCTGTACTATTTATACATTCGCACTTACCTAATACATTGTGTGAATGTTTCAATACGCCCAAAAAGCCATTTTCAAAGTCAGCATCAATGAAAATAGAAAACACAATAAAACCAAACCCCTTAGAGTGTTCGATATATTAACGTTCAAAGCGCCTCCAGGCGCTCCACTATTTCTCTAATATACATAATATTTATAGAGATCAAATTGAAGGGTCCGATCTTATGATATCTTTCAATAATAAGTTCCTATATTTGGTGGACCCGTTGTTACGAAAGCATAGCGAGATCTAATTCGATCCCAACGCCATCTATCAAACTTATAGACAACTATGCCATCTGCTGGAGACGTGAACCCATTTCTTAACCTGATTTTTTATATTTAATTATTTGTAAACGAAAATAATGCATTTTTTTATTTAGTATCATGTCAATATATTTTATTCAGAATTAAAATAACATAAATAACAAATTATACTTAATTAATTAACAAAACATTTTTTTTTTCAAAATATTTTTGGGGGAAACCTGAGTCTCACAACTTTTGTTCACCATCTATTTATTTATAAGATATACCTATATGTACGTGTACAACATATAGTATGTGTAGAACTGCCCCGCTGGTCTCGTGGCGTCCTGAGTTCGATTCCCGGGTCGGGCAAAGTGTTATTGATTTTTTCCATTAGGAATTTCTTAGTAGCAGCCCAGAGTTTGGAAGTTGGCGTGTGATACCCCCGTGCCTCGGAAAGCACGTTAAGCCGTTGGTCCTGCTCCTGCGCCTGATCTCTCTCCGTCGTTTCGGATTGCCGTTCATCGGATTAAGAGAGTGAGGGAAGAGGGAGTGCACCTGTGTCTGCGCGCACACTTGTGCACTATAATATCTCCTGCGTACCTAGCTAATCTCCGTTGAGATTGGCCACCGTGTCCGAATCGGTCGGGGAGGCTATTATTACACAAATAAAAATTATTAATTATTTTTATTTATTTATTTATTTATTACATACATACGCTACCATTACAGTTTCCCAATTCGATAGTGTATTATTATGGTTATTATGATTGTGGTTTTTATGTCACTATATCCGCCACCAAATATATAAGGTGACTGCTCTGCAGATTGATTGTACGTTCCGCCAAGCTACAAAATTGGATACGCCAATGTCTTAATCTCGACACATGCTCTGTCTTGGCTGAACATCTGTGCTGCTAAACTTAGACGGTTCGATTTTGCGGCTGTAATATTTTTCATCAATTGATTACGATAACATCATTTTTGAGTCATGATTATGTCAATTTTGATATTTTCATAAAAATAAGTATTCACTAAGTAAGTATTAAGTAACCAGCAGCGGAATTGTCCGAAAGGGTTACCGCTACCCCGGAACATAAAGGGCTAAGGAAGGAACACGGGTAGGTTTTAGTCAGTAAGAGTCTGACACTCCCTTCTGCTCCACCCAGAGCGGGAGGGGTCATTTGATAAGTCATCAAATGACCCCATCCATAAAAAAAAATGAAAAGTATTAAGTAACCTACCTTCACTTTTTTTAAACATGATAATATTTTCATTATTTAATCATGACATATGAAATTAAAGTTAAACGTTTAAACGTCAAAAATGTATGGAAACAGTCGCTAATCACTAATTAACTTTAAGCACCTTTAAGCTACGTTTATGACTAAAGGGTAATAAAAACGCTAACAGACTAAAAATAATAATAAATGGACATGTATATAAAAAAGGAGAAGAATGAATCATAGGACATCTTTTTTTTATAGCTGAATGGACCCGCTTTTTACCCCAATCACGCCTGATGGAAAGCTATGGATGAGGTCTATGATGGTACGAGCGTGCCCAGAAGATGCCTAAAGATGCTCGGGTGAGTTGAGTAACTGGCGGAACGAACTGCGCTACATGAGGAGGCGTCTTCATGCATTCCAAAACTACTACCGGCATCAAAAAATTCGTCCGCATTGCTGTCAACAGGAAACGTGCCCAAAAGGCGCCAGCCTTTTGGGCACGTTTCCTGTTGACCGCTTTAATAGTTATGTTAGCCGATTTATGTTAGCCGATTTAATAGAAGCTGCTTGCCATGCATTTTATAATCCTTTTCTTTCATAGAACGAAAGCAGTGAGATTCCAGATCAAGGAACATACGAAAACATTTCTTTTGTCAATATCGTTAATATCTTATCCTATTCATCTAAGTTTCTTTATTATATCGCATATAAATTGAATCCACATTCAATACCAACTGGCGAAGTAAAGTGCAAATGAGGGTTCTTTCACTTCCAAACGCCATGAAATTAATTATTTAGGTATTCCTTGTCGAAGTAAATTGCCAACGAGCGGGTCCATTCATTGACTCTTAATAAAATCTGATATACACGACGTTCTATTTTAGACTTTATTTCTTTATCATAAGGTCATAGATTTTGTTATTGTTTAATTATTCGGGGACTTAAGTTCTGGTGATAAGGGGTTATTAGGAACGGTTTATGTGACATGATGTCGTGGAAAATTGGGAGCTGTGTATAAAGTAGATTTGACATCGGTAGACAGTTGGTGAAAGTTCGAATTCGGAAGACATTCTATTAATGGCTAGTGAGTAATGACCCTTGTGTTCAGGAACCGCGGGAATGAAATCCGTTAGTTGAGCAGGTAGAAACCGTGTTGGTGACTTATCCCTTTTAAGGCAAAAACGAAAATTGTACAGCGCCTGAAACAACCCGACTAGTGTAACTTTAAGGTTGATTTTTATTTGATAAAATCGACCTTAAAGTTACACTAGTCAACTTTAAATTTCATTTCTGCCCTATAAAGGGTTAAGTTTATCGTCAACCGGAATAAACTAAAGTTTTCCTTTAAATGTATTCATGTGAACATAAATGTCACTGACTTTGTGCAATAATTTTAGTCCTGAACGGTAATTCTCGCGTTTTCACTCTCGTAGCATGACGCATTCGTCAATGATCTCGTTCTCCGTAATTGACACAATCATCATGAAAGACACAACAACTGTTTGACGCTGGTCCGACGGTCAATATGACGTCATAAACGTATCGTCTGGTCCCTACCACTATTTACATCTCGCATGAAAACTAAGGCATGTCGCGTGGCTTCCTGCGAGAAATGCTTGAACCGATATGCCGAGAATAACTCAACGTGATTTTGAAGAGGGAAAAGTACGAATCGAACGACAATCACGAATGCAAAATGCGCTAGAATCGCCTTCCTGGTACACATTGGACTGGACTGCACTAACTGATATATACCAGTTACTTCCAGTTCCCACACCATCATAAGTCCACCATCATAGGCAATTCTCATGAGAATTGCAAGAAAAGTACTAGGTACACAGATGTACTGGCATTCTGCCACAATTTACTGTATTAAAGTTTAGTATCACTCAAAATTTCGTTAATGTTGAAAAAAAAAGGAATGTTGGTAATATAAACATTCTAGGGGATTACTATACATACGTTGAGGACTATTAACATTTTCTTCGTGATAATGATGCCGAAAGGTTCCGAAAGGGTCCATGTATCGGAAGACGTAGCGTTAGAAGGGTGGATGACCTTGTGAAGGCCGCAGAAATCCGCTGAATGCGCGAAACACAGAAGCAAGTGAGTTAAATGTCACACATTGCAATACAAATTGTTTGGATACGTCGCCGACGACGTCGCCATGGCATCCCAATGTGTTAGCGCTCTTAGACAATAGTTTAAACTAAATTAAAACGAAATTACCCCCTTACTAATAAACGTATTAAATCAGATGAATAGTTACACACCGATTTCCCTCTTTCAGTCGTCAGTAATTTGACTTTCGAAAGAAGAAGACAAAGCTTTGTGTAACTATACAGACGCCATACAACGTTTATTAGTAAGGGGGTTAATGTTTTATTTTGATTTTTGTATCCCATTTTATGCTGCACCGGTTGATGTCATCACATCAATGCTGGCTGTCGCTAAAACCCAGCGCTGTGACTCTGTCTCGCATGGAGTCACAGCATTATACTGAGTGATGGCCGTTTTGTGTGGATGTGACGCATATTTTCCCGTAAACTTGTTCTTTTTGTGTTTGTGTTTTTTCTTTGCGCCATGTTTTACCTACAGCAAATAAACATATTTTCTAGATAATGAGATACATATTTTTTTCCTTTTTATTCACGTTGAAAGGTCAGGCTTTTATAAAAGCTATCGTGTAAGTAATGTTATCTTCAGTCAATCCTTTGACAAAGCCATCTATTTGTGTCAGTAAAGCACTTGGAACGTGATGGAATGTTTTTATACACTTTCAATTACTTTCAGAACCGAAGCGATATCTGATTAATTTTCAAAGACGCCAAGATTGGATTTAGATCGTGTGTGGCGTTTTTAAAATGTTTTAGTATTTATATACCAAGCGCAGAAATGTGCAAAGGCGGACTTTTTACGTCAGCCTTTGGGTGAAAACACACACACAAACAGTGTACGAACGCTGATGCACACATTTTGTATTCGATTGGAGTTGCATGCGCGGCACACCTCAGTTATCCGCTAGGAGTATTAGTGTTCTGTGCCTCAGTTGTCCCGTACTCCGATATACAGACGCGCGCCTTCAATCTTTTTAAATCTTTATCGTGAATAAATAAATGCTGAAAAGAACTTTACACTTTTTAATCCTCTCTGTACATATTCCTAAGAACATTACACGCATCAAACAAAAGTGTTAGGTGCAGTTACGAAATATTTACGAAAATATTGGTTACTTGTATAGGCGACCTGTCGATATAATTTTTTAGTTAAGAACATTTTCGATAAATAGTGTTACCTACAGCCAAATTAGACCGATTTTAAATTTTCCATAGAAACAGAGATTTCCAGTTATCTTTTTTAAATAAGACATTTCGAAAATGTTCTTCACTAAAATCGGTTCATTCATGTTGAAAAACAAGGTCTTGAAAGCTTGTATGAAATGCCGTACGTCAAAAACGCTCATAAGATAGGTACCTATATATTATTAATGCGTTGAAACTTTCTTATTAATCTCAACAGATTAGTAACTGTCCTCTTAAGGACAACAGTAGGTATCCGAAGGGAAAATAATAATAAAGGTACCAAACGTACATAAGCCTGTACATAAATTATGTATTTTACGGTTTTGTTACTCATGTTAGAGTTAAGGCGAGCCTAGAGCCTGAAAGACAAAAAAGTCCAAAGTCAGAGTAGCCCGAGAAGTTCAAAACGAAATAGCATGGTTTGTTGTAATTAAGTTAGTAAGTCAAGTTTCTTACGTTTTTTTTTTGCAATCAGAAGGCCAATTCCCGTAATTAAAAATGTTCAAAATCTAGTCGCAATGTCATATCAGCAACAATCAATGCCAAAACTTGTCAAAATTGTAGGGAAATTAGAGGTATTTTGACAGATTGAGACTGATCAGACTGTGAACTCTGGTTGTATGATGATCTAAATATGATTCGAGGCCGTATCAAATATTTATTTATAGAACTACTAGCTGACCCCGCAAACGTTGTTTTGCAAAAAAGAAAAAAAATATATAGATAGTAGCCGATTCTCAGACCTACCCGATATGCACACAAAATTTCATACAAATCGGTCCAGCCGTTTCGGAGGAGTATGGTAACTAACACTGTGACACGAGAATTTTATATATTAGAAGATAATTATAAAATTTTTCAATACATCTCTCTAAGTTCATATTACGCTACTGAATTACTATTTCATGAAATAACGACATTTGAGGTCAATTCTAACTGAAGGAGTTGTATTTCCGATTCTAATGATTATAAATCTGTAAAGCCATATTTGTTACCATCGCGAATCATATTTTAATTATCATACAACCTGACACTGAATTGCAAAAACGTAAGTAAACTTGAATTTCGCGGATTATCTTAACGCACCCCCCTTAAGCACTCGTAATTTTAATCAATTTGTACTAATTACACACATGTTCTCCTGTTAATTGTAACTTTATTAAATAATGCAATTTCCGATTGCAATCAAATCGAGAACAACATTGATTTACCGACACGTAGTTAATTAACAAAGTGAAAATGTTGATTCTGAAATGAGGCAAAATACATATAGGTAAGCATAATAAAATATTACACAATATAACTTATACCTACATAAATATAATCACGATTCAGCTAAATCCTCAATAAGACCTTCCAACAGCTGGGACAAAGGCCTCATCTTTGTGAGGAGTGGGCCGTAATTCACCACGCGGACCCAGTGCGGGTTGTCGGACGTCACACGTCTTCGATTTTTTGGTACTAAGACATGCTGGTTTCCTCAAGATTTTTCCCTTCAGCGTTAACTGTAAGTACCTTACTTCCAATTTACATTTTTTATAAAAATAAGTAACCGTACCTATAATTTTATTAATTAACCCTTTGTATGTAGGTATAGAGCGTGTAGCGTTAAGGTAAAAGTAAGGTATTGGGAATTTAAAAAAATGCCTGTTTTATGAATAACGTAAGTATGCGTTGTATCCTACTCGCCGCCCGAGAGAACTCTAAAAGTGCTTGGGAGCAATTACTCGCCTTCCTGTTTAGAATTCTACTTGTACAAAAAAATTTGGAAAAAAAAAACTTTTACAGCACAAATCAAGGATAATTGTAACATTTCAGCCCATTTCGACCCCAAATTAACAGCGCACCTCCCCAAAAAAGGTATTGCACCATGTGGAGTCAAAACTAGGCGAGGGTGATATCAGAGGTGCAGCTAGAATCATCTTTACCAGCAATGTGGTTGCGCCGTACTCTCCAGAGACACTTACAGCTCTGGAGAACAATCACCCTGCGCCAGCAGATGACCTCTCCTTCCCTGACTCATCCGATCCGGAATTCAACACACTTGAAATTACAGCTCAGCTAGTATGTGCGACTGTTTGCTCCTTTCGAAGCGGTTCCGCCGGTGGCCTCGACTGCCTGACACCTCAATACCTGAAGGACTGAATGTGTTCAGGTACAGCAGGAGGCTGGTGAATCCCTTTTAAAAGAGCTGTCAGCCCTCATCAATCTCATGCTCTCCGGCAATGTGAACGAAGCCGTCATTGATATTTTGTGTAGGGCAAATGTATATGCCCTGCGCAAGAAGGATGGCAGCATTCGTCCTGTAGGGTCCACTTACCGTCTTATCGCAGACAAAATTTGCTGTGCTTTTTACAGCGAAACACTGGCTAGGAAATTCCAGCACCTACAGCTAGGCTTCGGGTCTAAAGGGGGCCGTGAGGGTGCGGTACATGCATTATCCACTTACCTCAATAGCGGGAAAGGAGAGGTCATCCTTAAGGTTGAGATTAAAAATACTTTCAATTCCGTATATAGGGACACCTTGTTGGCAGAAGTTCAAAAAGAAATACCCAAAACAGTACAGTTTTCTCTATCAATATTATTTATTTATTGATTTTACCATTTATGTACACCCATATATACACAGACAAGAAAAAAAACAGAACAGAAAAATAGGTACAAAGGTGATGCTTATTCCATAAGAAATCACTTTGTTACAGGCACCCCTCTAAATTACTTTATACAGACAACCTTTTGAAATCAGCCGTTGGATATCAACAGGGTGGCCCTCTTGGGCCAGTCATTTTTTATTTGGCAATCTAATTATTCGACAACTAAATTCCAAATTCAATGTTTGTAATTTGGATGACGGAACTGTAGGAAGTGATGTAGACATAGTCTTAAAATATTTAACGTTTTTAAAAGAAAACTTCAGTTACATTAGCCTCTAGACCTTAACCTTTCAAAATGCGAAATTTATCTTCCCCAACCTACTGACAGACAGACTACCATAGCAAAATTTAAGACAATAGCACCAAAAATCAAAATTAAGGAAATAATCTCTCTTCACCTCCTACGGTCCCCAATTTTTGACGAATCCTTTCCAACGTTCATTGAGGAGAATATGAAAAATTTCAACGATGTCTCGAAAAACTTTTCAAAATTAGCATAGATACATTCGGCCTTCGGCATTTATTTCAAATAAACTATTTACAGGCAATTTTGAATTGTCAAAATTAAATAGTCGGGCAGTTAGTCGGAAAGTTAAAGCTAGTTGCCCATTCCAAAACGTAGGTCTCTTGGAGAAGAACGGGCAAGAAACTCCAAGGACACTCTTTTAAATCAAGATATTATAAAATCCTGGGTACATTATTCTTGTTGCTTCTATATGTGAGAACAATGTAAAAAAAAAACACAAATGAAGAAACAATTCAAACTATAAGATTAAAAATAAGCCCTGGCAGTTAAGACATGACCAGTCTCAACCTACGGCGCCTGTTCACGAACATGCCCCACATGGATCAGCACCATCCAGCTCAACCATTTTGTAGGGAACCGAATGATCCAACACACGTGGCACCATTAGTGAGATTCATTTAAGTGAGCATGACACATTCTCAACTGCCATACTCTTTCAACATCAAAAAAACATAATAAACGGACCCATGGTTCTTACATTTACAAAATTTAAAAAAAAGCTTCTAAATTATACAAAACTATAGTTTCCAATTTATTTAAGAGACAAATAAAATTTTACTAAAAATGTTACCCTTTTAGAAAGGATTCAATCAAAGTTTTATGTAATAATTCCTTCACAACGTTACTTTTAGCAGCTAAATTTGGTATTCCCAGGACTACTTAAGTACCTCCTACGTCTAGTTTGGCGAGAAATTTATAAGTTTTCCAATCACGAAAAGCCCACGCGATCTCGACAAATACTTTGAAACTGAATACCAAACTGAAACTCAGCAACCCTAGTGTTTCAAGCCTGTTGCTCTATGTTATTGGATAGGCCCTATCATGTTTTTGTAACTAACAATATTTAACTTCCAAATTGAAGAAAGTTCTGTAATAAATTGAACGTTCCGGGAAATGTTACAATAAGGCTAAGGCATTGTGCGGCATGGAAAGAGCGACTGTCGCAACCCAGCGCAGGGCACGCCGCGATAGCGGCGGTAAGACCCCTCTTTGAGGAGTGGCTAGAGAGGCGCCACGGCGCCCTCACCTACCGCCTGGCGCAGGTCCTCACCGGACACGGGTGTTTCGGGAGGTTCCTGCACATTATCGGGCGGGAGGATACGCCCGGGTGTCACCACTGCGAGGGTCGCCCGGAGGACACGGTGGAGCATACGGTGGCGGTATGCCCCAATTGGGCGGAGCACCGCTGTGTTCTCGCAGAGGCGATCGGCGGCGGCGGCGACCTCTCGCGCCCGGCCCTGGTTCAAGCCATGGTCCGGGGCAAGAGGGAGTGGGAGGCAGTCACCTCCTTCTGCGAAGCAGTCATGCTAGCGAAGGAGGTGGCGGGACGGCTGAGGGAGAGGGCCTCACGTCCCAGCCGCCGCGGGAGACGCCCCGGGCGTCGGGAGCCGCGAGACGACTCCCGGCCACCGTAGGCGCGGGCCTGCGGGCGGAGAGTAATGGGTAACTCTCCGTCCGATCAGGACCAGGCCCGTACTGGACGGCGCGTACGTGTTCCACGCGCGCCTCAAAGAGATGTCAGCATAAGGAAGGGGCCCGAAAGGGCCGAAGCCTGCCGGGGCAGCGGGATTGTCCGAAAGGGTTACCGCTGCCCCGGAACACAAAGGGCTAAGGAAGGAACACGGGTGGGTTTTAGTCAGTAAGAGTCTGACACTCCCTTCTGCTCCACCCAGAACGGGAGGGGTCATTGGATGATTTCCCATCCACAAAAAAAAAAAAAAAAAAAAAAAAAAGGCTAAGGCATTGTACGCACGGCTACACATCAAGTTATAAATAACCAGTATAAGCTGACTTCTGATTGTACGAAAAACCTATACAATGCTAGGTCAGCTAAAACTGGAAATGTATAGCTTGACGTGTAGCCGTGTGTACACACACTTTTTTTGCCGTGAAAAGCTACGGTTTATTCGTCAGTGTTGTATGGATCACTATAGAAACTTGACGATAGACATATTTATGCGCCGTACCGTAAAGAAACCGGGCCATGTGGAGGGACTTACGGTACTTCACGATAATAAAAAATAAAATAAAGTCCTCCAAACCGTATTTCGGCCACGGAGGCCAATCTCAACGGAGACTAGCCTTCGGCACGGGATATGATATAGTGCACAAGTGTGCGCGCAGACACAGGTGCACTCCCTCTTCCCTCACTCTCATAGTCCGATGGGTCGACAATCCGACACGACCGGAGAGAGATCAAGCGCAGGACCAACGGCTTAACGTGCTTTCCGAGGCACGGGGGTATCACACCGCCAACTTCCGATCTCCGGGCTGTTCACGATAATATCGTAGGTTGTTTTAGAAAATTCTGTAAATTATTTTCTGTATCACCTTTGGGTAGGATCGGCAATTTATCTTCCTGCCGATCGCTGTTATTCTAAGGTATTGTTTAGACAGGCATTCAAATCGACCCTAAGCTCGCCATACAGAATCAGCTTGGTAACAGATACGCAGTTTTGACAGCGAACTGAATCAGCTTGGGTAACGGACGAGTGGATAAAACGATACTAAATTACAAGGCAAGATCTTCCTACGAAAATATAACGAACGATATGTACAGAAATTGATACACAGGAAACCAGTATTAAAATCGGAAAAAAAATATTGTAAAATATTTACCTACCTGCAAAATGTAACATTTGTTTGTATTCAATTAACTTTATTATATTTTCATTGGCGGTCAACCTTTCGACTATCAAGTTTTTCATTAGTTTGAACCAATCTTCATTCGTCAATTTGTTTATAAATTGGAATCACTTTGAAAAAGCTAAACAACAACTATAAAAAGTATTTGATGTGGTACAACTACAGATAAGTATTTGATGTGGTACAACTATAGATAACGATTGCTTACTTCTTTTTTATTTACATGGCTGTAAAAAACAATCGTAGATAAAAAAAAATATTTAATAAACATTCGAGGAAAAAATAAAAAGCTCACGATTGCTGAATGAATCTGCCGTTTGAAGTTTATCAAATGATGGAGGCTTAATACAAATCAAACACAACGGCATCAAACGAATATTTCTTGTTCTGTAATGTTATTTCATAGGCATGTTCCGCCAGGAATGTTACAAATAAAAATAAATACAAAGTGATTCCAGTGTTGGAAATAAAAATATTTTGTGGACCTGTCTAGTCAACATATACCTACGGTAAAAACTAAAACCCGACTACTGAAATATCACGCTCTAAAAATTATGAAAAAATAAGTTTATAAACTAAAACCAGACTAGTGAAAAGGATGAAATAAGAAAGTACCTTCACATGGTCGCACTCGCATGCTGCCATGGCTTATAAGTATATTATTACAGCGGCAAGCAAAGCTGTGAGCAACAGCTGACCGTATAATTATATATTTTTGAAATGTGCTAATTAAGCCCTTTCATTTGATATACAGCAAGGCATGACAAAAAAAATATTTTTAGATATAAAGTAATGACTATATATCTGCTAGTGGGTGCCATATTCAATTTAATGTGACGTCACATAGCCAATAACCAGCGGACGATCAAGACGCTTCCAACGATACTCATTAATTTGTCAAATTATAACAAGCAGTTTAGAAGTTATGAGGGAACAGATGAACATACATACATACCGGTCAAAATCATAACTCTCCTTTTTGCTTCGCCGTAGTCGGGTAAAAATACAGTACGTCGTGGGTTCGAACCCAGTCAGGCTCTTTTTTTTTAATTTCATCACCACTTCTCTCAAAAAGGTGAAAGAAAACATCGTAGGGAAACCGGCATAATCTAGAACCAACATCTCGAAGACATGTGACACCCACCAACCCGCACTGGGCACACAGACCTCGATCTCTTTGAGAGGGAGTGCCCAACTGTAACCTGATTTAGTATCAATAAATCGTTGCAGTCACTTTTTAGTGCAAAGGGCAAAGAAAGATAGTATAATTCTTCAATAGAAAACTTATGCTACGTTTTCAAAGGAGACAGTTGAGTTCTAGTAGATATTGCCCCCGGGATATAGATTGAACTATAACTTCAGAACTAACTTTGTAACTTTGCAGTAAAGACAGCTAGTATTCGTTCCGACTTTCATGTAAGATGACATCGACAAGAGTATTGACATACAAATATCGTCCACATTAATTTTCTACATATCTACATTTATTTTCTATATATATATCTTCTTCTTCTTCTATATAAAAAGCAATTGCCGTGCGTTAGTCTCGCAAAAACTCGAAAACGGCTTCGTCACGAGAAGCTATACAATTTGTAAACACACATTCAGGGGTTCGCAACTTTTGGATCAAATAAAAAAAATAGATTTGTAATGATTTTTATTTTAATATAGGGATATAATTATATTAACACACACATCTAACTACTGTCATCAGGCGATTCCGAATATTCTGCATCTGCATCCTGCAGCAATAACAGCGTCAGAGTGAATTTACTTCAAAATGGCGGCCAAATGTTTACGTTCCATGAGTCAGACATTCTAGTACCACAAAATTAAAAAAAAAGAAAAATTAAATAAATTATACGACAGCGCTTTATATCGCTAAAATATAACCCGACCAAGTGAAATTGCTCGTTACGGTCGCAGTCACTACGGGCTGTCAGAAGCCCAAAAGTCTGATAACCAGTCTTACCAAGGGGTATCGTATTACCCAATAACTGGGTTGTGGATAGGCAGTCGCTCTATGTAAAATACTGGTATTCAGCTGCATCCGGTTACACTGGAAGCCGACCCCAACATAGTTGGGAAAAGGCTAGGCTAGATGATGATGGTGGGAGTTAAACATAACAGGCGAATTGCAGGTGTACTCTAGGTATACTTCTGCATTAGCGCGGGAAAAGAGAGTGCATCTGTGTGTGCGCACACATTTGTCTTGTACACTATAATATCCCCGGCGCTGAAGGTTACTCTCCGTTGAGATTGGCCGCTATGACAGAAATACAGTCTGAAGAACTTTTATACACCTGTTTTAGCCTCCGGAGAAAAATACTTGATTGTTTTCATTAACTTTGTAAAATAACCAGCAACATTGAAACAACAATCTAAACAAGATCAAACTCTAGAGAAGATCAAACTGGTTGCTAATTTAATTGTAAAATTAAATTCTTTTTGATATTGATTTACATTCTATAATTACCTACTTTAACTCACATCCTAACTTATTGTTATTTTTTAAATTATGAATATCGGCTCCGAGTCCTGTCAAATTAGATAACCCATAGATAAGTTCAGACGTGATTTTTAATCACGTCTGAACTTGTCTATGGATTGCCTAGTAAAAATACGTCAATTTACGTCAGGCGCTGACTAATTTGACAGGACTAAACTAATATTTATCTTCTGTCCTTTTCATAATGAAATAGAAAGAAAAATATGCACTGAACTTAAATTTAATTTAGTTTGTGAACAACAGACTCGGGACCATCGTCTACTTTTACAATGTTTGTAAATCATTTAAGTATCACATAGGTAATTAATTTATATGTCATGGTTTCATTTTTAATTATTTTACTTATTGTGTTATAGTAATTTTATTTTAGTTGCATCGTCTTCACATAATAACATTATTATATAATTAATGTATGCAAAATATTGTTTTTTTTTTTAAAGAGTAACGGTAGAGTTTCTTGCCCATTCGAAAACTACCTTTTGGAAGGGGCGACTAGAATCAGTTCTATTTTATTCTAATTTTTGACGTTCAAAACTATGTGTGCCTTTTATGTGCCTATTTGAAATAAATGCTTTGACTTTGACTAAAACCAGTAGGTAGGACAGAACTGTAACTACACAAAGCACCAAAGATAAAACATTAACAAAAACCTTGAAATAAATGGGTACTCAGCTGAATAATGCAGGCGTTGAATGGCAGACGAGAGATACGCCATTAGAACAGTGTCCCAGTTCCAACTAGATGCGTACTGGATGCATTCCGATTGTTAATTCAGAACAGAAAGCTTCATGGTAATTACTTCGACTTTTTCCGCTTGACAACAGTGGTGTAATTTTATTATAAGCAACTTTGAAGAACTGCTGTAGTTTACAAGTTAAGACGGACGTTGATTTGCATACAATTAGAAGTAATAAACTAAAGTTGAATAATTTTGCTGTCTAATGATTAAAATGTGGTACAGGCCCATAAGTGGAAGGTACTTGCACTACGAAAATCACCCTTACTGCTACAACATTAAGGCGCTGTCAATGTCAAATTGTTACCAATAATAATAAACAATGGGTTTTGTTACTGTGAATAAATGTATCTATACCGTAATCACTTAGCTAAGAGTTAAAAGCACAACAGTTAGAACATCGTGGAAAAATACACGCAACAAAAAAAAAACACGAAATAATTGCAATACTAGATTGAATGTTACAATAACTGTATTAAGAGGAAATGCGGTCAGAGAGACTTTTGAAAAAGCTTAAGTAAAAAGTCATAATTCGAGGTTTGGCTCTCGCCTATTTCATCTCTCCTCCAATATTGGACCAATTTAAAAGATATTTCATAAACTGAATAAGAAGGATATATCGCACCTTCAGAATAGTAGTGACCTAACTAAAAAATCGAGTTACGATCATAGAGGGTCACTAAAAGGTACGCACTTTTATGTGAATATTAAAAAAGCGACGTTTTTATGGTGGAATAAAGTCTTTATTCCACCATAAAAACGTTGCTTCTTCGCTTCACATAAAAGTGCGTACCTTTTAGTGACCCTCTAAGATCGTAACTCGATTTCTTAGATTTTTGAGTTAGGTCACTACTATTCTGAAGGTGCGATATACTGTGTCCCTATGTATTTCTTTTTTCATTAATAATTTTCAAAGTACACTAGGCTTCTGTTGACAGTGGTTTAAATCGGCATTTTTTGAGGATAAGTGCTAGAGTGCTTATAAAAATAATGTATCATCAAAAAGGAAAACATAGGGACATACAAGTAGTTAATATTTATTATTCTGTAAAAAATCATTGCTTTATGCTTTATTAACCAGAAAGAAAACAGGCGAGAGCGTTTCTATGGAGAAAAGACTATCCGCATTTCCTCTTAAGAAGAAAAAAAAACCACCTACTCCAGTCTATCTCCTCTGTGTGTCTAGCTAATAAATTATTATTGTGTGCATAATAATAAATATGAATAACAGAGGAATACAAATAAAAGAGCTTACTTCTACGGTAAGCAACTCGTAGTTATAGAAAATAATAAATGAATGATGTGGCTAGAGATGACATCGAACACAATGTTGACTGAGAAAGAAGCTTTTTCTTAAGACTGTGCAGACCGCACAGTGGCGCCCTCATCGTTTGTTTGGTTATTTCATACAATTTAGAATGAAAATGCAGAAAATAAGCACGTTAAGTTGTGCTTCACAAGATTATACGTTAATATTATTAGAAACGGTAGTTTTATATTGTTTAGTTTCATTATAATCCTTAAAACGGATAAAAGTGGCCACTATATTCCGTTAAAAATGTAGATTGTACAACTAGTGCATAAAAGAAGCCATTTCACCCCGAGACGTTTATGGCGAGGGTGGATAGTTAACTCGAGGGTAAAATGGCTCGTTTACGCCCGAGTTATAGATTCCATTTTTTACTTCGATTGCGATAAAATAAAACAGGCATAAAGCATGTAACAGTATTTTCACTGTTCAAAAATGTTGCATAATTGAAGAAGAGAATAGCAAATTCCCGCCACGAAATTTTTAAAAAGTTTTTTTTTTAATTTTCAACATTTGTCATTCGACCTACTTCATACTGCCAAGCCATGAAAACGTTTCTTTGCGTTTTTAAATAATAAATGACAACAATTTTATCTGATCTATGATTCCCTATAACGTGGACATACATCGTTACAGAGATACATAACAGCTCAACGCTCATGTACAAGTTAGTAATGTACTCGTGTGTTAATGGATTACTTCGCTCAAAGAACACTGTTAGTCCTTGGCCTGATTTCTACAAAGGAGCTATGTTTCATTAAAGCTACGACAGAAAAGACACGGTACTAATGAGTGGGTACGCCAGAAAAGATAATATATTTCGTAGTTGTTCTAGTAAGTTAAATTAAATCATCAACATTAGTAAAAACCTGGATGTTTTATTTTTATGCGAAGGTCTTCCAAAAATCCCACCAAAAAAGACTGTCAACTACAAAGACTGTTTGCTTATTAAATAACGTCGAGTCGCCTCTTTTTAGAATAAAAAGGCAGACAAAGAAAAGCCTTCTCTACTGCCATAAATATTAAAAACCTGCAAATGAACTCTTAAACGCGAAAGGGCTATTCAGAAAAGGCGAAACAGTCTTCCGATAATATAATACGATAGAAGGCCTATAAATAAAACGTTGAAGTACCTAACTGACTATTCATTTCCTCTTTGACACGTACCTATTGCTGCGAAAATATAGCAACGTCCACGCAACAAAGATTTATGCGCCTTTTAGCGAATATATGAAGCTATGTGTTGAATATTTCATGCACACTCCATTACATTATTAATTTATTGTCATACTTATGATTGAGTGCATCGCTAAGTTGTCAAGACACGATGTTTTTTTGTTTAAACTATTTCGAAACTTGTTAGACTTTTTTATTGATAGTGTCTGAAAATAGGACACAATGCGTTGTGACTTTTGATGAAATGTGATTGTGTTGACCTAATTCCTATTTACATCTCATCAGTTTCCAACATATATATCCTCCCAGGTAGAATGTGTCGTTGCTCTAGTGGTCGCAAGTGCGACTGCTGAGAAAACCCAACAGAAAAAAACGCTTTGCCAGATTTAGAATCGAATCCAGGGGAGTCCTGGATTCGATTCTAAATCTGGCAAAGCGTTTTTTTCTATTGGGTTTTCTCATTGGGAATGTTTCAGTAGCAGACCAGAGCGTACTTGCGCAATGTTGATGATAGCAACCTTACCCCCATTTACATGGGCAGCGGGATTGTCCGAAAGGGTTACCGCTGCCCCGGAACATAATGGCTAAGGAAGGAACACGGGTGGGTTTTAGTCAGTAAGAGTCTAACACTCCCTTCTCCTCCACCCTGAGCGGGAGGGGTCATTTGATGATTTCCCATCCACAAAAAAAAACCCATTTACATGAGATGGATTAAAACTTACGTGGCAACATTGTGGTTGTACATTATACACTACTCCTCACTTTTAGAGAAAATTGGTGTGATGTTTTATGGTACCACATCATTCACTTCACAATCTTCTCAGCTGAAATAAATGCGCTGATAAGTTTGATTAAGTACGGTCTATTGTTTTATGGGCTCGTCATAATATTTTGGAGTCCTTCTGTGATTTAAATAAGGAGTCGGATCATTATTTGCATATTGAAATTGATAAGCTTAAGATTTAATTGAGTTCAAAGAGGGGAGGGGGCAGGTTGCTCAGACCGGCTCAGACGGTCCTTGCGAAAACAACGAAACGCCATGCCATAGAATAAAAAAACTCATGATGCCTAATTTTGTAACGGCAAGTTATATAGAACTTACTAGACCTATGCGGCCTTATTATAAAACATACTTTTAACCATATTCCGACAAAGTTAAAGTTCTAACTACAAAAACTGACATTAAACCCAAGTCTAAGTTTTAAAATTTATATTAAAACCTTTATGCTTGTCGAAATAAAGTTCAAAATACAATAGCTGCCTCGAAAGTTTGCACTTAAATAATTAAACTAAGAACTCGTTTTGTAATGAGGCGGATGAAGTGTTGAAACTGTATAGCTTAATCTCAGGTTGTATAGTCATATAGGCATATTTTTATAACTTTCTACATATACCTACCAAGCAAATCACCACAAACATAACCAGTCTATAATGTTCCCACGGGTAGGACTCAGGCCTTCTCTTTGAAAAGCGGAGTGGCCGTAATACACCACACTGACACAGTGCAGGTTGGTGCATGTCGCATCTTATTTGCCCAGGCCAGTTTCTTCAAGATATTTTGCTATTACTTTTTTTTTAGAGCAGTGCTAGCTATGAAGCAGATTGCACAAAGTGTGAGCCTGTCTAGATTTGTTACTGCTGTTCCACTAATGCTACATCAAATCTCTATTAGGCGTCTCTAATATAATCTCATGCTGTTCAATGTTAGATCTGATTCCTACTAACATGTAAATTCGTGTATACCCACATACATATTCATTCTAGCCTGTGAGGATCTTGTAAGTTAATCCCTGAGGTATTAACATTTTATAGTAGTGATAGTTAGTATCCCCACTAGGAAGTTCCCGGGAAGATTTTGTTAGTTTTAAGTATCATAGTAGGTCCATAATTTATGTACAGACGCCAACACATCAACCTACTACAATCTGTCAAATTTCTTTAATAGGTTTTCAACTTTATCACTAAAGCACAAGGTTCAAAGTTGATTGGGAAAATTCAACAGCTTAGGGTAGCTTGATGTGCTGGCGTCTGTACAATATTTTGGTAGGTTCTTACAGTAGTTTTTGGTGTACTCTCTTGAGAGAGCGGTCTTGAAATATAGACCTTGAAACTACTTTCAAACACTGATCAAAGTCTCGAAGAATTATTCCTGTTATAACACTTTATAATAGATGTAATAAAGATCGTCTTAATTTTTTTTCTAACCGGTGACAGAGGTCTATATTTAGTAGTATATTTGTGTCTTAATTAAAGACACATAGATAACTAGTAACTGAATTAGATGTGTTCTTAAAGTGGTTTGGTGGTGGCAATTCTGCGTTTATTGAAAGTTACGTGTTGATAGTCCCCCATACCACTACACTGCTACAATTCCTATCAAGGTTCATAAATAATCTCTCAGTATTTAGCCGCGTTTAATGTTACAAAATAGCTCGTATTCACATTTAAGAAAGTCGCCACCAGATCTACTCATACTGCTATCGGAAGCACTTCATCCACCGTTACTTCCAAGGTAGAAAATTTATCATCAGAATTGCGTTATGATAATAAATCGCGAACAAAGACATTTTTTATAGCTATTCTAACGTCTGTGCTCGTAAAACACTTTTACTGTTACGTTGAATTTAGGCACTACCTTGTTTTTTTTTTTATATTTAGTGCTACCTTTGTTTGTTCCCCATTGGTATTTTTTGTGACGTACCTACTTGACTTTGAGGAGTTGTGAGCTCAATAACTTTCATTCTTTCAAAAAAGATAATTAAACATAGATTACTAGTGAAGATGTCGTGAGCGTAGCTATTTTCTCAATTCAGTCTATCATAGACTATTACTGGACATTTTAAACATCTCTCCAGTTTCGGGGATCTCCGAGCATTTAGAAAGCCTTCGCTGCCCTTCAGGGCATTAGTGCACACAACGTATGACCGCTTAAATCAATCGATCTGTCATACAAATTAACCTGCACATTATCCGAAGTATATAATAGTAAAACTGTACTCTGTACTCTACCTTTTCGGGATCAATCGTTCAATACATCATGTTAACGAAGCCCCTGATCTAAAAGTGTTATTAAGGTCAATAGACAATAAACAAAACTCCTTTCCTACATAATAGAATTAGATATAAACTAATTTTCCGTTTGCGAAACTGAATTAAACGAGAGGTAAAACCTTTTCATTTCTAGAATATAATTCGGGTACGAATTGCGAACCCATTCAAATTCGACAAAACGAAACCCATTTTCAGTAAGTCGCTGAATTGGAAAAACAAATTAAAGTGTGCTTCATGTACTCGTAGAGGGCTAATTCTACGGCGCTTAATTCTACGGCGCTTTGCTGATATTATAGCGAGGTTTCCATTATGAAAATAGTGTCGTGAAACAGTAGCTTTACTGTTTCATTATGGGCTATAATTATATAGCTAACTGAACATCATTTGCCTTTCTTTTCCAAGTTTTCAAATTCTCAACAACAAACCGGTTACAGCAATAATTAACTAGTTGCTATGCTAGTGAGAAATAAACTATTTTTTTTTACATGTGACCTGTATTTTACATGGAGCGACTGCATATCTGACCTCCATAACCCCGTTACTGGATAATAACCCCTTGCATCATAATAGTGTAATGTGATAAGCAGCTTGGTTAGTAGTAAATATGATTCATTTGACTCCTACAGCCTTCACTAAGATCCACTGGGCAGTCATGGATTGTCACATTAAGTTTAAAGAAATTAACTATCCTTTAACGTGCTATTTTACACACCTATACCCAAGCATATGGATAGCAAAAACTTTTGTGAGGAAGTTTTTTGATCGGGCATTTACGAGGTGACCTATACTGCCGTCATAACGAAAAAGGACACAACACAACTAACATTTTTTCCCAAAATTGAGTTATATACATATTCGAAATCAGAAAAAAACGCGCATCTGCCAGTTTTTTTTTTAAATTTCTTTATGAGCAAATGTTAGTTGTGTCCTTTTTCGTTATGACGGCAGTATAGTGGTCCAATTTTTTTTTTTGGGTGTATGACATCTCTATGATTCATCTAAGCGCAACATAATTATGTTTCGCGAATATCAGTTTAGATGTGATTTCTTCTCTTGTCATGTAAACCTCTCTAGATTTAAAGTAATTGCACTAAATTGAATCAAAGGTAGTACTATAGACATGTAGCTAGCAAGCAATGAGCTATTTTTGAGATTATTCCCAAATGGTAATACCACCCATCGTATCTAAGTAAACACCTATGAATCAAACTACCTACCTACCTATCATAATTTATACAGACGCCAGCACATCAAGCTACTACAATCTGTCAAATTTCTTTAATAGATTTTCAACTTTACCGCTAAAGCATAAGGTTTAAAGTCGATTGGGAAAATTTGACAGTTTTAGGTAGCTTTATTTGCTGGCGTCTGTACATAAATACTTTGGTAATTGTGTCCATTTCTATTAAGCACAGTAACTAGGTCAAACAATAGTTTTTCCAAAGCGATTATTAAGCCGGTATTACGTAGATATAAGGCTAGACCAGGAGATAGTGGAATCTAGGAATGCATAGTTAGGTATTTCCATAACGGTCTGGAAATGGAAGACTCTCAAGGAAAGCTTATTGGATTACTTGCGCGATCATTTTTATTTAAGTCAGCGGGATTCATGAGCTCCTTGAAGCCTTTAAATCTTTGAGCATAGAGACAAAGATTTTCACTTCCTTAAAAATGAAGAATCAGAATTAATCTATTCAAATAAATAATCGATATCTAAACAAATTAATAAAATTGAAGTGTCTGTTTGTAATATGAGAATAACCGCTTTTTACTCAATTTATACGACTGTATATCGTCGGTAAACGGCGCCGTTCAACTAGCGGCCTGAAAGATAAGTATTCAGCCATTCAATCAAATAGCTAGGCAAATGACTTGGATCGCTAACGTCTAACTACTTGTCTAACCCAGAAAATTAAATTGGCAATTGATTGATTGGTGATTGACTTAAAGCGGCAGATTGTTTATTGTACTCGTATGTTTGGTAAAAACTGAGCTGTAAACTAAGTAAAAATGAGTCCTAACGTAGGTAAGTAAATAATATTTAGCAGTAAAATGACTTACGGGTAGTTACGTGTGGGCAGTGAACAAATCGGAATAGTCGGTAAGAAATCTAACTTGGAAATAGCGCTCGCCGGCCGCTGTCGCATGCTCGCTCGGCTCGCGCGTGTCAGAAAGGTGAATGAAGACTAGAAGGATAATCAGTAATATCAGCTTTGAGTCTGGCTGGTGTTAATTACTATATGAAGTAAAGAATGTGGTATGTAGGGAAGAGGGGTTTTATGAAGAAAAGCACAGAACGACAAGATTAGGCATTTATTTCAATTAGGCTTGTCAGTCAAATACGTTAATGAGAAAACTAGTTGTCCGTTCCCAAAACTAGGTCATCATGAAGAAGGAAGGACAAGTAAACTTCATGGCAGCTTGTTTTAAAGCATTGTAGATTGTAGCAAGTAGCAACCCATTTTTTACATTTGCTTGAAGTAAGTACAATTATTGTTAACACAATTGTTCTCAAAGCCATAGCAACTTATCAACGGAAAGGAACAGAACATGAATATTCCTAATTTCGATTTAACACAAAAGCAACAATAGACATATTAAACCACCTAAGGAACAACATAGTTATAGTTAACAGCAATAATATCAATTAACTTACATGAATGGTAGCCCATCTTTCACCAATCACAGAACGTCAAACAGTTTTGACTAACTAATTTCTTACATGAGTAATAATAAATAAATATTATATAGTGGAACTGATTTAGAATTTATTAAGATAATTTAGAAATTTAGTAAGTATATAATTGTTATCTTTATGTTGATAAATTGGTAACACCACATCAAAGTTCCGAGAACCGTTTAGAAACAACTTGGTACAGACGCCAGCAGGTTAACCTACCCCAATCTGTCAAATTTCTTTGATAGATTTTAATCTTTAGCACAAAGGAATAAGGTTCATATTCAATTGGGAAAATCTGACAGATTGGGGTAGCTTGATGTGCTGGCCTCTGTACATAGAAATTGCAATGTAAAATCTAAGAAACATTAAAGTATCGTACTATTAATTATTAAGTTCGCAAATTTTAATTAAACATTGTTTTGATTATGCACAACCGCAAATCATAATATTCGTTTGGAATCGAGTCTTTTAAGTCTCAATATTTTAATGTGACTTAAAATACTTGACTTGTCTTGAGTATTGACATAAATTATCTGTTTGTAAAATATCAATTCAAGGAGTAGTAATTACATTTATTTTAAATTAGAACTCTCGTTTCACAAAATATTATATATACCTATATCAATGAGAATAGAATGAATAAATCGCACCTTTAAAGTAAAACCGTTACTAAACGAAAATTTTCATGAATTGAGTTATCAATGCCATCTATATAAAATATACGTAAATTGCGACATAAATTTGTCATTTTTGTAAAATGCTGTTATACTAGGACCTCATTATATGTCTTAAAGAACCCTGCAATCAGATATTATTGACAAGAAACAGTGACTTTTGTCTAATATTGGCTCTCCTGTAAAATTTTATAATTTCGTTTAGTAACGGTTTTACTTTAAAGGTGCGAAATGATGTTGAAATGGAACACATCCATAAGTCAATGTCATCTGTTTTATGACAGCTGACAGTGTGTTTTTATTTATACAAGTTCTAAATATAGTTATTGGTTTCACAGAGTAAATTATACATACGGACAATTGGTTTTACAACATCGTTAAACAACAGTTATTTCCTATAAATATGAGCAATCTAACACGCGCGTTTGGTCATAGTTCTATCCTAGCCCATTTGGTCGGGTTGGCCTGGCTTACTTACTGCGACCAATTCGGCTCGCGCGTGGTTGATCATAGTTCCAACCTAACCTATAAACCGCCGAACTATTTACCTAACTGCCCATTCCAACATTTGTACTGGTCATTCATTTACACTAATTCAGTATTTGTTAAGTCATTACATTTTAAGAGTTCGACCAATTTTCTTTTTATCGATCAATTTTTTTTCCTGCTAATCACTACATAGTATATAAAACAAAGTCGCTTTCTCTGTCCCTATGTATGCTTAAATCTTTAAAACTACGCAACGGATTTTGATGCGGTTTTTTTTAATAGATAGAGTGATTGAAGAGGAAGGTTTATATATATAATTTAGTGTATTTAGTATCAGCATTGCACCCGTGCGAAGCCGGGGCGGGTCGCTAGTGTTTTAATATAACAACCGCCGAAAAATAAAATGACTGGCCATTATTTTATTCAACTGATCATAATAACCTCCCTAATGTTAAAATAACATTTGTTAAAATGATTATTATTTATCCTATTACATAAATGGCCTAAGCCTAAGCTAGCCAGTTCATTGAATGTTGTATTAGTCGCATTGGCTGAACATCACGCCGCTATCGTTTAGTTAAAAGGCTAGACAGTTTACTGAATGGCTAATTAAACCAATTGGCCGCGACATAATATACGCTAAATAACAAAAACCTTTTTTTATTTTTTTGTCTGTCGGTCTATATGTCTGTCTGTTTGTTCCGGCTAATCTCCGAAAGGGCTGGACCGATTTTGACGGGATATTCACTGGCAGATAGCTGATGTCATAGAGTACCATACAGGCTAGCATCCGATAACACGTTCCCGTGGTATAATTTCCGACATACACGCGGGCGAAGCCGCGGACAGAAGCTAGTATATTATAATAATTTACCTTGGCTTATTTCCAAAAATCTAACATAACCACTAACACTCTTTGAAAACACTTGTGCTGTAACAAATTGAGTTACAAGAAGATAAGTTTTATCTAACTTTTTTGTTAAAGTCGGAAACGAAAAGTTTAAATCCTGAAAGGGGTTGTTACGAAAACGTTTGCAGTGTTGTTGTGTTTACTTTTGGAAAAAGACGAAACAAGAAAATACTTTGGTTCAAATTACCGCCATTAAACCGACGGTATTTTTTAGATTTTTATAAACAATTTTTCAGAAAGGAGAGTAAAAAACCTCTGTCAAGCCGTTAGTGAAACTATAAAAAAAAAACCGGTCAATTGCGAGTCGGACTCGTGCACCGAGGGCTCCGTACAAATTTCTTGCCAAGTTTCATAATTCTAGGTCAACGGGAAGTATCCTATAGGTTTTGATTTCGGAACTTATACACCCGTATGTTTTGATTGCGTTGACTTAGAGGTTTGTTTTTGCAACGTACCAAAGATGAGATTGAATATAATCTTAAAGAAGGATTATTATTTAGGATAGAGAAGGAAATTCACATGCAGTACGAGTATTTACTAATACTGCAATAGGTATTCATAAACTTTAAAGGATGATAATGTGTTGCAGGTTGATTGATTAGACTAAAAATAAGTTAGTAAATAAAATCCTACATTGGAGGTTTTAGCGAATGAAATAGCTTAAGCTTAGCCTTATTGCCCGATTACTCTAGAATCTCTATAATGCATTTAATATTTTTCAACATTCATTAAGTTTCTAAGAAGAATAAAACAAAACTCATATTTTTCATTTACCGTTTTCAGGGAGTCATTATTCTCACATAATGAAATAACGATCCACTTCCTTTATATGGAGTGAGATTCATTTAATGTCTTATTTGGAAAAGCTACAGAACAATGGGTTTTTGTAATAATTGAGTCGAATAACTACTGAAACATTTTCTACTTTAGTATTATGATATAGTTTGGTATAACACAGTGTTAAACATGTATTTTTATAAATTAATTCTTTCAAAATTCGCAGTAAAAAGAAACAAAAGAACGAAAAATTAAAACAAATTTCAAAAACAAATCATTTTCGCATCCACAACGTTAAAATCTCATTTTTCCCAGAACAATTTAATGCTCTACAAAGAATTCATTCCAAGGTGTTGTATTTTACGGCGTTCAGATAATGAGCCCGTCAATCAGCGGCAATCTTCAAAAAAGGTTGGTTTTTTGTTAAAAAAAAAATGTTGTCTGACTATGGCACGGGCGGCGCGAAGAATTTACGTACAGAGAGTGTAGTTTGTTGAATTATATTTTTATTTGTTAAGAGTGTCAAATATAAGGAATGTCTAACAAATAATCGACTTGTTACTTAGTGCTTTTCTTTTGAACTCGAAGAAATTATAAATGTGTGCGATAAACGAATGTTTCTATTATAATTATTATTTGTTTCCAACAAAATTCTCATCATCAGCCCAAAAACATCAGCTATCCGAACCTCCCCAAAACATTTTTTTTTATATTTTGAAAACGGAATGAATGGTCACCGTTTGCCTATCGCACCTCAAAAGAGAATTAGACCTCTCGTGCAAATTAACTGTTACACGTCAATAGTATATTGCTTTTACATACAAAATATCCTCCTATAGATAACTGAAACCACTTTATATTCGGAGCAGCTATCTTGTGATCTTGGGGTCGGATCCCTTCGTCGTCAATTAAGGTCTCCTTGGCTATAAAGTACACCCATTTTCCGAATATACCAGAGATATTTTGTAAAATTGAACGAAACCATTTTGTTATAGACTCGGCTGTATATGAAATATGGCACGTGGGACTCTTGCTTTACTGGTTTTTAGATGGCTGATTTTCTGGGCAAAAGTTACCATTGAGCCATATTTCCTAGATTTTGTGCCCCTATAAAACAGGTGGAAATTATGATTTTTCAATATTATAAGATTGTCATTACGTCCTTGGTCTTCTTTGTTAGTTTTAAACGCTCCGCTCCGCTTTTTAGGGTTTCGTAGTCAACAAAGAACCCTTGTAGTTTCGCCATGTCCGTCTGTCCTTCCGTTCGTCTGCAGCTGATCTCAAAGATCCTTAGTACTAGAAAGCTATGATTAAGCATGGATATACATATTAGGTCGGGGCAAAAGTATTTTCGTATTTTTCATACAAAAAAAAATGTTTTCTTTTAGGTTTAATTTTTTATTTATTTATAATATGTATGTGCCGTTTTGATCGATGACTTGTTGCCGTCTTGTGGGCAATGCCATTTTGCTGAGTGGCTATAGATGAATGCGGTCTGGCGTTATCGTGATGAAACACCACGCCCTTCCTATTCACCAGCTCCGGCCGGTTTTTCTCAATAGCTTCTTTTAACCTCATCAGTTGTTGACAGTAGAGGTCAAAATCGATAGTTTTACCCGGCGGCAAAAGCTCATAGTGGACGATTCCTTTCCAATCCCACCAAACACACAGCATCACTTTGTTCCGAGTCAGGCCGGGCTTTGCCACGGTCTGTGGGGCTTGTCCATGCTTCGACTACGATCTTTTTCGGACATTCTTATCGTAAGTGATCCATTTTTCATCACCCGTAATCAATCGTTTAAGAAATGGGTCGGAATTATTACGTTTCAACAAAAAATCGCAAATGGAAACACGTTGCATTAAGTTTCTCTCAATGAGATCATGTGGTACCCAAATATCAAGTTTTTTCTTGTACCCAGACTTTTGTAAATGCCGTAAAACTGTTTTGTGGTCAATATCCAGTTCTTCAGCAATATCATAACTACTAATATGTCGATCTTGCTCCACTTTTTCAAAAATGGCACTGATTTTATCCGTGACAGGGCGTCAAGAGCGAGCTTCATCCTTCACACTAAAATTTCCTGACTTGAAACGCTTGAACCACATTTGTGCTACTCGTATTGATACCGCATTAGGTCCGTAAACCGAACAAATTTTATTCGCTGCGTTCGTCGCATTTTTAGCTTTTTTGTAATAAAATTTTAAAATGTACCGAATTTCTTCGTCACATACGTTCATGTTGCTTGCTTGAAAAACAATTGAGAAATGGCGGGAACAAGTTTTTTTTTTATTTATTGCATCTTTAGAATGTCAACATTTAATAGTATTAAAACCAGCCAGTTACATTCAGTACTGCCAAAGAGATTTGATTACAAACAATAGATTCAAAATACGAAAATATTTTTGCCCCGACCTATTATTAATCACGCCGACAAAGTGGTAAAATAAAATCATGAAAAAAAAGTACACGTAAAGTGGGGATGTTTTTTTCTCTCATCTACCCCATATTGTGGGGTTTCAAAAATATTGCGGGTTAGTGAAAACCATTTTTCGATTCAGGGATCCGTTTGTGAAATATTAGGCTTTAAAGTGCCCCCCGCCCTGCCAGCTAAATGGTTGCTTTTGTATGTGTGAAAAAATTCACGGCAGTAGTATATAGGTAGATATTACGAAATTAAAAGGAAAACTATCACAACTAAGTACGCTTTACAAGTTTACGAGTAATAGTCGACCAACATAAATTTGCAGTTGCAATGTATGCGAGACCATGATTTTCAACTACAATGTTAAGTTTGTTCTTGGGATAAATTCATACCAACTACGGAACCCTTCACTGATTAAGTATGTTTTCTATGCGGGTCTCAAATAAAATATTTTTCTTCTATAGATGCTAAACTTCTAGTCATTATAAAAATTTGCCAAACCTTTGAATGTGAAATGTTACTCCTCTCAGTTCTTAGTCTGAGGGATTAATTAAGGTTTATATTACGTTGGTTCTCCTAGCAGCGAAAGTGATATAACTTAGTAAATTACCGACTAACGCTCAACTCTCCTATTTTCAAATCAAACAAGGTTTCTCATTAAATATATCTTGTTTAACTTAACCCAGCGATAAACTTAGCTATTTATTGTAACCTAGATTATATTATTACTATAGGTACTGGCGTTTCATATCCTCGGTACACGGTGGCAAATCAGTAGAATACGGAATTTCGATGCACAAAATATCGATAAATGCTAAAACGATGTTACAAAATTCGATGCACGTTACTGCGAAAGACTTTCTCTGCAAAGCCACTACACTTCGATGCACGTTACCGCGATAGATCTTCACTGCAATACTACTAGAATTCGATGCACGTTACCCCGAAAGATTTTCACTGCGATACTAGTTGGCTTTGATGCACGAACGCAATAGGTGACGTAGGATGCAAGAGCGAACGAAGGGCACCCCGAGATTAGGTTTGGTTAGATTACTTTAAACCCTTTATACAGAAATAGGAGCCCCGCGAAGCGGGGCTTCGTCGACATAGGATGCAAGAACGAGCGAATGACCTTTAACATGCATCGAAGTCAAGTAGTATCGCAGTGAAAATCTTTCGCGGTAACGTGCATCGAAGTGAAGTAGTATCGCAGTGAAGATCTATCGCGGTAATGTGCATCGAAGTGTAGTGGCTTCGCAGAAACGGTCTTTCGCAGTAACGTGCATCGCAATTTTGTAGCATCGTATTAGCATTTATCGATATTTTGTGCGTCGAAATACCGTATTCTACTCCTGAAAAATGAATCAGGAAAATCCTAGCCTCCACACTGATTAATTTTGATGTGCCGTACTTCGCCGAGGTACGAATGCCTGGAGACTCGCTTGCCTGAATTCAGATCCACCCGACAATTCATCTTCCCAGGCGGTGGGATGAGCTCATGAGACTCTGCAGAGTAGTACAGAAGAATTTATTTGACACGTCTGCTACTACTGCGGAGCGTGTGCGCTTACTGACTGTGGGTAAGTCGGAGTCGGGTCTTTGACTTCATGCATATATGTTCGACGACACTACTTTCCACATCGCTGCATCGTTGCGAGTAGGAGCTCCATGTTGTTCTCCTCATCGCTGTTACTGTGGCGAAGTTGTCAATAGCCTCGAACACCAGACGGCCTGTCTTCCATCTGAAGTGCGAGCCGGTTAGTGCGGTATGCGCTACGCGAAAATTAACGACATCATCTTGTCACCGTCGGCGTTTCAGCTGCATTAGAACCCAATGGCTTGGCACGCGACGATGGCAAGAGACCAGAAGGGCAATTCTCCTAATTTAAAACGTTCAAAATCTAGTCGCAGTCTCATCTCGGCGACAAAAAAATGTCAAAATGTACGGAAAATTGACGTATTTTTGACAGATCGAGACTGAGATCAGACTGTGAACGTTCTTAAAAATTACGAGAATTGCCTCTCAGATGGCATGTCTTTATTTCCATGGAAGGTGGGTAGATCTTTAGTGTGGGACGCAACGTGTGTCATCTTCCTGGCTCGGCGTGCTGTGCTGGCGCTGCTGCTGCAGCTGTGGAAAACCTCAAGCAGCGTAAATATAATCACATTAACGGTTATTATAATAATACTGAAAATATATTCATACTACTTGCTGCGCCCCGCGGTTTCACCCGCGCAAGTTTCGGTCCCCTGAGAATATTGGGATAAAACGTATCCTATCTGTTAATCTTGGTTATAAAGTATCTGTGTGCTAAATTTCATCAAAATCCGTTCAGTTGTTTTTACGTGAAAGAGTAACAAACATTCATCCATCCATCCTCACAAACTTTCACATTTATAATATTAGTAGGATTTTCTTTATATTCATACTATATATTCTTTCGTTCATGTACCCATAGGAACTTAAACCAAAGACGTACTAACAAGTTTTAGTTTAAATTAACAAAATCAACTCATGCTGCAGAGGGTAGTTTTCCTTTCTGTAACCATCTCACCGTGAAAACTTAGGTGAAGTGAGCGTGGAGTGAGCTGTCAGTGTCATCCTGATGTTAGGGATTGATACTCTTGACAGCTCACTCCACGCTCTCTTCACCTAACTTTTCACGGTGAGATTTTTACAGAATCGATCGGCTGCCGATATGACTTTCCCATTACCTTATAATGCGAATAAAATAGACAGACACGTGAGCGAAGCCGTGCGCACAGCTAGTATTCATATAAGAACATAAAGCCAACATAAAAAAGAATCGTATAAATCACCTCAAAGAACTGTATTAAGAAAATAATAAAAAAAAATATGAAGCAGGTCACAATAAATTTGACGAAATTACAGCCCACTTTGTTTACAGCAAAAAATCTCTTTCATTTCATTCGTGAACCAATTTCCAACATGAGATGGTTATTAAATTTTCAACTGAACCAACAAGTCTTGTGACATGGCAACATTGCCCGATGAATTCAGGCTTCACCTGTCTTTTATTACCCCATCTGTGTTTTATTTAGAGCCATTATTTTGCTGTCGCCCGTTCTCTAAAGGATACGTGCCATATTTTATCAGGCTACGTTGGTCCTTACATTTTTACCGTTTTTGTGAATTGTTTCGTAATCATTTTAATACCTCTTCCTAAAGTCTATTCATACTTATGTTTATTATTTCAAATTAAACAAATATCAACTCTATTTTAATGGTAATTAAGTTGATTTCAGAGTGACTAGCATTAATGAAAAAGTTATAAAAATGTTTGAATTTGCAGCGTAAACTGAACTTTGTGGTGTAGGATTTAAAGTAATTTTCTCATAACCTCACATTTATTTATATTTTTGGCAAATAAATTGCAAATACAGATAACATAAAGATACACTGTAATAAAAAAAACAATATAATATAATTACCCCCTTAATAATAAACGTTGTATAGCGTCTGCATAGTTACACAACGCTTTATCCTCTTTCGAAAGTCAAATTACTGACGACTGAAAGAAACAAATCGGTGGTAATTATTCATCAGATATAATTCGTTTATTAATAAAGGGGCTAATATTTGAAAAATGTAAAAAATATTAGTGGGTACCTACAATTAGGTACCCACTAATATTTTTTACATTTTTTTGTTGACAAACTTATATTCTGGTATAAATTTTATTAGTTCTCAGATTTTCTATACTATCTCTTAAAGGCAATATTATAAAATATTGTGTAAAATAAAAGACAATCATACAAAAAACATAAGAGTAAACGTGGTGTCCCAGAAGTAATGGTCCCAACTTACGAGATGTAGGTCGTGGGTTCGAACCCATGCAGATGCTGTATTTTGTGTTAATAATTTCATCACCGCTGCTCTTAAAACGGTGAAGGAAACATCATCCACTGGGCCGACGTGGTAGATCACATCCCATTCCTTCTCGAAGAGAGGTGGTCGGAACATTATAGCCCGACTACGATACAATAAACATAGCACCGGTTTACGCAGAAGTCATTACAGCCGGAAGCCAAAATTGTAACTTTTTATTTACAGTACAATTACCAAGACCAACATTTTGCCAGCAATTGAACACATGAAAAACTGTCAGTTATAAAAGTATGTTGCATGAAATAATATTCGTCGAATTCGCTACAGCAGATTGAACGAATTGCATATATTTATATTGATGTCCGAACTCTGAATCGATTTGCTCTCGCATTCGTATTTTGTTATCGAATGCTTGTGAAAGTTCGCAGTACTTTTCTTTAATATTGTAGCATGTGATGTGTTTTGTCACTTGGCTATTACGATATTGATGAGATAAATAGGATGACCTGAAATAAACAGTGCACAAGATCTAGATGTGGATCTTAACATATTCGTAGACAAGAAAATAATTAATCTATCTACAACCTAATGGTTTACGCAGGTTTCGAATAAGGTCGAAAATGAGTTGTTCTACAAATTATTACGTCCTTGTTTCATGTAGATACCTAGGTACTCGTATATGTTTATTTTCAAAACATTGTACTGTTATAATCTTATTAATTTCATAGATGGCTTCACAACGACGATAACGTTACAAGTTTATTTTAGTGAAGTGAAGATTTAATAATGACTGACTTAAGAACTTCCCCAATTTTGACTGACTTATTAAGTGCGAAATTCACCAATGAAACTGAACGCGATCAACACAACTTAGCCGCGTTCAAGAGCTGACAGAGACAATCTTCCACAACAATGACTACACTGACAGCTCTTGAACGCGATATAGCTGTGCCGATCACATTAAGTTTCATTGGTGAAATTCGCCCTAAATAATTTTCCTATTAAGGTATTAGCTTATTAAACAATTCGCTTGACGATTTCAACACTCCTATTCCCACATAGACAGGTTTGCTATCACAATCAGAGCTCCCTACACCGCAATGATTCAATATGGAACAGAAGCCGTGTCTCCCGCTCTTAGTTCCACGACGTATGTGCGAAGTCTATGACGCACCCCACTATAAATCAGGCATCCATTCGTATCACTAACTCAATTGCTCACCGGCACGTCTTCACCGTATCTCGGGTCACTTTACACTTGCCTTGATAAATTAAACGATCTCCGTCTTGGTACGTCTTCGTGATAAGCTCTTACTTGTACACACCGCAATGGATGTGATTCACTGGTTCGTCGTCGTAAATCAGTCAAAACTTGACGTGATTTCGTGATAGTGAAATAATAAAGGTTATGAGTTTGATTTTAATTATTTGTGGCAAACTGGACGTTAATTTCTCATGATTTAGAGCAATTTTTAAATGCTAACTCGGTTTATAGTAGGATTATCTTGGTGTCCACTAACCCAAAGCCTGAAAATTTACTGTTCTCCAATCTGCTAACGTCAACAGTCAGCCAAGCATGCAGACTATAAGTATTACACAGAACTCCTTTTAGCGAAGCTTGGATCCAACAGTGACTTTAAAAAAGTGATTATTGCAAAGTTTGCCTTTACATGCATTACTTTACCTCGCGGCAGATAGGTTGCATTAGCAGTGATAAATTACGTGCTAAGCTAATGAGAAATTGTGATGAAATGTAATGGAATATAAAATGTTGTGTCAGTTTCATGAGAGACATTAGCTAATTAAGTTCTGAATAACCTTACCAATTTCTTTGTATCTTTTCCTCAAATATTTGGTTTCATATGAATCTTTAGGAATGTCCATGTTTTAAAGCTATGTAGTGTGAGTGTGGAACCCATATGACATGTACCTGACCTTATTTTTAGTGAAGTCTCAAATTATAACGAATTCAACCCAAGAATATATTTAAAAAAAGGTAACTCAAACTTAAAACCAGAAAACCCAGGCGTAATTAAATTAATGTATTTAATTAGTTTAAAACAGTGGATACCTTTTTTCAATTTACATTAATTCGTATAAAATGCAAAGCTTTGAAATACGAATTTATAAAACGGTTAAACGGACATCGAGAAGGATTTCATCAAACGGCGTAAAAAATATATTTCAAAACGGCTTAGAGGGTATTTCAAAAGTTCGAGAAAGACCCACAAATCATAAAAGCTACAACGTGCCAAACAGGTAATAAATAAAAGTTTCAACAATATAATAATAAAATTCAAAGAGAGAATTCCCGCTATATTTTCTCTTCAGAGGAATAAAAGAACAATAACATTGTGAAAGATTGTCTGTTATTGTCGAGACAGATAATATGAGAACTAACGTTCGACTGCTGTAAATACAAAGCTACATGAATAAAAGAAGACTTAACTGCTTGTGACAACTGCAGTTGGGCAGGGTCCTATAAAATATCCATGATTCAAGTCTTTCACTACCCCTGAAATGACAACAAAGGGGTTTATTTATAAACGCTGTTTAAGTTAAGAGACGTTTAAACTTCAAAAAATCAATAGTTAAGCAGACGTTAATCATTCCTTAACTTCAAGCTTAAATGCTTAAGCTTCAATGTTTATAAATAAACCCTTCTAAATTTACTGATTTAATACAAATAAGCATTAAGGTGAGTTTACACTTGAAGAGTCTCTCTACTGTCAAGAGACGAAAATGGCCGCATAAGTGAGATTCGACAGACAATTTTTCGCAGTCATATGCCTACAAACTGTCCTCGTGTAAACGAGACCTTAGAAAAGACAGTCGTGTTCACGAAGCAACAATTTAATTACACGTGTTCCTCAACAAGTTTGGCAACATTGCAAAACAGCGGAGAACTTTGTCAGTAGAAACGCAACAAATCGAGTTCTACCTTGTAGTTAGACCAACTACGGTGCTGAACAATCGTTGATCGTTTTTGTGTGCTAGGTACGCACGGCTACATATCAAGCTATACATAACCAGTATAAGCTGACTTCTGATTGTACGAAAACGAGACGAGACGTCTATGCGAGATCAGCTAAAACTGGAAATGTATAGCTTGATGTGTAGCCGTGTGTACCTGTCTTGTATGTGTGTTGCCTTTGGCATAAAGTAAAGGGTGCTTCACTTCCGCTGAAACACGACAGAACGAAATTACACTAATATTTTATAGGCAAAAGTTTGTGAGTGTGTGTGTGTGTTTATATGTTTGTTATTTCTTCACGCTCAAGCGACTGGACCAATTTTGATAAAATTTTGTATGGAGGTAGCTGACACCCTGGCTACCACGAAAAAACTTTTTCCCCGACCATACATATTATATTATTTTACATCTTGCGTTCCTTTAAGAACTTTGTTTAATTAACCGTCCTGCAAAAAAAATGTTTCATCAAAAACAATGAAAAAAAGAATTAAATGTGGGATTATCGCTATCGTTTCCAAACTTTTATTGTTGTGTAGATATGTATCGATCTCGCCGGCTATAGTATCGTTATCTGATAAAGTTTAGAAATTGAACAATAAAACCGAACATTCATACATTCACTTTATAGTCATAGTTCTCTTCTCTCATAGTTCTTAGTAACCAGTCCACTTTAGAGCCACCCAAACCCATAGTCCAACTTTTATTTTTCCATATATTTCAACAGTCCTACTCCAACCGCGGTTTATCCTTGGGAGCACTTGCATAGTGCATACGGGGATAATCGTCGGTTGGTGTTGCATTTCATTGATTTTAATTTCTTAGGGGGCCTCTGCGAGTTGGCTTCGGCCCCTCGTACGCCTTCCAAAGGACCGGGACTCTATGGTCCCGAGATATATAAAATCAAGAAAATAATAATAAAAATAAATAACACGGATTTAGACAGACTGTTATTTTCAATGAACTCATTGAAAGTAACAGTCTGCCTAAATCCGTGTCCAAAAAACGTCGGTGTTTCGACTCGCTATTTTTTATAACCCCGTTTTACCCTCGGTTTCTGCACTACCTAGTATAATTTTCTAATAAAATACGTTTCGCCGGGAGCACAATCGCCCAAACCGGCTGCGCTCTAAGCATTGAAATGGTCTAGTCTAGATAAAAAAAAAATAATTCTCAGATTTTATACACTGGGTTGCGTTGGAATATAAGCAGAAATAATATTTTTACTTGCTCGCTCACGAGGCCGTAAGGACCTAGTGGCCAAATATATAGCGGTGAGCTCGTTAACTCCAAATAAAGTGTTCAAAATAGGGGAACGGAATGGATTTTTTACACACTCGCTTTACTGGGGTTCCTGGTGGTGTAAGTGTGTTTGCATTTATTATTTTACTTAAAGAAAAAAAACATCGCTGAGATAGGTATATTACCTACTGGATTTAGTTGATGAAATTTTCCTTTACCTATATACCTCATGAAATGCCTTTAAGAGCCATAAAAAAGAAAACAAAGAGTGATAAAATATTTCCGAAACAAATAATCTGAAAAAAAAATACACTTCCAAAAGCACAGAAGTGAAATTGGCCTTAACAAAATTTGAATTGGATTACCCAATTTCCACAGTACTCAAATAAAGTTACTCCAGCTTATTAAATTACAAACTTGGTTGCACATTTTAGACAAATAAAATACCGTTGTTACATGTTTAACAGATAATGACAATAAAACAAAACAAACCCTGGATGTGGGGTTGGTTGGGGTTGGTCATAAAATAAAAGCCCCAAAGTTTCATGGCTTGTACACTCAAAGTTTATGTACAGACGCACATCAAGCTACCCGAAACTGTAAAATTATCCCAATCAACTTAGAACCTTAAGTTTTAGCGATAAAGTTGAAAATCTATTAAAGAAATTTAGCTTGATGTGCTGGCGTCTGTACGTTGGGTGTTCCGGATCATAGAGAAAAGGGAGACGAGTGGAAATAAATGTAGTGAGTGCGGTAATCTAGTGTGCTTTATACGTAGCGAGTCAGAACTGTCGCCAGACCATCATCTCTGCAGGATCTACTCTGCCAACAGCTGTTAACTGAATTTCTCCAGCTCCTTGACAAGTTTAATGTTGAAGCCTCTTTACTAACACTTACGATATTGACATTTAAGTCAGTTATTGTATATTTAAAGCGTGTAATGATAGAATAAGCACACTCTAATACCGCTATACTCAACCTGCAGCCCGCCGGGCCTTTGTTATTGACCCACCTGAACTTACTAATTTATTGTAAACCATTTTAAATTTCGCGCCCATCAAAGAACGGATGTTTCGGAACGGGAATGTGAGCCGAGCGCTATCAGCGATTTTACCCTAACGATTTTAAAGTACACCGTTAACTTGGAATTACGTTTTAATTAAGACCTAAATAATTTTTGCTTGCGGCTCTCGACACCATGACTGAAACGTGTTTGTGGCCCCTATAAAAAAAAGGTTGAGTATGGCTGCTCTAACACATTCATTACCTGAAAATATTTTTTCCCAGTAGCTCAGCACCAGTGAGCACCTATACAAGCTCATCATTATAGAATACCTATCCTACAAAACCTTCCTCATTTTTAAGGCTTTCTTCTAGTTATCATATCCCCATTACTTCTCTGTTCTGTGTTAATCCAGTTCCGCATTACTTCGATACTTTATGCCCCATTCAGTCACCTATGGTGCCGTGCCAGTAGATATTTACGATAACTGGTTTACGTTTATTGTGCCGAACTTTAAGGCCTCTAAGTGCACGGATAGTTAGTGGCTAAAAGTTTTGGGGACATCGAACGTAACTGCGATCAAAAGATATTGCGGAACTTCTCTGCTAATAGATTTGGCTTCCGTGTAGCTTTTACGGTAAAAGGTGAAATATCACTTTAGAAACTTCTGCGAGAGAGTACATTGGTATTTCTAGTTTTTGGGATTCCGCAGTCAGCAAGGAGCCTTTATAGTTTCGCCATGACGTGTCCGTCTGTCCGCAGCTTAGCTCAGAGACTCTTAGTCTCTTAGTCTCCGAGTCTCTTAGTCTTAGTCTAGAAAGCTATAATTTGGCATGGATATACATAATAATTACGCCGACAAAGTGGTAAAATAAAATCTTAAAAAAAAAGAGTAAAACGTAAAGTGGGGATGTTTTTTTTTTCTCGTCTGCCCCATGGTGTGGAATATCGTTGGATAGGCCTTTCAAAAATATTGCGGGTTTGTGAAAACCGTTTTTCGATTCAGGGATCCGTTTGTGAAATATTAAGTTTTAAAGTGCTAATTTAAATTAGAGTCAAGTGCCCCCCCCCCCCCCCCCCTCCAGCCAGCTAACTGATTGATTTTAGATAATGTGAAAAAATTCACTGCAGTATATATAACGAAATTGAAAGGAAAACTATCACAGCTAAGTAGGCTTTACAAGTTTACGAGTAATAGTCGACCAACTTAAATTTACAGTTGCAATGCATAGGAGAACATGATTTTCATGTTAAGTTTGTTCTTGGAATAAATTCATTCCAACTACGGAATCCTTCATTGTGCATGGTCCGCCACGCACAAGGCTGGTGTTTTTTTTTTTTGAAGTTGTTGAAACCACTGCAAAAAAAGCAGTAGTATACAGTTGGGGCTTTAGTCAAAATGTATTTAACACTTCTAGCCACGGGGCTCGTGGTTTGGTAACAACAGACACACGGGTCGATCGATAAGTTTTAGTTTAATCTACGCTTGCCAAAGCTGGTCTGTTGATGCGGACCATCTCTACATACCGAGACCCATGTGTTCCTCGGAAAGCACATAAAACCGTTGGTCCCAGCCGGCTGTCATTTGTAGATCTTTGACAGTTGCTACGGATAATCAGCAGCCCGAAAGTTTGACAACCAGTCTTACCACCGGGTACCGCCACTTACTAGTTTGTATATTCAGCTGCATTCGGTAAGATTAGAAACCGACTCGAACATAGTTCAGATAAGGCTAGTCAGATTAACACTTCTGGTCATATTATTATTTTCCATCGGGTTCATCTAGCATCTGGCTTTGGTTTGATTGTTAACTATAACATTATTCGACTATCTTGAGTGGTCAGCAGTAAATTCTACATAAACTTAAATGTCCAGTAGTAAACATATGACCTCTTGAAGAGACCGCTATTAGCCCTAACGGGTTTGTGTCATAACCAACGTACTTGACAGCCCGTTGTTAAACGTAATACCTTAACTAACATTTTGATTCTAAGGCTCAATCGTTTACCTAAGTACAACTTCTTGATTACCTCTCATTAGTGTCCATGCTGTTTTCTTGGCCATTTCCTCTTCACGTGTTCTAGAACCTGTCCCTCTCAAACAACAAGTATTGTTACATGTGAACCTGTCCTCCGCCTTCCGCATCCAGTCCGTTCCAGTCACTTTTCTTAGGTCGTCCGTCCATCTAGCTGTGGGGCGTCCCACACTAGGCTTGCCTATACGCGGTCTCCACGTAAAGACTCGTCTGCTCCACCGGCCATAGGTCCTTTGACAAATATGGCCAGCCTACTGCTACTTCAGTTCGCTTAATCTGCAAGCTATGTCGGTAACTCCAGTTCTTTCCCGGACAATATCATTCCTGATTTTATCCTTCAAAGAGACTTCGAGCAGAGCTCACTCCATAGCGCGCTGAGCGTGGATTTTATCTGTCAGTATCTCTGCTAAACCGAGATAGAAATATCTATTGAAGAATTATTCACTTATTAAATAACCGTGAGCATTATTCTCGTTAATAACTCTGCTATTATAGCGCAAAAAATCAAAACAATACAACTTTAATTGATACGAACTATAAAAATAAATGATATCAAGTATTAAGACTAATCAACCCAGTTACAGCCCGTTCAGTGAAATTAAGCGTCAGATAATTGAAATTATAACAAACGAGTCGTCAAGCGCGGCCATCTTTACCTTAAGTTAACAAGCTTCGATGGTTACGGAAGCAACGGAGTGAGTTTATTACTTAAGTGGCTATTACTGGAGAATTGGTCACTTACTATTGGTTCTCGAATCACAAATCTTGATCCCAATATTTAATTACAATATTCCTAAATTCTTGTATATTGGCTTCCCGTTGATTATGTTTTTATTTGTTCAGCTTTTTATTTAAAATCTTCCATTCTCTAATTAATAAATAGTTTTACGCTCAATGTGAGCATTTATACATATGCCATCTTGGATAGTATTTCGGCTGAATTTCAACTATTCCTTCTTTGTTGAAGTGAACAAAAAGAAATTTCATAGATTCTACAAAATAATTTAGTAGAAAGTAGAAAGTTCTAACCACAGGATATACATAGATACACCTAGATAACGCAAGAGCAACTACTTCGCGTGCCAAAAATCGCACAACTTACGTTCAAATATCGTAAGCCGCCACTTTCTCGCTCAGTCCTGTGTACTGCTGACTGGGTGAGCGTAAGTGAGACAAAGAGCTTGTGATGTCATAGTAGGTGGTCAAAAAAATGACACGCTTGGTTTTCATATAGATCGTGATACTTGCGTTATCTAGGTCTATCTATATCTGTCGTTCTAACACAAATATTCGTATTACATTCCTCTATTATGACCCCTCAGAGTTTTAAAACTCGAACTGCTTGCACTAGTTCCATTTTCAGTTCCATTATTAGGCAAGTTTTAAGTCACGGATGTCAGTTACGGTTGGCTTGCATTTTAAGGGGGCATGTTGGAGCTCCGCAAAAAATTTCACGTTTAATCCCTGCTTCCCACAATTTTGGACGTAGTAAAATGTCTGTCCGGGTAGTTGGTCTCGAAATTCGATTCGATGAAATGTGAACAGTAGCAAATAAAGTAATTCAGCTGCTGTTGTTCATTATGCTGTTTTGATAATATGTTGGGATGCAATGAAGTAGAACGGTTTCCGATTTTGTTTCACGGTCTCACCCATAGTACGTTATAGGATCGAAAACGTAAAGCCATTTACAAAAAAGTAATTAGTTTACCTAAATATCAATATCACGAAATAAAAATTACTTTTTTATTTCGTGTTTTTTAGTTTTAAGTAAAAACTGGACTATTTGTTTGTAATAAATAGGTAATAATTTTGTTGTTAATATTGCACTAGAATTTGATCAAGGTTTTGAGATGTTTTCCCTTTGACAGTAGCTCGTAACAATAGTCGCGGGAGACGCCCCGGGCGTCGGGAGCCGCGTGATGCGCGGCCACCGTAGGCGCGGGCCTGCGGGCGGAGAGTAATGGGTAACTCTCCGTCCGATCAGGACCAGGCCCGTGCCGGACGGCGCGTACGTGTTCCACGCGCGCCTCAAAGAGATGTCAGCAATAAGGAAGGGGCCCGTAAGGGCCGAAGCCTGCCGGGGCAGCGGGATTGTCCGAAAGGGTTACCGCTACCCCGGAACACAAAGGGCTAAGGAAGGAACACGGGTGGGTTTTAGTCAGTAAGAGTCTGACACTCCCTTCTGCTCCACCCAGAGCGGGAGGGGTCATTTGATGATTTCCCATCCACAAAAAAAAAAGGCCGTCACACTTACAATCAAGTAAACTTAAGTACAAGTGCATATCTTAAAATCTAATTAGCCGATTTTGATGAAACTTGCACTGTCTCCTAAGTTGAAGTAAACGTAAGCCAATAAAAAAATGGTCACAGTCCGATGAATAGTTGCGGAGAAATGCGTGGACAAACATACATATATACATGTATAAAATTTTGTATATTTGTTTGGAAACCCTAATAGATTGTAATTTGTGAATATATTGCAGTTCCAATAATATTACATACATACGTATCGAATTCATAACCTCCTTTTTTTGAAATCGGTTAAAATATTCCTTTATCACATAGCGGGCGTACGTTACCTTTTCAAGCCGTCATTTTCATTCAAAAATTTACAATAAACTCGTAAAAATAATAAAGTGCAAAAGGAAAATTCACCTTAGAGTGCTTAAAATTTTAATTCCCTGACTTTATGTTGCATCCCACTTCGGACAAAGGCATCCCTGTTTTCTGTACTGTATTCTAGTTGAAAAAAACTCGAAGAATGAGATGAAAAGCCATAGTAAAGCCATTGTCTTGGAAGACGCTAACTGACTTGTGTGGCAATTAGGCAAAGCCATTAATGATGTTACTGTTGATCGAGTTTGCTTACGATTGTTCAGTTAGAAGACGTGTCGTGTTTCACTATCAACATTATCGTATTATGAATAGGGCCTCAAGTCTGCTATTACAATAGTGTCAGAATGGTCTATCATTGATTTCATAATTGTTGATTTTGATAAGTTTGGTAATCTACTAATATAATGGCGTCATTATGCCTTCCAATGGTCAACCACTAGTGACACTCCATTGAAAGAAATGGCATAAAATGGTAATCTCGTACATAATGACAAATTAATAAAACATAAAATTTATTGCTATTTACGAACTTCTTCAGATTGCAAACACTAATACTTAATATGTAAAAATATATATATTAAATGAAATCTAGCATGAAAAGTAGTAGTTTTTCTCAGACCATTGACCGACCAATGATCGACCATTATGAATTTAGCAGATTACGAACTTTTAGCAAAATGACAACGGGATCGTGTTGGAATGACGAATTCATAAAAATAGCAGAATTGGGCCCCAGTCATTTTGCTTTGGTCGCAAGTTAAGGCATTTGTAATTCTTGGATTAAATAGGGTTATAAGTTTGCTAGTAAGGATAATCTAATTTAACCGTATACGAGTAGTTTGGAAGCGCTCCCGATTGAACCCAAATACAGGAACCTCCACCGGCTCGGTAACGGGTCCCGTGGGACCCGAGAATAACGTATGTCGACACTCTTCAATGATTATGATATTATGATAATATTTATTATGCTACCCATAAAATCTCAGAGAATCCCATGGAAATCGAGGGAAACCCTCAAATTTTATAGGCACACCTATAGCGATTTGAGTATTTTTTATAGTAAATCGTGCATTTGCTCTCGGAAAGCACCATTTGGTAAAGTGGAACTGATGATGAAGGCCACAGATGGCCATGGAACTACTGAATAATAATAAGTATTTCACGGGTTGCGACTCGATTAGGTACTTTAATGTGGTTGCTAAGCAATTTATGCTCGTCACAATGCGTATGGTGAAATGGCGCTGATGGTGACTTCTCAATCAGCTCCAGTTCTACTGGTTCTTACTAGGAGAACTCAACGATTAACGTCCCTGCATCGGGAACACAATATTTTGTAAAAAAGTGATGAACTGTTGACACTAATCGTATAAAGTAAAAAGTAACTTCAATGAAAAGCTAAAAAGCAGTTTCTCAAATCATTTTGCGTCAATTTTGATGATATGTAATGCATAATGATATGCCGTATGTATGTCCATTCCAAATACTATTTGAAATTCAATCAGATAATAAACAGCTCATCATTTATCACTCACTCCAACGTATTAAAAAATAGTTTCCGATAGAAACCTTTCGGTAACGGTCCTTGAATACTCAAAAACTTTAAAATATATTCGCTCCAAAGTTAACACTTTGGAATTCCATACGTACTTTATTAAATGCTAATGCCAAATGACCTTATAAAATCACCAGCATCTTCGCAAATGTATAAAAATTAAATATCGGGCATTCGTGCAGGAGTCCTTATTTGTGAGCGTTAATATCTACCCCCTGGGGGAACGATACCGTGGCCGTGCCGGAAACAATTTGTTCATTCACACAAAACAGCTCATTTATATGACCTATTTTGGGCTATCGACAATATTTTGTGCGAGAGTGCAGAGTCTTGTAGACTCACCAGAGACTCCCATTCGATTGCACTCACGATCGATTTATTGGCCACACCTCAGTTGGAATTTACCGGCAATACTCTCAACGCTCCGGTCATATAAAATTCAAAACGAACGTTCTTCGCATTTGGAATGGCGAATATAAAAGTTGCGGACGTTTTCTTTGAGGAAATAACGGTTATTTTTATATTCAGGGGTTATTCTGAAGTTATTTTGCTTTTTTTTAAGTTCTTAGTATTTGAATAATCTGGTTCAGGCAGTTTTTTTATGAAAAGTAGAAGTCATGAAATATTATTTCCAACGGGAAATATTTTATAGCGTTCGAATTGTTTCTATAATCTCTTGTACGTTTCCACGTTTCAATCCGATTCGAGAGGAATTGTTGAGATTCAGTAAATTGCTTGCTACATTCAAATGTTGACTAGCAAATCTTAAGCCATTCTTCTTAAACAATGTCTGGGAAAATCAATTTCCTTAAAAGCAATTGGAGCAAACACATCGACATTCGAGTGTTAATTTTATCGGACTCACAAAAGACGAACTTCGCCACAAGACGACTGATGTCACTTGCCAGAACTTGCGACGTACTTATCGCATGTAACAGCCACCGCTAATACTAATACTCGAAGCTAAATTCTTAAGAGTTTCGAATGTGATGTTCACAGTTGAGTGGTGAGCCCACATTTGTAGATCGAACGTGTATTTTGGTTCACACTTCAGTGGATTTGAGTCGGCGACAGTGTAAACATTGCAATGTGTTTCACTTTATTTGTGTGACGTCATAATGTTGCTTTATATTTTTCGCGCACGGATTATCAGATTTGGTCCCCTTGGCACGATTCCAGTACCTAGACTTTAAAAAAAACTCACATTTCAGTTGAAAACACGAAAAATGTTTCTTTACCCCGTGGAAAACTATGATTTCAAGTACTATTAGCATTTTCTAGAAGCAGTTCAAATCTGAATTGATGCATTTGTGTTGCAATATAATTTTTATGTCATTTTGAGTACTTACATAAGAATATGTCTTTATAGCTAGTCTCGTCGCGAATCACGCTCAATTTTTTTATGGAAATATTACTTAACTAGCTTTTGCCCGCGACTCCGTCCGCGTGGGTTTCGTACTTTCCTCAAATAAATGTAACACCCCTCCACCACCCCTGCAAAGGTAGTTATTTCGAAAATAATTGTTACGATCTTTATACTTTATTTAAAGAAATAAGTATTCGGGCCAATATTTTAGTTAAACTACCTAAGATGTTTCAAATAAACTATCCTCCCTTTTCATCACGACAGGGCTTGTTTTTAACCGACTTCAAAAAGGAGGAGGTTATCAATTCGGTTGTATTTTTTTTTTTTTTTTTTTTATGTTTGTTACCTCAGTACGCCGTCATTTATGAACCGATTTGGAATTTTTTTTTTTTATTCGAAAGGATATGCTTCCAGATTGGTCCCATTTTGGTCAAAATCCAGTTCTGATGATGGGATCCATGAGGAATTGAGGGAACTCCTCAAATATTATAGGCATACATATAGCAATTTTGGTATTTTCATCAACATGTCAAGCATTTGCATTCAAAAAGTATAATTTGGTAAAGTGGAACTGATGAAGGAGACCACAGATAGCCACAGGAACTATTCAATGATAATAAGTATTTCACGGGTGGCGATAAGATATCTCGATTAAGATAGTTAAGCGACTATGACGAAGCAAATTTAAATAAATGGTTCTGAAGAAAATGGTACCATCAAACCGATCTGATGATGAAGCTGGAAGGTAGGTACCGGAACTTCGTAATAAAACCATGTATTCTAGCCGTTTTTGGGCTTATTGGAATTGTCATGAGATGCACTCTGACTATAAAAAGCAAAAAATAAAAACTTTTTAACAAAAAAAAAAACAACCGACTTCAAAAAACAAAAAACACTACAAAGTGTAAAATAACTTTAATTTTAATTTTGGAAGTCGGTGGCAAAAACGTAAATACAAAACCAAAGACACCGACTTCCGAAATTAAAATTAAAGTTATTTTACACTTTGTAGTGTTTTTTGTTTTTTGAAGTCGGTTGTTTTTTTTTTGTTAAAAAGTTTTTATTTTTTGCTTTTTATAGTCAGAGTGCATCTCATGACAATTCCAATAAGCCCAAACACGGCTAGAATACATGGTTTTATTACGAAGTTCCGGTACCTACCTTCCAGCTTCATCATCAGATCGGTTTGATGGTACCATTTTCGTCAGAACCATTTATTTAAATTTGCTTCGTCATAGTCGCTTAACTATCTTAATCGAGATATCTTATCGCCACCCGTGAAATACTTATTATCATTGAAGAGTTCCTGTGGCTATCTGTGGTCTCCTTCATCAGTTCCACTTCACCAAATTATACTGTTTGAATGCAAATGCTTGACATGTTGATGAAAATACCAAAATTGCTATATGTATGCCTATAATATTTGAGGAGTTCCCTCAATTCCTCATGAATCCCATCATCAGAACTGGATTTTGACAAAAATGGGACCAATCTGGAAGCATATCCTTTCAAATAAAAAAAAAAATCCAAATCGGTTCATAAATGACGGCGTACTGAGGTAACAAACATAAAAAAAAAAAAAAATACAACCGAATTGATAACCTCCTCCTTTTTGAAGTCGGTTAAAAAGCATTTGGTACGTTTCCATTTTTATGACATAAAGATTATTTATACCCATTTTCGTGTTAATTAAAGTTGTTGAGTTTCTACTCCTTAAACTTTATTACCCTTTTCCACCACGGTAGGAGTTAAATAAGTAAAACCCTAAAACACATATTTTTTTTATTTTATGTAAGTAAGTAGTAAAACCCTAAAAGTGACAATCTTTATTATTTACTGAGGCAAATGTTGAAAAGTTTTAAGTTTCTTAACCAAAGGAATAAGACCAACTTTTCACCTTCACAGTTTTTATCCCCATCGGGGCGAAATATTGAAAACACGTTTGGGACGTTTCCATATGGAATTTTCTATTTTATATGTAAGAAAGTTTTATCAACAAATATATTTGTACGTTCTTATGGTACATAGTACCTACACTAAAACATCAGCAATTAATTTTCAACTCTGAGAAAATGTTGTGTATAAGATTTAGGTACTTATTAATATTTTGTAAGCTAAGTCGTGTATCAAAATGATTTATGTTACAATTTCACTTTAAGGCAAATCATTATTTCTTAATATTATTGTAATAAGAAAGCTTGACATTGCTTCTGAATAAAATTAGGTCTAGAATTTAACAACGATATTTTCATAAATCCTTTTAGAATAAAATTCTGGTCGATGCTCTGGCTAAGGATCTAGGGAGTGTTTTAATGTTATTAAAATTGATAACTAGGCCTACTAAGCAAAAGCTGAAGTAACTTTCTCATAATAACTAAATTCCCAAAGGTTCATTATCTGTATAAAATGGCTAAGTAAACAAGTTTATTTTGTGCCTAGAAAGTGAAAATATGAACAAAGTAAAAATTAAATTAAAAACGGTGTAAATTGTTCTTTCTTAACGTTGTCGGTGTCGAGTGTATAAATGTAAAGTCTATTATTTTTCGCGAAATGGGTTTAGTAAATTTCCCTGTTGCGTAATAGAAAACGTAATAATCTATATTCTTTCTTTGTTTATGATATCGCTTCATCTTTTAGGCGAATTCATTTTAAAGGTTTCAAGTTTCATTTCCATCAAAATAAAAATCAACGTATTTTTTTTTTCTTTTGAGTTCAAAAATGGAATTCTTTATTACGGTTGCCAACGTTTAGTTTATTGACGGATTGAAATAGTGACGTCAAGCTGTCAGCATATAGACATGGCGTAAAATTACTTCAAGAATCACAATTCATATCACACATAATATGTTTCTAAAGCCTATTTTTATTTCACAACGGATTAAATTTTTTTTTTAATTCTTACAACCACAAGTGAACTTATACCATACTTAGGTACGGTCACCAAAGGAGACAAGTAATCAGGGTTGCAGTTAAGTAAAGAACCGATGGATGTTTTCGGATAAAATTTTATTTAATAAATAGAAAACAAACAGTTCTTTTCACAAATTGAATTTCATTCAAAACTTTCATCGGTTTCTTACTAAACTTCAACTAAGTCTATTCGACGACCTCACGACCCTGGTTACATAACTCTTTTGGTGACTGTACCTACGTACTTATAAAGAACTGCAATGGTTTTTGTAAGTATTTAAAGTATCCTTCAGAAATGTTTTCAATAGTTAAGAAAATACCTATAAGTAAGACGCCAGCACATTAAGCTTCCCGAAACTGTCAAATTTTCCCAATCAACTTAGGACCTTGTGCTCTAGCGATAAAGTTGAAAATCTATTAATTTGACAGATTGTAGTAACTTGATGTGCTGGCGTCTGTACACAAAATATAAGCTTAACGTAAACACAATCAACATACACCATGCTTCAAATTCCCGCGACAAAAAGTCCGTATTTCTCGGAATTAACGCAACTATGGGTTTGATACGGGTAAAAGGTAACTTTGCTAATCCATCATTAATCTGGGGATGAATTAATTTGCGCCTGTCTTGTGTTTAGGGTCGTTAATTACCACTTTTTTATACCCGTTACGTTTAAATTTTCACGTAGCACACTTTGTGGAATTAATTATAGTGGTAGTAGTCGTTCCCGAGATTAGCGCGATCAAACAAGCCCATACTTTAGTCTTATTATTGGAATAGATCGGTCAGGCAGGGGACACAGTACTTCCACAGTTTATGGTAATCGATTGCTTGAACCTTGAACTATGTCACAAAATATTGTGGCTATAGTAAGTCCAATACAGCCACCCAAACCAGAGCCAATATGTTTTGTTTCCATGTTCTGCAATAATCCGGCACCAACCGGAGGTTGATAAATGATATAATTATGATTTTATTCCTGTAAGTAGGTTTGTACAAACCCTTTTTACACGTCAATCATATTTTTAAAAACGAGATGAGGTCGGCGTTTCCTATCTGACTACTCTGAGAAGAAAGGCCGAAACAAACTCAGAGGTCACAGTCTCTTTTATAGTCCAGACATAATCTTGGTCAGATCATGTGGAGACCATGTAGATTGGTGTCTGAAATTGTCTTTTGAGGAAAGAACTAGAACTACACAGATTGAGTGGACCTGTCCAGTCAGTGCACGCATTTGTCAGTAATCATGCAGCTCAACTCAAACCGTTTCGACGAACAATACCAAAGAAAGGACATTTGGGTTATCCTTGGATGAACAAGCATAGTGCATGCAGGGGTAATCGTTTGTTGGTGCCTCATTATATTTAAAAAATTGTCTAAGGAGCCTTTGCGAGCTTTCTTAAGCCCCTCGTACGCCTTCCAAAGGACAAGGACCCTGTCCAGATATAATAAATTTGACGTGTAAAAGTGTTTGTACAAACCTACTTACAGAAAATAAATCATCTATCACTTATTTTTATTTATTAAAAAAAAATCTTTGTTGCAGACCACATGATATTTAGAACAAGTGCGAGTCGGAGGCGCGAACGAGGATTCCGTACAAATTTGTAGGTATGTAACTACAAATTTACGGTTTTCGGATTTTTTCCTTTACTTGTGCTGCATGACATTGCTTCTTGCCAAATTTCATGATTCTAAGTCAACGGAAAGCACCCTATAGGTTTTGATTCCCTTGCGAGTGTCAAAATATGCGGCATAAATGGAACATAAACGCCCGTATCTTTTGTTTGCTTTGGACTTAGAAGTTTGATTTTTCACTGCTTCAAGAGATTGCAGCTTTGAGTATTTGATATTAATTTCAACTTAATAACTCCACGCGTTCCTGAGAAAAGGGGTCTTGACAGTCTGACAGACAGACGGACAAGGAAGGGATCTTAAGGGTTTTCCTTTTGAGATAATAAGATAAAATTACACACCCTCGACTAATTATATCATTCATTTCATGTCTTTATAACTATTCTGTTACACTTTAGGCAACGTCATATTTTCACGTATTTTCAGATCATGCTTTAATTTTGTATTGTTTTTATAATTCTTGAATTTAACTACCATAAAGTCGAGAGAAGTAACTTGCTTACATATCACCCGAAATATTTATAACGATATGCACGTACACGAAGCAAGTCAGTCTTACCTATATAGCAATTTCAAAACATCGTTGACAATTTAGTTCGCAACGCGCAAGCCAAGCTTTGTTCCACCAATACAATACCCATAAAATCTAACAATCCAGAACAATCCTTGTTCATACAACATAGATTTCTATAAAGGACACTTTACAAACTATAACAGAACATTGTATCAGGTGGAAACTACTCCGTAACGACCTACTTCAGTGTAGATGGTCTCTAACGGTTCGAACATGGCAACTAAGTGATAATAGCGTTGTTTTCGGCTTCGGAAATGCGACGGGGGCAAAGGAAATTCAGCTGGGCATAGGAATTCAAATGCCGACGGCATCGGTGTTGCCCATCAGTATTTGATCGGGGCAATGAACTCTTGAGTATTGAGGCCTAGATGCGTCGGATCAAAAATATCATAATATGCATTCTATTGATTTTATTTCGAGTACACAGTAAGTACCTATATTGAAACCCCTTTACTAATAAATTGTATAGCAGAGACGCTATACAATTTATTAGTAAAGGGGCACTACCCTTTGTCTTCTTCCGACATAACAGTTAAGTCTAAGCATAAAGGCAAGGAAATCATGATGATGATAATAGGTTACGAGTATGACTATGCCGACCGCACAGTTTTATTATAATCCTTAAAACGAATAACAATGGCCACTATATTCCGTTTTAAGGATTATAATAAAACTAAACAATGTAAAACTACCGTTTCTAATAATATTAACGTATAATCTTGTGAAGCACAACTTAACGTGCATATTTTCTGCATTTTCATTCTAAATTGTATGAAATAACCAAACAAACGATGAGGGCGCCACTGTGCGGTCGGCATAGTCTTAAACGCACATATTTTAACACAGTCATTAAAAATCTAAACAAATAATAATTATGGAATTATCATTTTCATCCGCATTTCTTAATAATATTGGGGTCGCCTTCCAGTTAACCAGCGGGGTAATTGCTTAACACACTATCAGTAACAATGGCTTTCATTTTGAAAGTTCAATAACATTCATTGCGTTAATTACGCTGTTGACCAGACAAATTATTCGAACATATAAAGCAATGGATTAGCAATATCCTTCAAAATAATTCAGATTGTGATTGATAGTGTGTTACGCAATTAGGGTGCTGATGTGGCTGAATATTAATATTTTACATAGAGCGCCTACCACAACTAACCTCCGGAACCCAATTAATAGATAACATCGATATTCTATGGTAAGAGCATCTCCCTATAATTGCCATACACCCGTACCTAACCATACCCCCTACTTTTTTTTTTTTTTTTTTTTGTGGATGGGAAATCATCCAATGACCCCTCCCGCTCTGGGTGGAGCAGAAGGGAGTGTTACTGACTAAAACCCACCCGTGTTCCTTCCTTAGCCCTTTGTGTTCCGGGGTAGCGGTAACCCTTTCGGACAATCCCGCTGCACCATCCCCCCTACTGAAGCTGAGATCCCAGTAGATCACATCGGCGTTACAACCAAGGACTTGAAAACGAAATTTCGTTCCGTTACCACTAATGTTATCGTGGGACTGCCCCGTTGCTCTCGTGGTTGCAAGTGCGACTGCTGAGCGTGGGGTCCTGGGTTCGATTCCCTGGTCGGACAAAGTGTAATTGAGTTTTTCCATTAGGAATTTCTTAGTAAAAGTCCGGAGTTTGGAAGTTGGCGGTTTAATACCCCCGTGCCTCGGAAAGCACGTAAAGCCGTTGGTTCTGCGCCTGATCTCTCTCCGGTCGTGTCGGATTGCCGTCCCATCGGACTATGAGAGTGAGGGAAGAGGGAGTGCACCATGTGCGCGCACACTTGTGCACTATAATATCTCCTGCGTGCCTGGCTAATCTCCGTCGAGATTGGCCACCGTGACCGAAATCGGTCGGGGAGGCTATTATTTTATTATAAACTAGCTGCGCCCCGCGGTTTCACCCGCGTAAGTTTCGATCCCGTGGGAATATCGGGATAAAAAGCATTCTATGTGTTAATTCTGCTTATAAAGTATCTGTGTGTCAAATTTCATCCAAATCCGTTCAGTAGTTTTTGCGTGAAAGAGTAACAAACATCCATCCATCCATCCTCACAAATTTTCGCATTTATAATATTAGTAGGATGTTATCGTATAACGTTTCAAAATTTGTAACGATACTAAAACCTAAAAATATGAATAACGTTACAGAACATACCTACGTTAAAGAATATCGTTTTCGTAGAACGATATAAAAAAAAAATAAAAAAACAATAATAAACAACAATAATAACAAACAATAACAACAATAATAATAATTTTATAACAATAATAACAACAAATAATATTAACAATAATAATAATAATAACATTATTATATTATTATTATTAATAATAATATTATTATTATATATATATATAAATTAACAATAATATTATAAGTAACGTTAGGTATAGGTATCAGTAACATTAAGCTTATCCGCTTGTAATAATGTTACAGGTGAAACGTTACAGATTCATTTGTAACGTTATTCTTCATACGTTTTCGTCATCTTTTATGTCATAAAGTTGGCCACAGTGGCAACGTTGAGTATCGAAATGAATAACGTTATTATATCGTTATACTAATAACGATATATTGTTACTGAACAGTTTAGTATTTCGTTCCGTTTGTCAGTATCGTTATAGCCAAGTAATTGGTTTTGTTACGATCCTGGTGGAACGTTACAAATTATCGGTACCGGAACTACATAACATAACATAACATAATCAGCCTATAATGTTTCCACTGCTGGGACACAGGCCTCCTCTCTGTGAGAGGGAGTGGGCCGTAATCCACCACGCGGGCCCAGTGCGGGTTGGTAGATGTTACATTTCTTCGAATTTTTGGTTCTAGGACATGCCGGTTTCCGCACGATGTTTTCCTTCACCGTTTTAAGAGCAATGGTGATTAAATAATTTACACAAACTAAAGCGCCTGACGGCGTTCGAACCTACATCACGTTAGTCGCGGCCGTTACCACTGGGCCACCACTGCTCTCACCGGATCTACGCGTAACGTTATTTTGAGTAACGTTTCAAGTTCCTGGTTACAACCACGCTTGAGTGACGAAATTGGGACAGCACTATGATGAAATGAAATGAAACGTTTTACTTGAACCATTTTGCAAAACGTTAAAGATAACTTTCCGAAAATGTCCAATTGTCGTCGTTTTTTTAAATATAATAATACAAATTCCGTCAACATCCAGTCACGAAATGAAAAATTGTTAAAAGCAATTTATGAAACTCGTAATAGAAGAGTTTTAATCAAATTCTTGCCTTGTTAAGCATTTTCGCAAAATGGTGGCTGTATGAAGATTCCAGCTATATAATATATGCTTACACGTGTCGTCAAGAGCCACTTCAGACTCCAAAAGACTCCAGAAATTGTATTACTCGCAACTTAGCGCAGTAACAAAATATTAACTTATTTGATAGTTAAACGTTTTCGTTAGTCTTTGATCGAATAGGTAAAGCATGAGATGAATTTGGATAAAAATGTTTGACTTAAGCCCTTCTGCATAATGACTTTAAAGAAAAACGTTCCATTAATATTTGAACGTCGTTCCTACGAATAAGTAATAAGTCCGTCGTTCCTTTCACTTTACTATAAACATACAACTTCTTTCCACGACCAGTCACTAAAACGTTCTTCATCAAAATAAAAATCAAAAGTCATTTATTCAAATTAGGCTGACCATCAGCACTTTTCGAAAGTCTAAATTACATAAGACAGTCCCGCAAAATCCCGCCCTTCACCACTTCCTAGTACTTTCCTTGGGAAAAAGTGGCGCAACAAACTCCCCAGAAGCACAGCTGTCTGTTCAGTTAGAAAAACTTGATTCTATGTCAGCTAGCCACGCCAATATAAATACAATGAAAACTATACTCAACCAAAAAAATTATTATTTAAAATGTAAACAAAACTTATTATTATTACTTACTAGGTGACCCGGTGAACTTCATACCGCTTAAATGTTTTATTTTCCCATGTTTGAATAGTTATTCTGCTATTCGGAGCGGAGACAAATCCAACAAATAAAAGATCATAAAAATCGGTCCAGCCATTTATGAGTTATAAATAGTGTTATTAACCCGACTTTGTTTTATCTAGATAGATAGGCACATAAAAAAGTAGGTACTTTTGAACGTCAAATTTTACAAAAAATAGAATTGATTCTAGTCACCCCTTCCAAAAGGTTCTATCGTATGGAGAAGAATAGGGAAGAAACTCCACCGTTACTCAAAAAACAAAAAGACAATTACTAATTAATTAAAGACAATTGACTCTACATTTTATTTAGAAAACGCTTGTATGGGAAATAGAAAAGGGCTGTTTTTAGGGTTTTCCCGGGAATTATTCGATTTTTCTCACCTTTTAAATCGTCCCTAGACCTCCACGAACATTTCAAGACCAAGATAAGATAAATCCGTTCAGCCGTTCTCGAGTTTTAGCGAGACTAACGAACAGCAATTCATTTTTATATATATAGATTATTATTATTATACGTTAATTAAAGCTTCCAACCATATAGGGCAGTTCTAAATGTGAAACTCCTAATAAAAGGAAAATAAAAGGTCTTATAAAAATTTAATTTCATTCAAGTGTTCACATCTTAGTGGTAACAAGAACGGAATGTAGTCATCAAAAATGTCTTCCAACCTCGCTATACGGAACCCGGAGATATACGCAGTTCATAAAAGCTCTAATACGGATTGACACTGAAATATGCTCCATTCGATTTTATCTAACAACCAATATGACCCGAAGGGTCAGCCTGAATCAGTTAACGCGTTCTTCGATAAAGGTCTCAGAATGTGGTCGAGCGTCAATTTTGATTCTTGATATCTAACTGTATTTTGTGGAGTCTTCAGTTTATAGTTTACAGGTGTCCTAGAGAGCTGCTAAAGACTTCAATGTCAGCTGAGCTTCCTTAAACCACCAGGGGTTCAAGGAAGCTCAGCAGAAATTGAAGATTGTAGGTTATAAGAAGAAATCGTGCCCGTGATTTAGCAAATTAGCCAAGAATTAACTTATAAAAATCGTCGGTAGCAGCGCAGAGGTCACTTTGACTTCATGTTTTGGGACACAGAGGGGACGACAGGAGGTCGAGCATAGTTTGCGACATAGCTCCACAACCACACACTACTGCCATTCCGTCGAAGTAGCCCCCACTTTACTAGGTTGGAGTTACATTCCGCCGCCACCGCCACCGTCGTCGCCGTGGAAATGGCAAAGTTTTGGGCCAACAAGATCTAAAATACAGTCATTCCAGCGACACGAAGAAGAATCGAAGACTTATTATTATAAGTTAATAAGTCTTCGATGAATATCTGTTGAAAGTAATTAGCTCATTAACAAAAAATGACGTCTACGTCATTTACTTTAATTACAAAAAAGTCTCAAAAAGCTAAAAAAAAAATATTTTCTGAGAATCATTAAAAGTAAACGAATATCGAAAACTATTCAATTAAGGGCCTATACTACCTCAAATGGCTTAGCATGATCCTCCGTTATGTCGAAAATACTGCAGCATTAATTTTGAAATAAATATATGCTAAAGTTGAGGATTAATGTTAGGGCTTGTGTTAGACGAAAACACGATTCCATAAAATTTTCTCTATAGAAAAAAAATCCAAAGTTACCTCTAAACCGAACAATAAACCGCTGGTATTCAAAAAATACTTCAAATTAGAACATGAAACTTTGTATACTAACCGAACTAACTATAAAGCAGGGCTTATGTTATTTACTTTTTTTTTATTACCATTATTTTCACCGTAAAAAGCAAATACCTAAACTATTGGCGTTGTCTGCCGCCTAGCACCGCACTCTGTCTCGCTCTCACTCAGTCCGCGAGCAGTATCGTGCGAGCGAGTTAAAGAGTGAATTTTAGCTGAGGTAGTGTAGGCTCTTAAGCAAAAGTCTGCGATAATACGGATCATTGTGAAGCTCGTAAACGTCTAGAATGTAACTAATTATTCATTCCACAAAATCTAAGTAATAATGGCAATCATAAAACAGTTATAACCGAACAAGCATTTCAAATAAATTTTCGCGGAATTCTTGAATTTATTATGCATTTTTGCATAAAACTCTTGATGAGATTTCAATAGATCTTAACGAGTTTTTCACTAGGTACAATACAGAGTGAAAGAAGACTTTTCAAGAAACCGTCGCCTGCGCATTCTGTGTATCAAACGAAGTACAAAAATATTGCTGGGAAACGACTATTATTTTATGTGTAAAAATTCGCTGTTTACGATAGTGCGCAAAAATGTTGTGCTTATGCATGGAACAGCAAAGGAACCGTGGGAGTATTTAAAGTTAAATTATAACATTTAAAACTTTTTTTCGTAAAAAAACATGAAAAAAGTTGGAACTTTGACCTTTATATCTCCGTTACCAGAAGGGACCCAGATGTCCAGGTGGTCTTGAGGAGCTATTCTCAAGGATACAGCCTTGCGGGCAGTGGTGTCGCAGCGCTGAAACTATTGTTTTCACCGCTGCGACAGCGCTGCCCGCAAGGCTGTATCCTTGGAGAATAGCATGGCAGTACAAAAATATGATCATAATACTTTCGGTTTCGTTATAACGGGTGTTTGTACAGGTACACCCGTTACAGTCAGCCTTTATAGTATCTAATATTGTTGAGGAACGCGAGTTTTCGAGAGATTCAATTATGAAATATTCAGAACTCTCGCTGTCGCTGAAGAATGTGAGGTAAAATGCATTTGTAGCATCATATCTCAACTCACATCCATTAGCTGATATAATGAACATAACTTTAGTTATTTTAATATAATTTTAGTATATTTTACAAACCCAAAATATTTATAAATTACCTGATACTTCAGACCACACAAAACACCCATTACAATTACAACTTTTCAAATTCATGAGACGTTGAGACATCACGAACAAACAATAAAGCTTCTCATAACAGAGGTAACATCACATCCGAGTAATCGTAAAGGGACGATAAAACTGCTATACACGGGTAAAGCGAAGTAATGTGTAATAATGAAAATTACGATCTTGTAGAGATGAACGCGCCTTTGATTGTGGCTCTTGTAATGTTGATGGAAATTAGAAATGGGTGTTGTAAACAATTGAGTTGACAGAGTTTTTTATATTCCATATAATAAAATATCATATTATCAAGAGGAAGTTGTCCATATTTAGCTTGCAGACTCCAGATCCATATTAACAGGCAGCAGGATTGTCCGAAAGGGTTACCGCTGCCCCGGAACATAAAGGGCTAAGGAAGGACCACGGGTGAATTTTAGTCAGTAAGAGTCTGACACTCCCTTCTGCTCCACCCTGAGCGGGAGGGGTCATTTGATGATTTCCCATCCACAAAAAAAAGATCCATAATAACATAATTTACAGAGTGAAAATTAGTTCTCGTAAATTGTGTCCATCGGACAGTGTAGCACACATAGCCGCGAAGTTCGCGTGCCACGCGTAGTCGCATAGTCGGCGTAGCGTGCATAGCCGCGGAGCTAGGTAGCGTGCTCCAAGCACTGTAAATTTTAGCCGTTACAGCAAAATAACCGGGGCAAAATATGTGCATTACAAATCGAAGTCATGCTTACAATGTATAACGTTGTGTTAAATCCATATTCAATTCAGCGTTTGCTATCCTCTCTAGTGGACGCATGTAATTATAGCACATTTCTAACATTCTCAATGAACGAACACGTTCGAAGACTTTCCAATAAAGTGACTCCTAAATAAATAAACAAAATATCCTCCACTCAACTCGATGCTAATATACCCAACTCATAAGTCCATATTACAATGTTATTGGACTATTAATATCCGAACCCGAACGGATATCTAACATTTATATAGATTTCAATTACGAACAAAATTGATGGTCCGTACGCTATCTTATGAGTGGAATATTACGGGACGGAAAATCTTTTGTAGGTAACCTAAAATAATGGATCGGGGAAGTGCTTACATTGTTATATGAAGTTTCTTTAATGGGCTTGACGTTTGATGGATGTTCTAAAGATATAATTATTTCTTGTACCGGTGATTTTTAAGAAGAAAAAAGGTACATTCAATTTATTTAAACAGCTTGCCGCTACAATGGCGACATTTAATTTAACACACGTATATACGGTTTCGCGTTTTCGTTTTATGAACATATTTTAATTTCAATAAACATTATTATTTATTTATAATTTTCTAAAACAGCATCCTGGAGCAACCTGCACTTAAAAAACTGTAGCGCAGGGGTCATTTCCCGGGGTCACCGATCATAACAACTCATCAATGAAATTAAAACGAATATCGTGCTAAGAGTAGGCGAATTGACAGCCCTAATTGAAAGGGGTCTACTATGCCAAATAGTCGAATATCAATTGATCGACCACTATAAGTCGAACGTCTAAATACTCGAACGTTCATAGTATCGAATGCTTAATAAATCGAACATTCAATATATCGTACACTCAATACATCGAGTGTTCAAAATAACGAATGTTTGTTTGATCGAGCGTTCAAACGCATCGCTTAAACATTCTAATTTTGTGTGAATTGCAATTGCAAGGAGAAACTCTAATAAATCCATGTTGTTTTTATTATTTAATTTTTTTTCAATCGCATTATCATCCCTCCTTCTTCTTTATTTCGATAAAATGAATATGCAATGCGTTAATCGCTCGATAATTTATTCGGGAACAGCGCAGGAAGTCTTCTTCTTAGAATAAAATTAACCTACTTAATACTAATTCCAGAACTTTTTTTCTAGCACGTTCTCTGGCTGCTGTTATCAAAGTAGATCTAAAATGATACAGGAAAAGGAAATGCGTCAATATAATTTACGTACGTAGGAAGTGCCTAATACTTCCTACTCACATATAACTCACCGTATCATATCCAGAAAAGGTTAAGGATAATTTATGTGCAATAAATCTTCAAAGTTAACCCCGTTCTAAGCATAATTCATATCAAAATCACCCACCGATGGGGTCGATCTTCACATGGGACAAACATCTATGGGTTAGAGATACCTAATTGTTTTTGTTCCAGATTTGACTAGCGTCTGAGATTTATTTATTTAAGTTTATGTGCACAATTTTACAGAATTGAATCCCAAGGCGTTCTACAGAGCAATTTATAAACTAAACAATGACACATATATACTTAAAATTAGGTTGGTTAGGTAAAATAAAAATGTAAACACTAAGAAATAACAAAATTAACAAACAAAACACAATATAACAAATAACATTTATAAAATTAACAAAATGTAATCAAGTGAAAAAAATGGTTTGGCAAACAGATGTTAGAAGAGCATTGAGCATAGTGAGGGCCCGAATGAGGCGCGAGTGAGCTCGTGGTACTATGCATGTCGATGGTACGGTATAGCCAGTGACTTCGCGGCCTTTTTTTTTTTTTGTGGATGGGAAATCATCACATGCCTCCCGCTCAGGGTGGAGCAGAAGGGAGTGTCTGACTCTTACTGACTAAAACCCACCCATGTTCCTTCCTTAGCCCTTTATGTTCCGGGGTAGCTTCGGACTTTGGTGTTCGCGACGCGGGGGACTTCGCGACCTGAGTTGTTGTTTGGTCACAAAGAGTACAAAATTTAAAAGCACCTTTGATGAACCTACACTACTTTCAGGGAATCTTTAAAAATGTAGGTAAGTGATTGCAAGCCCGACCGCTGAACTCATCCCGCATTCAACAGTACCTTTTAACAATACAACAGTGATATACTTACAAAAATAAATGGAAACCCATTTTACAATCTGCAATCGCAAGAACTATCAATTTGTCGTTATCACAACTTGTTGCCAAAGTTCGCCAACCCTTAGCGGGTTTGTTGTTTCCACACAGAAGTTATATCTGTTTGCATAGGTTTATGAATATTTGCTAATATTAATACAATCTTCATGAGAAAACTTCCTTTAGAAACACGATTCCTGAACTTAAGTAATCGGTCGGAAGGCTTACCTACAAGTAATGGTAGTACGTTTACTTGACTCCATTTAAAAATAAACAATATTAATTTTTTTCAAATCGCCAATATTGAATACTTAGGTACAGACGCCAGAATATCAAGCGTCCCGAAACTGTCAAATTTTCCCAATCAAGTTTGAACCTTATGCTTTAGCGTTAAAGTTGAAAATTTATTAAAGAAATTTGACAGATTGTAGTAGCTTGATGTGCTGACGTTTGTACAGGGTTTAAAATAGTATTTGTGTTTAGAACTTTAGATTCATCAAAATAAAGTTTCAAGTGTTATAATGGCTCGACGATGGTTTAAGCCTGGTTCTAAAGATAAATCTTGTTTCGCTAAGGCCAAAAATGTTTGGTTTGTTGAGTACGTTTTTGTAGCTACACATTAATACACTATTATAGAACACAAATTGTAGACAATCGAATAGATTTTAGTCGTTTTTGAGATTGATTAGGTATACCTGTTTATGAGGGATTCGCTCGATTGATCCGCAGAGTAAGCAATACAAGTAGTTGACATACGGAAGTGTATGAATATTGAATACAAAGTGAATCCCAATCTGATGGAGCAACATTGTCGACGACATTTCCTTTGACGTTCAGAGATTTTCTTTTGAAGCGGACGGGACAATTGTTTCCGGGAACGGTTTTGGTAGGTATTCTGTTTGTTGAAATGTTTTGGAAAATATGTCAATGTTTATTTAGAACCACGAAGTAAACATACAGGTTTGAACACAATCTGTCGCACGCAGCGTTGGCGAACTTTCAAGTTTCGCTTCGCATTTAAAAAAGTTCTAAACATGCCAGTTTAACAAAAAAATTAATGATGCATAATATTTGATAAGAAATAATTTAATCGATTTAATAAACTTATAAAAACATCTTACATAATAAATAAAAAAGTAATAATGGTACAAACAAACCCTTGATCATTGACTTATATATTACTCCCTTGATGAATAATATCGAATTAGGTTTGCCTTCAACATTTAACAATCCAGCTCACATTTCCTTCCATTTTCTATTTCATTCCATTGTTATACGTTTATATCAATAAAAGAAAGTCAGTCGTTTCCCTATACTCTAGATTGAACAGAACACAATCTAAAAGCAATTTCCTTTCCGATTTAGTTCCTTAAAACGAGTCACCCGGACTTTGCAGTGCTGAATCAAACAAGTATTTGATTTATATCGAATTTAAATGGCGGCTCTGTAGTAGAAAACTACGTGCATAGACATATAACAAGTGATCATGTACGAAAGGACAAGGGCGAAGTCAGTGAAAACTGGGGGAACAGGCTTTGTCGCATAACCAAGGATTAAAATCATTCTTGCTGCTGTGAACATTCTAAATAAACTTATCCCGATGTCTGTGGCTGGTCGTGTCGTCACATATAGAGCCCCGACCATCCAGAACGGAGCTAGGTTCTTCAGCTCTGATAAATAGGCTCTTCGTACGATTTCGGGGTTCGGGAATAAACCTTTATTTACCCAAGTCATGGCTGCTATAGGATTAAGAGCTAATAACTTCACCACCAAAAGCGCCGAATGTACCATGTACGTTTGAGTCAGTGGATGGTCCAAGTATATTGTGATCGCCATTTTATTAACACTTACTTGCTTTAAACTTTTGTTTAGTTTGTAATTTTAATGTCTTCGTGACACTTTCGGTTGAATTTTTTTAGAGCTGACATTTAGATTTGATAGAAGGTCATTTGGCTCTCTGGGTGTACAAAATAAAAAACTTTTGGCTGAGATGAAAGAGAATTATGCGTATTGCCTCATTGTGTGGTGTCATAAACTTGAGAGAATTTCATTAACTCTGCCATAAAGTGGCTTAACAAATAAAAAAGTATAAATATTATCCCTTGCAGAATATAATAATACTAGCAGCGCCCCGCGGTTTCACCCGCATAAGTGTCGATCCCGTGGGTATATCGGGATAAAAAGTATCCTATGTGTTATTCTGATGTATAAGCTATATATTACTATTAAGTTTCATTAAAATCCACTTCGTAGTTTTTGCGTCAAGAAGTAACAAACATACACTCACAAACTTTCGCCTTTATAATATTACTAGCAGCACCCCGCGGTTTCACCCGCGTTAGTTTCGATCCCGTAGAAATATCGGGATAAAAAGTATCCTATGTGTTAATCTTGGTTATAAACTATCTGTGTGCCCAATTTCATCCAAATCCGTTCAAAAATAAATGGCAGGGGATGTTACTAGACCGACACCGAACCCAAAAATGTGATTAAAAAATTTTTTGTCTGTCTGTGTCTGTCTGTCTGTTTGTTCAGAAACTACTAGTTCGATTACGATGAAACTTGGTATAATTATTCTTTAATTACTTAGGCACCACACTAGGTACTTTTTATCCCGGAAAAGTATATACAATGAAAAACAAACTTAATTTTGCGGTTCGATCCCTAGACCCGATTACTGTACCAACCGCAAATTATAAGTTTGTCGTAGGTTACGTCACCCGCAGTGGAGTTCAATAAAGGGCGCTGCACTGAAACAATATCGCTCGCCATACAATTCAATGGGCATCACACACGACGAAGATAATAAATAATATTTCATATTTTCGTATCTTAAGATAAATTTGTATGGCGAGCGACATTGTATTTTAAGATAAAATATTATAGTATCTTAGCCGTGTGCAACGCCCCTAAGTTATGGTGTAAATGTAGTGCTGAAGGTTGAATTTGGCTTGCACCGTTCGCAGCACACGCGTCGGCCGCCACGGATCGCTACTGTATAAAAAAAAATAAAAAAAACGCGCGCATCATACATTTTTTGAACTGTGATTTGAACGGACGTGTCGAGTGGCGAGCGTTCGTTCTTATTAGCATTCTATAAATTGTATGTTTTAACTGCTACTTGCAATTCTAAACCGTGCTTTTCAGTGCGACCTTTTTATTCCTTTTAGTTTTGCTAAGTACAGTTTAAGGTACAGTTATTTAGGTTTATTTTTATAAGTCGTAGTATAGATTTTATCTATACATATAATAAAATCGTAGGAAAGTCAAAACTGTACATTGAATATTTTTTAAAAATAATACTTGGGGCGTGATCTACTATCGATACCGAAGCCAAAAATATAGTTTTTAGAATTTTTGTCTGTTTGTCTGTTTGTCTGTTTGTCTGTTTGTCTGTCCGGGATAAACTCAAAAAGTACTGCATGGATTTACTTCAAATTTTGCATGAATATTACTAAGAGGGCGGGTCAACATATAGGCTACATATTATCACGCTATCACCTACGGGGGAGGAGCTGTGAATCTTTATTTTTCTTACGCATTCTGTGACAGCGTGTAATCTAACGACGCATATCTAAATGTTGTTTTTGAGTAAGCCATGCTATTATCTAGCTTTACATTATAAAAACTACGCCATTTAAGTAACTTGGACAGAGAAATATAGTTTAATGAATGTTAGTAGTATAAAGACAATTTAAAAACAGCGCCATCTATGAGATTTCATAAAAATCAAATCAAGTTACATGTTATCATTTTTTGGAAATTAATAATTTAAATTTGTTGGCGAGGTAAGTAGTTAGTTATTCTTAAAATTCATAGATGGTGATGTGCATTTTCTTCATAAAAGTTGTATCGTATAGTTCGTTTTGATCCCTGTGATATCTTCCAAAGGTTTCCAAACCTGCGTTCGCGTCGTATTGCAGCCTTATATGCCAATGCTATAAAATACATTTTGATGGGGAAGCGTTCCCCATAAACTTGAGGAGAGGTAGTAATACAAATTCAAGTTCCAACAAAACCCTCAAAATCTTGAGCAGAGTTGAGGAAGACAATTAAAAAAAAAAAATGCGGTGTCAAGTATTACAAAAAAGTTATGTTCATTGATGATGATCATTTCATTTCATGACACCCTCACGGAGGCGAGCGTCAGTGACAGTCCCAGCCGCATGCGTCATCTGTTTGCCGTCATCTTGGTGTTTTGTGGAGTTGCGAACCCGGTAGCTTTGTGGGAGAAGTATCGCCATCATCTGTCTGAAGATTTTCTACGAGCTTTGAGGCGCGCTACTGAAGACGAAGTCGAAGTAACTGATGAACGCGTGCTGAACACCTGTCTCAGTTCACTTCAATATGTGGTCATTTCTATCGGCGGCAATCCACTGATCGAATATGGGTTACCAGCTCCCCAATCATCACCGTATCAAGACCGTGAAAATCGGGAGTATAACGCGAAATGACCACCATACGAAATGACCATGTCGCTTTGTTCTCTTCAGAGCAAAAGCAAATTTATGACACCGTCCTTGAAAGCGTTGGGCAAAACCAGGGTAAAATGTTTTTCTTGGAACATGTTTTCCTGGTGGAACAGGAAAAACATTTGTTACCATTGGCATACTTGCAGAGGTCAAGAGGCAAGGCAAAATTGTTATTGCTGTAGCGTCATCGGGAATCGCTACCACACTGCTTCCGAGTGGCAAGACAGCACATGCCATGTTTAAAATTCCCATCGATTTAGAGAGCGCCGAAACGCCTGTTTGTGGTGTGTCACGTAACAGCGATAAGGGACACGTGCTCAAGGATTGCTCTCTGATCGTATGGGATGAGTGTACGATGGCCAATAGGAAGGCAGTTGAGGCCGTGGACAGAATCCTGCAGGACATCCGCAGGAACGAACATTTGATGGGTGGTGTCACAGTTCTGTTCAGTGGTGATTTTCGGCAAACACTTCCCGTGGTGACGCGGGGCTCGAGGGCTGACGAGGTGAATGCTTCGTTGAAACGATCTTCGTTGTGGTCACGAGTTCGTACTCTTCGCTTGACCATTAATATGAGAGCTCGGCTCGGCGGCAATACACGTGCTCAAGAATTCTCCGATGTCCTTCTAAGTCTTGGCGAAGGCACTCTACCAGAAGAGACAGGTGGGGCTTCCAGAGTCTCTCGGTAGAGTGGTATCCAGCTTAGAAGAACTAATTCGCTGTGTATACGGGGACATCAGTCGTATACCACACCAGCAGAATTCTTGGGTGTGTGAGCGGGCCATTTTGATGCCCAAAAATGATCAGGCTGCAGCAACTTACGAATGCATTCTCTCGGAAATTGAGGGGAATAAAGTGGTCTACACCTCGATAAACACTGTTGTCGAGCAAGATGACGCCACACATTATCCCGTGGAATTTCTGAGCTCCCTGTCAGCAAGTGGACTTCTAGCGCATACCATCAAGCTGAAGGTCGGTGTTCCGATTATGCTTCTTCGGAACCTATCTCCTCCGAAGTTGTGTTAACCGCCTTAAAGTCATCTCGCTCCACAGACACACCATTGAGGCGGAAATTCTGACGGGTTGTGGCGTCGGCGAGGCAGTATTTATACCACGCATTCCCCTAATACCTCATAACTTCCTGTTCCAGTTCAAGAGCGTACAGTTCCCCGTGAGTGTTTGCTTCGCGATGACCATCAATAAGTCGCAGGGCAGCGGGTGTTGACCTCAGAACGAGTTGCTTCTCACACGGGCAACTGTACGTCGCTTGCTCCCGCGTCACCAGTCCTGACTCTCTTTACATTTTGGCTCCTGGCAGCATAACTACCAACGTAGTTTATAGGGAAGTGTTGTAAAGTATGATACCTTTGTACGTATTTTTACTCTTTTGTGTCCTGGAATGTATTCCTGCATTATTTTCTCTATTTCCTTCAGTCACATCTTATGACTGAACTCAGCAGGATTCCCATATAACTCTCTTCACTTGCTTCGCTTGCAAAAAAAACTTATATTTTAATCCTATTTTAAAAGTTGTGTACTTATAATGCTATAGCGACACTGGCATCTTAGGTATTTTTGGTGCTGTAGAGCATGCACGCAGACGACGTCGCGGGCAGCAGCTAGTTAATAATAAAGCTGAAGTTTGTTTGTTTGAAAGCTAGAATCTCTGGAAGTATCGATCGGATTTATAAAAATCTTTTTGCATATTATAGTCCAATTAACGCATGCCAATAAACGCATTTTTTCTTTCTTTCTTTCAATTCTTGAGGAAGGCTATAAGGATATTAAACATCACGCTAGAACCCTTAGGAGTTGAGCAAAAAGTCAGAAAGCGAAGTAATAGCGCAGGCAGGCGATGCGATGCGACACGTCCCAGCCGCCGCGGGAGACGCCCCGGGCGTCGGGAACCGCGAGACGACTCCCGGCCACCGTAGGCGCGGGCCTGCGGGCGGAGAGTAATGGGTAACTCTCCGTCCGATCAGGACCAGGCCCGTGCCGGACGGCGCGTACGTGTTCCACGCGCGCCTCAAAGAGATGTCAGCATAAGGAAGTGGCCCGAAAGGGCCGAAGCCTGCCGGGGCAGCGGGATTGTCCGAAAGGGTTACCGCTACCCCGGAACACAAAGGGCTAAGGAAGGAACACGGGTGGGTTTTAGTCAGTAAGAGTCTGACACTCCCTTCTGCTCCACCCAGAGCGGGAGGGGTCATTGGATGATTTCCCATCCACAAAAAAAAAAAAAAAAAAAAAAGGGTGGGTCGGGGGAATAAAAAATTTCACGCGGACGAAGTCGCGGGCAGAAGCTAGTTTATAATATTATAGTAGGATAGTGTGATTTGTTCTTTATATTCTAGTAGTCAGTGTCAGATATTAGTATGTACTCATGTATCCTAATTTCTGTGAAATATTCTACTATGTTATATAATAAATAGTGGTAGCCCAGTGGTAACAGCCTCAGCTTACGAGTTGTAGGTCGTGGGTTCGAATCCAGGCAGGCGCTTTACTTTGTGTAAATAATTTCATCACCACTGCTCTCAAAACGGTTGAAGGAAAACATCGTGAGGAAACCGGCATGTCCTAGAACCAAAAATTCGAAGACATGTGACATCTACCAACCCGCACTGGGCCTCCGTGGTGGATTAGAGCCCATTCACTCTCGAAGATAGTAGTTAGGGAGGCGAATAGGGGAATTTTCGGTAATACTCGAGCGTGGCAGTTTGAGATATGAGAGATACCTTAGACCTAATAGAACAACCTTGTAAAGTATTTAGCTCTATATGTAGTGACGCGCGCCTAGGATAGACGATCAGATTAGTAAAAAAAAATCGATAGTCTGAAATACTCGAGCGCGTCAGATTAAGATATTGGGGGTTGATTTTAGTGTTTTAAGACTAAATTTAACTAATCTGACGATAAGTCCTTGACGCCGCCGAGTTATAGGGTCGCGAACTTGTAAAAAAAAAACGTTAATCCGGCATTCTCGAGCGCGATTTTTTTTATTTTTATTTTGAAGAATATAATCTAAAACTAACTAAAAATACAAAATCTGCCGGTTTCCGCATGACCAGAAGTGTGGAGGAGCCATTTCGTCTTCCGAAAAACGCGTTGCGGTATATAAGTCGCGAGCGATTCATCTTACAAAAAAAAAAATTAAATAAACAAAAAAGGTAATTTTATTTTACACAAAAAAGGCCTCTTTACATTTTTGTCCAAAGTTAAAACTTTTTGACTTGAAACATCATAAAAACTCAAACTCCCGGTTTTTTGAGTATATCTCGAAAACTGAGGGTGTTAAAAAAAATGATATGAAATAACGATAATTAAATTATGTGACTTTTATTATATCTCACAATTTTTTTTTTTCCTAAAGCTTCTCGACAATTTTCGTGGACTCGGAAAAAGCTACGCGTATCTGTATACAAAAGTATTATTAACATGTACAGTTTCATATATATTACTCAATAGCCTGTTGATCCTCAAATTGTTTTTTGGACGTACCGTAAGCAAAACGAAGTGAAGAATTGAAGCAAAAAAGAGGAATTTGTCATAAACATGTAATACAGACTGAGCGCTTCGCGGAAATATCCGTCCTACCAGTATTTTTCCTTTATTTCGCAACATTGATGGTGGGGAAAGAAGCGGTAGAAGGGAATTTTCGGTACACCATAATATATTATATATGTTTATGGTCCCCTACCGTAGACCTATGTGCCCTCAGTATAACGACGATTGAAGAGAGAGAAAAGACCCGACGGTATATTTCTCGAATGTGCTGGATGGAACTTTGATGAATTGTATTGAGCAAAAATGTAAAGGTCATACATAACAATACAATTATAATACAATTTGTATTTCATTTAATTTTTTTTATACAATAAATAATACAATTCGTACTACATTTCATCTACATTTACGTTGGTTGTATCTATCGCTTTATTGTCATTCTTAAATTCCCCGTTTTATCAAGGAGAAAGAAAGGAAATAAAAGAAACCAAAAAACCTTTTTCGATCAGATTAAGAGAACCCACCAACATTTTTGTCAGATTAAGGAAATATGCTTTCAGGATACCGAGATAAACCTCCCCTATGAAAATCTGACGCGCTCGAGTATTTCAAAAAAACTTTTTTTTTTTGCATTTTCAAAAATTCATCGCAACTTATCGTCACGCCAAAATCGTCAGTTTTTTTAAAGGGAGCTTCCTTGGGGCCTACTTAACACCCCTTCCGAAAATCTGACGCGCTCGAGTAATTTTTTTTTTTTTGCATTTTTGACTACTTTATATGCCTACCCCCACCACGCAAACCGGCAGATTAGTATACCGTTGTTATCAGAGGCACTTGGGGCAAACGTAGTATGAATATCTGACGCGCTCGAGAATGCCCAAGTAACTGTTTTTTTTAACATTTTTGAAAAACCATACACGCCAAACCCACCGCTAAAATGGTTTTTACCATACGAGCTATTCTTTTCGAAATCATTTTATCTTTCGATTTTGATAGGTCTCGACGGCGCCGTTGAATTACGCCATTTAGCTACCTCGCCTCCCTAACTATAGGAGGTCTGTATCTCAGCAGAGGGGACATTATAGGCTGATTGTATATTCCACTATGCCGTGCTCGTAAATACTAACGTGTCCTACTCAAATAGGAACAGATGTGGTTTCACATGACCCTTCCTTGTTTGATGTAAATAACAAGTTTCATACTCATAATTACAGTATACACTCAGTTTCGGGTTCAGTTAAGTCTACTACAACAAAATTACTGAAACATCTAGGTACCTACGTGAAACCGAGTAAACAATCCTTAAATAAATATGTATTTAGCGTGTCCCCTGAACTTGTATCCTGGGCTTGTGTTATTATAAAAACATACCTAATAAAGAAACCCTATTCCATATTATGGCCTGATTTTTCAATCACCTTTTAATTTTATCGAGGAATAATTTTGAAATTTTGACAGTTATTTCATACAAAAAACTGTCAATTTTATTGCTCGAATAAAAGTTATCTGGCGATGGAAAAATTTGCCTTAAGACTGTTAATTCCATATTACCTATCAGATACTAAAAGTCAAGAGAGTTTCCAGTAGGTACCTAGATCATAAATCCATATGATACATAGGTTCCGTCATGAAATTAGCCGATTGTACAATATGCAATACATTTGTTAAAATATTCAAACAATGCGATTGATGGAATTCAACTAACTAAGGTAACGTTACACGAGATATGTTTGTAATTTGGGAGTTATTTATTTATTTATGTAATAAAATAGACTTACATAATAATGATCAGCTAGATTCACTAAATAATTCTATGAAAGAATCGAGACTATTAGCGTTATAAGAACAACTTTTTAAATCTACTACGTTATTTAAATAATGCGTACCTAGTGAGCGCTTATCTTGATATTTTCTAACTAAACTGTCCCATAAAAACTTGTATCATCCGTAGGCACAATTCCAGCGGTAACCTTCAATGCGTTGTTCGTAAGCCTACCTACCAAGTACTGCACACGCTCTGAGTCAGTCAGCTGATCATTATCATGAAGATCATTATTATGTAAGTCTGTTTAAGATAAATGTAGTACCACGACTAACTAAGGTAGTACCATTTTTTGGTTCGAAAGTAAAGATAAGTAAAGATATAGAGTTTGGTTGTTTTCGACTCCTATAACCCAGTCACAGAAACTATTCTCACAAAGTAACATGCGCATCAGCTAACGAACATATATTCAAGCCGTACCGTACCGTACAAAGGATTCTGGCAGAAATCCAGCAAAATGTTCAAACAAAGTTGATGAGACATGACATATTCAAGCGCAAAGCCACCAAAATTCACAATTTTCTGCAAACAGAAGTGTCAGTAAACTGTGAACAAGCTTGCACAAACTACCATCTTTTGTACTTACTTTGAAGGCAAACGACTCGTTCCAGCTACATTGCCCGTTGCTCACAGTACTTAGTTAGTTTTCTTCTTTGTTGGCTCTAATTAAAGTTCTGCATAAAAGATGTAATCATGCTTAGTTGCTGGACGCAATGTAAGTAATGGAATGATTTTGTCTACTATTAACTTTAAGAAGCGTAATCAGCCTATAATGTTCCCTACTGTACTGTTGAGACACAGGCCTCCTCTCGGTGAAATGAAGTGGGCCGTAATCCACCACGTGGGTCCAGTGCGGATTGGTAGATGTCACATGTCTTCGAATTTTTTGGTTCTAGGACATGCCGGTTTCTTCACGATGTTTTCCATCACCGTTTTGAAATCATTTATATAAAGTGAAGAGCCTGATGTTAATAGAAAATAAACAGTTCATATATCAAATTAAATTTCATTTGAAAACATCTATCGGTTTCATACTAAACTTCAACTATATCCGACGACCCTGGTTACTTATCTCTTTTGGTGCCTGTACCTACCAGATTCACAGTCGAATTGCGAAAAGTGACCTAGTTGTCTAACAAACCTTTTAGCTTGCGTAATAATTCCTTAAATTAACTAAGTACCCATTATTTCAAACTTTTGCCTCAACCATTCCACATACAATAAGCACTTACTGTACTTATGAATCTATACATATAATAAAATCGTAGGAAAGTCAAAACTGTACATTGAATATTTTTTAAAAATAATACTTGGGGCGTGATCTACAATCGATACCGAAGCCAAAAATATAGTTTTTAGAATTTTTGTCTGTTTGTCTGTTTGTCTGTTTGTCTGTTTGTCTGTTTGTCTGTCCGGGATAAACTCAAAAAGTACTGCATGGATTTACTTCAAATTTTGCATGAATATTACTAAGAGGTCGGGTCAACATATAGGCTACATATTATCACGCTATCACCTACGGGGGAGGAGCTGTGAATCTTTATTTTTCTTACGCATTCTGTGACAGCGTGTAATCTAACGATGCATATCTAAATGTTGTTTTTGAGTAAGCCATGCTATTATCCGACGTTACACTATAAAAACTACGCCATTTAAGTAACTTGGGCAGAGAAATATAGTTTAATGAATGTTAGTAGTATAAAGACAATTTTAAAACAGCGCCATCTATGAGATTTCATAAAAATCAAATCAAGTTACCTACATGTTAACATTTTTTTGGAAATTAATAATTTAAATTTGATCATGTTGGCGAGGTAAGTAGTTAGTTATTCTTAAAATTCATAGATGGTGATGTGCATTTTCTTCATAAAAGTTGTATCGTATAGTTCGTTTTGACAAATTCAAGTTCCAACAAAACCCTCAAAATCTTGAGCAGAGTTGAGGAAGACAATTAAAAAAAATGCGGTGTTAAGTATTACAAAAAAGTTATGTTCATTGATGATGATCATTTCATTTCATGACACCCTCGCGGAGGCGAGCGTCAGTGACAGTCCCACCCGTTTGCGTCATCTGTTTGCCGTCATCTTGGTGTTTTGTGGAGTCGCGAACCCGGTAGCTTTGTGAGAGAAGTATCGCCATCATCTGTCTGAAGATTTTCGACGAGCTTTGAGGCGACGAAGTCGAAGTAACTGATGAACGGGTGCTGAACACCTGTCTCAGTTCACTTCAATATGTGGTACTTTCTATCGGCGGCAATCCACTGATCGAATATGGGTTACCAGCTCCCTAATCATCACCGTATCAAGACCGTGAAAATCGGGAGTATAACGCGAAATGACCACCATACGAAATGACCATGTCGCTTTGTTCTCTTCAGAGCAAAAGCAAATTTATGACACCGTCCTTGAAAGCGTTGGGCAAAACCAGGGTAAAATGTTTTTCTTGGATGCTCCTGGTGGAACAGGAAAAACATTTGTTACCTGGCATACTTGCAGAGGTCAGGAGGCAAGGCCAAATTGCTATTGCTGTAGCGTCATCGGGAATCGCTACCACACTGCTTCCGAGTGGCAAGACAGCACATGCCATGTTTAAAATTCCCATCGATTTAGAGAGCGCCGAAACGCCTGTTTGTGGTGTGTCACGTAACAGCGATAAGGGACACGTGCTCAAGGATTGCTCTCTGATCGTATGGGATGAGTGTACGATAGCCAATAGAAAGGCCGTTGAGGCCGTGGACAGAATCTTGCAGGACATACGCAGGAACGAACGTTTGATGGGTGGTGTCACAGTTCTGTTCAGTGGTGATTTTCGGCAAACGCTTCCAGTGGTGACGCGGGGCTCGAAGGCTGACGAGGTGAATGCTTCGTTGAAACGATCTTCGTTGTGGTCACGAGTTCGTACGCTACGCTTGACCATTAATATGAGAGCTCGGCTCGGCGGCAATGCACGTGCTCAAGAATTCTCCGATGTCCTTCTAAGTCTTGGCGAAGGCACTCTACCAGAAGAGATAGGTGGACAGGTGGTGCTTCCAGAGTCTCTCGGTAGAGTGGTATCCAGCTTAGAAGAACTCATTCACTGTGTATACGGGGACATCAGTCGTATACCGCACCAGCAGAATTCTTGGGTGTGTGAGCGGGCCATTTTGATGCCCAAAAATGATCAGGCTGCAGCAATTAACGAATGCATTCTCTCGGAAATTGAGGGGAATAAAGTGGTTTACACCTCGATAAACACTGTTGTCGAGCAAGATGACGCCACACATTATCCCGTGGAATTTCTGAGCTCCCTGTCAGCAAGTGGACTTCCAGCGCATACCATCAAGCTGAAGGTCGGTGTTCCGATTATGCTTCTTCGGAACTTATCTCCTCCGAAGTTGTGTTAACCGCTTTACGGCCCATTCACGACTTCGGTCTAAGCGGCAGGCGGCGCGGCGTGCGTTTTACACGCCACGTACCCTCAGTAGCGGCTAGCGGCAGCGGTCGAGGTGGACGTATTTAGGTAGTTAGAACGTGCTCAAAATTATGGCGTTATCAAAATTATCTCTTTTGTGTTTAGAAAGCAGTATATTTTTAAAACAAGTATGACAGAAGGAGTGCACGAACTGAATAAAGATCGATATTTAAATCGCAAATTTCGTGACCTATACGAAGATTACAGAAAATATCCGGATAAGTTTTATGAGTACACAAGAATGAGTGTGGAAACATTTGATTATATTCTATACTTATATACTCTATATCCATTACCGCCACAAAATCGTCTAAAATTTTTTGTTTATAAGTTCGCCGCCGAGTCCGTCACATCTACGCCGCTATCCGGGCCGCTGTGTTTCGTGGCGTCGCGTCGCACTCATTCGCCAGTACTTTTGATCTCGCCGCTCCCCGCACCGCGCGCCGCTGCAACGATTCGCTCCGACAAAACCGCGCGCGTTTTCGCTGTGAGCGGCGACTCGTGGCGTGCTTCAAACATTTTCATACTTTTGTTCTTACCGCTCGCCGCCCCGCGCTTAGCCGCCGCTCACCGCGGCAAGGTCGTGAATGGGCCGTTAAAGTCATCTCCCTCCACAGACACACCATTGAGGCGGAAATTCTTACGGGTTGTGGCGTCGGCGAGGCAGTATTTATACCACGCATTCCCCTAATACCTCATAACTTCCTGTTCCAGTTCAAGCGCGTACAGTTCCCCGTGAGTGTTTGCTTCGCGATGACCATCAATAAGTCGCAGGGCAGCGGGTGTCGACCTCAGGACGAGTTGCTTCTCACACGGGCAACTGTACGTCGCTTGCTCCCGCGTCACCAGTCCTGACTCTCTTTACATTTTGGCTCCTGGCAGCATAACTACCAACGTAGTTTATAGGGAAGTGTTGTAAAGTAGAATACCTTTGTACGTATTTTTACTCTTTTGTGTCCTGGAATGTATTCCTGCAATATTTTCTCAATTTCCTTCAGTCACATCTTATGACTGAACTCAGCAGGACTCCCATATAACTCTCTTCACTTGCTTTACTTGCAAAAAAAAACTTATATTTTAATGCTATTTTAAAAGTTGTGTACTTATAATGCTATAGCGACACTGGCATCTTGGGTATTTTTGGTGCTGTAGAGCATGCACGCAGACGACGTCGCGGGCAGCAGCTAGTAATTCATAAATCCTCTCGCGTTAGCTCTAAAAAGGTTCGCCCCCGATAAGTTAGTCAAAGGAGAGTCAACAAGCCAACTTTGAAGATTCTGAACCTGGAGCAAACGCACCCATCGGGAAATCTCGAAACTTTCCGAATTGTCTATTGATTTGCAAAGTTATGTATCTAGTATTGTAAACTGAGATTACATCACGTCTTTTTTTTTAAGTAGGCACTATAAAACGCAAAACAGCTATGATCTTAAAGAAAGAAACATATAATATATTCAATACAATTTGAGTGTTTTTGGATTTCTGCAGGCCTCAATATTTCATTTTGATTTTATTACAAATCAAGCAAAATGATTAGGTACCATTACACGACATACAGTACCAGTGAACATGAAGGACAGTCTATAATCATTGAATGCAAATAAAACCAGAAACTCGAGCAATATTCAACAGTAATAAAGCTTCGAAACAAAAAAAACGAAACAGTCGTTGTATGATAAAGTTTTACATTATATTGACAAAAATGTACATGATCGTTTTCCTTTATAGCCACATAAATCCTACGACACAATGTTCATATGAATTCCAAATGCATAAACATTCTTGTGGAGCAATTCCGGTACCTTTATAGCGCGTTCCTATAAGTATATACTACGCTTGAGCCCATATAACTTGTTATTGCAAACGACACTAAGAACGCGGATTCTGTTGCCATTCTGGGTATTTCGAGTATATAGCCTAGGGCTGATATGATTCGTGAGACAACGTAGGTACGTAAAAGTGATTTTGTCACTTCTGGGTCTGGGCATGTAGTCATGTACAAGGCCGCAACCAACCAGAAAGGAGTCAAATGCTTTAGGCCACTTATGTTTGCTCGCTGGACCCTTTCTGGCTGATAAATTACACTGGCTAAGGGAACAAGTGCCAGCAGCTTCAGTGCCAGTACGGCAGAGTATAGGAAATAAGTCTGCATTAGAAGACTTGGAGCGGCGCAAGCCATTTTATGTTACGGTACTTTAAATTAATTTTTTTTTTTTTTTGGTTATTGCATGATTTTGACAATATAATGTTTTTGTGTCATATGTCATAGAGGTCTATAGTGAATAGACAAGAAAATGTCATAGTACAAAGTTTACTTCTTTTCAATCAATAAGTAGGTTTACATTTTTATTTACTTTACTAACATAGAAAGAAGCAACTTTTATATTCATTACAATAATTTTGCACTCTGAGCAGATTAACTCCTACACATTTACTCACTTCAAAATTGTTGTATGAATACCATAAATGAAAAACTGTTTCAGATATACCTACCTCCATAATTAAGTCCACCAAATACAAAAAAATTATCTGGACCGTAAAGTATTTTTGGTTAGAACGGGACCTGAGAGGCAATTCTCGTAATTTTAAGAACGTTCACAGTCTGACCTCAGTCTCAATCTGTCAAAAATACGTCTAAATTCCCTTAATTTTTGACAAGTTTTTGACACTGATTGTCGCTGAGATGTGTGACAAGATTTTGAACGTTTTTAATTACGGGAATTGGCCTTCTGACCTTGAAATGGAACTTTATTTTTTTAAGCTGCCAAATACTGATCAATGACCAACGACCATCATAGTGAAGAGGGTAAACAATTTACTTATTGACGGTGCTGGGTTCAAACAATGATCAGATTAATTTAATATGGACACCGATTAATTTGGGTACCCGTCCTTAATTGGGTTTTTTTATATAACTAGGTACCTGTGAGAATTGGCGATTGGCAGTTAATATGTTATGACATCAAACATTTATTTATAATAACGTTCATTAATTAGTGAGCATTCAATTAATCTCGGAATTAATATATTGGATGTCGATATGAAAGCGTAGGTACTTAATATGTTTTTTTTTTTGTTTATCAATTATATTATACAAAAGAATACAGAATTATTAATATTAAATAGCAACCAAAAACCACAACAGCCTTATTACAAAACAAGATTTATCTTTAGACCCAGGTTTAAACCATCGAGGCATTTTAAAATTTCGAACTATAATCCAACGAAGCTAAAGTTCTTATTAGGTACAAAAACTGACGTTAAACCCGAGTTTAAGTTGTCAATTTTGCATTAAGAACTTTATGTTTGTCGGAATAAAGTTCAAAAAAGAGTAACTGACTCGAAGGCCTAAAATTAGAACTCGTTTAAATTACTACTTGTAATATGCAAGGTATTTCAAAAGTCAGGTAATTAAGTTACGAAAGCTCATATATGTACACTGAAAACTAAAACTGAATATAATTATTTAGGTACCTACTTTGTTGCAGTAGCGGACTCCTCCTAAACTGGTATCGTAAATGGAGGCTATGGTCTTTCAAGCCATCATCAGTGCATCATCATCATCGGCTCTGTCAACTCAGCTAACACTCATTTTACAAAAAAGATAAGACCAGTAAGCTTGGAACCTTCTCAATCGTGATCAGTGCAATGCCAGATGAAATCTATTGAGTGTAGATACCCAATAGATTTCATCTACTTGACCTTCCTCTCTCTCTCCATTCTTCAACATTTCTGTTCATCGCTCTTTAAAAGAGTCAGATGCATTTCTTCCCTCCTCATCACCTGCCTTACCAAGCTAGACGATATAAATCTCAACAACACCATATAAACAACAAACCGTCCTCATAAGCAAGCTCTGTATTACCCTGTTTAAACATTACAACCATTTTGCAGGAATTGCGTAACAAACTAACAATTTGCAATGTCTTTCATTTTGACAACATTACGTCGTCGAGCAGACGAATTTTTCAAACATATGAAGCAATTAGGAAGTTCCATCAACATTTTTCGGATTGTGAAAGAAAATGTGTAACGCAATTTGGGCGCTAGTGGAGTACAATATGTCTCGTAAGGACCTCGGGGACTAAGTCTCAGTCTCGAAGACAACAGATTGCAAACGACTCAGTCGAGTATGTTTGCTTGCTGCCAGGTCTTGTCACGTCAACAATTAATTACCTTTCCGAAAATGCACGTCGCCGTGTCGCCGAGTGACAAAATAGAATTTAAGGAATGAAAAAGATATTTTTTAAAGTGTTTATGGATAGCGGCGCGGGAAAAGAGTTCCTGGAAGGAACCGAGCAGTGACAGACAAAAATAGCAAGAGTAAGTAGACAATTAGCGAATACCTATTGGAAAATACAAAGTTGATTTGTAGTGTTTTTTATAATACATAAATCTATTTTCAATTAATAATCCTGCAGACAACGCATCCCGCAAATTCCCTGTACATTTACAACGATATGCCTAACGAATGACCTGCCGATCGATTCTGTAAAAATCTCACCATGAAAAGTTAGATGCAGTGAGCTTAGAGTGAGCTGTCAAGAGTATCAATCCCTAGCATCAGGATGACACTGACAGCTCACTCCACGCTCACTTCAGAATCGCACTGCTGATCACAAAGGCCAACGAACTTCATCAATATACATTATATAGAACTTGCAGCAAATCAGAGTTCCACAACGCAAAAATCCAACCGAAGAACTAATATAACTTCTTAAACCCCGTATTACTTCGCTCCGGAGTTTAAAACATACAATCTACTTACATCGTAATACCTGCATGCTGTGATTCCCAGGAAACCTCCAAAGTAATATACGTCAGTCAAGAATTCTTGTTTCCGTCTTAACCCCTGGTGGTAATAGTTTAAATCATGAGGCAGCCTGCCTTTATACCGCTTGTAAGCACTCTAAAAGTTCCCGTCTTTATACCATATTGTGCCATAACCATCGATCGGTAAGTTTCAGAACTGTGAGTAAAAGTTTAGTTTAAAGTTGAGAATTCTTCAGTGTTCATACGTTGCAGTTTGTGACGCACGTGGGTAGAAGAAATACTTTTGTACTGCCGATCGATTCTGTAAAAATTTCACCGTGATAACTTAGGTGAAGTGTGCGTGAAGTGAGCTATCAATAGGGGTAATCCCTAACATCAGGTGGAATGACAGCTCACTTCACCTTAGTTTTCACGGTGAGATTTTTACAGAATAGCACTGCTGTTCTGTAATTAGGATGTCACATAAAAAAATACAGGGTTTAAACCGAATGTTCTCGATCAGTAACACCGTGTCGTCAACACTGTTGACAATCGGGAAAAAACAGTTTCAATCGTTGACAGTCTTGACGAACAGGATTTTTTTAAACGGTTTTATTTAGCTTGCCTTGTTTGTTATATTTTATTTGGGTAGTTTTTTTTCGATTATTTCCGGTCAGTAATAGGTGCCTACATACCCCTGTCGTTCACAGTATTGTCGAACGGAACTTTTCGGGAATATTCGGTTTAAACGACACTCATCACTCATGTATACCAATGAAATGTATGTATATATATGTTGGCTATCTTTTTCACCCGCGTGGAAATTATCCCCCGGGAACGTACTACCGGGCAGTACCGGGATAAAAAGTCTATGTGTTAACCGATGACGTGGTTTACCTGTGTGCTAAACAAAAAATACATTCAGTAGTTTAGGCCTGAAATGGTAACAAACAGAGACACAAACAAGGTTACTTTCGCATTTATAATAATATTATACTTAAATGCGAAAGTAACCTAGTTTGTGTCTCAAACACACATAAAATACATATATAGAAGACTCAAGTCAGCTTTGTGTTACGGGACCAAACGCCCAACTAAACAACAAATCGGTTTTTGATGGCAAATCCCTAGATCCAACACAAAACCTTGTTTGGCCCTTAATTTCCATTTTCGATACAACAAAATTGTCCATCCCACAGACTGGAAAACTTATCTTATAAATGTTCTTATAAAAATGTCTCATTGTTAGCGTGTAGACCCTAAAGGACCCGTGGGGCATACCACTAGTACAAGTACTTCGTGAAGTACTTTAGTATGCTACTTGAAACAACCTCAGGGAAAAGAAATGGTTTTAGACCAGAAAGTAATTACATTTATCGGTCATAATTAAATCGTAATTCTCATTATCGGTGAAGGAAAACATCGTGAGGAAACCGGCATGTCCTAGAAACAAAAATTCGAAGACATGTGACATCTACCAACCCGCCCTGGGCCCGAGTGGTGGATTACGGCCCACTCCCTCTCATAGAAAGGAGGCCTGTGTCCCAGCAGTGGGAACATTATTAGGCTGATTATGTAACTGTTTTTTTTTAAGATATTAAAACAGCACCATGTCCATTCTAGTCTCCGGGCAGCTATTGAGATAGCAACGGAAAAACTAAATAAACCGAGCTCTAACCAAGAAACCAACGCTCAGCAGTAACAGTCGCCTCGTCACACATTTATCATTCGACTAAACCAAGAATTAGCTAAAATATCCAAAACAATTTCAGTAAGCTATTTTCAAAGATTTAAACAAAAATGCCCACATAAGACTTAAAAATAACGTATGACATATTATTATGTATGTTATTGTACATCTTCTTAATATATATAAATTACGTGTCACGTTGTTTGTCCGCAATGGACTCCTAAACTACTGAACCGATTTGAATAAAATATTGCACACTATGTGCAGTTTCATCCAACTTAAAAGATAGGATAGTTTATATCCCAATTTATAATCTCAACATTATTTTATTGCGAATATTGCCAGGACAAGGTTTGTATAAAAGAAAATTTCGGAAATTTAAAAAAAAAATTGCACCCGTGCGAAGCTGGGGCGCCCGGCTAGTACATAATAAACTAGAACCCCAACTAGTTATCTTACTTTCCCTATATGTATTATATTACTGGCTCAGCAACTCAGTGCGGATTTAGTGCGTATCCTGGGTACATTGTCAGTCTTCTCACTCATCATGTCTTCTGTTGTTGAAGCCGATAGCGCCTTAATCTTCGAATAATGAGTAACTATGTTGTCTCTGGCAGTGCTCATATATGGTGTGATATCATGGTGCCTAATACGAAAGTTTCGACATTTGAGAAACTATGTTTATCTAAATGCAATGCTTGCCATTTTATTAAGAATATTTACGTATTCTGTAATCGTTTCTGTGTTAATGGAATCCTCTTTCATTCCCCGACTGGATACCGCATTGACTGTATATAAATTCTTTCTGTTCTACTTTTCAGCACTGCAGGGCTATTGGTTGTTGGTGATATTTTGTATATTCTACTTTGATGTTGTTCTGAAAAGTACCATCTTTTCATGGGGTGTGTCTATGTTGACAACCCTCTTCTCCTTATTTGTTTTGCCTTTATTTGTATCACTTGAAACAATATCTGCTTCAATAAGCATGTTCATCGTAGTATTACCATTATTGATAAACACGATCATTTACATAACTGTAGTAGGTTCTCTATTCTGTTGCTCTAAGGGGAGTGTGGGTTCTGCTACCAGTACCCGGCGTCGCTTCTACATTGTTCCGTTAATATTTCTTTTCTGCGATGTCATTTTCCTGTCAGCTGTGGTATTGACCCACGGAGTACAGAAAAGAAGTATTGACCCCATTATTATGTATTTCAGCATTAGCACAAGCAGTTTTATCAGACGCGCAAGTAATAGTACTTGACATATTCCTTCCTTTACTAAGAGGTAATCGAGAAATATGGCGAGAATATTATATGAAAAGAATGAAAAGGAACGTACCTATATGAACTTAGAACTGTAAAAAACATGTTTTTTTTATTTATCCTGTACTGTCAACTGTTTTTTTTTATTTATTCCGAAATTAGCTAAACGTGAAATTGTGTAATAATGTAGAACACAACTTCACATAAAAGTGATACAGGAAAAATATTACATGATGTAATTATGGCAATTCAAGTTATCTGCGACCGCGTTATAGGAAATTGTGGTAAAGATATATATTAATACTAGGTGACCCCGCAAACGTCGTTTTGCAAAAATAAAAAATAGATAGTAGCCGATTCTCAGACCTACCCGATATGCATACAAAATGTCATACAAATCGGTCCAGCCGTTTCGGAGGAGTATGGTAACTAACACTGTGACACGAGAATTTTATATTAGGTCGGGGCAAAAGTATTTTCGTATTTTTCATACAAAAAAAAAAATTGTTTTAGGTTTAATTTTTTATTTATTTATAAATATATGTGCCGTTTTGATCGATGACTTGTTGCCATCTTGTGGGCAATGACATGATCCCATTGCTGTAGAAGTTTTAAGATTTTTTATCAAAAAAATCTGACAGGTAGTTTTCACAGTGTTCTTTTGAGGTTAACTTTATGCTTCCTAAAGAGTTCTGAAGTGACCGAAACAGGTGGAAATCTGATGGAGCAAGATCAGGGCTATACGGAGGATGCATCAACACATCCCAGCCAAGCTCTCTCAATTTTTGCTGAGTGGCTATAGATGAGTGCGGTCTGGCGTTGTCGTGATGAAACACTACGCCCTTCCTATTCACCAGCTCCGGCCGGTTTTTCTCAATAGCTTCTTTTAACCTCATCAGTTGTTGACAGTAGAGGTCAGAATCGATAGTTTTACCCGGCGGCAAAAGCTCATAGTGGACGATTCCTTTCCAATCCCACCAAACACACAGCATCACTATGTTCCGAGTCAGGCCGGGCTTTGCCACGGTCTGTGGGGCTTGCCCATGCTTCGACCACGATCTTTTTCGGACATTCTTATCGTAAGTGATCCATTTTTCATCACCCGTAATCAACCGTTTAAGAAATGGGTCGGAATTATTACGTTTCAACAAAGAATCGCAAATGGAAACACGTTGCATTAAGTTTCTCTCAGTGAGATCATGTGGTACCCAAATATCAAGTTTTTTCTTGTACCCAGACTTTTGTAAATGCCGTAAAACTATTTTGTGATCAACATCCAGTTCTTCAGCAATATCATAACTACTAATATGTCGATCTTGCTCCACTTTTTCAAAAATGGCACTGATTTTATCCGTGACAGGGCGTCCAGAGCGAGCTTCATCCTTCACACTAAAATTTCCTGACTTGAAACGCTTGAACCACATTTGTGCTACTCGTATTGATACCGCATTAGGTCCGTAAACTGCACAAATTTTTTTCGCGGCGTTCGTCGCATTTTTACCTTTTTTGTAATAAAATTTTAAAATGTACCGAATTTCTTCGTCACAGTTCATGTTGCTTGCTTGAAAAACAATTGAGAAATGGCGGGAACTAGTTTTTTTTTTAATTTATTGCATCTTTAGAATGTCAACATTTAATAGTATTAAAACCAGCCAGTTACATTCAGTACTGCCAAAGAGGTTTGATTACTACATTACATTAGATTATTATTAGATCATTATTATAAATGGTACATACACATATTGTTTTAAGTATAATTATAGAAATACTTACTTTAAATAAAATATTTCAATCTGAAACCTCTTTTTTTTTGGCAGTGAGCCTTTTCAAACAAAATAATTCTACACATCATTCTTGAGAAAAAACACTGATAGACGGACGGACCGAAAAGTGATTGTATAAATGGTCAATGTTAAAGTTCGAAACCCATAAAACTAAATTTAATCTAGATGCAGAACGGCTGCAACTACTTTCGTTCGTTTTATAACCAGTTTAACCTAGAATAAACTGCTTATACTATTACATTCATAATTTCTTAAGTTCTAAGCGCATATTGAAAGTTTTAATTAAAAAAAATTGAATATCACGATACTAGTTGCGAACAATTTAAAATTCCATTCGTCTCCTTTTTAAGACTTGAACGTTTTAAGTGGCCAGTCACAGGAAGTGAAGCCACTTCGTCTTTTGTGAGGGAATTTCCTTTGAACGCGTTTGAAATTCATGCAATTTTTATTTTATTAAAATGAGTTGTAAAATTCAGTTTTAACCCAACTACCTACTTACAAGGTATATAAAATGCACACGTCGATACAATGGATATTTATTTATGTACTTACATACAGCTTGCCGCTTTAATGGTGACATTAATTTAATACACTTACACGTTTCGCGTTTTCGTTTTATAAACGACATATGTAAATTTCAGTAAACGTTACTACACACATCAAAAGTGTCTAGGGATCAACATATATTTTTGCAATAACTTTTCTCCTGATTGATATTAATTAAAATTTTCTTTAAGGATTCATCAAATAAAGTGTTTTCGTTTGTCACAGTAACGATAAACCAAGTCACCTTTGCATTAATAAAGAAATTTGCCATTTTCCTAATAAAGGGATTTTTGACATTTGAACCACTAACACAAAAGTTCGAAAAAAAGACTGAAATAACAGTTTTCTCTAAAATTTTATTGGGTAACTTAAACAATTAATAATCCGTGTTTCTACCGCGAACACTAACAACACAAGAACATCGGTTTGGCATACTCAAAATGAGTTCATCCAAATCACGCTGTGGAATGGCCGCCCATGTTCGTTGCAACAACAAAAAAAGGTCTTCTTGCGACTGGATACCCTCCATATTCGGCAGAGCTCTTCTCTGTAGCATATCCCATGCATGCTCAATCGGGTTCAAGTCTGGCGACTGAGCAGGCCAGGGCAGGACATTGATGTTAGCTGCGGCGAGAGTCTGTCTTACAACTCTTGCGGTGTGCGGTCGTGCATTATCATGCATTAACTGAAATAAGGGACCGATTTGCACTTGTAGAGGAACGATGACGTCTGATACAATCGTCTCAGCATAAATTTGAGCGTTGAGGTTGCCTCTGATCCAAATCAACTCAGTTCTTCCGCCGATCCAAATACCCGCCCATACCATGATGGTTCCACCACTATAAGGATGGACTTCCTGGCAGGATTTTAATCGCTGTTGGCGTCCAGGGGTTCTCCAGTGTCGTATACGTCTTGTATCCGGTCTCATACCAAAACGAGACTCATCAGAAAAGCACACGAAACGCCATTGTTCTTCTGCCCAATTTCTGTGTTCAAGAGCCCATTGATATCGAATCCTACGATTGTGCATTGCTATAGGTGGTACCCGTAGCGGTCTTCGGGAATGAAGGTTCACTTCATGCAAGCGGTTTCTGACTGTTTGGTCGCTAATTAAGTTCCCTGAAGAGTGATGAAGCCTCACGGCTAACATCATGGCGGTTATTGTTGGAGCTCTTCGAGTTAAGATTTGAATGTATCGGTCTTGTCTCCGTGTGGTGCAGCGATACCGTCCTCCATGGCGCTCAGCCACGGTACCAGTGCTTCGGTAACGTGTCCAAAGTCGACTGATAACACTCTGACTTGTATTCAGAGCTAAAGCCACAGTACGTTGCCGGGAACCAGCTTCTATCATTCCCACGGCTCTGAGCATTTCTTCCCTGCTTAAATGACGTCGCCGCTCCATAATAACGTTGGTTTTAATCAGTAGTAGGGAAACAGTAGCACTAATAATGTCTTCAATGCGTTGTATGTTTTTATAGGGAAAATATTGACAGCTGATTTTCATCTTTTACTCGAATTTGATTCACAGTTCCTGATTCAAATTATGAAATGCACCAAAAAGGATCCATATAAATTTATAAAATCATAAATTTATTACAAAGCCACATCTCAATCTCAAGAAATCCGCATAAAAATGCTTGATCCCTAGACACTTTTGATGTGTGTATTTATCTATTTATTTACTGAAGATTTTCTAAAATAGAATCTTGGATCGTATGTACTCTGTAGCGTAGGGGTCATATGCCGGGGTCACGTATGATAACATAGCATCAACGAAATTAAAACGAATAAGTAACAATTATGTAATAATAATATCTTATAAAATAAAATAATTATCTACTGACGACTAGCCCTAACCGTGTGTTAAATTAATGACGCTATTGTAGCGGCACGTTGTATCATAAAATAGTAACGAAGTCAAAGCTGTACATTGTTTTTCTTCCCCAGGGTTTCATAATATACCCATACCAAATTCCATCAAAATCGGTCTCGTCGTTTTGGAGATTAGACGGAACAAACAGCCAGACAAAAATATTATTAGCCTGTGATGTCCCACTGCAGGGCAAAGGCCTCCCCACTCTCTTTCCACTTCTCTCTGTTCAAAGCTGCTAAGGTTCTTGTTGAAGGAGTCCAGCTCATCCCGCCATCTCCGTCTGGGCCTGCCACGATGTCGCTTGCCATTAAGAGGGACCCATTGGGTCGTAAGTTTGGCCCATAGTAAATCAAAGTAACCAAAGTATACCTTTTCTTTTTTTAAGTAACTATATCTGATCAATATCTGATGACGAAATTTAATTTTTGTATTTTTTTGTTTGTTTGCATGTTGTCTATGTATGTTACGGACTAGCAGTGCCCCGCGGTTTCACCCGCGTTAATTTTAGGAAAAAACCTACTATATCTACTACTAAAATAATTTCATGACTGAGATTATTACTTAGTACGCACGACTACACATCACGCTATATAACCAGTATAAGCTGACTTCTGATTGTACGAAAAACCTATACAATGCGAGGTCAGCTAAAACTGGAAATGTATAGCTTGATGTGGAGCCGTGTGTGCATTACTTTAAGAAGGTATTTTAGGTACATCACGCTATATTTAGTGTTAGTACGCTATATGTAGTTTATATTTACGTAGTGGTTTTTTCATAAAACTCGATTTTCTGAAGGCACTTTTCGAATTTTTTTACACGCCTATCAGTTCTGAAAGGTGTTTCTGTGCGTGAGAACTAGACGTTGTTCATGTAGACTGGCATCTAACTGCTCATCACTGATACTAGCGCTGTCGTACACGAAGTCAGGCGAGACAACGTGCTTTTTGGCCATGATCACCAGTAAATTCGAGCTCGCGACTAGTTTACTCTTAAGGGAATGTAGTACCCAGGAAAATGAACAACTTTTACTAAGAGACCAATACTGAAATCGAGAAAATAGAACCAGCCGCTCTATACATTTATGTTCGCATAACTGGACAAAATGTAGGGAATAACTGTATTTTTTTCAGATTTTGGAGTCTGCCCCATATTAAAAGTTGTTCATTTTCAAGAGTACTACTCTCCTTTAAAGTATGTCCCTCGTTTACCTAACACACTGTATAGATGTAGGTAGCCTTTTCGTCTTCCCAAGCCACAAAAAACAAAGCTACTGAGGAACTTCTCACAAATCTTTGCGAACCGAACGTTTGGCGTATTAGCGGATTAAAGAACGCCAACATTAATCTTATGCGTCCTCCCAACTCGCGAAGTGAGGGTCTTAAGCCGAGAAGGGCTTATGTTTAGTGGCTCTCAAGGAACTTCCTTGTTTTTGTCCCTTCTGTGAAGTCTAAGGGGATTATTAGGTGTCCTGCACACAAGTTCGGGTCGGCATGATTCGGCACAAGCCGGATAGCATAATCGGCCTATAATGTTCGCACTTCTGGGACTCAGGCAGGGAAGAGCCGGGCCCCAGGGAAGGAGAGCAGGGAGTAGGGCTGTAATCAACCACGAAGGGCCAGTGTGGGTTGATAAGTCAAGTCAAGTCAAATCATTTATTTCAAATAGGCACTTAAAAGGCACTTTTGAACGTCAAAATTTAAAATTAAAAAATAGAATTGATTGATAGATGTCACATGTCTTCGAATTTTTGGTTCTTGGACATGCCGTTTCCACACAATGTTTTCCTACGACTCGTAATTCGGAACCATCACCACTGGGCCACCATTGCTCTGGCCGGGTCGCAAACTAATGTATATTTTGCCATCGGACTATGCCGAACCAACCAACCCTAACAAGTGTGTGGCATGCCTAATAAAGAATTAAGTGGCGAACTTTGCTACTGGATCCTTAGAAGTTAGTAACATAGAGGCACCCACAGATATAGATCATGATTATATTCGATCATTCCTTGAATATCAAGGAACGCTTTATCTATCCAATGATTGGTGAGGTCTGTCTCCTCTGTGAGATTCGGCTAGTGGATCCTAGTGAATAGAGTGGCTACTTTCACAGCCATTGGAAAGAATATATATTTCATTACTATTATTGTGTTTTTGCACTAGGAAAAATTAATTATTTTTATTCCCAGTAGCAGCCCGAGTTCGGATTTGTACAAACGCCATCACATCAAGCTACCTGAAACTGTCAAATTTTCCCAATCAACTATGAACCCGAAAGTCACAACCAGTCTTACCAAGGGGTACCTTATTACGCAGTAACTGGGTTGTAGAGGTCAGATAGGCAGTCGCTCCATGTAAAACACTGGTATTCAGCTGCATCTGGTTAGACTGGAAGCCGACCCCAACATAGTTGGGAAAAGGCTAGGCAGATGATGAACGTTCCCACTGCTGGGACACAGGCCTCCTCTCGATGAGAGGGAGTGGGCCGTAATCCACCACGCGGGCCTAATATGGGTTAGTAGATCACATGTCTTCGAATTTTTGGTTCTAGGACATGCCGGTTTCCTCTTGATGCTTTCTTTCACCGTTTTAATTCAGTGGTGATTCTCAAAGTAAAATACACACGGCTACACATCAAGCTATACATTTCCAGTATAAGCTGATCTCACATTGTATAGGATTTCCGTACGATGCGAGACCAGCGTAAACTGGTTTGTATAGCTTGATGTGTAGCCCTGTGTACCTGTCTGGATTCGAACCTACGACCTACAATTCGCAAGTCACGGCTGTTACCACTGGGCCACACTGCTTTTAATAATAAACGGACGAGAATTAATATACTCTCTTAAATGAAATGCAATAAATTGTTTTTGTTGTTATTTTATTCTGCTTATGCTTGAAGTTTCTTCATAAATTAATAAGTACCTACTTTATGTTATACATTTAGTCACGGTGCTTTTGGTGGTGGCTCTCGCTGCTTCTGTTGACTTTTTAGTTTTTTATCCTTCACGATCGGCATCTGCTGTCCTGCCCCTGCAGCTGGATTGACTGGATCACCTGCAAAAGTGAATAAAGAATAAAGTGAGCGCCTGCCTGATGTCTGAACTTTCGTACCTTGTCAGTTTCACACGTTTCGGGCTGGTTGACTCGGGCGTTCTCAGTAGTTCGGTTATTTAGTCCTGTCCCGGACTTTATGTCTCGACAGTTCGGTGATGCAATAGGACCGGACTACAGAGCCTGATAGTTCGGTATCGATATCGGACCAGCACAACAACCAATTCACAACCATACGACAAGGTATCGTATCGAAAATGAGACTTTTGAATAACCTGATTTCCCTTGCCCCCGACCAGCAAACAGCTGTCGGAAGAATAGTGGTCGTCTATTTGATTTAAACTGACAAAATTTTAGAGTTTCGGATTTGTGAACAGTGCTAAGAGGACTCCTACGATAACATTGATTGGTGTTCGATACGGTACGGAAGAGCATATCGAACATTTGTGAATAGCTTTGCAGAGGTCCGATAACGATACCGAACTATCAGGCTCAATAGTCCGATCGTATTACATCCAACAACTGCTGAGACGAAAAGTCTCACCAGTCCGGTGCCCGGACTAAATAAACCGAACTACTGAGAACGCCCGGGTTGACTACCATTATAATTACCAATGCGCAAATCTTTTTACACTTACGACTTTCCTCGTGTAAAGGCACGTGTCGGTCGGCCTGACCTGGCTTATCAGTTGGATACTGATAGCCACCCCACCTTTGGCTCGTGTTTCTGAGCCCAACACGGGCGATCCTAGTGACAGATAGTTCGGTTCTAGTAAAAATATTCATGATGACTGATAATTGGCGGTCTAATTTTTGCAATAATTTCTTTAATACTATTAAAATCTTAGGTTACAATATTACTTTGTGACTTTGTGTTGGAGCATTTTGTTCAGTTTTCAAAGTGAGTTGACTTAAGTGACAAGTCAAGTTATTTTTTTCAAAAAAATATGAAAAATTGCAAAGAGTATTTTAAATTTTTGTTATTTTTTTTTTAACTTGCAACCATTATGCATAGTTCACACGAGCTTAGTAAGTAATGCTAAGTCATGTAGTAAGTATGCTTGTCTTTAGTAAGTTCCTACTTATCACTCACACTTGCTAGGTATACAAAAAAGTAAAAGTAACGTAGTTTAGAGCATACTGTCAGTCCTTTTATAAGTGCAGCATATGGGTTGACTATATGCAGACGGTATGAGGGTTGAGGGCGTACAGTGACCTGAGAGTGCAGTACAACAATGCATTCAGGTTGCTGATGGGGCTGCCGCGGTATTATTGCACTGCCTCTGACATTTTTGCAGAGGATGACTTAGACAGTAAATGCCAGATAAGGTGTCAATCTTCTTAATAATTAATTTATTTGTTTATACTTTTAAAACAACGATAGAGATCAATACACGTTACGTAGACTTTTATTTGCTGAATAAAAAATATATCTACCGGGTATTACTCCTTGTGCAAATTTTAATGAAATGACATATATTTGCAAAGGAAATCATACTCATGAATATCTAACGAATTGAGTGATTTCATATTCAATAATGTCGACGTGTTACCAGTAAAACTGACATGCTGCTTGATATAACAACGTAGTTCTCAAGCTTTCCAGATTTTCTGTGATAGTATGAGGAATAGGGTTAAAAACTGAGAGCTCGTGCCTATAGGTGTCAGCACTGTTCACCGTCTACAAGCGGCCATTGTTTTGTTTATGTTTACTTTTGTGTCGATCACAAATGAAACGAAAACTATATATATGTTATGGAGTGTAGCACTATTAAAAAACGATCAAAGGAAAAGGGAAGTGTCTACCATTGGTAAAAAAGCAGCTGTAATGGAAAAGTAACAAAATTATGTAGGTACATTCTATAATTTATAGATTTTTATGTTTGTTGACTTTAACTTATTTTTTGTTGAAGAAAGGAGGCGTGCGACAGTAATAACCTGCGAGGTGATTGCGTAACGCACTATTAGTAGCAATGGGTTTCATTTTGACAGATCAACAACGTTCATTGCGTTTTTACATTGTTGAGCAGGCACATTTTTCGAACATAATTATGAAGCAATAGATTAGCAATATGCTTCAAAATGATTCAAATTGAGATCGATAGTATGTTTTGCAATTAGGGTGCTGATCGGAGTTGAAAACCAACTCTCTCGATCTTAATTCAAGCATTGATTTATAATGATAATATACACACACACCTTTACTGTAATTAACATAATATCTCACCACGAGTGCCTGTAGATAATGAAAACAGACTTAGTTCAAGAGAACTAAGCTGAACTAAGCAGGTAATGCTCCCAAGAGGGAGCGTATACGAATTTAGCGTACTAACGCCTGGAGGTAAGCTGACAAGTAGACCGGTCCAAATCTGGGCCCGGGATCGGGTCTGGACGGTTTCTGCGGTAATTTGTAAGTAAATATATTCGGTATGTTTACTTATATAAGTTTACAACAGTCTTGTACTTAAGGGGGATGCGCTAAGTTTACCTGCGAAATTCAACATTTCTTAAGTCTTTTGCAACTGTCAGATTCGTGTCAGATTGCATTTAATTTAATTTATCTTTCTACAGTAAAGTTTTTGACAATAAACGGATAGTTTGAAATTTTACATTGAAAAGAGTATCGCTAAGAAATAGATTAATGAAATTAAATGCCATTTCTGCCTTTATGGAGGAGGTACATTGAATATTTTCGTTCTATTAGACAGGTACACTCAACAAGCTAACCGTCTAACCTGCATTCGTGATTTATTTGCCAAAAATGTAAATAAATATGAGTTTAAGGAAAAATAACTTTAAATCCTATACAATAAAGTTCAGTTTACGCTACAACTTCAAACTTTTTTATAACTTTTTCAATAGTGTTAGTCACTCGGAACTCGGACATCAACTTAATTACCATTAGAATACAGTTGATATTTGTTTAACTTGAAATAATATTAATTTGAAACATAAGTTTGAATAGACTTTACACCCCGGTTCCGTTGTCATGGCTCGAGGCCAGCTAACTACACAGGGCGACAGAGACATCGGCGCACAGCATGCCATGGATTCAGTACCTATATTATTCTAGACCTACTACTTTACGAAGGTAATTTAAAAAAAAATGCTATTTCCTACAAAAGTAAAATACGGTAGGTATGCAGTCAAAATGAAAGCAATTTTTTGTTTATAATCGGCTTAATATTTCAACGCAGAGAAGTCCAGAACATATTTCCCCGATGGGTATGCAGAGACGATGTGTAGACATAGCTGTACACCACATACATTACGCCAGTTTTGATTAAAGGTACATCCACACCTAATTTACTTTTTGTAGAGTAATATTTTACAACATGATAACATAAAGTTGCTTTCTACAACTTTGAGTACGTTTATTAAATATTTGTTTGGTATCCAGTGTTGCCCACTAACACTTGCAAACGTTCCTCGACAAAAAGGAATTTCGGTGTGGATGCACCTTAAGCCTTATGTTGTCAGGGATGAGGTACTATTAAATACCTCTTTACCTAGGTAGATACTATAAATAATATGGACTTATTCACAAGCTATTATTAAAGAAATAAGTAGCTTTATTTCGTTTTTAAATAAGCTTTCGTTTTAATCAAAAAAGTGAAATAAATTGCCAATTACGTTAATAAAATTTTCTTCTCCACAATAATGAAGACTTACTTTTAGTTTTTCTGTTTCAAAGAAAACACAGATTCTATTTATTACGATAACGAAAACTTTCTTATACAAAAAAGGTCAAAGCTTTGTTCTAAAAATAGTGTAGGTATGAGACAAAATAAATAATTTAAGACTCTCTCTTTGGTGAAAATGTGAAAGATATTTTTCCCATTTTCCCGTGTTCTATATATGTTAGGCCATTTACAGGAAGATCCACTTACCGAAATGTAAATAGTGAATGACTGCTAGAATATAATACGGTCCTCTCTGAATGATCCGCTCAACTGTTGAAAAATCAAAATTTTATTTATAACAATAGCAATTCAATTGTGTCTCATATCCCAAAATCAATTGAACTAACGATGACTCATTTAACTACTTTTCGCCACGAGTTAATTAACAGGAGGCTTGCTTATTCTCAGAAGTCTCTGACAATCACGATGATAACTTAGAGTGCTACAAAGATCTTTTGGCGCTCGAATAACGTTGACAGGGGGGCGCTGTTGGTAACGTTTGTGCAATTTTGTTCTGTGAAATGTATTGAAAAAACAAGATGACAGCGTTATTTCCGATTTTGGCCACGCGCCAAAAGAGTTATCTTGCCTCTAGAAAGAAAGAAAAATATTTTATTTGGGACACACACAGAAGCCACAAACTGTAAAAAAGGAGCATTTAAAACTAACAAAGTTAACATTAAAAAAACCAAAAAAAAAAACAAGAAAAAAATTACCTATGTGAGGCCAAAAAGGCTCCTATCTCAACACAATGCTACGATATTTAATAAATAAGTACCGCAGCTCTGGTATTCATAAGGACGTCTATAAATTCCACTAAGGGATTTAAAAAAAACGGAGAAAATGAAGCAATAAAATAAAGTTTAGAAAAAAACAAAAATAAATAAAAACAGTAAATAAACTAATTCAACCTTCTCCAACTATAATTTGTGGCGCTTCTTATAAATCTTTAACTTATAAAAGTTTCTCATACTCAAAGTCGATGGACTTTTGGTTGCATTCCCGGAATAGTGCCGGACTCCGGCACACAATGACGTCCATGGCACGCGTGCAACGTGCATACAGAAGCCCGACTTCCATAATCTTGTGTCGCTAGTACTTATGCACATAGGTACTGTTCGCTAAACGAATAAGTACGCAAGCTACATAGGTACATGGGTCTACTTTTTTTAGGATCTTTAATTTATACAGTCGCGTAATCACGTGACTATATAAATTACTATGTACTTAAATGACTATTTTTGTGCAATCGCACAAATAGTCATTTAGGTACATGAAGGTACCTATGAGTCTGACTGAAGGTAAGATTAGAGTAAATCCTCCGTTGGGTGGTATGCGATAAGTATTCAGAGTTATTGCCAGTATTGAATGATTATGCCGGTGATTTTATGTTTGTTGAAAGTAGGGGTCCTCAATTCCTCATCTAAATTTGCTTGTCTAGTCGGAACATTTTCCTCTTTTTTCTCCTTTGAACGTTTTGGTTTAATATCTTAACGAGCTAAAATAAAAGCTCTTCAGTCTAAAGGTGGTCGTTGAATCAACTGTTTTTTAACGACTTTTCATTCGGCAACGAAATAACTGTTAATCATCACTGAAAAAACAGGTTGAAAATCAATATTAGCTGTTAATTAAACGTCAACGCACAAGACACATTAGTTCAATAGTAATTATTTTACACGGTTCCAAAAAAAAAAACAGTTTAAAATAAAATACTGCTAACGCTGTTAATTTACGTCAACGGCTCAACGGATTGTTTTCAATGATTGAACAAAATTCCCAATAATTGAAGACGCAGTCATAAATTGACGCTAAACGCTACCGATTGAACATTCAAGACCTGTTAATAATTTAACAGCTTTTTCCACCTGTTGACCATTTATGATTTACAGTTAAATTACATTAACCAAAAAACCTTCAATGACCCACCTGTACTTCAGTCTTCCTATTCTGAAAATACACTTCCACTTGACATGAATGCTCAGAGATGTTCCTTGCATACTAACTACTTTGTCGTATGTACATGGTATTACAGCTGATCGATTCTGTAAAAATCTCACCGTGATAACTTTGGTGAAGTGAGCTATCAATAGGGGCAATCCCTAACATCAAGTGGAATAACAGCTCACTTCACCTTAGTTTTCAGGGTGAGATTTTTATAGAATAGCACTGCAGAACAACATCCTCGACGTCGCGCGTCGTCACCGATCTTAAAACTTTTTCTACATGATATGTATAATAATATGCATTTTTTAGCCCAAGTACCATAATACCCTACTGTGTGTCGTTAATAAGAGCGTGCCAACAGGTAGAATACTGTTGCATAACAACATAATCATCAGCCTGTAACGTTCCCACCCACTGCTGGGACACAGGCGTCCTTTCGGTGAGAGGGAGTGTAGGCCACCCTTAGGAGGGCGGGCCCAGTGCGGGTTGGTAGATGTCATATGTCTTCAAATTTTTGATTCTAGGACATGCCGGTTTCCTCACGATGTTTTCCTTCAACGTTTTGAGAGCAGTGGTAATTAAAAATTTACAAAAAATAAAGCGGCTATATAGGTTCGAACCTGTGGCGTCAATATCAGACCCACATTAATGTTATAATATTGTTCACAGTATGCCTAGCTACTAGCCTACCTATCCTGTTACGTCTTGTTGGCGTGACGGTGCGCGCACGCCGCGCGCCGTCTTTCTGTGCGAGCGCTGCTAGCCGCGGAAACCGGTTGGAGTACCTCACCCCGGACGCCGCGCACCGCGCCGCCTCCGCAGCCCGCTCAAGACGCAGACGGCAGCGACCGCCGGACAGTCAGCCAGAAGCCCTCGACGCGAACCCTCGTTGCTTCGGCTTGCTACCGCATATTTTCTATCAGCTCGCGTAACTCTTTATTTTTGTATCACTATCCTAGCTATCTTCTTATTGTATCGTTTCTTGCTAAAACTCATTTCGTTTCTTCATACAACTTCCGCCTATCGCTGTATCGGTATTAATCTTTACCGCATTATACTTTCGTTTAATCTCTGTCGTGCGTCTCATTTACACACGCCTATACGCTTCCAAAAGTGGTGACCCCGATCGTACCGCACGGCGTGAAGATATCGAATCGCGACCGCGTGACGTCAGAGAAGTTTCCGGAACGTTCGCGAAGGATACGTTGGCGTCGAGCGAATTTTTTTTTTTATGCAGAGATGGCGGAAGAAAAGATTACGGAGGCGTTGGTTGCAGCGTTGGGATCAGCAGAGATCGCTAAGGTTAGAGTACGAGTTCCTCCTTTTTGGCCTGAAAAGCCCGCGGTATGGTTTGCACAAGTTGAGGCCCAGTTTGCTTTGTCGAACATTACTTCCGACGCGACAAAATATTTTACTGTGGTCGGTAATCTAGAACCTTCCATTATGGCTCAGCTAGAGGATATTGTAGAAAATCCACCCACTACTAATAAATACGAGAAGCTTAAAACCGAATTAATTAAGCGTTTGTCAGTTTCCCAGGAAAAGAAGGTGCGTCAACTCCTTATTCATGAGGAACTTGGAGACCGCAAGCCATCGGCATTCCTTCGCCACCTTCAGAGCCTGGCTGGTCGAGGTATACCGGATGAATTCCTGCGCACCGTTTGGACCAGTCGTCTGCCAACCGGCCTGCAGGCGATTGTGGCGTCCCAAGCTGGTATGACCCTGGAAGCTGTTGCGGAGCTGGCGGACCGGGTGTTAGAGATCGCTCCGGTGAACCCGGTGGCCCAGGTCGCGAGTGCTTCGTCCTCTGCAGGGAGCTTACTTGAGGTAATGCGTACAGAAATAGCCAGTCTCACGCAGAAACTAGATGAGTTAACCACTACAGTGGATCGGCAATCTCGTACCGGCGGTAGGTCAGATAGGAGCCGTAACCGGCGATTCTCCCGTTCAAGAAGTCGTTCAAGAGGCCGTCCATTCAAAATGGATGGCAATCGTCGCACGTGTTGGTATCACCATGAATTTGGAGACAAAGCTCATCACTGCATACAGCCGTGTGATTATGCGTCGGAAAACGCCAAAGCCAGTCGCTAACGACGGCGAGCGATTGCTGCAGTATTTCCAGCCGTTTATTCGTCATAGATCTTCAATCTAGAAAAACTTTTCTGGTCGATACGGGTTCCGATCTGTGCGTCTACCCTCGCAGTTATTTAAATGAGAAGCGGGTACGTGTTAATTACGACCTCAGCGCAGCTAATAATTCTGTTATATCCACGTACGGGTATATTAATTTGCAGCTGAATTTAGGATTACGCAGGGAGTTTAGCTGGAAGTTTGTCGTCGCAGACGTGACCAAACCAATTATTGGGTATGATTTTCTTTCCCATTATAAGCTATTAGTAGATTGCCATAATAATAGGTTGATTGATGGATTAACTAACCTTTTTGTTAGCGGAGCTATGGCGAAGATGGAGATTCCCAGCGTCAAGGCTGTAACTGGTACTTCTCGGTACCACGAGCTGTTGCGTGAATTTCCGGCCATCTCACGTCCTTCTGGTGCACCAAGGGAGGTACGTCATTCTACCGTACATTTTATTAATACAACGCCCGGACCACCCGTTTTCTGCAGGCCTCGCCGTTTAGCGCCGGATCGCTTGAAGATAGCGAAGTCAGAGTTCCAAGCAATGGTTAAGGAGGGGACAGCTCGATGCTCCAGCGGGCCTTGGGCGTCTGCACTACACCTAGTGCCCAAGCACGACGATACTTGGAGGCCCTGCGGAGATTACCGTGCACTGAATGCAAGGACGGTGCCGGACAGGTACCCGGTACGTCACATTGAAGATTTTTCACAGCATTTACATGGAAGCACTATTTTCTCAGTCGTAGATCTAGTCAAAGCTTACCAGCAGATTCCAGTAAATCCAGCAGACATTGAGAAGACAGCCATCACGACACCGTTTGGGTTGTTCGAATTCCCTTTTATGTCATTTGGTTTGAGGAACGCAGCACAAACGTTCCAACGTTTTATAGATGGACTGGTACGTGATTTCGACTTCTGTTTTCCATACATAGATGACCTCTTAATTGCTTCTAGAAGTACGCAGGAGCATGAAGAACATTTACGGAAGCTGTTCGCTCGCCTTGAAGAGTACGGAGTGGTCATCAACGTAGCTAAGTGCAATTTTGGTCAGCCACAGGTAACTTTTCTTGGTTATACTGTTTCAGCAAAAGGAGTGCGCCCATTAGAGGAGAAGGTGCAGGCTATTCAGAATTACCCACCGCCTCAGACTATAAAATGCTTGAGAAGATTTTTAGGGATGCTTAATTTTTATAGGCGTTTCTTGAAAAATGCTGCAGAGTTACAAGCCCCACTAAATGATTTATTGGCAGGTCCAGGCATGAAGGGGTCAAAACCAGTGAAGTGGACTACCCAATTATTAGAAATTTTTGAGCGTTGTAAGCATAGCCTTTCAGATGCAGCACTGTTGGTTCACCCAGTTTCCGATGCGCAGCTGGCACTGGTAGTAGATGCATCTAATGTGTCCCTAGGAGCTGTATTAGAGCAGAGAGTGGATAACGTCTGGCAGCCCTTAGCGTTTTACTCGAAGAAAATGAGCCCCACGCAGCAGAAATACAGCGCTTATGATCGCGAACTACTTGCAATATACGAGGCCATCAAACATTTTCGGCATATGGTAGAAGCACGAAATTTCACCGTTTACACCGATCATAAGCCGCTCATAGGTGCATTTTTTTTTTTTTTTGTGGATGGGAAATCATCCAATGACCCCTCCCGCTCTGGGTGGAGCAGAAGGGAGTGTCAGACTTTTACTGACTAAAACCCACCCGTGTTCCTTCCTTAGCCCTTTGTGTTCCGGGGTAGCGGTAACCCTTTCGGACAATCCCGCTGCCCCGGCAGGCTTCGGCCCTTTCGGGCCCCTTCCTTATGCTGACATCTCTTTGAGGCGCGCGTGGAACACGTACGCGCCGTCCGGCACGGGCCTGGTCCTGATCGGACGGAGAGTTACCCATTACTCTCCGCCCGCAGGCCCGCGCCTACGGTGGCCGGGAGTCGTCTCGCGGCTCCCGACGCCCGGGGCGTCTCCCGCGGCGGCTGGGACGTGAGGCCCTCTCCCTCAGCCGTCCCGCCACCTCCTTCGCTAGCATGACTGCTTCGCAGAAGGAGGTGACTGCCTCCCACTCCCTCTCGCCCCGGACCATGGCTTGAACCAGGGCCGGGCGCGAGAGGTCGCCGCCGCCGCCGATCGCCTCTGCGAGAACACGGCGGTGCTCCGCCCAATTGGGGCATACCGCCACCGTATGCTCCACCGTGTCCTCCGGGCGACCCTCGCAGTGGTGACACCCGGGCGTATCCTCCCGCCCGATAATGTGCAGGAACCTCCCGAAACACCCGTGTCCGGTGAGGACCTGCGTCAGGCGGTAGGTGAGGGCGCCGTGGCGCCTCTCTAGCCACTCCTCAAAGAGGGGTCTTACCGCCGCTATCGCGGCGTGCCCTGCGCTGGGTTGCGACAGTCGCTCTTTCCATGCCGCCATGAGATCGCGCCGGAGGTCGGTCCGCTCCGCTGCGATTTGCCGCGGAAGCGGAGTTTCCCCCCGGCGTAGTGCCTCCGCGCGCTACTCGTACAGGCGCGCGAGGACTATCGCCTCCAGATCCCACGGCGGCAGTCCGGCAAGGAGGCTTGCCGCCTCGCCCGAGATCGTGCGGTACCCCCGGATTAGCCTTACGGCTACCACCTTCTGGGGCGCGTTCAGGTAATCGGCGGCTCGCCGTGCATTTAAAAAAAAAGACCAACAAGGTTCACCAAGACAAATTAATCACCTGTATTTTATTTCTCAGTTCACAACTGATATCCAGCACGTTTCCGGGCAGGATAACCAGGTGGCCGATGCGTTGTCTCGGATCGAGGCAGTCACTGCGCCAGTGGATTTCATGGAGCTTGCTCTTGCGCAACGAGACGATCCAGAGTTACAACAGCTACTGAAGGGTAACCATTCGTTGACATTGGAGTTAGCGCAAGTACCAAATTCGAACGTACATATTTATTGTGATGTTTCTTTGGATAAACACAGACCTTTTGTGACAGCTACCCACAGACGCCGTGTGTTCGAGACGTTGCACAGCCTAAGCCACCCTGGTGCAAAGGCATCCATCAAAATGGTCAGTGAACGGTTTGTTTGGCCTTCCCTTAGGAAAGATGTTCGCACTTGGGTTAGAGAGTGCATTCCGTGTCAAAAGTCTAAAGTAACAAGGCATACCACATCTCCTCTTGGTAAATTTGACGTACCAGATGTACGTTTCGCAGAGGTAAATATAGACCTAATTGGACCACTACCAATGTCTTCCAATTTTAAATACTGTCTTACTATCATTGACAGGTATACCAGATGGCCAGAGGTGATTCCACTTCCTGATATGACAGCAGAGACTGTGACGAAGGCGTTCGTGTTGGAGTGGATTGCTCGGTATGGTTGCCCAAAGAAGGTAATAACGTACCAAGGTAGACAATTCCAATCACACTTATTCCAAAATTTATCGAAGATGTATGGGATCAAATTGGCAAGGACAACAGCATATCATCCAGCTTGCAACGGCATGATTGAGCGGTTACATCGCACGCTCAAAGCTGCTTTGATGTCGCACGGTACGAAGGATTGGGTTAGTTCTCTTCCCATAGTACTTTTAGGATTACGAACAGCGTGCAAAGACGATTTGCAATGCTCACCGGCGGAATTGGTGTTTGGAGAGCAGTTACGAGTCCCCGGTGAGTTTTTCACCGCAACTAATGACAAGGTAGATTACCCAGATTTTGTCAGTATTTTACGACAAAGAATGTCCGACCTACGCCCATCTCCAGCATCAGACCATTCACAGCACAAGGTATTTGAGCACAAGGATTTACATACCACTACGCATGTGTTCTTACGCCAAGATCTGCTTCGTGGTTCACTAGAACCACCATACAGCGGCCCACATAAGGTCGTTACAAGAGGTTCAAAGACATTCGACATTGAGCTAAATAACAAAACTGTCAAGGTGACAATTGACCGGCTAAAACCAGCGTATACATGGCGCGATGACGTGGTGATACATGGCCATGAGTCACAAGACGCGCAACCAATGCGTACTTACTACTCGTTCAGGACGCAAAGTGAAGTTCCCCGAACGATACAAATAAGGCGACCCTTTTATTCGTAAGGGGGCCCTGTGGCGTCAATATCAGACCCACATTAATGTTATAATATTGTTCACAGTATGCCTAGCTACTAGCCTACCTATCCTGTTACGTCTTGTTGGCGTGACGGTGCGCGCACGCCGCGCGCCGTCTTTCTGTGCGAGCGCTGCTAGCCGCGGAAACCGGTTGGAGTACCTCACCCCGGACGCCGCGCACCGCGCCGCCTCCGCAGCCCGCTCAAGACGCAGACGGCAGCGACCCAGTGGTGCCAACTTTGGGGTTTTCCCCCTAAATTTAGGGGGAAGAAGTGTTAAAAGGGGGATTTTTAGGGACATAAATTTTTTGGGGGTATTTTTAGGGGCTTCAAAAAACATGTGCAATTTTAATCGAACAATAGTAGGAATAGAAAGACATCAACGCACCGCGATTTAGTTCTCGAATGAATGAAACGAACGTGACATGTGCGTGGAATGGAACGAACTGCGCTGCTGTATCAATCCAAAATCAACTTAGTGAGTTTCTTTATGTCTCTTTAGTACCCCTGACTAACAATTTTTGACGTGATAACGTCTTATAAATCAATGCAGTTACGAGCCTAGATCTTTTCATATTAATTTTCATTCACTTATTTATCCGTATCTTTCCGTAACTCAATGCCTTTTGTACCGTAGATATCATTCTTCTACGGTTTGCACCTCAGACCTCAATCTGAGAGGTTTGCACCTTTGTTTTAAGATTTGTTTGCTCAATCCTATGCCCCGTGACGTCTGACAGGTGACAACTGACAACCTGACGTAATGACGTTTGTTTATGTCTCTTGATAAATACCTATGCGTTTTATTTTAGAAGTTACGAACGATTTAGGGAGTTCGGCACTACATGAAAGAAATTTAACTTATGAGATACTTAGGGTTTTTTTAGGGGGATTTTAAAAAAATCTTGGGGGTAAATTTTGGTATAGGTTGGTAACACTGCAGCGACCGCCGGACAGTCAGCCAGAAGCCCTCGACGCGAACCCTCGTTGCTTCGGCTTGCTACCGCATATTTTCTATCAGCTCGCGTAACTCTTTATTTTTGTATCACTATCCTAGCTATCTTCTTATTGTATCGTTTCTTGCTAAAACTCATTTCGTTTCTTCATACAACTTCCGCCTATCGCTGTATCGGTATTAATCTTTACCGCATTATACTTTCGTTTAATCTCTGTCGTGCGTCTCATTTACACACGCCTATACGCTTCCAAAAACCCATGACCACTGCTCCCTAATACTGCTGAGTTTATTTTTTTTTTTTTTAAACGGAGCCCGTCTGTCCGTCTGTCTGTAAAGACCCTTTACCTAGGAAACACGTGGAAGTATTAAGTTGAAATTAAAACCATATAATCAGGTCTGCGGTCCCTTGAAGCTGTGAAAAAATCAAACTCCTAACATAACGTAAAAAAATACGGCCTATTATGCCGCAAATAATGCATATTTCGACACTCTCAAGGGAATAAAAATGTATAGGGTACTTCCCGTTGACTTAGAATCATGAAATTTGGCAAGAACCAAGTGAAGGCAAAAATCTGAAAACCGTAATGCTGGTCCTATTTTGCTATGGCGTGGCGCTAGATGAATGTGGTAGTACCTACTATACCTATACACACCTACCTATCCCGCCACTCATTTTTACTTCGTATAACTCTAAAATGTTAGGTACGTAAAATATGAAAGCTACTTTGCAGTGCTCAAAAAACCTCATTAGTTGAATCTGTGCTCCATACATTAACGTACACACGGGATAAAAACATGAAATATGTACGTTTATGTTTTGCTTCATTTTACGGACATGCAAAAGCATGAGAGGCCACATATTTTCTACAAAACGGTATCAAAAAACCGGCCAAGTGCGTGTCGGGCCACGCGCAGTGTAGAGTTCCGTAGTTTTTATAACAGCCAAGTGCGGGTTGTATTCGCTGATAGTTTCGTACCATGCTCTAAGTAAAAGCCAAACAAGACTATCTACGTAATTTGACTTCCTATACAAATCCTCACCTGATTCGACAATTTTGCACGGAAAGTTTTAATTTTTTTTTTTTGAGATTTGTATAAGACTTGTCATAGCCGGTCTTTTGAATTTAAATATAGCCGATCGATTCTGTAAAAAACTCACCGTGAAAAGTTAGGTGAAGTAAGCTTAGAGTGAGCTGTCAAGAGTATCAATCCCTAGCATCAGGATGACACTGACAGCTCACTCCACGCTCACTTCACCTAAGTTTTCACGGTGAGATGGTTATAGAATCGCACTGCAGGACACAGAGCTACACTACTCACTCGTCACAAAAAATAAAATTGAGGAAGTAGTTTACTATACCTGGGGGAGCTTTGTGTTTGATACTATATAGGGTGACTGGTAATTAGTGACCGATACCTAAACACGTGATTGTACTCATGATAACAAACAACTTTTACTATGGGACCAAACCTGAATTCGCGAAAAAAAATCTGCTGTTCAGTACCTACATTTTGACCAGTTAGGCGAACATAAATGACTGAACAGCAGATTTTTTTTTTCACAATTTCAGGTTTGGTCCCATAGTAAAAGTTGTTTGTTATCATGAGTACAAGCACGTGTTTAAGTATCGGTCACTAATTATCAGTCACCAACTATTACTCGTAAACTTGTAAAGCCCACTTAAGTGTGATAGTTTTCCTTTAAACTTCGTTATATATAGGTACTACTGCCGTGACATTTGAATTTCTAACTACAACCGTTTAATTGGTAGAGGAGGAGAGTGTCCCCCACACTTGACTATAACGAAAATTTGTACTTCAAAGGTCGATAAGTCACGAACGGTTTATTTAATTAAAGAAAGGTCTTCCCAAACCCCTAATATTTTTAAAGACCTATCCAACAATACCCCACACTATGGGAAGGACGAAAAAAAATATCATCCCCGCTTTACATGTAGGGGTACCTCCCCTAAATAATTGTTTTTTTCAAAATCAAAATTTTATTTTATCACTTTTAGGCGTCATTAACGTGTATACTCATGCCAAATTACAACTTGCTAGTACCAACAGTTTTTGAGCTAAACCGCGAACAGACAGAGAGACAGACGGACATGGCGAAACTATAAGGGTTCCTTGTTGACTACGGAACCCTAAAAACTAATCTGTATTCGCGGTTTATTTGCCAAAAATGTAAACAAATATGAGTTTATGGAAAAATAACTTTAAATCCTACACAATAAGTAATAAGAAGTATTTTCTGTGAATGTCGAGATAAACTATTGAACGGCACATGGTACGACTCTATTCTCTCAATAAAACTTTGCCCGACCCGGGAATCGAATCCAGGACCCCCACGCTCAGCAGTCACGCTGCGACCACGAGACCAACGGGGCACAAAATGTAATTAACATGAAAAGTAATTCTCACGTGGCTTTATTTTCTGTACCTCCCTTCTATATTCTCATCTAACACTGAAATTACGAAAGAAACTACTCCAAAAACTTTGTACAACGTAGTTGGTAGTCTAGGGTGTGATGTAATTATTCTTCAGACGGTGTAAAAAGGTCCTTGTTTAACTGTAATAACATCCATTTAGCTTCTTTAAGACCTTACTTGAAAGTAAATAGCAATTAGGATGAGAAGGAAACCTTATGCAACACCTAACGTAAGAAGCCTTTTAAACAAAAGCCCTGAAAGTCGGTATTTAAGTGTCAGAATCGACTGATTTCCCTTACTTATAAACGTTGCTTAAAGATAAGTAATGATGACCGTTTGCTTAAGCATTCATTTTTGAATTTTAAACGTCTCTTATGTTTAAGGAATGTTTATAAATAAGGGGGTAAATCAATGATATTATAAAGGAAAGATATACTACGTTCATACTGAGCGACGTTTTGTGTTGTTGGGATAGTGGTTTTCAACTACGACTGCGACAGATAATAGGGAACGTATGACATAGAAAGAGATAGCTATCTGTAGTGTGTTGCGTTTAAAGTATGTTGACTAAACGAAATTACAACAATTGTCTGAATTTGACTGCAACAATTTGCGCGCGCTAGTGCCTTATCTACCTCTTTATTGTATACTAGCTTTTGCCAGCGACTTCGTCCGCATGGAATAATGACTTCCGGAAATTGAGGCACTAACTCTCATAGAGTTTAACCGATGTGCTCTTTCTTCTGCCGATTCTTGAGAACGCGTATTTCTCATTCAACGCGTTTTTCAAGACAATAGCGGGCGGGCGCCGGCGTCCGCTTGAGGCTTGAATAACTAAAAATATATAACTACGTCTAATATATAAAATAATATATAATAAAACCTACTTCACTTAAAACTAAATACCTATAACTACTATAATTAATAATACCTATACCTATAATTAATAAAAGTACCTACGCTTTTACAAAATCAAAATATTTTATTTCACATAAGCCTACAAGGGCACTTATGAAACGTCAGAAGCTAGGTGCACGGTTCCAATTGGTCGTTTCCTATGGAGAAGAACCGGCAAGAAACTCCACGGTTACTCTTTTAAAAATAATTTTAAACGAATTCCGTAATGGTATAATTTACAGATCAGTGTATTATGGTCAACGCAGTCGAACGCTTTTGAGAGGTCACAGAAAATGCCAATTGCATCCTGGGACTTCTCCCAGGATTCCAAAATGTGACTGATGAGTTTTACTCCCGCGTCCATCGTCGACCTACCTTTCGTGAAACCAAACTGGTGACTATGTAAAATCCCATTTGAGTTAAAATGTGACAGCATCTGGTCTAGCATGATTTTTTCGTAGATTTTGCTCAATGCTGGTAACACAGATATAGGTCTATAATTGGAGGGATCAAACTTACTACCCGATTTGAAAATTGGTACTACTTTACTATGTTTCATTAAGTCAGGAAACGTACCGCTGTCTAGACATTGATTAAATATGCCTGTTAGGGCAGGGGCAATTGTGTCAATAATATCTCCAAGAACCCTAACAGAAATCCCCCATAAGTCTTCAGTATTTTTTATGTTAAGACTTTTAAATGCTTTTTTAATAGTGGCAATAGAAATGGGCTTGAATTCAAAAATTGGAATATCCTTATTAAAGTTTTCTATAAGAAGAGATTCAGCTAATACAGGTGATGAGGGGAGTGATTTTGTAACCTCTATTGGGATGTTGGTAAAGAAATTTTCTAGTGTCTCAGCCACTTTTAACTTATCTGAAATGATTTCATCATCGATTTTTAGGGACAACTCATTCTGATGTTGCTTTTTTGTGTTTCCAGTTTCTTTGTTAATTATCTGCCACACAGCTTTTATTTTATTATTAGACATACTAATTTTGTTACTTATCAATTTAGATTTAGCCTCAGCGCAGACTCTTTTGAATATTTTAGAATAGTTTCTTACATATTTATGAAGGGCTTGATCAGAAGTTAATGATTTCTCGTGATACAAATTATATAAAATATCTCTGCTTTTTCTAATGCCAGCAGTGGCCCATTCACTAATTTTTGGTTTAGTATTGATAGTAACTTTTTTTACAGGACATGCTTTATTGAATTCTTGGCATACTGTAGAAAATAATGTACTATAGTTTATGTCGGGGTCTTGTGAATCAAAACTAGCTGTTGAAAGATTGTTATGAACATTATTATTAAAGATTTTCAATCTATTTTTAGTTAGAGGTCTATATTGAGTGGATTTATCTATGTGTAATTTTTTACCTAAGTCAAATGATACAAGTTGACCAGTGTGGTCAGACCTAACGCCACTAATTAAGGAAGAGTTTTCTATATTACAATTAGTAAATACATTGTCGATGCATGATGCTGAAGTTACTGTTATTCTAGTTGCTTCATTAAATATACATTTTAGATTAAATGATTTAAACAATGAGATAAGTTTACATTTTTCTGGTGAATTAACTAATAGATCAATATTTAGGTCGCCACAAACAAAAACAAATTTACTATCTTTAAAAAGTTTACTTAGTATTTCCTCCATTATGATCAAAAAAGATGACAAGTTTGAGGCTGGTGGTCTATAAACACATAAGAAAGTATGGCCCTCTACCTCCGCACATGCTACCTCACATAAGCGATCAACAGAGCAAGCAGTGATATCCTTTCTTTCTTTATATCTAAAACTACTATTACATAATATCAAAGTACCACCCCCTATTGAGGACCTGTTGAACGCACTGGCAACTGAAAAATTATTTACATTAAACAACATTCTATCTGGGTTTAACCAAGTTTCACAAAAACATAAGATATCCATATGATATTTATCTATTAACATTTCCACATCTAGGATTTTGCCAGAGAAGCGATTTATATTTTGGTGATACAATAAAATATTCTTATTATGCTTCTCTTTTGTCGACTCTAAAAGTTTAAAGAATGAATCACAGTATTATTAGAAGTACTAGATAATACTGTTTCGTCACTTAAACTAGTCTCAGTTAAATTATCAATAACTGCGTGTATACTGTAAGCTAACAAAGTAGCCAATACATGTTGACTTTTCTTGGGAAGAAACATATGTTCCTGAACTAAAACAAAATCCGTAACAAAATTGTTTGTGTCAAAATACATTAAACGGTCACTATGACGACATGTCAAAATATGCATTAAATTGTTTAAATTATAAATGTGATTGTTACCTACTTAATATTAAAAAAAAACTGAACATAAATTAACCAAAACTTACCTACTACTAACTAACTACTACTAACCTATTACTACTTCACCTAAAAAGAAATCCTGTTTTCCCAACATTTCCCTTCACTGCTCTGCTCCTATTGATTGTAGCGTGATGAAAAGTATACTATAACCTGCCCAGGAGTATGAACAACAATTGTACCAAGTTTCGTTGAAATCCGTCGAGTGGTTTTTGTTTCTATAACGAACATACAGACAGACAGACAGACAAAAATTTTACTGATTGCATTTTTGGCGTCAGTAACGATCACTAATCACCCGCTGATAGTTATTTTGGAAATATATTTCATGTACAGAATTGACCTCTCTACAGATTTATTATAAGTATAGAAGATAATAACATTGGGGTAAATGTGGTATTTTTGTCACGATAATAATTATCAGTTAGTTATTAAGAAAGAAAAACCTAATCTCGTAATACAGCAATGATGGGTTGCAGCGGCATCTACACCGCCACATGTGAACTACGCATCACACTGACGTCACGTAAAATCCTGCATCGCGCAAGTAGAGTTTACCGCGCAACTAGCATATATGTATACAACGTCCCAACATCGTCGGGCTGTTTACCATCAGACACGGTCGGAGGATCCTCCCTTTTCTGTGGAGGTTAAGTGAACTTTACACCCCGTTCCTCATACCTCTATAGGGTAAAGCAGTGTTTATAACACAACTTGCATTCACCCAATAAAAAATGTTCAGTGAATAAAACAAGGTATGTCCAAAAGATTTATGAACGCCACAAACATGCAACTCGTAACACTAAATCATTGATATTTTTATCACGTTCATGGTTATAGCAAAATTATAATCGCAAAATAATAGTTCAACTAAGTAATAGGTACCACTTTATCGTGAAACTTCGAATCGCTTTGAAAACGTTTAAAGTGATTTTTATTTCGATGCAATTAATCCATTAAATGCAGAAGCTGTTACCGAACGTTTAAAGTCTTTTTTTTTTCATTGATGTGAGACTTCAATTAAAGCCATTCGATAGATATTTTATTGTTTTTAAATTCGGACTAGCGTAGGTAAATAAATTATTTGATTGTATAACCATTAGTGCCTTCTAAATCAGCAATTGCTTTAGTTTTGGATTAATTTATGTGTTTTGAACGAATTCTATAATTTACTTATCCATTATGTTTGAAAGATTGCCAAAGCTAATACCTATGAACTTATTTTCTTACGTAGTGATAGAACTCACCAACGGAAATTCTAAGCCATTCATCAATACACAACCGAGAACGCCAGAAAAACAAACAAAAACCGTCGTTATTGTAGTGCTTTATCTATACTAATAAAGAGGTAAAATTTGTTAGTTTGTAAATTTGTATACAGGGTGCATTTGAAATCATGGGCATTATTTTAACCTAAGGTACTACTTATGATACTAATTGCATTAGGGCTACTATTACGCAAATCAAAAATATTATTAATGCAAGTATGGAAAACCTTAAAATGTAGTAAGTCATACAAAGTATCAAATTAGTTGCGCTTCTCGATAGCAAATGCGTAGGTAAACTACGCCGTACGCGCGTCCTTGGGCGTGAATTCTTTGACCCCGCCCGACTCACGTGACATTCGTAAGTTGCCAATGAATTGATTCATAATAAATTCCAATTTTCCCTTCGTACTTTGCCGGCTTAGGACGGTCAAAACTACGTCAACTAACATACATTAAAAAAAAAACATTTACGTACCTAGCTTGTGGATTGTTTTGAAAAAACCTTATTTGTCGGTAAAGTGACAGAGGGTAAACGGGTGCTCTTCCACGAGCTTGTGCATGTGCTGGCACGTGAAAAGACGAAAAATCCAACAGGTTCTGAGTGGTTCTGGTGGAATGAGACCCCGTGAAGGAATAGGGTCGTTCGGGTAGCGCCGATGGAACATTTCACGAGTTCATACTAAATTTCTTGTGCGATCGTAAATTACAACCATTTGTGGGTATTGTTGGTTGGTGTAACTAGCCTGCACATTACGCGGTCGAGGCATCGTGTACACAAACACACACACAACACACAACTACTACACTAACACTTAATACACTGCAATCCAAGCACCGTATGACGCGAGCGGCGAGTACGGCGATTACGTCACGGGATCAATAAATCAATTACGCGTCAATGCACCTGCGCAGTCGTTATGACACTGGTTCCGGGTTCGTGACTTCGTGTTGCGGCGGGAAGCATACCCCGCGCGGGGGTGATATTCGTATTTTTGCGAGTGAGGGAGTGGGACGGAGAGAGTTCAGGGAATCCCGCCGGACGGAATGTCTTGTAGCCCATTGTTATTATTACTTGTAAGGAAAAACCCGCGCGCGCGCAGGTGATGTTTGTTTACATTTCGCTTTGCGCTGTACTGCGCTTTAAGATTTTGATATTTCAACAATTATTGGCGTTAACGAAGTATTTTGTTTTAATTACTTTAAGTGTTTATTTGCAATAATAAGCCTTGTGCAATTTGATTTACTACATTTTTAAGGTTTTCCTTACTTGCATTAATAATATTTTTGATTTGCGTATTAATAGCCCTAATGCAATCAGTATCGTGAGTAGTGCCTTAGGTTAAAATAATGCCCATGACTTCGATTCCACCCTGTATAGTGGGCTAATATCTGGAACTCCCAGTACGGATTTATTTTTGAAATTATTGTTGCATTTTTAGCCCATTTCTTGAGGAAAATTGTTTAACATCACGTTAAAATTCTTAGGAACCGAGCGTAAGGAAAAAAAATCAAAAGAATGCTAAGCGAAAAATTCTCGCGGAAGAAGTCGCGCAGAAGATAGTAATCCTAATCCTAACTTTCTGACTAATCCATACTAATATTATAAATGCGAAAGCGTGTCTGTCTGTATGTTACCTCTTCACGCTTAAACCGCTTAACCGATTAAGATGAAATTTGATATAGAGATAGTTTGATTCCCGGGAAAGGTCATAGGATACTTTTTATCCTGGTATTTCCACGGGATCGACACTTATGCGGGTGAAACGGCGGGGTAAGTTTATTTGTTACCTTTTCCCGCCTAATCCACAAAACCGATCATCATGAAATTTTGCATATAGGTACGTTGTTAGGGGTAGACATAGGGGTACCTTTCATTCAGAAAAAATACTGTTCCCGAGGAAAATAACAATAACTTTCGATGGTTACAATTGCGTTGTGTGTCTTTCTACTCATGATTGAAATATTATGAACCGACTTTCAGAGCAGTATTCTAACAAAAAGTACTAGGCTTGCATGAATTCACGATAGTATTTCAATCATTAGTATATGCTTTTAATAGGATTTAAATTAAATTTGGCACACAGATACTTAGTTTATTCTTTTATTTTACCTGGATTAACACAGGATACTTTTTATCCCGGTAATACGTTTCTGTGGGATAATTTCCGACCTCCACGTGGGCGAATCCGCGGGCAAAAGCTAGTAATATTATAAATGCGAAAGTGAGTTTGTTTGTTACGCTTTACATTGACCATGACTTGAGTAAGGCTTTTTATCGTGGATCGCAGACGAAGTCGCGGGCATCAGATTGTAGGTTGTAGATATAAATTTAATTTATATCTTCCAAATAGGCTTAATTGCTTACACAAACTCTACAGCTAATGATCCCTTCATATACCCAAGTCTTAACTAAATAAAACTACGTGAGAACCCTCGGGACAAACAAGAATCAAGGCATCAAACTTGTGAAGCAGGTACCGTCTTTGAACGATACGAGTCGGGACAAGTTAGCTCCAAGTTGAAGCGTCACTTACAACTTAGTTCCGGCTGGAATAACAACTTCTGCGTAGGATTTACGTTTATCTTTCGAACTGACGCCATAATTATAAGTTTTAATTAAATAGGCTCTATAAATGGATCGCCAATGGTACAAGTCAAATTCCTATGTTTTTGAAACGTTGACCATACTTTTGCATTTTAAGGTTTTTTTTTCAGAATTTCATTTTGGGAAGATAAAGGGAAACATTGCTCTTACCATTTTGAACACATTAGGAGGCGTCTCAATATTCGTAGGTCTCACTCTAGAAAGCTCAGTGGTGCTCACCTTTGGTTAGCTTATTTTCGATGCTTCACACTAAGGGTCTAAAAGGATTTATTTACTGACAATTACTGAGGGGCAATTTTTATAATTTTAAGAATGTTCACAGTCTAATCTGAAACATTTTTGACAAGTTTTTGACATTGTTTGTAGCTGAGATGAGATTGCGACTAGAGCAGAAAAGTTTTTCATAACGGGAATTGGCTTTCTGCTGTCGCGGCTATTATTTTCTTATTACTGAAGTCTAAGCGTAGTGTGGGACGCTCCCCAGCTAGATGACCTTAAAAAGGTAGCTGCGACAGATGCGGAAGGGACAGTAGGTTGTGGCGCAGTCTGGGAGAAGTCCGGCAGTGGACCACGATAGGCTGATTTGACAGATTGTTTCAAGTTCACTGCCTCTCTGAGCTAAGAAAATATAAATCGACGAAGTGCACTCACGATCCATTGCTTCGTCTGTCATAGCAAGGAATATACTACTCTCTATTAGTTTAATTTTTGCTACTCTCTAACGAGAGGTCATAGTTAGTCCATAGACCACAGAGTACAGACTACATGATGACGGGTGCGTAGGTGCGCGCCGCCGCCCCGCTCTGTTAGACGTGCCAGCGGCTAGAACAAACCCCTATGTCACGAGCCACACGTGTTATTAACATGAGTACAGTATCGGAGGATATATTTGGGCAAAACCTGCTGAAATTCATTAAAAAGGGCAATCATTGAAAAGGGTCTGATATTATAATAACAGACCTTTTTCAATGATTGATTCAAGCCATGTGGGCGTGGTTGCAATAGAATAGAATAGAATAGAATAGAAAGATGTTTATTTCCCTGGTTCATATGTTACATTATGTCCGCAGGTCGGTGGTGTATTCGGCCTGTGGGTGTGTCAGCTACTTACAGTCTACCTATGTTTGTCTGAAAGAGATCTATATAAGTATCGTGTAGTGTGTGCTGTGAGCTTGTTAGTGTGTACAGAATAAATTTATATAAATTTATAATGTTGTTCTATATTGTCCTATCATATTTACAGCTAATTACAGTTTATGGGGACGTGGAGCGGTCGTTCGCTTACTGAGCAGCCGACTCCTGTCTTTTTTTGGTACATAGTCGATTTCGCCTAGTCTAGTGTTAGTTAGGAGGGGGTTGTGCTGTCCGTATCCGAGGTAGGCGTCACCAGGGGTCTCTAGATCCTCGATGTGCATTTCGCGGAGTCGGCGCAGCATGTCCTCGTTTAAGTCTTGTGCACGGAGGTGCCATGGATCCCAATCGAGCATATCCCAAAGTAGTGATGTTTCTAGGCGTTTTGGGAACTGTCCGCTTGTCTTGAGAGCCATTCGATATTGGCGTTCAATTTTTAGTAAGTTGCTCTTACTGTATCGTGAGAGCAGCTGTACCACGCCATAATCCAATATAGGAAGTAGGCAGGCCTGAACGACAGCAAGCTTCACAGTCATATCCGTCTTGGCGTGCCAGCCTATGATGGGGGCTAGCGCGCCGCGTGCTCGTCGCGCCTTCTGCACGACGTAATCTGTCTGTTTGCCCATGGTCATGGTCTTGTCCAAGTGTACGCCCAGATATTTTATGCTATTTTTATATTCGGTTACCTCGTCTTTGATGCGAATGGTTCTGCGGTAGTTTCTCTTGTGAGTGAACATAGCACACTCCGTTTTGTCTACATTGCATTTTAGCCCCCAGCGACGGTAGTAGTCGATGACGGTGTCAGCGGCCCAGCCCGCGCGCCGTGTCGCGCAGTTCGGGTCGGGAGACCTATTAAGGATGCACAGGTCATCGGCGTATTGGGAGAGCTTGAGTCCGCGGATACGGTCCCGTTGGTCCCAAACGTCATATACGTACAGATTAAAAATTACCGGACCCAAGATAGAGCCCTGGGGGACCCCGTGTGGCACCAGTTTTTCGTCGCCATTGGTAGTTCTGAAGCGTCCGTAGGTTTTGCGACCGCTCAGGTAATTCTCTATTAGTTTGATGATGTTGTTCGGGACGTCAGCTGTTTGAAGCTTCTTCGTCAGACCTTCGTGGTTTATCGAGTCGAAAGCCTTCGAAAGGTCCGTCAGGACCATGGCCACGCTTTCCTTCGCTTCCAGCGCATCCGTGATGAACTTGCCGGTGCGAAGGATCTGTGTGCCTGTTCCTCTGTCTTTGGTAAAGCCATGTTGGAACGGCGGTTGTAGTCTGTCAGCCGTCTGTCGCAGACGCGACAAGAGTAGGCGTTCGTGTAGTTTACCCATGATGTTTAGGAGAGTGATAGGTCGGTACGATTTGGCGTCACGGTGATTCTTACCTGCTTTATGTAGGAAGATGCACTCCCCGATTTTCCATCTGTTGGGGTAATATCCTGTCAGTAACAGGTAGTCGGCTATCACTTTGTACCTAATGAGAAAGGGGTCGCCTCCGAGTTTAAGGGCATCTGCTTTGATTTTGTCCGGGCCAGGCGCCTTCTTATTTTTAAAGCGCCTCAACGCGGATCTGATTTCCTCTATGGAGGTGGGATCGAGAGGCTTGAACGGTGTGGTCTTCTCTGTGCTCTTATCTTCGTTGTTGTTTATCTCGGCTTCTGTGACGATCGCTGCGTCGACCAGGGTGTCGATGGTTTCTTTCTCACTATTGCAACCCTCAATGTGGGGGAGTTTCTGTACTGGAGCCTTCAGGGTGCGTTGGATTCGCCACATGTGGGCTCTGTTGTTCTGTGGATTGTTTATTATCCGGGTCCATTTTTCGCTGCTATATTCCACGAGTGCTTGTTGGACCTGGCGTTTCAGATGATTGTAGGTTCTTCTTTGTTCCGTTATTCTGTCCTGGTTGAGGCGTAGTCGCCACGCTTTACTTTTTGCTTGGTTTCTTTTGTCGATCAATTCATTAATCTCTTTTGGAAGTTGATCTCTTCTATTGTTTTCATGTAACGGTGCATACTCATCCAAGGTTTCTGTGATGTTTTTTTCTAATTGTAGTATGTATTCCTCGCATTCTGCGTCGGTTGTGATTTCCTTTGGTAGGTGCATGGTTTTGTCCCATAGGGTTTGTTGGAATTGTTGTCTGATTTCTTCATTGTTTGCAATAGCGCGGGTATTTCTTACCAGTATTTTCTCTCTGTCCACCATTATGTTGAGTTCTAGTAGCCAGGGCATATGATCGGAGCCAACCGGTGCTGTTTGTCGGCATGTTATGGTGTCGAAAGCTTGCGCATCGTGCGAGAAGATGGCTGCATCGAGGATGCCATAGCCCGCACTGTTAGGTCGCGAGGGTAGGCCCGTATGGTGTATGGTGCAGACGTTGGAGTTACAGAGGTCGCGGACGAGTATTCCCGCCCCTTCGTCTCTCGTCTGGTTGAGTGCGGTCATTTTAAGGTTGAGGTCCCCGATGGTGATGTTTGGAGCTTCGGTTATGATGTCTTCTAGCTCATCATTAAGCGCTACGGCGTCGAAGTGCTCTGATCTGTGCGGTATGTATATCCCCTTAATTTTTAGGGAATCTCCGGTCAGATGATCATAAGTGAGGTTGATAGCGACGCCTTCGATGAGGCGGTCGCTTTCTTCGGTACCTGGGGTCACGTCGGTCTGACTCCAGCGTATTCCTCGCATCACATACATGGCTGTAGTTAGATGCGATGCGATCGAGTGCGTGATCTTGTCGTAGTTCAGGAGATTCATGCGAATTTTGGAGAAGTCCACCCGGCACTCGTTGACTACGATTATATGTGGTTTATAACGATCGGCTAAGGATTTTAACTCGAGGAATTTACCTTTCAATCCTTGCGCATTGAGGTGCAGTATGCGCAACTTATGATATTGATTTCTCGGATTATTTGTTGAGAATTTTTATGAGGATTTCGTGTTGGAGCTGTAGCTGGTGTAATATTTGTTTCATTGTTGTTTGTAGCTCTTGCCCTAGGGGCACCATTCCGTTTTCTTTGTTTAATGTGTGTTCATTTAGTTGCATTGGTGGCTGGTGCTGTGGTTGTAATTGTGATTGGAGTGCTTGTTTTGGTAACGGTGGAAATTGTGAAGTGGACGTTATGTTCACGTACGAGATGTTTTCCCGACGGTATCTCAGTGCCGCGTATCTGCGTTCAGCTGCTTCTCTTTTTTTCCTTTCTTTTTCTTCGTGTTGTGCCAATTGACGGTCGACTGCCTTCTGGAACTTCTCGCATTTGGCTTGGTTGGCCCCATGGCCCGGTTTTTTGCATGCTGTGCATATTTCGATATCTATGCCTTCTTCATTTTGAATTGTGGAGGTGGGGTGTTTGTTGTCACCGTGACACGCCGATGTCGCATGCGTGAAGAGGTAACATTTCTTACATTGTACTACTCTCCTGGGGTTATCTTTGTATTTTTGAGGCTTCATGCTGAAAGCACCGAAGTACGCATGCTTTGTTGTCTTCATAAGCGTGGCGATTTCATCGTATGAGTGGGCACCATCAAAGATAAATAATTGTAGGTTACCTTTAATTGTTCTCATTTTGATCGGTCTCACACCGATGCACCTCTCCATTTCCTCAAGGCATGCCTCATTCGTCTCATCGTAGATGTTTGTGGTAAGCACAACCTTCGTCTGATGGATCTGCTGGGCTTTAGGGACACGTGCCACGAAGCGGAGCCCGTCGTCAAGTTTCCTCAACTCTTCTATAATTATTTTCCTCATGTCCGCATTGTATACGCGGATCGTAATGGTTCTTTTGTTACTAGCCATGGCGTGTCTTGCTCCATGCTCTGTGGTTATTTTTCTAATTTTGTTAAGATATTCCGGATCGTTGATTTTCTTGACGTCTGTTATAATTATGTCGGGGATGTGACTGGATGATGTGATCACTCTCGGTTGTCGCTGAGTCGCTGTCGAGTTAGGAGTGACGGCACCTCTCTTTCTCTTCTTGGGTTTGGGTGAGGTAAAAGTCGCGTGGGCGTAGTCTTTATCCTTTTCCAGTTCGTCTTTGTGCTCCTCTTCGGTGGAGAGCGAGGAGAAGCGGTTGCTTGTTGTTATGGGCTGTCGCTGTGAGGCGACGGTTGGACTAGTGGCGCGCGCTTGCGCCGTTGCGTGACCGAACTGAGTCGTGGAGTCAGCGAGCAGAAGCGTCGAGATGTTCATGTTTTCGCGCGCGCACACGGCGGAGGCGACATTTCGAGCTGGCGCGACAGCGGTGGCTTCGGTCGGTTTCGTTCGCGCGGCGCCAGCGGTCATGCTGCCGGGCGCCGTCGCAGCAGTCGCGCCACCCAAGGCGTGACGCGGTGTCCGGCGAGTGTGGCCGCCCGACCCATACAGCGATGGCTCAGCCCTTGTACTTTGGGTCCTAGGTACCTCTGTATATTTCGATACTATTTTGTTCACTGTGCCACATTCACAGGTCACGTTTTCTTCACTTTCAAGTCCTATAATTGGCATGTACCTAACATTTAACTGTCCGTTGCACTTGCGGCAGTCTATCTTATTTATTTTGCAGAAATTTATATTACACGAATATATATTAATTTCGTTTACACTGTTCACTAGGTGTCCGTTTGAAATATTTGCTGAAGTTTTTATAAAGCATTTCACGGCACTTCTCTTGTTACACAATCTACAAGTTAATTGTTTAATCTTAGTTTGAAGTCCCTGCCACTCATGGAATTTTTTAATTACGTTAATTTTTGCGCAGTACCAACAAGCAACTGCGTATTGTCCTTCATTGTCCGGGGAAAGTTCACTTAAACTAGCTAATTTATAGTCACTGTTCTTTTTATTTTTCACTATTGCACTCTCCGTGTCCATTTCACTAGTTTCACTGTTTTCGGGAGGGCCTACAGGGCCTCCCTTAGACTCCACACTCATAATAATATGAGCGCAAACTGATGTAGGTAATCTTATAAAAGTATTACGTCACTTGAGGCAGTAGGCACGGAGCGCGAGAGAGCTCCGCGCACACGTCCGCTCGCAACGGCTAGCGAGCGGCACTCGCGTGGTTGCAACAGCGCAGCGTTATAATGTTGTTGCAATTTTGCATACATGGCAGGTGATTTTATTTTTGTAAAGGAATAGATATGGTGACTTGTAATATCGCCTTGGATGATTCTGTAAAGATGTTATAACTGTGGTTTCAATAAATAAATAAATAATAATAATAAATAATAGAGTACATTTTGCCATAGACTAAAGTTGAAAAATTTGGTATAAACAAAAGAATAAAACTTTTATAATCTGTCACAGTCGACTTATTCATTATATCAGTGATGTTTTTATTCAAATCCCAAAACTTTTATATGTGAAGTAAAGAAATTCTTACTAAGTTCTCGAATAAATAGAAAAAAAAATATAGGTACGTGCTTGTTTTTATGAGAATAACTTTGACACATATCTACAAAAGAACTCGCTTTCATAATATTTGTTATTAACGACCAGTAAAATGTTCTTTATGTCTCATTTAGCGAAAAAAGAAGAACCAGTTTTTTTTTTTATTTCATGTCATTTGCAGAAAATTAAATTATTATAATAAATTATGGCATACCTTTCGTTTCAGTTAATAAGAGTTTGAATCCTACATTATAGTAGAAATAGTAAATTCTACGTTTTCTTAGCTTTGTTTTCAGCCTGATTTCAGCTGACCCAATTTCCTAAGTTACCTCACTGCAGTCTTCTTACAGTCTAGAAGGAAAGCACTAATTTTAATGTATCAAGAAATAGTGGTTTGTACTTTAGAAGAATAAAACCAGCCATACTAATATTATAAGTTCAATAGTAACTCTACCTTGACGGCTGAACGGTCTAAGATGTTTGGCACACGGATAGATCATGACCTGGGCTAGGATATAGTACAATTTTTATACCCGTAAAACGTCCCCGTGCGATATTTTCCGAAATCCACGCGAGCGAAGCCGCGGGCAAAAGCTAGTTGTTCTTATAAGGAAAGAATCATTCGTAAATCAGGATTTACTCGTTCGTATTCTAATCTTCATAATGAAGGAATAATTTATTCTTCTTTACTGATGTAGGTTTCTATTCCACAAATTAAATTAGGAGGGCGCACTAATTAGGTAGTCATTAGCATATTAAGACAGTGAGAGTATCTATAGATGTGTATTAATCCGTGTAGTTAATCTCAATATAATCAGTATCTACTCAGATCTCAGGTACTTGTCGCGCAAGTGCCATCCTAAAGGGCCGTCTCCATGAATCGCGGCGATATTATTGTCGTGGTGCCATCAAATTATCGTCGCGATGATATAGCCGTGTGGAGATTGATTCATAGAGTTTCTATTGATTTTGATGGCACGACGATAATATCGCCACGATTCTCTCGCTCGCGAAGACAGCCCCTTACATGGCGACCCTGCCATATTTGGGGCTGTAGCGATACCGTCACCGGATATCTACCTAGTGTTGCACAGCTTTAAACACTCAACTTGATTTAATAAAATTGAAAATAGAATGAACAATATCAATGCCAAAATAAACTATCCTAGGTACCTGTGATTTCAAAAGACTAGTGATGCGAAAATGTGTTGTTCCAACGTGGAGAAAGAGACTGTTGCTGAAACAAAATGTCGCTGGTTCAAATCGGGGACATATGGAAGCAGTAAAGGAGAACATGTCGAATGTTAACCTTATACTAATCATCTATGTATTCCTGAGCCTCGGCGTGGAATAAATCGAAAATATGTGAAAATTAGAGGCAAATTCGTGATGTTTTTTTAACGAGAATTTTTTATTTGTTCCTCAAAAAGTTTCCAAACATCATGTCATTACTCATATTATTTTTATTTTATACCTAAGTTATTATCAATTTCATAAAAATCAAATTGAAGATAGGCAATTTTGCTTACTTACTCGTAACTTAATTTAGAACTTAGACCCCAGACATTGTAGTTAGTTTGGTTACTTTGATTGTATTAACCGTTTCCTTGAAGTAATTCGACTGTCCCAAATGAGATTATAGTGGTAGACTGCACTAAGCTGAACATATTTTGTCTGTATCGCCCTTTATATTACCCAGACGAAAACATCTTAAATCGGGGCTGAGATTTTATGACGGTTTGAAGGAAATTGTGCTATAAATTATGAAGTATAAGGTTTCATTTAGTATAGTCAGTTTGTATTTCAAATTACCTACTATGCCGTACTACCATGAGACTAACTTGTTGTAAAGTTTCTAAGCATATTTGAAGTAATGCTTGTAAGAAAAAGGCGTAATTTTAAATATAGACAATTAGACAGCCGTCTGAGGACGTCAACACGCAGTGAGTATGATTTCTATTCTGTTAGAGACTCATAAATATTTTGTTTATCAAAACGCATAGATACTACGTGCCATTGCTTTTTACTAACACCATGCCATATATTTAATTCCAAAAATTGCGACATTAATTGAAACGATTGATTTAATAAACTTTGGTTTAAACAATCCAGTAAAAAAATACTGTGAAATATACTTCTGGAGGGAGGTGGAGTGGTTGGAATAACTACCGACGGCCGCCATGGCCCACTCACAATGGTAGGATTAAGTGCGAAAATCAAACCCATAACCTAAAACTGTGAGATATATCCTAAAAGTTGACTCACTCCCAATTGACACTCAAACACAAAGTACTTACTTTAAATAAACCAATAACAGGCACTTTAGAATTGTTAAGGGGTCGGTCAGTCAGAAAGTTGAAGCCATTCCAAGCCGTAGTATGTTTCTATGGAGAAAGAAGAACGGGCCAGAAACTCCTCTTTAAATAAAACAATTTTTTTTTAAGTCTGGACTCAAAAACTTCATTTTTAAAACATAGGTACTACACATTTCCACGATGTGTACTCGAGCATACGGTTGTTGCGATTATATCGTAAAATATAGTGCTATGTACAACAATATTTAATGTCTACCCCGACGTTTTGCAAGCCACGCAAAACTTGACCGTTTTATGTGTTGAACTGAGGCCAGCGTTGAGAATTTTCGACATTTATGTACCTACGTAAATATATTATCGAACAATACCATGCCAAGGTTGAAAAAAGCAACCAATAGCCTGTCACAATGACACATAAATGGACCTGCAATTTTGATAAATATGACTGAATGATGGGACCGTGAATTCTCAATAAGACTATGCCGACCGCACAGTGGCGCCCTCATCGTTTGTTTGGTTATTTCATACAATTTAGAATGAAAATGCAGAAAATAAGCACGTTAAGTTGTGCTTCACAAGATTATACGTTAATATTATTAGAAGCGGTAGTTTTATATTGTTTAGTTTTATTGTAATCCTTAAAACGGATAACAGTGACCACTATATTCCGTTTTAAGGATTATAATAAAACTAAACAATGTAAAACTACCGTTTCTAATAATATTAACGTATAATCTTGTGAAGCACAACTTAACGTGCTTATTTTCTGCATTTTCATTCTAAATTGTATGAAATAACCAAACAAACGATGAGGGCGCCACTGTGCGGTCGGCATAGTCTTAATGTATAATGCCAAAAGAAACACAGTCGTTTGAGCGAAACTACCGGCACAGCTAGTTGATACATATTTTATTGCAGGTCCTTGATCCAACTCAGTTGTGTAATGGGCAGAAGAATGTATCCAGAGATCAACGAGATTTAGCGGTGGGTCTTTCTATGTCCAGTTAATGCTGAGTTGGCAATACAATCAGCATAAGTACGCCCAAGAGAAAATTCTTGTGACTAGGCATGTTCTAAAAATAATTGTCCTTCTGGACAGTTATTATTAGAAATTGCCAGTTATTATTGTAAACGGACAGTCAATGTTATAAAATGCCACAACGACAACGTGATACGGAAAATATCTTACAAAAGCAACGTTTCATGTAGCCTCCACCCGTTCGATTCCCACCTGATTAAAGGCAACTGAATAAAAAGACGGGTGTGTACCTTTATAAGTATAATTTACAAAAAACCAAGATGGTAAAGCCGGAGGCACACAAAGATTTGTGGGTCGTGGGTTACTAACGTCTGTTGTCACTCCTGTAGGGATAGGTACTCCCCTTTAGTTGCAAGCGAAAACCCCCCGCTGGCCGGAGATGTAAGTTGGCAGAAGTTTCTGTCGTGCTGTACGGTGACGTCACTGGTGGATGAGAAAACGCGCAGCCGGGCGACCTGCTCAGCACCCCGGTGGCGAAGCGTAAAAGTGAAACCCTAATTCGGGATTTTCACTAAAACTAAATTGGCACTTATAGATTTTGAAAAAACAGATTATAATAAAATTTTAATGACGGTTGTGTCGGCTAGGGCGCTCGAAAGGACACAAAGTGGTACGTGCACTCTAACATCAGCCTAGAAGCGACTGGCGTGGACTCCCGTCCAGTGTCCTGCGCGGGCGCGATCCCGTTCACCTCATTCGTTCGATGCGAGCACTCGCCCCGCACCGCACACGTACCTACCCAGCGCGTTCCAAGTCGTACACAAACAAAGAACAAAGCATTGATTCCTAATCCTTGTCCCGTAACATCAATACCTACTATAAATAAATAAAACTTGATTAATTGTGTAACGTTCCGTTACCGGTCCGGTCCGGTTCCGTTGTCGGTCTTTACAAACAATCTCACATAAACTAACAATCATTACTTTCTCGTAGCCATTACAAACTGCTACGAGAATACTACGGCGTAGCATTGTTGCTACGCCCGCTACGCGATGACGTAAGCGTCCCGCCTAGGCATGAACATTGAACAATAGCCAGTTTCCATAAACCATTAGGTTTCAAGCCAGAAATGAAACGGTAGACGAACAATAAAACTGACCCTTATCCTTAATGCAATGCGTTGAGCTGGAAATATGGTAATGTGTCGCCAGTCATCCTCCATTCATGCGCGCTCCTTGCCATACATTATTCATACGTGTATTGAATTTCAACGCACACAACAATTATTACTCGTTACGGGTAGCCAGAAGCCCGAAAATCTGACAACCAGTCTTACCATAAAGTTTTACCAAGGGTTATCGTATTACCCAGTAACTGAGTTGCGGAGATTCTCTCCGTATAAAATACTGGTATTCAGCTGTATACGGTTGGACTGGAAGCCGACCCCAACATAGTTGGGAGAAGGCTAGGCAGATGATGATGACAGCAATTTACTACGCAGTTTTTCTTGTAAATATAATTTTTCTTTCTTTTCGCTTTGCATTTAAGCCACTGTAGAATACATATTTCTAGTATATTAGTTGGAGGTACTGAAGTCCTTATAAAAAAATGTAACTCAGCGAAGCGATTGTCGTCTCCTTGATAATTGAAAGAAATGACATGCTTTGCAAACAGTATACCAATTCTGCTAATTTAAAACGTTCAAAATCTAGTCTCAGTCTCATCTCGGCGACAAAAAAATGTCAAAAACTTGTCAAAATGTAGGGAAATTTGAATTATTTTTGACAGATTGAGACTGATATCAGACTGTGAACGTTCTTAAAAATTACGGGAATTGCCGCTCAGTTATTTTGAGCCTCGGGCCCCGTAGTGACGCTATCGATTGTAATAATTGCAAGGCTTACACCCATGGTGCACAGTTCTATGAGAGTTTTTTTTTTTATTTAAAATAGCGCAAAAATAAGATTCAGCAAGTCCTCGATCGCTAGTTCAACGGCAACTTTAGAATATTCTAAATCTCTACAGGCATAAATACACTTTTAAAATTATTCAGTTTCGCGAGATATATTCTGAGATTTTACATAACTGCTGTTTTGCAAAAGATAACCTTTCGAAAATACAAGCAGAATTCAATTGAAATTCGCCGAGAGTGTTGAATAAAACACTAGATACCAGTATAAACTGTTGGAATGCACCGATCGAGATCGATCTGTTCCATCAACGCATTTGCATTTATTTATAGACTCGTATTTTACACTGCTGCATCGAGTTGGATGATTGAACATACAGTTGAGCTGTTGTATCCCCAGGCTCTAATCGCGTGAATTTAATCTACAACATATGTTACAATCAGTGTCAGCCCGTGTGTCACTATTAAGGGTGCATTCCACCAAACTTTTATACCTAGAATAAGTCTTATCCTGAGAATAAATTTTGAATTTTTGACAGTTTACCCATACTAAAACTGTCAGACGTCAATTTTATTTCTCGTCTAAAAGACATCAGAAGGCTAAGGCTAAATTTCGTAATTTAAAATGTTCAAAATCTAGTCGCAGTCTCTTCTCGGCGACAAACAAATGTCAATAACTTGTCCAAATGTAGGGAAAAAAAACGTGTTTTTGACAGATTGAGACTGAGATCAGACTGTAAACGTTCTTAAAATTACGAGAATTGCCCCTCTGACTTTGGTAAACTCAGCCCTAAGTGACACAAGCAACATTTACCCTAGCACTGTTTATCCGATTTACGGGAGTCACTAGACACACGTAAATCGGAGAATTGGTGCTCAAGTTATAATCACACCAACGAACGAACAGATAGATGTTTGGCTTAGTGCCGAAAGTTGAAATCCAACAACGCGCTTTTAATTTATTAGGCATTCATTTAGATGTCTCCTAGAGTTAGTGAAACGGGCAATTGTATTTTACAATGAAAGTATATAGGCTTGAACTTTTCTTATTACAGGGCTTTTATAGAATTTATTTATAGTATTTTTAAGTTATATTGATATTGTTTTGTAAGTATGTGTTTTTATGAGCCTTGATGCCTGAAATAAATGGATAAATAATAATAAATAAAGCTTATATCGAGTAAAAACGAGCACTATTTATAACGATTTAAAACTAACTTTGCAATGGCATTACCTTGGTCTTCGCAGATGTTCGCGGAAGCCTGTGTTGACGATTTTCATGACATAATAAAAAAAACGGGCGGCGTCAATAATGGATTGATTATGCGGAAGCTCCAACAGCATCCTAAAAACATTGTTAAAAACCTTGTCAAAAAATGTTTTAAAGGAACTGTCCACCTGGAAAGCTCCTTTAAAACCTGGACAGCCCCTTTACCACATTAAGCAACTACAACACACATGTTGACACGTGCCTCTGGGTGCAGAGGCACGTGCCAACATGTGTTGTAGTTATTAGTTGTTGTAACGTTAGTTTTTAAGTTTTACAACATAGTTTTTAAGTTGTTGTTACTACATTAAATACGGTGACTGATAATTAGTGACCGATACTTAAACACGTGCTTGTACTCATGATAACAAACAACTTTTACTATGGGACCAAACCTGAAATTGTGAAAAAAAATGTGCTGTTCATGTTCAGTCATTTATGTTCGCCTAACTGGTCAAAATGTAGGTAATGAACAGCAGATTTTTTTTCGCGAATTCAGGTTTTGTCCCATAGTAAAAGTTGTTTGTTATCATGAGTACAATCACGTGTTTAGGTATCGGTCACTAATTACCAGTCACCCTATATTGTGTGTACTTTTATGTGCTATCGGCAATAAACGAAATATACCATATAAGTTACTATTATAAAAATGTAACAGAATAATCGAAATGCAAGCATTGTTTAAAAAGTTTTCACAAGCAAAATATTAATATTAGAACCAAAGCATTTTCTGAATCGTATATTTATATCAACCACCTGTCTAAAACAGTTGCGAGTGCGACAGGTTTTATTTTGACAAGTCAGCAATTTTCATATATGGTATCATTTTAAATAAAAATTGTAGCTTTTGCACGATAGAAATCTAAAATCAGCGATAAAAAGTTGAAATATCATTTCTATGACTGTATATATCTGTGTATATATTTTAATGCATTGTATACATAATATTTGCACCAACGACAGCCCCATTTTATGTCCAGGAAAATCACTGTCCATCCTAAGGTTGCCTGGAAGAGATCGCAGAAACCGATAAGGCCGCCCATTGTACATTTGTGGTGTTTGATGTATCTTTACTTGTTGTATTGTTGTGGTGTACAATAAATAAATAAATAAATTTTTAAATGTTCTGTGACATTTCCAGGCTAGAGTTTTTAGTCTACAACTGGTTCATAGCCTCAATGTCAAGATTTATAATAGCCCTGACATAGATTAATGTTGACAAATTATTCGGGATTAATTCATTGGAATTAATTAAATAATTTGTCTCTGAAATGAATAATTCCTGTTACTGTAGCCGTAAATGCAATAAAACAGAACAATAAATTCACAATCTTTTGTTTCAGATTGATTACTTCAGGAGAATTTCAATAAAATTTTCATATAATGTTCTTATCATGCTGGGTTAGGAGCCTTTTGACCTCGTTTAGGACTTTCTGTTTTATTTTTCTTTTTGTCACTTTTTTTTAATATAATTTGGCTTTTTATTTTCGACCGTGTTTAGTTTAGTTTGTGATGTGTTTACGAGTCGCAATAAATACTTTTTCTTTCTTTCAACAAATATTCTTAAATCATTTCAACTATTTATTATGTTACGTACTTTTCTTATTAAGCTATAAGATTTTTTTTAATAAGAATACATTTTACTTATTATTACGTTATTATTTATATATTTTGTGTTGTTAGTGGATCCATCGACTGCCCGTAAATTGTTTCATAACGTCGAAGCTAAAAGACAGATCCATCTTGCTGTTTTTTTTTTCTAACAATCTCATCAGGGGTTAAAGCACAACATCAATCAATCTGCGATGTTTTTTTCCCAACTTTGTTAGTGTCGGCTTCGAGGCTAACTGGATGCAGCTGAATACCAGTATTTTACATGGAGCGACCTCCTAACCTCCGCATACACTTTTGGGCTTCTTTTGTAACGACTGTCAAAAATCTATGAATGACAGCCTGGACCAACGGCTAAACTCGATATGTAATGGATGGTCACTCATCCACAAACCGACCGCGGCAAGCGTTCCTTAACCTTCGATCTACCCGTTATTATTTACCCACGAGCATCTCGTACTTAAAGCACAATATAATAATAATAATAATAATAATATTTATTCAAAATTATAAGGCATGAGAATTAGTACAGTTTTGCTTAAATGTAAATTATATTCCAGACTTACGTGCCTGAACTAGGTAATCCTGTGTTTCAGGCGAGAAGAGCTAAAATATTCTTTTAAAATTAATAAATAATCAAAAATTTACAGTAGACAAACAATGAATAGCTTACGAGTAACTCTTAGTTTCTAAATTTGATAAATATATAACGTAGGTGCAATTTGTATACCTACATATATTTACTTTAACACAATTAATAAATTCTCTGTTTCTTCGTAAGACATACTTACAATTTGTGTAGTTCAGAGAATAAATGCTTATATATCGACACCTGCAAGGAAAAACATCGTAACTCATTTTTAGTAAAAATGTATGGCCATTCCCTCGTTGCCTCAAATTTTCAATGTTGGTTAGCATTACGACTTAACCGAAGCCTGAGAGATTTTTTTTTTTTATCTTTGACGCGCTCTCCACTAAAAATGAGTTACGATTTTTTCCTTGCAACCCTCCCCCCATTCACCCGCTTAGGGGAGGAATTTCGAAAAACCCTTTCTTATTGGATACCTGCTCTTCACAAAGAACACACCCTCCAAATTTTATATCTCTAGGACCAGCGGTTTAGGCTGTGCATTGACATATCAGTCAGTCACGAGTTTGAATATTATATTATAAAAACAAAAACAAAAATTTCGACCTTTATTTTGGTTTTGGCGATGAAAGTAAACAAGAGGGCTCTTAATAATTTCATAATTTTTCTCTTGATAGCAATAAGAAATGATTCTTATGGCTATCAAGAGGAAAATTATGAAATTATACGCAGGGGATGGGTAACATATTTCATAGGCGCCTATATCAAATTATACAGCAATCATCAGTATACCAAGCAGATAAAGAGCAAACAAAAATATAAATAATAAGTTATAGATATGTTTACCTTAAAAACAAGCTTCTATATTGAAGCATTATTTTTTGGATTGTGCGAATAAACCAGAAGGCCAATTCTCGTAATTTAAAACGTTCAAAATCTAGTCGCAGTCTCATCTCGGCGACAAACAAATGTGATATTTTTGACAGATTGAGACTGAGATCAGACTGTGAACGTTCTTAAAATAACGAGAATTTCCCCTCTGATGTAGTTTATTCTGAATCAGTGCGTATAACATAATACAGATTTTGATAATATTTGGTAGATATAGGTATAGGTAATAAGTATAAGGCACTAGATGGGTATAGATGGCACTCGAAATCCGTCATGAAAAGGAATAACCACATGTTGAAGAAATGTGTAAAAAACTGAGTAACTCTGCATATTCTTCAACTTTCAATAAAAATCTACAGTTAGGTTTTTTAACGTAAAGTAATATTAGAACGGCGCCACAGAACAAATGTAATACGTCACAATAAAAACATTTTTTTTTATCGGTCCTCTTTTATTTACGATACTAACAATTATAGAAATAGAAAAATAGTAAATATTTTATTGTCCAGGTAATACAGTAAGCAGGTTCACTGGTTAACAGCAAGTTGAGACGACATGAGTAGCTTAAAATATTACCTACAGCTAGGTTAATAGGATTTGCTAGTGAGCCCCAAACTAGACAGTTAGTCTGTATCTTGGGGCTCGGATTACGAATTGCAGAGTGGAGACGAGTAACTGGTGATTTCAGGTATTGTATGGGATGTGTGTATGTGTGGTGTGTGTGTGATGTGTGTGTGTGTGCGTGTTTGTTCCATTGTTCTTCGTTTGATTTAATGTCAGGTTAGAGTCTTTATATTAATTTTTCCGAGGCATCATAACCAGTGTTAAGCAAAGTATCTTTTACAATTTTTTTGCATCTGAATGAAGTAGTATTTTTTATTTCGCAGAGTTTGCAGACTTTATTGTACGTGTTAATGAGAGAGTAGGTTGGGGAGCGTCTTGCTAGCAATGAGGTGCTATCAGGTGTTGGGATTCTGTAATTTCTTTTGCTTATTATAGATGTGTAGTCAGGTCTGTTTTTAATATTTTTGTGCGTTTTTGTGCAGGCAGAAAGAATGAAAAGCTGGCGGACTCTGAGGACTCTCGTTTCACGGTAGAGAAGATCAGTAGAGAACCGGTAGGGCTTCTTAAAAGTTACTTTAAGAAGCGCCCTCTGTGCTCTTTCAGCTTCGATCAAGTAGGTTTTTCCAGCACTACCCCACACGCTGATGCAATACTGAATTATCGATTGGCATAACGCTAGGTAAACTTTTTGTAGTGTATCTGTGGGCAGACAATCACGTAGTCTACGCATGGTGTGAATAAGTTTACTCATTCTGCCAGAAAGGTTGGTTATATCGCACCTTCGGTAGAACAAGGGCACAAATGTATCCCTTCCTTAAAATTAAAATTAATTGAAAAAAAACTAAAAGTTCTTAATTCTTGTTAACTATACGCCTAAAAAGGATATAGTATATAGTTTATATCATGCAAAGAAGAAAAACTTTCGAGCAATATTAACAGAGCAAGACCTCACTGAATGCAATAAATATCTTAAAATAGCTCTCCTGTAAAATAGCAAAAACTGCAATTATGCCCTTGTTCTACCGAAGGTGCGATATGTTGCTTAAATGTTAGGTGGTCGTCGACAAGAATACCGAGGTATTTGATGTAAGATGTACGTTCAAGGGGAGGACAGTCGCAAGAGGAAATAGAAATGTTGGATGAGCAGTGATGTAGTTTGAGTTTAAGGTGTTCCGGAGGGTTTGAAGCGGCGGTTTTGGAGAAAACAATGTATTTCGTTTTACTACCGTTTAGCGTGAGCATGTTTCTATCCAGGTTGTTTGCGATTAGTGATAATCCCTCTTCTGCTAGAGAGAATTGTTTGACACATTTAAAAATATACCTAATATTATAGTTAATAGTAAATCGGTGTCGGTAGGTATGTACATACTTACAAATTATTTTCTTCATTTAAATGTTTGATGGCAGGTACCTATTTTTTTTTCAACATTCGGAAATGAAGTACAATGGCAGTAACATAAGAGAAAATACGTACAAAAGTAAATAAAAATACTTTTATTTTTGATGTCCGTAATCCGATAATCTTTTTCATAACAAAACGGTAAAACTAATTTTAAAAATACGAGTAGAAGTTATTTTATGAACTACATTTGGTTATGACACGCTCCCTCACAAGTTGGTACGGTCCCACGGAATTCTCCTTTGTAGTTAATACCACAAACCTTCGGTGCGCGAGTCCGACTCGCACTTGACCGGTTGTTTTATACCATACTGGCTGACCCAGCAAAATTCTTACCGCCTCAGAATCTTTATCGAAATCAGTCTATCCGTTCTCGAGATATCATAAAAAAGACGTTCCATACAAATTGTATGATAAAATGAATTATCATCATCTTTTTCGTGAATTTTTCCTAAGTTTTAATAGTTATTCCGCTATTCGGGGCGTAGACAAATTCAACAAATCAAAAATCTTGAAAATCAGTCGAGCTCTTCTTGAGTTATAAATAGTGTAACTAACCCGACTTTTAAAACAGTAATAATGTAAAGTCCACATTATTCTTTACAAATAAATAATAAAAGTTATTGTGCACATATCAGTCTCTAAATAATTTCTTTTATACCCTTTATTATTTTCAAAGGTTTGATCTTTTGAAATTATTAAATTCTGCAACATCATATCCCTTTATAGTTTATGCCATATTATCCTTGGAGTCGGTCCTTTGCAAATCTAGTCCTTTGTTTTTGCTTTCGGTACATTAGGCTGATTTGTTTTTCAATTTGTAATCATTGGTCCGAACTTTCAGGGTTATTTTGTAATCAGATTACATCGGTTAGATAACGTTTTTTTTTAATTTATTATATTGCTAGAGTACAGAGGCCAGCACATCACGCTATCCCAATCTGTCTATGTGCTAAGAAATAAGGTTTATATTCAATTGGGAAAATTTGAGAGATTGAGGTAGCTTGATGTGCTGGCCTCTGTACATTGACTATATTAAAAAAAGAACTGTTTATTCTATGCCAACTTAAGTATTTTTGTGCCCGTATTTCAATAGGTTGGTACAGACGCCAGCACATCAAGCTTGAACCTTATGCTTTAGCGATAAAGTTGAAAATCTATTAAAGAAATTTGACAGATGTGCTGGTGTCTGTACCGTCTAAAACTTTAGCATAATCAGCCTATAATGTTCCCACTACTGGGACACAGGCCTCCTCTCTGTGAGAGAGGGAATGCTATAATCCATTACAGGGCCAATTGCGGGTTGGTGAATGTCAGATGTCTTAGAAATTTTAGTTCTAGGACATGCCGGTTTCCTCACGATGTATTCCTTCACCGTTTTCAGAGCAGTGGTGATGAAATAATTTACGCATAGTAAAGTGCCTGCTTGGGTTCGAACCTATTTATTTATTTAAACTTTTCGCACAAAAAGGTACAAAGGCGGACTTAATGCCTTAGGCATTCTCTACCAGTCAACCAAGGGTGGTGGTGGTGAACCTATGACCTACAACTCGTAAGTCGTGGTCATTACCACAAACAAACTTTCAAACCCTACACTTATTTAGCTTCGCGGTTTATGCCTTCTGAGGTGGTTGTAGGTAATATTCCTAACAAGGAACAGTTCTCGATACTAACTATTTTTATATGCAAAAACCGGTAATTTATTATCTACAAATCTTGACTCTTACAAACAGCCCGACCTTTAAACGTAATCCAAAAGTTATGCCAAAATAACTCTTATAAAAGAATTCATAGCAGACCCAAATGGTTCACTTGTTCGCCCGACTGCGGAAATGATGAAACTTGATAATGTGAAAAGTAAGGCCTCGCTTAGATTTATTGCACTGATAAATTACCAAATTAACGGAATCTGGACTATTCGTTTAATTAGCAAAGTCCGCCGGAATTCAGAATCACCGGTAACTGATGGCGAACATTTTTGAAACGTAATTACCAAGGAGCGACATTTATTTTAATAAGGATTTTTTCAAGTGATTTAAAAAAAATGGTAATTTGTTAAATGGTAAAGGGGATTGAAGATTTTTGTCCAGGGTTATTTGTAAAACACCAGCAACCTCTTAAGAGGTCATTGTACTCATCATTATACAACTTTTACTATGGGACCAAACCTGAAATCGCGAAAAAAAAATCAGCTGTTCCCTACATTTTGACGAGTTACACGAACATAATAATGTAGGGAACAGCTGATTTTTTTTCGCGATTCATTATGAAAAGGACAGAAGATAAGTATTAGTTTAGTCCTGTCAAATTAGTCAGCGCCTGACGTAAATTGACGTATTTTTAGTAGGCAATTTTTTAATCCCGTCTAAACTTGTCTATGGATTATCTAATTTGACGGGACTAAACTAATATTTTTCTTCTGTCCTTTGTACAGACGCCAGCAGGTCAACCTACCCCAATCTGTCAAATTTCTTTGATCGATTTTCAACGTTAGCACAAAGGAATAAGGTTCATATTAAATTGGGAAAATCTGACAGATTGGGGTAGCTTGATGTGCTGGCCTCTGTACATTAAAATAGAAAGAAAAAGATGCACTGAACTTAAAGTTTAGTTTGTGAACAACAGAATCGGGGCCGCTATCTCGGAAACGTGACACCACGGGGTTCTGTTTGCATTGATGTTAGCTATCGATTTCTAAAGATATCATGCGTAGCCGTCTTTTTCCAATAATTTTGGAAACAAATAAAATGACGGAAGGTGGCATGCCACGGACCAGCAAAGGCCTTTTAAGCCACATTTAAAAAAAAATGTATCACCATAAGTTGCTTTGACAAGTCATTGTAGGAAGTACCTACTTGTAGATGGTGCTTTGATTACACCGATGGCTGATAAAAACTCGACATCTCTACACGTTGTGAAATCTACAAGAACATTATACTTGTTACATTTTATTTCCCAATTCCATTATTTTATGCCTGCCTTCCGTTACCATCAAACATCGTACTTTATTTGACCTACAAATGAGCATCATTATTAAGTTCAGTCATTGGAGTCTGGTATAAATCAATTTACTATAAAACAAGATATCGCAATAAACGTTCCAGCCCTGCCACCGCATGGCACATCACTATAAAAAATATACTGCACTCAATTATCAACTTTATGTGTTAAACATAAGGTAGGTACTTACTGTAAAGCTACCATTTCTGGGTACGTCTTTCATTGACTTGAATGTGCCCTGGCGGCTGAGAGTATGTCATGCTCACTCTAATGTCTCGCTGGTGGTGGCATGTGTGTTGGATCATTAAGTTCCCTTCAAAATGTTTGAGCTGAATGGTGCTGATCCATACGTCATGTTCGTGAACGGGCGCCGTCAGAAGGGACTGGTCATCTCTTAGCTGCCACGGCTTATTTTAATTTTTGAATTGTTTTTATCTTTCTTATACCGGACGCTTTTAACGTGCACGTCTTTCTACATCTTCCTCACATGTATAATTTCAACATGAATGATGTAACCAATATTTTATAACAATTTTATGATTTAAAAGTATCCGAACGGGCAAGAAACTCTCTTGCCCGTTCTACTCCATAGGTACCTAAGTACTACGCTTTGGAATGGGCAACTAGTTTCATCTTTCTGACTGACCGACCCGACCCTTTGACAATTCAAAAGTACCTGTATTTGATTTATTTGAAATAAATGCTTTGAGTTTGAGTTGAGTAGGTATTGGAATTACGCAAGACTTTTTCACAAATTCTTTTTTCTAGCATGTATCGAATCTAACAGCTTTTGGCTTTCCGGAATTGAAAATGTTGAAGTGAGTAAAAATATAGTCGCGGTTGCCCGGTTGGGAGCGCGTACGTTTTTGTTTTATGCAAATGTGCGATGGGTACAGCGTGTCACTTTCAACGTTATTGGATTTTGTTGCGGAGTATCGACAGTTCATTGACGCAGCTGCTCCTGGGAAAGGAATTTAGAACACCCAGTTACCCGCAAGAACTGTCAAAAAGTACACGAACCAGTCTTCTAGCCTGGCTATGATAAAAAAGTTGCTTTTTTGTGAGACTTCTTCATAAAAAACTTAAGACATAAAAAACAGCAAATATCTAAGTAATTTTATATGATGTTCATCTTTAACGCAATACGAACTCAATTAAACATACTTACATAACTTCTAATTACAATTTCACAGTCACAGTACCTATTTATTTTTAACATGAAATTCAAACTGTTGGGTACAAACTCCTGACGTCTAAGCGGTAGTAAAATCTGTTACCTTCTTATTTCCGAGGAGCCGGTGTTTGTATAAAGACGCGAAGTAATTTCTTAGTAATTTCGTCAGCCCGTGTGGTATGGAAATTCGACACCAGAGTTCCAAATTATGAAAGCGCCGAAATTGAAACGCACGTTGGTAGAACTCACGTCTGTGGAACTTCATATTCATCCATTTAGAGAATACCTACGGAGAAGAGGTAACAATATAAAGTTATCATCAAAGACTCCGTGCCTCCTCAGTATTTCGAATTTGAAGACAGATTCGTGATTGTGTTTTTAATTCGGATTGCGTTGAAGGATTTCTGCCCTCATTAATAAATGAGGACTTTCTTATGGATGAGGTAATTTTAAAAAAAGGAAAATAATTGATTTGATCTAATCTAACAAACCTGTTAGTTTTGATCAAATACATTATTTTGTATCCTGTTTTTGATAGGCGTGATCACGGATTAATATCATAATAATCAGATTTTTTTCCATCTGGAATTTGCCAGTAGCAACCCGGAATCTGGATTTGTTCCCGTTTGAAGGCAACAGGCTCGCCCCTTATTACATGGGACTTAAAAATAACTGGTGAAATGTTTACAGACGCCAGCACATCAAGTTACTACAATCTGTCAAATTTCTTTAATAGATTTGCAACTTTATCGCTAAAACATAAGGTTCAAAGTTGATTTGAAAAATTTGACATTTTTTAGCTTGATGTGCTAGCGTCTGTACCTACTATAGGTACACTTCTGCGTAACCCTTCCGAACATATAAGCGTGAGCCGTACAAAAAATAACTCACATCCAGACCTACTTAAAATAACATTCCGTGTTGCGCAGGATGTGGTAGGGAATCATAAAACTTGGCCCATTTACCCAAACGGTCGCCCTTATCGCCCTGGCGAATTTACATACAAGAGCAAACTTTTTTTATTCCCCTAAGTGCTGGAAAAACATCCGCAAATGTCGATTTGACGTCCAATTGATTTGTGTGATTTTTAAAGGTAGTTTTTACGAGTGCGCGAACGGTATTACTGCATTGAATGGCTGTGCTGCCATTCACCTTGGGGAAATGTTCATTTCTGATTTTCCAGTTTTATTTTACTTTGATGAATATTTAATCTGGTTTTTCATTGGTCTAAAACGATTTACAAGTTTCTAACGTTTTTCTAGCGTAAGTATCCTAATTACAGAATTTGGCAATAAGATAAAAAACTTTTAGGTTTCGGCGCTGTGCTCATTTCTATCAAAAAATCTACAATTTTCTTAATCCCATGTAATCCGTAATTCTATTCGGAATATCGTCAAATAGTTACCTTTCAATGTATCTACTCTCAATTTCAAAGTAGGTAATATTTTAAAACAATAAAAATTAGTACTTACCTTATTCATTCCGTGATGTACAATTCAAGATCCTAGCACCTACTTACTTGCCTATAAAGAATTTAATAAACACACCGAACACGCACAAAACTTTCCCACTTGAAGACATATCCAATTGATATACGAACTCCGTTCACTTTCGAAGACAAAGTGTGTTACGCCCAAAGTTTTCAGAAAATTTACGAGATAAATTCACTAAAACTTCGTAGGTGAGCGCCGAGACTTTGACACAATAAGAAAATGGGTGCCGACGCCTTACGGAGCCAGTGAAGTGACGACACACAGATAGGATTAGTTAAGAAATGTTGAACACACTTAGTTTCTCTTCGACGTGTGCTTGAAAATTTAATTTGGGAAACAATTTAGTCTAAAAACAGAAGAAAACGTAAGTTTTGATTGTCGATTAACATTTCTATTTTTACGCTTCATCTAAATTGACCCAAAAATATTACATTGCTAATGGTATTCAGCATTTCAAATAATAGCTAAGAGTTAATAATTATTCTTCAATTTTAATTCCGTTCCGATTTAAATTAAGATTTTCCAAACTTCACAAAGTGATCGCAGGTAGACAAAGTATTAATATCTACCATGCTTGACAAACTTGGTGGTGTACGCAATATGATCTTCTTCTTCTTCTTGTCACTGGCACGACTGTATAACAGATTGGTTTGCCCAAAACTTCGCCACTTCTCGGCGTCATCGGTGGAAGCGCAGAGGTCACTTTGACTGCATGTTTTGGAACACAGAGAGCAGGATGGTAGGTGGAGGATATGATGATAAAAGATGAGCAAACGCATTCACTGCAACGTGCCACGCAACGAGGCGCGGGAAACGGAGCCGAATTCCCCGCTCAGAAGAGCTTTTCATTTAAAATATCACGCGCGGGGGCACATTATCTGCGTCCCGTTACATGGCGCGTTGTAGTGTGTGATCTGTCTTAATGATAAATTATATTTATTTCTGTAATATGGTTAAAAAAAACTCTCTAACACCGTGTTTCCTAACTGACTACTCTTGAGAAGAAAAACTGACAAAAACTTTATCCAGACATAATCTTTGTCAGCCCTTCATGATACATATAAAATTCGATGGCAAAATACCAACTTTTCAGACAATACGGGACAACGCTCCAAAATATAGGATCATACTGACCGTTTCATCATATTATAAGTAATCTAAAGTGATTACTTATAATATGATGAAACGGTCAGTAATAATCAGCATAAGCATAATCAGTATATAACGTTCCTACTGCTCAGACACAGTCCTCCTTTTTGTGAGAAGGAGCAGGCCATAAACGACCACGCGGGCCCAGCGCGAGATGGGAATCACGTTAGTTCGGTTCAAATAACAGTGAAATTAAAACTTTACTTTATCTCAGTACGTTAAAACAAAACGAAGAAAACCATAATCGAGTTTGGAATTTAAAATTATCATCCAATATCACACAACCCTTAACTTTTCAAATGCAAATTGAGTTCCCCTTAAGTTGTTAAGAGCCCAACTTCAGTTTTCCTTCACCTTATTTGATGGATATTATAAATTAAATTAAGGGATCTAATTCAATATTGTAGATATTAGTCTCTGGTGGCAACATAGCAACTGTCTACTTTTGGGACTTGATAACAACTTTGATACGGGTTTGCGATCGACCTTACGACCTCTAATAGGTTGGATATTAAGTAAGATGAAAATTTCAAATAGAAGCACATGTACTTATAGATAGAGGATTTACATGCTCACATTAGCGTCATTTAACAAAATCATCATCAATCTTGTCAGCCTCTTTATTTCAAAATGTCAGTATTGGCTTTTAAACCAGCTGCGATTAAAGCAATAATATGCTCAGGATTTTACACTAAGTGCAGTCTAATTTAGTAATTGAGAGATACTACGTCACTGTCAGTATGACATGATCAGCATCCTATTCAGCTTGTCGATCGACCCACTACCAGCTATAATGGAGATTGACACTAGGTTCATTTTAGCCGTGCGGCTGGTCACTTACCAAATCGCCTCTCAAGCCGAATCGCCACCCCATTTACACAGGTCGATAAAAATTACAGGTGACTAGTTCTTTTTGCATCAAAATCTCGTCCTTCATGCGGCGGGTGATCGCCTGCGACTGAACTTTTTCACGATCTATTTTAGTCACCCACGGAATGCGACCTGTCTCCTCACGACAAAAGTGGAAACCTATTCTACTTTGGAACTTGCGATTTAAGCCACCTGCTGCCTAGCCGGATTGACATTTAGACAGTCGATTTTCGCTCTGCGGTGTATAAAGCCCGCCTACTTTTCATTGCACCAATTTTGTTAGCGCGAGTCTTTCCTTAAACGACCAAAAACACATTAAAAAGTGACCAAACAAAATAAATTACATACCTTACGAGTCTATCTATATATTTCTCCATTTGCACAGGTAGACGCTTCACCGCCATTCTCGGATCGTGATGGAATTTCGATAAACCCCGCGGCCGCAGACGACGACGTTCCGATGCAAAAATTGACGTTCCTAGCAATTTTCCTCCAAGATATTATACAGCATAGTAAATGGCAGGAGATGAGGGTGCTGTGAAGCTTCCTTATATTGTTCGGTAAAGCGATAAAGTGCTTGGTATTCCGGCTTTAAAGAACCTACTTATTGCATTTTAGAAGGGGTAAAAATCATCCGTCATTTAATTTTGTGAAGAGTCAAGCTCACCCTGCAGCGTGCACCCCTGTCGCCGATGCCAACGCCATAAGGCTCTGGAAACAGAAGAATTAATTGTTAAAATAATAAATAGGTAAGTTGGGCTAAAGAAGCTACAGTGGATAGCAAAGATTAAGCATGCAGGTAAGTTTCAACTGTTCATTGCTTTTTAGATTAGAATCCTTGATTGTTTCTGTCATCTTTTAGTGTGAACCCCTTTCTATAAAAAAGTATTATACCTATCAGATGAATAGTTACATACTGATTTCTCTCAGTCGTCAGTAATTTTACTTTCGAAAGAAGAAGACAAAGCTTTGTGTAACTATAGAGACGCTATACAACGTTTATTAGTAAGAGGATGAGAGTGTATTCTACGGATGCTGTACCTGCACTACATACATAAATCTTCAACCGTTTGCTATACATGCGTTGCTTGCTAGGTACAACGAAATCTTAGGCGGATTCTAGGTGGACAATTATATTGTGGAATATCACGTATTGCTTAATGTTATTGATCGTTGAGGGTAAATACTGAAGATCGTTATAGTGGATATTATATTGCACAATAAAATTATTGCACGATGTTATTGTAGGTCTAGCTAAGGCCTTAATAACGACAGGCAATATAAGTGACACTGTTTACGATCTACCCTTAAAATTACAGGTCGCCTTAAACTCTAGATAAGGAAACCCTAACAAAAGTAACTTCGCCAAAAGAGCCCGTTTACTATAAAATATATTACGGAAATAAGACGCTTCCTTCGTCTCAGGTGAGATGTTTATCAGCTTTTACCTTCGTTAATTTCTTTCAATAAAAAGACGTAATTAACCGGAGTTTCGTTGGATTCATCAAGCTTTATCGCGATTCCGTGGTATCGTTCTGATCCGACATAATCTGTGCTACGGACACCGTTAATTATTTCCTGCGAATGTTTGCAGACTTTAAAATGAACATGAGCCACTCCAGTCTGGAAAAGCGATATCACAAAAACAAACTACTTTAAAAAGCTCGATCATTATAACGTTATTATTAAAGTAAAACTGGGTTCTAAAAGAACTTTGGGTTTTATAATAATAATAAGTCTTAAAAGACTAATAAGAATTACTGATACAGTTTTTTTTTATACAAACTAAGTACTTAATCAAATAGAAGACGATCCAAAACACTTCACCTTTTAAAAGGTTTTTGACCCCGACGCAAAATTATTTTCCTAACAAATTCGATATTCGTTCTACCTCTAAACGGATAAAATAAATTATTCTGCTCCTAACAATGTCATGAGAACAAAAAAAAAGGGAACAGCACACATCACGTATGAATTTGCCTAAAATATTTCGGGGAATTTTTCATAAAACATTTACCTGTAAACTGCTGAAACGGGGATCGTAGCCCACTCAACTAGATGCTGTATTTGCGTAAGTAGGTACACTAGGATTTAACAGACGAAGTGGGCAACTCAGAATGCTTTTGGAATATCAAACACAGTACTGCCGTCATAACGAAAAGGGGCACAACTAACATTTTTTTCCATAATTGAGTATACATATTCGGAATCATGTAAAATTATTCACTGGTATTCAGCTGCATCCGGTTAGACGGGAAGCCAACCCTAATACATTGCAAATGCAGCGATTGCCTATCTGACCTCCACAACCCAGTTACTGGGTAATACGATACCCCTTGGTAAGACTGGTTATCAGACTACCCCTACGGCCCCTGTCTTTTGTTTTTGTATTTATTTGTATAGTAAGTTACTCATTTAATTTAGTATCTAGTGTAAATAGTTAGTTACATTTTCTCTAAATAAATTACTGTTATTAGTGTTTAGGTCGGTTCCCCCTAACATACCCACTCACCACAGTCTTACGAAATGAAGTTTTATTGTTATTACGTCTGGGGGCGTTAAGTGTCCCGCAAACTGTTAAGCTAGGTTAAAACTAGGGCTTCCTGAGATCGCGGTGAGCGCCACATAGCGTCCGCAATTAACCGTCGAATGACGTCACTGAAACGTTAGATAAAGTAACTTGGTTTGTTTCCCGAGAGAGCGTTTTTTGACACAGTAAGCCGTCAAATCAAACCCTGGTGCCATCATTTTTACGACGGCCATCACTAAGGCCGTTATGTGACGGCGACCGCTGTCGTAGAAACCCAAGCCATTTAACACCTTTATACTCCAAAGGTAGTGCAAAAAGCATCTAATTGAACATCTGGCTCTTAGCAAATCATTAAAAATTATTATCCCTAAAAATAGGAAACAACTTTTGCTACCTAGAAATAGTTTTGAAAAGACTCGTGACGAACATAATAATTGTCTTAGCAAGTTTTAAGGGCAAAGTGTCGCGCCCTTTCTATGTAAAGGACAAAGGCTGTAAAACAAAAGCAACAGGGTCATGTAAAGTCACATAACGAAAGGTTTTGGCTCTTGATTGGTGCTTGCTTTTATTTATTCGGTTGTTTCTATCTTTCAGGCGGGTATCACATCTCCGCCGCGAAACCACAGCAGCGAATCCGCATTAGTTCCGCCATAACTTGTGGGTTGTACGACAAGTGAAACAGAGGCGATACTGCCTACTTTAATGCACAGATTTGATGATGATTCTATCTCTTTCACGCGTGATTACGCCAATCTGCTCGGAAGCCAGTTAAACACGCTATTTTATTGCGGTGCGCGGTGCCACGTTAATTTCGCATGTATCTGTGACAGTTGACAAGTTTAAAAAGCGAAACTTTTTTTTTTTTTTTTGTTTGTATTATAGATGTTGATTTTACGGAAAAATGAATTTAGAAGATTCGAAGTAGACCTTATTGCATGTATTTACTAAGTCGAAAGCGACGACATTTTGTTCCACGATGATGTTCCACTACTCAAATCGCGACATATAATGTTTCTTATCGGAATTTTTAAGCGGTTTCCCATCATTATTTTCGCGGTAGAGGTGTTGTGCTAAGGCACTTTTGGATCGAAAAATTAACAAATAATTCAAGGCTGACCACCGCAGTTTATCCTTGTATTCGAGCAAGCTTATTCATGAACGAACTACCGAAACATCATAAAAAAAATACAGACTAACGTTTTTACAACTTAAAACATTCTCCAACAACAGGAATTCCAATCAAATCAAATCCAGAACATAAATTGAACGTGATTGGCACTCCTTTAATTTTCCAATTCGCCGCACTATCCATCATCCGTAGTTGCCTAATAGAAAGGTCAACACGTATATTACGCCAATAAATAACAGCTGATTTAACACGGAACATTACTGTTTAAATAAATCATTTACAGATTTTGGGTCAAAAGCTGTTCGTTCGGCGGAACTAAAATGCGGACATATTTTTTTATTAAGCACCCTCATATGCGTAGTACGTTTTAATTTGACCCATTCAGTGAAGCGTTCAGTTTTCAATTTTGGAATGTTCGCTCCTTCCTTTTGAAGAAGCCTTTACCCCGCAGCGGGATAATTACAGGCCAGTATGTGAGTGACAGGCCACATCGCTCGTAGAACTGATACCCGATGGGGAAGAAAAGTTCTTGAGTGGCGACCACGGACCGGAAGACGCAGCGTAGGCAGGCCTCCCGCTAGGTGGACCGACGACATCGTGAGAGTCGCGGGCAACCGATGGATGCAAGTAGCCTTTGTTCAGCAGTGGACGTCTTCCGGCTGATGATGATGATGATGATGATGTGAGTTTTACTACTTGTATTGAGATATTTGTTCAATAAATCAAACAACTCAACCTATCGCAGTCTCGTGTTTCCTTTCTATACAACGCCAGAATGCAGCCATAGGAAACTGCTCGCGTATACTTTGTAATACTATTATTAAATCTGCGATTACAATGTTTATACAAATCTTGCGTACCGCTCGTGTATAGTTTCTATCGTGTACGCGCGCGTCCTGCTTCCAACATCACTTACGCCTGACAAGAGTTGAGATATCTATACTAATATTATAAAGAGGAAAGATTTGTATGTATGTTTGTAACGAATTGGCTCAAAAAGTACTGGACCGATTTCAAAAATTCTTTCACCATTTGAATGCTACATTATCACTGATTAGTACACTTTTTTTTTCTTTTTTTTCCCACCCGTGCGTGGAGCGCACTTATGATTAATTCAATTTAAACCAATTTAATTACTAACCGACTTCAAAAAGAACATTCGGCCAATCGTGGTAGGGAGCTGGTTGCTACTCCAGTTTTTAGCGATTTTGTGACACATAAATATGCCAGCCAAATAATTTGTCACAGAACAGTTCGAAATGTGTGCCCTAGGCGCCATTTCCTATTGGTACGCCCCTGCTCCCTGGTATCTAAAACTTCTAAAATACCGTTCAAAATATTACAGCACCATTAATTATACTGAAAATTAATCAACGCCTAACACAGCTGTCTTGTAACACGGTATTCACAAGTACCTAAATCACTCGCGGCTATTAACATTTAATTATGGATTAGCATGCGAACATAGGTACTGAAACACGCCCTACACCTGTGCACCCCTTTATTTATATATAATTATGTCGTGAATACAGATCTTAGAATTGATCACTTCATAAAGTGTTCGGTAATTTCATGAAATGGTTGTGTTTCATGAAATGGCCAGGTAAGACTGACCATGTCGTTTAAACGTCAACGTTTAATGTTAAGGTCGAAGTTTGGCCATATCATTAATGTAGGGTACCTATCCATGGTTCAAGGTGTAGTCAAAATTCTAAGAAGGATTTTTTGTATTGCTCTTGTAAGCAGGTACAGACAATAGCATAAAAATTAAATAAAAATCTTAGAAAAGTAGGTATTTTTTTTTTGTGGATGGGAAATCATGAAATGACCCCTCCCGCTCTGGGTGGAGCAGAAGGGAGTGTCAGACTCTTACTGACTAAAACCCACCCGTGTTCCTTCCTTAGCCCTTTGTGTTCCGGGGTAGCGGTAACCCTTTCGGACAATCCCGCTGCCATTATTTTAAATACTTGAATATTAAAAAATAACAGTTAAATGTCTATGATAAATGGCACAAATGATCACATTGTTTAAAGTTAAGTAAGAGTTTGGAGTTTGAAAGCAGGCTAACTGCATAAATCTTAATAATAAATAGTATCATAATCTAATTTTTATAAAAAGATTATTGTCCGCCGCCATGATGCACAACAAGAATAAAGCGACATCAACGCCTCTACCGGTGGCGGTGGATAATCTAACAATTTTACCGACGTTTGGCCACATCATGAACTACATAGTCGTGCGATTAACTGTTCATATCGTCAAACGTTGAGTATTCAATGATCTGGCCTGACCACAACATGTGACCAGTGGTTAATGTTCTATTTTATGATATACAACCATTTCATGAAATGATCAATAGGATTGTCGACACTATCTGATATCTATAGATTTTCAATAAATTGAAAATCTATTTAGTTAGTCCGTCAGTTGAGTATCGGAAAATAATGGACACATATTTTTTGTTTTTGTAAATCAATGAATATTGACAAAGATAAAACGCATCAAAACTCCGGAGTCCGGGCTCGTGACGTCAGAACGCACTAAAAATTATACCAAGGTGTGTGACGTATTGAGAATTTTAAAAGCGTCGTATCTTCGTCAATTTTAGTTTACGTAGCAAAAGAAAAAATATGGGTCAAATATTTTTTGATAATCTAACTGACGGACTCAGTCGATAAGCCTATTGTAAGATCTGGCCACGACACATACATATACAAACACACGCCTTTTTCACACGGACGATCCCGGAATAACTCGAATTTTTTAATGCCCTATGACTTTTCCTCTGTTTTTTTTTTGTAAACATGTAATATATTGTAAGTACATAATAATAACATTTTTAGAACATTTGCTTACTGTTAATAAGGTGATGCAATATTGAATGCAAACATTCTTTCAAACATGGTTTTTCAAACCATTACAAATAACAATTAACGCATCTTTTGAAGTCTATCAATAATAAAGTAAGTAGGTACTTAAAGCCGTTGATCTAGATCATTTTGGAATATTTATTTTGCCAGACGGTTTTCACCAGGGACTAACTTCAAATAAAATGTATTTCTCCTCACTGTAGTTATAGACTTTCATTTTACGATGAATATTAAATACATTTGCAACAAATTCCAACTCCATTTGAGGCTTATTAAAAAGGGTATTTATTCGCATTTTAAACCTTTTAAAGGTACCATTTTAAATAGGTAAGTAAAATTACACAGACTTACTTTAAATAAGTAAGTATTTTAAAAGGGTTGGTAGAACGTTTTTAAAGAAAACACGTTCTTACTTTAACGTGAGTAAGTACCTAATTTTTATGCAATTTGAATATTTCTTAATTCAAAGTCCTAAACTCAAGTTAACACCTTTTAAGCGAACCTCATTAGCATTTTCCGCTATTTCGTAATAAAATTATCTAGTTTCTTTAGTGCTTACCGCGTTTGTCAAGTGCCAAGCGTAACAGCATTAGGTCCTGGGTTCGAATCCCCAGTCGGGCAAAGTGTTGATTGTTAGTGGAACTTGGAACTCTTCAGTAGCTACTGATAAACCCCTCGAATTTGGGGTTATGTGATCCGTTTTGATGAGTCCAACATATTGCACTTGGTGTCGAGGGTCTGATGATGGAGCCCGGAGAAGGATAGTGGAACCCTTTAAGGGCTGACTGTAAACCCTTCGAGTTTGCTAGTAGCCCCTAATCATCATAACTTGGTTGACTGCATAGATATCTCATTCCAGGGTTGTACCCTAGTTTTTCATTATTCGTCATCTGCCTAGCCTTTTCCCAACTATATTGGGGTCGGCTTCCAGTCTAACCAGATGCAGCTGAATACCAGTAGTTTACATGGAGTGACTGCTTATCTGACCTCCACAACCCAGTTACTAGGTAATACGATACCCCGTGGTAAGACTGGTTGTCAGATTTTCGGGCTTCTGACGACCCGTAACGACTGTCCACGAATGACAGCCGGGACCAATGGTATAACGTGCTTTCCGAGGCACGGAGGGATCTTGGTATGTAAAGATGTTCACCCATCCACAGACCAACCGCGGCAAGCGGAGCTTAACCTGATCGATCGATCCGTGTGGCTGTTTTAACTTGGCCACAAGCCCCTACACATACACCCTACATTTTTAGTTACTGATGAATGTAAAAAAAAGCGTGTTAAAAAAAAAAAACTAGATAGTCAACATTTCCTATCTGACTACCCCTGAGAAAACGCGAAACTAGCTTAGGGGTCTAAGTCTCTTTTAAAGTCCAGACTTGTTGGTCAGATCATGTGAGGACCATGAAGATTAGTAGCATGTATGTAGGTTACCTACCACGGAGGTTAGCGAGCATTATCACCATAAACTATACAGCTGTTCACAGAGTAATTACAAGCTTCAAAGCCTCGGTTGGCCATTAATTAAGCTGACGAGCTCACGATTTTCACTGACGCTTTTTTCATCCTATTTCATATCAATTTAACACCTTTAACGCTCGTCTCTTGTGGTAAATCTTTTTCAAACTTATTTTCAAGTGATATATACCCATCTTCTAATATATAAAATTCTCGTGTCACAGTGTTAGTTACCAGACTCCTCCGAAACGGCTGGACCGATTTGTATGAAATTTTGTGTTCATATCGGGTAGGTCTGAGAATCGGCTACTATCTCTTTTTTTTGCAAAACGACGTTTGCGGGGTCAGCTAGTCTAATACCTATATAAAATTCTCGTGTCACAGTGTTAGTTACCATACTCCTCCGAAACGGCTTGACCGATTTTTATGAAATTTTATATGCATATTCAGTAGGTCTGAGAATCGGCTACTATCTATTTTTTTTTCTTTTTTGGAAAACGACGATTCAAAGTCATGACTGATTGATATATCATCGCACAGCCTAAACCGCTGGGCCTAGAGACATGCAAGGAGGCTGTGTTTTTTGTGAAGAGTAGGTATCCACTAAGAAAGGGTTTTTCGAAATTCCAGCCCTAAGAGGGTGAATGGGGGGAGGCTGAAATTTACGCGGACGAAGTCGCGGGCAGAAAAAACTTCTGACCGGATACGGACACCCTTCAATCTTGTACACGGAATACGCATATAAGAAAAAAAGTTAACTGAACCGGATTAGTTTGCAGGGCTGTCGGATCAAAACTTGATGCTTTGAAGGTCTGCGTTAAAGGGTATCGTTTTTCTCGGTTTTAAATTACAGTTTTGGCAGGAAAAATCACCGGCCTATGTTTTTATCATTATAATAAACCTACAGCTAAATGAGTTTTCTTCTTGACGCAATGATAATAATGGGTTGCTATACCTGCCCCGTCTATTCATCATGTTTGCAGTTTGGCAAAGGCATTCGTTAACACACACACAGGAGGCAATGTAATATCCAATAACCTGGAAAAAATTGCTTTATAATTGCTTTTAATGAGCTCGTGAAATTGCAACTGAACTGAAATTATAGGCATGCTTGCATCCGCAGATATACAGGGTGGAATTGAAGTCATGGGCATTATTTTAACCTAAGGCACTACTCACGATACTGATTGCATTAGGGCTATTAATACGCAAATCAAAAATATTATTAATGCAATTAAGGAAAACCTTAAAAATGTAGTAAGTCAAATTGCACAATTCTTATTATTGCAAATAAACACTTAAAGTAATTAAAACAAAATACTTCGTTAACGCCAATAAATGTTGAAGTATCAAAATCTTAAAGCGCAGTACAGCGCAAAGCGAAATGTAAACAAACATCACCTGCGCGCGCGCGGGTTTTTCCTTACAAGTAATAATAACAATGGGCTAAAAGACATGCCGTCCGGCGGGATTCCCTGAACTCTCTCCGTCCCACTCCCTCACTCGCAAAAATACGAATGTCACCCCCGCGCGGGGTATGCTTCCCGCCGCAACACGAAGTCACGAACCCGGAACCAGTGTCATAACGACTGCGCAGGTGCATTGACGCGTAATTGATTTATTGATCCCGTGATGTAATCGCCGTACTCGCCGCTCGCGTCATACGGTGCTTGGATTGCAGTGTATTAAGTGTTAGTGTAGTATTTGTGTGTTGTGTGTGTGTTTGTGTACACGATGCCTCGACCGCGTAATGTGCAGGCTAGGTACACCAACCAACAATACCCACAAATGGTTGTATGAACTCGTGAAATGTTCCATCGCCGCAACCCAAACGACCCTATTCCTTCACGGGGTCTCATTCCACCAGAACCACTAAGAACCTGTTGGATTTTTCGTCTTTTCACGTGCCAGCACATGCACAAGCCCGTGGAAGAGCACCCGTTTACCCTCTGTCACTTTACCGACAAATAAGGTTTTTTCAAAACAATCCACAAGCTAGGTACGTAAATGTTTTTTTTTATGTATGTTAGTTGACGTAGTTTTGACCGTCCTAAGCCGGCAAAGTACGAAGGGAAAGTTGGAATTTATTATGAATCAATTCATTGGCAACTTACGAATGTCACGTGAGTCGGGCGGGGTCAAAGAATTCACGCCCAATGACGCGTACGGCGTAATGTACCTACGCATTTGCTATCGAGAAGCGCAAATTGTTTGATACTTTCTATGACTTACTACATTCTAAGGTTTTCCATACTTGCATTAATAATATTTTTGATTTGCGTAATAGTAGCCCTAATGCAATTAGTATCATGAGTAGTGCCTTAGGTTAAAATAATGCCCATGACTTCAATTGCACCCTGTAGATACACCTAGATAACGCAAGAAGCAACTACTTCGCGTGCCAAAAATCGCACCAACTTACGTTCAAAAATCGTAAGCTGCCACTTTCGTGCTCATTCCTGTGTATTGCTGGCTGGATGAGCGTGAGTGAGAAAGAGGGCTTGTGACGTCATAGTAGATAGTCAAAAAAATGGCACGCTTGGTTTTCATACAGATCGTAATACTTGCGTTATCTAGGTCTATCGTAGATATCTGTGCTTGCATCTATAATATCATCGAATACTAGATCGAATCTTATTGAGCCCTAACTCATTCTATTCCTACTGTCAGACGCCAATTTTCTTCCTCGGGATAAATCTGAATTTGTAAATATCAGTCTTAAATAGGAAAATAATTTTCTCCGCTCTTTCTATAAAAACTATTCCTTTGCATTATCTACATTGCATTGCATTGCAAAGGAATCGTTTGACGTACCTACCTTTGCGGTTGCCGCCTACTTTCTGCGTTATTACGTACAGCTCAAAGGTTCAAACGTTTGTGGCTGTTTGAGATCAGTCGGTCGAAGAAAACGGTTGAACTATTGTGAGACTTCGACATTGAGTTACAAAGTATATTTTAAAACCGCATTATGCCAGTAGCTCAATCACGAGCTAGTAAGCTTGTGCGTACAGCTTTGCTCGATTTTTGACGATCGACACGACATAAACAAAATTGAGCAAGCATCGGAACCTGCTGCACCGACCCTGCATACTTATATCCTTTGCTGACTGTACATTTTTTTTTATAGTTGAATTCTCTGAGTAATGCACTAGAATAAAAACTTACTCATAAATGAACAGCCAACATATTCCTAAGATACCTCTGGGCTCAAAGTAGGTATAGCACATTTTTGTCATTTTTTACTATTTTCGCTCAGTTTTTGATTCTCTATCGATCTGAGTACCTAATCTACGTGGCGAAATTCGCAAAAAAATGTCGAATACAACCTCATAATTTTCGTTACGTAAACACAACTTATTTGATCGATAGAGAATCAAAAACTGAGTGAGAATAGTAAAAAAATTCAAAATGCCCAAAATGTGCTAATAATAATAATACGCCCATTGAGCCCAGAGGTATGGAATATTTTTCTGGCTATGGGAACTTACACAATTACCTAACTACAGTCCGGCCGTCGAGAGAGTGCGTTCCTGATATCTATCAGTGCTACAGTAAAATTGTAATCTATACTTATAATATTATAAAGAGGAAAGGTTTGTATGTATATTTGTAACGAATTGGCTCAAAAAGTACTGGACCGATTTTAAAAATTCCTTCACCAATTGAATGCTACATTATCACTGATTAATATAGGCTTTTTAATTGCAAGAAAAAATAAAATGTTTAAAAAATAAATGTCCACCCGTGCGAAGCCGGGACAGGCCGCTAGTACCTAACTGATAAAGATCAAATTCGCAAAAACACGCATTCGTTTTTATGAAACTGACAGGGTGTCAACATCGCATTCTCTCGACGAACGGATTGTAGGTAATGACATACAAACAAACTAGCTCTGTTATTAGGTAGCTTTCACATTAGGACGTTAGCTGCGCGATAGTAGCGCGGCAGAAACAGATGCCTTTACATTATAAGAACAACCGCGCGATTGCAGCGCGGCTGCCACGCCGCAGTTTAGATCGAATCGTTCCGTGTCAAACTCGCTCATTGTGCAATCTAATAGGTCGGGGCAAAAATATTTTCGTATTTTGAATCTATTGTTAGTAAGCAAACCTCTTTGGCAGTACTGAATGTAACTGGCTGGTTTTAATACTATTAAATGTTGACATTCTAAAGATGCAATAAATAAAAAAAAAACTAGTTCCCGCCATTTCTCAATTGTTTTTCAAGCAAGCAACATGAATGTATGTGACGAAGAAATTCGGTACATTTTAAAATTTTATTACAAAAAAGGTAAAAATGCGACGAACGCCGCGAATAAAATTTGTGCGGTTTACGGACCTAATGCGGTATCAATACGAGTAGCACAAATGTGGTTCAAGCGTTTCAAGTCACGAAATTTTAGTGTGAAGGATGAAGCTCGCTCTGGACCTGTCACGGATAAAATCAGTGCCATTTTTGAAAAAGTGGACCAAGATCGACATATTAGTAGTTATGATATTGCTGAAGAACTGGATGTTGATCACAAAACAGTTTTACGGCATTTGCAAAAGTCTGGGTACAAGAAAAAACTTGATATTTGGGTACCACATGATCTCACTGAGAGAAACTTAATGCAACATTTTTCCATTTGTGATTCTTTGTTGAAACGTAATAATTCCGACCCATTTCTTAAACGGTTAATTACGGGTGATGAAAAATGGATCACTTACGATAAGAATGTCCGAAAAAGATCGTGGTTGAAGCATGGACAAGCCCCACAGACCGTGGCAAGGCCCGGCCTGACTCGGAACTAAGTGATGCTGTGTGTTTGGTGGGATTGGAAAGGGATCATCCACTATGAGCTTTTGCCGCCGCGTAAAACTATCGATTCTGACCTCTACTGTCAACAACTGATGAGGTTAAAAGAGGCTATTGAGAAAAACCGGCCGGAGCTGGTGAATAGGAAGGGCGTGGTGTTTCATCACGACAACGCCAGACCGCACTCATCTATAGCCACTCAGCAAAAATTGAGAGAGCTTGGCTGGGATATGTTGATGCATCCTCTATATAACCCTGATCTTGCTCCATCAGATTTCCACCTGTTTCGGTCACTTCAGAACTCTTTAGGAAGCATAAAGTTAACCTCAAAAGAACACTGTGAAAACTGCCTGTCAGATTTTTTTGATAAAAAATCTCAAAACTTCTACAACAATGGGATCATGGCATTGCCCACAAGATGGCAACATGTCATCGAACAAAACGGCACATACATATTATAAATAAATAAAAAATTAAACCTAAAAGAAATTTTTTTTTTTTGTATGAAAAATACGAAAATACTTTTGCCCCGACCTAATATAATCACGTGCGCTTGCAACACTGACTCCCACGTGACGCGGAAGACATGCCGGCCGCGCTTCTGTTTTTAATATGAAATTCTGACTAGGCGACGACGGTCGCGCTTCTGTCACGCGACTGTCCCGCTGCTAAAGTCGCTTAAGTGTGAAAGCGGTCTTAAACCTACACGACCTTCACTCAGGATACTGACCAACCCTACTAAAACGAACTTGTATTTTATAACTTGCCAGCCCTAATTCAAAGCCTTACCCCAAGGCGCTCGTTCAGAAAGTAAGTTTCACGACTTAGTTATAATGGAAAGGGCTACAATAAATAGAAAAATAACGGGGGCCTCTGTCCTCCAAAATTACGACATGTTAGAATCAAGATTTTCACTTAGAAAAAGTTTCAATAGACTTGTTATGTTCGGGGTTTTCTTTTTTTGCTTTTTTTTTTTAATAAGATGGTTTGGATGTTAGCGTACTACCCAGTAACTGGGTTGTAGAGGTCAGAAGGGCAGTCGCTCCATGTAAAATACTGGTATTCAGCTGCATCCGGTTACACTGGAGGCCGACCCCAACATACTTCGGAAAAGGCTAGGCAGATTGATTTAAAAGTGTTGATGTGGCTTTCATATCGTCGGTCCACGGCACTGATAAATTAATCCGGAAAATCCTAGCATCCAGACTGATTGATTCTGATGTGCCGTGTTTCACCGAGGCTATGGATGCCTGGAGACTCGCTTGCCCGAATACAGATCCACCCGACAACCCATCTTCCCAAAGCCGGTGGGATGAGCCGCTCTGCAGAGTAGTACAAAACAATTTACTTGACTCGTCTGCTACTTCTGCGGAGCGTGCGCGCCTGCTGGCTGTAGGTAGGTGGGAGTCGGGTTTTTGGCTTTATGCACTACCTTTGTCGAACATAGGCTCTTTGTTCGACGACACACTTTTTGCCTCGCTGCTTCTCTTCGGCTAGGCACTCCTTGCTGTTCTCCTCATCGCTGTCACCGTGGCGAAGATGTCAACAGCCTCGGACACCACGGCCTTTCTTGCAGCCGAACTGCGGGTCGTTTAGCGCGGCATGCGAACATCCGACGAGCTCTTGTCACCGTCGGCGTTCCAGCTCTATTAGAACTCATTGCCTTGGCACGCGATGATGGCAAGAGACCGGACGGTATGTCTTTTTTCCATGGAAGTTGGGTAGGCCTTTAGTGTGGGACGCAACATGTGTCGATACTCTTGCGCCATCCCATCTTCCTGGCTCAGCATGTTGTGCTGGTGCTGCTGCTGCGGCTGCGGAAAACCTCAAGCGGCGAAAATTTAATAACACTATCGGAAGTTATACTTTCGACCCGTTTGGGGTTGAAACCCTCGGGCCGTGGGGTCCGAGTGGAAATTTCGAAACGACTGGTTGACACTTCCCATGACCTAAAGGCTGGCTTTTACCTTGGCCAGAGGCTAAGCATTGCCATTCAACGTGGTAATGCCAATCTCTTGGGTACATTACCAGTCGACAGCGATGCGGATGAATTTTTCGACGCAATTATTTTAGTTTGTTTTTGATTTAGTTAAGTTAGGATTTAATTTTGTTATTTTTTATTAAATATTAGGTTAATTGAATTTATTGAATAGATTCAAGTTATTGACATAGTGCTGCTAAGGGGTTTGTTAAGCCACTTCTTATTCCCAGCTTAAGCACTAGGTACGAGTAACGGTAACTGTCTTGTGTAATTCTGACGTTCAATAAATGCTGATTATAAATGAAATTCTTTTTTTTATTGCTTCGTTGGCATTGGGACACTTGAAGTGATTGAGTGCACTTGATTTCGCCATGAGCAGTGCTGCATTAATACCAGCGCTTTATTTTATCTTCATTTTGCATAAAATTCGCAACAATTTTTAACTTAGGCGTAATTTCTGGGCAACGGGATTGTCCGAAAGGGTTACCGCTGTCCCGGAACATAAAGGGCTAAGGAAGGTACACGGGTGGGTTTTAGTCAGCAAGAGCCTGACACTCCCTTCTGCTCCACCCAGAGCGAGAGGGGTCATTTGATGATTACCCATGCATAAAAAAGGCGTAATTTCTAGCTGAGTTTATGATTAGTCCAGCTAGCCCTTCTGTAAAATTTATTTTATGCAGGTCGTAATATATTACTTCTCTCTGCAGACTCAATAATAAAGTTTGCCTAACTTTGTTTTAATAGCTTAGTTTGTCTGTGAAAATATAAATAATGCTATATTTACTCATTTTATTTACAAGTTAAATTGAACGTTATTATGTATGTTTTCATTGAAGAGCACACGCCGATAATTTGCCTTTGATAGGTGAAACAGAAAACTGTATTAAAAAGATAAATATCTCTCGTAAAATGTTTGAGCGTTTCTGATATTTCTAAATTCGAATGTGAATCATTTCTGTACTCCGTGCCCACGAATGATATCTTCAGATAAAATAATTCCAAAGTCTCGACATTTGAATTGGGTGTAAAACTCAAATGGAAGAGAAACTAAATACATTGAGAAAGAAAAATTGAGCGGATGAAGAAAGTTAAGCAAAGACTCTTTTTAGAGGAAACGAGTCACTATGACACTTCAAACGAAATCTCGGATGTCAGATTGAATGTTTATTAACTGTGGGTGTTGAGAGGTGTTGAGTAACGGTAGACAATGTTGCCTTCTACAAGTAGGTCAATTTTATTTTCTTAGTACAGTCGAGTTCATTAATATATTGGCAGTGACAATGTTTCAAAATATTGTAAGCGTTAAAATAATCATATAATTCTATACAAACTTACATCAATAAAATGTTATCATATAAACTATTCATAGGGTCTAAGTTTGTATAGAAGTATATGATTATTATAACGCTTACAATATTTTGAAACATTATCACTGCCAATATATTAATAGACTCGACTGTACTACCTCATCATAATCAGCCTATATTGTTCCCACTGCTGGGACACAGGCTTTCTATCTTCGAGAAGGAGTGGGCTATATTCTACCACGCGGGCCCAGTGCGGGTTGGTAGATGTCACATGTCTTCAAATTTTTGGTTCTAGGACATGCCGGTTTCCTCAAGATGTTTTCCTTCACCGTTTTTGAGACTAATGGTGATGAAATAAATTACAAAAGCGGCGTCTGAGTTCGAACCTACGACCTACACCTACCACAGGGCAACCACTGTTTTTTTTTTTCGGAGGGAAACCTTTATCAGGCACCCGGCCTCTGGAGAGGAAGGTCGGGGAGTGTGGGATTTTTACCTCACTAAAACCACCCACCCCGGTGGTCACTATCAGCACATAGGGGTGGTCCCGGTTCCTCTTAAAAGACCAATTCCGGAACCCCCCCCCCCCCGTGCAACGCCTGTAAGGCACATCCCTAGGTAGACTGTAAACGGGCCTCCCTTGAGCCTCGCGATGCATGGCAGCACGTGACCACTATGCCACAGATCTACCTAACGGTGGGCAAAGGAGATAGGTAATCGTGCAAGCAATGAACAACGTTTGCATTTTAGTAGTCCAAGTCTTTACCATCGCTTGTAGTTTTAAATAGAATAAGCTGTTCTTCTTATAATGTTTGGTATACAGAGTGAAATTGAAAACATGTGACAAATCGAAATGGGAGATTGTACTCATCATTATGAACAACTTTTACTATGGAAGTAAACCTGAAATCGCGAAAAAAAAAATCATCTGTTCCCTACATTTATGTTCGTATAACTCGTCAAAATGTAGGGAACAGCTGATTTTTTTTCGCGATTGCAGCTTTATTCTCTTAGTAAAAGTTGTTCATAATGATGAGTACAATCTCCCATTTCGGTTTGTCGCATGTTTTCAATTTCACCCTGTATATGCCAGCCATAACAAACCAACCCCATCATCAGCCTAGAGCAGTCCACTGCTGTACATAGGCCTCTCCTATTGCTCGTCATTTAACTCGATTTTCGGCAACTCTCATCTAGCGGCTACCAGCCACCCTTGCGAAGCTTGCCGATTCACGGTCTCTACCTAGCACCAAGTCAAACCCAACGGTCATTGGTTCTACGGCTAATATGGCCGGCCTATTACTACTTCAGCTTACTACTAACAATCTCGCATAGAACAACTTTATTTATATATACTTTATTGCAGTACACCAGAAAATATTATACAAGGTGTAACAGAATAAACGCAATTCCTGAAAGTAGTTTGCTCATAATTGACTACTGAATCGATTTCAGTAACTTTTAATATAGATATTTTTTTAAAATATGTGTTTTCATACTAACCGCCGATTAACCCAAATAAAATTAAACCTTATTTCAAGGCAATAAGCAAGGGAGTGGGAGGCAGTCACCTCCTTCTGCGAAGCAGTCATGCTAGCGAAGGAGGTGGCGGGACGGATGAGGGAGAGGGCCTCACGTCCCAGCCGCCGCGGGAGACGCCCCGGGCGTCGGGAGCCGCGAGACGACTCCCGGCCACCGTAGGCGCGGGCCTGCGGGCGGAGAGTAATGGGTAACTCTCCGTCCGATCAGGACCAGGCCCGTGCCGGACGGCGCGTACGTGTTCCACGCGCGCCTCAAAGAGATGTCAGCAGCAAGGAAGGGGCCCGAAAGGGCCGAAGCCTGCCGGGGCAGCGGGATTGTCCGAAAGGGTTACCGCTACCCCTGAACACAAAGGGCTAAGGAAGGAACACGGGTGGGTTTTAGTCAGTAAGAGTCTGACACTCCCTTCTGCTCCACCCAGAGCGGGAGGGGTCATTGGATGATTTCCCGTACACAAAAAAAAAAAAAAAAAAAAGGCAATAAGCAATAAAAATAATAAGCTACATCCGGTTAGACTCGAGGCCGACCCCAACATAGTTGGGAAAAGGCTAGGCAGATGATGATGAAGACTCAATTTCAAGTGCATAAAGTAATGCCAGTGTCAACATAATTTTCTTATTAAAAATAGCAAGCTTTAAAAAAAATAAGTTTTGGTCATTGTGTTATACTTTTAACTCAATACTCTAATTGGGGTGCATGAGGTCTTGCGTTAATTATGTTACACCTTGTATAACAAAAAATACATTTAATATTACAAAACATACAACAACGAGCGGCCACGCTTTCCGCGTGTTGTTTGATTGTAACTGCTTGTTTGATTGAAATAGATGGTTACCGCAAACAGCTCCTCTTTTTTTTTAGCCAGACTCGACAAGCGATTTGCTCACCAGTCTGGAAAAAGTTAGTACAACAGTATTATAATCTTGAAAGGCCAGGCATATGATGAAGAATGGCTAATAGCCATTCTTCATCATATGCACGGATAGGTCTTGATATGTAATGAATGGTCTCCCATCGACAGACCGGCTACGGCAAACGTAGCTTAACCTTCGATCGACCCGTGTGGCTGTTATTTAGACACGAGCCCCTCCACCAGCCATCTTATTCCCAATTTATTTGGGGTCAGTGCAAGATGTCTTCTTCTACACTTACTCTTTTAGCCGCCATCTCAGTATTTGCCATCATCTTGCACACAATTAATTCATACATCGGTAATTTAACCTTCCTAATTAGTCGTAAGCACTAGGCTAATAAAACAGTAATTCCAAGTAAATTACTACTGTCCATATCAGTAAATGACGACTTAATAATGGTTACGAACGATCTCATAATGATCTCAGTTAAGTACGTCAAGACTGATCGCACTCAGAACGTGATTGCCTTGAGGTTATTAATGAATCCAAGTCTGAACTGTTATTACCGTTCTATTGGTTTGCAAAGACTATTTTTTAATCGATTTGAAAATGCTCAGTAGTACGAGTCATACACTACTGAACAGGACTGAATTCAATAAGAGACATGATTTTTATTGTGTTTCTTTTTGTTTGACTGTTTTGTTGGTCCAGATTTCCAGAGGTCCTCCTAATGCTCAACAGTAGCGCTTGCAACCAGCAGTAAGAATCGAACCCAGGATCGATGCGGGTCGCCAGTTATTATACAAACTTAAAAAAATAAAACGAGATCTCTCCCAGACATACTCGTAAATACATAAAGACCTTTTACCACAACAATAGAAGAACTAAGTATACCTATAAGAAACAACCTAGGGTTCACGATAAGTACTGACTACTGACCCTTCGCTGTGTATTCGTAGAAGGCTAGGCTAAGGGACCGTTAGTATTGTACACAGTGTGTGCGAAGCGTGAAATTTCTGAATGGAGGTCTAAGTGTTCAGGTAAAGATACTTTTTAGGGTTCCATATCTATTAAATGAAAAAACGCAACCCTATAATCAAGGGTTGCGTTTTTTCATTAGGACATATCACTCGTGTGCCTGTCTGTCCCTCTGTCACAGCCAATTTGCTCTCAATTTAAAAGGTACACATATGAATTTCTTGTGACCCAAACCCAGACGTGTAACGTAATAAATTTTGAATATGGGGGTCACAGGGAGTCAGCGTATCACTGGTCAATTTCCCTCAGTCGTCAGTATATTTAATTCACCAGATTTATTGATTAATCAGTTTCACTGAATCGTCAATTTTACCGATTAGACAGTCGCGTTAACTCGCAGTTTCCAGTGTTTGCCAATTTTCGTAGATTGCAAACCAGAAAGTTAAAAAGAAAAGTTTTGCAAACTGTACCGTGTGACATGACAAATAAAAGGGCTTATTGTGAGGATTTCAAATATATTTTTTGATAATTTTAAAATAAAGAGTTTTGAAGTTATTTAAGAAAATATATTAATACTAGCTGACCCCGCAAACGTCGTTTTGCAAAAAAAAAAAAGGGGTATGAAAAATAGATGTTGGCCGATTCTCAGAGCTACCCGATATGCACACAAAATTTCATACAAATCGGTCCAGCCGTTTCGGAGGAGTTTAACCACAAACACCGCGACACGAGAATTTTATATATTAGATTTACCCCCCCCCCCCCCCTTATCTCCGAAACTACTGAGCCTAAAATTTTGAAAAAAAAAATACAGAAATCAGTTCTACACTAACAGATTACAGGAAAGCCCATAAGAAGTCTATGGTCTTAAAGTAACATGGTAAATTTTTCAATGTTTTGCGCATAAACTTACATTTGCAATTGGAATGTATGGAAAAACATGTTTTTCATCAACAATATCATGTTTGTTCTTATCTGAGAACACGGGTACTACCGAGTAACATAACATAATCAGTCTATAATATTCCCAGTGCTGGGACACAGGCCTCCTCTCTATGAGAGGGAGTGGGCCGTAATCTACCACGCGGGCCCCAATGCGGGTGGGAGTGCGGGTGCGGGGCTACCGTGTGACTAGCCAAAAAAAAAGGGACACTTACGAGTACCTATACCTTTTCTCAGAGCGTTTCGTCGTATTTTCATATCTTCATAGCTTCGCCCTGGATAATGCTAGAAAACTCGAAATCTCAGGATAAAATTAAGTTAGCAGACTTAAAGTTTCATTTGTCTAGCTTTTATACTTTGGATTTTATTAATACTCACTCATTCATCAAAATAAGGGCATTTGCCGAAGTTGCACACAAACAACAAAAAACCGGCTAAGTGCGAGTCGGACTCGCGTAGGTATGTAACTACAAATTTACGGTTTTCGGATTTTTTTCCTTTACTTATGCTTCATGACCTTGCTTTTTGACAAATTTCATGATTCTAAGTCAACGGAAAGTTCCTTATACATTTTGATTCCCTTGAAAGTGTCAAAATATACGTTATTTACGGCATAAACGGCCGTATCTTTTTTTACGTTAACTTAGAAGTTTGATTTTTTCACAGCTTCAAGGGACCGCAGACCTGCCTATCGATTCTTTAAAAATCTCACCGTGAAAACTAAGGTGAAGTGAGCGTGAAGTGAACTATCAATGGAGGCAATCCCTAACATCAGGTGGAATGACAGCTCACTCCACCTTAGTTTTCACGGTGAGATTTTCATAGAATAGCACTGCTGAATATACCTATGGTTTTAATTTCAACTAGATACCTCCACGCGTTCCTGAGGTAAAGGGTCTTGACAGACAGATGGACGGACGGGTTCCATGAGGTACGGAACCCTAAAAAATAAAAAATCTTTACTTTCACCCACCCCGTATTGGGCGGTGCAGGTCTATATATAAAATTAAACCTCTAGGGTACTTCCCGAAGTCCTAGAAAGCTGAAAATTGGTATTTAGGCTAAAATTTTCTAACAAACACCCTCCAAACCCTTTAAAGGGACGTGCAAGTTTGTATTTCTTACGAATAATAGGTACACCTACTCCCGTTTGAATTATGAAAGCTAGATTGGCATGTACATCAACAACGAAGAAGAAACTCTTTTTCGTTGGCTATGAAGAAATATATAACTGCTGGCCTGCAAGAAATACTTTTTTACCCGACTAAGCTAGAAGTAAGGTTCATAATTTAAAAAGAAAAATAAATGAAATCCCACCAAAAACATTTCATGTTAAGTAGATTGCCAAGACTTGCATAACGCTTTCACTGCTAAGAAGTTAGCAGATCTAATAAGGTACTGAGCCAAGCTATTTAACCTAACTTTACAATCCTTACATCTAGGTTAAAATGTATGGCTTCAACATAAAATACCGGTGGCTTAATTTCTTACCGACCAAGACCGACCGGCCGCGAAACGGCCAAGCCATACATTTTGACCAAGATATGAGGTTTGTACGGTTAAGCCTTGTAGAATTAGGGGCTTGATTCTACATTAGATCTGATAACTTTTTAACAGTGATAGCGAAGTACGGAACCCTCAATACACGAGTTCAATTCGCACTTCTTTTGTTATTATAGTACGTTACTTTTAGTCAAAGTTCAAACGTAACGTCTCTATCCGGCCCATTAGGTATTTACTGCGCGTATAACTCGAGAACCACTCATACGGTTTGCGTGATTCTATTTTTAATACATAAATACCTACAATAGGCCACATGTAAGTGGCAATAGCTTGATCATAAGCTGACCTAGCATAGTGCGGAGTTTCAATAGAATAAGAGGCTAGCTCTTACAGCCGAGTAATTGACAGTTCAACAACATTCATTGCGTTATTTACGTTGTTTAACAGACAAATTTTTCGAACATAACGTTCATTTAGGTGAACAGGGTATTAACTCAGAATTTACGATTTTTGACTTAAAAATACAATCCTACTAAAAAAACATGTTATCTTTCTAACGTGATTGCTTGAGGATATAACATCAAAAACGTTGAAGTTTAAAAAATATACGAGTATATTGTTGTATAAAGAAATGGAAATATATTGATTTGAAAACTTCAGTTCGCTTCTCTATTCATCTGGACCAACGATATGAAGCAATGGATTAGCAATAGTACCCTTGAGAATCGTTCAAGTCGTGTTTTACGCAATTAGGGTGCTGGTCTTGTTACCATTGACTTGCGGCCTAGCGCACTTTCCTACATTTATATAGGGTGACTGGTAATTAGTGACCGATACCTAAACACGTGATTGTACTCATGATAACAAACAACTTTTACTATGGGACCAAACCTGAATTCGCAAAAAAAGAATCAGCTGTTCCCTACATTTTGACGAGATAGACGAAGATAAATGTAGGGAACGGCTGATTTTTTTTTCGCGATTTCAGGTTTGGTCCCATAGTAAAAGTTGTTTGTTATCATGAGTACAAGCACGTGTTTAAGTATCGGTCACTAATTACCAGTCACCGTATATATGGAATCTCTCTTTCTTTTTTTGTTTTAGTAGGTTTAGTGGTACTTGCTGAGCCTCGGGCATTGGGCCACTAATGGTAAATCTATGAATAAATGTAGGTACTGAACTCTTCATAGCTAAAAATTCTCAGACTACCGTGAGCGAAAACAAAGGCTGTTTAAAGAAAATATCCTGCACGTCAACAAAGCCTTGAATAGAAACGGCCTTATCAACTATTTAAATCGGCATTATAAAATTGTATTGCCTGAGCTGGAATAAACGGATCGTTGTCGTATGTTACAGATTTCTACAAAAGCTGGCACAGAAATTAGAAACGCCCCCGAGAACGACTTAGGGCATAGAAAAAGAAAGTCTGAACACAACTTAAGTGTTTCGAGGCGAAGACGTGCCCAATTTCACTCCAATCCTGCCTATCGATTCTGTAAAAATCTCACCGTGATAACTTAGGTGAAGTGAGCGCGAAGTGAGCTATCAATTTAGGCAATCCCTAACATCAGGTGGAATGACAGCTCACTTCACCTAAGTTATCACCGTGAGATTTTTATAGAATAGCACTGCTGAAACCATCTCACCGTGAAAACATAGGTGAAGTGAGCTTTCAGTGTCATCCTAAAGATCACTCACTTCACACTTCACACTTGAGTGTAAAGAGAGCTGTCATTCCACCTGATGCTAGAAATTGACACATTGACAGCTCACTTTTATCTCACTTCACCTAAGTTTTCATGGTGAGATTTTTACAGAATAGCATTACTGTTCAATGCTACGGAGTAGATTTTTACAAATTTTGGCAATTACCTTAAAGTTTTTAAAATTATCCTGCAAAGGACTTCTTATAATAGAAGGATATGAGTAAAACCGCGACCAACAGCATGTAATAAGCAAAAAAACTATCCCTAAATATTTCAAACTTCTGAAATCGGCAGCCAATGTTAGGAAATTTTACGCTCCATAAAAGTCTGTCGAAATGGACATTGGGCTCGCTCCGCTCATGAATATGATATAAGCCGCTCGTTCACTCCGCAATGTGTGAATCTGACACCTAACTTTATTTGTACCTACCCGCAAAGCCTGTAACCCCTAAAGATCCCAAAGGCCAAAGCTATTCAATTTTTACCTCTTTGTGGACTTTAGACGGGATTTACGAAGTCTAGGGTATTGTAAATAAATGTTTATTAGATTCTGCTTTCCTTTTAATTAACTGTGGAGATTTTTGTACACTATTACTTAGGTATTTTATATAAAAGTTTTGTAACATTTAACATGTTGGAGACGAATATTTTGATGTAGTACAAAAAATTGACGCAACCAAAAAGTAAATAATATACAAACAATGATTCCTTATTGTTGTCACATTGGAGGACATTTCTTTTAATACCTATACCTTGTGTTCGATGTTCGGTATAGAGATAAGCGTCCCTTGGCAGACGAACAATATGATAACATAAAATATACAATAATGATGCCTGTTCTTGCCGAAAAGTTCTTTAGAATCTATATAATATAAAATTCAAAGTCCTGACTGACTAACTGATATATCAACGCACAGCCCAAATCGCTGGACCTAGAGACTTGAAATTTTACACATAGATACCTTATACACCTTATATCCTGAGAGGGACAAATAGGGGATGAAAGTTTGTATGAAAAATCTTATTCCTTGAGTTTAGACTTGAAACTTGGCACGAATATTTATCTAAGTAAATTATAAAGTTTGTCATTTTTAGTTTTCCTAAACTACCCCCTCAGGGGGGCTTAAGGGGTGTCAAAGTTTGTATGCAGGAATTTTAACGCGCGGTCCGATTAACTCGAAACTCAGTATTTATACTTATGCCCAAAAAAAAAGAATAACGTGTATCAGGGTTGTTCGAAAATCTACCCCTAACGGGGAAAAAAGGGGTAGTTAATTTTCAGGGGAGATTTTACTGCGTGGCTTGATTAACTCGAAAATTGGTATAAATAATCTGTGAACAGGGGAAGATTTTACTGCGTGGCTTGATTTACTCGTAAATTGGTATAAATAATCTGTGAGTCATGTAATGAACATATTCCAAACGATTTTTCGAAAATCCACCCCTGTGGGGGTGAAAAGCGGGGATACAGTTTATATGAAAAATCTTATTCATTTGGTTAATAAACTTGAATCTTGGCACGAATACATAAGTATTATGAAGTTTGGCATTTTTTGCTTTTCTAAACTACCCCCTAAAGGGAGATGTGAGGGGTGTCAACGTTTGTATGGAAGAATTTTAACGTGCGGTCTGATTAAGTCGAAACTCAGTATTTATACTTAAGACCAAAAATAAAGAATAACGTACATCAGGGTTTTTCGAAAATCTACCTCTGACGGGGTGAAAAGGGATAGTTAATTTTCCATTTTACTGCGTGGCTTGATTAACTCGAAAATTGCTATAGGTACATGATCTTTGAGTCAATTCAAGTTATGAACACATTCCAATCGTTTTTTCAAAATTCCTCCTCTAGGGGGGTGAAAAGGGGGAAAAACTTTGTATGAAAAATCTTATTCATTTGGTTAATAAACTTGGACGGAATATTTACCTAAGTAAGTAATAAAGTTATCATTTTCGTTTTACCAACATTTATGTTTTTCAAAACTATCCCTCAAATTATAGGTAAAGTCTGTGCGGAAAATTTTAACGCCCGGTTCGATTAACTTGATACTCAGTATTAATAATGAAAAGGGGTAGTTGATTATCCATTTTACTGCATGGCTTGATTAACTGGAAAATTGGTATTATAAATAATCTTTGAGTCAAGTTATGGTAACATCCCAAACGTGTTTTCAAAATTTCGACCCTATGGGGGATGAAAACTGTGAAGGTGAAAAGGCAGGATACAGTTAATATGAAAAATCTTATTCCTTGGGTTAAGAAACTTGGAACTTTTCAACATTTGCCTCAGTAAATAATAAAAATTGTCACTTTAGTTTCAAAAAACCCTTCACAGAGAATTTAGGGGGTGACAAAGTTAATAGGTAAGAAAAAAAAATAACCCGCTGTCGGACTAAGTCGAAACTCGGTACTAACTTAAAATAAAAAAGTATGAGTTTTAGGGTTTTAATTAATCGACTCCGAAAAGGGTAATAAAATTTAAAAATGGGATGGGTGTAAAATATTCTTTAAGTCATAAAAATGGAAACGTACCAAATGCTTTTATAAGACCTGCTGTGATGAAAAGGGAGGACAGTTTATTTGAAACATCTTAGGTAGTTTAACTAAAAAATTGGCCCGAATACTTATTTCTTTAAAGTATAAAGATCGTAAAGATTAATTTTCGAAATAACTACCTTTCAAGGGGAGGTGGAGGGGGTGTTAAATTTATTTGAAAGTACGAAACCCACGCGGACGATGTCGCGGGCAAAAGCTAGTAGAACAGTAGAGATGAATATGCTTTAGGCTGAAAAATATGACGCGTCGCGTCGCTTTGACTCTGCGCCAGTGTGAGTTGAGCCTTAGTGCTTCGCATTATGAATCGTGCAAAATCAACAGTTATTTCTGAGACATCCAGCGCTAGTTATAGACGTAAAGTACGTACTCAGTAGCTCCCCACACTCAACCACGCTCACACAATAAGTAACTCCCTAGGAAAGGGCACTCCATACCTACATGCGAGCTAGTGAATTTCAATGTGTAATTCACTTAGCGTGGACGCTCTCCGCCACTAAGTTTATTTAATTATACTGATTCAATTTAAGTATTTCTCTTTTCGTTTTTATTTAGGTAGCCACCATTATGTAAATTAAGCTTTTTAGAAATAAATGTTCATTGATCACCTAAAATAGCTATCAGCGTTGCCTTTGTGTAATGTTACGGCTGCGCTGTCGCGATAAGACGAACTACACTTTGCGCACTCTCTTTTGCACAAAGCTCGACGTCTCGCTGTACAACAGAAAGCGCCCGAAGTTTTGTTCGCTTATCGCGACAGTGTAGTCGTAGCATGAGTCATGCAATAACTAAGTATAGCAACTTTGTGTACTTACAGTCAACTGCACTTAACTGGTAATATTTGCACTACCTAGGAATAAAAATATGTAAACATCCGAAATGAGAAACTCCTCCTTTTTCGAAGTCGGTTAAAAACCACCCCTATTGCTACGACATAAAGGCGCTGTCAATGTCAGATTATTAATAATCTGATATTGACAGAGCCATTATGTACCCAGATAACTGGGTAAGTGGGTAACTGACATCCTTCGATATGAACCCAGTCATTTCAACCACACACACAACATAACACATAACAACACAACATAGGCATAGGTACCTACTGACCTACATAAGTTGTTACAAGCACAACTAAAATAAAAAACAATAATAATAACCATCCAATAATACAAACACGAACACAATAAAAAAGCTTAATCACACGGACACTCCGTAAGTACCATAAACTATAGAAATCTTATAGACCTGAGGGGTAATTCTCGTAATTTTTAAGAACGTTCACAGTCTGATCTCAGTCTCAATCTGTCAAAAATACTTCAAATTTCCCTATATTTTGACAAGTTTTTGACATTTGTTTGTCGCCGAGATGAGACTGCGACGAGATTTTGAACGTTTTAAATTAGTAGAATTGGCCTACTGAAATGTTTGACTATAGAAAAAACAGTTATACAAATATGAGGCTTATTGACGCCAAAATCATAAAAACATTGCCATCCCTTTTTAACTTTCTTAATTTTGCATAGGTGAAAAAGGATAATAGTATTTTTGACAGTGACTATAATGGCAATCCATCATTCCTAGCGTCACTAAAATACCTGTTTGCGGCCGGTCGCCATTTTATCCTCTCACTGTTTGGTACCAAAGTGGGGTACGTCAACTGTCAAATGCTCATAAGCTGTGTTATTGTGTTTGAACTCGGTTCTATAGTGGAAGTCGTCAGTGGCAAGATGCCCAATTGCAATATAATCGGATGTGACATCAAAAGAAGCAGAAATCACCCGAAAACAACCAGCAGTCCCAGACACTCCCTCAGAGACAAATTTAAAGAGATTAGTATAATGACTGTGCCTTCTCAGTATATTTATGAAAATCTTTTGTACGCAAATAAAAATATTAATCTGTTTAAAAAATACAGTGATATCCATAATATAAATACTAGGAACAAACACAAATTCGTTGTTCCTACAACCAGGCTTAAGAAAATAAGTGGCTCGTTTAGATGCCAATGTATACGTTTTTATAATAAACTTCCTAGCCACACTCAAGATCTAAGCCTTAATAAATTCAAATCTTCTATAAAGCGGAAACTATGCCAGAAAGCCTTTTATACTGTTAAAGACTATATTGAGGACTAGCTTTTGCCTGCGACCTCGTCCGCGTGGAATAGGTAATGGCTTCCGGAAAAAAACAATTTATCCCCCTTTTCTCCCCGTTCGGAGGAAATTTCCAAAAATCCTCTCTTAGTGGTAGCCTACTCCTCCCAACAAACACACATGCCAAATTTCAGCTCTCTACTGCCAGTAGTTTCGGCTGTGCGTTGTCTGTCAGTCACTCAGTCACGGAAGAGTTTTATATATATAGATATAGATAGCTGTGCCCGCAACTCCGTCAGTGTGTAATTCCTTGTGTGTTATTAAGTTAATGTATTGGTAATATTGTTTAGATCACGTTCACATGAGGCTTAAGTACCTATACAACGAAAATACTTCAGCGGTAAGCTTCCGGGTAAACTACGTTGAAAGTCGACCTGTCCGGCACGTGAACATAAAGATTTCTAGAACTGCTAACCCAGGAAAGACCGACGTACAAATAACCATGCGAGAAACAACTGACACTGAGATCTACTCCAGCAACACGAAAAGTCTGCCCTTGAGCCTTATTAATTGTTATTGCATAACACACCGATACTGGGAATTGCGTTCTTTTAGATTGGAATGGAAAATTGTTTGGTATTATGGGAATTCTGGGAATAAAGACGGTTTCTCCTGCACCGCAACCTGTTAAAATTTGAGCCTCGATTATATTTTGTTGCAACTGGGTTACTTTTAGCCGAGTTCCATTGCAAAGTTGTGGTGGTCTTAAATTTCAGAGCAGAATTATAGGAATGCCAATTTTCAAACAAATTTCATGAGAAGGAAGTCCGGGCATATTTAAAGAATTAAAAAATTCTATCGGGTAATTAGTGGCTTCTTGTTCATCGACCATTCTATTTATTGAACTATAAACTTTCCTCTCCCTCGGTATATTCGCCAGTATTTTGTTATTAATCTCAGATGCCTGGTCATTGCAAGGAGTTAAAATGTATCTTTCGCATAGCCAAGAATTGTCCCTATTTAATATATTTGTTACGTCACCGTAAACCGACGATATAAGATGTTCTTGGGATTGCACTATACAACATAATTCAGGCGTCAGAATAAGTTTTCCTTGGTGTAGTCGTGGATAAGTACCTTGACCAATCTTTAATAATGTATCGGAAAATTGACGATCATCCGGGTTACTCGTAGCTCCAGTTCTCTCTCGCATGTTTATAGTAAATTGCACCGATTGTATATCACTACTAACCTATTACTACTTCACTTAAAAAGAAATAAAATGTAAACTATTAATAATTTGTAATTTGAACGAATATAATACCTACACTACCAAAATAACTAATACCTATTTTATAAAATCACAACAAAAGAAAACAAAATAAACTAAATTAATTTAAAGACTAATAGTCGCGCTGATAAACAATATTGTCTGTCAATAAGGTCGAATGCTCGGAACGTCTACTCGCATCAACAGCCAAATATTGTATGAAGTTCGCGTTTTTTTATTTTTATTAGGTATGACCACTCGCAGTTGTGCAACTGTCCGCGTTTGGATCCCCCGCCCTTTTATACCTCCCGCCGCGAGCCGCGTCTAGGGATGTAAAGCAGTAAAATTACCACGTTTACCGTGGTAATTTTACTGCGGTAAAAAACGTATTTTTCCGTAAATTTCGGTATTTTACGGTAAAAAACGGTAAGAAACGGTAAAAAACGTAAAAATCGTAGTTTTACGTTCTACAAACATAAATACGGTAATGAATGAGTGTGTTTGTATGTACCTTACTCTTTCACTATGTATATGAATATGAGTTATTCAGTTCAAATATGAATACATAATAATAAATTTGTGAAATTACGGACATAATTAAACGTTTACTGATCCTTGGTGCCGTGCGAGCCTCACGAGTGTGATAATAGGCATATTCGATGACCTGTATCCGAATGCGTGAGGCTCGCACGGCGCCAAGGATCAGTAAACGTTTAATTATGTCCGTAATTTCACAAATACGTGAGTACACAAACCCCCCAGCTAGGTTGTGTTGAATGTGGATGGATTTAGGGCAGATCCACCCCGAGTACTACTTCACTGCGTAGAAACGGACTCGGGGTGGATCTGCCCTAAATCCATCCACATTCAACACAACCTAGCTGGCCGTGTATATATAAAACATTGATCAGGCAGGGGCCATAGTTCTTCCATAGTTCTTGGTAACCAATCCACTTTAACCTCAAAAAACCATAGTACAACTTTTTATTTTTCCAATACTGCAATAGTCCTACACCAACCGAGGGTTATCCTTGGGTGCACTTTCATAGTGCATATAGGGATAATCGTCGGTTGGTGCCACATTTCATTAAAATTTTCTAAGGGGCCTCTGCGAGTTGGCTTCGACCCCTCGTACGCCTTCCAAAGGACCGGGACCCCATGGTCCCGAGATATATAAAATAAAACAAAAATAATAATAATAAATTAAATATATGAATTATACCACGTCATCGATGTATGTTATGTGCAAAGGCCAGTAAAAATTAAAATTTTAGTTTTTGGAAATTTACTTGTATTTAGTATTAAACTAACTACAGTTCTCAGAATCAACAATTTAAATAATAAAATTAAACAAATGACAATACAAAAAATAAAATAAATCTATAATCTATCGCATTTTGCCGTACAACTGGACGGAGCGCACTTGTCAGCAACGTCGCATATTGATTTTGTAACCCCACGCGCGCGTGATATAAAATAAATTAAAATTTAGAATGTTATGCCACCGGTAATTTTACCGTAAATTACGGTAAAATTACCGTATTTTACCAGCGTTTTCGGTAAAATTACGTAATTTTGCAACCGTAGCCGCGTCGACCGCGGCGACCGTTACACAACAATAATCCTTATAGCATGATTCAGTATTCACGCGCGATGGCTTAATAGCGTATTTCATGTATAACTTTGGTGTTTCTGTACCGATTTCTATGATTCTTTTTTTATTAAATAGGTAATAATGTTAACATTTTTAATTAGGGATGAGTGAGAGTGTTATAAACGTAAGAGTAGACAAATATAAACAGAAAGCTCCGAACTGCTAAGCTATTGGGAGTTACACGTGTTATTGTGAGTCAACCATAAAAGATAGACATTTGCTGTCGTGGAATATTTTTTTATATAATTTTAGGGAAAACATTTCCGTCATACATGATTTCTGTGTAGCTTTAACCATTAAGGCTGCACACGCGACGGAAGCTTAAAAAATGGAGTAAGTTCTCCTGTTTTCCCAACATTTCCCTTCACTGCTCTGCTTCTATTGATCGTAGCGTGATGAAAAGTATACTATAACCTGCCCAGGAGTATGAAAAACAATTGTACCAAGTTTCGTTGAAATCCGTCGAGTGGTTCTTGTTTCTATAACGAACATACAGACAGACAGACAAAAAGTTTACTGATTGCATTTTTGGCGTCAGTATCGATCACTAATCAGCCGCTGATAGTTATTTTGGAAATATATTTCATGTACAGAATTGACCTCTCTACAGATTTATTATAAGTACCTATAGATATAGATAAAAATGCTTGGGATTGAGCTGCTCCAATAAAATTTTTTTTTTTTGCTTACTATTTATTTTTTATTTTTTCTCTTAGACATGAATATTTACTTTGTAAAGTATAATATTATTTTAATTGTTGTGAAAGTGAGGACTATGTGGGTCTTTTCTATATTTTGAGTAATTTACGCGGCCTACCTAAATGTACAGAGGCCAGCACATCAAGCTACCCCAATCTGTCAGATTTTCCCAATTGAATATGAACTTTATTTCTCTGTACTAAAGTTGAAAATCTATCAAAGAAATTTGACAGATTGGTGTAGGTTGACCTGCTGGCGTCTGTACATTCTTTGGTATTGCTTGTCGAATCGTTGAGCTCCTCAAGTTCTGAGTTGAGCTGCACATTTTTTTGACAAATGCGTGCACTGACTGGACGGGTTCACTCAATCTGTGTGGTTCTTTCCTCAAAAGACTGAATAATGGACTGTCCTAGTGTCCTATTGGCCGTGTACAGTGCGTCCAAGGTACTTATAGTAGCTAGTTGATAAATTACAAATGTTGTTAATTTAAAAATCTAAAGATTTATATTGTAGTGGTAGATCTAGCCTAAAGATCTGCTGTGAAATGTGAAAATAATAACGATTTCCTGAATATCCAAAAGCTCATAATAAAAAAAAATAAAACCTCTGTTTATTTTATAGACATTTAATTTAACGTTTTAATTTTTAGGATTTAACGTATTACTACTTAGAACTTCATTTTATCATTTATGGATTCGATATTCTGCACAAACATCAAACCACTAATCAATAATCGACTAAAACTATGTTTACTCTACATCACATCACTGGTTTTAAAATAAGTGAAATCGTTTTTTCTCTTGTCGGCAATTAGTGGAAGCGTAGTATTAGAATTTTTGATAGTTATTAGAATTGACTGATATTTAGCAATATTCAAAGATGAAGAAAGTAATATTTGTTTGTTTGTTGACGCTGTCTGTGTGCTTCAGCCAACAAACTACACAAGGTATGTAAAACAAACTACAATTTGAAACTACTAGTGTTTCATGAATTTTCTCACGATAAGATGCGTAGATCTGACGTTGAAATATTTCTTCTACTAACTTCTATTGAATATTGACCGTCTCAAATATTGCTGCTTGCAAATGTATTATCGATTTTTGGTTTTTGAGATTGGTTTTCCACGTAATATTGTCAAGGTCAAGGAAGTATTCGTTGTTCCTGTACCAGTTGTTGATCATGGAGATTTCTTATGACGCGGCAATGTTGCATTCGCAGCATTATACATAATTCAATAAGTGTCTACGTCTAATAAGCTTAATTAGCAGACTGATACCATTTAAAAAAAAAAAACGAATAGGTAATACCTGTTCTTGATATTATCAAATCCAGTTTAACGTGGTTATTGCACAATAATTAAGCGTTAATGTATTGACCAATGCAGTTATCAATAAAATTAGTTATGAAACTGCTTTTATTTCAGATCTTTATGAACTTTCCATTCAGAGTGATTCTAATTCTCATTTCTGGCAATTTGTATTGGCAGTATGTCAATACCTTGGTTCAATGAGGTGGCTAAAAAAACTGTATGATTAAGTAGGAGCCAAGTTTTTTTAACTGTTTCTTCTATTTGAAGCCGTTTCTTCTGTATGACAAAGTGTTATGCCATCTCCAGTAATATGTAACATTGCCTGTATAAAGACACTTTTTATGCTTCTATAACTGTCTGTTGTGTAACTCAAATGCAAGAAATCCATTAAACACAATTTCTAATTGTTTACCAACACGTAAAGGTGTTCTCGAATCAGTAAACAACTATGCAATAAAACACAATTTGGCAATACAGTAACTCAACGCTTTGCTACAAAAAATTCAAAAAAGAAAACATGCAATAATCAGACTGGCTTTGAGTAAATGTGAACGCCTTTGTAACAAGAACATGTAATGTTTGCATTAGTTCTACAGCTTTTTAAAACAAAAGAGTAATATTGCTAGATAAGCTGCACAGATGTTGTTGTTAGCATTTGTTTCTTATTTTTCAATATCTAACCTGCTAACATTCTGCATTATGAAGCAATCATCAACCTCTGGGCACTGTAACACTCACACTTTACTAAACCAATCATTAATTCATAAAATATCTTTTAATACTTAATGCTGATTCAAATATGCACCTGCTCTATCTAATATCTCCAGCAGCATATAAATTCAAATAAATTTATTTGCATAACACAGGTTTACGGGATGTTAGAAAATGTCACATGTCACTTACTATAAAATCTAAAACACATTTCCAAGAGCATTTCAGCAAACATGATACTTAATAGAGATTTAAACTTAGTGTATTAGTATTTGACTGTTTGTCTTTGCAGTAATGATTGTTATGTTATTACTTTGCTTAACAAACATTGGTTTTCTCAGTTTCTCACTCATCTGCAAGCTAATGTGATTGAGCTGATGAGCCGAGCCCAGATGTATAACAACTACTAACTGTCCTGAACTGTATTCTTGTGTTCATTTTTACCAAGTATCAACAACGTTAAGGGTTGTAGCTCACAATGATTTTTTTTTATTTCAATTAAAAAATAAATATTTGCCTCCTTTTTATGTGAATAGCCCAAACAAAGTGAGTCTTAAACTCAATATGTATACACTAACAAATTTTAAATCCTCTGCTGTGCTATCAACCAACTCTCCTTTTACCACTTATTTTAGTTAAAACCAAACTTGTTCCAGTTAATTTAGCTCCACATAATATAGAAATATCAAAATAACATCTAAGAGGAAAAGTAAGTTGAATATAACCCAAGATTGTAACAGATTAATTGCCATTTTATTGTTGGGGGAATTCCCTGAAAGAAGCAAATAATAAATCTGATAATGATAAGGGGCATTCCCCATACCATTATCAGATTTATTTTTCCATTTTATTGAGTCCAGTCAATACTTAGGGGATTCCCAAATGAATGCTTGACTATACTGTTATCTTGGATATCCCTGAAGAGAGGAGTAGGCACTCAGTTCAACAATCAACCTACAATATTCCTAATGCTGGGACTCGGATATCCTTTTTTTGACAGGGATGAATGGAAGGAATAAAGGATGTTATGAAATCTCTAGGAATTGGTATACTGGATGCAGTATAACTCCTTTATTTAACAGCCTTAGTGCACCAAATTTGATGAAAATGTGGTGAAATATATTGGTATACGAGATTTATCGCCGCTTGATCTTCAGAAACTGCTGTAGTTACCATTTATGTTTGATTTGTACCCGACTGAGGCGAAGCCCAAAAGGAGGGTTATGTGTTTGTCCTGTATGTATATTGTTTCTTTGTTCCCTCGTAACTCCTAAACAAATGTTTTTCTTCTAATACTTACCATCCAGTGGGATATCAAAATGAAGGGTTTTAAAGGTTATTACAAAAATATATACAACTTATATGGTTAAAAGTAATTCAAAGTGACAAATAGTATTTAAAAAAAACTAAAAAACATGGGTCCCACAACCCATTCCATTTTTATATTTTCAAATTCATTATGAGGTCCCACCTGCTTCAAACTTTTAAAATGGGCTTGTTTTTTTAGCTGTTCAGTTTGTTTTTAACTTTAGTTTTTTACCACAGTCAGGTTTTTAGTTTTTTTTTTATTACTTTTTTATCAAGATTGGTGTACTTAAATTTCAAAAGTCGACATTTGCCTATACCTACCTATTAATTTTATATTTTATTAATTTTTCTGATAGATCAAATTTTACATAAAACCCAGTTTTTAATTGCTCTCATAATATTCTCACAGATGTAATCTTCCTCTATGCTAGCAATATTGAATAATCTCCACAATCTACGAAATATAAATAACTGATAAAACCCATCAGAAATTCGTTAAATAATAATACATCGAAAATGGTTACTTATAGCAAAACTAGTCTTCTATTTAACATTTAAAAATACATTGTCTATCTACCTACTGCATTAGACATAATGAAGTTTTCATAGAAATTGTTCTACTATAGTCGCGTTGCGCCGAAGCCTTAAGGGCCTATACTACCTCAAATGGCTTAGCATGATCCTCCGTTATGTCGAAAATACTGCAGCATTAATTTTGAAATAAATATATGGTAGAGTTGAGGATTAATGTAAAGTAAACGCGTCGGTTATTCAGTGCAGACTAAATTTATTATTTATCTACCTTCACATGTAGTAGGTACATACATCTTTAGGACAGCTTCACATTCACACATTCCTTATCATAGATGACGCTAGTAAGTACATTTTGATATAAATTATAACACTCCCACTTATCAAAATAAACCAAGTGCCCTAAAGCAAACAACTATTAAACTCACAAACCTACATTACAATTTAACAATACCTAAATTATCCATAAACTTGTAGTGTTTAATACTACCTAGACCCTTGGTCAACAAATCAGCTGGCATTTCGTTTGTTGGTAAATAACTGATCTCTACCTTTCCACTTTTTATTGTCTCTCGTACAAAATGATGTTTAACATCAATGTGCTTTGACCTATTGTGGCATTGATGATTTGTGGCCATCTTCAATGCACTTTGGTTGTCACAATTTAAACTAATTGTTACCAAGGATCCAGTCAGCTCATACAACAGTTCCCTTAGATATATTGCTTCCCTACAAGCTTCAGAGAGCGCAATATATTCAGCTTCGGTGCTCGAGAGAGCTGTAACTCTCTGCTTTCTGCTCTGCCATGAAACTGCTGAGCCTGCCATTACAAAACAAAATCCAGTGTAAGATTTTCTGTCCAAAATATCACTGGCCCAATCAGCATCTACAAAGCCTTGCAAATTCTCTCCTTGACTACTAAATTTTAAACAATACATCTTAGTTTTCTTTAAGTATTTCAGAACCCTTTTAGCATAGTTCCAATGTTCAACACTGTAGCTAGTATTAAACTGACTTAAATAACTAACTGAATAGGCTATATCGGGTCTTGTCATGACCGCAAGATACATGAGACAACCTATAAGTTTTTGATAGCTAATTCCTGATGTACATTTTTCTGCCTTAGTTACATTCAATTTGTTCTCTATAGGTGTATCAGCTGTTTTACAATCTGTCATGTTAAATACCTGCAATAATTCTTCTATATACTGTTGTTGGTCAACAGTTATCTCATAGTTATTACAGTCTTTGTGTACATTAATATTCATTCCTAGATATTGCCTAACTGTACCTAAATCTTTAATTTCAAATTTAGAATTTAATATACATTTTAACTTCTCAGTTTCATTCTCATTGTTAGAAAAAATTAAAAAAATCATCAACATATAATGCTATTAAGATTTTTACATTTTTACTCATCTTACTAAATAGACATGGCTCTTGTGTGCAATTTTTAAAATTATTCTCACAAAGTACATCTCTAACTCTCTCATACCAAGCTAAGGCGGATTGTTTTAATCCATACACTGCCTTTTTGAGTTTAAGAACTTTCCCACCCATTTTGGATGCAAAACCTTCAGGTGCACACATGTAGATGTCCTCTTTCAAGTAACCATTTAGATAAGCAGTTTTAACATCTAACTGAGTAATGTCCAGTCCTAGTTTTACACTTAGTGCGAACAACAATCTCAGTGTTGAGTGCCGCACAACTGGTGAAAAGGTCTCATCATAGTCTATTCCGTGTTTTTGGGTAAAACCTTTTGCAACTAATCGCGCACGATATTGCACTTCACTATCACTTTTAAACTTTTTCTTTAGCACCCACCGACACTGCACTATTGTAGCTCCTTTTGGGACATCAACGAGTTCGAACACTTCATTCTTTCGAAACGACTCCAACTCTTCGTCCATGGCCTTCCTCCACTGCACACGCTCGGGACTGCTCATTGCCTCTGTCACCGTCAGTTCAGGGTCAGCAGTGGCCAACAACCCTGTCGGATTGTACCTATCAGGCTTTCGCCGCTCCCTCTTTGGTCTGTTGAAGATCTCAGAATCTGGTTCTGGCATCCTGATTGGACTGCTGTTTGGTGATGGACTTTCAGGAACATAGGTCTCATCTGCCTCAGCTTCAAAAAATGTTTGCTGTGATGATTCATTGTCAGAGCTGTCCTGAGTTTCGGATTCTGATCGTTCTTCACTGTTATGTTCCCCCACTGAACGATCATCTTCTTCAGGAATAGGTAACGCTTCTTCCATACACCATGTCGCTTCACTGGCTGTGGACGTTCCCCCCAACACTGCTCCTTCCATCACCACTACATCTCGGCTGGTAGTGACCTGGTTTTTGATGGGATCATAAACTCTGTAGCCCTTTACATGTTCCGAATAACCAACAAGAATGTGCTGATGAGCTTTCTTGTCCCACTTGGTTCTCTTCTCTTTAGGAATATGCACCATTACTGGACTACCAAAAATTCGTATGTGGCTCATTTTGGGTTTCTTGCCATGCCATATCTCATATGGCGTTTTGTCATTCAGACCTGATGCTATAGAACGATTTTTCAAATAGACGGCTGTGGATACTGCCTCCGCCCAAAACCCCGTTTTTAATTTAGCATCGAACAACAAACATTTTGCTCTTTCAACAATTGTTCTATTGTTTCGCTCGGACATTCCATTTTGTTCAGGTGTGTAGGGGTTTGTCTTTTGGTGTAAAATGCCAGATGCCTTCAAAAAATCTTCCATTACATTCGAACAAAACTCTCCACCGTTATCTGTCCGCAAGACCTTAATGTTGTCACTCTTCTGTTTCTCTACCATTGATTTGAATTCTCTGAAATGTTTGAACACCTCACTCTTTTCTTTCATAAAATACACAAATGACATGCGACTATAGTCATCTACAAAGAGTAGGTAGTACCTTGCCAATCCTATAGATTTGGTTTCCATTGGCCCGCACACATGAGCATGCACAATTTCAAGCAATTTTGTTGCCCTTGTGCCTGTAGAGAATGGCAGACGTGACTGTTTGCCCTCACAACAAACCACACAGTTTGATTTTGATATCTCAGAACTGCCTTCATAGGTAACACCTTCCACGGCGCCATTCTTCATTTTATTCAAGGTCTTATGTTAGATGAAAACACGATTTCGTAAAATTTTCTCGATAGAAAAAAAATCCAAAGTTACCTCCAAACCGAACAATAAACCGCTGGTATTAAAAAAATACTTCAAATTAGATCATGAAACTTTGTATACTAACCGAACTAGCTATAAAGCAGGTCTTATGTTATTTACTTTTTTTTGATTACCATTATTGTCACCGTAAAAAGCAAATACCTAAACTATTGGCGCTGCCTGCCGCCTAGCACCGCACTCTGTCTCGCTCTCACTCAGTCCGCGAGCAGTATCGTGCGAGCGAGTTAAAGAGTGAATTTTAGCTGAGGTAGTGTAGGCTCTTAAGAGGGAAATTTGTCAGAAATTAATCTTAATTTACACCTTTCCTTGGCTTTTAGAGGCCGCGCCGCAAACGCCTGCTGCAGTACCTAAGCAGAACGCTACAGCCACAGATGCGAAAGCAGCTGAAGTAAAACCTGAACATTCTCAAACAGCTGCGGTGGAAACAACGGCTAAGCCACCAGCAGTAACAGCAACACCCCAGAATGCTACAACTGCTAACGTTACCCAAGCCGTGCCAGTCTCGAACGAGACATCCACCATAACTAACGAAACTAAACCAACTGAGAAGAACAACTCGACCGAGACTAAGCCTAGTACTGAACCGGCGAAACCCGTAGACCCACCAAAAGGAAATAATGAAACCAAGCCCGCAGCCAACGTACCTGCGAAAAACGGTACTAATGCCGACAGCAAGGATGGCAAGAAGAATGAGACTACGACGCCTAAGGGTGAAAATGTGAGCCCCACTGTAGCACCCGTGGAAGCTAAATCCAGAGCGTAAGTACTTTTTTTTTCCACCTTTTCTATTCTAGCGTTTTTCTAACAGTTTCGCTCAATCCTTCGCAACTCTTTAGGTATTAAATCAGCTCATTGACTTTCAGGGTTGTACCCTAGTGTTTCATTATTCATCATCTGCCGACCCCAGCATAATGCTGGGGTCGGCTTCCAGTCTAACCGGATGCAGCTGAATACCAGTATTTTACATGGAGCGACTGTCTATCTGACCTCCACAACCAAGTTACAACGGCTTAACGTGCTTTCCGAGGCACGGAGGGTTCTTGGTATGTAAAAATGGTCACCCATCCACGGACCAATCGCGGCAAGCGTGGCTTAACTTAAGCGATCGACCCGTGCGGGTGTTATTCCTTAGCCACAAGCCCCTCCCTCCTAGTTTTTCATTATTATCATGGGTATATACTATATAGTACTTACTTAAAATTAGCTTACTAGAGTTAACATCGCCAGGCGAAGCGTCCCCGGGGCAACGGGATTGTCCGAAAGGGTTACCGCTACCCCGGAACATAAAGGGCTAAGGAAAGAACACGGGTGGGTTTTAGTCAGTAAGAGTCTGATAGATAGCCTTCTGCTCCATCCTGAGCGGGCGGGGTCATTGATGATTTCCCATCCACAAAAAAAAAAGGCGAAACGTCTCATTTAAAATAAGAACTGCTTAGATTCTAACTGACAAGAGCAGACTACACGTTAATAAAATTGATATGGGACCACCCCTGACTGAGGCATACTTTATCCATTAAAAAATTTGAGAATTTTGCAAATCCGTCTTTATATGACGGAATTATGCACGAACATACCTACATAAAAAAATATATTTACAGGTTGAAATTTTAATCACCGTTTTCCTCTTAAGGGGTCATTGTACTCATCATTATGAACAACTTTTACTACCTATGGGGCCAAACCTGAAATTGCGAAAAAAAAATCTGCTGTTCCCTACATTTCGTTGGGTTGTAGAGGTCAGATAGGCAGTCGCTCCATGTAAAATACTGGTATTCAGCTGCATCCGGTTAGACTGGAAGCCGACCTCAACATAGTTGGGAAAAGGCTAGGCAGATGATGATGATGTTCCCTACATTTTGACGAGTTATGTGAACATAAATTTTAAAGTAGGGAACAGCTGATATTTAACATCCAAATTGATAACCTCCTCTTTTTTTGAAGTCGGTTCAAAAGCGGCACTTATACGAAGTGTGCTCAAGTGCTCAATGTCTTTGCTCTGAGCATTTGAATTACTTATCCGCTAAGGATGACGATTGTTTGTTTTGTAAACAACAGATTCTTCGCTAGGTGATTTTAAGTCCGGTTTTATAGCGTACCTCTTTTTTTGCATCCAGTATATTATCGGCTTCGGCCTTCACCACAACAAAAGTCATAAAAATTGATCGATATTACTTTCTACTAGAAATGCAAAATTGAAAAAGTGCTTTGGCGATGTAAGCGTAAGCACGAGCTACAGCATTATTGAGCCATGGCTATTGCGCACGGATATGACGCATATTTACATTTACGCAAACCTTTAGGTCCGTATTACAGAAGGAAACTCAAGCATTGATCTCTGTTTAAAACTAGTTTTGAGTCAAGTTTTAATTTTAGAACGATCCTCAAGCATAGATTCATTGATCATAGTTCAGCCGAGTTTGACTTTATTCTAGATCGTTACTCAGTTCGTGAATCTAACCCAAGCAGTGATTAAATCTGTAATCACCCAAGTGTGGTCGAGACCGCGCTTGAGCATAGATTGTCATGGGAAATTTTGTTCTTTTTTAAGTTTATTTGCGTTTTCGAGTTAATAATTATTGTGGAATTGAAGATTACTATCAAAATTGATACTTATATCTGGAGAAGTAGATTATTAATAGGTTTAATCCTAATGATTCATAGAATTTATATTACATAACAGCCTTTCTTCCAATAGACTGATATATTTATTTCGTCTTGCATTTATAGTGACAATCTGGAATTAGCTGATCGATTCAATATGATTGCGTGCTTCGAGCTAATTTTGTTCCTTATATCGAATTGTGCCTTAGTAGATATGGATTTCGACAACCTTCTAGGGATTTCAGAACATTGAAGAAGAATAAAAAAAAACCTCAGCGGGAAGTGACGGACTATTGCATATTCGTCATTCGGAGTAGGTACACATGATGAAAGGATTTATAGGGAAAGCTCAGTAGGTGCTCAGGAGGATTGAAGAGAATAAGTTATGACGGAGCTCATAACATATAGTGATTAATCAATGTAGTATCTTATGACAACAGTTCTAAGGCCCAGAACGAAAGAGCCACGTTGTGGCATTCACATACAAATAACAAGAGACATTTTGTAGAAACAATTTATTTTGATACGTAATTTCATCATTTTTGTTATAAATTCTTTATTTTTGTTTTCCAATATTCTTCGCCATACTCCCCGTCTTTGCGAGGTTGAATAGTATCTATTGGTGCTTGGTGATAGTGGCTTTCATAGCAGCATTCAAAAATGCACCTGTAAACAAGTATTATTATTTATTGTTATTAAAAACACTGAAACCCCGTTACAAAATCAATAGGAAGTAATATAATATAGACACGAGTACCTACATACATTTTTAAAAGTGAAAATTCAATAAAAATACATACCTATTAGCGACTACTGCTTTCAACATTTATTTGGTCAGTTTTTATTAGTAAGTATATATACATTCAGATATAAATACTTTTTCTTGTTTACTCCAATTATTGGAGTTTATTATTTTCATTGCTATAATCGCAAACACAAAGAAATAAACATATTAAAAATTATTTTATTCAAATTAAATTTTTCTAATGAAATTGTTGACTTACTTAGGATTGTCAAAACGCGACCACAGAGCACTTTAGTCACGACAGATACAAAAATTTGTGGAATGAAATAGTACAAAATGACTCCAAACAGTTTAACTTCAATAAATCTGTGTTTGTACTATTCGCAGCTAACAAAATAACGCTCACTTCCTAAATATTTGGGTTCTTAAGGTACATTTTAATATTTCTAATCCTGTGAATATCAGAACATAGTTGGTAAATAAAATAAATAGTAAACGAAAACAGGCTGATGCATAGACAATACACATCTCTGCTTGAGGCTCGATTTGATTCTCGCTTCAGCTGATTATAGTTTGATTACCGTTCTGGAATAAGAACAATGCTCAAGTACTGATTCTATACTTAAACAATGATCAACTGATTGACGATCAAACTAGACTTGAGGAATGTTCTGTAATACGGACCTTAGTTTTACTTTTTGTAAAGTATTTTTTAAGTCTTGTTTGTCAGTTGTCATTGCGTGCGTCATTCAAGCCGCCTATAAAGAATTTACCTTTCCTTTTTTCATTCCAACATGCTATATAGAATGCTACGAATAATATTGGTAGTCTGCCAATATTGCAGGAAGTTAATGATAAAATAAACAAAGGTTATCATGGTTAGATTGCCATTCACGTTTATAATGCGAAAACTGTGCAGTTGTTATCTACCACTTTAACATAAAGGAGATGACAATGAAACAACACAGAGGCTGCTTACGTCATCGTAAACAGAATACCGTTCGCTCGTGTTTAACCAGTTTCAACTGGATGTTTAGAAAGCTTGTGTGTTTTCCTTAAAGCCATGTTTCCAAAACTTTAGAAAATATTTTTTGTCTAAAAATCGTTTTTCACGTTAATTAGGGACTGTCCATTTATTACGTAAGAAGATTTGAGGGGGAGGTGGTCCGAACAAGTCTTATTTTTTTTATGTGGTGGTGGCAGGTGTCTAAATTGTTCTTACGTAAGATCTCAAAGTAAGCAATTCAATTCTAAGTTTGTATTTTTTTTTATACTTTTTCTTTGCAATTTTGGTAGATGCTGATCTTACGTAAGATTGAAAGGGGTGGAGGGAGTTCATCCAAGTCTTATTTTTTCTTACGTGACAATTTTGACCAAAATTGTCTTACATAATAAATGAACAGCCCCTTACCAGATTCAACCCGTTTATATCATTGCTGAACATTTGCTTTAACGTCTAGTTGTTTCCAATGCCATTGGGGTTTTTTAATGAGAACATTTTTTACAGTAAGACAAACATATTGTCTGTTTCTCAGAAACCAGCACCCTAATTTATCTTCTGTCCTTTTCATAATGAAATAGAAAGAAAAAGATGCACTGAACTTAAATTTAATTTAGTTTGTAAACAACAGAATCGGGGCCAGTTTACGTCAGGCGCTGACTAATTTGACAGAAATAAACTAATATTTATCTTCTGTCCTTTTCTTAATGAAATAGAAAGAAAAAGATGCACTGAATTTAAAATTTAGTTTGTGAAAAAGGGAATCGGCGCCAATAGCATTACGCCTGCCAAGGACTTAAGAACTCCCAGCAATTATGCCTGCGACCACTAGACCGACGAAGTAACCATATTCATTGTTTGTTTATTTTTCCAGATTCGATGGACCAAGCTTCATCGGTGGCATCATACTGACGCTGGGTCTGCTCGCCATCGGCTTCATGGGCTTCAAGTACTATAAGAACCAGACCGAAAGGAACTACCACACTCTCTAAATATTAATAAGTTCACTCTAATTCTAAGTGCACCAGACTACATAATTATAAGATTTATTTTATAAAGGGGAATTTATTTTATGTTACATTTTCAAACTATCGAGTGCACTTTAGAAAATACAGGTATATTAGACATAATAAGTGTAAATTTTGTTCATCTCAATATTTTAATAACGTAATGTAGCTTTTCTGAATTTATATATTAGAGTGACGTCTTACTAGCGTTCGTCTAGTGTAGCATGTATGTGCCTGTGCTGAACGAACGCTAGTTCAAAATATCCCTTAGGTGGTTGGTCGTTAGGTCTAATTTACAATTCGAATTTTTAATTTGTTCTCTTTTAAATAGTGTAAGATTTTGTAACTTCTAGTAGATTGTTTGGCATTTATTTTTCTATGTTGCATGCATTTTATTTTTTAAGCAAGTAGCATGTATCTTGTCTATTATTTTAATCCGCCAGGTTTTTATACCAGAGTTGTTACATTCGTAATATTAATGAAAATATATTGTGATTTGTACATTTGGAATCTATAGATGTTTATATAGGTACTGAATTTATAAGATTCAAAAATATTATAAAGTCGTAAGGAGTCACTGATGATTATCATAGTACTATTTCATCTTTGAGTGCAATTTAGTTGTAGTGTTAATTAATGTTCTTTTTCTTGTGAATTGTGCCATGTTTCGGATTTTCAATGTGGAACACTGCATTTGGTAAAATTTATAAACAGCTTCGTACACACTATATTTCAAAGATGTAGCTATTAAGTATATTTATTAATGTTAAGTGTTATCGTAAGGAAACGCAATGTGATGATGAAAATAAGGGTCTAAAGTAGTACCTATATTGGTTTGGCATAATCAAGTTTACTGAATCTCTCACAACCTACTCGACTAAATCGAATAGAACCCTGTTTCTCATGGTAATCTTCAGAGAATCTCGAAATGTCCATAACTTTTTTGTGTCAAACCATAACCAATTCTGTATGTTTAGTTTTTATTATTTGTGATTTTAACACGCTATTTGTAAACTGGGGAAAGTTGATTCCATCCTAAAGTGCTCTTAAATCTGAACTATTATGGATAGTTATTCGAAAGGTTTACAAACCACTATAAAAATTTTGTCTTTATTACTACTGCTACTTACTCATGTCTGTCAATGGTTATGTTAAATAAAGGTATACATACACATAATCCAATTTTTATTTTGATTATTACACTGGCATTCGATACCTCAAAATTATCTCCTAATAATACATAATGCGGCTTGCAGACGAAGAGCTAAGCTAAGTTAGTCCAGCTTACCTAGCACAGCTGAGGTAATTTTTCATACTTCTGCATAGTTTGCGGTCTGCACACAAGTATGAAAAACTGCGTCAGCTATGCAAGCTAAGCTAAACTAACATTAGCTTAGCTCTTCGTCTGCAACCCGCATAATCCAATTCTTATTTTGGTTTTACACTGACATTTGATACCTGAAAATTATTTCCTAATAATATATCAATTCAAAAATGTCTTAATAATACGTCTTAAACATATACTGATGTATAACCCCAGACTTTGTCCGCCTTATTTATAATATAATGATTACATCACATAAGTATACAGATAAAAACTAGCTTAATTTATTTATTCGTCACACTACCTCTGCTAAAATTCACTCTTTATCTCGCTCGCACGATACTGCTCGCGGACTGAGTGAGAGCGAGACAGAGTGCGGTGCTAAGCGGCAGACAGCGCCAATAGTTTCGGTATTTGCTTTTTACGGTGAAAATAATGGCAATTTATAAAAAATAAAAACATGAGTCTTGCTTTATAGTTAGTTCAGACAAAGTTCCATGATCTAATTTGAAGTATTTTTTGAATACCAGCGGTTTATTGTTCGCTTTGGAGGTAACTTTGGATTTTTTTTCTATAGAGAAAATTTTATGGAATCGTGTTTTCGTCAAACATAAGACCTAACATTAATCCTCAACTTTACCTATTTATTTCAAAATTAATGCTGCAGTATTTTCGACATAACGGAGGATCATGCTAAGCCATTTGAGGTAGTATAGGCCCTTAAGGCTAGCGCATATTACAGCCGCCTCGGGCCCGCTTGTAGTGGGCACAGTCCTTTCAGTTATTTTACCTCTGATGATTTTACCTGTGATTTTGGCAAACTTGTCAGTAGCAGCCAGGCGCGGTCCTAGGGAGCGGGGGGGGAACAAGGGGTCGTGACCCCCCCCCCCCCCCCCCATCATTCACACTGTCGAGAGCCTGAATGTTAAAACTGAATAAGAGCCACGAGAATCGCACGCAGGACCTCAGCAGTAACGCTTGCGACCACTAGACCAACGAGATGTAGCTCCTTAAAAATATTCCTCGGAACTCATGGTGACCCCCCCCCCTCCCCCCAATCTTGGCCTACGACCGCGCCTGGTAGCAGCAACCTAACAACAACATTATAACAACTAGGCTACGGACACGGAGTCAGCTGGCGCGGGGCGTTTCAATGCATAGATTTATATGGAACTGGCCTCGAAGGTAGCGGCGCGGGGAGCGGCGTACGATGCGCACCATGGCGTAGTGTTGTGCATTTTATTTTTTGCTTTTTAACGACTGACGTTTCAAAATTTTGTACCAAAAAGACGTCATCGCTATTTAGACATTTCGTTCGCGAACAGACACTTAATTTCTCATAACACAACACTACGCCGCTGGCTTCGAGACCGGGTCTGCGTTGCCGCAATCGCTGACATCGAGACCGAGGCTTAAGGGTCACTGTGATTTTGACTGGATACAATATCGGAGGTACAGACGCCAGCAGGTCAACCTACCCCAATCTGTCAAATTTCTTTGATAGATATTCAACTTTAGCACAAAGGAATAAGGTTCATATTTAATTGGGAAAATCTGACAGATTGGGGTAGCTTGATGTGCTGGCGTCTGTACTGTGAAAGTGTAAATGGACTGTACCTAAGTGTAATGTGCGATGTTTTAAACAAAATGTAAGTGATTTAGGAGGATTTGCAACGCGTTCTAATGTGCGCTAGCCTTTACCAAAGACCTATAGCAAACAAGTTTTGAGCTTTGATCATAATAATTGTAAGATTCTAGTTCATTAAATATTATGAGCCACAAACATCAGGTACTTACCTAAATATTTTTAATAATACTATTAGACCCAAGACCATAAAAATGGAACGAAAACGATACCTGTATACAAATGAAACTCTTAATCACATGATCGGAGCCATGAAGCTCTAATATTACACATCGAAAACAAAGAGAATAAAAACAGTATTATAGTTTCATTATGATACCATTATCGGTTAAACTTTAGCTCTCAGAGCGCTATAAATAGGTCAACTTCTTAATGATCTCAGATCATTTTTAGTTACGTAGTGAAAACTTACGGTTTACAAAAACTTTAATAATAGCTACCCGATTCATCGTCTGCTTAACCCTTTCCCAACTATGTTGCGGTCGCTTTACTTTCCAGTATAACCGGATACAGCTGACGTTCACAACCCAGTGTCAGTGGGGAATACCCCTTGGTAAGACTGGTTGTCAAGACTCGGGCTTCTGAGGACCCGTAACGCCTGTCTAAGATCCACGAATGACAGTCGGGACCAACGGCTTAACGCGATTTCCAAGGCACGGAGGGGTCTTGGTATGTACCTATTGATGGTCATCCATCGACGGCCCAACCGCAGCAAGCGTAGCGTGCGGCTGTTACTACTTAACCACATGCCCATCATAGCTAGCTGATTATCTAACTACAAGGAACAGATAATTTTATAATACTTTATACAAGGGGATCCTGGAGATCCCCAATTCCTCATAATTATAATACAAAAAACATTGATGAATGTATTTTTCAACGTTTTCTGTACCTGCTATATTTAGGAAATAATTATACCTACACACAAGCATTACACTGTGCCTACATTCTAGTGCACACACTATATTAAAACAATAAAATCTTTTATTTCACAGTTATAGAACCCGGGCCAGTTTCTCGAACGAAAATTAACGCAAAATAAAATGTGACAAATTTGTTATGCGCGCGAAAACTGCTCCGATTGGCTTCATAAATCATTCCACCAATCTGAGCAGTTTACGCGCGGTGGACAATTCGTCACATTTTATTTTTCGTTAATTTTCGTTCGAGAAACTGGCCCGGGTTCTATAACTGTGAAATAAATGATTCATATCTTGAAAACGGTTAGTTTGGGGTCCGGTGTTTCATAGTCAAATCAGTCAGGAATGATAGAAACCACAACCTCTTAAAGGATCTAGGTCGACTTAACCTGTAACCCTGTATAACATTAAAGCTACCATCAGATATCCAGTCAGACATTACCTATGATCAGATTTCCAGTCTCTACTATACTACATGAAAAGGTCACGCCAAGTCTTTCATTATGTCGTATAAACAAAGAGCGGCGTTTTAAGCCCACGTGGCTTGCTTTATAGTCTCACAGTCAAGGCTAATCAGAACCGCTGCTCGAGAACAATTGATAAATGGACGTACTAATCGCAGGACCAACTTTGCGATTAAGATCTCCGAACTTCAAATCCGCTAGAAGAGTCTCGCCTTCTTTCCTATCACAGTTAACGTAAGCATGTATTAGAGAACGCGGTGTTGGGTACTTTTTCGTTATGGCCAAAGCTTTGTCTACAGACATTCCTTTTAGTTGCAGAAGTAATTTGATGAAGGTATCTGTTACTGTGAGCGGCTTGCTTTTAGCAGAAGTTTTGTTAAAGTAGTCAAATGTCATCAGCATTCCGCCTTGGGGATCAGCATTGCAGCCTCGTAGTTGTTTGTCCTGAAAAGAGGAGATGCGACATTACTTTTTTTGAACTTCCTGACACCAACACAGGCCACATTGTCGCGATATGGCGAACTAACGTGCGCGCTGTCTATTGCACACCTCTCGACGTGTCGCTGTAAACAGAGAGCGCACGAGTAGTTCGCTTCATCGCGCCAATGTAGCCGTAGCATAAGAAACATAAATGAATATGTTTCAATTACCTTATATCTGATTGTCAGTCTTTTAGTCAACATGGCCAAAAATCGAGCAGAGTTTGTGAGAGAATCTGTCACATGAACTTTAAATCCATCTTGGACTCTTATATTAGCAATTGCCTGCATTAGGTTCTGTATAGGCAGACCCACATTCTTGTTCTTCCCATAATTTTCCACCATGTAAAGGACATTATCAATTCCACATTTACGCAGTCTGAATTTCTGCTCATGGTATCGCCCATCTTTAATACTGGCGCCAAGATCGTCCATTCTCTTCCGTTCTATGATGAAAGGCAGAACCAGTTCCTGGTCTTGGTTAACTTTATGTTTGGCTATCCATGTGAAGTCACCAACTTTTAGGCTCCTGTAATCGTGCTTCAAGTCTGGATACTTATTGAATTGAGCTACTGTGGGATCATTCTTCTTTCTAAGCCTATGAAAAGGATTAAAATCATTAATATAATAAGAATTAATAAACCATTCAGACAGACCATCCAACAGAGGGAAGAGAATAAATGGAATGGTGTGCTCAGAGGTACAAATAAATATGGGTTTGGTGAGGGAAATTAGCATGGATGAATTAAGAAAGGCAGTACAAGGTATGAAAAATGGAAAAGCCAGATGGCCAGGCCAGGTCCAGATGATATGCCAGTAGAAGTATGGAAGTGTTTAAAAGAAGATGTGGCTGACTTTATTCTTCAATAAGTTGTTGCATGAAGGAGGGATCCCACAAGAATGGTGCAATAGTTGACTAGTGCCTATCTTCAAGATTAAAGGTGATGTACAGGACTGCAACAACTATCGAGGGATAAAGCTCATGTCACATAGTGTGAAGGTATGGGAGAAAGTAATAGAGAGAAGATTGCGAGAGGAGAGTGAGATTACCCCAAACCAGTTTGGGTTTATGCCAGGTTGAGGAACAATGGACTACACTTTTGCACTCTGCCAATTGTGCAAGAAGTACAGACGTGCACACAAGAACTTGCACATGGTGTTCATTGATCTGGAGAAAGCATATGATAGCGTACCTCGGGATCTGTTGTGGTGGGCCTTGAAAGAGAAAGGTTTGCCCGAGAAGTATGTAGAGTTAATTCGTGCTATGTACAGTCAATCTCGTACCTACGTCCGCTCGGCTGCTGGCAAAACCGACGAGTTCGGTGTGGCTCTAGGCTTGCACCTGAGATCGGCTTTAAGTCCTTACCTCTTCCTGTTGATTATGGACGCTCTTACTTCGGACATCCAGGAGGAGCCACACACCCATGTTGTTTGCCGATGACATTGTCCTCGTCGGTGAAGATGGAACTGAGATCAGGAGCAGATTGGAGAAATGGCCACAGAAGCTGGAGAATGTTGGCTTGAAAATCAGCAGAACTAAAACCGAATATATCGCACGCTGAGAACGAAAGTAATACTTAACTCATTTAACCAAAATTTTGAAATCGGTCACTTTCGTTCGCAGCGTGCGATATACCTCTACTTTTCTTACCTTTATTGGCCAGTTTTCTAATATAATTATGATAGAATATACTTTTTTAAGTCATTCTGTATACTTAACTCATTTAACCAAAATTTTGAAATCGGTCACTTTCGTTCTCAGCGTGCGATATGTTCTGCGATTTCGGCGGTCTTTCCAGTTCTGGAGCCATAGCCCTTGATGGCGCACTTCTCCCAGTCTGCTCCGACTTTCGGTATCTCGGTTCACTCGTGCAAAGCGATGGCGGAAGTAGATCGAACGGTTAAGCACCGAATTAACACACAGCACACAACAGATATATAAAACCATGATTAGACCTGCTGTCTTATATGAATCAGAATGTTGGGCCACAAAAAGGATGAGTGAAAGACAATTGCATGCAGCTGAGATGAGAATGCTAAGAGGGATATGTGGTGTTAGGTTAGGTTAGAAGTTACGCATGGATAGAATAAGAAGAGTACATAAGAGGAAGTTTGAAAGTGGCACCGGTAACTGAACAGTTGCGTGGAAATCGGTTCTCATAGTATGGGCATGTGTAATGGAGAAACGAGGAAAATGTCGTTAGGAGAGTTTTGAGTATGAATGTCGATGGCTATAAGAGTAGGGTAAGACCAAAGAAACGATGGATGGACTGTGTGAATGATAATATGGTTAGAAAGGGGGTGACTACTGAGATGACGATTAATAGAGAAGTATGGAAGAAAAAAGGCATGTTGCGCCGACCCCAGATAAATTGGGATACGGGCAGAATGATGATGAAATAATAAACCATTCAGTCAGGGGCTTTTATTTCAATAGCCTAACAATGCTTATTTGAGTTTTTATAAATTTATAATTATAGGTATCTAAGCTCGACACCCTGGAGATGGCAAACAAAATAGAAGTCGACAACGTAAAAGATGGTAGGACGAACTCAATCTCACAGCAGGTCCAAATTGGAGAAAAGTTGCTCACTGAACTCCAAGATATATTATAACTCAGGAAAGAAAATAACAGCCATTAAACTAGCTACAGCACAAGAAAGGCGTTTCATGACAAAAGGGATCTGATAAAATGCAACGGTAGGTAAGTAAAATCTCTACATAGTATAAAACAAAGTCGCTTTTTCTGTCCCTATGTACGCTTAGATCTTTAAAACTACGCAACGGATTTTGATGCGGTTTTTTTTAATAGATAGAGTGATTCAAGAGGAAGGTTTATATATATAATACATGCATGCATGTATAGTAGAGAAACATTGATAATTTTAGAGGTTTTTAATGTGATGTCGTAAATAAACACATTTTTTTGCGCTTACTTTTCAAACGCTGGCTGAACCCTACGAGATAGGTCAAAATAATGTACTACAGTATTGTACACCTTAAAAAGGTCTACAAAAAAGTCCGCGATGGTATATGTCTATCTCTTAGGTCTCTCTCTTACCCACAATAATCATTTTTTATCCTTTACTTTTTACGAGAAATAATGGCTTATTTACGAAGCGATTTTAAGCAATACAGCATTAATCCTTATCCAATTAAGTACCTTAAATACATTGTGCATTTAATATAGATAAATATGGCCCTTTAAAGCATGTGATTTAAATGAATATTTTCGAAGATATTACAGATTTAAAATGCAGGGACATAGCGGTTGCTGCGGTACCGGCCGCGGCCGGGGGCCGGCCGCGGCGGCGCGTGCTGACATTCTTGAAGTACCTAAACTTAGTATCAGCATTGCACCCGTGCGAAGCCGGGGCAGGTCGCTAGTCCCCAATAAATACATTCCACATTTAAAAATAGAATCACAGTATTCTGCATACACAATAACCCCCTTACTAATTAACATATTATAGCAGGTAAATAGTAACACACTGATTTCTCTCTTTCAGTCGTCAGTAATTTGACTTTCGAAAGAAGAGAACAAAGCGTTGTGTAACTATACTGACACTATACAACATTTATTAGTAAGGGGGTTAAAAGTTCAAAACAGAGTGCTAATACACTCATGATAAAAAGACACACAACACACATACCCGCCAGTTTCATTTTTATCAATCAATAATATTATATCAAATGTGCCAGGTGCCATTTCAATAACATTGTTTGCATCTATATTTTCAGATGTAGATGGAATTTCATCATCAACAAGAACGAAATCGGCATTTTGTTTAACAGAAGCAGTACTAGTTGATGGCATGTCCTTAAATATTATATCATTGATGGCAGGTATACTTTTGGCATCTTCTAAAATCTCTCTAGCCAGTTCTTTGCCTTCTTCAGTCAATGTATATTCAGCCTTCTTCCTCTTGTTATTTATAACTAATCCCTTTTTCTGTAGTGTCGACATACTAGACCAACCATTATAATAAGAATCATTTTTACATCGCACTAATGATTCCTCTGCATGTTTCTGGGCTTTTTCTACCAACTCTTCTTTGGTCAGTGCACATTTATTCGGGTTTTCTAAGCTTTGTTCAAATAGCGCAACTAGTATTGCATAACCTCCAGATCTGTGAGCGGGTTTATACTTTTCAGCCTTCTTTTCTCCCTTTTTGCCTTTGTCAGTATTTTTTGTACTGACAGATTGTGTAGTAGCAGTGTCTTGAACCTCGTCAACTTCGATAAGTTGTAACTTAACATAACATTCAGTATTTGGTTTTGATGAGAGTTCTGTTGTTTTAGTGAGATCAACAATTTGGTATCCTTCCAAAGTCAAACTATTGCTTTTGCTTTCTTTGACATCCTCGCTGGAAGATAATGGTGATATTTTTGATATTGATATGTCAGAACTAGTTGCTATTACACCATCACGTCTTGGTTTACAATTTTTTGATAAAACATCATTGTTATTGTCCTGATTTAACAACTTATCGAGATAGGCACACAACTTTTTATCAAATCCTTTGAGTATTATGCATTCTGCTCCTGATTTTAGCGGCAACGGGTATTTATGCAGGGATTCCAATGCCTCCCTAAGCATATCCTCAAAATTGCTTTTCGTTACTCTGGCATCCTCATACATTGTTGTTATCCAGTCTTCAAAAATAGGATTTGGTCTAATCCGTTTACAGGTTACTTTGTTATTCATTCTGGAAAGTGTATATTGATGCTATCTATCTATTATTATTTTGTAAAATTAGACATTCTATTAGACTCGCTGTGTGAAGTACATGCAGCCAGTCTTACGTGTATTCATTTTATTAGTCTTTTTTTTAATCAAATTGAAATCAATATTTGAAATATCAATCATAATTCAAAATATTAGCAAAAAACAAATTTTTAACAAAATATTTACGTTTGACCGCTTCCGCTTGACGTTGACATTTTATTTGGTTGACAATTGACCCATAGATATTTTACCAAAGACTGGATAAAAATATAGAGTGTTTTATGTAAACAATCGACTAAACCTATCATAATAGTAGTCTATGGTCATCTCTCTAATCTGTGTAGAACTTGTTGCTACTGTGAGAAAAAAAATTTATTGCCAGTAAAATTAATGAGGGAATATTTGGTAGAATCAATTTTTATAAGATTCTGACCTAAATAAGGTTAGGGCTTTTTCTCATGGGGGTGGGAGCAACTACAGAACGCCGAGTGCTTCGATCCTTACATACTCCACACATACTCCCATTCAACCAACACTTTAACTTTTACTTTTAACCTTTTTCTATTGATTTTTGATAATCTTCCAAGATTATGAAGTCCTATCAGGAGCGTAGTTACCGCCTTATCAATTATCAATGATACGGGGTCCTCAAGCTGCAGGGCCTCCTGACGTGTTTATGCAACGATTCGTTATACAGAGTTGATACGACAGAGGGGCATTAAATTACACTACGTATACTATACGTGTTTAGTATTAATTCGTTAAGGTATAAAAATAAAAAGCATCATAAATGAGAATTTTTTTGTTTCAAACAAACTAAATAGCTTACAAATCAGAGTAAAACGCAACCACCCTTTGTAAATAAAGGAGAAACCCAAACTTCATAAAAACTTGGGCCTGGTGACTGACCTTGGATAACTATACAAAGTGGCAACGTCCAACGTCGCGCGCGGGCAGAGTAACTCGAAACACACTGTGGATTTTCCAAACTGCAGTACCGGAGATTTTGCCGATTCCAGATCGGTCCGAGTAAAAGTACTCTCATCGGTCCATATTAAATTAGTTAAGAAATGACGGTCTTCGGATGTTTTATTTAGTAGCCATTGGCAGTAACTGTTGCTGATCAGCAAGTCTCTCGATAAAAAAGTTTGCACCTTCCGATATTAGAAATTGTGACTACATTGTTGTATTGGGTTCCTACCTGTTAAACAAATGTAAGTGGTAATAATAAATAAATAAATAAATTTAGAAGGTTTGCGTTTTTTACGTTTTAGAACCTTGTGGATAGTTCTATGGCAACATCTAAACTGCCGGGCGGCTCTGTGGAGACTCGTCGGGCTGCGGGAAAAATTGTCTAAAATTCTTTCGTCCCAAGCAGCGGGCATTTACCGCGGTGGCACTCCCTCCTGTTACAGCACTATACGTTTATGGTCCCGTAATCTTTGTACTGCCAACTGTATGGTGCGGGCATTCCTAGGGCAATTGCGGCTATCACCATACCTTTCTCTGTAAGTTCGTAGAGCTAACGTCAGTGTCATGTCAGTGTATTCTGACGCCGTGTCAGTTACACGAGGTATTTTTGAACACTTTAATTATACACACACACAACCAAAGGTTAACAACTATCACAATAAAAACAGTCAATTACAAAAAATAAAAAACACTAACACCAAATAATAATAATCCCAAGTTACGTGTCCTGTCACAATAAAAAAAAGGAATACTGTCTTAAACTTATTTAGTGTCCTATCACAATAACAAAACAAATTCACAATTATTGTCAGCGCACAAGTTCGACAAAACAATAAGGGCGCAGGAGCTTCCGCGTACGTACCTACGTTCCGGAAGGGTAGCGTCGGCGCACTGAAAAAACAAGTTTTTTGGAGGCCCCACTTACTGATCGCAAGCACAAAATACAGAGAGTACAGAAGTCAATCTACATACAAAGTGCGCTCGAGCAACGCACACATAGACACCGCTCACGGACACGATATCTCGGACTGGTTGGGACTAGTGCGAGCGCAAGTGCCATCCGCTTGAGACATGCGTCTATGAAGTGCAAAAATGGAGCAATAAAAAAAAATTATAACTGTTCAGTGGACGGTTGTTTAAATTCAACATTAAACGGTGAATTGTCGTTTTTTAATCTACCAGTTGTTTCAGAGAGGTAAGTAGGTATTTGCTTGTATTTCGATGGTTTGTATTAACGTAACACAGTAGTTAGGTAGGTAGGTAAGCGCCCTGGCCCCCGGTCCCGCGCCGTAAAGTAAAAGCGAACATGACTTTGTAGCACTTTGTGACAAATTTGTAATGTAACAATAACATTAAAATTAAAATATTTTAGTTATTATTGGTTTTTTCGTTTCTCATCAATAAATCAAACAACTAGATGCGAGTGCCTTTTTTGCATAAGCCAAAGTTGACAACCATAGCGCGACCGCCGAGCGTAGACTTCTGTACTCTCGGTATTTTGTGGTGCAAGGATCTAAGATACAATAGCAACACACTGACCTATTTCTATTTCTTTTACGCACGTGATGTTTTGCCAATAGGATTGTCACTCTCTTATGTACTACGTATTGGTGTATGACTTGCGTAAGAGTGGCAACAACGTATCGTAGATTTATCGTTTTAAGGTGCATGACCTATGCCTATAGACATAATCAGCTGTTAGGAAAAATACATCGTGTTCAAACGGTGCAAAAACTTAAAAAATCATTTGCGACTAAACTACTGTTTCAATTTTATTGATTTTTGGTAGAGAGCTTGATAATGATACCTAGTATAGGCAGTTTAACCGCTGACGCGCCCGAAGCCAAAAATCGACCGCGAACAAAAACCCCCGATTGTCCCAATGCCAAAAATCGACCACGAACTGTCAGTTGAAAATGCCTGAATGCACGAAAGTTACCACGAAACATTCCGATTTTTTCAAATTTTTCTGTTAGAGCTACAACTTTGATTTTAATATTGTTGGAAAGTGTGTGAACGTAGCATTATAATGCAAAAAACCCCGAAGTCATAGCGGGTAACACCATTTCACTATCTGTGGTTAAAAAATAAGAAAAATTCATGAGTATAATGTCACCCGCTCGACGGCGGTCCGCGCGATGAATATGTTCTTATAACTCGAAAGTTTTGAAGAAAAGTGCTTCTGTGTTATTTACATTAGATTCTGTATAAATGGAGCTATTTATTAGATAAATAAAAAATATAGGTCACCGCGATAGATTTTACATGTAAATTAGGCAAAGTTTCCGTTAGCGTTACGTAAAAATCTAAAATGTCCCAGTGCACGAAAGTTACCACGAACATTTTAAATCACTGTAGTTTTGTTTTTAGAGCTATAAGTTTCTTTTTATTTTTCCTAGATAGTAAAATTAACGTAGTTTAATATGCAAAAAATTCTGAGGCTAAAAAGTGTCTACGAAATGAAATTAATAGCTTGACAATGAAAGTGGAATAAAGTACTCGTGCGGATTTCACCCGGTCGACGGGCGGTCCGGGCGATGAATATGTTCTTATATCTCGAAAGTTTTGAAGAAAAGTGCTTATGTGTTATTTACATTAGATTCTGTATAAATGGAGCTATTTATTAGATAAATAAAAAATATAGGTCAACGCGATGGATTTTGCAGGATAATTCGACAAAGTGGTAAGTAGCGTAACGTAAACAAACAAAAACTGCCGCGCGCCCGAAAGTTACCACGAACATTTTAAGCCACTGTAGTTTTGTTTTTAGAGCTATAAGTTTCTTTTTATTTTTCCTCGATAGTAAAATTAACGTAGTTTAATATGCAAAAAATTCTGACGCTAAAAAGTGTCTACGAAATGAAATTAATAGCTTGAAAATGAAAGAGGAATAACGTTGTCGTGCGGTCGACGGGCGGTCCGGTGATATTATTTTTATCGTATTTCAAAACTATTAAATAAAATTGTTTTTTTTCTTTTACCATTCGATTTTGTATATATTGGGCTATTTTTTAGATAAATAAAAAACATAGGTCAACGCGATAGATTTTGCAGGATAATTCGACAAAGTGGTAAGCAGCGTAATGTAAACAAACTTATAAAATAAATTCTTATTGGAAAAAACCAAAACCAATTAGAATTAAAAAAAAGCTTTGTAATGGGCTCGGGTTTATCTACTTAAATATACAATCGTTAGTTTATAAGGGCTCCATAGAATTTTTTTGTGTAGGAGTCGTGTAACCGTCAAGTGCCGTCGAGTGGACCACCCGCCGCGCCTATGTACTACGTAAACAATTAAATTTAAACAATAAAACGATTAAACACAAATGTATGGGGACAGTCAAGCTTACGTAATCTAGATAGCCCGGGCGCGTCAGCGGTTAAAGGAAAGCCCATCTGTCGTATCAACTTTGTATATTATCCAACACCTCAAAGTCTATTTGAAAAGAGGCCAGTAATTAATTAACACACAGGCGCGTGCCAATTCTCAAGCTCTTGCATTCTGATTTTATTAGATGAATGAATGCAACTGATTATTTCTTCTCAGCTCAAACGACGGTTTCTCTCCTTACTAACGTTCTTTTGTATTGATTCCACTCAGAAGCATACTCTGAGTCCAATACATTAATCCGTTGCAGGACAGGAATAGGAATACAACTTGACAGAAGATTTGACCGATATTCAAAAACTATTCTCTTTTCAAGTAAAAAAAAGTATCCATAAGTATAGGAGTTACAAAAAATATAATTAAACCACCTGAAGGCCAATTCTGGTAATTAAAAAATGTTTAAAATCTAGTCGCAATCTCTCCTCAGCTCAGCGACGATCAATGTCAAAAATGTAGGGAAATTAGAGATATTTTTGACAGAATGAGTGGGACAGATCAGACTGTGAGTGTGAAGGATTTTTAGGTACTATCAAAAACGTGCTTGATTCATAAACGCATTAATTTGATGTGTGTAGAAGGTTTTGGAAGAAAACGTTGGCAGCACTGCTGTGCAGTGTGCAACACTGCCCTAACTTCCATAGTTTGTGCAGCGTCGTGTATTTTTGTTTAATTTTAAAATACAATGAATACAAGTTTTGTGATGTAGTTGACCGTGTAAAAAGCAGCAAAATGTCGCTCGAAATCCCGTTGATGAGCACCGATGAGGTGACTGTGTAATTAATACCATGTTACGATTTACATTTTCGTTATGTGTCAGTGTCGTAATCCTAATTTATATTTGTTTATTTAGGTGATTGAATTAGATCCAGAGCAGTTACCTTCTGGAGATGAAGTCCTTAGTATATTACAACAGGAAAGATCTCAGCTTAATGTCTGGATCAATGTTGGTGTAAGTAAACTTAACCTCAAAAATTTTTGTTTATGCCACTAACACGTAGCCCATAAAATTATTACACACCGCAATCGATTCGATGTATAACATTGAGAATCGTGGTTTTTAAAAATCATTAACGAAGGGATCAATGCCTTTTTAGTTATAAGATTGATTGAATAATGCCTTGTTTTTGAGGTATTCTGAATTGTAGTAAATTTGATTGTTATTAGTGAGGGGTTGTTCGTTAACTAGTTAAATTCGTCAATGAGTTACTGTGGATTTGTGGAACTATTGTCAACTTGCAACATAAACCATTCATTACTCACTAATTGATAATGATAATTTGATATCTTGACATATTGCCTTTCATAAAACTTGGTCAAAGGAAAAGTATGCTTGATCAAATAACTTTGTAGAATCTGTAGATTATATTGCGAGTTTGATGACAACAGAAAATGGAACTTTTATGGGTTTTGATGGGTCATGTCAAGATGTTATGCATAACCACAACTGGGCAAGACTCCACATATTACCTAAATTTGCACTTGCGCTACAATGGTCAAACCAGAAAGAGATGGCAAGAGTACTGGCCAGATTCCCTGTGATGTAGGAATCTTATGCCCAGAATTAAGACAGAACAGCCTAAAAGAACTTTATGCTGTGTAACAATTAGTTCTTTCAATTAAAATTCTTGTTTTCTAGCTTGCATACTATAAACAAAAGAAGATTGATGACTTCCTCAAAATACTGGAGGCGTCCCGTACGGACGCCAACATTGACTATCGAGACTTTGAAAGGGACCAGATGCGAGCCCTGGATATGTTGGCCGCATACTATGTCCAAGAAGCCAACAAAGAAAAGTCGAAAGACAAGAAAAAAGAATTGTTCACTAAAGCAACTCTTCTTTATACTATGGCCGACAAAATCATCATGTATGATCAAGTGAGTTGTAATTTTATTTTTAAATATGAAAATCTTTTATTCCTTGTTTTTTTTTCTTTTCTGAGAAATCAAGGTTCTTTTTAATCTGAACTCAAAGATATGTACTACAGTACAGAAATAATGTGATTGCTTATTAAATTTCTAGAACCATCTCCTTGGTCGAGCCTACTTCTGTCTCCTCGAAGGTGATAAAATGGAGCAAGCGGATGCCCAATTCAACTTCGTACTGAACCAGTCACCCAACAATGTCCCCTCATTGCTTGGCAAAGCCTGTATCGCATTCAACCGAAAGGATTATAGAGGAGCATTGGCTTTTTACAAGAAAGCCTTGAGAACCAATCCGGACAGCCCAGCAGCATTACGGTTGGGAATGGGACACTGTTTTATGAAGCTGAATAATCAAGAAAAGGCTAGGTAAGAACTCAAATTAGTAGTAATTAATTTAATATGAATTTTAATGACAATGATCAAAGATTGAAAGGAATTATCTTGGAATTGTTAGCTTGCCTTAAGTCCTTTATCATATCACAATAGACAAGACTTAGTGATTTCAGGCAAGCTAAAATGAATGCAGCAATATGCATTCATACATATATTAGCTTGGACCCAGCACGATAGCTTGACCAAGGAAAGAAATTCACATTATGTCAATAAGATTTTTTTTTAATCTGACTAGTAGTTTTGGAGATTACACCTTACAGACATAAAAACAAATTTTAGCTCTATAATATATTATAGAATTATAGATAAAATTTTCGTTTTTTTTAGAATGGCCTTCGAAAGAGCATTACAGCTAGACCCACAATGTGTCGGCGCACTAGTTGGTTTGTCTATCCTCAAACTAAATCTTCAAGAAAGTGAGTCAAACAAAATGGCTGTGATTATGTTATCAAAAGCCTATGCCATTGACCCCAAGAACCCTATGGTCTTGAACCATTTGGCTAACCATTTCTTTTTCAAAAAGGTAAGTTTTAAAAGGAAGCTTTACTGTATTTTTATATGCTATCTATCTCTGTTATAATTTACTGTTGATGAATCAAAAACGAAACCGATAATGAAAATAAATTAACTTTTGTTTGGTAAACATATAAAAAAGTAAAAAAAATACATTTTCAATCTTTGGATCATTGCACCATGGATTTCCAGAAAATTATTTTCTCCAAAATATATTTTTCGAGGACGGAAATTGCCAAATTTGGGCGCGGATCTTTAACAAAAAAAAAAATAACAGTGCTGTGATAGATGGTGAGGCGTAGGTTTATAGTAACAAGGCCCTGTTGGCACCATTATATCATGGATACTGTCGCCCGAAAAGGTTGATGTTACCATTTAATGTAACAACCAATTAAACTATTTTCTTCCAGGACTACAGCAAGGTCCAACATCTAGCCTTACACGCGTTCCACAACACTGAGAACGAAGCAATGCGCGCCGAAAGTTGTCACCACCTCGCGCGTGCGTTCCACGCTCAAGGCGACTGCGACCAGGCTTTCCAGTATTACTACCAAGCGACCCAGTTCGCGCCCCCCAACTTTGTGTTACCGCATTATGGACTGGGACAGATGTATATCTATCGAGGGGATACAGAGAATGTAAGTTCTGTGAAAATTATTTTCAGATATTTTTTTGTATGTAACTGCACAGCCCACGTAATAAACTATAGTTTAAACTGTTAGGCTTGGTTACCTCCGTTTATTGTGGTTCCCCATTTTTTGGATCGGTTACTGAAATTATATTCATAACTTTATTTGAATATAATAAAACAGTAAACACATATACAAAAAAATGGAATTAAACAGTTGCCTGTACGGTAATTTTTTGAGGCTTTCCCTTAAGTTTCTGAGTGTCCGTTTCATATTTATTATCTAAAATTGCTTATATTAACTGTACACATATTTATTTTATTGTATTTAACTTATTTCTTATTCGTTTTAGGCAGCCCAGTGCTTTGAAAAAGTACTAAAAGTCCAACCAGGCAACTATGAAACAATGAAGATCTTAGGTTCTCTATATGCCAACTCGCCTTCACAGTCAAAGAGAGATATTGCTCGACAGCATCTAAAGAAAGTCACAGAGCAATTTCCTGATGATGTGGAAGCTTGGATAGAGTTGGCTCAAATATTGGAACAAAATGATTTGCAGGTAACATCTTCATGAAAAAAGAACTAAGATTTTTAACTCACAATACATAAGTTGACCAAGTTTTGTGCCCTTTGTTCTCCATCTATCTCCAACATTTATTTTATTCGCAGGGATCTCTAAACGCCTACAGCACTGCAATGAAGATTCTCAAAGAGAAAGTGAATGCAGATATTCCGGCGGAAATATTAAACAATGTTGCCGCCCTGCATTATAGACTTGGAAACTTGAATGAAGCTAAGAATTATTTGGAAGAAGCACTTGAAAGGTACAAATAAATTACACGAAAAATTAGGTATAAAATATTATACCTAATGTTTTGTGTACAATTAAATAGTGTGTAAAGAAAGATTAACAGGAACGAAAATAATAAAGCCGTCTGATATTTTCTTTCATTTCGTTTCGGCCTCGAACGGAGCTCTTAAGTGAAGGTACCGACAGGTAATTATTAATGTGTTAAAAAAATGCCATCGTTTTTCCTATTTCGCCAATTTTTAGGGTTCCGCACCTCTAAAGGAAAAACGGAACCCTTATAAGATCAGTCGGTAAAGTCCCTTTTTCTCAGGAACTCGTGGAGTCATCTAGTTGAAATTAATATCAAATACTCAGGGCTACAATCCCCTGAAGCAGTGAAAAAATCAAACTTCCAAGTCAACGCAATCTACTTCTCGTTGACCTAGAATCATGAAATTTGGCAAGAAGCAATGTCATGTAACTCATGTCATCACAAATAAAGGAAAAATACCGAAAATCGTAAATTTGTAGTTACATTACAATTTTTTTTTTCTTTGATAAACTTTTTACATAGATAGTCCCGGCGCAAAAGAAAGTTATCTCATAATTTAGTACATATTACTTAGGTAAATAAATTATAGATGGTCACCATTACCAAAAGTGGTGGCTAACATATTATAAATTCCTTTGTACTTATTACAACTGCATTTATTTTGTTTCGACGTACTTACATACATCAAACAAAACTCATTCCAGGCCAATATAGCTAACTCATTCGTACTCGTTGGTAAAGAAAGAGACATGGTTAACGTCAAAATGCAAAAAAAAATAATTCAGTACTGATCTGTTGTTTTAATCGGTAAAACCCCGGAGGTCCACATGTGGCGAGACATAATGGATTTTTAATTGGGTCTGTAATTACGGTATTCAACCGAAACGATAAAAACGCATGATACTATTATATCGATGGTTAAGAACCAATAGTGTCTATCTCAGTTTTTTACGTCTTTCACTTTTTAATGTAGGTAGATTTAAAGTTTAATTTGGCTTGGGCTACTGCAACTACTAAATACTACTAAATTAAACTTTAAATCTACCTACATTAAAACGTGAAAAACGTAAAAAACTGAGATAGACACTGTTGGTTCTTAACCGTCAATATAGTAAACCTATGATATTTAGTATTTACCCTCTGATATTTATTATAATTAATTAATTAATAATAATAATAATAATATTCCACAACTATCACACAACGCCATCTAGTCCCAAGCTAAGCAGAGCTTGTGTTTTGGGTACTAGACAACTGATAAACATACTTATATATTTCTAAATACATAAATATTATAGATAAATTACACCCAGACACAGAACAAATGATCGTGCTTATTACACAAACACTTGTCCTGGGTGGGAATCGAACCCACGACCTCCGGCATAGCAGTCAGGGTCACTAACCACTAGACCAACAGGCCTGTCAAGATCATTGTAATAAATATTCAAAACTTTAATTCACTATGATGAAAATCTGTTGAAAAGTCAACCAATAAAAACGTATTACTATATTAGCCCCTGGGATTTAACAAAATAGCACTATTCAATTACTTTGTTAGCTACAGTTATTAAAAAATAAACTATTTAGTTGTACCCATCACGAAAGAAACACTTGGATAAAATAAGTAAATACATATTGTTCCTGAATAAAAACTCAGCAATATAATTATGATAGCCACTGATATTAATTGAAATTTAAACTTATGTGTATATATTCTATTAATTATAATGAAAAACATGAGATACTTACACCTTTTTTGCGCCGGGCCTGGGTCACATTTGACGAGTCTTCTTTGTACGGAACTTTTTTTTTCCTAAGGGAATGCCCTCAAATACAGGGCGCCAAATGAAAAGTCCGCTGTTACAACCAAAACTACTGTATTTGGAAGAGAAGACAATGCTCTTCCTATATCTATTTGTAATATATTTTTATTTTTACATGGATTTTCACTATTTGTATTTATTTGCCATTCATATCACTACATAGTATAAAACAAAGTCGCTTTCTCTGTCCCTATGTATGCTTAAATCTTTAAAACTACGTAACGGATTTTGATGCGGTTTTTTTTAATAGATAGAGTGATTGAAGAGGAAGGTTTATATGTATAATGTAGTGTATTTAGTATCAGCATTGCACCCGTGCGAAGCCGGGGCGGGTCGCTAGTTCTTAATATTTCGAGGTTAGGTTCGCGAAAATGACTGATTCGAAATGGTGGATTTGGTGACAAATAGGTGGTAATGTCGGTCATGTTTTTTATTATTCATTTCGTTTTAGTTTTTCTTAATGAATTCTAAACAAATAAATAAAATTGAAGTGTCTTTTTTAATGTCAAAATAACAGCTTTTTACTACATGCATAATTACTATAAAAGAGTAGGTACTTATAACCATAATTTCATTACTGGTGTCCGAAATCCGGGAATATTTTTGATAACAAAAACGTTAATTTAATTTTAAAAAATAGGACTAATTTTATGATCTAATTTTGTTGTGACCCGCTACCTCGCAAGTTGGTACGGCCATATCACTTTTAACAAAATTAAAATATTTTAATCTCTTTTATAGGGAAAAAGCGGACGCTGAAACATTGGACGCTCAATACTATAACTCTATATCAGTGACCACCATGTATAATTTAGCACGGCTGAACGAAGCGTTATGTGTATACAACAAGGCAGAGAAACTGTACAAGGATATATTGAAAGAACATCCTAATTACATCGACTGTTATTTGAGGTAAGGACTGTAAGGAAATAACAACTGAGCAACTTTGTTTTGTAATCGTACTATTTTTGCTTTTTGCTATTTTATATTCCAAACAATTTTATTAACAAAGCCAACAGCGTTTCCGTGCTGTAATCCTTTTATTAATTGTATCGAAGGTACGTAACAACGCTAACTTCGCGGCGATATTTGTAATCCGTCTACGCACAGTATGTGCATCAACATCCATGCTGGATAAATTATGACTGACACGAAGATACTATACGAAAAAATTAAAAAACTTAAAACATACCAACCTTTACACAGGTTAGGCTGCATGGCTCGTGACAAGGGTCAGATCTACGAGGCATCGGATTGGTTCAAGGAAGCTCTCAAAGTGAACACAGAACATCCCGACACGTGGTCGTTGCTAGGCAACCTGCATTTAGCGCAGCAGGAGTGGGGTCCAGGACAAAAGAAGTTTGAGAGGATATTACAGAACTCTAGCACTTCGAATGATGCTTACTCCCTTATCGCTCTTGGTGAGTTGTTTGTACTGTAGTTTATATAAAAAAAAAACGTTAAGTACATTCTTTTTGGGTTTCGCGGCTGTCAAAAAATATATATCACATAATCAGCCTATACTTTTGGAATATTAAAATATACATTAGTTACTTCATTTTATTTAGCTTTGATCTAAATACAGTTCTTGAGTTCACGTGCGAGCGGCAGTCATTGCAATTTAAACCTTACGTCAATGGCATAAAAGTCACATAACCCGTGCTCGTATTTTACCACGACAATACCTTATATTTATAATAACAATCAGGTACAGGAAAAAGCTGCCGTTAATTTGACGCCGTCTTTTGTTTCTATACTTCCATAATTTATTTTATCAGAATCATAAGGTGTGACGTAAATATTGAATATTCCTTTTTAAACGTGTCAGGGTCAATGCGATATACTTTTGTTTATTTGTTAACTAGCTGCGCCCCGCGGTTTCACCCGCATAAGTTTCGATCCTGTGGAAATGTAGGGATAAAAAACTAGCCTATATGTTAATCCAGGGTGTCAACTACTTCCATACAGAATTTTATCAAAATTGGTCCAGCCGTTTGAGCGTGAAGAAGAGACAAACATACACACACTCACAAACTTTCGCCTATATAATATTAGTGTGATAATATCTAGGAGTAATTGTGTTCATTCTTTTTATAATCTCTTTTATTTAGGTAACGTATGGCTCCAAACCCTCCACCAGCCTTGTCGCGAGAAAGATAGAGAGAAACGTCATCAAGAGCGAGCGCTCACCATGTATAAACAAGTACTAAAGAACGACCCTAAGAACATATGGGCCGCCAACGGCATTGGATGCGTACTGGCACATAAGGTAAACAATACTTAATGCCCGATATATAACATCAATTGAAATGACTTCCATAATTATTTTCGCAATGCATTAATACGCAGATGATTCAGTTACGGAATTATAAACCCTATTAGATTGTAATAAAAGCTGCTTTACTTTTTTTATGATTCGTGTGAAATCTCGTAATTAAAAACGTTCAAAATCAAAAGCCACAATATCATCTCAGCGACAATCAATTTTAAAAATTGTGATTAAAATGCGAACGTTAAAAATACGGGAATTGACTTTTGGTCGTAAGGCGAAGCAGTACCAATCGCAGCAGCAGCATAATTAATCAGCAATGCAGGTAGCAGTATTAATCTATGTTTATTTTGTGCCTACCTGAATAAATAAATATTAATCCCTTTTTGGTGCAGGGCTGTGTAAACGAAGCTCGCGACATATTCGCGCAAGTGCGGGAAGCGACAGCCGACTTCCCAGATGTGTGGATGAACATCGCACACATTTATGTTGAACAGAAACAGTATATTAATGCTATACAAATGGTGAGTGGACTTGCATTTTTATTTATACTTACTATTAGTTAGGGGAAAAGCGCCAGGGTAGCCCGCGAAATTCAATTTTTCTTACGTTTTTGCAATTTGCAGGTCACTGTCATGTTGAATGTCGCACCCCCCTTAATTCAATGAAATAATTTAAATAGTGTTTTTATCCATACGTATAAATTTAAGCCGCATTTTGAGTCAGTCTGTGTGACTGAGTTGTTCTTCTAAACTAAGAAACGGATTTTCATGTGGTTTACAACATCATTTATAGAATTTATTTCTGAAGGTTTATGTGTTTAATACAATAATATTAAACTTGCAAATAATAACGAAATCTCAGATGTTTTGTCAAATCATAAAACCCGTGCGAAGCAGGGGCGGATCGTTAGTAATATACTAACTCGAACCTTGCCATCGGAGCATTCATACCAACTTAGGCATGGATGCTCCGTTGGCTGGGCTAATGTCCACGTACAACAATTTTTGAAAAATTTATGATTTGGGCATCTTCCATGACCATCCCACGCGTTTTAGATCTAAGATTATAAATGGGGGGGGGGGGAGAAGATTGAAGACAACAAGACAAAATAATATAATATAATTAGTCAATGTTTAATCCCCTATTTAATCCATCCAAAGGTTGTCTTTAAAAGATCACTTTTAGCGATAAGACCGCCCATTGTGTCACTCTTTGCAAAATTTCTATATTTATGACTGTAATTTATAATGGTGTACATAATAAAAAGTATTCTATTCTATTCTTTAAGTCGATGAGGGTATTCTTTCTATTACAGAAATTTTAGCTAGATTTTTTGTTCTTTTATTGTTTTTGTTTTCTCTTATAAATGTTTCTTTTTTGTAACGTGAATACTGTTTTTTCTGTTCTTTTGTTGTGAATGCTGTGCACGTCTGTAATTGACGTAAACACTAGTCCATGTCTCTGTTCTGTGTTATTTGTAAATGTTTGTGTTCTTGAGGTGTCTTAATAATAAATAAATTAAAAAAAAAAGTATCTTGACTTGGCTCGCGAGGTTGTCGACATGTGGGATGTGGACTCAGCGATCATTGTGCCGATAGTCGTGACAGACAATGGACTAATAGCCAAGAGCCTCGACCAACACCTGAGGAGGCGGCATTGTTGGGTGGCTGGAACAAGGGCTTGATTCAGAAAGCAGTACTACTGGACATGGCCCGCATTGTTAGGAGGTTCCTCTCTCTGGAGCCCTGGCCGCCGGTAGCTTGGACCCTGTTCCCGATACCGGTGTGCTACTATTATTTATATTTTTAAATGTTTTTATATTCTAATATTTAAAAATATCATTTAAATGTATTTATGTATTTAGTTAAATAAAGGAAATAAATAAAACCTTTATTTGACAGTACGAGAACTGCGTCCGCAAATTCCGCATGCACCACGACGTGGAGTGGCTGACGTGGGTGGCGCGCGCGCAGACGCTGGCGGGGCGCGCCAGTGCAGCGCGCGCCTCCCTGCTGCGAGCGCGCCGCGTGGCGCCGCACGACGCCGCGCTGGCCTACAACACCGCGCTCACACTGCGCCGCCGCGCCGCGCTCGTGCTCAAGGACGACCGCTCCGACCTGCGCCTGGTGCTGCGCGCCGTGCACGAGCTGCACGTGTCGCACCGGCACTTCACTCGTCTTAGCGGGGTTGAGGTAACACAATACATACCATAATCTCGTGGCGCCGCACGACGCCGCGCTGGCCTACAACACCGCGCTCACACTGCGCCGCCGCGCCGCGCTCGTGCTCAAGGACGACCGCTCCGACCTGCGCCTGGTGCTGCGCGCCGTGCACGAGCTGCACGTGTCGCACCGGCACTTCACTCGTCTTAGCGGGGTTGAGGTAACACAATACATACCATAATCTCGTGGCGCCGCACGACGCCGCGCTGGCCTACAACACCGCGCTCACACTGCGCCGCCGCGCCGCGCTCGTGCTCAAGGACGACCGCTCCGACCTGCGCCTGGTGCTGCGCGCCGTGCACGAGCTGCACGTGTCGCACCGGCACTTCACTCGTCTTAGCGGGGTTGAGGTAACACAATACATACCATAATCTCGTAGACTATAATATTATGTATAATAATAATAGCCTCCCCGACGGACGTCACGGTGGCCAATCTCAACGGAGATTAGCCAAGTACGCAGGAGATATTATAGTGCACAAGTGTGCGCGCAGACACAGGTGTACTTCCTTTTCCCTCACTCTCATAGTCCGATGGGACGGCAATCCGACACGACCGGAGAGAGATCAGGCGCAGGACCAACAACTTAACGTGCTTTCCGAGGCACGAGGGTAACACACCGCCAACTTCCAAACTCCGGGCTGTTACGTAAAAATTCCTAATGGAAAAACTCATTAACACTTTGCCCGACCCGGGAATTGAACCCGGGACCCCACGCTCAGCAGTCGCGCTTGCGACCACGAGACCAACGGGGCAGTCGGGGCAATATTATGTCCATTTCTAGATTAGACAGAGAATCGTATAGATTAGCTATCAGTGTACACCTTAAGGAATAGCGAGTCTTTAACAATGACTTGTAAACTGATATAACTAATCATACCATAACTGATTTTGTTGGGTCCCAGTTGTAGTCTAACTATTGGAGTCAGACAAATAAGTAAAACTTAACATATGCGAAGGAGATAAAAAAAACATATTTCTGTCTCGTTTATTATTACCGCTGGATCTAAAGTGTGTGTCCTTGTCTCATTCTTATTATTATTTAGCAACTTTTCAATTGCTATACTCTGTCTACGATTTCTAGAAATATTGATCATCTGAATGTTTACTTTGAACTAAACTGTTTTTATTGAATTTAATTTTACTAATAAATTATACTTATCAGACGCTTGATCCTACATAAAATATGTAACTACACTACTTACCATCACTACATAGTATAAAACAAAGTCGCTTTCTCTGTCCCTTTGAATGCTTAAATCTTTAAAACTACGCAACGGATTTTGATGCGGTTTTTTTTTACAGATAGAGTGATTGAAGAGGAAGGTTTATATGTAGTGAACTTAAAGGACTATGCCCATATTAGTATGAAGGTGAAAGTCAGTAATGCCATGCAATGCCCAAATTGCAGCTCTATGTCATACGATAACTTATTAACAGTATTTTTATGATATCTAGATTTAATGTCATTTATAGCACTGATTGAAAAGTTATTGGACGTTAAACATGATAACTGCCTACTGGTATTGTTTACACATTTTATCGTTTACAGACAGCATTGCTATTAGTTTTCCACTAGGAACTTCATAATCATCACATAAGCTAGGCCAGATCAGTGTTCTTTTTTAAACTTAATAAATGTCTGTAAACATTTCAGTTATTTGGAATTATCTAGTCTGTCTCCATAGTATCTCCATCAATATAAATGTGAAAACAATTTGGTTAGATGCAAAACTTAAGTAGGTACTCGAGTAAATAATAATATGGAAAGAGAGATTATAAAAGCGCATTGCAATAAAATCTTCATGCGGCTACTTTTTGTGAAGTTTTATCTAGCCGATCGTATCAATAATACGCAAATAAAACCGTAACACTATAATAGTAGGTATTCGTTATCATCGGTAACAAGCAACAACACTATCACAACGAATTAATAAATCGGCCAAAGGACGTGATTCCAGACCGTAATAAACTGCACTTTTAGTGCATGAATGAATGAAACATTTTAGAACCTAAGTTCTGCAATGTAAACAAGTCTTTTTTTTCCGTTTTTTTTATCCAGTGCTTGTTAGGTTTCAAAATTAACAACGTAATTCTAATTTTCATTTATTATTACAATCTTGTAATTTATTTTATCTGGGCATTTCTGGGGCACAGATGGGCATGGTCCTTTAGTTTAGTTTGTGAACAACAGAATCGGGGCCACTGTCTTATCCCCTTACTGAATAATCTACTAAATATTTATTTATTTATTTATAATAAGCACACCAACAGCACAGTCACTTACAATTCATATTAAATATCATCTAAAATTATCATTTCAGTAACCATGCAAATAACAGGTATGCATGACATCTAACTTTAAAAATATTAGAGACAAAGGAGAACAATAAAAAGTGTGTCTAGTAGATCTACAAAAACAAACCAATTTGAGCTACATAGACGTGCACTCAACGTCGTGCGTGACAATATGCATTTGTGCACCCGACAGGGCGGCGAGGGCGCGGCGCGGGCGGAGGCGGGCGCGGCGGGCGCGGCGGGCGCGGAGGCGCGCACGTGCGCCGACCTGCTGTCGCAGGCGCAGTGGCACGTGGCGCGCGCGCGCCGCCAGCACGACGAGGAGGCCACGCTGCGCGACCGCCAGCGCGAGCAGCGGGAGGCCTTCCGCAGGCAGCAGGTGCGGGCCTGCACTGCGATTCTGTCACCATCTCACCGTGAAAACTTAGGTGAAGTGAGAGTGGAGTGAGCTGTCAGTGTCATCCTGATGCTTAGCGATTGATACTCTTGGCAACTCACTTCACCTAACTTTTCACGGTGAGATTTTTACAGAATCGATCGGCTGTACCCATCTCACCGTGAAAACTAAGGTGAGGTGAGCTGTCATTCCACCTGATGTTACGGATGCCTCCATTGATAGTTCACTTCACGCTCATTTCATCTATGTTTTCACGGTGAGATTTTTATAGAATCGATAGGCTGTAACCATCTCACCGTGAAAACGTAAGTGAAGTGGGATTGATACTCTTGCAGGACACTAAGCTCCCTTCACCTAACTTTTCACGGTGAGATTTTTACAAAATCGATCGGCTGAACATAGCAGCGCCACCCGCTCGATGTGTAGCACTGCCAACAGCGCCATCTCTACGGGCGAGACCATCACCACGAATAAACAACGTGTAACGTTAAATACGCAAAACCTCATACACCCCAATTCGAGCATTGAGTTAAAAGCATAATACAATGACCAAAACTTTTTTTTTTTTTAAAGCTAACTATTATTATTAAGAAAATCGTGTTGATCTAGCATTAGTTTATGCATTCAAAATTGAGTCTTACTGCCTTAAAATAAGTTATACTTAATTTTCTTTGGCTCAATCGGCGGATAGAATGGCAAAATAAATAATTTTATGAAAAAAAAAACTATATTAAAAGTTACTGAAATCGATTCAGTAGTCAATTATGAACGAACTATTTTCAGGTTTTGCGCATTTAACGTTACACGTTATAATTATATAGACTCCGCATGAATTCACAATGTCACATCGACACCTGCATGCAATAACATCGTAACTCACTTTTTGTGATTTTACAGGAGAGCAATTTTAAAGTTTGAAAAATTATAGCAAACTCAAAACACCCCGTACAATTTTTGAATCTGGCTCTATTTAATATAGTTTAGGCGGACTATAAATACATAGGTATGGTTAAGTTGTAAAAGAAAAATTGTTTTTTGAAGTGAAACTTCTTTACGCACGCTTGACTTGGGGAGTAAGCTGGCGAACGCGTGACGTAAGCGTTACGAAAAGTGTGATCGGGCAAGGCGAACGGAAGTTAAGTGGGGGATTGCGCGCGCACATTTTCTTTCTCTCTTCCTCTCATAGCCAAATACGTTCCGTATATCTAAGCAATAGAAGATCTATGCAAAAATATTAATTTACCAATGAAACCATGAAATAAATTTAAATATTTGTAGAAAATTAATATATGTATATGTGTATACATGTATATATTGTACACACATATATATATATATATATACATACAGATGGAGCGAAAGAAGTTTCACTTCAGTCGTGTGGTCATAAGCACACTCGTTTTTTTTTTAAATTATATTGTTGACAAAAAATATTTTTTGGATTAGTTACAATACTTTGACGTTGGTTTATTTTTAGAAACGAAAGGGAATAGAATTACAATGATAGTACAGAAAAAATGCATTTTTTTTTACATAACAATGCCGTTGTAACTCAATTTTTGGAAAAAAGTGAGTTACGTTGTTATTACATGGTGGTGTCGATATTATCTTTGAATTTTTGGTTCTGGGACACGATGTTCTCTTTCACCGAAATATACTACATATTTCTTTACAGTGCACGTTGTCTAAATATTTCAGCATCTCATTTACATCATATTTATCTAACAGGAAGACGAACGCAAACGTCGCGAAGAAGAACAAGCAAAGAATTCAGTGGTGGCGTTACAAAAGCGTCAAGAGTACAAGGAAAAGACGAAGAACGCGCTACTGTTCGCCGACATGCCGTCTGAGAACAAGTCTAAAGGCGGGCGCGGCAGGAGGCGAGATGAATATGTTTCGGATTCACCCGGCAGCGGGAGCGATAGGCCGAAGGAAGACGGGTGAGTGTCTATCTATAGTATATTTATCTCTATTTGGTAAGAAAAGAACAAGAACGCGCTACCTTTCGCCGGCATGGCCGTCCAAGAACACGTCGAAAGGCGGGCGCGGCAGGACGCGAATGTTTCACCCGGCAGCGGGAGCGATGAGCGAATCCATTCAATTTTTTGATGTACAAAAGTACATTCTACGTGCCTCTTTGAAATAAATGATTTGACTTTGACTTTGAAGGACCGAGGAAAGACCAGTATAAAGAAGAAAACAGCGTTTAGCCTGCATGCTAAAAGTTTCATTAATTTTCTAGGAACTAGTCGAATTCAATTTAGGGGTCGCACATCAAAAGAACTACTCGGATTGAAATGTGAGCTTTATATCGTGATACTTAGAGTAACATCTTCATGCGCCGTCAACTGCTGCTATCAAATTTTGAAAATGTCATTTTAGGTGGCACTGTATAGAGCTCATTTTCCTATGCTTTAGCTTGAGCAGAGTAAAGCTGCAAGCATATATCTCTTTGAGTCAAGATGGTGTTGCGTTGTTCCGGTGTGAAGCGGCCATTAGTAGGAATAAGTATAGCAAGACAGTTTCAAATATTAACTTAATGTCTAAATGACTAATTTATTAATATGTTTCCAGGCGTGAGGCGAAGCAACGCAAACGCAAGCGTGAGGGCGAGGGTCGCAAGGGCAAGTCGCGCAAGAACAGGCGCGGGTCGGGTAGCGACAGTGACCCGCCTAAGAAACGAGGCAGGAAGAAGGTGAGTTATGAGTTGATTATTATTAATAGCCTGTTGCAACTCCAGGTGTGTTCCAGTGAACTTATATGGCAGACAATGGCCCCGATTCTGTTGTTCACAAACTAAACTAAAAAGTTCAGTGCATCTTTTTCTTTCTATTTCATTATGAAAAGGACAGAAGATAAATATTAGTTTAGTCCTGTCAAATTAGTCAGCACCTGACGTAAATTGACGTATTTTATTAGCCAATTTTTTAATCACGTTAATCTTGTCTATGGATTATCTAATTTGACAGGACTAAACTAATATTTTATCTTCTGTCCTTAAGATAAAGATGCACTGAACTTAAATTTAATTTTTCAAAAATAGAATCGGGGCCAATAGTATCGGGACGAACAGACAATGTAAAATATATCTTTTTATGATAAAATTATTGTCACAATAACAGTAATTGTCGTGTGCTGTGTTCATTCTGAAACATGATTTGTGTCAGAGATTAACTATCATTTCTAGAAGTCAATTTTGAACAGTCGGTGCGTTTCGATAGTAGTTTATATATTTACGCTGACAGTACATTTGTAGACTATGAAACAGGTTCCATTCAACCGCATAATAAATGTGATTCTTTTCAACAGGGCGAAAAAGGTATCGGCAAACGCGAAAAAGCACGAGCTGCGAAAGCTGCTGACGACAAACTTGGCGCGAAACAACGCGCGAAAATCGTATCCAAGGAAACGATATCGACTTCCGAGTCGGAATCCGACACCTCACGGAAGTCGCGCAGCAGAAGTCGCAGTGGAAGTGGAAGTCGGAGTGGTGGAAGTCGCAGTCCGCCCGCTAATAAAGGACGCAAGAGGATTATGTCGGCGTCGGATAGTGATAGGTAAGTTTATCTTTGAATGTTTTATTTAATTAGGTGGCAAACATAACTCAACGACCTTTCAAATCCTAATACAGCAACGCAGTTTGGCAGCAAAAAGAAGAAAAATTGTTTATTCTGCATAAATAAAACGCATAATACAAAAATTGTACACGATACCCCCCATCCATCCCCATCTTGGGATACTGAACTTTTTGTAAAGCCACATTAGAGGAATGTTGCACACTTCTGCTGTAAGCATTAGGAAAAAGAGTGGGGCGCGTCTTCGTGGATTGCACTATCTATATGCAAGTTTGATGGTCCTTTAATTCCATTATTTAATTTTAAGTACATCTAAGAGCACGTTTTTTTGTCTCTACGTATATGTCTCTTGTATGGTTGTTTCTAGTGAACCCTGGTTACTATAAAACACAAGATTTTAGTTTAAAAATAACGTTTTATTTTTTCAGATCAAGATCGAGGTCCAAGTCCAAATCTCGCAGTCGATCCAGGTCAGGCTCCGCCAAGAGTCGTTCGAGGTCCAAAGGCAAATCACGTTCTAAAAGTCGTTCGAGGTCGAAATCCAAAGGCCGATCCAGGTAAAAATACTTTTAAGTTTTTTTTATTTTATTGTATGGTTATCTAGTTCAGATTGTATGCAAAGAACTTTCAAATAATTTTGAAGGTGGAGACAGCACAATTATGAGCTGTATGTAGGTTATACTTTTTTAGGCCGGGTTTTAGTACTTATTTGAGTTCTTCCTAGTTTTTTTCTTGACCTGTAGTTTTCTCCACTGCTAGTCAAAACTATCTTTCGCCTTCCAAAATTATGTATTTAATTAAATTACTACTTACATCGAAAATATTTTTAGGTCAAGGAGTGCGTCAAGGTCCAAAAGCCGTTCAAGATCTAAGAGCAGGTCAAAAAGTCGATCTCGTTCGAAGAGCCGTTCAAGATCTAAAAGTGTTTCCAGATCAAGGTCCAGGTAAAGAACCTCTTTTTATTTACGTAGTTATTACTTTTTGATCAATCAAATCTTGTGTTTATTGGAAAGGGTATGTGTGTAAAAGTTAAGAAAGTGGTGAAACTAGAAGAAAGCAAAAAAAAAAAAAATAAAAAAAATATCCATTGGGCCAGGGCCTAATAATTAAAGGCTGAGTAAGTAGCAGATGACCCCACCTATCCACCATTTTCGTATGTTCAACGTTCTGCCAAACACCCTGTATAGCTCCATCTCTCTCTTGCCCTGAAATCATAATAGTATTAAAACGTCATAACCTGAACTATGTTATTTTGGCGAAGTTCCCAGTCAAAATAAAATGTATTTAAAGTACTCAGACATTTTGAGGTCCTAATCGTACATTTTTTTCCACAGGTCAAAGAGCAGGTCCCGTTCAAAATCCAAAAGCGTATCAAGGTCGAGGTCACGTTCAAGATCTAAAAGCGGATCACGAAGCAGATCCGGTTCTCGGGCCGGATCTCGTGCGTCCAGATCTAGGTCACGTTCCGGATCCAGGTCAAGATCCGGATCCAGGCATTCTAGACCAGACACACCGGTATCCAGGAAATCCGTATCCGCCAGTGAAGACGAAGCTTAGATTAAGTTGTAAATATTTGACTTTTGGTTTTGCCTATAACTTGCATTACCTACATGGTAAGAGCACACTCAATTTTCAGTTCTGCTATTAGTAAATACAAGGTGTAACAGATTAAACGCAAGTCTTGAAAGTAGTTTGTTCATAATTGACTACTGAATCGATTTCAGTAACTTTTAATATAGGTATTTTTTCATACTAACCGCCGATTAAGCCAAATAAAATTAAATCTTATTTCAAGGCAATAAGACTCGATTTTAAATGCATAAAGTAATGCTAGTGTCAAGACGATTTTCTTAATAAAATAGCAAGCTTTAAAAAAAAATAAGTTTTGGTCATTGTATTATGCTTTTAACTCAATACTCTAATTGGGGTGTATGAGGTCTTGCGTTAATTATGTTACACCTTGTATATTTGGAAAACGTACTTTCATTTGGAAAATGGTGGCGCCTTATTTTTTAGACGGGCTGACTGTGACTAGCAGTTGGTTGTGTGAACCTGCTAAGACCACGACCAATAAGTCACCGCTAACACAATGGTCGCAGTGTTTTTTGGACTAATGTTTTAAAACCCTGAGTCATTCGATTCTCATCGACTCTATATCACTCCATCAGATTAAATGAATTAAAGTATCTAGAAATTTGTTAAGGCATTTGTTGCATGTCTTGCGTGTACTATTCTTGACCTCTAAGATGTCTCTATATATAAGTATATATTTCATAAAGGCTGCCAGGGACATTGACGCACAACTTTACAGTACATGATTCCATGAACGCTAAGTTTAGGGGGGGAGGGGGTTTAGGGTCGGCCCAGAATGCGGTGTCGAGTTGACCTGGACACGAACCGCGAGGGCTGGTTCGAGGTGACGCGGGAAAAGAGTTCCTGGAAGGACTTGGGTGAGGCCTTTGGCCAGCAGTGGGACAGTATAGGCTAAACAAAAAAAAAAAAACACTAAAAATGTCTATGCTAGAGGGTCTATAATCATGTGCTGAATTCATGGTTACAGTTTCCGCGTCAATGTCCCTAGCACCTAGCTATTATAACTTCCTGTCATTATTTACACTACAAAATATTTTTACAACCTTACATGTATAGATTCCTAAACCATTATCTTCCAATGTCATAAAATAGACTAATATGTTAAGGGTCCGGCGGAGCATGCGTAGTTCATACAAACTGATTTAAAGACGAGTTATGAGAAAAATAAGTTTTTAGAAATTTGAAATACCTCATATCTCGTCTTTAAATCAGTTTGTATGAACTACGCATGTTACGCCGGCCCCTTAACGTACTAGCTTATTTCTTTGGTTAGCGCAGACCATCGAAGAGGCGGTGGAGAGACTATTCGATAACACATAACCTCGAAAACGTGTGCATAAGGTTGAATTTAGAAGTCCGAATTTGTGAAGCATTGTCTCCGACATTCGTGACTGTGTGACGTCCTTTTTCTAAATTCGATCTGCCATAAATTAACGCCCTGGCTGGTACAGTCAACAGCAAAAGTAGATGATGAAAATCAGAAATTCAATACTAATGAACGGAGTTCGCGTCAGAACTGTGTGCAGGCGTCGAAGTGTCGTTATGTGACTGTAAATTATACCAAACATTTACTACTTCGACGCCACACAGTTCTGACGCGAACTCCGTTCATTAATTAGTATTGAATTTCTGATTTTCATCATCTACTTTTGCTGTTGACTGTACTGTACTTGCGTGTATGGCCTTGATTGCCGAGATTTGTATCTGTTTTCTAAAAGTTGATAAGTGACTTCTCTTTCACCATATCGACGATCTGCGCTGACTGTTACAGAACGTTATCACTTGTCGGATGTCGGATCAGTTTCAATCAGGAACCCGACAAGTGGAAAGGGGCGGTAACCGTATATTTCGTATTGTTAATGTTTCCTTCGATTGTTTCGACTTCAAGTTATGAGCATTCTTATTTAACTCTTATATTATGTTCTAATATTTAAAAGAGCGATGATTATAAACGAATAAAGACAGAAAATACCAAAATTGTGTTTCTTTCGTACATTTCCGTTTTATAGGAAAAGGTGAGATACCAATTGATCCAAGTCTGCAAGTGAAACTAGTCTATAATTTCACGATACAATAAAAAGTACTTAAATAAAATAAATTAAAAAATCCAATAATATCATGAAAACATTGTATATTTAAGTCCCAATTTAGAGTACATTTTAAAATTATTCGCAGTTTACATTCAAGAAACTCAATGTTTATACATAGTTTTATTGTGTTTAGCGTTTAAATAACTTGCAACAATTTAATAAATAGCTTAAATATTTTACAATTAACATAACACAACCATCATATTGGTGAAATAACTTCATTTGTTAGAAACTTTTATGAAACAATAAGTATTACACAATATAATACAAGTTGTATAACTGAACACTGAAAAGTTTGAACAGATTGTGTAACCGATTTTTATACAACAAAACACTACGCCTGAATTCCCTGAAGTGTTAGGCAAAGGTATACCTTTAGTACATTCACATTTCTCCATTCGCCAGGCATGTTAGTCCCATGTAATTGGGGGCGTGCCTATTACCTTTTTTTTCTGATACTTTAAAATACGCCATATAAATCAAATGGGGTCTAATGTGGCCGATAATTTGTCAGCATTCTTTATTTAACATAAAACAGCACTCGGCCAATTACATTAAATAATAGTTAGTATCATCTTAATAATACTAAGTTTGATTACTAGTAGTAGAACTCAGTACTACTGAAATGAGTCCTTCCTTTTACATAAAAGGACTCACTTTATAACACAGAAGTTACACAATTTCAATCTTTCCAGATTTCAAAATTATACACACTGAAAAGTGAGTAGTCAATTCCAAAGTGACAATCCCAATTTACTGATAGATTTATCTAATGGACTAAATTTTCACTATTAAAATCTTAATACTTACGTTTAATAATTGAGCGTCATAACGTTGCTAGAATTTCAGATAAAACAATATCAACAATCAAATATATTTTGCTAAAAGTACTTAATATCGGAACGGAATCTGTTTAACAATTAAAATCGTGAATATGGCGTTAACAAACTCTCATTTGTGTCACATTCTTGAAGTGAAGTCTATATATTTTCATAATAAAAACAATAAAGCCCAATTAGGAATAATATTCTACAAACTGAAAAATATTGATGTTGGACTCCTCAATTTTATTGAATTATCAAAATTCCGCAGTCAGCCTTCACTAAATTTAAAAGTTCTAAATCTTACAAAATCTCGATAGGTACAATTTCTCACAATATATAGAAACTAGGTTTTAAAAGGTTATAAAAAGATTTCTATTTTAATTTTAATATTGTGAATAAAAAATTGAGTCAAAATTCGAATATGTGGCAGTTTTCGTTTTCTTTAAATCGAGATTACTCAGTTATTGCTAGGTATAATAAAATGGAGCAATTAGACATAAATTACTAAAACTATATAACTTTAATGTGCGCTAATATATTTATACTAAACTATTAATGACTAGTATTCTAGGTAGTTAGTGTGTCTATCGCTAATATTTGGTGAGATTAAACATTAAATTGAAATGATTACATTAATAGGTATTTAGATACCTACACTATAATATTCCAGTCCAATTGTTTTAGAGCTTAAAATTATATCTCTGACTATAAATTATGACGTGTCATATTATGCATGAATAAACATGACTGGCAAAATTTTACGATTGAATAAGGGCGCGATTACTAATCTCTAAGATTTTGCACTACGAAACGTGTGGGTAGATATATCTATTGATGTTCGTTTTATATTGCGGTTGTTAGGTTATTAAATAGAATTATAATTTGGAAATTTGCAGTAGCAGCAAGAGCCAGAAGCAAATTCTCAGTGGATATCATTATCATCTGACATCACCACAATCACTAACGAAACTAAAAGCATACATTCTTACCACCACTGCAAAAATATTAAAAAATATAGAACATTATCAAAACTGCTGAATGAAATATAAAAAAAAAGGCGGACTGACTTAAATCTACATGGAAATGACTAGCCATATCATGACAATGGATTCTTAGGACTATATTTAGACCTTACAAATGAGTATTCTAATACTTGAAGTATCAATAATACAAATGCGGTACTTTAACAAACAATATAAAGTGTTAGTTCATTGTATAGGTATCTGTTTTAAGCTTCATTTTTTAATATAATTTCGTACGATGACGCTTTAATATACAGTCCCTAAATTAGAACGTAGGTGGAGATGTTTCAGCATTAGCCATTAGCTGTCGTTTTTCTACTATGATTTGTTAGAAAATATAATTATGAATCTGGATGTCTTTTATGAAAGAAATGAGCTTGTAGGTCTACATAGGTACATTTTAATTTTAGCATGTTATGAAAAAATGGCCATCCATACTTTTTTTTATGAAACAGTTTCTGGATTTTATGAATGCAAAGGTATGTCATCTCCAGCCTACAGTTCTACGGTCCCTACCACGTCAAAACTTACATTTAACAAGTCTCTTTCGCGGCCTGCGCGCCGTTGGTCTGCGCGAATGTGCCGTTAGGAACAGTCTGTGGGCCTCCTAAGAACGAAGTAAACGTCGTGTCTCTACTCATTGGAGGCTCCAAGCCTTCGATAGGTATGCAGTCGAGAGTCGGGACTGTGTATTCCCTGTAAAGAAAATACAAGATGAGGGAATTAGTCCTTACTGTAGGCCTAGCAGGACTCGACCGGGCAAAGCAAACATAACGTAAATTCTAAAGGTTTTTGAATTGGAAATACTCGTTTCGCAAATAACATTTAGTTTGAATACTTTATTCATCTGTGGTGCTTGTCGCAACAATTGATACCAAACTGCTATATAATAGTTGCATTTTCGATTAAAAAATGGTTCGAATTTACGTTACGCGTTTGTACTAGGCCCTCTGAGGATTCAGATCATAAACAATTCTGTTGAGAAATCTTTAAAAAAAAAAATAATAATCTATTAAATCTATTTTTTTCTTTTTTATTGAATCTATTTTTAAAAAAAATATTAATAAAGTCACTTTTAAGTTTAGTCATCAAATAAAACGTTTGAAGAAAATGATATTAAAAAAAATAACAGCTAATACTTAAAAAATCCTGTAAATACAATGACTTACATAGAAACATTATCCTGTGACTGCACAGAGTCATTGACTAACTGCGGCAGTCTGTCAGGTTGTGGCACCGGCTGTCGTGTCGGTCGCGAGCTGAATAGAAACACGCCGAGCATCGCCAGCATGTACGATAGGTAATAGAGGGCGTGGAACTGTAATGGAAGGTAAATATTATTTCTGTAGATACCAAAAAAAAACGAATTTGTTCAAACATAAGGGATTAAACTTCAAATTCAAATCTCTTATAAAAAGAGGGTCACTCAAAATGCAAACTTTTCATTACATCCTAGTGTACCAGAAACATTCTAGTGATTCACATTGTTTGTCTCTGCATCACCCAAAGGTTGACTGGTAGAAAATACCTATGGCATTAAGTCTGCCTCTGTACATTTATGGGCTTGAAGTATTAAATAACTAAATAACCTTTTTGTTCTAACTAAGCATGTTGGTATTATGTTGTAAATAATTGGTTGGTAACTCACCTTAAACTGAAAAATAAACATCCCAGCAATAAGTGTATAATAATCTGCAGACAGGAATGACAAATGCAATGTTATAGACCCAGCATCTCTCAACATGAAACACTGTAATATCTGGAATATTGTCTGCACAGAGCAGTAACTACACAACTGGATGATAGTGTCTAGATCGTACCAGTTAAACGCCATTAGCTCACTGAATTCTAGGAAAAACGTTTGGGTGCATGATACTACACTGCCGATTAAGCCAAGAAAGGCTAAGTAATCTGAGCAAGATAATGTATCCAGCATCATTTCTTGTAGTACTGTAACCATGGCATAGAGGAGTGAGCCTGCGAGGCAGAGCATGTCTCCGACGAGCTGGTTTTTGCCTGAAATAAAGGATTCAGTGTAAAGAAACATGAATGATTTATTGCTATACCAAATTCATTGTCCAATCAAGGCTATACTAGAGTCAACAAAATTTAAATATTATTAGATTCAATATTTATAGAAAACTATTACAATTCACCCAAAGCTGGCTACAGCTCCTTAATAGGAGCTTATTTTTTATAATAAACTTCAACTTTTTTGTTACAGTATTTTAATAATTTACCATCGGTGGGAGCTCCCTCAACATCAGCCCACACAACGCACACAACTGCCATCAAGCCCAAAGTAGCACCTGCTACATGGACAACTCCGAGCCTCTGTCCACGCCATGCACCACCCACAAGTGCAGCCCCCACACCACTGCATGCTAGCAGCTGTCAGCTTAACACAGAAGTGAACCGCTGTGACATGACCAACAGCCAACTTGCTGTTACGTCTAGGGTACATGCTATTATTATAACCCACCATTTTCTGGAAATTAAAATGTGCATCAACATTATAATCCTATCTCGTTTTACAATATTAAGACTGAATAGTTTTTTTTTTTGTTATTTTATTTTTTGTTCCTACATATTTTAGGGTTTTAAGGTTAAATACCAATTCAATACCAGTGATCATCACTTGCCCAACCTTTTTTTGTCGGCTTCCGGTCTTATACCAGTAAACACTTTAATTTGGAAATACCTATCCCTAACAAATAAAATATTATCCAATCCATAATATGTAAATAAAAAATGTCAACTTACTTAGATAGATTCTTGAGCCCATTGCAGAGCAGGGATGGAGTGAATAATATAAAGAGCCCTAAGTACGGCACCACCAATTGTGCGGTTGTGGGAAACTGCCAAGTAGCACTTTGTAACAATGTGGTCAATATACATTTACCACTGAGTAGTAATGATAACACTTGACCCAAAATAATATTTCGCCACACCCGCCTGAAACAAACAGAAAAGATTATTACACTTTTTGTTTATAAAACCAGCAACAATTTTGAATCAATTCGAAATACTAGCCATCGCCCGAGCTCCGAAACATACTCTTCAAATTTATCACTAAAAGTTGGCTCTTCCATTCTCCTCTTGGATGTAGACGAGTATTCAACTAAATACTGTATTGTTTAGGATACAATCCTCGAAGATAATCAAGGTATTACAATAAATAGCCATAATTTTCTTCACAAGGGCTAAACAAAATTTGGCAATTGAATGTTTCGCTCCAAAACGTACACGCAGAAAAGAACAGGCGAATCAAGTGGTTCTAAAATAATAACAATATTAGAAAAAAATTGAAAAGTATTTTGTTGAGAATAAAAACTGCTTCATAACCATGTATTACTATACTCTTTGTTCATAACCTTTTTTGATGTTACAGGGTTAGAGGCCAGAATCGATTGATACAGAATCGATCGATTCTTTAACTTATCAAAATAGATTCCGAACGCAAACAACGCGCTAAAAAAAACGTATCTGTCATTGTTTCTCGCGGTCGGCGCCTCGGCGTTCAGCGTTGTGTTTACTTGTGTATTTTTGTAAATCTACTCAATTATTTGCATTATTTTGACTAAACCGCGACGTAATACCTTAAGATTCTTTAATCTACCCTGTAGTAAATATGGGTGATGGTAAGATATAATCAGTATACGCTAATTTATGATGGACAGGTTTGTAAGTTTCAATCGTTTAACTTGTTCTTTTCAATATTTTCCAGAGGACGTTATTCGTAGAAGACTTCTAATAGATGGAGATGGAACAGGAGACGATAGGAGATTGAACGTGTTGCTGAAAACATTAATAAAATGGTGTAATAGCACTGATGAGAAACCTGAAGAGAGGTTAGAATCAAAATAGGGAAAAAATATTTACTTACTATTAAATATTGCTTGTTCCTCCATATAATAACACAGTAACACACTTTTGTTACAGTAAGTCTACCCACGATCGAATGCTGGCTCAACTAGCACAATGCGAATTTGCTGTGACGAAATCACAATTAGGTTCTGAAATGATGGCGGCAGAATTAAAAAGCTACGAGGCCATGTCAAAAGTATTGGAGAAATCCATAGAAGTAGCCAAAAGCCACATAGAAAAAAGTAAAGCAGATCTTGCTCAAGCAAAGACAGTACGAAAGAATCGCATAGAGTATGATGTACTGGCAAAGGTAATAAGTGAACAGCCAGATAGAAAGGAGACTCTAGAACGTCTAGGCACTTTGAAAACAGAACTGGCCAATTTAGAATCTACAAAGCAGCAACTGGAAAGCCGTTTAGCTTTGAGGAAAAAACAGTTCCATGTGTTGGTGACTTCAATACACCAGTTGCAAGCATTATTGGATGAACCTGATGATACTGAGTCAGTATCTGACGATGTTGATATGAAGGATATCTTGAATGAGTCTTAGTTTTAGTTTTAAGTGTATGCATGGAAATGTAGGTATTCTCTGATGTAGGAATCAAGGCCTTTCTTAATAAATCATTCTTACAAAATATAATTCGGTATGTAAAGAAAAAAAATCCTACGCTGATTCCCAAACCATTTCGAGATTTAAGGTTTCTTAACTTAATTTTTCTATTTTTAGCGCTTAAAATTATAAGATGGAGTTTATTTTAACATAAACACTTAATACCACTTGACTTTCATTTGACCTCCAAATGACGTCACAAGTAGATTGAGAATACTTTCAGTGCCTCCTCTCATCATATGATAAAAAGTTAAAGTCATTTTTGTCAACTATAGGGATGACCATATATGTAATGCAGTCGTGCGAAAATTTCGGCCTTTGAATCGATTCAAATCAAACATTGAAAATCTATTCACACAAAAAATCTAAATCCCGAATTCTGAATTATTGTTAATCGATCATTATAATGATAGCTTAAATAAAATGCATTCCCTTTAAATAATAATGTTAAGTATAAAATCATTCGAACTATTTTGTAACCACAAATGGTGTTGGAAACTTGCAAATATAACTAGGTACTGCTGCTTGTTATTGGTTTGATTTTGATAATGACATATTAATAATACCTATTATTTAATTTAATTATTAGTCATTTCTGTCCCACTGCAGGGCAAAGGCCTCCCTTCCCTCCTTCCACTTATCCCTATACAAAATTAATAACTGTATTAAATAAATGTTCAATCGATTATGTCGATCATTTCCACCTCTAAAACTGTCTAGTGTCATGCTTGAAGTTTCTGATGTCAAGCAAAAAACGTCAAATATAGGATTTTTATTATTGTGTTATACGTGGCATAGATATTGAACTCTTCAGCCTACTTTTGAAGCAGAATTTAGAAAATTTATTTAAAATTAATGGCTGCTTAGAAAACCAAAATTTTGAAATTAGTTGCATAAAATAACTAAATCTATAAATTAAAAATATAAAAAAAATACCTGAAAAAAACTTTACATACCCAATTAATTAAGAACAAAGCTGCATTATGTAAGTGGTGAGTACTCCTCTAAGCGACAAATTCACCATAATCGTTCAAGTCACTACTGATAAATTGTTGGAGTACCATTTAAATAAATGTAGCTTCTGTTCTTGTTAATGCTGACTTCAAAGTAATGAGAGTGGTTTTTTTATTATGGGCAAAATAATAGGTCGGGGCAAAAATATTTTCGTATTTTGAATCTATTGTTAGTAATCAAACCTCTTTGGCAGTACTGAATGTAACTGGCTAGTTTTAATACTATTAAATGTTGACATTCTAAAGATGCAATAAATAAAAAAAAAACTAGTTTCCGCCATTTCTCAATTGTTTTTCAAGCAAGCAACATGAACATATGTGACGAAGAAATTCGGTACATTTTAATGTTTTATTACAAAAAATGGTAAAAATGCGACGAACGCCGCGAATAAAATTTGTGCGATTTACGGACCTAATGCGGTATCAATACGAGTAGCACAAATGTGATTCAAGCGTTTCAAGTCAGGAAATTTTAGTGTGAAGGATGAAGCTCGCTCTGGACGCCCTGTCACGAATAAAATCAGTGCCATTTTTGAAAAAGTGGAGCAAGATCGACATATTAGTAGTTATGATATTGCTGAAGAACTGGATGTTGATCACAAAACAGTTTTACGGCATTTACAAAAGTCTGGGTACAAGAAAAAACTTGATATTTGGGTACCACGTGATCTCACTTAGAGAAACTTAATGCAACGTGTTTCCATTTGCGATTCTTTGTTGAAACGTAATAATTCCGACCCATTTCTTAAACGGTTGATTACGGATGATGAAAAATGGATCACTTACGATAAGAATGTCCGAAAAAGATCGTGGTCGAAGCATGAACAAGCCCCACAGACCGTGGCAAAGCCCAGCCTGACTCGGAACAAAGTGATACTGTGTGTTTGGTGGGATTGGAAAGGAATCGTCCACTATGAGCTTTTGCCGCCGGGTAAAACTATCGATCCTGACTTCTACTGTTGACAGTAGTTATTGATAACTGATGAGGTTAAAAGAACTTATTGAGAAAAACCGGCCGGAGCTGGTGAATAGGAAGGGCGTGGTGTTTCATCACGACAACGCCAGACCGCACTCATCTATAGCCACTCAGCAAAAATTGAGAGAGCTTGGCTGGGATATGTTGATGCATCCTCCGTATAGCCCTGATCTTGCTCTATCAGATTTCCACCTGTTTCGGTCACTTCAGAACTCTTTAGGAAGCATAAAGTTAACCTCAAAAGAACACCGTGAAAACTACCTGTCAAATTTTTTTGATAAAAAATCTCAAAACTTCTACAGCAATGGGATCATGGCATTGCCCACAAGATGGCAACAAGTCATCAATCAAAACGGCACATACATATTATAAATAAATAAAAAATTAAACCTAAAAGAAAAAAAGAATGTTGTATGAAAAATACGAAAATACTTTTGCCCCGACCTAATATATTCCTATATTGAGTGAGACATACTCTAACTGATAAATATATTTTTTATTGTATCATGACTGATGCTGTTTATAAATATAACAAGTCATCATAATTATATTTTGTGATGGTATTCGAAATTTTAGTTTTTTACTTTTGCTTTATCCATCCCTAAGTGGTATATTATTTTTTGCCCACTTATGTGTAAAATTGGCAAGTTATTTAGTTTATGGATTTGATAACCAGAAAGCACTTTTCTTGCCATTCTGAATCATGGAAATGAAAATGAAACCTAAGTGGTCATTTACAGACCGTGATTTCTGAACGACGGCGACATCTTCACGAATGTAAACTAAAAACGTATGGTACCTTTCAAAGATATGTCTAAGTGCAAAGTAGATAATATTATGGTCTGTTTTTTTAAATTTTGGTAATTGAAATGACTACTTACTTATTTTAATAACCAAAATTATTCGATAGCTAAGCTAAGCTTAAATTAAAAAAACCGGCCAGGCGCCTGTCGGACCACGCACAATGATGGGTTCCGTAGTTGGAATGAATTTATTCCAAGAACAAACTGAACATTGTAATGGAAAATCATGTTCTCCTATACATTGCAACTGAAAATTTTAGTTGGTCAACTATTACTCGTAAACTTGTAAAGCCTACTTAGCTGTGATAGTTTCCTTTTAATTTCTAAGTACTGCCGTGAAATTTTTCACATATCCAAAAGCAACCATTTAGCTGGCAGGGGGGGGGACACTTTACAGCTTAATATTTCACAAACGGATCCCTGAATCGAAAATTATTCTCATAAACCCGGAATATTTTTGAAAAACCTATCCAACGATACCCCACACCATGGGGTAAACGGGAAAAAAACATACCCACTTTACCCAAAATTTTTTTTAATGATTTTATTTTACCACTTTGTCGGCGTGATTAATATGTATAGTCATGCCAAATTATAGCTTTCTAGTACCAAGAGTCTCTGAGCTAAGCTGCGGACGTGTTCGGACAGACGGTCATGGCGAAACTATCAGGGTTCCTTGTTGACTACGGAACCCTAAAAACTACTTAAAGTAATTTAGTTATTTTGCAGTAAAGTAGGTCCTATTTATTAATAAGCAGTTGTTTTTCATATTTTAACGAAAAACTGACATCAATAACGTAATTACTAATAATTATGCTTTACAAAATAGACGAGTCTAAAATAACAGTTTCATTCCAAGAAAAAAATACCCTTTTTCCTGAAGGTGGCAATCGTTAATTCAACACTGTGCTCACCCATTAATGTTTTAGTACCTTACCTTGAGTCACAGACAAACAAAATGTCTAGTTTTGCGTATCGTGTCGTGTACAAATGGTAAATATTTTGTTTTACTTCATTATTACTGCGTGTAAGTTACGTAATTGCCTGCTAGTGTCACAGACGCTGCCATGGAAATAAACGAGGTCGCCTTTGAAGTTATTTAAGTTTTTTTTCAGTGTTTACTTAATAAAAATATTATTATTGTTATTTTAGTTATTTAATACATGGCGCCGATTCTGTTGTTCACAAACTAAACTAAATTTAAGTTCAGTGCATTTTTTTCTTTCTATTTTATTATGAAAAGGACAGAAGTTAAATATTAGTTTAGTCCTGTCAAATTACACCTGTCACAAACTAAATTAAGACAGCGCCTGACGTAAATTGACGTATTTTTAGTACCTAGCCAATTTTTTAACCCTTTCACCGCCACGGACGTGTATAGCCGACAAATGAAAACGTGCCCAACACGCCAATGCCGACAAGAAAACACCATGTTTTAAGTATAAATACAGAATTTAGTTTATTTATTGTGGCGTGTTGGGCACGTTTTCATTTGTCTGCTATACACGACCGTGGCGGTCAAAGGGTTAATCACGTCTAAACTTGTCTATGGATTATCTAATTTGACAGGACTAAACTAATATTTTATCTTCTGTCCTTTTCTTAATGAAATAGAAAGAAAAAGATGCACTGAACTTAAATTTAGTTTAGTTTGTGAACAACAGAATCGGGGCCAATGTCTAGTAGGTATTTTGAAACTGTTGGGAAACCTTTTAGAGAGGTGGAAAGAGACTAGGGAGGCCTTTGTCTAGCAGTGGGACGTTAATGGATAATAATAATAGTTTTGAAACTCAACATTATAGAGTTCAGTAAACCCTGTACCTATTTCACTGACGGAAGTACCTGAAATACTAGTGGTCTGAAAATAGCGTTTCTCTTTAGATCAAGGTTTATCATCTAGCTACCTTAAATCATTTAGCCAATTTTGAATTTCGAACTTTTTTTTTTCTAAAATTGTAAGACTTCTAATTACAAAAAATGACTTTAATCCCGAGTCAGTTGTCATTTTATAATGAGAACTTGACTTTTCTCGGGATTAAGTTCAAAATACAGACGGTCGATTCTGTAAAAATCTCACCGTGATAACTTAGGGTCTTAGGTGAAGTGAGCTATCAATAGGGGTAATCCCTAACATCAGGTGGAGTGACAGCTCACTTCACCAAAATTTTCACGGTGAGATTTTTACACAATAGCACTACAGTAACAGTCTCGAACGTAAAGGCTTGGTCTAAAATTTGAACTCTTGTTTTGTAATGAGACGATAGGAGTTTTAATGAGTGTATAAGCAAGTATTTGTATATATGTTAGTAGGTGCACCGTCTCCGGACACAAGTGGGAAGATGGGGCAACCTGGCAAAGTGGGGCTACCTTGACGGAACGGCCGCGGCAGTAGGGTGTGATTGGAGCTATGTTGCAAACTATGCTCCACCTCCTATCCTGTCCTCGTGTGTCCCAAAACATGCAGTCAAAGTGACCTCTGCGCTGTCACCGACAACGCCGTGGTAATGGCAAAGTTTTGGGCCAATCCTACTAATATTATAAATGGGAAAGTTTGTGAGGATGGATGGATGGATGTTTGTTACTCTTTCACGCAAAAACTACTGAACGGATTTTGATGAAACTTTACAGTAATATAGTTTATACATCAGAATAACACATAGGATACTTTTTGTCCCGATATTCCCGCGGGATCAAAACTTACGCGGGTGAAACCGCGGGGCGCAGCTAGTAAGATATAAAATCCAGTCGTCTCAGCGACACGAAGAAGAAGAGTAAGTGCACACTGCACAGCGATGACATTAGAAGTGCAGTGGCGGAGATTCAGTCTTCTGCATACTCGGGCGCAGGTTCATTGTGTATCTGTATTATTAAAAAATAAAGCGGAATACCTAGTTTGTTTATTTGAACGCGCTAATCTCTGAAACTACCAGTCGGATTTGAAAAATTATTTTCGCATGTGATAGCCCAATTCTAGTAAGGATGGCTGTAGGATATAGGTACAGCACGCTAATAGTATGCTAGGACTCGAGCAATATAATCAACAACTATAATTGGATGGCAGTAGCCTCCTTCTATGAGACCGTGATGGTCAAGAAGGAGGCCGCCGAGCGGGATCGGCTGATCCTGCTCGGAGAAGAAGACGTCAAGGAGGTAACCGCCTTGGCGCCTAATACGCCGAAACCCACTTACCAACCAAGGTAGGTGGACCTTTGGGGTCACGGGCGCATAGAGTGGGGACTCTGTCCACCCACCAAGTGATCCCAGGGAAGACGGTGGCACAGTGGTCACGTGCCGCCGTAAATAGCGATGCTCAGGGGAGGCCTTTTACAGTCTCAGGCATTACACGGGGGGGTTCCGGGAGTGGCCTTTTAAGAGGAACCGGGACCACCCCTATGTGCTGATGGTGACCACCGGGGTGGTTTTAGTGAGGTAAAAATCCCACACTCCCCGACCTCCCTCCCCAGAGGTCGGGTGCCTTTTGAAGGTTTCCCCCCGAAAACAAAAAAAAAGGACTCGAGCAAAAATAATAAAAGTCCGAATTAAGGTGATTGCGCAGTGATTACTGCGAAATTCGAATTTTATTACGTTTTTTGCAATTTGCAGGTCAGTATCAGGTTGTATCTTGATCAAAATTTGATTCGCGACTATATCAGGTATTCACAGAATTATAGTCATTAGAATCATTAATACATCTTCCTAACTTAAATTTGTACAACAAGAAGAAATCTAGGGAAAAGTGTTTTTGGTACAAATCTCACTTATAAAGATGTATGAATATTTGTTATGATTATAATTCTGTAAATACGTACTTGTTATAGTCGCGAATCAAATTTTGATCAAGATACAAGCTGACACTGACCTGCAAATTGCAAAAAACGTAAGAAAATTTGAATTTCGCGGTCTACCACTTCCCATTCACCTTAAGGATGCTAAGCGAAAACGAAGTAATAGCGCGGGCAGTCGATGCAGTGCGACGGGGGGGGTCAGGGGAACAATATATAATATACAGGAACTGTCCCATTGCAGGGCAAATGCCTCTTGGCTCTCCTTGTACAGAGAAGTCACGAGAAGACGCCAGCACATCAAGCTACCCGAAACTGTCAAATTTTCTCAATCAACTTTGAACCTACTTTAGCGTAACATACTTTAGCGATAAAGTTCAAAATCTATTAAAGAAATTTGATAGGTTGTAGTAGATTGATGTGCTGGCTTTATGTTTGTACTTTATACGAATTGAAAAGTTAAATTGGTACTTGCCCGGTTTTGAACCCACAACCTCGTGCGTGACAGGCGGAGGTCTTTGTCATGTTCCTAAGCATAGTTATTTGATCCAAATTAGGGATTTCATTTAATGAAATATTATATTATTAGAAATTGATCCGAATTGTTAACTTCGTTTGACTCGTCTAATGCTTCAATAATTATTAGTTTAACTAAAGTAAAATAAATTAATGCTGTTAATTTTCATCTATATGTAGTCATTATATCATTAGTATTTTTACATTCCAAGACTAATTTAATTACGTTGCCCGAGGCCCACTTAACTTTTAAGTATCTGTAATAACCACTTTGGTTCAATCCAAGATCTTTTCTGCGCTAGGGGACTAATGGAGACAAAAAAAATAGTATATAAAAGTATTCTGATCAGATAAATAATATCTGTGTATGAAAAAAAAATAAACTAAAACAAAAACAATATTTGAATACCTACATTAACCCATCCTTAACCCTAAAACACTTTCCGCTACGCCGTAGCGCCGTAGCGCCGTAGCCCGTAGGCCGCGTAGCAAATCATGAGGGGTTAGGTTTATAATTTTATTGTTTTTACATTAGAAATAGGGTAAAGATCGCTAGTGCTAATCACAGCAATATTGCCTACTAGCTGCGCCCCGCGGTTTCACCCGCGTAAGTTTTGATCCCGTGGGAATATCGGGATAAAAAGTATCCTATGTGTTATTATGATGTATAAACTATATTACTGTAAAGTTTCATCAAAATCCGTTCAGTAGTTTTTGCGTGAAAGAGTAACAAACATCCATCCATCCATCCTCACAAACTTTCGCATTTATAATATTAGTAGGAAGTAGGATAGTAGGAATTAGTAGGATAATCAACCCATAAATGTTCTATGCCGAATCCGAATAGGTTTAGGTACAGATGCCAGCACATCAAGCTACTACAATCTGTCAAATATCTTTAATAGATTTTCAACTTTATCGCTATAACATAAGGTTCAAGATTGTTTGGGAAAATTTGATAGTTTCGGGTAGCTTGATGTGCTGGCGTCTGTAGCATCACCTTTGTACCCATTTTTCTGTTCTGTGTTTTTCTTGTCTTTTTATTTAGATGTGTACATAAGTGGTAAAATAAATTAATTAATTTGATAGATTGTAGTTGCTTGATGTGCTGCCGTCTGTACTAATGAGTATGGTGTGGAATATTCTGTGGGGGCGTTAAAATGGTGCAACGTTATAATAACTGTGTTTATCGCGCCTATACTGTCACTGGTTTTAGAAACAAAAACTTAATACAAATTATTCAAAAGCTCATTCTAAATTCGCTTGACTGTTTGGATGCAATTAGAGTTATTTTTCTGCCAGCCTGCAAATCATAAGGCCGACTTTTGCAGACAACTTTTACAGTAACTACCTAATTAAGTCGATTTTGAATTTAAATGGTGCTTATGTAGTCCTATTCTTCACACATAATGTTGCGTAATGATAATGTATTAGGTAAGCGGATACAGGCTGGCCAAAAGTTTTAAAACTTTTAACAAAAGTTATGTAACCAACCATACCACTTTGAGCGATGGACTAAAAGTTTTGATAATTCTTAGGCTGAGATCTATAAACGTTACTCACTTACACGTGCTTTGGCCTTTGGCCTAGAGACTTGTTCCCGTCTCTTTCTTGGACTTGTAGCTTCATATTTCTGCGACGGTAACAGAAATAACGCTTAGCCAAAGTCCGTGCCAAGTAACGTTTATAGATCGCGGCCGTAGTGGCAGACGGCACCTACACCTGGACTGTAAGTAATTTATATGAATATAGTAATCTAATAAAGAAGTCTACCATAACTTATTCAACATTTTTTTGGTGTTGCGTGTTCTTATCTGAAATTCACGTAGATATGAATTCCCTAATGTAACCATCAAATGTACCGTCGAAAAGTCAATAAGAACAAATTAATTAATAATCCACCTGTGGAACGTACAGTCGTCATGAAAACAGTCTGTTTCTATGAACAGCTTACCTAATATTTCGTTCGTGTATCTACCCAATTACCTACAGTTGCACGATAAGTACTTGCCTACCTGTTCCTATGCCTATTAGTCTCTGTCAAATTAAGCATGCATCATCTAAGTACCTACTTGTGTTGTCCAATAGGTAGGTACCTGCCGTCAGTGGCGTGCATTGGTTTTCAAAATAGGTAGGTAGGCTAGTGCCTAGTGACCGCGTCTACCTAGACTAGTGTCTAGGCAGACGCGGTCACTAATCAGAAACATATAACTAAAAGTATTTATGTATTTTGAATGTTCAAATTATTTTCTTACGCACGTATGATAATTTAGTGAGTTTCTTAATTGTGGGGCACACACACTAAAATGTAATTGACAGGATTGAATTTATTAAAGAAAAGAAAGAAAATACATTTATTTAGCACAGACTAAAAGACACACAATAAAACAGCTAGGTACATACATCAGATAAAAACAAAACAAATAGATAATGTAAAGTCCGATGTAGGAAATTAGCGTGTGCCTCACGGCTGTGCCAAAAAGGCCCAGTTCAGCATAAAGCCAGACAACTAGTGCCTGACGCTGGTTTTCAACTGGACCTGATGTGTGAGGTGACGGATGTAAATCAGTTTTATACTGCAACGTGACGTGTGTATGCATACTTAAATAAAATAATTATGTGTCAGTCAAAAAAAAATAGTAAAAAGTACATAAATAGTGTGAGTTGAATAACAGTGCAAAAAATAATAAACAAAAACTGAGGTAGGCACTGCTTATATGCCTCTATGCAATGCACGCCACTGCCTGCAGTATAACGTATTGCAGGTCGGATTAGAAACAGTTAACTGTCCCTCAATACTTTTGCCAATAAGTTTAGAAGAAAACAAATGAAAACCCTATGTAACTTAAAAACATCCATAATAACAAAGCGCATACTTACCACTGCGACTGTACAGTATCAAAAAAAGTAAAGTTGAACGCGCAAGTCTACGTCGAGACTTACATAAAGGCAGAATTCGTCACTTCGTTTGAGCGGCCCTGTCGATCGCACGCGAGTGACTCGCCCGGCCCGCGCTCAACTCAACACGTTTCATAAGAGAAAATGCCTTCCTGGTGGGACTATCTCCACTTCAACAGACAGTACCAGAACAAAAGAAACTTAGAGGAAGGCCTTTTCCAAATTGCGTCGCAAACTTGTAATATTTTGGTGAAAGTTAACAACACCAACAACATTAATTTGACAAGGAATAATCGGAGCGATGAGTACGGTTGTGCCGGGCCCCCTAAGAACAAAAGCTCGATGCAGATCTGCGTGCCCAAGTTCCGAAAGAATTCCATCACATCTGGCTGCAATCCTGGACTATCGGTGAGTTGAACAAAAATTTTTGAAACTTAAATAATCACGTAATACCTGTTGTTTTACCCGTGATCAGTTAAAATATTCCAAGTTATTCATTTAATAACGTGAAAGGGTCTCCGTCAACCCTTTTTTTACTAGCGCACTGAAACTGGGTCATCACAGACCTAGTATTTGTAATCGTAAAAGAAAAGTTGCATTCTCACTCGCGTAAATATAGTAAACTGACGTCAGTGTGTCAAATAAAGTGAAAATAACAAAAAATAATTCTGTAATAGCGGTTGATCGGGCGCGCGTAAACTTTTTGAACGAATACGTATATAACTTACGTCCTTGTCTTTAGTGTAAAAGATGCATAGGCGCGCAAGGCGTGTGCAGTCCACTAGAATAGTTCATTGGTGATAAACGATATCCGATAACAGTGCTAAACCATCGGGTGTTGCGCGAAGTGAATTGTGTCGCCGAGACTCAAACGTTCGCAAGCTGATTCCATTGGAGGTGGGCTAACTTGCTAACTAGTGTTGATTATGTTGTGTTTATATTGTTTTTTTTTTTATGGCGGTGTATGGCGATGCGACCGTTGCTACCATATCGATTTTATGTGAAAGAAGACATCGGTCGTAGCAGGCGCCGTTGGCCGACGTTCGACCTTGTTCCAATTATTGACTTAAAATGAAGTTTTATTTGCTATTTTGGGACATAAGTTCATTTCATCATATTATTGATCAAGGTCCCTTTATTATAATTTATGTGGTTCCCGTAATTAATCATTTGTAAAAAAGTTCGTTTTCAGTTTTCGTTTTATAACAAGTTATTATTCATGATGATAAACATTTTTGATTCTCACGTAAGCTGTTGCTGTGCATTTTAGTACAAAAGTTAAAACGATCAATCAAAGCATTTAGTGATTGCTTGTGTAGATGTCGGTTTTACTATAACAGCTCAACAGGGTATGATTTGCAGTCACCCTTAGAAACGTCAACTTTGAGGTTATGATGGGAGAATTGTATCAAACTTTTAGTTAATGAAAGATAACTATTTTTTCTTTGTCTGTGTCGTGTATTTACAACACGATCACTCCCTATATTCTTAACAATACCATAGATACATACAATAATCATATCAATCGTATACACAGGTAGTCTACTAACGTAGGTAGGTATATTATTTACCTTTAACTTAACTAGGTAAGCCTATGCTACTGGTTTAAAAAACATAGGTACCTACGTTCTCTTCCAGGTCGTTAGTTAGATTGGCCAACTGATATTTGGAACTAGGCTAGCTTCGCATTAGCATAATACAAAAACCTTTCAGTTTGTATCTACGGCGAAGGTCAGTTAGTTCACCGCTGTTTTTAGTCTGTGACTCGATTAACTCCACTCAGAAATCTTAATAAAAAATCTAATCATGATAAAATACTCCGTAAAAATAGGGAAATTAATTTAAATTATAACCAAACTGTAACATGTTTTATTTATTTGTTCAAATGTGACGTAATTTAATTTTTGAGAGACTTAACAAATATTATTGAGTGTTTCGTTACAAACTGCGCTCTACGAAATTCGTAGCCGCCTACGAAGTTCGTAGCGCACGGCTACGAGCTACCAACTAATTACCGTTCAATTCCTAGATGAAGCATGAGATTGAGCAATTTAAAATTCGATATTTTGTATCATGATAATATTTTGTTGGTATGTAGTTCATTTATTGCTTCAATAAAAATTAAGTTTAGTGTAGTGGATAAACATAACTGTCGAAATGTGGGTGGACTATAGGTGTACATTTGCCTAACCTTTTGGGAAATACGAGTATCTACAGGCGTCGTGTTATGTCATGTGTGTAGTGGTCAGTTTGGACGATCATGTTCTCTAGACATGATTATATCAAAGAGAAATGAAAAACGATAGCCCTACAAAATATTAAATACACCTTTTACAAAAAGCAATAGGTACCTACTTAAGCTTAAAATGCCACGGGCAATTCTCGTAATTTTATTTATTTATTTGCTAACATGTAAAACACGGGTTAGTAGGCATGCATTAAAATTTCATGAAACAGTATTAATACATTTACCCTGTAAAGGCACTGCAAATTTTATATATCAAATTACATAATATTATAATATTGATTCTAATTATTACAATTTTCATTAGACTACACATTAAAAATTAAACATAATTATAAAAATGTATTACATTTTATTTTAGCATGAATCTTTATTATCAATAAAATTCGTTCATTCATTTTAGTCATATTATAGGTAAATTAGTATAGTCATTTATTATATCACATTTACGTCAAGCTTATTATTACAAGGTCGATCGATTCACAGTTTGTCAGTTTTAAATTCTTCAACGGTAGTATAGCCTTTCTCTATCAGCAAAGATTTCAACTGTTTTGAGAAAACTGAGTCAGTTGGTAGGGATTTTAAACTTTCCGGTAGATTTTTCTTATTATTATTAGATTTTGGGATTTTCCCGATAACGTTTAAGTTTGTGATGGGTAGTATTAATCTTAAGAACGTTCACAGTCCGATCTCAGTCTTAATCTGTCAAAAATACCTCTAGTATCCCTACATTTTTGACAAATTTTTGACACTGATTGTTGTTGAGACAAGATTGCGACTAGATTTTGAACATTTTTAATTACGAGAATTGGTCTTCTGATTATGTCATCGGAGAAATCTGCGGTATTTGACAACCTTTGGCTAACCCCATCGGGGTTTATAGAGGTGTAAAAAAACATCGTAAAAGCGAACCTATAAAATTTGTATTGAAGTTTATGCGATCAATTGCTGGCTCGAATTACCTATAATCACGCTGCGATAATATTTATTCCAAGAACGAATTATATTCAACCCTTTTTTTGTATTGGCTGTTCATTATATACTGAACCTATAAATGGAAACACAATACACACAGATTGTTGGCGACAGATCTGGCAACCCCGTTGCTAGGGACTTGTTGTTGTTGGTTGGCTAGCAACTATTTGATATATTGTTTCGTGTGATATTTTTCTTTACATAGTAAACCCAATTGCAATTTTGCTTTCTTTTATTTGGTGCTTAACACAGATAACACACACATATAATGAATTTCACATAGATAAAAATTATTTTTAGATTTGGATAAGTTTAGAATCATTTATAATATCTGTGCTATCGTTTCCAGAACGACAAAAACTGGTTATGAATCCAAAGTCAAACTTCAAAATTCATTAAAGATGAGAAATACGGTTACATAGTACATATACCTACTTATAGTAGGTTACATATTGCACTAGTTGAATTCGTAATAGTTACGTGAACTTTCAAAGTTGAAAATTGAATCGCGTTGAGAAGCCGGGACAATTCCATGTAATATATATAATTTCATAGAATCACACTATAATTCAGTTGTAGTCTCAACTACTTACAATAAGCCCTTTAAGTACCTTGTTTCGATGGCTTGAAATATCGTCTTTCGAATTAGAATGAAGACCATAGCTGTTTAAATCTTCAACTAATAACATTGTAACGTAATTTAAAGACATTAAGGCATAAACATGTAGAGGTCAAGCCATTGTCCCGAGAAAGGTATTTATCGTTGTATTTTACTACGTGTGTGATAATTAAAATGTAGATAAGCGACGCTCCAATTAAAATACTAGTACTTACTCAGTTGCGTACATATAGACTTGAAGCCGACCACAGCATACCTACTTGAGAAAAGACCAGGCAGATGATGATGATTTCAAAACTAGAATATAATACATTCGTATCTGAGGGGTCTATAATACGTCATCCATTCTTATGTTAAACTCTTGATCATGTAATATCTACACGATATTACATTCATATACGAAGCATATAAACGTGTATTAGTAATACACAAATGGCTTTGTACTGGTGAACCGCAATTGACATGCTAATGTCGCGTGCCGCCATCGACACATTTGCATATCACTTTGTGGTGTACCTTTTGATTTGAAGGCTTACGAGGGACCTAATTTATACCAATTTGGTTTTTAAATTAAATGGGCGGTACATATTCTGGGATTTGTAATGGTTGTGGTGTTAGAAACATTAACGTAAATCCAAGATGGCATACGGAAGGATGATAAAACTGAATTGATAACTTCTATTTATGAAATCAATAGCGAAAACATTTTCAAAACAGCTACATTATTACGACTCCCATTAAAATAAAACATCGCATGACAAACTTTGACGGAAATATCAGTATTTAAAATAATTTCCTGTCGTATTCATAATCCTTTATATACAACCGGAGTCTTGCACGCAAGTTATGACAAGCGTAGTTCCTTGTCGCTGTCGTAAAATCTTTTACACTCGTAATTATTTCGCTGTAGGAGTGTGATTTATTTTACTGAAGAAAATGCTAAACTTATGTAACAGACGGGCAATGCTTCTAAGTTATTTAAGAGTTCTGAAATTGTGAACGCGCGTTTTATTTGCTAACACTTTAGAGGTGAGGATATAATGATGTTTTTACATGTATCTGTAAATAATACCTCCCATGTTTCTGTATATAAGTGTGCTGTTTTGGGCGTCAAACAGGATAACTAAAGTAAATATTAGTAATTAAGTACCTCATGGATTATTGGACGATGAGTTAAAGTGTCTGAGAGTGGTATTTTATTTGGATTTATGCCCTAAATAATGTCTGCCCTCCATCCAAAGGTTGCGGTTACAATTTATAAACAACAAGACCGCCTGTTGTATTGTTTTTTACCTTGCTTGGCACGAAACTTATTTTTTAAATTCCTGTTTCACGAAGTTATCGACTGATACCATTAGTTGAGTAGCATTTAGTTATTACGATTTCTTTTACATTCAATGGTTAAAGTAGCCATGAAAATTGCGATCGCACTGAACAATTTTAATTCAATAAACGTTCATATCTTTATGAATACGACGCACCTAAATATAGCGTGCGATTGTACGCTGATATGCATCGCGTTCCCCCTCACATGTTAAATGTAGGGACGATAATCATTTGTACTGCAAATTGCAATACAACAACAATGCATTCAGTTCAACGACTATTATATCAAGTCATGTTAAGTTACGTTTTTAACTCTTGTTTTACGTCTTAGTCTTGACAGTAAAATTACAGTAGGAATGAAAATAGCTGGTAAACTTGCCGTCAAATTTATTGAAGCTATAAAATAGTTTGCTGAACTAACTTTAATACATTATTTATTGAAGCTTTTTCTCAATGTTTAAACATTTTCTCTTTGTGGAAGGTCTATAGCTTAAAGCCCCCCCCCCTCCTCCCCCGGGGGGACCTAATTCGGTTTGGCGAGTCATATTAGGGCACATGCTAGGAAATAATAATAAATTTAAAGGGTCGCCGTTATCGAAATCGATAAGGAGGACTATATAGTTACATAAGCAGACAGCTGTGCTGCTGGAGAATTGGTTGCGGCCCTTCTACATCCCAGCTAAAGCACTAGGAAGTGGTAAGGGGCAGGTTTTTGGGGGACTGTCTTATGTAATTTTGACGTTCAAAAAGTGCTAATTCTCAGCATATAGTTTGAATGAAAGACTTGATTTTGAGCTGATTTATGTCCTAAGATATGCCGGTTTCCTCACAATATTTTTCTTCACCGTTTTGAGAGCAGTGATGATGAAATAATTTACTCAAAGTAAAGTGCCTGCCGTATTCAAGCATTTCAAGGTCGCTCAGCGCGCTATGGAGCAAGCTATGCTCGGAGTCTCTTTGAAGGATAAAATCAGGAATGAAATGGTCCAGAAAAGAACCGGAATTTCCGACATAGCTTGCAGAGTGAGCCAACTGAAGTGGCAGTGGACTGGCCATGTTTGTCGAAGGACCGATGGCCGGTGGAACAGACGAGTCCTTTAGTGGAGACAGCGTATCGGTAAGCGTAGTGTAGGATACCCCCCAGCTAGATGGACGGACGACCTAAAGAAAGTGGCTGGGATGGACTGCATGAGGAAGGTGGAGGACAGGGTGTTGTGGCGCAACCTGGAAGAGGCCTATGTCCAGCAGTGGTGGCTTTGAACCTAAGTCCGGTTTCCACTGGGCCACCAGTGCTCCTCTGGTGTTGAAATGACCCCATATATGTATCACGCACTGACCTACAATGTCTCGTCACGTTAGTCTTACTTTGAGATCAGCCCCTGACCGGGTATAAATAATTCACGGTGCATTAGAAAGTTACCTATCGATTCATCTCGCCCCTGGCCTAGTTCTCCGTTCACCCTAAACTGTTTCTAACTTTCTTTTAAAGCCTTTGTCTTTCGATACACTTACAGGCAGGCGAGCACGAAAATAGACTGCATTATGCAAAATATACTCGTACGAATGGCATATATTGGCGTTTTGGGTAAAAGTGGCCTTCGTTAGGCAGACTGTGCTACCGACAAAGGCTGTTGTGTTTGAAGATATGGTGGTCTGTTTAGTTACTAGCAGTATAAAAAGTTAGGTTGACTTAAGAATTTTTGGATTCTGACTGAACTTTAGCCTATAAATGGACATTGGGTGATCCATTATTAGTTAGGACGCACGCGGTTAAAGGCTGTAACATATCCGGCTGATTGAATACAGTTTAGTTAGAAGTTTCAGTTTAGAGATTTTTGAAGTTCGTTTCTCAAGTTTATTCCTCATTGTTAAGAAGATTGTCTGCCAAAACCATAGATTATCTCTTTAATTCCTGTTCTTTCACAAATTCAACATTCGTTCTGTTATTGTGACAATAACCTCTGAGAAATGATTGTAATAATGATTTTATAAGAGTGACTAAGGCGGCTTCTTTCCCGATATTGGGTGCTCCTTCCCATTCCTAACTTCTTATGGTGAATACATTATAGACGGTCTCGAGTGTTAAGATTAGCAGTTCGTGTAAAGTTTAGACTAAAACATGCAACTTCTCAGAAACAAGCTATCGTGTTACACTTACGTAGGTATGTACCCACACTTTACGGGTGCCATATCCTTATCTAGTTAATCAGCTAAGGTCGGGTCGACTCACCACTGAGCCGGGGTCAGGGTTGAACAACCAAGGTCACAAATATGCTCTGAAAAATTAAAACATCACATACACTTGTACAAGATTAATGGCCCAGTTCTATGAATTTTAATGAGGTTTTTACGAAGTATGACTTGAATTACCTAAAAAAATACATGTATCTACTTACTTATTATATTTCACCTCGTTGCCTCATGTGGTGTCTTACTGATGACTTCGAAAATGATGATGGATGCGTTTTTTTTTTTTTTGAGTTTATAATGCTAGCGAATTGGTCGAACTTTGGCTTAGTTCGACATTCTAGCAACACAATATTACTAACACAAAAGTATTTGGTCAGTACAAGTTTGGTTAACAAGGCGCAAACTTATTTGTAATGCAGAAATTTTATCCAGATCAAGTTAGATAAATAGGTACCAACGCTTAAGTCGGTATAAAACAAAATGGCCGCTTACTATCTGTTTATTTATCTTCTATCCAATACCATAGGCCGCAGACCTATCACTATTTCTTTTAAAATTAATCCCAAACAATTAATTATCATAAAACTACTGACTTAACAGTTACACGCACATTTATATATTAACGGACCACATATGAGGTCATTGTCAAGCACTTAATATCGATTAAAACAACAACAACAACGTATTGGGAATCGATTCGACCTACAAATTGTAACAACTAATGAATATTAATCATATTATCCCTTGCGTGTGGCTTCTAAACAATAACTATTAACCCACTATGTAAATTTCTTTTCGAAAGCTCTATTTTATAAATGGTCAGTTAAGCATCTACGGAAGCTCATTTCAATCAGCTGCTTTATTCCTCAGGGATTATTTGCATAGGTACGTCTGTTAAGCGGCATGGTAGGTGGTAAGTTTAAAACAATTTTTTTTTAGCTATACAGTTGTCTTTTTTTTAAATAACAGGATTACTTCTTATGTTATGCAGCTTAACTGCACAGTTTACTAGACAAAGATCATCTGCATTTATTATAGGTATTACAACTACTGTACCTTTGTTCGTCTTGAATTTGCCTGGAACCTGAAGAAGGACATAGACTGCTATAAAAAAAAATGAAATACAAAATACACGCAGATTAAGTCGCTTACGACAGCTAGTGTTTTAATACATATTTCATTGACTTGTTGACAACAAACAATTGATCATGCTTTTCTTTTCAGCAGTATTAAACGAAGCATCACATTGTCTTCCAAAGTGTGATGCCCTTTTCTTCACAGTTTCTTTCTGACCTACTAGGTAGGTTAAATCAACTGGCAGTTCACGGCTTAGGGCTTAACCTCTATAGTTCAAAGGGCAGTGGCGCACAACATTTCTGTTTTTTTAACCATTCGGCAGTTTGTTAGCGCTTGTCAAACGCATGGATAGACAGGGGGTACAGAGCTCGGGCGGAGTATAGGGTGTGTAGTCATCCACGGAAATATTGCTTAGAAGGTAGGGAAATACACTTTTGCTAGAAGTGTAAAAGTGTTACTGGGTGTGTAGGTACTATAGGTGCACCTCTACCTAATCTTTTGGATTTAAGGTTTATAGAATACAGGCGTTATGTTATGTCATGTGTATATTATTATTGTCAGAATAGTTGACTTAGATAGGCGTGAGGGCCCTCACGACGGGGGACGCGGTGTCCCGGGGTGGGGTGGTCGTGGCGGTGTCACTCGACATCGCCAACGCGTTTAACACCCTGCCCTGGAGTTGCATTGGGGAGGCGCTCCGGTATCACCGGGTGCCGACCTACCTCCGTCGAGTAGTCGGGGCGTATTTGACGGACAGAGCCGTCATCTACCCCGGTCGCAACGGGGAATGGAACCGGCGAGAGATGTCGTGCGGTGTCCCGCAGGGATCGGTTCTGGGGCCGCTCCTGTGGGACATCGGTTACGACTGGGTGCTGCGGGCCGATCTCCCTGATGGAGTCAGCGTGGTTTGCTACGCTGACGACACGCTAGTCCTGGCGCAGGGGAGGTCGCATCAGGCGGCGGCCGACGCGATGACACGCGGGGTTGCGATAGTCGTGGAGAGGATCCGGCAGTTGGGTCTCGAGGTGGCATTGCACAAGTCCGAGGCCATGTCTTTTCATGGGCCTCGGAACGGGCCGCCTTCGGGATCCCAACTAACGGTAGGAGGGGTTCACATCGGCGTCGAGACAACGATGAGGTACCTGGGTCTCGTCCTCGACAGCCGGTGGAACTTCGTCGAGCATTTTCGACGTTTGGCTCCCAAATTGGAACGGGCCGGGGCCGCCTTCAAGCGGCTCTTGCCCAACCTGAGGGGGCCAAACGCCTCCTGCCGGAGGCTTTACGCGGGGGTCGTGCGGTCCATGGCCCTATATGGGGCCCCGGTGTGGGCGCGTTCACTGCGGCGGCGAGCCGCCCATTACCTGAACGCGCCCCAGAAGGTGGTAGCCGTAAGGCTAATCCGGGGGTACCGCACGATCTCGGGCGAGGCGGCAAGCCTCCTTGCCGGACTGCCGCCGTGGGATCTGGAGGCGATAGTCCTCGCGCGCCTGTACGAGTGGCGCGCGGAGGCACTACGCCGGGGGGAAACTCCGCTTCCGCGGCAAATCGCAGCGGAGCGGACCGACCTCCGGCGCGATCTCATGGCGGCATGGAAAGAGCGACTGTCGCAACCCAGCGCAGGGCACGCCGCGATAGCGGCGGTAAGACCCCTCTTTGAGGAGTGGCTAGAGAGGCGCCACGGCGCCCTCACCTACCGCCTGACGCAGGTCCTCACCGGACACGGGTGTTTCGGGAGGTTCCTGCACATTATCGGGCGGGAGGATACGCCCGGGTGTCACCACTGCGAGGGTCGCCCGGAGGACACGGTGGAGCATACGGTGGCGGAGGCGGTATGCCCCAATTGGGCGGAGCACCGCCGTGTTCTCGCAGAGGCGATCGGCAGCGGCGGCGACCTCTCGCGCCCGGCCCTGGTTCAAGCCATGGTCCGGGGCGAGAGGGAGTGGGAGGCAGTCACCTCCTTCTGCGAAGCAGTCATGCTAGCGAAGGAGGTGGCGGGACGGCTGAGGGAGAGGGCCTCACGTCCCAGCCGCCGCGGGAGACGCCCCGGGCGTCGGGAGCCGCGAGACGACTCCCGGCCACCGTAGGCGCGGGCCTGCGGGCGGAGAGTAATGGGTAACTCTCCGTCCGATCAGGACCAGGCCCGTGCCGGACGGCGCGTACGTGTTCCACGCGCGCCTCAAAGAGATGTCAGCATAAAGGAAGGGGCCCGAAAGGGCCGAAGCCTGCCGGGGCAGCGGGATTGTCCGAAAGGGTTATCGCTACCCCGGAACACAAAGGGCTAAGGAAGGAACACGGGTGGGTTTTAGTCAGTAAGAGTCTGACACTCCCTTCTGCTCCACCCAGAGCGGGAGGGGTCATTCGATGATTTCCCATCCACAACAAAAAAAAAAAAAAAAAAAAGATAGGCATAACTATGGGATCTGTAATTCGATACAGTAGGTCTGAGTAGGTAATGTGTGAAGAGGCATTACGAAATTTGCAAGATACAGAACAGATTTCCTGAAAGATAGGAAAATGGCTGAGCGCAAACCTAGATCTTCCAGATTAAAGGCTAGGCTAAACTATTCTAGAATCTTCGTATCTTATTCTGCTTTTGGCTTACTTTTAACCAATCCTTAATCGATGTCATGCAATACTTAACTCCATATGCAACTAATCTCGGAAATGGTATGCCAGATCAAAAATGTAAACCAAGAAAAATGTCATTGCCAAAGTGACGTTTCAGGGTAGTCAACATTCCCCTAGTCAATATAGTTGTTTAATGTTATTAAATTTCGTGCTTTTGATATTACCTACGCTGAACCAGCGGCGTCTCAAAATTAAACATTTTATAACTTAAGGTCTCGTCATAAAGTTATGAAAATAAAAGATCAATCACCTAAAGTTCAATATTGATCGTCAGACGTATAGCAGTGCGTTATCACTTTTTAGGTAGTGATAGAATATACTTTTACGCAACCAAAAAATAAAGGCAACGTAAAAATACAACCACTTAAAACTTAACAACAAATAATAACTCACGAAGGACACATTCAATCACGAAAAACTTCAGAAATCGAATGACTCCGTTTGATCAAAACAAAATGGCAACCAGTACGTAAGCCCATTTGAATTAATTGATTATTAGGATAACGCAATATTATTTACAATTTCTTTTACGATTCTCTTGTTTAAGATATGCCTACAATTTTAGCACTAGGTATATTGTAGCACTTTTCGACAAACTACACAATTGAGGTTATTACTCGTATATCAAATTGGCAACACTTTTGTATACTTACATTTTTACCTAGAATTCCATTTCCGAGATTACTTACCATAAAATCAGCGAAACACGACGCAGACACTTCGTGTGTGTTAGTTTTTTAGTGCAATTATAAAGGTGTGTTTATTTATAGTATTTTTAAGTTATATTGTTATTGTATTGTATGTGTTTATATGGGCCTTGATGCCTGAAATAAATAGATATATAAATAAATAAATAAAATATTTTCACCATTGCTAACGTACGAAAAATCTACTGGGGTGGTATATTATTTCCAGCCCACCGTTCCTCGCGAAATAACCGCACCGCCGCGTACCGCTCTTCGCGAAATAATATATTTTGGAACGAAGTTTTTTTACGGAACTTGTGGTAGGAGTAGGTAAAACGGGAGAAATCGTTACGTCCCGAAAAAGCGCTAAGCCCCATGCGACTTTTCATTTATGTGATAGAAAGAGACAGAGAGAGAAAGATAGTTTACATAGTTTTCGAAGGTACCTACTGAAGCCGATAGTGAGGTCAAAAAGAAAATCCAAGAAAGTGGCTGCAATTGTTTTTAAATTTTTCGTTATTGGTGCCGTTTTCATGGTTTCCGAGGGTGCTAAAGCCGATATTGTGGTCAAAAAGAAAATCCAAGATTGGTTGCAAAAATGTACAAATTTTCGTCATTTTGAAATTTTCGCAGCCGCCATCTTGGATTTTTATTTTGAACTTCGTTCCTGCCGGGGATCCTCCGACGCCACACATTTTTAATGTCTTTTAAATAATAACAGCCACACGGGTCGATCGAAGGTTAAGCTACGTTTGCCGCGGTCGGTTTGTGGATGAGTGAGCACCCATTTCTTGTCGAGACCCTTCCATGCCTCGGGAGCACGTTGAACCGTTGGTCCCGGCTGTGATTCGTACCTCTTTGACAGTCGTTACGGGTAGTCAGTAGCTAAAACTCAGACAAATAATCTTACTAAGGGGTGTCGTATTAGTGTTTCCCAGTAATTGGGTTTGTCGAGGTCAGATAGGTAGTCGCTCCATGTAAAATACTGGTATTCAGCTGCATCTGGTTGGGAAAAGTCTAGGCAGATTGATTTTGGGCTATGTTTAATAGAAAAGCATTTATTTTGTTTTCTTGAAAGTAATGAAAGTAGATAGGTACTCTTTTATTTTCGAGAAACTACTAACCACGCTCATTCAGCAAGTTTTCCAAGAGCCCCCAGTAATGACTAACCAGTTTCATTGGAACAATTTGTTTTGCATTTCCAGTACCACGCAGTTAGAATGACGTATTTTGTGTTCTTTTTAATTTTCTTTATTAATTGAGGTAACGTCACTGAGTTAACGTATTTTAATTAATATCGGGGTATGTGCATATTCGCGCTCTTCTCAATAAACCCTGAGTTTAATAAGGCGGACGCATGGTACGCATCTTAATTTTTCTGCACAATAACTGTCTAGTCTCAATAATACTGCAATTAAATAGTTTTGTGATTTGGTCGCAAAACTTACATAAAGCGCTATTTTAAAATTATTATTAACTCGACAACATTATAAGCACAAATAAATGAAGTTCATTAATTGGTTATCTCATTATCGGGTCATTGTATGCACAGCTAGACTAACCTCTTTGCTGAGCTGTTTATTGTCATAATGCGTCTAAAATATATACTGAATTGATTTAAAATTCAAACCATTTTCACGGCTTTTTCAAGAGCCGTATTTACACAGTTCACGCGTTCAGCTTCATTAGTTCAAAATTCGTTGACAAGGGTACATAAGCACAAGGGTGCACAAGGGTGCATAAGCAAGGATACATATACCTGACATGTGCAAACAATTCAGGTCCTTCCACTTAAACAAATAAAAAATAAACTCCCATGAATATTCAGTCATACTTTAAAATTCATTACTTATACCATCAAAGGTTCATGCATTTGCATGATTAGTTTTTTTAGGAGTTGTCCGTGAAATGTGGAGAGCCGTTAGCGATCGTAAACCTCCCGTTTTATTGGAAAATGCTTGAATTTATTAGAAGTAGTAAGGAAGTGAAATATATGGCGATCGATTAGTTTTCTAGCATGCTAACTATGATAAGCTGAATCTGAGTAGACTTTTCCCAACTGTGTTGGGATCCGCTTCTAGTCTAATCGAATGCAGCTGAATAACATTCCTCAGTCCCTGGGTTCGTGTTCGTTTTGTGTTCCCCAGTGATACACAATACCCCTTGGTAAGATTGGTTGTCAGACTTTTGGGGTTCCGACTACCCGTGACAATTGTTAAAGGTCTCCGAATGACAACTAACGGCTTAACGTGCTTTCTGCGATATATAATGGATGATCCCACCACGAAGCGACCGCGGCAACCATAGCTTAGCCTTCGATCGACCCGTGCGGCTGTTATTATTAGTTAGTTGTTAGTTATTGTTTAGCCACGAGCCCCGCCAACTATGATAAGCACGCCCCTTAATACGATTAATCTATGTTAATTAAGCGATCTTGAATATTTCCTTGATAGTATTTTTCACTTTACGCTCTAAAAATCTTATTTTTTAAAACTTAAACCCAGATTCAAAGATTTATTCCGGTCTGATCCCCTAAGACCCCCCTCCATCCCCCCCTTGGATACCCCGCTAGATCTTCTGTTTTAGACTTTGTGTCTTATCTACATTATCTAGGTTACAATTGAGTTGTATGGTATATTCGCCACTGCTAGGCTTATTTATAATTTATATTATTTATTTACTCAAAACAAAGGATTGTAGAACACGTTAAAGGGGGTCTTTTTCCCGCGGCGATTTTTTTTTCGCGCACTGTATTTTCAACGCACCGAGAGCTGAAAATCCAGTGCGCGCTAAAATCCCGTCGCTACATTTTACGTCCGTGCGTTCGTGGGCTAAGTATGTACTCGTATTTGAAGAAATCACTCTAACGCGAACGAAACTAGGTATTTTTATTTGAATATTTTCGCTTGGTTTATTGCTTGTGTAAACAATTATAACTTGGCTAATTATGATTTTTTAACGTAAAAACTAAAACTGGGTAATAATTTCGACACACAAATAAAATTCAAAGTTCAAATACTTTTAATGCCAAGGCCATGATAGCGTCCTATGAAATAACATAGTTAGTCATGAACTTATCGTTATAAGTTCATGACTAGCTAATCATAAAGTTATATCTATTATAATCAATCGCGTGACCTTTAAAATGTTCCAATAATAATAATTAACTATATAGAAAACAAATCCGTTAACGTTAAAGATTTTTAGCTGACCTTAGTTTTTTCCTGTATTTTTTAAGGATGCTTAAGTTAGAAAGTACCGTAAAACGGGGTGAATAGGGATGCAGGCACCAGGGGTGAATTGGGACGAAACTTTAAAATGGATTTTAACACCAAATTGGATAATTCTTGTTTTGTTGTGTTTGGTATTGCCAGCAGGGTAATTGCGTAACACACTATCAGTAATGGGTTTCATTTTGACAGTTCAACAACATTCATTGCTTTATTTACGTTGTTGAGTAAACGCATTTTTCGAACATATGGAGCAATGGATTAGCAGTATGCTTCAAAATTATTCAAATTGCGAGTAATATTGTGTTACGCAATTCAAGTCTGGTAATCGAGATATTATCTTGTTGGTACCAACCAGCTACCTAATAAAATATTCCCGATGAGCAAGAACAGTAAGTATAATATTGTTATATTGTTCTAAATTGGACGTGTGTCGTGTAGTCTACGAGTTGAATTGTTACCGTTGTTGTCTTATTGTCTGTGATTTTAGTATAATCTCTGTAATGTACAAATTATGTTCCACCTACGTAGGTATCAGTAAAAATCCATGTCATGTCGTTTTATCTGTGTACCTTCAAACTTTACCAATTACTGCTAAATTAGATGAACAGTAGTTAAATGATTTTCTCTATTACTAGCGGACCTGACAGACGTTATCCTGCCCGAACAGCGCCACCCACCGGCTCGAATTGTAAATCTAAACCATAACCGTCCAGGCCCAACCCACTCAAACACACACAATAAAATTCATTAAAATCGGTCCAGTCGTTTAGGAGGACTTCAGTGACTTACAGACGCATCGAACTTGTTTGTAGTGGGTAATCGTCGGAATTACTAAACGATTCTGAAAATTGTTTCAGTAATAAGAAGATATGGTAGGTAAGACACGAGTTTAAAACAGAAGAAGATCTAGCGGGGGATCCAGGGGGGAGGGGGTGGAGGGGGGGATCAGGAGATCAGACCGGAATAACTCGATATATTTTATGTTAAAACAATCAATTTCACACGGATAAAGTCGCGAGCAGAAGCGACAGAAGAACATCTGAAAACTAAATTACTGAAATTACGTAGTACTTACTAACTATGTAATTCCAGTAATTTAGTTTTCCGATGTTTCAGTGACTCAATGATACCTTTATTTGCCGTAGACGAAAGGGATAAAATTAGATTGACTAAACTCAAAACCATTTTCAGTCTGCAATTTACGAGTACATTTTAAAACGTGAGTCGAGATTAAATGTTGGATACTCGGAGAGTCTTCGTGAAAGCACTGCAGATAATGTCAGCTTCACACGTGCATTTGAGTGTATGACATTCCGAACTAAATCCTCGCTACCGACGACGACTGTGCGACGAATGTACATGCTGCACCACTTTCGTGGAACTTTAGTCTCGTCGTGTAGGTACGGCTTATTCCTTCTATTCGACAGCGGAGAGAGCTTCACTATAATATAATATTAGGTATATGTAAAGTGTTATGGGTCATACGAAGAGAAGTATCTATAAACATTGTAGGTATAAACGTATCATGTATTTTGTAACATACACGACTGACTGGAGAGTTTAATAGAGCGTGACATTATGTATAAATCCTACGTGTTTACATTTCTGGCAAATTCGGGATGACAGCATTTTCTTAAACGATTTTACTCATTTCATCAACTTAAATATGTTTTATTTATTTATTTAAGTGCCCATGTAGGCCTATGTGAAATAAAATATTTTGATTTTGATTTAATCTTTTCGCACACAAAAAGGTACAAATGCGGACTTAATGCCTTAGGCATTCTCTACCAGTCAACCAAGGGTGATAAAGAGATTACATGGCAGGTGCTTCGGCTGAAAGGAACAATGATAAAAAACTGATTAATTGAACTGGTTTGATTGATTGTTACCTAAGTTGCAATTTACAAGCTGTGTAATAAATTGTTTTTTTCGCTTCCTTGCGTGCATGTACGTTTGCCCCGCACGGCCCCGCTGAATTTGCGATTTAGGTGTGCACCAATGCAATGTACTCGCCTCTAGGAGTATATGTACCGGTTTCTTTTTCAATGTACCTCTGTACTTTTGAAGAAATATGCATAAAAAGGGGGCCGTGCCAGCCAAACGTTTTCAGCACGGCCCCCGTGTAACTTGAAAAATATAAAGCGTATTAAAAAGGTTCATATACTCAAGGAATGTACTCTATTAACACGTTATATGTACCGTAACAGATATTGTGAATTCGTAATAACAAATAATATATAGATGTGGAAAGGGGGCCGTGCTGAAAAAAAAACATATAAGAAAATATCTAAAAAAGACAAAACAACCTTAGCCAAAAACTATTAAAATATAATTGATGTTTGGCAAGTAACATATGTACCGCATTAGTTTCTCATACAACTTGCAAAATTTAAAAATTAAACCAATTTTTGTTTATTCAGCACGGCCCTCTATAGTTGCCTATATCTTTTTAAATATGACATGTTTGTTTACAAAATTCGACTTCCTAAATTTATGTATAGGAGTACATTCGTTCCCAATAAATTGCGATTCTGCTGTATTAGTACTTTAAAAGATAAATTGAATCAAAAATATCATATAATACAACCGATAGGGTGACCATGATTCCACGTACACATACATACATAATCAGCCTATAATTCCAACTGCTGGGACACAGGCCTCCTCTCTGTGAGAGGTAGCCGTAATCCACCACGCGGGCCCAGTGCGGTTTGGTAGATGTCACATGTCTTCGAATTTTTGGTTCTAGGACATGCCGGTTTCCTCACGATGTTTTCCTATGATTCGTGATTCCACGTGAGAATGGATAAAAAACTTCTGCATAATTTGAGTAAATCTTTAGTAAAATCAAAAATATCGTAATCTGTATTAACGATAACTATTTATATAATAGTAGTAAGTAATAGGTCGCAAATCAACAAGTTTCGCTCAAAAGGCTTAAAAAAATCACAGATATATTTCCAATAAATCACACGGATTGAACCGTACATTACAATAAAATTACAGATTCATTACATTTCACAGATTAGTTACGTTTACCTATAGAATAATCACAGAAAACTATAACTATGTGTCACTAACACTACAGAGCTTAAAAGGCTTTGAAAAATCACAGATACGTTTCCAACAATTCACATCGATTGAAGTACCTATATTACAATAATATTACTTACATTAATCACATTAATATTATTTGGAATAATCACAGGCAACTAATTCAACCTACGTAATCACAGTAGTGTTTCAAGCAACTGTAATAATTAGAATATTGTTATTATTTTTACATAATTATAAAACATCAAAGATCACTCGCGAAGCATATTTAGATTAACATACAACCTGACGCTGACCTGCAATTGCAAAAAATCGTATGAAAATTTGTATTTCGCGGGCTACACTGAAGCAAATACCCTTATGTAACGTCATACTCATAAGTAACGTCTAATTTTATAAACGTCTAATATACCTATGGTAGGTATACGCCTATAAAGTTAGGTTTTGTGACTTAAGAATTCTAACCTTAGACTTAATCAAGAAATGATTACGCAACAAGCAATTACTTCTATTGTATACGGGTGTAAGACTTAGCACACTCTCGCTTACATTTCACTGTGCCGTGAGCGGGTGCTTCATACATTTTGATATTTTTAAATTTTATTAAATAAACCTAGTACTTAAGTAAATTGATTTTAGTACATATCAAATCCGTTTCTTAAGTACAAATAAATTATATGATTACTTTCAACTACCTGTTTATTAACATTCCATTTCCGTGCTTGAAATAGAATTCACTGCTCAACGACACGTAGAAAACACGTGAATACTGAAATTAATGGAGCAATGTTTACATTTACTGCTGTAGGTATATTGTGCGCGTAAAGATGTGACTGATCAATAAACACTCGAGCGCAACTGCGCAACATGAAGTAACCGCGACACCAGCGCCACTTCAAAAATCACGGTAGCGTCAGTGGACTAATAGCGACCGCACAGGACAAGTTTTAACTGATTTAATTCCCTTAAAAGATGTCATCGCTAATATTAATTTTCAAGAAAAAAAAAAATTGTGCAAAAAGAATGTTTATTTCAATGTAGTCACATAATTTAATTATTTATTATTATTTATTTATTTATATATACTTTATTGTACACCAGAAAATACATAACAAAAAAAAAACACTTATTACTACAAAACATACAATGGGCGGCCTTAGAATATAATTATGTACCTAATATATGGAACCATGGTCACCCTGTCAGTTGTATTATATGATATTTTTGATCCAATTTATCTTTTAAAGTACTAATACAGCAGAATCGCAATTTATTGGGAACGAATGTACTCCTATACATAATTTAGGAAGTCGAATTTTGTAAACAAACATGTCATATTTAAAAAGATATAGGCAACTATAGAGGGCCGTGCTGAATAAACTAAAATTGGTTTATATTTTAAATTTTGCTAGTTGTATGAGAAACCAATGCGGTACATATGTTACTTGCCAAACATCAATTATATTTTAATAGTTTTTGGCTAAGGTTGTTTTGTCTTTTTTAGATATTTTCTTATATGTTTTTTTTTCAGCACGGCCCCCTTTCCACATCTATATATTATTTGTTATTACGAATTCACAATATCTGTTACGGTACATATAACGTGTTAATAGAGTACATTCCTTGAGTATATGAACCTTTTTAATACGCTTTATATTTTTCAAGTTACACGGGGGCCGTGCTGAAAACGTTTGGCTGGCACGGCCCCCTTTTTATGCATATTTCTTCAAAAGTACAGAGGTACATTGAAAAAGAAACCGGTACATATACTCCTAGAGGCGAGTACATTCCATTGGTGCACACCTAAATCGCAAATTCAGCGGGGCCGTGCGGGGCAAATGTACATTTGCGTGCTGGTTCGAATTCTTAGTAGTGGCTGGTAGTCAGGATTTATGTCTGCGAATTGGTGGCACGGTAGTCTTCTATCTATAGTATAAATTAAAGTGGCGCTTCGTGTCTGTCTGTGTGACCGCTAAGACCTTTTAAACTACACAACGGATTTAGTGCGGTTTTCACAACTATTTAGGGCTTATTTTTCCAACGCCAGATAATTCTACCGGAGCAATAATTTTCAATTTTTGACAGTTCTCATACAATAAACAGATATCAATTTTATTCCACGAACAAAAAATACCTGTCGATTAGAGAATTTATTCCGGAAGGTTTACGTGTACGGATGGTTTACGTGTACGGATGGTTTATGTGTTTGTGTTTATTGTTTTTAGTTTTAGTTATTACCTATAGAATCCTCGATGTTTTGTCGAGTCGTACAAAACTCAAACTCAATTGAAGCATTTATTTAAATTAAACCATTTACAGGCACTTTTGAATTGTCAAAAAGTCGATCCGTTGGAAAGTTGAAGCTAGTTGCCCATTCCAAAACGTAGATCTCTATGGAGAAGAACGGGCAAGAAACTCGGTTCTTTTAAATCAAGATATTACAAAATCCTGAGTAGGTACATAACAAAGCGGGGCAGGTCGCTAGGTATAAAATAATTGGCGAAATATGGGTATACAGGGTGAAATTGAAAACATGCGAAAAATCGAAATAGGAGATTATACTCATCCATCATTATGAACAACTTTTACTATGGAACCAAACCTGAAATCGCGAAACAAAAAAAATCATCTGTTCCCTACATTTATGTTCGTATAATTCGTCAAAATGTAGGGAAGAGCTGATTTTTTTCGCGATTGCAGCTTTGTTCCCTTAGTAAAAGTTTCAATTTCACCCTGTATAGATATACCTTCAAGGAATAGAATCGTGATATTATGTAGAACATTTTCAAGAGACAAGGGTTTAAATGAGAAGATGACTCTTAACAAATTCGTGAGCTTCCCCGTACCTTACTTATGTCATGTTAAAAGCTTGTCCTTTGTCACCCCGTGACAACTCAGAGCTTGACGTCCTTCTAAAGGTTGGAACAGGATCAAAGGCCAAAGGAGAGGGATACCCGTCCCATACAAGCTTGGCCCAGAAATGGACACAAATAAAACAAAATGCATTAAGGAGCAATATAGTGCTTCAAAATCCTGTATTCTTTTATTCGTTGTAAAACTTGATGAACCAGTAAGGCCGTAAGATCCTTCCCAAATCTGATGACTTCAAACCTGTCAAAAAAATTAAATTCAAACCTGTCGATCACGGAGTAATCCACTGTGTTTCAACAGAGTGTATTACGTGACTTAGAAAATTGTAACATCGATTATCACGTCCCCGTAAGTTTACTAATACGAAACACATAACAACGAATGCACGCTACTACGAATAACTTAACGCTGTAGTCATGCGATCTCGAATAACCAAACCTCGAAAACCAAACGAAAAGACATCAATGGAGGTTCTTAATAAAAATCCAATTTTCAACACAATTTTCTTAATAATAATAGTTAGCTTTAAAAAAAATTGTTTTGGCATGTTTTTAACTCAATGCTCTAATTGGGGTGTATGAGGTTTTGCGCATTTAACGTTACACGTTGTATATAACGTTGAATCTCTGTTGGAAACAAGGCAAAATCAGAGTTGTCCGAGATGCGAGTTATATGTATTGTAATTATAGCCGAAGTAAACTGCAATGCAAAAATCCATCGTCCAAGAAAGGCTTCACTCAGAAATGCAAAAAAGATAATAACCAGAAACACAGCCAATGATATTTTTGAACAAATCACAAGAAATTACACCAAAATATTCATGATGCTGTCACACGCGGCACTACAGAGTTTTATATAAAATAGAAAGCATCAAACCCGGCTGACAAGAAGGGTTCCGTTTTAGCGCGTCTTTGTATGGTACAGAGGCCAGCACATCAAGCTACCCCAATCTGTCAAAATTTCCTAATTGAATATGAACCTTATTCCTTTCTAGTAAAGTTGAAAATCTATCAAAGAAATTTGACAGTTTGGTGTAGCTTGATGTGCTGGCCTCTGTACATAGTTATGCTCGTATGTAGGATTCTTTATTCTTTTATAGCATCTAGATGTCTGTCTGGATGCATTGTACCTAATGATTTACATGTCTTTAGGATTGTGGTGACCGTTGACCGCCCGCGCAACGCACAACGCATGTCACTTTCAATCGCAATCTGATGGATTTTGAAGGACATATCTAATTCAATAGGTGACGTTAGACAAAAATCAACATGGCTGACATAGCTACATATGTCTTAACTTTAAACAACATTTATAAATAAGCCCTAATTGCTTCTATGGGCATGATGTTTGAACTAAGGGTTACGCAACAAAAGTCTATTATCACTGTTCTTTTTTGACATCATCTAAATCGACGCAAAAGTATCTGATACATAGTTTTTCAGCATTTCAATAAGCAGGGGCCGTACTCCGAAGTATAAATGCCATCATGATTACAGTCCTAAAAAGAGATAGTGCTATCGGTCATATATAGCTCCATCTCACTCTTACACTGGAATCATGATGGCATTAGACCGTCGTAGTACGGCACCAGAGTTAGTATTCTTTATTTTTTTCTTCTGCTCCAAATTAATTTTAATAAGTATCTAAAGTGAAGTGTTAATTTACTATCGTTCCTGACTGTACGAGCCATAAAATAAAGATACCAACATATCTACCCATAGTACCTACATAATCAAGTCAGTTTTCAGAATAATGATGTTCATATACGATTAGTACTTTTCATTCACAGTAGTAAACATTGCCCAAAAGAAATAATACAATAAGTACACATAAAGTATGAAAGAAAGATACATTTATCTACTATTCAGTGTCTAAACAATTCAGTAGAACACTGGATGTTCACGCCATACCGCCATTAGGTAAAAAAACAATGCTGACTTTAAATTTTAACAAATAAGTAGGTAGATTGTCGATATAACCTTTGTTTACACTTGTCCATCGTAATTTTAAGTGTCGTTAATCATTGTGTATTTATTTACTAGCCCGTAATTATCCTTTGCAGGGCAAATGCATCCATTACGGAGAAAGAGCGATATCAGACACAGATAAGTCCTGATGGTTCCATGTTTCCATTCACGGAAAATACATTGAACTCGCACTTCACTTTTCCAACCAGTTGGTCAATTCTGGAAGAGTCTCACCGTGAATAAATAACTGAAGTGAGCTGTCAATCCCTGTCATCACTTGCACTGAAGTTTTCACAGAGAGATCTTTAAAGAATAGGCCTGCTGCAGCTTCGTATTGAGGTGCGGGGTCATTTCATTTATAGAATAGAAAATACTCTTTATTATGTACACTATACAAATTACAGACGTAAATATAGAAATTACATATTTATTTTACTTTATGACCATAACTTTAGTTGATAATCTTGTTAATAGTTTAGTCAACGTTATATTATTACTAGCCTCGATTCTGTTGTTCACAAACTAAACTAAATTTAAGTTCAGTGCATCTTTTTCTTTCTATTTCATTATGAAAAGGACAGAAGATAAATATTAGTTAATTCCTGTCAAATTAGTCAGCTCCTGACATAAATTGACGTATTTTTAGTAGTTAATTTTTTAATCACGTCTAAACTTGTCTATGGATTATCTAATTTGACAGGACTAAACTAATATTTATCTTCTGTCCTTTTCATAATGAAATAGAAAGAAAAAGATGCACTGAACTTAAATTTAATTTAGTTTGTGAACAACAGAATCGGGCCACTATGTAACTAAATATAGTTCAATAGTTTTTACTGCCTGATATATAAATAACATTCCAAGAAATAAAAACTTTTTAAAAATAAAAAAAAACAACTGACTTCTAAAAAAGACACTACAAAGTGAAAAATAAGTTCAAAAACTAAAAACTTTTTAGAGCGTGATTTTTCAGTCTACTTGAGACTGAAAAATCACGCTCTAAAAAGTAAAAAAAATAAATTTATAAACTAAAACCCGACTGCGGGATAAAATAAAGCTAATAAATAAAATTAAACAAATAATGGACACATTTTTTTCATTATTACAGTGTTCAATTATGTTTTTAGGAGCGCAAAATAGGAATTATTAGAGGTTCCATTAAATATGTACATACATGCGCATTTTATCGAGCTTTATTGTCCAATGTATCATTGAAAAGAACAATGTACTTATTAGATATGTGTGTATTTCATGAGTCGCCAAAGGGCGTTGAAGGGTATGCACTAGGCTTTATTAGCTACATTAAAAAGATGTATGTATTGCCATGTTTGGATTTTTGAGTCATCAATAGACGTTGTAAGGTGTGGAAACAAAGAGTGTCGTTGTCTGTTTAATAGGTCTATTATATGGGAGTCACTAAGTTCACCCAATTGGTCATTGAACTCGATACACAAATTTCCAAAAATGTGTTGTTTTTTGATCTCCGTAACAAACTTGCTTGGCACCTAACAAGTTGGTATTAGTAGTATCTTACGTACGCCTTTATGAATGTAAGTGTTTCTGTTATTTGATGTAAGTTTTCTTGTGCCCGTTTATCGTAGAGAACGGCTCGTTCTGTGAGTAAAGTTTATGTGAGAAATATTTAAAAGGCAATGTTTGTATGAAGTGCACATACACACCTAAATTGCCTCCTTTTTTTTTTTTTTTTTTGTGGATGGGAAATCATCCAATGACCCCTCCCGCTCTGGGTGGAGCAGAAGGGAGTGTCAGACTCTTACTGACTAAAACCCACCCGTGTTCCTTCCTTAGCCCTTTGTGTTCCGGGGTAGCGGTAACCCTTTCGGACAATCCCGCTGCCCCGGCAGGCTTCGGCCCTTTGGGGCCCCTTCCTAATGCTGACATCTCTTTGAGGCGCGCGTGGAACACGTACGCGCCGTCCGGCACGGGCCTGGTCCTGATCGGACGGAGAGTTACCCATTACTCTCCGCCCGCAGGCCCGCGCCTACGGTGGCCGGGAGTCGTCTCGCGGCTCCCGACGCCCGGGGCGTCTCCCGCGGCGGCTGGGACGTGAGGCCCTCTCCCTCAGCCTTCAGCCTCTCCTTCGCTAGCATGACTGCTTCGCAGAAGGAGGTGACTGCCTCCCACTCCCTCTCGCCCCGGACCATGGCTTGAACCAGGGCCGGGCGCGAGAGGTCGCCGCCGCCGCCGATCGCCTCTGCGAGAACACGGCGGTGCTCCGCCCAATTGGGGCATACCGCCACCGTATGCTCCACCGTGTCCTCCGGGCGACCCTCGCAGTGGTGACACCCGGGCGTATCCTCCCGCCCGATAATGTGCAGGTACCTCCCGAAACACCCGTGTCCGGTGAGGACCTGCGTCAGGCGGTAGGTGAGGGCGCCGTGGCGCCTCTCTAGCCACTCCTCAAAGAGGGGTCTTACCGCCGCTATCGCGGCGTGCCCTGCGCTGGGTTGCGACAATCGCTCTTTCCATGCCGCCATGAGATCGCGCCGGAGGTCGGTCCGCTCCGCTGCGATTTGCCGCGGAAGCGGAGTTTCCCCCCGGCGTAGTGCCTCCGCGCGCCACTCGTACAGGCGCGCGAGGACTATCGCCTCCAGATCCCACGGCGGCAGTCCGGCAAGGAGGCTTGCCGCCTCGCCCGAGATCGTGCGGTACCCCCGGATTAGCCTTACGGCTACCACCTTCTGGGGCGCGTTCAGGTAATGGGCGGCTCGCCGCCGCAGTGAACGCGCCCACACCGGGGCCCCATATAGGGCCATGGACCGCACGACCCCCGCGTAAAGCCTCCGGCAGGAGGCGTTTGGCCCCCTCAGGTTGGGCAAGAGCCGCTTGAAGGCGGCCCCGGCCCGTTCCAATTTGGGAGCCAAACGTCGAAAATGCTCGACGAAGTTCCACCGGCTGTCGAGGACGAGACCCAGGTACCTCATCGTTGTCTCGACGCCGATGTGAACCCCTCCTACCGTTAGTTGGGATCCCGAAGGCGGCCCATTCCGAGGCCCATGAAAAGACATGGCCTCGGACTTGTGCAATGCCACCTCGAGACCCAACTGCCGGATCCTCTCCACGACTATCGCAACCCCGCGTGTCATCGCGTCGGCCGCCGCCTGATGCGACCTCCCCTGCGCCAGGACTAGCGTGTCGTCAGCGTAGCAAACCACGCTGACTCCATCAGGGAGATCGGCCCGCAGCACCCAGTCGTAACCGATGTCCCACAGGAGCGGCCCCAGAACCGATCCCTGTGGGACACCGCACGACATCTCTCGCCGGTTCCATTCCCCGTTGCGACCGGGGTAGATGACGGCTCTGTCCGTCAGATACGCCCCGACTACTCGACGGAGGTAGGTCGGCACCCGGTGATACCGGAGCGCCTCCCCAATGCAACTCCAGGGCAGGGTGTTAAAAGCGTTGGCGATGTCGAGTGACACCGCCACGACCACCCCACCCCGGGACACCGCGTCCCCCGTCGTGAGGGCCCTCACGCGCATGATGGCGTCCACCGTCGAGCGCCCCTTGCGGAAGCCGAACTGGCTGTCCGCAAGATCCGGCCCCGTCCTCACCAGGTGCCCGACGAGGTGGCCCGCAATCACTCTCTCAAAGAGCTTTCCGACCTCGTCGAGCAGCACGATGGGCCGGAATGCGGACGGAGAGTCCGCAGGGCGCCCTGGCTTCTGTATGAGGACCAGCTTCCCCGTCTTCCAGCGGAGTGGAAACTGGCCCCTCTCCATGCATGCGCTTAAGAGCGCCTCTAGTCGGGGCCCGAGAGCCCCTGAGGCCAGGACCCAGGCCTTACCCGGCAAGCCGTCGGGTCCTGGGGCGGTATTTTTGGCCTTCAGCCTATTTACCGCCACTCTCAGATCTACCCCGGTCACTTCAGGGATGTCGTCGTCGTCCGCGTGGTCCGCTTCAGGCACCGCAAGTGGCGGAGCCATGGGCGGGGGAGTGTGCTCCGCCCGTGAAGGGAACAGAGCGCTCACCACCTCCTCCACCAGCTGGGGGCGGAGACTCTGCGTCAGCGGGGGGGCCCAGGTGCGGAGTTTATTCCGCACCATTTTATAAGGGCGCCCCCATGGATCTCTGTTCAGAGTCTCCACCATCTCCTCGCGGGCCATATCCTTGGCCCGCTGGACAGCCTCGCGGAGGGCGGTCTTCGCCGCTCTGTACCCCTCGTACAGCTCCGCCTCCGTGGCTTCCGCATCCGGAGGGCGGACGCGGAGCCTGCGGTGCCTGGTGTACAGGTGTCGCGCGTCGACGCACGCCTTGCGTAGCGACTCCACCTCCCGCGACCACCAGTACACCTGACGTCGGGCGCGTCCTGGCCGGACTCGGGGCATTGCCACGTCGCATATCTCGGACATGGCCTCCCGGAACCACTCCGCCTCATCGTCGATATCGGCAGGCCTGTCCGGTGATGACACCCAGGCCTGCACGATCGAGGCTTCCAGGAGGAGCTCCCGGTCCAGCTGCTTCAGCGCCCACCGCGGACCACTCGGGGCCTGTTGGACCGGCGCGCTGGAGGTCTGGGTGGAGACGTCGAACCGGATATACCGGTGATCGGAGTAGGTCTCCACCTCCTCCATGACGCGCCAGTCAATAACACTCTGTGCCAGAGCGGGGCTGGCGAACGAAATGTCCACCACGGACTCGCCCCGCATCCGCACACACGTGGGAACAGAACCCCGATTTAGGACGACCAGGCCTGTTTCCAGAGCCCAGTCCTCCACCATCCTGCCCCGCACGTCCGTGTGACGGGAACCCCAGGCCAAATTCTTGGCGTTGAAGTCCCCGAGCACTAGCACGGGGAAGCGATGGTTTCCGGCGACGACGACACTCAACTCTGTTAAAGAGTTCTGGAACTCGGCGAGAGCAATAATTTCAGACCAGAATGAAAGACTAGAATGTTTTAAATTATCACTGACTAGCTAATGCTCGAATGCGTTGGAATGCCTTCTCCTTTTTTTGTTAGGAACCTTCTCCGGCGCGACACAACAACTTACCTACCAAAGTTTCAGCACAATCGGTCGAGCCATTTTCGAGTTTTTGTGAGACTAACGCACGTTAATTGATTTTTATACAAAGTGTAACATAGTTAACGCAAGACCTCATACACCCCAAATTAGAGTATCGAGTTAATAGCATAATACAATGACCAGAACTTAACTTATTAAGCTTGCTATTTTTATTAAGAAAATCGTGTTGACACTAGCATTACATTATGCATTTAAAATTGAGTTTTATTGCTTTGAAATAAGGTTAAATTTTATTTAGCTTAATCGGCGGTTAGTATGAAAAAACTTTGAAAAAAAATCTATATTGAAAGTTAAGTACTGAAATATATTCAGTAGTCAATTATAAACAAACTACTTTCAGGACTTGCGTTTATTCTGTTACACCTTGTATAAAAGAAGATTATAAATTTGTGGAGTAAAATACCAACAAAGCTCGATATGTAAAAGTAACATAATTTAAATATGTACAATATTAAAGGTATCCTTTGTCAATGACTCCCAAACTTTCATTAAAGAGTTAGATCAAATTGATACAAGTTGATGCGAACCATATCATTAGTATAATTACTCAACTGTCTCAGGATTCTGCTAAGTGAACTAAATTATTTATCACCGTACATACTCGTACGTTCGACGTGAGAACGTACAGACGTTCTCGTGTTGCCTAATATTTCAGTAGCAGATAATAACATACATAATTATTTCGTGAGCTTTTACGACTGTCATATTTGATATTTTACTTGAAATGTAACTCCAGGTGTCTTGTAACTTATAAATGTTATACCTTGCCGGTAAGGAATCGACTATTTTACGTTTTGGGTATTTTATACGTAGAAAAGCTACTTGTGCTTTACACTGGCTTTTGCCCGCGTAGAGGTCGGAAATAATCCCACGGAAACGTATTACCGGGATGAAAAGTATCCTATGTGTTAATCCAGGTTATATGTAATAAACTATCTGTGTGCCAAATTTCATCCAAATCCTTTTAAAAGCATAATACTATTAATTGAAATACTATCGAGAATTCATGCAAGCCTAGTACTTTTTGTTAGAATACTGCTCGGAAAGTCGGTTCATAATATTTCAATCATGATTCGAAAAACACGTAGCGCCATCTAGCGTCCTAAAGGAAATGTGAAATTTACCTTAAATCCTTTTCCTCTGAAAACATATATGCCAAATTTCATGATGATCGCTTCAGTGAGCGTAAAAAGGTAACAAACTTACTTTCGCATTTATAATATTAGTTTTAGGATTAGGTAAAGTACAGATAGTAGTATTGACTACTACTGTATTGACTTTCTAAGTGTAATTGAAATCATACGTTTATTAATCAGCTACAGACAGACATACATATTCTTAGCTAATGCTTTGGTATATATTAAAGCGCTTCTTCTTAGTTTTACATATATTCTTCTTGTTACTTTTAACTGCCCCGTTGGTCTCGTGGTCGCAAGCGTGACTGCTGAGCGTGGGGTCCTGGGTTCGATTCCCGGGTCGGGCAAAGTGTTATTGAGTTTTTCCATGAGGAATTTCTTAGTAACAGCCCCGAGTTTGGAAGTTGGCGATGTGATACCCCCGTGCCTCGGAAAGCACGTTAAGCCGTTGGTCCTGCGCCTGATCTCTCTCCGGTCGGGCCGGATTGCCGTCCCATCGGACTATGAGAGTGAGCGAAGAGGGAGTGCACCTGTATCCGCGCGCACACTTGTGCACTGTAATATTTCCTGCGTACCTGGCTAATCTCCGTTGAGCCAACATGACCGAAATCGGTCGGGGAGGCTACTATTACCTACAAATCTTCTTGTCAATACCAACATCTACTTCATTATATTAAAGAAAAGTTACCACAGACCTCTTCGTTTACGTCAGTCTTGTAAACACGCACATTCACACAACTTGCAAAGATTAGCTTAAGTACTGATAAAATCGATAAAATGCAAATAAGTAGAAATTTAATTTGTGAACTGTTTGTTTTCTATTAATTAAATTCAATTTTATTCTAAAACATCCATCGGCGTCTTACTAAACTTCATCTATATCCGACGACCCAGCACCCTAATTGCGAAACACGCACTATCGATCTCAATTTGAATTATTTTGAAGCATATTGCTAATCCATTGCTTTTTATGTTCGAAAAATGTGTCTGCCCAACAATGTAAAAAAATGCAATGAACGTTGTTGATCTGTCAAAATTAAACCCATTGCTACTAATAGTATGTTACACAATTACCACGCTGGTTACTTATCTCCTTTGGTGACCGTACTTATACCTATGTAGGTACTTATCTATTTGATGTCAGTCTTACAACTTCTAACATCGTCAAAGTTCTAACAAACAGAAAACTTTGTCGTCGTATTTGGAGCGTTCGCTGTGATTTGTTGATTCTGTTTTAAGATCTGTGGATTTCATTAGGGGGAGGTACGCAATAGAAGAGTTTTAATTGTGATAAAACCTGTTTTCACGTCGTCACCTTTCTTTTAACGAGGCAACAAAAATCGTTTTCTTTGTCTGTGCATGTTCAGTCTAGCTAAAATAAACGAAAGACGTCCACTGCTGGATATAGGTCTCCCCCAAGCATCGCCACTTCGATCGGTTTTTTGCTTCTCGCATCCAACGGATTCTTGCGCCCTTCACCAGGGTATCGTCCATCTTGTGGGAGGCCTTTCAACGCTACTCAGTTGCGGTGCAGTTTCTTGCCCATTCTTCTCCACACGAAAACTATATTTTGGAAGGGGCGACTAGAATCAATTCTATTTTTTAATTTTAATTTTTGACGTTCAAAAGTGCCTTTATAAGTGCCTATTTGAAATCAATTATTTGACTTTGACTTTGACTGATTTATACACATAGATATATAAAAAAAATACAACTAAATTGAGAACCTCCTCCTTATTTTGAAGTCGGTTGAAAACAGGGTAAGCGGTAGATAATCTAATATATAAAATTCTCGTGTCAAAGTGTTAGTTACCATACTCCTCCGAAACGGCTGGACCGATTTGTATGAAATTTTGTGCATATCGGGTAGGTCTGAGAATCGGCTACTATTTTTTTTTCTTTTTTACAAAACGACGTTTGCGGGGTCAGCTAGTAATACATAGAAATACCTACCTATATTTTGAGCCTAAGTGTTTCCACCCAAAAAATACCAGGTGCGGATTTAGCTGAAAAAAAAAGAGATGTATATGGATTGCATCTCTTTTTTCAGCTTTATTGGCAATCGTTGTTTGTTTGCAAGCTTTTCCATTTAGCCGCGGCCATTGTCCATTTAACTTGTGGCTTTGCCCTCTATACTCTATGTCTCTCGGCTCATATAGCGGTTCATATAGCGGGCTATCACGCGACTGTGTTGTCATTTTATCAACCAGACGATTGAATTAAATGAACCAGTATATCTTGAGAGATGATGGGGGCGCTACTTGTACAGTAGGTACTTTAAGGATTTTTTACATTGACAGGATAATCCTTTTTTAAATCTAAAGATTTAAAAAATGAAAATAAATTGAAAACCAAGATGGCGTTGTTAGTTCCGATTTTGACCACGTGTCAGACAATCCTTGTAGGTACAACTTTAATACCATATCAATTATGTGTCAAACTCAAAACATTAATTCCATGTTCCGCTGTATAACAAGGCATTGAATCCCGGTCGAAATTAATTTACGTTGACATACATAATTACATAGTTAAATAAGCGTCTTTCATGTGTTCAAGGTTAATCTTAGTCCTTGGATGTCATTATGATGTAATTGTTGATAAGAACTATTTGTCCATGTGAGCTCGTTTAGGGTATGAAGTCGAGTGATTAATAAAATATGTATGAGAAGTAGTGGTATTTGCATAGCCCACATGAGTACTTGTAGGTAAATACGTATATTTTGATGTAATAGTGGTCAGAAAAAGGCTCAGGATTAAATTAGCTTCGTGCTTAATACCATGAATCCTCTTGACCAATCCTAAGTCCTTTCAAATAAATACTAGAACTAAAAGGTCGGTCATTGACATTAGATTGTCAATATTGTTTGCGCGATTCAAACTATACCGCTGCTTGTTGTTGCATAATCGGTTGGCCAGCTATACAAGGGGCTAGATACGATCGGTAAAAAGCTGCATTAAAAAAAAAAAGGCTGCTCCACTTACTAGCGAATAAATAACTATGTACCGAACTGTGATGACGTCATTATACGAGTAACTACTACTATAAAACAATGTGTCACAGTTACCAGTTACTAAGTATTTAGCACGTGTTTACGCGAATTTATGATTACTTTCGTGAAAATATGAGTATTGAGTACCTATGTACAATATTTTTCAAACTTGTGGAATTTAGTTTGACGTCATTATAGTAAGCTTTTGGACACGTAGATAACTTGTTATAAGTAGACGCTCTATTTTTAATACAAATCCTTTCTTCGGAATTTCAAAAATACTACCTACCGTTAGTGCGTAGATGTCTTGGTAACTCAACAAAGCAAATATCGTTTCTAATGTCAATCTAATGCACATTATTAACCGTTAGGGTCGGCTTCCAGTCTAACCGGATACAGTTGAATACCAATATTTTACATGGAGTGACTGCCTGTCGGACCTCCACAACCCAGTTACTGGGTAATAGGAACAATACCCCTTGGTAAGACTGGTTGTCAGACTTTCGGGCTTCTAACGTCCCGTAACGAGTGTGAAAGATCCACGAATGACAGCCCGGACCAACGGCTGAAGGTGATTTCCGAGGCACGGAGGGATCTTGATATGTAAATATGGTCACCCATCCACGGGCCAGCCGCAGCAAGCGTAGCTTAACCTGATCGCTCGACCCGTGCGGCTGTTATTACTTAGCCACAATGTATATACACGGCTTTTCTTTTTCTAAGTTTAGCTTTTCAAAGCTTCCATATAAATCCGCAATGGTTGCTAAATTCAGTAGATAGCTGATATCAAGGGGAGTAAAAGAATCCTTTAAATGCGAAAGTAAGTTTGTTTGTTTGTTGCGCTTTCACACTAAAACGGCTGAACGGATTTGGATGAAATTTGGCACGTGGTTAGACTATGACCTGGAGAAGGATATAGGCTATTTTTCATTCTGGAAAACAGACGAAGTTGCGGGCAACAGCTAGTAACTTATAAAAGATACGAAATATGTGATCCAATAAGTGCCCTAGTACTGACAAGGCTTCAGTAGGTATACCTTTCTGTAATAGACCCTGTATCTTCCTTTTAAGGCAGCTCCCTCCATCTCTTAATATTAATAAGCTTGCTTTTACCCGACGGTAAAGAAAGACGAGCTCTTTGATAAAGCACGTTTTTTAGGGTTCCGTAGTCAACAAGGAACCCTTATTTTATTTTATTAGGGAAAACAAACAATTGTACATTTTGTCATACATCTAAGTTATAATTATAGTTTCGCCATGTCCGACTTCTAAGAGACTCTTAGTACTAGAAAGCTATAATTTGGCATGGATAAATATATATATATATATCAATCACACTGACAGTAATAAAATAAAATGATAAAAAAAATTTAGGGTAGGTATCTCTTGTACCTACACGTAAAGTGGGGATGTTTTTTTTCTCGTCTATTCCATGGTGTGGGGAATTGTTGGATAGGCCATTCAAAAATATTACGGGTCTGTTAAACCCATTTTTCGATTCAGGCAGGGATCCATGTGCGTAAAATTAAGCTTTAAATTGCAATTTTTTGTTAGAGTCAAGTGTCTTCTCCCCCTGCCAGCTAAATGGTTGTTTTTGGATACATGAAAAAATTCACGGTAGTAGTATATAACGAAGTTAAAAGGAAAACTATCACACAAGTAATAGTCGATCAACTTACATTTGCAATTGAAATGTTAAGTTTGTTCTTGGGATAAATTCATTCCAACTACGGAACCCTTCATTGTGCGTGGTCCGTCACGCATTTGACTGGTATTAATAATAGGTACTCTTTTATCATAAAAACAAAAGGCTCTCACTTTCCGAGAAATAACGTTCAGAGAAAGGGGATCAGGTCGGAATGAAAAAGTTTATAGTGGATAAGACACGAGTTTAAAACAGAAGAAGATCTAGCGGGGGATTCAGGGGGAGGTGGAGAGATCAGACCGGAATAACTCATAAAATTATACTTATTAAAACTTGCATTCCATTTTAATGAGTCTAGGAAACGGGAGAAGAGAAAACATTAAATAATTATAGTTTTCTGTTATTTAGGTCAACTAGATTATTTAATTATTCGAAGAGTTCGCACTGAAGTGATATTATGATGCTACGAATAAAATTATTTTCCGTCCACTTATTAAAGGTACTGTCACCAAAGGAGATAAGTAACCAGGGTCGTCGGTATATATAAAGTTTAATAAGAAACCGATGGATGTTTTCGAATAAAATTTAATTTAATTAAAAGAAAACAAACAGTTCATTTATCAAATTAAATTTCATTCGAAAATATCCATCGGTTTCTTATTAGACTTCAACTATATTGACGACTCCGGTTACAGTACTATTCTGTAAAAATCTCACTGTAAAAACTAAGGTGAAGTGAGCTGTCATTCCAACTGCCGATCGATTCTGTAAAAATCTCACCGTGAAAAGTTAGGTGAAGTGAGCTGTCAAGAGTATCAATCCTTAGCTCACTTCACCTAAGTTTTCATGGTGAGATGGTTACAGAATCGCACTGCTGATGTTAAAGATTACCCCTATTGATAGCTCACTTCACGCTCAGTTCACCTAAGTTATCACGGTGTGATTTTTACTGAACCGATCGGCTGAATCTCTTTTGGTGACTGTACCTACATTCAGGAAAATTACACAAATTAATTGACATATGTAAATTTGACGTGTTTTAGCCATTTCATACAACTATTATAGAATAACAGTCTGTTGATGTACGGACAACTTAAATTGGTAGCAGTGCTGGCCCAGTGGTGGCGGCTCCGACATACGAATTGTAACGTCGTGGGTTCGAACCCATACAGGCGCTTTACTTTGCTTAATTTATTTCATCATCACTGCTCTCAAAAACAGTAAAGGAAAACATCGTGAGGAAACCGGCACGTGCTAAAACCAAAAATTCTAAAATATTTGACCTCTGCAAACCTTCACTGGGCCCGCGTGGTGGATTACGGCCACTTCTCTCTCCCAGCAGTGGGAACGTTTAACGTTATAAGCTGATTAATGCTGTTATGCTCAGCAGTCGCGCTTGTGACCAGCAGCCCAACGGTTGTACTGTAATCAATATACTAATCTAAAGGAGATGTTACATTTTCGGCCATAAAGTGTACGGTTGTGAAAAAATAGGAAATAATTCCATGAATTGTGGAAAAATATGCTTTTCTGAATATTCCCCTGTTTTTTCGGCACAAAAAATAACAGTTTTTCAAACTATTGCCATAATCTATTGAACATGGCGTCGTCTTACTTGCATACTGCTTTCGTCCAGAAATCATGTTACATTATAACTTATTAATATCACGTAGACGTTATTTATCCTACTATCCTACTTCCTACTAATCCTACTATCCTAATAATATTATAAATGCGAAAGTTTGTGAGGATGGATGGATGGATGTTTGTTACTCTTTCACGCAAAAACTACTGAACGGATTTTGATGAAACTGTACAGTAATATAGCTTATACATAAGAATAATACATAGGATGCTTTTTATCCCGATATTCCCACGGGATCAAAACTTACGTGGGTGAAACCGCGGGGCGCAGCTAGTCCTACTAATATTATAAATGCGAAAGTTTGTGAGGATGGATGGATGGATGTTTGTTACTCTTTCACGCAAAAACTACTAAACGGATTTGGATGAAATTTGGCACACAGATACTTTATAACCAGGATTAACACATAGGATGCTTTTCATGCCGATGTTCCCACGGGATCGAAACTTACGCAGGTGAAACCGCAGGGCGCAGCTAGTACTAATCTAAATTTGCCAGCAGGTCTGCCCACGCTAAAAGTTCCTCTACGATTTCAAGGATTCCAATCTCCGTTCAAATATTACATAAGCATATTTTTTGCAATTATTAACCGCCCTCCTCCTACTCTCGTCAGCAAAAGTAAGCAAAGCTTTTAGCAAATGCTTACGTAAAGAAAGAAAGAAAGCAAGAAATAAAATACATTTATTTAGCACAGACCAAAAGACACACAGTAGGTAAACGTAAACATTGATACATGCATTTTTCAATGTGTTCTGGTTTCTTTATTGATTCATGAGCAGCAGTTAAATATATGCGTTTCGTTTTCAAGCATAGACAAGACAGTAGGGTTTCCATATGTGTTCAAATCAAAATTTATTAAATTTTGTAAATCCGTAAATAAAAGTAAAAAATCTATACTGCTGACGTAATCACCATCCAGACCCCCATCCCCCATGTCATCAAAAATAAGCAAAGCAAAGACCCCCGCCCCCCTGTAGTGCTTATGTAACACTTTCATGGCCCCTGATTCCAATTATGGTACGTAACTAAAATACAATTTACTTCAGTGCAAAATCTGATCAAAACCAATTAAAAGTTAGCAACGTGATCTGTGACGAATTTATAAAATTACGCAATAAAGTAAAACGAGGTTGTATTTCCAAAATTTTCCATTCGCTATATGGCTTTATGGAGATCGAAACGAATTTGTGTGTGTATGGTTGTTACAATCGTATTTAAAACCGTATGGTGATTGGTTATCGGTTAGACAAAGCAAACACCAATGAGATGTGATGAGAGAAAGGTGATGATCTTTAGAGATATAGGAGTGCAATAGGAGTCAACCTGCATCTTGGAGTTATTGTAGTTTGTAAGAGAAATCTGACTCCAAGTTGCAGTTTCTAAAATAGAACAGAATATTGTTTATTATTGCTGAAGGTGGTTAACAAATACAGTTGGTAAAAAATTAAAAAAAAAGTATGATATCTACAACATACGTCTAGGGCAGTGATAGTGAACCTCTATTCTACATTTTCGTGCCATTTTTTCCAAATGAATATTAACTGTGGCCATGCCGTGCCAACAAACAATCTTGTCTACTGGAAAAATCTATATATCGCACCTTCGGTAGAACAAGGGCATAATTGCAGTTTTTGCTATTTTACAGGAGAGCTATTTTAAGATATTTATTGCATTCAGTGAGGTCTTGCTCTGTTAATATTGCTCGAAAGTTTTTCTTCTTTGCATGATATAAACTATATACTATTCCTCCAGTTCAAATAGCATTTTTAAGGCATTTCTGTATACTTAACTCATTTTTGCAATTTTTGACAATTGTGCCCTTGTTCTACCGAAGGTGCGATATGTACTTTCACATTAAGACTCTTTATTGGCAACTATAAACTTTCATAATAATACCTTTATTATCATATACAGGAATGTTAACTTGTTATATATTTATATATTTGCATATTATATATATCAAAGTCAAAGTCAAAACGTTTATTGCAAACTAAGTGTAAAATGTTGGTGTTATGTTAGTAGGTACTTATGACTTAGCAGCCTTTTACAAGCATTGCAATTTTATCATTCGCCTGCCCTTCATAAATTAGCATGCATTAACATTATTATTATCTTTTATATTAGTACAATTACATTGAGAAATTAGTTATGTCAAAATTAAATGTCATTATATAATGTATATTTCTTTATATTTACTAGCTAATGCCTTTGCTTAAGTGTTGTAATGCCTTTTTTTTGTTACGAACCTTCTCCGGCGCGCACACAACAAGTTACCAAAGTTTCAACACAATCGGTCGAGCCATTTTAAAATTTTTACGAGACTTACGAACAGCAATTGATTTTTATAGACAACGTGTAACATAACTAACGCAAGACCACATACACCCCAATTAGAGTATTGAGTTAAAAGTAAGCAAAACTTATTTATTTTAAGGTTGCTATTTTTTTTAAGAAAATCGTCTATATTTTTTGTCTGTAATTTATATAGTGTATAAAATAAAGAGTATTCTATTCTATTCTTCTCCTGTTGCAAACTAAGTAGATGACTTAGGTACATATCTAAATTCCTGAAATTATGCCGTGCCCAAATTATTTTGTTACGTGCCACCATCCTTGCTCTAGAGTGTACAATAGTAAATAACCAGGGTCTGTATTCTCAGGGTAAAGTTGTTGGTAAACTAAGCTCCTTACCTTACTGAAAGATCGACAGAGATCATTATTAAGAATCCTAAGTGCCAAAATACATACACACGATATGACGTCGCGTCGTGACACGTTGCGACGTCGTGTCATGATGCGATTTTATCGAAATCGGAATGTACCCTTGAACCTTCAAGCAATGAATCAATCAAATCAGCTTAACACGACACACTCTCAGACATTTATTTCCAAACAATTCACAAATTAAAAAACACAAATAAAATAAAATGGCTGTCACCCCGGTACGGTACTTAATCACACAAAACAAAAAAAATCGCTATCACTTTATTTTTTAACGTCAATCAGAGCGGCAATTCTCGTAATTTTTTTAAGAACGTTCACAGTCTGATCTCAGTCTCAATCTGTCAAAAATACCTCTAACTTTCCAAAATTTTTGACAAGTTATTGACTTTAATTTGTGCTGGAATGAGATTGCGACTAGATTTTGAATGTTTTTAATTACGGGAATTGCCTGCTGAACTGTTCCACGTTCCATTCAACCTTGAAAGTTAATAATTACAGGCCGCATATAAAATAATAATTACAAGGAAGAAATGGGGCCCATGGCTAAATGATAACAGCCGCACAAGTCGATTGATCAGGTTAAGCTACGCTTGCCGCGGTTGATCTGTGGATGGGTACCGAATACCGAGACTCCTCCGTGCCTCGGAAAGCACGTTAAGCAGTTGGTCCCGGCTTTCATTCGTGGATCTTTGACAGTCGTTACGGGTAGTCAGTAGTCCAAAAGTCTGTGACAACCAGTCTTACCAAAAGGTATCGTATTACCCAGTAAATGGGTTGTGGAGATCAGATAAGCAGTCGCTCCATGTAAAATACTGGTATTCAGCTGCATCCGATTAGATTGGAAGCCAAACCCAACACAGTTCGGAAAAGGCTAGGCAGATGATGATGATGAAATAAAATCAGAGACTGACAACTTTACAACTTCGTTATTAAAATTTTGCCGATTCTTTATTGATAGAAAAATGGGTTCAAAACGGATTGTGTGTTTTAAGTTTTCGAAAGGGTTTTTTGAGTAAAAAAAATCTTTTTAAATTATTTGTTGTTACAAGCTTTTTATTAATTTGCTTCGTTTGTTTATGTTTTTTCATATAAGATACTTACTAGATTTTTTCGTAGGAGAAAATAGGCAGTTTGGTACTTAAAGATATTTTTTTCTATTTTATTTTCCTAATAAAAGTCGATATTCTGAAAGTGTGCTTAGTGTGTTTTGCGCGTTAAACATCCGTGCTTGCTTCTAATAAACATATAATAGGTAGGAACGTACCTTGCCTACCAGGCGTTTATTCGAAGCATGCATGTTGCACATAAAGTCTTACACATAATAATGATCCCATCAAATCCGTTGACGTTTGTTGATTATCTGGTTGTGTGGGAAACTATTATATTATTTTCAGCTTTCAAACTAAAATAATTTATGAGAATTTCGTTTGATTGTACCTACATCGGGTTTCGTAACATAAGGGTGTAAACTCACGCTATATAGCGATTACCTAAGAACGTTAATAGTGCTACGAACTAAAATTCCTAACGATTTTAGTGATGAATTGTAGCAGTTGTGCTACGGGGCTACGGCGTAGCGTTGGTTGTTGCTACGAAATAAAGGTATAACAGTGTTATATATTTCTTGCCAAATTTCAATATTTTCGTTAATTTGTTTGTTACGAGAAAATATGCAGTTGCAGTTGCAAAGCAGACAATTGATAATACTTACTAAAACTAGATATTATTTTAATAAAGTGTTAAATTAGTTGATCAACAATTAACGCATTTATTATTTTTATAAACGTAGCTACGCTGCGACTACGCAGTACCTCGCGCTTAGCTGTGCTACGGGTATTGATGTTCTCCGCAGAGCTACGCGCGTAGATGCGCTACGCAGTGCTACGCGCGTAGATGCACTACGCAATGCTACGTGCGTAGATGCGCTACGCAGTGCTACGCGCGTAGATGCGCTACACAGTGCTACGAAATTATAAGTTTTTAATTTCTAAAATATCAAGCAGTCTTATTGTAGTTAGTGTAACAGCTGCAAAAAGATCAATAACTAGCTGTTGCCCGCGACTTCGTCTGCGATCCAGGATGAAAAGTATGCAGCCTATGTCCTTCTCCAGGTCATGGTCTAACCACGTGCCAAATTTCATCTAAATCCGCTCAGCCGTTTTACCGTGAAAGCGTAACAAACAAACTTCCTTTCGCATTTATAATATCAGTTAGGATATCCAGTTTAGTGCATTATGTACGTGAGAAAATAATTTTTTTTTGTTACTGAGACTGGATGAGCTAACCTAAGTTGTCAAATATTGATAAGATCTACACCAATTCTTCTGCCAAGGCGATTATTGTATAATTATGTATATCCTCCTAGGCCTTTTAGTTGCCTTTTTCTAATACCTATCACGCATTATAATTAAAAATCTTTTGTACGAAAACATATTACATGCAGTGCCAAAATTATTTTTTTAACTTTTTTCAAACCATTTTCTTTTCTTTTCTCTACCGATAAAAATTACGTGGATACAAAATTATAAGTAATACTATCTTAAATTCGAAAATAATTTCTATGAGAACCCACAAAAGAGCTTTTGTTGAATTTTTAATTAGATAGAGCGGATTTTCATACCCGATTTCGTTATAGGCACGGAAAAAACCTTTCTGAATAAGCAATCATGATTTGAAATTTATTATGCCCTATAACAAAGCGATATTAATGAGAACATAATGAAACTCCGTCTTTTAGTTGGTTTTTTTTATGAACTGGCGTCTTCGATCACGTTTGGCCGTGCTTTTGCGAGCGCCCAGCCTATCGAGAACAAAAGAAACGTGACTGGCTGGTTATAAAAAGAACAAATAATTTTAAATAATTGGAACCAACCATTGGGTATTTAAAAATGGAACAAGAAAAGGCTTCACAGTTTCATCATTAGTTCATTACCGTTACATCACTTCCATTCTGTGCAGAAGATCATAACTCTAAATGGAATACGAACTTTTTGTAATAAATACTCACTAAGGATATATTGATGATTTTTATGATTATCTAATATATAAAATTCTCGTGTCACAGTGTTAGTTACCATACTCCTCCGAAACGGCTGGACCGATTTGTATGAAATTTTGTGTGCACATCGGGTAGGTCTGAGAATACGGCTACTATCTATTTTTTTTTTTTTTGCAAAACGTCGTTTGCGGGGTGAGCTAGTCTAATATATAAAATTCTCGTGTCACCGTGTTAGCTACCATACTCCTCCGAAACGGCTGGACCGATTTGTATGAAATTTTATATGCATATTCAGTAGGTCTGAGAATCGGCTACTATCTATTTTTTTTTTTTGCAAAAAGACGTTTGCGGGGTCAGCTAGTAATTCTATAAATGAATATTTTTTTCGGCCACGAATCATATTTTAATCAACAACTTGACAAACCGACATTGAAAAAAAAATAAAAATTCGCAGTCTGTCCTGACGCCTTAAATAGATTCTCGTGCTATAATTTACGGTCATAGACATAAAATTATGACAATAAGGAAATAAAAGTTGTAATACTTTATGTTGCGAAAGTCGTATAAAGTGAGATAACATTTACAGTGATCGTAAGCGCTAAGCTCGCTTACTGTGGAGACCATCAGGCGGCTGTTAGGTACTTATTTCATCATTTTGTTATGAGATAGCTTGTCGTCAGTCTGTTATGGTATGCTTTTAATGAACTTCTACCATTATAATAATTATTGCTGACAGTTGCGACTGTACCTAATCGCATACGATCTTATAGACAATTTTCTAACACCCATTCTAACAATCAGTCAACGTTCAGTTCTTGGGGTGACTGTTACCCTCATTAATGCTTAAATATTGTTAATATATTTATTTATTTAATATACTGCAATTAGTTACACTTATTCAGCTAATAGTGGTTTAATTTGTGCCCAAATCAGAGTTATATCAGCTGAAACAGCGCTGCTAACGCTCTTATTCAGCAGGAGACGGTAATTTAGCTGATATACAGCGTTTCGGTGTTACTTGGAAAGTGTCTGAAATTAGCAGTCTGTAATTTTATCGGTTTTTTACTCTGGGTCGCTAGATCTATGACATAGTGTAAGACTACCACCTTACAGCGGGTGGAGAACTCCTACCGTGCAGCATCGTTGTATTAAACTAGCTTCTTTTACTTTGCTTTGTACAGTTAGCAACAAAAGTCGATTAACACTTCAGTTTTTTTTAATCGCAGTTATTGAGCAAAATATTAACACTTCAGTTTTTTTAATCTCAGTTATTGAGCAAAATCTTTGTTAAAAATTGCATTGTACTTCTGCTGCAATTTTGAACAAATATTTTGCTCAATAACAGAGATTAAAAAACCTTGTTGGCAAAAAACCGTAATAGCTTCGCCCGCGTGGACGTTGGAAAATATCCCACGGGAACGTACTACCGGTATTTAAAGTAATCTGTTATAAACTATCCGAGTGCCAAATTTCATCCAATGTTAACGCGGCGTTCGCCAGTAAAGCTAAGTCGACATGATTTTTTGCAACATTTTCAACAATCATCATCATATTTCAGCCTATTTACACAAAACCATAATGAATTATTGATGAATTATCTGTTCGGCAGTTTTTGAGTTTATCGCGTTCAGACATACAGACGCCGCTGGGGGACTTTGTTTTATAATATAAGTAGCAGTGCCCCGTGGTTTAACCCGCGTTAGATTCGATCCCGTGAGAATATCGGGATAAAAATATCCTATGTGTTAATCCTGGTTATAAACTATCTGTGTGCCAAATTTCATCCAAATCCATTCAGCCGTTTGTGCGTGATTGAGTAACAAACATCCAAACATATTCACAAACTTTCACATTTATGATATTACTAGCTGACGGGCAAACGTCGTTTTCCATAAAAAAAAATAGGGGTATGAAAAATAGATGTTGGCCGATTCTCAGACCTACCCGATATGCACACAAAATTTCATACAAATCGGTGCAGCCACTTCGGAGGAGTTTGATAACAAACATCGCGAGAATTTTATACATTAAAAGATTAAGATAAAGGTAGCGATTTAACATCGAAACACTAATCAACAAAATTACTTTATTGCGAAATCAGTACCTATCGTCATCACCAAGCCTGAAATGTGTCCACACAGTTAATGTCACAGGTCACAGTTCGCTAACCTTTATAACTAAAAGACCACCATTCCCCATCACAGCCATAACCCATCCTTCCAAACGACTTTGTTATTCACATTACGTTAAAACACACGTGAAAAACATGTAAACAAATTCAGTCTGTTGAAACAATAAGGGTTCCTTGACTTGTTGATATTTTGACCCAGTTTCCAGCTAGTTCTAAGTTCGATGTCGACCGAAATGTTTGTAGCAATGAAGATTGATTTGACACTATCTAATCTAACTTTCGCGAAATTGTCCATACCTAGATCATTTAACTGTGTCTATTTCTGTTGCAATGAATTTATGTGCTAAGAATAGCTTTGAGGATTGGTACTTTGTGCGGGACTTATTATATACTTTCAATAATTGCTGCACGTGGTTAAGTTGGCTAAAATTTAAAAAGTATTTCTACAATATACATAGGTGTTAAAGCTGTGGCGGCATCTATATCGCCACATGCGACGCACAACCGTCACGCAAAACCTGCATCGCGCAAGCAGAGTTCACCGCAACTAGCATAGCATACACACAACGTTCCGGCATCAATCCTTGGGCAGTAGCCCACCAGACACAACACCCGTTTTATTCCTTTATTTCATTATATATACATATAAATTATATTTTTAAATATTAGAATATAAAAAATATAAAAACATTTAAAAATATAAAAAATAGTAGGCCACTGGTATCGGGAACAGGGTCCAAGCTACCGGTGATTAGGGCTCCAGAGAGAGGAACCTCCTCACAATGCGAGCCGTATCAAGGAGTACTGCCTTCTGAATCAGGCCCTTGATCCAACCGCCTAACGAGAGCCTCGATAGATGTTGATCGAGGCTTTCGGCCATCAGTCCATTGGCTGATACGACAATCGGCACAATGACAGCCGAGCTCACATTCCACATATCAACAACCTCGTGTGCTAAGTCGAGATATTATATAATATTATATTATATTATATATTATTATTATTAAAGTCACTAAATAAGTAGATCGAAAACTGCAGTGCGATTCTGTACCCATCTCACCGTGAAAACTTAGGTGAAGTGAGCGTGGAGTGAGCTGTCAGTGTCATCCTGATGCTAGGGATTGATACTCTTGACAGCTCACTCTAAGCTCACTTCACCTAACTTTTCACGATGAGATTTTTACAGAATCGATCGGCTGTAAAGGTCATGCGTATTATTTTCTTAATCTTAGTAGGTATTATTTATTAATTGAAATTTTATTTCATTTCAGTATTTGTGTAGCTCTATGTAAAATAGGTAGGTAGGTATAGGTACCTAGTGCCTAATTAAGCAAACTTATTGAAGATTAACAGTCTGTAAAACATGCCTTGATAGTTTATATCATCATCAAAAAATAACATGCATTGTGTTAGGTTATTGTTGTTATTACCTCACAATGTTTCTAGAATAAACCAACCCAATCGACGAGCTAAAGTTCTCTAAACATAGAAGATAATTTAAAACAACATATTTACATGAACTAACCTCCGCTTCTGTTTTCTCTCACATGTACAGTCGTGTTCATTAATATATTGGCAGTGACAATTTTTCAAAATATTGTAAGCGTTAAAATAATCATATAATTCTATACAAACTTACATCAATTAAATGTTATCATATAAACGGTTCATAAGGTCTTAGTTTGTATAGTATTATATGATTATTATAACGCCTACAATGTTTTGAAACATTGTCACTGCCAATATATTAATGAACTCGACTGTACCTAAGGTCTAGCTATTCTTGGCATATGATGTTATTTCAAGTTTAAACAAATATCAACTTTATTTCAATAGCGATTAAGTTGATTTCAGAGTGACTAGCACTATTGAAAAAGTTTTAAAAATGTTTGAAGCTGTAGTGTAAGCTGCACTTTATTGTGTCGGAATTAAAGTTACCTACTTTTCGATAAACTCATATTTGCTTACATTTTTGGCGAATAAGTCGCGAACGCAGATTAAGTACTTCGTGTAGCGTTCCTAAGTTACTGTAATTAGTTATTTGTTTTTCAATTGTCAAATAGGTAACTTTTAAGGCCTGCGCAGACGACGGATTTTTGTCCGCGGACTTTTTTGTCCGCTAAAATAGATCGCTTACAACTTTAACGAGTAACGCAAACGAGGGATTAAAAGTACCGCGTACAAAAAGTTACCCGAATAACAGAGGACATGCAGATAGCGGACCGGACAAAAGTACGGGGGAGTCCTCGAAAAAAATAGAACTCGTGTGCCTAGGCGAGGCAACGCACATAGCGGACTTTAGTCCGCGTTGTGCGCTCGAGAGTGATGTATGTATGCCCGTATTTCCGGGCAGCAAATGATCGCACACCGTGTGCGTTGAGTTCGCGGTAAATCCGCGGCGGACTTTTTATTCGCGGAGCGTACTTTTTTCTCCGCCGCGGAGAAATATCCGTCGTCTGCGCAGGCCTTTATTTAAAGAAAAGACAAGTGTGGCAGTTTGACGAATTTTCTATGTATTATGTAAAAAAAAAAATTTGAGCAGTGATGGCCCAGTGGTAATGGCCGCGACTTACGAGTTGTAGGTCGCAGGTTCGAACCCAGACAGGCGCTTTACTTTGTGTAAATTATTTATTTAATCACCACTGCTCTCAAAACGGTGAAAGAAAACATCGTGAGGAAACCGGCATGTCCTAGAACCAAAAGTTCGAAGACATGTGATATCTACCAACCCGCACTGGGCTTGCGTGGTGGATTACGGCCCACTCCCTCTCACCTAGAGTTGGCCTGTGTCCCAACAGTGGGAACATTATAGCCTGATTATGTATTTGAATTTTATTCCTCGTAAACAACTTATCTGACAGTTGAAAAATCGGCCCTTAGTTAATAAACTTAATAAACTAATGTAGGAAAGACCTACATTATTCTACACTAGCAGCTCAGCGCCCCGCGGTTCAACCTGCGTTAGTTTCTATCCCGTGGGAATACCGAGATAAAAGTATCCTATGTGTTAATCCTGGTTATAAACTATCTGTGTGCCAAATTTCATCCAAATCCGCTCAACGGTTTACGCGTGATTGAGTAACAAACATCCAAACATTTTCACAAACTTTCACATTTATAATATTAGTAGGATAAGTAGGATGAACCGACTCTTTCCCTCACGTCTCGAAAACTCTTTATGTATGTTTTCTTACCATCGCAGTGAGTTCGTTGACTTATGATTTACTTTCGACAATCTACAAACAACAAATTTTGTCGAATTACAAATGTTGTGGTGTCTATTGAAAATTTTCCAATAAACGTTATCTTCAACGATAAACGTTGTCTTTATCGCTTTATTCGTAAGACTGCGTTTAAAATAACCACATAGTCGGCCGCTGACTCGACTACTGCATCATGACAGCACGTCACAGCATCGTGATAAAACAAGGAAGTAAAATGTATGGTCTATGATAATTTTATAACGTCTACGTGTTTCCAAACATTTTATGGATGTGGACGTCCACGATAATATCGTCACGCTAGAAATTATCTAAGCGCACATTAAACGTATGAAAACCATTGGACACTCAGTCGGCGGCTGTCCTTGTTTTTAGGGTTACGCATCCAAAGGGTGCCAACGAGACCCTATTACTAACGCTCCGCTGTCCGTTCGTCCGTCTGTCTGTCCGCCTGTCAAATAGCTGTATCTTTTGATCCGTTAAAGGTAGACAATTGAAATGTTCATAGAGTCTGGACTACTATGGCCACTATGACAATAAATAAAAATTAAATTAAAAATAAAAGGGGGTCACTATACAAGAAACGTACCTATTTGAAAAGAATATGGAGTGTTTAATATTGTACGGTGCGGAACTCTTCGTATACGAGTCCGACTCGCACTAAGTTCATATTTTTACAAACTTAATGGTCACAGTCGGCCGCCGATTATACGTTTTTAGTTGAATTTCGATTTATTTATTCAGTAACAGTGGCGAAGGTACCATACAACTCGATTCCCGCCGGCTTCCCTTCGAAAATTCAGAACACAACCACTCTATAGTCAATTCATCATCTATCTATAATAAAAGGAGAGACTGACTGACTGACTGACTGACATATCAACGCACAGCCAAAACTGCAAGGACTAGGAACGTGAAATTTTGCATACGGCTTCCTTTTATTATGTAGGGGAGCACTAAGAAGGGGTTTTTGGAAATTCGACCTTGAAGGGAGTGAAAAGGGGGAATTTTGTTTGTATGAAAAATCTTATTGCTTGAGTTAATAAACTTGAAATTTGGCACGAATACACGCAGACCAAGTCGCGGGCGAAGTGCTAGTTGAAATATAATGAAACGGTTCAATGAAATTTTTTTCTTGCTCCGGTTTACCTCTGTCGTAAATTCACCCTTTGCCACTGTTCAGTAACATATTATGATATTGCGTTCGAATATAATCCAGTGTTGTGTGTGAACGTAGCCTAAGTTAGTCTAGCTATAGCAGTTTTCTGATACAACTTGGTAAATTATAGGTTCAATAACTTGTCGTGCAGTATTTGATGAGTTCAAAGGCCTCCTTGTTTGCAGTTTTGTGAAAATAACAACCGACTTATTAGAGCCATTTTATGCAATCATACAAAACCTAAGCATCTCATTAAACATCAATTAGAAAATGCAAAATAATATTGTAAAATATATATTATTTGTAGCAGCAGTTTACTATGAGGAAATGCGGGTGGTCTTTTATCCATAGAAAGGCTCTCGCTTGTTTCCTTTCTGGTTAATGACCATAAAGCAATGATTTGTTACAGAATAATAAATAGTAACTGCTTGTACGTCCCTGTTTTCCTTTTTGATGATTCATTATTTTTATAAGTACTATAGAACCCTCAAAAAAATTCCGATTTAAACAGCTCGCACGCTTAATAATAAACCGGAATAAGACAAAACTTCACTTTTTTGGGAAATCACGGTCAAAGTTTAATGCATTGTCGCGCGCTTTTGTAGAAAAGAGAGGGATGATCTAACAATCGGCCATTTTGGTTTGTTTCGCATGGTGGGATTGTACCTATAGATTCTTCAATCGGAGTTAGTTCGTTTTATTAAAAAAAGTGGGAATCCTTAATTTTTGACATATTCCGGTTTATTATTAAGCGTGCGAGCTGTCAATTGAGGCCTAGTGTACCTACTTTGACAACTATTAATGAAAACAAAAACATAGGGACACAATAATCCTTCTTATTCAGTTTATGAAATATCTTTTAACTTGGTCCAAAATTTGGTGGAGGAAATAAGCAAGAGACAAATCTCGAATTATGACTTTTTACTTAGGCTTTTCAAAAAGTCTCTTCGACCGCATTTCTTCTTAAATCTTTTCAGTTACCAATAGTGATGAAAGATATCTTATTAGATCCATTATATGGATTCAACACCTTTTTTTTTTTTGAGAATGGGAAATCATCAAATGACTTCTCCAGCTCTAGGTGGAGTAGAAAGGAGTGTCAGACTCTTACTGACTAAAACCCACCCGTGTTCTTTCTTTAGCCCTTTATGTTCCGGGGTAGCGGTAACCCTTTCGGACAATCCCGCTGCTTCATACAACACCTAATAAGCCTATCAATAGAGTCTCCTACAATGAGGAAACCAAAATAATATTGTAAGAAACTTATAACACCCCTCCGTTTTTGTAGGTAGTTAAAAATACTATTGTAGCTGCAGTTTAGTTATGTATTTTCAGTAGTCAATTCTCAGTATAGGTACCTAAAGTAAATTTTGTACAGCAATAATGCAGTACATACTAATACATTTTTATAAAAGACGGCACAAAAGGAGATCTTATCGCTGTCAGAGATGTCTATTGAACAGCGCCTGTGCTGTGCACTTTAAATATTATTATAGGTACCTACATACTACCTATAAGATAGGTACGTATACAGATACATTACATAGGTAGGTTCACTCGGTAGGTTCAATCTGTTCACTCGTTTCATGGCAGTGTGGTTATAATGCGGTAGGTGCTAGGTAGTTCGTTTCTTTGTGCTGTGCCGTGCTAAAAGCCTAGGCGTGAGTGAGCCGGATGTTTGGTAACGATGTTAAATGGCAATCGATCATTCCACACCCCTCGATGGAAACAATACATAGCTCCTATAGAGATTTGTTCTTTTGTTCACACATTTTTTCTTCTTTTCAGCCTGTGGGTAATCAGTTTTTCTTCTTTAGTTCTATAGATTTTTACCTTTTTCCGAGTTTTTCCTGAAGATTTTCTCGAAAGCTTTGATTTTGATCGAAAGCTGTAATATTAGTAACTAACCCCTGCTTTGCAAGGTTTTTACGCCTTGACAAAACATCGAAATTATAATACAACTTTAATGTTAATGCATAAAAACTTGCCGGGAATAATTTCTCTTATTGATAGTGAAAACCACATCAAAATCTGTTGCGTAGTATATAGGTATGAGGAACAGGGTGTAAAGTTCACTCATCCTCCATAGAAAAGGGAGGATCCTCCGACCAGACGGGTGTTGTGTCTGGCGGGCAACTGCCCGATGATTCATGTCGGGTCATTGTAATGCTCGTGGTGCGGTAAACTTTGGTTGCGAGATGCAGGATTTTGCGTGACGTCAATATGATGCGTAGTTCGTATGTGGCGTTGTAGATACCGCTACAGTAGTGTAGAAGAACAACATGGTCACACGGTAAATACGAAAAGCGACTTTATAATACAGGTACATCTACAGAGGTATTCGTGAAATTGAAATTCGGTGAAATTCGTCCTTAGTATTTACTGAGGGCGAATTGTACCAATGAAAATGAACCCGATCAGTAGCAGTACATAAACCATGTTTAAGGGCTGTCAGTGTCATTATTTTCCGTGAAATATTGAGGCTCACACGGTTGATCGCGGTTTTGATCGCGTTCAGTTTTATTGGTGAAATTCGCACTTAGTCAGCAATATACCTACTCATGAACGGTACGAGATAAAAGCACGTCTTCGTTGTAGATTTTTAGATGAGACAAAACTTTTTTCACAGATTCGACTGGGGTTCGCTCGTTCTATTCAATCTTGTGGCAAAATTTTGTAAAGGGGAAAAATTCCGTGCAATCTAATTGAACTGGGCACGCGGTTTGTGGGTTTGTGTGCGGATAGTTTTGATAATAGCTGAAGGCGTAAATGAGGAAGACATTCGTTCTAGTTTGTAACAGAGTAGATTGTGCTATAAGTATTTATTGAAAGGTCAGTAAAGTGCTTCTATATCTTTACGTATCCGCGTTGGGATTTGTTAAGAAAAAAAAAAGTGGTTCAATAGTTAATGTATGTCCAAAAATTGAAATAATCTAAACATGACTTTTTGAAGGTTACGAGAAAGTATTTACATAGAGAGCACAGTCTAGTTGTACAAGGTCGTTGACTTAGGATTTGCTCGAATATAATATAACATATTGTAAAAATGAAATAAAGGAATCCATCCATGTACCTAACTAATTTATTATTGATGAAACCTTTAATTTATTATATGAACGAAATAAATTTTCCGATAGCAGCCATTTTTCACTTTTATCTCTGTTTCATAGACGTCACATAACTCGATGGACAGCTTTAATAAACTTTTCATTATATTGCTGATAAATTTTATTTGCTTAGCGGTTGCCGACAGCCACCTGTCGGCAACCACAAAGGGCCCACATGCGAACTACGCATCACGTCACACTGACGCGCAAGCACAGCATCTAGCAGTACCTATACAACTTCTACTACCGCGCAACTAACATATACAACGTGTAACGTTAACTGCGCCAACCATCATACACCCCAATTAGAGCATTGAGTTAAAAGCATAATATAATGACCAAAACTATTTTTTTAAAAGCTAACTATTATTATTAAGAAAATCGTCCTAGCATTACTTTATGCATTCAAAATTGAGTCTTATTACCTTAAGATAAGACTTAATTTTCTTTGGCTTAATCGGCGGATAGTATGGCAAAATACATAATTTTTGAGAAAAAAACCTATATTAAAAGTTACTGAAATCGATTCAGTAGTCAATTATGAACAAACTATTTTCAGGTTTTGCGCATTTAACGTTACACGTTGTATATAACTTTCTGGTGACAACTACCCACCAGACACGACACCCGTCTGGTCGGAGGATACTCCCTTTAGATTCCCTCCCTTTATGTTTAATTTGCATAGACATAATATTGTCTTGTAACAGCTTTGAGCAATGCTGAAGCCTTATTACTTATTCGTAGGATGAAGCCTTTGTCAATAGGTATGCAGCTGTTTAAGTTGTAACAAAGCATTGGTGTTTGTGGGAGCTATACGTACAGACGCCAGCAAATCAAGCTTTTTTCAACTTTATCGCTACAGCATAAGGTTCAAGGTTGATTGGGAAATTTTGACAGTTTCGGGTAGCTTGATGTGCTGGCGTCTTTACATATCTTATTGTGCACCTCTACCTAACCCTTTGCGGAATACAGGCGTGATGTGTTGTGTGTGTGTTAGGCTACGGACACGAAGTCAGCGGGCGCTCACCGCGCCGCGCGCCGCCGCCACCGCCGCCCCGCAATCGCTGACTTCGAGGCCGCGCCGTTACATGCTATTTATTTTACCAAACTTTTTTTTACATATGCGTCGCTTACAAGAATATTTTTGACATTTGTACCGCCAACCGAGGTCACAGCTCATTATCAGTGAACTACGCAGTCGAGGGCTTGAATATTTGCCTAATTTTGTTATTACACACGTTGTTATGGAAACAAGAACATAGTTCTAAATTCATGTAAAATCAGTTTACTTTTCATATAGTTAACTTTCGCAGATAAGTTCGAATTCGCTAAATACACCACTTCGTTTGTGACTGACGGAGATGGAGTTCATCATCTGCCTAGCCTTTTCCCAACTATGTTGGGGTCGGCGTCCAGTCTAACTGGATGCAGCTGAATACCAGTATTTTACATGGAGCGACTGCCCATCTGACCTCCACAACCCAGTTACTGGGTAAAACGATACCCCTTGGTAAGACTGGTTGTCAGACCTTTGGGCTTCTGACTACCCGTAACGACTGTCAAAGATCCACGCATGACAGCCGGGACAAATGGCTTAATGTGCTTTCCGAGGCACGGAGGGGTCTTGGTATGTGAAGATGGTCACCCATCCACGGACTAACCGCGGCAAGCGTAGCTTAACCTGATCGATCGACCTGTGCGGCTGTTATTACTTAGCCACAAGCCCCTTCTGACGCAGATGGAGTTGTAAACTTTAAAACCTTAGCTAATCATTGATTATCATCATTATTTCCATATATCTACAATATAGATATTTTTCACTGATATAATAAAATAAAACGGCCTCGTCTGACTTTTTTAAAGCGCTAATCTCGAAAAGCGCTGAGCAAACAGCACCCTAATTGCGTAACACACTTTCAATCAGAATCTGAATCATTTTGAAAGATATTACTATCCATTGCTTCGTATGTTCGAAAAATCAGGACAGGAAAATATAGACAGGTCAACTACTATTTAATTTCTACACAACTGCATATAAATTCGTAGCGCTTGCAGAAGCTAGTGAATACTTATATTTAATGCGAAGGTCTCGAAGAGGATAGAGCAAGATCTTTTATGGAATATCACATTATTGTTTGCCGTTTCCCCCGGGCGGTCCAAGTTTACGTCAAACGTTTCTTTTGAGATTCTACAAACATGCTATCTCCGTCTTGACCTCTCTAACTTTATTGCAACGAAATAAAAAGAAATTTCATAAAGGTTTCTTGCTTTTGCAGGACTTTTATTAAATTAATGCAAATAAGAACTTTATAATAAGATAAGATAGAGGTATAATTTTTTATTTGTTATAACCAATATTACAGATATTATTCCTTCGCCTCTTTTTTATCTATATGTAACTACATATTTATTTAAAGTGTATTTTATCTATCTCGGGACCCTGGGGTCCCCGACCCCTCGTACGAGGGGCCGAAGCCAACTCGCAGAAGCCCGTTAGAGGCTTTTTATGAAATGAGGCACCAACCGATAACTATCCCTGTACGCACTATGCAAGTGCACCCAAGGACAACCCCCGGTTGATGTAGAACTATTGCAGGATATGGAAAGTAATATATTGTATTCTGGGTTTGGGTGGCTAAAGTGAACTGGTTATCTAGGACTATAGGAAGACTATCGCCCCTGCCTGATCAAAGTTTTATTATATACGGAAAAAATGGCAGGGAATGAATTGCACAGTCAATATGCGCCGCCGTAGACTGACGCTAGCACTTAGTGACTCCGACAAGAGAGCAACTTAACCTGGGGAGTGATTGAGAAGTGAAGTGCTATCTACGGCTATCAGGACAATCCCGGAGCCTAGGAGATGGTCAAGATAACATGTGTCAGGATCGCATTCTCTCGACGGCCAGACTGTTAACGAAATTTGAAAAATTTGGTAGATACAGGTAGGTATATCTAATTCTTACTTACCTTCTACAAATAAAATTATGCAGTCTCAGTGTAATTTACAATTATATTGCAAACAAACCACACATTCGTAAATTTCAAAAAGAGTCTAACTAAGGATTTTTTACGTACCTAAAACCAATGGACAGTACAGTGTGATATGTTTATTTACCAAGAAATGTTTATTTACGAAGTTCCTGGCCGCACGCAATGTTGATGACCTTTCGCCGTGCCGCCCATTTGTCTTCCAGCACTGTTGTTAGAGTTTGTAACATTAGGGCCATTTTCCTTGGAAGAGGGTAGATGTACAAATTGGCACGACTGAACGAGTAGAGGTCATTACAGGTGGGTCAAGTTTCAGATCATTTTTGAATGTTGTATCTACTTAATTGCTAATTAATTTTTAATTGAAGGTTACCGTATCAATATCATCATAACAGAAACCCTTTTTATGGTAGGTAGCTTTGTTATTTTTACATAAGTGCGCTCATACCAGCAATTAAAATTGGGAAATTCTTCGTAATAGCTTCAATCTTGGCGTCACAGTAAATTGCTCAGGGTTGACGAAGTGTCATAGTTGATCACAATTGCCAAGAATTGCTCAAATTTTCGTTGCCCGTGTAGGTAAGTGATTATTTCAAATCTACATTATTAGGTAGGTATAATAATCTCCCCGCCGTATTTTGGTCTATGACCCTGTAGTATAATAATTCACATTATTAATTTACATAAACCTTATGAATATTTACAGTACATACCTACAGTATGCCGTGAGGACTTCGACCGACATGAATTCGTTATCAACATAATACGGACAGTGTTCGTTTTCTTGTCCAGACTATTTGGCAAAATATTGTGCTACGAATGCAAGTCGTTTTGTAGACTACGGTCTACGTGCTACAAGACTATTCGGGAGACTCGTTATGATTCTTTCCGAAGAAATGTCCTTGGCTGTAACGTCCACGTTCTCGTTTGGAGGTTCCTACTTTACTTATATATTTATGTGGTTTGTAGGTACTGAACGTAGCTAAGAATTTACCGTTATTTGAATTATTAAATAGAACTGAGCTCCTAAAGAATCTCTTCTTCTTTCGAGATGCTGAATTTATTTTCGAAGTAAGTAATGCCAGAAGCTACCTATGTTTATCTAGGCTAACATAGATGTTTTTAGCCTACGCAAGATATGTATAATATCTAAGTACTTAGTTAGACACAGGAAAAAAAAAATTCATTGTAGTAGTGTAGGAATATTTTTGAACCCAAAAATCTGCATTAACGTCAAATCTAAAATCAATCAAGACTTGGAAGTTTATTATAATTAACTCTCAGTAAAGTTGTAGGGACAACTAAAAACTACCTGCCTTTCAGCATTTGGAAAGCTTTTCAACCTTGACCAACAAAAACTTCGGTCAAGGTTGCGAGGCGTGTTTTTTTTATCGTTTTTATAAGTTCATGTTCAAATCTATCTAGGTAAGTACTATAGTGGTTAATGGTTTTAGCCTGTATGGCTTTCCGCAACCTCCCAAGTTGGTGGCATGTATAATGAGATACCTACTGTTATACACTACTTTTATAAAAAATTAAAAAAGAGTAGAGGATTAGTTCGGAGAGCTGACTATTACTGTAAAATTAGTATTGCCAATTATAGATAATCTATACTATAATATAACTAGCTTCTGCCCGCGACTTCTTCCGCGTGAAATTTCACCCTCCCCCCCTACCCTACCCCTCACCCTAGCTTAGGGGTGGAATTTCAAAAAATCCATTCTTAGTGGATATTTACTCTTCACAAAGAACACACCCTCCAAATTTTATGTGTCTAGGTCCAGCAGTTTAGGCTGTATGTTGATATATCAGTCAGTCAGGACTTTGAATTTTATTTAAATAAATAAAGCTGAAGAATTTCTGTGTTTGTTTGAATGCGCTAAATTCTTGCATTTCCAGTCAGATTTGTAAAAATATTTTTGTATTTGATAGCCCAATTCTTGAGGAAAGTTATTTAACATCACGCTACGGCACCGGACACCTTAAGCCAAGCAAAAAGAAATGAAGTCGTATAATAAGTAACAGCGAAAAAGAAGTAACAGCGCGTGTGTGACCTTAGATGTGGGTTGGAGGAAAATGAAATTTCACGCGGACGAAGATTATTTAATATCATTTTCAAGCGGGTATTTATATTAATATAGATATTAATATAAATACGGAAAGGCCCATCTTTGATCCCGGTACTGTAAGTGCGCGTGGTGCTCACAATCACAGTACATACTAATAGAGTACCTACAATATAATAGAGCGAAGCAGTTTTTGATAGACTTTTCTATTTATTCTTTGTTCAAATCTCAGGGCAACGTCTGACAGGTTGTGGATATTTGATCAGTCAACCAATCATGACCTTATGACATACTTACGATTTGACAGCAGATTTTCGTATCAGTGACCACTGACCTCTACTAGTATAATACAGGTCAGTGATCAGAGACCATAAAGCCGGATTCATGTTACCTACTGTGAAATGTCGTGTCGTGACGCCTTCTCTGACGCAGTGTTAGCCAATTATAACTCGTTGTGATTGAAAAGGTCCTGAACAGCCGATCGATTCTGTAAAAATCTCACCGTGATAACTTAGGTGAAGTGAGCTATCAATAGGGGCAATCCCTAACATCAGGTGGAATGACAGCTCACTTCACCTTAGTTTTCACAGTGAGATATTTACAGAATAGCACTGCAGATTCGTTTGAAAAGTCACAAAGTCACAGCCCAACACGACACAGTGATGTGTTTGTGGTTTAAGACTTTCAGACAGAAAGCGTGCCTTTCAATTTCAGAAACCATTACATAAACGCTGCAATGTGGCAAACTGCGAATTTTGCCAGAATTTTCGCGAAGTATCTACACATAACTTTTTATTACTATCATCTACGCTTCCTTTACTGAACTTATAGCTGTTAGTTTTCATTTACCTGTAGGTAGGTACTTTATATGAAGGGAATTACCTAACCTAGTAAATGGGACATTACCGAATAAGCCAAGTTTGCTAGTGGCTCAATTAAATACTCCGCCGCGCCGGTCAGAGGTGTGGCATGTCGGGGCAATATGACTGTTTATGTCGGCACTCGCGGATATCAGAGTCGGACAACATTTGGTTTTAGTCAGGAGTTTTGTGATTTTACGAATTGGATACTAAGGTCTCTTTTTATAAAACTGGACACCTGAACCGCCGAATCCTTTATCCTTTTAAGTTAAGGTTAGACAGCACATTCGCAAGAAGCTGGCAGTATCATCACAACGGTAGGTAATATTATCTCATTGTTTGTCTTATTTCTTTTTAGTAAGTATATTCATGTAGGCTTATTTGTAAAACACCAGCAACCTCTTAAGAGGTCATTGTACCTACTCATCATTATGAATAATTTTTACTATGGGACCAAACCTGAAACCGCGAAAAAAAAATCAGCTGTTCCCTACATTTTGACGAGTTCGTCTCTTGTTCAATCGGTCCCTCATTACTGAAGATCGTGGTCACTGGACCCTTATCGACAAGACGACGAGTGACGAGTGGCGAGTTACACGAACATAAATGGGAACAGCTGATTTTTTCTTTCGCGATTTCAGGTTTGCTCCCATAGTAAAAGTTGTTCATAATGATCAGTACAATGACCTCTTAAGAGGTTGCTGGTGTTTTACAAATAACCCTGTATATGTAATTAGGTATAAGTATTAAGTATATTATATTCATAGTTTTAATAGGTTTATGCGTATCTTTATAATTAAAATATTTATTCCTCAATTTTCATGATTGCACCTGTGGTAGGTGCAATCATGAAAATTGAGGAATAAATACCTACCTGTGTTGTCTCTGCATCACCCAAAGGTCGACTGGTAGAAAATGGCATTAAGTCCGCCTCTGTACATTTATGTGCTTGAAGTATTAAATAAATAAACCGCGAATCAGGTAGATGGCCTGATTCCCGGTTCAGCTTGTGTATCGGGATTTTGAACCCGTAATGAAACCTATACCTACTTAGACAGTGAGGATCTATCTACTTGAAAAAGTATCTGAAAATAAAAAGTCACACCTCTCAACATTTCATCAGACAAAGTAGGATCCTTTGGCAAAATGATGAAGCAGTTTACTCGACATTTTATTGTCCTGTAACCGTTCGACGTTCCAGTCTGGCGGGAGTCGGAGTGTAGTAGAATTGGAGTGGTCTGAACCAATTTTCTATCACATTGTCCAGTAATAAACGCAAGCATTTACGTACCTACCTACATACTACATAGTACCTATGTACCTACTCTAAAAGATTAGGATCTATAAAATGCATGAAGTCGGTTTCTAGCTAGTATTTTATAGCTATCTCTATCTCACTGATGGATAAAGAGGTAAGGTCTACTTACTATACCAACAATAGGTTAGCAACTTGCCATTCTTTGTAAATTTTATTGAATGAAAAATAAGTTCGAAGTCTGAAAAAAAGGTATGTAAGTACAACAATTTTGAAATTCTGTTTAGTATGTTCCCCTGTATGATCCGATAAGTGATTACTTAAACTGGATTAATGGACTTACCATTGGATTATTGGATCATACAGGGCGTCGCGTCGATACAATTTTAACGAAATCCAACGCAGATAGATCCCTTAGGTACTTTAGTTAAATCCATGACCCGTGTTTTATTACAATATTGCTGCTAATACTGTCCATAAATAGAATAGGTAGATAGAAATAACTGCAGTAGATTGACATGTAAAATGCGCAATAACTGAAAATAGTTTGTTCATAATTGACTACTGAATCGATTTCGGTAACTTTTAATAAAGTTTTTTTTTTCAAAAATGTATTTTGCTATATCCACCGATTGAGCCAAAGAAAATTTAGTTTTATTTGAAGACTCAATTTCATCAACACTATTTTCTTAATAAAAATAGTTAGGTACTTACTAGCTTTAAAAAAAAATAGTTTTGTCCATTGTATGCTAGTTATAACTCAATGCTCTAATTGGGTTGTATGAGGTTTTGCGCATTTAACGTTACACGTTGTACCTATAGCTTTAACGAAACTTCCAAAGTAGGTACCTGATAAGAATGCAAGGAATAGGTACTTACCTAATAATTTAACTACCGTTGCATCTTGCATGAATTTTGTTACCAGTCTACAAGTTTTGTTTTTTATATTTTAATGTTCTGTTTTCGTGCAGCCCTCGGCAAAAAGTTAGTTCTTGTAAATTGTAGTTAGCAACCAATTTTCCTAATGAAACAAAGCACAGACGGTTGAAATACCAACCGTGACTAAATTAGGTACCTACCTAATACTTTTATGTTTACAAAAAGACACCACAGAGGTGTACCCAAAGAGATTTAAGATAAAGTAAATAATTGTCTTTGGGTGTACCTACTGTCATGTCTGTCATTTGATGTACCTACCTACGTATAGGTACATGTGTTTTACAAGACTGTTATACTTAGGTACTTAATTACCTATTATATAAATCAATTTTATGGTAAGAACCGGCTTACTTTAGTAACGTCAAATAAACAAACAAACAAACAGGCAAGACTCTTTGGGCTCTTCTTTCAAGCTCATACACAAAAAAATCGAAAAAAACTACTTTGCGTCTTAATCAGACAGAGACAGGAAATGGTGACCTTCCATAATGTTTTTGAGTACCGTACCTACTTAAAGAGACAAATATTCCCTACAGCATCATTTGAACGACGCGACGTAGAAAATCTTCTAAAATTATGTACCTACCTAGTTAATTCGTAAACACTGCAGTACCTACCTACACTTATTCGACCTGTAACGAAATTTGAAACTGAAATAATAGTGCTGTGCAAAACATCGATTAAAAAGACTTCACAATCGATAAAAGCAATTACTTTTATTATTGGTTTAAATACGGTGAAATCATATACCTACGTACAATCTAGTCACTACCTGATCAAAACCTTTCAATCTTATTACAACCTCGTACAACTAGGTACACTATCTAATAACAAATTCATTGCCGGTGTACCTATCCATTTGTGCTAGGTAAGGTAAAAGCTTTATTTTCTTGCAATTTAGTTCAGTAGAGCCAGGCTTAATGTCGCGTATAATGTGTATTTTGTGTAATAATCACGGTCAAAATATATTGTCACAGTATAATTTAGTGAGTTGCCGTGGCCACACGACAGCGTGGTAAAATATTTGAATGTTTTTCGTAAATTATTTATTAAAATCGTCGATCACTGAGCTCTGTAATTTGAAGTGTGTTACATGTGGTGTCAGTGTGAAGTTACAAAACGATTACCGGATCTGTGAACAGCTGGAGGTAAAATAAAAAAAAAATCATTTGATTACTGTCAAAACTAATACCTAAATATCTGAAAGAGTTTTAACTCCAATAAAACGTAGGTAAAAAAAATTTACAGTATTAAACAACAATTAAAATTATCTGGTATCGTTGTAATAACGATGTTCGAAACAGTTCTGCCCTGAATAGTTTTACGGTTTATACTAACCTAGTATTTAAAATGCACATGTACAGACGCCAGCAGGTCAACCTACCCCAATCTGTCAAATTTCTTTGATAGATTTTCAACTTTAGCACAAAGGAATAAGGTTAATATTCAATTGGGAAAATCTGACAGATTGGGGTAGCTTGATGTGCTGGCCTCTGTACAATGCAGTGGTTGCCGACGTCATCTACTTTGCAGTAATATTTTTGCTACTAATGCGCCTGCACGGTTTGTAAAGGAACGCCAGGATACATAAAAATGCAGTTTAATACGTATTGCTTCCGTGATTGCGTTTTAGATTCATTGCTCAGTGAACCTATTAGTTTAATAATATTTAATTTTGCTTTAATAACTTAATGAAGAAATAATAATATGGTCAGTATCAGTTTAGTGAAATTAAATTATATAAAATAAATATGAAATCAAACTTAATAAAATAATCGACTTACGCGCTTTTAAATCGATCGATTAAATCAAACGTGCAGCTGTAACTTGATACGTCGGTCGGTGTCTTGTTAATTGTCAACAATGTCAAAAAATAGACGTCAGAAAAATAAAATTTTGCAAACAAAAGTTCTTTGTCTAAAAACTTAGATGTTTTGTGTGCAGTAGCGGTTGCCTCAATGAAATTGTTTTATTAACATACTTTTGTTATGATTAGACATCAAATTATTTAATAGTCATGGGCTACATAATTTCTTTTGTTAAATACTTGTTGGAATATGTTAAGGTTAGTCGGTTTAGTTTTTAATTTAAAATATTCGCCGTTTTATGAGTGTAATGTAGTAATTTATATGCCAAATTATGTTCAAATTACAATGTAATGGGTATTGCGTGATTATGATAGGGTTGAATACTGGCTGGAATTAGTATTCCCTGTTTATTGTATCGCGATTTTTCCTGTGCGTGCGATCGTCATGTCATTTATTTTTCGTTGTTTTGTTGTAGACTGTGCTAGAAACTGGGAGTGTGGGGAACGCGTCGTCATCTGATGAAGAACTGGAGCAGTGGGAACAAATATTCATGATGCGAGACGAAAATGGCAATAGTTATAATGATAAGTAAGCATAGTTTCTTGTGTGTTTATTTTGAAAAATAATCTAAGTATCTACTTTAATTATATTACTTATGCCTTGATTGATTACATTGTTTGATTCTATAATATTGCACAATTTGTCCTGCTTTGAATTTAATAGTAAAGTAACTCTGTTTATTTGTATACTCTTATCTGCATTGCTGTGGTTTCTTAATGCCTGCAAACATTTTATGCGATGCAGGCTTCTTTAGCTATTAAGGTTGTTATTAGTCATTTTATTTTAGTTCAGCATTATTATAGAATAATGCACAGCATTTCTTTTGTATTACCTGTATTGCGTATATGTTGTGTCAAAAGTTACGGCTACATGATAAAGGAGAAAAGCCAAACTGTGGCCCTTCTATTTTCAATTACTTATATAAGTTATCTGACAAATGCCCAATGCTGCTTAAAAAAAATGGAATATAATTGTGTAACATTTGTTTCAGAAGAAAAAAACGCAGTATATGGTGTCGTCCATCTTGCATCCCAGTCTCCATAGTTATAGTTTTAATCGTTTTGGTAGTGTTGGTTCCGCTGCTCGACCAGCAAAACATAGTGCATATGAACGCTACCATTGCTGCCGTCTCTTTACATTGCTCAGATGAGTGTAGGTAAGTGGTGTCTGCCATATTTTTTACCAGGCAAGCCAGGAAAAGGTGGCCTTTTAAAAGGCCCATCATAACAGGGTCATAAGCATGTCATACTTACGGGTTTTTGGGTCTTTTAAAAGGGCCGTTTTAGTATCTGGGTTAATTACTATTAATTCAAAAGAATTATAGCTTTTGGAAGATGATTAAAATTAATATAGACTTCTCTCGCACAAAACATCAAAAAAAGGTCAGAAATTATTTGATTAAATAAGGTTGAAGATAACTACATTAATGTCCAGTTCACCGTTTATCTGTATCTGAGAAATAAAGTAGGTCAACAAACTCCACTATCTAATGAATAGGTACTGATTCGTTTACAAAATTTTTAATTTCAAACTTGTTTTTTTACAAATATTTTCACTACCCTGACTTTTATAATCAGAGACTTGTTCAAGTTTTCTGACGAAACTGGATGTAGTATCAGATAGATAATTTTTTGGCCCCTTATTTCCACAAACTTTGAATCAAGCTCTTCATTAAACATCGATTTTGAAACATTTTACTTAGCAAGCAAATTGACAGAACTGTAAATGCTAAGCATATTCATTAATTCATAAACATTGCCTAAAGTTAATTAGGCTGTGTCCCCAGTAGGCAAACTGTTAGCGGCCGACTGAGTTCCATATATTTGAAATGGAGTGTCCACAGTTTGCTAGTTTTGCGCTCACTTTACGCTCACTTCACTCACTTCACGTTCACTTTACTCACTCAGTTGGCTGCTAACAGTTTGCCTACTGGGGACAAAGCCTTAGTGATTTGCAACTGTTGACCCATACATTTTTGATGTTTGTTTGTCACTTAACTTTAATCATTGTTTATACAACTGTTTAGGTAAACACTGAACTAATAAATAGGCTATAAGAATAGGGTAGACATATTAGCAAACCCTTATCTAGGTTACACCAATGAATAGGTTTTGGGTTAAGTGAGCGGAGTTATTACTGTTTTGACCTTGTTTCCTCCTATAATTTCCGTTTGTAAAGATAGGGTGGCTTGCAATTAGTAGAGCCTCTTCTTATAAATGACTATTTCACTTAGTAACACATATCATCCCTTGAAACCATTTATTTGGATATTAAAGTAAAATCCATTTATTTAGGTAGAAAAAGCTGATACAATTTAAACCTTAACTGCTGAGATCTACAGTTCATCAAGTCACTCATTCTTAATACAGATTTTCCAACTGGAATGATGTGTGAATAACAAGGACTTTTAGATATTGTGATTAATGACCATTTTTGTGTTCCAGGTTGTCATTAGTTGAAAGTATACCAGAAGGTCATATGTACCCTCCAAACATGACACATTTACCTACGAAGAATGTGTGGTTAGACTTGATAGATGAAGCTCAAACGAGTATAGAAATAGCGTCATTTTATTGGTCTCTTAGATATAATGAAGAATATCCTTATAATTCCTCTATAGAGGTTGGTATTGTTTTAATTTTTAAGAGTTGATTTGTTCAATTAAATGCAACAATTGATTTACTAAAATCCCCCTTACTGCTTACAAAATAGAGGTTCTTTTAGTGTCAAACTGTTAACATTGACGTGTGGTCGACTGTAGAGCAGTAATAATTTTTAATTAATTTTATATTGTTTATTTTTAGGGTGAGCAAGTGTTCCAAGCTTTATATGCTGCCGGGTCAAAAAGAAATATAGATTTAAAAATTGCTCAAAATTGGCCCAGTAAACAATATCCTAACGTAGATACTGAATATTTAGTTAAGAAGAAAGCTGCACAGGTAAGCAACAAATATTGTTAATTGTGTATTTCATATTGGCGCTCATGATTTTTTACCGACTTCAAAAAACGAGGTACTGTATTCTTTACTGCAATACCCCCCTGTAATCCTTGAAAGGTTAGGTGGAAGTGTAGGTACCTAAAGTACATCCAGATTTCGACAGCTGTGTTTTAGTTCCAATTTAATATGGGGCGAGCCTATTGCCATCAACTGGTCCCAACCCCAGAATCTGGGCGGCTACTGACAAATTTCTGATGGAAAAACCCAATAATTAAATTAAATTAAATATAATTTAGTACCGGCAATTATTAAACCCATTTCACACAGACACATTAACTACCATAGGCCATAGGCAATAACATAATAACAACAAAATAACACAGATAGAATATTAAAATACTTAAATACAATAACTAAATAATATTAATCCTACTAATATTATAAATGCGAAAGTTTGTGAGGATGGATGGATGGATGTTTGTTACTCTTTCACGCAAAAACTACGGAACAGTAATATAGTTTATACATCAGAATAACACATAGGATACTTTTTATCCCGATATTCCCACGGGATCAAAACTTACGCGGGTGAAACCGCGGGGCGCAGCTAGTACTTTAATATAATACTTTACCCGACCTGGGAATCAAATACAGGACCTTCCTTATGCTGAGCAGTTGCGCTTGCGACCATTAGACCAACGAGGCAGTTACTGCAGAATTAAGTTAAAAAAAAACTACCTTAAAATAACTTAGATAATCCAATATTTATTGATTCATTTCCTTTCCAGGTGCGGAGTTTAAACTTTTCAAAGTTACTAGGGAATGGTATCCTGCACACGAAGTTTTGGATTATAGATAGAAAACACTTTTACATTGGTAGTGCCAACATGGACTGGAGAGCGCTTACACAGGTGACTATACACTTTTCAAGAAAAAAGAGGGGCAATTCTCGTAATTTTTAAGAACGTTCACAGTCTGATCTCAGTCTCAAGCTGTCAAAAATACTTCAAAATTCCCTACATTTTGACAAGTTTTTGACATTTGTTTGTCGCCGAGATGAGACTGCGACTAGATTTTGAACGTTTTAAATTAGCAGAATTGGCCTACTGAGCTCCCGAATCCGAAGCGTTAGCACGAATGTATGATGTAAACGTAATGTAAATTCGACAACGGCCCCGATTCTGTTGTTCACAAATTAAACTAAATTTAAGTTCTGTGCATCTTTTTCTTACTGTTTCAATAAGAAAAGGACAGAAGATAAATATTAGTTTAATCCTGTCAAATTAGTCAGCGCCTGACGTAAGTTGACGTATTTTTAGTAGCCAATTTTTTAATCACGTCTAAACTTGTCTATGGATTATCTATTTAAATAAAAATAAATTGTTTTGGGGTATTGGGGTAAATAATAAAAAAAAAATCTCATAAAATTATGAATTTATGGCAAACTGAAATATGTATTACCTATATTTATTTCTATAGGTAGTTTTGTACAGACGTCAGCAGGTCAACCTAGCCCAATCTGTCAAATTTCTTTGATAGATTTTCAAATTTAGCACAAAGGAATAAGGTTCATATTCAGTTGGGAAAATCTGACAGATTGGGGTAGCTTGATGTGCTGGCCTCTGTACAAAGACTTTAAAACGTTTTTAAATTTTAGGAAACTCAGAAGGTAGTGTTATTTTTAGCCATTACCGCCGAATTAAGCGACAAAAATCAAATTTTACGGGAGAAGGTTTTTTAAAAATAATTGTTACTAATAGTTGCGCTATTAAATTGAAATTTAAGATATGCTATCCCTTTAATAATTAATTGTTGTATTTTGTCGGGAAAGTCCAAAAAAGCCCAAGCCGTTTTCCGTTATAGTTTAAAATGTTGTTTGCGATCGATATCCGTGTTTGCGACGAAAGACGCTGTTTAGGTAAAAATGTCGCTTACGATAAGTCAGCGGTAATGGCTCGTATTATCATCATCTAGGCCGAAAGGTCAATCATCTTGAAATGCGAACGCAATATCTTGATAATAATATTAGTAAATTGTTGTCCTCAGGTGAAAGAGTTGGGTATAGTCGCGTTCAACTGTTCCTGCCTCGCAACTGACTTGGGGAAAGTCTTTGATGTAAGTTTTTGTTTGTTTTTCGCCAAACACCCTACATTTTATGTCTCAGAAACCTAAAGATCAAGAATCAACTAAGTTCTTAAAAACGTATCTTGAATGGCTGTGGACTTACTTCATTCTGCTCGTCATCAGAACCTGCATGTGTAAAATCAAGAGTGAGCATCTAAATGCAGGTTGGGGTGAAATATAAGGATTAATAGGATGTTATTATAACACTGCTTAAAAGATGTTTATGTGCTCGAATGACGTTAACAGGGGCGGCGCCGTTGGTAAATATTTGTGCAATTGTTTTGGGAAATGTGTTGAAAATTCCAGATGGCGGCATTAGTTCCAATTTTCACCACGCGCCAAAAGAACCTTGTAACGCTATAGGTACCAAATATGCAATTATTTTTATTTTACGAACATTTTACCATGTCCAAAAACAGCATTCACTGACCAATGGCCATAACAAAATATATATCAGTTTTCTATAATAACTGACATTTTTACCAAAGAAAAATGAGTTAGTCACAGATATTATGTAGATATACCTAGATAACGCAACAGCAACTACTTCGCATAACTACCCAGCTTACGTACAAAATCGTAAGCCGCCACCTTCGCGCTCAGTCCTGTGTACAGCTGGCTGGGTAAGCGTGAGCGCTGGCGCTAAGCCCCGGGGTGGGGCAAGATGGGTGCCGCACGCGGCTGGCGTCTTTGAATCGATTCGATTTTCCCATCACTAAATAGTGCTTGTGACGTCATAGTAGGTAGTCAAAAATAGCACGCTTGGTTTTCATCCAGATCATCATACTTACGCTATATACATCTGTGGTTAGAGTCATGTTATAACTAAAATTAATTACAGTCTTGATATTTATTCAACAATTTTCGTCCAAGAAATATTTCAACAATATTCCGCTTAACAAAGTGCACAGCATTCATCCGTGAGACCGTAAGGCGAGAGCTTTTAATTAGCGCCACAACGCGCCAGCTTGTAGTGTTAATATTTCATAGCTAAATGCTGTACCTCGCTCTTTAAATATTCAGTATTTTTCTTACTATGTAGTACTTATTTTGAGCAGAAAATATTGCTATAACTCATATTTTCATCTTGGAGTTCTAAATTGACTGTCATTAACAGTTTACCTTGATCGTAGATAGATAGATAGATAATCATTTTATGTAACCCTAGGTCTTGTACTAGGAGTTCCTGTATCACAAGAGCACCAAAATTATTCTGCCGCCGCCGTAAGTAAAAGGGGCGCATCTGAGGAAAGAAAATGGAGAAAAATGAGCCTTAATGGATGCGCCCTTTTTGTTTAGTAAGGTTTATTTTTCTTTAAATTTTTGGCCGATATTCGTCCTTTTCGCTTGCTGCGGCAGTATTATTACACCAAAATTTAATAAAGTTTTACATAAACCTGCATCCTAATAGCATAACACACTATCAATCACAATCTGAATCTCCTTGAATGATTTTGAAGGATATTGCTAATCCATTGCTTTTCTCTTACATTCTTTGCATTTTTTTATGTTAAAAATTTTTTTTTTGTCTGTAAAGTCGGTTTACGGACGATAGTTTTACGTGATAACATCATAAAGAAACATTGATGAATAATGTATCACAAGCCAACGCTTGGGCCGATCGTGCCTCTTTATCGCTTGTTCCGCGCTCTCGTTTGCACACTCAGGCTCAGGCGGAACGTGCCACTTTTTCGTGCGTGCAGCCGGTGTTCATCGATTTATAAGACGTTAGGTATCACGTCAAAAGTTCTACTCGACATCGTGAATAACATGAATGTTGTTGTACTGTCAAAATGAAAGCCATCGGTACTGATAGCGTGTTATAATTACACAGCATTATGAGTTTTTAAATCTCTTCCTGCAAATCTTTTATAATCATTAGCGTTGCACGCGAAATAAGTAGGTTGGAGTGCGGCTCCTATAAACTCAAAGCATTTATTTCAATTAAACCATTTAATCAAATTTAAATATCACGTCTACTAATTTATATATACACACATCAAAAGTGTCTAGGGATCAACATATATTTTTGCAATAACTTTTCTCCTGATTGATATTAATTAAAATTTTCTTTAAGGATTCATCAAATAAAGTGTTTTCGTTTGTCACAGTAACGATAAACCAAGTCACCTTTGCATTAATAAAGAAATTTGCCATTTTCCTAATAAAGGGATTTTTGACATTTGAACCACTAACACAAACGTTCGAAAAAAAGACTGAAATAACAGTTTTCTCTAAAATTTTATTGGGTAACTTAAACAATTAATAATCCGTGTTTCTACCGCGAACACTAACGACACAAGAACATCGGTTTGGCATACTCAAAATGAGTTCATCCAAATCACGCTGTGGAATGGCCGCCCATGTTCGTTGCAACAACAAAAAAAGGTCTTCTTGCGACTGGATACCCTCCATATTCGGCAGAGCTCTTCTCTGTAGCATATCCCATGCATGCTCAATCGGGTTCAAGTCTGGCGACTGAGCAGGCCAGGGCAGGACATTGATGTTAGCTGCGGCGAGAGTCTGTCTTACAACTCTTGCGGTGTGCGGTCGTGCATTATCATGCATTAACTGAAATAAGGGACCGATTTGCACTTGTAGAGGAACGATGACGTCTGATACAATCGTCTCAGCATAAATTTGAGCGTTGAGGTTGCCTCTGATCCAAATCAACTCAGTTCTTCCGCCGATCCAAATACCCGCCCATACCATGATGGTTCCACCACTATAAGGATGGACTTCCTGGCAGGATTTTAATCGCTGTTGGCGTCCAGGGGTTCTCCAGTGTCGTATACGTCTTGTATCCGGTCTCATACCAAAACGAGACTCATCAGAAAAGCACACGAAACGCCATTGTTCTTCTGCCCAATTTCTGTGTTCAAGAGCCCATTGATATCGAATCCTACGATTGTGCATTGCTATAGGTGGTACCCATAGCGGTCTTCGGGAATGAAGGTTCACTTCATGCAAGCGGTTTCTGACTGTTTGGTCGCTAATTAAGTTCCCTGAAGAGTGATGAAGCCTCACGGCTAACATCATGGCGGTTATTGTTGGAGCTCTTCGAGTTAAGATTTGAATGTATCGGTCTTGTCTCCGTGTGGTGCAGCGATACCGTCCTCCATGGCGCTCAGCCACGGTACCAGTGCTTCGGTAACGTGTCCAAAGTCGACTGATAACACTCTGACTTGTATTCAGAGCTAAAGCCACAGTACGTTGCCGGGAACCAGCTTCTATCATTCCCACGGCTCTGAGCATTTCTTCCCTGCTTAAATGACGTCGCCGCTCCATAATAACGTTGGTTTTAATCAGTAGTAGGGAAACAGTAGCACTAATAATGTCTTCAATGCGTTGTATGTTTTTATAGGGAAAATATTGACAGCTGATTTTCATCTTTTACTCGAATTTGATTCACAGTTCCTGATTCAAATTATGAAATGCACCAAAAAGGATCCATATAAATTTATAAAATCATAAATTTATTACAAAGCCACATCTCAATCTCAAGAAATCCGCATAAAAATGCTTGATCCCTAGACACTTTTGATGTGTGTATATTTATAAGGAGAAACTGACTGACTGACTGACTGACACATCAACGCACAACCGAAACTACTAGGACTAGGAACGTGAAATTTTGCATACGGCTTCCTTTTATAATGTAGGGGAGCACTAAGAAGGGGTTTTTGGAAATTCGGTCTTAAAAGGGATGAAAAATCTTATTCCTTGAGTTAATAAACTTGAAACTTGGCACGAATACTTATCTAAGTACGATTATGAGGTGTGGCATTTTTTGTTTTTCAAAACTACCCTCTAAAAGGGGATTGGGGGATGTCAAAATTTGTATGCCAGAATTTTAACGCGCGGTCCGATTAACTCAAAACTCAGTATTTATTCTTAAGACCAAAAATAAAGAAAACGTGTATCAGGGTTTTTCGAAAATCTACCCCTAACGGGGAGAAAAGGGGTAGTACGAAATACACGCAGACGAAATCGCGGGCGAAGTGCTAGTTCCTATATGAATTTACTGAATGGTAGACTCAAAACGGCAAACTACGAGAAAACAATACACGAAACACAAGCAGTCACGTCAACCGATTTGTCTTTGTGCAGAAACCTTGCCCCAAAAAGGTACCACTACGAATATGTGGACAAGGTTCTCAATGTCACGTAACACGTTCATTTTCTACAACTTTCTTACCATGCCACATAAATTTAAATACGGAAATGAATAAAGCCATTATCGTGTTCGACCGTGAAAATACAATATAACCTACAACAGGGTGTCAGTGCCAAGCGCGGGGACAGACCTTGGTCCGCCTCGGTATATTTAGTGCACCTGATGCATGGTATAAATAAATAGCTCGCCTTGTTTAATAGGATCGATATTCAGAAATACAATGTAATTAAACGCTACAGTTTGTGGCAGTTTGTTGTCACAAACTGCTTCTTTTAAGTTACCGGTGACAGGCACCGATTCGTACCTGTAACATTTAAACAGGGCAAAGGTTTGGTTTATCAACGATTTACAATAATTCCTTGTTTCTTGAAATTAATCACGATCACGATTTTATTTTATAGGTGAATGTTTGTGAGTGTGTTTGTATGTTTGTTACTCTTTCACGCAAAAACTACTGAACGGATTTGGATGAAATCTGGCACAAAGATAGTTTATAACCGGGATTAACACATAAGATACTTTTTTATCCCGATATTCCCAAGGGATCGAAACTTATGCTGGTGAAACCACGGGGTGCTGCTAGTTATTTATAAAATAACCTTTACCCTTTCACCTTCTCCCAATTACTGGGTTGCGGAGTTCAGATAGGCAGTCGCTCCATGTAAAATACTGGTTTTCACTCGCATTCGGTTAGGCGGGAAACCAAGCCGACCACAATGTAGATGGGTAAAGGCAAGGCAGATGATGACTCTTTCATCATATTTAATTATATTTTCTCGTGCGTAAACGCAGTTATTCAAATAGTTCGATAGCTTAGTTGCTATCTTATAAAGACATCTCTAGCTTTTGCCAAATATGTATTCACTAGCTTCTGCCCGCGACTTCGTCTGCGATAAATTTTTTGTTTTCCTGACCCACCCCGTCGCATCGCATGGCCTGCCCGGTCTATTACTTAATTTTCCCTTAGCATTATTTCTGCCTTTTTAGGGTTCCGTAGTCAACAAGGAAACCTTATAGTTTCGCCATGTACGTCTGTCTGTCTGTCCGCGGTTTAGCTCCAAAAATATTGGTACTAGACAGTTGTAATTTGGCATGAGTATACACGTTAGTGACGCCGAAAAAGTGATAAAATTAAATTTTGAAAAAAAAATCAATTATTTAGGGTACCTCCCCTACATGTAAAGTGGCGATGATAATATTTTTTTTCGTCCTTCCCATGGTGTGGGATATCGTTGGATAGGTCTTTAAAGTATTAGGGGTTTGTGAAGACCGTTTTTTGATTAAGTAAACCGTTCGTGACTTACCAAGCTTTAAAGTACCAATTTTCGTTAGAGTCAAGTGTCCCCCCCCCTCTACCAACTAAACGGTTGTAGTTACAAATTCAAATGTGACGGCAGTAGTACCTATATATAACGAAGTTTAAAGGAAAACTATCACACTTAATCGGGCTTTACAAGTTTACGAGTAATAGTCTTCAGTAATAGTCTTTTTTTTTTTATTCAGCTATATACATAGTATCAAACACAAAGCTCCCCCAGGTACAAGTAGTAAACTACTTCCTCAATTTTATTTTTTGTGACGAGTGAGTAGTGTAGTTCTGTGTCCTGCAGTGCGGTTCTGTAACCATCTCACCGTGAAAACTAAGTGAAGCGAGCGTGGAGTGAGCTGTCAGAGTCATCAGGATGACTCTGACAGCTAGGAATTGATACTCTTGACAGCTCACTCTAAGCTCACTTCACCTTACTTTTCACGGTGAATTTTTTACAGAATCGATCGGCTGTATTTAAATTCAAAAGACCGGCTAGGACAAGTCTTATCCAAATCTCAAAAAAAAAAAAAAAAAAAAAACTTTCCGTTCAAAATTGTCGGGTAAGGTGAGGATTTGTATAGGAAGTCAAATTAGGTAGGTAGTCATGTTTGGCTTTTAGTTAGAACATAGTACGTAACTATCAGTCAGTGAATACGAGTCGCACTTGGCCGTTATAAAAACTACGGAACCCTACACTGCGCGTGGCCCGAAACGCACTTGACCGGTTTTTTTTTTCTTTAGCTCGGACCCTAAGATGCTAGCGTGATGTTTAATAGATTATTATAGCCTTCAAGAATTGTGTTACCAAATGCATAAAGATGTTTCAATCCCGACTGGTAGTTCCAGAGAGACAAGCGCGTTTAAACAAACAAACTCTTCAGCTTTATAATTAGTACTTATAGATTAGATAGCATCTAAATCTGGACTTAAGAAACTAACGGATCGTTCCGCGACATAATCTTGGAAAGTTCTAATCAAGTAACTGTCAAAGTTGTCCGCTAAATACTGGCTGGCACGGGGTAGCACGCCACGGTCGTGCACAAACTTACGTTGTTCTGTGTCGAAGCTGAACAGTTAATGGACAGGCTAAAGTTTGTAAGGTCGTTGGAAAGTTACGTCTTTAACTTGAGATGCTAACGCCATTGTTGTTTTGTCTGGTAAAAAGTTACAAGTTGTGAGATTTAGCTTTCCGTTTCATTTTATACGTTCTCTTACACGGCTTTTTTTTTTTTTGAGTATGGGAAATCATCAAATGACCCCTCCCGCTCTGGGTGGAGCAGAAGGTAGTGTCAGACTCTTACTGACTAAAACCCACCCGTGTTCCTTTCTTAGCCCTTTGTGTTCCGGGGTAGCGGTAACCCTTTCGGACAATCCCGCTGGTCTATTACACGGCTGGCGTTTGATTTTCAGCCAGCTGCTGCTTCATAATTATTTTAATATAGTTTGTTTATTTGTTGGTATTTCTTTTATACTATTTCTTAGGACGGAATTTCGAAGTACTGATAGAATATAATGGTTACATTACATAATTATGTGCATATTATAGTACATAATTATGTGCATATTATAAAACGCAATGTCATATAAATGCCATTTATAATATGTAACTCGAGAACACATATCTAATTTAGATACCTACTACATTCCTTATTTTTATCCATAGTTTTGTTTTCTGTATAGCTTTAAATATTGAAAGTTATATGCAATAAATTATACCACATACTTGTTATCGCCTTTTCTGACTATATCCGAAAAAAAAAATTAACGAAATCGGTCGGGAAAAAATTGTTCCCTACATTTATGTTCGCTTAACTCGTCAAAATGTAGGGAACAGCAGATTTTTTTTCGCGACCGATTTCGTTCATTTTTTACCGACTTCAAAAAAGGAGGTTCTGTATTCGACCCGTATGTATGTATGTTTGTATGTCTGCGAGTTTCTCAAAAACCAATGAACCAATTTTCATAATTCATTAATGTGATCTACATACTTTCAGGAAGGTCTTATATTACGAAGCTATATGCATAAATTTACTGCATCTCCGGCATTTCTATGCAAATTTTCATGATTCTTCTAGTCGGTGTCTTCAATGCACTAGTGATAACTGAATTTGTGTGGGGTAGATACAACTAAAAAGTGAAAAATAAAAACTTTTTTACAAAAAAAAAAGAAAACAACCAACTTCAAAAAAAAAACACTACAAATACAATGTGATAAATAACTTTAATTTCGGAAGTTATTTATCACTTTGTAGTGTTTTTTTTTTTAAGTCGGTTGTTTGTGTATCGTCATAAAAGGCGATAACAAGTATGGGGTATAATTTAAGTATTGCATACATGTGGTTTCCATACTGAATACTTATAGAGATATTATATCCTATTCCTGAAATCCTGACCATACCCTGACTCATATAAAATACTGGTATTCAGCAGCATCCGGTTAGACTGGAAACGGACCCCAAAATAGTTGGCAAATGATGAACTTATCTACAAATAACAACTTATTATTTTACTCTATGTAGGTATACTGGAGCCTGGGAACTCCAGACGCGGTGGTACCAGATAGCTGGCCAGCTGAGCTCAACACAGATATCAACATGGAAAACCCTGTGAACATTTCCGACGCGCAGCATAGCTACGGCGCGTATATTACTGTGAGTATTTTGCTTATTGTAGGCAACTTATTGTATTTATTAATTTAATTATCTTTTATTTATATATTGTTTAACACACATACATACATTACTCATACAAAACAGTTACATTCATCCGCTTCACAAAACCATATAAAAACTCACATTAAAATAAATCACAAGCATCGCCGGATGACACCCGGTAGTATGTGGCTAGGTTCGTATGCAAACTTTTTGATAGTGTATTTTCTAGTATTGTTTCTTCTACATCTATGTCATAAAACTGTCTTGCTACTACTGCGATTTCTCCTTCTATCTTCTACAAAAATTAATTATATTTGTGACTATTGAAGTGGGTGTTTATCTTTTTAACCATTAAACATCTACACTTATCATGCGGATTTGTTAACCCATATTCATAAATATCCATACTTCTTTAGTTTTATTTCCCGGTGCGAACTAATGCATATTATACCTTATGCTTTAGACATAAGATTCATGCATGCGGAAGTTATTATCTGAGCATCTACAACGAAAAAAGCAACGGTTATCATTGTTTCAATCGTACCCACAATAATTGCTTCATCCGTCCCCATACCCCTCAACCGCTAATAAAACAAACATAGCGTCGAGACAAAACAACATAAACAAAAACGAATCACGGTTTTCGAACCTTCAAACTCTAACAATAAAGTAGAAAATCACTCAAAATGCAAATGCTAATATCAACAAAATAATTTGAAAAAGAAAACAATAGAAAATACTTACTTTTGGTCGAAAAAATATAATAGGGTCCCCTGGAAACGCATACAGAGCGCTAAGTGCAACGTGTCACTGTGATTTGTGTCCGGACTCGCCGGCCGCGTCTTTTTCCCCTTGTACCCCTCACTACACCACTAATAGTTTACGAGTTATTAGCGTTGTTTCAACCGTACCCTGCTTCAACCGTACCCAGTCTCCCCTAACTGCAGGGAAAAAGTTTTTTTTTCTCAAAGTTTAATAGTTAATAGTCAAACTGCAGCTTGACTCAGTCAATGTACCTACTTATTTTATTGTTTGTCCTTTGCTTCTTTGTAAGTACATAGTTTGACATTCATAATTATGTAATAAATGGTGTCGGGTGTCCGGTGTCGTCAATAGTCGTATCAAATTCAAAACACGTTGTCATTGCTTATGAATTCTCTAAACGATATTTAAATATTCGAAACATAACTCCACTAAAATATTTATAATAGTAGCGCCCCGCGGTTTCACTCGCATAAGTGTCTATCCCGTGAATTCCCGGGACTCAAACTATCTCGGTTTAAGCGTGAAGAGGTAACAGACACACGCTTTCGTATTTATAATATTAGTAGGTATGGATTCGACGAATTGTTTTAAAATTAACGTTGTAATCTCACGCAAACGCAGCCCCGAGTTTATGGTCAGATCAACTGACCTCATCATAAAATGTCTGGTCTTGTAAAGACAGCGAAGAAATGATTGTTTATCAGCGTTCCATATTATAATGATCTTTTAGAACGTCGCGTATGACCAATAAAGTTGTAGTAGGTACCTATGTATGTTAAAAAAGATCGTAACATTTTATCTGTCGTTAAAGCTAGACAGAATGGCGTTGGAACCTTTTAAATTGGCAATATAGCGAGTGGTGTGGCTATCCCATTTAAGGCTTTTATAGCAACCATCCGGTAACCTTGATGGGTAGTTGGAAATTCCTCCAGTATCCAGGTCGGAACCTCGGAACAGACTACAGGGCTCGGTAAATGGATCTTTTGTTTTTACAGTTTGACCTAGCTCCATCACTATTAACTCCGCTAAATATTTGCGAATGGAAAAGGTCAGATGTTTCAAGCTTGGCATAGCGTGTCTTAGTTAAGGTGACAATACTGAGCATCATTAGATAAATAAATGATTATAATGGTTATAATCATAAGTAAATGGTTTTATCCAATTTGTTATCATTCATACATTTTATTGAAGAACCCACCCTAACTGAAGAACCATAAAAAGAACGACTGAAGTTGTGGCAAAACAATGCTTCAATACCCAAACCGTTCGTTCCACCCGCTGAAGACCTTCCACCTGGACATGAGTTACCTTGGGTAACCTGGAAGTCTTTAAACAGACTCCGGACCCAGGTTGGCCGAAGCAAGGAAAACCTGTTCAGGTGGAGATTCATAGACGACTCCGCCTTGGAGTGTAAATGTGGTGCTGTTCCACAAACGATGGGACACCTAATATTGTGTCCTGCGTGTCCTGTCAGCTGCACGTTACAGGAACTGGTGGACGCTGGTGATGGCGCCAAACAAGTAACCGAATTCTGGGCCGAGTCCATTTAGATTGCTATCGACACGCTAAGAAGAAGAAGATTGTCTTACAATATAGGCCTTTGTATAGAAATTATCAAAGTTACTTATTTTGTAGCCATACCTGACTATTCTTGCACGCAGGTGCAATTACGATACAAGCGCTTACGGCATGCATATTTTGTTTTTCCATCAGCCAGGCTGGTTCGACATTAATTACCTACGTGAAGCATAATACCTACTTTATGTAACAAAGCACCAAGTTGAAAGTCACCTACTTTGAACTTTGCCTGCTTTCCGGTAACCTTGCTCGAGCTGACTCAGCGTCGAGCTTGCTCGACCTGGAAAGCGGTGCTTTGTTTTTGTACCTACCTAGCTTTCCGTACCTACACACCGAGATACCCTATCCAAGTTGGATCAGACTATAAGGCTTGTTTAATGGATTTTTAGGCAATCAAGCGGTTGACATTTTACGTCGCTTTTATAACAGTGGGTTTAGTTTAATCGTAGCAATAGGTACCAACAAAAGTTCACCAACTACAGATAAGTGGTTGTCTACGCATTTGTTTATTGGCCTATGATTTTACGGAAAATAAAATAAAATTATACGGGCCATAAAATTATACGGAAAAATAATGTATGACGGAATTGCTCCCCCTTAAAAGTTCTAAAAAAAGTTCGCATTTGTTCTAAAATAATGCATTATTTGCGAAGGTGTTTTTATATTCCGTAAGGATGAAGCTAGTAAACACATACGGATTCGTTCGGAAGAAGATTTTGTTTCTCTAAGGTCAATATGACTAATTTGGTTTGTTTGCTGCAAAGTAGTCAATCCTACATTCACGCTATGTCAATTTCTAAACCTATACCTGTACCTATACCGATATTCTTTTACCATGATATATTTTTATCTTTATTTGCCACACATTTACGACTTACACGCAAATCACCCCGTCACAAATTTCACATCACTCACACTTCGCCTTTTACCATTAATTCAGTTACTAAGTAAGTTTGAGTTTCTCCCGTATGATAATGAAAAGTGTAACAATATCCCCACTTCTGTCTCATTAGTGCATTATATGAAAGCGGTGGAGTGCTCAAGGTTCTGTACATCTCACCATTTGCATTTGTATCATATAACATAATTACAATTGATAGTAATATTGATAGAATTTCGTCGGGACTTGAAGCACTTCATACAATGCAAATTCTAGCGTTCAAATAATGACTCTCGTGGCAGGAAACGTTGATAATGTTATCAATGTTGACTACATATTGCGAGAGATATACAGGGTGTGGCGTAAATAATGGATAACCCTAAAACTGTCGATTGGTCAGATTATCATCTATCATTTACCCCACTTATATCACCATATGCCCATATTCGATACAGGGGCCCAAAAATCCATAATTCCCTAGAAAACTAGTTAAAATTTTAGAATAAGTATTTTTTGCGAAGTTATCAAAAAAACTTGATACTGGTCTGATGACACAAATATTCAGGAGTAACATAAAAAAAACAGAACGAGAAAATTTCGCCAATTGTAGAAATGGCAGCTGATTATTTATGAGTAAGTACGATTTTTATTTAAAATATCAATAATTTGGTCATCCATGGTGATATAAGTGGGGTAGGTAATGATAATCTGGCCAGTCGACAGTTTTAGGGTTATCCATTATTTAACCTACATTCTGTATGTGTTATTTTTTGTAAGTATTTATAATAATGACGCTTATGATAGTTTTGTTCATTAGAATAATTATGTCAGTGATGTGATAACCTGGCCAGTCGACAGTAATTGTTTTTTTTTGACGCTTATGATACTTTTCTTCATTACAATAATTATGTCAGTGATGTGCTACAAGAAGGCAATTTCAAAGAGATAATATAATAGCATATTATGCTGGACATGTGCTGGTGGCTTTAATATGTGACACTGGGATGGTGCTCTGTATATTCTCAGCTAACGCTCTCTTCTTTCACAACACGATAACGGAATTCTGGTATTTGCTTCGTTTGATACCCCAAACACTATTCTTGTTGTTTAACGCATCGTCGCACGCGCACTGGAAATGGTACTTCAATCGAAGAAGAATTAACATGGTTGTGTAGTCAACACAAAGCTAGACATTTATCTGCATTTGACTCGCATAATTGAGTACCGTTGTTGCCTATAAGAAAACAACTTGTTGGCGGCGTTTTTACTAACGGAGACCTGCATGCCTAGTGTAGTGTTTATAATTGGTCTAAAAATGTAGTTAAATATATAATTTTCACTTTATTATTAGTTTTATTTCGAGTATTTACTTGTATTTTACATATTTGTAATTTTCACGTTTTAATCTAAGGCCTAAAGTTCCAGAACGGTAGAACTCCTCATACGACCGATGGTCAGTCGCGGTCGTTGTTTGGATTGCCTACTTCTCGAAACTTGGCTAAGTCATTAATTTTTAATAAGTAACTTTATTAGCATTGTTATGTATTCAATTAGCTATTTTTAAATTTTATCATATTAATTTTCCCTTCATTAGTAATAGTCATGAACATAATAATGTAGAAGTTAATCTATACTAATATTATAAAGCTGAAGAGTTTGTTTGTTTGTTTGTTTGTTTGTTTGTTTGAACGCGCTAATCTCAAGAACTACTGGTCCGATTTGAAAAACTCTTTCAGTGTTAGATAGCCCATTCATCGAGGAAGGCTATAGGCTATATATCATCACGCTAAAACCAATAGGAGCGGAGCACCAATGAAGAATGTTTCAAAATCGGGGGATTTTTTTCCTATTGAGAGCTTCCGCTGCGTGCGCTGCGTAAACGGTTAAAGTTTCGCAAAAATCATATAATAAAAAGTCCGCGACAAAAAAAAGTCCGCGACAGCATATGTCTATCTTTTAAGGTTAGCTCACTATAACCTCTTTTATGCTAACCAAATTTGTTCTAAAATAATGCATTATTTGCGAAGGTGTTTTTATAAACATGGTATTAATCCTTATCCAAATAAATACGTTATTCATCACATGTACTTAATTTTGAACAAAATTGCCTCTGACATCATTTGATTTCAATGTATATCTTAGGAGATATCATAGTTTTAAAATAATACTAATAATAAAGCTGAAGAGTTTGTTTGAAACACGGTTTGAAAGCTCTAAATCTCTGGAAGTATTGGTCGCATATATAAAAATATTTTTGCGTTTGATAGCCCAGTTCTTGAAGAAGGCTATATTCTATTAAACGTGATGCTAGGACCCTTAGGAGTTGAGCGAAAAGAAAAAAAGTCTGAAGTTTTCGCCAAGCGAAAACGAAGTAATAGCGCAGGCCGGCGACACGTTGCGACGGGGTGGGTCGGGGAAACAAAAAAAAATTACGCGGACGAAGTCGCGGACAGAAGCTAGTACTAATAATAAAGCTGAAGAGTTTGTTTGTTTGAAACACGGTTTGAAAGCTGTAAATCTCTGGAAGTATTGGTCGCATATATAAAAATATTTTTGCGTTTGATAGCCCAGTTCTTGAGGAAAGCTATATTCTATTAAACTTGACGCTAGGACCCTTAGGAGTTGAGCAAAAAGAAAAAAAGTCTGAAGTTTTCGCCAAGCGAAAACGAAGTAATAGCGCAGGCCGGCGACAAGTTGCGACGGGGTGGGTCGGGGAAACAAAAAAAAATTTACGCGGACGAAGTAGCGAGCAGAAGCTAGTTACTTATAATCAGCACACCACACTGGGCGCATTAACGAACAACATGTAAAGCTTTAATCAATTTACAATAAAAATGGACACCGAAAGTATGTCATTATCAGACGCTATATTACATTTAATGGGATTCACAGTGTCAGTTTTGTGTGTAATAGCGCTGTGGACAACATGGTGGATCTTACCACGATGGCGAACTCTTCATAACTACGTCAGTGTGCAACACATCATAATGGGAACACTGCATTTGATCTGTACAACTCTCGTGGCGTACGACGAAGAAGTCAGTCTTTTTATAATATTGACCAGTGGCATTATATTTCTAACAGCAATGAGTTGGTCACTAGCGTCTTCACTACTCGCATATTTGGCGCTGGTGCGATTCGTGGATATTCTCTTCCCGAGCGCACTGGAGATGGTATTTCAGTAGACGGAGACGTATGAACGTCGTTGTGTAAATTAAATGGGACAAAATTCCTAAAAAAGTTACGGTTGTAATGTTAATTTTAAGCGATAAAATGGGAAATAAAAGTTGTTGTGAAATAATAAAACCCTTTTATTTACATTAATCACGAGATTTGTTAGTAATGGCACATACTGCAGCCCTAACTTTCATTTTTACGAATTTTTGAAGACATCTTCACCGTATCTTGTGACAGCTACGTAGACATTATTTTTACACTTCAACGTCACGTCTTCGATCCAAATATTCTCATTCTACACTTTGTCTTCAAAAGGTTAAACTCACAATGACACTTCCAGATTTAAAACCAGCAGTTGTATAGCACCATTGAAATCAATGATGGTCTGCTGAAATAAAGTTATGACGAAGAGTTGATCCGTTAAAGCGTTGTGTTGGGCCGGGCCGCGCCGCAACGCAACGCATTGCAAAAATTTTCGTGCATCGATTTAGTAAATTTTCTATAAAGCAACGCATACTATAATCGGGCCGCACTGCACTTTTTGCCTTGTGTTAGGCTATGTAGTATATAGTGCATCGAATGTTCCTGTAGCGGCTGGTTGGGCGTAGGGAAGTGGTGGTAGAAACTACTTAACTAGCACACTAGGTGCTGTATTTCTTTAGTGTCATGGGGGATTAACAGAACTTCCTTACACCCACCTCATTATAACGCTCGTATGTCCGGCAGTATCAGAATACGAGCTATATAATTAGTGTAACGGATTAACAGCGCGTGTGTATAATAGAGCTGGCAATGGTCGATGTTTATCACGGGAGGCGTGTCGGCCTCTGTTGTTTGGCACTGTAATGTAGATCGATAATGAATACCGGCACTCTAAGGGGTAACTAGGATTTCGGTATTAGGTAGGTGCTGGTGTTTCCTACGCTTAGACCATTTAACCGCTTTCTACTGAATAAAAATATATTGATATCTCCTAGCACCTAGGTAGTTAAGCATTTTTTCGGGGTCGATTTCATTCTGATTCTTTCCAGCTTAACACGTTGACTGCCAGACAACAGACACAATAGAAAATCTATTGTTCGCGGTCACCGGTGACCGCGGCGGCAGTCAATGACCAAGAACGATAGTTGGGTCTTTGGAAGGTATCTGTGGATCTACGTGGTAGATTACGGCCCAGTCCCTCTCATCGAGAGGAGGCCTGTTTCGCAGCAATGGGAACATTATAGGCTGATTATGCTAAGGTATCTGTTGTAGATAATAGACGTGCTAAGCCTAAAACACATATAAATCAAAATTTGTTCCCTGCAGAGTTCACCGCCGCCGCTCAGTCCCGGCGGGCGCACGGACGACTCCAACGCCATCGTCAACATCATAGAGTCAGCTGAGCAGTTCGTGTACATCTCCGTCATGGAATACGAGCCCATGTGTACCTTCACGCATAAATTGTCGTAAGTACCTATACAAATCTACGTTGTTCAAGTCTATCTGAGTTTATTTTAGAGAAATCAGACTGTGACGGTCTTAAAATTACGAGAATTGCCCTTTAGGTCTGTGCACCGTAGTTTAAGACGGAGTCATCTTGCAAATTAATTCGAAATCTAGTTCCAAATATTCTTTTTCGATTTTTTTGGCATTTTCACATGGTTTAAGTATGCCATGTTTTGCTGCCAATGGTAATAGGTTCAAGCTTTCAGTTATCAGCTTTTCAGTACTAAAAAGACTGTGTTGAATATGCAATATACAGGGTTATTTGAAAAACAGCAGCAACCTCTTAAGAGGTCATTGTACTCATCATTATGAACAACTTTTACTATGGGACCAAACCTGAAATCGCGAAATAAAAATCAGCTGTTCCCTACATTTTTATTTTCGTCTATCTCGTTAAAATGTAGGGAACAGCTGATTTTTTTTTTGGCGATTTCAGGTTTGGTCCCATAGTAAAAGTTGTTCATAATGATGAGTGCAATGATCTGTTAAGAGGTTGCTGGTGTTTTTCAAATAACCCTGTATAATATCCGTTGCACAGTTTTTGTTGTTGTGTTGCTACGCTGTGCGCTACAAAATATTTCTTAAATGAGTCAAATCACAGTTAGGTTCTGCATGTGATACGGTAAATTCATATTCGTTCTTAAAAATTATGAATGATGAAATTAGATTTGTTAGTAAAATAATATAGAAAGAAAATTCCAAAAGCCTTAATTCTAAAAAAAAAGTAATTAAAAAGCATAGTGACCCGGACCGCGACGGGGTCACGAGTCATAACCCACGACTGAGCGCTCCTGAGCTTACGCACACTAAAATAATGTGCATATGCAGGCACAACTACAAACAGTCAAACGGACTTCGTGAAATAGAATATCTATACTACTAGGCATGCATATATCCTCTCCTTTCTAGCCACATCATCTAAAAAATCCTTTAGAAAAGACATGAAATAAAAATATCTGATCAACTCTCTTTCTACTTTACTCAGGTTCTGGCCCAAGATAGACGACGCGATCCGCAAGTCGGCGCTCGAGAACAAAGTGAAGGTGAAGCTGCTCATCAGCTGGTGGAAGCACTCGGCGCCTTCCGAGGACTACTTCTTGAGGTCACTCACCGATCTGTCGCAGGCTTACCCGAGGGTTGACTTGCAAGTTGTAAGTATCTCTTGACTCTTCATTAAGCGTTCGTGACCCAGCAACAAATAAATACAGTTTGCAAAGAAAGTATGCGCTTCGGTAATCTTCGTGTTTCCGAATCAGCACGAATGTCGCGCCACAGAGTAACCCCCCAGAAGCAATGCTTCTAAGTTTTATACCCCCGCGCTTTGTAGTGTATCATTGAGTCTTTTGGTCCTTTCTTCGGTCTTAGATTGTCATATTTGTCAGTTAAAAGTTTTGTAAAGTATTAAGAATTGCATATAGAGTTGTTAATTTATAATGTTGTAAACATGGTAGTACAAAATAGGCTGGTAGTACAATATAGTACTTCCATGGTTGTAACAGCTCTATATTAGATCTTCCTATTTCCGAAGATAGACGATGATTCCCGAAGCGCATACTTTTCTTTGGAAAGCTGTGTTGCGTGCTAAATGAGCAGACGAATATTACCGTGTGTTAATATTCTTACTTCTGTTTTTTCTTTCGTATTGGTACGACTAGATAAAAATGGCTCACATCGTATTTAAAATCGTCTAGTTAAATAGTATGTGTGTATATTTGTTTATTATTCCGATAATCTTTCATAACAGAAACGCTTCATAGTCCCCTCAACGCCTGAACAAGACAAGATCCCGTACGCGCGAGTGAACCACAACAAGTACATGGTGACTGATCGCACCGCGTACATCGGCACCTCCAACTGGTCGGGCGATTACTTCATCTCCACCGCCGGCGTCGCTTTCGTGTTCCAAGACCAGACAACGGACGGGATCTTTCAGAACGTCACCAAAGACATCAGGAAAGATCTACAGGAAGTCTTCGAGAGAGACTGGAACTCTCCGTACGCGGTACCTCTCAGACGGTTATAGCGCATATAGTAGTAGTTTATAAAATCTTATGTCAAAAATATCTTCCTTAATGTTGAAAGTTTAACGCGTTTCCCCGAATGACTGTTGAGTTTTTGTGATGTGATTTTGATTCGGGGTCAATTTTATGTAGATATAAGTTTATGATATTATGTTACTGCTAAAAAGGATTTTGGTGCAACTTGTGTGTAAAATTAATACCACAACACCTAACAACACCACCGGTGTGGTGACGTATTAGTGAATGTGACCTATTAGGGATAGTGACCAAATAGCCAATGTGACGAATGGTCATCGTATCCGTAGTAACACATTTTTGAAAGCACTAGGCAGTCAGGCGTCCAGTGTGATATACTGTATAAGATATTGTATTAGCCCACGTTCGCCCGGACGTAAAGATATCGTGGCGGGATTTTACTGCGCACTGGATTTTCAACTCTCGGTGTTGAACCGAGCATTGAGATTTCTCGGTGGTATAGTTTTAGACCCACCATACCACCAGGGGTATGGTGGGTCCGCAATGGAGAATCCAACAGAACGCATCCCAGCGCGTAAGAAAAACACACTGTCGGATTTTCAACACTCGGCGCTAAGGAGAGCGTTGAAAATTCAGTTCGTGAATAATCTCTGCGGGATAAACTCGCCCGCGTACCAGGGCTTTTTGCAAATGAACAGACGTGACAGTCTAACTTAATAATACCGCTGGATCAACTCCGCCGGGCTGCCGTAGAGAAAAGATTAACTAACTTTGTATATATTATGCCCTACCAAAATTAAAGTTACCAATGACAATAGACAAATACGAAAATAATATTAACTTTTAACTGTAAGACATCGAGTATTAATAAAATTAACGACAATTTGAGCGTGACTGTGCCTTCTTAGTTCGAGCGACGAGTATTATGAATTCTTCGTGTGTATGACAAAGTAGATTTTTATATCTTTTTAGATTTACAATAAATTACTATAAGAAAATGTATTTATTATGAGAGGTGGGCACGTGTGCCCTTATGTAACAATATAAAATAAAATGGGATGCTCAGCCGAAAAGGTATAATCTATTTCTATACATACATATTATAAATTGAAGTTGCCTTTCGTGTCTTTACTGTGTGATCGCGTTGTTCTTCTAAACTAAGCAACGGATTTTGATGCGGTTTAACACCAGCATTTAGAAAATATATTCCGAAAGGTTTTAAATGTATATAATTCACGAATATTAAACTTACATACATACTTATAATAAAAAAAAAACTCGCTGATTTGTTCAAGTCTTAAAAACTGCGGAGCGGGGCGGGCTTAATTAATCTATACGATTTAAAAACATGCTTGCATTTTTGCTTGAATAGTTACCACTTGGATAATGGTTTTAAAACAATCCCGGCTCGAATTCGGCAAAACGTTTTGACGTAATAACGTCTCATAAATGATGAACACCGGCTGCACGCAAGAAAAAGTGTCACGTTCCGCCTGAGCCTGAGCGTGCAAGCGAGAGCGCGGAACAAGCGATAGAGAGGCATGATCGGCCCAAGCGTTGGCTTGTGACACATTTATTTTAGGTAACACCGGTTTCGCTAAAACTAAGACTACAAAGATATCGAAAAGAAATTGAACACTCTTTCGGTTTAGTATCCCCTTATCGATTAACATTTTATGTATTAATCTTAATATACCTATAAAATACAGGGCGGCAAGTGGCATCGACGCGCAACCTGGACACGATTCTCAACCGCCATGCGTTGAATATATCGAAAAAAAATGCTGTTCCATACGTCATTTAGACCGCGTAGGTATTGTACTTTTCTACGAAACGCCGATTTTTTTTATAACAACGAAAAATTTATACGCTAGCACACTTTCGCTAGGACACTTCATACAACGCTCGCAAAATGATTACCTGTTACTACTACATAACCAAATGACGTTTGTATACTTGCAAATGTGTGCGTGAACTCTAGTAGGGTTGGAAGCCGTGCGTAGCGTAAAAAATGTCGCGGAAAGTGCAGCGATTTGCGTCAGACGAACGACGCGACGACGGCGCTGCCCGAACGTGCGCCGCGACGTTCAATTATAATAGTTATTACGTAAAAGAGGTTTATTTTATTTATTCAATCAATAATGACAAATTAGGTACTTAACTAAATATTGCTTACACTAAAATATTTACGCTAAATAATCGGTTATTAAGTCGCATGGTATTTAAAATGCGAAATCTTACAATTTCTGTAAATACAAATTCGGAAACGCATGAAGCATCACAATATCCAACCATCTGCATCGTGATTAAAACTCAAGTAAAACTTTTAAATCGCAAAATTGTGTCAGCAGTACAGCTGCGGTTCTATGCGAGCGCCCTAGCTAACGAGTCGGCGACGAATACCTCGAAGTACGGGGTGAGGTGCGGTATCTGATATGAGCGCGGGGAAGGGAGTGTCCCTTCTGTACGTATTACTATTATGTATTCTGTGACGCTAGGTCTAGAATCATTTGTGCTGAATTCATAGCTACTGTTTACCCGACGGTGTCTCTGGCCACCCTGTATACTAAGGCTGTCTTCACTTACAAAATTACTATTACGTAACCAGCGAAACTTAAATGATTCCTATCATTTCTTAATAATTAGTAGATAAGCTGAAAAGGACTAAACCAGTAAGTAAACTATATATTCTAATTATTTTCAAACAGGATGGTTCCAATAAATATATGATATAGGCTACGTACGACTTTCGGCGTTACAAAGATCAAAAGATGTCGCCAAATAATGTTAAGATGACTCCTTAATTAAAAAATGTACTTAATTTTCCATGAAAAAAATTGATGAATATAAAGAAAATTCCATGTAGTTCGGTGCATAAAGTAGGTTGCAATGCATCTAAATCTATTATAAGTACATATCAATTATATAGCCTTAACCTACCTATTATGCATTTGAATAGTTAGATCTGAAATACAATTTTATCGTAATTTATAAAAATCACGTCTCACTTTCACAATGTACACGGTAATCTCCGACACCACCCAACCGATTTCAATGAAATAACTTGTATGGTTGGTTCCAGTTTAAAAGATAGTTTAGGACCCGCTAGGTGGCGCTGTTGTCGAGAGCACCCGTGCGAAGCAGGGGCGGGTCGCTAGTATTATTATAAAATTAAATTTCAGATCTAACAATCGTGTTTATTTATTTGTCGGTACTTGAATAAAGGTTTTTTTTATTATTTTACTTTTATAATTTCTTTAATCATTCTAATAAGTAGATAAGTATTTTAAAAACATGTTGTATTCAATTAAATTTTGAATTTACTGTGAAGTAAACAAGTTTTTGAAATTACTTTGCAGTTAAAACCAAAGTTTGTTTACCAAATTTTGGAAGCATAACTCATTCCGTACGTATGTACCTATGTATGAGTAATGGCCCTTACCATAAACTATTATATTTATCATACTTATTGTAAAGCATGAAGCAATAGTTAATTTTCAAAGACAATACGCGTGATCGATGCTGAATATCGATGATAAAGTTATAAAATAAAAAAGGTATTACTGAAGATGGTTTTTTTTTTCTTATTTCCCGTTGTCTAAATCGTAAACCATACATCTCCGTCTTTGAGAACATTTCGGCTAGAGGTATTTTGACCTCTGTAATGTAGCTGTAGAATACATCTACTTCTATGGCAAAGCCGTAAATTTTGGATCAAGATATAAAATTTTTAGAGTTAGAGGCTTGGCTCTACATTAGATCTTTTTAACAGTTAAAGCGATATGGCTTGACTCAATGGAACACGATCGAACTATTGCAGACACAACATTAAAGACCAGTGACTTAAATTCTTACCAGCCGCCTTACGTTACGTAACTCTTGGCAACCTACTTTACATAAATGTTGTTGGTAACACATTAGGTAATCGTGCGGAGTTCTTCACGCGAATTCGACTCGCACTTGTCCGGGTTTTTTTGTTTTGTATTTTTAGAATTTCACTTCGCTACGATTTTATCTATACTAATATTATAAAGAGGGAAGATTATTTTGTTTGTTTGTACCGAATAAGCTCCGAAACTACTGGACTGATTTTAACCAGTTTTGCATTAATAGAAAGTTAAATTATCAGGAAGTAACATAGGCTATAATTTATTTTAAAAAAAATTAGAGATCCTTAAGAAAATTGCACTAATGTAACCCAAAGTAGCAAAATTTTGCCTATAAAATTCATTATTTGGCGCGCGCTGAGAAAACTATTGATGATACATAAAAATTATGTGATTAAAGTACTCATTATTTCCTAGAAAAAGTCCGCGAGGGAATATATCTAACTGTCATAGTTAATGTTATTGTAGCTACCATCATCAACGGACCCGCAGCCGGATAGCTCGCACACATTCCGGGATTTGCCTATAATATATCATTTAAGAGGCTTCATTTCCCGGTTTAAGTTCAACACAGGTTCTACCTAGTTCAGGCAAATGAGCAACTATGTCCACTATAATAACTTTTAAGTTCATCATCATCATCAGCCGGAAGACGTCCACTGCTGAACAAAGGCCTCCCCCTTAGACCACCACGCCGAACAATAATCCGCCACTTGCATCCATCGGTTGCCCGCGACTCTCACGATGTCGTCGGTCCACCTAGCGGGAGGCCTGCCTACGCTGCGTCTTCCGGTTCGTGGTCGCCACTCAAGAACTTTTCTTCCCCATCGGGTATCAGTTCTACGAGCGATTCCTTGGAGTTTCTTGCCCGTTCTTCTCCAAGAGATCTACGTTTTGGAATGGGCAACTAGCTTCAACTTTCTGACTAACTGACCGACTAGTTAATTTTGACAATTCAAAAGTGCCTGGAAATGGTTTAATTGAAATAAATGCTTTGAGTTTGAGTTTGATGTGGCCTGCCCATTGCCACTTCAACTTGCAAATTTTCAAGAGCTATGTCAGTGACTGGTTCTTCGTCGAATATCCTTGTTCCAGATTTTATCACGCAAAGAAACTCCGAGCATAGCTCTTTCCATTGCTCGTTGAGTGACAGTCTCTCTAAAAGGCCGGCAGTTAAAGACCACGTCTCAGTGCCATATGTCATCACTGGCAACACACATTTTAAAGTTATTATTATTTTAAATCTGCTTCATTTTTTTAGACAAACGATATTTATTATGTTTGTCATTTGCACTAACAATTAATAAGTCCCAGGGACAAACATTTTCACTGGTCCCGATCGAGTTATCAATTTATTGTGCACCAAACAAATAGCACATCAAATATAGTTTACAGAGAAACCTTGCAATAATTCTTTATAGGTTACATTTCATTCTTATTTTCTTTCTTTTTTGCCCGACTGCGGAAAGGCTATATTGTATTTAGTTATATTTTCCATTTTTGTTTCCTCCATCCAATATGTTTTATCACTGTGTTTCCATTAAACAAATCCTACTCTAATTGTGAAAGTTTGAGCTAGTATGTACTAAATATGTTTGTTACTTCTTCACTCAAAAACGAATGAACCGATTGCGATGAAACTTGATCAGTAGATAGCTGTTACCTTTTATCCCGATATTCCCACGGAATCGAAACTTACGCGTGTGAAACCGCAGGGCGCAGCTAGTTATATGTATAGGTAGAATGTTCATTCATGTACGGATGATAATACGTGTCAAGCAATTAAAATTCCATGCAGACACTGATTGCAGATACAAAAAAAAACCTTTGGAATGGGATGTCAAATAAGAATTTATTCAAATAATATTACTAGTCATATCGTTAACTTTATCTTAAACTCACTCAACATATCGCAAAACATTAATATGTAACAGTACCTACATAGCGATACTGGGGAATTTAGTAGAATCTAATGTCATAGTAAAAACAACGGGTGCAAAAACAAAGGGTTTTCATGAAAAGTCACGCCACCAGTTGGCGCCCCTTCAACATGAGGTCTTGCATTTCGACAATGAATATAAATTACATGATGACGTTCATCATTCGTTTCATTCATTACACGCATCCAAAAAACGTTCAACATTCAGACACGACTAAAGAAAATATACGCGCTTTGGCACTTTGAACAGTTGCCCGGACTTGACGTCTCAGTGCTGCCACCTGGTGAACGTCGTTTCAGAAAACTCTCATTCTCATAGTCACTAATTAAACTAAAATTAAGGGGTATTGTGTTGGGTATCTTTTACAAACAGATATACTGAACGGGAAAAGAATATCGACGTTTTACGTCTTAAACTTTTGTTTATAGCCGGCCATCTCTGTTCTGTTGTTTTGTCCAAAATACATGCAAATATTTATCCAAAGAGCTCATCAGCTATTACAGTCTCGTTCCTGTTATATCAGACAGACAAAGTTAGTAATAGCTTAAATGAAGTTCAGTTGTTGCAAAATAGAATTACCACTATATATTTTAAAAATAAATGAAACTTAAAGTTATTAGTCAACTAATTCAGAAAATAATCAAAAAATAATTTGGTTATAATAAAATAAAGTGCGGCCGCCTAGAGAATGCGTTAGAAGCACACATCCATCTTATTTCGCTAAAGCCTGTGGTTCTAAATAAGCCTCAGAGTCGCATTCAAAAATTAACATCACACAATTTTCAACTTACTGCATTTATAAGGCCATATTTCACTCTTTTGTAGGTAGTATAATGAACATACCAGTGGACTATACAAATGAATTATTAAAACATTTTATAAAAAAAAACGTGACAAACTAACATTCAATTATTGTTATTAATCTAACTTCGCAATTAATACAACATTTTCTCTGAGGCGGACAGCTGGTGAAATATTAGGCACGGTAGGTAAATCTTAACTCATTAGCAAAGTTGTAAAACGTCCACGTTTGAACAAAGCGACTTAATTATTGTGGAATGTGATCATCCGAAATGTCACATTAGACTAAAGATTTAAATCGTTAGATTTGCCCCCATCCGACTAAGACACAGGGAAAAGTACCTATACTGAGAAGAGTGAGCTCGCACATAATAATGGCGTTTCCGTCACAACCGCGCGCATCATCGCGTAATGAAGTCACTGCGTCATTGTGTGTCAGAGGTGTTAAAAGAAAACAGAAACGCGACCATCTTTTGACGCAGTAGGGCTAATCTAATTATTTAAATCTTTGCATTAGGTACAATTTTCTACAGCCCTTATAGACTTAAATCATGCACGCCATCGCACTGATTCAGTAATGTATTTTTCCTCAGTCCTTTTTAAAAGCTTCGAAATATCTCTTTTTGCGACGGAATAGTCCATAAAAACTCATGCTCTAAGCATGAGTGGCGCTATCTTCGACGAAGTCTCTGGCCTCTTCTTGAGTGACGCATTCGACGTGAGATACTTTGTTCCTAAACTTGACGCCGTAGAATTTGTGAGCATGTTCTAATAACTCCGGTCTGAAGGTCGTTGTGATGAACTGCGCTGAGGTGGACAACTCATGGATCATGTTCGCGATTGCTTTTCGATGCTGCGCGTCTAGGGCCTGTGAAAAAGTTAAGTTTTAAAAACATTATTTATTACCTGATAATACTATAAAAATAACCTACCAAAGTAATTGCTTTCATGGGACAGCGATCTTTTCTAAATTCGAAACTTATGTGGAGGTTTTTCCTCATAGGATTGAGATCACTAGAAAACCAATAAGATAGACAAATAACCTTAGACATCGTTTTAAATAATCTTCTACAATATAATAAATATTTGAAGTTATACTACGAGAACGTACTCATCTGCCTAACCTTTTTCCAACTATATAATTAGGATGAATGAAATTGCAATGCCTGAAAAAGGCTGCTAAGTCATAAGTACTAACATGATATAACACCAATATTGTACACTTAGTTCGCAATAAACGCTTTGACTTTTAAAGTTTGTAGGGTTCATTTTGAAACACCTTATACAGGGTTATTGGAAAAACACCAACGACCTCTTAAGAGGTCATTGTACTCATCGTTATGAACAACTTTTACTATGGGACCAAACCTGTATATGCAAAATGCAACTCACCTGATCTATTTCGTCAAACAAGTAGAAAGGCGCGGGGTCGCACTTCTGTATGGCGAAGATTAGCGCCAGAGCGACGAGTGACTTCTGACCTCCGGACAACTGGTTCATCTCTCTCATGTCCCCCTCGCCGCCAGTGAACGATACTTTGATGCCGACGCCCGTGAACGGGTCTGCTTTCGCACGCTGGAAATTAAAATTAAATATCGTAGTTACTATTAATACTTAATTAAATAAATTCTTACGAATACTGGGTGGATTTTTGAGATAGTGCAGTAAGGGTATCTTGAAATAATTGATGCACATTCACAGATTCTGAAAAAAATATACCTACAGACAGCAAGAAAATGGGCCATTTTCACAAAAACTTTTTGGGATGCCAATCGATCAATTACTATTAAAAGAACAGGGAACAAGAAAAATTAAATCGAAATTCATAACACAAATATGTGTCATATTGAAAATTTCAACACGTTCGCTGCGTATAACAAACGTGGTATGCTTCTAATAATGTTGTACAGACGCCAGCAAATCAAGCTACTGCAAGCTGTTTCTTTAATAGATTTTCAACTTTATCGCTAAAGCATAAGGTTCAAAGCTGATTGGGAAAATTTGTCAGTTTCGGGTAGCTTGATGTGCTAGCGTCTGTACATCTACGGTCGAGAAATACTAGACATGTTTTCATAATGCGGGAACATGGTACACATGTATGCATTACTAAAGAATTTTTATCGGTTTTATAACGAATTAACGTTCCCAGATTTTACGAATCGTTTATAGATGGTTCCTCTTGATTTTTTAACAACGGAAGAGTTATATGAAATCCATTAAATTAAGTTTGCATCCAAATCAAACCATTTAAACTGCTATCTAGCACTCTCAGACAAAACATCGCTGCCTATGACATATTGTGCAATACCGAAGGCATCCATGAAACGTTGCCATTGCACACACAAAGCTGAAATGCCTTGTAATTACAACTTCAAACTGGAGCGCAATGCTGCGTGGCGACAGAAATGAAGAAAAAATTAAATACCATAATATGCGGTAAACACGACGCGTCGTGTCGCGTCGTGCGTCGCGAAGCAGAGAAAGAGCACCAATACAAAAAATAACAATTTGAAAATATGTGTCACATCCACGCAAAACAGAACCTCAGTGCTGGTTTTTAGCGACAGCCAGTGAAATAAATGTGGTACTAGTACTTCCCCAGGAGTTTATTAACTAAGGATGACATTTTATACTTACTTCAGTAGTGGGTTCCTGTCCATCATCAGTGTTGACCCTCATGATGAGACTGCCTCTGCCTTGTGGTACCAGTTTCTTGAACACCTCCGTAAAGTTCTTGCATACTTGTTTGAACGTGAACTGGATGGCTTCTAACTTTCTGTGTTCTAGAGTCTCGATGAGCTCGCGGATCTTCTCACCTCTGTGGGTTAAAAAGTGGGAGTTAACGTGCTGTATAAAATGTTTGTAAGTTACACTCAAATTGTGAAGTCCCTAATTAATAAGCATAATCAGCCTATAATGTTCCATAGACCTGCTCTCTTCCATAATTAGTATAGATAGTGTAATCCACGAAGTCGCGCCCCACTCTTCTTCCTAATCGTTAGAGGTTATCGCTAGTCAATTCTGCAAGCGTTTTATTTTTTTTCGATGCACACTAATTAGCCATTAATAATAATTTGTGTGTATCGACAAAACTAAAACACTAGCGGAATGTTGCTTACTTGTGCTGTAAGCATTAGGAAAAAGAGTGGGGCGCGTCTTCGTGGTTTGCACTATCTTTAGAATGTAAGTATAATCGTAGCGTACGTACGTAAGCGTACAGGAAAATTACTATAAATCATGAGCCCAACATATTCTATTTAGTCATCATCTGCCTAGCCTTTTCCCAACTATGTTAGGATCGGCTTCCAGTTTAATGGGATGCAGCTAAACACCAGTATTTTACATGCAGCGACTGCCTATCTGACCTCCACAACCCAGTTACTGAGTAATACGATACCCCTTGGTAAGACTGGTTGTCAGACTTTCCGGCTTCTGACTACCCGTAACGACTGTCAGAGATCCACGAATTACAGCCAGGACCAACGGCTTAACGTACTTTCCGAGGCACGGAAGGGTCTCGGTATGTAAAGATGGTCACCTATCCACAGACCAACCGCGACAAGCCTAACTTAACCTGATCGATCGACCTGTGCGGCTGTTATTATTTAACCACCGGCCCTTCTTCTATTTAGTAATAATCTCAATTTCACTCATTCACGGACAGACAACGCATACCCTAAATCGCTGGGTCTGTGGTGTGGGCATAAAATTATACACATTTTTGAAGTGAAAACTTCTTTAGCGGCGCTGCGTATTTTTTTTGGAATGGGTAAAAATCTCTAAACTCGCGTGAGGACACGTGACCTGATCGAGAATTCGTAAGACGGATGGAGAGAGGGCAGGCGGCGCAAGGCGCTTGCGCGAATGTTCGATAATTGTCATGTTTGTGTACGATAGCGCAATGAATAAATATTGTATCCTACCACATAAATAATAATACTTTTATACTGATAACGAAAGCAATTCGTACAAAATTATTCTCTAACCATTCCAAAATATCAAAAATGCAGAACATTAATATTTAAGTTTTCACTTCTGCCGGCACTCCCGGAGTGCAACCCGTCGATTTTTTTTTTTCTAGAATTTTTTGTTTTTTCTTATACAAGTTGAAATTGAAAACATGCGACAAACCGAAATTGGAGATTCTACTCATCATTATGAACAACTTTTACTAAGGGACCAAAGCTGCATTCGCGAAAAAAAATCATCTGTTCCCTATATTTTGACGAGTTATGCGAACTAGGAGGGGATGTAGGAAACAGCTGATTTTTTTTTCGCGATTTCAAGTTTGGTCCCATAGTAAAAGTTGTTCATAATGATGAGTAGGTACAATCTCCCATTTCGATTTGTCGCATGCTGTCAATTTCAACCTGTATAACAAAAGTAAGCACTAAGGAAGGTTTTTTGAAAATTCATTCCCTAAAAAGGTGTTAAATAGGGGATGAATGTTCGTATTCGTTCGTCATTTTCGTTGAAGAGAAATCCCCATCGCCCCACACGGATTGTTAGATCTTATAAATGAAGACATGCCATATGATTCAACATGCTGGCTAGAGGGACAAAGACAAAAGAATGACCAAACCGATCTTATTTGCGCTACTCTTAGGCCCGTATTACAGAACGTCACTCAATACTCAAGCATTACTTAAAACTAGATTCCAGCCATTTGATTGGTTGAAACTAGTTTTAAGTAATGCTTGAGTATTGAGTGACGTTCTGTAATACGGAACTTAGAAAAGGAACCAAGGCAATGAGGCGTCCTAATGAGAGTATTACATGTTTTATCAGTACGTACGTGTAACAATTTGAGTAGTGCACCACTATTCAATTGTTCAAATAAGCACGTACTAGCATGATAATGTATGGCCATACTAACGCGTTCAGCATGCTTCCGCAATTGCATGCAAAATGACGGTTAGTTATTAATTATGAATTTGTAGATATACGACAGATCTGTTTCTTCTATCTTGATGGTTTGGACTTCTATGAATGTTTGAGATGTATCCGTCTTGTGTAGCCACTGTGTGCTCTTCTAGAGGATATTGATATTTCCGCGCCAGTTGTGCGATATTCAGACGAGCGTCCTCAGGAACGTATGTCTCATGTGTGATATCGATGATATTTTCCAGAAAGAAACCAACAAACTCCGATCGTCGATGTCGACGATGTCAGCGCCTCCTGTGACCGCCGCGATCACAACGCATATTTGCACGCTATCGCGGACGCAAGTTAAACGTGTTGTTTTTGACCGTACTTGGAGCACTGTTTAATACGAGTATGTGGCGTTTTAAAACTGTTTAAAAACGAATCAACTCGTTAATAATCAAGTTTTATTTCGTAGAGTTTTCCACACGTATTTATTTTATGACAATTACTGCCATGTTTTTGGATTACCGTCTTTAATGACTTATAAAAACTCTCTAATTACTACATACAATTTAGAAAATCAATTAACTTGCTATTATACCGGAAAGAAAATATAAGAAAATAGTCTAAATACTTGGTGGAGTTTGAAAACTCCGAGTTGAACGCATACCGAGAGTTAATTAAGAAGTTGACATGAACCACAAATCTAAATGAAAACCGTGTCAAGTTTAATAGCAATTAACAATGGGGTGAAGTTCAACAACACAGGGTTTAGAACAATGTGTTTATATATCAGAGAACGCATTGTTTCACGTACAGACGCGCCGCACTCGCCAGACAATTGATAAAATGTACATTTATGTACTACTGTTGATCTGCAGTTTAACCGCGGCCGTCGACGATCGGAGTTTGTGGGAATTTCTGGAAAACATCATCGATTTCACACACGAGACATACGTTCCTGAGGACGCTCGTCTGAATATCGCACAACTCGCGCAAAAATATCAATATCCTCTGGAAGAGCACACGGTGACTACGCAAGACGGATACATCTTAAACATTCATAGAATACCAAACAATCAAGATGGAAGAAATCGACCTGTCGTGTTCCTAATGCATGGAATCCTAGAAAGCTCAATCAGTTGGTTGTTGATGGGACCTAATAAAGCTTTGGGGTATGTGCTGGCGGACAAAGGATTCGACGTTTGGATGGGCAACTCCAGAGGGAACAAACACGGCCACATGCACACCTCTCTTAACGACACCATGGCTAACTACTGGGAGTTCTCTTGGGAGGAGATCGCGCTATACGACCTGCCCGCTATGATAGACTACATCCTCAAACAGACTGGACACAATAGTCTATATTACATCGGACATTCATAAGGCAGTACAATCGGCTACGTTCTGTGTTCAATGAAGCCCGAATACAATGACAAAGTTAAAATAATGTTTTCCCTAGCGCCCGTGGCTTGGATGGCCCACGTCAAAAGTCCGATAGTGAGAATGTTTTCGCCGGCTCACAGCATACTAAGCTACATGTTATCAGATTTTAATACTTATGCGACAGGAGTGGATTTCGTTAAAAAAATACCATCTTTGTTATGTAGCGTTATGCCAGGTAATTGTGATAATATTTTGTTCTCGCTATCGGGATATGAGACTAAAGTGAACAGGACGTTTATATCAGTTATATTAGGGCATTGGCCTATGGGAGCTTCTATTCTACAGTTCGTTCATTATGGACAGTTGGTCGAGTCAGAACGGTTCTGTCGGTACGACTTCGGCCACGAAGGGAATATGATCACATATGGACAGAATACGCCGCCTGACTATGATCTAAATAAAGTGACAGTGCCTGTGGTGTTATTCTATAGTCCTAAAGACTGGCTGTCAGACCCACATGACGTTTTGACACTAAAACGTCATCTTCCGAATGTGAATGAGTTGATATTTTTAGAAGATTTCACTCATCTAGATTATATTTACGCGTCAGATGCTGTTGATTTTATTTATAGTAAAATAATTAGACATATCGATAATTTTGAACAAAATTTAAAACTTAGAGCCAGGGAATTCCAGCCGATAAACATCCGACTCACAAATTTAAATAATGTAGGTACCAGATTTTTGGTTTAAGTGAGAAACTGTGATTTAATAAATAAATATTGTTTTCTTTTTTCTGTTTTTGGCTTTTATGATACACATGTGTTTAGCTGATATTAACAGATTTTCCTATCTTCTGTTATTAATACTTGAATGTTGTTTTGAAACAAAGTTGAGTTTGAGTATTCAACCGTAAGTGTATATCTATGACAAATAATATAACCAATCTACTTTAATACATCTGCCTAGCCTTTTCCCAACTATGTTAGGGTCGGCTTCCAGTCTAACCGGATGCAGCTGGATACCAGTATTTTATAGGGAGCGACTGCCTATCTGATCTCCACAGTCCAATTACTGGGTAATACAATATCCTTTGGTAAGACTGGTTGTTAAACCTTCGGGCGAAATGGGTTAAATAGGAGATGACAGTTTGTATGGAAGTTTTTCATTTGTACTGATGGGAAATCCCATATGGCAAACGGCACCTAAAAGAATAAAAACTTATATTTACCCAATATCAAGCTCTTCTTTCCTCTTATACAGCTTTTCCTTTTGTTCAGAGAAACTAATGAACTGATCCAAGGCCTTCTTGTTCACGTGGTTGTACTTCTTTAGATGCTGGTTCGCTTTCTCAAGCTCTTTGAAAAGCTGCAAAGGAAATAATATTTATTATTATTATTTATATATACTTTATTGTACACCACAAAAATACAACAAGTAAAGATACATCAAACACTTCAAAATATACAATGGGCGGCCTTATCGCTTTCTGCGATCTCTTCCAGGCAACCTTAGGATGGACAGTGATTTTCCTGGACATAAAATGGGGCTGTCGTTGGTGCAAATATAATGTATACAATACACTAAAATATATATACAGATATATACATATCTAAAATTATAGATACATAAATACATACATACTAAATATATAAGCAACGAAAATAAAAGAAGACAGTAGATGATTGCAGTTAGGACAACAATATCACAAAGACAAGTAGTGTTCCTTTACGAGTCTTTTGAACACATATAACGACTGCGCGCGTTTTATTTCAACTGGCAATGCATTCCACAAACGAGCGGCCTGGACAGTAAAGGATTTATCAAGGAAGGTTGTGGAATGCATAGGCATTTTGAGCTTCAAGTTATCTGATGACCTTAAAAATTTCGTATGGGAGTCACAAAGAAACTGGAAACGCTTCTTGAGATAGAGTGGGGTGGAAGGGGAAAAGAGCACATTGTACAAGAGGGAAAGAATATGAGCATTCCGACGAAGGCGAATTGGTAACCACTTGAGCTTCACACGAAATTCGGAAACATGGTCATATTTGCGCAGACCGAATATGAACCTTATACAAAAATTTTGAAGCCGCTCAAGTTTTTCCAGTTGGTCTTGGGTAAGATCAAGGTAGCTGGCATCAGCATAGTCAAGGATGGGTAGAAGAAGCGATTGTGCAAGCGCAATCTTAGTGGCAGTCGGCAGGAAATTTCGCAATCTCTTCAAAGAAGCAGCGGATGCAAATAACTTGCGGCTAACTTCCTGTAGCTGGGCAGTCCAAGAGAATGCCTTATCAATAAATATCCCCAAGTTTTTAACTTTATCACTAAAGGGAACCACTGAGTTGTCAAAAGAAACTTGGGGAAGGGTCGTCCAGTCGATTCTTGAGACCGTCCTAGAACTGCCCACCACTACAACCTGTGTCTTTATGGGGTTAACCACAAGTCCGTATCTCTTGCTCCAGTCGCATATACGGGCCAGATCACGATTAATCGTTAAGATAGCCTCAGACAGATTTCCAAGAGGAGCCCGCGAGTAGATTTGTAAATCATCTGCATAAAGATGGTAGGAAGAAATTAGTTCGTCGGAGATGGAGTTAATAAAAACTGCGAAGAGTAAAGGGGATAGAACGCCACCCTGAGGTACACCGGCAGAAGTATTACTCCAGGAAGACATGGTCTCTCCGATGCAAATACGTTGCCGGCGACCGAACAGATAACTACGAAACCAGTCAATTACCGGTGGAGATATGTTAAGAGAACAAAGAATGCCAAGCAAAACTTCAAAATCAACAGTATTAAAAGCATTACTGAAATCTAGCAAAGCTAAAACCGTTAGATTACTGTTTTCCATGGCTGACCTTATATCATCCGTAATGTTTAGAAGCGCTGTGGTGGTGCTATGACCAGGACGGAAGCCAGACTGGAAGGGGTTGAGGAGATTATTTTTAGAGAGGAAAGTGCTTAATTGATTGTGGATTAACCGTTCAAGGACTTTGGATAGGAATGGTAAGACTGATATTGGACGGTATTCAGAAAAAGCTGTAGGATTAGACTTTTTAGGTAAAGGAATTATATGAGCATCTTTCCACGAGCATGGAAAGACGCCACTGGATGCCGAAAAATTGAGAATATGACAAATGACGGGTAGGACAACATCCAACACAGGAACCAACATATTACGGCTGATACAGTCACTTCCTACTGCATTGGAAGTAATCGATAGTATGCTCTTCTTAACATCACACGCGGAGAACTGACCAAAAACAAATGGAGAATAACTGGGAGTCGGAAGAGAAGAAAGATAATTCAGTGTACTCGATTTTATTGTCCTATCAAAATTGGACGAAGCAGTAAAATGATTATTCATTGCATTCATGTCTATGTCTTTAGGGATAATTATGTAGTTACTGTTTGAAAATGTTGACTGCCTCGTTGGGATAGCAGGCACAAGCATGGGGTACTGGGGTCGACCCCTGGCTTATGCAAAGTGTTTTTCCAAAAACCAGTCTGCCCAGTTGGTTACAATAGACTCAACCTCCATTACACGAGACAAACATGACTGCCGTGGATGTAATAAGCACCTCTGTCTACAGCTTCGGGAAAAAACAGGCGTCATGATGTTTGAACATGTCGCGTTTCAACAGACGAGAAGTGTTGACATTCACCATCCCCAGCAGTGGAAACATTGAAGTCTATTCAAATCTGTTTCCAATTGATGTTAAATAACATGACAAGGAAAACAGGATTAACTTGATATTTGTAGAATTCCACAAATATCAACTACATCCTTGTAAGTAAGGTTAATTTTAAAATGACTAGTATGTACTATTGAAAAGTCATAATTTTTTTTTTTTTAATTGGAAGGAATTCAAGTTATTTAATTTATCAAAATACACTTATTTGTATATTTATTTTAAACTTGCGAAGTTAAGTATAGGCTTGTTATGTAAAAGCCTGTTTCTAGTTATTAACTTCCGAAATAAAATGCGCTGGTTCGGTGGAAAACAAAAGTATATAATAAGTCACTCAAAAGTAAAAACAAAAAAGCATAAACAAAAGGTATAATAAAAAGGTAAAACTATTAAAAAGACTTGCACACTAGTATTTACCTGTTTGAGCGACAATTTCTGATACTTGGCGTGTAACTCTGGCGCATTAGGCAGTGTGCCCAACGCGGCTATCTTGTCCAGAGATTCTTGTATTTTCTCTTGTAGCAACACTTCTTTGGACGCCATTTTCTCTAAGCCTTTTGCGTCTTCTTCCATCTTGTCTTGCGCTTCTTTTTCCTGTTAAATTATCATATATATTTTTTGATATTATTACTTTGTATAGTGTCGTTGTGTTGTGATCTCCTGAACAGATTATTTTGATTGGCCAATCCTAGATCACGAGACGAAACGTAAGCCTAGAGTGAATCTGCCATTAATGTTGTTAGATTTATCAAATTTCAAATGTGATGAAGGACGTATTTGGCAAATAATTAAAATTGCTTTGGATTTATAATCTTTGATTGTATGCTACTCAAAAGGTTACTTTACAACAACAGTAATAAGTGTTAAATAATATAAATCAAGTTATGTGTGATTCCTTCCCCCCTTTTTTATACATGTATGTGTTATTATAATTTTAAGAGTATTAGCTTATAAATGATGTCTACATATATCTATATTTCGCTGTAAATAAACTACTGAGCTAATCAATAAAACATCCAAAGTTATCGATTAATTGTTTCTTTTAGCGGAAAATGATCGTTATTATTTACCTTATTATTTATTTTATTATTTACCTTATTCCTCCACTTATCAAGCTCCAACTTCAGCGCCTTTTCATTCTTCACAGCAGCCTGTACTTTCCTCTCAACCTCCTCCAACTCTTTATTGATCTGTTTGATACGTTTCTCTGTCGCTGCTAAGTCCGACTTACTGTTGGCGAGGCGGCGCTTGCGATCTTCCACCGATATCTCTTGGAGGGCTTGTACTAACTCATCTTTACGTCTGTTGGGCGTAAAAGGGGTAAAGAACTTGTGATTGAGACGAAATTAATTAAAAAATAAAAAATAAACCCTAAACAAGATATACTCTTGCGTCGGGAGTTATTTTTTATTTCATTAGATGTAAGAGTATTATAATTTTGAAGCCTTTTTTTGTGTATTCTATCTTTCGTCGCACCTTTATCAAATAATAATAATAATGTTTATTAATGCTTCAATTTACAAAAAGGGGTGTAGTGTTAAAAATTTTTTTTTTTATAAATCCTTGTGTCAAATATGGTACATTACTTGGTATGCGGCAAAAACAGTCTAACACATACATCCAACAGATGTTCCCAAACAGAAGGGCCGATCTTAATGCGGTTTTTGTTAGACGTTATACGATACCGGTTTTATGTGAAAAGATAGACACCCTGTGTAAATCGCAAGAGACGTGATTTACGGAGATGCTCATATTAATTAGCCATCAAACTCTCGATAAAACATTTACAAAAACAACAACAGGACAAATTGTGCATAACAATTTGACACTGACTGTGCCTGTATTGCGTAAGCAATAAGGGCGGTTTTCAACTGTTACTTACTGTCGAGCGGTCGACCATCCATTTTACTTTTAACCGCCTTTAAAGAAAGTAGGAAAATCGCAATGCTTTACTTTATTAACATTTTACTTAACACTTACCTAATCAAGTTGTTAGTAAGCAAGTTTTCAAGCTTGTTCTTAGTGGCTTCCAAGTTCATCCTAGCACTGAACGCCTCTTTGTTCTCTTGCGTCAGACGACGGATCGCGTCGTTCAGTTCATCGACCTTGCCTTGGTCGGCCGTTGATAATTGCTCCATTAACTCCTGTTGGGTGAAATAATTTGGGATTGAGAGATAGATAAAAAAAGTTTAGCAGATTCTCGTATAGTAAAATACTATCAACAATTTTTACACTTTCCGTGAATGTTCATAATTTCAAAATCTCTTCAAAGTGAGAGTGAACAGGCTTTTTTTGGGTAAGCTCACTCCATCGTCGAGTTTGTCTCTGTCACCTCTGACCTAGACTAGAGTCAAGAGCAAACCCATTAAAAAAAAATGAAAAAGGAATAGGAATGTTAATATGGTATATCGAGATTTAGAAAGAGGAGTCAGGACGCAGGTTTGTTTAACCAAGACGGTACTCAAATGCTATATCAACGGCAGCGTATTGTAAGAAGCTTTACCTTGTAGCGGTATCTACAACGCCACATGTGAACAACGCGTCATAATGACGTCACGCAAAATCCTGCATCTCGCAAGCAGAGTTTGTCACGCAACTAGCATAGATACAACGGAATGAATCATTGGGTAGTTGCCCGCCAGACACAACACCCGTCTCGTTGGAGGATCCTCCCTTTTCTATGCAGTTTGAGTTAACTTTAAACCCTGTTCCTCACCTCTAGCCTTCTTCATACTTCCCGTGAGTTTTACTGAATGCAGCTGTTCACACAATAGTTTTTTTTATCGTGAAGTCAACCAGACTATCGATAGACGAAGCTTTAATGATCGATAATTGTTACATAGGGCCCTAAATCATATCAATCACTCTGTAGTTCAAATTTTGTATAATTTGTGTATTTTCCCATATATTCAAAATAAACGATGTGTTACCTGATGTAATTCAGACTCCAGCCCCTCCTTCGTAGCCTGCATAGCTTCGAGACTGGAGCGACACTGCGCTAGAGATCGTTCCTTAGGGCCGCGGAACCTCTCAATTGACGCAAGTTCTTCTTTCATCAGACGGATGTCTGCTTTTACTTTGTCGAATATATCCCTGGAGAAATTTACATTAATTGTTGGTAGAAAACAAGTTTTTAAATGTTCATTAAGTTACGTCCACTAATAAGAGTAGTAAAATTTTATTCGAAGCACACCGACTATTGCCGAAATGAAATTGATATTTTACGCGATTTACCAGTCAAATAGCCAGGCAATCGCTAGAATTTAATGACCCCTTATCAGTGGCGAAGGGTGAATTTACGACAGAGGTAACACGGAGCAAAAAAAAAGTCAATAAAACGTTTTATTATATTTCAATGATGAATTGACTATAGAGTGGTTGTGTTCTAAATTTTATTTATTTATATATACTTTATTGTACAGAGGCCAGCACATCAAGCTACCCCAATCTATCAGATTTTCCCAATTGAATATGAACCTTATTCCTTTGCGCTAAAGTTGAAAATCTATCAAAGAAATTTGTACACCAGAAAATACATAACAAAAAAAAAAAAACAAATTTTCGAAGGGATCCGGCGGGAATCGAGTTGTATGGTACCTTCGCCAATGCCCCTTATATTCAATCCATTTTTTGTGGTTTTTGTCCTCTAAATTCTTTCAGCTGTTAAAGCCTGTTTGAGTAATAAACATCTAAACAGCTACTATACTTACTTAGCCTTCCCCTGTTTGGTCTCAGTCCGCTGCATCTCAGACACTATAGAGTTGATGCTCGACTCAGTCTTGTTGAGCTCTTGTCTGAGCGTGCTCAACTCCAGCTCGAGCGTGGTGATCTGTTCCATGAGCTCAGACCGAGTCTTTTGCATCTCGAGACGGGAGCGAGACTGGTTGAAGTAGCCTCCTGTTAGGGAGCCTTTTGATGATACCTGCCAGAAAGTGATTTTTGGTGTCAATTGAAAGAATACAGGATCACTAGTAAAAATGTTTGAATAAATCTTCTTGAGGTGAATGCTTCAGGTAGCCCGCGAAATTCGAATTTTCTTACGTTTTTTGCAATTTGCAATTATGTATTAGGTTGAATGTTGATCAAAATTTTTTTTCGTTTCGTACCGTACAAGTATGTGTTTACATAATTATAATCATTAAAGTCATCAATACGACTCTATAAGACCATGTAATCCTAACTACGACAATTCCATGATGTTAGAATTACCTGGTCTTAAAGAGTTAAACTTAAAAGTTACCTGATTTTTCTAGATAATTATCGTAGGGGCACAGTCAAGAGCAGTGTCTGAGCAGTAACGGTAATTTTTCTAGTTCAAGTGTGCCTATAATTCAAAGTTACCTGATCTCCCTCCAAAGTGACACAATCCAGATGGAACTGCTTGCCGAGCTCAGTGGCACACTCCAAGTTCCTGCAGATGAGCGTCTTGCCGAAAATGTATTTCATCGCCTTCGCATACTTAGCGTCGTACTTCAGCTTTTGTACCATGGCTATGGCATTCTGGAAAGAATAGAGAGGAACATTATAAAAGGAGATATTAGTATGTTCCTAGTGTCACGTTGTTCAGTTGAATTAACTTACTGAATTTGATCTTTATAAGCAAAACCTGCCTGTGCTATTTCACACATCAGATTTAATTTCTATGATGAACATTTTAAAAAAAGAATGTTCGAAAACAGAGCTAGAATGGCTGTTTGAAAAAAAAAAACTATAATTATAAGTAGTTCTTTTCTATTCCTCATTGATATTTTTCCTCACTTGCCGGTTTGGCTTGCAGTTCTTTAAAAACCCAGTATTAAATAAAAGAAAACTTACATTATCATTAGGATACACCATATCTCTGACTTGCAGCCGGTTGAGAGGCATGAATGTTACTTCACCAGGTAAACTCTGTCGGTTCATCTCCTTCAGAATCTTGGTACCCACTGTGTCTGATTCTACGATGTGGTGGAACAATCTGTTACCGGCTGTCACCTAGAAACAAGGCAAATTTTACTAAGGTTGTTGGATTTCATGAGCGCCCGTTGATTATCGTAATTTGAATCTTATGTAAATGTTAGTTAAAGTCACAGGTTAGGCGTTCGAAAATTTAACTTACTTTATATGGTAACCTAATCTAAACAGTACCTGGGCATTATTATGTCACATCAAGTTATAGAAACAGACTGTCATACAGGTATATACTTATCAAAAAAGGATATTATAAGATTAAAGACTATGTTGAAGACAAGGTAGTTTGTCAATCATTCCTTCTGTACATGTGGCTTCCCTGGCACCTCATTAACGGCATAACTACGTAGATGTCTATTAACTGCTCTCAAATTACGATTTATATATTTTTTTATTTATTTATTTACAGGAAAACCAACAGCTATAACAGATGCATAACAATTGTATATGAGACGTAAAGCCAATTACAGGTTCTCACGGATAAAAACAGAAAATGCGGTAGAAATCTTAGGATCACTAACAAGCACAATAGAAAAGAATACATATATAAGGTATATAAACACTATTCACTTTTGAAAAAGTCAGCATTCAGCCGACTACGCGCAGAGTATGTTTTGGTGGTAAATGGGTCAAATGAGAACTCTTTGCAAAGGATATTAAAGTCCTTACTCGCTCGCACCATGTATGAGTTCTGCCTGTAGTAAGAAGAGGAAAAAGAATGCAGATCGGTGGATTAAATCTAACTGATCTCTGGGGGACATTGAAACGCAGTCTGTGCAGGAGATCGGGACAGTCAATCTCGTTAGATAAAATTTTTAAAAGAAAAGTGCAATCTGCTAGTCGACGACGATTTATAAGTGGCTGCAGGTGAAATTTCTTGCAAAGATTTATGTAATCATCAGAATGGTATGGTATACGTAGCCGAAAACATAGAAACCGAATAAATCTTTTTTGTATATTCTCAATACGATCAATGTATTTGCCATAGCACGGATTCCAAACTTGTGACGCATATTCAAGATGACTTCTCACAAAAGAGCAATAGAGAATCTTAAGGGTTTTGGCTTTCTTGAAACATCCTGCAAGTCTCATAACAAAACCCAATGACTTCGAAGCTTTGGCCTTTGAATTTTTTACATACTTCTTTGACATAATCTTATTATTATTTGACATTTTAAAGAGACAATTCAAATTTTTCAACTTTTTTTTAGTGGTTGTAATGGAAATCATATCACTTGGTTTTAATAGGATTTTATATTTTATTTATCTTTTTGATAGATTCTTATTTTGTAAATGTGAGGATTTTGTAGCCCCTGTAGATTTTAGATCTGTAGACCATTTTTTATTTTATCAAGTACCTGGTACATGTTGGCAGGCCTACGCTGTCCTCCCATACCTACTGTAATTGGAAAACATTGTAAAAGCCAATATTTTTAAAAGAGTAACCGTGGAGTTTCTTGCAGGTTCTTCTCCATAGGAAAAAACCAATTGGAACCGTGCACCTAGCTTCTGACGTTTCATAAGTGCCCTGTAGGCTTATGTGAAATAAAATATTTTGATTTTGGTATGAGTGACAGAGAAGACAAAGTACTACAAAGCCGAACTTTAAACTAAAAAATATAATATGAGCCATTTTATGGCCAGGTACCAGCATAGCTATTCACACCCATATTCTACGTTCTATGTTATGGGTTTGGTTTCCGCAGTTAGTCCTTCAAATGGACCTTTGTGCGTGGAAAACACACAAAGGTCTTTTACACCCATTTGACAGGCTTTAGAGTCGAAAATTGCACATATTTGGTTACCTAATTTCCAAAGTCTCAGGCCGCAAATAACCGTCAGAAGAACAGTGATTGTCTATTTGGTTTAATAATAATAATAATTCTTTATTTCAGATTACTGGATCCATATGATAAAAAAATATTGAAATTGTCAACATTTTCAAGTTTCGGATTTGTGAACAGCTTTTAGAGTCCTTCAATAACATAGATTGAAGTTCGATTCGACACGGAAGCATATCAAATGGTTGTGTGCAGAACAAATTTTACAAGAAATAAGTTTTAAATACTGTATTTGTTCTCATATATACTTAACTAACTTTACAGTAAATTAAGCACTATGCCAAACATAACTTACCTCAACAGCTGTATAAATAGTCTTGTCACACGTAAAGTTCTCGATGACAGGTCCGTAGTACTGCGTGGCAATCTTAGCCCACTCGCCGCCCCTCTCTTGGAATGTCTCCAGTACTTTGCGTACACTGTCCCTTCCGTTTAGGATGGGCTGAAAAGGGATAAGTCTTTTAATCCTACGACCATAAGATACATTATCCCTTAGCTGAGTAGAACAAAAATTATTAAGGTTTTTTTTTTGTGTAGTGGGACGAAAACTCTATGTCTATGAAATTTAGTTGTTTTGTAGACAAAACAACTTTTTTTTATTATTTTCTCAGTTTGTGTTTTTGTTAATTATTATTTTATTTATTATATTTTATCTAACCTACCTATGCAGGCATGTGTGTCACTTTTAAGTTTGTAAATTGCTCTGTAAACAACACAATGTGATTCTATTCTGTAATGTTGTGTGAGTAAAATTTAATTAATAAATAAATCTTAGGCCATTTGGTGACTAACTATTTATATTTTTCTTAAAAGTTTATTGGGCCTGTTCATTTTATAACTCAGTAAAGTATTAAACTTATATTTACCTTTCCAGCCATAGACCGCAGTGCTTGATCAGCCTTTGCCAAATCATCTTTGAGAGACGATAGATTCTGTGTTAGCGATGTTTCTTTGCGCCATAATTCACTGAAAGTAAGTTAAATTATTATTATTTTGGCAACAGTCAGTATTGGTCTACACTAGCTCAAGACAGAGAGGAGTGGAAAGAAGAAAGGGACGCCTGTGCCCTGCATTAGGACAACATAGGCTGAATAAATGGGCAGCGGTATTGTCCGAAAGGGTTACCGCTGCCCCGGAACATAAAAGATTAAGGAAGGAACACAGGTGGGTTTTAGTCAGTAAGAGTCTGACACTCCCTCCTGCTCCACCCTGAGCGGGAGGGGTCATTTGATGATTTCCCATCCACAAAAAAAAGGCTAAATAAATAAATAACAATAATAAATAACAGTCAATAGTAGAATCTGTTATAAGGTTATAACTGAATTTGTTTGCATTTACTAGTTATATCAAAACCAGTATCAAATATAGTTTTTTTTATCTAACGAAGCGACGCGCGCTTATTTGTGGTCGGAAGTGTGTTTGCGGCTGTGTGCGTATGTGTGTTATGTGTCGCTACTCATCTTCACGCACACATTCACAGCGTGTTTTTACACTTGGTTACATACCACAAGTAAAGCGCGCGTCGCTTCGAAAGATAAAAATACTGTACCAGTTAACTTCCACACTAACTGAACCTCTGTTTTTAAAAGCCTTATTCGAATAAATTTTATTATTTACTGGTCACGATTGGCCATCGGTGTTTTGATCGACCCATTAAAACAGCCAAGATTAGATTTTCTGATCAGACCTGCGGGGTAATTGCATCATACTAACATTAGCAATGGCTTTCATTTTGATAGTTCAACAACATTTGGTGTCGTTATTTACGTTGTTGAGCAGACAAATTTTTCGAATATACAGGGTGGTCAAAAAGTCGTGGATCAAACGAAATAGAGAGATAAAGGACGTCATTTCCAACAAAAAATCTTTCTACAGCATGGCCATAATTCAATTGCCCTAAAAGTTATGAATATGTTTGTATACCGAGTTCTTTTACAATTACACTAATTAAAAAAAAAAGTGACGTAAAACAATCAAACAAACGGTGCTGTATTATTACTAGATAATGTATCAGCACTAGAAAAGTTTTATTGCGGCTCTGGGTACCATATTTCAAGAGCAATTAATTTTTTTCCTAAAATTTTGAAGCATTACCAAAAATTATTTCTCTCTGTAAAGCGTTGGAAATGCCCGCTTTTATCTCCCTAATTCGTTTGATCCACGACTTTTTGACCACTCTGTATAAAGCAATGGATTAGCAATAAACACTCCAAAATGATTCAGATTGTGGTTTCAGAAATCGTGAGGCAAACAAAATAGAAAGCTGTAGAACTATGAGTTGATTATATTGATAGAATATGTATTTATTTTTACCCCCTTACTAATAAGGGTATTATATCAGATGAATAGTTACACACCGATTTCTATCTTTCAGTCGTCAGTAATTTGACTTTCGAAAGAAGAAGACAAAGCGTTATGTAACTATACACACGCTATACAACATTTATTAGTAAGGGGTTTTTTTTTGTGGATGGGAAATCATCCAATGACCCCTCCCGCTCTGGGTGGAGCAGAAGGGAGTGTCAGACTCTTACTGACTAAAACCCACCCGTGTTCCTTCCTTAGCCCTTTGTGTTCCGGGGTAGCGGTAACCCTTTCGGACAATCCCGCTGCCCCGGCAGGCTTCGGCCCTTTCGGGCCCTTTATGCTGACATCTCTTTGAGGCGCGCGTGGAACACGTACGCGCCGTCCGGCACGGGCCTGGTCCTGATCGGACGGAGAGTTACCCATTACTCTCCGCCCGCAGGCCCGCGCTTACGGTGGCCGGGAGTCGTCACGCGTCTACGGTGGCCGGGAGTCGTCACGCGGTGGCCGGGAGTCGTCACGCGTAGTAAGGGGGTTAATCTAGATCTACATAAATCAATAATACATACTTCCTAGCACTCTGTTCCTGGTCCTTCCTCTTCTTACACTCGTAGTACTGTTTGTTATGATCGTCGATAGCCACGCGCTGTCTCTCCATCTCTTTCGTAGTCTCTTCTATTCTCTTCTCTAGTTCTGTCAACTTGTTCGCGTCGCGGCGAAGATCGTCGCGGAGTTTTGTCTCGTGGTCCTTCTTGTCTTTTATTTGTTTGTTTAGAGATCTGAAAGAAGGCAGTCAGAAGAATATTTTAGAAGAAATATCTATTTGACAGTAATCAAGCAAAATATTGGTTCGTAAGCAGACTTTACACACTAATGTTGATTCTCAGTGCCTCATCATAGGCTGATTTCAAAAGATTTCTTTATCTTTCTACGTGAAACACGTCACTCTGGGAACCATTCAATCGATACAGTACCAAAGAGTGAAATTATCAGAAAAAGTTTTTTGGATAAGTAACAAAGTGACTTATTCAGAGAAAAACAAGCTTCTTTGGCATAAAATGACAAAACAGTGGAAGCAATCATATTCATGAATACATGTAGACACATTACATACTTGAGCTCCTTTTCAATCCATCTGTCCCTGTCTTGCTTCGAAGTGAACTGCGTGCCTCTCCCCTGCTTGGCATACAACTCCTGTCGTTTTTGCTGATTCAGTGCCAGAGCTCTGGTACATTCCTCCTCACGTGCCTTCATCTCTTCGTATTTAGGTTTCAACTCTTCAAGTTCGCGTTCTTTCTCGGATATCTGTTGCCGAAGTCGCTCGAGCTCGCCTTCGGCTCTTTCCTAAGGATTTGTGTACATGTTTTTATTTCAGGGTTAAGTGTGATAATTTTTATGGTTTTAAATTGCTTTAAACTAGTTTCTGCTGTCAGAACCATAAGGTTATAATTAATTGATCGCTTTAGAACATGTTAGATCCGAAAACTGTCATTTCACACATAAGCTGTCTATGATTTTGGTTAACGCCTAACGTAAGTTCCAACAACAGATTAGCAATAAAACTTGATCACACTTTCAAAGTCAAGCAGATAGAGACTTAAAAGACTATATACGGTTTCTTGTAAATAGAGCCCTCAATAAGCTGTGATGTGTATTTTTAACCAATTTCAATGGAAAAATTCAAAACATTTGGTTACCTTCGACTTATTATCTCCATCAACGTCATCGGACAAGTCCTTAATACCAAGTTCCAGTTTGGTCTTCTCTCTCAACAACTGTTGTTGTTCTGTTGATAAGATATCTTTCTCTTCGCGAGCCGCTGCGACGTCCTTGCGAGCCTCTTTTAGTTTTCTATAACATTTAAAATCACGTGTCGTTAGTACTACTTGTAAGACAATTTTAAAATAATGTAATCACAAAATAATTATAACAATTTATAGCTTTTAAACCATCATTAAAAAAAGGTAGAGAGGTGCTCAGTTTGACTGTAATTTTTTGTCAGAAAGTTGAAGCTTGCTCATAGATTAGGAAGAAAATTGGGCGAGAATGTCTTTGATTTGGTTACATTATAGTCTAGGATACTCAGATTATTAAACTACTTTCCTCTGTTCAAATCATTATTTTTATAATTAAACTAGCTGACCCCGCAAACATCGTTTTACAAAAAAAAAAGAATAGATAGTAGCCGATTCTCATACCTACTGAATTTGCATATAAAATTTCATAAAAATCGGTTAAGCCGTTTCGGAGGAGTATGGTAACTAACACTGTGACACGAGATTTTTATATATTAGAAGATAACAGAGATATTATTACCTATTAGCTTCTCTGACATGTTCCTGTGCCTCTCTGACCATGTCAGCATAATGTTGCTGCTCTTTGCCACTGTTTGAGCGCATCTTCTCCAGCTAACAAAAAGAGACAATGTTAGTCCTTGAATATCACGAGCGCGCGATAAGTGACTGTTCTGTCATTGATATAAGGCTTAATTGCAGTGACAACACAAATAAAAAAAAGCTCAACATGTACTAAACAAAGATGATATTTCAGACAGAAAATAAGTACATGAAGTTAATTTTAAGCCAGACTTCAATCTAGATTACTATTGAGATTTCTTAAGTATAGTCCTCCAGACCGTATTTCGATCTCAAGGGACACTAGCCTTCGGCGCGGGAGATATTATAGTGCACAAGTGTGCGCAGACACAGGTGCACTTCCTCTTCCCTCACTCATTAGTCCGATGGGACTGCACATGATCCGACACATCCGGAGAGAGATCAGGCGAGGGCCAACGGCTTAACATGCTTTCCGAGGTACGGGGATATCACACCACCAACTTCCAAACTCTGGGGTGTTACTAAGAAATTCCTAATGGAAAAATCCATTAACACTGCTCAACCTGGGAATTAAACCCAGGACCCCACGCTCAGCACTCGTGCTTGCGAGCACGAGACCATCGGGGCAATCAATTCCTAAGATACCATCTTTTTTTAAGTATACAGTGTTGCACAAACAAGTGAACTTTATTTTATTCGCTTTTTTATAGTCTTATTATCTCTTACCTCTTCAAGCTTTCTTTTATTCTCTCTATGTTCAGTATCGTGAATAATAAACTCCAACACACGCCTGGCTCTGTCCCATTTCTGATACTCCTTCAATTCTTCTTTCTCCTCTTCCAAAGTCTTGAGACGCTCCTCAATAGTTTGCAAGAATTCATTGATTTTCTCCACCTGTATTGACAATAAACCAATTAGTGATTTATAAAATATTCTTCTCTCATATTACAGCACAAACTTTATGAGAATAGCCTATACCCATACTTATAAAATTATTTAGCCAGACAGACATCATGGTGGTAGGCCTGCCTCGGCTTTTTCATTTAACCCCAAAAAATAAAAAGCAATAAGTCATAAGTCAGCAAAGGAGATAAGTATGCAGGGTCGTCGAATATAGTTGAAGTTTACTAAGAAACCGCAGGGGCGTGCCTTTCACTAAAGCCGAAAAGCCCGGCTTTCAATCAATCGTGAGCCTAACAATAAAAAAAACTACAGAAATGTAAACTTGTAAATTAATCAACTCAATTGTCGCAAGAATTGATAAGAGTAATAAAAAAAATACTCCGCGCGTCCCGGCCGCCCGGCCGCCCGACGTATTTTATACATGGTTGCCAGCTTTACGTACTCAAAGAACAATATTTGAATTTCGCGCAGTTTTCATAACGCGCACCGTTGCCAAACGTCTCCAATACCGCTATTGCGAGCTCGCTCTAACGTTATAGCACTAAGCAGGACGCGAGATCGCAACAATGAATGAAATCGTCACGACTCGCTCACACAAGCTGGCTTGTAATGAGGCTTCTACACCTCTCATTTTTTGCATAGAAATTGTAAACGTTGTTGATAACATAAGTATGTACTCATTTTGCAAATTGTACTGATTTTTAAGCCTGGCTTTTGATTTTTTATGAATGGAACGTATAACGACGAAGCGTGTGTGTGTAAGTAGTAAGAGTAAGTGAGACAGCGTAAGACGCTTCGCAATGCGCGAATTTCTAAGAATGATACAATAATTTCGAATTAGTTCAAATTTGTTTTGATCGGTTACTGGTGCATTTTTTTGCTTTGATATTTTTTTCATTTTATGAAGTTAAGTGTTACGATTAGTTTTTGCTGTATTTACCTTTGTTTTGAAGTGATTAAAAAGTTTCTTATCATTAAAATGAATTCGGAAACGCATGCAATTGTTCCTTGTGATGGATTGATTAAAGTGTGTGAAATAGTTTCTTGGAAAGGTAATTAATACTCCACCTCTAAGACCACCCATTGACCTCAGAATTCTAAAGTCAGTGATAAAGAAGCGAAGAATGAAGTGTTATGGCTGTTAACATTGTGAGTAATTATAAATATTATCAGTATCGTAAACAACGTGTAGTTAGAAATCAATCAATTATTTGTGTGCCATCCATCTAGTGGCGATGCGGCTAGATTATAATATTTTTCCTACGACTGTTGCGAGGGAGTGAAATATGAATTAACTCGAAGAGCAACAGTAGGTAACTACTCCCACATTTTTCCAGTTGTTTTGTTGCTAATCTAATTCATATTTAAATATTTATTTATAGGTAGCTAATAAAAAATGGTGCTATTAAAAACATTAATAGCTATTTAAAAAACCTACAATTATGAAATACGAATTATTAAGAACTAAAAGGGCTCAGTCGGTAGGCATAGTGTTTTTTTTTTTGTAATTATGTCGGCTTGCCCTAATTTTTGCCCCTAGGCACGCCACTGATGAAACCGATTGATGTTTTCGAATGAAATGTAATTTGATAGATGAACTGTTTGTTGTCTATTAATTAAATTAAATTTTATTCGAAAATATCAATCGGTTTCTTACTAAACTCCAACTATATTCGACGACCCTGCATACTTATCTCCTTTGCTGTCTGTACAGTCAACAGCAAAAGTAGATGATGAAAATCAGAAATTCAAATTCAAGTGTCGTTATGTGATTGTAAATTATACCAAACATTTACTACTTCGACGCCACACAGTTCTGACACGAACTCCGTTCATTAATTAGTATTGAATTTCTGATTTTCATCATCTACTTTTGCTGTTGACTGTACATTACTGTCCCATAAGCTATGTTGATATGGCCAAAGATAGGATGAGCAGCTTTTTTTTTTCAACACTTCAATTAAAAAATTTTACTCATGAAGGTCTTATCTAATACTTTAGGAAAAGGTTACCTTTCCAACAGTTTCTTTGAGAATAGTGACAGACTCTTCTCTGCGTTCATCATACACTCTGGTACCAGCCACTTCTCTCAGGAGCTTCAATCTGTGGGAGTCAGGCGCTATGGCCATTTGATTAATCTGTAAGAAGATATATAAGAAATTAAAGAAATGTTAGCATGCCAGCTGGGCATAATACATTATAATGATGTAATAGTTCTTAGGAAGGAAACTAGGCTAATAAATTAGAATACCTGGTGGTAAAGCATTTCTATCTCACGGCACGACGCGCGCATTACTTGTGATTATCAAGTGTACAAACACGCTGTGAATGTGTGTGTGTAGGAGATCTCTGTACCGTCCGAGACAATAGCGAAGTCGGAATAGTGTGTGCATGTGTGTGTAGTAGTGATGCAACGAATACTACTTTTACGAATACGAATACGAATATCAAACCTACTATTCGGCGAATACGAATACGAATATCTCGCCATGGTAATAAAAGACTAATTTATTGAATTTTATGAATTTCTATTCTTCTAATAATTATACAATAGGCAAATTTTTATTTAAAAAACATAAAATTTGTAGATTTTCTGGTTTTAGGCGATTTCTTTTTTCAGTCTGGATGTTCCCAGCCGTTGAAAAAAGTCTTTCCGCGGCGACTATCGCGTCGTCGTTGCGGTTAAGGCCCTTACACACGTCGTATTTTTACGTGCCGACGACGCGCGTTTTCCAAGTCTGCCAGTAATTAGATTTGTGTACAAACATATTAATTTTTAAATATTCGTATTAGTATTCGCGGAATAGGAATATTCGGTAAATGTCTACTATTCAGCGAATACGAATATTCGTATTCGTTGCATCACTAGTGTGTAGTACTGATGCTACTTGTCTCCACGCACACATTCACAGAGTGTTTCTACACTTATAAGCACCAGCTCTTAACACTCCAACACATATACCAACTTTGTAACCACATGTAAAGCGCGCGTCGCTTCGTAGGATAAAAATACTATACATATTATGACACATCAAGTATGACAGACCGGGAGATGTTACCACCAACCAGCCCACTTCTAGGGGAACCTTAAGTACTTGGTGTGGAAATCAAACCCTGTAACATACTTTACTGTCACTAAGAGCTGCGTCTCTGTTCTCTTTCCCAAGCTTGAAGAGTCATATCTACAGCCGGGGTACTGTAGATTATGTAATTTGCTAGTTTCGCATGATATGTTTCGGCCCACTTATACCAAAATATATAAAATTCTCGTGTCACAGTGTTAGTTATCATACTCCTCCGAAACGGCTGGAACGATTTGTATGTGTGTGCATATCGGGTAGGTCTGAGAATCGGCTACTACCTATTTTTTTTTTTTTCCAAAACGACGTTTGCGGGGTCAGCTAGTATTATTCTATTACTGACATTTTTTTTTAAGTTGACAGAGAAAAGGGAATTGCTATACCTAGCAATGTGTGATTCTGGGCTGAAATGATCATGATACATAATCGGCCTATAATGTTCCCACGGCTGGGACACAGGCCTCCTCTCTTCGAGGAGTGGGCTGTAATCCACCCGGTCCCAATGCGCGTTGATAGATGTCACATGTATTCGAATTTTTTATTCTAGGATATACCGGTGTCCTCACAATATTATCCTATACCATTGAGAGCTGTGGTGATGAAATAATTTACACAAAGTAAAGCACCTGTCTGGGTATGAACCTACGACCTACGACTCGTAGGTCGCGGCCGTTACCACTGGGCCACCACTGATCTGCTATGATGATGATGACAGAGACAGAATGATGCTTCTTTGGGGTGCAAGCAAACAGGCCTTAGATTGTTAAAAGTTTTTGTTGTTTCTTACCTTTCCCTGTTTTACTATGTAGTAAGGGTTGGAGTTCGACAGACCAGCACTCTCAAGTAGATTGAGTACCTCGGAGCGAGGTACTACTTTCTTGTTGAGAAAGAACTGATCCTTCTTCGATCCAATGACTCGGCGGAGGAAGATTTCATCTTTTTCAATCTGAATAGCAATAATAATTTTATTGTTTAACAGCTATATTATAATCAATACTAATATTATAAAGCTGAATTTACCATATCTATCAATTTATTGTGTGCTTAATAAGTTGTAATTATTTTAATTTAACATAAAGTCAAAACCAGTTCTAAAAAGATAAATCAAGACTAGTAAGGAATAATTTATTTTATATAATACAGACTGCATTATAGGTTCAACAAAGTAAGTAAAATAAACACATATATGTAACAGTGTTTTCTTACAGAAAACAAAGTATTCAACTACAGAGAAAAGTTTTGAGTTTTCGAAAAATATTAATATAAAGTAAAGCAACATTCATTTGAACACTCCAACTCCAACTGTAGTCCAATGATTTTAAAAACAGTCGTAACAAAATAATTTACAAGATATCACATAAAATTATACTTACAGGTATCCTGTTATCAGAATTGTCAAAGATGATTTCAACAAAGGCAGAGATGACCCTCGGGCCAGTACCTTCGTGTAACAGGGCGAGACGCTGCTCTGGTCGCAGATGAGAGAACTCATCACTTAGCACAAATTGAATAGCTGAAAATGGTAAACAATTATTGTGATACAAAAGTTCAGGTACCTACTTACTTCAATAACATTGGTTGATTTGTATTACTGGGACTTTTAAGAAAATGTGGGCTAATTTGTGGTGTGCGAACGTGCTGTTTGTAGCCTAGAATCAATCGTTTACTTCAGCCCCTTCATGCAAAAATGATGGTATACTTCTTACACAAGTTGTCAGAACTTACCATGGAAAAAGTTACTTTTCCCGGAACCATTACGCCCGACCACGACATTGTGTCGTTTATCGAACGGCTCCACAACAATTTGCTCGCGATAACTCTTGAAACCTTGGATTATCACCTGTAAACAGAGGCACTTACTATAGCGTCACTTCTAAATAGGATAAATTACGGGAGTAGAAACATATTTTAGGACTTTAAAGCCACGAAAACTTTAATAAGTAGATAATTTACCTGTTTAATATGCATTGTAACAGATTGTTAGTATAAAAACTTTAATATTGTTTATTTATAGTGAAACGTTGACCAAGACCGCCATTTCGAAACGCCAAAACTGACGTTGACGTTTCGCGCCTACTACGCGGCGGCCATTAGGAACAGAGCATGCAGGAGCTGCTGGCAGAGAGCAGTGCGATCGGATACGCGAAGATCATGGCGAAGATTTAAAAATTACATTTTTGCGTTGTTTTTGTAATTTTATATTTTGTCGTTGGGGTGATGTTTATTTATAAAACTAGCTGCACCCCACGGTTACTCGCAAGTGACGATCCCGTGCGAATATAGAGTCAAAATATGTTAATCCATCTCCTTACAAAATTTTATGAAAATTGGTCCAGCTGTTTGAGCGTGAAGAAGTAACAAACATAAACACACACACACCCACACTCACTCACAAACTTTCACCTTTTTAATATTAGTGTGATTATTGTTTACTTGTGATTAAATAATGTTCGAGAACAGAAGTAGTTTTATTTTCAACTTGACTGATTTTGTATTTGCTACAAACATTATCAAATCATTTATTTCCTATCAAGGACAAAATGCGCTATCACCTCAGGAATGTGTGAATAATAAATTGTTTTCTTTCCATCTTTGTTACATGCATAAAAAACTAAAAGCACCGGCCTTTATGTCGTCACAGCCTCGCCTTGGATATACCGAAGATATGGTATCACACTAATATTAAAAGGGCGAAAGTTTGTGAGTGTGTGTGTGTGTGTGTTACCTACTTCTTCACGCTCAAACGGCTGGATCAATTTTAATAAATTTTGTATAGAGATAGCTGACACACCCTAGATTAACCTATAGGTTACTTTTTCGTAAATTGTCGTCGTTGTATTTTTTGTAAAAAAGTTTTTTATTTTTCACTTTTTAGTGGGCCAGTTTGTACTTGTCTAAGTTACAATAGCCTAATGTCAACTGCTCATCACCTTTTACAAAATATTGCTTTTCCCGATGAAGGTCGTTAATTGTTGAGGAGTTCTCCTTGTAAGAACCAGGAGAACTGGAGCTGTTTGAGAAATCACCATCGGCTCCACTTCACAATACGCATGTGCAGTGCTTAGCACCCATAATAAAGTACTTAATCGAATCGCAACCCGTGAAATATCTATTATTGAGTAGTTCCGATGGCCAACTGTGGTCTTCATCATCAGTTCCACATCACCAAATGGTGCTTTCTGAGAGCAAGTGCACGAGTTACTATAAAAAATAACCCAAATCGCTATAGGTGTGCCTACAAAATTTGAGGATTTCCCTCGATTTCCATGGGATTCCCTCATCAGATTCCGATTTGGTGACAATGGAACCACCTCGGGAGCCGGATACCCTTTCAAATAAAAAAAGAATTTTGAAAATCTGTGTACAATTGTCGGAGTAATCGCGTAACAAACACACAAAAAAAAACATACCATCGAATTGAGAACCTCCTATTTACTTTTTTGAAGTCGGTTAAAAAGGTAAACACATTCACGCATAAAGTAGGTAGGTATTTTAAAACAACACCCGATCTTAAAATTATATATTTAGAGGCCACATTATAGACTAAGCTGGTTACGACAACGTAATAATAATTCTATTGAATTCGAATTATGAGGTTACTGAACTATTTACTCGACTGACCAAATAGTTAATCTATCAAGAATCCTGCGCAAATTAAGCAATCTATGAGGATATAGATTGCTTATTTTGCGCAGGATCTTCTAAAAGTGCTATGTATTTGCTTTACAATCCTGCGCAGTTCGCGGAATAATCAATCAATTAATTAAAATCAAATCATCAATGTTAATGTTTTATGATCGGCGTTCTTTAAAAAAATTCTAGTATATTATGTACTTAATTGCCGAATTAAATTCGTAGACAAATACGTCACCGACAATTTAATATCACACAGACAGAGGATTCTTGATTATCAAAGTTATTTTTTATGGAATAGAGTTTTAGTATGTACCTATATAAGTAGGTACGAACTTCTTAGCTCTTTGCGTTGGCTGGTACCAAGTTTAATGTTGAAATAGATCGAGCATCGAGGGCTTTCAAGAACGTGAAATTGGAGCAGCTATAAGTTGATGAGGAAGCCACGTGCACCTGCGGGATGATTAAAAGTAGGTAGGTAAAACTTTGGACAGTGCAACAACATTCATTGCGTTATTTACGTTGTTGAGCAGACAAATGTTTCGAACATATGAAGCAATAGATTAGCAATACCTATCCTTCAAAATTATTGAGATTTTGATTTATAGTGTGTTACGCAATTAGGGTGCTGTTATCTTTTAAACCGAATTTTATTAAAAAAGGACGAGGTTCTCAATTCGGATGTTTATATTTTTCTTTTTCCAAGTCTTCCACGCCGGGGTACCTATACCTAAGGGTCTAAACAGACGGACTGTATTTCAGCTGCAACATCGCAGTTTGGATACAGTTGACATATCTGTTTCGAAACCTAGTTATGTCAATTGCATCCAAACTGCGATGTTGCAGTTGGCATGCAGTTCAAATGCAGTCCGTCTGTTAAGACCCTAACGAAAAAATATTCTAAGTTGTTCTGTTTTTCCTTAAAAAGGCTATCAGTAGAAATCACCTCTACCTTAGAATGCCTATACAAGATTGTAACTACCTAATAGTTTTAAATAGCCCTCAATGAGTAAGTAGGTACAGTTCAATAACAGGTAGATAGACACCTTTATATTATATTTCTATGTAGGTTACTTACCTACCTATGTTTATTCCTAAATTTAGTTTTACGCTGTTCATTTTTTTGTGAACTTTTTATAAACTAAAATAGTCTTCACCATAATGTCCCTCCATTCATTTATAGCTAGTCAAGCGAATGCAGGAACTTAAAACCATGATGCTATAAAAATAGTAAGTACTCAAAAATGGGAAAACCAATAATAATTAGGTACTAACCCACAAATTTTCGACTGGATATATGTGTTATATACCTATATGCTGCTTTATATCGTAACTGTGGTTCCTAACTTGCGCAGCAGTCGTATAAGGGTTATAAATCCACTATTTACAACACATCCTGTGTTATAGAGTACGGTTCCCTTAGTCCGACCGCCATGGAACAGTCATGGTTCTGACTTCTGTGTCCTTGATACATAGATAGACGTAGGGTGTTGGAACAGGGCCGTCTTTCCTATTGGCTACTCTAAGCAAGTGCCCAGGCCCCTGCGGTTCATTCGATTCCCTGTTCTTCTGCCAGCGTTGTAGCTGGAGACTGTCAAAACTTATCCCAAGTGGTTTGATAACATTTTTGACCTCGCTTCGCTCGCTCTCGCATTCATACATTCTCCGTTGGCCCCATTTTACCAAAGAGCCCAAAGCCTAGGTTGACGACCCTGTGTTGGGGTGTCAGTCCAACCCCTCCTCCTAGAATAGTATAACCTACCCCACAGTGTCGTGATAAGATTAGGTACTAGATAAAAGAGTCTCGCCTTAGTCATAACAATTCTATCTTGCCTGCACTGGTGGCAACTCCGAGGCGTCATGTTTTGTAAATATTAATTCGTACTAAATATTCTGCACTAGACAAGACTCACGCTTAGTCGGTTTTTTTTTTTAAATCATCCTAATGGCAGAGCCTTCTTCATAAATATTTATTTAGACATCATAACTGTATAGTGAGCAGATGTGTTTGTATCAACAATTCCGAGTTAGTACGATCCCATCGTTTGATATTGGCGTAGGTATCGGTCGCAGAAACTTGCGTTCATGGACTGAAAATATTACTTTTAGATTAAAACATTTAAATAAAATAAAAATATGACCGCGGTAAACAGTGAAACGAAAAATGAAAGTGGAAAAAGTGATTTTTTCTCGCAAATTGAACATTTCGGAAAATTTCAAACAATACAATATATTTTGGTTTGTTTAACTTTGTTTATGATATCTATGACACACGTAAACTATGTTTTCGTTGCTGAAAATATTAATTACAGGTAAGAAAATATCAGAGACAAATTATTTAAATCCCTATAAAAAAAAGAGACGTTAGATTATTTTTATTCTGATAATACACACATCAAAAGTGTCTAGGGATCAAGCATTTTTATGCGGATTTCTTGAGATTGAGATGTGGCTTTGTAATAAATTTATGATTTTATAAATTTATATGGATCCTTTTTGGTGCATTTCATAATTTGAATCAGGAACTGTGAATCAAATTCGAGTAAAAGATGAAAATCAGCTGTCAATATTTTCCCTATAAAAACATACAACGCATTGAAGACATTATTAGTGCTACTGTTTCCCTACTACTGATTAAAACCAACGTTATTATGGAGCGGCGACGTCATTTAAGCAGGGAAGAAATGCTCAGAGCCGTGGGAATGATAGAAGCTGGTTCCCGGCAACGTACTGTGGCTTTAGCTCTGAATACAAGTCAGAGTGTTATCAGTCGACTTTGGACACGTTACCGAAGCACTGGTACCGTGGCTGAGCGCCATGGAGGACGGTATCGCTGCACCACACGGAGACAAGACCGATACATTCAAATCTTAACTCGAAGAGCTCCAACAATAACCGCCATGATGTTAGCCGTGAGGCTTCATCACTCTTCAGGGAACTTAATTAGCGACCAAACAGTCAGAAACCGCTTGCATGAAGTGAACCTTCATTCCCGAAGACCGCTACGGGTACCACCTATAGCAATGCACAATCGTAGGATTCGATATCAATGGGCTCTTGAACACAGAAATTGGGCAGAAGAACAATGGCGTTTCGTGTGCTTTTCCGATGAGTCTCGTTTTGGTATGAGACCGGATACAAGACGTATACGACACTGGAGAACCCCTGGACGCCAACAGCGATTAAAATCCTGCCAGGAAGTCCATCCTTATAGTGGTGGAACCATCATGGTATGGGCGGGTATTTGGATCGGCGGAAGAACTGAGTTGATTTGGATCAGAGGCAACCTCAACGCTCAAATTTATGCTGAGACGATTGTATCAGACGTCATCGTTCCTCTACAAGTGCAAATCGGTCCCTTATTTCAGTTAATGCATGATAATGCACGACCGCACACCGCAAGAGTTGTAAGACAGACTCTCGCCGCAGCTAACATCAATGTCCTGCCCTGGCCTGCTCAGTCGCCAGACTTGAACCCGATTGAGCATGCATGGGATATGCTACAGAAAAGAGCTCTGCCGAATATGGAGGGTATCCAGTCGCAAGAAGACCTTTTTTTGTTGTTGCAACGAACATGGGCGGCCATTCCACAGCGTGATTTGGATGAACTCATTTTGAGTATGCCAAACCGATGTTCTTGTGTTGTTAGTGTTCGCGGTAGAAACACGGATTATTAATTGTTTAAGTTACCCAATAAAATTTTAGAGAAAACTGTTATTTCAGTCTTTTTTTCGAACTTTTGTGTTAGTGGTTCAAATGTCAAAAATCCCTTTATTAGGAAAATGGCAAATTTCTTTATTAATGCAAAGGTGACTTGGTTTATCGTTACTGTGACAAACGAAAACACTTTATTTGATGAATCCTTAAAGAAAATTTTAATTAATATCAATCAGGAGAAAAGTTATTGCAAAAATATATGTTGATCCCTAGACACTTTTGATGTGTGTATATAAATCAGCATTTTCCCATCTTTAGTCGCTTTTCATATCTGTTTGTGTGACCGCGTCATTCTTTTAGAACCACGCAACGGATTTTGATGCACTTTTCACCATCATTTATACAGGGTTACTTTTCAATGACCAGCCAAATTTAAGGATGCGGTACAGACCATCAAACTAAACAACTTTCTCCATGGGACTAACATCGTAATCGCGAATAAAAATTCAGCCGTCCCATACGTTTAGGTCGAGTAGTTATTGAAGTTTTCTATGGGACAGTTGATAAATTTTTCGCGATTACGATATTGGTCCCATGGAGAAAATTGTTTAGTTTGATGGTCTGTACCACATCCTTAAATTCGGCTGGTCATTGAAAAGTAACCCTGTATAACATACTTATTCCGGAAGGACATATTTTTATTAAAGAAATCTCGATGTTTTGTACAGTCGTAAAAATCGTGTGACGTCTCGCTAGTTGTTTTACTTATTTTTCAATCATCTGATAGCTTTATATTCGAGTCGAGGAATAATTTTGAAAGACAGTTATTTCAGAGGTACTTTTATTCCTCGAATAAAAGTTATCTGGCGATGGAAATATCAGCCCTAAATGTGAAAAAAAAAAATTATTAATTAATTATTTTTATCAAACTGGAATAAGTTTTATATATCACAACGAATTTAAAAGACGAGTTTTACCAGTTTTTATTTATAGCAGGTCTAGTGAAATACTAAACTCACAAAAAAAGTTATGACATTTAAATTTTTTACCTACCTAAGTATAAGTTTTTTTGTGAGTCTATATTTTTTATAAATTGTATTTTTTTGATTAACTATTAGGTACTAGACGTTACACAAACCAGTACCTATGATGCTATTAATTTTTGTTTGGAATAGGTACAGTCAACAGCAAAAGTAGATGATGAAAATCAGAAATTCAATACTAATGAACGGAGTTTGCGTTAGAACTGTGTGGTGTCGAAATAGTAAATATTTGGTATAATTTACAATGACATACTTTTGAATCACTTCGACGCCTCACAGTTATGACGCGAATTCCGTTAATTTGTTCTGAATTTCTGATTTTCATCTCCTACTTTTGCTGTTGACTGTACAGAGTATTGTACAGACGCCAGCACATCAGGCTACTAAAATCCGTCAATTTTTTTTAATAGATTTTCTATTTTATTGGTACAACATAAGGTTCAAAGTTGATTGGGAAAATTTGACAGTTTCGGGTAGCTGGATGTGCTGGCGTCTGTACATAATACGTACTTATCTTTAGGAGGGGACCCGTAGCTAAATAATAGGTAACAGCCGCACAGGTCGATCCTGTGGGTCGATCGATCTTGCCGCGGTTCGTCTGTGGATGGGTGCCCATCTTTACATGGGAGACCCCTCCCGTGCCTCGGAAAACACATTAAGCAGTTAGTCCCGGCTGTCATTCGTGGATCTTTGACAGTCATTACAGGTAGTCCGAAAGTCTGACAACCAGTCTTACCAAGGGGTATCGTATTAGGTACCCAGTAACTGGGTTGTGGAGGTCAGATAGGCAGTCGCTCCATATAAAATACTAGTATTCAGCTACATCCGGATATTCTGGAAGCCGACCCTAACATAGTTGGGAAAAGGTTAGGCAGATGATGACGTAGACGTACCTACTTATTTTTAGTTCCTTGAAACTAAACAAACACTTTAATTAAGGCATAAACAACAAAAACAGAGGAAGCATATTTTTGATAAATGATCCAATTGATTAGCCTTATAAGAAGTTGAATGTATTTCTGTTAGCATCAATTGAGCTCATTGTACGAATAAAATATGGCCTCAATTTTGCATCAATTTATTAGTAACGAAAGTAAGTTTCAAGAAATTAATTTGAATACCTATTTGTTTTGTTTTCGTTAAAAACAGATGTCGCATGCCTGAATGTGAAAATCTAAACCAGGACATGAAAATACCTTCCTGGTGGCCCGAAGACGTCGACTATAAATGTTATAAGCCGATCCTGAGAGATGACAACTTTTCTCTAACAAATCAAACATGTTCCAATTCATCGTTCAGCGGAGTTATAGAGGAGTGTCAGCATTGGATCTACGAAAACAACAATTCTATAGTTGCTGAGGTATGTTCGCACTTTTGGATTTTGTAATCTAACTACATGTGTAATTTTCCGTTGCGTGAAATAAAGAAATGCAGGATGATAACTGCTGAAGAAGTTTTTAGAATTACCGGATAGAAGCTAGGTAGGTATAAAAAAATAGCGTTTTGATATAAAGTTTGATGCCCAAAAATAGGAAGTTAGCCGTGTGACGGGCGCGGGAAATGGAGCCAAATTCCCCGTTTTTATTGAATTTGTAGATATGTAAAAAAAATCACGCACGGAGCGCGTTAACTGCGCCGCGTTTCGTAGCGCGTTGTAGCACGTTGTAGTATTTGATCCCCCTAAACTAAAAACACAATAAACATTCAATATCATTAAACCTCTTGGATAAATTATTGGGTGGATCTGCAAGTTACAAAATATGAATGTGGGTGGCTATGCGAGTAAGGGAAGAAACGGTGGAAGGGCTGTGAGAAAGACGATTTGGCTAGAAAGGGACCGCCCACTAGAAGGCGACCGAGATATCGACTAATAGAGAAGTATGGACGAAAAATATACATTTTGCGCGGACTCCGAATAAATTGGGATTTAAGTGCACGATAATGATGATGATGATAATCTGATACCTAGTTACAGAAATAGTGTTACTATACCTTTACTATTTTATATCCTGTTGCCTTCATTTTGTTATCCACCTGGTACTATGAGATCGAAAGATTTCTATGATATATTTTGATATTAGTTGAATAGCCTCTTCCTCTTCCAATAATATTTATAAAAGGAGGCGTCAGCGACGTAGGTCGACGACAAGCGAATCGAGTGATTATTACCAATGCCGATCAATTTATGGCACCTTTTTTTTTGTGAATGGGAAATCATCAAATGACCCCTCCCGCTCAGGGTGGAGTAGGAGGGAGTGTCAGACTCTTACTGACTAAAACCCACCCGTTTCCTTCCTTAGCCCTTTATGTTCCAGCGCAGCGGTAACCCTTTTGGACAATCCCGCTGCCCAATTTATGGCATTTTTCAAACATATCAAGCAATGGGTTAGCAATTTCTTTCAAAATCGTTCGGATTGTGATTGGTACCTATAGTGTGTTATTACGGCACCCTGATGTACCTAATAATAACACACTATAGGTACCAATCACAATCCGAAAGAAAAATTCAAAATTTATTCTCAGGATTAGACTTAAGAGTTTGGTTGGTGGGATGCGCCCTTAGTCCGCCTCTGGGTATACCTACCGATCTAGATTCTGTATTCTCGGAATTGATACACTGACCATGTAATGTAAAACGAGAAAGGTGAAACTAATTTAGTGACTAGGTCAGTCAGTCACCTACCTACACCAAACAGTTTTCGGAATCAGACAATCAATATTATCTCAAAGGTAATCCCCACGAAATACTTTATATTTATAGAAGATTTATGTAAAGTCGTATAAAAGTCAAATGTCATGAAATTATTATACAGTAGCTATAAAACAACCTTAAATATTTATATAGGAAGATAGAAATATTTGTCGAGCCTGTGCATATTTAATTTGTGCAACTGCAACGATCTTTCACTGATAGTAGGTAATACTTAGTGTGATATTCTATTCAAAGAGATGGATTTACTGAAAAAATATCATAAAACATACTTTTAGACTTTTGTAGGCATGTTTAATGAATGTGGAAAGGTATTTCGGTTGTGCAATTTCAAAACCTAATAACTGACATTTCGAAAAAAATCGGTGTTTTTGCATAGTTGACTTGCTAGATATCTAGCAAGTAAAATATGCGAAAACACCGATTTTATTTTTTAATGTCAGTTGTTAGGTTTTAAAATTGCGCAGCCGATTTAGACATACCAATGTGGATATTTCTGGTAGGTATCTTTATGTACAGACGCCAGCAGGTCAACCTACCCCACTCTGTCAAATTTCTTTGATAGATTTTCAACTGTAGAACAAATGAATAAGGTTCATATTCATTTGGGAAAATCTGACAGATTGGGGTAGCTTGATGTGCTGGCCTCTGTACTTTTAAGTCCATTCGTTGCTGACCAGCGCCCTAATTGCGTTGCGAATCTCAATAATTTTGAAGCAAATTGCTAATCCATTGCTTCATAAATTCGAAAAATTTGTTTACTCGACACGTAAATAACGTAATTAATGTTGTTGAACTGTCAAAATGAAACCGATTCCCATTGATAATGTGTTACGTAGATAATTGTCCGGTTGCCCTGCCGACCTATTACAAAAAGAGATATCTGATAGAAGTACAGACGCCAGCAGGTCAACCTACCCCAATCTGTCAAATTTCTTTGATAGATTTTCAACTTTAGTGCAAAGGAATAAGGATCGTATTCAATTGGGAAAATCTGACAGATTGGGGTAGCTTGATGTGCTGGCCTCTGTACAGTGTCCGTTCACAGTTATTTTACATCTGTCTGATAGCAGAAACCTTATTATAATGAGAATAAAGATCATTGTGATTAGCTAAAATAACTGTGAACAGACTATTATGTTCCATGTAGTTGAGAATAAATAATAGGTACCTAATAATTCCGCTGAGGGAAAGTACTGCTCCAGACCGAATTTTGGCCATGGCAGGCAATCTCAGCGGCGACTAGCCTCTAGCCATCGATCCGGAAAATACTGTACCTAGTATGTGTGAGCACAGACACAGGTGAACTCTCTCTTCCGTCAATTCGACATGACCGGAGAGATCAGGCGCAACACCAATGGCTTAACGTGCTTTCCGAGACACGGTGGTATTACACCGCCAACTTCCAAACTCCCGTGCTGTTACTGAGAAATTCCTAATGGAAAAACCCAATAACACTTTGCTTGACCTGGTAATCGTACCCAAGATCCCACGCTCAACAGCCTCGCTTGCGATCACGATACTAACCTAACCTAACCTAACTGTTAAAATGCTGGTGCCCAGATGACAGGTGAACAGCTTAGTGCCGGTTTTGAACATAAGGAAAAACTAAACATAAACACAAAAATGACGACGTAGAACAGTATAAGCATCTACTTTATTTAAATTAATGTGTACCCAACAAAAAATCTGCATTCATAGCTTATGTAACAATTTCTGATCACGGCGCGGCGCCAAATAGAACGCAACGCCATAGCCACAACGATTTGAAAAACAAACTTGACTACAGACATCCGGAATCTCATCTAGCAGATGTTATTCTAGTAAATTCTTCGTTCTTACATCATATGTATTGACTATATTGGATATCTTCTAATTTGTTAACACTTCCTATCTAAAATTTGCGACACTGAATAGAACTAAATTGTAATGTTTTTACACCTTCATGTGTTTATTTACAGCTGAATCTAGCATGCCAGCCGTTGAAAATAAACTTAGTGGGTGGAATCCACAATGCTGGAATGATTTTCTCCATGATATTCACTGGATGGATAGCTGACAAGTAAGAATATTTGGCCATTATACTCTTTTTTTCCCAGTTATTACCGTCAATGCGGGCTGGGCGTCCAAATGCGTGGATTTTCGATATTTTCCCATTGCTCATTTTAAATCTATCCAGAAAAGCGTCATAATTGTTAAGATATTCAATCTACATAGACCACTAAGGAATTATGAACATTATGCATGGGTCGTCAAACCATATGAAAAAAATATTAGGTTCGTCTCAGAAGGTGTAACTGTCTCAAAAACTATTAGATGCTTAAAACTGGTCTTCCTAGAAAAACCTGTTGAAAGAATTTTAATCATCTTGAATCTTGTCGTCCTTCATTCTGCCTGTAGTCATGTGTGTCTGAGTTCATTTCTACTTTAACCTCACGGTCATGAGAATCTGCTTGCATGGGATACGAAATAGATACTTAGGGTACCCTTTTTCGTGTTTAATACGAGTATGCTCATGGGCGAACATGGATGTTCTCCCCCCTGTGTTGGGCAAAGGGTTCTGTCTGTCAGTCTCCTACTGATTATTTAGAACAAAAAGTCGTTGACACAATCCTTTTTTTTATATTTCAGAATTGGACGAAAACCAACGGTGATTGTTTGTGCTGTAGGCGCATGCATAGGGGTGTTTAAAATATTCATAACGAGCTACTATTGGTATCTAGCTCTAGAATTTATTGAATCAGTAATGGGATCGGGACTTTACACAGTTGGGGTAGTTCTATGTAAGTATTACTAAAGCTCTTGTTATAAAAACCACAAAATAAAGTATGTTTCCTAACAATAGCAATATCTTTTTAGTGATTGAAGTAGGAGGGAGTTCCAAAAGGGTGCTGGCTGGCATAATCTTCTCGTATGCAGTTTACGTGGGCGAAATAGTATTCGCTTTCATCGCTATGAGTTTTCAATATTGGAAATGGTTGATATTGGTTGTCTACTCGCCCATGATACTGTTTATTTTGTACATATTCGTACTAAAAGAGAGTACGAGATGGCAAATGCTACGAGGGAAAATGGATGGAGCGAAAGAAACCTTGAAAGTTATAGTCAAAATGAATAAGATAGACATCACTGAGAAAGAGATAATAGATGCCAGTGACGATCAATTGCGGTTAATGTTCGATGTGGTAGAACAGAAGGAGAGAGAGAGCATGAAAGCCATAATGGCATCAAAGGAAATTATGACCCGACTGTCTGTGACGTCATTCTGTTTCTTCACCTCGAGCTTCCTGTACTACGGAACATTAGTTCACGCTGTACTGCTGCCAGGCAATAAATACACCAACTTTATTCTTGCTGCGTTCAGTTCGTTCCCTGGAGAAGTGATTGCTTACTATACGTTTAATAAATATGGAAGGAAGATCACTTTGCAATGTGGATATGCCGTTTCTGCCGTTTTTCTTATAGCTCAGAATTATTGCCCAGAATGTAAGTAAATACCTAGAGTCCGTCATACGAAAGAAGTCCCGCAGATGTGGCATCACAGGCGTGTGAATGTGACATACATCTTTATTTATATACTTTATTTATCTCAACACCTCACAGGCACTCGTTAATAAAATGCACAATCTTAGATAGATAATGGTGTGAGATTGAGGGGTTATTGTAGCAAAATTGCTAACTATATATAATAAAAATCAGCTCCACTTATCGCCGCGTGACTTCTTTGGAGGGACGAACTCTACTTGGATATTATTGAAGCCATAATTATGTTATGAAATAGGATTGTTAAACGAAAGTTAAAATCCCGCACTATATGCAATAGTATGGAATTTTGATTCAAATAGCAAATAATTTCGCAGCAATCGTTCTTTGGTACTTCGAGCCTATTCGAAATGACCAAATAAAAGTGAATGGATTTAAAAGCCATTAAGATTAAAAGACTCTTTTTTTCAGCAATGGCCTGGTTGAAAGTGCTATTATTCTTGGTTGGAAAACTTGGTGTGGTGATCTGCTTCACTGGCATTTACACATATAGTCTGGAACTATTCCCAACCAGTGTCAGAGGCACTTTGCTTGGATGGGGCAACACGGCCGCAAGGGTGGGCAGTATGTTGGCTCCATTGACACCGTTATTGGTAAGGATTTTAATACTTACGTGATTATCGTTTAGGTACTGGAAGGCACAGCTTGCGTTGGCTACAAGATGGACCGACGCGCGAAGACTAGCGGGGTAATTGCGTAACACATAAAATGATAATCGATCGCAATTCCTTTCATTTTGACATACATTGTTTCTTAAGTTTGAATAATTTGTCTGCTCTACAACGTACAGTAAACAGCAGAAGTAGATGATGAAAATCAGAAATTCAATACTAATGAACGGAGTTTGCGTCAGAAACTCAGAACTGTGTGGCGTCCAAGTAGTAAATGTTTGGTATAATTTACAATCACATACTTTTGAATCACTTCGACGCCACACAGTTATTACGCGAACTCCGTTCATTAGTATTGAATTTCTGATTTTCATCATCTACTTTTGCTGTTGACTGTAACTAATGAATGTTGCTGAACTGAAACAAATTAAAGGCATTGCAATCGATTTCCATGTTTGTGTGTTACGCCATTACCCCGTTGGTACAAGTCGCGGGAATCCACCAGGATGCGGGAAGCGTAAGAGCGGCCGCTATGGCGATGCTCGGGGTAGGCTGCTTGATATTTAATAATTTGGTTTGGGCCCTATGAGCACTCGAGGTGGATTAAAAGTAATAAACCTACCCCATAAAAATGTAGTCATTTCAGTTTAATATCAGTAACACATTTCAGGTTTCTGAAAAGGTGACGATACAAGTCTAGGATTATTAGTTTTTTTTTTTTAACTTTAGCTGTTCTTGTTGCCACCCGGAAAAGCCAATAATGTAAACAAGAAAATATACCTATGTTTGTTGTAGGTAGGTAACAAATCTACATACCTATAACTGGTGAGCAAATAGGTAACCTACCTGCCACAAAATTTGTAAAAAAATACAGGTTTTAAATACGTTACAAATGGCAAACATATCTATGATAAACAGGTATCTTAAGTAGTTACTTGGTCAATAACATGATCTTTAAATTATTAAAATGCCCCATTCGACTTTTTCAGTGAAAGGCATACTAATTAAATAACAGACACATTGGTTAGCAGACAATTGAACCCACCACGGTTGAAGCCCGCGATACATTATGAGACAGTTTTGATTATTGTCATCAAAAATTAATTTGCTAGTCAAACAAGTGGTCTATATAGTACTTACTATTTCCATGTGATTTATTGAGTTACCTAGCGTTTTTTTTTTAATCTGACTGAAAGTCTGAAATTAAGAAAGTGCCGCGGTTAAAAAAAATATTCACAAGCAGCAAAGCATAAGCATACCTAGTAGATCCTGCATTCAGCCAGCAGACACCTTGTTGAAAAGTAGCAGCGGCACCTTGGACAGTGATCAAGGGTGTGTCCGCCACTTCATGGTCATGTGTGTTACTAATGAGGCAGCCAGTATTTAGGGTCTGATTTCTGTGGAGGCAGCTATCATCAAGAGCGAAGGTAGTGAGAGCTTTTTTGAGGAAAGTTGTTTGTCTAGACGGACAAGAAATAGCCATATTTATTATTCGAGATTTTAATAATATTAAGCAGTCGATAGCCCGTTTGAATTCTTTTATTCATGATTTCGTTATTAAAAAAAAAAAAAATAGAATTTCCAGAATTTTCGGTCGAATGATTTTAATTAAAGCGCTTAAGAAATTGATAAAATATAGATAACTTTGATACATTCCAGAGGTTTTATTGACCTTCGATGTATTGATTTTGACCACTACCTGTGCATGTACACTACATTGTAATTTATAGGTGGCTTGGTAGAATTATTTTTAGCACTTTAGATCAAAAGTTTTGATACGTTATGTATTACTCATACGACAAGCAAGATTCACGTAAAAGTGCGGTCTGTGAATCTTGCACTTATACGTTTAAGTAATGCTATGCAAGTAGCATAGCATTAGGTACAGACGCCAGCAGGTCAACCTACCCCAATCTGTCAAATTTCTTTGATAGATTTTCAACTTTAGTAGAAAGGAATAAGGTTCATATTCAATTGGGAAAATCTGACAGATTGGGGTAGCTTGATGTGCTGGCCTCTTTACATAACATAACATCACGCCAATATTCCCAGAAAGGTTAGGCACAGGACCTTATAACAAAGTTTTCATAACATCACGCCAATATTCCCAGAGGTTGGGCACAGGACCTTATAACAAAGTTTTTTTTTTCAGATTACTGAAATAGCTGCACTTCCGTCATACTTATTTTCCGCCACTGCTGTGGTAGCCGCGCTGCTGTTAACATTCACGCCTGAAACGAAAACGCTGCCCATGTTTGATACCATCGCCCAAGTTGACTCCTACAAGGCATCACAATATAAAGAAGAAGAATGTATTGAAACACCAGTTAATATACTAAACTCCACCACCCAGTCTACGAAATTATAAGAATATAAAATTTAATGTTAGCAGTATGGGGGATTTCAAATGAGTCTACCTTATAAAAGACAAGTGTGATATTTTTGCATTTTAAAAACGATGCCTAAAAATGGACTTAAAATAAATAATATTTAAAGATTATTTTGGTTTTATTACTGTTTTAAATAGGTAGATCATATAAATATTCTCTGAGTACACACGGCTACTCATCAAGCTATACATTTCCAGTTTTAGCTGACCTCGCATTATATAGGTTTTTCGTACAATCAGAAGTCAGCTTATACTGGTTATGTATAGCTTGATGTGTAGCCGTGCGTACCTATTGATATAATGGGGATAAAACTGCCATTTGTTCACGTCAGATGTCGCTTAGTAGTGACCTCAGCGGCTTATGTCACGGAAGTGATCAAGAATTTGTATTTTGTAAACAAGAACAACACACTTTTTTTGTAAACAAGTGACACATATTTATTGTAACACACACGCCCCATTGCGCAGCTGTTGTTTACAAAATACGGGGACCAGCCGTGAAACCAAACGCGACAGCGCTGCGACAGCGCTGCCCGCAAGGCTGTATCCTTAGAGAATAGCTCCCCAGTATATTTGCAAAAGATCTTAAAAGACTAAACCTATGGGAGAAGGCTCTTTGAAAAAGAATTGGAAACCCGATAGGTACCTATTAGATTAATTCGTCGAGAGGATGTGCATATTTAAAAGCCTGAAAACATTTTGGGGAGAAATTCGTATACAGCAGTGCTATTCTGTAAAAATGTCACCGTGAAAACTAAGGTGAAGTGAGCTGTCATTCCATCTGATGTTAGGGATTGCCTCCATTGATAGTTCACTTCACATAAGTTATCACGGTCAGATTTTTACAGAATCGATAGGCAGGTACGATGCTCCCAAAAAAACTAAGTGGAACTAAGTCTGTTTTCATTAAGGCCCATATTACAGAACGTCACTCAGTGCTCAAGCATTACTTAAAACTAGATTCAAGCCATTTGATTGGTTGAAACTAGTTTTAAGTAATGCTTGAGTATTGAATGGCGTTCTGTAATACGGGACTAAGTATGGCACTTGTGGTGTGATATTAAATAATTATACTTAGTAAAGGGCGTGTGTGTTTATATTGATAATTATATCAGATCAGTGCTAGAATTAACCTAGGTAACTGAAGTTTTTTAGTTAGGAATATCATCCTCATGTTGGTTTTCAACTCCGACTAGGTATATTCTTGTGATACCTAAACTCCAAATCACTTTATTATTTTTCTAGTTGTCATTTGATTTATGATCAACACATCAATGGCGGTATGTGGATGGAGAACAGTGCTGCGACCTATGACGAGCTTTCTGTCTTTCCCCCTTCAAAATAGTTTTCAAAAGTACTACAAATTAACTTTCGTCATTTCCCAAAATCGAAACATAGCGGGATTATGAGAAGAACTAGCTATAACAATAAAGCTCACAATTTTCCTGTAAGCCCTTGAAAAAAAGGTTGTAACGTTTTTTTTTTGTGTATCCGAACGAAATAAAACTGTTTTTTCGTCTTGCAATACAGAAAGTCGATTTGACAATTTTGACAGAAACAACCTAAAATCGCCCACTGTGTTAACATTGTGATTTTACCAATTTACATTGTTTTTATCACAAAAACCATAAAGTTTCTTTTAGTCAAGTTTTACTCAAGGTAGTGTTATTTTATAATTATGGAAGGATTTGAGATAAGAACGTCTAATAGCAAGAAGGTAAGTGAATTTCGTCACTACGTTTCGAATTTGAAGGGTTGTTTTTTCTAATAAGCATTGTTTTCCCAGGGTAAAGGGCTCTTTGCTACCAAGAAGTACGCCCAGGGTGATGTCATATTAGAAGAGGATCCTTTGGTTTCGTGTCAGTTCGCGTGGAACGCGGCTTACAGATATTTAGCATGTGACTATTGTATGAGGTATGTTTTCATCCCTTTAATATTTAGTGTTGACTGTACAGTAATTGACTAATGAGGTTAAACAGGGTATTAAAGAAAGAAGGGATATTTCTAGGTTAAAGTAGGAAACACTTCCTAAACAATCATGTTATTTATTAGGCGTTAGGTAGGTAATGCCCGACATGCATTGCCCATGTCTTATATTTTTTGTTAGGAATCTTCTTCGGCTAGCACACAACAACTTACCAAAGTTTCATCACAATTGGTCGACTCATTTTCGAGTTTATGCGAGGCTAACACAGGGCAATTGGTTTTTTTATAATATGTAGATAGATAGATAAGTGTCGAAATTATGCCCCTAAGACGTTCCTCTGACTGAAAAATTGGGTTTTTTTAAATATGTCAGAGAATAAACAATTTTTGTATCTTTATTTCCAAATTTGTTTTATTTATTTATTTATTTATTTCAGGCATCAAGGCCCATATCAACACATACAATACAATAATAATATAACTTAAAAATACTATAAATATATACACTTTTATAACTGCACTAAAAAACTAACACACACGAAGTGTCTGCATCGTGTTTCGCTGACTGGTGTCATGTAGCCGGCCACGAAACTGGTGGTACACAACACCCTGCGGCCAGAACTCTTCCTTGAGGAACTTCTCGAGATGATGTGTCGGAACACGCACCACAAATGACTTGAAGTTCGTAGTTCGTTCGTTGACTTGAAGTTTATATGAAACATACTTTCTTTCAGGCCACTAGAAACTCCAGAACAAAATGTGAGGCGCCTATCATGCAAACCAGACATAGTTCTTCCACACTCTGACATATTTGAGATAAACATTGAGAGCATAACAAACTGTGATCAATGTGGTGCCCTGTACTGTTCAGAAGGGTGCAGACAGAATGCTTACGTGAAGTATCACAGGATATTGTGTCATGACTCCAGTGATGCTCAACATCCTATTGTTGTTCTTATGGAGACTTGGAAGTGAGTATAATCTTATTTTGTTTATCTTAACTTGCTTGATTTGTTGATGAAACTCGAACTTGAAACCTCATGATGAGAATTCTGTTATTCCCTTTTTATTTTTGAATGAAACAATGTTCAAAAGATTAATTTAGAATGTGATGACTGCATTGCAACTCACAGAAATACTTCACGTTGTTTTAGAATTTTGGGATTTGTAACTTCCCTATTTTTAATGTCCTTGGTACAACTAACTCAACCCTTATATTCCTATGGTACACTACAAATTTTTGTATGAAATTTCACACAAATTTTCAGAAATTCATCATAGATAAGAAATATTTCTTTTCAGACAAATGCACTACCCACCTGAAACAACAAGCATAATGCTTCTCATAAGAATACTGGCGTACATCCAACAGTGTTCGGACCCATCCGCCGCAGTGGCTAAAGTGAAACAGTTCTGTCACCGCACTGAGAATGAAGATGCTGAACTAGTGCACAAGTTGTTAGGTGAACAGTTCACGCATCAGATGAATACGTTGAGAGAGATGACGTCGCATGTTATTAATGGAGATGAAGTGCAGGAGGTAAGATATTGTATTTTAGGTATGATCTTCTCCGACCGCATCGTAGCGCCTCTTAGCAGATGCGTGCATACACGGCGGGAGCCGAGAGAGTCGACTGTGTCCACCAGGGGCGCGTGCGCTTGCGTCCGCCGGCACGATATCATGACTGAAGCGACCACTTGTGCTTACGCGTCGTATTCAACTGTGTCAAATACCCGGGCTGCGACGACACCAGCGACCGTCAGATGCGTACGGATCCAAGCTGTGTGTGTGTGCTGTGCTGTGTTCCAAGCTGTGTAAATACCATGCAATTATGGCATTTAACTGCTTCATAAATAATTAAATTTCCTTTAACACATTGTAAAATGTGTCAATGTCAATCAGTTTTGAAAAGGTTTGGACATGAACAAACTGATGATTTAGATTTTATAGGCACACAATTTCTGTCTCAGTTTGGAGTGCCAAAATATTGAAATCGAGAATTGGTTCAGACATACAACAAATATTATTAGTCCATTTAAATATTAAAGACGGATATCCAATGTGTGCAAATAGTCGGTGCTCACATGGTCATTGCGCCATTGAGTCTTGAGAAAATGTCCACAATCTATATTTGTATGTAGTTAACCATCAGAGACCAAACTTTATACAATGGCATTGTGGTGTCCTATTAAATGACGAGATTTCCTGACAACATGGAATTATACACTTTATAGTAAGTGTCAAAAAGTGCTAAGTTGTACAAACTTCGACTCAGATATCAAAAGGGGCTTCGGACTTCCTAGGGCATACTAATGCGCGCTCATCTCACTTGCACTTGAAAACACTGGAAATAAGGTTTATTATTCGATGCCGCAAAAAATCTTCTGCCGTGCATTTTTCTTAACTTGGCACCAAGTCAAACCCGTGTCATTTACTTCACTTTCTGCCAGCTCTGTCTTTGTTAGGTACATACACTCATTTGCTATGGAGTCTTTCCTGTATTTTACTCTATTATCAATATTGATTTTCGCTAATTAACACAATCTGTTGATGACAGAGGACATGCAGGTTAACCAGAAAAAGTATGCGCTTCGGCAATATTCGTGTAAAGTTTCACAATTAGGACGAACGTTGCGGTTGCGCTATGGCGCGACACACCTCTGTTGGGGTTGTCCACAGAGGCAAAGCTAAGTTTTGTACTGCCGCGGCTTTTAGTAGTGATAAAGATTTCTCTAAGTCGGGTTACCTATTCCGGTCGCATCTGTCTTTCGAAAGTTTTGAAAAGTTTTTTGCTAATGCAAAAAAGTCAAGTAATTCCATGGTTATCAACAACTCCACCGTAGTATTTTGTTGTGTGGGAGAAGTTTAAATAAATAAATACAACTCTATATTAGATCTTATCATCGCGCGTCCGTGTTTCCGCCGACAGAGTTGAGACTATGATTTCCGAAGTGCATACTATTTTGGGATATCTGTAATAAGTAAGTAAGAGTAAGTAAGTTTTTCTGAATGTTTTTTTTTTGTTAAACACACTGTCTGATAAAAACTAGACTATTCAATTATTCATTTAGGCTGGCTAGCATCACTACAGACTATTTACAAATTACTGTTTGACATTTTTTAAATCATTATTCCATTCTCGTATTTTTTATATACCATCAAACAAGTTCTTTAAATTTTTAGGTGATGATACATCACTATTTACTTTATCATCATCTGCCTAGTCTTTTCCCAACTATGTTGGGATCGGCTTCCAGTCTAACCGGATGCAGCTGAATGTCAGTATTTTTCATGGAGCGACTGCCTATCTGACCTCCACAATTCCACATCCCAGTGACTGGGTAATACGATACCCCTTGGTAAAACTGGTTGTCAGACTTTCGGGCTTCTTACCACCCGTAACGACAGTCAAAGATCCACGAATGACAGCCGGGACCAACGGCTTAACGTGCTTTCAGAGGCACGGAGGGGTCTCGGTATGTAAAGATAGTCATCCATCCACAGACCAACCGCGGCAATCGGAGCTTAACCTGATCGATCAAACCGTGCGGCTGTTATTTCTTAGCCACAAGCTATATATTTTATGTAGTGATTAAAAATCAGACGCTTGTATTCCTCGAAGGGTTAGTCAGGTGGGGTGAAGTACACCCACATTTCGCCAATAGTAATAATTTCTTTTTAGGGTTCCGTACCTCAAAAGGAAAGAACGAAACCCTTATAGGATCATTTTGTTGTTCGTCCGTCTGTTAAGACCCTTTATCTCGGGAATGCGTGGAGGTATCGAGTTGAAATTAAAACCATATATTCAGGTCTGCGGTCCCTTGAAGCTGTGAAAAAATCAAACTTCTAAATTAACGTTAAAAAAAAAGATACGGCCGTTTATGCCGTATTTTGACACTCTCAATGGAATCAAAATGTATACGTACCTATACACCCGTTGACTTAGAATCATGAAATTTGGCAAGAAACAAGGTCGTGCAGTACAAGTAAAGGAAAAAAACCGTAAATTAGTAGTTACGTACCTACTTCAAGTACGGAACCCTTGGTGCGCGAGTCCGACTCGCACTTGACTGGTTTTTTTTATTATTATTTTCCAGTTTCTAACACCCGAAGGTTTCTGCACGCTAATGGCGCTAGTTGGCACAAATGGGCAAGGCATTGGCACCAGTCCACTGGCTATGTGGGTTAATTCGGTCTTGGAAGTCACCATGTCTGATGATGAGAAGCAACAGCTGGATCTGTTCATTGATAAACTTTATCAGTATGTGGAAGAAGGTATGTGACAGTAAGACAATATTAATAAACAGTATGGTATGTTGATCATGAAATACTTTGATTTTAATCAGTTTCTGAAACTGCTTATCTGTCCATAATATGCAGGAAATGGGGATTATCTAACACGATTTCACATAAATAGAGCCCACTGTAAAATTAGGGGATCATACAATATGGACCTCTCCATATTGTATGGGGCCAAATTAATACTGATTCTCAATGAGATTTTACATTAAAAGAAACAAGATTATAACTTTTGGTATTATGATCCCCTAATTCAGTATTAATTTGGCCCCATACAATATGGAGAGGTCCATATTGTATGGGGCCAAATTAATATTGATTTCTCAATGAGATTTTACATTAAAAGGCCTTGGCTTACCTGTTAACAACTGACGATTTTGGCCTCACACAGCTATATCATAATTATTCGTCCACAAATTTATCCAACATCTCCATCATTCCTCTTTCAGAATCCGGCTCATTCCTCAACACAGAAGGTTCAGGCCTATTCCAGTTGCAGAGCTCCTGCAACCACAGTTGCGCCCCCAACGCAGAGTCGACCTTCCCTTACGGCAATCACAGAGTGCAACTGAAGGCGTTGAAACCTATCATGCCAGGAGACGAGATTTGCATCAGCTATCTGGACGAATGCACCCTGCAAAGGTCCCGGCATTCACGGCAGAAAGTGAGTTTGGTTGAACTTTTGTTAGTATGTATCACAAAATGCTTAAGTTCTTATTCACAGTGTGTTACATGTGCGCTTGAGGATCTATATATGAGCATTCTTGCAAACATAATTATTTTGCCATTGATACGCTAAGAAGTTACATAGTACACTCACATAGTGTAATCCAATCCAAGGTGGTCATTACTTCATGTGCGTTAGTTAGTTTTTTAGTGTAATTGTAATGTTGTATGTATCAATAGTATTTTTAAGTTATATTAATATTGTATTGTATGTGTTTATATGGGCCTTGATGCCCATATAATTAATATTTATCCATTTATTTCAGGAAATAAATGGATAAATAAATAACTTAGGGTCAAAGTAATACATCCAGCGGCGTCGACCCCGTGGAATCTCGCAACAATGATATAATAAATCGTCATTATTCGATCCTAGGATTATTAATTGTTGCATAAAACATGTCAATAGGCCAACGACTCTGAAATTACGAGTGAATTCCAATGCTCAGCTGAAAAAAAGTTATCGAAACTCGATACTTACCATTATTGTACACTTATCAAAATAATCTCTCAATACAACAGTTTTATACCGAAACGAATTTTATCTTTACCCACAGGAGCTAGCCCAAAACTACTTATTCGTATGCTGGTGCGACCGCTGCAGCGCTGAATCTTCGGAACCAGACTGTACCAGCGAGGAGGAGATGAGTGACGAAGACATTGATGCGGATGACTGATGTTCCAACCTTCTGGCCTTCTGCCTCCTCGGCTTATGATGCAAAAGGTGCGGAAGGTACAGGAAAGGCAAAAGACTCCTTACAGAGAACCGCTTTCTAGCTCTATTATTTTTGACAGTTCTTTTTTTTATTCTCTGGTTCGCGAAAGACGTTCTTTCTTTGTATGTTCAGTTGTTTTTGGAACGTGATGACAGGAGTGATAATTGAAGTGTTTATTTTGTAACTTGATTGATTTTAGGGCGTGATTTGTGTTGTTTTGGGGCTAGGTGTGAATCTACAGTATGTCTAGGAAGTAATGATATGTATATTCTAATTCTCAATTTATCGCTTTAATCTGCTAAGATTTTGATGATGTGTTTAATATTCCTAGTGAATAATCTTTTATTGAGTATTCATAGTTTTTTTTTTAAATATGGTATATGCGTGATTGCTAACAGAAAACGCTTTGTTTTTTGTTAAATAAGATGCTAAGGCAGCATTTGACTAAAAAAATGGGAAGGCATTGTAGCATTTTACGTCATATTATTTTTAATCAGGTTATAACTTATAAGCAAGCATTACAGAAATAGCTTTCATTGTTTATGTACAGTCAATAAAATAGTTATGTAAGAGAAGTTATTTATTTTTCACTGAGAGTAATTTGTACAGCTGGTGTACGCACGGCTACACATCAAGCTGTACATAACCAGTATAAGCTGACTTCTGATTGTACGATAAACCTATAAAACGCGAGGTCAGCTAAAACTGGAAATGTATAGCTTGATGTGTAGCCGTGTGTACTATACGTTAATGTATTATGTTATTCAAGGCGAAAAAAAATATGAGCGTATTCATACATAGATATTTACGTACTCATTTGAAAAATCTTGCCGCTATGCTTTCAATGAGTAATTCTGAATCATTCAAGAGAAATATTAAAGTTCCAACTTGAGAGAGTAGAAGATGATAGTAAAATCTTATTAGTAGTAAAATATACGATTAAAATACTAAATACTTCCATTATTTGTGATTGTTAGATTAAAGTTAGGAAAAATAGCTTTGATTATAGCACAATTTCGTACATTGCACGTTATAGTTGTAGTATTTCACAATCGCACATTAGTCATTGTAATATAAACCTTATGTCAATGATATAAAGATACGTTATCTTTATATCATTGACATAAGGTTTAAATTTGCAATTATTACTCTATGGATATACCTATGTTCTTGGTATTTGCCGAGATATTTCCGTAGAGTATATACAATTCGTTGACATTTATTTATCATCAATATTTTATGTAGATACATTAATATGATGTAATGAGCAAATAATTTCTTGTATTAGGTATGATTCGTAACGGCACTATTATAGTATACCTAAGGCAAAAGTTACATTTAGTTAACATTTTATTACAGTTATTATAATAATAGGAATGTGTCTATCAATTCATAAATTATTATAATGATTCTTGAAGTAAAATTGTACCTAAACCTATCTGTATTATGGCCTAATAATGGAATGTGGTGTTGTATGATACCATTGTGTGTAGAATGCCGTAAAATTGTTGGACGATATTGTACTCTGTGTCGTTGGCGTAAAGCTTAAAAGTAAATGTTGCTCGGACTATTTGGTTCCTAAGTGTATCGAAGTGAACTCGTTGGGATGTTTTGAGACCTTCAGTGCTAAAGTAACCTTACTAAGAAACAAAAAATATATTGGGTATTATTTTTGCTAATGTACAAAAATATTTCTTAACTGCCCCATTGGCATGACTGCTGAGTGTGGTCCTGGGTTCGGTTCGATTCCTAGGTCAGGCAAAGTGTTATTGAATTTTTCCATTAGGAATTTCTCAGTAACAGCCCGGAGTTTTGAAGTTGGCGGTGTGATACCCCCGTGCCTCGGAAAGCACGTTAAGCCGTTGGTCCTGCGCCTGATCTCTCTCTGGTCGTGTCGGATTTCCGTCTTGTCGGACTATGGGAAGAGTGCACCGGGGTCTGCGCTCACACTTGGCACTATAATGTCTCCAGCGTAGATGGCTAGTCTCCGCTTATATTGGCTGCCATGGCCGAAATTCGGCCTGGGGGATTATTATCTTATTGTGGGATATAAACGTGTATGTCCAAATGTGGGTGTACAGGTGTGATGTTTATTATCAATATCTCTAATGCACATTAGGTTATTTTTGCACTGATTGTTTTGTATGAAAATGGGCCAAAACTTAGTATTGGAATAAGCAATCGAATTTTGTAACATAACGAGGACTAAGTGTCGGCCTAAATGTACATGATATTAAGATATTTTGACTTAGTATGTAAGTATTGTATTCATATGTCAAATTATCGTAACGATGCACAATTTTACTAGGCATAAATGTGGGTAGCTCAATGTAGTATGGCGTAAAAGCTGGTAGTGAAAAGTATGAGAATGTTTCATGCTTAGAAAATCAGTAGATGACAGAATTGAACGTCATTTATGAGGCGAGAGTTTCTCGAACGCATGGCGATATGAGCGCTAAGATGTATAGTTGAGTCTTTTATATGTTCGTCAGTTTTTGTTTCCTTTATCATGGCAAAGTAAGTAAGGTCGGGCTGCGTGTTATTGGGTTTTTCTATTTCTCAGTACCGACCCGGAGTCTGGATGGATTTATCCCCGGTTGATGGCAATGGCCTCGCCTCCTATTACATAGGACTTAGGTAATTCGGTATGTAAAGAAAAAAAATCCTACGCTGATTCCAAAACCATTTCGAGATTTAAGGTTTCTTAACTTAATTTTTCTATTTTTAGCGCTTAAAATTATAAGATGGAGTTTATTTTAACATAAACACTTAATACCACTTGACTTTCATTTGACCTCCAAATGACGTCACAAGTAAGCAGATTGAGAATACTTTCGGTGCCTCCTCTCATCATATGATAAAAAGTTAAAGTCATATAATGTCAACTATAGGGATGACCATAATAATATATGTAATGCAGTCGTGCGAAAATTTCGGCCTTTGAATCGATTCAAATCAAACATTGAAAATCTATTCACACAAAAAATCTAAATCCCGAATTCTGAATTATTATTAATCGATCATTATAATGATAGCTTAAATAAAATGCATTCCCTTTAAATTATAATATTAAGTATAAAATCATTCAAACTATTTTGTAACCTCAAAATATGGTGTTGGAAACTTGCAAATATAACTAGGTACTGTAGCTGCTTGTTATTGGTTTGATTTTGATAGTGACATATTAATAATACCTATTATTTAATTTAATTATATATTATTAGTCATTTCTGTCCCACTGCAGGGCAAAGGCCTCCCTTCCCTCCTTCCACTTATCCCTATACAACATTAATAACTGTATTAAATAAATGTTCAATCGATTATGTCGATCATTCCCACCTCTAAAACTGTCTAGTGTCATGCTTGAAGTTTCTGATGTCAAGCAAAAAACGTCAAATTTATGATTTTTATTATTGTGTTATACGTGGCATAGATATTGAACTCTTCAGCCTACTTTTGAAACAGAATTTAGAAAATTTATTTAAAATTAATGACTGCTTAGAAAACCAAAATTTTGAAATTAGTTGCATAAAATAACTAAATCTATAATTAAAAATATAAAAAAAATACCTGAAAAAAACTTTACATACCCAATTGGCGAAATGTGGGTTTACTATAGCCCAACTCTTTGGGGAAGCAAGGCCTGATTTGTTTTATGACACATAATACCCTTTGAAGCTACGGCATTGAGCAGACTATTGCATAGAAAATTATTTTTAATACCTTCATAACAAAGATCAAAATAGCTTACAATGTTGGCCACTGTTGCTGGCCATCTATGAAATATAAATCTTTTCTTAACTTTTAATTGTCAGGGTCTGTCAGTATAATTTGGTCTGACACGTTCTTATAAATCTCTTTCAACAGTATTGACAGAAAGACGATTTTATATTGAAAAATGAGATTACGAGGCGTGCACTTTTGGATTTTTTAAAATTTTATATTTAAAATATTTATTCCTCAATTTTCATGATTGCACCTACAACTGTTTGTCTCTGCATCACCCAAAGGTTGACTGGTAGAAAATGGTTATGGCATTAAGTCCGCCTCTGTACATTTATGTGCTTGAAGTATTAAATAAAATAAATAAATAATAAATATATAATGCCGAGTCGGTAAAGCAGATTCTATCGCGCAATGAGCAGACAAAATACCTCCTAAAGTGACGAACTTTTATGGATGTGACTGTACATAATATAGCATTTTATGTGACGGAGTTTTTTTCTTCTAATCCCCAAGAAGAGCAATTCGCTCATTTAAAAGGCACTGTAGCCAATTGTTTAAACATTGTTATTGATGAATAAATTATTATGTAAATGTTTTAGCTTTAGCTTTTTGTTGTAACAATATAGCTATGTAAATTGTTTTGTATGTCATACCTTTTTAGTGTGTACACACTTATAATCATTGCATTTATAACGTTTACTATTGTAAAACATTCATGTTATCGTCAATCGGTCTAAGTATATAGGTGTTATTATATCAGGGTACAAAATTGTGCCAAATAGACATACGAGTAGATTGTTCTGGAATAGAATTAGAAATTAAGCTGTACTACAGATAACAAGCGCTTCAAGCGCTGTTGACACGATTGTTAACATCAGCTGAAAGAATATAGCCAGTATTAACGACCAAATGTACAGTATAATGTCACGCAATGTCATTGTATAAAAACCTTCGTCATTTTTCTAGTATTTCAAGAAAAAATACTATTTCAAGATACCTTTTGAAACTTCGGCACTGAGCAGACTGCTACATGGATAAAAGTTTGAAGACTTGCTTATCAAAGGTCAAAATGGCATCGACATCTGCACCCAATGTCTAGTTGATATCAACCTTATGGTGACGAACGTTTTTTCATATCCATATACGGCTCTTAGCATGTACTTTGACTTAGACATATTCCCGTCTTTATCTTTCACTTGTAGTTTGACAGTGACAGGAACAACGCCTAATCAAAGTGATCGTACTTTGAATAAGCGTTGTTCCTGTCACTGTCATACATATGTCATATGTCATGTCATAAATAACGTTTGTAGATACCGGCAAAGCTTGCAGTTCATCGATGCATACGTTTTGAGATTTTGGGCTTGTTAAGTGTTTGTCATCTGTAAATAATTAAATGATACATTAACACATTTACAATCTGTGCAATATAAAATAGGACCGTTTGTTATAATGTCTATTTTTATTGCAGAATTGATTTTATAAGCAAAAGCAAAAAAAAAAATATGTTAAAAATAATAGTGCTGGTACAGAAATTGTTTGCAGGAATCACAGAATATAATTATTAATATTGGTTTTACATGGAGAATGTTATCCAGCTTATATTTTTTAAATAAACTATTTGTCGATATTAAACGCTTTTTTATTTTACATAACTAATAATTAGCACATACAGAGGCAGCTGCATCCGGTTAGACTGGAAGTTGGCTTCCAGTCTAAGGCCCCAACATGGCTGGGTAAAGGCAAGGCAGATGATGATCGAATAATTAGCTCCGATTGCGAATAAAAAGTTGCTTTCTGTGGACGGTCGATGAAACTTAATTACCTTTCTTTTTAACTCTCTTCAAACTTTATGGCGGCCCAGAAGTGCGCAGTCCCTCGCTCCTCATCCCCGCAGACACGTGATTTTTTTACTGCGACGCGACGCCTCATGTTCAGAGTCGCATAAAGTTTGAATCGGGCTGTACTTATTTATTTATTTTATTTATTCATTAGCACACATACATTTGTTTTAACAGTTAAGACCCAAGCTAACAAAAGCAGTCATAAATTGCATTGTCCAGTCCCAAGTACCTAAACGGGACTGGGTAAGAACACAAGTTACACAGTGGACAACATACCAACACACAAGTTCTACAAGTCTTGACAAGAACATGTCATGTATATAACATGTATCATACGTACATTAACGTTAGTTAAGACATGTATTAACGTTGTTTCAGACATGTTAACTATTTTGTTCAAGTTTTGACAAGTTTTGTTTACAACTAGTCTTTACCGAACTTGATTTAGGTTAAAAGATCAACGAAATCAGTAGACATAACATGTAGACCACATATTCTTGGTGTGAACGAGGGGTAAGACGCAGAATATAATTTTTGACATTTGAGACGACACTAGCGTTAATGTTTTTATACAGCGTGTATTAGAAAGGTAAGGTCAAAATTATTTAATACTTTACCAACATCGTAAAATAATCTGGCGTCACATACATTTAAGTGGAGTAGGTAGGTAAAGCAAGAAAGAAAGAAAAAAGTTTATTTGGACAGTTCGTGAAACACAAAAACAAAATAAAAATAATGTTGCAAATTACCATTTGGCTGCGCCAATAAGGTTCATGCCAGACAGATGCTGTAGGTATTAAAGTTTTTTAAGGTATAGTTGGTAATTTTTTCACGATTACGATGTTGGGCCCATGGAGAAAGTTGTTCAGTTTGATGCTTCTGATAAACGCTGTTGAAAACAATATTGAAATTGTGTGTCTTCTAAAGTCGAGTACGCCTGCGACCCATGACGAAAGACGAACTATCAGACTGCAAAAAATTTAATTTTTGTCAAGATTTTTGAAAGCAATTCATTGGACGGGTATCGTGGTTGGTTTGCTCCTATTTGTGGCCGCCTCTCTTGTCTTTATTACAGCTTTTTTGTAATAGGTATGGGTCAGCGCAGACCGACGGAGTGGCGGCGAAGAGCAGTTTTTATCGGTGGCAAGGCACACCTCGCGACTCGTTCACCTCACCAAGCTGCCACGCCTAAGGGCCTGTGCACACCACGTTTTTTAAACGCGCCGTTGACGCGCGTTTGTAGCGATACAGACGCGATACGCACGCGAGTCAGACGCAGCCTGTAGACATTCTGTAGGATAAAAGCGCGCCGTCGACGCACGTTTCTAAAACGCGCGTCAACGGTGCGTTTAAAAAACGTGGTGTGCACAGGCCCTAAAGGACGAGTTCCACCGGCAGGGCCACGCCGTGAGTTGTTTGAGTCGAAAACAGCAGTGCTATTCTGTAAAAATCTCACCGTAGAAACTAAGGTGAAGTGAGCTGTCATTCCACCTGATGTTAGGGATTGCCCTAAGATATCACGGTGAGTTTTTACAGAATAGCATATAATAGGTTTGTTAATTGACCGAGTTATTTTGAGTAATTGTTTGAGAGATGTTTATAATTAATTTAGAACGGGACCGTGAACAGCACTTATTTGAAACAAAACTTCTCGGATTGATCGTTATTAGTTCAACATTCTTTTTCAAAACTAGTGTGTACTATATTTGAATTAAGAATTTTAGATAATTTTCAACATATGGAACAACAAACTGAATGACATTCCTTTACCTACCTACTTAACTTTGTTAAGTACAAAGTTCCATTGCAACAAATGGGTCACTCAAAAATCAACTTACTAAAGTAAATAACTGATTAAGTGGCGATGGAATGTAAATTATCTGAGATTATGAATACTGCGTGCTAAAATAGGCTGTCATCAGCTTTACCTAGTTCTATATTTTTTGCGGACCTAAATATTGTTGTAAATCTTTACAATACCTTCGACCTACTAAGACAGGACACGATACTTCGAAGCGGCCACAGCTACGCGATTCACTGTTTCTAACTATTTATGTAACTACTTACTGACAAACAAAGCAGACCTACGTACCTACTTAGTAGGTAATTACCTACACATCATACTTTTTATACTCATAAGGATTTTTTTTTTCTAAAAATCAGAATATAATTGAAGGTATTGTGTCCTTAGCTGTATCGAAAATTAAATAATATTTCGTGCACCATTGCTTAAGAATAGGTAAGTATCTACTGGATTAGAAACTATTGTACGAATACAATTTTAGACCAGAACACAACAATTGTTCCCGTCCCCTCTAACGTTGACCCAGCACAATTACACCGTACACGAAAATACCAGAACACCACCACTGTTTTACGATCTTGAATATTAAAATGGCGATACATAAAAAAATAGCGTTGAATACAAGACAAAGTCTTCCCGAGAGAGCATAGTGCATCCTAAACCCGGCTCAGTGCAAACATTCATTCTTGCCCACCCCACTTCAAACGGTGTCTATCCTTAAAAGGGAGGAGAAAATTATCTCGTGAATAAATTATATTTTCCCCCTTTATGAAGACAGTTGAAGTGCATTTTCGTTCTTGTTTTTTTTTCTCTTCTGACTTAGATCAAAGACATTGCAGGAATTCCGGCTTAAGCCCGTGACCCCGCAAAAATAAAATGAATAAAGAATTTAATGTGAGTTGATGTCTTGGGATAATAACGTTAAAGTGCTTTAGAATGTTTCCCGAGCGAATTGTTTGTTTTCCCAATTCTGTTTGTCTGTCGAATTCTGACCTCTGGCATGTAGAGGTGTCGGCACTTCACGTAGGGCGGGTGGCACGTAGGTAGGGAATGATGCCTTTGTTACGATTGATATGGCAACAAATAAGTATTTTTGAGATATCTGATACGTTGTTTTTAGAATATGTTTAGGGGACAATTTAATTACGAGTGTCCTCTTCGTTACTTTCATCTTTCGTGTCTACTTAACCGTGTATTACCTACCTACGTAGTTCGATTTGGCATAGAGGATCAAAGGGAACATCTAAGGGAAAAGGTCAGATGTGTATTGCTTATGACGCCGTGTGTGGGTTCTATTCATACCTATTTGCTAATAAATTAATTTATTGGTACAGGCCAAGTTTCAAATCAATTAATCGTATAAAAATAATTTATTTGCATACAATGTGGTAGGTACAAGAGATGTTACATATAAAATTCAGTGCAAAGAACAAAAACTTTAACAGATTTTACTTTGGTTAGCATAATTGCTAAAGTTAAGCTTAGCATAGTTGTCAAAGTTTATCTTTGTTAAAAGTAGCCTGAAAAAAATATAGATGTGCGTAGTGCGAGAAGGAGATGTAAAGGCTATTTGTACCTACGTCATTTATGGATTCAAAGCTATAAGAAATTAGTTACCTATGATGTAACTCTCGATATTTTATAATGCACCATTGCGTGGCTCACTTTCATCTCATAAAACCATTACGCACGTGCCGGTAAAGGGATTAACTAATAATAGATATCCTTATGCTTGCTAGTTCCTTTAGATTTCGAAACCAGCGTTCCGTTTGATTTAATTTATAACAGAGCAGCCGTTGCTAATCGGCCGAGCGAAATTCCTGCAGCCAGGGCAACTGTGCACAGTCCCCACTCTTTGATTTACGTCAGTCCCTTTGCCCTCGCAAAACTGAATACGATTATACTGCAAAAAGGACAAATCGTTAATGTGGTTCTCAAAAGCGGTCGCGGGGAGGACATCGCTTCACTAGAATGTGCTAATAACGGCGACCAGATATGGAACGGTTTAGAGGAGGGCTAGATTTAAATTAAAATCATCCCTTTACTTTGAAGAATTGTCGGGAGGGTATTTAATTGTGATCTGTTCGGAATATTGGTGTTTTCGTGAGTGGGTTGCGTATAATTGGCGAATTTTATACTCAGATGCCTTTTGTCGTCTGTTATTGAGTTACTGGAGCGTCCCTTCGGTCGTGGAATTGCTTTGAGTAATGAAAAATTTGGTGATAATGCGGTTTCGTAATTTTGTGCTTGGGATCGTACTTTGTGGGTGATGCTCTTTGACGTAATTGGAATCCTGGGCTGCTATTGTTTAGTTTTGTGTTATATTTGTCTTTTTGTAATAGGACCTGCCTATGTATCAAAAGTACCTAGTCTTGGAAGTACTTATTTGGCCTTAATAAAATAAATTCCATTTCAGCGCTGTGCTGTGGATCCTGCATAGCATAGCATCATGCTGATTCTTGTCACAGTCATAACGTGCAGCTGCTGACTATTTCTGTTTTCGACTTGAGTTTAAATATCTCTTTGTAGATATGCACGTGTGACAAAAAACCTATTTTTCTTTGTTTATTTTTTTTTTGTATGCTATTTACCATAGCTGTGCCTTTATTAGCCATATGTGGGCTAATATTATGTGTAAGTATAGGTAGGTACACATGACGACATAACAAGCTATAAATGTACAGTTTTAGCTGACCTCGCATTGTAAGTACAGGATTTTCGTACAGTGAGAAGTCAGCTTATACTGGAAATGTTTAGCTTGACATGTCGCCGTGCTTACTTCCCGACCGAAAACTTCAGGCCCGAAAATTATTTTGTTTTTTACTCGTTGATCTGCTGTTGCAATACGAAAATCAACGAATCCAATCATTTAAAACCTTTTTGCCTCAAGAACCATCAGAGAAACCATCAGATATTATTTCGACGGGCATTCATGATTCTACCTAATATAATGTAGCTAATTACTAGGACAAATTTTCCCAATGTAAATGCCGATTCACAAAAGAGGTCTTCTAAGGGTCAGCGCAGACAGAGAGGAGCGCAGCGGAGAGGATTTTATTAAGGCACTCGGAAATCAACTTTAAAATTATTGAAATAAAGTGCATATATGCTTGAACCTGACAAAAATGCTCGCGCGTCCTCGAGGATACGAGGGAAGGCAAGCGCGCGTTTATTTCAATAATTTTAAAGTTGATTTTCGAGTGCCCTTTCTGTCTGCGCTGACCCTAACAGTGGATCGATTGGTCGGGCCCTATCTATATCTGTGGACGGACCTATTGAAGTTCTGTAGGTGTACTTGTGAACTCTGCCAGTACATAGTAGGCTACAGTTTTGTGTTTACATCGGGATAATAGATATTCGATGGAGATTATTCCAACTTGTACCTATTAGTGTTCTTGTTGGTATTGCTTAGTGTCTGATCGTGCTATTTGCGCCACAAACGGTTGGACAAACTGTTCTGTATGGTAGATTTTGGTAGAACTATCGGTTGGTCCACAACCGTTCATGGTACCTAGCTACTACGGTCACAAAGTGAAATAAATTACACTAAACTTTTGTTTACGAGGATTGCCCATACAGTCCCAGTACTACCACAGACAATAAACATCTTGCTTTACTTGTTCGCGCTCATCCTTACGACTTGGAGGAAAACAAAACAAGAAAGGAAATAAAACCGAATCCTCTCATAACACTGTTTACGATTTCAAGTATACCCTCACATCCGACAATTGCACCTCAAAACTAATTAAACAAACAAAAACCGCTGCAGTAATTGTAGCTCACCACGTAAGTTGAAGAAACTTCACAGAGTTTGAAGCTAGTAAATTGAAAACCACAGCGGGGCCGCATAGACCCTGCATCGCTTTGAGGGAATAAAAACACGAACCAAATGAAAATGGGTTAAGAGCGCCCTCGGGGCAAGAGGCCCCTGATATAGGTTTTTGTATCAACGAGGCAACTCTGCTCCCTAATAAAAATTTAGCAACGCACTCAATTGAAACTATTTGGCCAGTCACGTATCAATTGTTCCATTTTTTACGTGATTGTATCCATGAATTTTCGTTTAACAAAAGGTTGAAGTTCAGTATGCAGAGTGAAAGGTTAGTTTTCATAAAAATGAGCTTTACTTTCACGTTGAATAGACATTTCAATATATTTAGGTACCTATAGCATGGCTCATTTATAGTGGTCCAAATTATTTTGGGTGTCTAGAATTTCTTAAGGATTCATATATAGGGTGTTTGGTAGCTGGATGCAAGGCCTTAAGGGTGTGATAGTTGACACCATTTAGAGCATTTTGAGCCATACATGTCTTAGACGAAGTATGTTTTTTTTATTTTTTACCTAGTTAAAGTTGGTATGTTTATTTTTGACTAAAAGTTTGCAGTAAAAATTTAAAAAAACATACTTCGTCTAAGACATGTGTTGCTGAAAATGCTCTAAATGGTGTCAACTGTCACCCCCTTAAGCCTTTGCATCCAACTACCAAGCACCCTGTATTTTATATTCTAACAATATTCAAATCATATCTATTCTTACAATAAGCATGTCCCAATTGTGTACCATCTTATTGCCAAAACTAGCAACATAAAGATCTCCATGAATATTTGCATCAAAATAATAATCTTTTAAATCCCTGCAAAGTTTTGCCTAGTAACGAAAGTTGTGGTGGGACTTAAAATATTGTCAGTTATTTTTTAAATATTATTAACTAACATTAATATAATAACATAATTATATTACATAATTATATTATTAACTTTTTGTCTGTGCTAGAGCTGACTTTATCCATGACCGTACGCACTTACTGCACTCGTGGGTTGCAGCTGAAAATCAGCGTTAGGACCACCTGACGCTGATTTTCAGTTGTTTTTTACAACACAAGGTGTAAGTACCACCTACACCTTGTGTTGTCAGCTGACATTATGCTGAGCTGAGGCCCTTTTGGCATTATAGTAATGTTTGTTTTCTGTTTTTATAGTTTTAAGGTGTATTTATTTTATTTATTTATTTAGGGACAACAAACAGCAGTGTCATAATAAGTAAACATATATTAGAACTTAATAATAAAGATAACAAATACACTACTCACAACTTTATCAACATATTATATTCTATTATATTATCATTTATTTTGCTATAATACCAATAAACGCATTTTTCTTTCTATCTTTTATTTTTTAGTGTGTCAATTTGATAAAAAATATTCCCCGTACTGAGAATCAACGGTTTACTAAAATATTACAAAAAGTAAAGTGCGATCGCGACGGCTCCAGCCACGCCGCGCCGTTAGAAATGTCCCCAAAGACGCTAAAGAGCATCCAGACGCCTTTGACAAAGAGAAAAGAAAAAGAGATGCTTGTATAGTAAAAGTAATAAACAAGTCTCGACCTTATTGAAAGGCTATTAGGGTTCCAATAGGCTTTGTGTACCTATCCAATGCACAGTTCAGCTTCTATTTGCTCGAGAGGCTTTGACGATGACTTAGTTTTTCTTGAAAAATGTAGATGTACTATCTCTTGATCTAGTGGGCACAAGAATTACTGCTGAGCATGAGGTCTTGGGTGTGAATCGCGGGTCGTGTAAAGTGCTATTGATGTTTTCCATCCGGAATTCACATGGTACAGATAGTGCAATCCACGAAGACGCGCCCCACTCTTTTTCCTAATGCTTACAGCAGAAGTGTGCAACATTCCGCTAGTGTTTTAGTTTTGTAAATACACGCTAATTATTATTACCTAGTGGGTAATTAGAGTGTATTGAAAGAATTAAAACACAAATGGAATTAACTAGCGATAAACACTAACGATTCGGAAGAAGAGTGGGGCGCGTCTTCGTGGATTGCACTATCTGAATTTGTGCTCGGCTGATGGCAATAGAGTCGCCCCCTATTACATGAGACTTAAACATAAATGTGGAGATTTGGGTTTCCTATAGATAGATCACAAAAGACATATCACAACAGGTAGGTTATAGGTTATAGGTTATAATAATCATGGGTGCACTTTTGGGGATTACAGACGTGATGATATGTTATGTAGATTTAGGAAAGTACAGACGCCAGCACATCAAGCTACTCGAAACTGTCAAATTTTCCCAATCAACTTTGAACCTTGTGCTTTAGCGATAAAGTTGAAAATCTATTAAAGAATTTGACAGATTGTAGTAGCTTAATGTGCTGGCATCTGTACATAACGTCATTTCTATCCCTTAAATACTTGCATGGTAGCTTATTTATCACTAATGCCAAACTGTTACCGTTTTTATTACAAACCGAGTTCTAACTTTAGACCTAGCCTAAACATTTGAGCCAGTTACTGTATTTTGGTCTTTATAAACGTAAAGTTCTTTATGCAAAATTGACAACTTAGACTTGGGTTTAACGTTAGTTTTTGTAATAAGAACTTTAACTTTATCAATTAAAGTTCGTAATTTAAAAATAGCTTGATGGTTTAAACATGGATCTAAAGATAAACCATGTTTTATCATAAAGTCATTAGAATCTAAAGTACGTATCTTCTTAATTGCCTAATGCAAATCAAATAACATTTTCAGGAGCGTTGGACTCCCTAAGAACCAAGAAGATACTTTTAAAAACAAAAGATCAATTGTAGACTTTGCAAACTTAATGAAGGGAACTTACATATAAGTATACCTACGTTGAATGGCTATTAGATCAAAGTAGGAATATCACTTTACTACACAAAATTCCTCGCAAATCCTTCTAAATCCGTTTCTGCCTCTCGTCTGTCCAAACAATCTGTCTACTTAGAACCGACACGTATGCTCCAGTAGCGATGTCAAGAAAAGTTAGGGTACTGCTTAATTAGAGAGGTTCGGCGGCGCGTTGCTAAATAACACCGATTTGGAGCAACGTTTGTAAGGCTTAAGAGTCGGCTTGTGTAATCCCTCCCCTACCCTGCCAGTGACGTATCGCGCACGTAGAACTGATGTCGGAAAGAAAATTAGCAGCCTTATTAGCTAACTTCAAACGCAGACTCGCATTGTGAATTGAATATTTGGTTTGGGAGTCGAAACGTTTTAATGATAATTTTCAGTGTTTTAAGGATTGTTGTTTTGATTTTCGAAACCCAGATTTTGTTACCAACCTACTAATGTTGTGTAGATAAATCTAAATTATCTTGGCACAAGATTTGCTCTGTGTAGTACCTGTAGAAAACTACTTGTACACGTACATACAGGCTCTGTTAGTCTAGTACACATACCTACGTACATAAACTCACGCCTTACCATGGGGGTAGACAAAAACTACAGAATGCTACCTTCTACAACCCTTACATACCTACTACTTTTGTTTCAATTCTATTTATTTATTGCATCAAATATGGTAGGTACACATGGCTACACATCAAGCTATACATTTCCAGTTTTAGCTGACCTCGTATTGTATAGGTTTTTCGTACAATTAGAAGTCAGCTTATACTGGTTATGTATAGCTTGATGTGTAGCCGTGCGTACATGAAGTTCTTGTATAAAATACTAGCGGGGGCGGGCAGTTTTCACACGGGTAGATATTGGTATTTAACAAAAAAAATATAAATTTTAACACACTCTTGGCAGACTTTCCATGCTTAGAACACTCGATCAATTCTGCTTTTGATAAAACAAACAATCAAAATCAAAAAGTAGTTATTGTGACATAACTGTAATAGTTAGACATATTATGGTATCGCGGACTTTTTTGTAGATATTGATGTTCTTTATAAAACTGTAGTACATCACTTTCCTCTATTGTCAATAGTTTCTGCAGCGTACGCGATATAAGGTTTTTTTTGGTATTGTTTTCACACCTTGGGTTACATTATCAAAGTTTTCATACGGTCCCTAACTTTTTTGAAAATATTCTATCGCCTATGTTCATCAAGGATAATGTAGAATTTTAATGTTGGAAGAATTTTTCAAATCGGTCCGGTAGTTTCGGAGCCTATTCAATCTTTCCTCTTTATAATATTAGTGTAGATTTAGTAAGATACATTTGGCCAATATTTAGCATGCAATAGTACAAGTTTTTACATTCATCTAATATATAAAATTCTCGTGTCACAGTGTTAGTTACCATACTCCTCCGAAACGGCTGGACCGATTTTTATGAAATTTTATATGCATATTCAGTAGGTCTGAGAATCGGCTACTATCTATTTTTTTTTTGCAAAACGACGTTTGCGGGGTCAGCTAGTTAATATATAAATTAATAAATTACATTCTGTAAATGTATGCATCTACTTAACAGTTAAGTATATCTGTGTTTTCATGTAGGTATAACAGGGGCATTTTTGAAAGAATTCATCTATCGAATAAAAACATTCTTGTAACAACCACTTCCGCAACGCAACACAAAACCTATTGAAGGGTAATTGAGTAATTGACCTAGACAAAGCATTGTAAATTAGGGGGCCATGTAAAAGCACCTTAAGATGTTTATAATTGCATCGAAGAAGATGTGTTATTATGTTTATAATTCTTCTGTTTAAATGATAAATAAACGAAAAAAAAGGTCCGCCGAAAAAGTTCTAGTCTTGGAACTTTCGTTTACAATCATGCATCTGGTCATACATTTGTCTGGTAGCAAGTAATTTGTCCTCCGATAACATACATTTTGCACAAGTTGATCAAAAAGTCTGTACAAGAGAGTCCTTGGCCTCATACGACTCATAACAGAAACAAGCAACTTTTAGAAGGACAAGCACGAATAGCTATTTATGGGTCATAAACTCATAATCCACGGGATTTGGCGGGTTAAGTCCGTCCAGCCGTCCGTTGGTTGGTCGACGTCATCAATCTTGCTCAGACCCGCATAATCACAGAAAACGTAACCGTGGATTATATGCCGACCTCAATTTTTAAGCGATGCCATATGTCTTATACGAGCCTCTATACCGGGTCTGAAAACGGACGGTACGGCGCTATTAATCACAATCCTCCCTCCGTCTTATAAATTAGAATATTTGTTTTTCTGATCGAGGTTTTCTTGCATGATAGTGAGCGGTTTTTGGAACGCTCGTAACGAAAATATAAAAACTGACGTGTTGAAAGTGTGAGGGTTCTTCTTGTTCTAAAATCGCAAAATTATTAAAAATCTGACAACAAATAAAAGTACAAGTAAAGTACAGACGCCAGCACATCAAGCTACTACAATCTGTCAAATTGCTTTAATGAATTTTCAACTTTGTCGCTAAAGCTTAAGGTTCAAGGTTGATTGAGAAAATTTTACAGTTTCGGGTAGCTTGATGTGCTGTAGTCTGTACAATCAAATAGCTTGCGTAATACACACATCAATAAAAAATCCCAAAAAAACTTTAATTTTATTAAAAAAAACTAGCCGACACGCAAACGACGTTTTGCAAAAAAAAAAAAAAATAGGGGTATGAAAAATAGATGTTGGCTGATTCTCGGACCTACTCGATATGTACACAAAAATTCATACAAATCGGTCCAGCCGTTTCAGAGGAGTTTGGTAACAAACATCGCGACACGAGAATTTTATATATTAGATACAAAAAAAAAAAAAAATAGAGACTTTTCACAACTTCGTATACTTTCGACCTATTTTAGGCTCTAATTTAAGTACTATTTACTTATCAAAGGAAAATGTGCGGAGGTTGCGGTTGTTGCGGTGGCTGCGGCGGTAGATGCCACTGCCCTTGCATCACAATCTACACCTGCTGTAAGAAGATTTGCTAGTGGCACAGAGTAGCGCCACTTCTAGCAGACAAGCCATGGTGTCTCGCGTCGAAGATGGCGCACCGACGCCTCCGATGTTTGTGTTTTGTGGAAATAAACTACTACTACTTACTATAAGATGAGATTCTTCTAATGAGAAGCATTATTCAACAAAACCGCAACCAGAATTATAATTTCGTTACAACATAATCCGTCGTTTACAAAACTATTATCAAATCATACAACGTTAATATTTTATCCGACAATTTGCTTCATAAGGGTGCAAAGCTATCCCAGCAACGGAATGTGCTAATAACGAGATCGAAAAACTCTGCCAAGATAGAGTCAGGCCTTCGGAGGGTGAATTTTAATTAAATGCGTCTACGGACATTAATGAGATGAAAGTGAACTTGGCCCTTTAATCGTGATTTGTTTGTCCTAACGGTCGAGGGACGGCTATGAGTATCAGATAAGTACGAATACTTTGTATCTTAGGGTCCTTAGGTTACCTTATCGATGGAGAAAGTTTCTTTATGTAGGCTTTCAAGTAAACGAGCTCCTGTTTATAGATATATTGAATTTAGGTAATACTTTACTTGGGACTTTTTACTTTAAGGACTGACTATCGTGACCTCGATTTCGTGAAAATTGGAGGATGGCCCACTTTTTCCTGTAGATTTTAAATAAAAAGAAAAAAAATCTCAGTCCCTGATTAGCTGAATACAAGACGGTCTGCTAGGATGTCCAACGGATAATATTTGTATAGGAGATTGGGTAGTGGATCATGAATTTTTATTAGATATCAGAATGTTGGAAATGTCCTATATACTGAAATGGGCCTTCCTAATAACGATACACTGAATGGTTTCGGTCGCTTCCTTTGCATTGTTTAGTTCAATAGTCTTTGGAAACCGTACTAAGATGGTAGGAATGGGTATTGAGAAAAACAAAGAGATTGTATGTAAAGTAGGTTTGCTTTTATATGTAAAAAAAGCAAACAGACCTAATGGTATGTGTCAGAAAAAAATCTGTCCCAAATTATGAACCGATTTAGAACAGATTTTCGCAGTCTCAAGAGCAAAAGGATCTTAGCGAAAATAAATAAATCAGGGGTCATATAAAGAGATTTTTACAACAACACCTGACTGTGAGATTAGTATGAAATATGCAAGAAGTGGGTTTAAGTGGTAACGCACGGACCACATCAAACTTTCACAAGCTCGCCCCGGAAAAAGTAGAAAAAGGTTTTGACAAAACGGTGTCGTTTCGACTCCCGTGCCTTAAAAGGATTCCGTATTTTCGATCTCAGTGGGACAATAAACCTATTTCTTTTTGTTTTATCTTTCACTTCAGTAGTACGTCTGAAGAATGATGTTCGGGTCCGAGTCTTCGGATCTTATTATTTGTTTTGTGATATACGAGCGGATCGTTGTTTGACCAGATCGTATGTCAAATGTTTCGGGTCATGCGACGCTGAATATATGATGCGCCGCGAGTAGCGTTAGTTAAGAAAACGTGGCTCTGCTTTAGATATTAAGAAGGGAATTAAGTTGATATATACAGGGTTATTGGAAAAACATTAACAACCTCTTAAGAGGCAATTGTACTAATCACTAAGTCATAATGATGAGTACAATATATACATATCAGAAAGAAACCAACAGGAACGTTAAAAGTTTAGGCTACTATACGCTATTACAATGACGCATTGCTACATAAAGATATCATGGGTATAAATTGAAAAAAAAAAGATGAACAAATGTCAGGATAAATTACTGGGGTAGAGCTACATGACATCGATATTTTTGTAAAATATAGCGAAAGGAGCGACAAAGAATTTTATTCTGATTTTACGACAAATAATCTTCACTAACTGACTAATAAATATGTGTTAATTAGCTAGCTTTATTGGGATTTACCGGATATCTACTTCAGCAGAAATCGTTGAGATAAATCTTAATGAAGAGGACTAAATAACACCGTTTTCCTGTATCTACAGATTATCAGAAACAAAACACTCTCATCTTTTCCTTGTATTCTCAAAGGTTTTCTCAAATGACTAGTTTTGGTCCATTACAGAAGTGTGTATTTAGTTATACAGGGTCAAATTAAATTAGCTAGCGAAACTCCGCAGTCGTGATTGGTATCGATGTCTAAACAAGATAAAACATTTTCTATACTCCAAGTAACGACACTACCAGCGGTCGTTGACCCCTAAAAAAACCAATAGATATATACCCATCAAGTCTGCAGAGTTTCGCTAGATAATTAAATTTGACCTTGTATAGGTAGCTAGGTGCTCGTTTTCCTACTTACATACAACACAAAGCCTTATGTCAGATAGGAACCTATCAAGGGAATTCAACACCGTAGGTACCGTCTTATTATGTAATTAACAGTGTCTTCTGGAAACTTATGGTCTTCTTGTCCTATGGAAATGGTTCTGTTTTTAAGGATATGACTACGGATGCTAAGTTTTCAATTGAATACTGAAATTTTGAGACAAGTATTGTATGTTAAGACGTATTTTTAACAAATTAACTAGGGGATGGCAAACGACATCGCGGCAGGCCCAGACGGAGATGGGATGAGCTGGACTCCTTTAATAAAGATTGGTCCTTGGCAGCCGTGGGCAAAGACAGGTGGAATGATAGTAGGGCGGCCTTTGCCCAGCAGTGGGACATTAACGGCTAATAATAATAATAAAATCCGGAAATGACTAAGAAAAGTACTATGGTTTTGGTTCTTATACTTAACATACATATTGAATGCGCTCCTAATGGAACGTGATTACTTACGCCCTTACGGATGTAGAAAGTATCATTGTATACCTGAGCCAATGAAATATTACAACCGTTCAGTCTATCAGCGTTTCCAGGAATAGATTTCAAGGTGACATAGAAAAACGTTTCACAAGAAGCTGCTCTAAAAACTATCTAAACACAAGACAGATGACTTTCGATCCCGTACATCACAATTTCTAAACAGTTCAAGGCAATATCCATTCACACGACAAACAAAGACGTGTTCAACTTAAAAGGGGAGGTTTTGTTTGCATGTCGTTCACCTTGTGTCAATCTCGATCGATTTGAGAGTCGACACAGTTCTTCGATACCCGTCCGTCATACGTCTATCAAATACGTTATGTTATATTTATGTGATGATGTATGATGTGTAACGTGCAGATTTTATGGGCCAGCTGAGATAGCGTATGTGGAATACTCCTCTGATTTTAAAATGAGGTTGAAATGTGGGTTTTTACACCCGATATAAAAATATCGTGTGAAGATAACCAACTTATCTTCTGACGTTATTTTCGAGATGGTTGTATATTTTATATATATGGCAAGAATTATTAGGCACCGAGTAATAATATCAGAAAGCCAATTCTTGTAATTTAAAATGTTCAAAATCTAGTCGCAGTCTCATCTCGGCGACAAACAATCGTCAAAAACTTGTCAAAATGTAAGGAAATTAGAGGTATTTTTGGCAAATTGAGATTGAGATCAGACTGTGAACGAGGATTGCCCCTCTGGTCATTATAACCTTTGAGTATGACTAATATGCTAGTCAAATTAGTAATTTCATTTTAAATATCCTGCAAAATTTAATAAACTTTTATTTCACCGTCAAGTGCCTGTATTTAAAAGATACTACGGTTACTTTTCAATATTTATAATCCAAACGACACATACCAATACAATTTGCATATCAATACCCCTTAACACATAAACGGGAATGAGCCTATAAATCCATTTTTTCCGGCCCCAACAGAATGACCCCTGCGTTACCCTCTAGGACACTGCAGCATTTTTTTCAAAGCCCCCGTTGCATATTTAAACACAACGTTTTGTACTACAAATTGGATTCTTCAATTTGCATTCTTTATTGCTTACAAATAGGTCTGCGAAGAATGGATGATGGCTGACGAGATTGTGCCGGCTGGATACAAAGAACTCGTGTAGGAAGGTACAATGAGAGAAATGTTTTTCAGTGAGTGATGTCTTGACACAAGAGAAGTATATAAAGAGCAAAATAATGCTTTTTAAAGCAGTTGCTTTTTACAGGTTACCCAACTATACCAGAGATATCGCTCTGCGGAGCACCCTTAAATAGGGTGACCAATTTTAAGTACTTGGGTCAATGGGTTACCGACGAGAAAGATAACAAGGACGTTGACAGGGAACGTAGATCGCTGTCGGTACGCTGCAACATACTGGCTCGCAGGTTTGCGCGATGTACAGAGGCAGTCAAGATAAGTTTGTTTAAATTATTTTGCTCGTCATTTTACATGTTGCATTGTCATGTAGACAATGTCTCTCTATTCTAACTCTCTATTTATTGTCCTATCATAAGTAATGCCGGAAGAGATTTCTTATGAAATAAGCATCACCTTTGTACCTATTTTTCTGTTCTGTTTTTTCTTGTCTGTTTATATACATATGTGTAAAAAAAATATGCAGCCTGTGGACTAGTTATACTTTGCGAACATATAGCGATCTGCGTGTCCAGTATAATAAAGCACTCGGATAATTCGCTTTTGTTTTTTATGGATGGGAAATCATCAAGAGTCCCCTCCCGCTCAGGGTGGAGCAGAAGGGAGTGTTAGACTCTTACTGACTAAAACCCACCTATGTTCCTTCCTTAGCCCTTTATGTTCCGGGGTAGCGGTAACCCTTTCGGACAATCCAGCTGCCCCGGCCAGGCTACGGCCCTTACGGGCCCCTTCCTTATATTGCTGACATCTCTACTGTTGCGGCTGCCATGGCGATGTAGCTCGTCAAAGATGATTGCATATAGATGGTTTTGCGAAAAGAAGAGCTTCTCTGCTTGCTCGTCTTCGTGGCGGTACCAACACTATCTTGAGTTTATTCGCAGATAGATGGGAGTCTCCAATACTGCGACATTGGATGAAACTCCACACTGAATAAAACTGGTATGTCTACTAACACTAGTATTTATGAACATTGTTACTAAAACTATGGGCGTAGCCCGAAATAAATGATATTATAATAATAAATCGAATGCACATTAGTCCACTTTAAAACAATAAAAACTGATCATCGACAGTTCGCATGTCTGGACATATTCTAGCCGTATTTTACCATGATGCTAGCTTTCAGTGAGTACTTTGAGGAAATAAAGCCCTTTTGTAAAATTGCACTTGGACATCCATGTAATTAGCGATGACTTGTCTGGAGAAATACAAAAGTTAACAATTAACAACACAACAAGCAGTTTGTTCCTCAAAATCTCCAAACATTGCAACGTTCTCAAAATATGGCTCTCAAGTTTTGTAGCATCTTCCTTCTGTAATGTTTTACAGAAGGAAGATGCTACAAAACTATTACTAATGAATGTAAACAAAACTTTGTAAAACATTTTAAAAGAGTAATGGTGGAGTTTCTTGCCCATTCTTCTCCATACAAAAACTAATTTTTGGAAGGGGTGACTAGAATCAATTCAATTTTTTCATTTAAATTTTTGACGTTCAAAAGTGCCTATTTGAAATAAATGATTTGACTTTGAGATGTCACATATTCAAAGAATTTGATAAAAATGTTAATTCGGGTAAGTGTCATGAGATCAATAACCTTTAATCCAATTAAGTGTTCAGGTGTTTAGTGTATAGTGGAGTCCCTTATTTTCAATTAGAATAAAGTGTAATTGACACGGCAGTTGGCGTGATAGAGTTTGGTCACTGATAACAGTCACGTCGTCACTTCGTCAGATATCTATTTCGTCAAATTGAAATTCTAATTTCGTTATAAATTTCAGCGGTAGGTACAGGCTTATATAATTAAAGTGCTTTGACGATTTTTCCTCATTGATTTTTGTTTGTTTTAGATTTAATTTTTATTATTCTGTTTCTCTGTGTTTAATGCTGATCGATTAATTTTCTTGGATGATATTGTGGTAATTTGTCATAAGTATATGTACGTAACAAGTAGAACGATGAGGAATATAGATGAACAGAAAATTAACACTGCAGAGATGAAGATGTTACGCTTGTCTGGTGTAGTTTCGAAAAAGATGGATAAAATAAGAAACGAATATATGTGTGGTACTTTTAAAGTCGCTAAGATACACGAAAAACTTATTTAGCCGAAGTTACGGGGGCTTCCTACTCCGTATTACTCACAGATATGTTTTAGGGCCCGACCTAAAAATGAATGACACTACTATTTGACAGTAATTGTCCCTTCTCCCGATGTGTTTTTGCTCGTCCAAAAAAGGTTAATTAATCGGATGTAGGATTCACTTCGAAGTTTCTAACTGCTCTCGGACGAGCGAGCGAGATCGTGGACTTAGAGAGTGGAATATGATTAAAAGAGCTATAAATATAGAAGATGGAAAAAGAGGCTGTGGACGACCAATAACTTTTACAATAAAAAAAACCGCTCAAGTGCGAGTCGGACTCGCGCTCCGAAGGTTCCGTACTAAATACCCATGCCCATTCTTGTCCACACGAAAACTACATTTTGGAAGGGGCGACTAGAATCAATTCTATTTTTTAATTTTAAATTTTGACGTTCAAAAGTGCCTTTTAAGTCCCTATTTGAAATAAATGATTTGACTTTGAAATAATTTATGACGGGATTTTTTTTGTAATAATAACTACCTACTAACTACAAATTTACGGTTTTCGGATTTTTCCTTTACTTGTACTACATGACCTTGCTTCTTGCCAAATTTCATGATTCTTGGTTAACGGGAAGCACCCTATACATTTTGATTCCCTTGAGAGTATCGAAATATACGTTTTTTGCGGCATAAACGGCTGTATCTTTTTTCAACATTAACTTAGAAGTTCGATTTTTTCACAGCTTCAAGGGACTGTAGACCTGAGTATATAGTTTTAATTTTAACTCGATACCTCCTGTGTTCCCGTGATAAAAGGTCTTGACAGACAGACGGACGGACGGACAACAAAGTGATCCTTTATGATCCATTTTTTCCTTTTGAGGTACGGAACCCTAAAAATGACATGATAACGAGTAACACAACAAAATACAACCCAAAAACGTAAGGTGTGGCGCAGAAATACTATCAGACAGGAGAACGAAGAAGATAAGTAACAAGTAGAAACCCCGTGAAAATTCGAATTTCTATAACTCTATGCTGAAATATTAATTTATTTCAAATAGCACCTCATCAAAGTAATTCTAATCGAGTTGTACACTCGCAAAACAGAGCTACACTCCCATAACACTTGTCATACAAATCCACTGCATAATTCCGAATAATTCGACGCGAAACATACCTACTATAAAGTGACCTCAAAACATTACTTTTTCATTCTCACCTTAACTTACAGATTCCGGGCACAGTACACCGCGATGCTCTAGAGAGTCGCTCCTATTTTTGAAACACAACCACGGTCCTAATTTCGGAGACACCGCGACCGCCGCAAATCGTAAAGTCGGCTAAGTTAGTGCAACACAAACCCTTCCCTATGTCGCGTACGTCACACACACATAAAACCCTACACTATATAAAACCGGAGTTTTCCCGGGAATTGTGTTGTAGATTGTTTTAATCTCGCCTCGGTCGTGATAAGCTTTTTTCGTTTGCAGTTTTTAGGTTAACTATATTCTAAGCTGGGGACATACGTTTTTGTTTTTTATGCTGTGGTTGGTGAAAAGTTATTTTTGTTTAAGCGATACTAAGCGCGGCGTTTGGAACATTACACTCACATTGTTGTACTGAAGTGAAATGTGTAAATTAGGACGATTTACATGTGGTTTTTGGAGCAATTGTGCTCAATTTGTTGTAAAAAGAGATAAACGAAAACATCGCTTTGTGTGTTCTTGTATGTTTACTACTAAGTATGTACGTTACTAACCCTTGTATAATGTTACCTACAATATGGCCTTGTCAGTATTCCCCTCTTTTAAAATAAAATTCGTATAATCATGTTAGGATTTCATACCAAATTGGATCAATCAGGCATTCAGGTAATATTTTTCTGTTACCCCACGTACCGGTTAAGCCTGGGGCGATGCAGAGCGGTTGAAATGGGGATTTTTAAAACCCTTGAAACTTTTCCAGGGCAGTCGTCAGAAGCAGTTCTTTGAGCATCGATTAGTAGGAAAATGCACCCCAGTTCAAGCTTGAGTACGCTCAGCACTACGTTTTAAAATCCGTACTCAAATATTTCGAATAAAATTCCCGTAACATACAGAAAACCTACTAAAAATCATAATGTAAAACTAAAACAACAACCATATAGGTTTCGGGTGGATAACAAGTTATGTCGGTAAACAAGCCGACACTTTGGCGTAATGTTGGCCGAAGTTGAAATTCGGGCAGTTGCATGTTAAAGTAAACATATGAAATGGGCTGCTGGCCACGGGAACGTGTGACCATGCATAACTGAGATCGTTTTACGAGGTGGTATTGTCGACTGGCGAAATATCGCATGCCTTACCGACCTTCAAAGGTCTACCAACACAGGGAATATTTGCGTGAAGTAAATAGGCTAATTTATGAACGGCTTTGTAGTATCGTAATACTGGTGATATAAAGTTAATGATAACGGTTTATATACGAAGTTACGATGCGGAGATAGGCCTGTGGATTTTGTGTGGCATCCATTTGCACATTTATGGTAGGTACGAAACTGAATATACCTGGTTTACGTAACCTCTATGAAGCTGAAATAGTAGAGCCGCGTTGCACAGAAAACTCAATTAAGGAACAGTTCTTCACAGAAAAGTTGAAAATAGAGTTTATTTTGAAAACGGTGGATTACGTTATCGTCTAATAGAAAAAAAATATTATGCATGCTGGCAAGCGAGTCCTGTATAAAACAATTGAATTGATTTTGAAAACTTACGCGGAAATGAAAACTGATGTAGGTAAGGGGCAAAGTAGTTAAAAGTTTGCACCGAGTTCGTGACCAATTTGTTAGTCTACTTTACTTACGTCTAAACTTGGCTATTCTCTTTTCTTTTAAAGAGAAGGACGTTTATGAAAAACCAGTAATCTCATTGATTATAACAAATCACACAATGAAAATTGAAAATTCTGAAATTTTGGAGAGGAACTACACACTTAAGCATAAACCGAAGTTGTTCCTGTACCTTTAAAAACTTCTTCAAAATCTGCAGTCTGCACTCATTTTCCAGTCACAAAAAACATCTAACTTTTCCACAAACGTCATACAAAAACCACCGGAAAATTCTCCAAGTACTAGGCAAACATAAATCCGCTTCGGTATTAAAGTGACTTCGGTTATTAGGGAGAAACATGAAGGTTTAAAAAATACACTGGGGCGTACGCAATATGGTTGGCACGGCGTTCTCGTTACGAGCCGGGGCAGCCATAACTTACCCAAGTTTATGGGGAAGGTTCGCCGCCCGTCTAAATATTTAGGAAATAATTACATAAGTACCCACAGTGTATGTACGCGTATGAACGAAATATTGAAGCGGCACGGGTATAACAGTGAATTCATACGTTTATTTCGGCTGCGTACACGTGAATTAAGTCTGGATGTGCATAGTGTTTTTTTTTACTTTCAACAATCTGTGCTTGTAATTCTGCGGATGAATAATGAAATGAGTTATTTCATACGTGTTGTGAATGCATATCTTTGCCAGTAGGTTATGTTATAGATTCTCAATTGTTTGATTAGCGAAGCATAACAGAGAGGCAATTCCCGTAACTTTTTTATTTTAAGAACGTTCACAGTCTGATCTCAGTCTTAATCTGTCAAAAATACCTGTAATTTTCTTACATTTTTGACAAGTTGTTGGCATTGTTTGTCGCTGAGATGAGATTGCGACTAGAATTTTCAACGTTTTAACGTGTTATAACGGAAATTTGCCTTCTGATCAGCATCTTAATTGTGTAACACACTTTCAACCAAAATCTGAATGATTTTAAAGGATATTGCTCATTTTAGAAAAATTTGTCTGCTCAACAACATAAATAACACAATGAATGTTGTTGAACTGTCAACATGAAAGCCATTGCTACTGTTGGTGTATTACACAGTTACCCAGCAGAACATAATAGGTACCTATGATAAATGACTGACTTAAACTACAGCTAGGATAAAATAAACGAAGAAAAAGCTAAGCAAAAAATAATGTTTTTAAAATAACACAAGAACTCCTGCCGTGCACGCTATCATGTTAGCAAGCTCACTACAGCTCGCGTTTAAATTAAACTAACGTCAATTTTGTTTCGCGAAACCACTTAGCAGCTATAGCACACACATTTTAAAATTCTACGAAAATAAACATCGTTGCTTCGGACAGACACTGACCGAGCTAACTAATCGCTCACCAGTCTAAAGTCACGGTAAATGAAATACCCTTAACTTCTAAAAGATATCGATTAAGGGGGAAACGCCAGGGTAGTCTGCGAAATTTAAATTTTCTTACGTTTTTTTTGCAATTTGCAGGTCAGTGTCAAAATATGATTCGCGACCGTAACACGTTTTATAATAATTAAAATCATCAATACAACCTTCTTAAGTGCATATATTGAACGGCTATTTCATGAAATATCAATCAATAGGATTCAATTCAACCCATTGCAGTCCACTGCCGGACAAAGACATGAGCCTTTCCCAGGCTGCGCCACAGCACCCTATACTCCGCCTTCCGCATCCAGTCCGTCCCAGCCACCTTCTAGGACGACCGTCCATCTATTTGGGGGTCGTCAAACACTACGCTTGCTGATACGCGGTCTTCACTCCAGGACTCGTCTGCTCCACCTGCCGTAACGATCCTTCGAAAAACATGGCCAGCCCACTGCCACATCAGTTTGCTTACTCTACAAGCAAAAGCCTGACAATGATCTGCAAATTGCTAAAAATGTAAGAAAATTAAAATTCGCGGCTACCCTAGCGTTTCCCCCTTAACTTGACTTCGAAGGAATAAAATGGACTGAAAATCTATTTCCAACTATTTAAGTTCATGACTAGAGGCTAAAGACTTTGAAACTTTAAATTAAATGTCTTCAAAAGAGTTTTGAATTTTTAACACGACTTTTCATTGACATTGATTAAATGACGTGGAGATTATGAGCGCTTTTGGCTTTTTAGTTTTGAAATATGTAGGAGGCATGGCAATATACAGACTGACTTATAGAAGAAAGTGGTCTGGCGAATGTCTCAGGTTGAAAGAAGTTTGTTGTTATGAAAGTTCCGAGAATATGGTATTTTTTTAAAAACAGAGCCCTACATTACCTTGTATTATTTTATTATGCAAGAGAAGAGAGTTCATGTATGTGTAATGTGCCATTTCATAGTGTGATTTTTTTTTTAAATTCATAAAATAAAGGCCTTCCTAATCTCTTTTCATCTCTCTCTGTCCAAAGGTGCCAAGGACCAATCTTTATCCTCATTGTTTTGCTCATTGCTTATTATTTTTAAATTGTGTGTGTTTTTATGGGTCTTATTATCTGAGGTAAAGATTTTTGTTTATTAAAGATAAGCTGCTGCCCGCGACTTCGTTCGCATAAAATTTCTTGTTCCCGCGACCCACACCGTTGCATCGCATCGCCTGCCAGTGCCTTCGTTTTCGCTTAGCGTACTTACTGACTTTTTATCTTTTTGCTCCTCTCCCAAGAAACTTAGCGTCATATTTGCTTAAAACCTTTCTCAAGAATTGGGCTATCATTTATGCACAAATATTTTTTGAAATCCGACGGGTAGTTGAGTCAACAGCAAAAGTAGATGATGAAAATCAGAAATTCAATACTGATGAACGGAGTTCGCGTCAGAACTGTGTGGCGTCGAAGTGTCGTTATGTGATTGTAAATTACACCAAACATTTCCTACTTCGACGCCACACAGTTCTTATGTGAACTCCGTTCGTTAATTAGTATTGAATTTCTGATTTTCATCATCTACTTTTGCTGTTGACTGTACCAGATATTAGCGCGTTCAAACAAACAAACAAACTCGTCTACCTTATTATTAATATAGTATAGATATATGAATATTAAAACTGTACCTACGAGTAGCGAAACTAATATTACGAATATAATTTTTATTCGTTTACTATTTTAAACCAATAATATAAACCTAAGCCAAGTTTGTATGTAAGACTCATAAAACACAAATAAACTGGAGCTATTCGTTTTGTGACTAAAGTATGTTTTCCTATCGTTATTATTTGGCTGACTAGACTTACAATTTATACCTTTGTATGTATACGAAATCGTACAACAGTGAATGTGAAAGTTCTATATTTATATGAGATTGTTGCCGACAATTGCGAGCAATAAGTTTAAGGCCCTGGAGTTAGCGATTTGGGTTCTGAGTAAGGGTTAGTTAGAATAACTTATGTTTCGACACTATTATGGCTAAGTAATAACAGCCACACGGGTCGATTGCCGCGGTTGGTCCGTGGATGGGTGACCATCTTTACTTACCAAGTCCCCTCCGTGCCTCCGAAAGTATGTTAAGCCGTTGTTCCCGGCTGTCATTCGTGGATCTTTGACAGTCGTAACGGGTCGTCAGAAGCCCGCAAGTCTGACAACCTGACAACCAGTCTTACCAAGGGGTATCGTATTACCCAGTAAGGTTGCGGAGGTCAGATAGGCAGTCGCTCCATGTAACTGGTAATCAGCTGCATCCGGTTAGACTGGAAGCCGACCCCAACATAGTTGGGAAAAGGCTAGGCAGATGATGACTTATTGAAACGATTGAAACAATTGTCCATCAATGGTCTATTTTAATTCTGGTTCCACAAATTTTTAATAATTGAAGGAAAGGGGTTTGTGGTCTTCAAAATTGTGGTACGTCGTGTATGTAGTGTTTTCAGCAAGGCTGATCTCTAAAATCTTACATGGATGCCCGTTTGTAGCTAGTTGTCATTATCAAAACTACGAATAACGAAGTGAACCATTGCTTGCAACGCAACGACAGGAACTTAATTGAGAAAATTCGATTCGATTAGGAGCTGTGTTTTGTTTTTGTATATTAATACAAGAGTGTTCATGGAGTTTCTTGCCCGTTTTTCTGCATATGTATGTACCTACTGCGCTTTGGAATGGGCAACTAGCTTCATCTTTCTGACTGACCGACACCTTAACAATTCAAAAGTGCATGTTATCGGTTTATTTGAAATAAATGCTTTGAGTTTTTGAGTGAACAGTTTAAAAAAAAAAATGTTTTAAGCAAATTGACTCCTTTACGTGTTTATACATCTTTCAAAGAATGACAGTTGTGATTTGAATATAGGTAATAGGTAAAACGGGCTGGTGTCCGCAACTCCACGTCAATGCGCGTATTTTGCGTGATTTGAATATACAGACAATTTAATTGCCTAATAACTAACTTCCCTAACTTTACATTTTGCTTTAGACACATATTTTCAAGATTAACCATTGAAAACAGCGCCTAAAATTGTCCTCCGCTAGTCCTATAGCCACCTGATTTAACACGAGGACACAGGTTGACACGTCCCAGCACTAAACACCGACATGTGTCTGCCAATGTTCTATTTTGGACACGGTTCAGGCTTTATTTCCGTTACTATGTATGAATTGAAACACGACGGCGAAATTTTAAATTGAATCTTCTATGTATTTTATTTTATTTTGTTTTCGAGATTTGATTTGGGTTTAGAAGCTGTGCCGGAATATGTTCCCTCTTCCTGCTTTGTATGAGCTTGGCTATGTTTATGAAATTTTGATGCTTGCAACTTTGACAAACAAAGCAACAAAACTAAGTCGAAAATAGTAGTTTTTACATTATATGTATATTCGTCGTGATCATAATTATTATAACTTTTCTAGCTCATCTATACTATTTCTATACTAATATTATAAAGAGGTAAAGTTTGTAAGTTTGTATGTTTGTATTTAGGCGGTAATCTCTGGAACTACTGGTTCGAATTGAAAAAATCTTTTTGTGTTAGATAGTTCATTTATCGAGGAATGCTATAGGCTATATAATATCACGCTACGATCAAGAGTAGCGGAGCATCAATGAACAATGTTGCAAAAACGGGAAAAAACCTTTACTAATAATAAAGCTGCCGAGTTTGTTTGAAAGCTCTAATCTCTGGAAGTATCGATCAGATTTATAAAAATCTTTTTGCATTTCATAGCCCAATTCTTGAGGAAGGCTATAGGCTTTAAACATCACGCTAGAACCCTTAGAAGTTGAGCAAAAAGAAAAAAGTCATAAAACGAAGTAATAGCGCAGGCAGGCGATGCGATGCGACGCGGTGGGTCGGGGGAGCAAAAAATTTCACGCGAACGAAGTCGCGGGCAGAAGCTAGTCATCTATAAAACTGAAACTATTCACATACCCTCTTACTAATAAATGTTGTATAGCGTCTGTGTAGTTACACAAAGCTTTGTGTTCTTCTTTCGAAAGTAAAATTACTGACGACTGAAAGAGACAAATCGGTGTGTAACTATTCATCTGATATAATACGTTTATTAGTAAGGGGTTAAAGTATATGTATGTATTCATTAACAAACGATTTTTGAGCTAATACATATTAAGGTAAGGTAAGGTATAGGTATAATTTGTTGAAGAACTAACAATCATCAGGTATATGATGATGCACTTGATGATTATCATGACTGCGTCAGTGAGCGGAGTTTGTGCAGCTGAATTTTGGGCCAAAGCTGTTTAAACTTTTTACCATCGATACAAATGCTAAAAAAGAAGCAGGTATACTAATTAGGTACTACATTTAAAAAATATGAAGTTTTTAAAGTATTTTCAGATTTCTAACCATGCAAGTTTCCTTTATCAGAAATTTCCCGCCATCTCATCTGTTTCGATCTTTTTAAGCGTCCAAAACAGGTTTGCCGTCTTTCTTCATCTAAAACCCACCTAGCATCCGCAATGACCACCCACTAATTGTAATTATTACAACGTAATGATCTTAATTAAGTTACAACATTAACTAAACGTATTTATTTAAATAATTAAATGTAATGACCAAGCTTTGGCCGTACTAATGTTTGTATAATTTTGTGTATATTCGTTTACAGCACAAATAACATAGATGAACACAAAATGATGCGAACTAAATAATGATTTAGTTTGCGTAATTTTGTGTTTACCTATGAAATTTGTGCTAATCTAAAGTACTATTTCTACAATTAGTGAATTGCAGGTTCTAAACCAGTTTAATGGTGCTAAAACTGGCAGATTTTTCTATCTCAAACTTTCATGTACCAAAAATCAATTGATTACATAGCTCAATTTAAAATGGACACCACAGTTCATTTAACAACCAAACCTATAGTTTATTATATAAAAAAACTTGATTGTGATGATTGTCAAAGATCTACAAGTGAGAAACGGGACCAAATGCTTTCGGATACACATAACCACGAAGACACGAAGAAAATCGCATCATGTTTGTAACTGTAACCACGAATTATCAATACACGATCCAATAACGTACAAAAAGATGAAATACTAAAAACAAAAACACATCAGCTACTATTCCGATATCTCCAATCTTTGCCATTTAAAAAACATCTTTCGTTGTCTTTTGTTTTAGTCTGTTCCATTTTTAAAAATCTCTCTCGTTTACTGTTGCTCCCTAAAGATTTACTTGGCGTACCTACAAGCTGGCTTTCACCACGGTTACTGTAAATAGAGGCTTGTTAAACAAGCGCCCTAACTCTGCCAGGTTAAGTTTCGGGACGTGATGGGCCATCGACTATTGCAGTCTCAATTTTATCTCGGATTGAGAGTCGTTGTTGTATCTCGGGGGAGGTATGAACGATACAGAATGATTTACTTGTAGTTGTTATTAGTGTTATGTTGCGTTGTTGTTTAGTAATATGTTGTATTGTTTAGTGACTTAAGTTACGGCTTCGGTGGCCGCCACATATCATCGAAACGTTATTCATGCAAGTTACTTGATGTGTTTACCTTGATGTGTTTCTTGACACCGTAAATTCAAAGCCCGCTGCCATAATTTTCATGTCAGCCGTCGTTTCGGCCGTTATGTGGCGGCCACCGCTTTTATAGGAAACCATATGTTGTATATGTTGTTGTATGGTTGATTTGGCTGCCACACAAGTGTGTCACACTTGTAAACTTTTTAAAATTTCTTTTGTCGGCGCGGGGGGCGTTTATTAGTTAATATTAAAAGTGTTGTTTGGCAATGGTTTACCTAAAATAACGGTAAATATTATGAGGAAATTTGTTATCACAAAATATCGGATTTTCTGGATTCAAAGTTTAATATTATGTCGAAGATAAGATATTTATAACAGGACGGTATATATTTATCTAAAATTCTGAAAGACGCGATTTACACGAACACGTTCCAAAATAAAAATTCGAAAGCTTTTTAAAGTGAGATCTATATGCAAACGTTTCCGTTTTATATACCCTGGAATAAGATATCGTTTCCACTGAACAAATTTAGGTGATAGTACCTATTACCTACCGAACTAAGTTTATTCTACCTTCAAAGTTCCGCTTACTTTACGTAAATTCAGTTACGCAACCTTAATTAAGAAAAAAAGGGACAGCATTCTTACGCAGGTACTTACCTATTTATTCGGAGGTCAAACGTATAAGATTCATGATTCTAATCAAAGTGTAATTAAAGGAAAAGGAAACCGCAGAATACTGTAAGGTTCATGTAGCTGTTAATTAATTTCACTACGCGATTTCGGGTCTTATTGTTGAGAATGAATAGACTATAATTGCGTGCAGTATCTTCCCGATAAGAGCCTTTCTATTCCGCGTCTTAACGTTTTAGAGTTATCAGAGTTAATTTTCGTTTTGCAAATGTCGGTGGGTCCCTGTGTATAAGAGCTCGACGATTTGCCGACTGTTTTACTTTACACAGGGTAAAAATTAGGTAAAAAAGTTCAAGTTAAACAATTGGATTTAATTCACAGTTTGAAAGTCCAAAGTTGGGGCTAAGTAATGTCTGGTACCATTTAGAAAAGTCGTTTGTAAAACATTGTTTCTTTGGGCACGCACAATCCTTTGGAGATACAGGCGCCCCATAAGACGAAATGCCCGATAAGGCGGCACTATTATTTTATTAACACAGTCCGCATTCACTTAGCTTTAGTAAAGTGAAAAGAAATTTCATCTATTTACTTTGGCCGGTCGTATTGGGCCCTGGCCGCTTTCATTCCTACTCTCAACGTTAAGTGGACATACTTAAGTGCTGTTTGGTCAGGAGGGATTTACCTTTGCTCTTTTTCCTTCAACCTTATTCCACTCAATCAGGAGCGAGGCTTAACTCTTAAAACGTTTGTGCTTTGTAATTTTTCGTCGCTTATTTTTTCTTTTGTTGTTGTATCTGTGACTGGAAATTTTAAGAAAACGTTCGAAGAGTATAAGAATTGTCAGGAGAATTGTATCTGTGCTTACTGATCAGTACAGAAAGCTCGTTAAGATAGATAGAAGTGGGTACTTTGATCAGTCAACCCTTTGACAAGCTAACAACATTAGTATTCCAGGAAATGTCCTATACTTCTTAAGAATGAATGGCGCTTTCTTCTGTAAGATCCCGAAGCCATCAAATTAAGTCACAGGAAATTGTCGGATATATTTCAAGATTTTCAAAGGGTTGACCCCTTCTAAGGCCCCAGTGTTCCGACCGCAGCAATTTTGTTATTTGTCGTTTGTATTCAGGTACAGCACGTTCCTTGGACATGGGACTTCACTTAACTCCTTTATTTTTTCCCTCATAGTTCGTGAATGTTGCTACTGTGACAGTTTTTTGTTTGTAATAGAAGCTTGCGTCGGATCCCCCGCATAGAGGCTTTACGTTATTTAGAACGACTGAAAAATGTGTTATGTATTCGTCGGGAGTTGGCTGATGGGTTCATGCATCTAAATGTTGTATTTGCTTCAAAATGTTTGCGAAATTGTCATTTTTGGAACACAAGAAATATTTATTTACAAGTTGTACCAATTGTTGTTGTGTCAATTTAAAATTCTATACGGATGTCGATATACACTTGTATACCGATCCGTGTAGAATTTTACAAGTTTTATTATACGAGTGCTATTTTATTGCTCACTTTATTTTACCTCTATGACGAACTAAATACTTTGCTACCCAATTTTATTTTCCTACTTTTACTGCAGGAAGTAAGAACTCTTATCGTAAACCCGATATGTTTGTTGGCTCATAAGGATAATATCTACTAACCCATTTTCCTGGAATGACTCTTGCACCGTGGGAAGACCCGCAGCTAATAAACTGTTTTTCAGGTTAGTAGATAAAATCGCATAGCGTTGAAACGATTTTATTCTCTTTATCTCTTTAGGGTTAATTTTTTAACACCTTATATGGTGTCTAAAATTTTTAAGAGGTGCTTTAGGCCATCGAACTGAAAAACTTTCACTATGGGACCAACTCTGAAATCACGAGAAAAAAATCAACTGTTTAATACAAAAGTTCATTACCTACTTGACCAAAATATATTAAACAGCTGATTTTCTTTTCGTGATTTCAGAGTTGGTCCAATAGTGAAAGTTATTCAGTTCGATGGTCTAAAGCACCTCTTAAAGTTTGTCGGGTTATTTTATTTAACACAATACAAAAATGCTCATTTTGATCGAAATCAAGTCATTCAAATTAGGCTTAGAATCAGTACTTTTTGAAGGTCAAAATTACATAAGTCAGTCCCCCAAAACGCCCGCCCTTCACTACTTCCTAGTGCTTTCTTTTAGCTGGGAAGAAGAAGGGCGTAAAAAACTCCCCAGTAACTCATCAGTATATCTGTCTGTTCAGTTATAAAAACTGATCAACTTGATCAGCCGTGATAATGGATGGATTCTATTTGTTATGATTTCTTGGAGATACATACATGTCAATATATGCGGTCCCTGAATATATATAACAATTCTGGTCAGGTCTGGCATTTCAGAGATGTTAAATGTTTAGATAGCGTTCGATTTAGAAGCCAAAATTATTTTTAATAAGAGCTCTAAATGTGGAAATACCGGGTATACTGTTTATATTTTATCCAAGGAAGTGTGTTTAGGGTAGAAATTTCAAGAAATCGATACGGGAGCCTTTCACGTGGGTGCTTCCTTACATTTAGTATGCGGATCGCGATCCAAGTGTGTTACGCTTTCCTTCGTCGAAAAGGTACTCTATAATTTTATTTTCCGACCAAAATGTAGTTACTGAAGTAACTGATACTTTTATAAGAGATATTTCTCTCGTTGTTTATGTCACCGCTTTTGATCAGGGTAAATTGAGTTTTGTATCAACGTATTGAAATGATCCTGTTTTAGAAAGGTACAATTGAATTGTGTTTATTTTTTTGATGGAAATTTTGAAGGTCGTACCTTCACATTTTTGGTGTTCTTCATCAAGAGAGGATACAAGTATCCAGGAATCGGATACACAATACAAGTCTTGAATTTGGCATGAGATCTGAAGCAAAATTTTATTTTGACCATCATTCAGTACGTAACTAACTACTTATGTTTAGTAGCTCTTGATGTTTGTTTTCTCTTTAATCGTTGTAATTAATCTTTAAATTCACTTATTTTCTGTTGGAATCGTAACTTTATTATCTTTGGCAAAGGCATAAAGATTTTTAGATTCTATACTTTTGCAAGTTTACTCTTGAAGGCTATACATATATACGGTTTTACATATTATAAACTTAAGTCGCTTTTCGTGACCATTATTTAGAGAATTTATTTCCGGAACTCACATATCCTAACAAATATTATAAATGCGAAAGTGAGTTTGTTTGTTACGCTTTCACGTTAAAACGGCTGAATGGATTTGGATGAAATTTGGCACATGGGCAGATCATGACCTGGAGAAGGATATAGGCTTTTCATCCTGGATCGCAGACTAAGTCGCGGGCAACAGCTATTAATAAATAAATCTTGATATTTTATCGAACTGGATATAACCATTGTAGTACCTTTATAAAAGAGGTTTTTTTTCAAAATGGTTCAGTGAATCCTATACCTACACATCAGAGCGGTCCTACCCGTATCCGTCACTTTACTAACGAGTACCCACCGATAAGAAGTTCTCGTCACGTGCCATGACTTTCAGTACACCGTATTTACCAACGTTTGTAGCCAATGTTTGACTTTTCTTCTGTTTGATTTATGACGTCACAGTCGAACTATTGGAGCAGAGACTCGATGAAAGAGTCTTTAAGTACTTTGAATGTTCTAACTAGATGGCTATTTTAATACATTCTCGATTTAGTGAAGGTGAAATATGAAGTTTGAGATGAGTAACCTAACCAATCAATTGTCAACTGTTATTGAATGTGTCTGTTTATTATTTATTTTTAGTTTATTAAAACAGTGCTATTGGTCAGTGAGAGATCTTCTAAAAGGAGATCTACCATTATGACTCAAATTATTCTCCATTTATGGACAAGTGTAGTTATTCTCTCCATTCTCACATATGGCGCTCAAATCTGGTCTTTGACACTTCAGCAGAGGTCCAGGCTGGAGGTTTGCCATCGAGTCATGGAGCGCAGTAGATATGCTGCCACGCACTGTTGGAATAACCTTCCTCCACCAGTAAGAGTCCTGAGAACAAGAAAGCATTTTTTGAGTATCTTAAAGAAATATTTCATGCAGATACAGCAATCCTCATGATATAATAACCATAGCTGCTCTTTTTGTACTCACCTCGAGTGTCACGGCCTATGGGCAATGGATATGGCATTCCAACGGTGTGAGTGGACTCTGTCTGATTCCTCCCTGTTTAGGTCCGGTTGGTATCATTGTCACAGAAGGAATGGTAGTCCTCAGTTATCTGGGACATGTTTGCTGTCTTTCTGAAGCTGCATTATCTAAGTTAGACATAGGTAGGTTGCCATTAGTAAAGTGTCACAACAATTACCAATTTGATTAAAAGCAATGCAATAATAATACTACCATTAAGATCAGGGAGGCTTTGAAGGCGGTATGGTTTTGAATTCCATATGTAGATAGGTCGTAAAAAGCATGGTTGTCGTTTGCTGACGCCATGCTTCGATGCATGGCCGTTATGCAAATGGCCGCCATCGCGATCCTAATTTCCCATGTCGCTTTCCATCTAAAAAAAAAATATGGTGCATTAGTGCATGCCTACTGCTTTACATATTTGGAGAGTATCGTAGTTATAAGTAGTGTAAATAGGAAATACACCACACTGTATACAACGTTTACAGTTAGTAGGTACCTAATATTTTTGTTTTAGGAAAATTTTATGGTTAGTTTATGTATTTTATTTTAAATTATAAGAGCTATTTAAACATATATATTTTTATCTATTTATTATAATTATTAGTACACTATGTTCAGCTAGGATCACAGAAGTATTTCTGCGTAAGAACACTTACCCGATTTACGGTGGGACGTCATTACGTCATTCGAGAGGTAGTTGCTGAAAATCAGCGCTGTTGACTTTATGTTTGTCTGAAGTCACAGCATTTTGCTGAGCAACGACCTGTTCTTGCACGGATGCGACGCACGGCTTAATTGTTTTTAATATTGGTTTGTTTGTTACAAAAGTAGTTATTTTTCCACTCTGTAATTTATTATTGGTATTTTGTTTTTGATTGTTGTTATTTTGTTGTCACTATGCCAGTGTCGCGCGGGCGCACCACGGAATTTCATACTGTCAATGGCAAGTGTCAACTGTCAACTAAGGCAAAGAGTATAACTAATGGACAAAATTGACAACATTTTTATGGTTAAGTACGAGCCTTTTGACAACATTGCTTAGATTATGATGTCGTTTCTTTTTAAATTTATTTTTTTTTATCTGTAATGTGCGTTTTGTTTGTGCAGAATAAACATTTTTTCTTTCTTTCTTTCTTTCTTCTTTCAGTATCCTGGGGGTTCGGATTTCTGACCGTATAAGAAGCACAATACTGCGCGGCAAAACTAAAAATAACGGCCATTACCCAGAAAGCCGCTAAACTTTAGTGGGAGTGGGCCGGATATGTTTACCGCATGTCAGATGACAATTGGGCTAAAACAACCACCGGTTGGTTCCCACTGAACGCACGGTGCCATCGCGGCAGGCCAAGACGACGAAGATAGCGGGATGAGCTTGACTCCTACTGTAAGGACTGGCGACTCATAAAACACAGAATTGTGTGGAAAAGGGAGAGGGAGGCCTTTGCCCTGCAGTGGGACAATACAGGCTAATTAGATAGATTAGTGGCTCAAAAAGATGTATAGATATGTTGCAGATGGATTAATAAACCCGTCGTTTTATTTAACCGTTAGCTGTTTTTATCTGCAGTCACTATAAGCTAGGTCATCCTGACCAATTGGTTCAAGTTAGGTTAGAATTGTGATCCACCGCGCGTGAGTCGAGTGATCGGTAATTACAAGCTGGCCGCAGTTACTTATGACAATTTAGTCTAGATTTTCATAAAACTTTGACATCTTAGTGATACGAGTTAAAATCACTGTTTTCATTTGAGTTAGGGTCATTTTCACTCATATTATTCGTTTTAGCATAACCTCTAATTGTTGACTAGCTGTATTGATAAATGCTAAACGTTTATGTAATTTTACGTGTTAAAGTTTAGTAATTGGAAAATCGGTAAACGTCGTTCAGCTGTTATACATAACGGAGCTATTTTATAAAAACAGCTAGCGGTTATGTAAAACAGCGGATTCGAAAATCCATTTACGACATATACCTACATCAACAAGAATTCATTTCATTGTCTCTGCTTTGTAATCTTTTTGAGGCTCTGTACAATTAATTGCTACATCGAGCTGAAAAATCTTTCTTTTGTTAGTTATCACCCCGGTTTACCATGGGCAAACATATTTTGAATGTATTAAGTCACATAATTTTTTTTTCCGGTTTTCAACGTTAAAAGGAGGCTCGTTCTTTGTGTAATTATTTCGCCATGCATGGTTTGAGATTGACAATGAAAAGGAACGTCTACGCACAACTCAAACATATGCAAAGCTGAATCCATCAGCTGTTGCCAGGCACGTATTCTATAGGATACCCTCAAAGGGGGCTTAGAAATCCTCGCACAATGAAGGAAGAACTCACACCGATGTCAAACGGTAACTGGACTTTCTGGCGCACTAGTTATTTTGATAATAGGACCCCTGGTTTGGACCTAACATACGAGTATCTCGTTTTGTAGTGGACCAGTTTGAATAGATACTATCTAGCATTCTAGTTATTGCCCTATTTATGTTCACGGCGTAGTTGTAGAAAGTTTGAGTACCAATTCCCACTGAGGTTTATATATATCCGTTTATATTCTCGTTTCAGAATTTCGTCTGCTTTTATCAGTGGTGTATTGTTACAGGAGAGTGATAACTCTGTATTAACATCGCTAAGGGTATAAGTTTGTGCAGTTTGCTTATAGCAGTTCGGGTTTGATGCTGATATTCTTGGAGAATATGGGAGATCGTAATTTGTAAGTTAATACGATGATGAAATATATTAGTGTGGGTTTACTATAGGTGCCCTCTGCCAAACTCTTCGGGGAATATGGGCCTGACATTATGTGTTATATTTTGAAATATATATGTCGCTGCCAACTGGTTTAATTAGCCATTCTAACTGCCTAGCCTTTTAACTTCGTTCAACTAGCGGCTTAAATAATATTCAGCCAATACGTCTAATACAACATTTAATAAACTGGCTAGCTGATGCTTAGCATTATCATGCATTTATATAAAGGGATGAATAAATAATAATTTTAACAACTGTTATTTTAATATTAAAACAAAAAAAATATTAAAAAAAAAACTTATTTTACTAGTTATTTATTTAAAAAAAAGAGAAATGATGACATGAAAAATAAATGTTAGGTATATTAATATGTAATTTTAACATTATCTTGCGGTTGAAGACGCATTTGTTTTGTATTTGTCGGTGGAGCAAATTAGTTCACTAATGACTAATCGCACTCGCGCCTCTCCGTCTCCCACGGATATCGAGTGGTGCCCGTGCTGCCGCTGTCGCCCGATCGTTTCGAATACAATGAATATATTCGTATGTAGGTAAGGGTACGTTAGTGAATTTATCGACTATTTATATTTTGTGCTGTCTTATATATAATATTCAGATACAATGTAAATTATTCATGAAGATATTGAATTGAATATCGTTTGGTTTCTTTGTAAAAGCGGGACATTTTTGCTCTGGTTGGGGATAACGGGACAGACAGCCTGAAAGCGGGACGAACGGTCACGTCAGACATAAATATCATAATATTATATATTCAGAGCAGTGGTGGCTCAGTGGTAACGGCTCCGACTTACTAGTTGTAAGTCGTGGGTTCGAATCCAGTCAGGCGGGTTACTTTGTATAATTTATTTCATCACCACTGCTCTTAAAACGGTGAAGGAAAACTTCGTGAGGAAACAGAAAAACGAATGTCCTAGAGCCAAAAATTCGAAGACATGAGACATCTACCAACCCGTACTGGGATCGCGTGGTGGATTACGGCCCACTCCCTCTCACAGAGAGGAGGCCTGTGTCCCAGCAGTGGGAACATAATAGGCTGATTATGTAGGTATTATATTAAATATGAAACACAAAAACTATGTAGGCATACATCTAAGGGGTAAATGAGTTTAACGATTCTGTCACTTTACTATTAAATAAGTAAGCAGTACTGTATCATAGCAAACAAAACACCAACAAATTGTCAATAGACAATGAATCCGTTAATTTGGCTGCCACTAAATAATTCACAACGATCGTTTATTTGAAATGGTTTAAATTCAGTAATCTGCTTAGTGTGGTTTCGATACTATAAAATTTTAAAGCGAATCTCGATATTATTTCCGTTTTAACAGACAGTGTTTGGGATTTTAAAATTACAATCTCTTTTTCAAGGCTTCATCGATAGAAAATGTATAAGATGCTGCTCTTGAATACCTTTATAAAGACAATTAATTAAATTATCATAGTCTTGTGAAGGGCCCGTGGCTAAATAAAAACAGCCGCACAGGTCGATCGATTAGGTTAAGCTACGCTTGCCGCGGTTGGTCTGTGGATGGGTGACTATCTTTACATAACGAGACCCCTCCGTGCCTCGGAAAGCACGTTAAGCCGTTGGTCCTGGCTGTCATTCGTGGATCTTTGACAGTCGTTACGGGTAGTCAGAAGCCCGAAAATCTGACAACTAGTCTTACCAAGGGGTATCGTATTACCCAGTCACTGGGTTGTGGAGGTCAGATAGGCAGTCGCTCCATGTGAAATACTGGTATTTAGCTGCATCCGGTTAGACTGGAAGCCGACCCCAACATAGTTGGGAAAAAGGCTAGGCAGATGATGATCACGGTCTTGTCTCGACATAGTCTGAAGATTTGCCAAAATTAAGTGGCAGTGGGCAGGGCGCATTGCTCGCAGAACAGATGATCGATGGGGCCGAAAGTTTCTGGAGTAGCGATCGATAGCGGAAGATGTAGCGTTGGAAGGCCTCCTATAAGGTAGACCGATAATCTGGTGAAATTCGTAGGAATCCGCTGGATGCAAGAAGCACAGAATCGGTCAAAGTGGCGATGCTTGAGGGAGGGCTATGTCCAGCTGTGGACGTATTTCAGCTGAAATGATGATGATGGTCTTGGTTATTATTTTTTAATGAAAACCAATTGAATGCTTGCTTCAGTCGTTTCAAATGAATCATTGGATTACGCAAAATGGAATATTATATTTCCTAGATTGATGACAGTGTACAGGACGTACATTAATAAAAGATTTTACAAACTATTTTAGTGTCGTAAATCACGAAGCTGCTTCGCATTACATGAAAGCAGTAAACTGAAAAACCTTTGCAGAACAAAGAGTACGTCGAGATATATGACAAAGATTTTCCGACTATGACATGTCTAAATTATGGCCTTAGATGCTAGTACAAGGACTTCCTTTGTTATAAGGGAAGTTAATATTTTTTGAAGAGACAAAGAATAATTTAGCTTATCAGATCAAGGTAGCTATCGTTGCGAATCTAGTATCCAAGGTTGAAGGTAAAGTAACATTGTATGGCCTGATAGGATCAGAATTCTGTTTGTCAGTCTATGAATAAAATTTACGAGATTTATGGAACGGCCCAAGGCCGTGGCATACAGGATCAATGGCCAGCAACTGATCCCTATATAAAATCAAATATAACGAATTGAGTTTATCTACATTGTTGCCTGTTTTATTGGGGATCCAGATTTATAGGGCTTTGTAGGTTTTCTGCATTTTTTTGGCATAATTATCACGAAAGTCTATGTTCGTTTTCGAACTCATATTGGGATAGTTTTGGAATTAATTGGATTTTGTGTTATTACCTTCATTTTTTCGAGTATTAGGTTATTGTGAGTGATCTACACACTACAGGGTGGTAGAGGGCCATCGATGCGCAACGTGCTACAATAGATTCAGTCGATCGATTCTGTAAAAATCTCACCGTGATAACTTAGGTGAAGTGAGTGTGAAGTGAGCTATCAATAGGGGCAATCTTTAACATAAGGTGGGATGACAGCTCACTTAACCTTAGTTTTCACAGTGAGATTTTAACAGAATAGCCCTGCAGCTCATGATTCTGAACAAAGATCGTTGAAATTTACAGAAGCGTTGAAATTTTTTGCTGTTTCATACATTTTGACCGCGTAGGTTTTGGACTTTTCTATGAAACTGTAGGTTTTTTTAACACTGCCGACAATATATAAAACTTTTTAAGTTCAAGAGGCCATTGAGGTCGCCGGCGGGTCCTAAGGTTTCTGCTTGTGAACGCCGTGACTCAGAAGTCAAAATTATTACAAGAGGAGGTAGGACACGCCGGCGGGTCCAAAAAAAAATCTTTCAGGACGCCGTGGGATTCGCCCTGACCTCACGAATTGAAATAGTTTTTACAACTACTGGCGTGATGTTATGGAAAATGTGATAATTCTCTTGCGTGATGTGCTTTGGCCTACTGAACAAAATTTTTTGGGGGTTGCCAGTGGTTCCCTTGGCAGGGTGAGTGTTAATAACTGACGAAAAATTTATATTCTGGGGGGTCTGGAATCGTGTGCTGAATTCATAGTTACAGTTTGCGCATCGATGTATGCCACCCTGTATAATATAATAGGTAATTTGATCGCCATAAAAAAATTGATTAAGTACCTATATTTGAAACCTCATTTGTATACAACGTGTAACGATAAATGCGCAAAACTTCATACACCCCAATTAGAGCATTGAGTTAAAAGCATAATACATAACCAAACCATTTTTTTAAAGCAAACTATTTTTATTAAGAAAATCTTGTTGATCCCAGCATTAGTTTATGCATTTAAAATTGAGTCTTATTGCCTTAAAATAAGACTTAATTTTCTTTGGCTCAATCGGCGGGTAGTATGGCAAAATATAACATTAAAAAAAAACCTATATTATAAATGACTGAAATCGATTCAGTACTCAGTTATGATCAAACTATTTTCAGGTTTTGCGCATTTAACGTTACACGTTGTATGTATAGTTTGTCCCCCTCAATGAAAAACACAGTGACCTAACGTTTCTATTGCTACCTACACATACTCCAGACAACTATCTACGAGTATATCACCACAACTGACATGCCCCCTCTAGATCCCGGATACAATGAGACAGATAAATCCCTACTATTATGGGTTCATCAATCCCATAATGGGAGTGGTATAGGGCCGATGGGTTAGCACTAAATACGGGGTATCGCTCGCAATGAAATTTACTAGGGGAAGTAAGACATATAGCTGTGGTCTGCTAATTTATGGCATGTTTTTTGTACGAGTCGGTTAATGGCCTATAATGGGTCTTTGAAATGCCCGAAAAGATTGTACTGATTTTCATGAAAACAAGCCAATTTTACCTTCGTAGCTACTCAAACCATTGGAGAATGGTATATACGGTGGTAAAAATATAACATTAATTCAAATTAGCTAGCGATACTTCGAGACTGGTATCGATACAAATAAAAATATGATTCGATGTTTTTTTTTGGGTTAACAACCGCATTTATGTAGTTAGTTAAGTATAATAATTTTAGTGTATTTTTTTTTTCCTTTTTCGTGTTTAAATATCGATACCCATAAAGTCAGTGGAGTTTCGCTAGCTAATTTATTTTGACCCTGTATCAGAAATTTAGCATGGTGGAAGCGTAGCTGACTATCTTGGATGCGCCAGACGTGCAGAAGTGACGATACCAATCTACAAAATAGGGAACCCAAGCTAGTATTTGCTGAAAACAGTTTTCAAGTCTGATGCACAAAATAAATAAAATATATTTGCTTTGCTACTAGCTTTATTTATTTCTCTAATAATTGAACATGTTCTGAAACAAAGAAATAATCTAAATCGTGTGGATTAGAGAATAACATCTGTTGTTACAAAAACTATTCGTAATTCGACATTTATCGTGAAAATCAATGGTCTGTGAGCGACCGATGTCCCGAAAGATTTCTATTGATACACGGATCGTTGAACTCTGTGAAACTTTTGACAGTTCACGTTATACTAATAAGGCCCTTTGTACACACAAGTTTTTCTTGCCGTCAAAAACTACGGTTATTGTGACGTGTGTAGACACGATCGTAGTGTTGTATGAATCACTGTGGAAGCTTTTTGACTGACACGTTTTTTCTACAGCGCTGTGTATACGCCGAGTGTAGGCACGGTTCGTCAGTGTTGTATGGATAACTACGGAAGTTTGTTGAGAAATACGTTTTTTCTACGGCGCGGTTTATGTGCCGTAACGTAAAGAAACCATGCCGTGTACAAAGGGCGCGAGCGCGTTGTCATAAGCTACGAACGGTATAACCAATTGGTTGGAGGATAACTTATGAATCTATGAAGTGAGATGTCGAAAGTTAGAACTTCATTAATCTATTGTAAGGGTGTGTTATACTGCTATTGTATACAAAACATCAGTACAATGAACAATCACACATTACAATGCCCTCAGGGTGAAATTGACTGGGATCTGGGGTGAATGAACTTTACATTAACTTGAAAGGAGCACGCACTTACAGGTTCATTAGATAAGGTTAATCTTGCTTGCAATTGAAATGAAAAGACATTGTTTATCCTGTAAATAGGATATCGGAATCACTACTACACGTCATACCTATTATAAAAAATAAGCTAGATTCGGCATTTCCTATCTGAGTACCCTGGAGAAGTAATGGCGAAACAAACTATAGGGTCAAAGTCCAGACATACCTAATATTCGGATGCATGAAGAAGCCTCCTCGTGTAGCGAAGGTTGTTTCGCCAGTTACTCAACTGAACCGAGCGCTCGGCGCATCCTGGACAGTCACACCCAACACCTTATTTGACTAGCCAATTCTTCCCTTGCGGTGGTAGGGCTAACGCCCGCCTGGTTTGTGACCACCCTCCCACCGAAGTCCGGCGTCAAGCAGCCTGCTGTGTTTCGTTGATACGTGGGAGTTCCAGTGCTTTAGGCATCTTCTGGGCATTGGTCATTCTAATAGGTTTTATTATTTTTTGCTGCGGAAACACATACGGTTGGAAGTGAAGACTTACCTCATAATTGGTTTTCAGAAAATGATATTGCTTGTATTGTTTCAACGTTTTCAGAGTATTTTTCTGGTGTTTTTGAAAGATTTATGCACAACCTAGGGGAAAATAACGAAACCGATACCTGCGCCCATCGGAAGCTATAAATAACCGAAAAATCGAAAAACCTGCCTCTTACTATACTTTAAATAAATTTCATATTCACGTAGAAGATGCAATAAAAGTGACATTTTGGAGCGGGTCTAAATTTAAAGGTGGCGCGTATTTCCTTGTCGCCATGGAACGCAGGGCACGAGTGTGCAATATTGCACCTGAGGTCTTATTTGGGGATGACACGTGTACCCCCAAGTACTTGGAGAATGGCCATGCGATCCTATTTTTGTGAGATCTAAAGTTGCAGTTTTTAAGTTTACTGGTCGTTTTACCAGCATTTTAAGGTCTATCTTTAAATATTCCGACTATCGTATAGGGTTATAAAACACCATTAAATAACTTTCAGTTCACTAAAGTCGTTCGGTTATTATGCACAAGTCAAAAATACTCTACAAAAACGGAATTAATGCCTGAGGCAATTAATGGCTGGGAATTATCTCGTTTATATAATTAAGCTGTAATTGGATACCTATGGTTTGATGATTTAAAAAAATTGAATATACTGCGGTATTATTTTCTTATCAATTTGTTACTGTCCAGTGTCTTACATAGGGTTATGTTAGATCGGTACAATAGATTGTATATAAGGCCGCGAGGCACACGTTCCTGCTAACTTCTTACATCGGACTTTACACTTTTTTATTTTTATTTGGTTGTATCTGATGTATGTCTCTGATGTACCTACTGTGTGTCTTTTGGTCTGTGCTAAATAAATGTATTTTCTTTCTTCTTTCTAATTTTGCAATTACATATGCCTATATCTTCTAATATATAAAATTCTCGTGTCGCGATGTTTGTTACCAAACTCTTCTGAAACGGCTGGACCGATTTGTACGAAATTTTGTGTGCATATCGGGTAGGTCTGAGAATCGGTCAAAATCTATTTTTCATACCCCTATTTTTTTTTTTTGCAAAACGAGGTTTGCGGGGTCAGCTAGTGTCATTATATATCACTTCGATTGATAAAGGATTTTTCATTGCATAAAGTTGGTATGAGCTTCCCCTTCAAGTAAATCCTACGGGGTAATTGCGTAACAGACTATCGGTAGCAATGGCTTTAATTTTGATAGTCCAACAACATTCATTACGTTATTTACGTTGTTGAGCAAATTTTTTTTCGAACATATCGTGCAATGTATTAGCAATATCCTTCAAAATTAGTTACATTGTGATTGATCGTGCGTGTGTGTGTGAAGTGTGTGATTAGGGTATTGCTCACCTTCTACGCTCGTGCGATGAGAGACGTTAGTCTGTAACATACCATAGCATATGCGTCGAAAACCATAGGAAGTTATTATTTTTGCAAATCTCGCTACCTACAGGTAACAATATTTCCATTCTTTATTTCTACTCCACATTGATGTGACACAAATTCGATCAATTCTTATTCCGAGTACAATCTAAAAGGTCCGTTCGGAGGCACACCTGTCCCAACGCATTTCTTATGGATGGTAACCCTATCTCATGACATATTCGCTACATTTGTATGTAACGCTTTGGGTTATTGATGTATGAAACACGTTGGGAAAGGGACCTTGTTAAATTTATTTGAATTATAATAATATGGGGTTCCACAAGTGCCGATATTATTGTTATTGAAAATGTATTTTTCTTCTTTCAGTATTGTTTTGTGTTTGTTCTGAGGTATGTTGTGCTGCGAGAAATCTGTAGCGCGGAACGAATTGGTTGTGCTCGAGTAAAGCTGATTTCTGTAAAGCTTCTGGCCGACGGCTTTAAGACGCGTGTGTACTAATCCCTGCTTTTGCACTTACTCGTAGACTTTGTAAGCGTAATATACTAGGTGCAACATAATAGAGTATTGACATAAAAGCATAATACAATGACCAAAAAAAATTTTTTAAACCTTGCTTTTTTTAGTAAGAAAATCGTGTTGACACTAGCATTACTTTAAGTATTTAAAATTAAGTCTTATTGCCTTGGAATAAGGTTTATTTTTATTTGGCTTAATCGGCGGTTAGTATGAGGAAATACATAGTTTTTGAAATAATACCTATATTAAAAGTTACTTAAATCGATTCAATAGTCAATTATGAACAAAGTACTTTCACGACTTGAATGTGCACCTTGTATTGACCATCGTCTTTAAGAAGTGATTTCCATATGATATTAGTTTTCGATTTCATCATCAACACGAGCAATACTGACTGATACTGGGTACTGTGATCAACATTACCTATATTTTAGTAAGACTGTTGAAAATGGCGTTATCTCTTAGGAACCAAGAAGAATAAAATAACAATTTAAGCAAACAATCGAACCGCAGCACGTCACAGTCCAAGTGGGTCAAGCCCGAAGTTGTTCTGGCACTTGTAAATTAATTATTCGGCAACGTTGTAACTAAGGTAAGGTCCGAACATAGGACGACTTGAATTATTAAACAAGGCTACCCGGGGGAAATCACAAGTGCGAAGTGGATAGACAGCGTCGCTTATAGTGCGGAAATAAATACAGTATATCAATGAGTGTGAGGAACAAAGTTTGACAACGCAGGGTGTGAACGCCCTTACATAATATGTGTGGGCTGGCAGTACAATTTATTTATATATTGGCGACGTTTTAACCTCGTATTGGACTCTGTTAAAGGGTCGAATTCTTGGTAAACGTGTTGTTTGACTGTAGAGGCTTAAACGTTTGTTATTCAATCAAGTTTCAACTTAGCCCATTGTAGTTCGATGGATATATAAAGCAAGTTCCGAAAATGGGGTTGGTGACCAGTACCGCTGAATAAGTGGGTTAGTGACCGTAGTGCCACTCATCTGTGAGGCTGCTGTACGTCATAATTATACCTGGCCAGTATCATAATAGAATGCCAAATGAGATGGCAGGCGAGAATGGCTAGCGAACAAACAAGCTCCTTTGGAAAATAGGTAATGTTTACACAATCAAACTTATACAACGCTAAAAAGTACGTTAACCTTCCGATTTCAAAATGAAAACTCTCAATTCCAGCCAGTATTTAAAAAACCCAAACCCTGTTTGTTAAAAGGATATTGAAAAAAAAAAAGCAAAGTACTACTGGTATTAACCTCCTCCTTAACCTCTGCACTCTTTGATTAGCCAAAGGGGAGAGGGCGGGCCGGAGTAGATTTCATTCAAATTGATGACTTCATCAGTTTAACCCCAATAAGTAGGAGATTAGGGAACGCATCAAAGTTTGCTCAACGGCGCCGGAGTGAATTGTTTTTCTTTGATTTTCTTTTGATAATGTTTGCTGGTGATATCAATATTTGTGTTTAGGAATGTTAAGGTATATTTAGGTAATGTAACACTAGAGAAATTGCTTCCATTTTATCAAAATTATACGGTATTTTCGTAAGCTAATTCATAAAACAAAACGAGTACTTTTTGCCTAGAATTTTAGGGTATTTAGTCTGAACGGCCCCAACCGAATGGCCCGCGGGCCATCGACCGTAAACAAAAATTGTCTACGTTCCAAAGTACCGGTGATAATTTGTAAACAAATTCAATGTCATAAATTACATCAAGTACATTCGGGTGCAACAGTTAAATATGTTCTTGGCATGTTCTAATCAACACTCTTTTAGTTATAAACAGATTTCATATCTGCTCTGATAGTGTTTTTGGATGTCCAACTTGTTCAACCAGAAATAATTTCGGACTGCACATTTTTTTACTTCCACCAGCATTTTATTACAGTCACCTAATAAAACCCACGAGTTGTATAAGGGTCAGTACCTCTCGTACCCTACATCCGGCAGGATAAAGCAAGTCAGTAATTAATCAGCGAAGTGCGTTTACAAGGGTTGATCTTTTTTACATGAAGGGCGCTGATTGAAAGGGCTAAAACTCATTAGTACGGGGAACGTATTCTGAAGCTAACGAGACTATGTATGGGATTATGTTACTGGTGAATGATAATGGAATCTATTTATAGTAGCCGGTAATAAATACGGCAAATAATCGAATTTTGGAAAAAAAAACCGGCTAAGTGCGTGTCGGGCCACGCGCAGTGTAGGGTTCCGTAGTATTTATAACAGCCAAGTGCGGGTTACGGTTACTTAATTTGACTTCCTATACAAATCCTCACCTGATCCGACAATTTTGCACGGAAAGTTTTAATTTTTTTTTTGAGATTTGGATAAGACTTGTCATAGGCCGGTCTTTTGAATTTAAATACAAGACAGAGCTACACTACTCACTCGTCACAAGAAAATAAAATTGAGGAAGTAGTTTACTATACCTGGGGGAGCTTTGAGTTTGATACTATATAGCAAAATAAAAAAAATCGAAAAAAATTTAAATTTTCGAGTCAAATACAATTGGTCGACTATTACTCGTAAACTTGTAAAGCCCACTTAAGTGTGATAGTTTTCCTTTAAACTTCGTTATATATAGGTACTATTGCCGTGGCATTTGAATTTCTAACTACAACTGTTTAGTTGGTAGAGGGGCTCTAACGAAAATTGGTACTTTAAAGCTTGATAAGTCACGAACGGTTTACTTAAGACTGTGCCGACCCTACAGTGGCGCCCTCATCGTTTGTTTGGTTATTTCATACAATTTAGAATGAAAATGCAGAAAACAAGCAGGTTAAGTTGTGCTTCACAAGATTATACGTTAATATTATTAGAAGCGGTAGTTTTATATTGTTTAGTTTTATCATAATCCTTAAAACGGAATATAGTGGCCACTTTTATCCGTTTTAAGGATTATAATGAAACTAAACAATATAAAACTACCTTTTATAATAATACTAACGTATAATCTTGTGAAGCACAACTTAACGTGCTTATTTTCTGCATTTTCATTCTAAATTGTATGAAATAACCAAACAAACGATGAGGGCGCCGCTGTAGGGTCGGCACAGTCTTAATAAAAAAACGGTCTTTCCAAACCCCTAATATTTTTGAAAGACCTATCCAACGATATCCTACACAATGGGAAGGATGAAAAAAAAATTATCATCCCACTTTACATGTAGAGGAGGTAGCCTAAAAACTGTTTTTTTTTTTAAATTTTATTTTACCACATTTTCGGCGTTATTAACGTGTATACTCATGCCAAATTTCAACTTTCTAGTACCAATAGTTTTTGAGCTAAACCGCGGACAGACAGATAGACAGACGGAAATGGCGAAACTATGGGTTCCTTGTTGACTGCGGAACCCTAAAAATTGGCTTTGTACTCTGTCTGCTTTCATACTTATGTGACAGTATGTTTTGAAGCTTGATGGGTAGTTTATTAATACCTGAGTTCGGTCTTGGTGTTGAAGGAAAGATAAAATTGGACGTATTTTGAGTTTATTTAAGCAAGAAAACATTAACTGAAATAATTGCTAACGTACACGTTTTCCTAATTAGCAGTCGCTACGCAACATGTTTGTTCGTTTATGTTTGATCAAAATAAAGTTTACAATACTGAAATGATTCGGCGTGGAAGTACTCAGAAATACTAAGGAAAAAGGCAAAGATTGCTACAATTTCATCCTCCTCATAAAATAAGATTCATCATTCGAATCTGATCCAGTTTATAACGAAATTGGGTAAACAAACCGAGCACTTTATTATTATTTCTTTAGTTATTGCCGAACTCCATACGCATAAGGTAATAAAACGCCGACACCATACGAACGCCATAAGCAATGAAGAGGTGAAAGCTTGGGTGGGTACATTTGAAAAAGAGGAACGTAAAAATGAGGGAGCGAGCACTCCGCTCGTTCGGACCTGTTGGGAGAATGTTTAAGGAAAGAATTTGAGAATATAATATAATGCAGAACTGACTTGAGTAACTAAATTAAAAATACCAGCTGTAACAAAATAAAAGTCAAAGTGAAAATTTGACTTTCATTTGGTATCGATATCAAATGAAAGTCCGCTATGTACTTTACTTTTTTTTAACAATTTAATTGCTTTATAAGAAATCTTAAATACAATATACAATCTAACACTAAAACATATCTATTATGTATCTACATGTGTATAAAGGGAAAAAGGAAAGAACTCATTGGGCACAGCAAAAAATTCTTCCGCATCGCTTTCAGTGGGAAAAGTGCTCAAAAGGCTAAAGGCTGGCTTGGAAGGCAAAAAATGAAAAAGCGTTTATTTTGTGGTGACAACTTATTACAATCAGTTTTAGTTCTGCCAAACTGTTTGTTGGCGGATGTAGCTCCCAAACACGTTTTTTATCTTGGCAATGCTGATTCTTTGATCTAAAAATAGGCCAGCTCTCTGGTCTTGTGAAAAGTGATATGTACATACATACTCGTTAACATTTATGGAGTTATAAATTAAGTGAAATGAGAAAGATACTCCTTAATCGTTACTAGACCAATGCATGGAATTTTGGAAACCCAAACCCCTTGTAAAACGTACCATGAACCGTCCTGAAGACGCTAATAAAAATATCTTGCTATCCACCAAATTTCAAAAACACTAGACCATTCTATCGACCGTGTAAAATAATTTACATCCCAAGTTAAAGTAGCTGCGATCTTGCATAGAGATAGCTTGGAGCTCGCGGAATAAGTTTCTGCTCCACAGACGCAATGGACCGTGCTAAGTATTATTAGCGGTTTGAGGTGCACAGAAAAAATGGGGAAGTTCTGAGTCCTGATAGTATTTACATTCTTGCACATTTGTATAATGTGTGAGGGTCATGTGCTTGGCTGTTAGGTTACAAAGTCTTTGAACTCTTATATAGCCAAAAGTGTAAGTATACAGGAACTATGTGCCTCAGAACTAAGAATACTCACTGGGTAAACATTATATCACAGTTAGGTTTTTCTAGAAAAATGGCTACAAATCTTTTAATTGACAGGAAGTATATTTGCTTCTCTAGTCTAACAACGATGGAAGTTGTTGACGGTTCTATTGACGCAGTGACCGAGTGATTAGAACTAATATTTATTTACTTTACCACACATATATAAACAAACAAGAAACAAACAGAACAGAAAAATACGTACAAAGTTGATGCTTATTTCATAAGAAATCTCTTCCAGCATACCTGAACTAACTAATATTACTAACTAATACTACTAGAACTAATATATGTATTTCCTACTGATATTGGTTTCAGGCCAAGGTGATTGCACCTTTCACTCGCAATAAAGGAACATTCTGTATACTTATATTATTTCGGAAGTCTCGATTTCAGAAATAAAAAACAGTTTCTGGTATAAGACTTACTGATAACGTCTCACTACGTTCATCAATTCACATGCCAAACATCGTTGTTACGGCTATATCCCCTAGGATCGTTTACTGTACTGGTCAATAGGGGTGGCCCAAGTTCGCCATGATTTATGATGATAAATTATTGTTATGTTTAACCGGAGTGAGATGATCACGTCTGAGTAAATCCAGAATGGGTTTACACTTTAGGTATATTTTTTTGTGCTTAAGTACCCGCAAAATTCAAATTTTCTTACGTTTTTTGCAATGTTCAGGTCAGTGTCAGGTTGTATGTTGAAATATGACTCGCGACCGTGACAATTATGTATTCACAGAATTATAGTAATTAAAATCATCAATACAGGTAAGCCAGTATTTGTCAAGCTGGTCTAAATTGACGTTCACTCAGATGTACATACCCAAACCGTGAGGGCGGTGAATTGGTGTATATAAAGTCTATATAGCGCGTGAGCGCGTGCACAGATCGAGAATATTGAAGTGTATTTGTGTGAGCAAAATACATGAAACGGGTGTATATCCCTATGGGATGTCTATTTCATGAAATATTAATCAAATTGCAAAACACGAAAGAAAATTGGCGCTTCTCTTAATCATAGTTACTGTAAACAAACTGTGGTATATACTGTGAATATTATACTAAAATCGGCACTGGTGTGGCGATCATGTTCAAAAGGTAGCACTACGAAGAACAGAACGTATTTCCGGACACATTTTCCAACCATCCTCTTATTTTCGTATTAGCGAACACGCCTTTTCCCCTTTCAACATAACACAAAGTTGCAGAAATGTAACATTCATACAAGTATTTACGCGACGTATTCCAGCTCAAAAACAAAAATAATATAAATATTTTCGTATATGAAATTTCGTATGAAAAATTCGTCACGAATCTCTGGCTTGCAGCGAGCGAATGCATTCACTGTTCTTCCCTTGTGAATACAAATAGCCTCCTCTCGAAGGAACTAGGCGCAGGGGGACGCATATATTATGTGAACAAGTTTAATATCTTAAAATGCGACGCCATATTTTTGAGGAAAAAATAAAAATAGCCCATTTTAGGTAGTGTTTAGAGTTTTTTGGGTAATGTTCTTTGATAATCTGAAGGGGAGTTGGTTAATATTTTCTTCATTGCATTGTGTTCTGATATACACACATCAAAAGTGTCTAGGGATCAAGCATTTTTATGCGGATTTCTTGAGATTGAGATGTGGCTTTGTAATAAATTTATGATTTTATAAATTTATATGGATCCTTTTTGGTGCATTTCATAATTTGAATCAGGAACTGTGAATCAAATTCGAGTAAAAGATGAAAATCAGCTGTCAATATTTTTCCTATAAAAACATACAACGCATTGAAGACATTATTAGTGCTACTGTTTCCCTACTACTGATTAAAACCAACGTTATTATGGAGCGGCGACGTCATTTAAGCAGGGAAGAAATGCTCAGAGCCGTGGGAATGATAGAAGCTGGTTCCCGGCAACGTACTGTGGCTTTAGCTCTGAATACAAGTCAGAGTGTTATCAGTCGACTTTGGACACGTTACCGAAGCACTGGTACCGTGGCTGAGCGCCATGGAGGACGGTATCGCTGCACCACACGGAGACAAGACCGATACATTCAAATCTTAACTCGAAGAGCTCCAACAATAACCGCCATGGTGTTAGCCGTGAGGCTTCATCACTCTTCAGGGAACTTAATTAGCGACCAAACAGTCAGAAACCGCTTGCATGAAGTGAACCTTCATTCCCGAAGACCGCTACGGGTACCACCTATAGCAATGCACAATCGTAGGATTCGATATCAATGGGCTCTTGAACACAGAAATTGGGCAGAAGAACAATGGCGTTTCGTGTGCTTTTCTGATGAGTCTCGTTTTGGTATGAGACCGGATACAAGACGTATACGACACTGGAGAACCCCTGGACGCCAACAGCGATTAAAATCCTGCCAGGAAGTCCATCCTTATAGTGGTGGAACCATCATGGTATGGGCGGGTATTTGGATCGGCGGAAGAACTGAGTTGATTTGGATCAGAGGCAACCTCAACGCTCAAATTTATGCTGAGACGATTGTATCAGACGTCATCGTTCCTCTACAAGTGCAAATCGGTCCCTTATTTCAGTTAATGCATGATAATGCACGACCGCACACCGCAAGAGTTGTAAGACAGACTCTCGCCGCAGCTAACATCAATGTCCTGCCCTGGCCTGCTCAGTCGCCAGACTTGAACCCGATTGAGCATGCATGGGATATGCTACAGAGAAGAGCTCTGCCGAATATGGAGGGTATCCAGTCGCAAGAAGACCTTTTTTTGTTGTTGCAACGAACATGGGCGGCCATTCCACAGCGTGATTTGGATGAACTCATTTTGAGTATGCCAAACCGATGTTCTTGTGTTGTTAGTGTTCGCGGTAGAAACACGGATTATTAATTGTTTAAGTTACCCAATAAAATTTTAGAGAAAACTGTTATTTCAGTCTTTTTTTCGAACTTTTGTGTTAGTGGTTCAAATGTCAAAAATCCCTTTATTAGGAAAATGGCAAATTTCTTTATTAATGCAAAGGTGACTTGGTTTATCGTTACTGTGACAAACGAAAACACTTTATTTGATGAATCCTTAAAGAAAATTTTAATTAATATCAATCAGGAGAAAAGTTATTGCAAAAATATATGTTGATCCCTAGACACTTTTGATGTGTGTATTATGTGCTAAAGTTCTGAGGGTTTTAAATTTTTTATAAAATTCAGGCCAACAAAAGTATGGACAGCCAATTTTGAACTACTTAATGGTAACTTGTTCTTATTCAATTAACAATTTGGAAATAATAGAAAATGTATATATATATCTATATCCCTTTATTCATAAACGTTGCTTAAAGTTAAGTAATGTTTATTGACTCCACATTCTTGATATTGAAATGTCACTTAATTTTAATCATCGTTTATAAATAAACCCTATAATGTTTATACGTAAAACAACAACTCAATAATAATCCAAGCAACAGTTACTTACTTCTAAAATATTTTGCTTAAAATACGTTTTTGTTATAAAAGATTCGCGATCGTCGGGAGTCAGAGGGGCAATTCTCGTAATTTTAAGAACATTCACAGTCTGATCTCAGTCTCAATCTGTCAAAAATACGTCTAATTTCCTTACATTTTGACAAGTTTTTGACGTTTATTTGTCGCCGAGATGAGACTGCGACTAGATTTTGAACGTTTTAAATTACGAGAATTGGCCTTCTGGTGTCCTCCCCTCAAAAATACGTAGCATAACTTACATACAGCAAGAAACTAGAGTCCAATGAAACTGCGTTTCAAACTGTATTTAAGAAACAAGTCTCATTGAATTCCACTTGAAAAGTTTCTTCAATTCGAAACTTAATTAAGTATTGTTTTTGTTCCTTTCATTTAACGATCTTGTTTAATTGAGGAGTTTTTACGGAAGAGTACTTCTGAGTATAGATATTAGCAGGCTAACATTTTTTCACAAGTAATTGCTAGAATTTTTGGTCTTAGTGTGTACCATAATGATAGATAATTTGTAAAGCAGTTTAAGTGCCGGGTAAGTCAATGACAGATAGTCGCACCGCACTTGTAGTTCAAAATCGCGTGACACTTCACTTTTCAACCAACTTCGAAAAAAGGAGGATAATTTCAATTCGCCGTAGTCTTTTTTGTTAAAAAACATAATGACACCGGTGTAACTTAACTGGAAGCAACTACGGTTGACGGTGATGTGATTTTCTCTATCCGACTTTCTGTCTTGTTGACCTGTACCTGGATGTGTTAAGAAAAATGTATTAACTAAACACAGTGGTTATAGGAATATCTCTTTACAATAGTTCATTAACTGCACGTCGAGGGTCTCTTGAAAATTCCCACTGAGAGTATGTATGGTAATTTTTACAACGGCATAAGAAGTAGAGATGGTCTGAGTGATGATTTTTCTGTATCAATGACTGCACTATAATGAAAAAAAAATATCGATGACGGGAACAATGACAGTATCATCAATGTTTTTTATATGAGTATTAGATCTCATCACTTAAATTGTGAGCAGATACTGAAATGATCGCGGAACGGCTTAGTGAATTTATCATTAGTTATTTATGTAGGCATTGGTCGAGTTTGTCAGTCAGCCCGCGTAATTAATTTTTTCTAAGTTTCTGACATTCACGGCAGGGTATTTAAGTATTTATTAATTATCATGGAAGTCATCAATATTTTTCCATTAGAGATATTTGCTGCAATATATGATTCATTCAAGCAATCATTTAAAATCATTGATGATTTTGTCGTTGTCATTGCATGATTTTAAAATATCGATGATTTTTACATGTGTGACATGATATTGGACTCATCTTTAAGAAGAAGTCTCTGTAGGCGTTGTCTCATTCTTACTCCACAGACTTCTTCCGAAGGAGACTTGAGTGAGTTAGTTGTATAATTGCGTCTGTTGTTCCTCGTTACGACTCTGTTACGCTTAATCTAAACTCGGAACTTTGTCTCGTAAACGGCCTGTTACACACAATAGATAAGGCCGATGTACAGTTTCCAGTTTATCTTTGGGCTATTTTGGAGCAAGTTCATGCAGTCAACAACGTGCAAAGTCTTGGTAACGCGCTGAGTTTCAAGGTTGGTGTTTTATACATTGTAGTATAAACAACATCACTATTTTCAGCAGAGACTGAAGTGGTGTTGTTTGTACGGTTACTTGTATATATCACAATGATGTTTTTTGATGAAGTTTTGGCAGTGAAGAGTATGTACTTTGTAATTATTAATTAACAGAGCATGTAAATGCAATCAGTTTAAATATGAATGCACAGCTTATATATTTATGTATAGGTCTTCTAAGATCGTGCAAAAAAATATATAATCCTTGTATATAAATACGAGTATATAATAAGTCAGCAAAAAATGTTTATTAGGCTCACACGTATTTGCCTCAACAAATTAAATTACCGCGTTACCTCGCCAAAAAGTACCAGGCTCGCATAAATTAGAACACCCTTTTAAAATCCTACGGCCGCGAACAAGAAAATAGGTAGGTACTCAACTAAAACCGCGTTACTCCTGCAAACATACTCTTATTACCAAACTGGAGTCTTATTTACGGGACTCGTTACATCTAAGTGCTCATGAAAATTCCCACAGCCAGCCCGCAGGATGGTTTTAGCTAAAGAATAAACGATATGTTGGCTAAGATATCTTGTTATTACTTTCTTGAAAGATTTTAGGTCGCCTTTTGTGATGAGCTTCATTTTGATGTCAGAACATAGGTGTTGAGACAGTCGTTAGCTTTCTTTTTATTATTTTGTTGTACATAATGATTTTTGGCGTACCCACCTAATATTTTTGAGATAATGCAGATTCCGAAGCTGCTCACTTTTTACCCGACTACGACAAAGCCAAAGGAACCCGTGGGTATGTACGAGTATCGTAGTTTCTTCCTCGGTATGTCCTAAACTACTCGTCGTGTTTTGATAAACAAGTTAGTGTTGCAAGTGCCATGTTGTTCCGCGGGCTTTGATTTGCTTTAATTACATTATGTGTGACTCCTGATTTTTAGTTCGTCTTTCTGTAGTGTGTTGTGCATACCTTTTTAGTTGGCGTTTTTGTCGTAGTTGTGTTTTAGTTTTCTACTTTTATTTTTTCAAACGTTATGCTTACAGTCTGAAAGAAGTACTCACAATAGAGCTTTATTAAACATTCTTTATTTCTTTCCCATTTTACCAAGGTACGTATTATTTTCAAAGCTACTTACTAAAACGCTTGCAGGCTAACTAAATATAAACTCAAATCCTTTCACGCCTTATATTATACGTTAGTAAAGTCGAAATAAAAGGAAGCAGGCGCTCGTAATTTCTATAGTATTACGTAAACCCGCAGGTGAGTCCATTAAGAATATAAAATGAAGGAAGGACGAATGCGAAAAACTTCTGAAATGGTTCTTGGCTGTTCTGAGACGCGAGCTGTCTTATTACCTTCTTTAGGAACTTTTATGATGTTATTTTGTTCCACTTTTAATGGATTTACTGCTCTACACAAAATTGTAGGCACAATAAGTATGTAACAAAATAACAGAATGTCATCTTCGCAACAAAAGGTAATGGCGAAGAATTTATATTTGACTTTTCTTTGTGGAATTTATTTTGGGACATAACAAGCTTTCTGTTTTACTTCAGGCAAAACTTTATGAGGTAAGGCTTCCGTTCTTGTTATAGTTTCCGGAATTCGCTTTTAAAACTGTTCATTCTATTCTAGAGCGTTAAGAACCATGCCATTTTTGGGTATTCGAATAAACTTTCATGATTTTTAAACGGAAACCGCAGCTCTTGTATTAATCTTTACCACTGCTAGAGAAGGAAAAATATCGTGAGGCAACCTGGACATATTTATAGATTCATACCTGAAATCGCTGACTCTTCTTTAGCTAGCCTGGTGATGAATGCTCGTGCCTTCTCTGTATTAGAAGAAGCCTTTATCCTGTGGAACAATAATAGGCTGGTATTAATACTATTGCTAATATATGTTTTTGGAAAACACTTCTTCTATTTAGTACCACAATGTAACTCCATCCTAACATAAAACAGAGCTGTCAAAGTTATTTGCCTTCAGTTCACGGGGTTCGGGGTAAAACACATAATAATTACCTAGTTAGTGACGCAGAGCCCTCGAGGGTGTCGCCTGAAATACGATCAATTAGACAGAGGAACGCAAAGTGATGCCTCGACACATTAGCTCCAGGGAAATTAGGTTATACTCGCGCATTCCTGAGGTTATGACTTGTTCTTAACGTAATATTTCTTGAGTAAATACTCTGGGTGATACTTGAGGTAATTCTAGGAATTGTATGAAACGAACTATGAGTAAAATAACTGTTGAGAAGAATTATGTTTTCTTGGTTGGTTTCTGAAAAGAGCACTGGTGGGTTGGTAAGTGAAACATAGAAAAAGAGGTACATTTAGTAATCTATGACATTTAACTTGGTGTGACATTTAACATTTAAATTTTTTAAGTTGGTGTCGTTGATTCCGCATTTTCGTTTTTTGACACAGAAGTTAAAGTTATTTTTCACTTTTTAGTTGTACCTACTCCACACAAATTCAATTAACACTACTTGCTATGTAAATATCAATCTCAGAAAGTTATTAAAACATCATCAATATAAACTTAATGAAAAAAAAAACGTTTTGTTGAAGTTAACTCAAAAACTACCCAAGAAAATTTATATGGGACCACCCCTGAGGCATACTTTATCCAATAAAAGCAATACATATATATACAAAAGCTAAGGGGCATTGAAGAATTGAAGACACCGACTAGAAGAATCATCAAAATTCGCATAGAGATGCCTGAGATGCAGTACATTTATGCATATAACTTCGTACATAAAAATAATTACCTAATGTATTATATAGATACAAAACCTTCCTGAAAGTATTTAGATCACGTTTATGAAAGAAACATCAAAATTGGGTCACTAGTTTTTGAGAAAATCACGGACATACAAACATACATACGGGTCGAATACAGAACCTCCTTTTTTGAAGTCGGTTAAAAATAAGTAGACATTTGCCATTTTTAGATCAAATAAAATGTTGATATTTATAAAGCTTCACGATTTATTCTGTTAATAAAAAATCAACTACAGATTACAGATATATTTTATTCAACAACAATAGAAAGTACTAAAAGGTGACACTCAAGCTGAGATGCTTTTTTCAGATTATAAGTCCTAGAAAAAAAAGCTAACAGCACTTTATAACAAGAAACTTGAACAGTAAAGCCAAGTATTTTTTCCTTGAAATAAGGTTGCGATATAACGCTACAAAACTTCTATATCACTTAGAAGTGGCATGCAAATTATGAGAAAAGATTTTAAAAAGAAACAAAGACAAGTATAAAGAAAATTATTACGAGTAAGTTTAATTAGAAGTCGTGTCTTTGAAAACAGTCTCGGTACTTTGTGCTTTGCTAAGAGTCTTAACACAAACAGTTGCTGTGAAAACTCAATGCGGTATCGTAGCTTCAACGTTATCATAATTATGCCTCATACAAACGACAATGCGTTTGAGTGTTAACATGCAAAATGAGGCAGTTAGCGATTACTTCCATGCACACAGTCGCTCGTCGAATGCTGAATGTTTCTTGAAAGGCATAAATAGCGTGAGATGCGCTTCATTTTACGGAGTTTAAATGTGCGATCGGTAGACGTTTTCAGCGCGTTCGTAGATGTGTAGACATCCTAAGCCTCCTTTGAATGTAAAGGGTGTTCCTTTCGTGTTTCAAGTCTGCCTTTTGATAACTAGCGAGATGGAAACTAAGTACATCTACAAAGATAAAGGATATTTTCGCATTCATTTGAAAAATTATAGGCAAGTATAAAAAGCACGTTTTAAGACTTTACGGTTGAACAAATTAACAAAATTTGATGATTATGTTTTTTTTTATAAGTTTAAGAGTTTCCTACCTTCTACTTATCTATCTTATTTAATTTTATAAGAAACTTTTTCTTTAACTATGTATTTTATTTAAGAATATTTTCTGATAATTATAAAGTTAGGTAATATCTGTAATCCAAACAATTATCATCGTTCTATTTTTTTTTTTGTTTTTGTTTACCTTATATTGTCCCGCTACCTGGGCAATGCCCTCCCCCAAGTCCTTCCAGGAATTCTTTTCCCGCGTCACCTCGAACTAATTAGTTATTTAAAAACACTTTTTATTGACGCGATAACGTCTTATAAATCGATGTTCCGCCTGAGCCTGAGCGTGCAAGCGAGAGCGCGGAACAAGCGATAGAGAGGCACGATCGGCCCAAGCGTTGGCTTGTGACACATTTATTCATCAATGTTTCTTTATGACGCTATCCCGTAAAACTATCGTCCGCAAACCGACTTTACAGACAACCAATTTTTTGATTAGATTACGAATTTCAACAAACTTTATTCCCCAAAACAATCTAAACACTACCGTCGAACTATAAACCGCTACGACACCACAGCACACACACACACACATACAAATAGCGTAAATGACGTCACCATACATGATTCCCTAACGTCGGTTTAATTTGTATACCAGAGCTGCATCGGACAGGATATTGCGGTCACAGACGTTGGGAGCTGTGACGTCATGGCGGCCATGTCGCTCCCACAGATTAGAGTTTTTGTAACACACGCTAGAATTCTATAGGAGATTGAAAATGGGAAAAGCTACGGGAGTACGTTGAGCCTTTTACAGCGTAGTCAGTCATTGGAAGCCGAGTCATGAGGTGTGTTGATGAATATTGGACGTTCTAAAGCTGTGGTGGTAATGGAAAATAATATGTTGAAGCAAAAATTTTTACCGTACCTAAGTACTTTGGCCAAGTGGTAACAGTCGCGACCGCGAGTTTGCGAGTCGTAGGTTCGAACCCAGAAAGGCGCTTTACTTTACTTTACTGTTCACTGTTCTCTTCACTGTTCTGAAAACGGTGGAGGAAAACATCGCGATGAAACCGGCACGTCCTAAAACTAAAAATTCGAAGACATGTGACAGCCACCAACCTGCACTGGCCCCACGTGGTGGATTATGGCCCACTCCTTCTAACCGAGAGAAGGCCAGTGTCTCGTCGGGAACATTAAAGGCTGATGATGCTAAGTACTTACTTAAAATATATAGAGTATTAAAAACAAAGGTTAAAATCACACTAATTAAATACACATAAGTACTAAAAGCTGCAGCGAAAATTGGTTTAGGTGCCTCAAGTTTATAAAGATTGAATTCCCAAGAAACATAATAAGTACTTACTTCCACTTTTCTCTGGTATTTGTAAACAGACACACAAACAAAAAAAAAAAACTTGTTCTTCGACAGCCCAATATCGATATCTAACAGAATGATATTATTAAGGTTGAGTTTATTATCGGTTACGCTAGACGGCGCCTCAGACATTTGACGTTGACATGTTGTAAATATTATCGGGCCCCGATGCAGAATAATTAAATTAATTAATTAAATTTGTGTATGAAGCCTTAACGCACGTTTTGACGCTAACATGTGGGTATCTGTTACCAACACAGTTCGACAGTTTATGAAACGTATTCATAATTCTCATAAATATAATTAAGTCAGAATTCAAAACAACTCGTAGAGGTGAAAGTAACAGTAAAGTAAGTAAGCTAAATTGATATTTTTATCGCAGAAACTTCTGAGCCTCATTCCATTATATTTATTAGACGCATCATAGTTTCTAACTTATTTTTTTGTCTATTTAATAGGACCCATGAATTCATTCCACGTCTTGAAAACGTCGCCTTTAAAAGTCTTTTAATTTTTTTTTTAAGACTGTTTCATAATAATAATGTTGAGCACCAAATTAAAGAAAGGTAAAGGTGCAATTGGGTATATTAACTAAAGATAAAGATCACAAGAAACAATATTAAGAAAAAAGATAAAAATACGCAAGCCGCTCCGTTGTTAACCCACCAACAACTACAAGACCCTAGCAACGGGGATGCCAGATCTGTCACCAACAAATAATAATAAATATTTATTTCAGAATCACTTCCTTATTTGTTAGTGTAACCTTATAAACTAGTGTTAGTAGTGTATAGTCTCCACTACGTAGCTTAATATAAAAAAATAACATTATAGGAGGATTAATGACAGTGGTAGCCTTGTGGTAACTCAAACTCAAAATCAAAGCATTTATTTCAATTAAACCATTTACAGGCACTTTTGAATTGTCAAAATTGAATAGTCGGCTAGTTGCCCATTCCATAACGCGCGGTAATAGCCGCGATATACGAGTTGTAGGTTCGAACACAGACAGGCGTTTCACTTTGTGTAAATTATTTAATCACCACTGCTCTTAAAACGGTGAACAAAAACATTATGAGGAAACTGATTGTCCTAGAACCAAAAAAATCGAAGACATATGTCCTCTACCAACCCGCACTGGGCCCGCGTGATGGATTACGGTCCCACTCGCCAAGAGGAGGCCTGTGTCCCAGCAGTGGGAACATTATATATGCTGATTATGCATTACAAGGATATATCGAAGGGGTAAATAACTAATACATTAAAACCCATGTAACGTAGGTATATTATACTTAAACCCATTACATTAAACCCATGTAACGTAGGTATATTATACTTAAACCCATTACATTAAACCCATGTAACGTAGGTATATTGTACTACATTAATGTTCATAATACAGGGTGAAATTGAAAACATGCGACAAATCGAAATGGGAGATTGTACTCATCTTTAAGAACAACTTTTACTATGGAACCAATCCGAAATCTCGAAAAAAAATCAGCTGTTCCCTACATTTATGTTAAATGATAAATGATAAATGATTTTATTTCTGTAAGTAGGTTTGTACAAACACTTTTACATGTCAATCATATTTTTTTTAACGAGATGAGGTCGGCGTTTCCTAACTGACTACTCTGAGAAGAAAGGCCGAAACAAACTCAGAGGTCACAGTCTCTTTTAAAGTCCAGACATAATCTTGGTCAGATCATGTGGAGACCATGTAGATTAGTGTCTGAAATGGTCTTTTGAGGAAAGAACCACACCGATTGAGTGGACCTGTCCAGTCAGTGCACGCATTTGTCAGTAATCATGCAGCTCAACTCAAACTTAAGGAGCTCAACGATTCGACGAACAATACCAAAGAAAGGACATTTGGGTGGGTCGCATAAATTACTCAAACTGCCAGACCATGACTAAAACTATCTGAGAATGAATGAATGATGAATGAATGAATTGCACCGATCCCAGCGTGGTTAAACCAGACTCGATTAATCGAATGAACCCCAAGATTCGCACTAGCTTCTGTAGCCTCATGATCATGGTGCTACAGCGGCCATTGCATATCAAGGAATAGACCGGGGGGCGCGGTAATTGGTAAGGAGGACGTGCCCGTAGGATAGGGAAGGATTTAAGAGCCTACCGGATATGCATCCTAGAGCAAGCATTGGACTAGTGGAGAGATGGGTAATTATTATCTATGGATGGGCATCTTCTAACGACCTTGCCGCCAGGCTGGTTCAGGTCGAGCTTCATCGGCGAGTCTTTTGGCGGAGTGTTACTGCTTTCTCGGTTCTTTTGTATGTCATTGTTCTGTTGTATTGTGTTAGATGTTGCTGTTATCGATGTCATCTTCGGAAGTTTCGCTACTATCCGTTTCCGGTTTATTGTAAATCTCACTAGCAGCGATCTTGATCTTACTTTTGTCTTCCGCTGTATCCATCCAGAAATTGATTCCCTTGTCGAAGTACTTCATGTCCTGATTTAAATTGTCGTTCCATGTGTAAATAGGTCGGCCGACCTTCTTGGATTTGGCTTTGTATTGCATTGCTGCATGTAGCAGGTGTGGTTAGCGACGCCTGTAGACATGTGCGAGGTAGCACATCCTATGGTTCTTGATGCGTTTGGTTACTGTTTTTCCGTCTAATATTTCATGCATTTTCTTTTGTCTTGGTTTATTTCTAGAATGGTTAATCAAGTCCCTCATGATAACTCGCTCATATTTTCTGAGTCTTGATCTGTTAGCTTTAGTAAGTGCCGAAACTTTCAAACCGTGTATCATGCACGGTACGATCACCATTCGATACATGAGTCTGGCTAATTTCCAGTCCATATTTGAATTATTTATGAATGGTAGTAACGATTTGGCGTTTTTCATGGCCTGTTCGCAACGTTTTTTTATAGTGCTTTTTCTACTTAATGTAGATGTTATGTATGTACCTAGGTATTTAACTTCTTCACATGTTGGTATACTTATTCCATTAAGGGTCACGTGGGTCGTTATCTGTGTAGCTTTGGGGTCCCTAATTAGTATTTTTGTTTTTGTTTCGTTTATTTGGAGGCCTACACTGTTTAGTAGGGGTTTAATATGGTATATGATACCTTCTAATCCTTCTAGGTCATCTGTAATAAAGATAAGGTCATCCGCAAATGATAATACTAGAGGGAGTGAGATTTCGCGATCCTGGTCAAGTTTTATTAATTGTGTTTCTTCGTCGAGGCTTCTAAGGACTTCGTCGATGACCAGTGTAAACAGGCGGGGGACAGAGGGCAACCTTGTTTGACTCCCTTTCCTTTAATAATCCAACTGCTTTGCTGGCCACACCATTTGATGCATGTTCGTTCATTCATGCATACCTTGATTATCCTGTTGGTTAGCGATTTGTTGGTTCGTTGTAATAAGATATCTCTTAGTGCATTGAGGTCGACGTTGTCAAATGCCTTTTCAATGTCGAGGGCGAGTACATAAATTCTTTTACCTGCACGCCATTCTTCGTCTAAGACCCTTTTAAGCGTGAATATATGGTCGTCTGTTGATCTATTGTTTAAAAAGGCCGCTTGGTAGTTGCCCAACTCCGTTATTATCTCATCTAGTTTTTTTAATACGTAGGAGGCGTAAATTCTGTAACCCGTATTGCAAACCGATATGCGGCGATATTCATTCTCATTTTTAGGGCTATTGTTTTTTGGAATTGGTACCTGTACGGTCTCCAACCATGTGTCAGGTGCTTCGTTCAGTGTCCAGGATTTGTTCATGTGTTTGGTGACGGCTTCTTGTAATATTTGGGGCATTGCTTTGTATAATTCGATTACCACTTGGTCCGTTCCGGGGGCTGTCCCGTTCCGCATTTTATTAATGATTGCCATTACGTCGTCCGTAATAGGTCCCTCACCCTGTACTTCGGTTATCGGCTTTTTTATATTAACTGTTGGTATAAGATGGCCCTCGGATTTTTTTAAAATTTGCTCCCATTTGGTCATTGGTATATAAGTAGATCTTTTTCGACGTTTTGTTTGAAGTTTGTTCCTGCTGTAAAAAAAGTATAGCATCTGCATGCGTTTTGCAGGGTGTTTTTTCCCCAATCCATTGAGGCAGGCCCTGCATGCTTTTTGCTCTTCCTGATATTTAACCTTTTGAAGTGTTGCCTGACATTCTTTTACTCGGTTGTGCCTATTTGGATTATCTGGTTGCCTGCTTTGTAGGAATTTAGCCTTTTGTAGGTTAGCAAGAGCTAGTCGATGATCTCTGGAGAGAACTGGCTGAAAAATAAGAGTTTCCTGAGCAGCCGATTTTAATACTTCCGTTATGGTATTCCAGGGTATTTCGATGAGTTTGTCCGTTGAGTTGATCCCTTTATCTTTTAGTTTTTTTGTTATGCAATCTTGGTATTTTGTTTTTGTGAATTTACTATTGAGAGCGGCATAATAGCATTGTTTATAGTTAAAATCCTTGGCCGCAATTGTTGTTTCCTTCGCGGCTTGCTGTTGTCTTTGTGTAATAATGTGTTTGGTGCTTTCTTTCTTGTTTGAAATTCGATTTGTTCTTATTAGACCCCAGATTATTTTATGGTCGGATGTGCCCCTAGCGGCCCATTCGCCTTTAATAAAATCAAAAAGTTTTTCTGATGCATGTGGCGTTATAATGTGATCCAGTTGGGATTTCTGAATGCCCTTTGACCACGTTATCCTGCACGATGATCTCGCTTTTGTCGTTTCTATTTGCAGTTTTTCCCTGTTGGCTATATCCATTAACATTTCCCCGTTGTAGTTAGATAAGTCATGGTGTAGGTTTTGTTGGATCAGCCCTTTGCGTTGGAAACTTTGTGTATCATGTCGACCAATATGTGCGTTAAAGTCGCCAAGAATTATTAAAGTACATTTCCTTGGTTTTTGTCTGATCAAGTTTAATAAGCCTGTGAAGGATCTGTTTGCTATAGATGTCAAAGTCAAAGTCAAAGTCAAAGTCAAAACGTTTATTGCAAACTAAGTGTAAAATGTTGGTGTTATGTTAGTAGGTACTTATGACTTAGCAGCCTTTTACAAGCATTGCAATTTTATCATTCGCCTGCCCTTATCATCATAAATTAGCATGCATTAACATTATTATTATCTTTTATATTAGTACAATTACATTGAGAAATTAGTTATGTCAAAATTAAATGTCAATAATAATGAATTTAATACAATGTCATCATTTTCAGGTAGTACAAATTATAATTTTATATTAAGTTAGTTAGTTGATAGACTAGATGTTATAGGACAGATCGCCACTTTTGGACTCTAAATATTCTTTTACTGAGTAGAAACATTTTTGGATTAGGTATAGTTTTAGCCTTTTTTGAAATATTGTTACAGATTTTTCAGTTTTAAATATGTTGGGTAACTTATTATATATTTTTATTGCCATATAGTATGGGCTATCACTTAACATTTTAATTCTTGAGAATGGAGCGCATAACCTCTTTTTATGGCGAGTGTTGACGTTGTGCGTATCTTCTACTTTAGTGAACTTGTCGATATTTTTAAAAACAAATGCGCAAATGTCAAGTATGTATATTGAAGGCAGAGTTAGAATCTGATATTTTATAAAGAATGGTTTGCAGCTCTCCGTATTATCTATTTGGGCTAGAATTCTTATACATTTCTTTTGCAATATGAATAGTTCATCTACGTTCACACTATTTCCCCATAGCATGACTCCGTATCGCAGCCATGAGTATGCGTATGCGTAGTAAGCAGCCATAGCTGTTTGCGTGTTAGTGCTTTGTTTAATTTGGAAAAGAGCGTAAGAGAATCTAGAGAGTTTTGTTTTTATGTGTTCTATGTGTGACTTCCAGTTAATGTGTGTGTCAATATTTATGCCAAGTAGGCTAAATGTATTAACTTCTTCTATTTGCGTGTTTCTGAATGTTGTTTTTAGATTAAGAGGTAATTTTTTGAATGATCTAAATTGTATTAGTTTAGTTTTATTACTATTAATTTCCAAGTTGTGGATCTGGAGCCAAGTATCTACAGTTTGGAGGGTATCTTGTATTTGTAGACTAGGGTTATTTACATTTTCACACTTGATTAATATCGAGATATCATCTGCAAATAATACTGGTAAAGCGTTTTCTTTATCTAATGTTTTGGGAAGGTCATTAATATAGATTAAAAATAGTGGGCATCCTAATACACTTCCTTGTGGGATTGAGCAAGTAATTTGTTTTTCTTGTGATCTAATAGTTTTGATCTCATTTTTATCATGATCGTAATTTTCAATTTGTACTATTTGTGTTCTATTATGTAAATATGATTTGAACCACGAATAAGCTGGTCCTCGTACGCCGCAACCATATAGTTTAGTAAGTAAGATGTCATAAAGGACCTTGTCGTATGCTTTTGTCATGTCTAGTAGTAGCCCAATTACATAATGTTTGTCGTTTATATGTTGCAGCGCTTGTTGAACATATTTATAAACCGCTAATGTTGTTGATCTACATTTTCTAAATCCATTTTGTGCATCGTCAAGAATATTAAACTTTTCCAACAGTTTATGTGAGAATTGATTATATACAGATGAGCAGGCTTGTCATTTTCCCTGTTAACTTGAAGAGTAGCTGACATCGCGTCTGTATCCTTTTTTCTGTTAACTAATTCAATTTGAGCATCTTTTCTGATTAGAATTGCAAGTCCCCGATGTGTTTTACCTGAGGTTCCATAGAGGTGCCATTCGTAGTGTGTAGAGTTGTATGCTCCTGAGTTCATACCTGTTTCTTGTAAGCAGGCTACATGAATGCCCCTAATTGAAAGTTCAGCGTCAATTTTATCTTTTTTGGTCGGTTTTGAGGCCCCGCGGACGTTCCAAGTTGCAATACGCAAGTCTAGGCAAGTGTACTTTATTGAGGTAGACGGTTGGTTTCTAAGTATTGTGAACCCAGTGACATCTGCGACTACTTCTGATAACGGTGTACACATTGGTGCTTGTTGTTCATATTGTGTTAATGAGCTAGCTAATTGAGGGCTGTTCGTTTGAGCCTGGGATTTCGTGAGTTGACCTTTCTCTTCACGTGTGTTGTACTGGTTAATTAAAGGCTTATTATATAGTGTTGTTGTGACATTGTTCGATTTTTCATTATATCTATCGGGTTGCTGTTATAGTGTTTGTCGTCGGTCATGACCCAGCTATCGTAGTGCTGGTCCTTGTAGAGGATGTGTATGTTGCCGGGTACTGGTTCGCCGGTAGGTGAATACACTGGGTTGTGTCTTGTATCCGTGTGCACGTGCAAATTTACAAGATAGAACTCGGCTGCGGCGATTAAGATATCCTCTCCTCCCCAGAACGTCTTGTTAAACTGCTGTGTTATGTATTTTGTTATTCTTTGTTCCTGGGAGAGAATGCTGTTAGGAAGAATTTCTTGTACATTATTTAGAAGGGCTAAGCGAATTCTTTCGTCATCTCGATGCTCTAAAACATATGAAGCAAGATCCTGACGGACAGACACGTGGTCGAAAGTTAAACCCATTACATTATTTATTTGATGTGCTATGGCCCTGAATAGGCAGTTTCCGTCTTTTGTCATACGCACAATTGTGCCCATTTTAAAAGAAAAAAACTTTTTGTTTTTATGGTATTACAAGACCTGCTCTGCACACATGTGTTGTGTAGCTTTGGGTTTGTGAACCACTATAGCTGACAGGGGAGCTTAACGCTTGAAATTTATGAGCTTCGCTATTTTTTGTTACTTAACCTTTTTTTTTACCCTTTCGGTCCAATTTTGCGCGCGGTTTACAAATTTTACAAGCTAGGAAATAGGTAGCTTGTTCAAGGCAGTTTTGATAATTTAGTACAATGTTAAATTAAGAAAAGCGTGAAGTACTAATTCTAGAGCGATACCGTATTTCAGGTTAAAATAATAGAGTGTATTATTTTGTCCTTCGCTCCTAAATATAATATGAAGACATTTCCTTAAAGCCTATTTATAGCTTACAATGATGTTAAATTCACGCGTGGCGTCAAAAGTCCAAATTAACAACGCAAAACGCAGTTTTATACAGCCTCCAAGCCTCTATCGGAGGTCCCTGAAATATATAATGGAAAGATCTCACCAAATCCACGTCGTCGATATTCTCGGCCGGAAGGCCTAGACCTCAGGCTTGTATATCAGGTACACACGTATGCCACTTTACCACCGTTTTAAGGTGTTTTAATTTGCACCCACAAAAACACAGCAAGCGAAACCCCGTTCGAGTTTCAAGCTCAGAGTCAGCCACGTGTTGTGCACATTGCATCAAGTAAAAACAAAGGCGGGTCAAGACACGACACGTCTGTCCCCTTCGGCGGCCACTATCCCCCCATGACTAAAACTATCTGAGAAAATAAAAAAAAAGAAGAAAAGGCAAAAAAAAAAAATAACCCACATAGTCTTCACATTCACAGTCATTAAAATAATATAATACTTTACAAAGTAAATATTCATGTCACTGTATATGTAAAATTTATCAATGTCAATGTGTATATAAAAATCCAGAAATAGTCTTGGTCAGATCATTTTGAGGACCATGTAGATTGGTGTCTGAAATGGTCTTTTGAGGAAAGAACCACACAAATTTGAGTGGACCTGTCCAGTCAGTGCACGCATTTGTCAGTAATCATGCTGCTCAACTCAAACTTAGGGAGCTCAACGATTCGACGAACAATACCAAAGAAAGGACATTTGGGTAGGCCGCATAAATTACTCAAACCGCCAGACCATGATTAAAACGGAAACAATGACCCACATAGTCCTCACATTCACAATAAATAAAATAATATAATACTTTACACAGTAAATAGTAAATGTTCATGTCATTGTTTATGTAAATAGATATTAAGAAAAAAAAAAAAAGTGTAAAATCGCAAAATAAAATAAAACAACATTCGCAGTCTAAACTTATTGGAGCAGCTCAATCCCAAGCCTTTTTGTCCGCATAACTCGTCAAAATGTAAGGAACGGCTGATTTTTTTTTCACCATTGTAGCTTTGGTTCCTTAGTAAAAGTTGTTCATAATGATGAGTACAACCTCCCATTTCGGTTTGTCGCATGTTTTCAATTTCACCTTGTACAGTTAGGAAATTAATTGTAAAAATAAATAAATGTAAATTGATACCCAACGACAATTTGCCGTGTTATAGCTATGTCATACAACTGTCAATAAATGACAGTTATAATTTGAATACATGGTCAATTTAAGTTGATAGTCAATTTGCCTGACTTTACGTGCGGCGCACCCTGGGCGGTCTTACTAGTTACTTTATTGATTATCCTTACCGCGAGAACAACTATTCTTTCATAGGTACATTGGTGTTCATAATTTCTTAGGAATTTCTGCTTTTATTATTGGTCGAATTTTGAATAGTGTCTAAATTTTTGCGGCGACAAACTTTGGCCACTGTGCAAGTGACAGCGTTATGCGGTCGGTTGCAGATTAGCCAAGTTTGTGTACGCTATTGTAAAGCATGAATATTCCACAAATATGTATTTTAGAAGCTAAAGTTTGGATGCATGTTTATGATTGCAATAGATTTCGGTTTATTTTTGGGACATAGTATCGTGGACCTTTTGTTTCATGGGGCAGAGGCAATGACAAATAAACTTATTTGTGGCCAGTGATCCTTGAAGTGTAAAACTGATAAAAAAATGTACTCTATAGAATGACACCTGCAATGTCATAGAGGTTGAGTTGCACTTATTCATAGCTTATCATTCGGTGTCAAAATTAAAGCATCGCTTATTAACTGTGCTACTCGAAAGACTGACTTAATTTCTAAAATCCTAGAGGCATTATATAGCTATCAACAATATAACACAGTTGTTCAGTCTGTGTGAAGGCTCGCTGCGGTTACAGCTGCAGACGAACCGCGGTCTCAGACTGAACGCTGTCCGCCTGGAACGAGCAGACAACGACGAATTTTGGAGAACTATTACTTACTTAAGGCATTTTTATGCTATTATATATCCAGAGATAAAACTGAATAGACATATGAACGAAATAGTTATAGACATAGTTATAGGATTAAACTATACGAGGACTGATGATGCATGTATGCGGTCTGTTGGGACAGGTCAACTCAAAGCTGCAATGGCTCTTTCTTCAAAAGGCCCTTCCAGGCCCTCCATTGTTAGATTCACATAAAATCCTAACAATATAATTTTTCATTAAAGTAATCTAGAACAGAATAGCCGGAGCCCTCGAAAAATATCAGCATCCCCGACAGGCCGGATTTCATCGCGGCCTCTTCACTACTGACCACCTCCTCTCCATCAACCAGGTTCTCGAGAAACATATAGAGTTCCAGCTGCCACTTTATATTACATTCATATATTACTCAAAAGCTTTTGATAGCATCAGCCATACTTCAATTTTCAACGTCTTACAGAATCAAGAAGTAGATACCACGTATATTTGCAAAATATTTACAGAAACAGCACCGCAGCTATTAAAATCAGTTCTAAGACAAGACCATCTTTCCAGATCAATAAAGGAGTTAGACAAACAGACCCGCTGTCTCCGAAATTATTCACGGCCGTTTTGGAAGAAGTCTTAAGAAAGCTGGCAGCAGGCTGGGCAGAAAAGGGTATTATGGTTAGACAAAAGAGATTATCCAATCTCCGTTTTGCCGACGATATAGTCTTTTTTCCGTCTTCAGTCTCCGAGCTGACTCAGATGCTAGAAAATCTCACAAGCTGGCAAGCTAAAATATCTGATGTCACTCGGAAGGCTACCACACCTAAATGGAATTGGGCTGGACACATTTGCCGCATGTCAGACGACCAGTGGGCCAAACTTACGACCCAGTAGGTCCCGCTTAATGGCAAACAACATCGAGGCAGGGCCAGACGGAGATGGCGGGATGAGCTGGACTCCTTTGTTTGTCCTCCTTTGGGCTTTAAAAATACTTCTGAGTTAGTTTCGGATTTTTTTTTCAGCTAGGACATGCCGGTGCCATCTAGTTTTAAAATATTGACCAACAAAATATTGACATGTAAAAGTGTCTTGAAAGATCTGCTTACAGAAAATAAATGTAACATTTAATTTCATAGAGATATTGATTATTATACGCCACAGCGTATTAACAAATAAATTGGTTAAGGAAAATAGTTACTTTACTACTGGTAAAAGAGAAAGGAATAGATAGACAGACCCAGGGCTCTGCAAATATTTCGATACTCAAGTAGTTACCTACTCACCTTCAAGCTAATATTTCGTTGTATTACAACGAAATAATAGACTAATCAACTTTCGCTTTAAGCGAAAGTTAGAGAGGCCCGTGGCTAAATAACAACAGCCGCACAGGTCGATCGATCAGGTTAAGCTACGCTTGCCGCGGTTGGTCTGTGGATGGGTGACCATTTTTACATTCCGAGACCCCTCCGTGCCTCGGAAAGCACGTTAAGCCGTTGGTCCCGGCTTTCATTCGTGGATCTTTGACTGTCGTTACGGGTAGTCAGAAGCCCGAAAGTCTGACAACCAGTCTTACCAAGGGGTATCATATTACACAGATTGTGGAAGTCTGCTAGGCCGTCGCTCCATGTAAAATACTGGTATTCAGCTGCATCCAGTTAGACTGGAAGCCGGCCCCAACATAGTTGGGAAACGGCTCGGCAAATGATGAAGCGAAAGTTTAATATCAGATACATTTGAGTCAGTATAATTATAGTGGCGCTATTAGCAACTGTTTCTGATAAGACGGAACTTTATGAAACACGTTAATATTTGCTAGTAGTTACGGTTTATTACATGCCTCTGGGAAATTATATTTACAATGTAACGTTTGATATTAGTTAAGTGGTCGTGGTTAAGCGGGGAGCGCAATGAAATTTATATTAGTTTTGCGTTGTTGTCGTGATAGTAGAAGTACATAAATATTTGGGACTTGTATTTCGGTAATGCGCTGTTTCGTTTGATTTCAAGGAAATATTAAGGAGTGAGATTAAAAAGAGAAGATCTTTTTCTACCAATCCTATCGTTATAGGTGACTTAAGGGTATTTAAAGCACCTGCCGGAGCAGCGGGATTGTCCGAAAGGGTTACCGCTACCCCGGAACATAAAGGGCTAAGGAAGAAACTCGGGTGGGTTTTAGTCAGCGGGAGTCTGACACTCCCTTCTGCTCCACCCAGAGCGGATTTGATGATTTCCCAGCCTCAAAAAAAAAGGTATGTATAGTATAAAGATTCTATAGGCTTTATAGCGACAGTAGCAGCTTAATCAGCCGGTGATGTTCCCAGTGTTGGGGCACAGGCCTCCTTTCTGCGAGGAGGACTGGGCCGTAATCCACCACGCGGTCCCAGTGTGGGATGGTGGATGTCACATGTCATCGAATTTTTGGTTCTAGGAAGGACCTGCCGGTTTCCTCACGATGCTTTCCTTCACCGTTTTGAGAGCAGTGGTGATGAAATTAAATACACAAAGTAAAGTGCCTTTCTGGGTTCGAACTCACGACCTACAACTCGTAAGGCGCTTTGTACACACACGTTTTTCTTGCTTTGAAAAACGTTTATTCGCCGTGTGTAGGCACGGTCAACGGTCGTCGGTTGGGAAATAGGATCTTACATAAATTAGGTCACGAATTAAGGTGATATGAAAATAATTGTGGCTCATCTTTAGCAAAGTGCGTTTTTACCTACGGAATAAACAGCTGATGATATCGCTACGCTTGCATTATTATATGCCCAAAATCTATCGAATCATGAAATTTTGAGCGTTATGTTCAGTACGTAGTACTTTTAATTAATTAAATGAACCAGATTAATAATAAACTACTCATAAATCACATCTACTTTACCGATATTTATTACACCCTTAATTACCGTTCTTGTTATACTAATTATCAGAATATGATTGATGAGTTTGTTAAAGAATATTTATGTACCTACGCAATAAAATAGCCCATTGCTTTCTGAGCATCGAATATTAAACCGAAATAATTAACTTTAATGTTAAGGTTATTATGAAGAAAACTTTAAAATATTAACCTTACGAACATAATTGTAAATGAAATAGTCATTTTTTTTTAAGTAATTTTTATTCTAGTACCTACGTACTTTTTAAATTTTTACAGACGGAAATTGTATCCACTAAGAAGTATCATTACTTTCCTGGCCGTTTCCATTTATTTTCATTTTTAAAACGAGACTCCGCCAACTTTCGTTTCATAAAATGATAACCATTTGCCTTAATAATGATATTTTTCTTTTTTCGCAAAAGCTTATTTTGTTTGAAACACAAATACCATGGCTAAAATAATGTATGATTGATGAATATAACAGCTTAGAATTTATTCCATGCATATTTTTTGGTCACAAACTAGAGTGATATCTACATTTTTATTATAATTTCGGAGATAAATATGATAAAATATACATAGGTATTACAATTTGCGTATGCAGCGCAATGAATAAAATTGAGGAAAAACTAAAACAAATTCTAATAACGTACTGAATGAAAATAAAGTTTCTAATATTTTATTTTGTTACATTTCTCTACGTAACTAAGCCTTCCTGTAGGTAAAATAAAGAAAAATAATATATTTCGTCCATCATGGAATCTTTTTCTGCGAATGAGAAAAAAAAATCATTGTTATTACAGTTTTAATTCAAGACGCTGCGCGCTTGCAAAACATAATGCTTACTTTCTTTAATTAAATACCTACAAAAATTTAAGCTTAAAAATTATGACATTAAAAAATAAAACAGAATGTTCCAGCACCATAGCATAGGCACAAAAAAATCCTTAGAGCCACATATTGCACGCTCCGTGTAACGGCAGCCCTCCGTAAACTTCGAGCAACCACAAGATAAATAAATATGTACAGAAGGCTGGCCCCATACATCGTGCCAATACCGGAGCACGCACACATAGACGTCTAGGTATATACGGCGATCTCGGACGAATACAAGTCGCGAGTGCGCTTGCACGCGCTGTACGTGAGCAGCATTGGTGACCAGTGTCTATGTGCGCGTGAGTTTTCGCTCGTTATTTGGAGCCGACCTTCTGTACCCACCTATTTTGTGCTAGCAACTTCACGAAAATACCCTCTGTGCTACTAATTACTCGTAAAAATAAACAAACACGATTAAAGCCTTTTCTGAACGCAAAAAACGTGAAATTCAATTTGTTCTGTTTTTGTTTCGTCTGGAAATTAGATTGTTTGAAGCGTCGCCAGTTGTTTTTAAAGAGTTTTAGAAATATTCTGCGAATTAGCTTTTGTCTACTAATTTATTTTTGTATTTACGTGAATCCGGGATTGACCTACTTTTGAAAATATTCTTTTCTATTTAAACATTAAATGTAATAGGCTATTTTTATTTTTCATTGCTCTTTGAAAATCAGTCAAACAGTTTTTGGACGAACCTTTCGTAAAGTTTAATAAGTATAAAGTCTTAAATTTCATAGTAGAAACACATTATGATAGATGACGCAATCTATTCTAAGAAATTGACCACACGAGCACACTGCATTTAAGTTACGTAATAAAACAGCCCATGCTTAATGGCTCGCTTAAATATCGTAATAAAGCGCATAAGCCCAATAACGTAGGAGTAATGTTTAGCAAGATTGTAACTTCGACAGTATAAACTATTTATGCGTGGCCAATAGCTAATAACTACATGCTATAATCGTTTCTTGTAATAATGCAAAGAAATTGTCCATTCTTTGTCTTTCCCTGGGTGATTTTCAAGATTTTGGCAGGCATTATGATAGTTATACTACTTATACTTTCTTTTCTCTTTTTAAATAATAAAAAAAAACATTTGTTCTAATTAGAACTTTCTAAAGATCCAAAGTTAAAAATATAGCCCCCAAAACGCCCACCCTTCTCCAGTTCCTACTTAAAACTATGCCGACCGCACAGGGACGCCCTCATCGTTTGTTTGGTTATTTCATACAATTTAGAATGAAAATTCAGAAAATAAGCACGTTAAGTTGTGCTTCACAAGATTATACGTTAATATTATTAGAAACGGTAGTTTTACACTGTTTAGTTTTATTATAATCCTTAAAACGGAGTATAGTGGCCACTGTTATCCGTTATAAGGATTGCAGTAAAACTAAACAATATAAAACTACCGCTTCTAATAATATTAACGTATAATCTTGTGAAGCACAACTTAACGTACTTATTTTCTGCATTTTCATTCTAAATTGTATGAAATAACCAAACAAACGATGAGGGCGCCACTGTGCGGTCGGCAGTCTTAATAACAACATACTGCGGTTTAATAAACAAGGAAACCTTTTGTCTGGAGAATGTCCCGCTTTCTCTAGACGAAGGGTGCTGTCCAAGTTCATAGGTATACCAAGTACCACCGGTTTACATACATACACATTGAAACAACTTCGCATAGTTATTGTGTTACATTTCATGTTGCATTGCATAAGTTTGGATGGTTCATTTGTGTTACATTTCATGTCACGTTTTAGAAATCTGTACCTACCCATTAAAACATTCTGGCTATCAATAGCGTATAAAGAGGTCATCATCTACCTAGCCTTTTCCCAACTATGTTGGAATCGGCTTCCAGTCTAATCGGATGCAGCTGAATATCAGTATTTTATATGGAGCGACTGCCTATCTGACCTTCACAACCCAGTTACTGGGTAATACGATACCGTTTGGTAAGACTGGTTGTCAGACTTTCGGGTTCCTGACTACGTAACGACTGTCAAAGATCCATGAATGACAGCCGGGACCAACGGCTTAACATGCTTTCCGAGGCACGGAGGGGTCTCGGTATGTAAAGATGGTCACAAATCCACAGACCAACCGCGGCAAGCATAGCTTAACCTGATCGATCGACCTGTGCAGCTGTAATCATTTAGCCACGGGCCCCTTCTAGTGTATAAAGAGGTCACGACTATAAATAGAAACCTCTTTATATGCCAGCACTTCGATATTCAAGTGCGTGTCCCCGAAAAAACAAATGAGTTCTCTGTCACTTGAAAGAGATTCGATGTCTACTTGACAGAACAACAAGACGGGCATAAACAGGAAAACATCAATCAGAAACCTGGAAAATATAACCTAACGCCCAAAACATATCGTCCATATTTACCTAAACCTCATTCATAGTTATCGTGGTAGACACGGTTTCGTGCGCTGTAATTGTTGGAAATTGTTTTAATTAGGGCCTCGTTTCGACCAGAACTGGGGGTTGGCCACGAACGCCATATAACCCACAATTAGACCTTGTACGACTTGTACGTGCTACTCACATATGGGGAATTTAATATTTTTAACTGTTCCCTGATTGCTTTTAATGTAAATACTGGTTTTATTTGCGCATTACATTATGTGAGTGAATGGTTAGTATGTCACGTAGAATTAAGAATATAGAAATGTCGTAGAAATAAAGAAATTCGTCTTTCCTCTTTTCTGACGGTACTTCTTATACAATAGATAATTGCGTGGTAAAATAGATGAGGCAGTCAGTTATAACGTACTGGCCACCCAGGGACCCAATTCTGTATTATTCCTCGGGAAATCTTACCACGTGCAGACCACGTCAATATCGTGTCTTGTTAACGGTAAGGAATCGAAGTATTAACCGTAAGGACAGCATGTATTTTGACAGTTCAAACCATGCCATTGTGTCATAGAGAATACGTTAATAGCAGATGTCGTGATTATCTAAGGAATTGACGTGGTGTCGAAGTCATCATCTTTTTCTTAATTATGTTGGGGTCGGCTTCCAGTCCAACTGGATAGAGCTATTTCCGGATCCAGTATTTTACATGGAGCGACTGCCTATCTGACCTCCACAACCCAGTGACTGGGTAATACGATACCCCTTTGTAAGACTGGTTGCCAGACTTTCGGGCTTCTGACGACCGACGGAACGTCGTGACGAACTCGTGACGTGGTTTGGTGGTTCCGCCCTGCATGCGTATTGCCACTTGTGGAGACTTTTTAAATGTCTGCTTCTTCTGGTTAGGCTTTTCTCAACTATGTTGGGGTCGAAGACTTTTTATATATACAGTCATCAATAGAGGTGAGTAACCAGGGTCGTCAATATAGTTGAAGTTTAGTAAGAAGCTGATGGATATTTCCGAATGAAATTTAATTTGGTAAAATGAACTGTTTGTTTTCTATTAATTAAATTAAATTTTACTCGATAACGTCCGTCGGTTTCTTACTAAACCTCAACTATATCGACGACTCTTGTTATTTATCTCTTTTGGTGACCGTACGGACCATAATCACATCTCTTGTTTTACAGGCAATAAATATGTAGTTTTAGTATATCTTTGGAAAAAAAAACATGTTCACTTAACGTTGGAATACCTATAAGTTATTTCTAATCGACGTTTACCACATATAGGGGTTTATTTATAAACATTGCTCATCGTCTTCACATATACGTAATTAGTGTATACAAAATATTGTAAACATTTTAAAAGGGTACCTAACCGGTGGGTTTCTTGCACACTCTTCTCCATACGAAACTACCGTTTGTAAGGGGCGACTAGACTCTATTCTATTTACTGTACATCTGACGTTTGATCGTGCATTTTATGTGTCGATTTTAATCAATGCTTGTGAGAAGTTAAAATTTCTAAAAATATATGGCTAAGCGGACGTGAATCATTTTACAAGTAAAGGGGAAAACTTGTATCAACCAAGAATCCCTCAAACTAATATTCACGTTAAAGTTCTACTTCCTTTTCTTCATAAATCTAACCATTATGAGCACAAAGTAGCTCTCATAAAATGCCGCCACTGAATTTCTGAAGGATCTCCATCATAATTCTTAGCTTACGGCTGCGTCATCTCATTAGATGACGGGAGCGAGCCGGCACCAAATTAAATGTGGCGCCTATTTATTTAGCTCACGTGTAGCGCACTAAATACTTTAAGTTGCTGCAATTTTCGAGGTATTTTCTTTGTTGAATAAACAATCTTCTTTCTTACCAATTGGAACATACTATGCTTTGGAATGGGCAACTAAACGCCTCCTTGAAAATTCAAAAGTTTGTGTTTTACAGGAGTCTTGCCTTGTCTTCTCTTGTGTTGCTTTGTCTTGTCTTGCTGTCTTGTCTCGCTTTCTTTTAATTAATTACAACCGCTACTGGTAGCGGTTCTCTGGTATTGATCCAGATCAATACCAGAGATAATAGAAGCCGGATGAAGCCTAAACTTATTTCAGTATTTTTCAAAACATTCTGATGCTGCAGTACAGATAGAAACGTTACATAAGAAGAGAAAGAAAAGACAAATTCTCGAAACACAAACAAACCCCAAAACACTAAAAGTTGTAACGAGATTGAATTGAAGTCGTAAAAGTAACGTAACCGACAAAGATACGAAACGCAACTACGATCAAACTTAAAATTCTCTACAGCGATTTAGTGTTTTCCGATCCTACCGTGTACACCTAGGCCCTAAGGTCGTTAGTGTCGGAACTTACAAGTGGCAACGTGTCAAGCCTTGAAATAGGTCAAGATGCCGCGTCCTCACTAATTTAGTAACAGTATAACAACGCCTTACGGCTACGTAGCACGGCGTAGCGGGTCTACGACGTAGCATGAGCTACGAAACTAGGACGGGCTTGTGTTTTACTTAATTTATGAAAACACTTGACATAATGTTGTCTTTAGCGAAGCGTTTTGATTATGTGGGAACGTGTTAGCTTTTCTAAAGCCTATGCTAGGAGTTTATAAAACGATGTTGCAAGTAACAGTAAATACCGCTTGAGCCGCTAGTATTTCTACGGTGTGTTAACGAGGTTTAAAGGAACTAGTATACTATTATTATTGTATAGAAAGTGGCATCGTGCTCAGCAAATTGTAAGTCCCTAACAAGCTTTAGGGAAGAGAAAGATTCGGTCTTAGTTGATGGTTGTTACGACAGTTATAAATAAGCTCAAGCAAATATTAATTTAAAATGCATACTACCATCAACCAAAAAAAAAAATTATATATACATGACAAAAATATCATACGTATATGTTTAATTAACCTTACTAAATAAAATTATTATTTAGGTACCTACCACAACCTATAACAGGCTGATCTCAATAAAACAAAATGATATATTTAGTTAATGTTAATAACATATTTTAATAAAAATAGCTTATTGTTAATTTGTGTCCTAAATATAATATTTTATATTTTTTGCAGTGCCCTACAGGTTCCATAATTGTACGAGTACTTTAGCTTAAAGCCATTGTAACACCTCTAGAACATTATGGAATGCAAATAAATATATGAATATGAATCTGTAGAGACCTCACCTGAACTGATCAACCTTATCAAAATGTATGACTATGTTGTTTCTTATTTCACGGGAACTCACTACCGGAATAAATCTTTTGTCCTAACCCAGGTCTATTCATTTAGCCGTTAAGGTGTGAAAAGGCAAAAGACACGCAGGCAGCGTTAATAAAATCCTCTCGCATGCACTTCTCGTAGTTTGCATTTGTAATAGTATGGTCAGACGATTTGTCAAAACAATTTTCATACGTTCTTGTCTTGTTGCCGGCGGTGATGTCCCTGGCAAGGCGGGACGTGTGCCTAACTAGATTCTGAGCTAATATTGTTTTACTTAAGCGCCAAGTAAATGGAAGACGTTAACTGTTTTGTATACTTTCTGCTTATCTGCGATAAGAGGTTTATTATATGGTTATTTTGAATTCCGTACGAAGGTTGACTGGTAGAAAATGCCTATAGCATTAAGTCCGCCTCTGTACATTTATGTGCTTGAAGTATTAAATAAATAAATAAAAATTGTAGTTTAAGACAGATGTGTGAAAGGTGAGGTGTGGTAAAAGGAAGGTTCTTTTTTCTTCGTATAAAGGATAATGCCCAAAAATGTATGGACCAAAAACCCAGAATCGATTAAAACAATTTATGTTTGGCAAGCTAGAGTAAACATACTATATCCCAAATCCAATAATTGTTTTCAATTAAACAATCGCCAAGTACTAAAAAAAAAATAACTAATTGACTATAGTTTTATAAATCCAAAATATTTAGAGCGGTTTACAAACGATATTGTAACGAATTGTGCGTAATATTGAGAGAGATTTGAGAGTAAAGTACTTACATTATACATGTCATTAAGGTGTTAAAAAATTAACCCGAAAAACTTTAAGAGGTGCTTTAGACCATCGAACTGAACAACTTTCACTATGGGACCAACACTGAAATCATGAAAAAAAATCAGGTTTTTAAAACAAAAATTCAATACCTGCTTGACCAAAATGTATGAAACAGCTGATTTTTTTTTCGTGATTTCAGAGTTGGTCCCATAGTGAAAGTTGTTCAGTTCGATGGTCTAAAGCACCTCTTAAAGTTTGTCAGGTTAATTTTTAAACACTATGTATATTACCTATATAATAATATTTATATATATAAATATTATATCACTTTTATATGTGAAAGCATGGAATTTCAGTTTGGGGTAAAAAAAATGGCTATGTATAAATTATGTTCCAAGACACTATTACCAAAAAAACCTACCTGTGCCGTGTTTCACTTACATACTGAACTTTGTAAAACTACCCTAATATAGTAGCGCCATATCATAACAAACACAATAACAAAACAATGAACCAGTTATTCAACGCGCTCTGCTATACCTACAGAATTGTTGTATGCTGCTGGTCTGTTTGGTTATAGTTTTATGCGAAACGAGTTGCGTATTTGCGACCTCTTATTTAAGGTCTACTTTGGTGTTCATAAATTATTTTAATCGACTCTGGGTTTTTTTTGGGCATCCTCCTTTGCGTGAATTGTTTAATTACAGATGCTTGTCATAGTATGACAAGCATCTGTAATTAAACAATGAAACAGGTAATCATAAGATTTATTAATATTAATAATAATAATATTAATAATAACAATAAAGGTTAAGAGCGTCAGAGCGTGGAGAAAAGAGGGTACGACTTGACCCTAGATTTTATTCTGAAGTGTGTGTGAACACGAATAATGAAATTGCTAAGCTTATTTTTTTCTGAATAAAATCTTTGCGTTTGCAACCTTTTCACCAGATTTGTATTGATACGGGCAGATGGACTATGAGAGTCAAGGAAGAGAGAATGCATCTTTGTCTGCGCATACACATGTGCACTATAATATCTCAAGCGTCGATGGCTAGTCACCGATGAGATTGGCTGCCATGAACAGTAGTTCTACTCTCTAGCATAAGTTAAAGAGTAAAGTCGTTTGAACATCCGAAAATGCATACCCTACGCAAAACTTTTTGTAAGTTTTGGGTCAAGCCCCAGAGTCAGTACGGTAGACTTTGTATGTACCCATACGAAAAGCGAGAAACAAGCATTTAGGATTTTTTGCTTCAGATGGCGCCTAAGCTGCTAAAACAGTAGAAATATGGACTAAAATAGAAGACAGGGATATAAAAAAGTAGATCCACTGTAAAAACAGTAGGGTTGGTAACACTGACCATAGCATTGAAAACTTGCAATTATTTCTTAATTTATCTTTCAAGTAGCTATCTCTTTGGACTAGTGGTCGCAAGCGTTTCTGCTGAGCGTCAGCTCAGGGATCGATCCGTAGGTCGGTCGGGCAAAAAGTCATTGGGTTTTTTTCATTAAGACTATGCCGACCGCACAGTGGCGCCCTCATCGTTTGTTTGGTTATTTCATACAATTTAGAACGAAAATGCAAAAAATAAGCACATTAAGTTGTGCTTTATAAGGTTAGGTTAATATTATTAGAAACGGTAGTTTTATATTGTTTAGTTTTATTATAATCCTTCAAACGGATAACAGTGGCCACTATATTCCGTTTTAATAAAACTAAACAATATAAAACTACCGTTTCTAATAATATTGTGAAGCACAACTTAACGTGCTAATTTTCTGCATTTTCATTCTAAATTGTATGAAATAACCAAACAAACGATGAGGGCGCCACTGTGCGGTCGGCATAGTCTTAAGAATTTCTCAGGAGTCTGGGTTTCTGCCCGGTAATGCTAATAGGCTCGCCCTCAGTTACATTAAGGGACTTGAATATAATATGCCTCTGGTGAGAGCAATGGTGGCCCAGTGGTATCAACCCCGACTTGAAAGTCGTGGTCGTGGGTTCGAACCTAGGCAGGCACTTTACTTTGTGTAAATAATTTCATCACCACTGTTCTTCAAATGGTGAAGGAAACACATCGTCAGGAAACCAGCATCTCCTGGAATCAAAATAATTAAAAGGCAATTTTAGTGACATCTATTAACCCACGCAATAGTCTAAATTTCTGCCCGGATAATGCCAATAAGCTCGCCCTCAGGTATAATATAACTGAGTTCAGGTCCCATAATATGGGACCTTAAGAGAATATACCTCTGATAACATGTGGGCTTACAACGTAACAAAGGTTACTTTCAATTACCAGAGGGGCAATTCTCGTAATTTATAAGAACGTTCACAGATCTCAGTCTCAATCTGTCAAAAATACTTCAAATTTCCCTACATTTTGACAAGTTTTTGACATTTGTTTGTCACCGAGATGAGACTGCGACTAGATTTTGAACGTTTTAAATTAGCAGAATTGGCCTACTGATGTACTCATATAAATTGCATATTGTCGCCAAACATCGATAGCCTTACATGGGGCGGCCGAGGCTAAGCAAAGGCGAAATTCGGAACCAAATTTTGTACTAAAATCTTGCGGAATATTTAGTTTCAAAGGATGTATGAAGGCCCATTACTGGGGAGACCTACTCCTGAAAGACCTCTTCATTTAGAGACTCTGAGGAAGCGGCGGAATGTAAATATCTGAGCTGTTTATATTTATGAAGATGGGTTGAAGTAGTGTGGCTACGTCTTATTTTCTCTTATTCTAGTTGAAAGGTCAACTGCTGTGTTATATATCCATTCACAGTTATTTAACCTATGCTTTTGCATCACTTTCAAAATCACAGTGGTCTTTATACTCCTTGTAATAAGGTTGCTGTGGGCTACGGACAAGTCTTTCAAAATCACAATGATCCTAATTATTGATTTATTTAATACTTTAAGCACATAAATGTACAGAGGCGGACTAATAATTCTAAAAATTATTAATTCGATTAATAATTCGCGGATTAATTCTTGTTGTTATAATACGGTGGCTATTGAGTTGCTGCTGTCAGAGGGAAAATAACTATGAAAGGACTGTACTTGTCATTTCATTATTTAATGTTTATGTTTTATCTATTTCACAATATTTCTGATACAGAGCCAGTCCCATGTACAGCCGCCATTATTTATAGTATTCTGTTTGTGAAATTAACAGTTGTGGAAACTAAGTTATAATTGTGGATTAATAATTTATAACTTAGTTTTCACGTCCGTATGGACGCTTTTGTCTCAAAAAGATGCATACACCACCAATAATTCAATTAACTGACGGTGACGGCTGACGGTGGCATGTGTGTTGGATCATTTAGCTCCCTTCAAAATGGTTGAGCTGAATGGTGCTGATCCATGTATCATGTCCGTGAACGGGCGCCGTCAGTTGGGACTGGTCATCTCTTAGCTGCCACACATTATTTTAATTATTTAATATTTGGATTGTTTTTTTTTGTTTCTATTTCCCGTGTACGTCTTTTTTACATCGTTCTCGCATATAATTATAAATTCAACATTAATGATGTCACTAATATTTTTGTAACAATATCATTTGAGGCAGGGCCCAATACATGTACAAACCTTGTGCTTACAGCATAATTATGTAGTAACTAGCTGCGCCCCGCGGTTTCACCCGCGTAAGTTTTGATTCCGTGGGAATATCGGGATAAAAAGTATCCTATGTGTTATTCTCATTTATAATATTAGTAGGAAAGTAGGAAGTAGGATAGTAGGATTACCTGTCTTTACTCTTATGCCAACCAGTTGTAATCTATCTTTTACGTAATTTTATCCACAACAACTACATATGTGTATTTCTCGTCTCGTCTCTAATTAATTTAAAAGAGTGTTCATGGAGTATCTTGCCCGTTCTTCTACATAGGTACCTACTACGCTTTGGAATGGGCAATTAGCTTCATATTCCTGACTGACCGACTTCTTAAGAATCCAAAAGTGCATTAAATGCTTTAGTTTAAATAAATGTTTTCAGCTTGATCAACGAAACTCGAATGTACACATCTTTTAGGTGCACTATTACTAAGCTGCCTTTTCATTTCCATTAAACCTAGTAACCAATCATCTAGCGAAAAACAGCCAAGAAGCTGAATGCAAACATTTTCCTTACCCGATCACATAGAATTGATATGAAAGAAGGCATTTAAAGAGCTTTCATTCGCTCGTTTCAAAGCCTCGACTCCGCCATCTTTGAGAAATAAAGAGAGTGCACGTTCACGCCTTAACTTAGGTATGCCAGTTCGCCTCAGAAAGACTGTCGGCTTTTTAATTCCTTTGACTTTATGTAATGAGTAAGTACTGCCTCATAGAGGACTAAAACGTCATAAATGTTCATTTCTGAAGCCGATTAAATCGTGTTTAGAATACAGACTTTGTTTGATGGTTCTTTTTAGAAAGATTGTAAGTCGGTCTTTTTCTAGTTAGCTTTATGATTTTACTACTTAGGTTTGTCTAAAGGCAGGTTTTTAAAACTTTTTTCTAATTACAGGTCTCTACTGAGAGTCGAATAGTTCTAAAACAACGCGCGCGGCAATGAAAAAAGAGTTAGACTATGTTAGCATTAACTAAATTAGTAATATTTTTTTTTATCATAAAATAGGTTTATTATTTACTACTTTTGAGCAGTGGGTCGTAGGTTCGAACCCAGACAGGCGCTTACTTTGTGTAAATAGTTTCACCACCATTGCTCTTAAAACGGTGAAGGAAAACTTTCCTGAAGAAACCGGTATGTCCTAGTACCAACATTTTGAAGACATGTGACATCTACCAACCCGCACTGGGCCCTCGTGGTAGACTCTCACTCCCTCTCATCGAGAGGGCCTGTGTTCCAGCAGAACAGTGGGAACATTATAGGCTGATTATGTTTGACTACTTTAAATTACTTTTCCTACTTTAAACGGCTACCTTTACATTCGCTTAGTCAAAACATAAGATATAATTTCTAAAAAAAAAGGTTGTCAACACCGATGACTTAACTTCATCAGTCCATTTAAATGATCTCTTACAGAATCCCATGAAATTTCAAGTATTAATTTCACATGATTCCCTTTCGAAATGAAGCCCTTTCGATTGATTTTCGATTACTAATAATCGGAATAGTTTGTAACAATCTGAGATCTCGGTCAATTGGTCCTTTACGAAGTTTGCTTTATCAAATTATTCAGTTATTATCGATAGGGTTCAATCGAATCAAATTAGGGACAATTTGAGTTACAAAAGGTTTGTTAACTATTAGAGTTGGTCTAAGTAATAGTTTATTAATTTATTCTTCGAAATTGTATGTATAAGTACAGAAAAGTGAATTGTTTAGCAATAAACACAAGCTTTTTACGATGCCTCAAGTGTGGCCTCCTTTTTATTTTAATTATGGCTTACTGAAAAAAATATATACTCAGGAAAAAGTCTTTTCCATTGCACCATCTAAGTATAATATTTAATTGACATCCCTTTTAGCACAAACATTAATTATACACTCCTCTAATCAACCTAATGATAAAGCAAAGAATGTTCCTCCGAAGTTAGCCCAACAAATTCGGTATTTCCCGGGAGATGATCGGCATTACCGACCCATCTGATCCTGATTGTACTTCTGTCTAATTGATCTTATTTCACTTCCCAAGTCTCGCTTTGGAGCGCCAGGCGTAATAATTAAACTTTTGTACTTGATTGTACTCTTCCTTTTATGAAGTTGATTATTTTTGAGTCATCATTTAAGTCACGTCATGTTTTAAGATTTAAAGAAAAAAAAAAAAAACGACAATTGTGTCTTTTTTGCGTTTAAGTGTCAGTTGATATTATGAAAGGCTCGACAGGCCAATAAAACATAAAAATAAGATAAGTTTCTGCACAATATAATGGACAGAATAGTAAATAAAATAAATCAATTGTTTTTCTGAAAATAAGACGTAGACAAAATTCGCTGTATCTAAGTGGACACAAAATAATAAAATTTAGCTATTCTTACTTTCACTACCAAACAGTGCGACCTGAATCGCAATACATCAGAGGGAACCAGCAATGAATTGATTTGAACCAACATTACATCAACTGTAAGCTGTGCCGGCCATGTTGAATTTATTTCTACACTGCAGCGCGTGTTTTGTTTCCACTCACAGACAGAAATATTGTATGTATTCAGTTTTATGTTAGCCTTGTGTGTTTGTTCTGTTAGGCACGCCTTTAGGTATGCGGCGGAGTGGAAAGTAAAAACCGACACAGGTTCGCTTGCTAGTACCTATTGTATTTCTTACGTTGATCTGGGGAAAGAAAAACAGAACTGCTGTTTGTTTTACCATAATCAGAAATGTCCACGAGAAAGAATTGTTGCTTTTAAATAAATTCAAGAATTGAACTAGGTACTGAACATATTAATAGACTTTTTCCAAGCATCTAAAGTATGAATAGGCATGCCAATTTCATTTCATCATCATCTGCCTAGCTTTCCAGTCTCACCGGATGCAGCTGAGAACCAGTATTTTACATGGAACGACTATGTCTGACCTCCACAACCCAGTTATTGGGTAATAAACCCCCCCCCCCCCCTTGATAAAACTGGTTGTCAACCCACCAACCCAATTATCTACTAACTTTATCGGCTTCTAGTCTAACCGGATGAAGCCTACCCCAATATAGTTGGGAAAAGGCTCGGCAGATGATGAAGTGTGAGAGATCAGGCGCAGGACCAGCACCCTAATTGCGTAACACATTATCAATCTCAATATGAATCATTTTGAAAGATATTGCTAAACTTCTGCTTCATAAGTTCGAAAAATGTGTCTGCTCAACAACGTGAATAGCGCAATGTATGTTGTTGAGCTGTCAAAATGAAACCCATTGCTACTAATAGTGAGTGAGGGGTATTGGTATGTAAAGATAGTCACCCATCCCCGTATCAACCGCGGCAAGCGTAGCCTAACCTGCGCGGCAATTGCGGAACACATTATCAATGGGAATCGGTTTCATTTTGAGTTTTGACAGTTCAACAACATTCATTGCGTTATTTACGTGTTGAGCAAACAAATTTTTCGAACTTATGAAGCAATGGATTACCAATTTGGTTCAAAATGATTCAGATTCCGATTGATAGTGTGTTACGCAATTAGGGTGCTGATCGACCGACCCTTGCGGCCGTTATTACTTAGCCACAAGCCCCCACTTGTACACTATAATATCTCCCGCGTAGGTGGCTAGTATCCGTTGAGATTGTCTCAATCAACTCAGTCTATTTCAGTCCACTGCTGGACATAGGCCTCTTCCAGGCTGCGCCACAACACCCTGTCCTCCGCCTTCCGCATCCAGTCCGTCCCAACCACCTTCTTTAGGTCGTTCTCCATCTAGCTGGTAGGCATCCCACACTACGCTTGCCGATACGCAGTCTCCACTCCAGGACTCGTCTGCTCCACCGACTATCGGTCCTTCGACAAACATTGCCAGCCCACTGCCACTTTAGTTTGCTTACTCTGCAAGCTATGTCGGTAACTATGGTTCTTTTTCCGAATAATTTCATTCCTGATTTTATCCTTCAAATAGACTCCGAGCATAGCTCACTCCATAGCGCGCTTGGCGACCTTGAATTTGTGGACCAGGCCGACTGTCAGTGTCCACGTTTCGGCACCATATATCATGACGGGCAGGACGCACTGGTTGAAGACCTTAGTCTTCAAACATTGCGGGATAGGCGACGAGAAGACTCGACAGAGTTTTCCAAATGCTTGGCTGAATTGCTTGGCTTGGCTTAGATTGTCTGCCATGGTCGAAATTCGGTCTGGAGAACTATTATTGTACTAACGTTAAATTCAGTTCCTAAATACCATGCATAGGCCCATTAATCAAGACTCAAACATTTCTTAAAACTAGCTTGAATCGAATGCCTTTATACTAGTTTAAAGTAATGCTTGAATCTTGACTGGGGTTCTGTAATAAGGGTGTCTTTGCTTTCTCTGTCGACAAAACATAAGCACACAGCTTTAATGAAACAGCGTCTCACAACTAATTCCGTCTTATACAAGTTTAATTAAAATAATGCGATTTCGGAGCTCGCACTCGCTCACTGTATTATATCGCGTACGCGTACTGTATTATACGTGCGATGTGGTGTAATGAATTTTATGCACAGAAATCGAATTATTTAGATTTCTGTGATTTTATGTAACTTTGTAATAGTGTGGATTTCGTTGTTTAAATTCGAGTGAGTTTGGTACAATATTTTAATCTCTCTAAGTATACAAACACGCTGTGAATATGTGCGTGAAGACGAGTACCGCACATAATACACACACGCACACACCCTTACACACTTCCAATTTCGCCATTGTCTCGGACAGTACCGAGAGCTCGTGCGCCTATACACACTTTCACAGCGTGTTTGTACACTTGGTAACCAGAAGTAAAGCGCGCGTCGCTTCGTGAGATAAAAATACCATAAGCTAAGTTGTATTTATCTGTGGTTGTAGTAAAAAAAAATATACAGTTGATGGGTGCTAGTGGGAATGATGGGTGGGTGGGATTTACCTACTTGAAGCATCGTGTCGTCGTACGTAAGTTTCTTCCAAATATTTTAATGGCGTAGAATCCGGTAAATATCTGCGTATCAAAAATACTGAAACTTCTTTTATATTCAAATTACCTATGCAGTAATAAACCAATTATCAAAACACGATACAAAGGCGATGTTAATTTCTTTTACAACGTTGATTTTCGTCGGTAGGTAAAATTGGAAACTCCTACTAAGGCATATAACAAAAGCCAGTTCTAAAACCAAACGGATATTAGACGCACATCAAAAGGTTCACTAATTAATGACGACCATCACCTTGCTAGCTGTTAACAATATCTATTTCACACTTTCACATGTCCTTCTCCCACGTAAATACCTATAACGCGCCACACGATAAGGTCAACCACGACTTTCCTATAACATCATCAACATCAAAGTTCACTGTAATGAGTTCAGCTGTAGGTGTCAAGGTAAACGAGCTTATAACACTAATTTAGGGACATACGTCAAAAGATGTTTACATTTAAGGTATAATCTGTTTATTTTGTCGCCACACTGTGAAGCAAATGTAATTATCGGTCCGAAGTCTTTTCGAATAGCTCATGATTAACGAGCTCCGGTATTAATTGGGGTGTCTTCAGATATACTTCGCTGGTTATTTTCTTGTAACGAAGCTTTAATTAGGTTGAGTGTTTGGTTTCGCTTTCAGGTGCTAATGTAGTTACTGAACGTTCTTTAGCTGGATCTTCTTTACTTATGAAATGAGTTTTACATCAAGATTATTCATCGTCTGCCTATTTTTTTTTTCAAAGTATGTTGGGGACGGCATCCCGTCTAACCGGATGCAGCTGAATACCAGTATTGTACATGGAGCGACTGCCTTTTGTGACCTCCACAACCTAGCTACTAGGTAATATGATACCCCTTGGTAAGACTGGTTATCAGACGTTCGGGCTTCTTACGACCCGTAACGACTCTCAAAGATCCACGAATGACAGCCGGGACCAACGGCTTAACGTGCTTTCCTAGTTACGTAGGGGGTTTTGGTATGTAAAGATGGGCATCCACGGACCAACCGCGGCAATCGTAGCTTAACCTGATCGATCGATCCATGGGGCTGTTATTACTTAGCCACAAGTCCCTGTACTTCCAGATTATTCTATTTATTCATTTCAGATCACGACTATTTGTAATTGGTTTGTGTGAAGAAGACTGTGTAGGTACAGAAGTGAATCACTGTAAATTCTTAACACCGATTTTAAGCTGGAGTGATAATGAGCCGGCCATATTAGCCGTAGAACGATCACCGTTGGGGTAGACGTGTTTTTGAGTGGAGACCGCGAATCGGCAAACGTAAGGTGAGCAGCCCTCAGGCTATGTGGAGCGACAATCTTCGCAGGGTAGCAGCTGGATGAGAGTAAGAGGAGGAGGAGAGGCTTATGTCAGCAGCGGACTGATGATGAGGCTGATGATAAAATTTTGATTTACGCATGTAAGGCACACGCAAACCTGTTTAAATATGGAAATGTCCTCGAAAAGCAACGAAACATAAAACCTAAATCTAAAGTTCCACCTCAAAATATTCACCCATATTCACTGTAATACGGAACCTCGTTCCGTTCCCTACCGAAATTATTATCATAACAAAAACATGTTACAAACTGACTAGCGAACTGTACGCTCAAATTCTCACAAATTACGAAACTACACTTTTCACACCCCGCGACAAAATGCAAACACGAAACGCTGTTTAGGACAAACTTTCAGATCTGGTTTTCACCTAAACGCAAACAGAGGGAAATATTTTACCAGCGTAACTTGGTCTTTTCGTTTTTTCCCCGTTCAAACTTTGTGCTTCCCTGTCTAGGGCGGCTGAGGGTCTGTGGCAAATAGTCGTTGAGGTTCAAACTTTATAATTGGCTATACCCTCCGATACGTAGCCCTTCCTATGGGAGCCGTAATTAACTACTCGATTGTACTTGCCACTCTGGCGACAATAACTGAGACCGACTTGAATACGAAGATCCGAAGTGCTGGATAGTCATTGGCCATTGGTTGTGAATAATTTGTGAAATAGGCTTTATTTATATTAAGCCTTCTAAACCTCGAATAAGGTATTATAGTATTTCTGCAATCGTAGTGGTTTTCCTGTAGCGCTAGTTGCGGTTTTTGGCTTGAGTGTATCATATTACGCATCAAAACTAGGGTGTTTATTTACAAATGTTAGTTAAAGTTATGAGACGTTTATGACGATATCGATACCGATTATGTCTGTGAAGTTTGCGCAAAAAAAAACAGGTTTTTCAAACTGATATTTCAAGTAACTACACGTTCGGTGACCCCAAATATGTATATCGTTGTATAATGAATCGTAGTGTAGTGAATTGTAGTGTAGCGAAGTTTTGATAACTAATTTAACTTAACCATGTATAAACTCTTTCGTAAATAATCAAATAGCGTGCTTGTGTAATGATAAGTCTTTTTAGTTATTCACTCAATTTATTTCAATTAAACCATTTACAAGCAATTTTGAACTGTCAAGAAGTCGGTCAGTCCGAAAATATGAAGCAAGTTGTCCATTCTAAAGCGTAGTAGGTTCCTATGGAGAAGAACGGGCAAGAAACTCCATGGACACTCTTTTAAATTAAATATTTAGAAAAATATTAGTTACATAATTAATTTTGAATTTTGAAAAAAAGACGTAGGTACTCGTTAAAAGCGTCCAGAGAAATCGTCCAGCAAATAGTAACAAACCAACAATCCAAAAATATGATAATTAAAAATAACCCGCGGCTGCTAAGTGATGACCAACCCCAATTGACGGCACCCGTTCACGAACATGACGCATGGATCAGCACCATTCAGCTCAACCATTTTGAAGGCAGCTAAATGATCCAACGTACACGCCACCGTCAGTGAGACATTTCAGTAAGCATGACATACTATCACCCCACAGGGAACATTCAAGTCCATGAAAAGACATATTACCCGGTAAATGGTAGCTTTAAAGTACACAGAACTCACATCTGTGCTATGCAATTATACAATGCAAAGATAGTCTTACAATCTTCAGCAGCTCCAACAATATTTTCAAGTGTAGATCAATTAGTTGTGGTTGTGAAGCAGGACTTCTAGTAATATAATTATGTCTTTTACTAAAAAGATGTGAATTTTTCCTTACATACATGATGTTTTCGTAGATATATTAACAAAGCACCGTCATGATATTAATATCCTTAAACAGTTCCCTTAGAGAATCGCGCCTGCGGAGATTATACAACGGCTCTGATGGCTCTTTTCTGCAGAATAAAACTAGAATCGACCTGACCATCCATTTCTATTAAATCCAAGTATAGAGAAGTCCTCTAGCCTGCAAATGTCCGTGAAGCGTGCGCGCGTCACTTCTGGGTATCCCAGGCCATTGTAGCATTGTATTGGATAATTAATTGGCGTGAATGTTACTATCCTGTACTGTTAATTCTTTGGATTAACATATTCTGGACTTGCTTGCTTGATGTTAACTGTACGCAATATTCAGTCTGTTCTCTTAACCCAAGTTAAAAAGATTGCAATTTTAGTATTATCTATTAGGTACTTACTTGATATAATAAATCATGCTCATGAAAAAAAAATATTATAAGTTGCTTTATCTTTTCATAAAAGCAGCTCTTTAATTTTAATAAAATCTGGGTTTGAAGATACTAGGAATCTTAGATATACTCGTAGTCTTATGAAAAACAATGTTTCATTATTAGCTTTTAATATCAGTAAATATTAAACCACCTCGTGGCTCGCTCCTATTGTTTATTTTTCCATTTAACTTCACAACATTTCTTCTTATAATAATTAATAGAATTTCACTTAATAAATACAATAGCGAAAACTCAACAAGAAACCCTGTTCGCGCGTGTTATATGCTAATAACAAACCCACGTATCAAGTCTGATTCGCTTTTTGCCAATAAAACGGAAACCGCGTCCAAACAACGTCTTGCCGCAAATCCAGTAATTCAAACGTTGTAACTCCCTAACGTTACATTTCGCGTTACGTTACTATAGCGTGACCTAAACAGATTAAGGTTGGTTTCCTTCTTGTTTTCCGAGTAGTCTGCGCTAATTTAAAACCTGGATCTCAAAGTCGAGACAGTTTGACGTGAACGTAGCGTGTTTGTCCTAACCTACAGTATTAAAGATTTGCAGTTTTAATGGAAATGTCATAAGTAGATGTTGCTCGAGGCTTGTTGTGCATTGAAAATGAAGTGTGTTTTGTTTGAATACATTTTGAAATACAAAGAGCATGTTTGGAGGTAATTAATTTTCGCGTTTGGGAACTGGTAATAGTTTTAGTAGAACATAGGACTATGAATTCATTACGGGGCGTAGTCTGTAATATTATTGTTAAAGACTAGGATTGTCTAGCATGCTGTGATTCTCTCCTCAGGTTGAGTTTTAAGTCTCAGCTTTATTCCTTGGCCTCTTGTCGTGAAACTTTTTAATCAATAAGTTTAACACCATAACTCATTATTATTACATTATAACAGAACTCCAAAACATAAAGGGAAACTAACACTTCTCTCCAACCTCCTACTTACAGACACTACAAGCAAATCCAGTGTCTAATATAGATCCACTGTAAACCCTAGACTGGCGTCGTCGGTCCGCGTGACCGACCTTAAATTTCCTTACACGAAAGCCTTTGCAGTTGACAGTTGGGCGGTGCGGGAAGGGTTGGCGGGGAGAAGGGGTGTTCGCAAATATCGTGCCCCTAAATTAGAGTTCTGGCCTCCACTGTTTTAACTTGTTAACAAGAATGCCTTGTTTTATAAGTCGGCGTTTATGTACTGAGATGTATTATGTATGGCTTACGTTGAACTGTAGATCAGTTCAGCACCCTAATTCACAACCACACGACAAGCTATCGTATTGAAAATGACACATTTCAATAACCTGATTTGCTTTGTCCTCGACAGCAAACAGCTGTCGGGGGAATAGTGGTCGTCTATTTGATTCAAACTGACAAAATTTTCGGGTTTTGGACTTGTGAACAGCGTAAATTTGCGCAAAATTGATTGATGTTCGATACGGTACAGAAGCGTATCGAATGGTTGTGAATAGCTATGCAGGTCACTATTGACTAGGGATTTTTGGATGAGAACAAGTGATATGTGAAATTAGGCAAAAGGCAGCAGTATCAATATAGTTTTTTTATCGGTATATAATCCCGTTTGTAAAGACCTTACAGCAGGGGTAAATCCCCTATATTCTCTGGTAATACCATCATCAAATACTTATGTAAAGTACGGTTTATGACACCCTATAATACCCGCACATAGGTACGAAACCTATGTTTATAATAAATCATTGATAACCTAGTCCTTACACATTTGCCCTAATTAATTTGAAATATCGTGTCTCGCCTTTACTTACCAAATATAATAACTTATATAAAGAGAGTGGGAGTAAGGTTCTTCCTGTGAGCGAAACTTAAGTAAAAACTTCCCACTAGGACCACTTCTACATTTGGAACTGATAACTTAGTACTTTCCTTCTACTACGCATGTTTTCAACGCGAATGCAAAGTATTTACGTGACCAATATTGAGGACATTTTCCAGGAAAATCTTTTTGAGATGTCGTAACTCGTATGTAGTACTTACGCAACTTAATAACGACAAAATAATTGTATTACACTAAGGGCTGATTTTAAAATAGTCAGATTACTTTTATCTGAGGAATAAATATTGCGGTTAACAGCTTTTATATAGAAAATATGTCAAACTGTCATAATAATTATTCTTTACATAAAAGTTCTCTGAATATTGAAAAATCTGGCCAAAGTGTAATTTAAATAACTGAAAACCAGAAAAGGGGTCATTTCACTCTATATTATGAACAACTTTTACTGTAGGACCAAACCAGAAGTCGCGAAATAAATCAGCTGCTCCATTCATTTATGTTCGCATAACTCGACAGATTATATAAAGGGAGCGCCAGATTTTTTTTCCCGAATTCATATTTAATGCCATAGTAAGTTGTTCATAATACATAACATAACGCCAGTACTTTCGGAACGGTTAGGCAGAGGTGCACCTATATAATAGTTCGCCGTCATATCGCCAGTTACATTTAATCCCATGTTATAGGGGCGAGGCTACTGCCATCGATCGGGCAGAAATCCAGACTCCGAGCTGCTGCACTTTTCCCGACGTGGGAATTGAACCCAGGACCTCATGCTCAGTAGTAGTTATAGTGTACTTAATAATCAGTACAATTACCATTTTCAGGTTTTCAGTTATTTCAATTGCTCCTTGTAACGGGTGGAGCAAAAGTCCCGCCATTTTGGTTATGTGACGTTTATATCAGTTTAGCTTTAAGCGTTGTGTAGTGTAGACGCCCCAATTTTATAATGGATAAATATACGCCACAAGAACGAGCAAAAATTGTGACAATATTTATTGAAAATAATCGTAATTTTTTCGCGAAGACTAATTTCGCGAAATGGCGATTTAGCATGGCCAGCCAGATCTCCGGATTTAACAGAACTAGACTTTCTCTTATAGGGCTTTTTAAAATCAAAAGTTTATGTGAATGGGCCCTAAACGATTCAACATCTTAAAGAAAATATTCGTCACGAAATTGAAGAAATTCAGCCTGAAATGTTACAGGGTGTTATGAAAAATGCCTTAAAAAGAGTTGAGAGTTGCATAGCGAATCGCGGTCACCATTTAGCTGATATAATTTTGTAATAATAACGAAAAAAAATGTAAAGACCAAATAAACCTTTTATGGAAATCAAACCTACTTATCTTTTATTTGAACCAAGTTATAGGCAATCAACATGGTAGCGGGACTTTTGCCCCACCCGTTATATGTATAAGTACTTTTTAGTCATTGTATACCTCCAACGTTTTAATCACTAGACGAGCGAATATACTGGTTAGACATAACCAATTTTATTAGCCTGATAACCAATCTAGGCGTACGTATTGCATAATCTTGCTATCCGGGGAAATATTGCCATTTACACAGTGACACTACACACTCATTTTATTTCAAAATGGCTGGTCAGTCATGATGCAAAAACACCTAGATATAGGCAAATTTCTTGAATACAATTTATTAGAATTAAGTACAATTTTATTAATTGCGGCGAGTAACGAGCGCGATGTTATTGCACAAATAATTACAATCAGCTGCCTATTGCAACGCTTATTTTGTGTAATTTAAGTAATTATCGCCACTTTATTAAGACAGATTCAGGTACGTATTCTCGTGATTAATGGAAGCAACCACAGAAATATCGTTCTTAGGCGCCATAAAAGTATTGAAATACCAGCGTCTCTACAGGGTGCAATTGAAATCATGGGCATTATTTTAACCTAAGGTACTACTTATGATACTAATTGCATTAGGGCTACTATTACGCAAATCAAAAATATTATTAATGCAAGTATGGAAAACCTTAAAATGTAGCAAGTCATACAAAGTATCAAATTAGTTGCGCTTCTCGATAGCAAATGCGTAGGTACACTACGCCGTACGCGCGTCATTGGGCGTGAATTCTTTGACCCCGCCCGACTCACGTGACATTCGTAAGTTGCCAATGAATTGATTCATAATAAATTCCAATTTTCCCTTCGTACTTTGCCGGCTTAGGACGGTCAAAACTACGTCAACTAACATACATTAAAAAAAAACATTTACGTACCTAGCTTGTGGATTGTTTTGAAAAAACCTTATTTGTCGGTAAAGTGACAGAGGGTAAACGGGTGCTCTTCCACGAGCTTGTGCATGTGCTGGCACGTGAAAAGACGAAAAATCCAACAGGTTCTGAGTGGTTCTGGTGGAATGAGACCCCGTGAAGGAATAGGGTCGTTCGGGTAGCGCCGATGGAACATTTCACGAGTTCATACTAAATTTCTTGTGCGATCGTAAATTACAACCATTTGTGGGTATTGTTGGTTGGTGTACCTAGCCTGCACATTACGCGGTCGAGGCATCGTGTACACAAACACACAACTACTACACTAACACTTAATACACTGCAATCCAAGCACCGTATGACGCGAGCGGCGAGTACGGCGATTACGTCACGGGATCAATAAATCAATTACGCGTCAATGCACCTGCGCAGTCGTTATGACACTGGTACCGGGTTCGTGACTTCGTGTTGCGGCGGGAAGCATACCCCGCGCGGGGGTGATATTCGTATTTTTGCGAGTGAGGGAGTGGGACGGAGAGAGTTCAGGGAATCCCGCCGGACGGAATGTCTTGTAGCCCATTGTTATTATTACTTGTAAGGAAAAACCCGCGCGCGCGCAGGTGATGTTTGTTTACATTTCGCTTTGCGCTGTACTGCGCTTTAAGATTTTGATATTTCAACAATTATTGGCGTTAACGAAGTATTTTGTTTTAATTACTTTAAGTGTTTATTTGCAATAATAAGCCTTGTGCAATTTGACTTACTACATTTTTAAGGTTTTCCTTACTTGCATTAATAATATTTTTGATTTGCGTATTAATAGCCCTAATGCAATCAGTATCGTGAGTAGTGCCTTAGGTTAAAATAATGCCCATGACTTCGATTCCACCCTGTATACATGAGAAGTGAAAATACCAAAATTAATAGGACAAAAAATAGCCAAGACGATTTTGTCCATAAAGAAAGAAAAGAAAGAAAAAGTATTTATTGCGACTCGTACAGGAGGATCACAAACTAAATTAAACACAGTCTACATTAAAATACTAAAATAAAAACTAAAAAAATTAAAAAAGTAACAAAAAGAAAAATGAAACAAAAAGTCCTATACGAGGCCAATAGGCTCCTATCTCAGCATGATGCTGCGATATTTAAAAATAAATATCGCAGCGCTGGTATTCTGATTGGGCCCGCTGTGGTGTCACGGGCAGTTACGGAAAATAAAAAAATAATAAAAGAAATAAAAAAATAAATAAATAACATAGATTACGTAAAATCCATCCATCCATCCATCCATCTTCTTGAAATAACGCATATGATGCCCTTTATACACGGCTCAGTTTCTTACGGCACGGTACGGCGTATAAACCGCGCCGTGGAAAAAACGTGTCCGTCAACAAGCTTCCATAGTGATCCATACAACACTGACGACCGTGCCTACACACGGCGAATAAACCGTAGTTTTTCACGGCAAGAAAACCTGTGTGTGAACAAAGGTCCTAAGTGTAGGTACAGGACTTTGTTATTCAAACTGCAGTTGATAGCAATGGCCAACAGGCTGCTTGTTATATGCATAATATAATGAACCTATTATGAAAATAATAATGTATAAGGTGTGTATAGTTTTTAACTCTCTGACGTAAGTCAGAGAGCCGTTAGTGTGTAAACACTAACGGCCAAATCTTGAACAGAAATTCTGCCAGTACAACAAAGTCTTTTGAACTAACTTCATTATTTTTACCCCTAATTTATTTCCTTCACCAAAACTTCCAGCTGGAGCGCATCCGTATGAGTAGTGCTGGAGTTTGTTTTGTTATATTCCTTGGAATATAACTGAAGCTTGGAATATTACAACATAGTGCAGTTAATTAAGGCTCACAGTAAAGCCGGCGGGCCCGAGGCGAAATGGGAAATAGGTAATTATGAAGTTGCGTAGTGGCTTGCAGCTTGCCACTCCTTGTATTGTACATGTCAGGGGCTGATGCGGACGTTCCGTCATCGTATTCCCCTAATATGAATGATGTTTGAAATATCTACGTTTTTATTTGAATCGCTCTTGAAATGTGAATCCTACTAATATTAATTATAAATGTGAAAGTTTGTGAAGATGTTTGGATGTTTGTGACTCAATGTGTTGTGTTTGTTACTCAATTGTGAAGATGTTTGGATGTTTGTTACAAAAGGCTGAACGTATTTGGAAGAAATTTGGCGCAGAGATAGTTTATAACCAGGATTAACACATAGGATGCTTTTTATCCCGATATTCCCACGGGATCGAAACTAACGCAGGTAAAACCGCCGGATGCTGCTAGTCTATACTTCTATACTATTATACTATATTTACTATTTACTATAGGTATAATAATATTATAAAGAGGAAAGATAATGAATTGGCTCAAAAAATACTGGACCGATTTTAAAAATTCTTTCACCATTTGAATGCTACATTATCACTGATTAATAAAGGTTTTTTTAATTGCAAGAAAAAAATTAAATGTTTAAAAAATAAATGTCCACCCGTGTGAAGCCGGGACGGGCCGCTATAATTTCTAAAAAGAGAGACATCGCGCACGAATGTAGTTACTAAAGTACTGGAGGTACAGCATCAAAAAGTACCAGAAATAAGTTCTGTGCTTCGAACCAACTTAGTTAATTTTTTCACTTGAATAAGACCAATTTTTGTACAGCTTATGCCATTCGAAGAAAACAGTCATGTCTTTGCTGCAGCTGTTTGGAATATAATAATAATAATTTATTTATTTCAGACATAATTTTCGTCTCAATTAAAATTACTTACAAACAATATTAAATTCAAAACAGATAAAAAGCCCAAAATAAAATTGTGATGAATTAAATTTAAAAATTTTAAAGTCGTATAAAAAAAAATATAAAATTAAATTAAATTAAAATCTATTCATAAAATACTAACATTACTTTAAATGAAATAATTTACAAATAAAATAAAATATATTGCTGAAAGATGGAAGAGAATGCTTTCATCATCCTTTCAGTCGAAAGACGACCACTGCTGGATGTTGGCCTACCCGAAGCATCGCTGCTTCGACCGATTCTGTACTTGTCGCATTCAGCGGATTTATAGCACTGAGAATGCTTTAGTTTCACTAAATTATCAATACATTTTTTGTAGAATTTCAAGCAAATTACCCAGAAATATGGATTAAGCGATTAAAACTGCTTCTACAGCCCGCTTACGCATATAACTTGAGTAGCACTATAAAATCTCTAGTACTGCGGTGTTACATGAAATTAAAATATGGGTCTAGTTCATTTCAGTTTGTATTTTTTAACGATTTCGTAATGAGTTCTTACGTTAAGATAATGTTATCGTGGTTGCCGACTTAACTTGGTTCTAGAGGGATTTATTCAATGCTCTTTCATTTCTAATCTTTTTAGAATCGTGGTAAGTTTATTGCAAGTTCTAGGTATGTATTGAAAGGTCGCCCGTTTATATTTGTCTTTGCAGTTCTTTTGAAAGAAAATGTAAATAACTGATCTTATAAATACATTTTAGTGCTTGCTAGTAAAACTTCTGAGGCTTTAAATATCATCATCTGCCTAGCCTTTTCCCAACTATATTGGGGTCAGCTTCCAGTCTAACCGGATGCAGCTGAATACCAATATTTTACATGGAGCGACTGCCTATCTAACCTTTACACCCCAATTATTGGGTAATACGATACAACTTGGTAAGACTGGTTGTCAGACTTTCGGGCTTCTGACTACCCGTAACGACTGTGAAAGATCCACGAATGACAGCCGGGACCAACGGCTTAACGTGCTTTCCGTGGCACGGTGGGGTCTTGGTATAAATGAAGAGGCTTTAAATATGTTATGTCAATAAAAGCAATTTTTACGTTTTTCGGATGATTCGATTTCAAGTAATGCTGAAGTTTTGAAAGACTTTATTTGTTGAATATTATTGCGTACTCCGTCCAAGAGCATATTGGTGGAAAAATTGCAAACTACTTAAACGTCTAGTGGTCGCAAGCGCTGCTGCTGAGCTCGAGGCCCTGGGTTCAATTTTCAGGTCGGACAAAGTTTTGTCGGGTTTTTTCATCAGGAATTTCTTAGCGGCAGCCCGAAGCCTCAATTTGTGATCGGTTGATGGCATTAGGGTCGCTCCTTATTACATGGGATTTAAAAGTAACTTACGAAATGTGGTTGTTACTTTGACTGAAACTCTGTCTAACCCTTTTTGGATTATGGACGTGATGTGACGTCATGTTTCTTTTTATATGATTTTTACGAAATGAATGATGATGAATTTGAAGCAGCATATACCTACTTTTATCGCTACAACTAAATCTACTTCAAAAGAAATCTTAATCAAACAATTACATTCAAAACCTGTCATTTTCACCTAATTACTAAGTATTCAGTACAAATATGTATATTAGACCTAGCAGTGCGTGTTCAGCTGACAGTACAGCCATGAGCAAAGTTAATTGCAGCAGCCACTGTATAAAGCGATCGCTTCAGGCCCATTGCGGAAATAACTAATTATAAACTTACGTACAAATGCGTAACTGCTTAGAAATATAGCTGGGTAAACTGGGCTTTGCCTTGTATTCGTTTTATTAATAATTCATCTTACAATTCAGTTAACAAGCTGTAATAGTCCTTTTGATTTGAGCTTGCTTGGGGACGGTTTTTTCTTGTGAGCAATTTTATCGATTATTTATTTTTGCTTTTATTGCTAGCTTTGAGTTATGTTGCTTCTTTGTAGCTTTGCTGATGAAATGAAAATAACTAACGATGTTAAATTTCCAAATTACAATGTAATTTATTTTAAGAAAAGGGCCAGGTCATATCTAAATAATATTTTATTTTAATATAAATGTAATGCAAATGACTCCAAAATATATTTTTTTAATATACTGATCACTGCGTCAGGCATCATCAATTTAGATTTTAGCTTGAAAAAATTGTTTTCTTAACTCATTATTTGAAGTAACTACAGCTGATTGCGGGATCATTTTCCGCTGGTAGTTAGTTGAAATAATGAGATTAGAAAAAAAAATCGTTTTATTTAATTGGATATCTTTACAGACTTTTCAGAGTTCAATATAATAATGTCTTCAGAATATGTTGGGGCTTGCGTTACTGCAGTGCATCAGGAATGTTTGCCAAAGCACGTACTGATGGGTTCAATACCATCATGTGAAAAATGATGGCGTCCATGATGAGCAGAGTGTGTGGGAGCGTCAACGGCATTGTGAAGGTCATCAGTGAGAAGCCATGTTGCGCCATTATAGCGCATTAGGTACACGTGCAATCGTGCATGTACTCGGTGCATAAAGTGAGTGCAACAAATACATTAATTAAAAAAATATATACGAGTATATATTATATTGTACTACCTACATTTGTTACTTACTAACATAGTTTATAAGTAGATATGTATAATCTACTTACATTATAAGTATCAAGATCTGAAGTAAAGTATTTTAAGTTTTTGTTTATTTTATTTTACCCATCATGTCTGTTGAGATCGCCAGCTAGTTTAATTTGACTTTGTTTATAACACAACCCCATTTCCTACCAGAACTTATTACGAGAGTGATTAGCGATGCGAGTGTAATAAGTTCTGGTAAAGGTAGCGATTGTGTGGCGTGCCGTCTTTTAGTGAGTGCACTAAAAGATGGCACGCCACACAAGCGCTACCTTTCCCAGCCAAAGAATTACCTATTCCTTGCTTCAATTTCGTATCAGAAGCTAGTAAACAAATGCGCATCTACTAACAATTAATTCACTAACTAATCCAATCCTTCTCTAGGAATAAAATCAATGTGTGCTTCAAAGCAGGCGGGCACAAAGCGACGTGTCTTTGAGAGTCAACGCGGTGTAAATGTCACTCTATATGGAAATCGTTGTGGAAGGCTTTCTTGAGACACCAATGCGCTCCGGGAATATTTTTATAGTGATGTGTAAGTTAATGAAAGCTTGAAAGCTGGGTTGGTAGATTGTGGTGTGGGTAAAGTGTACATTAGTACTGCAGATGCCAAACTAGCAGTAGAAGTTGACTGTGTTTTGTGAGATGCTCTAGCTAAAGCACATGGCATTGGACATGCAGAACGATTTTGAAAGTTCAATTGACTGCACGTCAGTAGTAAATTTTGACCTTGGGCTGGCCTAGCGTAGTACAGAGCATCAATAGAATAAGAGGTCAGCTTATACTGGCATCGGCCTACTTTACATATATTATCAATTACTAGCTTTAGAATACCGTTTGATATGCACACTGTAGAGTTGAAGACGTTATAAATTAACGACAAAAAAAAAAACAAATATAGGCTGTTTGGAAGCTGGATGCACAGCCTTAAGAGGGTGATAGTTGACACCATTTAGAGTATTTTGAGCCATACATGATGTCTTAGACGAAGTATGTTTTTTATTTTTTACAGCAAACTTTTAGTCAAAAATAACAGTATCAACTTTAACGAGGAAAAAAAAACATACTTCGTCTAAAACATGTATGGCTCAAACTGTTGTAAATGGGGTCAACTATCACTCCCTTAAAGCTTTGCACCCCGTATAATATGAAAAGTGTAGCAACTCAATATTTTTCATAGACTAGACAAGATAAACATTTAGAAAACAATAAGTTATGAAAAGCATCAATAGAAATGAAACAAATGATTACGTAACAGGCGACAAAGGAACTGTCCAACAGAAAAAAGATAACTAAACATTGTTTCAATTAAAACGTTCCACTACAAACATAACTTTAGGAGGAACGAGAATTCATTTCGCTGGTAGATTCTTTTCGGTGTACCCGGCAAAGCGTAAAATTGGGAAACAAACATGCTCATGTCTCCTTTGTTCCCAAAGGGATTATGTCTTAAAACCGTTCCTTTTACTTCCCCTTTAAGATTCTTTCTTGTCTTTGATTTTGTTGGAAGTAGTTGCGGCTGTAAGCTGTCATCAATATTGGAAACTATCTCTCGAGAATTGAGATTGTTTATCGATTGTGTTTGTAATTATGGTATCAGTTTATATTGCTAGTGGATGTACTGGATCAGTAGTTTGAATAATACCAAGAAAAATATGTATTTTACTTTCAGAAAAGATCAAACGGTAACCGTATCCAGAGAAACTAAGTCCTCACAATCCGTTTTCCACGGAAATGTATACATAATTATATTGATTAAAATTATAGCATACATCAAGATTCTCAAGAATAATATCTACGTTATATTAAAAACTAGCGACCCGCCCCGGCTTCGCACGGGTGCAATGCAATTTAATACATTTAATTAATAATTTTAATTTAATGTTTTTTTTTAACTTGCCGCCAGCCCCTGCTGCCGATACCGCAGCAACCGCTATGTCCATGCATTTTAAATCTGTAATATCTTCGAAAATATTAATTTAAATAACATGCTGTAAAGGGCCATATGCATCTATATTAAATGCACAATGTATTTAAGGTACTTAATTGGATAAGGATTAATGCTGTATTGCTTAAAATCGCCTCTTCAATCACTTTATCTATTAAAAAAAAACGCATCAAAATCCGTTGCGTAGTTTTAAAGATTTAAGCATACATAGGGATATAGGGACAGAGAAAGCGACTTTGTTTTATACTATGTAGTGATACCAAGATTTAATAAAAACAGAAAAGCAGCCATAAATACTCATTCTCCTTTAATAATGACAATACAAAGTCTTGGAAGATGTTCAAGTTGGTCCCGGCTGTAACAGAATGACCGCTGCACTGCACCCCGACTTACCGCAACAATACAATTTTATTTTAAACAAAGGAAACTAAACCTTAGCCGGTTTGTAACAGAAGTGTTCAAGAACGAAGATGCTTGTTGGTAATGTGTAATCCAAATGAAACGTTGACACTGAGCCCCAAGCGCCCGACGGGAAGAAAATTGTGAGATCAAATTAGGTCCCGGTTTAAAGTCCTCACTATAATAAGAATAGCTCGAAAATGAAACATAGGTACGAGTGGTTTATTACCGTGTATTTGGGAAATGAGGAATGTAATTAAGGTGCCATCTCTCGGATTTACGCGAATACCGTGTTTTATAGAATAAAAAATGAGGTAATTACTTTCAGAATAAATAATAGTCTTTCAGATACTAAATATTAAAAAGAAATATTTTTGCTATGACTGGAATGTTATGTAAAAAAAATGTTATTTAATGTGATTACGCTGGATGACGGGAATAAATGCTATTATAAATGAAACGAAATCATGGAATTTCAGAGTGCAAAAAAAAGATTATAAAAAAGAATGAAAACAAAAAGATAAGCAGGTAAAAAATGAAAACTACTTAAAATGTGAAGTCTAACTGATAGATTGAGTTCCGAGGGAAGTATGAACAAAATCCATTAGTCGATTCCCGTAGGAGGCTACCGGCAACGTGGCGTTCCGTTTCGGAAATTACATTAAAAAGCAATACTTCCCGCCGATAACTAAAGATACGAATAAAAAGATGCAGGAAATTTACTTAGCGACTGACTTTCGAGATTTTTTGTGACACCTATGAAATTAATTTTGAAAAGGGTGCGAAGTAAAAAGCATTTATAAAGCATTTTGTTAATCAGAATTTTATATTTATGTGGGAGAAATAGCTTCTAATGATCACTGTAAAATAGTTAAAGTTACAGAGAAAGTTACTCTCAAGCGAATTAGAAAAGTTATTAAAGTCAAACTTAAAAATGGTTGAAATCAATCAACATTTAAAGCTAAAGAGAGACCTAAAGATAATGAAAACAAAACAGAATTGGACGTCATTTTCCAGTCTATCAGACATAAGTCTTCCAAAGAAACTCAAAAGGATTACAATACAAAGTATTTTGTAAATTATTGATTGGAAATGAACAATGGATTCGAATGGTAGATGAAAAAGGTTTTCAAAGAGATTAATATCAATAGTCGTACAATTGTCTCTAAGTTTTTGCCATTATTCGGAAATTTGTGAATTCATTGGGATCAAAGAAGTAACATGCATAATCAGCCTATAATATTCCCACTCCTGGGACACAGGCCTGCTTTCAGTGAGAGGGAGTGGGCCGTAATTAATGATATTATCTATATACATATAATAAAATCGTAGGAAAGTCAGAACTGTACATTGAATATTTTTTAAAAATAATACTTGGGGCGTGATCTACAATCGATACCGAAGCCAAAAATATAGTTTTTAGAATTTTTGTCTGTTTGTCTGTTTGTCTGTCCGGGATAAACTCAAAAAGTACTGTATGGATTTACTTCAAATTTTGCATGAATATTACTAAGAGGTCGGGTCAACATATAGGCTACATATTATCACGCTATCACCTACGGGGGAGGAGCTGTGAATCTTTATTTTTCTTACGCATTCTGTGACAGCGTGTAATCTAACGACGCATATCTAAATGTTGTTATTGAGTAATCCATGCTATTATCTGACGTTACACTATAAAAACTACGCCATTTAAGTAACTTGGGCAGAGAAATATAGTTTAATGAATGTAAGTAGTATAAAGACAATTTTAAAACAGCGCCATCTATGAGATTTCATAAAAATCAAATCAAGTTACCTACATGTTAACAGTTTTTTGGAAATTAATAATTTAAATTTTATCATGTTGGCGAGGTAAGTAGTTAGTTATTCTTAAAATTCATAGATGGTGATGTGCATTTTCTTCATAAAAGTTGTATCGTATAATTCGTTTTGACAAATTCAAGTTCCAACAAAACCCTCAAAATCGTGAGCAGAGTTGAGGAAGACAATTTAAAAAAAATGCGGTGTTAAGTATTACAAAAAGTTATGTTCATTGATGATGATCATTTCATTTCATGACACCCTCGCGGAGGCGAGCGTCAGTGACAGTCCCAGCCGCATGCGTCATCTGTTTGCCGTCATCATGGTATTTTGTGGAGTCGCGAACCCGGTAGCTTTGTGAGAGAAGTATTTTCGACGAGCTTTGAGGCGCGCTACTGGAGACGAAGTCGAAGTAACTGATGAACGCGTGCTGAACACCTGTCTCAGCTCACTTCAATATGTGGTACTTTCTATCGGCGGCAATCCACTGATCGAATATGGGTTACCAGCTCCCCAATCATCACCGTATCAAGACCGTGAAAATCGGGAGTATAACGCGAAATGATCACCATACGAAATGACCATGTCGCTTTGTTCTCTTCAGAGCAAAAGCAAATTTATGACACCGTCCTTGAAAGCGTTGGGCAAAACCAGGGTAAAATGTTTTTCTTGGATGCTCCTGGTGGAACAGGAAAAACATTTGTTACCACTGGCATACTTGCAGAGGTCAGGAGGCAAGGCAAAATTGCTATTGCTGTAGCGTCGTCGGGAATCGCTACCACACTGCTTCCGAGTGGCAAGACAGCACATGCCATGTTTAAAATTCCCATCGATTTAGAGAGCGCCGAAACGCCTGTTTGTGGTGTGTCACGTAACAGCGATAAGGGACACGTGCTCAAGGATTGCTCTCTGATCGTATGGGATGAGTGTACGATGGCCAATAGGAAGGCCGTTGAGGCCGTGGACAGAATCCTGCAGGACATCCGCAGGAACGAACGTTTGATGGGTGGTGTCACAGTTCTGTTCAGTGGTGATTTTCGGCAAACGCTTCCAGTGGTGACGCGGGGCTCGAGGGCTGACGAGGTGAATGCTTCGTTGAAACGATCTTCGTTGTGGTCACGAGTTCATTAATATGAGAGCTCGGCTCGGCGGCAATGCATGTGCTCAAGAATTCTCCGATGTCCTTCTAAGTCTTGGCGAAGGCACTCTACCAGAAGAGACAGGTGATGCTTCCAGAGTCTCTCTGTAGAGTGGTATCCAGCTTAGAAGAACTCATTCACTGTGTATACGGGGACATCAGTCGTATACCGCACCAGCAGAATTCTTGGGTGTGTGAGCGGGCCATTTTGATGCCCAAAAATGATCAGGCTGCAGCAATTAACGAATGCATTCTCTCGGAAATTGAGGGGAATAAAGTGGTCTACACCTCGATAAACACTGTTGTCGAGCAAGATGACGCCACACATTATCCCGTGGAATTTCTGAGCTCCCTGTCAGCAAGTGGACTTCCAGCGCATACCATCAAGCTGAAGGTCGGTGTTCCGATTATGCTTCTTCGGAACCTATCTCCTCCGAAATTGTGTTAACCGCCTTACGGCCCATTCACGACTTCGGTCTAAGGGGCGCGCGGCGCGGCAGGCGGCGCGGCGTGCGTTTTACACGCCACGTACCCTCAGTAGCGGCTAGCGGCAGCAATCGAGGTGGACGTATTTAGGTAGTTAGAACGTGCTCAAAATTATGGCGTTATCAAAATTATCTCTTTTGTGTGTAGAAAGCAGTATATTTTTAAAACAAGTATGACAGAAGGAGTGCACGAACTGAATAAAGATCGACATTTAAATGGCAAATTTCGTGACCTATACGAAGATTACAGAAAATATCCGGATAAGTTTTATGAGTACACAAGAATGAGTGTGGAAACATTTGATTATATTCTATACTTATACTCTATATCCATTACCGCCACAAAATCGTCTAAAATTTTTTGTTTATAAGTTCGCCGCCGAGTCCGTCACATCTACGCCGCTATCCGGGCCGCTGTGTTTCGTGGCGTCGCGTCGCACTCATTCGCCAGTACTTTTGATCTCGCCGCTCCCCGCACCGCGCGCCGCTGCAACGATTCGCTCCGACAAAACCGCGCGCGTTTTCGCTGTGAGCGGCGACTCGTGGCGTGCTTCAAACATTTTCATACTTTTGTTCTTACCGCTCGCCGCCCCGCGCTTAGCCGCCGCTCACCGCGGCCAGGTCGTGAATGGGCCGTTAAAGTCATCTCCCTCCACAGACACAACATTGAGGCGGAAATTCTTACGGGTTGTGGCGTCGGCGAGGCAGTATTTATACCACGCATTCCCCTAATACCTCATAACTTCCTGTTCCAGTTCAAGCGCGTACAGTTCCCCGTGAGTGTTTGCTTCGCGATGACCATCAATAAGTCGCAGGGCAGCGGGTGTCGACCTCACCTCAGGACGAGTTGCTTCTCACACGGGCAACTGTACGTCGCTTGCTCCCGCGTCACCAGTCCCGACTCTCTTTACATTTTGGCTCCTGACAGCATAACTACCAACGTAGTTTATAGGGAAGCGTTGTAAAGTATGATACCTTTGTACGTATTTTTACTCTTTTGTGTCCTGGAATGTATTCCTGCATTATTTTCTCTATTTCCTTCAGTCACATCTTATGACTGAACTCAGCAGGACTCCCATATAACTCTCTTCACTTGCTTTGCTTGCAAAAAAAAATTATATTTTAATGCTATTTTAAAAGTTTTGTACTTATAATGCTATAGCGACACTGGCATCTTGGGTATTTTTGGTGCTGTAGAGCATGCACGCAGACGACGTCGCGGGCAGCAGCTAGTATACAATAAAGAGGTAGACTAGCGCGCGCAAATTGTTGCAGTCAAATTCAGACAATTGTCGTAATTTCGTTTAGTCGACATACTTCAAGCGCAACAGACTACAGATAGCTATCTCTTTTTATGTCATACGTTCCGTATTATCTGTCGCAGTCGTAGTTGAAAACCATTATCCCAACAACACAAAACATCGCTCAGTATGAACGTAGCATATCTTTCCTTTATAATATCATTGGCCGTAATCAATCACGCGGGCCCGGTACGGGAGGGTAGATGCACAAATTTATATAGACCTAGATAACGTAAGTATCACGATCTGTATGAAAACCAAGCGTGCCATTTTTCAACTACCTACTATGACGTCACTAGCGCTCTTTCTCACTCACGCTCACCCAGCCAGCAGCAGTACACAGGACTGACTTACATGATTGTCGGATTTACTACTAAATACTGTTAAAGAATTTTTAAAGCAAACTATTAAAGGAACGTGGAATAGTATCAGATTGCCTTCATATCAGTTTTATTCAATAGGCACTAGGGGTTTCTTTCTGAAATTTTTAGTAGTTTGTTTTAGATATACTCATTGTTTACGGTAAATTTCAACAAGTGGTAGTTTTTAATCATTACTACGGTCGGTTCGTGGATGGTTGACAATCCATTACATATCGAAACCCCTCCGAGCCTCGGAAAGTACGTTAACCCGTTGGTTCCTGCTGTCATTTTTAGGTCTTTGATAGTTGTTCCGGGTAGTCAGAAGGCCGAAAGTTTGACAACCAGTCTTACCAAGGGGTATCGTAGTCACTGGTTGAGAAGGTCAGATAGGCATTCTCTCCATGTAAAATACTAGTATTCAGCTGCATCCGGTTAGTCTGGAAGCTGACTCCAATACAGTTAGGAAGAGGCTAGGCAGATTGATTTACCAAAAAAGACATGTTATTAATAAACGCCTAAAGATCGTCACATAACATTAACAAACGTCTTATTTAACACGTTGACGTAACAAAACAAAGAGAAGAGCGGATACAGATCACAGATAAAGTGATTGTTACAGGGATTGTCCTTTTGTAATCGAATGTGACGTGAAAGTGACGCAATATGACACCCGGGAACATGTTGTTATGTTTGGAGCTTCTTTGTAGTATGTGCTGGCTTTTAAGCAAGCGAAGGAGGGAAATCGGGAAAAGGAAAGGTGATAGAAATATCTTGGATAGGTTCTGGGGTTATAAATAGGATTGCAAATTTTCCTGGTGGGAATTTAAAACCGTTTGTTGGGATAGGTAAACTCAAAGCTGCTCTTTCTTCAAAAGGCCCTTCCAGACATGGTCCTGCATTGTTTGACTCACATAAAATAATAATATAATGTTTGGTCTATAAAAGAGATCATGACCTTAAGTTTGTTTCGGCATTTCTTCTCAGGGAGCTAGGAAATGGCGGCGCCATCTAGTTTTAAAATATTTACCAACAAAATATTGACGTACCTATTACAAGATCTACTTACATAAATAAACATAACATTTCAAAAAAGCGACTTGGAGGTCTCGGTAAAGTCATCCAAAATCATCATCATCGCCTTTTCCTTAATACACTAGCGTGCTTCCAAGGGCAATGCTTATAATTATTATTATTTACTAGCGTACGTGTAGCGTGCGCCCCGCGGTTTCACTCGTGTCAGTTTTGATCCCGCGGGAATATCGGGATAAAAAGTATCCTATGTGTTATTCTGATGTATAAACTATATTACTGTAATACGGTACCTCATTTATATTCAGCCCCTGCCGCTGCCCCTCGCGCGGCCAGCGATACTTCCCTAAATACTGCCGCAGCAGGATCGAGAGAAGTGTGTGTTTACATACTGCCCTACCACTCACTTCGCTTTCAAGTTTCGCCGGGCAGCGCGAGTGGCAATGGCAGTGGCATGAGAAGTATCGCGTTTACACACTCGTCCTGCCCACTTCCCTGCTCACTACGGCTGAATGTAAATGAAGCATAAAGTTTCATCAAAATCCGTTCAGTAGTTCTTGCGTGAAAGAGTAACAAACATCCATCCATGCATCCTCACAAACTTTCGCATTTATAATATTAGTAGGAAGTAGGATTATTATTTGGTTAGACACACCTGCTAGTGTGTTTAACCAAATAATAATAGCTGATCTAATCAGCTGATGCATGTGTATCGTATAGGTTGGAGATATTTAATCTGTCCAGTCGATTCTTGAAGTAGCTCAGCGTGGGAGCCATCACAGTATTTTTCGGGAGCCTATTCAACTCGGTCGGACAAGAATTGCTTAAAGGGCTTTTTTTTGATGAATCTTCCCATAGCTTGGCCTATTTATAAAATTCGGTACCTTCATAGAAAGACTCTGGTAGTCGTAGAACTAAAAAAAGTAGCCCCCCTTAAAGGGTTACTTCGCTACAGTGAAATCTGGATTTTTTTTTATAAAAACAAAACTGGAATACAACATTAAGCGAATTTTTATTTCGCCTTCGTCTCCACAAAGCCGCTACTTGTGGGGCTACAATCTCGGCGTTTAAGTAGGCACGAGCGTGTGCGCCCGCGCGGAAAATTAACAAACAAAACGGAAATCCTCTTTGTGGAACAAGAATTGGGACAAAGGAAGCATTAGTAGCTAAGCAATTGATATTAAAAATGCGTAAAGGAGAAAAAATAAGAAAAGTTTTCTTTCTCTTATTTAACTGGTGTTGTGTTTCTTTTTTTAAAGGTTTATTATTAGAAACTAACGAGAAGCAACTTTAACTCCTTTTGTTAATCTTGAGTATTTTATTCTAGAAATTAAAGCTTACCTATAAGCTGGTTTAAGCTAGCTTAGTGGTAACGGCCGTGACTTACGAGTTGTAGGTCGTGGGTTCGATCCCAAGCAGGCACTTTTTATTTTTTTTATTAGCCGTTAATGTCCCACTTCTTATCAAAGGCCTCCTACTCTCTTTCCACTTCTCTCTGTTCAGAGCTATCCAGGACCAATCTTTATTAAAGGAGTTCAGCTCATCCCGCCATCTCCGTCTGGGCCGAGCGTTTACAACGTACGGCATTTCATATAAACTTTCAAGCTCTTGCTTTTCGAAATGAATGAACCGATTTTAATGAAACTTCATACACATAAGCAGGATCAGGAGCAGGACAAAGGCCTAAAAACGTAGTTAAGAACATTTTCGAAAAATAGTGTAAAAGCCAAATTAGACCGATTTTAAATTTTCCATAGAAACAGAGATTTCCAGTTATCTTTTTTTAAATAAGACATTTCGAAAATGTTCTTTTCTAACTTCTTAGATCTTTGTATCCTGCTTATGTTTATGAAGTTTCATAAAAATCGGTTCATTCATTTCGAAAAATAAGGGCTTGAAAGTTTGTTTGAAATGCCGTACGTCGTAAACGCTCATGACGGGACACACTGGGTCGTAAGTTTGGCCCATTGACTGTCTGATATGCGGCAGATGTGTGCAACCCAATTCCATTTAAGCGTGGCATCTTTCCGAATGACATCAGTTATTTTATCAGGCACTTTACTTTGTGTAAAATGATTTTATCTGCACTGTTCTCAAAACGGTGAAGGAAAACATCATGACAAAATCAGCATGTCCTAGACGCGAGACGACTCCCGGCCACCGTAGGCGCGGGCCTGCGGGCGGAGAGTAATGGGTAACTCTCCGTCCGATCCGGACCAGGCCCGTGCCGGACGGCGCGTACGTGTTCCACGCGCACCTGAAAGAGATGTCAGCAATAAGAAAGGGGCCCGTAAGGGCCGAAGCCTGCCGGGGCAGCGGGATTGTCCGAAAGGGTTACCGCTACCCCGTAACACAAGGGGCTAAGGAAGGAACACGGGTGGGTTTTAGTCAGTAAGAGTAACACTCCCTTCTGCTCCACCCAGAGCGGGAGGGGTCATTTGATGATTTCCCATCCACAAAAAAAAAAAAGCATGTCCTAGTATATGTGACATCCGCCAACCCGCAATAGGCCCGCGTGGTGGATTATGGCTCACTTCCTCTCACAGAGAGGAGGCCTGTATAACAGTAGAGGGAAAATTTTAAGCTGATTATTATTTTTATATAGCTGGTTGATATCAACAGTATCCCTATAAATAAACTAATGTATTTGATCTATGTTGCACAGTGAAGCACCTTCTATCTACCAACCTCATCAAATACAAATACAGAACTTACAATGGAACCAAGCAAGTTAAATATTCGTCGGGGTGTTAAAGACTCATCCTAGAGATAATCGGTCGAGCCTCAAGCAGACGGTAAGCAATTTAGTCCGGATTAAACCATGATTCCCTTGCAATACTCGCCCCAAAGCGAATAATGCAGTCGGATTTATTTGTACTGTGAAGTTAGACCGTCTAATCGAATAATACCTATTGAGGGATGTAGTAGACAAATGGTAACTTCGCATAGAATTATTTGAAGTGGTAAATTAAATTGCATTGTTGGTCTGACAATACTAGTGTATTTGGTGTTTAATTTTCGTTAGAAGTTGTAATGCAAACTCTCTCTCGCAGATTACGGGAGGATGGGTTTAAAATAAATATTGTGTTACCTTATTCAGATTTCGTGAAGCCGTGCCTGCCGAAGCGTTTGCGAGTTGAGTACGAATAATTTTATAAGCTCGGGCTGTTAAAAGCTGATACGAGTATGTTTGGAAATTATCTTTGAGATGGCTTCTAAATCGGTTCATGATCGTAAAAATTATAGTATATATTTTTTAAGATAATCGTTCTTGATTCAATAAAAATCAAAACCGAAATTCCTAGCTAGGAAGGATCACATTATGAAATAAAAATTATCGTTTAATAAATGTGATGGCGATCAGCTTACCAGGTGTACATAAATCCGAGGCAATGGCGTTCGAAATCCATGTTATTAAAGGCCTGACACGCAATTAGCAGAGTTGCCAGTGTAAAAATGTCACGTCATTATCCACGGCACGAATGACATGTCCCTGCCGTGTCAGAACGGACCTGTTAAAAAAATGTAACACGAATTTCAATTTTCGACTAACGAATGGAATATGAAAGATTTTGGGCGTCATTAAAATGCTAAAGTTAAATAAAATCATCGTGACTTTAGTGAGAATGGAAAGTGCTAAACGGTTTTGTTTTGGTTTAGTTTATATATTCGTTTAAAAATATCGAAATGATTAAAAGTTTTTTTTTAATACGCAACAGAAATTATGTTTGAACGACCCACGTATGGAAAATAATATAATATGCGGAAAAGCTGAAAAAGTATCCATATAAACATAAACACAAAGTTATTATTACAATTTCTATTTTTGATTTCGAAAAACATAGCTAATTGGTACACTTTTTATGTTATTTATCGGACAACGAGTATTCAAATATGTATATTCTAAATTAGGATCAACAGGAAAAGTTATTTCTAATTCTATTTCCGTATCCAAATAATATTTCTGAGTAAAAATATTAATTCTGTTGGATTGAAAATAGCGATATACGAGCCTGTAAAAAAAAAACTTAACACTTTCCAGTGCGGTAACGGCTGTAACCGTATTACAAAAGTTCATGGAATGACAGTACGTGCGAAAGCCGTATAATTCGGTACCTACTTGTACTTTCTTTAAGTCAATCATGGCTGCCGCAGTGTAATATTTATTTGCTTATTGTATAAACTTTATGCTTAAAGCAATAAGGCGGAGATCACGTTGATTTACTGTAAAAAACAAGTGATGCTCTCAATGTGTGCCATACCCGTAAAGAGATTTCATCCACAACGCTCTATACGGTTGTAGCCGTCTAGCATCTAGCGCCCTAGGTAAACGATTTAATTTTCCGTGATATTGTTGGTACGGTTATGACAGTATTGAGATTCTGTATGAAAAATTCTACTGTCTTTTATAAGGGACTAGCTGACCCGGCAGACTTCGTACTGCCTCATTCGATAAATAAAAGACCTAAACTTTTGTATAAATTAATTTTAAAACAAACAAAACGAATCAGTATTTAATATTTTTTTTATTTTTATTGCACTCATAGATATCGTAATACAATATCGTAATTCTTTTTTCCGTGTTCTGAAGTGCGACACAAAGAGTATACAGGGTGGGCAAAAAATCGTGGATCAAACGAAACAGGGTGACAGTTGGGGTTATCTGCATTGAAAAATTTCTCTGTGGCAAAGCCCTAACTTGATCTCCTTAAAAGTTATGACAATTTGAGTGTTTACAGTAAGGTTCTAAAGTTACAAATAATTTCTCTTATGACTTAAAAGATATTAAAAAAGTGCCAATAAATCATGATACCCACTGTCATAAAAGCACTTTTGTAGTGATGATACTTTTTTAAAATATTTTTTTAATTTTTTAATTTTTTTTTTGTATTATTTTTTATTTATTTCTTTACTGCAAGTAACCCCAACTATCGTTTTGTTTCGTTTGATCCACGATTTATTACCCACCCTGTATAATCACTACGTTTTAGTGTGACAGGATGAATTGACATATTAGATGGTTGTCAAATCTACAATTTAGCGTTCAGAAATTTAATTTGTGACAAAATTTAAGATATATCCATTATAAAAAAATATATTTGATAGATTAACAACTGAAGTTATCTAAAATTAACTTAATCAGTACTACTAATGATCTATTACATTTTGTAACTATGCAATTTTGTCGCTTCGCGATTCACTTTTGTTTAGTTTCGGAACGCAACATTAGATCCTGCAACGCGCACGCGAAGACTATTTTGATAGATATGATTGAATTTGAACTTTGTGCAGCGGTAATAAATTGCAAATTGACTCTGACGTTAGGAACACACCTACATTGCTTAGACAACAGTGAGTGATTATAATGTAATATGAACTTTATTGAATAGCAATAAAGCTCAAATTGACTCTACATTTTATTTAGAAAACGTTTGTATGGGAAATAGAAAAGTGCTGTTTTTGGGTTTTCCCGGGAATTATTCGATTTTTTCTCACCTTTTAAACCTTCCCTAAACCTCCACGAACATTTCAAGACCAAGATAAGATAAATCCGTTCAGCCGTTCTCGAGTTTTAGCGAGACTAACGAACAGCAATTCATTTTTATAGATAAAGGACCGCGCCGGAAAGTGTTAAGTAATATTCCAATCAATCACATACAATTTTTACCATTGAATGAAAAGCTCCTGCAAATTTTTATTAAATCATTCTTCAAATCCACGAGCTTTACTACAAGTAAAGGGAAATCTTTTTGTTTTTTTAATAGATTTATACGACTTCGGTGGTCACAAAGCAGACTGCTTCAAAGGAGGAAAGAAATACGAGAACGCTGGACTTGACTCGCACTGTGTTTCGTACTGAACTGGAACATTGTATGAAAAGTCTACAAATTGAATATTATTCGTAAGTTAAGTAGGTAGGCATTCTTTGTTTGTCTGAAATATTGTTTGTATTGAATATAGTGTTCTAACAAGAATGTATCGTAAAAAGAGACTTGATTGATTATAGCAATTTCGGGCCACCGATCATAGCAGTCAAGATGAGATCTGAAAGCGTGTTTTTTATTGATTAACGTTCTCAGAAACGGTCTCAATCTCACTTCAGCGACAACCATCGTCTAAAATGAAGGGAAAACGGAACTAGGTATTGTTGATGAATTCAGACTGAGATTAGAAAACTTCGCTCAGGTGTAGTTTAAAAGAAAAACCCTGATGAATTACATTTATTTTGTATACGCTGTCGACAACAAATATGCAGTTGGGAAAACTCTTTTCATAATCATAAAACAGTTGAACTCAGACTATAAATCTACAAAACCCCGTACTTGCTATATCATCTTCATTTCTCCACATATCTTTTTCAAGTGCAGTAGCGTTCCCATACATAATTCTCTGTATCCACATTTTTGCAGCGTACCTGAGTTGTTACCGGATAAATTTAACGAGGCTGACCCATGTCACGAGTCACGGGGTTGTGTCCCCGACCACGATCGTCCCACCTAATTTCAGTAGAATATATTGAGGTGAAATTCTAACATTTATTATTTTTGTGTGTTGTGTTACTCTGTCATATTAGTGTTTGTCTTGTAAGGATATTGTTATGTTTTGCGCAGCGTTTTGGTGACTTTTGTGCCCTTCTTTTTAGGGTACCTATACGTTGTTTTTTTTAAATTCTGAGTTTCTTTGATGTTTGGTGTCTTATCTGATATTATATGAGTAGTTAGTTGGTCGTGACCTAGGTGGCTTGTTATGCACGCGATGGTTCGATATGCCATACCTTCAACCGAAAGTTTCTGCTTCTATATTCAACTGTAAGATCTTAATTCAGGTGAATAGTTCGACGCTAAATGTTAAACGCATTAAATGTTTCGAAACTAAGTGACTGCTTTCTATCATTTCAATAGAACAACCAAATCGTTTGATAAGGTCGCAAACACGATTGACAACATCAATGTCTCTCGCATCATAATTACAACTCTCAATTCTTTGATTCTCCAAAACGCCAAGGAACTATTATTTCAATCATTAAGGACCATCGAGATAACAATTAAAACAGCAAACGACGAAGCAAGTCACAACATGTCCCATTCAGCACACGTACGAATGCCCGAGACAACTATGCATTTAATGAAAATAATCCTATAGTACTAATGACATCCCTTTACGTGACGGATTCCTTTTCTTTTATATAAAAGGTGCATTCTCTACTAATGTTTTTATTATTTCTTCTAAGTTCAAAATAATCTATAAATAACACCTTGTATTAGTGATACATCTCATTTAAGAAAGACACGTGTAGAAAATTAACTTCATCCATACTATCTGTATCCTTGTACCATGTTTGCAATTAAATTTTTATGGAAATTCGTACTGCAGTTGATTTCTTGATGTTGTCATTAATATTAATTTCTATTAATTAGTTTCTTGTTTATGCTATCTTGTTTACACATGACTGTGTTTTATCTGAGTTAACATCTTGACCTTTAGTAAGATTTTTACCTTATTTTGCAGTTCGAGTTATCTTCATTTCTCGTTGCTTGTTCGAAAAGTGGGGTTTCATCATGAAATACAGTATTCATAAAAAAATATACCTACTACTTTGACAGCTGTCTTCTAAAGAAAACAATCTTCAAAGCTTATTATTGTTAAAATGTCTTTAACACAATACAAAGATTTTTTTTTGTAATCCGATATTCCATTTTATCAACATTTGATTCCACGAATTCCGTCTAATCTGACAGGAGACATTTAATTCTCGAACAAAAAAAGAGAAACGAAGCAAACAAAACGTTACCACGAAATGATTTCCGACACAACTTTTCTAACTTTTTTTGCGTTGACACATTTATCATAATGTGGAAACAGAAAAATCACGCTCGGCGTCGCGCGAGTAGATTTTTGAATTGCTGCAAAATTGTCTAGAGTGTTATCATATCGCGGGAGCTCTTCCATTAGTGTAAAAAGCCTTCTCCGTGTTGTCGTTCGCTTGATTAGACATCACTTTCCCCGCTTTGGCGGAACGTAAGTATATTTTAAGATGAATGCAATCAGGAGTATTAGGTCCCTTCCTTTTTTGATACATTTTTTATTTCCTTTGAGAGTTTAGAGATCTCGAATTCAACGAAAAGTATGTTTTAGAGGAATAGCGTACTTACTTAATTCGTTCTTTATTATTTTCGGTTATTATTTTGGTATACTAAACTAATAAAATTATTCATCATTCATTAAATTAAACTCCAAATTCTGACCGCGAAATATAAACCACGGTCACATTCATTATGTACGTAGTACCTACCGTATAAATTCGCCCAATAAACGTTTCAATCGTCCGCTCAACCTTACAAACCGAACAAACATTGCCATAATTAAGTAATTAATCTAACATCCCGCGATTAAGTCACACTTATCTTATTTATAAGGCAAATGTCTTCTAATTAAACCGGCTGTACGAACTAAAAAGTTGCAATTATGCAAGCCTGGCCCAGAAGAGATAACGGGCAATTTAGTCGAGATTAAGTCGTAATGTTTACCGGACTACCGCCGTGGTTGCGGTGACCACGATGAGGTAAGATTGTGGATATGTATATTTATTATGTTTTGGTTTTATTTTGCAATACAATGGTGCTGATTCCCTTGTTCACAAACTAAACTAAATTTAAGTTCAGTGTATATTTTTCTTTCTATTTCATTAAGAAAAGGACAGAAGACAAATTTTGTTTTAGTCCTGTTAAATTAATCAGCGCCTGATATTACTCCGTACAAGTTGAAAAAGTTGCCTACTAAAATTACGTCCATTTACGTCAGGCTCTGATTAATGACAGGACTAAACTAAAATTTATCTTCTGTCCTTTTCTTAATGAAATAGAAAGAAAAAGATGCACTGAACTTATTAGTTTGTTTCAGTTTGTGAACAACACAGTAATGTGATTTACTTATGTAAGTATTGTTAGTTGATTTTAATGTCTGGTTGAGTTTTTTTTTTCATCAGCTTTTTTTGTATTACCTATATGTACAATACATAGTTGACTATTTAACAATTTCCATAAAAGAACCTCAAGATCTTAGCTTAAACATAGGTAATTTTTGTACTTAATTATTCGGCATTATTATCTTAGTGCTTGAAAAACTGGAAGAAGAAAAGGGAAGGAAAACGTTTGCGTCCATGAACGGATACTTATTTTGTGAAAATATAACTAACCCATATAGTTCAATAACCTCTTTTACTTAGTAGGCAAACACTTCCTTAATTTACGTTTCCGGAAAAAATCTCAGTAAAAAAAATTACGTCCTCAAAATATCTAAAGATCGTTTTCATCCTCCGCAAACATATCGCTACCAACAAAATCTGTGCCCAATAAAGTTAAAAAAATTTTATCCTGCTTCACCGCAGCACCTGGCCAGCCTGATGTACAATCTAACTTCCAATTTACTGTATAATCCACAGGACGAGTTTATCATTTACGACCACCGGTGTGCACTATTTGTGGTGCACTATTTATTATTCTTCGGATAACTTTGTACGGTACATATTGAGTGAACTTCCTCAAGTTTGATGAGGCTGCAAGCCTGCGGGTATGGATGTTAGTGTTTATTTTGTTTTGAAATATTACGTGTGCTTTTAAGGTAGTGCCCGTGTGATTTTAATTTTGACGAAAAACTCATAGTACGATGTCTGCTAAAAAATAACCATTTAGTTACGTCACTCACTATAGATAAACTGTTTTTTTTTTTCAATACATTAGTTAAGTAGCTAAGTTCATTTTACTTAGTTATTGTATTTAAAAAGTTTTGCTACCCGTATTTTTTTGTTTATCATTGATAAATTTTAATGACTCACAACTTAGCTCCACCTAACACTTTAAGAAGCTCAAATTCATTAAGATCTGTGGGTATGTACAATACAAATAACTATAGTATTGATAGAAATATCCTCGCAATAAACATCTGTCAATACTTCGACCCCCGACAATGTAGGATCAGGTATATTGTGAGATATATTCCCATTCGATTGTGAAATCCGTTGCATATACAAAGGCAACGAATTTTCTACTGATCCCCCGAAAATGATCGCCTATAAAACCAAACGCAGTCAGTCCCCAGTGGAACCCTAAAAATTCGAATTCGGAGCCACATTGTGCGCAGTGCTAAATATAACTAAAGAACCGAATACACTGAAACAAATCGCTGCGATTTCAGCCAACGATGAAATTTCAAATAAAATTTCAAATTTGAAAAGTTTCCGTTGCATTTCACTGAAGAGAATGTCGTAAAGTTTTTATGAGTAATTTCAATTTGGTATTTGGAAAGTTAATATTAATAAGTACCAATAGTTTTGCAATAAAGCGATTGTGTTGTGTTTATATCTCTATATTTTATTGTTTGTCTACTGTATATTTTTAAAGTACGATTTCATAAAACCCTAATAACTTTAACATTTGGCTGTGAATGTCCGTAATTTTAAAACGTATTCTCTGAACATCACAAGGAAAACTACGAAGCATTCAACGACCGGTCGCTGGTATGTGTAAACACTCTAACCACGGTCTACAACGGCCATATAAGGCGACAAACGGACGACACGGCGGGTTCTCGCGACAAAGTGAGAAAAATATGGTTGTTCAATATTTATAGGATTTTTATTTCCGTCGTTTAGCCTCAGATACACGTCGACAGACGGAGGTAGGGGACAATGTGTGAAGAATTAGATACAGCTAGATGTGGTAAGGATTCGTGTCTGGAATGTTTGGCGTGTGGACTCGAGCCTTATCTTGGGAGTTGCATGACAGTCAGGGGTAAGCGTTTATTGACCTTTAAGTTGAAGTAATGTTGTGCGGTTGTAGCCAATGTACTAATTAAGCTAAGCTTGTTTTGTACCAATCATGAGGATTTTTGCCGCAATCCAATATCAATAAGGAGTAGTTAAGTGACGGGTTAGTTTGTTTTCCCATAATTATTTTACAAATTTAGAATGCTCTCAATAAACATTACCGTATCTATAATTAATGCCTAAAAAAAAAGTACACCATCCCGGCAAAAAGTACTAAGTGTATAAACCTCTGACTTATCTTTCATCGACCACATGGATTTACAGGCCACTTCTCAAACGCAAGATTCACATGACCATCACAGATTAAAACCGATAAGCTCGCCTATAAGCAGCCTTTTTTTCCGAATCCACATTCTCTTCCAGTACACCTTCGTTCGGTTGTCTCATGTGCGTTGTTTTTCTTGGCTGTTGCATTCATTTGGGCGGGTTTAGGCGGATACATAATGCATACGACCACGGGGGGTCATCAGTATTCTGCGACAGTAGTTGCACTGACGATGTCCGACCTCGACGACTTGTGTTACCGATGTTTGATTTAAGTTTAAATTACTTTAGCTTTTATTGAGTTTTGTATTGGATTTTATCCGAGAGTTTTATCCAATATATTATTTGTTTTTTTTTGAGATTTGGAACTGCTATTGACCTACACAGTCATATTTATGTGAAGATGATCAGTCATCTTTATGTGAAGATGAAGGGGTCTTGGTATGTACCAAGACCCCTTCGTGCCTCGGAAAGCACGTTTAGCCGTTGGTCCCGGCTGTCATTCGTGGATCATTGACAGTCGTTACGGGTCGTCAGAAGCCCGAAAATCTGACAATCAGTCTTACCAAGGGGTTTACTATTATCCAGAAACTGGGCTTTGGGGGTTAGATAGGCAGTCGCTCCATGTAAAATACCAGTACTCAGCTGCATCTGGTAATACTGGAAGCAGACCCCAAGGCTACGCAGGTTACGATGATGATGACCGAGCTAATCAGTCTATCTATCACAGGGACAGTCTGTATATTTGTCCACAAGACGGATTGGATTATTTGTCCGGCGACACTACGGTTGACTGTGTTAGTGACCACAGAGGCGTGAAACGTACCTAATCACGTCTGACATACAACGTGTTAAATCTTGCTCTACAATTAAATCTGAATTTATAGGTAACATATATCGCAGGTATGCTGGAAGAGATTTCTTATGAAATAAATATCACCTTTGTACCTATTTTTCTGTTCTGTTTTTTTTCTTGTCTGTTTATATATACAGAGTTGATACGACAGAGGGGCATTAAATTACACTACGTATACTATACGTGTTTAGTATTAATTCGATACGGTATAAAAATAAAAAGCATCATAAATGAGATTTTTTTTGTTTCAAACAAACTAAATAGCTTACAAATCAGAATAAAACGCAACCACCCTTTGTAAATAAAGGAGAAACCCAAACTTCATAAAAACTTGGGCCTGGTGACTGACCTTGGATAACTATACAAAGTGGCAACGTCCAACGTCGCGCGCGGGCAGAGTAACTCGAAACACACTGTGGATTTTCCAAACTGCAGTACCGGAGATTTTGCCGATTCCAGATCGGTCCGAGTAAAAGTACTCTCATCGGTCCATATTAAATTAGTTAAGAAATGACGGTCTTCGGATGTTTTATTTAGTAGCCATTGGCAGTAACTGTTGCTGATCGGCAAGTCTCTCGATAAAAAGTTTGCACCTTCCGATATTTAGAAGGTTTGCGTTTTTTACGTTTTAGAACCTTGTAGATAGTTCTATGGCAACATCTAAACTGCCGGGCGGCTCTGTGGAGACTCGTCGGGCTGCGGGAAAAATTGTCTAAAATTCTTTCGTCCCAAGCAGCGGGCATTTACCGCGGTGGCACTGCCTCCTGTTACAGCACTATACGTTTATTGTCCCGTAATCTTTGTACTGCCAACTGTATGGTGCGGGCATTCCTAGGGCAATTGCGGCTATCACAATACCTTTCTCTGTAAGTTCGTAGAGCTAACGTTGCGTTTCCACGGCATTCGCCGTAGATTAAAATCATGTCAGTGTATTCTGACGCCGTGTCAGTTACACGAGGTATTTTTGAACACTTTAATTATACACACACACAACCAAAGTTTAACTATCACAATAGAAACAGTCAATTACAAAAAAAAAAAACACTAACACTAAATAATAATAATCCCAAGTTACGTGTCCTGTCCTGTCACAATAAAAAAAGGAATACTGTCTTAAACTTATTTAGTGTCCTATCACAATAACAAAATAAATTCACAATTATTGTCAGCGCACAAGTTCGACAAAACAATAAGGGCGCAGGAGCTTCCGCTTACGTACCTACGTTCCGGAAGGGTAGCGTCGGCGCACTGAAAAAACAAGTTTTTTGGAGGCCCCACTTACTGATCGCAAGCACAAAATACAGAGAGTACAGAAGTCAATCTACATACAAAGTGCGCTCGAGCAACGCACACATAGACACCGCTCACGGACACGATATCTCGGACTGGTTGGGACTAGTGCGAGCGCAAGTGCCATCCGCTTGAGACATGCGTCTATGAAGTGCAAAAATGGAGCAATAAAAAAAAATTATAACTGTTCAGTGGACGGTTGTTTAAATTCAACATTAAACGGTGAATTGTCGTTTTTTAATCTACCAGTTGTTTCAGAGAGGTAAGTAGGTATTTGCTTGTATTTCGATGGTTTGTATTAACGTAACACAGTAGTTAGGTAGGTAGGTAAGCGCCCCGGCCCCCAGTCCCGCGCCGTAAAGTAAAAGCGAACATGACTCTGTAGCACTTTGTGACAAAGTAATGTAACAATAACATTAAAATTAAAATATTTTAGTTATTATTGGTTTTTTCGTTTCTCATCATCATCAATAAATCAAACAACTAGATGCGAGTGCCACTACCACGATAGTTTTTTGTGCATAAGCCAAAGTTGACAACCATAGCGCGACCGCCGAGCGTAGACTTCTGTACTCTCGGTATTCTGTGTCGCAAGGATCTAAGATACAATAGCAACACACTGACCTATTTCTATTTCTTTTACGCACGTGATGTTTTGCCAATAGGATTGTCACTCTCTTATGTACTACGTATTGGTTTATGACTTGCGTAAGAGCGGCAACAACGTATCGTAGATTTATCGTTTTAAGGTGCATGACCTATGCCTGTAGACATAATCAGCTGTTAGGAAAAATACATCGTGTTCAAACGGTGCAAAAACTTAAAAAATCATTTGCGACTAAACTACTGTTTCAATTTAATTGATTTTTGGTAGAGAGCTTGATAATGATACCTAGTATAGGCAGTTTAAAGGAAAGCCCATCTGTCGTATCAACTTTGTATGTGTACATAAATTGTAAAATAATAAATAAATAGATACACCTAGATAACAAAAGTGCAACTACTTCGAATGCTAAAATTCGCACAAACCTAGGTTCAAAAATCGTAAGCCACCACTTTCGCGATCAGTCCTGTGTATTGCTGGCTGGGTGAGCGTGAGTGAGAAAGAGCGCTTTTGACGTCATAGTAGGTAGTCAAAAAAATGGCATGCTTGGTTTTCATACAGATCGTGATACAATGCGTTATCTAGGTCTATTTAAATATCTAGGTCTATTTAGGTATATCTATTGTTTGTTGCTATAATATATTTTCCAAAAGTATTTAAGAAAGGTGCACTTGTCAAATGAAAAATATCTTTTAGGGCTAATTTTTCAATCGACAGATAATTTTTATTCGTGAAATAAAATTGACGTCTGATAGATTTTGTATGGAAGAACTGTCAATAATTCAAAATTATTCCTCGGATGAAGCCAGATAACTTCATCCGAGGAATAATTTTGAAACGCCAGATGGCGTTGGAAAAATCAGCTCTTAGGCGATTTAAAATTATAATTTCGGGTTCAAGTATTCAAATAAAAAATGCCAACATCATTAATATATATAAAACCATAGGTATATCAATGGCCAACATTCAATAAATATGCAAAAGCTTCAGTGTTCGTGCCTTCTCTATGTACCTAAGCAAAGGTCTCTATCCAGTATCGGGACACTTTTTTTCAGGGCTATTTTTGCAGACCATAATAATTATATTCGTATTCAAAAATATCCGTAAACCATGTGTTATCTTTTGCTAACTAGGTCAGTGCTAACTAAAAACATAACATAACTTGCAGGTCACAGAAAGGATACATTTACACAACCACATTTCTATTTAAAAACAGCACTCAACTAAATGGCATAAAACAATCTAAGTACAATAAAGACATAAACAAAATAAAAAAAAAACCTTCCATTTTTCATACTGCGGTACAAACGAGGTCTTAATTAATTAATGCAGATTATGTCCAATTCTGAGGGCAGTGCCGTATGTCAGCGTGATAAGTTAATTCTTGCTGACGAATGGTAGCCATTTTGTAGAATCGGCTCGTGAAGGTGGGTCCTAACAGTTGATATGGGAAGGTGCGTGTTACGATGCGAACATTGCACAGGTTATAAATTAACAGTTGCTGGTGTTATATAGGGCGGTTAGTGACTTCTGTAGCAATGTGAGTTTTGTTTTTTGTGAATAGAATGTGGGATCGAGGAGATCGAGAAGATTATTGGAGTTAATTGGATGCGGAAGGCAGAAAACTGAGCGTTGCAGTGTAACGGTCCGGCAATGTACTGAAATGGGCTAAGTTTATCATTTAAAAAGGTACGTTTCCTTGCAATATACCTTCTTTATTATTTAACCATCTCTTTTTTATTACATGAAGTCTGGTCTGGAGATTTCTAAATAAAAGGACACAGGACACAGGTTTCTCTAAATCGGAATATATTATCTACTCAAAATTATTGTATCCAGTCCCAGTTCAAAGCATTGCTAAAACACGACCTCAACTTAAAGACAGCTTCATAAACTATCAAATGAAATGTTTCGTTCTAGAAACAATATCTGACAAATATCCGAAGGAGTGCCGTCAGCCGGTTATTTCCACTTAAACTTCTAAAACTCGTATCCTATACTAGGTTCTATTCTTAGTAGATACGTAAAAAGAGCTTGCAAATCCTTGTAGCGAGCTAGTGTTGGCGAAATAGTCGGGAGTGTGCGATAGCTTAGTCGCAACTTCCCCTTTTAGAGTGACGAATTTTGGTAGCAAGCGATAGATAGTTTTTGTACAGATTTTTTAAACGAGTAGGTAAGATAATAAGCCAAGCATTTATATTTTTTTTTGAAGAAATTATATAATTAGTGTCTCAGATGTTGTTACATAAATACGACATATTTTTCACAAAATGTTTAAAGGATAGTTAGGTAATAGGTAAAACGGGCTGGTATCCACAACTCCACGTCAATGCGCGTATTATGCGTACGTATTTTTTTTTAAAAGGATATACTAATGTCACCATCATCTGCTGATCTTTCATCTGCTGTAAGGATATACTAAGGCCTATAAAAAAGTTGTGAAATCTATTAATCCTAATTGCTAGTAAATAGGTACTTGGATAGCGCTAAAAAAATATTGTTTATTAGTAAACGATTAATATGGCACAGACGCCAGCACATCAAGCTACCCGAAACTGTCAAATTTTCCCAATCAACTTTGAACCTCATGCTTTAGTGATAAAGCTGAAAATCTATTGAAGATATTTGACAGATTGTAGTAGCTTGATGTGCTGTCTATACGTTATTGATATAAGGTAACTGTAGAATGAATGAGTTTTTAGATGATAGAAGCAAAAAATAAAAAATGTTCGATCCACTTGTTATTCTATCTTGTTTATTTGTTTGAAACAGTTTTATTTAGTTTGTAGTTTTTTACGTCTAATTTGCCGCAATTTGCTTAAAACGCCTTGCAAGGCAAAACATAGTGATACAAGGCAAATTTTATACCATGTACCATATTACCTATGTTCAACAAATAAAATACTTTGACTTTTGTAGAGGCTTGTAAAAAGCTTGTCGTCAATTACCTCACTAATGTTTCTGTATTTGATAGCTGTAAGCCACCCAAAGACAATAAAATAAAGTAAACGGTTTACAGGGAAAATTGATTTAATCTTCGTGCTAAACAGATATATATGTAAGTAATCGCAGTGTGTTTTAGCCAGACACGTGTTGCAATACCACTTAAATATCAGGTCGACTGTTAAAAAACATAGTTTTGAAAAGGCTAAGCAGATGATGATGATGATGATGATAAAATAACAAATAAAGCTGAAAATACCCAAACGCAATAATGTCGACTACGAGTATATATAACGACATAAAACGAATGAAAACTACGAGAATAGACCCCCTGTCCCCAAAGGAGTCCACTTCCACACCGTTCGCTATTTACTGCCTTCGTCTCGCAAATCAATATTGCATGTCGCAGATGCATCGATCCTTGAAAATGTTTATGCCAAACAAAATTGTTGTCGAGCTGTAGAGTATTTTGTGGGCTATTTATAAACTTTTACGGAAGTTTCAGGAGGGAAATTCAGTAATAATGACTGTATATTTCTGAGGTAAACTGTAACACTACGATAGCAATCTGTATATTTACTTCGTGATAGCAAATCACTGGGAAAAATTAGCATTAATTTAAAAATCAAACTCATGGAATGCAAAATCTCCTACTTTTTTGAAGACAATTAAAATAGGAGTTCCTGATACTAATACTCGTACTTTCATTAACGTTTATCTAGACCTTCAGAAAGGTTCCAGCTCATTTCTTAACTAGATAACGAAGAAATACAAAGTGTTAATAAAATAACCCAAAACCTCGGACACCCCAACCGATTTTTATATTAATAAATTGATATGACATATAATTATTTATTTTCAATAATTATAGTAAAAGATATTTGTGAATGTTGTTGTCGCACTACTTCTTTCAGATTCGTAGCTCTATCGCCAACGGCGCGCCTCCCGGCCTTGGCGCCAGCTCTAGCACCCCCTCTCCTCACCCTCGCCCGCGCTGTTTGTTTTCATTGCGTTGGACAGTAGCGTACAGCGTCGTTAAAAAATATTAGACACGGCATGACAAATAATTATTTTTTGGAAAAAAATAACCCATATTAAAAATTATTGTATTCGATTTTGCTGCCGATTCTAAACAAACTAATTTCAGGTTTTGGGTTATTTCATTAACACATTGTATATTGATTTTTTTAGCGGACTTCTCTTCGGGTCTTTTCCAAACCAGTTACTTCCTTAATCACATTCGAAGATAATGAATCTAGTCAGCCTTTAATTTTCCCACTGCTGGGACACATGCCTCCTCTCTTCGGGGGGCTATAATATACCACGCGGGCCCAATGCGGGTTGGTAAATGTTAAAAGTCATGTCTTCGAATTTTTGATTTTAGGACATGCCGGTTTTCTCAACGACGTTTTCCGTCACCGTTTTGAGAGCAGTGGTGATGAAATTATTTACACAAAGTAAAGCGCCTGTCTGGCTTCCTACTGTTATAACCCTTACTACAAGGCAATAAAGCCTAAGCCAGCTTTTACTTGTAAACAATGTACTTTTCCTTTATTAAAGTACTGATGTTGCATTTTTACCTAATGCACAGAAATAATATGTTCAATTTAGTTAGTTAGATTCTGGACACCGTCGCGTAATCTAGTGAGCCGTTATTAAGTGAGCAATTAAGAGGGACATTGCCAAAAATATAAGTACCCAAGAACTTGTGTGTCTGTGTTTTTGTACTGTGGTGAATCAAAGTAGTTCCAGTAGAATTATTGTTTTTTTTTTTTAAAGACAAACAAACGGGTTCGGCTTAGTAACAGTACCCACAACCTACAGCTCGTAAGTCGTGGTCACCACTGCTATGGATCGAAGATAAAACCTACCAAAAAAAAAAAGATGAAGGTAAACTCTCCTTTATTTCCCCTCACATAACGTGTGCATATAAAAACAATGCCACAACACGTAAATGATAGTGTAAACGTTATTTTGACGAGGAGCCGACGGAGGCATGTCGGAGGCGTGCCGCGAGCTCGGGGGCGGAATAAATAAGTTGTACACACTTTGAATATTGATCTGTGTATGCGCTCGATGACGTAGTACAATGTGTGCTAGTGAGTTGTGAAGGAAGGCTTTTCTTGTGTAATGCAAACTGTATATAGTGAGCAGTGGGTAAGCAAAACCTGTGGTCTGGACTTTCTAAATAGCGGATGGTGTGCCGGAGATTGGTTCTGATGCTCGATTCCTATAAACAAAAACGAAACGTTTTGCTTACCAATGGTAGTTTTCTATTGCCAAACTGGGTACCTAGATATGTAGATTAGTGATAGCTACTTCTATATGGGAGCTACTATGCAAAACTATGAGGTGTTTGCTTAAATATTGGTAAAGATACAAGAGTATTAATTTTAACGGCCATTTGCATACCGCATCACTTGGGTTAAGATAACGAATTGTATTTAAATGCTTCTACTGAAAAAAACTTCCTGAATCTGAAATGAATAAATAATTATTAATCTGAACTTGTCGTTGTACTGTTAATGTTCTTGAGTCAGTTAGATATTTGGTTAAAGTTCACTGTATTCATCTGCTTCCTTACTAAACCGTTTTTTATTTGGATTTATAGTAAACTAGCTGACCTCACAAACGTCGTTTTGCAAAAAAAAATAGGGAGAAAAATAGATAGTAGCCGATTCTCAGACCTACCCGATGTGCACAAAAAATCAGTCCAGCCGTTTCGGAGGAGTATGGTAACTAACACTGTGACACGAGAATTTTATATATTAGATTAGTAAATGAACTATGTATTTGACTGAAATACGCATCAGAGTAACGTAATTGGCTGACTTATCGGTGATGTCTGTTAGTTTTAACAATTATTTTATTAACCACTTCGCGCACATTTTCGGTATAAAACAAAGTTTTACCTTTAGACCCAGGTTTACACGATTTAATTTCGTTGGATGCCAATTTTGAATCTAACATTTACAAATTTCGAACTATAATCCGACAAAGTTAAAGTTCTTATTACAAAAACTGACGTTAAGCCCGAGTCTAAATTTGCACTAAGAACTTTACGTTCGTCGGAATAAAGTTTAAAAAACAGTAACTGTCCTGCAGGTTTAGGCTAGGTCTAAAATTAGAACTCATTTTGTAATAAGACGGTATAGGTTTATTTTCCATACTACAAAAATAACAGCACCACTATAACTTGCCTACCTATATAAATATTATTACACGCACAAACCCAGACAGTACGCACACAATTAGCAAGTCTCCTCGCAAATGGAAACTAAACTCTAAGAGTTATGATATCGTACGTCAAATGTCTAGACTTGTAAGACTTTAAAGAGTAAATTAGATTTCGTCTGAGTGTAACAGAAACCGATGTTGGCCTCAGCACTTATCGAGATGCGCTTAGCGTCTGTTCTCACTGTATGGATGCATTTCTTCCATTTTCTCTCGAGTTGGTGCGACGTAAACGTGAATGCACAAACAACACTTGTGAAATGACAATTTTTTGTGAACAAAAATGGACGACATAAAACGGTTACGTAATGAAGCCCACGAATGACAAACATCGTGGTAAAAATTGCAAGCTGATTTTTGTGCGCACAAAATGTCTATAGGTACAGTCTGACAAAAGTCGATTAAAACTTCAGTTTTTTTTAACGTAATTATTGAGTTGTAGGTACAATCTAGAATATTTTATCTGGTAATAAAAAATAAAATGCAGTATTTCGAATAATTTTATGTCAATTCAGATGTTGTGTAAAAGTAGCCGTGTTTAACAACTCTTGTCGCTTACCATACCTTATGTAGGTATGGCGCTTTTTACGATGGCTGTATTTTTTTAACGCCAATTGATCGAAATATTTAACTAGTTTGGCTCGGCCTGTACCACAGGTGGCACGATACAATAGAAAATCAATTGTGTCTCATTAGCCGGGCTTGACCGTTTGATCCTCGATCTTCTAATGATGACATCATCATTAGAAGTTCGAGGATCAATTAAATATTTATGAACTTTTTGGTTCTGATGATGCACGCTTTTTTAAGTTAATGAGCCTCTTTTTATCTTTCTGGCCTTTCTCACAGTTGATCACAAGAACTAAGCTATGACATCTCGACGAAATGTGTTAGTGTAGGTTAGAACTGCGTCGCGGCGGCCGCGGCGGGCTACATCTAAGTTGGTCCCAGTTACTTGGCTAATGAATGTTTTTATGACACCAAAATATAAATTATTTTTAAAGTTAACAAAAAGAGGTGGCGCATTCAATTAATTAGAGGTTTAATTTAAATTTTTAGGAAAGCAAAACGGGGTTTTTTGTGGTTCGATTAAATATAACTATGCCCTTTCTAAAGTCCTCGTCATAAGTAGACTCTTATGTTGCTGCCCCTAGAAATTATGTTTTAAAACTTTTCACTGCTAATGTCTGATTTTGGAGTGGCGTTAGTGTATCTCATTTAATGACGGGTCCGCTTAGGGACTAGGATGGAACTTAAATAGAACGTGTCCTCATTAACGGAGGCAGCATAAATGAGGATCTTTACTGCCATTTTTTCACGATAGGTGGCGCATCGACATGGCCATTGAAAGCTGTCACTTACATACATTTCGTAACCTATCATTCAATTATTTTTTATTTTCTCGATAATGCCTCTGTGAGCTGTACCAGGATGTACTAACCCCGGTGTATATTTATTTCCCAAAAAATAGAACTGTAAAAAAATTGGGAAAAGACTCATCATTGTGAACAACTTTTACTAGAGGACCAAGCATAAAATCGCGAAAAAAAATCTGCTGTTCCCTTATTTTGATGAGTATAATGACTCCTTAAGAGGAAAACGGTGATTAAAATTTTAACCTGTATTATATATTCCATAGTTCTGCTCATATTATTAACTACCAAGTTGCCGAGCAAAAAATATAGTGCCTCAAAAAACAAGGGACACACTCAGAATCGCAACGAAACGGATTTCGATATAAGAACGATAATGGCTGCACTGTGGTATTCATATAAATGTGTGCATTACATACATACACGGCGCATTAGGTAGATACACTCGAGTGCAGCTTATTCGGGATTATACCGTCCGGTCTGGACTATTATTTATAGGTACCTACTTACATATATAGGGTGTCCCTGGAAGTATGGATCAAATCGAATAGGGGCGTGGGAAAGGTCATTTCCAAGAATTTTTTGATCCTGAGAATTTTTTTGATTTTTTTTGTGTCTGCGCACCCACTTGTGCACTATAATATCTCCTGCGTACCCGGCTAATCTCCGTTGAGATTAGCCACCGTGACGCAAATCGGTCGGGGAGGCTATTATTAATTATGTACCTATTGGTTGAGCTATGAAATTTAAGATTGCATTGAAGCTTACGTTGTTTGGGACCCATGTAGATTCAATAGGGATGTGTCCATTTTAATTGAGTGTCTACTGAACTAGGTTTTTAAAGTTCTGGTTTTAAATAAACAGGGTTTCTTTTTGAGGTGTTACGTTATCAGACTGATCGCTTCTCATGTTTGTGCTCAGTACTACCAAGGCATACATAATCAACCTATAATGTTTCCACTGCTGGGAAACATTATAGGCTGATTACTGACTTATTACTGACCTCCTCTCCGTGAGAGGGACCTAGGTAAACAATTATACAAAGTGTTAAAAAATTAACCCGACAAATTTTAAGAGGTGATTTAGACCATCGAACTGAACAACTTTCACTATGGGACCAACTCTGAAATCACGAAAAAAAAATCAGCTGCTTAATACAAAACTTCAATACCTACTGACCAAAATGTATGAAACAGCAGATTTTTTTTTTCATGATTTCAGAGTTGGGCCCGTAGTGAAAATTGTTCAGTTCGATGGTCTAAATCACCCCTTAAAGTTTGTCGGATTAATTTTTTAACACTTTGTATAATTGTTTACATTTCGTTGTATTCGCAGATGGAAAACGTACTAAAAATAATTTTCCTCTGATTTCATCTTACTCAACGGTACCTATAATATATTACTGAGATAGATAGCTTTATTGAAAACCAGAGTAGTAGCAGATATTTTCTTTAGTATCCGTATGTGTGGGAAATGGTGTCAAATTTCCCGTGTAGAACCGCCTTTTTATTGAATTAGTATGTAAAAAATTATGCGCGGAGACGCGATATTTGCACCCCGTCGCGTAGTGCGTTATAGTGTGTGATCCGCCTAAGTTTATGTTACAAGGCATATAAAAAATTGTATATATTGGCATATGTAAAATTCTTTTGTGGATTAATCCAGAATTCTGTGAATGTAAATCCTCATTTCACAGTAAAGTCAAAGACGAGTAACATTCGAGAGCAATTTCAATATTCCAGCTAATTACGTGTTTTCAACTAAACTTGAAAAACATTTTAATTAACTGAGATTCGTTATTCATTACTTTAATTAATTTCGTCTGTATTAATTTATCAACATAATTTAAATTCGTGATGTGCTGGCATGTGTGTGCGGGTTAAATTTCATATTCTTTCAAAAACCAAATTGAATGCAAGCATAATCAGTCTATAATGTTACCACTACTTGGACACATGTGTTTATTTATTTTACCATTTATGTATACACATATATAAACAGACAAGAAAATAGGTACAAAGGTGATGCGTGTTAGGTATCCTCTCTGTGAGAGAGAATGGTTGGTGGATATCAGTCTTAAAATTTTTGGTTCTAGGACATGCCAGTTTCCTCACGATGTTTTCCTTCACCGATTTCAGAGCAGTGGTGATGAAGTATACACAGAGTAAAGTCTGGGTTCGAACTCGTAAGTCGGGGCCGATACAGTGGTATCCACCCCTGCTCCAGTCGATTGAGTGAAAGTTCGTTGAATAAAAATAAATTATGTCTAAGGGCGGATTTCACCAATTAAACTGTACGCGGTCAGCACATCTAAACCACATTCAAGAGTAGTCGTCAGTGTCAATAATTGTTGTGGAATATTGACACTGCCAGCTCTAGAACGCAGTTTAAATGTGCAGAACGCGTTCAGTTTCAGTGGTGAAATTTGTACTGCTTCGGCTGACAGAATATGGTACTAAATATACTATGGTATATACATGAAATACAGCGATGAAATGGTTTAGGCCTCGCCTCGCCTGTGCTCGCTAGTAATTAATATATCTCACCAATGTATTTAATCGTAATTTGCCTTAAGCAAACGTGGTGATCTATGATCATGGCTACTCTGTACGAGAAGAGGCTTTTACCCTGTAATGGGTGAACAATAGGCTGGTAATCATAAAAAATAAAAAGAAAGAAATATCGCCATTAGGTATAATAAAAAGAGTGCAATGTAAAAGCCTCCACAAGTGCGTTTGTTCAGTGTCCAGCGCGGTGGACTCTGGCCCAAAGATTTAAATCGGTAGATTTGCTCTCACACCATATTTGTTATGTCGTGCGAAAACTGTCAATACTGAGAAGACTGAGGTTACACATCCCAGCAGAATTATAATATACCGTATAATACGGTGTTACCATGGCAGTCACTGTGACATTGTGTGTATCTGACACACGGGTTTCAAAACGAAACAGAAGCGCGAAGATGTTTTGACGCGGTAGGGCGTATCTAACGATTTAAATGTATGCCCTGGGCAGTCAACACCACTACACATCGTGCTGATTTATCGTGCTGACTCTGAACTCTTCTTTCTCGTATAAGCAATAATCTATGGAAAGTCCATACATTTGCTAATGTGAAAGACTTATGAAACGCGTTTTGAAAAGTCTTCTCAAATTCTTCTTCATGCAAATTAAGCTTTCAGTAACAAGTCGTTTACTTCTTCATTATCATTATGTTGTTGTTCTCCAAAGTTTTTCATTAATCCTTACAACAAATTATAACATATTTAACACTCCAAGTTTTTCGCTTCATACTCAGTTTATAGTGGAAGTTTTAGGTCTTAAACCTTCAGTTTTGTTAATTATTAAAGGAATGAAGGACTATCCAAAACGTAGTAAACAGAAGCACTTAAGTTGAAAGGAGTTTAGAAATACACCTGCGTCTAGTCTTAGTTGTTTCTGAAGTGTCTTCAAACTATTTGGACATTAATCCAATACTTTATCTTCATCATTTGCAGGATAGAGTAACTTTACAGAATATAATATTTCATTAAAGTAAGAATCACGAATAACTTTTAGTTTACTGTAGACGTTTGATTTTCAAAGCTAAAAAACTCATCTTAGTTCTACCATAAGTTTTATTATAAAAAAACAGTAGTTTTCTTACATACATACATCACACTAATATTATAAATGTGAAAACTTGTGAGTGTGTTGGTATGTTTATTACTTCTTCACGAAAAAACTACTGAACGGATTTGGATGAAATTTGGCACAAAGATAGTTTATATTTAGGATTAACACATGATACTTTTCATCTGTTATACACGTTTGCTAAATAATCTATAATAAGTTAATAACACTCAAAACATACGTCGAACCTACAGCTACATAAACAGTAATTACAATTATTAAAACACTACTTTCCCGAAACAATAGCCCAACTGCAAGCAAAATCAATCAATACAATGTACCAGGCACCCAGAATACAACGGAACATTTCAAATTGGCGAAGACGATAGAAATGGTCCTCGAGACTAATTATCGAGCCTTTCAAGAATGGCACTGCTGGTTGTTGAAATTCCAATTTGTCATAGAACGTATTACGTCGGACGAACGCAACAAAAGCCGGGTTTGTCTTGCTTGTGCACGGCCGACGATGGTGGGAGGGACGTACGGACTTGAAAATATATTGGAGGGTGTCGAAATAAATGTTTTGGGTTACAATTTTATCTGATTTGAAACAATTGACAGACGAACGCAAACAATTTAGTTAATTGATTTTCTTGATTCACCTTTGGTATCTATAGGCGCATATATGCAAAATTGAGACGGAAAACTATACTAGAAGAAGGAGATTTCTCAGGACGTGCCTGTATTGCCACTACTAAATTTTTCGTTGGTATTTCAGTTTTTTTTGTGAATTCTAATTATGGCTGTCAAGACCCACACTTGTTAACCAAAAATAAGCAGTGTTAACATAATACAACATCATAGTGATTTGTACAATGTAAATACTTCTAAATATAGGTACCATCGTGACAACCATAATTCTACATTTCACAGACTTCTATTCTAACCGCTGCCTTTATACGTTCTTAACAGTTGCTTTCATTGTTGAGGCTTCATCTGCAGTTAGAGATGCGGGCGCGATACAAATTGTACCCTTTTCTGCTCCTAATAGGATTTGGATTTTATATTGTGTTAGTCTGTAATTGTAAGTTGTCTCGGCTGCAAGGCTTTGGGAATAGAATTGTGTAATTGTTGGAACAATTTCTGTTAGATTTTGTGGTAATCTTGGTTATAACCCTTCGTATACCGGAACGTGGATCCACGCAGGACACAATAGCTTTTTGATTGTGTCTGTAATTACGGCAAATAACCGGTTAAAATACAGGAAGTTAAAACACACTATAATGTTTTAAGAGGTTACACATGGACAAGTGATGAGCCAAAATGTAGGTAGGTGTGCAATTAATTATATGTAGTACATTATGGTATGTATAGTATATTATGGGCTGTTCTTTAAACAATCGACTTCCAAAAAACACAACAAAGTGAGAAATTACTTTAATTTCGGAAGTCGGTGTCGTTGGTTCCGCCAACGACACCGACTTCCGAAATTAAAGTAATTTTTCACTTTGTTGTGTTTTTCTTTTGAAACTTTGGTTTTTTTTTTTTGTAAAAAAGTTTTTATTCTTAAACTTTTTTCACGTTTTAGTTGTACATACCCCACACAAATTCAATTAACATATTGAAGAGTTGAAGACACGGACTAGAAGAATCATCAAAATTCGCATAGAAATTCCGGAGATTCAGTATATTTATGCATATAACTTCGTACATAAGAATAATAACCTAATGTATTATATCCTGAAATCTTTCGAAAGTATATAGATTACATTAATGAAAGAATTATCAAAATTAGTTCATTCGTTTTTGAGAAAATCGCGGACATTCAAATATATATGCATACATACGGGTCCAATACAGAACCTTCTTTTTTGAAGTTGGTTAACAATCAATCAATAGATTTTATTTTACATAAACCTTCATGGGCGCTTATGATATTATGTTAGAAGCTAGGTCCGGAGCACGGATGCAAATGGTCGTTTCCTATGGAGAAGAGCCGGCAAGAAACTCCATAGTTACTCTTTTAAAAATAATTAGCTTTTACAATGTTTTCAAAATATAGTATTAACCGGCATGGGAGGACCTGCAAATCTACAGTCTAAAAAACCTACAACGTTCTCACATTAAAAAATTTGTAAATAACCTATATAAAAGATAAATAATAAAAGGAAAAACGTATTTAAATTTGGTTTAAACATTAATATTAATTAATATCTTGACCACAAAAGCCATTAATAATGAGTTGAAATTAGAATTGTTGGTATATACTGTTAAATAATGAGAAAGTTATGTCAAAGAAGTACCTAGAAACAACAAAAAAAGAGTTAGTTGAGAGCAGTTATTAGACATTTACGTAGTTATGCCGTTAATGAGGTACCGAGCTTTGATATCAAATATTATGGAAATGTCATTGTTTTCATAATGATGACATTTTATAATGAATGTTTATTTTCTTTTCCCATGGTTGTAGATGAAATCGGTATTCATATTGTTTAATTTCACCTCTATATATTTTGAAAATCTGCGGCCATAATGAACTATTATGGAACTCACGTCAAAACAATAACAGAACCTTTTATCTTGTGTATGCAAAATAATTACCGACACACAATAATCGCGCTTTTGCTCTCAGCCCACTGAACGCGGAAACGATCAACTTATTATTTTTTGATTCAGCAAAACAGTGCGTGTAATCGTTTCTTTATTTGCCACTTTGACCTCTAATTACAGGCAATAAGGTCGCTAATTGCGCAGGAATTCGATTCGCAATATCACAGGTTACAATACAACCATAAGCTCCAATAAAGCTTTTGTTTGTTAGGCTGTGCACCCTTTCTCATATTGTTCCACACGAGTGGTTTCATGTGTTTGCTCAATCTAATTGCTACTCACTCATTGTGGGTATCCATCTGTATGAAATCATATTGTGAATGGAAAACCCGTGCGCATTTGTTAGCTCAGCGGCGGCTGATACGGCGCTATTAAATTTTGTAATAGGAACACCGTGCGTAACGTGAATGCTGACTTGGTTTTTCTTTTGCCGAATGAATGCCCGTGCAGATAGAAAGGGAGCCCGCAAAGTTACAAAACTATTGGACACTTTGTCTTAAAGGTTGCCCCTATAAATCCAGTAAAACTTTCCTAACATTGTAGATGAAAAAGTAGGGGCACAGGATTAACAAACGAATTCTAACTTTAAACAGTTTCACCGCATAGTGACGTAAGTATACTTTGAGTATAAAAACTCAACTCACAAAGAATTACCAGCATGGATCACATTGAAAGAGAATCCAGGAAAAGCGCTGTAAAAGTAGAGAAGAAAGTATAAAATAAAGCACGAATAAACCCTATTCAAAGGAGCTCAGATTTCTAAATGAACAACTATGTTGAATGAGGAATTTAATTAAAAATCAGATTCCATTCATCATAAGTTCCGCCTTGAAATATTGTTCGTGTTCTTTATATAATAGAGTTTTCAGGGGATTATGCATCGTACTGGGATTATTATTTTTAGGTTCCGTATCGATTTTCTCGTGAGCTACTTATTAGCTGCATTTTTATTTATTTTTTCTGCATTTTTGCTGCTTTTATGTTTGGAGTCTATAATAAGCTTTTTCATTACGGAACTCTTAGACTCTCGGTTTTATAGAGTCGTTCTATTTTAAAGAAACGTTTGTTTACGTAAAAATCAGACGTTCCGGACATATATTATCTGATAAGCTGGTAACCTACCTATTTTATCAGAAACTGATACTGTGATAACACTTAATCTGTAAGTTTTAATATGATTTGAAAATTGTGTATTTTTAAGATAACCTAAATATTTGTTTAACAAAATTTTTATTTGTATCAATAAAATTGTTTTGCAAAATAAATAGAATAAAAAAATACTTTATATCAATTACGTCAACCTTTACATTTCTGTAGTTTTACAGAAAATACGGAACCATTATCAAGATAATCACTCTCGTTGTGATAAGGCGTATCTACACATTTCCCTGACTTAATATCCATTTGCTCGTTCTATGTTATCTTTATCTAGCAAGAACGGTTTAATTTAATAGGTAATGTTACCGACTGGGTTACGGAATACTGAGCTGTGCTTGGACGATGATCCGCTTATGTTAACTTTGTTACAGTCCTTTCGAGTCTGAGCCGACGATCGGTACCAACATTGTTGCTATTTTAATGAGACTAGCGGGGTAATTTCGTAACACACTTATACTAATGTCAATCATTTTGACAATTCAATAACATTCATTGCGTCGAGATTCGTCGTTGAAATATTTTTCAAACATAATATGAAGTAATGGATTAGGAACTTCTTTCAAAATCCTTTGGATTGTGTTTGAAAATGTTTAAAGGTACGGCTTCCTATACAAGCGGTGGCCGCCACATAACGGCCGCAGTCACGACTGTCATGAAAATTACGGCAGCGAGGTTTGACGGCGACAAAAAACGATCTCTAGGAAAACACAACATGCATTTGGTGTTTGCCTGTAATTGGTTGTGCAGTTAGATTTAAGATGATCTATGTACTAAATACCCATGTTTGCAAACCAATAAATGATTTGATTTGATAAGACACAATTACTTGTATGTTCCTACCTGTACAATATCTGTAACAACTGTTGGTGAACCTTAATTGAATAAAGCAACAACTTTTTTTCATAAATACCGTTTCAGTGACGTCATTCGCCGGTAATTTGCAGACGCTATGAGGCGGCCACCGCTCATAGCTTTATGCTATCGAGGTGCAGAATGTAAAATAAAGTTTGCGTAAATTATATTTACTGTTTTAGGCCTTTAAAGTCGTCAAAAGTATTGTATTTTGCAAAAAGTGTTTGTACACTTATCTGCTTATCGAAATTTATAATTATGATACATATTTTGTTGATGATAAAAATAAATTCTTTTAGATAACATGTCTTTACAATAATTCGACGGATATATGATTAATATATTTTGTAGTTTGTATTGAAATATTCAATAACTATCAATAATTTCATACCTACCAGCCTAATTAGCCGTCATTGATTACAAAAATATGCAAACACAAAATAGAAAGAGTTCGTTTGTAAGAATTGATATTCAGCTGCATCCGGTAAGACAGGAAACTGACTCTTACCACGAATGTAAAAGGCGGAGATAGAGTTCTCAAAAAAAAAAAAATACACAGACAAAACAATTTGATGTGAGCGTGTTACAAATTCATATGCTCTATATTTTCAGACGATTAAACAATGCATATCTATCGGGTATTAACATCCGTATCCTGCACACACCATTATATCACCCTTGCAAAGAGAAGCCATACCCGTCTGTGTGCAAACATGGAGCCCCTCATATTTGATCACTTTAATTGGTTCGCCTCTTCTCGTGCTCTGTTAATGAATAAGGAATGATATCAGGGAAACAGAGAAGTGAGGACATGGAGTGATAAGTTGATGATATGAAAAAGGAGTTCAGCAGTGCTATTCTGTAAAAATCTCACGGTGAAAACTAAGGTGAGGTGAGCTGTCATTACACCCTGATGTTAGGGATTGCCTCCATTGATAGTTCACTTCACGCTCACTTCACCTATGTTATCACGGTGAGATTTTTAACAATCCATAGGCAGTTTACTTTTAGGTACTCCTTCGTTCGTTTCTCTATGTATTTTCATCATCATTATTGAGTTGAAAGTCGTCTGCTGGACATAGGCTTCCCCCAAAGCACCGCCAATTCGACTGGTTTTGTATTTTACGCTCTTGATTTTACTACATGTAGGTACATAAATAATAATAAAAAAGAATAAGAAGACACGATCAACGTCTGAACCAATAAAAATTTCAAAAACAGAACACGCTGTGTGATTATAGTTTAGGTGTGTTTCTTTATTCATTAACAGATTTAAATAGTTTAATGATGAGTAGGTATTTTGAAAACAAAACATACATAAAGTCGAACATATTATATTTTTATTTTAGGTGCATCGTCTTCACATATAATTATAAAATGAATCTATACAAAAACTTGTAAAACATTTTAAGGGTAACGGTGGAGTTTCTTGCCCAATCTTCTCCACACGAAAACTACCTTTTGGAAGGGGCGACTAGAATCAATTCTATTTTTTAATTTAAATTTTTGACGTTCAAAAGTGCCTTTTAAGTGCCTATTTAAAATAAATTATTTGACTTTGATTTTATCTTTTTGGAAGTCGGTTAATAACTTTTATTGTATACAAAGTACCTATGTGTACTTACATATTTGTAAGTATGAAAAAAAACAAACAACAATCAAGTGATTGCGATACTTAATCATCTTAATAATTTTGACACTTTTTATATTTTTGAATGTTTTAAAAAAAATATTTTAAAATGTAACCAATATGTATACAAATGAAATAAAGGAACACAATAATGTATCTACATAAGTCATCTACTACAACACTCCATTAACTACCGACTCTATTCAAAAATACACAGAAGCAATGCGTGTTTAATGCACAAGTAATTATGACGAGTTGTTAGCCATGTCAACATAATTCAATTAATTTGAGTATGTTGAGACGAGCTCGAAATTATTATTATGTTTACTTTAAAGACTTTTAGATGGGAAGAGGGGGAGAATGCTTTTCAGCCTTCTCATTGGTGGATACAATGACAGTGTGTTGTCACATGGAAGTCGTAAAATGTTTCATATTGTACAAAGTTTGTGTTTTGATGTTTACTGTGAAGTTGACTAAACAAAAGACTTTATCAGAGTGACGAAGTGTTGGGTAACTCGTGTGGAAATCTGAGTGCTTTACGCAGATTGGATTCTGTTACCACTTCTTAAAAGGAAAAAATTAAATTGCATAGTACCTATTGATTTGGTCACACGAAGTTTCAAAAGCTAAACAAAAACAAAATGAATTGTTTCACACTTATAGTGCGGTCAACGAGAGTATGCGTTCTTAACATCTGTCAGTGCTAGTGATGGGCGATGAATCAATGAACTAGTTGAATCAACCATTGATCTGCTGTCAACGTATTACTTTAACTGTTTATGAATCAACTAGGTGAATTCGTCAACGACGTATAGCTCGTTTAATAATCAAATAAACTAAATTCGAGAACGCAAACGTAACGAACTGAGCAAATTAATAAATGTACGTTGAAAATAACATCATGGTTGCAAGGGGCGGTCAATAATACATACATTGGTTGGTAGATGTTGAGACTACTTGAACGTCGCAGCGTTGAATAAACACCGTTCAATGAATGAAAGGCTTTTTTTTTGTGGATGGGAAATCATCAAAGGGGGTCATTTGATGATTTCCCATCCACAAAAAAAAAGCCTTTCATTCCCGCTCTGGGTGGAGCAGAAGGGAGTGTCAGACTCTTACTGACTAAAACCCACCCGTGTTCCTTCCTTAGCCCTTTGTGTTCCGGGGTAGCGGTAACCCTTTCGGACAATCCCGCTGCCCCGGCAGGCTTCGGCCCTTACGGGCCCCTTCCTTAATGCTGACATCTTACGTTCAAATTTGACAATAGTTAGAATAGAATATAATTTATATGGTGTACATAATAAAGAGTATTCTATTCTATAGTTGCACGTTAACTCGTTGAAAAATTTAACTAGTTGATGAACGTAAATCAAAGTTGACGTTACACTATCGGAAAAACCGTCAACTACCCATCAAGAGTCAGTGCAACCAATCAAACAGCTAATAAAGATCAAATTCGCAAAACACTTATACGTTTGTATGAAACTGACAGGTGTCAAGAACGCATTCTCTTGTCGATTTATTCCGGTCTGATCCCCTGAACCCCCACTCCACACCCCCCCCTGGATCCCCTGCTAGATCTTCTTCTGTTTTCGGCTGCATTGTAGTCTTTTTTTCTCGCATCAGCACGGACTAAATGAGAGTAGCTCATGTTTGGTAAATATAACTAATAGCAATTGAAGAAGGGGACAGCGGATGATTGCCCAGTGTGTCAAGCCAGCGGGATAATTCCGTAACACACTTAAATTGGAAATACCTTTCATTTTGACAGTTCAACAACATTTACCGAGTTATTTACGTTGTTGAGAGGAGAATTTTTCATATCTATGGTTCAACGGATTGGAAATTTTCTTCAAAATTCTTCAGATTGCGATTGAAAATATGTTGCGCAAGGGTGCAGGGTAGTTAACCAACCAGAGCCACTGTTTTCACTACCATAAAATGTTCAACCCCTTGTTTATCAATATTTAAATTGAAGTTAACTACCTAACTCCAAAACTTCATTGACAGAACCCAAGCAGCCTAACTTCGTATATCTCTTAACACTCAATTATCGGCACTGGTTCAGTTATAATATTAACAATCCCAGGCTTAGAGGGACCGTTGGTACAGCTTAAAGGCAATTGGCCGATACTGTGCAGGCATGGCCCAGCTAATCGGTCGTCTAGCACTTAATCTCAGATTTACGTACAGCTACCGTAACCTATGAAGTGAATTTACTAGTGTGTTAGTTCCATGTTCCAGTGTTAATTGAACTAAGATTTATGTTGAGTGTTTACTTACCTATCAATTGTATTAACATGAGACAATGTAATCTAAAACATCGTAACGTTATTGCATGTTGGTGCAATAGTAAGACAGAGTGTAGCAAGAGAGATACAGTATTAGGGCATTTGTACACAGCACTGTTTCATTACGATACAGCGTATATACCGCGCCTTAGGAGAAACTTGTCCGTCAACAAGTTTCCATAGTGATTCATACAACATTGACGACCATGCCTACACACTGAGAATAAATCGTAGTTTTTCACGGCAAGAAAAACGTGTGTGTACAAAGGGTTTTACGAGTGTCGATTCGATGCATGCAGAGGTCCTAGACAAAGTAGTTTAGTATTGTTAAAAGACAATGCTGATTGGTAAGCTGCAATGCTGCAATGCTATTCTGTAAAAATCTCACCGTGAAAACTAAGGTGAAGTGAGCTGTCATTCCACCTGATGTTAGGGATTGTCCCTATTGATAACTCACTTCACGCTCACTTCACCTAAGTTATCACCGTGAGATTTTTACACAATCGATCGGCTTGATAGTCGACCCCATTACCGACTTTGCTGATGTGTTCACTTCAGCTGACCCAAGATGATTAGATGAAGTAACATCATGTTTCTTAGGGCTTATTTCACTAAAGTTAGATATCTATTATCCATGAAATTAAATTGACGTCTGACAGTACTAGTATGGGGAAACTGTCAAAAATAAAAATTACTGGTTAAGGTTTCAAGTTTTTATTGTAGGTATAAAAATTTGGTGGAATTCGCCCTTAGTAACACAAGGTAATCAAGTACCTACCTGCGTTTATTTATAATATTTAAAGAATTATATAATATTTTCTTCGCCCAATATGGATTTCGTTAGAATTCTCTTGACTTGAGCAAGGATGCTTGGATTTAAAAATACACATAAAATTAATTTCTTTTTTACACGTGGCGACTTTCATTTATAGGTATGTAGGTTTTCCACGTGGCGACTGAAACTCAATATTTTTAGGGTTTCGTACTAATATGGTAAAAGGGCCATTGTGCTGCGACTTCATTTATATATTTACATTTTTGGTGCATAGTTTTTGATTGTTAATTAAAAATGTCCGCAAAATACTACCCACCTTCCATAATTCGTAGTTTGCACTGCGAAAAATCTGAAATAAATATAATAAGTAGATTGAATTTTAAGTATATAATAATAATAATAATTTATTTAACAGATCATACAATCTAATTTGTTAGTAATACATACACATCTTAAACACTAGCGTTAGTACATAGTATATATTACAGGAAATATAAAATATGATGTCTCTGTGTAGCACAGTTTTTAGAACATCATTCTTAGTTTTCAGCAAAATCACTTTACAAACAAACTTAATAATGCGGAAGCCAACAATAATATCTTTGAATTTTGTAAAATGTTTTCAGAATTTTTTTTTCATATAAAGGTGCGGAACCCACAGTGTGGCAGTTCGACTAATTAGTCTTTATATAATAATACTGATGACAAAATAATACTCATTACAAAAATACGGTGATATTTTTAATACTTATATCGTTACCTACGTTATAATATATATACATTAATATTAATGTCACCATATTTATGTAATGAGTACCTATTGTTTTAATGTACAGAAATAGCTGGTACCTACAAGAAAAGTCTATACAATTTGTAGCCGAGCGAACAATCGAACAATGTTGCCCTTTCTCAGTTCATTGTTATTCTTTGAGAAGTTGGTTCTTTTATCTATGTATGGTGGGAGACGCGATGACTTTCTGTGAAAAAAAAAATCTAGACTGGGAAACAAACAAACAAAAACAACTCTGGAATGGAGTCTGCGAAATTAGGGCAAAGCATTGATCAAGAAAAATTTTACACAATTTTGTAATAATCAAACGATAACAGTAATATTCCTAAAGTATCTATGATTTTTACTCTTACCAAACTAGGAAGTTAGCCATAACAGAAGACCAAAATTCTCAAATCCTAAAATTATCACGTTATTATCCTACCATATGTTACGACACTCAAGCATCCCGAGAATAAGTTCTCCCGTCTCCTTCAATCCCAGATTAAACTGGCTCAAGTGAGTCGGCCTTAAGTTGGGCTGGCCGCGTGCCTAATAGTCGGGTGCCCATTATGGCTTCTCTGCTAGGATCACGCGAGGTTCGAGATAGTTCGTGCGTTCTATCCCGAAGCTTAAACTTGTCCGCCACTAAATTCTTCGAGGGAAAGGTGCGGGATTATTGCCGGTGACGTTTTGAGGGTTAATTGCTAAAGGTGCTATTGGGGAGAGTTTTGTTTGTTTGTTGCAGGTAGTTGTGAGGTCTTTACTGTGGCTGTTGGAAAATAGAGTATCATAACATTATATCACACCTGTTTGCCTCGAAAGATTAGGTAGAGGTGTACAGTACAGCCTATTGCCGAGCCTATTGCCATCCGCCACCGGGCACAGATCCAGACCCCGGGCTGCTACTGAAAGATTGGTAAACACTTTGCCCGTCCCGGGAAGCGAACCCAAGACCACATACTTAGCAGTAGCACTTGACCAACGAGCCAGTCAAATACGGTATCAAGCTCTCAAAAAATAGCTAATGGGTAAACGGAAAATTAAATTAAGTGTTCCACCTAGAAAATGAATGTTAAACAGCTACCATTAAAGTCTAATTAAAACTTCGTGGTACTCTTAATTAGAGACAAATAGCAGATAGCAAAAGCAACACATGAAAAATAAACAGCCCCAAAGAAATTAATAGAGCAATTTAAATAATTTTATTAGGGCTGTCCAAATACAAAGCGGGCTCGTTGCAGCGACAACTGCAGGGCGACGCATGGGCCCTCTTTGTATGCTAATAGGTTATGTTTTAGCACAATAGGGCTGCCTCATAAATACTGCACGGTCACTAAACTTTATGTCCCCGATTGTCTTTTTAAATGTCTTTAATAATTGTTTCCTTTTTGTTTTATTTATAGGTTTTTCTTTTTGATTCTGTGTTGAATTACGATTACCGGCTAGGGATACCAAATAAAATTGTTGAATAAGTTTTACATTTAGTAAAAGGCTTCGGCAACTTTGCCTCTCGTTAGTTTATGTAAAACATTAGCAGCTACGATTGCAATCATGCTAACATTTTTAGATCAGAGGTTTTATTCTTTGATCAAACATTTCATTTTGAATCCTCGTCATCCACAGCTTGACTTGAACCACTTCTGGGGATAGGCCCCTCTTTTCTTGTGCCAATCCCCAATGCTCGCGATGGCAACAATATCATAGTAAGATGAAATGTTCTAGATGACAATTCCAGCACCTGCATTATGTTCTGTTATCCAAGGAGCCAACTGAAAGATAAATATTGATTTCTGTATAATGTCATTACTTATAAGCTGTGATCTCCTGTGATCATTCTGTTAGCGAGCAATGGAGTGCAGTATCCTTGGAGTTAAACTTACTGATCGATAAGGAATTCGATACTGCGTTCTAAAACTCAAATTGCCGATGTAGGTCACACGGCTGCCAAGCCAAAACGGAACTGGGCTGGTTACATCTGTCGCATGCCAGAGGAGCTATGGGCTAAAGTAACCACACAATGGGTCCCAAACAGCAGCAAACGACAACGCGAAAGGCCCGGAATGAAGTGGCGGGAGGAACTCTACTCTTTTCACAAGGATTGCCGCATAACAGCATTGGATAGGGATAAGTCGAAGGAGGGAAGGGAGGCCTTTGCCCTGCAGTGGGACAGAAATGACTGATTAAATAAAAAAAAAGCTGTGATCTAAAATCCCAAATCGGTTTCTCTGCTTCGGGCAAATTTATAAGCAATGGTTAATATAGAAGCAGAACATATCTTAACGAGATTAGTTGCAATTATTAGAACAGTACTATGACGTTTGCTGCCTTAGGGGAGGAGAATATTGAATGAGAACAGCATAGGACTAATTATGACTTGATTAGTATTATTAAGACGAAACTAAGTGCGTTATATATGCTGCGAAAGTTATCACGATAAAGTTCTAAGAAGGTAAGTATATGAAAATTGCATAAAGGAGATTAGAAAAGAGATATTTGTTTTTATTTTAAACTCTATGAAATATTGTTTGCAAATAGTGCAAACCATTTTTTTTCTTTTTTGAATAATTGCTAGTTATAGAAGGCACTATCATAGAACACGACTATGTAACTTCATACTAGCGCAATGCATTGTCCGTATCGCGCGACAAAGATGGGAGTAATCCTTTCTAAAAAAAATTAAAGCGTGTAGCTTCTCCATATTTCCATCGATATTACAGATTTTTTTGACTGCCCCGTTAGTCTCGTGGTCGCAAGCGCGACTGCTGAGCGTGAGTTCGATTCCCAGGTCAGGTAAAGTATTATTGAGTTTTTCCATGAGGAATTTCTTAGTAACAGCCCAGAGTTTGGAAGTTGGCGGTGTGATACTCCCGTGCCTTGGAATGGTCCTGCGCCTGATCTCTCTCCGATCGTATCGGATTGCCGTCCTATCGGACTATGAGAGTGCGGGAAGAGGGAGAGCACCTGTGTCTGCGCGCACACTTGTGTACTATAATATCTCCTGCGTACCCGGCTAGTATCTGTTGAGATAGATCACCGTGACCAGTACAGATTTTTTCGATTATCTCATTTTACTATGCCTTCTTTGAAATCACATGATTTTTTCGAATAGTTCTAATTTTAGTCATCATCCCTATTATGTTTTGGATATTTTTTGGTTCTGTGAAACACAGTGCATAACTATTAGACATATTCTACGCTCCAACGCTTTCAAAAACTTTTACTTTGGAAAGACGTAACAGTTTTTGTTATGTCGGCATGTAGTTCAAACACTAATGTATTCGACAGCTTTTGTTTTCGATTTTGTTTGATTATTCAAATTATTGTTTTTATCCAAACAGTCCGCCTGCCAGCCCTGTATATTGTACCTCCTTTTATGCCGACAGCTCAGATTGGATACCTATGAATACTCGTTATTTTTGAATGAATAAACAAGAAAATATTTTATTTATATCCGTAACCTTTTACATTTCATGTACAGACGCCAGCACATCAAGCTACTACAATCTGTCAAATTTCTTTAATAGATTTTCAACTTTATTGCTAAAGCATAAGGTTCAAAGTTGATTGGGAAACTGTGACAATTTCGGGTAGCTTAAGACTATGCCGACCGCACAGTGGCGCCCTCATCATTTGTTTGGTTATTTCATACAATTTAGAATGAAAATGCAGAAAATAAGCACGTTAAGTTGTGCTTCACAAGATTATACGTTAATATTATTAGAAATACATTGTTTAGTTTTATTATAATCCTTAAAACGGAATATAGTGGCCACTGTTATCCGTTTTAAAAATAATTCCAGTAATGTAATCATCATCATCTGCCTAGCTTTTTCCCAACTATGTTGGGGTCGGCTTCTAGTCTAACCGGATGCCGCTGAATACCAGTATTTTATATGGAGCGACTGTCTATCTGACCTCCACAACCTAGTTACTGGGTAATACGATACCCCTTGGTAAGACCAGTTGTCAGAATATCGGGCTTCTGACTACCCGTAACGACTGTCAAAGATCCACGAATGACAGCCGGGACCAACAGCTTAACGTGCATTCCGAGGCACGAAGGGGTCTCGGTATGTAAAGATGGTCACCCATCCACAGACCAACCGCGGCAAGCGTAGCTTAACCTGATCGATTGACTTGTGCGGCTGTTATTATTTAGCCACGGGCCCCTCAATTCCAAGAACGTAAATAAACTATAATATTACTTCTAAATAGTCGCAGTTACCGATACTGAAGCACGATTATATAGCACAAGTAACTAATACCCAAGGTATATAGATCACGTAGTCCTGTGCTTTACGTATTCTGTACGCGAAAAGCTGGGGTATTTATGGCTTCTAGCCATCTTAGGTACAGTCTTAGGTAAAACATGAAGATGAATAAGTTAGGTAAGTTAGATTTTAAGTTACTGTCGCTCCAGTGGAAAATATTAAGCTCGTGTACCGCAGAAGGTAGAAAGGAAATTGTGTTATTGAAAGTTTGATCTCACAGAGAGGAGGCCTGTGTCCCAGCAGTGGGAACAGTAGGCTGATTATGATGATAAATAATAAAAAAAAAAATTAAATATTTTTTTTATGAAAGAGAAAATATTGCTGTACAAAAGGATAGATTATCTGGCCAGGTGTGTAAAAAAAAATACTACACTTCAGACCTTGATCCATATGCTGTTAGTAATACACACTTATAAAGTCAAAGTCGAATCATTTATTTCAAATAGGCATTTAAAAGGCACTTTTGAACGTCAAAAATTAAAATTAAAAAATGGAATTGATTCTAGAGAGAATGGGCAAGAAGCTCCACCGTTACTCTTTTAAAATGTTTTACAAGTTTTTGTATACATTCATTATTATATAATTACTAGCTGCTGCCCGCGACGTCGTCTGCGTGAAGGCTCTACAGCACCAAAAATACCTAAGATGCCAGTGTCACTATAGCATTATAAGTACACAACTTTTAAAATAGCATTAAAAAATAAGTTTTTTTTGCAAGCGAAGCAAGTGAAGAGAGTTATATGGGAATCCTGCTGAGTTCAGTCATAAGATGTGACTGAAGGAAATAGAGAAAATAATGCAGGAATACATTCCAGGACACAAAAGAGTAAAAATACGTACAAAGGTATCATACCTTACAACACTTCTCTATAAACTACGTTGGTAGTTATGCTGCCAGGAGGTAAAATGTAAAGAGAGTCAGGACTGGTGATGCGGGAGCAAGCGACGTACAGTTGCCCGTGTGAGAAGCAACTCGTCCTGAGGTCGACACCCGCTGCCCTCAGTATCTGCCCCTGCGACTTATTGATGGTCATCGAGAAGCAAACACTCACGGGGAACTGTACGCGCTTGAACTGGAATGGGAAATTATGAGGTATGAGGGGAATGCGTGGTATAAATACTGCCTCGCCGACGCCACAACCCGTAAGAGTTTCCGCCTCAATGGTGTGTCTATGGAGCGAGATGACTTTAAGGCGGGTTACAAAACTTCGGAGGAGATAGGTTCCGAAGAATCATAATCGGAATACTTACCTTCGGCTTGATGGTATGTGCTGGAAGTCCACTTGCTGAGAGGGAGATCAGAAATTCCACGGGATAACTTGTGGCGTCATCTTGCTCGACAACAGTGTTTATCGAGGTGCAGATCACTTTATTCCCCTCAATTTCCGAGAGAATACATTCGTTAATTGCTGCAGCCTGATCATTTTTGGGCATCAAAATGGCCCGCTCACACACCCAAGAATTCTGCTGGTGCGGTATACGACTGATGTCCCCCTACACACAGCGAATTAGTTCTTCTAAGCTGGATACCACTCTACCGAGAGACTCTGGAAGCACTACCTGTACACCTATCTCTTCTGGTAGAGTGCCTTCGCCAAGACTTAGAAGGACATCGGAGAATTCTTGAGCACGTGCATTGCCGCCGAGCCGAGCTCTCATATTAATGATCAAGCGCAGCGTACAAACTCGTGACCACAACGAAGATCGTTTCAACTAAACATTCACCTCGTCAGCCCTCGAGCCCCGCGTCACCATGGGAAGCGTTTGCCGAAAATCACCACTGAACAAAACTGTGACACCACCCATCAAATGTTCGTTCCTGCGGATGTCCTGCAGAATTCTGTCCACGGCCTTAACTGCCTTCCTATTGGCCATCGTACACTCATCCCATACGATCAGAGAGCAATCCTAAGCACGTGTCCCTTATCGCTGTCAAACTCAAACTCAAAGCATTTTCAATTAAACCATTTACAGGCACTTTTGAATTGTCAAGAAGTCGGTCAGTCAGGAAAAAATGAAGCTAGTTGCCCATTCGAAAGCGTAGTAGGTACCTATGGAGAAGAACAGGCAAGAAACTCCATGGACACTCTTTTTATATTATATTTTTACAAAATTATTAGTTACATAATATGTTGAATTTATAAATATGTGAGAACAATGTAAAAATCAAGTACGCGTTAAAAGTGTCTAGAGTCTAACAAATAGTAACAAAATAACAATCCAAAAATAAAATAATTAAAAATAAGCCGTGGCAGCTAAAAGATGACCAGCCCCAACTGACGGCGCCCGTTCACGAACATGACGCATGGATCAGCACCATCCAGCTCAACCATTTTGTAGGGTTACGTGACACACCACAAACAGGCGTTTCGGCGCTCTCTAAATCGATGGGAATTTTAAACATGGCATGTGCTGTCTTGCCACTCGGAAGCAGTGTGGTAGCGATTCCCGACGACGCTACAGCAATAGCAACTTTGCCTTGCCTCCTGACCTCTGCAAGTATGCCAGTGGTAACAAATGTTTTTCCTGTTCCACCAGGAGCATCCAAGAAAAACATTTTACCCTGGTTTTGCCCAACGCTTTCAAGGACGGTGTCATAAAGTTTTTGCTCTGAAGAGAACAAAGCGACATGGTCATTTCGTATGGTGGTCATTTCGCCCGGATCGTAATTTGTCTCAGCGTTATACTCCCGATTTCCACGGTCTTGATACGGTGATGATTGGGGAGCTGGTAACCCATATTCGATCAGTGGATTGCCGCCAATAGAAATGACCACATCTTGAAGTGAACTGAGACAGGTGTTCAGCACGCGTTCATCAGTTACTTCGACTTCGTCTCCAGTAGCACGCCTCAAAGCTCGTAGAAAATCTTCATACAGATGATGGCGATACTTCTCCCACAAAGCTACCGGGTTCGCGACTCCACAAAACACCAAGATGACGGCAAACAGATGACGCATGCGGCTGGGACTGTCACTGACGCTAGCCTCCGCGAGGGTGTCATGAAATGAAATGATCATCATGAATGAACATAACTTTTTTGTAATACTTAACACCGCATTTTTTTTTAATTGTCTTCCTCAACTCTGCTCAAGATTCTGAGGGTTTTGTTGGAACTTGAATTTGTCAAAACGAACTATACGATACAACTCTAGGAAGAAAATGCACATCACCATCTATGAATTTTAAGAATAACTAACTACTTACCTCGCCAACATGATCAAATTTAAACATTAATTTCCAAAAAATGTTAACATGTAACTTGATTTGATTTTTATGAAATTTCATAGATGGCGCTGTTTTAAAATTGTTTTTATTACTATTTTATACTAACATTCATTAAACTATATTTATCTGCCCAAGTTACTTAAATGGCGTAGTTTACATAGTGTAAAGCTAGATAATAGCATGGCTTACTCAAAAACAACATTTAAATATGCGTCGTTAGATTACACGCTGTCACAGAATGCGTAAGAAAAATAAAGATTCACAGCCCCTCCCCCGTAGGTGATAGCGTGATAATATGTAGCCTATATGTTGACCCGACCTCTTAGTAATATTCATGCAAAATTTGAAGTAAATCCATGCAGTACTTTTTGAGATTATCCCGGACAGACAAACAGACAAACAGACAAACAGACAAAAATTCTAAAAACTATATTTTTGGCTTCGATATCGATTGTAGATCACGCCCCAAAAATTCTTTTTAAGAAATATTAAATGTACAGTTTTGACTTTCCTACGATTTTATTATATGTATAGATATGTGAAGACGATGCACCTAAAATAAAATTTAGTCTACTACAAATGGTAAAAAGAATTAAAAATATAACAGACTGTATCAAAAGACTAAATCAATTATGTGATAGATACATGGTGCTCACATATTTACAAAGATTGTAAAATTTTACTAGTATTTTAAAAAGTGTGTGAGTTACATTTGTCATTTGTTTTGTATAAAAGATGTTAGTAGGTAAGTGACAAACGTAGGTAATACAGTTTTTTTTTTAATTGTATCTGTTGCACTCACCTGACGCAGCGGCATGCACATCATGTATCCAATGCGCCATAACGGCGCAACATGGCTTCTCACTGATGACCATCAGAATGCCGTTGACGCTCCCACGCACTCTGCGCACCCATCATTATGTGCTTGGGCAAACATACCTGACGCACTGCAGTAACGTGGAAGCTCCACTCACTCAGAACGGTTCTTTTAACTCAGATAATATTTTCCTGAAAACTAGTAACTTGAAATTTGAACGCAATGAGTATGTCAATGGTGATACTCGTATAAGAAAAAATGGACGCGAAACACAAAGAAAAAAAGTAATGATTGAATTACAAGGATGCTGCTCCTAATTGATCATACAATAAACTTTATCTGATAGAAGTAACAATAACAAATCAATACATTTAACGTCATTCATCAAAAGTCGCTCACGTTTCTCTAATGAAAATCAAATCATTTAACTACATACTAGTTAACTGATTAATTTTGTACGTCTTGGTGAATAATGTAGCCACACTAGATATCATTAAGGCTAGACACGTAGGTAATCAAATTAATCATGCGGTTTGATAGCGTTATATGTGATTTAAGGGGTCATATCGAACGATACGTGAGCCGAGTTCTCGATCACAATTAGTACGCCTTTGAAAACATCCTTCACATACAAACGTAATTTAGTGTGGAAATTTAATGTATTCCGAAGACTTCTCAACAACAATTTAAAAGGAAAACGACAGATATAGACGTAAACTGTGTAACATAATAAATAGAAAACGAACTTAAAATGTGAACTTCCCTTCAAATCTTCGCCAATTTGACGCAAGATTGATTCAATTGAGTTCCACCATTTCCATTTTGTATGCAACCGGGTAATACTTGAAGAGTTTCTCCTCGATGTTCCCACCATCATAACGTGACCTCCTGCGCCTTTTACAGCACAAACAAATACAACACTCGAAAACTAGTATCTAGTAATTGATAGAGTTCTTGTGTAGTTGGGTGCTTTCATGTCTCTTGACATTTGAGAAGCCGAGAATCGCCCAAAGCGAACCCCTTTTTAGGGCGTGAAATTGAATCTTGTTGCGGGTGGAGGGTGCACAGAAAACTTAAATATTTAAGGGGGAATTACCATCCAGAGAGGCAACCAGACGATTCAGAGGTAAGGTATTAATTTTACGAGCCCCATTGTAACCGTAGACGGGGATGTATGAACTCGTTAAGTTCTAACAGTCATTTGTAGACAGGATTCAGTTTTATGGTCGAGGAGGGTGTTTAAGAGTTGACTTTCACTGTGCAGTTTGAATTAATTAAAATTAGCGAAATTTCGTGGGTGTTACACATTTCCCTAGTGTGCGACACAGCTGATGAGATTGCGTGGTCGCTCGTAAAAAGTTTAAATCAGATTGTATGAGAGTGCCGGGAAAAGTCTTTCATAAGCCGTATATTAACTACTTATAGCTGTGAATGCGCCTCTGTGCCGAGTGAGGAGCACGCTATACAGAGATTTGTTAATTTAATTTCTTTTCGTATTTTGGCATTGCTTGTTCGTAAAAAAATCAATTTAAATAAATATACTTATTATTATTGATATTTCATCACTAGTTTTTCTATTTAATTTATCTGCACTCACAGCTAGTCATACTTATATTCAGATTGAAATTCACCAGATTCAGTTGCATTTACACCGCCTTCATTAAAACGATCATTACAATGAACTCCTAACTTCAATCATTGCGACAGCATCCCTATTGTCATATACCCTTCTTATTTACAAAGCATCATTAATATCAAGTTTAGAAACTTGGAATTTGACAGCAACTCGTTAATTTGATACGGCATCGATACCTTTGTTTCTGTGCCGGAACATAGCGATCGCAACTACAAGGGGAACCACGTTTCACGGGCCCCAAGTTATATCCCAGGGGAAGTCAATTTCATTAATACTGTGGTTGGTACCCTTCTAAGGGGGCGTACGTTTTTAAATATATTAAGTGTAATTGAATACCTGCTCTGTGTGCAATGAATTAAGATTAAGGTGTCTCGGTTCCGGTTTTTGTGGTGCTGTTAAAGGTTTTGTTTGGGTTGCATTTATTTTTTTTGTTTTGATCTAAATAGATGTGCATTCTTCCCACCCTTAGCTACGGAGCCGCAAACGCAGTCTCTAACAAAGCGTCAAAAGTCCGCACTTGGAGTCTGCCAACGGGCTATGAAACGAAGTATACAAGGTGTCAAACTTACAGACTGCATTAGGTACTATATACTTCGTTCCGATACATAAATATACTGGAACTGAGCTGGCCACATCTGTCACATGTCGGAGCAGCAATACGCAAAAACCATCACTCAGTGGATCTTAAATAACAGGAACCGACTACGCGGCAGGCCCAGAAATAGATGGCGGGGGACCTTCTTAAAGGATTGGAGCACAATCGCAATAGAACGGGAAAAGTGGAAAGAAGGAACTCGGCCTTCACCCTGCAGAGGGACAACACAGGCTTATAATATTAATAAAATCTAAGCAAAATGTAAAGAAATTAATACAGCGCCAACAACAGAACCTTGGTCATTATTAACGAAACATTTTTAGGCGCTGTAATTTTTTTTTCATTTTGGTTTGATTGTAGACTTAGTCGTTATTAAGAGCCTACACTACCTCAGCTAAAATTCACTCTTTATCTCGCTCGCACGATACTGCTCGCGGACTGCGTGAGAGCGAGACAGAGTGCGGTGCTAGGCGGCAGGCGGCGCCAATAGTTTAGTTATTTGCTTTTTACAGTGAAAATAATGGTAATTAAAAAAAAGTAAATAACACAAGACCTGCTTTATAGTTAGTTCGGTTAGTATACCAAGTTTCATGATCTAATTTGAAGTATTTTTTGAATACCAGCAGTTTATTGTTCGGTTTGGAGGTAACTTTGGAATTTTTTCCTATCGAGAAAATTTTATGGAATCGTGTTTTCGTCTAACATAAGACCTAGCATTAATTCTCAACTTTACCATGTATTTATTTCAAAATTAATGCTGCAGTATTTTCGACATAACGGAGGATCATGCTAAGCCATTTGAGGTAGTATAGGCCCTTAACGAGAACACGAGATCATCTAGAGTTCAATTCTTTACAAGCACATTATCAAAACTAATTGTTGGTCGCAGTGAGAGTGAAGACTTCGTGCACCATCTAATCAATATTAGGTATAGTTTAGGTGAAACTAGTGAAGTCTGTGAGTTTGACACCTAGTATACTTCGTTTCATAGTCCGCGAGTGAACATAATTAAACATTAACCTTATGAATTTCTCAAAACTTGTAATTACTGCAGTTATTTGTAAATGAGAATCTACCAATGTAACGCTATAAAAGACAAATGGAACAAGAACTCAACATGCCATTAAGTCTATGAACATTTTGAAAACCTTCCCTAATGTACCCAGAAAGTAATTAAGTCAAAATTTATAAGCCGACATTCTTTTAAAAGGAATAAAAGTATAACTAGAATATATTAGGGGAGGCGTTTTACTTCGTACCTCTAGATCCCCAATAAGGCTGCATGTACATATTTCTTCTTAGGAAAGTTAATAAGTTTCTTCTGTTTATTATTCTATGCGGGCCACTTGCTGCCACAAAAACATATTTTTCGCATAAAAAAAATATGGAGGCTTAAAGAGTTCGAGTTTTTTTTGTGCTGTAATCTTCAGAGCTTACCTTGAAATACTTTCGAAGGGGAGAGGGTGAAAAAGAAAATTGTTTTACAGATGTTTTTATTTGGCAAAGTTTATAATCAAACAAATGTCTTCGGGGTTTCTTTTGTGTTTCATACAATTAAACCTAATTCGATACTTATCCATAAGTTTTCCGTAGCAATCTTATACTTAGATTAGATTAAAAATTATAATCTCATGACGATATGATTGATAGTTTCGAATATTTCAGTTTTTTCACATGCGAGGTGCACGATAGTCGACATGACCGCGAAATATTTGGTTTTCATCGCCGCGTGCTTTATGCTAGCCTTTACACAAGTTAGTGGAGAAGGATTGCAAGTAGTCGATGGAAAGATCAAGATAACGATAGGCACGGCATCAGGATCTAGTGATACAGTGATTTTCATTCGCGATCATTTAGTGGAAGCGTACCGTTTATACGGAGACTTTCTGGATATTGAATTCGTGCCCTGGGGAAGAACTCAGTGGGATGGACTCGATGGAGAAGTTATCTGCCAATATGGCCGTACTGACTGCTGGGCAAACCGTCTGCACAGATGCGTTCTGAACATGTTGAAGGACAATCAGGATGCTCAGGTCCACTATATGACTTGTGAATTCACCAGCCCCTTCCCCTCGCTCTTGCAAGGATCGTATCTCTGCGCGCAAGCTGTTGGTGTCAATTTGATAGACGTTGACTACTGTGTTACACATCCTGGAGACGATTTAGATAGGGAAGCTCAAGCAGCAGCCGCTGGGCCAATAGCGACAATTAATTTCGTTCCATACATCATGTTTAACGGCGTCGCAGATCGCCCCATTCATGATGAAGCGAGGGTCAGATTCAGAAGCATGATCTGTTCTGCTTTAGCCGAGGACCCGAGTACCGGAGTAACCAATTGTTAGATTTAATTGTGAGTTCTCAAGTGTTACCATACTAGAAAAGCAAAATCTAAGTGAGTTATGTACTGAATTGAGAAGTTACACGATATAGTTACTCCGAATAGTTGTCTTCCGTTTGGCAATAGGTGTACCTAATTTGTATTTTTTTATCTTGTCAATAAATTATATTTTTATACCTACAGTCACGTGTTTTGTTATTGATCTATCTTCTGTAAAATATCTTCTTTTATTATTTTTATCTATGATTTAAATCCAAGCGTCTTATAATAAAATCGAAGAAGTCAAAAAGTCTTAGCTCAATTTTGGTCGATACAATACAATGCTTTGAAATCAGTTTCATTCTCAGACAAATCAGAATGAATTCTGTGTACAGAAGACTACTCCAAGTCTTCTGTAACAATTTATTGTCTTGATTTGGAGTAGTTTTCTTTATATATCTTCTGCAAACATGTATTTAAGAAACAGTGGTAGCTTTGCACTCATGTTAGCTGGCAGTCACACGGAGTAAATACTGATCGAAAACGGCGTTTTTAATTTGTGAATGTATACAAAATAAAAAATTATAATACCAGCCTATTATTGTACAACAGCAGGGAAAATGCCTCTTCTCGTACAGAGAAGGCACGGGCATCGCTGACGACGCTTGCTCAAGACGGGTTGGCGATTTCAGAGTTATATTAAGTAAAGTTTAGTTAATAAAATGTAATTGTTTATTCTGTCAATGGGATATCAGAATCACTTTTACACGTTATATTGAAAATATAGGCTATGTGGACTCGACAATGCCTATCTGGCTACCCCTGAAGAGGAATGGCTAAACAAACTCATTGGTCAATGTCTCTTTTAAAGTTCAAACATAATCTTGGTTAGAACATATGAGGACCATTCTAATCAAGTATTTAATGTTTTTTTAAGGAAATAACCACACAATTTTGAGTGCACCAGCCCAGTCAGTGCAAGCGTTTAACAGTCAAACGTGTAGCTCTACTCAGAATTTAAGGAGCTCAACAACTCAACGAACAATAGCATAAAAAGGTCATTTGGGTAGGACACATAATTTACTCAAACTGCCAGACTCATTAAAATTAGGTAACTGAAGAAGCAAATAAAAATAAATTACCCACATAGTCTTCAAATTCACAATAATTAACGCAATCTAATACTTTCCAATGAAACCATTCATGTAGGGTTAAGTGAGACGAGAAAACTCTGCTCCAATTACGCATTCCAAGCTGTAAATTGCATTGATAGAGGAATGGTAGAATAATCTCCAATATCGTATCAAAAACTTCATTTATGGCATGCCTAATCGTGTAATACCTGTACCTAATGATAACGCACGGACCTAATCTAAAATATAAAAAATGGCAGAAAATGATACATCTATAATGATGATTATTTTCAAATTAAAGATGGTGGGTGTTTTTTATAATGTTATTTTAATAAGTAAAATAAATGTCAACATAAATAAGCTAGAAATAGGTAGGCAGGTACTGCTTATTTGGATATAAATATTATTTATATAGGATAGCATTTTGCGTTTCTGAGGTAACTGTTGGTTAGCCGAATTCATTGCCCACGAGTGTAATAAAAAATACCCAATTTTGTCACATTTCGATTTGTAATTACAATGAAAGGATGTTTATGAAGATACCTGTTTTTCAAAGTCTGTTTTTTAGTAATTGCTATTATTTAAGAAAGATAAACCTTTAAAGAAAACTTGGATGATGTAAAGCTGCGTACGAGGCATTTCCCTTGCGAGCATGCGAGGCATGCGGTGCAAATGGTTCGTCACGCATACCTCAGGCTAAAGCGTGCGACAACTAAAAAATGCAGTCATCCGAACAATTAGCAAAATTCCACTCAACACTATAGCAACTATCCTAGATGGACAAACATGGCTCGAAGGTTACTCGGTAGTAGTGAAACCAAAGTCATTGAGTGAAACTAAATAATAATTATAATTAAGTAATATATTATTATTGTATTATATTATCAATTAATTATACATTATTTTTATTATTATTTATTATTAATTAATATTATTATTAAATATTATTTATTATATAGTTGAAGTGATTCGAAACTATATTTCGTATTACATCAAGTAGATACGAATAAAATTAAATATGGATCGAAAAAAAAAACACCAATAAAAGGATTTTCTATAAATAAAATGTATAGAAGTATGAGGAATAGGGTGTAAAGTTCACTCATGCTCCATAGAAAAGGAAGGATCCTCCGACCAGACGGAGTTGTGTCTGGTGGGCAACTGCCCGATGATTCATGTCGGGCCGTTGTATATAAGTTTAGGCTAGTTGCTCGGTAAACTCTGCTTGCGAGACGTAGGATTTTACGTGACGTCAGTATGACGCGTAGTTCGCATGTGGCGTTGTAGATACCGCTACAATTGGTATGTTGATTTACTTATTATAGGTACATACAGTGAAATTGCTAAGCGTTATTAACCGGTCAAACGCAGTTTTGAACGATATAAATTTAATATAACATTGGGGACGGAGCCAATACGAAGTTGTCCATTCTCCTTTTCCCTTTAAGTCTTATCGCGTGCTTGGATTAGTTAAAACTGATTAGTAAGTAAAAACGGATTAGTGGTTTACAACCCCAAGTATTTCAGTTTTTTCACAAGCACGGTGCACTATAGTCGTCATGACCGCAAAATATTCAATTTTTATCGCCCCGTGCTTTATGCTAGCTTTTACACAAGTTAGTGGACAAGAATTGCAAGTAGTCGATGGAAAGATCAAGATAACGATAGGCACGGCATCGGGATGTATTCATACAATAAATTTCATTCGCGAACAGTTAGCGGAAGCGTACAGTTTATACGGAGATTTTTTGGAGGTTGAATTCGTGCCATGGGGAAGAACTACGTTGAGTAATGATGGAGTTTTTTGGTGTCAGTTTGGCCAACCTGACTGCTGGGCAAACCGTCTGCACAGATGCGTTCTGAACATGTTGAAGGACAATCAGGATGCTCAGGTCCACTACATGGTTTGTGAATTCTCTACCCTCTTACCTTCTTTCTCGCAAGGATCTTATCTCTGCGCGCAAGCCGTCGGTGTCAATCTGATAGACGTTGACTACTGTGTTGCAAATCCTGGAGACAGTTTAGACAGGGAAGCTCAAGCAGCAGCTGCCGGGCCGATGGCGACAATTAATTCCGTTCCATACATCATCTTTAATGACGTCGAAGATACGCCCCTTCAGAATGAAGCGAGAATCCGGCTCTCCAGCATGATCTGTTTCGCGTTAGCTGCAGACCCGAGCACGGAAGTAACTAGCTGTCAGATTTAATTGTCAGTTCTCAAGTGACCGAATACTACAAAAGCAAAGGCAAAGTCCCTGTTCTTCAAGTTCAGAAGTTTTACAATAGGATACTCCAAATAGTTGTCTTCCGTTTCGCAATAAGTGTCATTTATATTTTTATGTTTTTGGTATCTTTTTAAGGTTAGTCAACAAGGAAAACTTATAATTTCGCTATGTCCGTCTGTCCGTCCATCCGTCCGTCCGTCCGCAGCTTAGCTCAGAGACTCTTAGTACTAGAAAGCTATAATTTGGCATAATATACATATTAATCACACCGACAAAATGGTAAAACAAAATCATAAAAAACAATTTTTTTGGGTTCCTTCTGTACACGTAAAGTGGGGATATGTTTTTTTCTCGTCTACCCCATATGTGAAAAAAATCACGGCAGTAGTATATATAACGAAATTATATTATAACTATCACAGCTAAGTAGGCTTTACAAGTTTACGATTAATAGACGCCCAACTTAAATTTGCAGTTGCAATGTATGGAAGGATATAATTTTCAACTACAGTGTTAAGTTTTTTCTTGGGATAATTTCATTCCAAATAACGGAACGCTTCATTGTGCGTGGTCCGCCATGCAATTGGCCAGTTTTTAATGTCTAGTTTGTATTATATTAATTCAATAAATGTAATGTATTATACCTGGTCCCGTATTTTTTTATCGAACTATCTGGAATTATATGTATATATTAAAATAATTGAAAGCAGACGGCTTTCAATTATTATTTTAAAGTAACTAAAAAATAATCCTATGAAAATGAATATTGATTATTTTCGTTGCTCTAGATGTGAAAGATGTAAAGCCGTGTACAGACGGCGATGCACGCGTGTATAAATGTTGTGTTATGTACTTATAAGTAAATATAGTCACAAGCATCAATAAATATGTTACAGACAAACTGCTAAGAAATTCTTAACTGGCTCAAATTTTTACAGGTAGATTTAAACTTGATATAGCATTGGAGATGTAGCTACGAGGCGTGTTCGTATACGAAGTTGCCCATTCTTCTTTTTCCTATTGATCTTATCGCACGCTTAGATAAGTTAAAAACGTAACATATATTTCAGTTTTTTACAAGCACGGTGCACGATAGTCGTCATGGCCGCAAAATATTTAGTTTTCATCGCTGCGTGCTTTATGCTAGCTTTTACACAAGTTAGTGGACAAGGATTGCAAGTAGTCGATGGAAAGATCAAGATAACGATAGGCACGGCATCAGGATGTAGTGACACAGTGAATTTCATTCGCGATCATTTAGTGGAAGCGTACCGTTTATATGGAGAATTTCTGGAGATTGAATTCGTGCCCTGGGGAAGAACTCAGTGGGATGGACTCGATGGAGATTTTACCTGCCAATTTGGCCAACCTGACTGCTGGGCAAACCGTCTGCACAGATGTGTTCTGAACATGTTGAAGGACAATCAGGATGCTCAGGTCCACTATATGACTTGTGAATTCACCAGCCCGTTCCCTTCTTTCTTGCAAGGATCGTATCTCTGCGCGCAAGCTGTTGGTGTCAATCTGATAGACGTTGACTACTGTGTGGCACATTTTGGAGACGATTTAGATAGGGAAGCTCAAGCAGCAGCCATCGAGCCAATGGCTATAATTAATTTCGTTCCATACATCATGTTTAACGGCGTCGCAGATCGCCCCATTCATGATGAAGCGAGGGTCAGATTCACAAGCATGATCTGTTTCGCGTTAGCTGCAGACCCAAGCACGGGAGTGACTAGCTGTCAGATTTAAAGACGAGTTTTCAAATTAGCATACCAAAATAGCCAAGTCAAAGTCCCCAATCGTCGAATTGAGAAGTTTTATCTTAGTTGGCCTCTGCTGGTGCCAGTTTTGTACTAAATGTCCAACTTTACCCCGCGTTTTAATCGACAAACTTGCGCAATTGGACAATCGCCGAGCGAGATATGGCTAATAGCTACGGAATTTTTGACGATAAGCTAACTGTAATGGTTGTGTTCCGTTTCTCAATAGGTGTCATTTATATGTATGTATATTTTTGATATCTTCGAAATAAAATTGTAATTGTTTTACAGTGGTGTTTTGTATGTTATTAAATATTATTTAAGTGATTAGTAGTTTTATTTTGAATTTAATAGAGTACATACGAATCTTAGATATCTATTTTTTTTTTTTAATAAAACGATTGCAGCTGAGCAATTTTTTTTTAAATTTCTGCATGAGCCTTCTCTTGACCTTGATCGCGCCTGATGGAAAGCGATGGATGAGGTCTATGATAGAACGAGCGTGCCCAGAAGATGCTTGTTTAATTTTGCTGTGAAGGCACACCAGTTAAATGTGGAAGGGATTGTTTACGTTATTAATACACATCACAAATATTGTTTAATTGTATGCATTTTTGGTTTAACAATACAAATAAAAATAAAAGCTTTTCCTAAAATAGTGTAAAATTTAGCATATACCTCCACCTTAGAGCATTAAACCAACCGGAGACGCAACGAGCACTAATATCTATGCGAATAAGTCTGTCACTTTCATCGCGGGGGACGAGGCAACGCACACAAATAGTGATAACACACTAATGCATTTTCGATCGCGTTGTTACTCACGCACACGAAAAAATTATCGAACACAAGCATAAACTATACGCACACGTGTACTAACTCACACAGAGACGCCCTGTCAGGATACGGGATGACGTCATTTTTGTGTAAGCGATGAAAGTGCTTGACACTATCGATATTTTGCTGTCGATGAGTTCAGCCAATAGTTGTGATAAAAAAGGCTCTTCTTTATTTAATTGTTTTTTCATATTTACTTATCAAATTGATCTTCAATGCAGATCAATTCTTTTTAAATAGGTAACATAGGATTTAGATTTTAAAGTTAGTCCATAAGGATTCATTGCCACGCGGCCACGGTACAAGAACTGCCGGTCGATTCTGTAAAAATCTTACCATGAAAACTTAGGTGAAGTGAGTTTGTTTTATCTAGGAATTGACACTATTGACAGCTCACTCCACGCTCACTTCACCTGAGTTTTCACGGTAAAATTTTCACAGAATATCATCGCTGCCTCGATGGTCTAGTGTTCGCAAGGATGAATGCTGAACACGACGTTCTGAGTTCAATACCCGGGTCGGGCAGTGTTATTGGCTTTCTTATTAAGAATTTCTCAGTAGCAGCACGGAGTCTCTTGATATTAGATTGTATTCTAGAACATGAAGCTTCAAAATGCTGTGAGAAAATTGTACTAGTACGTTTAGGAGTCCACGAAACATGATTTCCTCAAGCCCAAATCCAAACATCCCGAGTCATTGCATCTTTTGGAAATCTGAAAAATTAATAGAATAACACAGGGACTGAATTACCCAAAAATAAAGGTACCTTTAAATTTGGGTATGACGTCATACCGTTAAATAACGATAACCGAAATATAACGATATCGTTATTTTTTAAAGTAGCCGTATTTTAAGGTACGAAATTCATACCGGTATATTTCAGTAGAAGTAACATAACCTTTTTAATAATATCAGTACCAATACCTTAACCTTTTTAAATAAGGATGTCTGACCAAGATTATGTCTGGACTTTAAAAGAGACTGTGACCTCTGAGTTTGTTTCGGCCTTTCTTCTCAGAGTAGTCAGTTAGGAAACGCCGACCTCATCTCGTTTTAAAAAAATATGATTGACGTGTAAAAGTGTTTGTACAAACCTACTTCTATATATATAAAAAGACAAGTCCTGACTGACTGACTGACTGACTGACTGACTGACTGACTGACTGACTGATTGACTGACTCATCAACGCCCAGCCCAAACCCCTGGACCTAGAAAGCTGAAATTTTGCACAGAGGTTCCTTTTATAATGTAGACGAGGAATAAGGAAGGAATTTTCGAAATTCAACCCCTAAGGGAGTTAAATGGGGGATGAAAGTTTGTATGGAAAATCTTATTCCTTGAGTTAATAAACTTGAAACTTGGCACGAATACTTATCTAAGTAAATTATGAAAATTGGTCCTTTTTGTTTTTCTAAACTACCTTCAAAAGGGGGATGAGGGGGTGTCAAAATTTGTATGGAAGAATTTTAATGCACGGTCCGATTAACTCAAAACTCAGTATTTATACTTAGTACCAAAAATAAAGAATTACGTGTATCAGGGTTTTTCGAAAATCTACCCCTAACGGGGAGAAAAGGGGTAGTTAATTTTACAGGGCAAATTTTACTGCCTGGCTTAATTAACTCAAAAATTGGTATAAATAATCTGTGAGTCAATTAATGAACACATTCCAAACGATTTTTCAAAATTCCACCCCTGTGGGGATGAAAAGTGGGGATACAGCTTATATGAAAAATCTTATTCCTTGGGTTAATAAACTTGAAACTTGGCACGAATACTTATCTAAGTAAATCATAAAGTTTGGCATTTGTTGTTTTTCTAAACTACCCCCTAACAGGGGATTGGGGGGTGTCAAAATAAGTGTGGAAGAATTTTAACGCGCTGTCCGATTAACTCAAAACTCAGTATTTATACTTAATACCAAAAATAAAGAATTACGTCTATCAGGGTTTTTCGAAAATCTACCCCTAACGGGGAGAAAAGGGGTAGTTAATTTTACAGCGCAAATTTTACTGCTTGGCTTAATTAACTCGAAAATTGGTATAAATAATCTGTGAGGCAATTAATGAACACATTCCAAACGATTTTTCATAATTCCACCCCTGTGGGGGTGAAAAGTGGGGATACAGCTTATATGAAAAATCTTATTCATTTGGTTAATATACTTGAAACTTGGCATGAATACTTATCTAAGTAAATTATGAATTTTGGCATTTTTTCCTTTTCTAAACTACCCCCTAAAGGGCGATTAGGGGGTGTCAACATTTGTATGGAAGAATTTTAATGTGCGGTCCGATTAAGTCGAAACTCAGTATTTATACTTAAGACCAAAAGTAAAGATTAACATGTATCAGGGTTTTGCGAAAATCTACCTCTGACGGGGTGAAAAGGAGTAGTTAATTTTCCATTTTACTGCGTGGCTTGATTAACTCGAAAATTGTTGGAAATAATCTTTGAGTCAAGTTATGAACACATCCCAAACATTTTTTTCAAAATTCCTCCTGTGTGGGGTGAAAGGTGGGGAAAAACTTTATACGAAAAATCTTATTCATTTGGTTAATAAACTTGAAACTTGGAAGGAATATTTGTCTAAGTAATAAGAAATGGGTCTTTCGAAAGTAGATCCCTGACGGGTAAAAAAGTGGTAATTCGATTTTTAAGGCCGGTATTATAGTGCGTAGCTTGATTTACTCCAAAAAAATGGTATGGATAAATTTAAGCTTCAAACTTGGCACAAATACTTATCTAAGTAAATTATAGTTTGTATGTTAATTGTAGTTGTATGTTTTTCTGCTCTAAAGGGAGATTGAGGGTGTCAGTTTGTATGGAAGAATTTTATCGCGCGGTCCAATAATATAAACTCGGAACTCAGTATGTATACTTAAGACCAAAATAAATAAAAAAGTGTGACTGGGTTTTTCGAAAATCTAACCCTAACGGGGTGAACGGGGGTAGTCCATTTCACAGAGGAGTATTTTATTGCGTGGCTTGATTCAATGGGAAATTGGTATATATAATCTTTGAGTCAAGATATGGAAACGTCCCATACATGTTTTCAATATTTCGCCCCTATGGGGATAAAAACTGTGAAAGTGGTTATTCCTTTGGTTAGGAAACTTGAAACTTTTCAACATTTGCCTCAGTAAATAATAAAGATTGTCACTTTTAGGGGTTTACTACTTACTTACTTAAAATAAAAAAGTGTGAGTTTTAGGGTTTTACTTATTCTACTCCTACCGGGGTAGAAAAGGGTAATAAAGTTTAAGGAGTATAAACTCCAACTTCCATTAACACGAAAATGGGTAGGTACTTATAAATAATCTTTATATCATAAAAATGGAAACGTACCAAATGCAAAAACAAGCCCTGTCGTGATGAAAAGGGAGGATAGTTTATTTGAAACATCTTAGGTAGTTTAACTAAAATATTGGCCCGAATACTTATTTCTTTAAATAAAGTAAGTATAAAGATCGTCATCAATAATTTTCGAAATACCTTTCAGGGGGAGGTGGAGAGGGTGTTAAATTTATTTGAGGAAAGTACGAAACCCACGCGGACGAAGTCGCGGGCAAAAGCTAGTACAGAAATAAAATCATTTATCATTTATCATTCATTCAAGGGTTTCTTTGACACACCGGCTTGCCACTCTGTCTGTTTCTGTCGTTAGCGATTGTTAAATCACTCCATGTCCTTCACGCGCTAACTGCCTACCACTAGTACAACAAACATAAGGTCAAGTTGCAGCAAGTGGTTGTAGACACCCCCGTGCACCCGCGCCGCGCCGTCACCATGTTTTTCGGTACCGAAATCGTATAACGGTTAAATAACAATTTATCCTAACCTTTATTTATATGGGTACCGGTATAGCTCAACATCTATTTTGAATCGGTACCGTTATATTTTTGAGGTATCTTAACCTTTAACCGTAACCGCTTTCTGTCCCTGGAATAACATACTCATAAAGTCGATATCGATATTTGTTTCTATGCTGTCACAGCCCTCATTTTGCTACAGTGTGGCCTGTTTTTAAATATAAAAATTGCGTATTTTCGGGATAACTTGACCCGTAAATATTTTATAGTAATGAAGAATAACGATATGAGAAAATTGTAAGAGATTTGTGGAACATAAGTTTGATATCATTAATCAATTATTTGATAATAAATAGCAATTTTTAAAGGCTTTAAAAAAATCTTATAAAGTAACAAAATAAGTTGTAAACAGTAATAAGAATAACAAATGCGAAATAGAAGTTTGAAATAATTGTCAATATTTATAAATTACAACTTTAAAAATTACACTAAATTAGGTCTTGTACAATTTAGTGGCAACATTCATTGACCGACAATATTTTTTGGTTTTTTGCAAATTTATTGCATTTTATGTTATTATTAGGACAAAATAATACTTATAGATGGAAAGTAAGGTTATCCTTTTGTTTACTAGATGTTTCCGATCTATTTTTACACGAAAAAACACTGCAATTCGGCATTTTTCTCTTACGTTCGTTCCGCGCTAGTGTGATTTGCTGAATGACGTGGAACGCGCGGCAACTAGTTTTATATGACTGATATGACCGGCGGTCTCGTACCTTTGGCAGCGGGGAACGCCTGACAATGGCGTCTCCGGTTGGTTTAATGCTCTAAGACCTCCACTGTTATAATAATAATAATAATAATAAACCATTTATTTTCAGGTAACAAAGACCCATAAATACATACCTTAACCTAAGTATACATAATAATATAGTAACAACTTTGTTATACAGACAAGCCAAAAATCATCATTAGTCTCGCCTAATAAACATTTATTTTCCTATAAATAATGAGCTAATTATCAAAGCTCGTATTTGTATTCAAATTATTTTCGCCAGCATAAATAATAGAAATGAAAATGGGCTAGTGTAACAATAAATTGGTAATTTAGTGTTAATTTTAGCTGTATATTGTATAATACGCCATTTTGTTTTGTACTACCGTTGTAAATGGTTTGCAAATGATCGCACTAACTGCTTGTCAGTGCATTGTGTAGCGAACATTATGGCGGATACCATGCTTTTGGGAAAGTTAAACAGGATATTTTTGCAGCAGCGACTCGCAGTAAGTAATTATATCAAGAACATCTGTAAAACTAGAGGCAACGCAGGTGCGTTGCAATCCTAATCTCAGATAATTTACATTCCATCGCCACCTTATCAGTTATGAAATATATTGGTTGATTTTTGAGTGTCTATTTTTAACTAAAAGGTCCTAATAAGTGTTTCGCTGCAATTGAATTTGAACTTTGTTTAGCAGCACATTCAGTTTGTGGTTCCATAACTTGCCAATTATCTCAATTTTTTAATATAAATATAGAGAAAGAGACGAAATGCCTCATGTGCCTGTAGTAACACTGACATCACTTTCAAACCGTTAGACAGCATCGCTGCTTGACGGCAGAAGAAGGTATGGTGGTAGGCAGGAGGTATTTTTAGGAACGGGGTCTTTAACGAAGAGATCTAGAAAAAAAAAAATAAGCAAACAAATTACGTTAATTTGCGGTAAAAATGATGCAAAAAAGAACACAAACACAAAAATGAAACAAGTTGGAGAAAATATGCGTCTCATCCACGCTAAACAGCGTGAATCGGAAAACCGATGAACGTTGTTCAGTTGTTTTACATAGCGGAGCTGATTTCTAAAACCACTAGTGGTTTTGTAAAACAGCGGATTCTACAATCCATCTGCGACATATATACCCATGAGCAGGTAGCTCCTTAATTCCTCATTATTCTGCTTCAATAATTTCGGAAATAAGCTAGTTTACTGCAGATACGTACCTTCATTTAATCAGACAATGTCGACGTATGGTGTAATCTTAATTAATCTGGTTTGGCTTACGGATTACATACGCACGCATTGATAAACTGTAATAGCTGATTACTGAGCGTTGCCCAAGTCGATTAGAGGTGATTGAATCAATTTGTGTTATGATTAAACATATTATAATTTGAGTAGGTAATGATGACCAAATTATGATTTAGGTCTGCCTCGTGGTCTAAGGTTGCAAGCGCTACTGCTATGCATAAGATCCTAGGTCCAATTTCCTGGTTGGGCAGAGTGGTATCTGAAATTTCTTAGCAGCAGTCCGGAGTGATTCGTGTCCGATTGATGGCAAAAGGCTCGCCCCCGTACATAGGACTTAAAAATAACTGGCGAAATGCTGCCTAACCTATGTATGTTATATTATTTATTTAGGTAAGTATTCTGTTTTAATTGACTTATTATCAAGTAAAAGGAACCAAATAATAGTGAATTACAAAATTTACTGTATTGTACTGACAGATCGTTCAAAAGTCTTATTAGGTACCTATTATTTAAACAATTATCTACAACTTGTAACGTTAAATGCGCAAACCCCAATTAGAGCATTGAGTATAAAAGCATAATACAATGACCAAAACTATTTTTTTAAAGCTAACTATTATTATTAAGAAAATCTTGTTGATACTAGCATTACTTTATGCATTCAAAATTGAGTCTTATTGCCATAGAATAAGACTTAATTTTCTTTGGCTCAATCGGCGGACAGTATGGCAAAATACATATTTTTGAAAAAAAAAACCTATATTAAAAGTTATTGATATCGATTCAGTAGTCTATTATGAACAAACTATTTTCAGGTTTTGCGCATTTAACGTTACACGTTGTATATTAATTTTACTTCTTCACTACCAAACGTTATAGCTTAGAGTTATTTTATGGCCTTATGGCGTTATGTTATGGCCTTATGGGCGTTGGCCCATAAGGCCATGACACTCTAAGCATTGTCTGGTATATTTAAAAACATATTTAAAAATGTCCTCTTGATTTGTGCTAAACTTTTGACTTTTATTTTTTAAATAAAAAACAATATTTTTTTTATTATTATTTACCTGTGATGTCCCACTGCAGGACAAAGGCCTCCCTACTCTCTTTCCACTTCTCTCTGTTCAAAGCTGCTAAGGATCAGTTCTTGTTGAAGGAGCCCAGTTCATCCCATCATCTCTGTCTGGGCCTGCCACGATATCGCTTGCCATTAAGAGGGACCCATTGGGTCGTAACTTTGGCCAATTGTTCGTCTAACATACGGCAGATGTTTCTAGCCCAGTTCCATTTTAGCGTGGCAGCTTTCCAAGTGACATGAGTTATCTTTGTGATGGTCGTATTCCTAACCCGGTCTGTTAGTTTGATACCTAGAATACTACTTCCATAGTCCTCTAGCAAAACTCGAGCGTGGACCTCTGCTGATGTTTATTAAAAAAGCATTTTCTGCAAATTACAAACTATGAATATGTACTTTAGCTTGATACACTTATTACATCTTTAATTGTGGTATTATTATAATATAGAATAAGTAAAAACTTAAAATATCTTGTTTTTTGAATGTAAAACTTACAAACTTAACATCTAAATATGTTTTTCTGTAGTACATACCTATAATAGACAATATATCTCCGAACTCACTAGCCATATATAAGCCATCAGTGGCTTTTGTGGTTTTTAGTATAAAATTATTTAAACTCTTTGAACATTAATAAAAAAAAAATATCAAAGCCGGTCTTTCATGGCCCAATAGCTCCTGGCATTTTCGGTGCGTCTTGCAACTTCTTTGTTTTGTCTTGCCTGGAAAGAGACTATTTCACCAAGATAGAGATACTCATTAACGTATTCAACCTAACCTAACCAACCAAACAACGATACGAAAAAATTGTATCATGTAATGTCAGGACGATTCATAACTTCCCAGTATCCTTAGTCACCCTACAACATTATTCCGCTATGGACGGCTTCATGAGCCAATAATGCTGCACCATTAAGCGATTGAAAAATGTCATACACCACTTTGCAGCGCCGATGCGCTACATTAACTTCGGTTTGGAAAGGGCGCATATTGTATGAAAACCGCTGCCTTGTGATGGAAATGCTTTAGAATTATGTCCTTTAAATTTTCTTAGGTAGCACAGTACAATGAATGGTGCTATATTTTTGATGGGGAACATTTTGTTGTTGTAATAATTTGCTCATAAAATAGGCGTGATTTTGTGCCCCAGATTGAAAGGGCAAACTTAAGGTTATTTCATGTAGGTATAGGATTTAAACATTATTACTGGCATTCGTTGATCTTTGACAGTCGTTACAGGTAGTCAGTAGCCCGAAAGTCTGACTACTGGGTTTATCAAAGGGTAGGTATCGTGTTATCTAGTAACTGTGTAGGTCAGATCGGCAGCCACTCCATGCAAAGTACTGGTATTCCGCAGCATCCGTTTAGAATTGAAACCGACTCCAAGAGGGTTGGGAAAAGGCTATGCAGACAATTGTATTTATAAATGATGCGTAAGATACAATTCGTTGCTAGTTTAATCTGCAGATAAAACTTTTTTTTTTAGTAATCGTAAAAGACGTATAACGTACCTACAACAGTTTCAAGAAAAGTGTATATTAAACTTTTTTTAATCAATATTATAGCTATTAACAGCTATTATTGTGTAATTCATTAGCCCATGTACCCGTATAATACAAGTTGATCCGGTAGACCGTCGAACAAGCAATATCCAACAGCGTAATATGCTAACAATTTAACCACCAGTATTATGGCTTGTATTACCTACGCAAATCTACAACGGTAGACCTTAACATCCCGTCGTGAATTGCTTACAAAGCCACTTAAAGTGATGTTAGAAGATATTAAACATACCTACTTCATCAAATAATAAGCGAAATATCTACTGTACTATTTATTAACGCTTCTATAATTTCTATTGTGACGACATTATTGTGGACGTTCACGTCAACGTTACGATAATACAAGAAAGTAATATGTATGAAGACGCTTTTAATTTCCGTCCACAATAACGTTGTAACGTGAACGTATTATTACGTTACGTTACCCGTTTCGTTACGTTACACGTATTATACATTTTAGGGATGTGGATGGGGGCTGTCGATGAAGTTAACATTACGAGAGGCATATAATATAATATATCAATACCTCCTGGGAACCTGAGAATAAATCTAATAAACTACAGAACACTATATGTTCTATTGCCGTCTTTGAAATCCATTTGCAACAGTGCTATCATTACGCTGTTAATACTCATGAATGAGACAATAATGAGGAACGGTGTAGCCAGTAACTGGGTTGTAGAGGTCAGATAGACAGTCACTCTATGTAAAATACTGGTATTTAGCTGCGTCCGGTTAAACTGGAAGCCGACCCTAAACATAGGCTAGGCAGATTGATTACAGGAGGAACGGTGTCTTTTAGAATACTTACATGAAAACTTAATAAGCCTACTTAACAAGGGAAAAAGGACCACATTAATATTTCCAAGTAAAATGGTGTAGTTGCTACATGAAGTTAATAGAGTGATTTTAGAAAATTACCATGAAAATAGACCACTTAAATAGCTATCATATCAATCAAGTCAGAAGTTCTATGAACTTGTCGTTTGAAAGTCTTAAGTTTCTTTTACACGAGCAATTTTTTGAGCAATTAATGCTCGGCAACACATATGGGGCAATCTGGAGCAATTTCAATAAAATGCCGCAATTTATTGGCAATATAGTTTTTAATTGCTCCATATATTCCGTATTGCTCAGTGTCACCGACACGAATTGCCGAATATGCAGTGGGTATGGTAAAGTATTTTTTTTCCTATCTCGCTTGCACTTATTTAATGCGGTTTAATATTTCGCTTCCGCGGGGAGAGCGAGCAGGTGGATGTGCAGCGGCGCCAGCGAGCGAGGCATATCTGTACATTGCCTCTTCTAAAATATCATCTAATTCACAACACAACAAATATTGCTTCTGCCTTGCTAAAAACGTTCGCATCCAAATACGTCTATTACTTTTTTTTTGCTTTTACTCATGATTATAAAAGCGGTAGAAAAACGTCGTCCATAGCGAGCTATAGTTCTTAAACTAAATTGCTCGTGTAAATTGCCTAGTTTCTTGGAGTTGTTCCATATTAAGTGATATGGAACAACTATTGTGTTTTAAAATATTTTGCCAAATAGACGCTTATTACCGTTGCTGTAAATTGCTTGATATTATACACGTAACAATCGATCAGTATTGCTCATAATTGAGCAATTTTCATTGCCCGTGTAAGCGCACCTTTATGGAGAACACCTTATTTCGTAAAGGGAAATACCAAAATTAATTATAGGGTTTTAAACCGTTCATTGAGAATGAGTTGACGTTTTGGATTTTGTTCTAATTATATCGGCGGCGGCGGATTGTATGATTCGTCATTATACAAACGGCGTCGTCCGTTTGCCAACGCTCACTGTTCAGCTAAATAATAGTATTTATTTAGGTTGTATTAAAAGAAAGAGTATAAGAGAGCCGTGGTGCCAGTGTCCATTGGTCACGGCCGCGACTTACGAGCTGTAAGTGGGGGTTCGAACCCAAGCAAGCACTTTACCTACTTTGTGTAAATTATATCATTAACACTCTTTCAAAACGTTGAAGGAAAATATCGTGACGAAACCGGCATGTCTTAGAATTAAAAATTCGAAGACATGTGACATCTACGAACCTGCACTGGGCCCGCGTGGTGGATTACGGCCCACTCTCTCGCACAGAGAGGAGGCCTAAGTCCCAGCAGTGGGAACATTATAGGCTGATTATTTATAAAAATTAACATCCCCGACTGCCACTTTCGAAGTTTCCCAAAAATCTCCATTACTTTTCTTAACACAAACACAGTTGAGTTACCAATGACGCTGCTACTAATAAAAGTTACATAAGTACTATAAAAGTAGCTACAAGCCTATTCTCATACACACCACTATATAATCCCTCGGAAGCACTGCTATTAGCTGTATTATGCAGAGCGGGTGGGTAGTTGTAACGGTTATTGACTTGTCCATGCAGTTACCTATCGTTATTGGTGCTGTAACCGCTTACGTTATTGCTAAACGTTTACCGGGCCCTGAAAGTACTGGGTTGTTGACAAAATTTATCCTGTTTAAGTACTTTTTATAGAAGGGACTGTTGTAGATTTTGGATTGTGGAAAATTTGAATGTTGCAGAAGTGCGGTCTCTGATTGAATTAATGAGTATACAAAAACAAGGTGCATTTAGACATGTCTACAGGCTTTTTTAGAAAGTATTTTTAGCAAAAATTGCTTTCCTATTCCTTGTTTTTTTTTAATGTAAACAATACAATAAATACACCAAAAATTCTTGTAACTACTAAAGAACCAAATTTACACTACCCCAAAAATTTTCAAATTCCTCCCCCATATCCTTATTCATGTCGCTACAGCAATAAAACAGTCCGAATTTGGGAAGCAAAATACATTTTTATTAACATTCCCGCGGAGACGCTTCGGTCTTCGGACTCCTACGCTACACGACAAGGACAGATGATTTCCTCAAACCATAAAAGAGGAATAGCAATACACTCAAGATGTAACAAACGAGTTTTGCCGTGGAAGTAGGCAGCTGAATAATTGAAGAAGTATGGTCCCCGGGCGTGTCGGATCGTCTAGCCGGCCGATCAATACTGGCCGAAATGCTACCTGTATACAATAAGGTTTTTTTGTAAGAGGACGATTTGGTGCATAAGTGATAGGGCTCACTTGGCAGCGCAGTTTTTCAGGTTACTAAAAGATACATTTGAGAAAATTTTAGGGGGACTACGTCACGGCTATTTTTATACGTTCCTGAAAACCAAACAAAAAAGAAATTAAGTTGATGATGTTTTTTAGTGAGGTCATCGATCGCATTTAGAGTAGTCACTTGAACAATCAGTTATTTTTTTTTTGTTGTTTAAACTTTACACAAAAAATAGACTTTCTAAACTCATTCTTCAAGAAACAAGACTACAAGCGTTCGTTGACGACCCAAAATAAGTTCAGTTCCTTAGGCCTGTCTGGGCACGCTCGTTCCATCACAGACCTCATCAAATACTTTTTTGAACCTATTTTATCATGCTTAGATATCGATACCCATCACGTCTGCAGAGTTTCGCTAGCTAATTTAATTTGATCCCATGTATTTTTTTTGTTACACACATGTGTGTAACGAAAAAAAAAAAATGAAAATGGTAAAGAAAAAATTTAATAACGTATGTACGTTATTACATTTTTACTTAATCCCTTTCCCTCGATTTTATTACATATTCCTACGAATTTCACTAAAACAGGCTAAATAAGTAGGTATACTTAAATGAGAACTGTGAATTTGATTAAACCAACACCGACACGAAACATCAAGTTCGTACCTACGACATTCGACGTCGATCCATCCGGCGGTTCGCACATTTTGACTCACCTCTGTAACACATCCCTACGCATAGGTAAGATTCTTGCTTACAGTCAGCCTCAAAAAGATGTAAACACCGACACGAATGAATTTAACTGTTTACAGTCTTTGTTCCTTATTATTGTATTAATGAGTAGCCACAAAACATTTACACACTGGGTACCTACTTAATTATAGCTAAACATTAATTCAGTATTATAGAGTACAAAATTAATTGTAAACAATCAAATACAGTCAAAAACTACAGTCAACCTCGATGAGAAGATATCTATAACAAGATATGTCGAAAAAAATGGATGATCGCTGGTTTTGGCGGTAGCGGCTGGAAAAAGCCTGGTGAAATAAAGTAACAAACGCATCATCTCTACCAAAGGAAATATCGAGATTTACCTAAGCGATGCTCACTGCCAACACATCCTCCGTTATTAAACGCCAGTTTTAATACAATCGTTACGAGCTGGTATGAGACTTAATTGAAAAATATTGCCCAGTAAAATTTTCACCCTAATCTTAAAGACAGCAACTGTCTAATTAAATTTCCGTTTGAAGCAATAAACCGCTCACCACGTGGCATTTTATTGCTACATTTTGGGACTTGATCACAATTTATTGCTATCTGTGAATTATCAAATACGTGAGATTTTTTTTATGACCGTTATGAAAATTTAAATGATGAAGGATCCTATTAACGTATTCAGGTTTCTGAATTCAAATTCTGCTTACATTTCTAATGCTCTGTCCTTTTAGACGAGTTTGATACTAAAGTTCGCTATGCAAACTAACAGTAGGTATTATTTTGTTTTGTATTTTATTTTATTGGCTTATGTAACCTAATAGGGATGTATGAAGAAGCCTCCTCGTGAAGCGCAGTTTGTTCCGCCAGTTACTCAACTGAACCGAGCGCTCGGCGTATCCTGGACAGTCACACCCAACACCTTATTTGACTGGCCAACTCTTGCCATGCGCCCGCCCGCCTGGTTTGCGACACCCTCCCACCGGAGTAGCCTGCTGTGTTACGTCGATGCGCGGGAGTTCCTGTACCTTAGGCATCTTCTGGGCACGCACGTTCCATCATAGACCTCATCCATCGCTTTCCATTAGGCGTGATCGAGGTCAAGAGCGGACCCATTCAGTAATAAAAAAAAAAATAGTGCAGGAAGTACTTTTGAGCATAATGACTACTATAATATTCTCACTGCTGGGACACAGGTCTCCACTCTTCGAGAAGGACTTGACTTTAATCTACCACGCGGGCCCAGTGCGGGTTGGTATCTATACTCTATACTAATATTATAAAGAGGAAAGGTTTGTATGTATGTTTGTAACGAATTGCCTCAAAAAGTACTGGACCGATTTTAAAAATTCTTTCACCATTTGAATGCTACATTATCACTAATTAATATAGGCTATTTTAATTGCAAGAAAAAAAAAATGTTTAAAAAATAAATGTCCACCCGTGCGAAGCCGGGACAGGCCGCTAGTAAGTCATATGTCTTTTTGGTTCTAGGACATGCCGGTTTCGTCACGATGTTTTCCTTCACCGTTTTGAAAGCAGTGGTGATGAAGTCATTTACACAAAGTAAAACGACTGTTTGGGTTCGAACCCGCGACCTAATAATCGTAAGTCGGGGCCGTCACCACTGGGCCACCACTGCTACTTTTTGTACTTTTGAGAAATAAAGTAAAATCCACTAAATCTTCTCAAATACATTAAAATTGGCACGACACGACACCTTGTTACTACAGATTTTCTCCTGAATTTCAGCCGCCAATCAAATGGCTACCTATAAAAATCAAAATGCGGATCTCAATCTAACAAAATTCGTCTCAGCAAAAATTGTCGAAGACATTTTCATTTACCGAGTCTTCGCAAATGCGATGAAAAAAAAAAATAGACGTTGATAATAAAAAGAGCGAAGTTCTGAAAGATAAAACTTGTTCGAATATCAATACTGACAGTCCGCAAAACTAAATTTCAACTTGGTTCATAGATTCTTATCGAAGGAAGTTCCTGGCCCCGTCATGTTTTGCAATTAAAAAGGTCTGATACTCGTTCGAGGTTCTATTTTTGCAACTTAGTTTATGCGCGGCGGGCGACTTTATTTGGGTAGGCTAAGGAAGATTGATTTCGATTGTGAATTATTTATATTATCAATTTATCGTTAAAGAAAAATCTATATAGGTTCAAATTAAATTAGCAAAACTCCGTAAAAGTGATGGGTATCGATATATTAACATGATACTTAAAACCAAACAAAAATGATTTGTTGATAATCTGACCTTGTCTAATATATCCATTATTATAACAATGGCTCACAGTTTTCAGATATTAATTAATCAAGAAAAAAGAATCTCAAAGAATCTTCATAAGCGAAATAATTTTAATTATATTTTTTAACGAGAACTTTTCAGACTTTCAGCAAAAGTCGCCATCTCGGATTTTCAAATTGTTTTATCGTAACTCATGACCGTTATTATTTCCCCTTCAGTTTGAATAAACTTTATTCCATCAAAAGATTACATCATTTCCGTGGTCCCAGATTGCAAATCATGTTTGTAGCCCAAATTGATGGATAAGAATAATATAATAGAGGAAAACAATAGAGAAATATCTAAACTCATTCGTTTTATCAACAATATCCTGAAACGGCAGCCATTTCATGTTTATTACACGAACTGAAAGAACCATCAAAAATACTGTTGCAGTATAGAAATATTATACGGTTGGATGCTCATATTCACAGTAACTGGGTAGTAATAGTTTCCAATAAGCAATATCTTCCGAACGAGCGAACTTTGGCCTAGCTAATTTATTTACAAGTATTGCGAGAATATTTGAGACGAAAGGTAAAAATGTTTTAGTTTAATATTCCGAAGGCGAAATTGTTAAAACAATATGAAATAACAAGGTTTCGTAGTGTTCAAGATAGTGTGAGGATTACGTATTTAAGTTTTGAGAGCGGAAAATAAATGTGGGGAAGCCTGACTGTTTGTTAAATTCCTGCAAAAGTGCTCAGTTTTGCAGGACTTTAACAAAAAGTCAGTTCAGTTCACAGTTCTTTTTTATGGCTTCGTACTCGTAGGTACCACACCGATTTCTGAGAATCTTTATACAGGACGTTGTGTACTTTAAACTTTTGTTTATATGTACTTAGTCAGTTCTTATTAGGGTTCCGTACCTCAAAAGGAAAAAAAGGAATCTTTATAGGATCACTTTGTTATCCGTCCGTCCGTCTGTATGTCAAGACTCTTTATTTCGGGAATGCATGGAGGTATCGAGTTGAAATTAAAACCATATACTCAAGTTTGTGGTCCCTTGAAGCTTCTAAGTTAATGTAAAAAAAAAGATACGGTCGTTTGTGCCGCACTCGATACTCTCAAGGGAATCAAAATGTATAGGGTGCTTCTCGTTGACCTAAAATCATAAAATTTGGCAAGAAGCAAGATCATGTAGCATAAATGAAGAAAAAAAAACCGAAAACCGTAAATTTGTAGTTACATACCTACATTGTACAGAACCTTCGGTGCGCGAGTCCGACTCGCACTTGACCGTTATTTTTATTTTTTTATTGCAAAATTAGCCAGCGCTTGACCTCGATCTCAAATCAAATCTCGTGAAAAGCAATGCATTAGGTCTATGATGGAACGAGCAAGCCTCTTGTTTTGAAGGCTTACAGGTTCTACGTGGAATACCACAGACGCTAACAGAGAATTCCACACTTTGGCCGTGCGCATTATAAATATGGAGGAGAAGTGCTGAGTACGACTAGTCGGTATATCGACCAAGTGCGGATGGTACCCTCTGGTAGTCCGGTAGTGAAAGGGATCAGGTCGTAGAGTTCCTGCGCACATTCTCCGAAGTACAGTTTGTAGAAGACCGACAGGCAACCAACATTACGCCGAAGAGCCAGGCTGTGTAGCATAGCCCCCAGCTCCTTGCCGCCATTTAGTTCTCAACCACCCCACAGCAAAATGTCAAGCACTACTTAATTTTAAAAGTCATCAATATTAGTACATTTTTATTTCCCGGAGATGCATTTTCATTGCAACATTAATTACCACCCAGTCTTTGGCCATTGGCAAATGACATACCAGACTACTAAAACTTGCCCTTGCCTAGTTTGCTGGTGACAAGCAGCAGTGTTCATTGGAGCAAGCTGAAGGCACGCCTGCAGTTGTCAACCGTTATGACGATGCCCGTGGCTACATCTAACGATGCCGGCGCGGACCCGACTGTGTGGGTAAGTATTAGGTATTCAGAAGTCTATGATGTTTGACACAGAATTTTCGGAAGTGATGATTTTGAAAAACAGTAAAAAAAAGTATTATTATTTGCTTATTGCACTATTTTGATAATGATTAAGAAAAAAGAGTTTAAGATTATATCTTCTGATGAGCTCTACCACTGAATAAATTAATAAAAAGAAATTATCTGATGGATAAAGTGGAACTTATTCGGTGGTGGTGAGACTGGTCGCACATTTTATTTAGTGGAATGTAATAGTTCACATAAGTGTTAGTTTAATGTACCAAGGTAATTATTACATAAGTATTTAAAACACATAATTTCAACAAAAACAACACCGAAAATAAGCCTATAATTTTCGAACAACAAACTAATCAACACCACAACTAATTTAATTACGGTTACGTCAAACGTGTAATTAATCGAAGGTCCTAATTAATCGGCAAACTTCTCGTTTTGAGCTCCATATCGAAATAATTCAAGATTCATACGGAACGGGGGCAGGCGTTTAGCGCGCGATTTTGCCTCAATTTTCCGTGCCAATAGGCTCCCAGGCGCTCCGGTACGGCGAATCTACTGCCAATAAACAATATCTTCCAGACGAACGAATATTGAACGAGGTACTGCTAATTAGGGCCGTGGAAACCGATCAAAAGGGAGCCTTTGATGCGAAACTGAAAAGGTGACAACGACGCGAGTCAACCGAGCGTGCGGTCGCGATGAAGTTCAGAACTGTTGGGAAGGAAATTTGGACGAGATATTTCATAAGATGGTTGATATCTTTTTTACTTTCACCCCTAGAAAAAGATTTTTACTAGAAATACGAACGTAGATAACAGTAGGTATATTTTTTATTAGGTTACTGCCATTACTCTGTACAGTTTTTAGAACCCTAAGACCTCTAGCATAGCCACCGAATCGGACCAATTTACATAAGAAAGTACTGACGATTTGAACAAATAAATAATTAAGTTAAATGAAGGTCACAAATTACAATCTTATGTAGGTAATATACCTATCTACTAATGTTACATTCAAGTTGATATTAGTTCTTTGTTCACGGAAATCTAGTAGCATCTTTGCAGCTTCCTTCAGCTGACATTACCTATGTGGTGTAAAAGCTCATAAGTATTTTATTCCTTGCCAGTTTAACAAACCTAAATTCCATCACACCTTCGGAAAACGTGACGTGACTTCATAATAGTGCTGTGAAAAATCTCGGAAATAGGTATTGGTACCGGTCGCGGGATCGATTTCAATAAGCGATAACTTCTGCATGACCGACCAGCCATACTTCAGTGGGAGCATTTGCGGATGCCACTGATCAAAGCGGTATTGCCGGATCCGTTCAGAACTGTACTTGTTGCGGATTTGAATCTATTACCCTGGATATATGACCTAATTCCGTTTAATGTGTGAGGCTCTGCATATTCCATTTTGTTACGTCAAGTAACGAAATGGAATTGATACTGGAACTATTTGTGGACAAATAAACTGAGTTTATTGGCAGATTATTATTTTCCTATTGATTTCGAATGAGAGTTCAGCTGTGCGTGAATTTACAGAGTTACACAAAATATAAACAAATAAGGAAATTACCTACAGCGCCCTACAAAAGTTGACATTTTTCCACTTTAGCTGTAACGCCACATATTTAAAATTCTAGTTTCAAATATTTGAATACTATACAGTTTTATTATCTACTTCAACTACGTTTAAGGATTACTTGATCATTTTTAATTTTTAAGGATTTTAGCTGTCAAATACATGAATACTGGAATTCAAGTATTTGACAGCTAAAAGCCAAAAGTTAGTCGACGTTTATAATTTTTGTGGATTTACAATATTTAGAAGGTTGTAATAACATTTTTAGTAAAATATAAAGTATATTTTTGTTAAAATGGATTCCATAAAAACGTTATCCAAAATGGAACCAATAAAAATCCACTTAGGTTTTACAACTGGTTTGCAGATCCGCGCTAGAGATAGGCTACAAACTTAGGCCAGAGCAATAAACTTAGTGAGGGAATTCGAGGAAACCGTATAAAACTGTTGTACTGTTGACGTCAGACGGAGAGTATGCATAAACTAGCTTTTGCCCGCGACTTCCTCCGCGTAAAATTTCTTGTTCCCCCGACCCACCACGTTGCATCGCACCGCCTTCCCTCGCACTGAAAAAAAAAAATTCTTACTACACAACATTAAAGTGATTTCATTAAGACTTACTGATTTTATACAGTAAGAAGAAAGTTTGTGAAACAATGAAAGACAAAACAGTAACGTTTAATGATTGAGCATACCATTTATTGAAAAAAACGTTAAAGTTTACTGTCATGACGGTAAAATTTTGCTTGAAGCTTTGTTTTCGGATCAGTAAAAAATACTGTTTTGAACGATATGGAACAACAAATACTGTTTTACTGTTTTTTTTTTTGTTTTGTTTTTGTTTTTTTACTGTTTTTTTTTTTTTACTTGTTTTCACTCCTGCCATCCCACGGTGTGCGTGCGCGTCCAGACGTTTGTCGTGGTTTTGCTCGTAGCACGTGGATCATGCGCGTCTCGTACATACGCACATACATGACACACACACACAGCACATGTGGGTGTACTTGTGTGTATGTATGTATGCACAATACGATGACACTAACACGATTAACACGCACCATAGTCAACAAGACACGAACAAGCGCACTGGGTTTAACACTGTACACAGACACGAGGCGGCGTTGTGACGGAGCGTCGGCGGCGGCTCTTGGTAGCCGCCTACCGACCGACCGCTATGTTTGTTCAGATCAATGTTTTTTAATTAATATTTACTGCTTATTTATTTCAGTGCGCTATTACTCAATTTTCGTTTAGCGTTCTTACCAGGTATATAGATACACCTAGATAACGCAAGAACAACTACTTCGCGTGCCAAAAATCGCACCAACTTACGTTCAAAAATCGTAAGCCGCCACTTTGGCGCTCAGTGCTGTGTACCGCTGGTGGGGTGAGCGTGAGTGATAAAGAGCGCTTGTGACGTCATCGTAGGTAGTCAAAAAATGGCACGCTTGGTTTTCATACAGATCGTGATACTTGCATTATCTAGGTCTATCTATATCTGTGGTTCTTACTGAATTTTTCCTTTTGCTCGGCACCTAGAGCTCAAGAGAGCATGCTGTTAAAGCCCTCCTCAAGAATTGGGCTATCAAATGCAAAAATAATTCTTCAATCCGACTGGTTGTTCCAGAGATTAGCGCGTTCAAACAAACAAACAAACTCTTCAGCTTTATTATTAGTATTGATAGTTACCTAGAGAAATAGAACGAAATGTGAGCAGTGAATATTGAATTTATGGTCTTCATAGTTTTAAACAAATTGCAGAATAATAATATTACAAAGTCGACTTGTATGTCGACATAATTGAATACTATTTTTTTTTATTGTTATTGTTTTGTATCTGTAATTGTTTCACGAAATCTTTTTTTTAAATTAGGTACTTTAACGTTTTTTATTTGTATTTATGCCAATAAAAGAATTTTGTTGCTCCTTTCAGATATTTTTAGAACGCCCAAACTAATTAAATGTATTGTATAAAGAACAATTGCTTACACTATTGCATGCTTTTACATACATGAATGCCAATTCCTGTAATTACGACTAAAAAACGTTCAAAATCTATTCGCAATCTCAAATCAGCGACAATCAAATGTCAAAAACTTGCCAAAAATGTTGGGAAATGAATTGTGAACGTTCATAAAATTACGAGACTTGTCCCTCTGGAAGACAGCAATGTGGTTCAGCAGACAGTTGTGGTGACATTACTCCCCAGAAAAAATCCACAGCAAAAAGGATTCCTGAAAAGATACATTGCGTGATACAATGATACATACATTACCGTCAAAAATAAATTTTAAAACTGGCTCCTGCAATAGTAATGCATCTTATTCTTAAGTCTAAAAGACAAGGCAGGCGTTACAAGAAATACATATTTTACACTTTTGACAGATGCGTCCCCTTTAGATTTATTATTCCCGGGATATGAAGTAGGGTATTTCCTTGTAGGAAACGTGGATTTTTCGTTGTTTTCTACGAACGAAGATAATATTAAAATGCTTTTCTCATGTCCCGTCACACGGAAAGCGGTCTTGAAAGTATAAATCAAATCGTTTTCGTTCGTATAAAGGTTTTCGGTATGCTTGGGTGAACTTCAGGTTGAACATTGCTTATGGCTTTAGTGATATGCGGAAACTATGTAAAATATTGTGGGAGAAAGAATTCTGTTATAAAAATAACAGGGTTTTGTACTTATAACTTTTTTTTGTTTGGTTTTAGTTTAGTTAAGATTTTTTGTTTAGTTTGCTATTAACTTTTCACACGTTTAAGCCCACCTACTTGTGGTCGCAAGCACTACTGCTGAACATGAACTCCTGTGTTCGATTCCCGGGTAGGGAATAGTGTTATTGGGATTTCTCAGTAGTGGCCCACCGTCTGGATTTGTGTTCGGTTGTTGGCAATAGGATCACCCCAATTACATGAGACTTAAACATAACTATCGGAGTGTGGGTGTACTATCGACGCAGCTCTGCCTTGCCCCTCGGAAAATGCAGGCGTGATGTTATGTTATGAAAAATAAAAAATAAATGTATTCAGTTTTCTCCTTTTGGCCGCACCTATTTACCTAAATCTGTGGCTTCAACATAGATTTCACCCAAAAATATTAAATTACCTTTATCACACCGTGATCACACATAAGACCTATCTAAATTCAAAAATATTTGCACATTTATTAGCCGGCTGGTCGCTGGTCGTATATTTAAAACACGCTGTTAGTTCGCAAGCCGTCCAACTTTGCTCATCTCCCTACATAGTTTCCTCCTGAAAAGTATTTATTATCCATGACTAAAGTTCTTTTCCGGCATCTTTCAAAACTCTATCGACCGTTAAAGATGTATCTTTGCAACTTTCTCTCGTGATTTCGTTTAGTTATGCGAGTTGAAGGGGATTTTTTTTTGTTATGTTGGACATAAGTTTTGGTCTAAGAATGTTAAGCTGGGTAGATAACGTGAAGGAAGACGCAATAAAGATTTTTCTTATGAGCTTTGCAAAAGCTGGTAACTTTAGATCACAGGTCCAATTGCTATTTATAAAGAAATTACATGAAATTCATGGATCATACATTTATTGAAAGTTCGTTTTTAAGTTCATACATTTATTAAAAATTCTAAGCTGCAGTGTAACGAAACCGTTGCTGTTTCGTTACACTGCAGCTTAGAATTTTGGATATAGTAATAGCAAGTATCGTAAGTATGAAAAAAATCAAAATTAAAATCAATTCTTTCGGAACATATTAATAAAACAGAGCATAAGTGTGCATACACACGAGCGAGCGGCACGATTCTACGGCGCAGGCAACTGCAGCTGTCGACACGAGTCGACAGCAGCTATCGGCACCCGTCAATGCCCGCCGTCAACGCGTGTCATGTCGCTGTAGTTGCCTCTGCCGTTCTTACGTGCCGCTGATGTGTATGAACACTTAGTCGTCACCTCTATGAAGCAAACAAAGATTTTTCCTTTAATCAAATTTTTGTTTTCCTTATTAATAAGAACTAAAGTTCTTAATAATTGATTACAATCTAGCCTAATAGATTAATAAGCAATTAACTCTATCTTAATATTTTACGAGATAGATTATGTTATAACTAAGAATAGTGTCAATTTTCACTTTCACACAGTTTAATTAAGTTTGATCAGAATGATGTAACTCGTCACAAGTCAGTCAAGTTTGCGACCTTCAAGAAAAAAAGAAAATTGAGCCATCCAAACTCCTCAGAATCATCTCTAAGGATTAAAAAACTTTCTCAAGGTCTAGATATCGCCATCGCAGATATTAAGTTTTTTCCTATTATCAGGCCCAACCAGCCAGTCATAAATCGTGGGAGCGTACAACTTTATTGCCAACTGCGATAGGACCACTGCCCGAAAATAATGAAAGAAAAAAACAGAATTTAATTCTATTTGGTGGTTGAATATTTAATTTTGAGGCAATTTTGACTTGGCAGATTTGTGTTGATATTTCATTTTAACTTGTATACAGGATGAAATTTAAAACTTGCGACAAATCGAAATAGGAGGTGCATGGAGTAACTGTTACATAATAATCTTTATAAATTATAATTTCCCAAATCTAAATACTTGGAAAAAATCGTGTAATTATCGCCTTAGTTAGTGCAAACTAAGTTATTGCCTTCAAGTAGACACGAATTATCGTCGTTCCAGATTTTATTTTTTTCAAAATTCTGAAAACGAATACGAAAATTTAAGTATCAATTTTAGCGCCTAGCTTTTTCCCAACTATGTTGGCGTCGGTTTCCAGTCTAACCGCATGAAGCTGAATACCCAGTATCTTACATGGAGCGACTGCCTATCTTACCTCCAAAACCCAGTTACCGGATATTACGATACCCCTCGGTGAGACTGGTTGTCAGACTTTCGGGCTACTGACGACCCGTAACGACTGTCAAAGATCCACGAATGACAGCCGACACCAACGGATTAATGTGCTTTAAGAGGCACGGAGGGGTCTTGGTAAGTGAAGATGGTCACCCATCCACGGACCAATTGCGGCAAACGTAGCTTAACCTGATCGATCGACCCGTGTGGCTGTTATTAATTAGCCACAAGGTCCTCTCTTAATTATAAAATCAAAATATTAATTTCCAATACCAAAAATGAGAAAGTTCATCATTAAATTAAAGACATAAAATAGGCAGCTACCGATGTCCGGCGAGAGTTGTTCGAAAATGTCTGCGATCTCTAATAAGAAAAGTTCGCCGGTACCACGTCAGTAATTTAAGAGAGCCCATAGAAAGTTTTGTAGCAAAATTAAATTTTTGTTGCGCACCTTACACTGCCGGTATGTTGGGCATATCGGTTTTTGCAACCATTTTAAACTTATTTTTTGCTGGAATTTCCGTCCTTTTGACTAGGTATCTTATTTTTTACGTGCATGTTGTTTTTTTTTCTTTAATGTACCTAGTCTCTTTAAAGAAAAGCCAATTCCATATTATTTCCATATTATTATCTTTCCAGTTTACAGACCAAATGAACACTTAAATCAAATTCTAGTAATATTAGTTGCGTAACATAGCAATGGCTTTTCATTTTGACAGTACAACATGATTCATTACGTTATTTACGTTAATAAGAAATTTTTCGAAAATATGAAGCAATAAAATAGCAATATCAATATCCTTCAAAATGATTCAGATTGTGATTGAAAGCGTGTTTCGCAATTAGGGTGCTGGTTTTCGTGATATAAAATTTCCAAAATCATATTATTCAGAAAATGAGATACAATCTCACTGAAATACAATAATAGTAACAACCAATCGATACCATTTCATTGCCTACATAGAATAAAAATATCCCTTTACGACCAAAGGACAACATAATGCTTTCAAAATAATGAATACAAACAAACGTGGAGGGTTTTTCTCTACTCTAACAATAGATATAAGAACATTAATTATATATGAATGTATGCACATAATTTAGGGCAGAATTGCGTACCCCTGTCACCTGGCAACCTCTGTGAATTATACAAGGCAATTTGTTGCTGGATAAGTTATCAGCTACTAACGGAATATAGATAGTCGGCACAGATATAGATAGACCTAGATAACGCAAGTATCACGATCTGTATGAAAACCAAGCGTGCCATGTTTTTGACTACCTACTATGACGTCACAAGCGCTCTTTCTCACTCACGCTCACCCAGCCAGCAATACACAGGACTGATCGCGAAAGTGGCGGTTTACGATTTTTGAACGTAAGTTGGTGCGATTTTTGGCACGCGAAGAGTCTGTTGGTCTTGCGTTATCTAGGTGTATCTGTATCTGTGATAGTCGGGTTATGCGTTGTATGAAAAAAGTCGTACCTACGGATGCCAATTTGTCCGTCATTATTTTTCGACTTCGCGATAAGGGTTTGTCAGAACATAACACTTTCTTTTGCCTACCTCATTGGTGTGTAGACTTTACAGAAATCTTCATGCGGTTTTTTATTTTCGTAACTATGTAAATGTGACTATTAATAAATAAATCCTCCTACGAGTAATAATAGAAATGTGAAAGTTTGTGAAGATGTTTGGATGTTTGTTACTCAATCACGCGTAGACCGTTGAACGGATTTGGATGAAATTTAGCACACAGATAGTTTATAACCAGGATTAACACATAGGATGCTTTTTATCCCGATATTCCCACGGGATCAAAACTAACGCGGGTGAAACCGCGGGGCGCTGCTAGTATCTGATAAATCCTTCTTAAGATACTGGTATCTGAACTAGGAAAACCTGCCACACATGGATTACCAACCCCGTCCCCCAAAAAAACAGTGAGTACCTAATAAATTTAAAAGATAATATTGACAATGAATATTAGCAAATGATTGTGAGAATATAATTATCTCACAAAAAGAGCCAAGAGCAACGCTCTTAATTCGAAAAATGCTTTTGTGCCTTCTAGTAAGGGTTGCACAGATGCCAGCACATCAAGCTACTAAAATCTGTCTTTCTTTATTAGATTTTCAACTTTATCGCTAAAGCATAAGGTTCAAAGTTGATTTGAAAAATTTTACAGTTTTGGGTAGCTTGATGTACTGGCGTCTGTACCAACTGTGGTCCTTATTAAAGTAGACCAAATTAAATCAGCCAGCAAATCTGCTTACAATGAAGCCGAAAATTAAACAACTTTGTGCTATAATCATTTGCGCAAAAAAAAAACTCACTAACAGTATACTGCAGCAGAAAATGAATTTTAATTTAGCAACTACAATTCATTCAACAGTTTTTACGAAACAACATGGCGAACGACCAACAGTTAAAACATTTCTTTCACTGTTTGATTAAATTTCAACTCTGAATTGAATTTCTCAAAAAGTAATAAAGAGAGAATGCGCAGAGTATGTAAAAGAGTGGCCAATATCATTATGCGAAATGGCCGTACGGAATGTCCGAAAGATGAAAGCTTTATTCGATAGTAAAAGGGTAAAGCTATAATATCGATAGTTGGGAATCGAATGGGATCATTCGGGTACGCTGTAATTTTATTTAGGTTTTATAGTGAAGTTATAATGGATTTATATACGAAATAATTTCTTATATTATGTTTCTAACTTCATTCGATTCATAGTGAAGAAAACGATTTTTAGGAGGATATATTGTGTGTGTTAGTATGATATTTAGATCTCATGTGCGATCAATTTCCGTTCGGAGATTATGCTTTTCATCTTAAAAGTCTCATGTTCCTAAGTCTATACCTATTATCGTTATACATATCTTCTTTTTTCTACATAAATAACAAACCTAAATAAATGGTGCCAGCTGAGTAAAATAATTCATAAGTTTACACAATACCTACCTAATGTGATTAGGATTACAAATCAATATAATTAGAGTTAGAATAGAATAGAATACTCTTTATTGTGTACACCATATAAATTACAGACATAAATATAGAACTAAAATAACAAAAATTATTATTATTTTTATTGTTAATTGTTTGGTAGTAATTGATACAAGCGTCATAACAATAGTCCTTGTATGTAAAGTGGCCTCTAAAAGTTCGTTGACATTTTTCGACTTCAGCTGTGATGGCTCATTTTTTTTTCAATAAAAAATCAGGTACTACTTGACTTGGTAATACTTGATATTTTTTTTATGAAAAGTCAAAGGTAGTTGAATTAGTCAATAACAACGTTATAGCTAGCAGTTCAAACAGAAACATTTGGATCACTAGAATTTTATATCAGTGTGGTGTGTCACAGCTAAGTCGAAAAATGTCAAAGGGCAATGTATATTTATATCTCACTCTCACTCTATATAAAACAATTTAGCTAGATTTGTTTTTCAAATGCTTCTTTAAAATCTGACAATACTAACACTTAACCATCATCAGTTTCATTTCATCATTCTTCTGCTCATATCGCAATTTATTTGAGGTCGTATGTACTTGTTTCTTATTTTATGCCATAGCTGTACTGTGTACACTGGACAAACGCTGAAATAACCTAAAATATTACATTTTTCTTTTCAGTGTTCGATAAAATCAGAGAAAAATTGCATAAAAAAACTTCATAGGACTTCTAAACAATATAGCAATAAAATTTAAAGAAAGTTTGGTAAAAATCCAGGGAACATGTCGCAGGGGCGCCGGCTGTCCCTGAATGATGAAAAGCTTAAGGCGATTACAAGACTTCCTCCCAGTTCAAGTTTAATATAAAAATAAGAAGATAATGCCATTTTAAGTGTGTGTTCTTTTTGTACAGCGCCATTTTGGAACTTTGTTAGAAAGTAGGGACGTACTGTGTTATTGAAAATTTTATCCGCGTGGTATCCGAACTGGGGATGTGTTTTTTTCCGTTTATGTTTTCGTGACTGATTTGCATTATAGATGGCACAAAAACTATTTTAAATTTAAATATATAGATATGTTATCCAAATAATGAAACAGGAAATATCTCAATTAAGAAAAAATCATTGGTAAAATAATGTTATTTTAGGTAACGGGATTTTTTTGTAAGGAAAAAGTAATTATGGATTTACTTGCAGTGTGGTTCGATACAGATTTTGCAGATACTTTCAGATATCATCGAAACAACTTTACCGCATTGTAACCGAGGGCCATTACGTAGGCAGAGGGGAAAAGAAAATGCCAAAAGTAAATGTTAATATTTGCTTAAGCCATACTGCACAAGAATGGAGGCAAAGAAAATAAAGCGTCAGGCACAAACTTAGCACTTAAGTTCAACAGTTGTGTATATTTGAAATATTTTTTAAAAAGTATTTTCCGATTCCCACAATACGGGACTGAGCTGGATTTAAAAGTTTGTAATGGAAAATTGAGTGTGTCCAAAGTTCTGACTGTAGGTAGGTAGCCTAGATACTGTTGGTACCTACTGGTTACGAGGTATTTGTCCTGCAGAGGGAGAATGCAGGCTTGCTAGATTTAAAAGTATTGGAACTGCACCCTAATTGCATAACACACTATCAGTAGCAATGGGTTTCATTTTGACAGTTCAACAACATACATTGCGTTATTTGCGTTGTTGATCAGACACTTTTTTCGAACATCTGGAGCAATGGATTAGAAATATGCTTCAAAATGATTCAAATTGAGAGTAATAGTGTGTTACACAATTAGGGTGCTGGTCACAAAAGTCCAAGTTAGGGAATATGTTTTGAAGTAAGCTCAGAATGGTTTATAAACAAACTTAGATTAGTAACTCGAGAAAACAAACTAGAAATAAATTCTGATGTATTCTTTACCACGTCAATCCTTGGTTTCACCACATAACCACCGCAAATAAATGTATTTTTTTCTTTCTTTCTTCTTTCTTTGTATAACAACGCACATAACGCGAAATACTTAGGTCGACCGCTGAAATATCAAAATATTATTTGATTGGATTGGTAGATTTCGTTAAAGTAAAATGTTTACCTACCCACAACCAATTTACTATAGAGGGTGGGTAAAAAATCGTGGATCAAACGAAACAAAACGATAGGTGGGGTTATTTTCAGTAAAAAAAATACAAATTATACTAAAAGTCATACCTATGACGGACAAGGTACGCGTGTCCCGTTACTATCGGCCATATTTTAATACCGTGGGCGTACTATGGGTAGTGTTGGTTATTGCGCAATAAAAAAATCGTTTACAGTTCAAATCAGATTATAATTTCACGAACAGTTTAATCACACTAGCGAATCACACACTGTAAGTACACAAATCAACGATACGGAACGGAACGCGAGACAGTTTCTGAGCACATGTTGTCCGTACGATCTACTTTGTCCAATGTGCTCTCGTCGACTCCCACGAACTCACGCTAGACTCTGTCAAGCATCACCAGGTAGCGCTAGCGTCCCGATCAGTCAGACTAATGACGTATTTCCGACATATACATACATAAACTCACGCCTTCTTCCATTAAATACCTAAATACTACAGAATGCTACCTGCTATGATCCTTACATATTCCTATTGCATCGTTTACGTTCATAAGTCTGGTTACGAATATTACGCACATGATCTTTTTAAAGAACATCACCAATAAGGTGGTACGTATGTGAAAAAATTTCGCGTTAATAATGTGGGCTAACACCATAAGAAGATATCTATGAATAATTTAGAAGAAAATCGCTTTTAAATCTTGCGTAAGTGTACGGTATTTTTTCTCGTGACTGTACAGTAATTGTTACGACACACAACAAGATAAAAAGTAGAACCTAAGTACATTTTTACAAAGAATTCTAAGGAATATGCCACAAACTTTAATAGCCTATTATTTCTTTCTTTTACGTCCGGACAGGCGGCCTAGATTGTTGAGTTATGTTAACAAGTCTCTTTACTTAGCCCCGCAGTGAGGACCTTGGTTTGTCTCTTGGGTACTTCAAGTTTTCAAGTACCTAGAATATTTTTCTTTGATTTTGTTTTCTTATTCTGTAGGAAAATGATGAAGGTATTTTTTTATGATAGATATGTAAATGGGATTAAGTCTATTTACAGATACAGTCTAAGTTTTTTCGCAGCTTTCAGCCCGTTGCCTAGATTCTAATTTTAGTTTTTGCTAAGCTGATTGACAGCTTGTTATCGTATGGGGTTTAGGTAATACTTCTTATGAAAATTAACAGATTCTATAGTTAGCTGAGATAGTTACCTACTACATTTTCAATTAATAGATTTGATAACTCAATAATTATATTGTTACCCGCGACTTCGTCTGCGATCCAGGTTCAAAGTAGCCTATGTCCTTACCAAGGTCATTTTCTATCTGCATGCCAAATTTCATCCAAATTCGTTTAGCCGGTTGTACGTGATTGAGTAACAAACATCTAAACATACAACTTTCATATTTATAATATTTAGTATATGAATAGGAATAGTAGGATTGTCGTGTTTAGAAACTCCATAACAGATGGACAGGAGCGGATGTTTGTGTGTTCGCAAAGTGTGGTGATAACAAAACTGTTTCTATGTACACTGTGTTCCTAATTGCATTATCAGTTACTTTTACAGTTGTTGCCCATACGCCAGCGCAGAGAGCTAAGGGCGCTGACCACCTTGTCCTTGAATCATTTCTTGATTCTCCCTCTTCCCCTGGTTATCTAGTCCCACACTTTCAGTGCATTTGCGTCAACCACAATATAAATCTACGTTCATCACACAATCGTCTTCTCCAATGGCTCACCGCTCAGACTTCATTTACTCTTCATTCTTCGTTCAGTCTATCTCTCTGTGGAATGCGCTCCCCCAGGAAATCAGGATAGCAACCAACCGATTATCCTTTAAAGTTAAGGTTCGCTATCACAGTCGCTGGCAGAGCTGGCAGTATCATCACAACGGTAATATTTTCTCATTATTTGTCTTATTTCTTTTAGGTATGTTCATGTATTTATGTATATTTATTTGCGTGTATATTTGTAATAAGGAATCTAATTTATTTATAGTTTTTATAGGTTTATGAGTATCTTTATATTTAAAATATTTATTCCTCAATTTTCATGATTGCACTTACCACAGTTTGTCTCTGCATCACCCAAAGGTTGACTGGTTAAGTCCGCCTCTGTACATTTATGTGCTTGAAGTATTAAATAAATAAATTATGCCATGAGAAGCTGCACGCCGGAATAAACTTTCATTCAAACTTGAATCCCCTATTTGACTCCTTTTGGGGATAAATTTTCAAAAATCCTTCCTTATTGCTCACTTTCGTTATAACTCTTGTGCTCTCATGTTTCTAAACCCAGCGGTGAGGCTGTGCGTTGTCTGTCAATGAATTTAAGATTTTATTGAGAATATTATGACCAGTTGATTAGTTAAAGTTGTTTGCAAAACAACAAACTTTTAGCTAAATAAATATAGTTAGTAACCAACAAACAAAATAAAAACGAAAAAGACAAACAGTACCTTTATAAAGGTGTGAATATTGATTAAGACCAGTACACAAACCGAAAGTACGAGTAGTTGCATTCGTGAGGTAGCTAGGTGTTCACATTCCGCAGTTTTCCATATCGCGTCGGTTTATCGCGAATTCGCGATCGCTCGCCCCCCGCCGTCTCGATGATCCATCTTCGAGGGAGCTTTGGCTGTGCAGACGGGCAGTTCGAACGCTAGGAATGAAATATTTTGTTGGATTATTTAAGGATGTTTTCACGAGTCAAGTATTTACATATTGCGAATTTTTAATTGAAGGGTTGATGAGGTTAATAATTGAGTCTCATTAAAACTTTCGGCATAGACACGTTCGACTTACGAAAACTTAAACTTAATGACATGCACTATTTTCAGTTAAAAATATCGTGCAGATACAAGAAAAGAAGAATTCTGCAAGGAAGGAAGAAAACGTCTTAGTTGCATTTGGCTGGATTGGAAAAGGCACATGATGATAACAAGGGACGAAGAAAGTGCGTTGACCTTTATTTTTTTTTAATTTTAGTTTAAATTAGCCAGTATATTTGGGATATCCAATACGTAACTCGTTCGCTTGTATAATTATTTACCTACTGTGTTCACAAAATTTATCAAAATAAAGCAGTACATTAATTTCCAAACACAAAACGGGTAAATAAACACACACATATGATACACTAACAGTAATAAACTAAAAACAATATTTATTAATATTCACTAGTTCTTTATGGTTGTGCTATGTGAGTACTCACACCCCTCTCGTTGTAACATTGATCCGCAATGCGATTATTTATGGGTCACGTGTTGATTTATTGCATTGTTTACACTGCGGTTGAATGGTGGTTTTATATATTGTTTGCTTAATTCAAATAGTTTCATAGTCAAGTATACAACGTGTAACAGAATAAACGCAAGTCCTGAAAGTAGTTTGTTCATAATTGGCTACTGAATCTATTTCAGTAACTTTTAATATAGGTATTTCTTTCAAAAATTATGTATTTTGCCATACTGACCGCCGGTTGAGCCAAAGAAAATTAAATCTTAAAGAAAAATTATAAAGTGATGCTAGTGTCAACACGATTTTCTTTATAAAAATAGCAAGTTCTAAAAAAAAATTGAAAAATAAGACGTATTACGATTACCAGTGCACAGCATAAAGTTTGTCTCAAATTTTCTAAACACAGCGATCTAAAATTATATTTATTTCAGTAAATTGTTTTTTTGAAACACTAATACACGTCGAACTAAAAAATACCTTCTTACGTTTTTGCATACAAAACCCGCGTTCCAACCGCGGCGTCCCAACCGCCTGTCTCCACCTAAACTTGTCGCGCGTACCAATGATCCATCTTCGTGAAAACACGCGCAAGCGACGCGTGATTCCACCAACAAGGGTGCAGTAGGGCCGTGAAATATTTACTTTTTTCTCTACTTTCCCTTCGACGAGCAAGTTTCGTGTCAAACTTAGGGCGACAAATGGTGGCAACGGGCAGGGAATGCGCGATGCTTTGTTAACGGATAAACATTTCAATGGGCGTGTAGTTGTTTGTAGTTTCTCGTCTTTGGTATTTTTTTGTACGTTTAATCCTGTTTGGGGTTTCGTAAATTGAATCAGTAACCGAAAACAGATATGGGCAGAGGTAGGTAATTTATTTTTAGAGTTCCGTACCTCAAAAAGATAAAAACGGAACCTTTATAGGATCATTTTGCTGTCCGGCCGCCGCCGGTCCGTCCGTCCGTGGAGGTATCAAGTTGAAATTAATATCAAGTGTAGGGTCTCTTGGTGAAAAATCAAGCTCCTAAGTCAACGCAATAAATAAATACGACATATTTTAAACACGAAACACGTTTTTTTTTTGCGATTGCAAATTACATCATTCAAGTGTTTTATACCTTAATACAAAAGTGCTGGCCAGAAAAAAAAGTAGTATTTTCTTATCGGAAACAAAATCTTGAGCATTTTTTACTATTACAGCGAAAGTCTAAAATTAACCCCCCGGCTGCTTTTTTTATAACAAGTGTTTTAAGCATATCATTAAAAAAATACAAACTTTTAATTGTATTTAACACTCTGAACTATAAACTTGTTATTAAAATATGATTTTTGGCATTTTCAATCTCAAATTGCAGCCGGTTAATGCCGGTTTAAAGCCGGGTTAATGGTAGACTTTCGTTGTAATAGTAAAAAATGCTCAAGAAGTAATTTCCTTTACACGATAGCAGTACTTTTTTTTTCTGGCCGGCACTTTATTTTTTGAGTACGAAACGAATGATATACTTTGCAGTTGAAAAATTGATCGTGACGTCTATCGATGTATGGGAAATAATTTTTGCAACTATACAAAGTTAAATTTGTTCTTGAGATAAATTCATCCCAACCACGGAACCCTTCATTGTGCGTGGTCCGACGCGCATTTGGCATGTTTTTCAGTGTGTCGACACCGTGACACTTTTACCTACTCTCATGGAAATAGTTGTGAGTCTATATGTAGTTATACATATTTTATTTATCAATAAAATGACTGGACATAACAGAGAAAAAACGTATTTGGTATTCTCAATATACATGTCTTTCATTACTGTAATTAGTGTAATCGAAACAAACGCAAAGTAATAAAAACAAATGTAGCCTCTTTTTCCCAGTAAATGAAGTCAACAAATGCATAGATTTACTTTGATCAGTATTAAAATATATACAGTTTTATAACGTCAGTGTTGCACGCGGGACTCACCCCGGATGCGATGGGGAGCGTCACGCGAAGTGCGAAGCTTCCCCTACACTTCGCTCGGACTGGTCGGCACTACGTATCATTTGCACATAATCTACGACTGTTAGTGAAGTGATGCGTCAGACGTTGTTACCGTTTGTTTTTGTTCACTAAAAACAATGCAACACACTGTATCTATGCTAGAGTGGAACTCAATCTTTAACGAAGTACCATTGAGTTTGGCTCGTGGATTCTTGGTTGCATAATTCGCATTGACAAGCATCCAGTTACTACTGCTATAAGAATGACATTTTTTTGCACCTTATTCACAGCAGACACAAAAGAGGCATCTTCAGTTAATCGCGTGTCACCGTACTTTCGTTCTTATGTATTTATAAAAATAGAATATAATATCACCGCACATGCGAAGACAAAGCTCATTTCTTTCACCCCTCATCACCTCATGTGTGCTTGTTTCCAGTTCATAAGAGTGACGTGCCAACCGTCACTATACGAAAGCGACGGAAAAACGAAGTTAGATAACATTCCTCATCGCATTTATTTACATAAATCTATGAAACTTGACTTCGTTGACAACGTCGCCCCACGAAATAGCGATTACGATCGTATAGTCGTAACAAAACAACGATAAACGTTGACAATTAAACGTTTCAAGTTACCATATTGTCGGGTTATTAACCAGCCTTTGGGTAACCTTAAAGTGCTTGTATTCGAGTGAATTCGTAGACGATTAAATCGCAATAGAAAGTCACGCACTTTAATTTTGGGACGCCGCGCGCCGCCATGGCATGGTTAAACACATTAGACGGTTTCCTCTTAGATACATCAATAAATTACGGTTTTATTTACTCTATTGGGGTCTGTCAAGCCTTCGAACATCCGACTGTCCGGGCGACTGTCATATTCCCATAACAACCGCGATCAATTATTGAAACGATATGTGACAGCTATAACACGAGGTTATCTCGATGCGTAACCAAGATCACCTGGGTTTTGGTTTTGGATGTCCTATTCAAAAACCGTATACTCAATAGTAAGTTCAGTTTTTTGTATGGGACGACTTTTATACAAGACTCGATCGAATAGCAATAAGTAACCAATAAATCCTAGTAATCATTCAATTGAAATCAATTGATCTTCGATGCCATTTAGCGAGGTACCACTCCAAAGAAAGTAACATCTATTACGCAACCCTTACCACGAATCATTAAAATGCCCATTAAGCGATTTCCTTAGCTAGTCTATTCATCATTTTTTGTTTATTTTGACGTGTGTAACGAAGGTGAAAAACAGCTAGATCAGTGCGTGGTAGGGGAGGGTGCGTAGTAAGTGAGACGTCAGGGCCGTCGGGGGTCGATGGAAATTGATTTTCCGCCATCAGTCATAACTTGTATGTGCGTACAATGTAGGGACCTTTGTGACTTTTTATACCTTGTTGTTAGCAATAAAAGTTGAAAAGAATTATTGGATAAAGTATTTCTAGATATTTTAAAAGGGTATTATTTGAAATAAATTTAGAAAAAGTACTATGTCTTTGGCTGAAAATTCATGTGGTTAAAAAAAAGCAACCGATTTCCAAAATAAACACTAAAAAGTGAAAAACAACTAAATAAATAACTTTATTTTCGGAAGTCGGTGTCGTTGGTTCCGCATTTTCGTATTTTTACACCGACTTCCGAAATTAAAGTTATTTTTCACTTGTAGTTTTTTTTTGGAAGTTGTATTTTTTTGTAAAAAAAAAGTTTTTATTTTTCACTTTTTGGTTGTATTTACTCCACACAAATTCATTTAACACTACTTGCTATGTAAATATCAGTGAGAGGAAGTTATTAAAACATCATAAAGTAAACTAAGTGGCAAAAATATGTATTATTGAAGCTAACTCAAAAATTACCCAAGCAAAGTTAGTAAAATTTATATGGGACCACTCCTTAGGCATACTCTATCCATTAAAAATTAAAAATAATTTTTGAAATCGATTTACAATAATTGCCGCAGATATCGCGTAACACATATAAAAAAACAATTTCGTTTACTTGAATTTCTACCACTAATTTTAGTTTAAAAACCAAACTACTCAACCGATTTTGATGAAATTTCTATGGAACCAATCTGAAAGTATATCTTAAAAAAGAATTTTGCAAATCGGATTATAAATAACAGAGTACTGAAGTAACAAACATTAAAAAAAAGGAATTGATAACTTCCTCCTTTTTTTGAAGTCGGTTTTAAAGCAAGTTTTAAAAGTAATAATGTGCAATTAGTTACTATATCGAAGCTTCCTCAACCTTTTAATAGGAATAGAACAATAAAAAATGCACCCAGCTTTGACTAGAATATTCTACCAAAGTAAAAAATCATCTCAATTACCTTAATACAAGATAATGGCTGCCTACTTTACATAATATATCATGACAGTCATGTAGTAAAGTATAAGCAATCTATAACTCATCCTCGTCGCACTATGTATAGCTACCATTTTGTTGAAACTCAGAGTGGCAATTCTCGTAATTTTAAGAACGTTCACAGTCTGATCTCAGTCTCAATCTGTCAAAAATACCTCTAATTTCCCTACGTTTTGACAAGTTTTTGACATTTGTTTGTCGCCGTGATGAGACTGCGACTAGATTATGAACGTTTTAAATTACGAGAATGTATCTTCAGATGTATCTTCTCGACATCCGTGTGTCACTAACGGGCTGCAGCAGAATACCAGCGTCAGGTATATGCTGACCTGGACTCCCATATGTAGCACCAAATTTATCTTTTTAATCTTTGTTTTTTTTTTTTCACCTTTTTTGATGTTTTCTTATTATCTGTATTGTGTCTTTTGTTGCACTGAATAAACGTTTTATCTATCTATCTATAATAAAGGCGTAACGAACCCACGTATAGCTCATTGCTCATAAAAAATAAAAACGTCACAGGAAGAGAAGTGATGTAAATTCGTGATAAAAGTTACATTATTATTATTATTTTACCGACTTTATCTCCGCTTCGAATAATATCTAATCGCGACGCTCAATTTCGCAGCACTATTTCCCGGCTTAGTTCACAATATCGTCAGTTTCCAAGTTAGGGGCTGCACTTACATCGACATGCAAGTCTAGCTAATGGCTGAACACACAAAGTAATAGGCTATCCAATTGATTTATGATTTCAATGCATGCTCTGCAAACTCGCTGATTCAACCGATCGGTTTTGATTAGTGCGCGTGTTATGAACGGATTTACGTTATTTGATGTATGAGTAATAAGTAAGAGTTATCTGTTAATAACGTTGGCGTTTGTTTTAGTACCTACGTAAATAGATTGGTGTTTTAGATCTTAATGAGTTTTCATTTTAATTTGAATGCTGTAATTATAAGAGTGCAAATTTTACGTCCTTTTTAACCGACTTCAAAAAGGAGGACGTTGTCAATTCGGTTTTTTTTATGTTTGTTACCTCAGTACGCCGTCATTTATGAACCGATTTGGATTTTTTTTTTTTATTTGAAAGGATATGCTTCCAGATTGGTCCCATTCTTGTCAAAATCCAGTTCTGATGATGGGATCCATGAGGAATTGAGGGAACTCCTCAAATATTATAGGCAATTTTATATATAGCAATTTTGGTATTTTCATCAACATGTCAAGCATTTGCATTAAAAAAGTATAATTTGGTGAAGTGGAACTGATGAAGGAGACCACAGATAGCCACAGGAACTCTTCAATGATAATAAGTATTTCATGGGTGGCGATAAGATATCTCGATTAAGATAGTTAAGCGACTATGACGAAGCAAATTTAAATAAATGGTTCTGACGAAAATGGTACCATCAAACCGATCTGATGATGAAGCTGGAAGGTAGGTACCGGAACTTCGTAATAACACCATGTATTCTAGCCGTGTTTGGGATTATTGGAATTGTCATTAGATGCACTCTGACTATAAAAAGTAAAAAATAAAAAATTTTTAACAAAAAAAAAAACAACCGACTTCAAAAAAAAAAAACACTACAAAGTGTAAAATAACTTTAATTTTAATTTTGGAAGTCGGTGGCAAAAACGTAAATACAAAACCAAAGACACCGACTTACGAAATTAAAATTAAAGTTATTTTACACTTTGTAGTGTTTTTTTTTTTGAAGTCGGTTGATTTTATTTTGTTAAAATTTTTTTTATAGCATTATGATCGGTAAGGGTACAGAAATGATAATTGATGTTTATTTCTGTAAGTAGGTTGAATAAACACTTTTACACATCAATAACATTTTAAAAATTAGATGAGTCTGATATTTCCTATTCGGCTACTCTGAGAGGAAACACCTGAGGGGCAATTCTCGTAATTTTTAACAACGTTCACAGTCTGATCTCAGTCTCAATCTGTCAAAAATACGTCAAATTTCCCTACATTTTGACAAGTTTTTGACATTTGTCTATGTCCTAGAGATGAGACTGCGACTAGATTTTGAACGATTTAAATTACGAGAATTGGCATACAGGTCTAGGTCACATTATTTTGGTCAGAATATTCGTGTCTAAAATAGTCTTTTGAGGAAAGAACCACACAGACCTGTCCAGTTAGGTCACGTATATGTCAGTAATCGTAGCTCAACTCAGAACTTAAGGAGCTCCACAAGTCGACAAACAATACCAAAGATAGGACATTTGAGTAGACCGTATAAAGTACTCAAATTGCCAGACCATCATTTAAAATAACTGAAATCAAATTAAATGACTCAAATAGCGCGAGCATTCACAATTATCATTAAAATAATAATAATACTAAATGAAGTTCAAATGCAACAGAGTCAGAATTTGCCTTTTATGCCATGTCTGTTTCAATTTAAATTTTTTTGGAAGATCTTCCAATGTTCAATGCATAATTACGTTGAAATAAACAAGTAAATATGTATAAGATTTAAAACGTCTCAAGACTATATTTCACGTCTTCTGCAGTAAGATCTAACTGATTCTAAATTTTCTATTCGATTTAACATTCAGGCTGTAGAACACTGTTGAGAAATGGTCAGTATTAATTCATAGTTATCTATGATCTTGGAAATGGTTCAAAATGAAGTCGTATTTTTTATCTGGTTGGTACCTATAACGTTTTATCTTTTAAGCGAAATATCGTTAGGTTTCCCTAAAAGGCTAAGCAGGGCGTGATAAATCGGTTTAAAGCTTACTCATTATTTTCGCAGTCACAGCATATTAATGAAACAGTTTGGCTAATCACTGATGAATTATAACCGTCTATTTTCAAATTAAGAATTTTAATCAAAAGAAACAATAGGCCTAGCAATAAAAGGCTTCATAAATATTTTTATCTTTTGATTTTTAACTACGTCATTAATCACTACAAAACCGATCACAAATGACGTATTTTTTGCTTAGAACCAAAACAGTGCAGAAATGTTATATGTAATCTCATGGTTGCATAGTTTTTAATTAATACATTGTTTTTTTTTTCAATTTTTTTTTAGATATAAATTTACCACAGAAGTTTAATGTCTCCCATTAAGTTTACTATAAAATGTATGCATTAGGTCAAAAAGATACTGGCTGAAAATAAAAATCGGCTGAATAAAACCGACTTGGTGAAAACAAAAAAACAAATGGCGCGCATTTTGTACCATTGCAAAACTTCGATAGTTCATATTTAGCAAGAAAAGTTTAAAAAAATGGAAATACACAGCGATAGCGACATGAATTTAACTCCAGAAAGTACAAAAACAGCTGCAAGAGAAATTGTTGATAACCTTTTGCCGCAAAAGTCGCGGGATACTCTGTTTTCATTAACTTGAGTTTTTATTTTGATTAGGTATATTTTATCACGGTAGGTAGATTGGTAGTTGAAAGAAAAGTAGATTACGCACCTTGCTAAAGTGAGTAATTAATGCACTCGTGCTTTAATAACCCCACTTTGCGCTCGATGCAACAATCTACTATTAAAATTCGAACGTCATTTTATATATTTATAGCCAGTGTTTTATGTGAAAAGGTTACAAATGTTAACTAAACTTAGCTAACATTGAAAAAAGTCCCGCAAACAAAACACGAACGGTTGTTAAAATTTAGTTTGTATCAAAATAGCAGTGACGCGCGAATTACACCAATTTACAGAGTTACACGATCGACATGAAAATCAAATGTTGAAACGTGTTGCTTCGTATTTTTGTTAGTAAAGGGTTCATACATCAATCCCTTCAGGTGAAACTAGCCAGTTTGATGTAACTGGATGTGAAATTTTGGGGCCGGTAAGGTTGTAACGCCTGATTAAGTCATTATCAAGTGAGATAGACCTCAAGACAAGGACCTTGCAGCGGGATTGTCCGAAAGGGTTACCGCTACCCCGGAACATAAAGAGCTAAGGAAGGAACACGGGTGGGTTTTAGTCAGTAAGAGTCTGACACTCCCTTCTGCTCCATCCAGAGCGGGAGGGGTCATTTGATGATTTACTATCATCAAAAAAAAAAGGCAAGAACCTTTATCCACCATACATGGAATGGATATGGAGTTTATCCTAAACCTAAGAACAAGCGATTCATATAAAGGCGCCCGCAGATAGGCGTGACGCGACCATTTCCATGAAGTTTTCATACAAATTGTTCTGTTACAGTTGTACCGCGCGGGGAGCCTTAGACCCCACGTCTATTGATATTACCTACTGTGTATTGTCTCTGCATCACCCTAAGGTAGACTTGTAGAAAATGCCCAAGGCATTAAATCCGCCTTTGTGCAGTTTTTTACTTGTGCATAAAGTTTTAATAAAATAAATATTATTTACAAGAATTGTATGACATCACTATGTACCTATACTGAATCCCAAGACTTATTTAAATTTTCTGAAGCGTTCTTTATTCCATTAATCGAAGCTGTTCAAAATGAAATTGTATAAAAGATTTACAATTGCAGCTATACAATTGTGGACCATAATTATTTTGTTTATTTCGAATCATTGGTTAACAGAAATTCTAATTCATTCGAAATGAATTAGAATTTCTCAGAGACCCCTCTCAGAATGTAATTTGAAGATCGATTTAAAGTAAATGAAATTGATAATGGTTGCAATGACCAGTTGAAGTAAATAATAAACGAATCAATTCACACAAAAAAATTGAAATAAAATTATCTTTTAAACGCTATGTCAAGCTTTATGTTTCAAAACTAACGTGACTGTAATGTATAAACCAAAAGACCACAATTTGAAAGTTCTATTCTTCTTCGCTTTATAACTTCGTAAAAATTTTGGAAAGTGATACAAGAAGGATCATTGTCGCCATAACAATCGCCTCGTAAACTTTATTCATTCACATATTTCAAAGTAAACACATAGAATTTATATTTTATATACCGCAGTAATCCGCTTATAAAACAGCAGCCCGCGCGCAGTGGTTTGTGCTAATGGCTGAGTATGCAAAGCGACTGCATTCTCATTGATTTACGATTGAAACGCACGCTTGCCCATCGTTGCGTTTACTGAAACGTCGATAACTGGCTGGTTACCGGTATTTTGTTATGTCTCAAGGGTATTTAGAACTTAACTAGTTAAGGATTTTGGGGTAGTTTTGTCCACTCGAGCACACATAACTATGATGTCGTAACCTTTTGGCCAAAAAGCACAGGTCGAAATTGTTAATTTTCCACGCGCGCCTCAAAGAGATGTCAGCAATAAGGAAGGGGTAAGGGCCGTAGCCTGCCGGGGCAGCGGGATTGTCCAAACGGGTTACCGCTACCCCGGAACATAAAGGGCTAAGGAAGGAACATGGGTGGGTTTTAGTCAGTAAGAGTCTGACACTCCCTTTTGCTCCACCCAGAGCGGGAGGGGTCATTTGATGATTTCCCATCCACAAAAAAAAGGGTATTTAGAACTTAACTAATTAAGGATTTTGGGGTAGTTTTGTCCATTCGAGAACACATAACTATGATGTCGTAACCTTTTGGCCAAAAAGCACAGGTCAAAATTGTTAATTTTGTAACACTTGGGCATATATTATGTACTAGCTGTGCCCTCGACTTCGTTCGTGTGGATGTCGGAAAACAATAGTGTCGCTTAGGACAGGTTCAATTACCACTCCTTCATTGAAAAGGAAAAATCTTCCGATTTTGCCTGGTGGGGAGCGTTACCTGGGGTTCTCTACCACATAGACCTTTCGACTGCAGTCACTGCGTCTTCAGGTCATAACCCGCCGCCTTGCGAAGATATTTTAAAACTATGATATCTATTTAAGATATTCATTGAAATATAATGTCAAGGCCAATTTTGTTCAAAATTAAATATTTGTGATGAATAACGTATTTATTTGGACAAGGATTAATATTATATTTATAAAAACACCTTCGCAAATAATGCATTATTTTAGAAGAAATACCTTACCTTTGATTACCATAAAAAAAGGTTATAGTGAGTTAACCTTAAAAGATAGACATATGCTGTCGCGGGCTTTTTTAGAACTTTTAAAGGAGTACAATTCCGTCATCCATGATTTTTACGTAACTTTAACCATTTACGCAGCGTACGCAATGGAAGTTCTCAAAAGGAATATTTTTTTCAGTTTTTGCAACATTTTTCATTGATGCTCCGCTCCTATTGGTCGTAGCGTGATGTTATATAGCTTATAGCTTTTCTCAATATATGGACCTCTAACACAAAAATATGTTTTCAATTTGAACCAGTAGTTCCTGAGATTAGCGTGTTCAATCAAACAAACAAACTCTTCAGCTTTATAATAATTAATAGTATAGATTTTATTGTGATTTTTATTAAAGCAAGCACCTATAATGTTGACCAATTTAAACCTCAATGTATTTTAAGCCTAAAATAGGTCTAAACTACACACACCCACATAATGAATCAAACTACAACAACTCAGACTACTTTAACTGTATGAACGGAACTATTAATAACGTTATGTAAATAGTTCATTTATTTAAAACTTTTATAGCCTACAGACTGACCAGACTTATAAGGAATACCTAAGCAAAATTTTAACAAAATCTATTCCGTAGTTTTTGCGTGATGCTGGTATACACTATCAGAGAAACAAATTCTAAAAAATATATTTTCTAATTTAAATAAATTAAATTAATATGTTTAAAGATTATACAGATAATTAATAGGTAATTTATGCATATATGTATAATGTTACAAAATTATTGTTAATTAAATTAAATAAACAACTAATTTAAATAACAAGTAAATACTAAACAAAAATAAATACAAGGACAATAAAAATAAAAAAACAAACAACAACAAGTAAAACAATTAGTCAAATAACCCGCCCCCAACTGTTCCCGGCGCAAAGGTGCCCATAACGCTTGCTGCATTGCCACGTTGGTTATTTGTAATAAATGATTAAACTCCTGGTATTTAAATAAAAGCACTGTTTTGACTTCGTTACGATTTCAATATAATGATTAGATTAAAGTCTTTTCCTGAGTAACCATAACGTAAGGAAAGTGTATAGTCTATCACAATGGACACAATGTTCTTTTCATCTGTTCTCGATTCCCATTTCTTTTATCTCTTCAACATTTATTTCCAAGTATCATTTTCTTTTAGTTTTTCCCCGTATTTTAATCTCCTAGCGAAATTTCAAGGCTCTTTTGAGGTCACGACGTCGCTCATGCTCTTCTTTGTATGTAATTTAATCAGGGTATTCATGTTGAAAGGGGTTGTGACATAAATGAGGTAACTTTCTTTGTTATTTGACCTTGTGTTCACATTCAATGCTTAAGAGTTCCTCTGTGTTTGTTCACTGAGGATTTTATCGTGTCTGTTGTACGAAAATGTTTTCATTAAAATGATGTAGGTTTGGAGTTGCGAACTAAGATAATCTTGCTGTCAAGCCGCCATTACTATTAGTTAACCAAAATGGTTATTCTTTAACTTGTTTTAAAGGCTTATTTTCAGATGATTTTCTTTAAAGTTGGTGAGGGGTTTATGTCTAAGTAACAATAGCTGCATGAGCTACGCTTGCCGCGGGTGGTCTATGGGTGAACATCTTTACATATCAAGACCCTCGGTGCCTCGGAACGCAAGTTAAGCCGTTGGTCCCGGGTGTCATTCACGGACAGCAAAAAAAAAAACAACAGACTTTAAAAAAAAACACTACAAAGTGAAAAATAACTTTAAAAAACGAAAATGCGGCAACAACGACACCAACTTCCGAAATTAAAGTTATTTTTCACTTTGTTGTGTTTTTTTATTGAAGTCGGTTGTTTTTTGTAAAAAAAAGTTTTATTTTTCACTTTTTAGTTGTACCTACCCCAAACAAATTGCGCAGCATAATCTTTCACTGACAAATATCAGATGCTACCCGTACAATGGCCACACATTTTATCTATACAAAATGAAGTACAAAATCCAATTAGTAGTTCTCACTCGGTTTTCAATAGCGTGCTTGCGATGCAATACTGTATCGAAACACCGACAGAAGCTTTACAACGCACGTTAAATCTCTTGCGATAAAACTGTTATAAATTGATTCCGCCAGGTTAAGGAATTAAATGGATCGTAAAAATTAATAGGTCTCTGTCGTGACTCGTGCGACGAATCGTCTGGGTGAACGAGGAATGGCACTTTCCCACTTTATGAATTACTTAGGGATTTTATGACGGCTTTGTCAGACTCGGCGTTTTTTCGGCGTCACGTGTTGTCGACGGATGCGAAATTGGATTTTTTAGATAGAGAATGGGAGAAATATTGCGAGGGTAGATGGAAAGTGTTAACTCGTTTTGTTTGTTTACAGTTTTTGTTGCAATTATCCTTGACGATATTTTTATGTGAATTCTTGTGAAGCAATTAGCAAGCAAATGGTGCCTATTTTCTTACAGTTTTTATTACAGTTTGACATCAACATTTGGTTATTATGTTCAGGAATTAATATCACATATAAGGTAACATTAACTCATAAACACAACACGCGATTTTCATCACACTTAGCTAATCACAACCTCACAATTATATTTTTCTCCCGTCACTGCAAAATAAACTCTATTACTTTAGGAAAAGGTGTAATTTTCAATGTATGACCGTTATGTATTAGTGACGTGGCCCAGTGCACCAGGTTCACATAAATAAAAGGAAAACACATCACATTCGACCTTTGTAGTGCGCACTCAACCGAACTCCCGTAGAGTTGTGCACGCCCCGCAGAGCAACTACTGAAACGGCGAATGAAATGTTTTAATATGCACAACGCGGGAAATTTTCAAATAGCTATTTACGGCAGAGTTTATTTCTACGAGTGAACGCTCTTTCGTATAATGTTTTTGAATGGCGTTTTTCACTGCTTTTTAATTTTGGTGGAAATCTGTTTCAAGTTCTAAACGAAATTTAATGTTGATCAAAATCAAACGAGTGTTCTCTGAATAGGTACAAAAGCTTTTTTATGCCAATGACTTCAAAGAATCTTAACAAATTATTTGAACCGTTCATCGCACCATTTCTGGTACAAACATCGATCGACGACCACACACACGTCACAGCTATCAGCGTAGAAATCTTCGCTCTATAACAAGAAAGTGACGCTTTATATCAGTCTGTGTGTAACCTTAATACCGAAAATGGTGTCCACGAAGGAAGGCGTGTATCTACAGAGGCATGGTGAGATGCCGGCGGCAGTACTATAAACTACACGCGACATGGGCGCGATTTGTGCGCGGCGAATGGCCAAGCGGTCACGATGTGCACCTAGAGGCTCGTCCTACATTGGAAGCGAGGCGATTAATGGTGAGGTGTCTCGTAAATTTGTTACTATCTGGTTGGTACTTATTAATTCATTGCTTTGTGTGGGAGTCTAATGTCAATTTGTACGGTTTAATGCCAGTTTCATCGTCCTCCTATGGTAGCATGACAGCCCCATTGGTCTCGTGGTTGCAAGCGCGATTGCTGAACGTGGGTTTTGGGTTCGATTCCAGGGTCGGGCAAAGTAATATTGGGTTTGTGCATTAGAAATTTCTTAGTAAAAGCCCGGAGTTTGGAAGCTCACTACAAAAAAAAAGAAATTTCAACACAGTGTGTTTTCCAGAGATGATTTGAGAGAATTTGTTTTGAGTAACTGGCTATAGGCAGTTGTTTTTCGCTTAGCTCGCGCTTCGCATTTACCTCGCTAAGCTTGTAGTGGAATATCGTCACGCATTTTAGTCCCTACATGGTTTCTAATCCCCATACGGTGTGCTCCGTTTGATAATGTTGCAACCTGAGGTGGCTATGAAACGGGTATATCTGTAAGAGTTTATCCACTATTTTGTGAATATTAAAGTCAGGTATTTCAAGTAAAAACAAAACTAAGACTTTAGTAATAAGATACTCGTGTTCCCCATTGGTCTCGTGTTGTGTGAGGGGGTATTACCCAGTAACTGGGTTGTGGAGGTCAGATAGGCAGTCGCTCCATGTAAAATACTGGTATTCAGCTGCATCCGGTTAGACTGGAAGCCGACCCCAACATAGTTGGGAAAAGGCTAGGCAGATGATGATGATGTTCATCAAAAAGGTTTATACTTGCACCTTTTTTGTGAAAAGCATACTGGCCACAACGGTGAATATTTTGAATTTGGAGTTATTTTTCTTTAAGGAATCTTCTTATACTGGTAAAATTAAGTCAAGTGCACATTACAGCTGCAAAAAGCCGCAGTGCAAGGCATTTTTATACTAAAAACTGTTCATAGAAAATGTAAGAAAGTGTGGGAGTAGTTTTAGCGCCTTGGTAACGACCTCAACATACGAGTTGTAGGTCGTAAGTCTGAATCCTAACAGGCACTTTACTTGGAGTAAAAATTTCATCACCTCTGCTGTCAAAACGGTGAAGGAAAACATAGCGAGGAAGAAATCGGCAGGTCTTTGAACAAAAAAGTTCGAGGACATGTGACATCTACCAACCCGCATTGGGCCCGAGTGGTGAATTACGACCTCTCAAAACGAGGCGGCCGGTGTCCCAGGGACTGGGAATATTATAGGCTGATTATATGATGGACGAGAATTTTTTGCGTTGCGTTGCGGCGCGGCCCGCTCCTATGTGCGTTAGTCTTTAAAATACTTTTACCAAAAAATATTGATACATCTGGCTAGTATTTGTAAATATGTAGGTGAATGTCAATTTGCTACTATTTCTTTAGCACGAGTCAACGTAAAACACGCATTAACAAACTGGTGTATTAGAACAAAGTGGAACTCACAATCGTCAACACATTTTATATAATTCCTCTATACAATTTCGCTATTTCCAGACACTGGCGCTTTAACTATATACTATTATCGACGTTTTGTGTTATTACGGACACCATTTTAACCCCGATATGAGTTTACGACAGCTTCAAGAATAGTTCTCAGTTATTAGACGGTGAATGTTGTGATTAAAGACTGATTGTTTTGGGAGTCATTTTCTTGAATGGGTTCACTTTCTACTAGAGTGATCAAAATGGGGTTTTACTCCTCACGAATCGAACCTAAACATTAAATACGTAGGTATCACAAAGATAATTTTCAGTAAAGCCAATAAATTATAGTAACATTTTTTATTTATTTTTATTACTTTTTCACGTGATAGTACCTAATTGTTTTTTTTTCGTAATTTAATAAAAGTCACTTAATAAAACCGCAATAAAGCTTAAAATTGGTTCAAGATCCCTGTAGTTTTTAAGGTATTTCCGAAAGTAGGTATCACAGTAGGTACAGTTACTGTGAGAACGTATGTGTTTATGTAAACACAAACGTTTTCACAGTAATAAAACACGGGTAGGTAACTAAATTAGAACAAGCGAGTGATAAAGCTCTAAAGCATTTGGCATGCTCATGAAGTTTGCAACATTTGCAATCTCATTTTGAGCTTAAGAGTAGACTATGTTTCTTGGCTCATGCGGGTTAGAATTTGCAGACGACAAATAGTATCTTTCAAAGCGAGAATTCAACAGTAAATTTAGAGTAATAGGACAGAAACTGTTACTAAAATTACTATTGTTTAGGTCTTTAGAATTTTATTGTATAAAAAAATAATTTTCTTGTTCTTCGATTCGTTCCATTAGAAATTAAAAGAGTACAAGACGTCCCAAGGAAATTATTAAAAATACGCCGAGTTCTCATTTGGTGGACATTTTATAAGTCACAGCAAAGATACTGTCACTTAAAAATTCTCCCAGAACCTTGATTTGGGTCGTAATCAGCATTCAACAGTGACACCTTGTGGTTTAATTTTTGATCCGGGCTCTCTAAATAATTCCTTCGTTTATGTTTAAAGACAGGCTTACGGCGGTAAAAAAGTAGAATCAGCCGAGTGTCGCTGGATGAGCTGCGTTTGCATAATTTACACCTAAAGACATCGAGATCACCATGCATTTGCCATTTCCGAATCATCCACAACATTCACCTTTATTCCAAGAGCTCCAAGGCCTACATTTTCTTTTTCATTGATTTTGGTAGCGGCAAATTTATCCTTGTATTTTTATATCTTGGAATCTCCAACTGTCACAGAGCGTCTTCTTTATTCGTATCCACATTTCGATGTCAGTTTTTGTTGCTTCTGTGTTATGCCGTTTCGATTTAAGAGCTTTTTAATACGTGTCTTATTAGCTCGGCCTGGTTTCAGTTAAAGAAATGGAGCTTGCATTTAAAGGCTTGACTGGTGTAAATTATAATTTGACAATCGTGATTGACGATTGGATTACGGTTGAGATACCTTTTAAGACTGGCGTGATCACACGATAAGTTTGATATAATTTTTAGGGGTTTTATTTTTGTTTATTTTTTGGCAGGACTTGGCAATGTTATCTGAGTTAAATGTCGTAATCACTAAAATTGACTGGTGAACATGAACAAGACCAAAATAGATTAGGATTTATAAAATTGTTGCTGTTCGTCAGGTCAGAAGAATTCTAAGATAGGCAAGTGAAGAGCAACCACGAACAGTAAAGAATGTACAAAAACATGATCAGCCTATAATGTTCCCACTGCTGGGACACAGGTCTCCTCTCTGTGAGAGGGAGTGGGCCGTAATTCACCACGCGGGCCTAGTGAGGGTCGGTAGATGTCTTCGAATTTGGTAAAACGCCTGCCTGGGTTCGAACCCACGACCTTCATACCGACTCCTAAGTCGGAGAATTTACCATAATTTAATCTAAATAGTATGTTCGAATCCTCTAAACTAAAAAAATAAAAGCGCCAACTAATTTTCTTAACGACATTCCATAAACAGTATCAATAAAAAAATCTGACATATAACCCGTCCAGTTTAACACGTAATAGTTAGGGAGGCGAGGTAGCTAAATGGCGTAATTCAACGGCGCCGTCGAGACCTATCAAAACCGAAAGATAAAATGATTTCGAAAAGAAAAGCTCTTATGGTAAAAACCATTTTAGCGGTGGGCTTGGCGTGTACGGTTTTTCAAAAATGTTAAAAAAAACAGTTACTTGGGCATTCTCGAGCGCGTCAGATATTCATACTAGGTATGCCCCAAGTGCCTCTGATAACAACGGTATACTAATCTGCCGGTTTGCGTGGTGGGGGTAGGCATAAAAAGTAGTCAAAAATGCAAAAAAAAAAAATTTACTCGAGCGCGTCAGATTTTCGGAAGGGGTGTTAAGTAGGCCCCAAGGAAGCTACCCTTAAAAAGACTGACGATTTCGGCGTGACAATAAGTTGCGATGAATTTTTGAAAATGCAAAAAAAAAAGTTTTTTTTGAAATACTCGAGCGCGTCAGATTTTCATAGGGGAGGTTTATCTCGGTATCCTGAAAGCATATTTCCTTAATCTGACAAAAATGTTGGTGGGTTCTCTTAATCTGATCGAAAAAGGTTTTTTGGTTTCTTTTTTTTCCTTTCTTTCTCCTTGATAAAACGGGGAAATTAAAGAATGACAATAAAGCGATAGATACAACCAACGTAAATGTAGATGAAATGTAGTACGAATTGTATTATTTATTGTATAAAAAAAAATTAAATGAAATACAAATTGTATTATAATTGTATTGTTATGTATTATGACCTTTACATTTTTGCTCAATACAATTCATCAAAGTTTCCAGCACATTCGAGAAATATACCGTCGGGTCTTTTCTCTCTCTTCAATCGTCCTTATACTGATGGCACATAGGTCTACGGTAGGGGACCATAAACATATATATATGTTTATGCTTACGGTACGTCCAAAAAACAATTTGAGGATCAACAGGCTATTGAATAATATATATGAAACTGTACATGTTAATAATACTTTTGTATACAGATACGCGTAGCTTTTTCCGAGTCCACGAAAATTGTCGAGAAGCTTTAGAAAAAAAAATTTCTGAGATATAATAAAAGTCACATAATTTAATTATCGTTATTTCATATCAATTTTTTTTAACACCCTCAGTTTTCGAGATATACTCAAAAAACCGGGAGTTTGAGTTTTTATGATGCTTCAAGTCAAAAAGTTTTAACTTTGGACAAAAATGTAAAGAGACCTTTTTTGTGTAAAATAAAATTACCTTTTTTGTTTAAACTTTTTTTTTGTAAGATGAATCGTTCGCGACTTTTAGGCCGCAACGCGTTTTTCGGAAGACGAAATGGCTCCTACACACTTCTGGTCATGCGGAAACCGGCAGATTTTGTATTTTTAGTGAGTTTTAGATTATATTCTTCAAAATAAAAAAATAAAAAATCGCGCTCGAGAATGCCGGATTAACGTTTTTTTTTTACAAGTTCGCGACCCTATAACTCGGCGGCGTCAAGGACTTATCGTCAGATTAGTTAAATTTAGTCTTAAAACACTAAAATCAACCCCCAATATCTTAATCTGACGCGCTCGAGTATTTCAGACTATCGATTTTTTTTTACTAATCTGATCGTCTATCCTAGGCGCGCGTCACTACATATAGAGCTAAATACTTTACAAGGTTGTTCTATTAGGTCTAAGGTATCTCTCATATCTCAAACTGCCACGCTCGAGTATTACCGAAAATTCCCCTATTCGCCTCCCTAACTATAATTACCGAAGCAAATGCAATGATGCGGGCGTAAAATTTCATTACTGTCATGCTTGACACCGTCCGTCAATCCGCCTGATGATTGATGACATGTTGAAACTTGTTTAGCTCTAAATGCCTGTTTGTTAAACATTGGATTTTTTTCCTTGATTATATCTGAGTTGAGCTCATTATGTTTTGATTGGGTGTTCATTTTGTTGTTAGGGATTGTTTTGTTATTGACTTTAATCACAAAATAGCGAGGAACAGAAGGTCGGCTCCATGCAACGAGTAAAAATCCACTCACACGAAGACACAGCTCACAGTGAGTACTAGTGTATTCGCGTTTGGCATTCTTTTGAGACAGTTTAAGGCCGTTGCATATACGCGGCTATGTATGTATGTGTTATACAGGGTTACGTTTAATTGGCTAGCTAAACTCCGCAGAGGCGCTGGGTATCGATATACGTATAAACATGATTAAATAAAAAAAAAATGTTTTTTGGGAGGTCGACGACCGCTGTTAGTGTTGTTACTTGAAGTATGAGTTTAGAAAAACTGTTTTCTTATGTTTTATCGTATTTAGACATTGATACCTATCACGTACAACGAACGTACTGTGAAGTGAACAAAAAAAAAACAGATTTTTAAACTGATATTTCAAGAACTCAAAAAAATGGTCTTCAGGTTATTTTTTTTTTATCATATTATATATCGATACCTATCGCATTTGAGGAGTTTAGCTAGCCAAATTAATTTTACCCTGAATAGAGCAAGTCTTCTGTAACTGTATATTTTGTAATTTAATCATCAAATCAAATCAAAATATTTATTTGCTAGAATACGGTACATAGGGTGTTACAGTGAATTTGTTTCAGCATATCCTGCCATGTAATGGCGTGCAAATGTATTCACAATCAGCGATGTCTATTAATCTATCTTACAAATTGCAGCTTCTATTGAATTGTCTTCTAAGTAGTCCTTAATGGTATAATATCTTTTAAATAGCAATAGTTTGAAAAGTATTTTTTTAAACATTGCCAGTGGTCAGTCTTGCAAACCATTTGGTAAAAGATTGTAGATAATAATCGACATGCAATATACATTTTTCTTAAATAATTTTAGTTTTATTGGTGGCAGCCGAAGTCTATATTTATGCCGTAATGTTCATGGTTGCAGATGTGTGTTTTTGTTGTATAGAATATCAAGTCTAGTGTTATTAGTTTGTTTGTTGGCTGGTCTCGATGAATTTGATTATAGCTTTTTTTTTTGTAAATCATTATAGCGTGGAGCAGGAAATTATCTCGTTATGAAGTCAAAACAAGTTAATTGGTGCATATCTGCTGTGTTTTTTGCAATAGTTTGTTTGGCTTAGTTTTTAAGGAACATTATTATCGTATTGTTTTTAAACCTGTTCTGATTTTAGGCTAGGGACAGTACTACGGTCAGTAAGAAGAGAGCCTCATAGCTCAACTATGGCATGGCTTTATAGCTATGTTTAGCTTAGTTAGTTTTTTTATCGGAATTCATCATTCATTATCATTTATCAAATTACCGGGTTAAGAACGAGCCACCAAAACTTACAACTACAAGGTTTAACATAATTAACGCAAAACCTCATACACCCCAATTAGAGTAGTGAGTTAAAAGCATAATACAACGACCAAAACTTATTTTTTTTTAAAGCTTGCTTTTTATTAAGAAAATCATGTTGACACTAGAATTACTTTATGCATTTAAAATTGAGTCTTTTTGCCTTGAAATAAGATTTAATTTTAAAATTTTGATAAAATCAGCGGTTAGTATGAAAAAATAGGTAAATATTTTTTGAAAAAATACCTATATTAAAAGTTACTGAAATCGATTCAGTAGTCAATTATGAACAAACTACTTCCAGGACTTGCGTTTATTCTGTTACGCCTTGTTCACATGGCCAAAGTGTACCAATAAGTAAGTACCTGGCCAAACAACCTAAACCCACATTAATCTTACTACTTCTTCCTTCATAAATTGCCTAGTCAAAATATCTGACTTTTCAAACTTGTATAATTTATATCCTACCCTTCTTATCTTCACCTATGACCTTAAACAGATCTTAAGAACTAAAATCCCCTAAATTATCTTTGTACTGCGAAATTTACATACAAATGGGCAGTTACTTGAGTTGGTTAGTCTCTCTTAATGGCTGTTTGTATTATATACCGCAGTTCATAGCACTCGTAATCTGAATTTAACGAATGATAATAGGATACATAATAATATAAAGCAGTTTGTTTATAATAAAGTTAATACTTTTATCCCCGGATTCCATGAATTCGGTGTTGATTTGCGGTAATGTAATAAGGTAAGCTATTATATCATACAAGTTACTGATAGAATTACTTTTATTAACAGGACCTGGCTAGACATGGAGATGGCTGATGGAGTAAGGTTATGACTGAGAATGTGTCAAGGTGAGGACAAAAAAAAAACCGGTACGAAGGAGAGCCTCTTTGGTTGACGACATCGTCAGAGGACAGGAAACACCAGGATAAGCTCGTCCGAACACACTCACGAAACCGTAGGTGCTGGCTGAACTTTTTTATGCAAAGACAACATGGTCATTTTTCGATTCATTGCTGGTAAAAATGTTTTATTATTATTGACGGGCTCGCGTCTGACCACTATCTCACCTGATGAAAATGATGATGATGCAATGCTGTGGTCCTCCTAAAAGGTTCTGTAGGTTTCCGTTATTGTGACATAATTTTCCATAATTAGCCTATAATGTTCCTACTGCTGGGACCCAGGCTTCCTCTCTTCGAGAAGGAGTGGGCTGTAATCTACCCCGTGGGCCTAGTGTAGGTTGGTAGATGTCACATATCTTCGAATTTTTGATTTCCGGACATGCCGGTTTCCTCATGAAATTTCCTTTACCGTTTTGAGAGCAGTAGGCCAATTCTGCTAATTTAAAACGTTCAAAATCTAGTCGCAGTCTCATCTCGGCGACAAATAAATGTCAAAAACTTGTCAAAATATATGGAAATTTGAAGTATTTTTGACAGATTGAGACTGAGATCAGACTGTGAACGTTCTTAAAAATTACGAGAATTGCCCCTCAGTGGTAATTAAATTATTTACACAAAGTAAACTCACGACTCGTAAGTCGGGGTCGATACCACTGAGCCACCACAGCTCAATGCGACCTACTTATAATAAAACTAAATTGGCATGAAACTAATATAGTTCTAGAGAAATGTTCGCTTCAACTCCCCTTTTGAAATAGTCAGTGAGTCCTTTAGAAGCTTTTGCTCAAAAATTTACTAACAATTTTGCTCTCTTCTCTACACACGCAAGTTCCTACACTAAATCCTGTTTGATGCATTTTAAGTGTACGAGTAGCTATACGCTACCTCCAAAGGAAAAGAAAGCACAACTTAGTTCGTTTTTCATTTCGAAAATACCATTTCTGAAGTATGTTCTCGTAATTTGCATGCCTGAAGAAAACTTGTGAAGTTTAAAAATTGTCGAAATTGCGTCGCAACTTTTTTTGTGGGTTCAGTACCTGGTTTTAAAGATTCAAAAGCTATCATATCGTAAATATTATCAAACTTGTCAGCTATAACAAAATCATGTCCAACAATGTCTTCGTCTACAAAAAAAAAAAAAAATCCATAAGAATTAATCAAAAGAGTGAAAGGTTATGTGATTCATTTAGAATTCCGAAATATTTTCTCAGAATAGGTGTACAATTTTAACATGTCTTTTTTCTTATTTAGATTGATATGTTTTTAATACCCTATGAATCAACTCGTCAGCCTCATAATTTTATGACTCATCTCCTAAGAAGATTAATATCAAGTTGCTGATTTCTATTTGTTATAGTTTACTTTTGTTTTGATTCCTTTGGACTTTATTACTCTCACAGTTTTTTATAAGGACAGAAACTAGTTTAAGGATTTATTTATACCAAAGGTTCTCAATCTTATTTTTCTCACCGCCAACTTCGAGAATATATTTTTTTCTAGAACCTCCCAATTTTTTTTACTTACCATCTGAAACTATTGCCACGATTATAATTATTTAAATGTGTAATGTTATATAGTATTAAGACAGATTATATAATTTTGTCTGGGTCTTCTCCCGCCTCCCTGGTAGTCTCGAACGCTCAGAAGGGGGCGTTATCGCCCACGTTGAAAACCTATAATCTATCTATACCAATATTACAAAGAGGCAAAATTTGTGATTTTATGTATAGGAAGAAACCTCTGAACTACTGATCTGTTTTCTAAAATTCTTTCAATATTGTAAAGCTATTATTGCCGAGTGTCTTAGAATATTTATTTTATTTTAAAACAAGTAATTTTACGAGCACGAAGTCGCGGGAGAAGTTTCTTTAATAAATTGTTATTAGCTTCTGCCCGCGACTTCGTGAGCGTGAAGTTTCACCTCCCCCCCATTAACCCTCTTAGGGGTGGAATTTCAAAAAAACCCTTTCTTAGTGGATACCTACTCTTCACAAAGAACACACCCTCCAAATCTCATGTCTCTTGGACCAGCGGGTTAGGCTGTGCGTTGATGTATCAGTCATTTAGGGCTTTGAATTATACAGAGTTGATACGACCGAGGGGCATTAAATTACACTACGTATACTATACGTGTTTAATATTAATTCGATACGGTATAAAAATAAAAAGCTCCAAAATTGAGAATTTTTTTTTTTCAAACAAACTAAATAGCTTACAAATCAGAGTAAAACGCAACCACCCTTTGTAAATAAAGGAAAAACCCAAATTTCATAGAAACTTGGACCTGGCGACTGACCTTACAAAGTGGCAACGTCGTCGCACGCGCGCCGGGGCGCGGCATGTGTTTCGTGTCGAAGCGGGCGGCCGGCGGTGGCTTAGGCCTCCGCTCGCGCTGGCTGTTATGTTAGATAGTTTTGAAGTACGCCGACAACAAAAACACTAAATTTTTAAATTCTCTATGTGTCCTCCATTCACATTAATGCACAAATTATACCGACGGAGAATATTGTTATTTAGTTTTCTAATTAAATCACTGTCCGTCGCTAAGCACTTTAATTTGTGAAATGCTAAAATAATCCTGTTTTTTAGTTCAACAATTGTATTTACCTCGGAGGCATACACTTCACCCTTAATGTATCCCCACAAAAAGAAATCCATGGGAGTGAGGTCCGGAGATCGTGGTGGCCACCGAACAGGTCCGAATCGACCGATCCATTGCTGCCCAAACATTTCTGTGAGCCGCTCCCTGGAAGCCATCACAGAATGTGGAGGCGCACCGTCCAGCTGGTACCACAACTTGCGATGAACGGCTAAAGGTAGTTGGTCAGTGTACTCGGCCACAGGACCACTTAATAAATCTAAAAATTTCGCCGCTGTAAGGGTGCCGTCAATAAAAACAGGGCCGATAATATTATTATTATGGATACCAGCCCACACATTGAGAGAAAATCTGTACTGGTGTTCAGATTCTCGAAACACGTGTGGATTTCCCAAACTCCAGTACCGGAGGTTTTGCCGATTCCAGATGCCGTTCCGAGTAAAAGTACACTCATCGGTCCATATTACATTTGTTAAGAAATGGCGGTCTTCGGATGTTTTATTTAATAGCCATTGGCAGTAACTGTTCCTGATCGGTAAGTCTCTCGATAACAAAGCTTGCACCTTCCGATATTTATAAGGTTTGCGTTTGTTACGTTTTAGAACCTTGTGGATGGTTCTATGGCAACATCTAAACTGCCGGGCGGCTCTGTGCAGACTCGTTGTCGGGTTGCGGGAAAAATGATCTAATATTCGTTCGTCCCATGCAGCGGGTATTTGCCGCGGTGGCACTCCCTCCTGTTGCGGCACTACACGTTTATTGTCCCGTAATCTTTGTACTGCCAACTGTATGGTGCGGGCGTTCCTAGGGCAATTCCGGCTGTCACCATACCTTTCTCTGTATATTCGCAGAGCTAATGCTGCGTTTCCACGGCATTCACCGTAAATTAAAATCATGTCAGTGTATTCTGACGCCGTGTAAGTTAGACGAGGCATTGTTGAACACTTTAATTAGGTATACACACACACACAACCAAAGTTTAATTACGTGTCCTATCACAATAAAAAACAGTAAATCACAAAAAAAAACACTAACACTAAATAATTATAATAGCAAGTTACGTGTCTTGTCACAATAAAAAAAAAGAAAGAAGTGTCCTATTCACAATAACAAAACAAAATCACAATTGTCAGCGCACGAGTTCGACAAAACAATAGCGGCACAGGACTTCCGTGTTACGTAACGTACGTCCCGGAAGGATAGCGTTGGCGCACTGAAAAACCAAGTTTTTTAGTTTTTAGAGGCCCCCCTCGCAAGGACCAAAGATGCAATAGCAACACACTGACCTATTTCTATTTCTTTTACGCGCGTGATGTTTTGCTAATGGGATTGTCACTTTCTTTTGTAGGACGTATTTGCTTATGACTTGCGTAAGAGCGGCAACAACGTATCGTAGATTTATCGTTTTAAGGTGCATGACCTATGCCTATAGACATAATCAGCTGTTAAGAAAAATACATCATGTTCAAACGGGCCAAAAACTTAAAAAGTCATTTGCGACTAAACTACTGTTTCAATTTAAATGATATTTGGTACAGAGCTTGAAAATGGTACCTAGTATAAGCAGTTTAAAGGAAAGCCTTTCTGTCGTATCAACTTTGTATATATATAGATTTTAATTTTAATTTGAACTTTAATGACGATACAATTTTAAATATAGTAGTAAATCAAAGTATATATTTATTTATGTAGTAAATAGATCCTTGAGACAGATATCTTACCTCCTTCTACTCAAGGAACCCCAAAAACAATCTGCAGTCGCCGACTCACATTTTCTGGCATCAAATGTGCAGCACACATCCATCTTGCTTTTCTGCGAGATTTGAACCGTTACTTGAGTGTTTCAACAAGTCTCGTTCATAAATCACGTATTTAGCGTTTGGACGAAAAAGTCTGGATATTGAGTTAAGTACCTAGGTACTGGTTGTTAGTGTGTCAGGTACTTGGTTAAAAGATGCTTTTATAGTCCTATGAATAGAAAATATTATTTACATCAAACACGCATCCAGTATGATTATTAAGAGTCTGATATAGGCATCATGTTTTTTAATATTATAAAAAAGGAGGAAAAAAAATATATAGGTCATCAAAAAATTCGCCCGCATCACTGTCAGCAGAAAATGTGCTCAAAAGGCTGGCAACATTGCCTCGTTGTATGGCAATGCTCTTTGAGCAAAAAATGGCTAGCTTTCTGGTCGCGTGAAGAGTACTGAGAGGCACTCGGCCCTAATGTTTTGACTCGAAACGGCTCGAACATAAAACTTCCAATTAGATTAGAATATTTTCGCCGTTTGAGGTTTTCTGCACCTGCAGCAGCCACCCCATTTGAATATTAGAAATAAATCATTATTTCCGTATTCATTGCACATACGGCTTCATAAAGAAACCTAAGAATTGTCTTTCTAACTGCCTACACATAATTAGCGTATAACGTTTACACGGCTGGGACACAGGCCACCTTCCTGTGAGTGGGAGTGGGCCGTAATACACCACGCGGGCCCAGTGCCTGCCTGGATTCGTACCCTCGACTATATATACTATAACTCGTATATCAGGGTCGTTACATCTGGTCCCTGGGCCACAACTTTTCTCTGGTGTCTACGCCTTATATTGTTTTTTTAAACAAAATATATTCATAGCATGTAACAAAAACATGCATGATTAAATCCAGTCACATCCCTATCAAATTAAACCGTAATATACCGTCATATTTATTCGCTCGCTAGTGCAGTACTGACTAAAAATGCATGAGTGCGTTGTTTTGCGCTCAACCCCTCGGGAGCGGAATATTTAAACAGCGAAGGTTCGTTTAGAACCATGATTTATTTGTTCCGGATCAAATCAACGTGTAGTTAGTACATTATGTTCTGTTAGTTTGTTATGTACTAGATTGTATGTGAGTAATATGGGGCTGTTTATTGCTTTCAGAACGGTTTGCCATTTTAGCAGCGGAAGTAAAAAGCTGCTCGGGTTATTTATTAAATTGAATAAAAATATATGCACTGAACAAACCTATACCAAATTAACTAAGAAAGTATTAAAATAAAAGTATAATAACCTAACTTCTATTGACAAACTAAAATATGGCGTCGAAAAATTCCTTCACATTGCTGTCAACTGTGCCCAAGAGACTGGCGGCATTGCCACGTTGTATGGCAATGCTTAGTCTGGCCAAGGTAAACAGCCAGCCCTTGGGTCTCGGAAAGTGTCAACCAGCCATTGGAGATTTCGTTGAACAATAAAGACTGCGCTTATATTTACTTAGTGAGAAAAAAGATCTTCTAACTATGAAGAAAGGTCGTTGACAGTATCTATAGTCGACCTCGAAATTGCTATACCACCCTAAGGTTGAATGTCCCTTGCACGTCATGATACAACCAGCGAGAAAATTGTGTAACATTTTACAGTTCAACAGCATTCATTGCGTTATTTACGTTGTTGAGCAGACAACTTTTTTCGAACATAAGAAGCAATGGATTAGCAGTATCCTTCAAAATGATTTAGACTGTGATTTATAGTGTGTTACGCAATTAAGGTATGAGTCTATGCATTCATCACCATGAGTCACACTTAGGTCAACCAACAAAGTCTCAATGTATCTGGGAGTTTCTTCAAAAATGATATCACAATTATAAGGTCGACTGTAATACCTGCATACCTAGATTTTTTGCAAAAAAAAGATGGTGTTGGTTGTCCTTATGCTAACTTGAACTACCTATTAAGTTTTTATTCATCCCTACATCAAAGAAAAAAAATCTCAAGGTTACCAGGACTAATCAGACTATCTATTCCATACAAAAATCTTTAGCGAACGATCAATCAATCCGTTCCTAAAGATACGTTATTGAAGCATTTTGTACCATGTACCGTGTAGTATCCAATCTATCAAATAATCCATGGAACACCCAGTTATGCGATTTTCTCATATCTCCAGCGCTGGTGATCGATATGCCTTCCTAAAAAGATACAAAGTTGTCCCAAATTTGATATGAAACATTGTTCCGTATTCCATCACCAATTGGGCCGCTAAAATGTTCGGTTCGTAATTATTTTGGATGAGGATAACACTCGTTGATTTTGGCGGTGGAAAAATTAACGTCAAGTCAAAAGATTTATAATAATACCATTGACAGGTTGCGCTTGGATTAAAAATTTGTTGCCAGAAGTAAAATAGCTATGGTAAGACTTCCTAGTAGTTATCTGAATTTATATTAACTAATGAGAATTTATGTCTTGCAATTTTATTATAACTTGAAATGAAAAGATCCCAAGTCATGCAGTACTTAGTGAATTTTGGTCATGTTTGCACCTAAAATAAACAAGACTTTATTTAACGCCAACCTAAGCAATATTTTTAGTATCCATCGTAAAAATCTTAAATTCGTATCCAGAATTTTACTTATTTCATATTTGACGTAGCTTTTCGGTGAAAAGCGCTGTTTTAGCGCTGATGCCACGTCACGGCACGTCCATCAATAACGACTTGGCTCTTATATTGGACGGAAAATTCAATAAAATTTCGTCAGTCGATTCCATAGTTTGTGGGACCAGAACTTGGCTTCATTTGCTGCAGCCTAGACTTCTGAATGGTTGTAACATGTGTTCGAAATGTTGTTTTAAGTCAGCATTCTGTAACGGTCACAAAAAATCTGTGCTGAGTCCGATTTTAAATGGCCTTTTTATACCCTTGGGTTTAACGTTACTGAAATGATTATATTCGATATTAGAGTGATCAGTTCGTTTCTTAGAGATTGTGTTACCTACTCGTACTAATTAATAGACCGACTAAGAAGAAATCGATAAACCCCATTTCTACGATTTGTTTTTCTGTTTCTTGATAAATAAAGCAATAATTAAAAATGCTCTCTGCGTATTCTAGTTCATAAATATATTCTATAATTTAATATAAAAAATTGAGAAAAAAGACAATTTATTATCTTTCTTAAGGAAATAAATCAACACGCATTCATAAAGCCCCCTCGTACATAAAAATACGCGAGTTTGAAAGAAAATTTTCACGGCGTAGTAAAAATTCAATCGAGCGTACAAACCATAATTCAATACCGCGAACTTTAAAAGTCACTCCAACATCACAAAGAAATCTTCGGGCTAAAAATTCTGGAAACCCTTGAAAATAATGCAGCCCAACTCAACCGAGGGGTACATCTTACAAATAAGGACCGCGACTCCGTATTGTGCAGAACCTTCAAAACCAGACATCCTAATCGACCCTTTTGAAATTTCCAACTAACGGAAAACTCGTATTTCCATAACAATAAAAATGTGATCCGAACATCTAGAAATGCCTTCGCGATATTCACGGATCATAAAATCGCACTCGCTCTTTGAATACAACACGACTGATTTAATTTGACCTCTGTAATCTGACTGCCGGTGCTTGCTTTCCTCCAATTAGGGCGAGGGAAGACGTGTCATTATATTTTGGTTTTCATATACGAAAGTGGTCGTTGTCGCTTATGTTTGGACGATGCTATTTTATGGCCCTGACGGCAGCTGTATTCAATTTAGTGGAATCGTGTGTGAGAGTAGTGGCTGATAAATAAATTTTTAATTCGTTCATAAATCGTTTTAATTTTAGATGTGTGTATATGGGATCTGTAAATCTAGCAGTGGCGAAGGTACCATACAACTCGATTCCCGCCGGCTTCCCTTCGAAAATTAGAACACAACCACTTTGTAGTCAATTCATCATTGAAATATAATGAAACGGTTTATTGACATCTTTTTTTTTACTCCGGCTTACCTCTGTCATAAATTCACCCTTCGCCACTGAAATCTAGTAAGTGAATCTGGGCTATTCATTTGTAATTCAGCCAAGAGCCTTATTTGTAATGAGAGTAGCATACATGGGTACTAAGAATACGTATAATAAACAGTTAATTTAGTCCAGAACTAGTCCAAGCTCTGTAGGAGAGTTTTTTTAAGTACATAGACAAATCTTGAGAACGTCAACAATTTCTATAATGACTTTTACGTTTTCTCATAATTTGACGTTTGTAAATGAAGAACTTTCTATTATTTCAGTGAAAGTCTGCTGCCTACTAGTACCTAAATCCCGAAATTAAATTTCATTAGGTTCTCCAGCAAACAGAACTATAAATAATAATACAATGTCAGCAAAGTAATCCTCACGAAATTATGTGCCGAAATGTCAAAGGTATGACGCCCTTTACATGAAGGTCATTTTGCTGTAATAAACAAATGAAAAAGAACAAAGAAGAATGTAATTTATACAAAAATCATAACACTACTGTCTACCTTAAACAATATACGAGTATATTTCTATATATTCGCGGGTTTATTTTGTCCCATAGGAGTCATCCACTATGACTATCGGGCCATTTGGGACCAATTAGTTTCCTAGTTATGAACTTTTCATCTGTCAGATTTATACACCCCCGGAATTGGGAATTGCTTGCTCAAATATTTACGACTTTTTAAACTACCTGAGCCAGGTCGGTGTCCTTTGAGCTAGTGTTTATTTTTTTTAACTTTATTTTATTCCTGTGTGGAAAATGCTTAAGGAATAACGGGTAATTTAGAATTCACGGGTGTGTTAAAAGCATGACTACTGGTCGCAATAGTTGTAAAATGTGATTGTGAATTGTCCGGGGAAATATATTTTAAGTTCATCTTTATTTGGTGACTATTGGCTAAATGGAAGAGTGAATTTTATATACAGTGGATTACAAAAGTTAGTTGACATATTTTTTTCACTTCAGCTGTGAAAAAAATATGTCAACTAACTTTGCTACATTATGAATTCAAATAAAACAATAATCAGGAACTCCTAAGGGATTGCTTGATCATTTTTTATGATAAGTCAAAGTTGTTGAGTCTATACTTACTATAATACTGTTAATGTCATCATCATCTGCCTAGCCTTTTCCCAACTATGCTGGGGTCGGCTTCCAGTCTAACCACATGCAGCTGAATACCAGTATTTTATATGGAGCGACTGCCTATCTGACCTCCACAACCCAGTTGCTGGGTAATACGATAGCCCTTGGTAAGACTGGTTGTCGGACTTTGGGGCTTCTGACTACCCGTAACGACTGTCAAAGATCCACGAATGACAGCCGGGACCAACGGCTTAACGTGCTTTCCGACCCTCCTGATCAGAAGGTCTAAGTAGCTAAATGTCCAACAGCGCGAAACGTCTAATGAGCAGTAAGTCTAATTAGCAAAATGTCCATGTAGCAAAACGTCCAACTATCAGATGGTCTGTATAGCAGAACATCTATTTAGCAAAACGTCAGATTCTCAAAATGTCTGGATACTCAGGCACAAAATTCAACACACACATTGCATCGGGAGTTCGGGAGGGAAACGGACACGGCATTATAATATGTACATACAGACTCTTTGGTCTATGTAGGTACTCGTAGCGTATATCATATTATCTTTTTAATTCTGACTGACACTTATTGGCCCCGATTCTGTTGTTCAGAAACTAAATTTTCTTTCTATTTCATTATGAAAAGGACATAAGATAAATATTAGTTTAGTCTTGTCAAATTAGTCAGCGCCTGACGTAAATTGACGTATTTTTAATCCAGACATTTTTTTAACAAATAAATTTAATGTAATTTACAAATTACTTTTACTTTCTATCATGAGTATACACATTTTAAAAATGACTTTTTGCTAAATAGATGTTCTGCTATACAGACCATCTGTTAGTTGGACGTTTTGCTACATGGATATTTTGCTAATTAGACTTACTGCTCATTAGACGTTTCGCGCTGTTGGACATTTAGCTACTTAGACCTTCTGATCAGGAGGGCTTTCCGAGGCACGGAGGGGTCTCGGTATGTAAAGATGGTCACCCATCCACGGACCAACCGCGGCAAGCGTAGCTTAACCTGATCGATCGACCCGTGCGGCTGTTATTATTTAACCGCGGGCCGCTCTTCCATTACTTAAAGTAATGGAATACATTTTTATATTAGGTGTTTTCCTCAAATTACCGCGGGTGAAACCACGGGGCACAGCTAGTTAGTCAATAAAAACGTTATAGCAGTTCAAATATTTGGATCTCTAGAAATATAAAACATAATGTGGTGTGTCACAGCTGAAGTGGAAAAATGTCAACTAACTTTGGAGGCCACTGTACATGGACGTTATAATGATTCTAATTCATTCCCATCTTCTGTTATCTAGGTACAAAGATGAACATGACACAGCAAAGTGACAGAACAAAACACAGTCTGAAAAAGAAAATCCTTTCACAAACGACTGACACGAAGACTATGTTCCAACATAATTTATAACGGATCGAAAAATTGCGACAGGCTAACACGTAGAATAAAATAATCTAGTACGCAACTGGGTCAGTATGGCATGAGATCCCCTGTCAAATTAACGCTTCCCTCTGTCTCGGAGTGACAAACGACATGGGCATAATAAAAACTTGCTCATGAATGCTCCGAGTTGAAAATAAAGCTATATTCACTGACATTTACAAGGCTACAGGGAGAGAATGAAAATTATAAGCGGAAATTAAAAATTATTTATACGGAAGCGAAACACAATGGTTCTGAATTGCAGGAGTTGTCAAACGACTGTCACATTATTGTTTTTTGTTCGTTTTGCATGAGGTTTTTTTTCAGTTGTGGAAATGCCTCGTGGAAAATTCAGCAGTTGAAATATTAATAGCAACAAAACTAATCTTTATCTGTAGATATTATATAAAATTGTTATTGATATCTAAGTAAGATTTAACTTTCTATGACGATTATGACATTTTCTCGAGAAACTTTTCTTCAGAAAGATCAGATACGTAGTACTCGCAACCGGCGGCGTGCGTGTACGACCAGATGTTAAACGTAAACGAAGCAAAATGAATATGTAAGGATGTAGCACGTGCCGTTCTGTAGGCAGAAATGCCTAGGGAAAAAAGCGTGAGTTTATGTATGTATCTATTTGTTATACATAAAAGTAAGAACGCTTCCCTCTAAACATCTTAAAAGAAAACAAAAAAAAATTGTAAGCCAATTTTCCGAGAAAGCAATTTGAGTAAAACCTCTTAGCAAAATAAACGATATTAATCTCAGTTTCCTTGTAAGTTGGGCAGTACACTACATCAAACTTAAGAGTATTAAATGTAAAAAGACCAGTAGTTTCCAATGTTGGCTGTTGGCCAGAAACTGCCTGATTCCTTGGACCAGAACACCATAAGACCAACGAGGTAAATTCGATTTCTCGGTAATAAAGTTTGCGGCATAGGCAAAGTTTGTAGGCATCGGTTTTAGTAATGACACTTTTATAACTTTCTACCTACTATAAAGTTTGGTAAGATTTCTAATCATAGATGTTTTGATAGTTTTGGTATTTTTGGACGAAGCCTATTTTATTCGGGAATATTTGAAGGAGGTTTTTTTTATTCCAGCTTCTGCCTGCGACTTGGTCAACGTGAAATTTTTGCTCGGATTCTAAGGGTCTTAGTGTGATGTTAAGTAACCTATGGCCTTCCTTAAGAATTAAATTAGGCTTTCGCCTTGTGCTCGATGATTCCATGCAAACTTTCATCCCCTTTTTAAGCCTATAAGGCATTGAATTTTTTAAAATCCGCTTTCAGTTTAGGCTGTCCGTTGTTTGTCCGTGAATGAATCAATTTAGGATTTTTATTACGTAGATTTATAATGGTTTTTAATTTATATGGTATTGAAAGCCCTCTTTTTCGATATAATTATACAATTAAATTCATGGGAGATACCTCTGCTTTACCTTTCAGAGATAACAGGGTTGATGTAATATCAAAATAGCTAAATACATTAACCAGTGTCGCATTCATTTATAAATTCTTTAAACTCCTTCGAACAGTAACACTTCTAAAGCACTTGATTTTCGTAAGTGCTAGCAGATTTTGTATTCAGTCTCCATCGCCACGCGTCGGAGAATTTAAAAATATCCTTTAAGTTTTATCTGGCCCGCTTTGAAGAAATAGAAATTCTTGCTGTTTGCAATTTTTGTCAGGAACATTTTAAAGGTATTAGGTTATTTTATGAAACTAGATGGCTCTCTGCTAATGAAAGAAAAACTAATTTCATTAACTGCTTGGTATTCCTTGCTAGCTTGTCTAAGATTAATGGATAATTTCATTACCTTCGTAAAAAGAGTTGGCAGTCAGTTTGCTGTCTCAATTTTTTTATTTATAATTTTAATTTTGGGGTTGACTTTAGGATCACTTATAAATTACCCGTGCTTATATAAAATGTACGTAATGTGCGTATGTATGTGTGTTTGTATTCATTCGATATTTATTTTCAGAATGATTTCCGGTAACCGTTTTTAACTACACATACCTAAATAAATCAAAATCTAGTTGGATCATTCATGCGGCGAAAATACATTTAGTCGTATTTTACAGAATCTCTATTAAATCTATGATTTCATTAATGATTTACGATTTTTATGAAATCTAAGATTTAATAGAGATTCTGTAAAATTGGATTACATTCTTATTGTAAAGTTGTATGTTTAAAGAACAAAATCCGCTGTTTAAACACAGAATGTAATCCAATAGTCATTTACAAAGGCCTTTATAACGTCAGCCCAGATTTATTCACATTTATTATAACTTTTATAAAAAAAGCTCAGTCATTTAAAAAATATTAATATAGATACTTAAGGCAAGGTGAAAAAGGTCACACCAATAGATTGTAAGGCATCTTATTAAAATACCTTCAGAATAACATTGCCCTCGTTGCACAAAAGACGAATAAGTGATATCGTCCAAAGAAATCGCAAGTATCAAAAGAAGCAACAAAAAATAATGTCTCACCAAATTGAATCATTTGTAATATTCCTTCTTTTTTACTCTTGCTTCTGTGGACGCTTCATAAAAGTTCCAATGATGTAAATGGAATGGAAGCGGTTCGAACAATGAATACTATAACTGCCCCGTTGGTCTCGTGGTCGCAAGCGCGACTGCTGAGCGTGGGGTCCTGGGTTCGTTCAATCAACTCAGCCTATGGCAGTCCACTGCTGGACATAGGCCTCTCCCAGGCTGCGCCACAACACCCTGTCCACCGCCTTCCTCATCCAGTCCATTCAAGCCACTTTCTTTAGGTCATCCGTCCATCTAGCTGGGGGAAGTCCTACACTACGCTTGCCGATACGCGGTCTCCACTTAAGGACTCGTCTGCTCCATCGGCCATCGGTCCTTCGACAAACATGGCCAGCCCACTGCCACTTCAGTTTGTTCACTCTGCAAGCTATGTCGATAACTCCGGTTCTTTTCCGGACAATTTCATTCCTGATTTTATCCTTCAAAGAGACTCCGAGCATAGCTCGCTCCATAGCGCGCTGAGCGACCTTGAATTTGTGGACTAGCCCGACCGTCAGTGTCCACGTTTCAGCACCATATGTCATGACGGGCAGGACGCACTGGTTGAAGACCTTAGTCTTCAAACACTGCGGGATAGGCGACGAGAAGACTTGAAGAAGTTTTCCAAATGCTGCCCAACCCAACGATCTTTCTGTCGGCTTCTTTCTCAAAGTTGTGTCTACCGAGCTGGATTACTTGCCCTAGGTAGACATAATCCTTCACAACTTCGAGAAGTGACCCTTCGATGTGGATTGGACTCGGCAAGACGTGCGAATTGTACATGACTTTCGTCTTGTCCAAATTCATGCCGAAGCCAACCCGCCTAGAGGCTCCATTTAGGCTGTGCAGCAATTGGTCTAGCTGTTCCAGCGTGTGTGTGTTCCCCGTGCCTCGGAAAGCACGTTAAGCCGTTGGTCCTGCGCCTGATCTCTCTCCGATCGTGTCGGATTGCCGTCCCATCGGACTATGAGAGTGAGGGAAGAGGGAGTACACCTGTGTCTGCGCGCACACTTTTGTGCACTATAATATCTCCTGCGTACCTGGCTATTCTCCGTTGAGATTGGCTACCGTGACCGAAATCGGTCGGGGAGGCTATTTATTATTATGACGGCGCAGCAAGTGGCACCGTTTAGTTTTGTTTCGAAGTAACTGGAATCATCGAAAAGGTCGGATAACAATGGCGCTGGCTGGTAACAGTCACTCTAGCATAGCGTCGCATCTACGGTTGCATGGCGGCTGTCTTCTGAGCACGTCCACAACGAACTGCTATATACAGGGTACAAACCTAATGATATTGAAGCTGCTGAACCACTAATACGATGAGCACAATGATGAGGCAAAGACTATCTTGCGACGTTAAATATTATATAATAAACGTGTGCGGGGTGGGTGCACTTCAATATCCTAGTATCTTTAGATTGGGTAATTACCAACATTTTAACTGTATCATTTGTTTTAAGCTTTGTTAGCGGAATTCTCGTTTCTACTTTACTGTTTCTGCAGTATACAAACGCAATGTTTTGCGTTCTAAAATTGGTGTGGACATATTACCCACGCTCAAGGGTAGGTACTTCTACCACCTTTAAATAGAAAACACCACCAGAAGTATAAAAGGTTAGATAAATATGTCATCAAATTTCGAGAATGTCATGGTCTTCATAATTTTAACACAGTCGTTACGGGTAGCCAGAAGCCCGAAAGTCTGACAACCAGTCTTACCAAGGGGTATCGTATTACCCAGTAACTGGGTTGTGGAGGTCAGATAGGCAGTCGCTCCATATTAAATACTGGTATTCAGCTGCATCCGGTTAGACTGGAAGCCAACCCCAACATAGTTGGGAAACGGCTAGGCAGATGATGAGATGACTACGAGAACTCGAGTATACAAAACAATTATCAGTAGTTTTTTGAAACTCTTAAGTTCATACAATGCTTTGGTTTCTATTATGTTATGTCCAGTGAAATTTTTTTGTTTATTGACAGAGCCGTGGTGTCACATCTAGTATCGCTTTACATCGACATAAAACCAAACGTTGCTCCTTTATGGGACTCGTTTCGATAATCAACTGTCTTCAGAAATCCGCGACGTCACATTGCTGGAAGAGCTCAGGAGAAATAATCCGTTTCTAAGTATCTTTTATTAATGTTTCAGTCTGATGCGACTTTTGATCAAATTAATTGGACTTAGATGTGAATAAAACGGTTAATATTTGTTAAGGTCATAATAATAATACCAGATTATTATTGTTCCACTGACTTTGTCTCTTCTCAATAAGCCACGAGCATTGATCGCCAAGCTTGCTCATGACGAATTGGCGAATTCAGACTTGGATATATTAACTATAAAGTCCTGGTTTCCTCACGACGTTTTCTTCACCGTGTCAGAAATGTCCAAGATAAATCTGAAAGTAAATATGAATTGAAAAACTGAACGTAGATAGATTTTTGGATACACAAGAACCAGAGAAGAAAATCGCTCGCGTTTATGTTTACCAGATAGGTACAACTTTACATTCAATTATGTTAGTTTTACAAAAAAAAAGGAATTACCTACTAGTATGTGCTTATCATATCACAGAACTATTTTCTCTTAAAGCATCAAATTCAGGTTACCAGACACGATACAGTTTTAAAACTGCCAACATTCAAGTCCACTAAAAAGGCACGAACAAATCTGATTTCTTGCTCTTGTCTCGACTTAGGGAGAAATAAAACTGTCGTTTCATAGTAAAACGGGGTCGGACATGTTACTGCACTCGCTGGTATGCGGGGTAACAGTTGACCTCCCCCTTTAGAGGAGGGAAGGTTCCCCGAGCGACGTCACGCGCGATTCCGAGGCGCACAAATCACGCTAGACGTGCACGCGAGGAGTTCCGTACTGAGAACATTAAAAAAAACAATTAAAGCCGTCGTATACTACACTGTGTTTTATACATTGACAGTTTTGTTTAGAATTTGCTTGAGTAGGAGTGAAGCAACCACGCAATGGATAGGCAAATTTTCGATTTCGGAACAATGATGAATTCACGCATAAAGGTCGGGCACAAAGCCCAGAGCGATATGTCAATAGCTCTGTTTATTTTCCAGTAAACGCCTCCTTTTTCTAATAAAAAAAATACCGTTGAAATAATAACTTAGCTGTCGCGGACACAATAGATGGCACGCCACATTCTTTGTCAGCCAGACAACACGAAACCCTATGCAAATGTAAAAATGTTACTTGTACGGTTTAAAATTTTTTTTTACCTGCGCTCCCAGTACGTATACTTTTGATATTTTAACGACAACATTAGTTTTGGTGGTTGATTTTTAATGCTTTATATTACCGATTGCGTGACTGCTATAGATTAACGGATAAATGTTATAGATTAAAGGTTGGTTTGTATTCTTGTTATTAATTGTGTCGTGTAAAGTCGTGTTATCTGAATGAAAGCCTAGATTAGGCTTTGAAGTAAGAATTATGGTTGACAATTGTCATCCGATTATCCTAATGGTTTTGAGAATTGAAATAGAATACTTTATCATTCTACAGCACCCAAATAACATTCATATGGTGCTTTATTATCATAAATCAATTTATACTGTTTATTTATTTCGCATGCTGGTACTAAAGCCAGCTATGTACATATCATATATTTATAACCAAGGTATAAAAACAGCTACAAGATTGTTTTAAATAATCACTATTACCCATGTGAGATTATTATGCGTAAACAAAGTCGGTTCAAAAAACATTTAATGTTACAAAATGGTCAAGTACAAAAAGCCACGGTAAGTAGATTTTTTCCTCATAATAACGGTAGAGTAACGCGTTCCGCCCACTGTCACACTGGGGGCGGGAGGCAATTTAAAACAATAAGCACGCTTTCATTTCTAAGCGATACTTTATGCTTGGCGAGCACGCGACCATGCTTATTACTAGGCTGAATGAACTGGCGATTAGGTCCTAGCTTTTAAAAAAGCGGAGTTCTTATTTTGGCTCATGGCTACATGATAGGATGGTTTGTGGTGATTTTTGAATTGGAAATACTTGTTTCGTATAAATAACATTTAATTATTTTGAAAACCTTATTCATGGGTGCTCGTAGCTCAATAATAACAGGCGCACGGGTCGATCGAAGGTTAAGCCACGCATTCCGCGGTCAGTTCGTGGATGGGTAACCATCCATTACATATTGAGACCCCTCCCAGCCTCGGACAGCACGTTAAGCCGTTGGTCCCGGCTGATATTTGTAGATCTTTGACAGTCGTTACGAGTAGTCAGAGGCCCAAAAAGTTTGACAACCAAACCACCAAGGGGTATCGTGTTACCCCGTAATTGGGTTGTGGAGGTCAGTAGAAAGTCGCTCCACGCCAAACACTGGTATTCAGCTGCATGCGGTTAGACTCGAGGCCGACCCAAACATAGTTGGGTAAAGGCTAAGTAGTACGTTGGCTGACTCGTAGCGTTGCCGCGTAAATCCAAGTGTACAATACAGGCGCATCGAGCCGCAGCGCATCGCATTTCAATACAAAAAAACGCGGTGCGGGCCGCCTGTAGTGTGCCATGCTTCATACAAAATGTACGAAAGTGATGTAGGAAGATTTTGCAATTCGTTACGGAACGCTCGAATCTGCGTCAGCTTTAAAGCCGCTAATACTCGTACACATGCCTGTAATTGCACAAAAGTACATACGACGACATATCAAGCTATACATATCCAGTTTTATCTGACCTCGCATCGAATGGTTTTTCGTGCAACGAGAAGTCAGCTTATATGGTAATGTATAGCTTGATAATGTATCGTCGTGCGTAGTTATGCAAGCCATTATGCCATATCAACTACTGATTGGTGAATATCAAAATTACATGCAAGCTACTTGCGTACTTTTGTGCGAGCTACAGGCATATGTGTATGTGGGTTTACTTGCTTGATGTTCTATTAGAGTCTTCTGAATCACAAGTGAGATCGTGGCCACTAAATAATATCTAAAGGTCTTAGGTCTCCTTCAAGTATTTTCCTCGCGACTAGCCCACAGCCGATGAGAAACTGACTTTACGGGGTTGAGATCTGATTCTGATCCTTCAGTCATTTCATAGTCAAACGACCCGCGCCCAAAAGCAATAAAATAGATAAAATATCGTCAAGCTTAGTCATCAATAAAAACATTTTTATTGTTTTGGTTCCGGTACAGTCCGCAACAAAAATATTCCCCCCTATATTTTATTATAATATCGTGAATTTCTTCACCACTTATCTCGGTAGCCATCTTGTCATTACAACCCTTAATATGGAACATAAACTTCTGCAACAAAGTAGTACATAGTAACCATTACGGAAGTTTACGCGTTCCTCGTAAACTCAGGGCTGTCATCGGCCTAAACTTTGGAGGGCTTTAAAGATTAAAGACATTAAATTTTTATGAAGACCCCTGTCAGTGAGGCGGCAATACTTACGATAAGGAACCCTGACTCAGTACTTTAGTTATATTTTCTTAGATACACCGCCAGTATCTGCACGAACTTCCGAAACTGAAATTTGTTAAAGAAAAGTGTTATTTATTATCTTCATGATAAGGTTTACGAGTTCGTGTACCTTTGTGAGCGCTGTAATGTCACCGTAAACGGAATTGCTTTTACGAAACGTGAATTCAAAAGCCGGGTTGTGTTTTTTTTAAGTTTATACGTATTGGGTGCTTTTTATATGGGGTAAATCGTGGGTAGAGTGCGGTAAAGGTAAAGTGCAAGAATTATTGGTTGTAACATTTTACAACCTGTAAAATCTATATCTGCTTCTGATATGGAAGTAAATGGAAACCGTGGGATGTTTTAGTAGATAATTATCATTGCACTACTCACTCTCAATTGATGACTTATTTGGAAATCTATGCGTAGTATACCTTGCATAACGAAACAATGCCCAAATAACATAAGTTTAACGTTTTTACGAAAATCCAAGTACCTACCTGCATAAAAATTCAGAACCTGAATTAATTTTGCCGCGGCATTCAAAGAAAATAGTTCCAAGCAACAAGGGAATTCCGACTCTTGCACCGTAAGTAAGTACACAAAATCGTGGAAAATACGGTTATTTGTGACTTGAATTGTTCCTAGATTTTCTTCGTGGCACTCAAATAAACTTTTCCTGCATAATACTACGGGAATTTCGAAAGTGCTAGACATAAAATAAAATTAATGCATTTGTACAGAGCTGGCAAATGACTATCTATTCTACAATTGCTTTAAAATTCCCGCCGAGAGGACCGTCTACACAAAGTATCCACAAAGCTTTCGGGTCGTCAGTAGAGAGACAAACTGAAATATACAAAGGGTTTGGTGAAAGAATTATTCTTCTATTTTGGTGAGACCTCGTTACTGAGACCTGATTATGCGGGCGACCGACAGGGTATGGTATTAAACATCTTTTGTGAGTAGTTTCTTGATATACGGCACTGGGTTTGGCTGTCTTACAACTCGGTTAAGAAAAAGACGTGACAGTAATAACATCATAATAAGTTAATGTTGCATCATTTTGGCTGAAAATTCAGAAAAACAACTGTGGAGGAGACTAAATTATCTTTTGGTATGAAATGATCTTATTATAATGATCTTTTTAAAATATCATTATAACAGTCGCACTAAAAGCACAAATAGAAATACAACGTACATTATTTTTGACAATAATTGCACTTCAATAGACTCATTGGTTTTTAATTGATGCCGTCAAAGTTCGTAGATAAAAAAAAATCAACATTTGTTGCTAAATCTACGCAGCAGGATATCTCTTTTAAGAACAGAGGAGTATTTTGGTATTTCCTTTGAAGAGGCATCCAAAGTTAATTCAGTTCAGCAGTCATATCAGTAGTGTTTTCTTACTAAATTGAATGGGTCCAGCCCAGTCCAGCCTAGGCAAACTTTGGAGTTTCATCAGCTAATGCAAGTTCAAAGCGTAAGGGTCCGAAACAGTGTTTTGTACCACGAGTCCATGACAGATACATAAGTGTTTGCAGTGTCAAGAAATAACACGTTTAAGGACAGAAGGTCCACTTATTAGCATGAACAGGCGAAGTCAGCCAAACGAAAATTCGAAAGATTTTTGAATTGGGAATACTTGTTTCGTATTAATAACATTTAATTATTTTGAAGACCTTATTCATGGGTGCTCGTAGCTAAATCATAAAAGTCGCACGGGTCGATCGAAGGTTAAGCTACGCTTTCCGCGGTCACTTCGTGGATGGGTAGCCATCCATTACATATCGAGACCCCTCCGTGCCTCGGAAAGGACGTTAAGCCATTGGTCCTGACTGACATTCGTAAATCTTTGACAGTCGCACGGTGCGTGTTTACGGGTAGTCAGATGCCCAAAAGTCTGACGACCAGTCTTACCAAGGGTATCGTATAACCCAGTAACTGCAATGACGAGGTCAGATTGGCAGTCGCTTCATGTAAAATACTGGTATTCAGCTGCACCCGGTTAGACTGAAGGTTTTGGGGTCGGCACAGTTGAGAAAAGGCTAGGCAAATGACATTGTGGCTATTCATTTGTTGATTTGAGTTGTAACACGTAACACCAAACGTGTTTTCTTTCTTTGAGCAGCATCGTGAATGATGGGCCTTTTTTTTGGGGGTGGGAAATTATCAAATAACTTCTCCCGCTCTGGGCGGAGCGGGAGGGCGTGTGAGACTTCTACTGACTAAAACCCACCCGTGTTCCTTCAGTTGCCTGTGCCAGGGGCCACGGTATCTCTCTCGAACAACCCGCGACCCTGGCAGTGAATGATGGGCTTTAAAGTCTGATTTTGCGTGACGCAACATTGTGAATTCTTTAAGCGTCTTGTGTGAAGTAGATCTACTCGACGTTATTTCTTATGGTATACTCGTAAGCTAACAATACACTTGTCCGGAACGTTGGCCGGCGCGGAGACAGACTCCTTATTAAGGAGCTCCTTTGAAGCAATCTCGTGTGTGTAGTTTGAAGAAAAACGTAATTTTCTTCGTGTTTTATTCCATTGTGGAAAGATACTTTGTTATTCGTATGCGAAGTAGTATTTTTATGAATGGTTTTCTTTCTAAGTCCCAGTTTCCATATTATTGTTGCACAGTCAACAAAATTTACCGTGGCCTATTTGGCAAACCTTAAATAGCTATCGTACCTTCAGAAGTGGGGATTCATGGAGGACTCAGACCTCCGGTGTCTATGCGGCGTCTAACCACAGACAATGGCTCACCCCTCATCTTGCACCGTATGCTCTGACACCTGCACACGTAGGACCTAAGGGCTGCGTCAGCAAAATGTATCCGCGTTGCTGAATTTTGGGCTAGAAATAAAAAAAATACGATATAGGTACAACGTGTAACGTTAAATGTGCAAAATCCCATACACCCCAATTAAAACATTCAGTTAAAAGCATAGTAAAATGACAAAAACTATTTTTTTAAAGCTTTTTTACTAAGAAAATCGTGTTGATCCTAGCATTAGTTTATGCATTCAAAATTGAGTCTTATTACCTTAAAATGTGACTTAAGACTGAAATCGATTCAGTAGTCAATTATGAACCAACTATTTTCAGGTTTTGCGCATTTAACGTTACACGTTGTATATATTTTTGTGTTATTTTTGTCATAGACACGCTAAGAAGGAGAATAAGTGCTATTTGCTGTAACTGTTATGTAGTTTCTGCCAACCCTCTTTGGACGATGGCGTGAGTTATCTAAATATGTAAGTGTACCTATAATTTGTTTTTAAATACAGACTGATATATAAACATAGAGAAAGGAGGGCCCCGTGGCTAAATAATAACAGCCGCACAAGTCGACCGATCAGGTTAAACTACGCTTGCCGCGATTGCAAGAATTGAATCTTTACATACCGAGACCGCTCCGTGCCTCGGAAAGCACGTTAAGCCTTTGGTCCCGGCTGTCATTCGTTGATCTTTGACAGTCGTTACGGGTAGTCAGAAGCCCGAAAATCTGACAACCAGTCTTACCAAGGGGTATCGTATTACCCAGTAACTGGGTTGTGGAGGGCAGATAGGCAGTCGCTCCATGTAAAATACTGCTATTCAGCTGCATACGGTTAGACTGGAAGCCGACCCCCATAGTTGGGAAAAGGCTGGGTAGACGATATAAACAGAGGAAGCTCGAAAAATTTAGTTCAGCATCCGAAAAAACTCATATCCATAACTCGTACCAAAAATATGGATATTAATTTGCCTGTAAATAATATACCCTAGAGCGGTCAATTTTCAACAAGCCACAAACTATTGAAACCACAAAACATAACCTAATTCTAATTTTATCCATTGATGTAAAATTCTATTTCAATATTAGAGTCGGTGATGACTGAATAATAAATTGGCTTTACATTATTGAGCTTTGACCTGTTTCTAATATACAGTATAGAAACCACATATATGCAATATAATAATTATACCACATAATTGTTATCGCCTTTTCTGATGATATACAAAAAGTTAACGAAATCGGTTTCGAAAAAAAAATCTCGCGGTTTTTTTTTCTAGACTGATTTCGTTAATTTTTATAGACACAAATATTTATGTATGCAACCTGAAACTGACTTGCAAATTGCAAAAAAACGTAAGAACGTAATAAAATTTGAGTTTTGTTCTTTTGCAAAATATTGGTGTACAGTCAGCAAAGGAGATAAGTATGCAGGTTCGTCGAATATAGTTGAAGTTTACTAAGAAATCGATTGATGTTTTCGAATGAAATGTAATTTGTTAAATGAACTGTTCGTTTTCTATTAATTAAATAGAATTTTATTCGAAAACATCCATCGTTTTCTTACAAAACTTCAACTATATTCGACGAACATGCATACTTATCTCCTTTGCTGACTGTACCTATTCCCGATTTTCACTCACTGAAGTAAAGGTCTATCTTTTCACTGTAATCATCAAACACTTTTATAATAATTAATCCGTTTACCTAAAATATCCGGTCAATATTTGTAAACGTTCAGAAACTGGGTCGTTTTCAATCGGCTCGCTTTCAAACTCGTATTGGACATGTTTTCATTCTGTCTATTGGTCCGTACACACTACCCCATAGAACTGTCTATTACTTTGATCATATATCGTATTGCACAATCGCTACGGCATGTATAGGCGATTTTGTGCAATGCCTGAATCAGTCGCCGTTTAGAATATCACTGTTCATCAAAGTTGAAAAATAACAGCGTGTTTTTTTTGTTGAAAAAAATGTTTGAACAAAAGCTTCGGAATGTTTGTGTTTGTATTTGCGAATGAAAATATTTGTATATCCTATGAGTTTGTGAACAAGTGACGTATGTACAAGTTTTGTAGGTAAACTAACCAACTTTGGATTATTTTTTCAAAATTGGGAAGTAATAACTGCTCAAGACTCATTTTCTATAAAAAAATGTCGATTTAAAACTAAAGTCGAGCACTTGCCTGGGGCTGAATCGTGAAAACCTCCTTCGACTGAACTTTCCTGCACCATTCTGTACCTACAATCTTTTTAACTTCCTTATACTTAAAAGATTCATCCATTTTCTTTTTTCATCGGTTTCGCCCATAATTATATCTTCAGCAATTTTGAAGGTAACGTGTCAACGGTTTTACGATCACATCTCCACCAAAGATTTACTCAGATCAAATGATCGGCACCTACTATTAATATGCAAGGCCACGGTTCTCATCAGTGTAAATCGGCCTTATCGATAAGTTTAATAAGCGTGCGGTAGGCGACGTCAAAGAGCCTGCGCCGGGAATAGCCACTGATGTATGCCTGCCTTAATCAATGGGCAGATAACGTCAGTTGGGAGATTGAAAAATTCAGGTTATTATAAGGCGGTAAACGGCAATACGGTTAAATACTGCAATTGGTCCTTCGTGGCGTATTAATTTCGGTTTTATAGGGATAATTTTAGAGTATAACAAATTATGGTTTAATACGGTTACGGTTCTTAATGGTGTTTAATGCTCGATTATGACTTGTCCCCTTAAGAAGGTGAGTTAAACGGTTAGGTAGCAAATCAGAAGAGTCAATCATTTATAATGAGTCTGCTGATTTCATTCTCTTCAAAGTAATGAGATTTCAAAATTATTTAGTGGTAGATACCTAATTTATTTTATTCGTAAGCATGTTAAAATGGCTTTAAGAAAACTAATTTTAATTCTTATTATAAAAATGTGTGAAAGGAACAAATCATCTCCATATTTACAAACCTCTCCTGCAATAAATATAGGTTGGTATCGAAAAAATTCAACATAATGCAGTCTTAATTAAGACCAATTTATTCATTTACCGTATGTTAAAGCCAAAGATACGACACAACTTATGGTTTTTTATAAGCACTTAATAGAGATCTTAAGTGATAGCACTGATTTACAACTTAAGCAGGAACGCTATTGAATTAAATGATTAAGTTATTGCTTCGAATTTAAATAAAAAATAAGCAGACATTATCTTTAAGCTGGTCCTTTAGGCGACTTTGGTATCTTTAACTAATCGGAAAAACGTATTTTCAACGAGGTGGGTATGTTAGTGTAGAGGTTCGTTCCGATCTGAGATCATAATAATATCCATGGTGTATGAGGGGCTCATCGTTAAATGGCTACCGTACAGATAGTTGTTACATAACATAACGATAGCTTCGTCTGAAGTTATAAGCATTTTCCTTAGCAATGACGTGTTCTTGCGCAGATGCGACGCACAGCTTAATTTTTCTTATTGTTGTTGTTTGTTTGTTACAAAAGCAGTTATTTTTCCACTCTGCAATTGCATTTTGTTTTTGTTTTGATTTTTGTTGTTTTGTTGACATATGCCAGTGTTGCGGGCGCATCAGGGATTAATTTGTGTTATCAATGTTAATTAATATGTGTTGTCTTTGGTCCCTGGCCATGAGATCAAAAAATGGACAAAATTGTCAACATATTATATGCTTGAGTACGAGGCTTTTGACTACGTTGTATGAGTATATTTTGTCTTTTTTTATTTGTAATGTGCGTTTTGTTTATGCAGAATAAACAATTTTTCTTTCCTTCTTTCTTTATTTTTCTATAAAATAACAGCACGTTTGTTTTCCCTGGAGGGTCAGGTAGAAATCGTTGTTAATTTTCAAATAGTTAACGATGTTCTATTTATAGACAACCGCTCACACTTGCTTAGGAAAAAACTTATTTTCTTTGTGCACGTTAAGTTGGTTTTCATTGAAATATGAATTTCTTGGACAGAATGGCTATCTACCCTACCCTATGTATCTCAACCCTAACCAATTGCTCTAATTCTTTATATTGCATATTGCTGATATTTTTAGGGACACAATGTAAGCGCGAAAGTCAGAACGCTTGATAAGCAAAAATGTATGCAAGCGAGACGTATAAACGGCTGACCAGTTCCTGCTCTCTGGTCCGTACGGAAGGCTGCCCTCTTTGGGTTTTCTAAATAATAAATATGGACATTATTAATTTAACAAAATACTTTGAATATAGGACCTGTAACCTTCAATGACCAGACGAGGCAGTAGTGATTAAGGGTTTATACACCGCAACACACATCGACTCCTAAATATTCATACATCATGAAACTACCTATAGGCTGGTCCTTTGGCGTTTACGATATCTTTAATCGCCAAAATGTGATTTATAACGAGGTGGGTGTGTGGCTCTTTTCGATCTGCAATCATCATAATATTCAAAGTGTATCTTGTAAAGTTGTAATATAACATCACGCCTATTTTGTTTTGTGTCTGTGGACAGAAGTCGTTATCAATTTTCGATTGTTGACCATGGTCTATTTATCCCCTCATCCCTACTAAGGAGAAAACCCCCTTTATCTGAGCACGAAGTTGGTTTTCATTGTATTTTTTTTTTTAAAGAATGGCTTGAAACCAGCATCATTGTATATCACCTATAATTAATTGTTCCGATTCTTTTCATTGCCGAAATTCATTCACCTATTTACACTTATATGCTCTCAAAACGGTGAAGGAAAACATCGTGTGGAAATAGGCATGTCCTAGAACCAAAAACTCGAAGACATGTGACATCTACCCGCACTTGGCCCGCGTGGTGGATTACGGCCCAGTCCCTTTCACTGAGAGGAGGCCTGTGTCCTAGCATTGGGAATATTATAGGCTGATTATTTATCTATGCACCTATAAACTGGTTACGTGAGTTCAATTAGTAAGCAATTAGCACAAAATAAAATATTTTACAAAACTGCATAACATACGAGTCATTAAAATATTCAACATTAAAACTCCATCTGAATGATTCAACAAAATTCAAAACACTTTAACTTAATTATAACGACCAAAAAAAAAAAAACTCCGTTACATGCATTCGGACACAGCGGCCATCTTAATTGCTATGAATAACTTCACTCCGTTTATCGATCTCAAACATTTCAATACTGATGTTTTAATTAAAACCTTGATGGTCGTTTCGTTTTTGGTCCTTTTTTCGCGAACGACTTGTTAAATAAATGTTCTTGAGTACATATGGAGTGAAGTAGGTATATGTTTTTTTTTACAAAAAATAAGAGTGCATAGACTAGAGAGGTTTGGTATGCTGGTAATAAATTAAACACCTTTGCATAAAACTGGTATAATTTATTGTTATAAGCTCAGGAAAGAGACCCATTAAGCCGAAGTAGTTACTAGAGATAGTCATTCAAAATTTGATGATCGATTTATGTTATCACGATTTACATTTTCGGATATTATGATATAATTTAGGTCTGTTTCTGATATCGGTACTTATTAAAAAAAATCACTATCAATAATTTAAGTTATTTTTTTGAAAACCACTCCAGTCGACAGTCGTATAATATTGTTTGATGAATCCACGAAACTCTTACGGTATTATTTCATCAGATCTTAGATATATTATTTATTCAATATTTTAAGCACACAAACGTAAACAGGTGGATTTTATGCCATAAGCATTTTCTACCAGTCAACTTTTGGGTGATGCAGAGACAAACAGTGTAATTATGAAACTTGAGGACTAAATATTTTTATAAAAGATACGCAAAAATCTATTAAAACAATAAATATAATATATAAATATAACCACAAGTAAATATACGGATATACATAAAACAAATAAGACAAACAATGAGAAAACATTACCATTGTGATGATACTGCCAGTTTCTTGCAAATGTGCTCGCGAACTTTAACTTTTATTAAATTTCACAGTAAATACTGCATAATGTATATTCCACAGCACATACTCTACAGCCTCATGATCTTTTACTTTTGTTTAAGCAGCACACGACGACACCCACGTTTCCAGCCAGCTTTAATGAATTGTATGAGAAGATTAATAGCTACCACGCTTTTTTGTTTCTTCTTCCGAGCTGCTGCCTGATCTGGATCAAACGGTATAAAACAAAATTCCTGAAATATTGCTCCCTCGAAATAAGTATTTCATTTATTTGTTTAACGTGTTATTTAACCCATTAATATGTAATCAACCACCCGCTTTGCTGTAACGTGAACGATTCTAGGAAATTGGGGATTTCGGAATATTATGACAAGTTCAAAAAGCTGTTGTCGAATTCAGTGTTTTATAACAAATTTCAGTTAACGATATTATCATGATACTGAGAAATCTGGGAGCTGTAAATTTTATGAGCAATTCGAGATACTGTATATTCGGTGCCTATTAATTTTGTAATAACGTTTATGTTGTTTTTTGTTAACGTTAAGTTAGCGTTGTTTTTAGATGACAGTCTATGGTCAGAAGGGGTGTCTTTTCGTCGTTTTGTTTCTTTTGGTAAAATGAATCATTTTATAAATAGTGTGAATGGAGGTGTAATGTTCTCTGGGTTAATAAAACACACTTTGACAGATCACGCAGGTGAAGTAGTATATGCATCTGGCGAACGTCCGCTCTCGCTCACGGTTAGCGCTCGACTGCCCGCGCGCCGCCCAGGCGCATACACTACATCCCTTCTTTATTTTATAAATAATTAAGTTTCAATAACTTGAACAACAATATTAACAATGTAAGAGAATAATAGATTTAGTAATATACATATAAACTAGTGAATCAGGCATACAACATTTATGAGTATTATCAACAAAGTAACAGACAGATAATCATTTTAATTGCTTAAAGGTATATTGCAATGATTAAGTCCTCATTGTTCAATGACCCTGTGTCCTTATTATCATTGTCCACAACTTGCCAAGAATCATTAATTTTCTTTAAATGTACCTACTATATTCCGACAATACTCTTTACCTGTTTCGTCGTTCCGTACATGAATGTCACCACCGGTGACTCCCGTCACCGTGTGAGAGGTAGGGTTATAGTTAGGTGTCAATTTGTTATCCTTAGTTATATTTTTTAACATTACCTTTTCCCCTATTCCTAAATTAGAATCAGTAGCTCTTCTTTTTTTGTCCCCATATTCTTTCCCTTTTTCTTTCATTAGCATATCCCTATCTCTCACATCGGAATCTATGAGTTTATGTTCTACATCTGGAGCGAATGGAACTTTATCTCATAAGCGTCTTTTAAAAAATAACTCAGATGGCGATGTACCGACCACCTTAGACAGTTGTTGAGATTAGGGCTTGGGAAATCGGCAACTGTCGACAAATTTTGGACTTCTAAACAAAATAAAGCATTTGAAGCTCTAAAGCTTAGATTAACCAATATAAAATGTCTTGGTTACTACAATCCCAGCGACCAAACGCAGGTTATTGCTGACGCATCGCCGGTGGGACTGGGTGCTGTCCTTGTCCAAATAGATACGGAAGGTCCTAGAGTTATCGCTTATGGACACAAAGCTCTCCAATTTAATGGATGCCTATCCACCACGCGGAAACAGCACGTACTGGCAACGTCACACGTCCTCAAAGTACCGGCTCCCAGACACGCCGGCCCCCCCACGGTGCTCCTCCCCACCGTTGATGAACAGCGGTGATGAGTGAAAATACACAAAATGCCTGCCTGGTTTCGAACCCTCGACTTTAGCCGGGCTAGACCACCACCACTGTTGTGGTTGATCCGCCGCTTGTATTAATATATTATGGTCCCAACAGTAGCCATCGAATTTGAACCTTATCATGAAGGTATGATAATTATTAAGTTCGTGTTCTCAAAACTTGAAAATTAACTGAGATTCAGAATTCAGATATACTGAAACTTCTAATTCCTCAGTTGATTAAAATGTCCAAACAGTACTAAAGACCTTCCCATATTTCGATATAACTAGGTACTTAAGTACCTACTATAATAACTGTGTACTTATTCCAGTACTAAGCTATCTTTAAATATGCGCGTATTTCTGTGGATATTCTTCCTTTCTTTAATTTTTTCATTGAACAATAATTGATTTAGAAGAAGATATTATATGAGTCAATGCGAACTTTTTAGGGTTAAAATTAATTTAGTAGTATCATTACTTTTAACAACTTCAATATTATACCTATTAGGTAACATTTGTTAGCATTTCTGGTAGGTAGCTCAAGAATTTTAATCAGACAAAACCTTTTTTTTCCATGTGTGTAATCTTATTATTTATTTAAGTTTGTGATTTAATTCCATTGAATCATCAAAGTCATATAATCGTATCATGTTCCAGAATACTGGGTGAAGCTGCATCATAGCCAACTTACCTACTATAACACTGTGCAGTTGTTAATTACGTCTAAAATCCAAGTAACAATACAAAATGTTTCCTTGAAATTGTAGTATATTATGTAAGGCATCGATATTAGTTCAATAACTAACAGTATTTTTATAATTATTTTAAGCCTACTTGCTCCCTATTACTTACTGTGTAAGCAATACTTGTACGCTTTGCAAGGCAACACATAGTGACATGACATATCTTTTTATACCATCCTGTACCACTATGGTACCTATACCCGTGTACCCATAAATAAATTTTAATTTGAATTTCAACAAATCTTCCAGCAAAACTTGCTGTATCCTAATGTGACAAACAATACAAAATATGGTGCCGATCTCATAATAAAGGCGTCAATATTTTCACACGGACCATTGTAATACTTGTAACAGGATCTCACAGAGGGCCGTATTATCATTTGTCACGTATGTGATAAGATAAGAATTATAATCTCATAATCTAACATCAGCCTGTCCCCAGCGGAGGGCCAGAGAGAGATATCAAATCCAATGCAGCAGGGAGCGAGTCTACAGCCATGAATTTTGCACAAAGCCAGACTACGCCGACGTCGCGACTAAGAAACTCTGATGGAAAAACCCTACAACGCCTGGTGCCACCGGGGCATCGAACCCAGGTCCCTACGCTCAGTAGTAGCGCTTGCCAATTGTAGTCTTACTAGACCACAAATTATAATAATTAGTTACTATTAAGGTAATGACAATCTTAACAGCTAGACACTCTCACAGTGTATAATTATAATTAACCTATGTTTGAATAGGTAGTAAATCTTTACTATTATAAGTACATAATCATGTCTTGGTTTTACGTAATGTTACATGGCACCTGTAAGTTAGTAAGTGACCTGTGTAGGTACAACCACATTAAGGAGTTATACTCCAACAGAAGAATAAGGGAACTTCTATTTTCAAATAAAATTGATTTATTGATTTGATTTGTTTTTTTTTTTTGTATTCATCATAGTTGTCGCAAGAAAATATTACTTTATTCTATTAATCATTGCAATAACATCAAACAGCAGATTACTGTTATTGTGACTTTTTATTTTCACTTTGCATTCATTTTATTTCAAAGTATGTATACTTTTTATTATTTTAAGTGATTGGTACTAGTATTTAATTATAGTAATAATTACATAGCTTTTGCCTTTTCCTTAGTCTGTTGATACCAATCTAAATTATGTCACCCTAGAACTCGGCTACATTATCAGTCGTACTCATTAGGTAGTTCTTGCTACATGCATGAAATTATCCTCAGCAGAACAGCTCTACACTATGAGACTTTCTACTACAATCATGTACCTAATACCCCTTTTTTTTCTTTTTTTTTTTTTTTTTTTAAGACAGCATTTTTTTCACTATAAATACTTCAGTTTGGATAATTCCCCCAACATGGAGAAGTGTTGCTCATTTATTTACAGGTGTGTCGTTGTTGGCTGTCAGTAAATTCTTCCATTTCCCCCAGCGAGTGCCGACAGATGTCGGATCGCCTTCGCAATCAAAATGGTCTAAGTTGGGAAATGTGAAATGACTCATAACTTTGCGTGGACCTTAATATATTTTTGTGATTATGTTATTTAAACATATAAAGTTCCTTAAAATTATTACTTAATTAATCTGCACGGCCCTTTATTGCTTACTCATTGCGTGACTTTTAAGTGAAATTTTATTGTAAATATTAAGTACTTATTGCGTGGATTTAATTACATTTTTGTGAATGTGATTATATGTTATTTAAACATATACAGTCCCATAAAATTGATAATTAATCTGCGTGGCTCTTTGTTGCTTACTCATTGCGTGGCCTATAAGTGAACCATTATTATAATGTAAGTATGTACTTATTGCGTGGACTTAATTATAATTTTATGATTATGTTATTTAAACATTTATACAGTCCCTTAAAATTGTTAATTAATCTGCTTGGCCCTTTGTTGTTTACTTATTGCGTGGCCTTATTGTTTTTTCATCTGATACGATGCAAGGCCCTTAGGATACTTGTTAGTATTTGCGTGCCCATTAGAGCATTTCGGATTCAGCATGACCTTTGACGTAAGCGTAAGTATGACTAACTAAATATATTAATTAACTTTATTCAATAACGTTACTTTACCATTGTTATGGAAATTGACTGATAATAATCTATTAACCAATTAGATTTACTAACTGGTTAGCACTAAATATGCTAGTAATTAAGCCATTATTGATGCTTACACTAACGTTTCCCGGTCTTTTCTCACATTTATTCTATATGTACGGTCGTGTGTGCGAATAGTATTTGCGTGACCTTGATATTTCTGTGTCGAAATGCAAACAATTGATCATAGCAAAACCAGTGACCTGATTAAAATAGTATTTACTGATTTTGTTTTATATTTACAATAAGTGGGTATGTAGGTTATTTACAACAGAAAAGTTAAGTATGTTCAAGATTTATGATAATAATTGGTTATTATTTTTGTTCAAAATAAGTAGCGTGCAAATAACTCAATTATTTTGTTATTTAAATAAAAGCACTTACTCAATAAGAAAACTATTATCAATAGTACAATAATTTACTGTTTGCATTACAGCACATTTAAAATAATTGCGTACTATTCAGGCATGGCCCTTTGTTTTGTTGTAAACAACACTTAACTGCATGGCCGTTGTAACATTTACGCTTATCAGTTGTTTACCTCAATCGAAGCAGAATTTATTTTTCGTTACTTAATCATACGAAACTGAGACAACAAAGTAATCATTAGCTGTAACCATCTATCTTGGTAACGATTTATTTACGTGTAGGTAGGTAGGTTCAGCGTGACTACGTTCCGTTTTCACTTTAGTATCCGAACTACTAACGATCCTTATCGAAATATAGTCGCTTAATAATTGATCGTAAACAACTTTCAACGTGCATTATTTTTCAGCGTGCATTCTTCCCCCTTTTATTTTTTGGTAAATGTTTTCAGTGCTTACTTTTATCCTCGTCGCCACTTGTAATGTTCTCTGGGTTAATAAAACACACTTTGACAGATCACGCAGGTGAAGTAGTATATGCATCTGGCGAACGTCCGCTCTCGCTCACGGTTAGCGCTCGACTGCCCGCGCGCCGCCCAGGCGCATACACTACAGGAGGTACAACGAAACAATCCATATTAATGTTTAAGGAAACACGATGACACGGTGACTTAAATACAGAATACAGCGACTGTTTCAAGTTATGATACCCAGACATACTTGTGAGCATACATAGGGCCCTGTATAGATGCACGGCTTAAGGAAAGTCGTTGAAGCGAGAGGTCTTAATTAAAGACATCATATCCAGACGGTCTCAGATGGTACTGGACAACCTAAGAGAGTTATGTCTGTAATGCGCACTAGGCGTCTTACACGCTGTGTTTAAACGCTTAGTTAATCGAGGCTTATCAAAGTTTTACGCGAAATATTGCCTTGTTATTTGTAAAGAGGAGTAGGTTTTTAAATATTGGGGCCTTAGCACACCTCCGACGCGAAAATAATGATGGAAAATAATAAAACGAATTCCGCTTCTTGTACAACGGATGTGTCATGGCGGTTTCACTGGTGTGGTTTCACGACGTGAGATAATACCCGCCTTAAAGTTGTGTTTTGCAGAAAAAGTATCCAGTTGAATCCAACATGCAACATGCAACATGCTGGATTCAACAGTACTGCATGCACAATTAAGTAATTGTACAGTTTGTTTTCATTAAAAGGAACCTGGGTTACATTATGTATGATTAAAATATTAAGGACGTTAAATAATTGCAAAAATGGTTGGTTATCAAAAATACATTATACAAAAAAGCAATATCGAATGCCACTGTTATGAATGTGGATGGATATAAGATTGGGGAAGACCAAAGACACGATGGATGCGCTGTGTGAAAGATGATAATATGTCTAAAAAGGGGAATACTTCTGAGATGACGAACTAATAGAGAAGTATGGAAGAAGAAAAAATGCTTCGCCTACCTCAAATAAATTGGTGTAATGGTCAGAGAATGATGCTGATGAAAGCCACTTTTATAAGACAAAGTGCGTACAAACCGTGTCCATTTTGTAGCTATATCTAAAGTTCTCAAGTTTGAGAGGTCTAAGTCTTGATTTGAACAGTTGGACCTATGACCCTTGACTGTTTCACTACGCTTTGGTATTGTACTCCACATTGTCAATGATTTATTTATTTTTAGAATACTTAATTGGTGAGCTCGGTTTTCCATAGTTGAAAGTGAGGGAAAAACTAGACGCTTAAATAACTACTTAGCAACTTTCAATTGCGATTTTTTCGTGAAATAACGAATGCAACGTTGAAATACGACACTTTATATAAAACTATGCGTTCGAAAATACTATATTCGTAATAACATAAAATTTCATTCAAAAATAAAGGAGAAAATCGCCTTTGAATAAAGCCAAGTGTATACATACTTATGCTCGTGACTGTACCTAACTACATGGTTTAGTATGTACTGGGAAAACATTCGAAATATGAGTAAAATTATGAAAGTACGGTGTCTGTCGGTGAAGTCTGAAATCGCTAATCCGCCATAAGCAAGCGTGGTGATTTATACTTGTGCCTTCTCTGTTTATACTCTTCTAATTCGCGTCTAATGAAGATGCTGGTATTATTATGGTGACTATCAACAGCTAAAACAAAAACCACTAAAATTAATGTCTCAATAAAATTATTGAATGTACAGACACCCAATGTACAGCACATCAAGATACTACAATCTGTCAATTTTGTTTAATAGATTTTGAACTTTATCGCCAAAGCATAAGGTTCAAAGTTGATTGGGAAAATTTGACAGTTTCGGGTAGCTTGTTGTGTTGGTGTCTGTACCTATCTGCCTACATTGCACAGTGAATTTATTTTCAGTAGAAACTTATCTTAGATGAACACAACACAGTGTTAGTATTCTTCCTTTCCAACAGTTCAGTAGGTACTTGCAGTGCATTGAAAACCAACATTGTTGTCTTCATAATTTCCCTAGTCGATCCTCAACTTGTTTAAAGCGAGCAACTGCTAACACACTCCATATTCTTTAAGCCCCCAGAAAAGTGCAATAAGTTTCCTTGTTTCCAAGCAGTACTTGCATTTTTGTTCTAATTTCTTTACTCCCGTGCGATGTCTGAACTGTGCTGTAAATTTTTCACCTCCGAACACAATATCAAAGGCGGGCAAAGCAATCTCACTGAGTAGTCTTACGATGGGCATTCCCCTGTGAATGCAGTTGCAAAGTCAAAGCGGCGATTGCAATATTTCACGGCAATTTTTCAATATCATCAAATCGAGGAATAACGGAACGGAAAAGTGCATTATGAAGGAACCAATGATGTAAGACTTTAGTATGATTTTTTTTGCTTTGAAATATTGCTTGGGGAGGCAGTTTGATTTAAAGCTTAAAAGATGTTGTAGTGTGATAGAGTTAATTTACGAATTAAGTCGTGTAAGTGGTTTTAAGTTAAGCTCAGGTATTCGACCGGTTTGGTGAAGAGACTTTATCCTGGCCTCAATTCTGTATGGTAATTTTATTATTCTCCGCGTAATCTTACCACGTAAGGTTGTCAAGCGAGGTATTTTGACAGTTTAAACAACGCCAAGTTCGCGTTTTTTTGCGCGGTTTCGTTCATTGTGTCATAGAGAATACGTTATTAGCAAATGTGGTAATTAGCTGAGGACTTGACGTTGTTTCGAAGTAAGGAATCATTGAGTGGTCATTGTAAATTACGGCCCTCAAAGACACCTTAACTTACAGATTTCGTCAGATTTATTTAAAAGTTTTTTTTTTAGAATAAAAAAAAACATCATTTACCTACGTTTCTATTTAATAAGAAATGTATTGTTAAAATATTGGTTGTTTGATCCTAGAGGACTTGAACATATTATTATTAAGACTTTTTATAATTTCAAACAGCGAACCAATTTCCTAACGTTTGACCAAACATTTTCTCAAACAATTTGTCGCTGTTAACCCGACACATAAATAAAAGGATGGGTTATTGGAAACGTACAGTGAGCCCCAAGGGGTCCCATACGATATAGCGACAGAAAGACCGTTTCCCATTTAATATTCTAACATTTCAGTAGGACAACTCGCGGAGGGGACGCCTGAAAAATTTAATAAGAGTTCAAGAAATGCTACTTTTTATTGCACAGTCAACTGTGACAAGTTTTATAGCTCTACGATACTCCTTCGTAATTTATAAAAGTGTCGGAGTGTACAGAACTTGTTTTAATATAATATGTTCGTTGAAAGTATAGCATTTATAGTTTAATGCTTAGCTTTTAGAATAAATAAAAACGTTTAGCTTCTTTATTTCACGTGAAAAAGATCAGACTGCTAATAGAGGCTTATATTCTGTGTATAGTAGAATAGACGTTGTGCACCTACACACAACGTGTGGCTCTTTATTATGTACACCAAACTCTCTCTCTCTCTTTTTGTGTACTTTATGTTTTTATAAGTTCTTTGTTGGGTAGGTAATAGACCGCGCTAATAAAGACCAAATTATTCCACAGTGATACCGATAACTATTATCGATAATTATAATCAATGTCTACTACAGAAAAATGCAAAATTCTCGTTACTCTGCGAACAAATTCTAAAGTATCATACTATCACATCACACTTCACATCACACTAATATTTTATAGGCGAAAGTTTGTGAGTGTGTGTGTGTGTGTGTGTTTATATGTTTGTTACTTCTTCACGCTCAAACGGCTGGACCAATTTTGATAAAATTTTGTATGGATGTAGCTGACACCCTAGATTAACATATAGCCTACTTTTTATCCCGACATTCCCACGGAATCAACACTTATGCGGGTGAAACCGCGGGGCGCAGCTAGTGAGTTCATAAGTGTGAGGTTTGTTTGTTATCTACTAGTTTCAAAAATGTTTTGCAAACTTTTAATAACGGTGCAAATACAGCCATTAAGCAGATCAAGCACCTTAAAACAAAAACACCACTAATGTCATAGCTATCGACAGAAGACACTGCATAAAATCCAGCTATTTATTATCACAAGCGTCAGATGTGACTGGATATGAGAGTCTTAATTAAAACCATGCCAGGCGGCGTTCTTATAAATTTTAATACAGACGACCACTACAAAGAAATTGCGTCTGTTTTAATATTTTAATAAACTAGTCGGGGCTAAGGGTTTTAGGTATATTAGATTCTTGGTAGATGGCTTTGTATATCATTTACTTGTTACGTATACAGCGTAAATAAGAACAATATCTTTATTCAAGTATAAACTAAAGTACAATTATGATTTACATTAATTACAATCGAGGAAAGTTAAATTCTAACTGTAATGTAGACCTGCCTGATATATGAAATAAGAACTGCGTGGTCATATTTGAAGGTGTGGACATCTAACTAAACAACTCTTTTCATGGGACCAACATAGTAATTGCAGAAAAATAATCAGTTGTCTCATTCAGAACTTCAATCTACTCGATCCAAATGTATGAGACAGCTGATTATTTTTTCGCGTTTTAATGCAGCCACAACAAATAGATCAACACGAGAACTACATTGTCGACAAGTGACGTCACCTATTTAGTATGATCCATGGAATCAGGATATCGGCCCGAACTTTTTCTTCTGCCCGTCGTGCAAAACTATCTGCACCCTCCAGGACTAAAATTACTAAAATAACATTGCTGTCCAGGTCGCTATACTGGTTGGAACAAATAGTAGAAGAAGTCAGCTACGATTCCAACCTATAGCATAACACAACATCAAGCCTGTATTCTCTGAAGAGGTGTATTCTCTGAAGAGGTGTACCTATAGTATACCCACAGTTATTCAAGTTAAGTTTTAATCCCATGTAACTGAGTGGGAGCCTATTGCCATCAGCAGACTCCTGGCTGCTACTAAAAAAATCCAGATGGAAAAACCTGATGACACTGTACTCGACCCGAGTATCGAACTCAAGAATATAATCGAATACTCTTTAAATTATGTACTCCATATAAATTAGAGACATAAATATAGAAATTTTACAAAGGATGACACAATGGGCGGTCTTATCGCTAAGAGCGATCTAATAAAGACAACCTTTGGATGGATTAAAAAAGTGAAAGGAGAGACAAATAGTGTACGTAGTCTGTGGTGTACCATATACTTAATACAATAAATACATACATAAAGTATATTATACTAATCTAAATCTAAATAAATACATACGTATATATAATAATAAACATGATACAGGAGCAAAGAAAATATTATAATGATGATGTTTAAGGAGAGAGGAAGTGCTTTTTTATCATATTTTTAAAAGTGGACAAAGATTGAGCACGCCTTACCGACACGGGCATTCCATAACCGTACAGGTCTGGGCAAGGTCATATTTTCAGCAATAAAGAGACCACTCTCTTTTCCAGCATTAGTGCAACCACTAGACTATTATTAGCGATACGAGACAAGAGAAAGGAAATGATTAGTTTTAATAAAATCAGGAAAACATACATACACTCAGCGTGACCAGATTCAGTATTTTTTTTGTAGTTTTTCTTTTCCGAGCAGCTGTATTTTTGAAGGTATTTTGGGGTTTTTTGGGTAAGTGGTTGGCGGAAGTAAGTATTTTAAAAACAGTTAAGTACCTTCAAAAATACTGATGCCCGAAAAAGATAAAATACACCGAAAAAGTATTAAAATACTGAATCTGGTCCCGCTGCATACACTCGCGCCTCCTTCTTATGAGAAGCTACAGAACGCGTCTAATAATCATGAGCACAAAAACAAAAACGCATCAGCGTTTTTTGTTTTTGTGCTCACACCATAAATTATTTTTATAAGTCTATACGTGAGGATTTATAATTGGCTTTCGACTGACTATGGTTTCCTTTTTGTGTTTGTTTTTATTAGCTGTAAGTCATGCATGTACCTACTAAAATAAATAAATAGAATCAATTTCAAAATAAAATTACCACGTGAAAGGCGAAATGGTTCCAATGAAGCAGCGTAGAGGAAATTAATGTATTAGCGAAAATCTTGCCTTTCCGTAATTTAATTATTTCAGAGATAATTACCCAAGTTTCGTCAGTTCAAAGAAAATTATAGCAAACCAATTATGATATTGATTAGAAGAGAGATAACTTAATGATGTTCCAACTTAAGGGATCGCAGATTATATTTTGTCTTGTTTTCGCTAAATATGTAATTTTGGAAATATACAGGATGTACAGTCAACAAAAGAGATAAGTATGCAAAATCTTCGGATATAGTTGAAGTTTAGTAAAAAACCGATGGATGTTCTCGAATAAAATTTAACTTTATTAATAAAAAGCAAACAGCTCATTTATCAAATTAAATTTCAGTCGACAACATCCATCGGTTTCTTCCTAAACTTCTACTGTATCCGACGATCCTGCATACTTATCTCTTTTGTTGACTGTACACAAAATGGACACAGGATTTACACACAGGATATGTAACCACGTTAGAATCTTTTTCATGGTAGCTGATAGGTTAAAGGATCAGCAACAGGACCAAAGCCTGATGAGAAGCTATGTGTTATTCAGTTTCATTACTTCATATGCCTACTAAGTTTATTTTGAACATCGCTGACTTACTTTAAAGTTTAAATCAAAAACACGCAAGCATTTTCTCCTTTTCTCGGGTATTATCTATACCGAAATTCCGTCTGATTCCTAATCAGACGCACACCATGTATACAATTTTCTGGCTAAAGCAATATTATTAGGAAAACTTTGTAAGCCCTTCGATAGTAATTAAGTTAAAGACAACATGTTCGATGTTCTGATAAGAAACTGAAGCGTAATGTGAAACGTGTAAGTTGTTATCGTCTTGATACTCTTGATACTTGATTATAGTATGTAATGAGTTACTTGTAAGTCAATTAAGATTAGTTTACACATAGATGGGTTATATTTTAGAAACACTCCTGCTTACTCCACATGGAACAACAAATACACCGTGATCATTAATAGGCTAGTTTCCACCATCAATAAATTGAAAATCTATTTAGTCCGTCAGTTAGAGTATTGGAAAATAATGGACACGTATTTTTTGTTTTTGTAAATCAATGAATATTGACAAAGATAAAACGCATCTAAACTCGGGAGTGGGGGCTCGTGACGTCAGAACCCACTAAAAATTATACCAAGGTGTGACGTATTGAGAATTTTAAAAGCGTCGTATCTTCGTCAATTTTGTTTTACGTAACAAAAGAAAAAATACGGGTTAAATATTTTTTGATGATCTAACTGACGATCTAATTAGACTTTTTCAGTTGACAAGCCTATTAGAAAAGTCTATAAGTAGTTGACCTTGTAATTGGTTTATCACCCTAAGTTTGAATGTCACTTGCACGTAATAAAACAACAATTTCGATTTGTCTATGTGGTAGGTACTAGAAGTTTAAGCCTTATTGAATTTTTGTGTGAATCTTTTGTTGTTGTCAAAAGTAATTACGAGGTCTCAATCAACTCAGCCTATTGCAATCTACTGCTGGACATATGCCTCTCCCAGGCTGCGCTATAACACCCTGTCCTCCGCCTTCCACATCCAGTTCGTCCCAGCCAACTTCTTCAGGTCGTCCGTCCATCTAGCTGGGGGAGGGAATTTTGCAAATATGGGTAATACATAATAGGTCTTACCTTAGCAAGGTGCGTTATCTACTTTTCTTTCAACTACCAATCTACCTACCGTGATAAAATATACCTACTCAAAATAAAAACTCAAGGAAATGAAAACAAAGTATCTTGCGACTTTTGCAGCAAGACGTTATTAACAATTTAATTTGCAGCTGTTTTTATACTTTCTAGAGTTGAATCCATTTCGTTATTGCTGTCTATTTCAATTTTTTTAAAACTTTTCTTGCTAAATATGAAGTATCAATGTTTTACAATGATACAAAATGCGCGCCATTTGTTTTTTTCACCAAATTGGTTTTATTCAGCCGATTTTTATTTTCAGCCAGTATCTTTTTGATCTAATGCATACATTTTATATTAAACTCAATGGAAGACATTAAGGCTCTGTGGTAAATTTATATCTAAATAAAAAATAAAAAACCGTGCATTTATGAAAAAATGTGATTGTGATTGTTTTATGAGATTTCATATAACTTTACTGCACTGTTTTGGTTCTAAGAAAAAATACGTCCTTTGTGATCGGTTTTGTAGTGATTAATAATAGCATTACTACGTAGTTGAAAGAAAAATACATTAAAGCTTAGCCATATTTCACCATTCGGCATGCAAAAATTATATTATTAACATTAACTTATGTTTTACCAAAAGCCAGGTCCATCAATCCAGAGCAATTCAGAAAATTCTTTTCTCTAATAAAAACTCTGTCACACGGTAGTACGTTTTATTATCAACGTAGCTATAACTAAGCTTAAATCACTGCTTACGGCAGAAATCACCGTTTTGTAAAGCGATGCTAATTTTAATTTGTAGTCACTTTGGATTAAAAATAAACCTAATTGATTATGTGTTTTATCAGAAAATATAAAGTCAATAAAAGCTTGCTTGCACTTAAAAGCAAACTATGAGAAATCATTACATCGAATAACCAGCTGGTTTTATAATAATGTACACTCACAAAACTTTTAAATCAGTTTAGTAAGGTACCAACAAAAGTCATTCAATAGTTTCATTAAACGACAAAGTTAAACCACCACACAAAGTAAATTATCCACATACTATACACGCCGATTAATCTCGGATCAGCCTTCCTTACCCAACAAAACGGGATCAACTACGAACTCACTTGAACAGTAATTGATGCAGAAGCATGCGAAAGGCTGAAGTAATGCGAACCATATAAATTGCGATACCCAAAGGGCGGGGCCGCTCGTCATTCAATGTCTATGCTTTTTCCCTTTAATTAACTTTTTGCATACGCATTTAGAAGATGCGAGTATAAATTAACACTAGCTTGACGTATGCATTTGTTGAGTTACTTGATATCGTTGGTGTTTTGCATACAATATGCGTTTGTATTTTTTTATTATTGTTTTGGGCTTTCGTCGTTTTTATACTTATAAGCATTGTCAGCATGCTGCAGGCCTAAGTGCGAGAATTAAAAATTGGATCGATTAATAACATTTGCATAAAATTATGTACATTGCATATGCATACAAGGTGGCGCAAAAGTCATTACCCTATTGGAAGATGCTACAATTTTTGCAAATGGCGGCACATGCCAATTCTACTTTGACATTTGTAAAGCAAACAGATACAAAATACACTTCAATAAGACATGAATCGTTTTACTCCTAAAAAACGCGGATTAATTGTTTCAGGTCGCATATTCTCTCGTTTTGGCGATTTGCACTGGCCGGTAAGATCGCCTGATTTAACCGTGTGGGGTTTTTTGAAGTCACGAGTCTACGCCAACAAGTCTCAGACTCTTGAAGCCCTCAAAGAGCATATCCGTCAAGAATGCGAGGATCTATTGCCCGAAGTTCTGGCAAGAGTGATGGAAAATGCCATAAATCGGGCCCGAATGGTCATCAATTCTGCGGCCACTTAGCCGATATCATTTTCTCGACTTAATGAAAAAAAAAAAATAAGTCGTCAAAAACTTTGGTTCTGCTTTTGGATTATGTTTAATCATCTAAAAGCAGAACCAAAGTTTTTCATTCATAAAAATATGACAGCCAAAGAACATAGGGTGACAACTTTTGCGCGACATTGTATGTGTTAATTTATTCAGCTTTCCAAAAGGAAACATATCACCTTCAAAACATATACATCTGGATGTAGATGTTTCGATCCAGCTTTTAATTCTCGCACTACAGCACTCAATATCAAAATAAAATAATACCTTTAATCCTTGTAGCTTTGGTGATGCAAGTATCTTACGGCGCTTGAATGACATTGACTGGCGGGCGCTGCTGTGGACATTTATTTGTAAAATTGTATTGAAAAAACAATATGGCAGCAACAAAAGATCCATAAACAGTTACCTTAAAACTTCTAAAAAGTTTAAACGTGCATATTAAGCTGAGAATCAATCAGCTTGTCGCGGTTTTGTTTTTGTATTACTTTGTTAAAACTTTATTTTTATCACAATTTGTGTCTTGAGATTGAACGGGCTTTATTGTGTAAAGCCCGTTCAATCTCAGGACACAAATCTCAAAAACTATCTACGCTCGATGGAGAAATTTCTTTCAAAGCTCCAACGTTTCACATGTAAGTAGGAAGATATGTTGTGTAACGAATTTAAAACTCAAGCAACTCAATCCTTCCAGAAACTAGGTGATGTATTAAAAAAGTTATATTAACGTTCGAAACTTAAATAAATTATTCACTAGTACTGAAATTGGCTAAAAACGACAGCAGCGTAGCCTGTCTGCGAACTTACATTGCTTCTAACGTACTCCGCGAGGGAATACAGAAAGTTTGTTCAGCCAATGGAACCAATTTCCTGAATTTGTGACATCGGTATATACCGTCTAGTTCCGAATTAATATACCCAATACATTGTGTTTTATATATATTTATATAGTGGGGTTTGTTTACGTTTGCCCAAGGCAATATTACTCTGCTGTAGACTAACTCTGGGTCAAGTTCGACTCCTACAAGGAGCATTTATTTATAATCTACTAGCTTCTGCCCGTGGCGTCGCGCATGGATATCGGAAATTATCCCACGGGAACGTGCTACCGGGACAAAAAGTTTACATACAAACTTTCATCCCTATAAGATTCCTATAAGATTATTTTTGAGACAAAAAGTAATCTAGTACATAGTATTTCCCCAGGATCTATCACCTTCTCAAATTTTATCGGAATCCGTTCAACGGTTTAGGCGTGAAAGGATAACATACAGACAGAGTTACCTTCGAATTTGGAATATTGGAATGAGAGTATAGATTTGTATGGATTTGGATCTGCATTGCAAACATTGTATTTGGAAGATTTCACACTAGATCCAGCGTAAGTGACGGTGACGCAGTATAGACGCCTTTCATCAAAACGAGGATTACGTCTACGTTAAACCAATCCATTTTGTTTTAAAGTATTTTTGGAAACATAATTTTATTTTGAAGTATTTTTGGAAGCATATGTAAGTATTGTTGCGACGAGGCATAATTTGTACGCTAAATCTCGTGGTAATTTTTTTTACAAAGTTCATGTAAGTAATTGCTTTTTGAAAATAGTTAATAAACTTCTTCCTTCAACGTGTTAAACGTTGAAGGAAGAAGTTTGATTATAGAACATTTGGTTACATCGAAAGACTTGTTAAAGTATTAGTGATATTTAGTGTTTCTCGAATCCCAAATGCAAATGGATCACATCCTGGAAGTAATACGTCAAATTAAAAGTCAGCTTTTATATAGAACTAGCTTCTACCCGCGGCCGCGTCCGCGTGAAATTTCACCCTCCCCCCCTTCATTCTCTTAGGGGTGGAATTAAAAAAACCCTTTTTTAATGGATACCTGATGACCTACTTTTCATAAAGAACACACCCACCTAATTTCATGTCTCTAGGACCAGAGGTTTAGGCTGTGCGTTGATATATAACTCAGTCAGGACTTTGAATTTTAATATACCTATCTAAGTAGATATAGACTGACACTGAAACAGTCACCTGTCCTACTTTTTCGCACATTACCCGTTGTCGGCAGCAGTTGCCATGCAAAACTCGAACTAGCGGTACTAAGGTAGCCCCGGGTGCGTTGCTAGTGTAGACATTCAACTTACCTACCTACACACGTAGTTAGGGATGTGTAGTAAGTCCGTTGCTTATAAGTACCGTAATAACCCTCTCCCTCCGTTGACTTTTGCCTCTGTAGCGGGTTGATAAGCACTCTCACATAAGGTGTGCTGTGATTTTCTGTGCAAAATAGTTGCGAGGAAAATTTTGATCACCTTATATAGCAGGACTTTGCTTTTTGGATAATTAATGCAAAATATATCTAAAATAAGTACCTGGAATTGAATGAATACAGCCTACTAAGTATCCCGAGACCACTTTTTCTGAATGTCATGGAGACAAGGAGACAGAACATCGTTGAGAAAAGGCTCGGCAGATGATGATGAGTAAATAGTTACTACTAACATAAACTAGTATAATAAAATTGAATTTAGATAGTAATGTTATATTAGTACCACAACACTGCCCACAAAAAGACATAAACACAAGTAAAAGTAATCTTTAACTTCCTTATTAATATAAACGCAGGGAAAGTGCTGGTACATGCTAAACTAATACCTTGAAAAATATATGATACCTGAATGTTATAGTTTTTGTATCTTTACTCCAAAATTATTAATAAGGGTTAGGGTTTTTTTTAGCAGTATATGCAGTAAGAAATGAGAGCAGTAAAAATAAATACATAATTCATCTGCTGGAGCGATAGAGGTCTCCATAACTATGAGTTTTTCAGATGAAGTAACAGAGGTTTCTTCTCGATAAGTCTTTTATTTGAGAAAATCACACACCATACGAATACAAATGTATATAGGAAACAATACATCAGCTGTAGAAATAGAAACTATTTTTGCAAATCACTTCAAAGGTCTAGGTCACTTATCACTTCTAGGTCTTCGTATTATAGGTAATAGGTAATACGGGCTGGTGTCCGTAACTCCACGTCAATGCGCGTATCGTGTTATTTAGTAACTGGGTGGTATAGGTCAAATACCTATTTGACCTATACAACCGAATACCGGAATTTGCCGGTATTCAGCTACATCCGGTTTCCGAAAGTAGTTGAGAAAAAGCTAGTGCACGTGACAACGACTTTCCTAAGCCAAAAACTTAACTTATAATCTTGATCATCAAGTGAAGAATGCTTCATTGTTACGACATAAATGCCGTAAACATAGTATCAAATATCAGATTCTCGTTTAATTTCACAATATTTTCACTTTCCTTTCTAACAATCAGATCAAATATCACATTACAAAGTAAAAAAATATAATAAAAGCCCTATCAGATGCTTCATTCAAATCGGCCGTCATCGTGTAATGTACACCAAAAATTAATTACTCAGACCGAATCTAGATAAGGCTAAAAGGCGAATGCTCGTAAAAATGGTCACAAAAACGTAGATACTCAATCAAAGTCATAAATTATGGTCATTTAATGGTCCATTGAGTCATTCATGTGATTCATTGGATGTTGAAGGTATTTACGCAAGTTTGAGATTTACCGGCGTTGGTATATGATAGTGTAAGATCCGTTTCAGATGATTGGAATGCGAATCGGGGCGGGAATATTGTGACATCGTTTTTGGTAGAACTTTTAAAAGTTCTTCAATAAAAACGTTAAGCTGTATGGAGCTGTATGTTTTTATGTCCGAGTCATCGGTAGGTTTTCGAAGGTATAGTGCCTTCACAATAGACCCAATATCACTGTTTGAGATGTGGTAAGACAAGCGTTTGCCTACTTTGACATTATTTCAAGAACATTCGCTGCAACTGAATGTCTCAAACTTAAACGCTGCATGTGGAGATCGTCTGATAACTTCCTTACTGTCTCATTGTTAAAGTTTACACTTCACCGATTTTCAATAAAGGGATATTTGAGAGTGCTGAAGTACTGCTACACTAATATTTCGAAATGGTACCGTTTACTCAAGCAACAAGGTACATATTTGTGTGTAATTTTGTGAACTGCAACTCCTGCGGTTGACCATTGCGAATGCCAAATAAATTCGGAAACTAAATGCTCCCGAGTTCATAATAAATTTACCAATATATCAACGACCGCACAGAATTTAAAATTTACGACACCGTCGTATGAAATCCCATAAATTTTATTGACAACGATTTTTCTGAGATACGCTTTACTTTCCGTGACTTATGTCCTGCAGTGACTAATTTTGTAAACACTTCTATGTATATATTTTGCGGTTGTCATAAATCACGGTTTTATAGTGATACAAGTTAGTAAGGATGAAGCTACGAGTACGTTTTAATTGGTTTTCTAGGGAAGTTTTTTTAAACTGTGACACTTTTATCCTTAACAAAATTTATGGTGAGGGAAATTTGATTTCGAAGAACTCGCAGTTACTCAGATGTTTCATCATTTTTAGGAGATTTAATTAAAATAAAAAGTGTTGTTGTGATTATTTTACCCTTTGTTTATTCTTCATCTCTCAAAGAGTAGTAAAGTTGAATAAAGGAGTTTTGTGTCCTGAACTTTTACTTCATCACCTATAGCAATTTAAATATAGCCCACTTTGCATCAACATAATTATGTAACTTTTGCTCAAACACATTTAGGTCAGGAATGGTAATTTTAATACCAAAAATATTTGTAATTGAATAATTTTCGAGGTAACGATTAATTTATATAAACCACAGACACGGATTCACCGTAACGATTTATCACCGGAAATCGTATAATAATCGATTTCATTAACGCTTTCATTCGCAGGGGTCGAGCAAACAGCGGGGCGCGCGCACAATGGTCAGTTTTTCCAGCGAAACGAACGGAATTTGTATCAAAACCAAGATTATGTTTTAGCAGGAATGGAACTTTTTATAAAAATAAAGCCCTTAGGAATAAAATGCTTAAGCCCGTCTGTTGCAAGTCAAAAGTTCCATCAGCTGACTATACAGGGTCTAAATAAATTAGCTAGCTAAACTCCACAGACGTGATAGTATCGATATCTCAACACGACACAACTAAAGAAATCAGATTTTCTCAACTCATACTTCAAGTACCTAACAACGCAACCAGAGGTCGTTGAACCCCAATAAAAACATGAACATTTTTTTTTATTTTATTTAATCGGGTTTGGACATCGATATCCATCACGTATGCAGATTTTCGCTAGCTAATCTAAATTGACCTTGTATAATTTTCCTGCGTACCGATTAATAATTCCTTGTTTTCCTTTCCTACAGAAATCGCAAGAATGGAACGTGCAGGGTGCTCTAGGTTAGCAGGAAAACACGGATTTTTGTTTTTAAATTCTTCAGAAGTTAAATGCAAACAAAAAGAGTAGTACAATATAGGCACCTGCGTCTATTGTTTGAAACTCAGGCGCTGTCTTTAGATTTATTGGGTCGTATCGTGTATCGTTCCAGTGAACTGTGTCGGATAAACATGCTATAAATTCCTTTATAGTCCATCCAGAATCGAAATGATTCATACTTGCATGTGTTCGAATATCAAACAAGTAGGTATTTTAAGTCCGGAACAGCATATTCATTATTTTAAGATTCGATTATGTATTATCTAAAAACATAACAGTATCTCTTCTTTTCCTTATTATTTATAAATTCTAGTTTAATAGACGGGCCGCGACTCTATAATCACTAACAACAGCGTAGTTAGAGGATTTTCCTTATTATACAACGTGTAACGTTAAATGCGCAAAACCTCATACACCCCAATTAGAGCATTGAGTTAAAAGCATAATACAATGACCAAAACAATTTTTTTAAAGCTAACTATTTTTATTAAAAAAATCGTGTTGATCCTAGCATTAGTTTATGCATTCAAAATTGAGTCTTATTGCCTTAAAATAAGACTTAATTTCCTTAGGCTCAATCGGCGGATATTATGGCAAAATACATAATTTTTGAAAAAAAAACCTATATTAAAAATTACTGAAATCCTTTCAGTAGTCAATTATGAACAAACTATTTTCAGGTTTTGCGCATTTAACGTTACACGTTGTATTTAGAAAAGAATACAACGCCTGAGTCCTCCACAACATTTTCTTCTTCCCAGCTAAAGACTAAGAAGTGGTGAAGGGTGGGCGTTATGGAAGACTGTCGTATGTAATTATGACTGAATGATTTGAATAAATTACTTTTGATTTTGATTTTATTTGTCAGCGGACAGGGCTTCAGCGTTACGGTTCTCTGCTTTGATTTTTAATTTTCAACAAAGAGCCTTTGTAAAGTATATAGTACCTACCGGGTCTGTCTATTTATGCATTTTGTGTTTTATTAATACATGCATACAGTTGAATTCCTTAAGTCATCATCGGCCTAGCCTTTTTCCAACTATGTTGGGGTCGACTTCCAGTCTAACTGGATGCGGCTGAATATCAGTATGATACATGTAGCGACTGCCTATCTGACCTCCACAACCCAGTGGGCAATATGATACTCCTTGGTAAGACTGGTTGTCAGACTTTCGGACTTCTGACGACCCGTAACGACTGTCAAAGAACCACGAATGACAGCCGGGATCAACCGCTTAACGTGCTTTCGGAGGCACGGAGGGGTCTCCCATCCACAGACCAACCGCGGCAAGCGTAGCTTAACCTGATCGATCGACCTGTGCGGCTGTTATTATTTAGCCACGGGCCGCCACAAAGTGACCAAAAACAAAATTGCATAATTCTTAAAGAAGGAAAAATGTAGAAAAATTAACACGCAGTATTTACTAATACTGCATAGGTACGATAGCCTATTCCAAACTTATCCTTGTTTATATAATCCAGGTATAGAATAGTTGTGTTTTCGGCCAGGTTTCCAGTAATGAACGCGTGGGGGAAGTAATGGTGAGGGGCGATTTCGGTGCCGGCCGCAGTTAGTGGTCATCGGGCGAACGTTGCACTGAAAAACATATTTATATCTACGTAGGACGGTAGGTACCGATGTCGTTGTTAATGACATTTATTGCAAGTGATATTTAATGGTGTTTATGGATTTGTGAAGGGATGAAAGGGTGTGGGGATGAACAGGAAATGTTATTTTTTATGAGGTGTTTGTTACTTTTAATTGTATCATATTAAATCAAAGACATTTATTCGCAGGTAGCTGGTAGCTGTGGGATTGGCGAGACCTGTGTCCAACGGTTGACGATGTTGATGATGACGAAGAAGGTCTTACACATAGGTTTTTCTCACAAATGCATTGATATTGGCACAAAAATCAAATCATAGAAACTAAAACAACAGTTATCGTTTGTGTGAACACAAAACCAGATTCGATGTACCACAGAAATTGTTTTCCCACAGCTTTCTCGTTCACATTTGCTCGTTTGCAGCTCTCCTAAAGGCGGGCAACTCAATCATCCAGTTCCTATATCCCGAACGCTCCGGAAAATTGGAATTTTGTCACCCTTTTTTCTGACTGATCTTTCTCAGCTTCGTACAATTTGGCAACCATCTTTGATTGGAGTGCGTAACCGGATATCCGGCCGAGGTTATCGTTTTCTCCGTCTATTGAGTGAATGAATCCCTTTATCGTATTTCAGGTAGGCTTTGATGCTCTGATTTATTTCAGTGCCCACGTTGTTTGACGAGATATTGGACGGAGATAATTTTTTTATCATGGGTCGTTATGCGTGGGTTTTTCGGTTAGTCTCCTGATGTGTGACTTAGATAAGTTGGGTTTTAAAAGGATTTTTATAAGGCCTCTTTGATTCTGATAAATTGTAGGTGCACTAAGATCCAAATAAAAATATCATAGAACAATAAGCCGTCCGCTACTCGCACTATCCCGTCTCTACCAGGGAACACTTGCACAATCCAAAATGTTAAGCACCAAATAAAATCAAGGTAATAGGTGCAATTGATTTAATAAATTAGAGAAAAATATCACACGAAAAAATTTATAAAATACGTAAGCCGCCCCGTTGCTAGCCAACCAACAACAACAAGTCACTAGCAACGGGGTTGCCAGATCTGTCGCCAACATCTCTCCCCCCTGGTAAGAACCTAAAGTCTTACGAAAGCTTCTCTTAGTCTGTTATGGTGACAGATCCAGCTTAACTAATTTACGCACAGGGCGACGTAGGACCCCTGTGCTAGTCCTTATCCGTCCTAACTCGTACCTACCTTATTATTTTATGTAGAACAGCACTAGTTAATTACGTTTATGTATTTATTTTTGGCATTTTTCATCTAACTAAAAAATGGTCTGATAACATTTTTCTTCGAAATTTCCAATAAGCTTAAATGAAAACATTTTTCTTTTATGTAACCATTAAAACATTAGGTAAATTATATATATTTGTAAGAAATCCCATTTTGCTCCTCTTTTATATCGAGAAATATCTGAGAGGAAATTCTCGTAATTTTAAAAACGTTTACAGTCTGAGGGGCAATTCTCGTAATTTTTAAGAACGTTCACAGTCTGATCTCAGTCTCAATCTGTAAAAATACCTTTAATTTCCCGGGCTACATTTGATAAGTTTTTGACATTTGTTTTCGCCGAGATGAGACTGCGACTAGATTTTGAACGTTTTAAATTACGAGAGTTAGCCTTCAGTGTGTCAAGCAGGAATACTCCATCTAAAATATATGATACAGAGTTAAAATAAGTTTGCATTATGGTAGCGCCATTATAAAAACATATTTTGTACATTAAATTACATCACGCATATATTTTACGAAGCATTAGGCAGACGTACACCGATAGTACAGACGCCAGCACATCAAGTTACTACAATCTGTTAAATTTCTTTAATAGATTTTCAACATTAACGCTAAAGCTTAAGCTTCAAAGTTGATTGGGAAAATTTGACAGTTCCGTGTAGCTTGATGTGCTGGCGTCTGTACAACCGCATTTTGCCAGTTATGTTTAAGTCCCATGAAATAGGGGCGAGCCTATTGTCATCAAACGGGCTTAAATCTAGACTAAGGCTACTACTGAGAAATTCCAGAAAGAAAAACCCAATAACACTTTGCCCGACCCGGGAATCGAATCCAGGACCTCATGTTCAGCAGTAGCACTTGCTACAGCCAGGCCAACGACGCAGTCGGAGAATTACTGATTGTCACCAATCAGAACATTAGTCAAAATTTGATTCTTACAGCGAAACAAATGGCACACAACTAGCCAATGGCTATGATTTTATTTTATTGCACGAACGGCTCAGAAATTACTACGAAGCTTTTTTAATAGTTTTAAAACACAGTGTTTCACATTAGCTTTCCCATAATTAATAGTTCGGCGACATTCAATTTATATAATTGTAGTGAACGAAGTTGTGGTACTCTAATTTTATTGTTTAACCGCTTTCCTAGTAGTTTGGTTCACTTTAATGGATTGGACGCTTCATTTGTTTTGGATTACTAGTTTCATTTGTTTGTTTATTTAAAGATTTGTGTTTTGCCCACGACTTTTTTTTTTTTTTTTTTTTTTTGTGGATGGGAAATCATCCAATGACCCCTCCCGCTCTGGGTGGAGCAGAAGGGAGTGTCAGACTCTTACTGACTAAAACCCACCCGTGTTCCTTCCTTAGCCCTTTGTGTTCCGGGGTAGCGGTAACCCTTTCGGACAATCCCGCTGCCCCGGCAGGCTTCGGCCCTTTCGGGCCCCTTCCTTATGCTGACATCTCTTTGAGGCGCGCGTGGAACACGTACGCGCCGTCCGGCACGGGCCTGGTCCTGATCGGACGGAGAGTTACCCATTACTCTCCGCCCGCAGGCCCGCGCCTACGGTGGCCGGGAGTCGTCTCGCGGCTCCCGACGCCCGGGGCGTCTCCCGCGGCGGCTGGGACGTGAGGCCCTCTCCCTCAGCCGTCCCGCCACCTCCTTCGCTAGCATGACTGCTTCGCAGAAGGAGGTGACTGCCTCCCACTCCCTCTCGCCCCGGACCATGGCTTGAACCAGGGCCGGGCGCGAGAGGTCGCCGCCGCCGCCGATCGCCTCCGCGAGAACACGGCGGTGCTCCGCCCAATTGGGGCATACCGCCACCGTATGCTCCACCGTGTCCTCCGGGCGACCCTCGCAGTGGTGACACCCGGGCGTATCCTCCCGCCCGATAATGTGCAGGAACCTCCCGAAACACCCGTGTCCGGTGAGGACCTGCGTCAGGCGGTAGGTGAGGGCGCCGTGGCGCCTCTCTAGCCACTCCTCAAAGAGGGGTCTTATCGCCGCTATCGCGGCGTGCCCTGCGCTGGGTTGCGACAGTCGCTCTTTCCATGCCGCCATGAGATCGCGCCGGAGGTCGGTCCGCTCCGCTGCGATTTGCCGCGGAAGCGGAGTTTCCCCCCGGCGTAGTGCCTCCGCGCGCCACTCGTACAGGCGCGCGAGGACTATCGCCTCCAGATCCCACGGCGGCAGTCCGGCAAGGAGGCTTGCCGCCTCGCCCGAGATCGTGCGGTACCCCCGGATTAGCCTTACGGCTACCACCTTCTGGGGCGCGTTCAGGTAATGGGCGGCTCGCTGCCGCAGTGAACGCGCCCACACCGGGGCCCCATATAGGGCCATGGACCGCACGACCCCCGCGTAAAGCCTCCGGCAGGAGGCGTTTGGCCCCCTCAGGTTGGGCAAGAGCCGCTTGAAGGCGGCCCCGACCCGTTCCAATTTGGGAGCCAAACGTCGAAAATGCTCGACGAAGTTCCACCGGCTGTCGAGGACGAGACCCAGGTACCTCATCGTTGTCTCGACGCCGATGTGAACCCCTCCTACCGTTAGTTGGGATCCCGAAGGCGGCCCATTCCGAGGCCCATGAAAAGACATGGCCTCGGACTTGTGCAATGCCACCTCGAGACCCAACTGCCGGATCCTCTCCACGACTATCGCAACCCCGCGTGTCATCGCGTCGGCCGCCGCCTGATGCGACCTCCCCTGCGCCAGGACTAGCGTGTCGTCAGCGTAGCAAACCACGCTGACTCCATCAGGGAGATCGGCCCGCAGCACCCAGTCGTAACCGATGTCCCACAGGAGCGGCCCCAGAACCGATCCCTGTGGGACACCGCACGACATCTCTCGCCGGTTCCATTCCCCGTTGCGACCGGGGTAGATGACGGCTCTGTCCGTCAGATACGCCCCGACTATTCGACGGAGGTAGGTCGGCACCCGGTGATACCGGAGCGCCTCCCCAATGCAACTCCAGGGCAGGGTGTCACCCGCATGAGTATCTGAGATTATATCACGGGAACATACTACTGGGATAAAAAGTATCGTATGTCTTCATTCATGTTATAAAACTATATGAGTGTGCGGTGTGCCATCCAAATCCGTTCAGCCGTTTTAGCGTGAAAGCGTAGCAAAAAAAAAATATATAGTTTTGATTTCTTTAGATGTAGGAAATTTGGGAATGGAATTAGTTCTTAGAGTATTTTACTTAATTAGTTTAACGGCGCAGGATAGCCTTTACCAGAAGTGGTCACCGTATTAGTGATTCAGTACCTTCAATATCATAAGGATTATTCCGGAATATAGCAGTTCGTCGTAGATGTGGTACGAGAGCGGCCCCCCTGACCCGTGGTAGACAGCCGCCACGCAACTATCGTTGCGACACTCTGCTAGAGTGATTGTCATCAGCCAATGTCATTTTTATCCAACCTTTTCGGTAATTCCAGTAACTTCGAAACAAAACTAGATAGCGCTCCTTGCTGCGCCGCACCGCTACGAATAAGTAACGCGCCGTCAAGATCATTGGCAAAAGCTATCCTCTGAAGATAATGTATTTCACCAATTGTTGGATTTACTAATTGTTTCTTCTCATAATCGAATAAAAAATAGCTATTAACAACAATTAAGACGTTTAAAACTATTATTAGCCTCCCAAATGCACCTAAATATTTACCCAGTTTGACAAATAACCCGAAATATAAAACACATTTTCAACATTAAACTTTCAAAGGGTAGGTAATTGTTTCCTCCCTCAAAAATTGTTCTGAAAAGTCACATTTTTTATATTGCAAACACCAGTGGACAGTGATGCTCCCGTTAATGTGTTCATTTTCAAACTGTACAAAGTTCATGCAAACAGCGGTAGCGTTGTGGAAATGTTTACAGATTGTGTCCCCAGAATATTACATTATGCACGGTGTCAATTTGAATTATGTGGTGGAATAAGTTAAAAAGTACACTTTAATTATAGTACCTACCTCGAATAGATTTTTTTTTGTTAAATCTTAACATACCAATAGCAAAATGTTAGTAGCAACATTACCTAATTACCGCGAACAAAATGCGAATCCAATATAAATGATTAATCTCAATTGGGGTACATCTTCTAATTTCAATCCAGCCTGTCCCTTGCTGCCCTCTCCCAGCGACGCTCTAAGCCGAGGTCCTTACCCCACAGGGGGTGTCCTTAGCGTGTATTCGCTTAGTTTTTAATTTTTTAAGCCCTGACTGGAGGCCTTAATTTATTGAGGAATCCACAGGCAAGCCCGGTTAAGCAGACGAAAATCTCATAGCTTGAACTGCGAGATGCCATTTATATAAAGAAGGGGTACACCGCTAAAAAAACCGGTATTGAATGCACCGACATTACTGTTAGCTTCGTCACCCCGACACAGTATACCGGGGTGCGTCAGGCAAGTGACATGTATGGCACTGATTGGTTATTGTGAAATAATAGCCAGCCCATAAACTTATGCACCATAAGGTGTATTTTCCGCGGACAATGCTATCGATGTTGTAATCACCAAGCTATTTTTATTTTTTCATCATAAATTGGGTAGATTTTTGCTACGTGTTAGCTCGCGTCGTTAAAAATAATGAGATCGGTTTTCGGCGATAAATAATAGGTTTTGTGGTTTTTTTTCTCGTTAGAATTTAGTTGGACCCTTTGTTCCTATTGTGGACTGTTTGCTGTATACTAAATTGAGCGTAAACATGGGATTTTTATGAACTGGCGACACGGAGCGGATCGGAATTGAGGTCGACAAATATTGTCTTGACTTAAGGGCTTATACTACCTCAAATGGCTTAGCATGATCCTCCGTTATGTCGAAAATACTGCAGCATTAATTTTGAAATAAATATATGCTAAAGTTGAGGATTAACATTAGGTCTTATGTTAGACGAAAACATGATTTCATAAAATTTTCTCGATAGAAAAAAATTCCAAAGTTTCCGCCAAACCGAACAATAAACCGCTGGTATTCAAAAAATACTTCAAATTAGATCATGAAACTTTGTATACTAACCAAACTAACTATAAAGCAGGTCTTATGTTATTTATTTTTTTTTTAATTACCATTATTTTCACCGTAAAAGTACCTAAACTATTGGCGCTGCCTGCCGCCTAGCACCGCACTCTGTCTCGCTGTCACTCCGCGAGCAGTATCGTGCGAGCGAGATAAAGAGTGAATTTTAGCTGAGGTAGTGTAGGCTCTTAATAGGATATTGGTTTTGTTTTATACGCTAATCATTACATTTAATCTCGCCCCTTTAGCATAATTAGCCTATAATGTTCCCACACCTGGGACACAGGCCTTCTCTCTATAAGAGGGAGTGGGCCATAATCCACCACGCGGCCTCAGTGCAGGTTGACCTAACCCTTGAGGAATTACAGGCGTGATGCAGTGTTATGTAAATATATGATGTTTTTTAAGAATATCCTCAAAAGGAATAAGGGATCCCTTATGAGATCACTTCGTTGTCAGTCTGTCTGTCGGTCAAGACCCTGTTTCTCAGGAACCGCAGAGTTATCAAGTTAAAATTAATATTAATCCCTTGAAGCAGTGAAAAAATCAAGCTTCCAGTTCTAAGTCAACGCTCAACGCAATCAAAAGATACGGGCGTTTATGTTCTGGAATAAAAACCTATAGAGTACTTGCCGTTGACCTAGAATCATGAAATTTGGCAAGAAGCAATGTCATGTAGCACATGTAAAGAAAAAAATCCGCAAAAACATAGTTACATTACAAAAAAAAAACCGTGATAAATTTTGTATTATTATGTATTGTTGCGAAGATGTGTTTGTTTTCCATGTGTTTACATATCTGAGTTTGTTTAAGCCTTACTCCTCAGAGCAGTTAGTTAGGAAACGCCAACCTCATCTAGTTTTTAAAATATGATTGACGTGTAAAACCTACGTAGGTTAGGTACGGAAATAAAATCATTTATCATTGTCATGGGGCAGTACACTACCTATTGAATACTAGATAAAACTCAATCTTATTATACCTAATACATAAATATTACCTATAGTTTAATTCATAATAAATGAGCGCCACATAAAGCTAGAATAGAAGTAATATCAAGCAACCCGGCTAACAATATACTTAGCTAAAAGAAACCTGGATAATTGAAAAGTTAAGGTCATCAAAGACGGATCTATATTGGGAGGGTGCATTGCGTGTATCGCTAGGTTTGAAACACTGTGGCACCAACTTAGTGATTTTTACTTTAGTTGCAAGGAAAAAAGAAAAAGGAGGAAAATAGAGTCCAATTCTTAGTTTTTAGATGTTATTGGCGACTTTATCCACTTTTATAATTTCTAACGGACGGTATTATCGTGTAAGTCACGGTTACGATAACACAGAGAAGTGAAATGTATGCAGCAGCATCTTTGTACAGACGCCAGCACATCAAGCTACTATAATCTGTCAAATTTCTTCAATAGATTTTTAACTTTATCCCTAAAGGATAAGGTTCAAAGTTGATTGAGAAAATTTGACAGTTTCGGGTAGTTTGATGTGCTGGCGTCTGTACTTAATACTAATATGTCGTATCTGTATACATTTTACAAAAATATATAAAATAAATAAATACAATATGTATTTATGAAGACTCTTTTAAATTTCGTTATAACGTGCACGTAGCAGCAGTAGCAGTGGTGGTTCAGTGGTAACAGCCGCGACTTACGAGTTGCAGGTCGTAGATTCGAACCCAGACAGGCGCTGAACTTTGTGTATATTATTTCATCACCATTGCTGTCAAAACGGTAAAGGATATCATGGTGAGGAAACCGGTATGGCCTAGAACCAAAAAATCGAAGACATGTGACATCTACCAACACGCACTTGGCCCGCGTGATGGATTGTACGGTCCACTCCTTCTCGCCGAGAGGAGGCCTGTGTCCCAGCAGTGGGAACATTTTAGGCTGATTATATATGTATACAACGTGTAACGTTAAATGCGCAAATTGTTGATCCTAGCGTTATTTTATGCATTCAAAATTGAGTCTTATTTCCTTAAAATAAGACTTTATTTTCTTTGGCTCAATCGGCGGGCAGAATACATAATTTTTGAAAAAAAAAACCTATATTAAAAGTTACTGAAATCGATTCAGTAGTCAATTATGAACTAACCATTTTCAGGTTTCACGCATTTAACGTTACGCGTTGTATTATGTAATGTATACGTATCCATACATTTTATGGACGTGGACGCCCGCAATAATATCATCACGTTAGAAATTATTCTATGAGCGTACAATAATATCTTTGACCTAAACTCACATAGGTTTATTGTTTACGAACAAAATAGCAAATTGTATATTCATTTCTCAGAAACATTATAAAGTCCTATGTCTATTTTCACACCCATTGGTATCGATTGAAGTCGCTAGGAGACGCCAATAAATCACAGTAAAAGGCCGTAACAAATAAACGGTAGGGATTTTCAAATAATTTGCCGATGCCTTAGACCAATTTACGAGCACGCGATGCAATTTCGAAGCTGAAGCATTGCATGTCGCCCGCTGCCCTTTGCGAGGGTTGAGGAAGAACTTCGAGACATTTAACGGTCAAATACCAAGTATTATTACTGTTGAAGGAACTGGAGCAATTTTTCTACCCTTTTGAGCTTTGTTTTGAGCGAAAGGAAAATAAGGGTGGAGTAGTCCGAGTTCGTGATATATGTTTTTTAATAAATGATATGACGTTTGCTTTCATTTTTGTATTATGGAATGGGGAGTAGGTTTTTCGTGAATCAGAGAGCTTATTCAATATATCGTCCATATTTTATTAAGCTTCACGACATGATATTCTTTAGTCACTGTAGTTCATAGCAATGAAGAATGCTGAATTGAGAGTTTCTGCTTAGCCCTGTATAGGTATTTTTTTATTTGTAATAAAAAAAGCAGAAAGTGTGCAAGGATTGTAGCGTTCGTAGCAGGTGACGTACTGTCGTTTTTGCCTAGCCCCATGTGAGAAAGATGTGAATTTATGTATGTATGTATACAGGACTACATTTTTTAGATTGAGATAAATTATTTTTATTACTTAAGTTGACACTATTCGATATTTTTTCCATACAAATTTTAGGAGGGAATCACTCCACTGTTGGACATTGGGCATCTAAAGTTATACATGATATCGTTTTGTCTTATTATTAACTAGCTGCGCCCCGCGGTTTCACCCGCGTAAGTTTCGATCCCGTGGGAATATCGGGATAAAAAGTATCCTATGTGTTAATCCTGGTTATAAACTATATGTGTGTCAAACTTCATCCAAATCCGTTCAGTAGTTTTTTGGTGAAAGAGTAACAAACATCCATCCATCCTCACAAACTTTCGCATTTATAATATTACTAGCTGCGCCCCGCGGTTTCACCCGCGTAAGTTTTGATCCCGTGGGAATATCGGGATAAAAAGTATCCTATGTGTTATTCTGATGTATAAACTATATCACTGTAAAGTTTCATCAATATCCGTTCAGTAGTTTTTGTGTGAAAGAGTAACAAACATCCACCCATCCATCCTCACAAACTTTCGCATTTATAATATTAGTAGGAAGTAGGATTAGTAGGAAGTAGGATAGTAAGATTTTGTCTGTGTGGAAACAGAATCTCGTAGAAAAACCAATAAAAAGCCAATAAAAAATTATGAGCCAACAATGATTCATTTTTCGTGCTATTTTTTAAGAAACTTTGGGTGTAAATAACTAATAAAAGAAGTGTACCTAAAATCTTTAAAACTAAATCGGCATCGACAAAGGTCAGTTATCGAAGAGTTCAATAAACTTTATTTGTAATTGATTTATGCAGTGATTTTTTTCATAAAACTCGATTTTCCAAAGGCCTTTTCGTATTTTTTTACGTGCGTTTCAGTTGGTAACGTTCGCTCAGTGTTTTTAATGACTGTTTCTGTTTTGTTTGACTCCTAAGAGTTCGAGCTTGATTTTAAGTAGCTTATATAGTCTTCCTCAAGAAATGGGCTATCAAATGCAAAAATACAAACGAACAAACTCTTCAACTGCATTATTCGTATAGATAGTATACTCGTAGAAGATAGTATAAGATAGATAAGTAAAAATAATTAGCCTTAATTTAAAGCACAAAATAACCTTTTTGTTACTACATAATAGTTCCAATTTGTGTAGACCAATTGAATACAACTATGAAGCCCCGATTTCGGAATACAGGGTTGAAAAGTTCCGAATCGAATCGCCAAATTGTTTACTCGTCGAAACTCGATCGTTATTCGTATAAACTGTATTACAGAAGGGCGAGAGCTTAATAATAAGCGACGATTATAAAGGGGCTCAACAGATACGGTACATTTTAGCTGTAGCAAATATAGGGGTTCTGATTTTGAGATGCCACGCTTCGATTGTTTGTGACGTGTGTTGATTGTGACTATTTGGTAGGTTTAAAAGGAAATTGAATGCCATTTGACATGAATTAGTTTTTGGTCCTTTTGAGAGCAGTTTTTGGTCCTTCTGGATTATTTCATTTCAGTCACAATTTTCAATTTTCTCCAATGTTTTATTAGATTTGCGTTTTTTTACTCTCTAGATCTTTCAGAATATTTCGCTAAGTACCTACCTTCTTTCAAACTTCAGCTGCTCCCTTTCTTATACGGATTAGCCAGCTACAGTTACCAACCCTTATGTTTCCCCCCTACACTTGATATTCAGTTTGCAATATCTTTGTTTAAACTTGAGACAGCCTCCGGATTAGGTTAGATTAATTTTGATGGACTGTTCAGAATTGTTCAGTTGACAGGCGGCTTAAAGGGCGAAATCATTTCATAATTTTCCAGTTATAATTTAGAATTGTTTTAATTAAAGTTTTGAATTAATAACGGGGTTGAGGGAAAAGCGTTTCGTTGACAAGAACGACAAGGGATTTGGAAGATGGATGGCCATTAGTGAGTTATCTTAAAACACTTAAATAATTAATTTTTAATGGGATATTTGGTATTTATTATGTAAACTGATGACTTTTTGTGAAACTGCCATCTAGCGGTGAGTAGCGCAAACACTGTTAGTTTAATGTTTTTTGGATAGATGGCGCTAGTTGTGTCATGCGCAAGCGCATAATATAGTATGGAGTAGAATCTAAGAGAAGTTTATATAAATATACACAACATATAACATCACGCAGATAGAACACACACACACGTCATACGTTGCACATCAGATAGGCAGTCGCTCCATGTAAAATACTGGTATTCAGCTGCATCCAGTTAGACTAGAAACCGACTCCAACATTGTAAGGGAAAAGTCTAGGCAGATGATGAACATATAACATCACGCCTGAAATTCCCGAAGAGTTGGCAGGGGTGTAACTATAAGTAGTACAGTGTACCCACATTTCGTCCTTGTTCGATAAAGTGTAGCCGCGCCGCAGCTGAGCCTGCAGCTTCAAATTCTCGACTGTGACCTCTGAGTTTGTTTCGGCCTTTCTTTTCAGAGTAGTCATATAGGAAACGCCGATCTCATAAAGCTTAAATAATAATAATTTGATCCAGCCTGTCCCATCTTGCTGCCCTCTCCCCAGCGACGCTCTAAGCCGAGGTTCGTACCCCACTGGGGGTGCCCTTAGCGTGTAGCCGCTTAGTACACTAGATATTCGCCACGAGCTGAAGACTTTGAGTTTACTTAAGGCAACCGCAGGATAGTCCGGTTCCTGCCGGGGCAGCGGGATCGTCCGAAAGGGTTACCGCTACCCCAGAACACAAAGGGCTAAGGAAGGATCACGTAATAAGGAAGGATCACGCATAAGGTGGGTTTCAGTCAGTAAGAGTCTGACAGTCCCTTCTGCTCCACTCAGAGCGGGAGGGGTCATTTGATGATTTTCCATCCACAAAAAAAAAGGATAGTCCGGTTATGTAGTCAAGACTTCTCAGGGTCAACTACGAGATGCCATTTGTAAAACAAAACAGAACCCACATTTCGCCAGTCATGTTTAAGTCCCGTGTAATAGCGGGCGAGCCTATTGACATCAACTGGGCACAAATATATACTCCGGGTTGCTACTTCAAAATTCCTGATAGTCAAGTTTAATTAAAATTAAAGAATTATACCTACGAGTTCCCTAGCTACTTAGTTACACGTCATCTGCCTATCCTTTTTCCAATTATTTTGGGGTCGGCTTCCAGTCTAACCGGATGCAGCCGAATACCAGTATTTTGTTAGAATTTTGCAGTCTCACACACAGGTCTCGGTATGTAAAGAAAGTCACCCATCCACAGACCAACCGCGGCAAGCGTAGCTTAACCTGATCGATCGACCTGTGCGGCTGTCTAAGTTCAAAGAAGGCCATTTACTAGCATTAAGTCAGCCGTCTACATTTAATGTAGATAAAAACCTTTCACCACTTCCAATACTTACCGTTTAAGAAAATCTTAAGTAATAGAAACAATAATTATTTATTCAACGTAAACTATTTTCGTTCTTAACCTTTATAAACTTTCTTTAGTGCGTCTAAATAATATAATAGTGAGAGTTCTTAGTTTAGGTAACTTCGTCGTCACCATCTTGCCCTTATCTCAATTTATTATTTTAGTAGTAATCTCATTAGTACTAGTAGGTAACTTAAGTTCTCGACATAAATGACCCCAAATATTAAATGATTTATTTATTTTTATACTTCATTGTACACTGAGGGTCCAAACACTACAAAACATAAAAGGGCGGCCTTATCGCACCTACACACCTACTTACGCATCTACCTTATACATCAGTAATTATAAGGCATCGTTCACACCAAACGTATTATCCGCCGCCGAACGTGAGATTGTACGAAAAATCGGCGGCTGAAGTTGTTTTTTCATAAATTTTGAACTAGACGCTCACAGTCAGCGGCCGACAATACGTTTGGTCCGAACAATGCCTAATAGCAAAAATAATTAAACGTTAATATTGAAATCAAACACCAAATACTTAGGAATTGCCTTTTTGGTTGCATAAACCATCATTAAACTCATTCAACTTCGCACTACCTTAAACAAAGTTGACATCCATAAACGGATTCCGCTCCGTTTTTAAAACCCAATTGTCATGTTTGTTTTTTTCCGTTAATTTTCGAGTTCCGCTGCATGTAATTGGATCCGCGCCGTGCGGCTCCGTGAAATCACTAATCCGACTAATTCTGACAGCCATATGTCACTGTTTAACGACTACGCTGCTGAGAATTTTGGATATGACTTGGACGCAGTGCACTGTCAAGGCCAAGATTATCATTTGAGTGAGATACTTTTGAGATTTAAAGTTCTTTTTGAAATAATTTGTAATATTTGTATGTATGTAAGTATATTCTCATAATATTGGCTTATGATTTTATGTATTTTTTCTCCTTTACTCTTTCACACACTGTCTACATCTCTCTATTTATTGTCCTATCGCAGGTATGCTGGAAGAGATTTCTTAAGAAATAAGCATCACCTTTGTACCTATTTTTCTGTTCTGTTTTTTTCTTGTTTGTTTATATGTGTGTACTTAAATGGTAAAATAAATAATTTTTAATGTCGCAGTCGTAGTACCTACCCACCTATTTCTTATTTAGGAGTATTTTACTGCAGTTAAACAAGGACTTTTATCCAATTATAAGAATAAATAACTTGTAATAAATTTTCACATTGTGTTTATTAAAAACTAGACTTTACATCTAGCTAGTTTCTAAAATCAAATCTTGTTCTATGTATATTTTACCGTGTCATATATAGGCAGTGGCTTCGTCCGCATTGTGTTTATTTTCCGGATCCGAAAAATAATACCAATATCAGCATATATTGGCACATACATGATTCAGTGCATATGATATGCCGGTCGTTGTGTGGCCAGCCTTATACATATTTCGAGATGAAGAATTCTTCCACACGCTTCCTCAAAACAAAGGTAAAGGTACATTTTAGATTGATATCTTGCGTTGGGCTTGAATGACAGCCGTGAAAATGCTAATGTGATGCGGCTTAAACATCTTAAACGTGATGTTATTAAGAGATAAAAAATATCCGTCACAAAGCATTTCGCGGATTCCAATATGAAATTAACGCTAAAAGAAACTGGTTTTGCATAAAAAAGAGATGATATCAGATTATTTATTTGATCAACGTTTAGATGATGTTACCTATTTCCACGTTTTGGATTAAAGTTTCAAATCACAAATTGAGTTTCGTTTTCAAGGCAGTAACTTTGTAGATTACAAAATATTAGTCAGAAAAGATAATTTTGTTAAGCTGACCCCGCAAACGTCGTTTTGCATAAAAAAATAGGGGTATGAAAAATAGATGTTGGCCAATTCTAAGACCTACCCGATATGCACACAAAATTTCATACAAATCGGTCCAGCCGTTTCGGAGGAGTATGCTAACTAACATTGTGACACGAAAATTTTATATATTAGACTAGCTGACCCCGCAAACGTCGTTTTGCAAAAAAAATAGATAGTAGCCGATTCTCAGACCTACCCGATATGCACACAAAATTTCATACAAATCGGTCCAGCCGTTTCGGAGGAGTATAGTAACTAACACTGTGACACGAGAATTTTATATATATAGATTAAGAATAGATTAGATTAGAAGAAAGATAGAAACGAGTATATTTTCGAACCGTTTGGGATTGAAACCTCGGGCCGTGGTGTCCTAGTGCTCATGGTCTATTCAACGAAATGTCCAAATGGCTGGTTGACACTTCCCGTGAGAGCTGGCATTAACCTTGGCCAGACCCTAAGTATTGCCATACAACGTGGCAATGTCGCCAGTCTCTTATCTTACCAGTAGAAAACGATGCGGAGGAAATTTTTCGACGCCATATTTTAGTTTGTTATTATGTAAGTAGTTTGTTTTTATTTTTGTCCTCCTAAAGAAAAGAATTAGTTTACTTTCATATTCACTGATTCTGATATCAACTAAAGTAGATTAGCTGTTGGAGGGTTCATAGGCATACCGATCTTTTATGAATGTGTTACTTGCTACCTCAAAAATTACACAATTTCATGGAATATTTCATTTAATTTCCTTTCCTTCTTACCCCTAAGATACTCATCATAATAAAAACCGCAGCCAAAAAAAATGCACGGTTCGTCGCCAGATCGACTTACGAGCTTTAAACTTTTAACATATGTCTGAGTCGGTAGCATATTTCAAAACTGCACTAAAAGGGAATGATATATCGAGAAGACAGATGCAGTATTACTGAGGATTATCCTAAATAGCACCACCTGTTTTTAGAGAGGACATTTCGTGCCCTTTTAGGAACGGAAACATTTATTTTAATATCACGGAGAGGATTGTTCGCGATGTATGACATGACGTGTTGCAAGGATTTTGGAGGTGACTGCCTTAAATTATTGTTTTATTTTGTAGTTTATCGATTGGTAGTTCAGAGGTTATGTTTGTCAAGTGTCATAGGTAAGCCTTTGGTGATGGAAATCGGTTGTTTTTGCATTTTGGAGCTCAGAAGATACTACGTATCATTTAAATTTCTCTTTATGAATTACGGTACGGTACCGAGAGATCCAGCGCTTACACACACATGCACAGCGTGTTTGTACACTCTTGGTAAGCACAAGTAAAGCGTGCGTCACTTCGTGAGATAAAAATACTAAAACAACCTTCAAGTGATATTAAATTACATTTTTATGTTAGAAAGGACTAAGTATTTTTTAAATATTAAAAGTTTAATGTGAAAAAACAGTAGGTACTTATCTACTTAAAAGTAAAATTAATTACCGCTAATGATAAGTTGAATTTAATATTAACCTATAAAATAATTATGATCTGAAATCTCTATCTTGTTGAGACTTAATAAGCTTAATTTAAAGCAAGTGTATTTGAATATAGTCTGGTAAACACTAGACTACGCGAAATATTCGGGTTGAGAAAACAGAAATACTAGAATTATCTAGTTAGTTAATTGCTTTAGTTATTTTACTTGTTATAGACTACATTATTCGAAGATTCATAGAATAATTTGGAACAAATTCAAACTATGTTCGGCAATTATTAATATAATAAAGCTGAAGAGTTTATTTGTTTGAACGCGCTAATCTCTAAAACTGCCATTTGAAGGCTATTTAACATTACACTAGGACCCTCATGAGCCGAGCAAAAAGGGAAAAAATCAGTAAAAAGCCACGCGAAAACAAAATAGGTAGGTAAGTACGTAATATCGCAGGCAGACGATACTATGCGACGGATCGGGTGGGGGGAACAAGAAATTTCACGCGGACAAAGTCGCTGACAGAAGCTAGTTGTTAGTATAACGTAAGTAGATACATAAGCATCTTAATAATTTAGACTTAAAAAGACACTGACCTCCTGTGACTTTGTTTCGGTTTTCCTTCTCAGAGTAGTCGGATAAGAAGCACCAACACCATCTAGTTTTTAAAATATTATTGACGTGTAAAAGTGTTTGTATAAACCTAAGAGAAATAAACATAATTTATCATCAATAATGAAGATTAATAAATTAAGAATAGATTCAAGTATGAGCCAAATTACCTGCTGTTAACGTGCCACGAAAATTGCATAAAAAATAAATTGCAAAAAGTCAGAGGGTTCAGTCAACCAACGGTTAAGACTTCCAATAACTCATAATATCCATGCCAATAAAACCAATTTAAAAATACCCCTTGGGTCCTCAACAGGACAAAAAGGTCATAACAACCATGAACTTATAATCACCCTTATGTAACTTAAAACACGTCATAAGCTACATCCTCCTCTCATTATCGTCTATCATAGTTAGGCTTGTCTTAATGAAGCTACTTCCATTACCAGTTCTGGGAGGAAACAAGGGGAGATTAGATAACTTGCACCCGCTACCGTAATCTTGTTAAAAGGAGTTTTTATTGCGTATGGGGCTCGGAGTACTTTTTAAGCATGTTTTTGGAAGTGTATGCAGGTTTTGAATGTCGATAATTGTGGCTTCTTATTGGTTTTAATGATGGCTAAAAAGATGGCAGCATTTTCGGTAGTTACACGAGGAGAATATTGCGCCATACGCTTGCTAAATAAACGGATTTGTAATGTATCAACGTATGCACTTATGTACCTACTTTTTTTTTACAATGAGAATGTTCTCATTGTTTCATAAAAATATTTCAGGAGAAGAGAAGATAGGAGTGGTGGAGCTAATCTAACAACAAGGACCTCGTATTTACGTATTTATTGTACTTTTGACATAAATGCAAGAGCTTATAATTATGTAGTACTAGCTGCGCCCCACGGTTTCACCCGCGTAAGTTTTGATTCCGTGGGAATATCGGGATAAAAAGTATTCTATGGATTATTCTGATGTATAAACTATATTACTGTAAAGTTTCATCAAAATCCGTTCAGTAGTTTTTTCGTGAAAGAGTAACAAACATCCATCCATCCATCCTCACAAACTTTCGCATTTATAATATTAGTAGGATAGTAGAATTAGTAGGATAGGATAGGATAGTAGGATAGTAGGAAGTAGGATAGGATCCCGAAATGAATGTCTATTTATGATACGAGTATGATAAAGGCATGAAGAAACGTTTTTATTCCTTCTAATTTAATAAAGATTTGCAGTTTTGGATAGCTAAATCTCCATTGTTCTTTGCAGTGTAATATCGCATGCTTAATAGAACTCTGACTTAACTCAAAAAAGTAGATTTTTGGGAAATCGTCGTTTAATGTTTTGCAATTCGGGTCTAGTCGGCTTATTAGCCAATATAATAAATATGTAATGAACAGTTAAATAATTATAATATTGCAAAAAAAAGTGCAGAAATCATAACTTTGACTCAAGCTCTGTAACTTTTACTCAAGCTCTAATAAGTCAGTATTCTAATAAGCATGCGGTATAATAAAGATAGCTTCCATCTAGGAACGTTTGAGTTTATAACACCCATTACCGCCATATTTATTAGATGCTTGTTTTTTTTTTTTTTTTTTTTCAGACAAATTGCATACCAAAGTAGGTATGCAAAGAGATGTCAGCAAAAAAGTAGGTATGCAATATGTCTTTAGTTAGAGCAAGGTAGGATAAAAAAGTGAGGGCGTTTGGTGTAAACTAGCGTACTACTGTGCGCCTCTTATTTTAATTTCATGAATATTCAAGATTAATTAGCTGAGTTATTTTTAATCTACCTAAAGGAAATGCGAAACTCATTTTTTTAAGTTTTTTATTTGACGACGAAGACGTCCTGCCAATTAATTCTGTTAAAATCTCAACGTGAAAAATTAGGTGAAGTGAGCGTGAACGGAGCTGTTAATACTGTAAAGTGTAAATTCCTAGTATCAAGTCGAATGAAAGCTCACTTCAAGTTCACTTCCATGTAAGTTTTCACAGTAAGTACCTATAATTTTTACAGAATAGATCGGCTGTTACAACAGTGAAACATTAAGCCATGACTTCTACCAGGTTATATTTTTGATTTATTTAATTACCTACTACTATTTTATGATTAGATTTCGTGCTTCGAGGCTTCTCACATCACAACACTTCAATACCATGTAATAGAGAATGAGAAAAAAGCCATTTCATAGAAGTTATTACTAGAAATCTCATTAAGATTGCATACAAGTAATCGTTCTTTACATGCATGTAAATAGCTTGTAGTATCTTTCGCATCGATTGGCAAAGGAATGAAACGGATGTAATTTCTGAAGTACTTAGATCTAATGTCATTGCCACAGTGTAGTAAAGTTAGTGTTCTACTGACACCGATTTGAGAAAGATTCATGGTCAAGTGAATTGAAGACAAATTGCTAGTGAGTTAATTTTATCGAACGAGTGTGTATTGCAGAATCCAATGTATCTGGCAGGTTGTCTCCTATAGGTTAATTTATTTCGTGCTAAGGTACAGACGCCAGCACATCAAGCTACTACAATCTGTCAAATTTCTTTAATAGATTATCAATTTTATCGTTAAAGCATAAGGTACAAAGTTGATTGGGAACATTTTACAGTTTCGGGTAGCTTGATGTGCTGGCATCTGTACATGTCATTACTATTATTTTAAGTCTGTTAACTTACTACTACTGTTATTTAAATGTTATGGCCTTTAATTATTATTTTAATAAACATTTTGATAGTAGGTAGTGTGACTGTTCCTAAATTCAAATTCAAATACAATAAAATATATTATTAATTATTAATATATTATAATATATTCAATTTAAATTAGCTCAGGCTGATAAAATTTTCGTTTTTCCTATTTATGTTAAATATTAGTGTTAGGTCGGTTCCCCCTTAGGGGGAAGAGCTGCACCCCGCCCCGTACGACTCTGTAGAGCTCGTCTCCAGACTGGACACTCTCCCACCGATAGAGATTAAATGAATTCCAATTAATATGAAGAAGTCTGGGTAGGTATCTATATCATATTCGAGAGTAGGTAATGAATCAGTTATTGCTCCTCCTGCATCGCAATCCAGCTTCCAGTCTCCACCGACCTCATATTATGAACGAGCAAGAATGTGTTGTTAATTTTCACACGAGATTTTTTTTATTACTCCCTCGGGCGGTTGCTATGATTGAATACAACCCGTGAGCCGCGGATGTCGGCATTTCAACTTGAATTTTTTTAGTAAAAAAATGTGCTATCAGTGTTTTAGCACTGTAAAAACACCTTTTAAAAGTACTTAGCGATGATGACTCGAGGGTAGATAGTTTTTTGTTTCAGCTGAACCCCATTTTAACGTGAAGACAGGTTGATATTACAGCTGCGGTTTGCGGTGGAATCTAAAGTTGATTAATGCATTTTAATCTACGCACTTTTTACTTAGCTGTGGAAGTGGTTATGCCACAATATTTATCTTTAAATAAACACTTGCTTTTTATTCAGATTTTTAAATGAGTTTTTTATCCAATACGGTGAGACGTAGGCTGGTAGATATTTGCAGGACTTACCAGTTAAATGCATTCATAAAAAAAACAGAACACGTTCAATTAAATAAAGAACGATTTTTTAAGCATGGAACTTTGCACCAATTACTAAAAATTCAAACGGTAAACCAAAAAGAACAATAGAAACGGGAGCCTATTCCCTTTTCACAGATTCCCCGAGCTCTTCAAAAAGCCTATCCAGTATTCATATCGAAGCTTTGATTTAGTACTAATTAACCCTCCTGCTGCAGCGTACTTTTTTGCTACACGAGTGTCCATTGTTTAAAGGCAAGAGGATGCTATAAAAACGTTGCTTCATGTCCCACTTAAAAGCGGCACTTGAAACCTATTATACTTTTAACCAAGCACTCGCCGACCGGCGGGCCAAAATAAACTCTAAGCCTGCTGCATATTACGCGTATTTTTTTCGCCCTTTCCTAGCCCAGGCGACCTTTTATTGAAATTAATTAATTGTAAACAAATTAGCGAGCCTGTTTTGTTTATACAGACCTTGTGAAGGGTAAATGTGGAAATCGGGAAACGAAATTTATTGTAATGCGAAAAAAATAACATTGCCCCGGATTTCGTTTTATATTGCGCATTATTCTAGAATTATTAATGTTAATTTTATTTTAACAGCAATTTAGAAACTATTGTAGTGTGAACTTAATGCGGGTAACCAAGATTTAAGAGCTCGCCGAAGGTTTAACTTTGAATGAATTTAATTTAATTTTGAAAGTGAATAAATAAAATAATGTTATGTTTCCTTTTTGTTATTAAGACAGTATTCAGTAGGTTTAACTGCCCCGTTGGTCTCGTGGTCGCAAGCGCGATTGCTGAGTGTGGGGTCCTGGGTTCGATTCCCGAGTCGGGCAAAGTGTTATTGAGTTTTTCCATTAGGAATTTCATAGTAACAGCCTGGAGTTTGGAAGTTGGCGGTGTGATACCCCCGTGCCTCGGAAAGCACGTTAAGCCGTTGGTCCTGCGTCTGATCTCTCTCCGGTCGTGTCAGATTGCCGTCCCATCGGACTATGAGAGTGAGGGAAGATCCCTCTTCCCTGTACCTGCACCTGTGTCTGCCCTTACAGTTGTGCATTATAATATCTACTGCGTACGTGGCTAATCTCTGTTGAGATTGGCCAACATGACCGAAATCGGTCGGGGAGGCTATTATTCAGTAGGTATAGTTTATTTTGCCTTTTGTATTATCAAGCTTTTACGAAACGTTTTGTAAAAAAAAAAATGCGGCTTGTTTGATTCAACCCGCAATTATATCCTCATCAATCATTTATAGGATTATTTCCCCAAAACCCATCACTAGTGGATCGTGCAAACTAAACGTGTCACCGGTATCAGTTTTAATTCAAAATCGCCATTCGCCGCCAACTGAACGCATAACTCAATCAACATCAATCCGAATCGGATTCGACATGGATTTAACAAGTAACGTCACTGTTCGTACCAGTTCGGTGTTTGCGTATACTCCCGTAACGTAACGTAATTCGGAAAGCGAGTCGTGTGGTCCGGGCCTACCCGAACAAGCTTGTCACTGCAATGAATGTGCCCCACAAATCACCGGTTCGGTTGTTCGGGCATTTTTTGTCGTTTCGTTCATTTCGCAGTGAAATTGAGTTTGGTCTACGGACGAAAATTTTTCGGCCTAGACACGGTAAAAAGTGTTTGTAAACAAAAATATTCGACGCTATTTATCAAGGACGGGAAGATGAGATCCCGGTTTCCGGGACTCATGTCCACCTTTGCCATGTGTTTTAGAGGGTTAGGGCAAAAAATGGTTGACTTTAAATGATTGACGTTGACTTTCGAAATGGTTCTTTTATAAAATTGATGTAAAGACGTATTAAAGTTTACTAGAAATTTTATGTGTTAGTAGCTGTGCCCGCGACTTCGTTCACGTGCATATTGGATTTCATGCGTTTCACGCGGAACCCTTTTTGTTTTTTTTTTTTTAATAATAATAGTTTTAGTAACTTTGTAACATCAGCTACCTGTCAGTGAAAACTCCGTCAAAATCGGTTCAGCCGTATTGGAGATTAGCTGGAACAAACAAACAGACAGACAAAAATTTAAAAAATAGATTTTTTTGTTTTTGAATACCGTATATACTTTCATATGCATTTATTAAAGTAAAAAGGTGTTATTTTGACATTACAAACAGACACTCATTTTATTTATTTGTATGTATACGTAGATATACATTACGGCGGCGTTTTAAAAATATGCATTTTATTAGTTCACCGAAACCGAAATATTTAAAGGAAGCATTAATAATCCTTATTGGTATTAAGTCTTGACGAATGCATAACTCAAACAGTCACTCACCAATTACAGGGAAAAATATCAAATAATATTAAGGTTTCAGGTACTCAAAAGTCCTTTCTTCAAAGGATGAACTTATAAAAATGAATTTATTACACGTGGTCAGTAATTTTAACTGACATGTTATTATATTTCAAAAGTTTTTGGTCGTAAATCTTTACGCATTTGATTTTTATGAGACGTCTGATACTTTTTGTGTCTCAAAAAATAGTTATAACATGAAACAGTCGTTCGTAACTTTTCAAGTGTCCGTTCTGTTCCATTTTTGAATGTTGAAGTTTTGGGCAGCATACAATTATTTTTTCGGTTGTAAGTCTGCTTGAGAAGAACGAGCCAGTTCGTGAGTCGTCTTCAAAAATGTTATAGTAACGAATGTTGGTTAATAAGTAAAAATAAAAATACCTTTCAATAAAAATGGAATACTTGGGTCGGTTTAAAAATAACAAGTTCGCATACTTATATAAAAAAAACTAGAATTTTTAGTTTCTGACACTAATGACTTATGACGTCATCTCGTCTCAAGGTAAAGTTCAGTAACGAAAAGAAATATACAAAAATCTTTGCATAATTTAAAAAGGAGTTCACAGCTCATATCTCAAAATCTAACAATAAATCACTGTAAAACTCGTAGGTAATTAAACAAGAACTAATTTAAATTAAAGTCATTTGTATCCTAAAATGGTTGAGACTAACAGGTGATTGATGGTACTTTCCAAGAAGAATAGGCAATTTGGTTAGGTTTAAAGGATAAGCAGAAAAACTGCATTCTGTGTCCATAAGGTTTTTTAATTGCTTGAGCCAAAGGAAAGGTCGCTTGGCTCAAAAATTTGCTCAGTTTGGTCCTTTGTGCCAATTTGCCAAGAGTCCTAATTTGGTCAGTTCGAACCAGCCTATTGATTCTGTAAAAATCTCACCGCGATAACATAGGTGAAGTGAGCGTGAAGTGTGTGGTGGAATGACAGCTCACTTCACCTTAGTTTTCACAGTGAGATTTTTACAGAATAGCACTGCAGATGTACCTACAGGAGGACCAAATTTGTTTGTGTTGGACTTCTATACGAGTCATCGAAGGGGCAAGGCGAAGTGAAGAATTAATGCAGTCGCTTTGCCTGTATTAACTTTCCAAATTAATGAATAAAATATTATTACATGTAACCGCTACCTACCAATACTAATTATTCCTTTGTACTTGGTTTTATAGTGGTTTAAATCTACAATAAAACCTTTTTTCAATCAAGTTTTTGATGACAAATAATTAAAGTCATGCTGTCAAAACCCAGGCTTTATCTGTCATTAACAATCATAATCGAATTTCTTTTAATGCTTAATAGCATCCAAACCGTACATTCAAAATCTATAAAACTACATTTTTTACACTCTAAAATTATGATGTCGGAACCTTTTCAACTCAATTAAATAGCCATTCATTCGCAGTATCCAGACACCGGCGGTCCGTGAAACAATATGTTTGCCAACAAATTAGCAGGCCCACAAACTCTGAACGCATCTGAGTCAATTTAGGTAGTCCTTATTGAATTACAGACCGACACGTTACTGTGGCTGGTTTTCGTGTAACCACCTTTAGACTTGCCATATTCAAAAACCAACCCTAAACTAGCCTACCATAAAGTACATTTTGAAATGTGACCTTACAAGCTATTAAGGACAACGTGCCACTCTGAATATAACCTTGCCTTGTACATTATAGGGTTGGAATTAAGAACGGTGGTCGAAGGTGTAATAGTGCAAAGGGCACGGTACACATAAGAGCAAAAGGGCGATGAGTGATGTGACGTACGTAGCCTCTGACTCTCGGCATCGTGCGATCGACTGTACCAGTACGCTCCGATGATAGTTATTCATAGTCTTGGTAAAAATATTTTTTTAAATTATCGTCTATAAGTTTGTAATGAGATTTATGTTGAAGTAATAAGTTTTTGTCTTTTACGGCTGGTTTATATGAGGAATTATAGCTCAACTAAGTTATAGACATAGTTAATCCTTTTTTTGCTTCTACTTTTTTATTTTGGATAAAACTGGAATGGACTGGGCTATTTTGGAATTTAAAACTTAATTTTGTATTATTCATACAGGAATATTGCTGCTTCTACCATTTTCTATGTTTTTTTTTACATAAACTTCCATAATTTCTATTATTTTGCGATTTCCAAACACATTACCTGAAAGCCAATTCTCGTAATTTAAAACGTTCATAATCTAGTCGCAGTCTCATCTCAGCGACAAACAAGTGTCAAAAACTTGTCAAAATGTAGGGGAATTAGAGGTATTTTTGACAGATTGAGACAGATCAGACTGTGAACGTTCTTAAAATTACGAGAATTGCTTAAAATAAAAGACAGTCTTCATGACTATGGATAGTGTATCGGTGCATCAAACGTGAGACGCGGGTGAGATGCGCCACTATTGTTTACTAGCTCGCGAATATTGTGCCACTCACTCACGCGCTCATTGTTTCATACGACACGTCAATGTTTGATGGCAAACAAAACGTCAATATAGCTGCTAAGCTAACATCCACGGGTAAAGAAGGTTCTTAGGATTCATCATGATATCTAATTTGATTGCCTTTTTGTTTTGAATTTGAATTAATTTTGGTCATTATGGAGTGTGATTTAGTTTCTTTTATTTCATGTGCCGAGGATGATAATATCTACCTATATAAATAAAACAAAGTCAGTCAAGTTATACCATATATAGCTCAAGAACGGCTGGATGGATTTTTATGATCTTTGATTGGAAGGATTTGTCTCCGCCTCGAATAGCAGAATAACTATTAAAACATGGGAAAAATTCACGAAAGTAAAAAATTAAGATAGTTCACTTTCTCATACTTTTTTGATGATTTTGAGGCGGTACGAACGGCGGTTCATTACCGGTTCAGCTAGTTATATAATATATAAGTAATATATAGGGACATGCATATTAAAAATAATTTGTATATATCAGGGATGTCGACGCGAAAAATGTACCCATGAATTCAGGATTCTAGCTAGACCCCAAATGTAGACATATTTCGTCGGTTATTATCAAAAAAATCAGTTGATCCATAATTTTATGTCGAGTTATGCGAACATAAATGGATGTATCAGCTGATTTTTTCTTTACGATTTCAGGTTTGGTCCCATAGTAAAAGTTGTTCATAATGATGAGTACAATGACCCCTTTTAAGGATTAAAACGATTAAAATGTAACGGTGTATACGTTCCAGTCTGGCCATATTATTCAAGACACAATAATTCAGCTGTTGATTGAAGTCAATATTAAAACATGTTGTCATTAATATATTCCTTTTTCCGGATGCTACAAAGCAGTGGACTAACGCATCCATTTGCCAGGATATTATACGTTCGTGTAACAAGGTTGAAGCGCTGATTATAATGACGTGTTGGGTTTATTAAACACCTAATGGCGGCCTTTATTCATGATGGATAGAATATTCTCTGATATGCTTGATAAAGGACGATGTGGAAAATATTCGCTTTTCTATAGAAAAATGTGTTATTGCAACTGTTTAGGCAAAAGGCTTGTTAGCATACCTGCTTTGGAGGTGGCGGGACGGCTGAGGGAGAGAGCCTCACGTCCCAGCCGCCGCAGGAGACGCTCCGGGCGTCGGAAGCCGCGTGACGACTCCCGGCCACCGTAGGCGCGGGCCTGCGGGCGGAGAGTAATGGGTAACTCTCCGTCCGATCAGGACCAGGCCCGTGCCGGACGGCGCGTACGTGTTCCACGCGCGCCTCAAAGAGATGTCAGCATTAAGGAAGGGGCCCGTAAGGGCCGAAGCCTGCCGGGGCAGCGGGATTGTCCGAAAGGGTTACCGCTACCCCGGAACACAAAGGGCTAAGGAAGGAACACGGGTGGGTTTTAGTCAGTAAGAGTCTGACACTCTCTTCTGCTCCACCCAGAGCGGGAGGGTCATTTGATGATTTCCCATCCACAAAAAAAAATTTTTCACAGTTCGATATATTCAGCATCATCAGTCGGTCTATTCTGTAAAAATATCACCGTGAAAACTTAAATGAACTGAGCTGTCATTCCAAATGAAATTAAGAGTTTAAAACTACTGCCAGTTTACTTTACCTAAGTTTTAACGATGGATTTGTACAGAATGGGTCTACAGGACCTTATTCGGGCGAGGTCGATCGTGTATTTCACTTAACTGTTATGAAAGGCGAATATCGTAGTAACCCTACATTGTTGTTGATGTAAATTATCAAAGGTTAAGTGATAGCAACGGCCATTACACCTTGCACAATGCTTTACAGGCATCGTGACGTTGAAAAGGCGTTAAGGAATTTCAAAAGATCAATCGGGATTGTATGAAGATGAATAGGTAGACAATTTATAGTATAAAGAGAGAGATGAAGATATATAGGATATAGAGATGGAGCTATATGCACTTAAAATAATAAAAATATGAAAGTATAAGCATAATCAGCCTATAATGTTCCCATTGCTGGGACATAGGCGTCCTCTCTGTCAGAGGGAGAGGTCATAATCCACCACGCGGGCCCAGTGCGGGTTGATAGATGTCACATGTCTTCGAATTTTTGGTTCCAGGACATGCCGGTTTCCTTACGATGTTTTCCTTCTCCGTTTTGGGAGCAGTGCTGATGAAATAATGTACACATAGTAAAACGCATGTCAGGGTTCGAACCTACGACTTACAATTTGTAAGTCGCAGTCGTTACCAATGGGCCGCTACTGCTCAGTGATCAACTATGAAAAGAATAGAAAAAAAAACTAAAGGATCTGGAAACAGGGACTTGAAACGTTACTCAAAATAACGTTACGCGTATTTCCGGTACCGATAATTTGTACCGTTTCACCAGGATCATAACAAAATTAATTCCTTAAATACTCAATGTTGCCACTTTTGCCAGCTTTATGACATAAAAGCTGACTAAAAAGACGGAAAAGTATGAAGAATAACGTTACAAATGAATCTGTAACATTTTACCTTTAATGTTATTACAAGCGCATAAGATTAATGTCATTGTTAACTATAACGTTACTTGTAATATCGTTCTACGAAAATGATATTCTATAACGTTATGTTTTGTAAAGTTATTGATATTTATTGGTTTTAATATCGTTACAAATTTTGGACCGTTATACGATAACATTAGTAGTAACGGAACGAAATTAATTTCGTTTTCAAGTCTCTGGCTGGAAATAAAATACATTCGATAAAGACTTATATAGTAAAGAGCTACCATGAAAATCATCTGAATCATTCAGTTTGTTTCTTCATTTCATTGTTTTTTCATTTTTAATTCATAGTGTAGGTTCCCGTATTCTGACACCTGGATCAACCTGTTCCAGCTTAATACTCGTTTAAAATACATCATTTATGTATGTGTTCACAGTTTAAAGTGAATGAAAGCATTAAAACATTAAACATTTAAACTGCATACATCTGTTTAAAAAAGCATTTACATGCAAGGGTTAAATAACGATTATTGATTCTGTTAAGTACCCTTTTAAAACTATTATCTGTTCTAGAAAAAAGTTCAATAAAATACGTTACGCATAACAACTAAGGTCTTCAAACCTATTCCTGTCACACATGATCACTATTAATACATTTATGATCATTTAAGTGCCGTACGTCTTCCTGTATGGACACATCGCCTTTCCAATTTTGTATTGTCATATTCTAAATCAAAGTTTTATTGTTCCAATTCATATTTCATAATGAATAATAGAGCTATTTGTTAGCTATCACACAATAATGGCCGACAAAGCTATTAAGTAAGTTTTTAATCTTGTCGGAATCAAATGAAAAAAGTTGACGTAAATTAAACATATCTATGTATTCGAGAAAACAATTCAGGGAAATTGGTCGTAATTTTGAATTTATGCAAATAAGTCGCGGACCCACACGCCTACGACAAACTGTCTAATTTGTGGTTTAGTTAGAGCAGACCGGCGATCAAATGGATTTATTTAATGTACTAAAATAATAATGTTTCCTAAAATGTATAAAAAATAAATGCCTTAATAAGCCAAGGGAAGTGTCGCAAAGTCGCTAATCCGATTATGAAATATGGCGTGCGTGTTTTTGACACGATATGTAATTTTTTTGGGAGAAACAGCATGTGTTTCACCTCTGACCCCTGTCAAATCCTATTTATTTCATTATATATACTTTATTGTACACCAGAAAATACTTAACAAAAAAAAAACAATTATTACTACAAAACCTATATATTATTATTAACAAAATATGACAGACGCTCTTTTGTACATTGTTATAGGTAATGTCACCTATCTCCTACTTTAACTAGCTGACCCGGCGAACTTTATACCGCCACATTACCGCCTTAGAATCAATAACAACAAATGTATGAGGTAATAAATTCTTTTTGTTTAATTTTTTTCGTGAATTGTTTCCATGTTTTAATAGATATTCTGCTATTCGGGGCGGAGACAAATCGAACAAAGATAAAAAATAACGATAAGAAATAGAAGCCACGCACTAAAAACCAAAACAAAAAGAATTAATATCAAAAACATTTTTAATGCTTCATAATAATAAAGTATAATCTTATAATAGCCCGTCTGTATCGCTCACAATCACAACCAAAATAACCAAGACATTAGCCAATAGACGCTTATTAATTTCTAACCCAATCATATGCGATAGTACTAATGCCACAAAAAACAAATTAAGACATTTTTTATTTTATATAACGGCCTGTGTTCGTCTTTAAATCAAGATTTGATTGGTTTTTAAATTAATTTAAACATTTTTTGATACATTTGGTGTGAGCGTTATGATTTTTATATACCGATAGATAAATAACGTCATTTTATAAATAAGGATATAAGATATATTAAATGAATATCAAGTTTTATATATAAACAACTCAGGACTTTCAAATCAATCACACTAATCCTCGTTCGAGTAATTACATTCCTCGAAATGCTCTTACGTTGACATTACAAATCCTTAAAGTGCTGATACACAAAAATCTAAGTGCTGACAGAGGGAACTCTCCCCTAGCTTTACAAATTTAATTTTGCCGTCGCTATCGTTGCATGTTTCTAACACAAAATACAAATAAAGCTCACTTCTTTTCAATCTTTAATAATATTTGCACGTTGATTTTCTCATGGAGAAAAAAATGGGCTCAGTATATCTCCTAGCGGTACTCTTGCAAAGTATTTGCAAAACGTGGTTGGGAATAGGACCAATACTATAAACTCGATCCAATACATTAAACCAGCAAACACTTACATCATTTTAGTCGGCTTTCTAAATGATAAGCTGTAAGTATTAGGCACAGGCAGCAGTATATTGCAAGTTTAAGGTGCCCGAAAGCCTAAAAGCAAACCATTACTTTGAAATCCCCCTTTTTGACTAATGAATGGCTCGGCGTATCTTCCAGTATTTCGTTTAATTCTACCTAAGCCTTACAGTTGCGTAGTTTTCAACAGTAAAACCTAAGTTTGTCGGTGTTGATCTCAGTAGTAATCCAATCAGAAACTCATCAGGAGCGCGTCGAGTCGTGAACGCGCATTTCAAGTTGAGATAAAGGCCCGGACACATCGACGCACGTGGCAAACGCGTGCTTCACCAATATGCTACCAAATGGGTGCAAAAACATCCCGTTCCCTTGATTTGGGGTGTCCGTCACACCGGCTCCGCCTTGATTGGTTCCAGATTGGCGTGTTATTGTAGCTGGTTATAACGGAATTAAGAAAATAGAGACAATAATGCTTTCGTATGAAGAGATGTCACTCTTTGGATACTATCCGGTTAGTAATGGTTTATTTAACAAAACAACATTTATGGTTCAAATTAATAAGAATAAAATATTGTATGTTCAATTTTTTTCGTATTATTTCAATATGCCATATGACGCAAAATGCACTTAACCGTAACACAACATATCCAAGTTACACTTCGGTATAACAGCAAAAACAAAATGACAACCCCAAACGCGTGCCGAAAATAAAACTAAAAATAAACCCTCCATTAACTAGTTAATGCGCTAACAATGTTCGTTGAAAAAGGACAGAGCGGCTGCACATTTATATGAGTGGAACCGTCCAATCAAGGCTCTTCAGTTGCCGAGTCCGATATTGTCCTGTAGGGTACTCGTGCTGTGGTTTTACTTCTTTCGAGTACAGGTGAAAATTGCTGGCCGCTCGCCGCTGCGGCCGTATTCATTTGCGGATTTCAGTCATGTGAACACGCGGCTTTACGATTAATTGGATTCCGGAAACTTGAGTAAATCATTTTGGTGGTCTATTTGATGTTTAAAAGGGAAACTGGCTCATTTAAATAGCTTACGTAATAGTATCAATAGATAGTTGCTGAAAAAGCGGATATAGAAATAGGTTCCATTTTAAACTTTTATCTCACTCTCAGTTACCACACAATATTTACTTCAGTTTTCAAAACTTTATTATCATATAGATGAATCTTTGGGCTTTGCCGTTCATAATTTTGAAACTTCAACAACTAGATATTTTTTGTTCTAATGTAAGCTGGTGTGATGTTTGCAAAGCCAGTCATGTACATAATTTACTCTTTATTTCCTTGTTTGTATAAAGTAAAACATTCTCGTTTAGGAGCTTTGATGTAAAATGCACCCTGTTTGCTACGGAAATACGGAAAAACAGGTTTAAAATTTAACAGAATTTCCACGTGAAAACGTGCGAATATGAGTTGCAAACTGCCACTAATGAAAGCCGCAATTGCACTGGCATACGTCAAGAGGATGAGCTCGGGGCTGGCAATAAACGTTTAATTAAAAATAAAAAAGTGGTCCGGCTCCCGTTTCACAGATAGTTTCTCATTAAACTTGGTTTGGAGCAGGGTCTCGTGTTTCAAAGCGCCCAAGTCGCTCACCCCGGTGTGAATTAGGCCGATGTTATACCTTAACGGTGTCATATCATACCGTTTGATCATTTTGAGAATGTCTTCAAGGCGTTCCATTGCGACGTTCTCCAGATTAAATTTAAGTGGAAGATAAAAGATTCACGGCTTCAAATATTAATTATCTTTTGGTCCTACCCATTTTATATGTTTAAAGTTTAAGTTTACTTTTGTATAGGTGCCTTAATAACCTTCTAAGTATAGGTGAAAATAAAATTGAGTCTAAATTTTCCTTTAGGTATTCATTTGCCTTGTCCTTTCCCAACATTATTTTTTATTGCCTAAAAATTGTTTTTTTCGGTTCAAGTAATTGTGGCATTAGTTGTAGCAAAATAGTGGTTGACTAACAAATCCCTGTTTGTCGAATCGAATTTCTCTGTGATGTTTTTGCTCTAGGGCCAGTCCAGTTTTGAAACCGCAGCCTATCGTGCGTAAAGGTGAGTTTTCGCTCTTCAAAACTACTATTTATTATGGGTTTATCAATGAAATGGTCCAAACAACTCTAAATATAGATAGTTTTTTTTCAGATTGTGACTAAAATAGGTTGTTCTAATTATACTTTTGGATGTAGTATTAACCTTTTTACCAAACATTGAACAAAGAATTTCAACGTATCGTTTGCCGTAACAAAACAGTTTTCAACAAAGATAGAACGGTCTGATTGTTCACAAAATTACTTCTAAAATGTCTCTCACAGACAACGGAATCAATCACACACAGATTACGATCTTCTATCATTTGTTCTCGTAATGGCTACCTATTTGGTGTCATTGAGACTACTCAATTACATACATTGTCTTCGAAAGGGTTAACTAATAGAAACTAGTACAGGAATCACGCTAGTTACGTATGTCATTGTCGTTTCGGTCATTAAGAAGGTATCGGTTATTTGTATCAGTGATGTTGGATTTCATTTCATGGTGGTTGTCTACAAACAAAACATTATCAATCTTTGTTAATTACACAATTTTTTTTTTTTTATGATGACGTAACCCAACCCACCCAGTGCGCATACGGTTCTCCTGACCAAACGATGTCCCACTTCTGAAGACCTTAAAACCGAAAATCGTTACTGATGTGGCGATTGACGTAGCCTACCGGGCCCAACTCATCTAAATTTTTTTTTGTTAGCCTATGACATCATGGTATAGGCGGAACCGGCCAGCATTGGGACACGGTCTCGCCTATACTTTTCCAATTTTCCACATGTAGTTCCAATCGGTCATTTCATCATCATCTGCCTAGCCTTTTCCCAACTATGTTGGGGTCGGCTTCCAGTCTAACCGGATGCAGCGAATACCAGTATTTTACATGAAGCGACTGCCTATCAGACCTCCACAACCCAGTGACTGGGTAATACGATAAACCTTTGTAAGACTGGTTGTCAGATTTTCAGGCTTCTGACTACCCATAACGACTGTCAAAGATCCACGAATGACAGCCGCGACCAATGGCTTAACGTGCTTTCTGAGGCACGGAGGGGTCTCGTTATGTAAAGATGGTCACCCATCCGCAGATCAACCGCGGCAAGCGTAGCTTAACCTGATCGATCGACCTGCGCGGCTGTTTTTATTTAGTCACGGGCCCCTATTCCAATCGGCCATTTAACATTATAAAATATTTTTACTATTGACATAAGTCAGTTAGGAACTATGTTCTTTAAAAATTGTGATCTCTTCGATTCCTCGGAAGAATTTTACTGAGGTAACACTAATGGATTTGCAACGATTGTTTTGCTAAGACAACACGAACACAACACATGAGTATTGGAATCGTGCGCGCGCACAACCAGCCGCGATATTTTGTAACCCTCAAATCTCTATTTTTAAAGTTCCGCTTTGGGGTTCGACACACCGAAATAATGCGGACTTTTATGTTCGGCCATAATCACATCCTTTCGTGTTAAAATGTCTCAATTAGGTACGGGGAGGATGTGTGGACACGGTTGGATTATACGACTTTTGAATATGACGCTTTTGATGGTCGCGCCCGATTGGTGGCTGTGATGAGAGTGTTATCGCTTTGTTCGCTTGTTCATTTGTTGCCAATGTGTGGCCAATGTTTGGGGTGTTAAGTTGTTGATGAGTTTGCCACCAATGTTGGTTAAGATATTACATGGTAGGGAAACGTTTTACTTTGATGCAAGAATATGTAATCAAAACAACAAACTGAATATACAGTTTACTCTCTTTCTGTTATGTTGTTGTTCTCTCTGCATCACCCTAAGTTTGAGTGGTAGAAAATCCATCTAAAAGTTTGCCTTTGTACGGGTTTTGTTTTCACATGTTACTTTTTTTAAAATTAAGTAATCTATTTATGAATTTCAGTTTGCCATTTTCAGAAGTTTTATTTTGTGATAAAACTTCTATTACATAAAAGTTACAAACATACGAGTGCCCTAGATTGAACACAAACAGAAAATCCAAACACTAGTACACTCGCACATAGTTCATTTACCTGTAATACACTGCAACAATGAAGTTATTTCGCCCCCGCATTGATCTGTATCAAATCTATCAACGCCTACATGCATTGTCGATCTAATGAATGTATAATGAAAGCCGATATGAATATAAATTACTTCAAAATGAATATTGTCGTGAAGATGCTGTGTTTGATTGTACATCGGTATTTGTAATTTCGATCAAGTGTAGTTTATTGAACTTTCGGGGTATTCATGAATTCCAAACGGAATTAGATTATTCATAATGTCATTATCTATGAAGTTTAGATGGACTGTGAGAGCGGCATAAGTCGTTTTTGGACTCCCAACGTGAAAAGTTCGTAATTTATTTAGGAATATGAATTAGAACTGAATGCCGTAAATATGGGTATGATAAATACATTATGGAATGTATAATATTTAGAATCGCATATTGATGATGGCAAATAAAATACTGTACAGAAGACCTTTAAGCCTTTGTTGTATGTATGAACGTGGATACACGCGAGACAATGGCTTTTTAATTATTGTTTCTGTAATTACAGCATTCAACCGTTTATATCGATAGTCAATAGTAATATTATAACTGGGAAAGTAACTCTATCTGTATGTTACCTTTTCACACATAAACCATTGCACCGTTCATTTTGAAATTTGAGAGATTGAGATAGATAGCCCTGGGACCTGGAGAAGGTTACTTTTCACCCTAGACGTTTGTATTAAAAATGATTAAATACATAATACATGCAGTCGAAGTCGTGGACAGCAGCGGCTAGTTTCTTAATAAGTTACGCGAAAAGAATGACTTGAAAATAATTATTAAAAAACATCTCAACAAACGCGAATCGGTGTAATAAATCTGTGAATAAATAAAAGCGAGGCCCCTCCGTCTCCGCCCTCCCACGTAGGGTCAAAATAAAGGGCCTAATGAGGCCGCTCATGGACTCCGTAAGTTATTCGTGTTACTTATTTAGTTCTCTTATTACAATTGGAGCCTTTGCGGATTGAGCCTCATTTGTTTCTGGTCTTAATTTTATTGTAGAGATGATTTTGTTTTATGAGGTCAAGGTTTTAATGGACAGACTTGATATATTCTCGCCGTATGTTTGTTGTGTACACCGTATATTATGATAGGTAAATGTTTAGACTTAAATGTTTTTCTCGACTGAAAAGCGAACGAATTTTCTTTATTAACATAAGTTCCTTAGCTTCCAAAAAAACGAAGCTCAGCTATCAAATATCTTGAAAATTCATTACAAGAAACAATATTTGCCGAAATGCAGAATCCCTAATAAGTAAGAAGATATCATCGTTTCCATTTTAATAAATAATTCCACTCGGTGTAATACTGGCTGGAAAACAAAGCGAAAGAAAAATCCGTCCGCGCTTTCCGCACGAAGTAACCGTGTAGTGCAGGGGGGACTAAGTTTTAACACGAGACGACCTACAACTCTAGTGCTCTGGCGACTCATTAGAGGCCCCGCTCGCGAGGAAGGGGCCTGAGGGGACTCAGCCCAAGCAAAAGGGGTTCTTCAGCTTTCGAGAGTCATCCGTGTGCGCGTGTAACTACTACGTCACTATACGTCACAGACTAACAATTGTTGCTCTCCGAAATTGATGCGCTGGATTATTCGTCCAATTTTTCTTGGGGCTTATATCATTCTGTAGCATAAAGAATGGAGATGTGGGTGTACTTTGCAATAATAGTACCTGTCCTCACGGCAGTTAGGTCGCGAGTTTCTCGCAGAACTAGAACGTTGTGTGGCTACAATTCTCCGCTCACATATTTCAGACTTTGCAGTCTCTGTTAATTTGAAATTGTCTTAATTTGTTTTGTCTGAGAGGCGCATTTGTATCTTGGCCTCTAGGGTGTTTGTATTTACAACAGAACGTGGCCTCTGTTGTCTTAATGTAAAGTTTAAGTTATGCTTTAATTAAAATTAATACAGTTCCTAACATTTTACATTTAAATTCAATACTTCGTCTCTAAGATCTATTCAAATTTATGTTTCCAATAAAATTGATGTTACTTCGTTAAACAAATATCAACTTTATTTTAGTAGTAATTAAGTTGATTTGATAAAAATGCTTGAAGACGTAACGTAAATTGAACTTTATCGTGCAGGTCTTAAAGTTATTTTTCCATAAACACGTATTTGTATACATGTTTGGCAAGTAAATCGCAAACGTAGTTTACTTTATGGCATAAAGGTTAAGTTCACCGTGACAATATAGGCTGGCAGCGACATTGTTGTTTAATTCTTAAGCTTTATATCTATTAAAGAATAACTAGCGGCTTAGTTCCTTCTCCATATACATAACATAATTAGCCTGTAATGTTCCCACTGCTGGGACACAGGCCTCGTCTTGCTGAGAGGCGTCTGCCCACTCCAGCAGTAATTAACCACGCGGGCCTAGTGCGGATTGGTATAATGTCACATGACATGTTTTCAAATTTTTGGTTTTAGGAAATGCCGGTTGCCTCACTGTTTTAGAAAGCAATGGTGATGAAATAATTTTACACAAAGTAAAGCGCCTGGCTGATTTCTAACCTACAACCAACACCTCATAAGCACATTTTAATAAATCCTTAATATAATAGTATAAAACCCCCATATCTAATAGTATAATGTATTTGTTACCAGCACTATCTAAGAAAATGCCAATAAATTCAACAGATTACAAGTAGCACTACTGATTCCCCGATCGACCTCGTAAAGTTTTATTTAAGCCATTTCTATACGCTCTCGTTAGCTCGCTTCTTGTATTTTAACCGGAGCTTTGGCGCAGGCTCTAATATATTGTAGGACATTGTCACATAAATTGTCACTTTAAATGCCCGTAAGATGCTAACACGGAATGCTCATAAAGAAATATGCAAGAGGACCTTTGTGGTGTAATGTAGACAATCTGGTTCCACTAGGAAGCGTTACCAGGTGCAGCACATTGTTTATGCATCGACTGTCTGTAAATGGCTTAAGTTTGCGCGGAAATCAAGTCATTAAGATAGGTAAAGTCTTTATGAAACTGTTTCTATGATTTGTAATGTGGAAGAGTTTGTTCTGTAGATAAGTTTTAAAGAATCTTGTGTTAGAAGTATTCAATTGAGTGAAAAGATCTACCTACTTAGGTATCATCTTTTGCCATAGTCTTATTTATTTAATATTAGGCTTTTCAATATTGAGTATACTGTTACTTTACAGTTTGTACATTTCAAACTATTATACTCGCTGATAGTAACTCAATTAATTAATTAAAACAATTATAAAAACGTCGTGGACGTCTTCCGGCTGATGATGATGATGAAATAAAATTTTATTTTAAAATATTGTATCCGAATATGTATTCAAGGACTGATTATATGGTTATAGCTTTAAACCGAAAATCCAAAGAAGTATCCTTGACTGTCTGCCCTTAGCATTGGTATTAACGATAGATGTAAATTGAGGTCAAGTTTCACCCTCAGAAACGAGGCCAACGCTCCAGAAGAGGGAATATTAATAATCTGACGACTACTATTCAATTATAAGAATTTAGGTTACAAACATAAGTTATCATAATACTCTAAGACTACAAAATAATATTGCCATACCAACAGATTTTCGTTTGCTAGCAAATTCTCTTCCATTTTCGATACAAACATTATGCCAATCTCAACCAAATATCCAAAAGCTAGACCCAGAGTAACGATATTAAGACGTTTTGAGATACCCAAACATTAGATGCAGACAACATTGATCGAGTGTTGCATAGAATAAATATTCAGTTTCGACACCCTTCGGCTTCCCTACAGGCCATCTATCGTTAAAGGCTAAACCTCAGACAAATCTACACTCGGTCCGAGTGCCATCACTCTTAATAATGAAGGATCATGATGTAGATTGATAAGCGGACCCTTGGGCCGAGATATAGAGGGCTTAATTCCGTAGATGTGCCCGGTGGAAAAGATTTGAGGCCTTTTTTATTGGGAGACAGAGATATATTCATTTATCTATGTGTTTACTAGACAAATTGTGGTTGCTAACCAGAATGAATTAAGGGACATTAAATCGATACTGATAATAATCGAACATAATTGAGACAAAAGAAACCCTAGAGGAAACAGTAGGATAGCATTAAATAAGAGAAGCTATAAAAAATAAAGCATAATATTATTATAATGTATGTCGCTTAGCAAAAACATGTAAGGTATATATTTTGAAAACCAAACGTTAGCAACAGACCTATAAAGTGGAAGAATAAAAACAAAAATAAAATAACAAAAACATAATTCGGTATCTTATACTTGTTTGTCACGAAATTAGGACAAGAAAGAATTAATGGAATGCAAGGTTGTTATAGAAGCCATAGATAGGCGACGATGCCGAAAATATCGAGTTACTAGTGTTACTAATATCAATTGGCTTAGGAGTTTATTTTGTTCGTTTGAAGTTATATGAGAAGATTTGATAGCATTAGCATTATCAGCATCTAATGTAAGATCATTTTACACATTTATTTTTATCTTTTCCGTCTGATCTATCTAACTACATCTGTCTAAATCTAAATATTTATATCTGTAGATACATGTTTTGGAAAATGGATAACTGTCCAAAATTCCACCATATTAATTATAGCTTTGAAACACATTCTAGGAAATTAAATTTGAAGGGAACTACGGTCAGCACAGTAAAATTTAAAAACGTCCCTGAATTTAAATGTCTCTTTTATACCGTCTAAAATTTCATCGCTCTACGTCCTGTATGTAGTCATTACTTAAAAGGATTACAATTTTATCCTATGCGAGGTCCGGACTATCGGCTGCGTTACTTGATCTCTTCTCCTTTAGGTTTAGCGCAATGATTGATGCGTTGTGGATTTACTTTAAAGTAATTAATGAGCCCATGTGACATGGGTCCTCTTTTTCCCTTGTTTAAATATTTTGCATAATCCATGTTGAAAAAGTTTGTCACTATTTTATTTTAAAACTTTTTTACATGGTTTATATGCGAGCTACTGAATCAGAAAAAAATATGGAAGCATAGAGAGAGTTCATTGCAGTTTATTTTCTCTCTCGTCATTATCCATATCAATTTAATTCTGCCGTACCAAAATTCATCAGGTGCAAAAATCTTTCAGCAAAATTACCGTTACCATTTAAAACATAAAAATCATCGCTTCGCCAATCATGCAGCCGGAAATTATTTTAAAAATATTCAATATTTTGTAGAAACTCCGCTTTCACATCGTTTTATTATAAAATTGCGGACAGTAATCATCTTTAAACTTTCTCTGTTTCAATATTACCAAAAAGCCTTGTACACTCGACTCGGGGCGCTTCTAAAGACATTTTAATTTGATAAATTGCATTGAAAACGCAAGTACGTACATCGTTAGAGACACGTGTCTCTAAAAAAAACAGGAAAAGGTGGTCGTTAAAATTTCTGCATGGGTCAACGAGAAGGTTAGGCATGCAAGGGGACAAATTCGGCGATCCATGGACGTCGTTATCGTACACTGTACCGTTTTTATATGATATTGTACTCAACAATACCCTACATAAGACTGAATAAAAATAATCCCACATAAGAGTTTATAGTTGAGATTCAGAATTCAATATTTTTTGGTTGTCTCCCGTGAATTGTGAACAAGTGACAGATTTATTTGATACTGAAATGGAGGCTCGATGTATTTATTTGGCATTCGGCGGATCCTTTTGAAAATTCAGTGGAAATCATATAGGTTTTATCGGTTATCAATATCCACAATACCTATTTGAATGATGTAAAGGTGCTTCTTACAAGTAAACATGCTAATTATGGAAAGAGTATGATTGTGGTGTAAAAGTGTCAACACATACTAAATTTCTCAAAAATAATTATATAGAGTAGATACTTCTATAAAATCCAACCTACATTATAGTAATTTTAAATAATTTGTTTTGCTCAAAGTATTGAAGTATAATTGTGTGTTAATATTGAGTCAGTATTTAACTAAAATAAAAATCACAACACAAACCAATCTTTAGTCATGAAGCCCCCACAAAAGACGTAGGAAAATAATAAACAATGACGAAATAAACTATATTAATAGAACCACGGAAACCCTTACTTACGACGCGATTTACTAAACGACCAAACGTTAAAAACTGTGATCAAGTAAATGGTCCAAAACGTCCATCGATTTGGCCGGAAAGCGGTTATTTCGAAGCCCATTTCTTCATGACCGGGAAAAAATATTCATTTGGAACATCCAGCAGGTATATGGAGCGAAAATACTATCATTATAACCTTAGTCTTCGTGAACCGTCCAAAATATATGTTAATTCCGTTTAATTATTTTTATTACAGAATATTTCGGGTCTTGAGAAGATCCTTTATTATTTTACGGTCTAAGATACTTTAATCTTGTTAAGTTCTTTTGTTTTGGATTACTCACAATTACAGGGTAATTTGCCTAAAATAATCTTGCATTCTACGGAGAACTAAGGGTCTGCTAAGTAAAGGCTGGTGTAGGGTGGCAGGGACTTCGAAGTAGAACTTGTTACCATGGATTCAATAGATAGATAATTCTGGGCCCCCCAGCGAATAAATTTTTCTTCGGTTATTAATAAAAATATATTTGCTGTTCCTATAGTTTGACAGCGTAGGTATTGAACTCATGTAGGAAACAGCAAATTCCAATTTCAAAGCCCGGTGTCCAGGATCATGTACCTACTGAATTCATGGTGACAGGTTTTGCTTCGATGTTGACAGGACTAAACTAATATTTATCTTCTGTCCTTTTCTTAATGAAATAGAAAGAAAAAGCAGCACTGAACTTAAATTTAGTTTAGTTTGTGAACAAGGGAATCGGCGCCATTATCAGATAAAAAAATTACTAGTACATAATCGTTTTCTTGGATTATTTCAACATTTATTGACTCAGTATCCTTAACGTCTGTTAAAATTTAAAACTTCCCTGATTGATATTTAATAGGTGACCGTTTGCCGTCGTGCGGACACCTTGGCCTCCACGATAATTTGATCGAATAAAAAATTAAAAGCATTTCAAAAACATCATAATGGTAACAACAGCATAATTGCTTAATGGCAACCTTAAATTGTGATTCCGTATTATTTATTCATGAGCCGAACATCGCTGATCTTCACATGCGATCGAGCGTTTGCACCGAGCCCCGAAATTACCTATCCCATTATGTCATCAACAGTTTTATGAATCTAAATTCTTTATGATACGAATTAAGTATCTTTTTATAATGGACCATGGTTGCTTACACCCTCGATTAACTGTAATAACCGTTTAACAATTCGAACAACTGAGTTTGTAGTTTTTTAATTCTCGTTTATTTTGGTTTTTTCCCTAGCCTGCTCTGTTCCACTCCTGGGTTTGCTGGGTTTGGCCTTTAGGCCTCCACTCCTTCCATCTCTCGAGAGCCCGCACGTCCCCCTTCTAGCTTTGACGGTACCTATCCAGTCCGTTCCACCATTTAATTCTTAGTCATACTTTATTAAGTTTAGGTCAAAAATTGTGAAGGTCGATTCCATGAATGAGCATCACCTAAGCGCGTTTTGATTATGGTAATCACGACGAAGCATGTATTTAGCAAAATAATTTTAAGTTATTATTTTAATGCGCGATTTCCAGAATTGATATGAATCACAATGTGGCCATGATAATGCTAATGAGGATCATTTACTCGGGCTAATTTTTATAATAAGGGTATGGAATTCGGGGAGTCACAAAAGACAAAAACGTAATTGTTGGTAGTCACGAGGATAAAATCAGATGATTTATTAAGTATTGTTGATGTGCACTGTGTTAATCAGACGCGTGGGTACAATTGTTTGTTTAGCATAAGCATACTCAGCCTATAGTGTTATCACTGATGGGACATGGACACACCACCACGCAAGCCCTGTGCCGGTGGTAGATGTCACCTGTCTTCAAATTTTTGGTTCTAGGACATGCCTGTTTCCTCACAAAACCGTTGTTTATTTTGGCAAAATGGTGCTATCTAATAAATTAGATATAGTTGAGAAAAAAAATACAAACGTAAATCATTGTGATAAATTGCATCACTTTGTAGCATTTATAGCAAAATTGCGTTTTTTTTTATCTGTTTTATTGGTTACCTAGTAATAGCTTTTTAATGGTAATATAGTTACACTAAACATTAGCTCATATAGTAATTTTTATACTTTGAATTACAAATAGAAGGTTTTCTTCTAACAAAACAATGTTCCTAAATGTAATTTAATGATTGCGAATCTTCAAACTAGAATTTAATAGCAGACCTATTAGATCGAATTCTCATCATTGTCATCGTTGTTAAAGCAATAACACTTTCAATTAAAAAGCAATTTTGTAAAAAATACAACGTCACACGGTTTAAAGGGTTCGAACATACACTCGAAATTGTTTCTAAACATAACGGTGAAACAAAAGATAGTAATTTTAAAGTCAAACGTTTGGGAACCCATCAGGTTCGACAGCACGATCGTTGGCCCGTAAAATTAAATGCTAATACAAATTATTATATTCAAACTAGAATGTGCCTAACAACATTATAATAAGAGACCCCGGGAAATGAGATCGCTCGTAGCGATGACTACGATTTGAGTAATTTGTGAATAGATCTCGATACTTTTTTTGCTTATTGTACCCAATTTTGAACACGGAACTCGCATTGTATGTAATTTAGAAACGTACCGTCAGTAAATAAACCGCCTTTTTGATGTTTTGTTTTAATTAGGAAGGTATTGAACGCTGGATTATCAAACCGTGAAAATATTAATAAATATCATGGCGGCCTTTTGTGTTGTTTTTTTTGTATCGCGGGTGCTGATGTTTTGTTATTTATACGGATAATTGTTTCAAGTCGAACAGAGCGTAATTGGGTTATTGGGTGTTTTCTATGTTAGTTCGACCTGTTATTATGATGGTTGTCTTCAGTAAATGAAATCAGTAGTCTGTCTAAACGGTAAGTCAATTAGCAGGCATATTAAAATGAATAGGAATTTAAAATTACAAGAATCAATAATTTCGATTCTCTTATTAAAAACAACGTATAAAAGTACTAGGTATTTTACTTCAAATCACATATTGCAGTAATGTCAAGTCAAACAATTTGATATCTTCATAAACTTACACCAACTTGTTGAACGGAGTAATTAAGTATCTAATAAAACTCATTCAGAACACTTCACACGAATGTGAAGATTACTCTTCAAAACTGAATTAAGAACTAAGCAGTATTAAATAGATATGCAATACTTTAGAATGTCTAAATGAAGAGTCAACGTGCTTATCGAAAAGGGGAAAGTTTTAATGAATACTTAGGTCGCGGTAATTCATTGTGTGCGACAGACGTTAGCTCTAATTAGGTATAGTTTTCAACTAATTATGTTTAGCTGGAAAAGGAGTGTATTACATGTTTATCTCGCTTTCTGATTATCATCATTCTCCTGCTCTTAATTTATTTGTGATCGGCGCAACATGTTTTTTTCTTCCATACTTCTCTATATTAGTCGTCATCTCGGTAATCACCCCCTTTATAACCAATATATATATATATTTTTCTTTTTTTTTTTCTTTTTAACCATATCATCATTCAAAACAAGTTGGATGGATATATCCATCCAACTTGTTTTATAGCCATCGACATTCATACTCAAAACTTTTCTCACGACATTTTCCTCATTCCTCCGTAACTCATGCTCATACCGTTTAAACCTAAAAAATCCGTTCATTTTTAGACATCAAGATTATCATCATCACCCAGTTTATGAATTACGAATTTCACAGGCTACATTGAAGTAAACAAATGGGCGAGTCCTAAGCGTCGAGATCCGCAGACGTACGAAGGTTTTCGATATCGGAAAACGAGTTATGGTACTGAAATTGAGTTGCGCAGGACACCTGGCAAAGCGCAGTAATGACAGGAGTAAAGCAGTGACCGCGAGTGGTAAGGAATTGGAAACGAACTGTCGGTCGTCCGGCATCAGTATCCTAATTGTAGCAGTTTATTCGGAGTATTGAAAATCGGAATGTCGTTTTTCGGACCGAGAACACATCGAGCATTTGATTCTTCGAACGTATGAAAATCGAAAGACAAACAAATCGCATTTACGGCTTTCGGTAAAATAAATTTCGTGATTTTTAATAATAGACGTTATAAGTAATTCTTAAGTATTATGAAATTCGGACTTTAGAAAATCGGAACATCGAAATTCGGAATAAAATATTTCGGAGTATTTGGGTGTTCCTGAAACTTGGTGTACAGCATGTCAAACCGCAGTGATGACAGAACGTGGGAGTAATACAATTTACTAAAACTCAAGAAAATTTTAAAGTGGTAGAAAAACAAATTGCCTTTCTATTTTTCTTATAAGATGAGATTGGTTATTTTTTTGTTTATGTATTTTTTATGAATATACAAAGTGACACATACATTTTATTACATTTTTGTGTTAATTGGTGCAGAATAAACAATTTTTTTCCTTCTTATTTTTTGTAATATATGGTTAGTTGGCTTTAATTTAACTCTTCGCACGTCGAGTGTAAACCATGTGTACCGATAACAATTAAATTTCTATTCTGTCTGCTAATTAGATGCGCACCGGGGAACATTTCATTGTCTATTAAACACAAATTATTTCATTAAACTAGTAGTCTGAGTTTCCGAGACTTTCAGGTAGGTATTTTTATGTGACCTTAATTCATTGCTCTAGAGTGTATATCATAAGAAATCGTACAGTTTCCCCGCATTAATTTTTCTCTCACAGGCAAAGAGATGCTATACGAAGAACTGATACGCCTCTTGAATCCACATGCCCGATAACTACCCATGCTTGTACTCTATAAAGGCTATATCAGACTTCAAGTACAGCAACTTGTTAGCCCATCGCCTTTAAGTGCTGTAGAACTCCATTTCCCCCAGTTAGCTTGAGAGCAGCATCAATTTAATATACTATGTGCTTGCACAAGCCAGCTTGAAACCATATTATGCGTCATGTGGTTTGTCAGCTGTGTTGTGATAGCAAATAATAGGAGATAGATAGATAGATAGAGAAGGCTTGTTTAGTTTAAATATTATATAGAGACTTCTGTCTACACCAATTTAAAGTGGACAAGTTAGATAAATGATTTATGGTAAAATTCTACCAAACCTATTAGTACCCTTAACATTGTATTGAGCACTACAGAATATCATTTCGTATCCTACTTACTTACAAAAAATAGAAAATAATCTTTACTAAAATATATCAAAAATTTACTAGGTCCTAACATTCCAACCCTTTCAAAGACAAATATATCAGATACACTTATTTACCCCAGAAGCAAACCTGTGAATGACACAACATCGAAACCGTAAGAAGCTCTTCAATATTTACATATTCCGAGGACTACACTGTAAGGTTATGTAGCTATAAGGTTATATGCTTACCCATATACAGCCGGAGTCTGTCATAACATAAAGCAATCCAATATCAAAGATACACAAGACGAGGCAAAGTGGAGGAGGCTTAGGTCGTCGAGCGATCTCTGACACGATGCAAGACGGTTAGAGGCTTGCCATTGTGCCTATATTGATTTAGATGGAGTGTTCAATGTATAGCTTTACGTGGTTTAAACGATAATCCTTTGTGACGTTTCTAAAGATGCAGTATGGCTACTCGAATCAGGACTTACAATTTGGAATAAAATGGTGGAGACTGACTTATACCTAGTGTGTATAACGTCAGATAAAGCTGTGGAGATTGACACTGAACCACTCAAAGATTCGCTTACCAAAAATAACAAATCAAAAGCAAGAAATGGAACAAAACGTAAATAAATGATTTACAACACCACACGAACAAGTTTAAGCTTATAACTTAACGACTACTAATCAGGAGATGACATAATAAAAGTGACAAAAGAAATCCCTAGCATAAATATTCGAACAGGGCTCCTTTCAGATGACGTCGTACAAGCATAAATATTCTCCGTCTTGAATGAAAGCGGGGATGCTGGATTGTAAGTAGTGGTTGGACTTTAGTGCGTTTCTTAAAGCCTATTTTTTTGGAAAATAATGTAAGCAAGTTATAGGGCGTTGTTACCATTTAGATTTTTCATGCGAACGTCGACTTTAAGACGAGTAAGGAAAAATTTTCTTGCCTTCATAAGATAACCAGAACACAATCGATCATTGTGCCATAATCCATGAGGAACCTCATGGTTAATTGGGTAAAGAGTGGCAGGGACAATCGAGCGTTACTTCTAAAAAATATATTATATACAAACTATAATAAAAATATATTATATTTTCAAGCGACATCTTGCAACTGGTCCTTAGCAGCTTTAAACAGAGAGAAGTAGAAAGAGAATAGTGAGGCCTTTGCCCTGCAGTGGGACGTCACAGGCTAATAATAATAATAATAGAGGGTGTGGTATCATGTGCTGAGTTTATGGTTACAGTCTGCGCGTATATGTCCTTGTCACACTGTACTTCACGAGCTTTGCTTGGTAGTCATATCACCACTGATGAGTTGAAGGGATTGGTGAGAAAGAGAAGAATGGCTTATGCAAGCTTTCTTTCTATTTTTAACTGACTTAAGAATTAGGAGGTTCTCAGTTCGTCGGAATCTTTTATTTTAGTTATTTTTTACCACGACTATCAATACTTATAGTAAAATGCAACTCTTTAGGTGGTATATATGTTTTCTTTTTTGCTAAATGAGCAAGCTCTTGGCTGGTTACGCTTGGTGGAAAGCGATGGATGTGGTCTATGACGAACGAGCGTGCCCAGAAGATGCCTGTTCACTCTTGATTTGAAGGCAGACGGGTTGGTTGGTTCTTGTTGGTTGTTGGTCTAGTTATAATCGTTCATAGTTTAAATCAATATTTCAAGTGAAATGTCAGTAACAGCCATATCACCTCGTGTTTATAATTTTAAGTAAAACAAATATTTAAATTCTCTAATGACATTTTTCTTTTCTGTTAATAAGTTTGTACAGACACTTTTACACGTCAATCATATTCCAGAAACTAGATGAAGTTCGCGTTTCCTATCTGACTACTCTGAGAAGAAAAGCCGAAACAAACTCAGAAGCCACAGTATCTTTTAAAGTCCAGACGTAATCTTGGTCAGATCATGTGAAAACCATGTTGATTGGTGTTGAAATGGTCTTTTGAGGAAAGAACCACCCAGATTGAGTGGACCTGTCCACTTAGTGCACGCATTCGTCAATAATCGTGTAACTCAGAACGTATGGAGCTCAACTCAATTCAAAGTTACTATAACCTACCACACAGCACCTCGGAGCATTTAAAAGCAAAGCCTTAAGTGCTAACCGCCGATTATCCAGATTATATGACCATTGTAAATCATCTAATACTTAGCCCTTTCCTCTGCACTCCGATATGGGCTCGTATGAACTATGAACTATAAAATTGAAGTATAGCTTTTATCACACAAAAGGGCTCCAGATCTCGTTATATTAGGTCCAACAATGGCGGTTCTACCGTAAAAATTGCAAATAAGCCGGTTTTTATTATGGATGGGCCGTAATAATGAGATGGACCGACGGAATTTATCGTACTAAAAATGAGTAATATCAAAATTCTATATGAAGCTTTTAGTATTGGGTTGGATAGCAAAAAGTAATATACAGGGTGAATGATTGAGATTCGACATCAGGACGAAAACGAAATTACTATAAAATGATAAATAGGGCAAAGTGATATACTTTACAATGAGAGTTAGATTTTTGAAAAATGTAAAGCACTTGTGAGTTTTTTTTTAAGATCTTAGTTTATTTATTTCATCAAGGCCCATATAAACACATACAATACAATATTAATATTACTTAAAAATACTATAAATACATACACCATTATAATTACACTAAAAAACTAACTAACACATACGAAGTGTCTGCGTCGTGTTTCGCTGACTGGTGTCATGTAGCCGGCCACGAAACCGGCAGTACACAATACCCTTCGGCCAGAACTCTTCCTTAGCCTAAAGCCTAGTTAGTAACTTTATCCTAGACTAGCAGCGCCCCGCGGTTTCACCCGTGTAAGTGTCGATCCCGTGGGAATACCGGGATAAAAGTATCCTATGTGTTATTCTGATATATAAACTATACTCGTATTATTGTAAACTTTAATTAAAATCCGTTCGTGCTGCTCGACGAGGTCGGCAAGCTCTTTGAGAGAGTGATTGCGGGCCGCCTCGTCGGGCACCTGGTGAGGACGGGGCCGGATCTTGCGGACAGCCAGTTCGGCTTCCGCAAGGGGCGCTCGACGGTGGATGCCATCATGCGCGTGAGAGCCCTTACGACGGGGGACGCGGTGTCCCGGGGTGGGGTGGTCGTGGCGGTGTCACTCGACATCGCCAACGCTTTTAACACCCTGCCCTGGAGTTGCATTGGGGAGGCACTCCGGTATCACCGGGTGCCGACCTACCTCCGTCGAATAGTCGGGGCGTACTTGACGGACAGAGCCGTCATCTACCCCGGTCGCAACGGGGAATGGAACCGGCGAGAGATGTCGTGCGGTGTCCCACAGGGATCGGTTCTGGGGCCGCTCCTGTGGGACATCGGGTACGACTGGGTGCTGCGGGCCGATCTCCCCGATGGAGTCAGCGTGGTTTGCTACGCTGACGACACGCTAGTCCTGGCGCAGGGGAGGTCGCATCAGGCGGCGGCCGACGTGATGACACGCGGGGTTGCGATAGTCGTGGAGAGGATCCGGCAGTTGGGTCTCGAGGTGGCATTGCACAAGTCCGAGGCCATGTCTTTTCATGGGCCTCGGAACGGGCCGCCTTCGGGATCCCAACTAACGGTAGGAGGGGTTCACATCGGCGTCGAGACAACGATGAGGTACCTGGGTCTCGTCCTCGACAGCCGGTGGAACTTCGTCGAGCATTTTCGACGTTTGGCTCCCAAATTGGAACGGGCCGGGGCCGCCTTCAAGCGGCTCTTGCCCAACCTGAGGGGGCCAAACGCCTCCTGCCGGAGGCTCTACGCGGGGGTCGTGTGGTCCATGGCCCTGTACGGGGCCCCGGTATGGGCGCGTTCACTGCGGCGGCGAGCCGCCCACTATTTGAACGCGCCCCAAAAGGTGGTAGCCGTAAGGCTGATCCGGGGGTACCGCACGATCTCGGGCGAGGCGGCAAGCCTCCTTGCCGGACTGCCGCCGTGGGATCTGGAGGCGATAGTCCTTGCGCGCCTGTACGAGTGGCGCGCGGAGGCACTACGCCGGGGGGAAACTCCGCTTCCGCGGCAAATCGCGGCGGAGCGGACCGACCTCCGGCGCGATCTCATGGCGGCATGGAAAGAGCGACTGTCGCAACCCAGCGCAGGGCACGCCACGATAGTGGCGGTAAGACCCCTCTTTGAGGAGTGGCTAGAGAGGCGCCACGGCGCCCTCACCTACCGCCTGACGCAGGTCCTCACCGGACACGGGTGTTTCGGGAGGTACCTGCACATCATCGGGCGGGAGGAAACGCCCGGGTGTCACCACTGCGAGGGTCGCCCGGAGGACACGGTGGAGCATACGGTGGCGGTATGCCCCAATTGGGCGGAGCACCGCCGTGTTCTCGCAGAGGCGATCGGCGGCGGCGGCGACCTCTCGCGTCCGGCCCTGGTTCAGGCCATGGTCCGGGGCGAGAGGGAGTGGGAGGCAGTCACCTCCTTCTGCGAAGCAGTCATGCTAGCGAAGGAGGTGGCGGGACGGTTGAGGGAAAGGGCCTCACGTCCCAGCCGCCGCGGGAGACGCTCCGGGCGTCGGGAGCCGCGAGACGACTCCCGGCCACCGTAGGCGCGGGCCTGCGGGCGGAGAGTAATGGGTAACTCTCCGTCCGATCAGGACCAGGCCCGTGCCGGACGGCGCGTACGTGTTCCACGCGCGCCTCAAAGAGATGTCAGCATAAAGGAAGGGGCCCGAAAGGGCCGAAGCCTGCCGGGGCAGCGGGATTGTCCGAAAGGGTTACCGCTACCCCGGAACACAAAGGGCTAAGGAAGGAACACGGGTGGGTTTTAGTCAGTAAGAGTCTGACACTCCCTTCTGCTCCACCCAGAGCGGGAGGGGTCATTCGATGATTTCCCATCCTGAAAAAAAAAAAAAAAAAGTAGTTTTTGCGTGCAAGAGTAACAAACATCCATCCATCTTCACAGACTTTCGCGTTTATAATATTAGTAACCCAAATTAGATAATAATAATCATAACCCAAATTAGTCAAATGATGAACTTGAAAAGAAAAATACAAAAAATTAAATTACTTTCTCCATAATCAAGCTTACCGGCTTTTGCCCTAAAGTTCCATCTCAAAAATTCATCCTCCAGTATAATTGTATACCTGTGTTTGCAGGATCGCAAGTCACAATCGAATGTTGTGATACAGATAACAGTTTAATTAGCGACTAAACAAAGGAGAGAAAGGGAAAATACCTTATTATTAGCCCTTGTCAATCTGAAATAATAGTCCGAGTTCTGGGTCGAAATAGTGAGACAAATAAATATAAAAGAGAGATAACAGAATTATTATTAGTTCGCTTTATTGGAAAAATATATTACACATTTATCTTGCTTGTCTAGTGTAAGCAACGCATATATGTTTAGATATAATTTCGGAATTAACTTTTGTTAATTATATTTTCCGAAGAATTGCCAAACTTAAGTCTCAGTGAGCAGGGCACATTGCTCGCAGAACAGATGCCGATGGGGCCGAAAGGTTCTAGAGTGGCGACCGCGTACCGGAAGAGGTAGCGTTGGAAAGCCTCCCTCAAGGTGGACCGACGACCTTGTGAAGGCCACAGAAACCCGTTGATTGCAAGGAGCACAGAACCGGCCGAAGTGGAGGTGCTTGAGGGAGGCCTGTGTCCAGCAGTGGACATCTTTCGGCTGAAATGATGATGATGAAAAGCCGTTTGGGATTGAAACCCTCGGGCCGTTTCCTAACTATGTGTTTTTTCACACTTTAGAGCAGTAATGATGAAATAAATTACACGAAGTAAAGCGCGTGCTTGGGTTCGAACCCACGACCTACGCCTCATCTTTTGGGCCCAATACCACTGGGCCACCACTGCTGTCTTCCAAAGGAATAGATAAAGGTGTGGGATCTAATAGCACCTACACTCATTTTGCCTATTATGTGAAAGACCCATGAAATAGATGGCGAGCGTATACATAGGTATACGGGCACAAATCTAGACTTCGAGCTACTACAGAGAAGTACCAGCTTATTTAAGTCATTAAAAATATCTTTATAACATTCTTGACATTAACTTACAAAATAAAATACTTGAAGCAAGTAACTTTTCAAGTGTATTCTGTCCATGGACAGCCAGACAGTTGTCCCGAAGTCTAGACAATGGAGCGTTAGATATCAATAAGAATACTTGTGCCGAACGTCGAGTACGACGAGTAAAACGCTAACTGAAGAATGTTTGCAAAGAAAATTGACTCGAGTCCATTGAAATTGTTGAAGTTATCGAAATTGTGTTTAAAATTATTCAGTGCTATGCTTTGTAGTGTGATTTCTAAGTGTGTTTTTGGTATTTAATATGCGTTGCCGGGTGTAAAGTGTGATTCTTTGATTTTTAAGGTCGTGTTATTTCTGTATCTTGACCTCATCAAAGAAATGCTGTTCTTCAGTCACTAGGAAATGAAATGAAATTGTTTATTCTATTTATTTATTTATTATTAAGGCACATCAACAACACAAACACAAACATTTACAAATAACAGAGAACAGACATGGACCAGTGTTTACGTCAATTACAGACGTGCACAGCATTCATAACAAAATAGAAGAAAAAACACAGTATTCACGTTACAAAAAAGCAATAATTATTAAAGAAAACAAAAACAATTAATGATAAAAACTCTAGCTAAAATCTCTGTAGTAGAGAGAATACCCTCATCAACTTAAACATTGACTAATTAAAGTATATTATATTATATCATATTACACTATACTATATTGTATTATATTATATTATTTTGTTTTGCTATCTTCAGTCTTAGCCTCATTTATAATCTTAGATCTAAAACGCGTGGGATGGTCGTGGAAGATATCTAAATCATAAATTTTGCAAAAGTTGTTGTACGTGGACGTTAGCCTAGCCATCGGAGCATTCATGCCTAAGTTGGTTTTATGACGAGGGACATTGAAAATGGACGTGCATTTTCTTCAAGCATTAAGTTTAGGCACGTTTATTTCAATGCGCTCGAGAAGTCCGTCAGATTTAAAGGAACCGTCAACGATACTCCGCAAGCATAGCAAATCAATCATGCGTCGTCGTAGCTGTAAGCTTGACATATGGAAGAAACGGAGTCGTTCGTCATACGAGCATCTCGCACTGAAGCCAGTGGCAAGGACAGCAAGTTGCCGCGTAAAGGATCGTTGAATTGACTCGATTCGATTAGAATGAACCATATAGTGCGGATTCCATATGACACTCCCGAACTCGAATACGCTACGTACCAGAGCGTTATAAAGCACAATCTTGGAGGCTGCATGTCTAAAGTCCTTAGTGTTCCGTCTTATGAAACCCAACATTTTAGCAGCTCTTTGGACAATGTCATCACAATGTGGAACAAAACTTAACTTTGAGTCAAGAATCACACCTAGGTCACGAAGTTGTTCAACTACAGCAATCCACACATTGTTGATGTGATAACTTGATTCAAGCACCTTTCTCTTCCTTGTGAACCGAATATGCTGGCATTTCGAAGCGTTAAGCGTTATTCTGTTAGCACAGCACCATTCATAAATACGGTCCAGATCGGCCTGAATCAATTCCACATCCGTCATAGAGTCCACCCGCCGCGAGATTTTCATATCATCCGCAAAGAGGAGACAGTGACAGTGACGAACACAGTCTACAATGTCATTGATGAATAATAGAAATAGGATGGGGCCTAGATGGGATCCTTGTGGAACGCCAGAAGAACCAATGTATTTTTTAGATTCATAACCGGCAAGGACCACAACTTGCTCACGATTTTCCAGGTATGATCTAAACCAGTCCAAAATTACATTACTGATGCCGTACTGGTTCTGGAGCTTATCGATGAGTATTTTGTGGTCAACGAGATCGAAAGCACTAGCAAATTCTGTATATATCGAATCTATCTGATGGTTCTTGTCTACTCGTTCCATTACAGGAGTTATGTATGACATTAGATTAGTTATGACTGACTTTTTCTCTTGAAAACCGTGCTGTTCCGATCGTATTTGGAACTTGGTGTGTTTTGTTAATATGGGACAAACAAGATTTTCAAAAATTTTGGAAAAGGATGATAAAATAGATATTGGTCGATAATTTTTTACATTACTGTTGTCCCCTTTCTTTAATACAGGAACGATACGTGCACGCTTCCACTCATGTGAACAAAAACACCACTCTCAAGAGATCTATTAAATATCATCATTAACGGACAGGATAGAAGCGAGGCACATCTTTTAATAAAAAGTGGTGGAATTCCATCTGGTCCTGCTCCCTTATTCGGAAAAAAATAAATAAATAGGATATTGCAATCACATAAGAACGACATATTAAAAAATAATATTAATAAGCTAGATGGGGTCGGGGTTTCCTTTGTGACTACTCTGAGATAAAATGCCGAAACAAACTCAGAGGTCACAGTCTCTTTTAAAGTCTAAAAATCATCTTGGTCAGATCATGTGAAGACCGTGTAGATTTATGTCTTAAATGTTTTTTTGAGGAAAGTGCTGGTTAGGGCTCCAGAGAGAAGAACCTCCTCACAATTCAAGCCGTATCGAGGAGTACTGCCTTTTGAATCAAGCCCTTAATCCAACCGCCTAACGAGAGCCCCGATAGATGTTGATCCAAGGCTTTCGGCCATCAGACCATTGGCTGATACTAATACTATTACTGATATTATTATTAACTAGACAAACTTTATTAACATCTCACAAAACTTTGGACATTCATATGAAATGACATTACCTAAAAGTAATTTAAATACCCAAACATTGCTTTTCATTTCGTGACTCAGAAAGCCACCACTCACATTTTTTAAGCTTAAACTAAAACCGCATCTTCAAATCGAGGCGCGCTGCCAATAACGCCATGTTTCCAATTACCAGCAATGCGCAGTCAATCACAGTCGTGGCAGGCAGTTCATTTGACGTCACATCTCACACAACTTCTCATACAGTTTACTGTGCGCCTTTAAGGCCTCGTCCAGGGTGACGAACATGAGCGGGTGATAGGCAGGAGCGAAGTATCAAACGTATAAAACCGCCGTTTGCGTCCAGATAGTATTGACTACGGTGGGTAAAAAAGCTGATAGTATCCGCCGCTTCACTCAATTTAATGTTTCATTCGGGTCTACGAATAATAGTATAAAGTCAGGAAGCGTAACTATGAATGAAATCAACAAAAAATTCGGCTCCAAACTTCACTACATTGACACAGTACCTCGAGTATTCGAACGAAAGAACACATATGCAAATAAGCCAATCAGCTGCGCTCGCGTAAAGCTTTGTACTACGGAATGTGCCGTGATTGTTTCTGGTGCGCGGTGGCCTTTTAGGCAACGCCCACCGCGGTCAATATTTGCGTGGTGCCATTTTTGAGCTTCCATTACTATTTCTTGACTTTTATTATTCGTAGATTCGGGTAAATGTTCATTTTTGTTTCATTCTACAATTTGAAATTATTTTGTAGGCGAGTGCCGAAATCCAATATCTCTGGATAGTTTCAATAATTAAATATTTTTTACTTTAGATTTATTTTGTGTTCAGACATTTCACTTCGAGTGAAAGATGCCGAATGGAAAACTAGAATCAATAAAAAGTGCAGCATTTGATAACTAATTAAGCCAGCTAGCCAGTGACTATCCATTTGTATTTATCGTGTGGAAACACATCTACTTCCTGCTGCCCGATAAACAACTCGCGATGCACTGTAGCCTGTTGCTAATCGCGCCCGCGACCGCGCCCGCTACTGTCCTAGTCAGCACGCATTCACTCTGGGTGAGACCAATCCAAGGCTTACAAATTACTTATAACCTTTTTGTTTCCACAGTAAACGTTTTGAAACTTAAAATATTAGACGTTTTCTTAAAGAGTTTCGTGAAAGTTTAGGAATAACACAAAATAAATCTTGTCCTTTCAAATCTTTAAGGAATTATTTAAATAAGTGCCCATTATGGAAAATAAGAGACTACTACAATTATTAACTTTTCATCATTCAGAGAATAACATTGTTGCATGCTCAAAGTTATTTTTAAGATAACAATCACTTAATTAAAGCTTTCAATTGTTTTCAACTAAAACAAGCATTGTCATTTTAAGCAAATTCAGCTTAAAATTACAAACAGGCCATTGAACTTTAAGATTTGCATAAGATAACATCATCTGTTATTACAGGTGCTTAAAACAATAGAATTATCTAAAATAATATTAGTGAACATTCGTATGAAACAGACCTGAAACTAAATGTGCTAAGGCATTTTAGTAAAGATTTACTAGACGTTAAGGATTAATCTCGCTCATAGCTGTCCACAATCCACTTTTATTTCTCCGTGGAAATAAAAGAAATGTCAACAAGATTTTACAAAATCTTGTTGACATTTCCACCTACGGGTTTACGCCTACAGACTTCCTACAGCTAGATTTTTTTTAACGTGAAGTTTATCATACCAAGGTAACAGAGCATTACCATCATAAAGACTAATCTCAAAGAACTGTTGATACGTATATCATATTTCGACAAAGCTATGATAATACGTTTTTAAATTCTATATTATTGGACATTTATTGCTAAAATAGACTTGATTAAAGCTGTTTCACATAATAATGTTTTGACGGATACTCAAATGTACGATGTTTTTCAACATAGTTGCATTTAATAACAATATTTTATTCAAACTTTTTGGATAATTATTTTAGTACGTATTTCATATTATTTATTAGGCTCGCCCCCTATTAGATGAGACTTAAACGTGACTGGCGAAATGTGGGCGTAGCATACTTATAGATGCCAGCACATCAAACTACCCAAAACTATCAAATTTTCCCAATCAACTTTGAACCTTATACTTCAGCAATAAAGTTGAAAATCTATTGAAGAAATTTGACAGATTTGACAGTAGCTTGAAGTGCTGGCGTCTGTACATCTCTGCCTTACCCTTTCAGGGGCTACAGCCGTGATCTTATGTTTCATATACAATGTGGGAGAATGGGAGTCAGGCTTGTGCTTCAGGCGCTCCCGTCATCTACCATAGGTACTATGACGACTGTCTAAGACTCATCGTTTCGGCTCGCTACGTGTCTCCGCTTGGGTGCACCTTGTATTGCTCTGCATCTTAGTCTCGGGCACTAAGGCCTGTCCTGCTGCAGAAACGGAGGTCATATAGCACGGCCGCCAACATCAACGATATTATTCGTCGATCCCTTGTTACCGCCGGCGTACCAGCGGTATTAGAACCAAATACGGCTTGGTACGTAACGATGGGAAGAGACCAGACGGCATGAAGTTGTTGCCTTGGAAGGTGGGTAGGCCTCTGGTGTGGGACGCAACCATTTTTGTGTGTAGATACCATTGCGCCATCTCATGTTCCTAGCACGGCTGGCTTTGCTGGCGCCGCTCCTGCGGATGCTGTGACCCTCAAGCAGCGCAAATACTGTAACCATTTGGGGTCGAAATGACAGCGATGCGGACGAGTACTTCCACGCCTAAATATCCTATTGTATTTGTATTTATTTTATTATTTTTTTTTACGTTATAAAAAAAAAAAATAAAGATAAAGTTAAAATTATTTTTTAAAGGTAATTTTTGACAGAATCACATAAGCCTACATAAATAATTTCATGAATAGTTATATAGGTAGAATACTGATTATTCTAGTCTAGACCAATTTTATCAAGCTCTTAATACGATTGGTAAGTACCGTTTGATTTAGTTGACATTTGCTTAAATGTCAAACCAATTTGCCGTTGATGTCATTATTAGGTTGTTATTGTTAGTCGTAATTTGTGATCTAATGATGTTTGATGTGCTAATGTTAGGTAAGTAGCATTAGTATCTTATGTTAGCATCATTCTTTGTTAAGTTGTCCCTACTTACAATAATACCCAAACAGTAATTTTACCTCTGACATCAGCAACATTATTGTACGAAAATAAAAATCTCTGAAATTATAACAATGACACATAATTATAGGTCAAATAACTGAGTGTATTTTACGGAGTGTATTTTGTAAGTCCTGCGAGGCAATTGCGTAACACATTATCAATGGGAATCGGTTTCATTTTGACAGTTCAACAAACATTCATTGCGTTATTTACGTGTTGAGTAAACAGATATTTCGAACTTATGATGCAATGGATTAGCAATTTGCTTCAAAATTATTCAGATTCCGATTGATAGTGGGTTACGCAATTAGGGTGCAGGATTCTGAGCACCTATTGTGTATGCAACAGTCGAATTATAGACACAAATACACAATTACTTTCTACACAAATATGAATGTATGTCTTTAATGGGTATGGTCTGAAATAAAGATGTTATATAAACGTGTTGTATAAAGAGCTTTAATTTTAATATGGAATTTCTCCATTAACGTCTGATCTTTACTTAACAAACTTTAAAACACTAATGTTCAATCGTAGCAGTTTACAAGCCATCCAACAAAATAGTCTGTACCCTTTACTTACGCGTACCCCCAACACAAAATGCTTTCATTACAGACATAAAAAGCCTTTTACGTGACTAATTCGTTGTCAAGTGCCATGAAAACAATTACACGAATCCTCTGCGACTAAACGTGTATAAATATATAAAAAAAATCCAACTTACACAAATGTCAACTTTAATGACATTTGAATTAAGTTAATATCTGAAAAACACGAAGTGTCAAAAAGATCGTAAGTCAATTTCAGTTGCAGAAGAAACTGGACTATGTGTGCAAACGTTAAGGTTTAATATCTCAAAGCAAGTCAAATCTAAATTTATAGTAGCAAAATACATTCTTATGTCTTACAAGTATCAATTTAAATATCTAGTTTCGCAGTACGCCGCATACAATTATAATAACGAGGACTAGACAATAACTGAATTGGATTACGTACTGTTTTGACATTCGTCAAGGGGAATGGAAGAGTTTCATCGTATAATCAAATCGGTTTGTATAGTAATTTTTTTTGACATGTCTTGATATTATGTCGTCTTTGATATGGTTCTATAATAGATGCTTAGGACTGTTAAAATGTCAAAGGATAAATTGGATTTGTAGGAATTGCGTTACTGTATTTTTTATCTGAACTTACTAACAATCCTTGTTTTCCCCGAAAGGTTAGACAGATCTATCTCCCACATTTCGCCAGTTATTAAGTTTCATGTAATAGGGACGAGCCGATTGCCATCAATATAGAGTATACTTACTGAGAAATACCTGATGGAAAACCCAAATACTACTTTTTCCCAACCTGGGAATCGAATTGAGGATCTCATTCTCAGCAGTAGCGCTTGTGACCACTAGATCATCTTATAAAGCTTAAAAAGCTCAATCAATATTTTTTCATGTTTTTCAGTTTTATTTCAAGCAGTAACTGTACTACAACACTTAATGCATTTAAATTAACAATAGACATTAAATAAAAACTAAATGAACTTTGCTTAACCCGTTGAATACTAACCCTGGAACTCAGAGTCGTTACTTAAAATTAATCAATAATTAACTTTAATTGACATTAGTATAAACTAGAATGCTGTTAGTCGAAAATATGACAGTCAGTTCTGTTGACATTGTGCCAAAGATAATGGTGGTTAATCAAAGTTAATGATTGATTAATTTTAAGTGACATCTCTGAGTGCGGCAGTTAGTATCGAATAAAACTTTAGCACTAAGTTACAACTAGAAAAAATACATTTTTCTATTTAAATATTCAGTACACACTCGATAAGCTGGACTCCTTTCATAAAGATTGGTCCTTGGCAGCTCTGGTCAGAGAGAGGGGGAAAGAGAGTAGGGATGCCTTTGCCCAGCAGTGAGACATTAAAGTATAATAAAAAAATAAAAAAACAACCTCAAAGCATTACTTCAATTAAGCGGACAGAGCAACAGAACTAACCTCTATTTCTCAATTGTTGCGTGTTGAATCGTCAATTAAATACTACTTTAGAACGTTTATTCAAACGACTGTCTGCTTCATTAATGCACAATTAATTGGTCTAGTAATACTTCTCGCATGCTATTTTGTTACATGAATTAATGAATTTCACCGATCCCAGCGTGGTTGAACCAGACTCGATTAATCGAATGAATCCAGGATTCGCACTAGCTCCTGTAGCCTCATGTTCATGGTGCTACAACGACCATTCCATATCAGGGAAGACGTGCCATAGGATGGAGAAGGATTTAATAGCCTACTAGAATGCATCCCAGAGTAAGCATTGGACTAGTGGAGAGATTAGTAATTATTATCTTTTAACGACAATGTCGCCAGATTGGCTTGTCGGGGGTTGTGGAAGGATCGTATGTACGTTCCCGCGACCTGCAGCATAGGTGTGAGATGGAACACCGGGGTGGTTTTTAGTCAGAGTCTAACAGACCCCGCCGTCCGCTCCAGGGCATCGGACATCCATGAGGAGGAGGACAAAAAAAAAAATCATCGGTGAGTCTGTTGGCGGGGTGGTTCTATGTTGCTGTGTTCTATGTTCTATGTTCTATGTATCGTCGGAAGTTTTGCTACTATCCGTTTCCGGTTTTTTATAAATTTCACTAGCAGCGATCTTGATTTTACTACTGTCTTACGCCGTATCCATCCAAAAATTTATTCCCTTGTCGAAGTACTTCATGACTTGTTTTAAATTGTCGTTCCATGTGTAAATAGGTCTGCCGACCTTCTTGGATTTGGCCTTGTACCTACTGCATTGCTGCATGCAGCGCAGGTGTGGTTCGCGGCGCCTGTGGACATGTACGAGGTAGCACATCCTGTGATTCTTGATGCGTCTATTTCGCATGATATTTTGTTACATTTGGAAATATATTAGCATTGAAATTATTCTGGCGGAACGAGAGAATTTATTGGGTGTTTTAATGAAAAAAGTCTGCAAACTTTTGAGCAGTTTTAACATTCTAGGTATTATAATTATTACAACAGATCATCAATCGATGATAGGTTTCCATTTAACGATCTCAACGACCTTTTGAGATATCTTATATGTTTGGTAAAAAATAAGTGTGGATACCAATGTGGCTGGTGGCTACATAAATATAACGTATGCGATCGGCGGACAACTTCATTACGCGCACACACTCGTATTTAACAGAAAGAGAAAGAAAGTGTCATCTTGGATTTTCATTTAGACCTCACTTTTGGCTTCAGCACCCTCGAAAACCATGAAAACTATCTCCCTCTCTCTCTATCTGTCTCTTTCTATAGAAAATCGCATGGATCTGGCACAACGCTATTTTGTTGCGTGACGATTTCTACCACTTTCCTACCGCAAGCCGCGTTAAAAAAAATTCGTTCCAATAACAGTCGCACGGGTCGATCGAAGGTTAAGCTACGCTTGCCGCAGCCGGTTCGTGGATGGGTGACAATCAATTACATATCGAGACCTCTCCGTGCCTCAGAAATCGTGTTAAGAGCCTACACTACCTCAGCTAAAACTCACTCTTTATCTCACTCGCACGATATTGCTCGCGGACTGAGTGAGAGCGAGACAGAGTACGGTGCTAAGCGGCAGGCAGCGCCAATAGTTTAGGTATTTGCTTTTTACGGTGAAAATAATGGAAATTAAAAAAAAAAAAAATTTAAGACCTGCTTTATAGTTAGTTCGGTCAGCTTACAAAGTTTCATGATCTAATTTGAAGTATTTTATGAATACCAGCGGTTTATTGTTCGGTTTGGTAACTTTGAAATTTTTTTCTATCGAGAAAATTTTATGAAATCGTGTTTTCGTTTAACATAAGACCTAACATTAATCCTCAACTTTACCATATATTTATTGTCATTCGTAGATCTGTGACAGTCGTTACGGGTAGTCAGAAGCCCGAAAGTCTGACAACTAGTCTTGCCAAGGAGTATCAGATCGGCAGTCGCTACATGTAATATACTGATATTCAGCTCCATCCAGTTAGACTGGAAGCCACCCCAACATAGTTGGGAGAACAGGCTGGTACGTGTATTACTAATGTTGATAAAATAATCACAATGTAAATCATAATCAAGCTAAGTAAAATATTTCTCGCTTGTATTACGAGAAAGATCAATAGGATTTTATAGCTTAGTCTTGTGCGGATTTACATAATCTTTAAGCCCAGCTTATGGTTGATGTACGCAAGTAATCTACACGTTAGCTTGTAAGGTATGTTTTTCTTTACATTGCATATTTTGTAAATTTTTTTTGTTTTAATTCAGACCTAATTGTTGCTAAACAAAGCTCGTTCCTAAGTTGGCATTGTGTGATTCATGGAAGAAATTTTTGAAAGAAGTATACTGTACTGTTTGTTTACGAAATAAGACGGTTGAGGAAAAATACACGATAAGTACTAAAAATATAAAGTATTTTTTTCAGTGTCAATCTGCCTAGCTGTTTTCCAACTATGTTGGGTTTGGCAACCAGTAGCAGTTAAATACCAGTATTTTACTTAGAGCGACTGCCTATCTGACATTCACAACCCAGTTACTGGGTAACACGATATCCCCTGGTAAAACTACAAAGTTGTCAGACTTTTGGTATTTTGAAGACCTGTAACGATTGTCAAAGATCTACGAAAGACATACATCCACGAACTAACCGCAATAAGCATAGCTTATCCTTCGATCAATTCGTCCTGCTGTTATTAAATGATAAATGATTTTATTTCTGTACTTAAGTAGGTTTGTACAAACACTTTTACACGTCAGTCATACTTTTAAAAACGAGATGAGAAGAATATTATTATTTAGTCACGAGCCCATTCTAAATGAGGAGATACAATATAACGAAAAAAAAAATAACGATAGTTGTTCGAGTAAAAACAACCATATTTTTCCAAAACAAAACGAAATGCCGTAAAAACAAACTCTACCCCTAAATCAGAGCTCCAACCACACTATAGATAAACTGGATTGCAACTAAAAGTTTTCTATTGAAAACTACAAACCGTTGGCGCTGCGCAGGACAACCTCTAATTAGGAACTACGGCGGAACTGTGACCGGGTCGCCTACAATGTTACTAGTATTATGTTGTGTTAACGTAGGATTTGAACTTTTTTCTATTAGTTACAGAACATGTAACTAAAAACACTTGCGTCTCTTTTGAAAAATTAAAGATGAAGCTGTAGCTTTAGAAACGTAAATGTGACTGTATTTTCTATCTTTTTCAAAAAATTTTGAACAAAAGGCACTTGTTGTAATTACATTCTAAAGGAATTGTGATTACATTCTAAAGTAATTATGATTACATTCTAAAGGAATTGTGATTATGTCTAAATCAGCATTGTTTATTGTTTATCGGGATTTAAAGGTAAGATAATCTTACCTGTAAGCCTTAATTGGCATGTTTCAGAATGAAGTTCAGTGTTTTTAATGAAACGTTCTATTTTTTCAGCCAGATTTAATACCCATAGTGATGTCTAACAACACAATGAAAAATTTAATTGATTGTGCGTCAATAAATTATCCGATTTTCACGTAGGCCTTTGGAAATGTCTTGAAATCCTCTAAAAAGAGGTTTTATACGTCCTTAAAAGTTTCACAGCTCAAAAAAATAATAACCAGACATCGAAAAACACAACCAAAAAATATAGAAACTCTTTGCTATAAGGTCCGTAATTAGAGGGTTTTTATTACACACTTGCGGGAACGACGACGTGGGATATTTGGCTGCAGACTTCGTTAAGAGAACGGTCTAACCAGAGCCTGGAGTTTATTTCTCATTAAAAATAACGGCCACTCAACCCAGGGTGTGTTTAGGTTTCGCTTAGGTACTTTTAGTAACCGAATCTCGTTCAGACTTCTTGTACTTTTAAAGACTACAGAGTACGTAATAAAAAATTGTCTAGACTATTTAAGTAGTCGTTAAACAGCCTAAAGTACATTACTTTTAGTTGTTCTTAAAGTGTTTGGGAGGTAACAAGTACTTAGGATCGTAAACGGTCGGTTATCATTGAGAAAGCCTTAACATTTTGCCTAAGTACTTCTTAGTGGTTGGCAAAACCTAAAAACATCAAAGCGAAGTTGGTCCCTAAACTTTTGGAGCCTATTCTCGGACCTGCCTTTTAAATAACTACCTAAGAAGACAGGCAAAAAAAAAATGTCGATCGCAATAAGTGGTCCAAATTGTGACGCATTTCTCCGAAACTCAATTTTACACTACCCATAAAAAGGGGTGATATGGACATTTAATTACCTACTACTAAATTCTCCATTCATGATCCTATCAACATTTTCTCAAATCCATTACAGAATGCTGAGTCATAGAACTCATTTTTCACATTACATCGTGGGAAACGCGTAATGTATGCAAAATGCTGACAATTTCACGCTGCATCGATCTTCATACTATAATCTATCGGCGACTATCAACGGTAAGGAATAATAGGTCGCTGCAACTTATAAAGAAACTTTGCAAGCAAATGGTGGATTTATTTTTAAGTGATATTGATCGATACTAGGACATACGATTAGCAAGTGCAGTTTATTCAATTTGTTACCGGGGGTTTATCAACTGTGATGTTATGAATGAAAGTTTACTTTGGGGAATATATAAACGCACTTTAAAAATAACGTTTCACAGTTTAAAATGTTTAGCTTTAAAATTCATTGAAGGAACTATAAAAATAGTAGCTTCCTTTATAAATATGATTAGAATTAAAATTAATTGAATGAACCATAAAAATTATGGTTTCCACTATAAATATATTTACCTATAAAATTAATTGAATGAACTATAAAAATAAAGGTTTCTATAAGCGATCTCGGGACTTGGGGCACCCCAACTTTGGTTAGGTTAGGTTCCTTTAAACCCTGTAGACAGAAATAGTGATCTTCCTCACGCCACGGGGCGGGCGGGGTGTAGTGAACGAGCTTAGCGAGCGAGCTCAGACCCCGCCATCCCCGTGGACATTTTAATGTGCGTTCAGAAATTAACTGGTTTCGGAGTTGATTTTCGACACAATTATAGTGCAAACCATTATTTTTAAAGTGATAATATTTAATTGTAGATGTATTATTATTTTAAAGTGCAGATATACAAGTTATAGTGCAAACCATTATTTTTAAAGTGTTCATATTAAATCATAGATGTATTATTATTTTGATTTGCTGATATACAATTTTATAGCTGTTTTTATCAAATTTCAAGTGCTATTAAATATATCCCATTTACTTTTCTTCCTGTGACTATAGTTACACACGTTCGAGATTTTTCCTGCATGCTGAGAACTAGTTACTGTTACCACTAGCCAGCATCGTCCCACTGTTGGGCTCAGGCCTTTTCCAAGACCTTATTACCTGTAATCTGTGTTTTAGAGCGCAGTGTGGTGTTGTCAATTCATGGTCTGTCAATTTGACGCCTAGAATACTGCGCTCCATTGAACGTTGGCAAACCTCGAATTTGAGCTTTTAAATGTTTGACAAAGACTCTGGGATCAGTGATAAAGGAAGGTTTCCTTTTACAAGCTCTTTTATGAACCAGTAGCTCTTCCAGGCATTTTCGGTAGTAGAACTAGTAACTTTTCCTGTTATTTATGATGCCTTCTACCTACAAGGTTCTTTTAGATTACATCTATATTTTAATCTAGCTCACGAGCATACTCGTACTTAATCTTTAATGGGTCAAATAGAGTAGCAAATTAAGCCAATAAGGACTAATAATTGAGGCCAATTTGGGACTGGGTCCATGTCATTAACAAGTTTTAACTCGCCCAACATTTAAATTATCTAATGACAAGTTTTGAGTCCGGCAGCCGCCTAGTACCTAATTGGAAGTACCCCTTAACAAATTATCCAACTTTCACGATCGATAATCAAGTAAACACCGGAAATAATTACGTAAACAGTCCCAGATGCCAGTTTCAACAAGCAAACGACTACATTTCCCACATAAAGCTATCTTCACTGAACTTTCTAAAGATCTACGAGTATGTTGTCAAGCACAAGTAACTAAACATGCCATAGGAAGCAAAACAAAGGAAAACCACCGTCCGAACTCCAGACAGTGGGAAGGTGAACGATTCAACACGCCCGTCTGCCACCGCAGGTCAACCGGGCCCGTTCGAGAACTTTCTATTGCACTCAGCAAATAAGTCGGGGACTAATTAGTACATTCGGTGGAACCGAACAATACCCGACAAAAGGGCCAAGTTTGCGATTGCGACACTATAACGAGCGATGCTTTGTGTTCTGTTCTATTCTATTTTGCACTGGGAAACTGTATAGCCTTTTGTTGGTAATGTTTAAACTTTTATTAATTTGTATGCGACACAAGTTTCTATAATTAGAACCGATAAAAGTTAGTCTCACTTTTTCCCTGTTGTCACGTTTCCTTTGTATTTTTTCTATTGGAATTCATTAAAGTGTTCAAGTTGAGAAAGAAAATATCTCAAATCTTTTAATTAAAACAATATTTATTATCGTTCATAATATTACAGCATAAGTTAGTTCCCAACATTTAATCTCACATTTTAGCTTTCCGACACTGATAAACATGTAAGAATTCTCAAAAAAATAAATGAGAGAGTGACTCAATTTCACACCTGGTTTGCTCCCTCTACGTCCAAAGTTTCCTATGGGGGCTAGAAACGTGTTTCGTGCGACGTGCGACGGTGTTGGGTGTCACCTAATTAGTGCATGCGTTGACGCGGAATGAGTGGTGATGGAACGAATGCAAAGGTGCGGAGTGAAACGCTACGGTGACAGTGCGGATGGCTCGCTTTTTCGGAAAAAAAACGCGCTGGATTAACGTTGGGTCTCGGTGCACGGGCGTATACATAAATGTAGATGTATTATTTATGTAGTAGGTGTATTAATTATTCTTTTAGTGGAGGTGTTTAATAATGGTTTATTTGCATCGTATTTTAGCAATTTGTGTTTAATAATAAAGCTGCTTCATTAATTCGTCATTTTAATAACATGACTATCAAAATACCATCTAGATTACCTATACTAAATTCCCATAAACACGTTCCAATAATATTTTCTTTTACGAAGGATTGGAAAAAGAAGCCAATTTGAATGTAAATGTAATTTAATAACATTAAGTCCGGTAATACACGTGCGCACTGAAACTAACGACGTATCATTAGCAATGAGGGGCACACCACAGAATAAAGATACGCGAATCACTCTCAAAATGTCGCTAAAGCGTGATAATACGCAAACTCAGACCACATGTTTTGTTCACATCGAAGAATAATAATAATACATTTTTGCCGGCTGCCGATGTCGCTTCCTCGACCCCTAGCGTCACAGACTAAAAATTGACCACACAAAATTTTTCACCATACAGCAGTATGCTAAGGCCTGTGGGTGGAATTAATTTTACAAGGGCAGCATAAACGGGGTGGAACACTCTATGAATTAGGGTAAAGGGTCAATAGTGGGCCAGATAAAGATGAGCTGCAACAAATTGTGTGCTCTCCAACCTTTTGTTATCGGTCCCTGCTGTACTTAATTGTACTTTTGTCCGTTATTAGGGACCTTTCCGTGATTGGCCAACTTCCACTGAATTTGACCCGGGACTAAAATAATATACATGCGAAATGGTACGTATTTGATTTCGTCTCCATTTCAATTTAATTCATATTTGGCTTCAGTAATTTTCTTCTATTTGAAAATACTTTCGTTCGACTTATTGGTTTCTGTTTTTATGAAAGGTTATGCTTTACTTGACATTCGACAGGATATTTATTTATCACTAGCTGCGCCCCGCGGTTTCACCCGCGTAAGTTTCGATCCCGTGGGAATATTGGCATGAAAAGCATCCTATGTTTTAATCCTGGTTATAAAGTATCTGTGAGCCAAATTTCATCCAAATCTGTTCAGTAGTTTTTACGTGAAAGAGTAACAAACATCCATCCATCCATCCTCACAAACTTTCGCATTTATAATATTAGTAGGATTTACTTCGTCTCAAGGGTCACTACTAGCAAAATGTATTGAGACAAATGAATAGGGCACAACGAAGTAGGTATTGCGATATTCTAAAATGAATAGGCAAAGTTTATTGGTTACATAACATAATCAGCCTTTAATGTTCCCACTGCTCGGATACAGGCCTCGTCTCTGTGAGAGAGAATGGGCCATAATCTACCACGCGGGTTCAGTGCAAGTTGGTAGATGTTGCATGTCTTATCATGGTCCTAAGATATGCCGGTTTCCTTATGATCTTTTCCGTCACCGTTTTTGAGGTGATGAAATAAATTACACAAAGTAAAGGGCTTGTCTAGGTTCGCACCCATGACTTCCAATTCGTACCACTGCGACACCATTGCACTGCTCTAAGGTAATTTTCATTGAAATAAAACAATTGAACGTAGAATTTTGAAATTGACCATCAACTGTTCCAATACATATCCCAACTATGATGAGGTCTGCTGTCAAAAATAATGTTAAAAAGAACAGTCTTGATTAAGGCATAAGGCATCAAAGAGTCGACATAAAACGCTCTCAACTATTATGTTATTGAACTAATTCATTTCTGTGAAAACAAACATATGCTGCATCATCTGCAGATCTTTGCGTGCAAGTCACAACTATATATCGAAAATAGATACCTAATTTAATAGTATTGATGTTACTATCGTGTTCTTATTACAACCGAAATGTGGCACTGTTCGCTGTCTCCACCTTATAGTCTAACCACATGTGGAGAGGTTTTCAACACATGTTTAATATTATAATAATTGGTGTCCATCATTTTTTGTTTCCTCAAACGATTGCCGCTGATCTGCTTTCGGCATCGTCCAAGAAAATTATGTCCGTTGTTCTTTTTATTTGCGTAAGGTACAATTTCACGTTTTTTTTTTTTATTACAAATATGTGTAGGTATGTTGTAAGCTGATTTTGATCTTTTATTGTTTGAAAATAAATATTTTGATTTTCCATGTTCAGATACACATTGAGCTCTTAGAACAATTTAATGCAACGAAATATGTGCAAACATTTTAACAAGTAATTAACTGTTAGCCTATTTCAAACCAGTTTTTGCATAAGCCACGGTTCCATATTAGCATAGGCGTCCATACGAATTAGAGCTAAGCCTACACTCTAATAGCTTTGAGATGTTAACACCCACAAAAGGTCGAATGAAATTAGTTCGTGCACGTCATTTGAAAATTGCATGTTATCGTTCCTGATATTTCCGTTGCGTAAGATACCTTTCAATATTAAACGAATGAAGTATAGCTATAGTAATATTGAAGGTACTTTTTATTCCTTCTACGCCTTTATATTTTCCAATAACGAGACACATAGTTCAATTAACTCCTTCTGGCCTGGCATCATTAATCTGAGATTTTGAAATACCTTCCAGTTAAATCTTCACTTTGTAAAGTTACCGGAATTTGTCCGAGTAACTTTCGGCGAAAATTCCTTGCGTTGAATGTCTGCTTCGTCTAAGAGTTGGCGTGATTTAACATATACCTACCTAACTCATTAGTTTTCGTAACATCCTTCATAGCATCCAACCAGCTTACTTCTACTTAAAATTATTTCATGTGAGCTAATTAAAACACAAAGGGAGCAAAATCTGATAAGAAGCTTAATAATTTACTCATTATTAACTCTCCGGTAACTTCAAACAGTATTTAAAGTCTGTACCCGAAACAAAATCACGTGTAGTCAACGTACCCATTTAATTTTATATCTTCATTTTAAACCCTTTCGTCGTTTTATCGGATTAATATCTCAATCGCCCCGTCATCACCGCAATGACCACTTCTGAGTGCTATCAGCATATCATCCCGCTCTTCATGCTACTTCGTGGCTAACGCACAATCGCATTAGAGTACGCCTCAAAAACGGGCTTTCACCGCGAATCGCCATCCTAAATAAACAATAGCTGGAAGGGGGCACAGCTTTTAAACGATCTCCAGCGGCTCAGCTGACAGATTAGCTCACCCTATTAGCAAATTTATATCTGCTGCTCATAACGATACTTCAAACTCTTTATGACTATGCATTAAGAACCACTTTTGTGTAAATTATGCAGTACTTATAAGAAGTAGATGTTGTATGCAGATGGGTTTGTCTGATAGGTGGTTATAGAATTTTTGAGGCGACAGAGGGGTGTGATCCAGCCACGTGCTAATGTGGCTCATAATTAAGTTTGATGCGTTTATTTTTATCCCAAACTGGTGTTGCTTTGATTAGAATTTTTATGTAGAAGGAGAGTTTATTCACAAAATGTCAGAGGATTTGCTAAAAGGATGGAAGTTTGTCTACTCAGAAACTTAGTCGATCAACAAGATCAAACGAACCAATTTATTTAGAATGTTTTTAAAGATAAACAAAGTAGATAGTATGAATAAACGCTCTTTGAGTGTTATGGCATTTTCAACAACCAAATTGAGAAAGATCTTATATACAGTAAATAGTAAGACAGCATTAGTGTCTTCTAATGGTGATACATCTATCTGCTTAAAGAATAATTCAACTTGGAATTATAATTATTCAGGAACATAACGTTGATTTCACTGTTTTATTTAAACTTTGAAAACGTACACAGGGAAAGAGCGAAAACTACAAAAAAGTTTTGCCAGGAAAACGAAGAACTAAAAATAATTTAAAATCCAATTGAATATTTCACACACGGACAACAGCGCTATTCGTTAAGTTGGTAAGATCCTCGTGGGACACGAAACACATGCGTCTCGTTATAATTAGCGAACAATGTTTGGCTTTAACAAATCCCTTTGGGGCGTAAATTAAGAGATTCTGCTCTCCGGACGGCTTATACATTTGCGTTAAAGCTCGTGGAGGACACAAACATTCACGTTATTTGTTCCTATCTGTCCTTTATTTGCATGCCCCTGTTACTGGTAAGTCCGAAAATTATTTATTTCCATATTTTTGACGTGTTCTGCATAAACTCGTGTTTTGATTTGGTTTCAAGTCAATGATCTCATCTTTGTTTTTGGTCTGGTCTGTTGTGTTAATCCTTTGAGCAGCACCAGCATTTTGATGACGCACAGCTTCGTCAATGATTTGATGAGTTCAAGAACCTATCTTGTTTAGTCCTTGTGGCTACTTAGGTTGTTTTATTATGCCTGGGTAGTCAGTAATTGGCCTAAATTGCAAATCATTTGCAATTGATCTAATAATTTAGGGTCGATAAATGGAAGCCTTCTGAACTGACTCAGAACTTCGAGACAAAAGTTAGCTTTGAAACTTTTGGATTTGTTTGCACTGAACATAACGCTGAAAAAAACTTAATACGGCGTAGGTATTTTCGTAAAAGAATTTATCCAATATTTCCATATGAGCGTGCAATAAATTTTAATGTAGGTTAAAGTATTAACGGGCCTATAATAAATTAACCGTTCCTTGCAGTTTGCGTGCATCAACGTAATGTCCTGAATTTTACGTTTGACCAGCCATGAAATTTTGTTTTTAATTTCATGCGACACATTTTTTTTTAAATTGAGGCGTTAACAACCATGCCCTCAGCTTAAAACGATTACCGAAATAATGTTCTCTGACGTTGAATTAAAGTCACTTACTTCCTCACAAAAGAAGTTGATGTTTGATACCGCCATGAGGATTTTAATCAATAAAAAACAATACGAGTATATCTTTTGAGATCAGAGTGTAAAGATGTAGCATACAAAATTGGATTAAATATGTGCGATATAATATTTATCAAAAGTAAATGACGTACATGATAATGCATGGATTACTACCTACAACCAAGCTCAATGAGATAGGAAACCGGTCTAATGGACAAATTAATTTCCGTACTAAACATTATAGTAGCCTACCTAATCTTAAAGCACATCCTCCATAAATAAAATCTTAAACAACTTAAATAATTATTAATCCTGAGTGCTTAAATTTCATAAAACCTCGCTGCGCAGCCCTTTCCTAATGTTTGCTTTACCCAGAGCTCCTCAGATTTATGAACATTCACATTTCATCTGTCAACGTTTACATACGTAATCTTGTTTGAATATCATCTCTGCTGGCCGCTGTTATTTGCATATTTCTATTATTGTCATTGAGGTCTATACGACCCTCGTTTGCTCCAAAATCAACACGTGGCGAACCGCCAGATAGGTTATTGTGGGAGCGTATTGTATAATGATATTGTTGCAATGCTATGTGGCGTGAATTTGCCAAGGATTATGGGCATTTTTTTTTCATTAGCGTTTTTGGCTGTTGGTTTTTTTTTCTTGATTTGTGTTTGCAATGTTTGTTCTTTTTTTTTTTCGTTATGGAGTTTTGGCAACTGATCCTGGCTTGATTAATGACAGTTGTAATCTGTAGATGAAATACTGACTAACATTGTCTTGCTAATTTGTACTGTATAAAACTGACTATTATAAAATTGTACCTTTGTTGTTGTACACTTAGTTCGTTCAAAAATCATGTTAACCATAATATGTAAGTGAAAGTCTCGACGAACAGGTAATTGCCGTAAAAAAAGTAACAAGGATGTCCCGACGCGACTGACGGCTGTCGAACTTTTTAATTAATGAGACTTTTTTCAAAATCTTTCGCGGTGTGAACTAATAGAGGACAAGCAGACATGTTCATTAACATATTTAGGATTCTTTTGACTCCATTAGTCTGATATTTTAATTGTTTGTTGGTCTTGTTGGAGACTCCGCAGCTGTTATCCGCCTACCACGTCGAGCTATTTCCAGACAAATTGCTTTTAACTTGCTTCACTGTTTCCCTAATATCCTAAATTTAAAATTTATTAGAAAAGTTTAGTTTTTGTTGCTGCTTTATTGTCGTATGCTTTCAGACTATATATTTGTTTGGTGAAAGTAAATTGGTGATATGGCGCAGATCAACGAAGCGTGGGTATTCCTCTATTCATAGTCTGGTTTTATTAATAGAAGTAATTTCATGGTTATTATGGATTGAAAGAAATTTAGTTCGTACCGCACGTGTAGACGAATTTGTTGAGAAAAATGTATTCAAAATGACAAGACAGTGCCATGACACTTACTTAGTAAAGAGGCCTCTAAGATGCGGGCCATCTCATTATTTAACGTTATAAATAAGCAAAATTAATAAAAAAAAAAAACGTTCTCGTGTTGCAATGTTACAAGTTACAAAAGTCACGTCCAACGAAGTTACATTTTGCATCATTTTGAATTATCACGTCGCATACAAACTTCGAATTTGTTTTATTATTCATGAGAATTCAAACAAACAATCACGCTAGCGAACATTCGTTTTCTTCAACATCAAAGCCATAATTCACTTTATCTAATCAAATGTTCCCCAAAACAATTTCACAGCGATTGTCTACTCTCCGGATTTGAGTACCACCCCATATATCATATTCAAATGATAATTCAATACCGTTGTGATTTCTGACCCCGAGTTTGGGGCGGCCGATAAAAATACATAACATAATCCGAATAAGCATAAAATGATTACAAGGGACGGCTTATTTAATGCTAAATAATTTATGCCTTCATAGATACCAGTGTATAAGCCAACCAGATTAACGATTAGAAATATAATATCTAATAGAATATTAAATTAATGTGTGGTTCCTTATCAAATGTGAGAAGTCGCGTGGCTGATGGGCACATAAACTATTTAAACTTGATTAGGGAACATTAGAGTCTAAAATAGAATTAAGGACTCCAAATTGTCACAACCCTATTTCCATAACACAATTTAGTGGTTTTAATAATGAATGAAAAATAAATTGGATTTAGACTACGTAAAGGGTTTTCAATAAGCCTAAATGTAATTAACGTCAAAAAATTCAAGTATTTTTATCCCATTAAAGTTGTTACTCGGAGTTTTTGTCCATTGAGAATTGGATAAGCAAATTCAATAGTTTCTTTTTTTAGTCTGGGCCATAAAATAAATTACTTTCTTTTAAATTTTACTTTGAGTTTCGGTTTGTAACAGCTGACTGTGAGTACAAAACCGCCAGAAATTAAATTTTGTGAAATTTTATAAATTTAATTCCAATGAACATTTAAATCTAAAGTATTAATAATGATCTCGACGCCTCGTTCATTGGTTTATAGAAAATTCACGGATTTTTTTTATATTAAAGTTTTCCTCGTGTGTAGGTATGGCAACGAATATATTTATTGTTAACTAGCTGATCCGACAGACAATATCCTGTCTCAATTTCAATAATTTATAAAAAAAAGTACCTACTATAGAAAAAAGGACGATCAGTTTTTCCGTTCTCAAGTGATGCGCATATCAACGAACAGCAATTCATTTTTATTTATATAGATAATATTTGTTATTGACTAGGTACGTCGGTATTTACTTTCTTTTTACTACAAAATAATATCTTCATTTGTTTTCTGTTATATGTTAATACTAACTTTATTTATTTTTATGTAATTTCTGCTCTTTAGTAGGTTTGTGTCTTTCCTTACCGAATAAAAATGTTAATCTTGCCCAGAAATCATTATGATTTCATCTACGTTTTCCCAACAAAGTTGGGATCGGCTTCCAGTCTTAAAACGGATGCGGCTGAACTATCATTAAGACAAAGTATTGCAAATATATCTTCCTATCAGTAAAACCAAGAAATTCGTTTTCAAAAACCCATTCTCAGCCACACAAGAAAAATAATAAGAAGGAACCTATTTGCGGACGCTGAGCAAATAATAAAATGGAACGCAGGAGCTTCTGTCAGGAATATTCAGTTACACCAAACACAACATAACCCATCAGTTTAACTCGGTAACTCTCGGGTTACGGTTAAGTGACCGACCACCGACTACCATTAAATTGTTTTCTTTGCACACTATACGTCTTACACAACAAATAATAGCCCTTAATGGTGGCCGAGATAAGAAGGACACGATATATGTGAAGGTAGGTAGGTAAGTAATTGACAATGTTGTTAAGTTAATGGTAATTACGTGTGTGTTAACAAGGATATGAGATAAGCTGTAAGTTGAAGTAAGTGTGGAGTAGGTATAATGATAACGGTCGTTAATGACAATGTCATTAACGTCTGTCGTCATAAATATGTAGGTACGAACTGGAATGACTGCCAGAGTGACGATTAATTACGAAACGTAATATTATTCTGCATTGACTTAGTATGAGTTGTTACATTCTTTCCAGTTTTCACAAACACAAGATGGCACTAAATAAAAGTCTTCAGAAAAACGTACTGTTGGATTTTCAACGCCTTGCTTAACGCCAAAAGATGTAAATCCTTTTGATTTACCTAGGTATTGATTTAGATGTCGTTTAGTGTTACTGACACTGAGACCCATTTGCATACCGATAAGGATTTCTCTAATACATTTTTATTAACATAATATGTTCGTTAGGTAGTTTCCGAAATTTATTGTTACTTTAAATAGCAGTCACAAAAATATAGTAATAGTATTTGTGTACCTTAATCATCGAAATTCGTTATACGACTTAGGGCCGATTTTACCAAGGTGAGATCTCTTATCCGTGGAATAAAATTGACGTTTGACAGTTCTAGCGTGGAAAAATTTAGAAAAATTCGAAATTTATTAGGTATAAATGTCTGGTGAAATTCGCCCTTATTCAAAAAGCAAAAAAGACTAAATGTATATAACTCAGTAACAAGAGAGTCTATTCAACAAAACTCTAAACGAAGTCAAGACAACATTCTAAAAGGAGTTAAGAAAATGTTCGAAATTCGAATTGAGTTGACTAAAGAGAATAATGATTGGTTCGTCTCCCTTCCGTCTTAGCAAAAATGAGTTAACGATCAAAATTGTCCTAATTAATGTTATCATACTATTGGCGTTTCTAATAGACCATAAATAGGGTTGAAGATTCTGTAAAGTAATCTGATGTGATAGAGTTATATATATATGCGATAGGGTTATACATATTGTGTTCTTGATTTGGTTCTCATAAGTAAAAGGAATGTTCTGAATTTATGTTGTGTTTACTTGGCTATAGAATAAATATGATTATTTTGGATTATAGGATTTGTCAACATAATTGCGAAAGTTTAAAACAACCAAATAATAAATACTTGCTTAATACTTGCTTATAATAATAATAAACTTGCTTTCAAATATAAACTTGCGGATTCTGATGTACCGTATTACAAGTATGTTCCCGACCCTGTTCTTGAAAATGACCATGTCACATTGTACTGGGATCGGTCTATCATTACTGACAGGACTATTGTCCCCAATAAGCCTGATATAGTGGTGATAGATCTATTAGCGGGCCGCGCAATGATTGTCGATGTTACCATGCCACATGACGGAAACCTTGTGAAAGCTGAGAAAGAGAAACAAATTAAATATATTAACTTACCACACGAGGTTTTTGACATGTGGAATATGAGCTCGGCTGTCAAATGTGCCGATTGTCGTATCGGCCAATGGCTTGATGGCCAAATGCCTTGATCAACATGTCTCGAGACTCGCGGTTGGATCAAGGGTCTGATTCAGAAGGTGGTACTCCTGGATACGGCTCGTATGTTGAAGAGGTTCTTGTCTATGGAGCCCTAACTACCAGTAGCTTGTATCCTACTCCCGATCTCCGCGGATTAAATTTTTTTTATATTTTAAATTGTATTTTTTTATGTTTATTTATAAAAATATTTAAAGATGTATTTAATAAGCAAGTAAATAATAAGATAACAGAATAATAAAAAAAAAGTTCCGATAAGTATTAATAAGTTTTTAAAAAACAATATGATTTCATTACGAACATCATAGGGTGTTGTGGCGCAGCCTGGGAGAGGCCTATGAGCAGCATTAGACTACAATAGGCTAAGTTGATTGATAGACAGATTAAATATGAATAGGTATTCATGGGTCTGAAAAATAGGTGACTATAATCAAAAAGCAATTATTGTAGAATTCAATAGAATAAAATTTTAAGTTTCTTATTCAAATACAAATAATGAAGTCAGATTATTATTTTTCATAAAAGGACTTTTGAAACATATTTCAAGAATGAGACAAGTTACACAGTCAGATTGAAGGAAACTGTTTATTTTAAATTCATTTTTACATTGTTTGACATGATTTACTATGCAAAATAAAATTATTATTGTTCAGGCTTTGAATGGTTAAATTTAACTAAATGCTTTAAATTGTTAAATTTACGCTCTAAATAGCAGCATCCAAAATGCCACATTAGAACTACGTAAGACACTTAGGTCACGCAAAATCCTGCATAGCGCTAGTAGAGTTTACCGCGCAATTAGCCCACCAGACATGACACCCAGTCATAGGATTCTCCCATTTCAATGAAGGAACTGTACATCCTGTTCCTCATACTACTATAGTTAAACTTTCATTAATTAATTATTAAGGTTTTAAATATTGGTCACCAAGAGCAACTTAGGTGACCTGTTTGATAATAACCATCTAAACGCGAACACCAATAAAATGGTAATCCTCCATGATGACGTTTACTTAATATGATCAAATAAATCATCATCATTATAAGTCTATAGAGAACTCCACAAAAAAAAAGCATAATTGGGCACAATTCTAAGCTTTGAATCGATCATAATACCTATTACAAACCGCGAGCTTCACTCGATTAATCATAATTAAGTAAATCATTTATCTATTAATCATTCACTTCCACAATATTTATCAAATCTGACAGATGAAAGTGACAAAATTAATACTCCGTTTGGCACCAAGTTTGTGGTAATATATAACTCTTTGTAATTAACTCTAATGAAAACTAATTTTATCATCACGGCGATCGAGAAACGAGATTCGTGAGACAAAATTCTCGATGGTTATCTATTCCGCTGGTGTCAATGAGGAAACTGAATTTTTGGATAATAACCTAGGTACTTATATAGGTGGCACCTGCGACAGGGAAACATTTATAACTATGAATGCAAAAAAAAAAACGGCAACCTTCAGGATCTCGAATCGGCAAGCGGTTTATGATTACCTTCTGGTAGTCATATTAATAGACCGATACCCAGTTTCTGAATTGAGAATATGAAGTTGAGAACTTTTTAAAGTATATTGATAAGACTGACTTACTTGCTTTATCTGACTTTAGGTGAAAGCCCGCGAAATGCAAAATGACTTTGGAAAAACATTACAAATTTTGATTTTTTTTTTCCGCGGGCTTTCACCTAAAACCAGACAAAGTAAGAAAGGAATCACATTAAATTACTTAAGGTTATTGAAACTTCGAATTATTATGGCATCGACATCAGTGTCACTAATAATAATAACTTATGTTCATCAATCGTGATCAAGTATTCACCGATCGGCATTTATGGGAACCAGTGACTTCTATACAAATCGGCCCGACAACACCACACTTGGCTCGTATCAAATGAAGTGATTATCAAATTAACCCTTAAACGTCTGTTGCTACATATGGATTCTCTAATGATGGCTAATGTAATATTGGCATATAACTCGTTTGGAGACGGACTGGATAGTGCTTATATGGTGACGGATAGAGCGGAGTTTCTGCTCATGCTTTTATTTTGGGTACTGGTTGAACTTCTAGTCTACCACCATAGTTCAGAATTACACTGAAAGACCGAAATTTCATTACAAATGCCAAATAAATTAAAGCCCTTGAAGTTAAGCATAATGGCCCCGCAGTAGAAAAAGGCAATACAGTTTCCAAAAAAAAAAAAACCTAAACAAAGCCCAAACACATCGAGACACAAACGAAAAAGAAAACTAATTTTATCTCCCCAACCATCTAGAGCTGTTAGATCCAACAGATAAACATTTAGATGATCAACAATATTCATTATTAGTACTCGTTCCGTACAATTGGCTCGTTAACTTCGCTTCAGTATTGCTAATTGTTGCAAATGGCCGCCAGTTAGAATGACAATAGAAGACAGTTACTATCGGCGATACGAATGCACTTGTTGTATCTGGGGCATCGTTATTTGCAATTGCTGCTGGTCTGTTGGTTTAATTGTGTCGTGCCCACTGATGTTCAGTTTGGAGTGGTATTTTTATTTAGTCCTCTAGTGAAAGTATTTCTTTTGTATTCCGATTTTTAACACTATTTTTATTTTCCGGAGATAACGTCTGTAACTTTTACCTCTCTATTACCAAAATATCAGATTTTATGACGCATGAAATTATTTTTCTGAGAAAATCATACAGTTTATCGTACCCAATCTAATATTGTGTCATTTAATACTTATCATTGTTTGTACTGATTATTTTGCTTTCTATTAATGTATTCATCAGTTTTACCGATTATTCCCATATTTCGTAACGTTATCTACCAGTAGCAAATTGTTTTATTATCTCGATTCAACTCGTAATGGAAACATTAATGGTTGAGGAAACATTATTTGTACCAAATGTCTTAACTCCGAAATTATAATTAATAATAACTTTTCCTATCTATTAAGTTAAGCCGAAAACGCTTGGAACATTTTACTCCAAAATTTTGTAGGGCCTTTAAGATTAAAGGAAAGTACCATTGAAGTTCCAAACAGCAATTAACTTGACAACATCAATATTAAACAAGATTTTTAGTAGACTTATTACAGAATTATTATTTATTCAAGAGCAGATTTTAGTAAAAAGTTAAGTGTCTTCTCTAAGAAATAAAACAGGAATAAGATATTTCTAAATCGATAAGTATACATCTATATACGATATAGATACGAAAGGGACAATAATCGCTAGAACAGTTTCCATATAAAATCAGTTATCTGAAATCACAAAAAAAAAATACGATAGTACTGAACAAAATAAAATAGATATAATGGCTAAAAAAATAACTAGGTCTCAATAGTTAACAATATTAACAAAGATCTTTATTTTAATTTGTGGAAGCTTTTAAATGGCAGCTGTAAGCGGTAATGATAAATTTTTGACCTCGATATTAGTAAGCTTTCTAGGTAGATTGTAAGTTTTCTGAAGAATAAATAAATAAATACAAAGAAAACGAAATTGTGTTAATATCACTTACCAATCTACATGTCATTACCATTGCTCTACATTTCCCATAAAAATATAGTCTTAACATCTAAAAAAGTAATCTTCGAAATTATCTTCGAGGCAACTCACTCCGCAGAAATAAGAGGGAATATAATCCCATCTTATTACAGTGGCTCAGACCCGTTGCAAACAATTCAAGGGACATTTTTTCAATTACACTCAGCCACCGCGAATGCAATCAGATTTTCATTTATTTATTCGTAACTTGTAATTTTGATGTTTCCTTTTCTTTTTACTTAATATAGCCTCCGTTTAACGTATAGCGGTCCGACGTGGTTTAATTCCTTTAGTTTTTAGTCCATTTGTGTCATTATGTGTAATATTGTGCAGGGAAAAAGGCCTAGAAATATCTATATTAATATTTTTGAATAACATTACGTTTATGATCTGTAATGTACAAAGGAAATTAACTATTTGTATCATTTTAATCATAAACAATCTACATTATTAACCGAATTCAAAAAAGGAGGAGGTTCTATTTGAAAGGATATTCTTTCAGATTGGTCCCATAGAAATTTAATCAAAATCGGTTCAGTAGTTTGGTTTTTAAACCAAAATTACTGGTAAAAATTCAAGTAAATACATTTCAATACGCTCATGCAGCATCGCGATTCAATTTATATTATACCTATAGGTTAATAATGTTACAGCTAATAATGTCAACTAATTTTAACGTCGCTTGCATGATTCTTTATCTCATCCTCGGCGTTATCAGTGTTATTTAAAAAAAATTTCCATGCAATCTAGAACAAAAGATATTTAGAAAATCGTCCAATTTAAAAATATCTCCACAAAAATTTCAAACATTTGTAGATATGATAATATGTTGCAAGCAATGGACGGGCCTGCAATTTAAAATTAGACGATCTGTGTTTATTTTTATAATATTTCTATTATCAATACATAATGATATGCCCATACCAATTAACAATTCAAATACTACAAACTCCGTAAAATGCGGTGATAAACACTAAACCTCATCAGTATAATTAAAATCAAACATTCGGTGGATTTGATTTGATAACATAATTAATTACTAGCCATAATTCATCATGTGGTAACTCATGTATGCAAAATTGAATTTCAGGATCAGATGATGGCTAAACATTGATTTATAATGACATAATGAGCATTTTATAGTAGAAGGGAAATAGTGACAAAGGAAAAGAGGAAGATCATGAAATGCAAAAAAAACAAAAGCGAATGGAGAGTAACATTTGCAAGCCTAAGTGAAGTATTATACCTACTTAGTACCTACCTGATGTTGACAATTTTTTATGTATGATGTATTGTCTTTTGTTGCAGATCCTAAATAAATAAAAAAACAAGCAGCGAAACCAAAATAGCTTTCTATAGAAGTTAAGATGGAAACTGCTGCAACTATGATGTATGGAATGAGGGATCGAACATATAAAAATGTCAATCGGTTTGGTGATGACGAAGAAGATATTTAGATTGAATATGTGAGCAAAAAGTATTTACTCTTGCATCATAAAAAAGAAGCTACAGACACATCACCATGCATTAAAAGGCAAATTGATGACGAGAAGCATACAAAATGAGTTAGTCACACATCTTCACACAACCGTGTTGATATACATCCGAAGATAACCCACGTAAATCAACCATTAAAACCGAAACAACGCGGCACATAATCCGGGATTAATAGTCTATTAATCAAAGGAGACGACACCTAGCTGCAGGCGTTTGAAATTAGTGCTATTTATGGTTTATCGTACAGTAAGCGATTGTAGGGATATTCCTGAGTATCTTTTGATTGGGATATGGTGCTTCTTAGGTCGTTGCGGCGATGTTTGGGTGCTTTATTTCAAGCAGAATCTTTCAGCTTGTATGATGATGATTTTTTCATCAATTGGTCCATCTTTTAGTTAGTGAAAAAAACTAAACGAAAATCGGTTCATCCGTTTGGGAGCTACGATACAACAGACAGATACACAGACAGACACGTTAAACTTATAACACCCCTCTCTTTTTGCGTCGGGGGTTATTTGCTAAGAGGAAGTTCTTCATGCATTTCAGGTTCCTTTAACTCAGCTCAAACTTAGTTATGTAAAGCCAAATTCCAGGACTCATTCATGACGAATCACTAACAATTAGTTAGGAACAGATCACAAAAGATGACAACATAAAAAATAGAGGGTGTATGCTTTTGAAAACACGATAAAAGTGAAAACTTATATGATTTTGTAATTTTACAATCTGATGACGAATTGAGCCGAGTTTACGCGATCGGCGCCGAGTAAATTTGTGTTTAGCGTCACCGACCCGAGCGTGGCGGTTTGTTATCGTGCACTGTTTAGAAAAAGCACAAAAAGTGCGCCTAAAGAAGTTTTCAATTTAAAAATCACACCACCCAAACCCAATGCACTATCCAAGTTCACGAAAAGAAGGACATCAAAGATTTACCGTGCAATCCATAAGGCACTATAACTCAGTCTGTATCGTCTCTTTTAATTACTCATAATGAGTATTACCGAAGTCGACTTTTTCGCGCTCCCAACCATGCAAATGTATCGAGGATTTTTTTTATTGTTGGTTCTGTTGTGTGGTAAAATGTTTTTCTATTGGTTGGAGAACCGTAACCACCTTTAATTTTTGTAGAAGGCTGATACTGAAAGCTTTTTACGAGTACTCAATGTTATTGTGGATCGTATATATATATGTATATGTTGCAGTCAAAACTCTTAACCAGTCAAAAGTACTATTGACTAACAAAATCAGTCAAAAGTACTTTTGACTGAACAGGTTGGTCAAAAGTGGTTTTGACTGAAAATTATTGGTTATTAGTACTTTTGACTGCAAATTTGCGGTTAAAAGTACTTTTGACTGACGCTCTTCGTCAAAAGTAGTTTTAACTGCAATAAAGCATCAGTCAAACTGTTAATAACTTTACAAGAGTAGAATACGGAATTTCGACGCACAAAATATCGATAAATATGCTAATACGACGCTACAAAATTGCGATGCACGTTACTGCGAAAGACCGTCTCTGCGTAGCCACTACACTTCGATGCACATTACCGCGATAGATCTTCACTGCGATACTACTTCACTTCGATGCACGTTACCGCGAAAGATTTTCACGATACTACTTGACTTCGATGCACGGTAAAGGTATTTGTATTCTCTTTCGCTCGCTCTTGCATCCTATGTCGACGGAGCCCCGCATCGCGGGGCTCCTATTTCTGTGTAAAGGGTTTAAAGTAACCTAACCAAACCTAACCTCGGAGTGCCCTTCGTTCGCTCTTGCATCCTACGTCACCTATTGCGTTCGTGTATCGCGCATTTTAAGAGTTTTGACTGATACGACCAGTCAAAACCACTTTTGACGGAATCACTTAGTCAAAAGTACTTTTAACCAGCTACATTGGGCAAAAGTACTTTTGACTGTTATTTTAGTCAAAAGTATTATTGACTAAAGCATAAGGTTAAAAGTACTTTTGACTGATTTTGCTAGTCAATAGTACTTTTGACTGGTTAAGAGTTTTGACTGCAACATATATATGTCAAATAAGATTCTACTGTCGAATAATAAAAAAAGTAATACATACTCACCTGCCTAGCATTTTCACAACTATGTTGGGATCTGCTTCCAGTCTAACTGGATGCAGCTGAATACCAGTATTTTACTGACCTCCACGATCTAGTTACTAGGTAATATGATACCTGGGTATTTTGGTAAGACTGGCTATCAGACTTTCGGGCATCTGACGACCCGTAATCAATGTCAAAGATCCACGAAAGATAGCCGCTAAACGTGCTTTCCGAGGCACAGGTATGTTAAGATGGTCACCTACCCCACGGACCAACCGCGGCAAGCGTAGCTTAACCTGATCGATCAACACGTGCGGCTGTTATTCTTGAGTATTCATTTGTCAAATCTACAGTCTTCATTCACTACCACAAGTTTTATTCAGCCAATTACTGTTATATCCAATTAGAAATTACAAGAATTTAATAAACTCAGCCTATCGCAGTTCACTGCTGAAAATAGGCCTCTCCCAGGCTGCGCCACAACACCTTGTCCTCCGCCGCATAAGATTGATTGATAAATACTGCATTCACAATGGATTACTAGTAAAGGACACAATTGAAAATCCTACTACCCCTACCTACATGCTAAAATTGAAAAAAACAACTAAGTAACTAACTATAACAAAATGCTCTTGTATTGCAGTTTGCTATCTTTTTGATTGGATTTTAAATGAATAGCCTGTAATTACCGTTAAACACGTGCGGTGTTTATTTTTCAACGCGGTTAATAGCACGATTAAATATCAAGTTTTACTAATGCAAACATAACAAACAAAATGTATGGTATGCCTTTAAAATGACTACCTACCTGCTTCACATTCTGACAGGAGCTATTGTTATTACTGTTGTGGTCTTCGCCAGCTTGCGTCATGCTTAGGAAGAAGTACACACATAGTGTATCATCCCAAACAACACAAGCAACCGTGTCCATCATAATGACACAGTGTGTCTAATTTGATACATTTGGCACCGGTTCCTAAACACTGTGTCGCGCCGTGTTTGTTACGGGAAACATGCAGTGTGCCAGCGCACTCCATGTTTTACGATAACTTGTAATTAATGTCGCTGCATAGAGCTTTATTGTCCCGAAGTTTGTCGGCTGGCGAACATCGGTATAAATTATGAGCCGACTTCGTCGCGTGTGAGCTTATTCACATAAATTATTGAGAAAAATGTGTCAGCATTTATGTTATTAAATCCCTTCGGTGTTCAGTTCAAAGATGTGAGAGCTAGAAGAATAAATCTTGGGGACAAGTTGTAGTGTTTGCAAGCATGATTTATTGATAATTGTTGTGTAAAATGACGATGTGGAATGAACTATGAATCCTCTAATGATTTGGTGGTGAATATAGCTTTCGAGTTAATTTGTATTTAAGATGTTGCAGTAATATAACTCGTATAAATATTTTAACTCTTAATCACAAATGGATTTAAAGTTATTCATGTATTCTGCTTCATAGATTTAGCTACATCAATCACTGAATTCTTGAGAAGCTACAAATTAATGGATTGTTTATGGATAAGAATGACGAAGGAGACTGAAGGCAAGAAACCTTTAATTGGTTCGCAATTTACGTGATTTAGGAGCTAACTCTGTTACGTAGTTATTCGAGCGAGATTAGTTAATAATGGACTTAATATGGAAAAAGTTTATTTAAAAAAAAGAAAACCTGTGGTTAGCGCAAGTATCTATGAAAATACAAGCAATGTTGACGACGATTTTGAGGACACAACATGAGAAAACTGTAATAAAACCTGCGCAAAAATGTAAAACAGGACAATTCAAATCTTTTAACCACAGCCCAATCCCATGACAGTATCAACATTAAAATTCCCATCAAACCAAACAACGACACTCTTTTGTTTCTCAGCTATCATCAAATTAGAAACATTACCCTGCCCTCATTACCACATTCAACTGATATCACTATTAAAAACATATTTTTACGATCAGTTCTCATATTAACACGTGTTTTGTCAAAGTGGGCCACCGTGTACAGCTGCCAAACAGATGGTACGAGGGCCAGGGGTTATTATAGCAAAATATTAACCGCTAATGCCGAACATTGGTGTCGTATGAATGCCCTGGATAGCGCCCAAATGTACTGTTTTGAAACGTTTTTGGAACAAAACTGCAGCTTTTCTATTTGTTTATGTGGAATATTATATGCTACTTACTTGCTAACAGTTTTTAATAAAGCCACGGGCTTGATATTGCGAAAACAGTGACATTTAAATGTTATTTGGAGCTTTTTGGGTTCTGTTAAAGTGGTACAAGTAGGTTACATTTGAATGTTTATTCGCAGCTGCATTGGAATGGACTCCAAGGATGGTGATGTATAGCGATATCCAAATAAATGTACGGTACATGCACTCTGAGTATGAGCAGCCAGTATTTTTTTTTGCGTGTGGAACTTTTCATGGATGTCCTCCGCCCTAGGGCAGGCAAAGGGGTCTCTCAGACTCTTGCTGACTAACACCACACAGTGTTCTTCCTTTGTTCCACCTTTGGCCTAGGGGCTGCAACATTTACGCAGTTCGTCACGCTCACTTGTCCGGGTATTGGCCCGCATGACTTTGATGAAGAAAATAAAGAAAGAAAATATGTTTATTTGCGGCAAACATGACGCATAAAAATAAACACAAGCAAAAAAAAAACAAAAACAAATTAACAATTTGGAAGAAACATGCGTCACATCTACGCAAAACGGCCATCGGTCAGGATAATGCCAAGACTCTATACGAGACAAAGCCCCAGCCCTGATTTTCAGCGACAACCGGCGTTGACGTGATGACGTCAACCAGTGCAGCATACAATTAGATACAAATATAAAATAACAATCAAATAAATAAAATATAAATTACAAAAAGATGCGAACCCCACCAGCCTCTGCGGGCGTAGTTCCTCTTGAATGAACAGTGAACTCTGCTACCATCTTAATGACTAGCCGATATCTTAACCACGATATAAATTTTCTGTATAGTTTTTACTGATATGTAAATTTTTTGGTTTTTTTTTTTTATATCAGCCCGGAGTTTGGAAGTGGTGCGATACCCCCGTGCCTCGGAATTGCCCTGCGCCTGATCTCTCTCCGGTGGTGTCGGGTTGCCGTCCTATTGGACAATGAGAGTGAGGGAAGAGAGAGTGCACCTGTGTCTGCGCAACTTTCCTGCAAAAAATAAGTAGGCCATACAGAAAATGAACAATACAAACCGTTTAGTCTTGTTATCGCGTATTGATTTCTACGAGGTAACCATTCGACAGCTTTAAAAATAGAATAGAAGAATCAATAAGAGGCGTTTCTATCTAGCTAGTATGTTAGTCTAGATATAAAAGTTGGCTCCCAATTAATCGTTATCAACTTTATGGAATCTAGTACTTTATTTCTTTTTAAATATTTACGAATTCTTATGGCTGTTGTCAAGAAATATTATGCCATAAACAAAACCGCGGCTTTATTAGTTTTAGACCAATATTTTATCATTAGAGATTTCATACAAAGAACGATTGTGTTGGGCGTTCACCGGCCTTTGACATCTTAAGCATTCTTTATAGATAAAATAAATTAACACGGCTAAAAGTCCTATTAAGAATGTTTTACCTAGATCTTCTAAAATGTCTAAACCAGTTTCATTAATTTATATTGACATAATCTCTCAAAAAAACAGAAAAATTGTTTCGCATGGCAATTATTTGTGAATTATTGGTCTTCAAACAATAAATTCCTATTTTCGGAATTTTATTTACGAATATTCCAAGCTTTATTCCATGAAATTCGGTCCAGTTGTTTCTGAGATAGACGCCATTATTTGCACAAACGCCCAGTGTGGATTTGTTAGAAAGATAACTAAAACTAGTCGTACTTAATTGGCAATTTATATACATTGAGTGAACAATAAATTAGAAGAATTCAACGCATTTGTTCGCCTCACCTACACGCGGGCCTTTCGCGGGTCTCTAATGATAGTTAATAACTAAAGCTTTGTATGGACGCTTCGTTCTGTCGATAGTCTCGTGTTGAGACGAACAAGGACATTACATATTATATTGATGAAATTGTAAATCGGCCGTTTTATATTTACTTCGCTGCTTTATTTCGTATATTATGTAAATTTTTATTTCATCTTTTTCTTTTTATGTTTGTTAGGTGGTTTTTTAAATATTTGCTCGAATTTTAGTAAAGTATTATTTAATTATAATTATTTATTTGCTCGATCGAGCACGCAGAAGAAGCATAGCAGTGAGGGGCTCGTGGCTAAATCATAACAGCCGCACAGGTCGATCGAAGCTAGGCTTGCCGCGGTCGGTTCGTGGATGGGTGACCGTCCATTACATATCGAGATCCCTCCGTACCTCGGAAAGAACTTTTAAGCCGTTGGTCCTGGCTATCATACGTAAATCTTTGACAGTCGTTACGGGTAGTCAGAAGCGCAAAAGTCTGACAACCAGTCTTACCAAGGGGTATCGCGTTACCCAGTGACTGGGTTATGGAGTTCAGATAGGCAGTTGTTCCATGTAAAATACTGGTATTCAGTTGCATCCTGATAATCTGGAAACCGACCCCAACCTGCTAGGGCAAAGGCTAGACAAATTGATTAAGTATAAAACCCAGTAGGTCAGGAAGAAAAAGTAATAAATAAGCTAGGCATCTTTATGACGACATTTTGGAAATTGGGTACGAAATCGTTAGCCAGGAATCCTTCTCCGACACATCTTTGGCAACTTAATATGGGTAAGATTTTGTTGGAAGAAGATGGCTAGATAAATAGGAAATAAATTGAAGAAGGCATCCCGATTTCCCGATCAAAAAATGCCACGATAAAAACGTGCAATACCGGCTTGCTTATCACCCCACATAAGTTATGACTCAACTGTGAGAAACGGGTTAGTAAAACTGTCGTAGGCGGAACGGAACGTGTATAGTACCGTGCGGAATTTTGCGCCACCCCAACAAGAGTTTTTTTTATTTATTTCAGGCGACACAGGTCTATAGATAAATAGAAATACCTTAACCTAAACATACATATTTTTTTACTATAAAATAGTACTTCTCTAGCTTGTTCTTGTGCTGTTATGTGGTACTTGTCCGCGGAAGCGACGGAACACCACGTCCTGCGGCCAGAAGTCTTCATCCATGACGGCGGCTAGATAAAAATTCGGTACTCGCACCACGAACGCTTAAAGAAATGAAGAGTGCACACGGTTACACGACTGAAATTAATGCTAAGAATTTAGAAAAAAAAAATGTTTTCCACACGGTAATTTTAATATTTAATTGTGAAATGTCTCGGAACAGCGGATATGATGGCGTGTGTACCGGTAAGCACTCGACCGGTTAAAAAAGTCGCCAGCAAGACTTGTTTTGTAAAATCGTTTACTTTGCTAATAGCACACAATTTATTACCATTTAGTCTTACTAGCTACGTATAGTCGTATACGCCTAAATCCTTAGCGTTAATATCATGCTGAGAGGATTAATTATAATTTATGGGGAGTATAATGTTGCTTTTTTGTTACGTTATAATGTCATAATTTTGTACGAATGGGAAAATATTTCGTTTTATTTATTATTAACTGGATCGCAAATAAGGATTTGTCACAGTAGTTTTCACTAAGTGATTATGGGTTTAACGTAGTTTTTTACTTTAATAGAGTTACTAAGTTGACAATCTAATTTCGACCCGGCTAAAGTTTGAGCGGATTTGAATATTAAGTTTACTTATCCAGGCTGGAGCAATCTGTTACGAACATTATTTTGTTATAAAAGGCAGTATTATTTTTAGTATCAAAAGTTTTTAAGTCTGTGCTATTCTTGACTCACGAGATAACAAAAACTATTAAGAAGTTAAGCTGCGTAATGTGCCTATAAGATAGTTACTTGTTGGAAAAAATCTTTGAACACAACACAGCCCATCAATCATCCTTTCTAAGATTAATTTTCTTACAATCATAAAGGCCAATAAAGCTAATAAAAAAAACAAAATGACTGAGCAAATATTTATAGTTATTAACGTCAGAAAAAGTGTTAAATCTTGTCCTGTTGATTAATGCGTACTCATTGTGAATTCTATAGGACTGCTAACTTTATCATTCCATATCAAATAAATCTGCAAGGGTGGCGGGCACGGAGGAAATTTTAATGATTCCACACCGTCCATTGCTACGTTGAGAATTAAAAAGAATGGCTAGGAAGCGGTCCCCGCTTTACTTTTTAATTTTCCGTTCGCCGCCGGCTGCTGGGACTTTAACAGTTTGCGGTTGATTCAATCTTGCGCCGACATAAACTCTTATTAGAAATATTAAACTAACATTGATTTTTATTTTCAAACGACATCATCTGTCTGGTAAGTTTTACTTGTTCTATTTTATTGACTGGTCGCACGGCTGTTAGTATTTACATATTCGTATACCGTGCGATCAGTAAATTAGTTAAATATTTTTTTGTATACTTTCAACATAATTCTCCTGCCCTTCTCAATTTGTTTAGGATCGGCGTCACATGTATTTTTCTTCCATTTTTTATGCTATAATTACATGAAATCAGTTAAATTATACCTAACTTACTAAATAATTTGCGTTATTGTCATCATGTACCCATTTATTGTGTGTTAAGTTTGTTGTTATCCGTTAAAATTATCTCTCATAGGCTTTGAAAGGTGAATCACTACTTTATGAAAATAAAGTGACTCAAAAATGTTAATGTAGCTAAGTGTATTTTATTTATAGTTCTATCAAATAAAGGCATTTTGAAAATGAAAACGAATGACAATGAATTTGAGATTATTTTCAAGTTATGGAACAACAAACTGAATGAATTAACAAAGTTAAAATTCCTTTGCAACCAAAAGCTTATTAGGACCTTTTTGTTACAAATGGTCACTCAAAAATCAACTTTGAATACATTTCACTAAAGTAGAAACTTAGAATACTTTTCACTAAAGTAGATAACTGATTAAGTGGCGATGGAATGTAAATTATCTGAGATTATTAACACTGCTTTAGTTCTATTTTCAAACCAAAGAGCCAGTCATTCCATAAATGGTAATGACAAAATACCACGTCCGAACTTGGGTGGACCTGGACAATGTTTACCACCAGAAACTTGAAACAATCTAGAATCTCTGCTTTACCAAAGTTGGACACAACATGTAAAGGCAGTACCGAACTGGGACGAATGTTCAACTGTAATGAGATTCCTCCGATGTTATCTCGCTTGACAACGAATCCCCAATTTGTGGTCAGTCAATCTTCTCGAGGAGATTTTGTGGAATTCAATTTGCTTAGACAAAAGTAATGTCTTCCTTTAAAGCACCATTGAATTATTGCTTCGGAAGATTTCGGGGCTGCTAAGTTTTCTGTGAATTTGAGGAGTTAAATTCTTAGTTAAGTATAGGTTTATTTCATTTGTTTTCTAGAGTTTTACTAAAGGTTTTGTTTAGGTGTTTGTCAGGTGGAAATTTGAAGATTGGCTTACAAGTAATAAGAACTATATATATACATATACAAACAGTTCACACTGGCAATAACCGCCTTAATCTAAACAAAAGCCCTCATCTTTCCGTAGCACCGACCCCTCCAACATTACTTCCTTACTCGAAACAAACGGAACTGCTTCAAAAGCTTTTAAAAAACAAATTTAAATTCACATCGCATTCACAGAAATAGCCCCCGGCCAACGTTAAAAATTTACACCCACCTAATTTTATAGTCCCCGAGTAACTTCTTAGATACTTTCACGTAGGTACTTTAATCGTTCCTATCGGCCACACTTTGGTTCGAAGGTGTTGAAGTATACTAATGTCCAATTAATATGCCGTTTTATTCGAAAGCTCTCTAATTTATTGTGTACCAGGTCGGAATATATTCTCATTAACCTGACACTCGCAGCCTATTATAAACTGACCGATCATTAGATGCCGCTGATAAATATACCGATACCGATACCGAAACGAAATAGAGATATTCTGTCCATAAATTCTAAAAGCTACCGTTGTGATATGGCAACTTTTTGTTCCTTTTATTTTTCGGTTGCCAAGTTCCTTATCAGATGTTTGAATGCAGTAAAGTTGTAACGTTTTAAGTGAGAGTGCTTCGGAATTAGTGGCGGCGGCGTTTCCTCTTTAATTGCAGGTCTTTTAGTATTAATGGATTGTGTGAAACAAAATGTTAATGGGTCATTAACGACTGTCGTCTTGTGTGACCGTGAACCGACAAAGACAATGGGCTTTTAAATTAGCCCCTAACAGAATGTTACGTTTTTAACTCGCTTTCGACACCGTACTTAAATATTTTAGCGCTGGAAACAATCAATAAAATATTTTTATATTTGTAATCGAAAATTTCTAGTATCACAGTGAAGCTGTATGTGGTCCAATAAAACCTTGAACATTTTATTTTATTCTTTAATGATGAGCTTGTAAGAAAATAAAGTAATCGGTTTTTACGACCGAAGGACCAACGAGCCATTGCGTGCGTGTCCATTTCGAATGAGCATCCGCGGGGAGCGACTAGAAAAGTCTCGGAAGAAGCAGAAAAGGACCAATAAACAGAGCAGGAACAGTTTAATTCTTAAATTATTGACGTAATAAAAAACAACTCGGCCGTAATGTATTCAAACTGTGACCGGAGAGATGTTCGGAACGCTATCGAATCGATGTTTATGTTAATACGTTGCTCCAACTCCTTATATTGAGATGTTCTGTTTGTTTATGTCGTATTCTCTCGACGTATGCTCATTTAGAGTCTTAATTATTATGGTGTCTTAATTATATTGTTATTTCCTTCATTTGAAATAATTAAATCCTTATTTTATTACCTTTTTCAATATTTTGTTTGTGACAGTGTTTCTCATTCTAATTGGTTTTAATAAACTGATGTTTAATGCTAATAACGAATGTTTCAGGTGCAGACAAAGTTTTGAATAACTCATTTAATTTTACATCATATTAACTTCTAAATCAGCACATAATAGGCCAATTCTACATAGTCCACCCATTTATCTGAAATAACATAATTGCTAAATGACAATACTGCCATCAATCTTCAGTAACTTCGAGCTGGACAATATGGACGAATGAATCGGTCGTCACGCATCAATTTATGGGTCATTAGGGCAATAGACACTTCATAGTGAAGCCAGCCAGGTAACAGGAGAGTGCCAAAAACGTCTCAATGTCTTAACAATAAAAGTTGCTACTGTTTTCGACAATAGGGTGACAAAATGTGGCACGCTTCCAAATCTCAAAGGCGGTGTATTAAATGCAGCAAGCAATTGTTTCACCCAGTGGGATCCCATTCTACTTCTTGGAAGGTTGTAAAAAGATGAAAGTAACGTCTGTAATTTGTAGTGTGTTACAAACTTGAAATAACTTTTTGACAGTGCACAGTGACGCAAATAGAGACAATTTTCACGCCAATTTTCGGTTGAATTCGGTGTGAATGTCGCTTTACACGGTGATATTGTTCCATTTCCTCGTCATTGTCGCATTGTCGTGTAAACATTTTTTATTGTGAATTTCCTACGGATTACAGACATTTTATTATTTCGAACTAACATTTTATTGTTTCCTGTGGAGACGTAAAATGTTCATAACATCCAGCGTGGTAAAGTACTTTACTAAGAAAAAACATTGTCACTAAAAACTTTTTGAAACTTTTATAAAAAAAATATGAAATAATTTGACCTTTCCGTTGAATGACAAAGTAATCTGATGAATCACGTGATATTTATTTATAAATAATAAATGAGGAGGGCTTTTACTGCCATCAATTGAAATAATATTTATTATGTAATTACCATCCATTACATATACCTAAGTCTATAACAGTTTTGTAACCACTGCTAACGACCGCCCTTAGAAAGTCCTTTTTTACTATGCATACATTTTTAACTCATATATAGATTATAAGCCAATGTCAAACAAATAAAGGCGATTAGTATAAGACGCATCATTTTAGACGTCTGTCTTAACCTACGTCATATGTCATAGTAATAGGATTAATGTGACGAGAACGCGTAGAATTCCAATTTCAGGTGTCAGTTTTTTTTTGCCCACAGGAATTTAAAGTTACTCCACTAGGTAACAATGGTGACGTAGAAACGATCAATAAAAAATTAAAGACCACACAGTGTTATGGATTCCGATAAATTAATAAAAAAAAATAATTTGAAAAATGGAAGTGAGAAGTAGTATGTTTCGTGTTTAGTGATTGCCACTATGAAGTTGTTCTGGAGAGTTATTGAGGACTTAGGTTTACACACATGGAGCATTTATTACGTCACATCGAACTGCAATATAGCGAGCGATGTTTGTACACACCCAGAATTAAGTTGTAGGAAGAGACCGCAGTTTTTCATAGTTAGGTAGGTACCTACTTTTATGTTGCTCTTTTCCATTTCGAATACTACATTGCACACCTTTACTAAGTACTTTCTAGCGTAAGGTAATTTTTTCTTAAGAATAATAACTCAACGTCCAAACTTATTTATGCATGAAACTACAATACCTTTGACAAAATCATTAAATCTTGAAAATAATCTTGTGATTTGTTCCCCCAGTTAATTATTTGTTCAGCTTCTGCATTAACTAAAATTTAATACATTTTTGACCTTTCCAGTCAATATTAAACATCTTGAACGTTCGGTGCTTGCCACAATTTACCGACGCAATAGTACGGTGGGTGAGTGCTTGTGATTAAACAATAAATCGTAGAAGGGAGCAGCGTGGCGAGCTGGGCCTTAAGAATATTCCGGCATATTAGCTTTGGGCAATGTTGTTGTAATATATTATATCGATGTATATTGGAGTATATGCAGTGTCTTTAGTAGGTGAGGGTTGGAGTTTATTTTTTAGGTGGCTTATTTTATTACCATCTTTTTCAAAAAAGAAAAATTACGCAATGTTCCTTATGCTGAAACTTTGACGCTTAGCGGTTGCTTTCAAAATGAGTGGACCTAGGTATGTAATTTTCTGGTAACACAGTTAAGAACTGTGTTACCAGAAAATTTAAAAACTAGCGTATTTTGAACTCTGGTACTCAAAGTACCAGAGTTCAAAATACGCTAGTTTTTAAATTTTCTGGTAACACAGTTCTTAACGTTAGTTACTAGTGTTATTCTTCACTTTTTTTGCGAAAATAAAGAATTTATTTATTATTTATTTATTTATGTCAATGGTCGCTTGGTTAGCAGGCAATACCCCAATATAAACAGGAAAGCAGAAACAGGAAATTTTATGAAGATTATTACAACAGTAGAGACCGACAATGACAGTCTGAGAATGAACAAGAAAATAATTTATAAGATGTTACAAAGGAAAACTTAATGCGAAGCAAGAATGTTAAGCCAATCTTTTATTAGACGATAAAAAAATCATAACCATTTAAAATAATCCATCTTTAAAAAACAGCAGTAAGTATTTTTGTATTTATTAACATGAAAGAATGATTAAGGAAACAAAGAATTTTATAAACGAAGCTTGAGCATCAAATTATGATAGACAACCGTGTAAAAATATAACAACACAACAAAAAGGGCATGAAACGCATCTCTTTGGAGACAACAATAGTCGAATCGGGCCACAGTGCTGGAATACCGCCCGCTGATCAAATTCTCTCAACAAAAATCATCTGTATTTTGAAAAACTCAAAAGCGATTCATAATTAATTAATGTTCGCGATGCGTATCGGACGTTCGGGCCAAATGGGACGGATGCCCACATTCCATTGTCGTGTAACTTACGCACATCGTTCATCAAGTTGACAACCGTTAATCCAGTTTCCGGGATATTACTAGCGGTTTGGATGTCGAATTCGAATGGCTGCGAATTTTCGGCATTGTTGATCGGCGATCTGTGGTTGGAAATATGCAATCAAGCAAAATATTTCTAAGGGGTCTGCTACGATCCAAAACTTATTTTATTTCTACTGGTGATTTATGTCAGAAGGTTACATATTTTATATCTTGTACGGATCTAAAAGACGGTGGCGCAAACGAAATAATCACAAAATAACTTGTAAGAAAGTTTTGTTGTCATGGTAGTTTCATAATTATTTTGGCTTAGTTTACAACTGGGATTAACAACAAAAAATACGAGAACCAGTCGTAGGGATCCGCTAAAATGTCCCGCCCCTCTACCCCCGAATCTCGATGACAAATCGTTGCGTAAATGATAGTGTTCGTTCGCTCGTGAGGCTGTCGAGAGCAGTGTTTTTGTTGTTTGATATATGTCTGCGCTTTGTTGCATCCATGTTCTATTGTTCGGGATTAGGTTGCACAGTTTTTGTGACGCTCCATTGGGCCGTCAGGTTACCGTTGTCACTGCGGCAACCATTTTAAAAGTTGCTCCTCTCTTTGCGGTGAATAGGGCTTTGAACGGTAACTTTATGTTACTATTTCACTGGCCGGCCCTGCTCAAAGCTTGCAAAGTGTCGCTATTAAGATTGCAATGTGTTAGTCGCTTCTTATTGTCCAGAACAGCGGGTTGCCCTCAATGTTCTTTGACTCCAGCATACATAATGTATAATTTCATTTATTTAAAACTAGCTTTTGCCAGCGACTTCGTCCGCGTGAAATTTTTTGCTCCCCCGACCCACCGCGTCGCATAGCATCGCCTGCCTGCGCTATTACTTCGTTTTCTGACTTTTTTCTTTTTGCTCAACTCCTAAGGGTTCTAGCGTGATGTTTAAAGCCTTCCTCGAGAATTAGCCTATCAAATGCAAAAATATTTTAATAAATCTGATCGATACTTCCAGAGATTAGAGCTTTCAAACAAACAAACTCGGCAGCTTTATTATTAGTAAAGGTTATTCCCATTTTTGCAACATTGTTCATTGATGCTCCGCTACTATTGGTCGTAGCGTGATATTATATAGCCTATAGCATTCCTCGATAAATGAACTATCTAACGCAAAAAGATTTTTTCAATTCGAAGCAGTAGTTCCAGAGATGACCCCCTACATACAAACTTCACTTCCCTTCACTGCTCTGCTCCTATTGATCGTAGCGTGATGAAAAGTATACTATAACCTGCCCAGGAGTATGAAGAACAATTGTACCAAGTTTCGTTGAAATCCGGCGAGTGGTTTTTGTTTCTATAACGAAAATACAGACAGACAGACAGACAGACAGACAAAAATTTTACTGATTGCATTTTTGGCGTCAGTATCGATCACTAATCACCCGCTGATAGTTATTTTGGAAATATATTTCATGTACAGAATTGACCTCTCTACAGATTTATTATAAGTATAGATGTTGCACGTCTTAATGTGTGGTCTATGTTATGCGCTCGCATGTATCATTCATTATGGACGTCTGTGTTTCAATAATCAAAAATATATGGTGAATACAACCATGACCAATCAAGTTACCTTATTATGTCAGTAATGGATCAACAACCTGAATTAAGCGCATATTTATTTGTCCAATTACCTCCCATGAAACTCCATCAGCGTTTTCACCGTGTCATGTATTAACGCGATTATGTTTTCACTCACAACCGAAGTAAAATCGTTTCGACGGCTACCAACTACGAATTTAAACCCTTTCACGCTACGATCAGATAAACAGCACCTGGACTAAGATTAAACTGTCGGGTGGGGCTGCCATGTGGATGTCCGATGACATGGACTAAATTATAATAATTAATCATTATTTTATACTGGACCCTTCGAACAACAGACGTAATGACGATTGCCTGCGGGTGGGTTTTTCTATTACCATACGTTTCCTGTCTTGCGTTGAAAGTTTCATCTATTAATCAATAAACCACAATGAGAGGGTAACATGTTTTATGATACATTGAAGAAAGGATTGTGTTTTTTTTTATGTGCATCCTTTATAGTAATAAAAGAGAAACTCGTATTGTATCCAAAATTAAGAACGTTGGGGTGTAATTTAGATTTTGGTCATGTGTTTGATCAAAATGATTTTTATAAGATTTATAAAATAATTTTGTAAAATTGATAATCCATGTATAGTTGTGTTCTTTTTTCAGAATTAAAAGAAGCTTGAAGAGCCAATCTAAACCAATAATCTAAGCCAATATAAACGAAACGAAAACTACGATAACAACCGAACCTTCAACCGTCAACGCACAGAGAAACCTCTCAATTTGAAGAAAAATAATCAATTTTTAAGCCAAAAATATTTTCTATGAAATCGATTTCTCAAGACAACAGCGACACTCGAACCTATCGAGTCCACAAACCTTAAAAAATCATTAAAAACCCACCCTTGAGGGCGCTGTTCGTATTTCAATTACCGACCAACATATTCACAGGATCGTGTTTTGCTTTCATTCATTTCAACCGTAATAATCTCTACCACAAACAACGTTTGTACAGTCGACTTGTCAAATATAATGCTCCTTTTGTAGACCCAAAAATCGATTATGGCCTTTTTGTTGTCAATATTGAGGTTTGGAATTCTCGAGTTTCAATAGTTACGATGTTTATCTCGCCAGGTGCTGTTCTAAACGTATTTTAATTGAGTATAACGGAAGATTATCTTGCCCAACTGCAAGGAGTGGGTACCTATAAAGAGGTGTTATTTTTGGGATTATTTTTGTTATAGAGTACCCTTTGGTAAAAAAGGTCCTAGGACTAAGAAAATAAACTCTGATTTCACGTGTCTTATGTCTATAAAGTGTATTGTTAATCCTATTTGGTCTGTGATTTTATCCTATTCTTTAGGTTTTAAGGTTTAAACGCTGTCAAGCAACAAACGTCTTAAGGTAAAAATATAAAATCTTATTGTGGATTTTGATAAAATAGCTATAGGTACTCCGTCTGATTAATACTAACAAAATGTAAGTAGGTACTCATTGTTACTTAAGAAAAATGTTTTCGGCATGAAATAATATACAAGGTTTAATAGAATAAACGCAAGTCCTGAAAGTAGTTTGTTCATAATTGACTACTGAATCGATTTCAGTAACTTTTAAAATAGGTATTTTTTCTAAAATTATGTATTTTGCCAAACTGACCGCCGTTTGAGCCAAAGAAAATTGAATCTTATTTCAAGGATATAAGACTCAATTTTAAATGCGTAAAGTAATGCTGGGACCAACTCGATTTTTTTTATAATAAAGCTTTATATAATAAGCTTAATAAGCTTTAAATAAGTTTTGATTATTGTTTTATGCTTTTAACTCAATACTAAGTGAGATATTGCGTTAATTATGTTACATATCTATACTTATAATAAATCTGTAGAGAGGTCAATTCTGTACATGAAATATATTTCCAAAATAACTATCAGCGGGTGATTAGTGATCGTTACTGACGCCAAAAATGCAATCAGTAAAATTTTTGTCTGTCTGTCTGTCTGTATGTTCGTTATAGAAACAAAAACCACTCGACGGATTTCAACGAAACTTGGTACAATTGTTCTTCATACTCCTGGGCAGGTTATAGTATACTTTTCATCACGCTACGATCAATAGGAGCAGAGCAGTGAAGGGAAATGTTGGGAAAACAGGATTTCTTTTTAGGTGAAGTAGTAATAGGTTAGTAGTAGTTAGTTAGTAGTAGGTAAGTTTTGGTTAATTTATGTTCAGTTTTTTTTAATATTAAGTAGGTAAAAGCGTAGGTACTTTTATTAATTATAGGTATAGGTATTATTAATTATAGTAGTTATAGGTATTTAGTTTTAAGTGAAGTATTAGTTGACGAAATTAGAAAAGGCTATCAAAGGTATTTTAGTTGACATGCAACTATGATGCGCTAAGCCGTCTAAAACTTATACATGACCATAAATGTTTTAATGAATCTAAATGTTTTGGAATAATCCGTTTAGGTTTTATTTTTGTACTTGCTATTTCAGGAGAGAAAACTATTTTGCATTATTTTTAAGATCTTTTCCTCATCAAATATTTTTTTTTTATTTTGTGACGATCACTTTATTTATTTATTGAGGATCTCCAACAAAGGTTACACATATACAATATAGATTTTCAAATATAAAAAAGGTTCTTTCACATGTGCATCTTCAATTACTTACTTCAATTATTACTTTTGATTTTATCTGGAATATTTTGGTAATACACTATGCGTGTTTTATATTTCAAGTCAAACTAAAGAAAGAAAAAGTCAACAAATTCAGTTTTAACACATAAAATAACGCAGTATTTTTAGCAAAATCTACAGAACAATTTGTACCTTTTGCTAAATAAGCAAAATATTACGAAACATTTTCCCGTCCCCCTTAATAAGATAATTTGGGTCTATTTGCGTACAAGAACTGGTATACAGAGACGTACAGACATGGCGTTAAATTAATTATCAGTGGAAGTGGACCAAATGAAACCGCCGCGGCCCGTGGCCGGTTCAATGAAGGCGATGCTATGGAGATAAGAAGAGCGAGTCATGAAATACCTTGCGTGCAAAAAAGTCGACCTACCCCATGCGCTTCGATTTGAAACAATATAATTAGGAAGAAAGAAAGAAAGAAAAAGTATTTATTGCGACTCGTACAGGAGGATCACAAACTAAATTAAACACAGTCTAAATTAAAATACCAAAATAAAAACTAAAAAAAATTTAAAAAGTAACAAAAAGAAAAATGAAACAAAAAGTCCTATACGAGGCCAAAAACAAATTCAACAAGAAACACGTTTTACTAACAATAATATAATATATTGTATATTGAAACCTTTCTGAAAGTATGTATTTTACATTAGTGAAAGAATTAAGTATCAAAATTGATTCATTCGTTTTTGGGAAAATCGCGAACTTACAAATATGGGTGTTGAATAAAGAACCTCCTTTTTTTTAAAATCCGTTAACAAAATCAAGTTCAATTTTGATTAAACAACCAGAAATAAACACAACTTAACGTTTGTTAATTTCATTGACAAAAAAGGCACGCACTTTCCGAGCAAAAGTGAGTGATGAGGATATCTGAAGAATTGAGTCGATCTTGTCAAGAATATTGCCTTCAACAAATTATACTTAGTGTATGTTCAAATAAACTGCACCTTATCTACCATCACACAATATAAAATAATAATACAAATACAATATTAATTACGATTTTTGAGATATCGTGTCTCAAATGGAGAGCATGGGGTGAGCCAATTTTTTTTTCACGCAAGTGTATTAATAATAGTAAAAAAGTTATTCCAATAAAGAAGTGACAAGGAGGATGAAAACTTGAACTGGACTAGTGGACCATCGGTTAATGGCATAATATGTCTCAACTAAGAAAGAAATAATACCGTTTATTTTGACACAGTACGTGAAACAAAAAATATAACTAACAAAATAAAAAGTGAAAATAATGATAAGTGAATTTTTAATTTAGAAGTATTAGCGGCCGCGCGTTTGTGACGAGCATTTTATTGGGATATACAGATGGATGGATACATTCTCACCAACATTTACATTCTTCTTCTACCTTCTGCCTTTTCGTTTGTATCTTCCATTGTTTCCTGCCATTAGCAAACATATGATTTCTATTTATATTGAGATTGCTTGACCAGTTTCCGACTCGTCTGTAGCAGTAGATCCGGAAAGTAAAGACGATAGGTGTTCAAGAATGGCTCTACCAAGTTACTGTGAAAGCACCGCAAACTGTAACAGCACTTGCTCAATTTATCATCATAACACCATTATATCGATGAATAGTTAACATCACGACACACATACAAAAAAAAACAACACATCGTGAAGAAACCGGTATGTTTTAGAACCGACAACACGGACTGGCCCCGCGTGGTGAATTACGGCCCATTCCCTCTCTCAGAGAGGAGCAGCAGCGGGAGCATAATATGTTGATTGCGACAACACACACACATTCTGTGAACGATTATTAGTTTCAAAGGTTTTCAATGGTTTATACTGTTTTACTTTCAGACAAAGAAAAAGAAAAGCTTACAGTTACTTTTGTTTCTTTTATCAGCCCTCCCACGCACCAGAAGAATCATTGAAAGCCTCACAGCACGTGTCATTTGATCAATGGATTGAAAAGTAACAGTAATTTGAGTATTGACAGGTACTCGTCATTATACGAATGATTATAGCAGTGTCATGCATATTTTCGAGAACCTTGCAACAATTCTTTAGTTTTTTTTTTCTTTAGTGTTTTTGTGGAAATTTACTTGGGTACATTTTACGGCAAACTATGAGATGGGGCTACAGGAAACGAGAATCACCTTTAACAAAAGAAACCCTGCTAGATAAGCAAATTGCAAAAATGTATTCAGAAAAAAGGGGACGCAAACTGTTTAGTTAAACAAAAAAAACCATCGCTCTTACCTAAATGGTTACTCCTACCATCATAATAATATATGAAAGCCCTTGAAACGTGACCATTTACTAATAAAGAACGCCAGTTATCTAGTAACATCCCTAACGTAATCCACTTACGACTATAATAGCAGCGATTGAAGTCCGCTGCGTCTATCAATAAATGATTGGCCACATAAAGCCGGTTGCAGACAGACCGGGCCGACGACACGGCCGGCTTCTGGCCGACAAAGCAGCACCAATTTGCAGATTAGCTGATGCGTAAATTGTTGCATTAGCCATACGTTCAACAGTGAAGGTTCAACCAATTATGGTGGTAATTCGATACCGCGCGCCAACGTAATCCGATGTTATGTACTCACCTTTATGTTGTTTGTAATGTTAATGTACCGTGAATTTGTATATTGTGTGCAAGGATTGTTTTTAGTTGTTAAGGAGTAGAACATTGGAATTTATTAGTGCAAGCAAATAAAACGTACGTTACGTGAAAATAACGACACGTTTTGAAATATTAGATGCAGGATACATAAGGTAATGCAAGCTTGAAAAGCTTCTAGCCTTATTTAGTTTATCTCCTATGCCAACTTTATTTTACGTAGCATTATGCTAAGCGAACTCGACGCATGAGATTCCGAGTCTGACTTGATCCTTGCATATGTCACAAGAGGAAACAGCGGAAAATAACATTGACATAGACTTGAATATTGAAATCACGGATATTTATTCTGTTACGAACAAATTAAATAGGAAATCTCGTAGGTATGAATGCGAGAAGCTCTACGAAGTAGACAAAATTGATACTATCAAAAACACTGATCAATATCCAAGCCAACTTAACCTTTATAGTAGCAAGGATAAAATTCATATTTCGTTGCACATTTTGTATTAGGCTGTATTAAAAATGGTGATCCGTTTCACTTTATGTAAATAAACGAGGTAATATTGTTCTTTTGCAAACAAGAAAATGTTTCGTTATTTGTGGAACAAACCTTGATGTTGATATTGGAGATAAATTAAAGCTTTAAACGTGAAAGTACAATGTAGTAAATATTAGAAAATGGAGAAATAGATTTAGCCGTGTACTTCATACTTCTCCAAACGGTTGGTTGATTATTCACGTGACTCTCTGGTCAGTCGACTAACCGTTTCTTGCTGGCTGTTCTATTTGCATTACCATACAACGTGGCAAAGCAAACTTTTGTGCCCTATGATTCTTTCCCCTCCTTATTATTATTATTATTTTGAGACGGTTAGCTAACATATTGAGTAAATATTATCTTACACGGTACTTCATACTTTATTCATAGGAATGTCTGTTTATGACCTAATTTTGGGTCTAAAATAGAACAGGTAATGGATGGCAATCTAGGCTCTAGCTAGATCCACGTTCAGCGCACCTACGTCAGTCAATCTGTAGTCCAATTAAAATGAGTTTCGTGTTTATTAACGGTGAAAATGACAATCTGGAAATTGTTTGTGCAATCTGTTTTATTTACAGCATACAGAATTTATGTAGTTCCTGTCTACCTGGAGTTATTGTATCCATTTTGTTTAAGAATGTGTTCCAAAGAAAATTGGTAGACCGTATAAAAAAATCTGATTCAAGTGGATTTTGATTAAGTAATGGAATCTATGGTATGTATGAAAGAAAAAAATAGTGTTATTGTCATATTTTTATTTATCCTAAACTGTCTTACTGCTGAGAAAAGGCCTCGCCCAAATTCTTCCATGCATCTTTTTTAGCGCCACCTCGATCTAACCCTTGCGGTACGCCTCTAGCGTTATTGTTATAAAACAGTTGCTGTTTTTAGTTATTATATCTTAGTTAAAATACACTAACTTAATAAAGCCTTGCCACATTATTTTTTCTGGAATGTCTGACCATAATATTATTTGATTGATACACAAATCATATTCTTGAAGAGATTGTCAACACGCCATATAAAAAAAAATCGCAAGAAAAGTGTTGACTGATGGACTGCAACTCAATCAAACACAAACATGTAGTTCATAAAAACTCATTGCTATTTAAAAAGATTGTTCATCAATCGAATTATTGGAACCATTGCTATTCCCACGTCCACCATGGTCCATGCTGGCAATCACAGAAGAGGTTTATTACACCACTAAAATAAAATTTACTGGCTACAAATAAGTTAAATGTTTATGATTGAAGAGATACATAGCTTGATTGAGCGTTTTGTTGGCTCTTAAATGGCTTTTGTATATAATTTCGTTAAGTTAATAGACTTAGAAATAACAAATATTGTGAAACATTATGAGAAACTATGCTATATTTTCATTTTTAATTTCTACTTATGTAGCCATATTCAATTAATTGATCATTAAGTTTAATAGCAAATAACATTTTTTTCATGATGGTGTTTAAAAAGATTATACGCTAAAGTCAGTACGTAATTGCTAAGAAACAGATGATAGCGATTACATTTGTAAAAGAAAGCTATAAAATAGCAAAAAGCTTAAAATCTTTCGTATCATTATTCATACTAAACTTTTGATCTCTAGGAAAATACAAATATCCTCGAACAGTGTTCTGTCGAAGCATTTCACATCCATGAATAAAAGATGCCTTCATTAAATATAAATCCATTTTCAAAGGTGTAAACGCTTGCATATTATTTTAATATCAAGTAATGGTGCACCAGCATTTCACGATTCATCAATATTGCTGGCCAGTGATATTTTATAGATCAAAGGATTTCTATTTCTATTTGAATCCCGACTTCTCTTTGACTAACCCCGGCTAAGGCCAGCCACCGTAATTCCTCAGTAATTTCCTCTGGACTCTAATCTCGCCTATGGGTTTGCTCAGAAAATTCACGCCCTAATAAATAAGTACTCTTTCAGTTCCTGACTTTAATTTAATGAGGTTAAATTGTTTAAAAAAGAGTTTAATAGATATCCACTAATCGGTCTAAAGAACGGAACGGAGAGCAAAAAATAAGGGCAGCGGAAATCTGGAAACTCTTTCGATTGAGAAGAAATCGTGCCAGAAAAGACAGATTACACGTACTAGAAGGTATATAGTAAAAACTGAACATTTCAATATGAAAGTTGAATCACTTTAATAGATAGAAAAGAAGCTTTTAAGGATTATTATTGGAGGGACAAAGTGAAATATCGAATAACATTTGTTTGGACAGCAGTAAATAAGTTTTGGGTATAAATCACAAGCTTGAGGGATAAAAACGAAAGTGTGCGTTCGGGTAGAAAATTTATTTCTTTCTTCCACATTTCACTGGTTCTTGTAAAAGTTTTAATTATTTGCCGGATGCGGTCTGACGGCGCTTCATTTGGGATCAATGTACTGTTGACGTTGACTATTTAATTTTAATGCTTCATAGCAGATACAAATTAAGTATGGTTTTTTACTTTTGTTCGGCTATGATTGTTTAATTTAGATAAAGACGTTTGTTTTGTGTTACAGACAAGACGTTGAGCCGTATTCTAGCCGTTCTTTATTTGAAAGAAAATACGTATATGTAGCACAAACTAAAATGCACACATTATACGATATACCTACGAGAAGTGAGAAAAGCTACAAGTGTGGATACTCGCTGGTAACCAATATTATTAAGGGAATAAACTGTTCTTAACAGTATTATCCTAATGTATGGAAACGAAACCGCTTTTCTCTTAGAATTACCAAATAAAATAAGTTAGTTTTGGCACTTATACTGTAGCTGTGTGATAAATTTGAACCAAGTTTAGATAAAAGAGCTTTCAGATAAAACCCAAATAAAAATAAGCGTAAGGACTATTGTATATAACGGCGTATGCGATAGGTTAGCGGCACTGCCGTCATCAGTAGGGTTTTCTGGTAGAGGGTTCATGGCGTAGGTTTCAAACAGAGTTTACACTTCTCACAATCACTTTTATTTTACAGTAGTTATAATTTCAATTACAGAGGTATACTGAGCAGAGTGAACCAGCGGTCCCGTTGGGAGGGTCCGAACTACTCGATGGCTTCCAAAAGAGTGTCCAACCAACTTTTCTTCGACTCAAAACTTCGATCACTCAAAACGTAACCGTCGGCCCCCCCAACGCTTCCGCTCACATGACTTGTGACGTCACGGCGTTACTCCGCCCCCGTACAATGAAATCAATTGCCTATCTTATTATTGCTAAATTGTCGTACTCTCCGACATATATAAAATCAGAATCAAATTCCATATCTTATATCAGAAATATTACACTAAAGAACTTAATCTTAATATCAGAATTATTATATTACAAAACACTGTCCTTCAATATAAAGAATTTAGTTATTTTTGAGTTTGAAGGAGCAGGGTCTAGCTGTAATAACCATACCCAGTGCTTGGAACCGGTACCAAAAGTCCAGGCTCTGTACCTGTACTTGGCGGTTCTTGCTATTTCTGAACCTGGGTACCGGTTCTAGACGGGTGACAGTTCCAGACGGGTACCGGTTCTCCACCTTACAAGTACCGGTACCAAATTCAGGTACCCGTCGCGTACCACAAATCTCACATTCGTACGAGAAACCTCGTACTGTTGGCAACCTTGAAGTCGTTTTTCTAATGCCTATTCCAATTCTTTTTACTTACTATGTCTGTTTTCTCATTCTAACTTACGGAAATATTTATTTGGTACCAGTAAAGTACCGACGCTGATCAATAACACCAATAGTACAGGTAGGTACTACTCTGGTACCGGTATCACACCAAAGCCAATGGCCAGTGGCCTTTTCCCGGGGATGTGTCGCGTACCTCCCCCAACTTCTTCTTTTTTGTGTTATTTCTCTACGTGTTTACCGCAAATAAACATATTTTCTTTCAGATGATACCCATCCCTTATTGAAACCACACTGATGTTACTTAGGTTAAAAAAAATATTACTGACGTCTGTACCAGACAGCTCTTAGCCTTGCGTGGGATCTAAAAATATAACCCTCAGTCTGACTGTAAAACAAATCGCATTAAGAAAGTTTATAATAATGTTAAGGTATTATTAAGTCTTATTGCAATTTATTTTGGCTTAATCTCGGCGTGTAGCCAAAGTAAATTATTGTTTTGGAGTAAGCCGTATAATTATCTGAATTATTTTCGCAAAAAAAGTTGTGTTAGGGCAACTTCTGTTTTCGAATCATGATATTTGTTTTTATTTATTTGACTTTGACGTAAGACGGCCATCGGTCAACTACATGCTTTTTGTTAAGTTGGGTTAAGGTGTTATGTCCTTATAAGTTCTTGAAATGATATGTAGCAATCACACTTTTATTCGAATCATATTATAATTTTACCACTGCTGGAACACAGGGCTCCTCTCGGTGAGAGGAAGTGGGCTGTAATCTACCACGTGTATCTAGTGCGGGTTGGTGATATGTACATATCTTCGAATATTTCCTAGGGTATGCCGGTTTCCTCACGATGTTTTCCTTCACCGTTTTGAAAGCAGTGGTTATAAAATAATTTACACAAAGTAAATCGCCTATCTAGGTTCGAACCTACGACCTGCACAACTTACCTACCTACTCGTAAGTCGCGGCATATACCATTTGGCCACCACTGCTCCCAAATGAAACGTAATCACTTCTAGTTTTGTTTCAAGTAAGGGGTTCCACTGTTTTTACTGAAAACAACAGAACGCTGCATCACGGATATCCCTATTACAATCCAAGAACTCTTAGCTGAAATTAAGTTCAAACAAGAGGAATTTCCAAGAGACGTAAAACTAAAACATTTTCGTTAAGATTAACGCCATGATAATGTAACAAAACCTGCTAGAATGGGCATGTTCTTTCTGGCCGAACTAGATTTAAATGTAAATGTTTGAAACGATTTGTACCACCATTAACAATCTTATCTTCGTATACTGCGACACTATTTTATACAAAATGCAGTTTCGGATAAGATGTTGAAAGCTGATTTCAGGTTTGAATCGGATTCAATAAATTGTTAAAAGTTATGTAAGTACATGTTTCTGTACCGATCACTATGGATTTTAGTGTACTTGTCTGAGAACAAATAGTTTCAATGTTCTAGCAAGTTGTCATCTCGATCGAGATCACGAAAGTCACACCGTAGCACCAGCCAGTATAGTATGGATCACGATTTAAATAATTGTGATACACGAACCCGAAAAGTTGTATTTAAAATTGGAAAATAGTTCTTTTTGCATAGGCACAATAAAGCATACAGTCATTTTGGCTGGAACAGACTGGATGCAGAAAGCTGAGGATAGGGTGTTGTGGCGCAGCTGGATTGTCCGAAAGGCAGCGGGATTGTCCAAAAGGATTACCGCTGCCCCGGAACATAAAAGGCTAAGGAAGGAACACGGGTGGGTTTTAGTCAGTAAGAGTCTGACACTCCCTTCTGCTTCATTCTGAACGGGAGGGCTCATTTGATGATTTCCCATCCACAAACAAAAAGGGTGTTGAGGCGCACCATAAGAGAGGCCTATGTCCAGCGGTGGACTGCGATTGGCTGAGTTGATTGACTAAGATACATTTAGAACCTTGTGCAATTTCCTCAATAGTTCAGCTACTGAATTCCTGCAGTGCTATTCTGTAAAAATCTCACCGCGAAAACTAAGGTGAAGTGAGCTGTCATTCCACCTGATGTTAGGAATCGCTCCTACTGATAACTCATTTCACGCTCATTTCACCTAAATTATCACGGTGAGATTTTTACAGAATCGATCGGCTTGAAGTTCAAAGTTAGAACTTACAATACAAAATCCAAAGTAATGTTATAATATTATAATATTATGTGAGTGTTTTTCTCAACAATAGCACTGTAGGTACCTGCTACAGTTTCAAACACATTCACTTAACATCTAAGTAAATGAAAATTCACCACGACGTTTATTACGTCATCCAACCTCTTCACCTGTACTTCAGAGGCTCCTAAATTAAAACTATAAAACTGAAATTTGGACGTCCTCCCGTTTATATCTCTTGCCGTCACTTTGAATTATGTCGTTGGGAGGGAGTAAAATAAAATTTTGTTTTGTTTCCAGGCAAGATTGTTGTTTTTAGGCTACTTCGAAAAGGCATTCCATGTTTATGCTTGTCAAGACATTATTAAACTTTATAATCCCTGCAATTATCAAAAGCAACAATATTATGAGCTTTATTATAGGCCTACATTGATTGATTCATTATTTTTAATTGTTTTTTTTTTGTTATGTATTTTCTGGTGTACACAATGAAGTACATTTAATAAATAAATAAATACATTAAAAAAACCTAATGAAAAATGGTTACCCCCAGCAATAAACACCTTAAGGTACCAAGAATTTTGCTTTAATGCATTAGCAAAATAATTAAAACGTAAAACATAAAGTACGGTAACAAAAATAAAAAAATAAGTAACTTGCGATTACTTTTTTGAGTAACCTATGTTTTCCCACCGCTGGGCAATGGTCACGCATACCGCCATAGTCTTTCAATTTTCTTTGTGTTTTATCTTCTCGGGCTACTTAATCAGAAACGAGTCCAAATCGTTACGCCAGTGTTTCTTAGCCCTGGTTCGGTGACGACGCCCGTCCTTAGGTACCCACTGTGTGACGTTCCTGGCCCATCCTGATGCATCCTATAAGTGTGCCCACCCAGTCCCATTTCAGCCTCGCCTTTGCACATGCAATTTAAGGGCCTGTACTACCTCAAATGATTTAGCATGATCCTCCGTTATGTCGAAAATACTGCAGCATTAATTTTGAAATAAATATGAGGATTAATGTTACGATTGTTAATACGATTCCATAAAATTTTTTCGATAAAAAAAAATCCAAAGTTACCTCCAAACCGAACAATAAACCGCTGGTATTCAAAAATACTTCAAATTAGATCATGAAACTTTGTATACTAACTGAACTATAAAGCAGGTCTTATGTTTTTTTTTTTGAATTACCATTATTTTCGCCGTAAAAAGCAAATACCTAAACTATTGGCGCTGCATGCCGCATAGCACCCCACTCTGTCTCGCTCTCACTCAGTTCGCGAGCAGTATCGTGCGAGCGATATAAAGAGTGAATTTTTGCTGAGGTAGTATAGGCTCTTAAGAATTAGAATTTTTTTACGAAAAGACTACACGAACAAGAAGGAAAATGTCCATGTTACTCTAAAAGGGTTAGTCCCTAATCAATATTGGCGCATATCTCTGGACCCAGTATCGTATAAGAAACTGTCTGACATAATAGATAAAAGTGTAGCCGTCATTACAGCTATCCAGACGTCTCCATTGCCGTCTTGTGCGTAGGCATTGGCTATCATTCGATAAAGGTTATGTAAGGCCGCACTCATATTGGTTATTATAACATTGGTTGTGGTTTTTATCGTAACTGTGTGTAAGGAATATGTAATAGTTCGTATTTATTGTTCAGGCGACATATATACAAATGAAAAATAGGCCGTCGTGTTGTCTTATTTCGTTTTTCTCATGTTTATCTGAGAGTAAAAATCTGAGAGTAAAAGTTTAAAAAGAATTAGTTATAGGCAGGGAAATTAAATGTTTTGTGGAAAGAATAAAATTTTAGAGCTAGTTTTGATCACCTCATGGCATGCGTCAAATGTTAACTTGCACACGAGCAGCGCTATTTTAGCCATTTCACTGAAAATGCATCCCTAAAAAATACAAATAAATACTATTTCAACAGCAATGTAACTTTATTTCGTATAAATCGCAGACGAGCCTTTACATTGCACTTTATAGTACAAAGCTTGGTGCAAAGAAAATAAAAAAACAAATATTATCAGTCTGGCCAATGTCACACTAGATTTTTTTATTTGTGTCGAAGCCCGATACCCTTACTAAAATAACTTTCAAGATATTGCTAGCATTACAGCTTTTTGATAATATGGAGCCTTAAATTTTTAATACATGGGATATTAAGATGATAAATCTAAAGTTGGCGTTATTAAGTGCTTTATTAATAGACCAAAGAATAAAGAATAATGTGGTTCCATCAGTTTTGAATAGCTTTTGGGAATTATTTATTGAGGGTTTCTGCAATATTGGTAGGTACTTACTTAGGATCTTCCCAAAAAAGGGACTTCTGATACCTGACCTTTTGCAATATATTTTCCCTTTGCAAAGCTGACATTTACGCGTTCTTTACTTTTCAAACCCGTTAAAGGGATTCAAATCGTAAGATGCAAAGTCCAATGCACTAATCTCTACAATCTTACCATACGGTTGCTTCCGAAGGAAATCTCAAATCAAAGCTCTTGTTACCTACCGTATTATTACTTTGATAAACTACTCCGCATATTCACTACTACAGTTATTTACTACATTTAAACATTAATCAGGTCCAAATCGACCCATAACTCAAAACAAACTCAATCAAAAAGCCCAACTAAGCAACTTCCTACTTCCAAACATTGGTCAGTGCTATCTAAACAAAGCCACTATTTCAAATGACTTTATAAGAAACAAACATAAGCCCAGAAGTCGTAGGGCGGCAGTGTTTGTCCAATATAATGGGCCAAATGTTTGCCGTGGGTGATTGATGCCGACCCGGGTTAATGGATCGATATCCGTCTAAGTTATCCTTCGTAGGTCCTTGGTTGTAGTTTCAGTGTGTTCTACTTCACTCCGATCGGTGGCGTATGTGCTAACGAGGGCTCTAGTTATTGATGATTGATTGTTGGTACAAAATCTGGGACCTTGATGGGTTTATTTTCTTTAGAAATGTCATTATCTTTGCGGACGTTTTGTTGGCTATGGTTAACATTTTCTGGTATGGTTTTGGCACAAAATACAGAGAGTACAGAAGTCAATCTACATACAAAGTGCGCTCGAGCAACGCACACATAGACACCGCTCGCATACACGATATCTCGAACCAGTCGGGACCTGTGCGAGCGCGAGTGCCATCCGCTTGAGACACGCGTCTGTGAAGTGCAAAAATGAAGCAACAAACAAAGTTATTATAACTGTTTAGTGGACGGTTGTTTAAATTCAACATTAAATGGTTAATTGTCATTTTTAAGCTACTAGTTGTTTCAGAGAGGTAAGTAGGTATTTGCTAGTATTTCGATACTTCGTTTTAAACGTAACACGGTAGTTAGTTAGGTAGGTCAGCGCCCCTGGCTCCCGGCCCCGCGCCGTAAAAGCGAACATGACTTTGTGGCAAATTTGTAATATAACAATAACATTTAAATTAAAACATTTTAGTTATTATTGGTTTATATTTTCTTTCTTCCTGTTTCATTCTCAACAATAAATCAAACAACTAGATAGGAGTGCCACTACCACGAAAGTTTTTTGTGCGTAAGCCAAAGTTGACAACCCTGGTGCGACCGCCGAGCGAAGGTATGAAAAGTGAAGTACATACATGTGATTGACTTCTGTACTCTCTGTACTTTGTGGTTTTGGCTCATATAATATTTATTGACGTGTAAAAGTGTTTGTACAAACCTACTTACAGAAATAAAATCATTTATCATTTATCATTTATATCATGTCTGATTCTCAACAGTTCAAACAAAAGTCGTAATCGTCTTACGTAGTTTCAAAATATAAGTGCGCAAATAAGTAACAAGTGCGTATCGGATCACGCAAAATAAAGGGATGATACTGATGATAGGAATGGAAGTTAGGATGAATTTATCACAAAAACAAACTTAACATTTAAAAACATGTTCTCCGATTCATTCCAAGTGTAAACGTCAGTTGGTCGACTATTACTCGTTAATTTGTAAAGCTTACTTAGTTGTAATAGTTTTCCTTTTAGTTTCGTTATACTACTGCTGTGATTTTTCTTCATATATTCAAAAAAAATAATTAAGCTGGCAAGGGAGACCCCTCCTCCCTTGCCAGCTTAATTTTTTTTTTTCACTTGACTCTAACAAAAAATAAGCGCTTTAAAGCTTAATTTTTCGCAAAGGGATCCCCAAATCGAAAACAGGTTTTCACACAACCGCAATATGTTAAAACGGCCTATCCAACGACATCCCCACACCATGGGATAGATGAGAAAACCCTAAGGTACCCTAAACTATTTTTTTCAAGATTTTGTTTTACCACTTGGTCGGCGTGATTAATAATTATGTAAGCCCATGCCAAATAACATCTTTCTAGTACAAAGTCTCCGAGTTAAGCCGCGGACAAACAGACGGACGGACATGGCGAAATTGGGTTCTTTCTTGACTACGGAACCCAAAAACAAAATATCTATCTAATGTATAAAATTCTCGTGTCACAGTGTTAGTTACCATACTCCTCCGAAACGTCTTGACCGATTTTTAATAAATTTTATATGCATATTCAGTAGGTCTGAGAATCGGCTACTATCTATTTTTTTTTTTTGCAAAACGACGTTTGCGGGCTCAGCTAGTATAATTATATATATAATTCAAAGTCCTGACTGACTGATATATGAACGCACAGAATAAAGCGCTGAACCTAGAGACATTAAATTAATTTGGATGGTATGTTCTTTGTGAAGAGTAGGTATCCACAAAGAAAGGATTTTTCGAAATTCCACCCCTAAGAGGGTGAATGGGGGGAAGGCGAAATATCACTCGAATGAAGTCGCGGGCAGGAGCTAGTTTTGTTATATTAAAGTCATAGAAATACCAGACATTAAATAAACATTAATATTTTTATTATTTTAACTTATTTATTATTATTAACTTATTTTTCAAAGTAGAATTAAATACTTCCAGAAAAATTCCTTTCACAGTTACGTGGAAAATTTCGTTCAAAGCAAAATGAACATCAACATTTTAAATTTCTTTGAGTCAGCATTGATTTGTTTCTTTACTAAATTGGTTTTACTCTTACTTGAGTTACACAGAACAACATCGAATCAATGCTCAACTCGATTCATTAAAATTCGCTAACTCATTTAATTGGACAAAATGGTTTTCACGTACAGAAGCAATTTAAATGATGGCCGTTAAAGTGCTGAGATAAATGACAGATGTAAGTTTATATTGATTTATCATCACGCCTGTTTTCGTTAAGGATGCAAGTACCATCCATGAAAGTTAAATGAATTGGATTGATATGATAACATTAAATTTGCGTACGTTTTTCGATATTCATAAAGGTTACATTATCATTTATAAATGCAGTACTGTACACTGATAATGTTTAAAATTGCAGGTAACAAATCCATCAAATCAGTCAACTCAGCCTATTGCAGTCCACGGCTGGACAGGCTGCGCTACAACACCCTATCCTTCGCCTTCCGCATCCAGTCCGTTCCAGCCACCTTCTTTAGTTCGTCCGTCCATCTAGCTGGGGGGCCCACACTACGCTCTTTTTTGGATAATTTCATAAGTGGGCACTGACGTGACGGGGTGGCTGGTCTACAAATTCAATCTCGCTCAGCGCGCTATGGATCGAGTTATGTTCGGAGTCTCTTTGAAGGATAAAATCAAGTAACAAATGACTTAATTTTTTTTTTTTTCAATTTATTTATTTATTTAGAACAATCCACATTGCGTTCGAATATAATCCCGTATAAAACATAAATACCTATTAAATGTATAAATATGTAAGAATACATTATTATAAAGGTTCATTAAAATTCCTATAAATGCATACCTACATATTAATTACATTTTTAAATATAATTTATAAAAAAAAAAATATTGATATAAAATTAGTATGATTATTATTCATTTCAGGATATTGAATAAACCATCGTCTGTCTATTGATACAATTGAATTGTTCTCTCTGAGTTGACTTAGACAATTTATTAAAGATGAACAGGTAAGCTCACTATTGTATCCTTGAGCTGGCAGTTTCAATAACAACACCACCAAATTCTCACTAAGTGAAGGCAAAAACATTTTCACAATAGCAGAACCAAAACACATGCTAAATCCATTTAAGGGACTGTATATTCTACAAAAGAAAAATAAAATGACACTGTTTTTATTCACACACTTGTCAAAATAAAAGTGCATTTTGCAGAGAATTAGAGGAATAACAAGCTCTTCTGTCAATCAAAGACCTCGTTACTTTTATTTCGAACTTATGCTATATTTTGAATTCAAGTTTTTATTCAAAAGGATGTGAATATATCATGAGCTGTATTTTTTAGATGGACTTTGCATATAAAATAAAATATGACTACATTTTTGCGTTGCATATCTTTGACTACTTCACTTCAGAAATCTTTTTGTTTGAGAATTTTTGATATTTGTTAGTAAAAGTGTGCCTTATAGAATGTTCGTAAAGCGTGTGAATCATATCTTTATTTTTATCTATGGTCCACAAAGTGATAATGGATGATAATGGAAGGGAATGTACCAATCAGCAGCGGTAATACCTAACGGGTTTGTGTAATCTTACAAATCTTGCTTCTTCACTTCCCGTATGTTTTGTAAAAGGCATTCAAGAGGTTGTTGAGACCGGAAACAAGTTTTTTTTTTTTTAACTAAAATACTTTACAATAATAATAATAAAGACTTTATTTACCAAAATACAATAACATAATTCCATAACATTTCCACGCACATTACAATACCAATTATAAATTATTTAATTATAATTAAATACTTAGCTTAAGCCATTTTTTTATTTGTCTCCTGGTCAATGCAATGTTCGTGCATTTCTGGAGTAATAAAAGATTTATTATTATTAATTCATATTATATTTGGTTTATTATAAAATATTATTTTAAATTCCTTAATTTATTTTCTATATTATTTATTTTTGTATGATTATTCAGATACTTAATATTTTTAAATACTTTATTCACCAAAAATAGGTGACCTCTGTTCTAACATCACTATTTGCACCTACGTAACTTGGTCATCATAATTTTATTACTCAAGAAATCTTCAAGTAGACTTGTCGTTTCTATTACCTTTGTAGTATTATTTATCATGAAAAATAAACATGCTGAGAATGTATGTGTAAGCGCAAGAGCTGTCGGTACCGTCCCAGACAATTACGAAATCGGAAGTGTGTGTGTCTGTATGTTATGTACCAACGCTACTCATCTTCACGCACACATTCACAGCGTGTTCGTACACTTCGTAACCACAAGTAAAGCGCGCGTCGCTTCCAGAGATAAAAAATACTGTACCTATGTATTCCTTTAACGCTATTCTTACTTCCGTCACTAAGCAGAAAATCATGTATAACTTGCGCTGCACCACAATCATCTATTCTCTACGTTTTCTTAACATGGAAATCAAGCAACTTATTTAGCAACTTAACATAGAATAATAAAGGGTTGTGCAATAAATAACAATATTATGTTAATACAAGTTTATATTCCGCTTTAACGAGATTCGAACGAGCGATCCAACTTCAACTACTCGTTAAGGTGGAATCAAAATATTTATTATGAATCAATTTACATAAGCAGGAGTAAATATGCATGTTTGAAGTATAATAGTAACTGTTCGTGGTTTGTTCTTGCCGACTGTTTTAATGGCGTTATTATTATAGATTACGGTTGTTCACGCTTTTTGTTTTAAGAAAAAATGTTTATGTTATAATTAGTAAAAAAAATATACAAGGTGGCAAGTACCATGGATTCACCACATGCTTCTAAGCCTCTGTGTGATGAAATTTTTCGAAGATTAATTTCTGTTCCATACACTTTCGCGCAGGTATTGAACTTTTTTTTAAAACAGCAGGTTTTTTTTTCTACACTAGAGGGTTTAGAATCATTTGCTGAATTCATGGTTACAGTTTGCGCGCCGATGTCCTTATCAGCCTGTGTGCATTTCTTTTATCTACACCCATGCTATAAATCCTATATAAAAGTTTCTGAAACAGCTTATTGCCAACAAAAACAACAATCAGTGTTATAGTAACCATAATTATTATCATCCAAACGAGTGTTATAATGTTGTACAAATTTCATTAAACAACTCATTTAAAAAAAAATAACATAGACATGCACGCGCGTTTCACTACCACAGCGCCGTAATTAAAAAAAAAAAAATAACTTAAAGGTTATTCGAATTCACGTCGTATCCCGCCGGCCGCCATTTTTAATCGATATTAGTGTTGCAAAAAACTGTTTCAGAACCTTTTATAGAGGATTCATATCATGGGTGTAGATAAATTCTTGCAACTGCAACAATACATATGCACACAACAATATATATAATTCATGCAACTGTATATTAAAACACTCATGTGATACTATTATAACCAAGGTTCGTGTCTTTTTTTATACCCCTTTATTAGACAACAGTTGTATAAATAACTATTATATTGTGCTGACAAGCTTTGGTTTAATATTTCACAAATGCCTTGGACCTACATAAGGATTTGGAAGTTTTAGGGTCAATTCTCAAATTACCTGTAGCTTAGTAATAATTTGTTTCTACAATTTTTACGAAAGCAAAAGTAAATCTAGAGCAAAAGTACCCAAAGGATTTAAAAAAATAATTCGATGGCTTCATAACAAGATATTTCATACACATTGCCACATCGACTAACCCTTCACAACTTGCATGACGAATACAAACATTATGTAGATTCCTGACATAGATTCCAACTCATATCAGACATTAACAGTCACACATAAACGTTTGTTTCCTTCTCATCGGTAGCTTTTGTTTCTGTTCGTAATACATTGTAATGTTTTGCCAAACCCACATTGAGCTGTCAAACTCTCGTCAGATAAGCAGCGGGCGTGTAATTATTTCTCCGAATGTACCATTTATTAAGTAGAAAGTATTAAATTACATGCTTTGGACGCTGCGAAGATAGAAGCTTTGGAATGATTTTTCACACGATAACTACTTTTTTTTAATGACTAACTAACGTCTTTATTGTTTTGGATAGAAAAGTTTTGGAAAAGACATTATTTTTTTTGGAAAGGAATTGTTTTAATTTGAGTCATAGGACGGCTCTTTTTGATGTTTGTTTGAATATAAGTGTATGTAAATTAATCTGCCTAGACTTTAGCCAACTACGCTAGGGTCAGTCTCCAGTCTCACCGGATTCAGTTGAATACCAGTATTTGGATGGTGTGATTGCCCTATCTCCTCCACAACCCAGTTAATGGGTAACATGATATAACTTAGTAAGACTGGTTGTCAGACTTTTGGACTTTTGACTACCCGTAACGACTGTCAAAGATCTACGAATGACAGCCGAGATCAATGGCTTAACGTGCTTTTCCAAGCACGGAGGAGTATGTAATGGATGGTCATCCATCCACGAATCGACCGCGGCAAGCGTAGCTTAACCTTCGATGGACCCATGCGGCTGTTACTATCTAACCACGAGCCCCTCAAGTGTAGCTAATGTTAGTCAAAAATCCTAATAATAATACTTTAAAGCCGACTTTTTCACAGACATTTTAACAAAATGTCAATAATGTCGCTCTTATTTGTTTATTTATTGATAAGGCACTTCAAAATTATTAAAATAAAGACAATGCTGATGAATCAATTTTCTGCTTTTAGAAAACCTTTTAAATTAGAACATAATAAAAAACAAATGCGCCGATATTTTCCAAGTCAGTTTATTCATTAAAAAAAAAACTAAGACTGTAGTCAATTGTTTTGAGAGCGAACATCGTGCGGGTTCGGTTTATTTTTTCAGTAACAGTGAATATTGAAATAATGTACTAGATGTATTACTTTTGTATCTCTCGAATAATATTGTACAATGTTATTCGAGAGAGACAAAAGTAAAAACGTTTATGTTTCTCTTGGCCTTTAGTTCTTTAGGTTTTATTAAACCAACTCGCGTGGTGGATTACGGCCCACTCCCTCTCACAGCGAGGAGGCCTTTGTCCCAGCACTGGGAATATTATAGGCTGATTATGCTTATGCTTTTTTATTGCGTTTATAGTAATAATTTAACTGAATTTGCGTAAGATGTGGGTTTGATAATAATATTTGTTAGTGTGCGTGACTTTAATTAGATGATAACTTGACTATTGTCTTTTTATAATTTCTGCCAAGACTAAGCTCGCAAGGCATTTTCGATTTAGAAGTAGGAAAGGATAAATGTTTCAATATTTGCAAAAATAAAAATTATCTGTGCACTAACTCACAAAAATATCATTTTATAGATTAGGGATACAGGCATTGAAATAATGATAACCAACATAGACCAACATTATTCTAACATAAAACCTCTTCAAGCTTAAGCAATTAAAGTCCAACCTGTTATAAAAACAAATATTGACCCACGATAAGAACACACCTGGGAAAAAAATGGGGCATATCACAGAATGAGACGAAGCTTTATTTGCTCATTGTCAACCATTCTCTTTGAGACGTTCATTACCTAGAAATGAGGAAGATGGTAATAAATTATGGGGTGTGGACAAGTCGACGGTGTTCATACGATTATTTTAAGACCTCGTCATACTGGAAGACATTGACGATGCTATGAATTATTAGATGACAGGTTATGGTCGGAGTGGGGCGGTTTAAAAGCGATAGCGGGATGCGATTTGTATTAAAATTTATAAGATCCGTAAAAAGCAAGGTATATTTTTCTTCGTGGCGTTCTGTAGTGTCTGCCTACCCCCTTGGAAAGAAAGCGTGAGTTTGTGTATAGATTTCTTTCTTTCTTTTCTTTCCTAGTATAAAATTATGAAAAGATATGTCATTTCTGTGCATGTACCGTTTTAACAAGAACTTAATAGACCATGGGCCAATCCTTCTTTAATATACTCACATGGCGCTGGTACAATATTTTCTTTAATGGTAATTTTAGTAGTACTGTTGCAAATGTCTTCTTCATCAAGACAATGCCTACGATTACTGTCTTTAGCATAAGCATAATCAGCTTATAATTTTTCCATTGCTGGAACACAGGCCTCCTTTCTCCGAGATGGGAGTGGGCTGTAATCAACTACACAGGACCAGTGCAGTGGTGGATATCATATGTCTTCAAATTTTTGGTTCTAGGACATGCCGGTTTCCTCACGGTGTTTTCATTCACCGTTTTGAGAGCATTGGTGAAGAAATTATTTAGACAAAGTAAAGCAGGCGATTTACTTTGTCTAAATAAATTGTCTACCCTATTTAACCCAGGCAGGCGTCTGAGTTCGAGCCCGCGAGTTACAACTCGTAATTGGGGCCGTTACACTGGGCCACCAATGCTCTTTAAAACTGTTATATCTATCTTTCTGGTAACGAGAATCAACATACTCGTATTCTGAGAGAACCATCGCCTTGTGTGTGTCTATGCCTTTGTGATATCATTTAACACACCTGTTAATGTAATGTTTGTTTTGTCATAATGAATGGAATGCTTCGACGATGGCCATGTTAATGAGATGAGATGGAAAGTCAAATATATTGAGGCACGGACTCTCATGATATTTGCATGAAATATTTATGTATTGTCTTCATTAACCGATATGATCAACGGAAGGTGGGAATTTTTGAGTATAAGTAAAATATTGATCACGGTGGCAAGCAGTTGGAGAGGCCTAAATATGTTACACTATCATAGTTGATATCATTTTGGGACAGAAAGATATTTTATAAAGTTTCATCACTCTCGCGCTAGAAGATTCGGCAAAATATGTTTATTATTTTTTATTTACTAGCCAGCACTGCACTTCTCCCCTATATGGTATAGGCTACTCCTTCCATCTTGCGCGAGACCACGCATTCTTTTTTCAATTTTGACGGAATCTATCCATCTCTAATGTTTACTCGATTTAGCCTAGTTTTCATGTTAAAATTGTGTTCTTTCTTCGTACAGAAAGTACCTAGTACTTTAAACTGTATCATGATGACAAAAGTCATCTATTCGACCTTTAAAGTTAAAGTGAACAGTACAAATTATATTAATACTCATTGAATGTCAAACGTTGTAATTTAGATCACCACGGTTCATTTCTTTGAAATTTCTGTTACTACCATGCAAGAAATGAATGATATTAGACACTTTACGGGTACACACTAAACATAGTGTGTGGCGTGAGTGATGGCCCTATTGGACAGCATGTGTGTCAATATAAAGTGCCCTGAAATACCGCTACACCTACTTTTTATTTTATGATGGTATTTTTACCCAAAATACACACAAAAGGGCATAAAATTTCAATTTGTATTTTTAAGTCAAACGCGTTCGAAGGATGATCTGAAATGGAATCGACGTATTTCCCCAGTAAATCTCCCGGACTCAGCTGTAAAATCTCGAACGAGGGCGAATTTATAACGCAATGAATAAAAGCCGCGAAAGCATAAATCACGAATTTAATGAACAGTTTTATTTGGTTAATAGTACAACGTCTTTCGGTTGCAAACTCCGGTATTTATTTAATGACAATGTTGTACCAAAAACGTTGTTCCGCGACAAAATTTTCTGGTAGTTTGCTCTTAATTACTATAATATCATTCTCGGTGCTTTTGCATGGGAGCTACTATTATTTTCGTTCATGGTTTGTTGAACACTTTAAATGGGTACATTATTAATTTCACCATCTAATTTTCATTTGTGCGAAATTTCATTTGGCTGGTTGTGATACGGCGTGTGTGGCTCCCTTTCTTACCACATATGTATTAGCCGTTTTCGAGTATTCACTGCCTGTTGCGAGCAAAATGACATGCTTTACTTACTAATGAATGCTTGTGTCGTACCAATGGAAAACTTGAACATTTCATTTAATTAGAATCTAATTTTCGCAGCGTTTGTGTATGTTTTGTTTAATTAGTCGCTGCTGGGACATATATATTTTATTTTGTAACAAATTCATATACCTAACTTTGTAGCGTTCTACATAATTATGAGGAATGTGAATATATAAATGTTTTTTTAACAGTTATAATGAAAGAATGAATAAGGAGTTTTGGATCTTTTCAGTTTTATAGAATCCTGTTACTGAATAAAATAATTTTCATATGTGTTAATTTATTTTTATCCATTCTTTGTCTTTCTCAATAACTAACATCTCACAGACATGACTAAGAGCGAGCTGCATCATAAAACCTATTATACAATATTCGCATCACATTGAAATGATCGCCCACCCTCACTGCACACCTTTACATCTGACATTATAAATCTATGTTTAGACATCCAACGGAAGACATTTAATTTAATATAACAGATGTTCCAATCTCGAGTGGACACGCTTCGCAGCGAATCCTTTGAGTTTGTCACGGGCAGGCTCAAAAGAACTGTCAACAAAGGATTGTTATTCCAAGTGTGTTCCAAGTTATATAAACAAGTTTGACAATTGAGCGTACGCTCTGCTTCAACGAGACTGCTTTGAAAGTCTTATCAGAAGAAAAAGGGCTTTTAGAATAATAGTGACGATGAATTGGTGTTTTGGACTAAGGATTTGAGGCTTGCTAATTTTTCTGTGCGAAATAATATGAAAACCAAAATTATTTCTATTCTCATGTTACCGGATAGTTACTTTCTAAATAATAATAATATCTTTATCTCAGAATAAAATTCCATAAATACAATACAAATTACAATACAAGATGTTCGTAACATAAAAACTATGTTACTTTTTTATGTTAGTAAACATTAGGTACCAATATTTACAGGAGCATGTAGCTGACTTAAATAACAGATGAAAGAACAATCCAGTTTGTTGGCAATGACACTCAGGAGACTGTTGTTATACTGGCACGTACCCTGTGCAACAAGGACGCTGCTCGCTTGCGCCAGATTGAAGCGAAGCTGTCAATCCGGGCGTCCACGAACATCCCTGAGGCACTACAGAAGCGTGGCAGCCCCAACAGCACCCTGAATGCATTATTGTACTGGACTCGAAGAGCATTAAAGGCCTTTAGAGTACTACACGTGTAAAATACTTGACAGTATGCTTTGAAGAGAGTTATTTTAACTGAACCTGTGCAGCGTGAGAACCTTCAGATCAACATATTACATCTCAGCGCCAATGCTCTTCGCTCTCGGTCCACATCTAGATTGTCCTTCAAATCCCAGATAATTTGAAGTTCTTAAACTTAGTCGAACAGGCACACGAAAAACAAGAAACAAAGCCAAAAGTGATTTGTTTTCTAGGTTGTCTATCCAACTTAATTCGCTTTAAAAAGTGAATAAATACTACAGGTAGGTACTCTCTTGCTATGCGCTCTATATTTAAATTCATTGGAAAAAGGTTTCAATTGAAATTGGATTCAAGCTACTTACCTATTAGTGAGCGTAAGGACGTCAAAATAAGAACAAATACAAGAGAGACCAAAAATTAGAGGATGCCGTCGATGCCGAATACAATTTCAAGACAATGATGTCAAAGTTTTATTAAGTAAAATCAACTTATTTAATAAATGAAAATGTAGCCTAAATAATACAATATGATATAATCACGACCACAGGTCTTCAGAAAAAGTTTTTTTTGCATTAATCTCAAAAGTTCTACAACATTGTGCTATATAAAACTACTTTGACTGTGGCCATAATACTAAAACCAATATCTAAAAACTGTTATTTTATGATTTACAAAACGATAGAATAAAAAAAACAAAATAATTACTTATATTCACTCGAATAAAATCCTCTGAAAATATGCGCTCCTGGTAACACATTCAGAGCTTCGATGTTTGTTTCGTTTTGCGTTCAAAAAACAAATGGTTGAGGTGGATAATTGAAATCCGAACTAGGGCAGGCTTCCCAGTTGCCGTCCGTAGTGAATACCGATGGAGTCCTCTTTAAAACTATTTTCTATCTCTCCACATCCCCCCTTTTGCGGCTAGTGACCGGCAAGCCTGTGGTACTGCCAACAACTATGTAGAAGTCCCATGACCCACTTGCCGAGCAAACGAGGCGAAATTATTAAAGGAATTTTAATAAAAACACAACGCGTTGTTTACGACTAGCTAGGTACTGGTGTGTACTGGTAGGTATGTTTTAGGTTAGAATGGGCTTCGTGAGTCGATTATGGAAATTGTGGAGCGTAGAGTGACGTCATGGGGAAGAAAAATACGGTGCTGTTGTGTTTACGTGCGCTTCCAAATATGGTGAACTATCTACAGCTATAAAAGTTACGTTTATTGCTTTACTATGTATATTTTATTGGATGTTTTGATGACGATGGTAGAGATTATTTAACCTTGTGGTTGTATAGCAAATTTGTTTTATTTGGGGTTAAAAAATCTCCAATCGTGGTAGGTAATTCATCAAATATTTTCAGAAGTCAAGTACATTTTAAAAACAATCGTTAGTTCAAAGCGTTCGTTTTATATAATAAGAAACTACTCTTAAGAGGAAATGCGGGTGGTCTTTTCTCCATAGAAACGCTCTCGCCTGTTTTCTTTCTGGTTAATGACCATAAAGCAATGATTTTTTACAGAATAATAAATATTAACTACTTGTATGTCCCTATGTTTTCCTTTTTGATGATACATTATTTTTATAAGCATCAAAAAATACCGATTTACACCTCTGTCAACAGAAGCCTAGTGTACAAAATTGAAAACTATTAACGAAAAAAAAAAAAAAAACATTGGGACACATATATTCTTCTTATTTAGTTCATGAAGTATCTTTCAAATTGGGTTATTATTGAAGGAGGAAATAGGCGAGAGCCGAACTTCAAATTATGACTTTTTACTTAGGCTTTTTCAAAAGTCTCTCCAACCGCATTTCCTCTTAACAAATCCTAAAATAGAACACTCGAAATACAAAGATACCATAAAAGCCTCAAACTGTCTATCCAATTCAAATGAACCCGCCTTCAAAAGGCAATAATTCACATTGATGTCAAAAGTGAGTAGAAACGTATTACGTCACACACCTTAGAGATTATTACGAAAAGAACCATCGTGAGTGACAATTTAATGAAGTGTTGGCCCATTGTGTAATTAAAATCAACGTCATTAAACCTTAACTTACAACTAATGAATGGATCCGTGCTATTGGTAAAGCAGATGGGAATGTCGTAAGCGAAAATGGAGATATTGAAGTGGTCGAAATTGAGTTTGAGCGGTCGCAGTAGCGTAACGCTTTGTGATAAAGTTAATGTTATCGACATATTCGGAATATGGTTAAGTAATATTTGGTAAATATTTTGCTAGTGAAAATGTGTTACACAATATTACTATCACAAAACTATTTGAATCGTTAATGTGTATATTCTTTCCTCTTTACCTCATGCCTTCTACTCACGACGAATTATCTAATAATAATAATACTTACACGTAACAGAAGATCACGTCTTTGAGTTTGCTACTAACACTACTTGAAAAAAATATAAGTTTAACAGCAAAAACACCTTTACATAAAAACATTTTATGTTTCTCTTATCAATGACAATACATTGAAACGTCATTAGATATAAAAGATGAATATAAAATTTGTCATATTATTGTGATAGACATAAATAAATAGGTACTTACATGAACCTACACTAAAGCAGAGGATAATATAACACATATATAAACCTAGTTAACAATTCAACCTAAAGACACATTATCATCAATAAACAAGGATGCCTAGTCAAATTCCTATCCGAATGGATTACCAAAACACGAATTCATGTTATGATTACAACGTTTCTCTAACGTGAAATTGATGCCGCAAACACAGAGATCTTTGTTTGTACCCCAATTACAAACAGATAGTCGTAACATTTAGTCGGATTGTTCATTCTGAAATTCCCATTAACTCAGTGTAATCAATCAGGTTCAACGGAATGTTCTATAGTAATGTAATTGTCGAATTACATTCGTATTGAAGGACGAATTTGCCACAATTATTTGATTAATTAGAGATATTATTCAATTTGAAGTTTGTGTGCTTAGAAGTTCAGCTGTTTGAGGCTATGCTTTAGTTGGTCTAAACCGATTGTGATAGTTTAGTTTCTAGAATAGATGTTAAGTGTTGGACTGGTGGTAAGATTATTTGTTTTTTAACTGTTGAATAAAGATTTAATAATTATTATCTCATCTCAGCGATTATTTTTATTTTCTACGAAATGGCTTATAAGACCTTGAGACGTTTGTTCAGTATATTAACCGTATAGTAAGACAAATATAGCTCTTGGCTGCAAACGAAAAGTATTTTTTTTATGTACTCAATTATGTGTTCGTTTGAGATATTAACATTTACACACTCACAGCATAATCTACCACAGCCGCGTTGACTTAGGTACCACATCTATTCTATTTTCTTCATCCACATTTATTTGCTGAGTCTCAGTAATCTCGCGCGTATGAATGATATAATTGAAGCAGGCACGTTATTCGCATATAATCAAACACCCATAAAGGTAATTATTTCGACATAGCGCGATGATATCATAGAGACATCGTTAGCGGTTACATTGTACGTTTAAATGCGGATTAAGTTCGTCTTGATTGATTACATATATATACCTACAGCGTAATGAGAAATTGTATCTTTACTTAATGTTACTTTAAAGGTCAGGATGTTTTGCGGATTGATTACAAATAATGTGGTCGTTAAGTACGTTGTTTATAGCACCTGAAATGGATGAGCTATAAAATGTGATGTCAAGCTAGTTGATAGTTTATGAGACTGATGTTAAATCGATTGATGTTGTTGTGCGTGGGATGGTACGATTTAATGGGCATCATACAAGTCTGGTTGAGCCCGTAACTAACGACGACAGGCACTTACTTAACATTTATTACGCACCATCATAAGCAAGACACGGAAATAGAAACTAAAAAAAACTGAAATTACACACATAACATACATTACTAATATGTATGTAAGTACTTAATCTATTTTATCCGAAGGGTTGGCACAGGTATATATTACATTTTAACAATCTCATGTTTCACCAGTTATGTTCCAGTCCCATGTAATAGGGGGCTCATTTCCTACTGAATGTGTCGTTTGTTCTATATTCTCTAGGTATATAGACCATGAGATTACTTGTAAAGAGACAAAGGAACGAAACTACCCCACAATAAAAATCAGCTGACAGCAATATCAAGAAAAGCTTTTCAAGAATGTCAATCAACTTGAGCCCATTGATAAAAACAAAGAGGATAATAAAAACTAAGAATAAGACAAAGTAAACATTTTGCGTGATATTTATGGGACAAAAAATATAACAAAAGGTACAGAAAGATACTTAGGAGAATTTATGTCATGGTTCTAAGACCGTTTTATTACGACTACCGTATTTATGTCAATAGGGAGTCAACAATGAGTCATAACCTTTTCATGTGTTATATGGGCATTTGGAAACTTTTTTCTCTTTTATGCCTTTTGAGAATGTTGCTACTGTGAATATTGAAGACAATGGAATTAGATATCCGTTCTGTTGACTTTTTGTGCTAGCTGATTTTGGGCTTGACAATGTAATCATCCTGTAATCTCCACTTTTATTTCAATCTGTTGACTTGTTTACTGATTAGTAATCAGTAACTCAATAGAAAAATTAAACAAAAAAATAAACTTGCTGAAATCATAAAACTTGTAAAAAAATTGTATTTGCATTAAAACTTAGAATACCCTTGAAATTTAGAATCATTCTAGACTATATCAAGCAATAAAAGGAAAAAAGGTATCAAAGGAATAACAAGTTGAAATAAAAGTGGAGATTACAGGATAAAATAAAATTGTCATAATGTAAATTCCATGTTCTTTGATTTGAAAAATACAACTTTTTTTTTATTCTAAAACAAAAATCTGTAAATATGTATCAAAATATAACTTAAAAACCTAAATCTTAGTTTAATGATCAACTAACCCTTGTTATGCTACATGAGTACAGTCATAACACTAACACAACGAAACAAAATATGACACCAAAAGAAAAATAAAGATGAAATAAATTGTATTAAGCAATTATTCGCTTAAGGGGCCGACAAATAAACAATACGTTAATAACTAACAGTCTCCGTGGGTGTGATACTCTAATTGATGAAATAAGTGAAGGAGTGGGTGTTAATGGGCAGTATCATTGTATGACAAATATCACATAAAGTTGTTCAGCTTTCGACGACTCTCCCACAGTAATTCCTAATGATGACGTCCGCAGTGATGAGTTTGGGAGTGGAAATAGGACACAATGGCACTTCTGTAATCAACTATTTGGAAGTAGGTTTTGACCAGTGCGATTCTATAAGGTATATTATGCATTATAATGATGGTGATTATGATAAGTAATTGCTTGTTAACTGCTTTTTTTATTCTACCTGACCTTGATATCATAATATGATAAAGACGAATGAGAGTTACAAACATTTCTTCCTATTACTACGTCATTGGTTTTCATAGATATGCAATGCAGTGCAGAATTTATATGACCTAATATTAAAAATATCAATTCCCAGTATTGATATCGAATCTACAACTTATGACGAATCTAAATGAGTAACGATACTTCTCCATATCAGTTAAGGAAACAGCTGTATTGTAGTCTTGCATCATGTATCTTATCAATAAGTGATATTTCCTTACTTTATTAAAACATGAATCACCTTATAATTTCATATTAATTGCTATATATCATATAAGACTTGTGAGAACTGGATCATGGTAGAGTTTTTATGGGGCACATGTGTGTCACCTATGATCTTTGTGATATGAATATGAGTCACTTTCACTACTGAATAAATGATGTAGTTTTGCATGGATCGCGTTATCTATGAATCATGATTCTGTTTTCCTACTCAAGGCAATTTAATGTCAATCGTGACAGGCTTATGTGCAGGCTGTGCAGCTTTCAGAATTTCAGTATTACTCACCACATGGCCATGTGGCTGTGATGAAAAAGATGATAGCCTAGTTTAAGTGTTAATAAGGTGGTGATTACTGTACAGTCCCAAAATTTTACACTGCTGGGTTGATTTTAGTAAGATGTTTCAATGAAAATTTAAAAATGTATAAATATGTGTTATCTAATAAAGCTGAAGAGTTTATTTATTTGTTGTTTGAACACTAAATAATCTCTGAAACTACCGGTAGGATTTGAATAAATATTTTTGCATTTGATAGCCCACTTCTTGAAGAAGGCTTGCCTACTTAACATCACGCTAGGATCCTTAGAAGCCGAGCAAAAACAAAAAAAAAAGTCAAAGAAGGCTAAGCGAAATTGAACTAGATAATAGCGCGAGCAGAAGATGCGGTGCGATGGGATGGGTCGGGTGAACAAGAAATTTCACGCGGACGAAGTCACGGGCTGTAACCTAGTAAAAAATAACTAAAGACCTTATGTTGTTTTAAATCGATCCATAGATCTACCACATAAGGACCACTTACTTACAGTGATTGCGTCTTCCTCGTCATACACGACAATGACGAGCGGATTAGAGTGTCTAGACCTCACAGGTTAATTTCCTAGACTTAATTGTCTGCTCCCCATAACCTGATCTCATGCCAGGACTGAGTTCAATTAGATCCATTTGTGTTAATCCTATGGTGACCGGACGAATGCGCCAGCGTGAGATCATTACAACTGTCTAGGTATGAATCATCGTCTAATAACATTTTCATAAACGCATGTGTTCCCCACTGTGTGACGATATTGCTTTTATTATTGGACAACTGTCGTTTCTAGCTTTTACCACGGAAAAAAGCTACCCAAGTCCCAAATGCGAGTCGAACTCGACCTTTAAGAATTCGGTACCTATTACCAAAACTAATATATTAATTAAATTAACAAACTATAAAAATAATATAATATCCTAACTAAAACTATTCAAAATTAAAATATTTTATTTCATAAAAACCTGCATCAGCACTTATGAAATGTCAAAAGCTAGGTGCGATTCCAATTGGTTGTTTCCCATAGAGAAAAGACGAGAGAAGTTACTCTTTTAAAAATAATTTTATTTTTACATAGATATGGGAGGATAGCGTAGGCCTGTCAACAACCAGGTACTATAACGCAAACCTTAAACTCTTTACATTTTATTCTAGAAGCTTCCCATTCGGCGCGCACTTTTGTTTGAATTTGACAAGATTAAGTGACTTCCGTCAACTGAGGTGCGCACCGAAAGGGTACAAAAATTCACAACTTATATCTTCGCCCCAAACCCTATTGTTTATACATAACTTTGTGTGTGTATGTTAAAGTACTTATTAAAATAAAAATATGGCGTCCAAATATTCCTTTGCATCGCTGTCGACTGGTAATGTACCCGAGAGACCGGCGGGATTGCTACGTTGTGGGGTAATATTTAGCCTCTGGCCAAGGTAAATTTAGTATTAAAAGTTCCAGTCAATGTATATACAGGGTGGAATCGAAGTCATGGGCATTATTTTAACCTAAGGCACTACTCACGATACTGATTGCATTAGGGCTATTAATACGCAAATCAAAAATATTATTAATGCAAGTAAGGAAAACCTTAAAAATGTAGTAAGTCAAATTGCACAAGGCTTATTATTGCAAATAAACACTTAAAGTAATTAAAACAAAATACTTCGTTAACGCCAATAATTGTTGAAATATCAAAATCTTAAAGCGCAGTACAGCGCAAAGCGAAATGTAAACAAACATCACCTGCGCGCGCGCGGGTTTTTCCTTACAAGTAATAATAACAATGGGCTACAAGACATTCCGTCCGGCGGGATTCCCTGAACTCTCTCCGTCCCACTCCCTCACTCGCAAAAATACGAATATCACCCCCGCGCGGGGTATGCTTCCCGCCGCAACACGAAGTCACGAACCCGGAACCAGTGTCATAACGACTGCGCAGGTGCATTGACGCGTAATTGATTTATTGATCCCGTGACGTAATCGCCGTACTCGCCGCTCGCGGCATACGGTGCTTGGATTGCAGTGTATTAAGTGTTAGTGTAGTAGTTGTGTGTTGTGTGTGTGTTTGTGTACACGATGCCTCGACCGCGTAATGTGCAGGCTAGGTACACCAACCAACAATACCCACAAATGGTTGTAATTTACGATCGCGCAAGAAATTTAGTATGAACTCGTGAAATGTTCCATCGGCGCTACCCGAACGACCCTATTCCTTCACGGGGTCTCATTCCACCAGAACCACTCAGAACCTGTTGGATTTTTCGTCTTTTCACGTGCCAGCACATGCACAAGCTCGTGGAAGAACACCCGTTTACCCTCTGTCACTTTACCGACAAATAAGGTTTTTTCAAAACAATCCACAAGCTAGGTACGTAAATGTTTTTTTTTAATGTATGTTAGTTGACGTTGACGTAGTTTTGACCGTCCTAAGCCGGCAAAGTACCAAGGGAAAATTGGAATTTATTATGAATCAATTCATTGGCAACTTACGAATGTCACGTGAGTCGGGCGGGGTCAAAGAATTCACGCCCAATGACGCGCGTACGGCGTAGTGTACCTACGCATTTGCTATCGAGAAGCGCAACTAATTTGATACTTTGTATGACTTACTACATTTTAAGGTTTTCCATACTTGCATTAATAATATTTTTGATTTGCGTAATAGTAGCCCTAATGCAATTAGTATCATAAGTAGTACCTTAGGTTAAAATAATGCCCATGATATCAAATGCACCCTGTATTTGTAACTTGTAATTAAGAAATTAAAGAGATAATATATATACATATAAATTAACATTATACATATTAATTAACATTCTTTCGTTTATTTGCCATGATAGCAACATAGAGATAGCTCGGTATCTTCGGCACCCTTTATATGACTCTCTGACCAAAAGCAGCACTGTAAACATATCGTGGGCAACATCTTCAGAAATTCGTACCTACTGAGTGAACAGGACCACTATTGATATTCACAACACAGTAGGAACATTCGCTTATGACTTTCTAATAACGGTACACACTAACAGTAGCAATGTCTTTCGTTTTGATAGTTCAACAACATAATTGCATTATTTACGTAGTTGAACAAACAAATTTTTCGAACATATGAAGCAATGGATTAGTGATATTCTTTAAAATGATTCAGACTGTGACCTCTGCGTTTGTTTCGGCCTTTCTTCTCAGAGTAGTCAGATAGGAAACGCTGACCTCATCTAGCTTATTTGTTTTTTTATAATATGACGTATAAAAGTGATTCCAATATCCTATTTACAAAATAAACAATTTAATTTAATTGAAAGTGTGTTTCGCAATTAGGGTGCAGTTCTTATTTACCTTTTAAAACAAAAGTATGATTAATAAAATCCATTAATGTGAAAATGTTATGACGCGCAACTTTTACAGTTAAATATTGTTTCATTTCATTGTAATTGAATATACTAGACAGATAGAAAATTATAATAAATTATTGTCTCCGTATCGAAATTTAATTGAAATTGGTATTGTAATAGAATTGTTATTGCATTAATGTCTGATATATTGTTTTAACTGAATGTATATTCTATTCTCTGTTATTCACTTGATTATGAATTGTAAATTCATTTGAAAAGTATTGAATTTATTAATGAATATATTGTAAATATCATTCATTACATATTTCAATAATTTAATCTACCTATTGAATATTTTGAACATTTTTCATTGTGCTATCATTTGTAATTTACTATCTAGATTTAATTGTGTGATGAGTTTTTTTTTTATAAAATACGAGAGATAGATATCTATATATATAAAAAGAGAAGTCCTGACTGACTGACTGACTGACTGACTGACTGACTGATTGACTGACTCATCAACGCCCAGCCTAAACCCTTGGACCTAGAAAGCTGAAATTTTGCACAAAGGTTCCCTTTATAATGTAGACGAGGAATAAGGAAGGAATTTTTGAAATTCAACCCCTAAGGGAGTTAAATAGGGGATGAAAGTTTGTATGAAAAATCTTATTCCTTGGGTTAATAAACTTGAAACTTGGCACGAATACTTATCTAAGTAATTTATAAAGTTCGGCATTTTTTGTTTTTCTAAACTACCCCCTAACAGGGGATTGGGGGGTTTCAAAATTTGTATTGAAGAATTTTTACGCGCGGTCCGATTAACTCAAAACTCAGTATTTATACTTAATACCAAAAATAAAAAATTACGTGTATCAGGGTTTTTCGAAAATCTACCCCTAACGGGGAGAAAAAGGGTAGTTAATTTTACAGGGCAGGATTTTACTGCCTGGCTTAATTAACTCAAAAATTGGTATAAATAATCTGTGAGTCAAGTAATGAACAATGTTCCAAACGATTTTTCAAAATTCTACCCCTGTGGGGGTGAAAAGTGGGGATAAGTACAGCTTATATGAAAAATCTTATTCATTTGGTTAATAAACTTGAAACTTGGCTTGAATACTTATCTAAATAAATTATGAAGTTTGGCATTTTTTTGCTTTTCCAAACTACCTCCTAAAGGGTGATTAGGGGGTGTCAACATTTGTATGGAAGAATTTTAACGTGCGGTCCGATTAAGTTGAAACTCAGTACTTATACTCAATAGCAAAAATAAAGAATTACGTGTATCAGGGTTTTTCGAAAATCTACCCCTAACGGGGAGAAAAAGGGTGGTTAATTTTACAGGGCAGGATTTTACTGCCTGGCTTAATTAACTCAAAAATTGGTATCAATAATCTGTGAGTCAAGTAATGAACACATTCCAAACGATTTTTCAAAATTCCACCCCTGTTGGGGTGAAAAGTGGGGACACAGCTTAGGTATATGAAAAATCTTATTCATTTGGTTAATAAACTTGAACTTGGCATGTATACTTATCTAAGTAAATTATGAAGTTTGACATTTTTTGCTTTTCAAAACTACCCCCTAAAGGGTGATTAGGGGGTGTCAATATTTGTATGGAAAAATTTTAACGTGCGGTCCGATTAAGCCGAAAATCAGTATTTTTACTTAAGACCAAAAGTTAAGAATAACATATATCAGGGTTTTGCAAAAATCTACCCCTGACGGGGTGAAAAGGGGTGGTTAATTTTCCATTTTACTGTGTGGCTTGATTAACTCGAAAATTGTTGGACATAATCTTTGAGTCAAGTTATGAACACATCCTAATCGTTTTTTCAAAATTCCTCCTGTGTGGGGGTGAAAAGTGGGGAAAACTTTATATGAAAAATCTTATTCATTTGGTTAATAAACTTGAAACTTGGAAGGAATATTTGCCTAAGTAAGTAATAAGAAATGGGTCTTTCGAAAGTAAACCCCTTTTTTTTTTGAGGATGGAAAATCATCAAATGACCCCTCCCGCTCTGGGTGGAGCAGAAGGGAGTGTCAGACTCTTACTGACTAAAACCACCCGTGTTCCTTCCTTAGCCCTTTATGTTCCGGGGCAGCGGTAACCCTTTCGGACAAGCCCGCTGCCCAAAATAGACCTCTGACGGGTAAAAAATTGGTAATTCGATTTTTAAGGTCGGTATTATAGTGCGTAGCTTGATTTACTCCAAAAAATGGTATGAATAAATTTAAGCTTAAAACTTGGCATAAATACTTATCTAAGTAAATTATAGTTTGTCATTTTATGTTTTTCTGCTCTAAAGGGAGATTGAGGGTGTCAGTTTGTATGGAAGAATTTTATCGCGTAGTTCAATAATATAAACTCGAAACTCAGTATGTATACTTATGACCAAAATAAATAATAAAGTGTACCTGGGTTTTTCGAAAATCTAACCCTAACGGGGTTAACGGGGGTAGTCCATTTCACAGAGGAGTATTTTATGATTGGCTTGATTCAATGGGAAATTGGTATTAATAATCTTTGAGTCAAGATATGGAAACGTCCCAAACATGTTTTCAATATTTTGCCCATATGGGGATAAAAACTGTGAAGGTGAAAAGGCGATCTTATTCCTTTTGTTAAACTTGAAACTTGAAACTTTTCAAGATTTGCCTCAGTAAATAATAAAGATTGTCACTTTTAGGGTTTTACTACTTACTAAAATAAAAAAGTATGAGTTAGGGTTAGGGTTTTATTTATTCGACTCCTACTGGGGTGGAAAAGGGTAAGTTAACACGAAAATGGGTATAAATAATCTTTAAGTATGTCATAAAAATGGAAACGTACCAAATGCTTTTTTAATAAAAACAAGCCCTGTCGTGATGAAAGGGAGGATAGTTTATTTGAAATATCTTAGGTAGTTTAAATTTATTTGAGGAAAGTACGAAACCCACGCGGACGAAGTCGCGGGCAAAAGCTAGTAAAAGATATTTTGAATCATTTGGGTTTACTACCTTTGATAAACATGAAAGATAATTATTAAAATAAATTAAAGCTTATTTTTTAACTTATCCTAATCCTAACTCGTCCGTTAGAATCGATATGTTCACACAACTAAGTACTTTTTATTTTAATGACGACTCTAATCTACTATCAACAATCACGAAACCAAAAGCCAATCATTAGATTGCTTGATAAAATAACAATTACCAATACTAAATAGACCGCTCGTTTCCATGAGTAAATCAATTTGTCATGCTAATTCACTCACGAAGACCACACACTATTATCACCATGACAATCTTCCCAGCCAATAAAATTTAATGGAAGCAAATAGGCTAATGTAACAGTCGCAGATGACCAGTAGCTAGCACTACTTAAAGCATTTCATATTTAAATTGGCCTTGACCCACTAGCCCCCAACGTCTTGGCAAACTGAAATTATGTACCAGGAGAACAGAAATTTACGGGAGCATGTGAATTAGGATATAAGGGAGACGTGGACGGGAAAAGAGTTATGAAGTTAATTTGGCCACGGATGTCGGGCAGGTCAAAGGAGGTTTGTTTACTTGGTTCAGCCATAAACTTTTTAACAGGTCGTGATGTGTGTTCTATTGTTTTAATTTTTTACGGTGTGATGAGAAAGATAAATATTTCAAGGGAGGTGGGTTAGGTACCTAATGGGTCTGGTTTGAGTGGTCATCATTTGAGGTAGTACCTACCTAATTTGTTAGAAGTTGCTATTAAAATATTTGAGTAGTGAATTTGATCTTTTAAGGACGATCAGTAATTAATTTATTGCTTTTCTTTCATTTGGACCAAAGAGAAACAAAAATAAAACATGTTTATAAAACAAAAAGAAAGTATAATTAATCGGATTATGCGCAAGTTCCCTTTGAGGTTAGGTATACAAGGAAGATTCGGATTTTAAAATTCTGTGGGTAACTCCCTGCGATTATGATAGGGAAGAGATGACCGCCCTATTCTGGTCACGTTTGCCAAGCTTTGTCAGATTTGGCTGCAGGTAGCTTCCCGTGCCTCTAAGTCCATTGTTTTTTTTTTTTTTGAGATTTAATGCAAACATTTTGAGAGCTTAACTTAACTTTTTTTCCTCTAAGATTGTATTAGATAAGGCTGTGTATTAGCTACTTCTTGAAATGTTACAAAATTAAAAACGTGTCGAGTATTTTTAACGAGTACCTATAAGTTTTTGTTATGATTCCGTCTCAATACTTTACTATTTGTAGACTGTTGCCTGAATATAATAGAATAGAATACTCTTTAATAAGCCTGAACCTAAGTTAAAAATAATAACATCACATGTACCTACATGTGATGTTATTATTTTTAACTTAGGTTGGTGCTCATACACACGAGCGACACGTCAACGGCAGAGGCGTTTTGTTCGTCTGTATGCATACTTTGCTGCTACGTTTTTATAAGCATGATGTAAAAATCTACCAACCTAATTAATAAGAATTAACGTCTAATTATCAAAGAATTTACACACTGTGCTGCTATCAACACCCTTCCGGTCTATTCTGTACAAATTTCACCGTGAAAACTTAGGTGTAGTAAGGTCAAACTAACTAACTAACAACTAACTGTCAACTGGTAACTGTCATTTCACCTGCTGCTAGAGATTGAAACTATTGACACTTTAAGCTCACTTCACCGAAGATTTCAAAGTAAAATTTTTACAGAATAGACCTATAGGGTGTTGATAGCAGGCTGTGAATAGATCAGAAGGCCAATTCTCGTAATTTATAACGTTCAAAATCTAGTCGCAGTCTCATCTCGGCGACAGACAAATGTCAAAAACTTGTCAAAATGTAGGGAAATTAGAAGTATTTTTTGACAAATTGAGACTGAGATCGACGTTCTTAAAATTACGAGAATTGCTCCTCAAGTATACACTGTACGTTCACAGGTATTTTAAGTCCGATTTTACATCACAGGGACCTTTATTCTCTTTTTCAGAGGTACAATATATAGTAATATAGTGTGAATGAACTGTATTTTATAAATGTTGCATTCCTTCGTTAAAACAACCTTCAAACCTCCATGCACGAAACCTTTTCGTGTCTAATGAGGTTGTGTTAGTGCGTGGCGTGAGCCAAATAAGTTTGTGTACAAAATAGTGCGAAGTCTAATCCAAATTAACACGCACTTTTGTTTGTACTTCTGTACGGAATGTTAATGAAATACCTCAGATTATAAGGTTTTATTTTGTTTCATTTGGTAGTAAATATGGGTGGATTCATGCAAGTTAATTTTGGAAATGGCCTGTCAATTTGAAACTTTGTAGACTTGTTTCTTTTGGATAAAACATATTTACTTAGTAGAGGTAACCTGATCCTGCAGCAAGGATCCTTTTCGCTTTAATGGTTACTGATATCGTAGTTGAAACTTACAAAGGTATACAAAGTGTAATTAATATAACTGAAAAGCTAAAAGGGTTACTGAACTCATCATTATAAATAACTTGTAGTACGGGACCAACTCAGTAAAATAAAAATCAGCTGTAGTTTGCGCCTATATTTTGTCGAGCTATACGAACATAAATGTATCTAGCAGCGGATATTTTTTTGGGTAGTTTTTCAACAATTAGCACTACAATTCTTTATTTTAATCAGTCAAAATCAGTAAATTGCCAGGACTAGTCATACTTACCTCAGGTTATACATAACATATCTGCTTGCACAATCCCCCTTGGCGTGATTATAAACTTTGTTTACGTGTGTTATTATGCACGCGATAATGTGTGAAAGTCGTATAATTGTAGCATAAGTTAAGAAGTTTTACATGTGACGTCGAACTAATACCTAGTTAGGGCTCGCCAAAAAACACAGTTCATATTTTATATTAGAGGTCTCGACCTCTAATATAAAATATGAACTTTGAAACAGAATGTTGTTAAGTCTTGCATGTATACATGTACTTACAGTCAGCGTCAAAAATATCGGGACGAACAGACTGTTCAAAAATATCTCAACAATTAAGAAAATTAAACTTTATCTCAATTGGATAAAGTTCTTGTCAGAATGATAGTTGTCGTGTACTGTCTTCTTTCTGAAACAGTCCTTGTGTGATTGAGATAATGTTTAATTTTCTTATTTGTTGAGATCTTTTTAAACAGTCTCTTCATCCCGATAATTTAGACGCTGACTGTACTTATATATTTTTACTATTATTTTTAAGACTGTTAGTTTTTTGTACACTATGTAAATATTACTCGTACATGAAAAATCGCAGCAATTTTGTACAAATACTCCGGTAGCTATTCATCGTTAACAAGCCATTGACACATACGATATTAGTTTTATAAACTGCGTGTGTATGTGGTAATGTATGTTGTGTTGTGTAACGTCTTTTTGATAATAATAATAATAATAATAATAATACTTTATTGATACAAATCCTTACAATATGCTTAATAACTAATTAAAGTTCACAAATTAAAGGCGCTCAAAGGTTGAAACCCTGACTCCTAAACTAGGAATACCTGTGACTTAGGAGTCAGTGTTCTACTGATTTGTGATTGTTTACTGTTGTGAGTATTTTTAATATTATCATATTAAAAACAACAAAGTTATCGTTAACTGCTAGTAAAAGCTCTGTCTTTGTTTCAGTGTGTGTAGTGTTTGCTAAAGGGTTTAAAATAAAATAATATTTTATAGCAAAAATTATCACAATGGCTTTATTAAAATACATAAATAGTATACTCGTGACTTATATGGACATTTATTTACAATCTATATACAAATTCACATAATATTTCTACAGCAGTCTTATAGAATGTATTTACACCAACATTATGAAACGCCCTTTGTAACGGCGAGAAATTACAAAAATAGATTAAAATCTTAATTATTTGGTAAAGCGCGCGTTGCGATTAATACAAATATTCACAATGAAGCTTTGACTAAATGATTTTACATGGGTTAATGAGAAGCGAAGACTAGACTAGGTAGGCCTGACCTGAAGACTGAGTGTCAATTAGTGGCGGTGGAGGTGGCCAATGCCTAAACTCTCGTCTTCTATTCGGATTGTTTGCACCTAGCTCTAACGATGAATAATCGGAATCTATAGAGGAATAAAGATGATCTGATGGCGGTCTACCGTCAGGCCCATAAGACCCCGTCTGAACTTGCTGCGGACGATTTTCCACAAATTCCGGCGTTGTACTCACACCGTCCGCCGACCCTCTCATTTTCTCAGTGAAGGAAAACGACCTCATCGTCCCATTCTGCATACCACTTCTCATCGTATAAGAATTGATATTGTTTCTGTAAGTAGACGATTTAGATTTATATTTCTGATCCGGCATCGCATAACGCAACTTTTCCCAGAATTTGTTTTGGCCCCATCTTATCCTTGAACTCGTTTTCAAATATGGCCTCAAATCGGGATCGCATTCAGCTTCAGGCAATATGGAGCTTTCTTCTATTATTACTAAGGTATAAATTCGAGGCTTTAGGATTTCGTACAATGCTTGGCGAAATTCGAATCGCGACCATTCCGTTTCGATGAAGTTCCTTGTGAGGACGATTATGATGCGTTTAGATGCTTCCGCTGCCTCAGGGAGTGGTAACGTGCATTGCATGTAAGCCACATTGTGCTGAGGTATATCTCTGTAGTGTAAACAAAGATGATATGAAGGGTTTCCATTTTCCAATTCAGCAGCCAGCGTTTGAATAACAAAATCATCATCTTTAGGGCTGTAGCAAACATAAGCATCGTATAATTTATCAGTGTCGTCGTACGCTCCAGTGAACGGGAACAATCTTATACCGCAGCTTGTATAAAGCCATATGCGAATAGTGTCTCTGAATAAGAAAATCACAAGGATGACTAGCATAATCAACATGAATCCGGAGAGCGTAGTCACCATCATAGGCATGTAATTTGAGACCAACATGTTATCTATAACAGAATCTCCGGCGTAATAGTCGCTACAAATTGTGCCATTCAAATTCAGCTCCTTCTTTTGTGTGGATTTCGGGTCAGTGTTCCAACACCAAACATCTGTTATATCACCTATTTTAGCGACATTATCCGATATGTATGATGTGAACTTTTGTAAATATCTACATTTGCACGACCACATATTGTTGCCTAGTGTGAGAGCGTTCAAGTTTCTGTTAATATTCAAACTCCATACGTTAAAATCTACTAGTCTGTTACCATCGATTCTTAAGATTTTCAATGAATTCAAAGTTAGGAACGTCGAGTTCGCTATATGGCTGATAAAATTGTCTTGTAAGTAAAGCTCGTTAAGCTGCGTCAGATGTTCGAACTCGTAGCCGTTTAAATGCTTTAGTTTATTGTTACCAAGATGCAGCGTAATGAGGGAAGATAAACCAGCGAACGTTCTATTCTGTATGTTCTCAACTTCGCTTGAATTAACATACAGAGATCTCATATTTTTGCGACCAATGAATGCATAATTTTGAAGTTCTTTAAAGTCGTTGCCGTCTAAGTATACCTCTGTTGCGTCCATTGGAATTTTCTCCGGTATTTCAATTGCACGTTGGCTAGAACAATCGACTACGTTTTTATTCCAAGTCGGATCGTGATAACACGAGCAATTATTCGGGCACGTCATTTGGCAATCGCAAGCTACGTAATCACAACAGCGGCATAGAGTGAAACAATGAGTTTCGTATGTACACAAGAAATCGGTTGACTTTAAGTTACTTAATGGTATGTGTGTTACGCCTCTTGTGTGTGTCATTTTGCACAATACATTCTCAAGATCCATTATTCTTGGGTGCTGTCTCATCGCAGTCATATTGTTTATCAAAGGCAGCCATTCCATGGAGCAATCACAGTTAAACGGATTTCCTCCGATGTAGAACTCAGGCAACGACTTGTTCAAGGGAACCGGAGACAACCGGAGGCTGTTGATATCTAAATGAGATATCTCATTTGCGTAAATATCAACTCGGGTGAGATTACGCTTCTCCATAAACGTGTTCACTTGAATACTGTTTATGTGGTTATTGTTTATAAACAGTAACTCCACGCTGTTGGGAATTGCCATCGGCGATATATCCACGATACGGTTATGGCTCACGTCTAAAGTTTTTATGTGAATTTCATCTTGGAGTTTGTAATAATTTCCTAAATGTTCAATAAAGTTACCGTGCACGTCGAGCCATTTCAGATTAATCGGTATAAAGGCATAGTCAAACCAAACTAAATGATTCTCCGATAGATTGAGCCAAAGTAAACTCAGTAAGGTCGAAAAAACTCCGTTGATATCCGATATGAAATTGCCGTCTAATCTGATCGCCTCTAACTGTTTGTTGTTAATAAAGGTGCCTCTCTCTACGGCTTGGACTTTATTCTTAGCCAAATTGAGCACTTGTAGGCTTGGCAAATCAAAAAACATACCGACTGTAAGATTTCCGATTTGATTGTCGATTAATCTTAAACCGGTTAATTGGTCTAAGTTTTTGAAGGAGCCGTTTTTGATATCCAGTATTTGATTCTCGCCGAGATCCAAAGTTTTTAATAGAGATAACTCCCAAATGGCTGACGGGACGTCTGTTAACTGGTTTGAACTTAAATCTAATTCTTTAAGGTCAGAACAGTTCTTAAATGCCTTCAGATCGATATTGATTAGTAAGTTATTGTTTAAGTTTAATTTGCTAAGTACAAACAATCCATTAAATAGGAACTCGTCTATCGTATGTAAGCGGTTTTCGGCTAAATTCAATGTATGCAAATTATACAAAGGAAGGAACGTGTTCTCTTCAATATAACCTATAGAATTATTTCTTAAATCTAATATTTGCAGGAAGAATAAGTCCTTGAATGTTTTGCCGTCTATCCTCGTCAACGCATTGTTAGATAAATTCAGAATGACTAAGCGTATAAGGCCAACAAATGTACCACCGTCTATGTGAGCGCTCGAGAGCTGATTATTCGATAAATCTAAGACAAGCAACTGTTCTAATCGGTGGAACACGCCTCTGGCTAGTTCAAATAACAAGTTATTATTCAAATATACCTCTCGCAACTCCTTCGTGCTCGCGAATGTACCCTCTGGTATAAACTGAAGGTTATTATAAGAAATGTTTAGAATTCGTAGTGAAATAAGCCCATTAAATGTTTCACCTGAAATATCTGTGATATTATTGTGTTGGAGACTTAATTCCTGAAGCTGTCTTAATCCTGTAATTTCCGATTCCTCGGAGAGCGTCTTGAGTTCATTGTGGCTTAAATCTAGGCTTCGCAGACCGGAACCACAGGTTTTCCCAAAGCCGAGGCGATCCACACTTTTTATCCTATTGTGAGTTACATTTAGCACTTGTAAGTTGTCCAATGGGCAGAAGACATCCTGTGGTATCGCCTTTAAGTTATTTTCACCCAGATCAAGTGTTTGCAATTCCCGCAAACCGTTGAAAGTTCCTAGTGAGAGTTCCAAGTTTTTATTCGGACTCCAATCGTAGTTTTTAGATCGAACCGACAACTTTTTCAGTTCTCGTAAGCCTTCGAACGCGTTGCCGGGTATTCTCAAAAGTTTGCAGTTCTCAAGTGATAGTTCAGAAAGCGTTGAAAATCTTTGGAAATAGTTTGCTTCCAGATAACTTTCAAACAGAAGCTGCTGGTTGCATTCTACGGAGAGTCGCTTCGTGTTCTCGGAAGATGCAGATGATAAACTGGATCCATCGCCGTCCAAGGTTCGCACCCGGCACAGCGTGCCCTCGTTACCTTTGGACAGGCGACTGCAGTTATCCACACCTCTCGGAGCATAAGCTGCATTAACACCCAAAGTCACTAACAAAAGAGTCAGCAATTGAAACATTTTCTAAACACATTTGTCTATACCGATTTGATAAAAACGGTAACTGGAAACGGTCACTGAGTTTGAGTCAATATTGTACTATAGAGACATTATTAATGTGTCACTTCACTGGTTAATGTTTACGTCGTCGCGGCGCACGTACGTTCGTTGTCGGAGGCGACGCAGACGCGTGCCGTCCTCATCGTGGTTCGTGTGCGACTAGCGAAGCGATCGGTCCGTCAGTTCGGCGAGAGTGGTGGCGTTCATAGCCGCCCCTCTGCGAACCCCCCGCACCCTCACCACCCCCACATAGTTACACGTTCCCTCGCATGGCGCCACTTGCGCGCCCGACAGCTCTCGCACAATTATGTAATGTTTTCTTAATCGAGCCACCGCATCGGGTTAAAAAAGGAAACCTGCGCACCGTCTGAGAAATTATGGTAATAGATGCATGGTCGTGTCTTTCTCTGAATGACCGATGAGTTATTGAATAGTTTATGAAAGAAATCTACCTACCGACTTCGTTCCAATGCGTAATGTATTCTATAATATTTCTTTTATTATGACGATGAATCTATTTGAGTAATGACCTAATTTATAGAATTTTTAAATGAAACGTTTTGGTTGTAAAAGTATTGGAACAACGACGAAAGTAAACATCAAAGTGACAATCGGACCCAAAGTGCAAGTTACGTTATCGCGGGTAACCCTTAATTCGTTTCACTGTCACTTATTGAATTCCCAATTCGCATACTTTGCGAAGATACCCAATAAAGCTTGTTTGGCGTCGCGTGCCCCTACACATATTTTTGTCTAAAGAAACGTACAGAATTTTCAAATAGTGAAGGGCGACCGTTTTCGGGCAACAAATTCCGGTATCTCGTACGGACTGGAAGAGGTGCGAAGTTGGTAGGAGTTGATAATTTGATTTCCTTGTTCGACACGTAAAGTCGTTTACGGGTCTAACTGGAAGTTAGTTATGTACAGAATACGGCCCGAGTTTGGAGGCAGGCGCCACGAATAAAGATACCGAAGTTGTTTGTTCTCGATATATTAGCTTTGATACTATTATGAAGTTACGAGTTACAACTTCCGCGTGAGAATGTTAAATCTTGGGGTAGTTTAATGGAGAAAGTTTTATAAATAGCAATTCAGAATATTAAAAAGCAGAGGCGTAATACAAAACTAAAAGCATTTTAGAGAACATGAATTCTAGATGCATAAATGAAAAACTACAAGTTCCTTTATCTAGGTCGCGGTTGACACGACAGCCGCGAGCAAAAACTCCCTGACGTTAAGAGGAAAGTTTTCGAGCTTAAGTGATAAAACACGTTGAAGACATCCTAAAAACACTCCGAGTACTACGATATCCTTATTATTAATGTCTAGCGCCAGCGTATCCTGTATCAAAAGTTCTCCCTGTCGAGAGTTCTTAGCGCTAGCTTGATAAATGACTTCGCCCACTTTTGTGAAAGTTGTTCGTGTATTATTTTTTCTGTATATCTGGAGGCTGTGTCACAGACTGGTGTAGGACGTGCCATGACTGCGGATGACGTTTCACTAACGCGACCGGCGTATTATCTCGTCCTGTTATGTGGATCGGTGTCGTTTTTAAAACTTTTCTTTTGTTTTCTTTCTCGCGAAATATTTTGAGTTCTTGCTGAAGATTTGTTTGATGTTCGCGCGATTCGGATTGTTGTCTCGACTGCTCCTTGAATCAAGAGCTTTTGTGTATTCTTTTGAATTTAAAAGTCGATCATTGTAATGTTGTTGGGGTGCATCACTTGAATAATCTTGAAAAAGTTTATCGAATCAAATCAGGCTCACGCACCAAGTTTAACCTACTGTCTTAGTTGGACTCGCTTAACGCAATCAATTAAATAAAGCTGAACAACTTTACTGCTCTATCTCCATCTCAAAACTCACAATAGCAAAATGATCGTTTAGGATTTTATCCATACCATTAAGAATAACGACTGCTCCTTGCATAATTCAGAGGAGAATTGTAATTAAAATGCACATTATTCGAGGCTTAAGAAAGTTGGATCTTTTGTTCTGGAATCGTGTTGCGAAAATATGTCCGAAATTCTTTGTTATCTGTTGGCGTTATCAAGGAGGATGTTAGGCTTAACGCGTTTATAAAGCGTGTGATGTTATAACTGAAAGTTCATGCTCCGTATTTGACCAAGAAAGGGAAAGAACAAGAAGACAAAGAAAGAAAGAAGAAAATGAAAGAGGAAAGGAGTTTTTTAAAAACAAGGCCTGATGCCGTATTATGTCGTTTAAAGGATATCATGATTCAAGTGCGAGAGAAAGAGACGGAGCTATTACATATTATACACGACCGGTGACATCATCCGTTTTTCGGACTGGAATCGTGATTCCATTCATTAATGGCTTCATAATAATAATACTGTCCCTGATTTCGCTTATTTGTTTGATTTTTGTTTTTTTTTTCACCAGCCATTAATGTCCCACTGCTGGGCAGATGCCTTCTTACTTAGTTTCCATCTCTCTCTGTCTACAGCTGTCTTATTTGATTAGTTACTTGTTTGATTTTATATTGTATATGTTTTTCTCTTTTTTATATAAGGATTTTCAATACTTATGTAAATCGTACTTGATGAATAACTTAGTATTCATTCAAAAATCAAAACTGACCGGTGAAAACATTTAACAGTTACTGTTACACCAGAAAACGTATTAAATTCCTCTCAATATTCGTGTCGGCATTTTAGATCAATAGCACCGGAGCGGTGCATAACTAAGATATTCCGAAATACGAAATAATATCGAAACGCCTATAAAGTCTCTACTATAAACCCGATATTACATTACAATATTACATAATAATCTAGAGCATGTTGTTAACAAAGTTACAAGTACCAATCTAAGTTGAGATCGACTCTACGGAGCACCTGAGTCGGCACCGATTTAAATCCGTTTGAAACATAGCGATAATATAATTTGTCTAAAGAAATGTCATAATTATATTTATATAGGGCAATATCGAGATGTAAATTATAATTATGGAAATTCATAGTCATGTGTGAAAGAAACATTGTCAAATGCGTCAAAAGATTATGGTTCCATGCAAGTTTTCAAACATAATATTACACTAATAAACTTTAACATGTCTATTAAGATGGGAATTAATGTCAAAGAACTATTTGAAAATGTGAACGGTATGGTTGGATCACACGAAGAAAATCTACAAAGAGTTTCATCGCTATAATTCGTTTCACCATCAGTGGCTTTTTGAAGAACTTTTTTAATTTAGCCGTTAAGAATATAAACTAGGTTAATTGACAAAATGCAATGTACATTTCTCATTTTACAAAACTCAAAATGATTGTATTTCATCAGCATATATCGTAGTATAAATTAACATGTGCCAGTATGAGCCTGTAAACACACAACGTTGGTGCAGAAGAAATTTCCAGGCAATTTCATTTATCGAGAATTTGAACTTAAAGAATACCATAAACATGAGTCTGCTACTAAACGCTACCGTAGAACCAATAGCTTGCGCATTTCTTTTATTTTTATTTCCTCCTAAACGGGTCAACACTCTCAAAGATATACTTGCCTACAGCAATGTAACTAGCATCCAACCCAATCCGAAGTTAAATAGTATTGTAGACTTGTGTATGGAGTTGCGTGTCCCTATCTATTCCAAGATCTGCTCTAATCGCCACCTGAGGCCTATTGCCGATACAATCCCATTCGGTGCCGCGACAACGGCCGATAGCGTGTTCTATTCAAATCGCCCAACCGGCTTTATACGAGGACTGGAGTCAGTTTATTCAATAAACTGCTTTGGTAGTTAAATGGTGTCGACGAAGACTAGATATACGGAAAAAAATATTGATCTGTTCCATATTCTAAGCATATCAGTATATATTTGATATTATATATTGGCAGGATATCTTATTAGAGATGTTGAATAAGAATATTTAACAAAAAAAAAAAAAAAATTTACCATTTCATTGTTTTGGATGAAGATTGATTTGAGAAAATATGGAAAGATGGTTTCATATTGTACCTAGAGATTCTTTTTTAAGTTCCAAAAAATGTTTCATAATAGAAAATGGTCTTATTGGGGTTTATTCCAATAAGACCACCTGAAGATAAATATTGTAGATTTTTTTGTTTGCTTTATCTAGATTATTTTCTTACTTATATTTAAGGTTTCTTTCTCTTATTAGAGAATTGTAGCCGAAGTAGTCACCCAGGAAGAAGGTCTTAAGGAATTTATTATTCAAGAATCTTTAAAAATCTTTTCGTTTGCCTTTATTTTTTTGTATTGTGGATTACTTTCGGGATTTTTCTGAGGAAATACTTGCAAACTTTAGTTTTAGTTTAGTTTAAAGTTTTAAGTTTTTAAACTGAGATTTAAGTGAAATAACGAACTACAGACTTTGTATGATATGTACTTCCAACAATTATAATATTATTAAAGGCTTTCTTTGATAGTTAAAAGCCTTAAACATTTCCACGCTGCCTATTTCATTGTTTGTCTGCTTGATATTCATTTTGAAACCTGACCCAGTTTCCACAATAATCCGGAAATCAAAGAGATGATTGGAAGTTGGAGCACATCTCTTGCATCTGAATTTCCAGTTAACAGTAAATTCTTCATTCCTAGATCTAGGTAAAAGCTTCGTAGAAATACGAGACACAATTGATGCTATTGCTTTCATGGTAGGTACCGGAAATATTTAACTAGTTACCCGACAGACCTTATTCTGTCCGAAGTTTAATAGCTTATACAAAACAGAAAGTTCAGTTTAGAAAAAAAAAAATAAAGACTTTTCAATTTTTTTTTCCATAAAAACTTAATTCGGACTATTGCGAACATTTTAAATCAAGTGACGCGCTTACCAAGGAACAGAATTTTTATTTATACACTTAGATAGATATAATAACTACCGGTACCTACGCTAGATTATTGGAACTCTGCCGTTTGTCAATATTCTCTTGGCCTCATTACAAAACAAGGATTATCTTTTTAGAGCCATCGAGTAATTTTTGAATTTCGAACTCTATTCCGACAAAGTTCAAGTTCTAATTACAAAAATCAACACCAAACACGAGACTTAGTTGTCAATTTTAAGAACTTTAACGTACTCTGAATAAAGTTTATAATACAATAATGAGCTCGCAGGCTTGGGCTTGGACTAAAATTAGATGTAGAACTCGTTTTATAATAAGATGGTCTCTGTTTAGGCATACGTGACATAAAAGAGAGATAGCGACAAAAGTTCTATTTAAACACTAAAATTAAATTCACAAAACATTCAAGCTAAAAACAAAAACTAAAATCCAAGCATAGAAACCTAAATTCGCACAAGGCAACACAATATCACATAGATACGGAGCTCGACACTAAAATAGACAAAGCAGTGAAATTTAGAGCCGAATCTATTCGAATGGAGATCTCGGAGATAACTATAAATGTTCTATTGTTAATAGGTTTTAGACTAGACGTAAGTACCTAGATACTGCGGCTTTGTGTGGACTAGATTACATTTTTTCTAGCACTAATAATGTTTACACGACCTGGTGTACTCGTATTCTAACAATAGGCACTTCTGTAGAATTGCTTGAAAAAAGTAGTGCTCTCAATATTGTTTTTTGTTTGTTTGTGAGAAACAGGTGGCTATTTTGACACTTTGACTAGATCTTAGATTATTTAAATATGATTTTTTTTTGCTGTATCTGCATTCAATTCTTATCTTATAGTTTAAAGGTACTGAATGTATTACTTTTTTTTTTATTTGCGAACAAAAACATGAAAAATAACAAGTTGGGGGGAAATATGCGTTACATCCACGCAAAATGGCCAACGCTCAGCATAATGCTACGACCCTATGTAAGACAGAGCCAACGATGGTTTTGAGCAACAGCCGGCGTTGACATGATGACGTCAACCAGTGTAATATACGGTGAGATATAAATAACACAATAAGAAATAAATAACCAATACATAAAAAGCGTTACTATTTTTAAAACTGTTTCCCTTACTCACTCTATTCTCATCACGTCCGCACCCACTCGAGATAGCATCGACAACAAATAGTAACATGCATTGTTAAACCAGTAAGCTTCGAACAGACTTACATGAGGAAATTAAAGGCACTACCGTATTGTAATTGAGTTCTCGCGAAGGATATTAGTTGAAGATTGCTCGTCAACCGGGGTTCTCGCTTCAATCACTTCGAATAGTTCCAATAGTTCCAATCCGGGCGTTGATTAAACAGAATCGGTTCAGTGGGACAGCTTGGTGTGTCTATCGATCTACCTTTAGATACGTACCTATGCGGATAAGTTGGGGAGTTTTAATTAGGGATCGTGAAATGGCGTTTTTTTTTGTTTTATCGGCTGGATTTCGCAATGTTTGTTTGGTAGTTATTATTCGGGGGTTTATTTAAACGTTACTTAAAGTTAGGTAATTATTAATTTATTAGCTACTGTTTAACCGTACACTTTTGACCTTTAACCCTTCGTACGTTCGTATTAGCTGACATATTATGGCAAATAGTTTAATTTAATGATCTGTGTCTCGTAATATAAAGACGACACCGGCCGTGCAGTGGCGCCCTCATCGTTTGTTTGTTTATTTCTTTTATTTTACAATGAAAATGCAGAAAATAAGGATGTTAAGTTGTGCTCCACAAGATTATACGTTATTATTATCACATATGGTAGTTTAGTTTAGTTTTATTATAAAACTAGTTTAAAGTATAGTAGTGTAGCATAGTTTTATAATAAAACTTAACAATGTAAAACTACGGTTTGACGCCAGCATATCAAGCTACCCGAAACTGTTAAATTTTTCCAATCATCTTAGAACCTTATGCTTTAGCGATAAAGTTAAAAATCTATTAAAGAAATTTGACAAATTATAGTAGCTTGATATGTTGGCGTCTGTACATACCGGCGATGTAGGCATTCCGTGAAACGAATATTTATTTAATTTTATTAAAACGGTGCAACATCAATTTATATTAATTAATATAGAGACAATAATGACGTTTACAATAATATATAATATAATTTAAAACTAACATGGAACAGTAAACTCCCTTCTATACTCTGTCTCTCACAGAACACCAGACATATACGTATATTTTTAAACCATTTATCCGCAAACACATCACATTCAGGGTTGGCAGCCAGAAGGGCATTCAGCACCTTTAGAGTACGACAGACTGGGGATTGGGATCTAGCTACAGTTTTGGCTGACAGTTGCGCAAACATAATTGTGCCGGCGGCTCTGACGGAGTCCGATGTGTTTGTCGGGCACAAATAGTCGGCAGAAAAGACCATGGAGTTTTGAGGGGCATTCTCGTAATTTTAAGAACGTTCACAGTCTGATCTCGGTCTCAATGTGTCAAAAATACGTCTAATTTCCCTACATTTAGACAAGTTTCTGACATTTGTTTGTCGCTGAGATGAGACTGCGACTAGATATTGAACGTTTTAAATTACAAGAATTGGCCTTCTGGGCAGTCATACATCCCCGTAAGGTCTTACAGGCTCTTGTACCTACTTACCTACTTGTCATCGTCTACACTAATAGATATTTGCATAAATAAACAAACAAAATTGTCATTAATTACTTCCCTTTCAGTAAAGTTCTGAGATGGATGAATCGACATTAAATATTTACACTGAGGTTACATAACTCATTCGAGATGAAACATCATTAAAACTTTGTAGGTAAGTTAACAGTATCACATTTGATACCGTCTGCGTCGTTTAATTTATAGAAGGAATTTATTTCCTCATTAATATCATATCAATAAGCGGCTAAAATGCTGCTGAATGATTACTCTTTTTTCAACTATGTTGGTTTTGTCGGCTTTCAATCTAACTGGATGCAGGACCGACTGTCTATTTGACCTCTACAATCCAGTTACTGTAAGACTTTTTGTGATTCTGACTACACGTAGCGACTTTCGTAGATTGTCACGAATGACAGTCAACAGCTTAACGTGATTTTTGAGGCGTGGAAGGGTCTCGATATGTAATGGATGGTCACCCATCCACGAACTACTAGCGGCAAGCGTAGCTTAACTCAAACTCAAAGCATTTATTTCAATTAAAACATTTACAGGCACTTTTGAATTGTCAAAATTAACTAGTCAGTCAGTATTAGTAAGAAAGTTGAAACTAGTTGCCCATTCCAAAACGAGTCTTCGAGCCATTTAACCTTCGAGCAACCCGTGCGACTGTTATTAATTAGCCACGAGCCCCTCAATTTTGTAGTTTTCTTTTTATGAATATTGCTACTTGCACTTTTGTAAAGCTCTAGTCTAGATTGGAAAGTCAGTCATATTTAAAAGAAACAGCTAAAGCATAATGGAAATTAATGTCATTGCTTGCATAGTCTCCATAATATACCCCTGTAGTTGTCGTATTTATAACTAGAAACTGGAAAATTTAATTGAGACTGGTGACTACATGGAAGTGGCATTAGGGAGCCAGATGAAAAATATCTAATTTCGTTAGTGCTAGCATTATTATCCGGAGGAGAATTTCTTTTTTATCTCACGAACAAAGTATAAAACAATATTAAAACGTATAATGCTGCAACAATTTTTATAATGATGATTTATTTTTAAAAATTCTAGTGATTCCAAATTCTTCACATTTTTGAGTTTCGAATAAATAAACTCACAAAAAAATGGCTATTTGATTCCCATTTTTTTTTTGTAAAAAAAACTTTTTTGTAATACTTTTAGCGCCATTTTATCGGCCCGCACATTGATTCAAGTTAAGCAAACGCTGTATCTGATAGATATTATTTGCTTACAATTTTCACCGATACACCGAATGTTTGAGTTGTCACCGTCGCAGCGTAGTGTTTGGAGTTAATTATGGTAATGGACTGCAACGCAAACAGGTCTAGGAACGGTGTACCCTACGTAGTCTCGGTATTTGAGTTTCGGCGTTTGTCGAATGCAGCGTTTTAGTGCACTGGATAGAATTTGACTGTTGAATGTCGACTGAGATTTACGGTAACTTATTTAGATATTTGCATCAGTTTAAAGTGAATTTTGCTGGCGTTTTAACTTGATGAAATGTTGGAAAAATGTCGGAGTGAGGACGTAAAAATGTATAACTGGGCCGACTCCATTTTTGCACAACTGCACTCATTAGAGCAGTCGCCCCGACTGAGTTTTAGGTCGTGTGTTCGCATCCAGGCAGGCGCTTTACTTCGTGTATATAATAATTTAGTCACCACTGCTCTTAAAACGGTGAAGGTAAATATTGAGAGGAAATCGGCATGTCCTAGAATAAATTCGAAGACATGTGACATCTACCAACCCGCACTGGGCACGCATGGTACATTACAGCCCAGTCTCTCTCGAATAGAGGAGGTTTGTGTCAACATTATAAGCTGATTACGTACTCATTAGATTCAATTCATAATTATATGGCTTTGTGTGCGATTCAATGAACATATCCTTAACTTCCTCAAAAAACTTACATACATACTGCAAGTTTTAAATAAGAACAATACAATTTATTCTTAAACACGGGATCGCATTCCACGTGTCTATTTAATTCGTTTGTTCTGTTGTGTCTTTTTGTGATTTCCTAACTTAGTTCTTAAGTATTTAGGTACTAACACAAATATGGATATTTTGCTGTCTGAATTAAAGTTATTATTATTATGAGCTGACCCAAAAAAAAACACGGCACAGTTCAAACAAACATTGTAACAAAATGCTATCGCTTCACATAACAAAAGTAACTTCCTAATTCTAGACCTCTAATTAACAACTTAGTCCAGACCCCGCATTAGTAAGGATTAAAAAGTCCAATTGTGCGAAGAACTGGATAGCCAGATAATAGGCAATCGTGCGTAGATTATTCTAGCAATTCACAAGCACGGGCTCATAGTACCAGCGATATTAGGAAGGTTAACTTGTAAATTCGTGGGTATGTAGAGGGTTAAACTCAATTTTGGGGATTTAAGTTTATTTGTTTGTAACAGGCGTAGTTTGGTAACAACGTGAGTCGTGCAAAATGAGTTCGGTGTTGTGCGTGTTATGAGGACTGTTGGGTTGTTTCCGGACAGATTTTCATTTCGGTAGGTTTTTATTTCGTCGGATTTTCGTTTCGCGAGATTTTTGTCTCAACAGTAAAAGTGGACAAGAAGTGATAGATTTAGTTAGTGATCTATTTATCATAAGTTTAGGTATGGTTTAGTTAGGGTTTAGCGACAAAGTTCTCTTTGTCGTAATCACATAATCTTTTCCTGCGAATATAAGACGAATAGGCTACAAATCGCTGAATAAATTCAATTGCCCCGATTCTGTTGTTCACAAACTAAATTAAATTTAAGTTCAGTGCATCTTTTTCTTTCTATTTCATTATGAAAAGGACAGAAGATAAATATTAGTTTAGTCCTGTCAAATTAGTCAGCGCCTGACATAAATTGACGTATTTTTAGTAGCCAATTTTTTCTCTTCAAGTCTATGGATTATCTAATTTGACAGAACTAAACTAATATTTATCTTCTGTCCTTTTCATAATGAAATAGAAAGAAAAAGATGCACTGAACTTAAATTTAATTTAGTTTGTGAACAACAGAATCGGGGCCAATAACTACTTATGAGTTGCGATATTTGCATAATAATTTTAAGAATCAGTCGTATCCATTTCCCGTATCCCAATGTGTTTGGAAACATGATGGCGCAAAATGTCTTTTTTTTAGGGTTTCGTATCCGGGTGCTAACGGAACCCTATTGCTAAGCCTCTACTGTCCGTCCGTCCGTCATCTGTCTGTCAGTGGGCTGTACCTCATGAACCGTAATAGGTAGACAGTTGACATTTTAATAGAGTGTGTGTTTCTTTAACAACAACTTCCCCGTTGGTCTCATGGTCGCAAGCGCGACTGCTGAGCGTGGGGTCCTGGGTTCGGTTCCCGGGTCGGGCAAAGTGTCATTGAGTTTTTCCATTAGGAATTTCTTAGTAACAGTCCGGAGTTTGAAAGTTGGCGGTGTGATGCCCCCGTGCCTCGGAAAGCACGTTAAGCCGTTGGTCCTGCGTCTGATCTCTCTCCAGTCGTGTTGGATTGCCGTCCCATCAGACTATGAGAGTGAGGGAAGAGGGAGTGCACCTGTGTCTGCGCGCACACTTGTGCACTATAATATCTCCTGCGTACCCGGCTAATCTCCGTTGAGATTGGTCACCGTGACCGAAATCGGTCGGGGAGGCTATTATTATTATGATAACAACAAATAATGATAATAAAATAAAGTTTGTAAACATTTAGGCGGTCTCCATACAAGAAACGTATATTTTTTTGCCTTGGTAAGTACCTACCCTCCGTGTGTGAGTCCGACTCGCGCTTGACCGGTTTTTTCCTTATTTCTTTACTAGTCGTGTTCTCGGCAGTCACCTCCCTTTCTAGCCATTATCATATTTCAAATAGGCAGTAAGTATTGCCTTAATTTTGAAAAAGAGATTGATGTTTGGCAGGAATCTGAAGGCCGATTCCCGTAATTAAGAAGTCGGTTGAAAAGGTTCAAAATCTAGTCACAATCTCATCTCAGTGATAATCAATGTCAAAAACTTGTCAAAAATTTTAATAGATTGAGACTGAGATCAGACTGTGACGACAGAAAAATTACGAGAATTGGCCCTCTCAACTCCTAACAACCGCTATTCTATCTACCTCTAATCTATTTTAATATTAATAAATGAAAACAATTTGCTTACAAAATAAGTTTGAAATAAAGCGATTACAACTATGTACTACCTACATTGCTTTGTAAACATAAATATGGTTTTGGCAGTTTCGCTGTATAAAACTAGTTTAAAGTTTATTCAAACTTATGTTTCAAATTGATGTTATTTCAAGTTAAATAAATATCAGCTTTATTTTAATGGTTCTTAAGTTGATTTCCGAGCGTCTAGCACTATTGAAAAAAAAATTAAATTGTATGAAGTTGTAGCGTAAATTGAAGTTTGTTGTGTAGAAATTAAAGTTATTTTTCTATAAACTCATATTTGTTCATATTTTTTGCAAATATATCACCAATGCAGATTAGGTACTGACATTATTTTGACAACAAACTAGCTGTGCCCGCGGCTTTGTTCGCGTGCATGCCGGAAAACAAATTGAATTTCATGAGTTTTATTTTGTTGAGCGGAATCCTATTTCTACAATAAAAGTAAAGTAAGTTACGCGTTATAATACCAGTTATCTGCCAGTGAAAGTCCCGTCAAAATCAGTTTAGCCGTTTTGGAGATTAGCTGGATCAAACAGACACACAAAAATTTTAACTTTTTTTTTTGGTTATATACCTTCCGCATTTAGTAAAAAGCTGTTATTTTGACGTTACAAGAGACACTTCAATTTTATTTATTTGTATAGATATTTGAAAATATTCCTACTAAACTAAGGTACACAAACTTCTGTATTTATGACAAAACAAATTAATATTCGCATTCGGGAAATCGATATCCAATAGTCGCACTGCGTACCTAATATTAGAGAGACTATAATATACTAGATGGTAATATATAGAAACGCAATGATAAATAATAATAAATCGATTGGCCAATAATACCTATGTTCTATTTGATTATAATTATGGTACCTGCGGGGTAATTGCGTAACACACTATTAGTAGCAATCGGTTTTATTTTGACAGTTCAACAACATTCATTGCGTTATTTATGTTGTTGAGCAGACACATTTTTCGAACATATGGAGCAATGGATTAGCAATATGCTTGAAAATGATTCAAATTGAGAGTAATAGTGTGTTACGCAATATGTTGACCATTGTTTTTGGGTATTAATTGGTTAACAAACGTTTATTTGTTGTTTAGTTTAGAATTTACTGGCTATTTGGGGCGTAATTGTAAGAAAAAAATGCTTGATTACTGATGATGCTGTGTGTTATTTATAGTGTTATATATACATAATGTTATATCGTATGCAAAAGGTGAAAACTAGACTCATCAGACGGTAACTTCATTAGAGATTAGTAAAACGTATGCATAACTACGCTCAATTAACAAACTATGCAGTATGCATTCTCTGCGAGCTCATCTAAATCGATTAGACAGAGACAGAATTATAACGCTAAGTAGATTGTTAATTCATTATATTACTAACTACCTAACTGGCTCAGTTTGTAAGAGCTCGCGGTAATCAATGGATAACCAATGATTCGATGGTTCGATTCTCGTCCGGTGAATACTTTTTGTGTTATTCTTAAGGATGTATGCGTTTGAATTGCAAAGTTGTAGCAAAGTTAATTTTAATACAACTGGGGTACCCAATTGATGCAGCCAACTGTACATAGTTATAAGCCCCATTAAGTCGATGCAAGTTAATTGCTGTAGCATACACTAAAATTAAAGCAACAAAAAACAACAAAAGACTTGTATCGTCCAGAGACTGCTTAGACGGCGCAACTTGTATTATTGCTTCAACTTATGGTATGTATGCCATATAAAATTAAATCGCAATGTGTAAACCAGGCTTCAGACGACTGCATGAGCTTTATACTACAAGCTATCGTACCTACTTAAACAAAAAAAAAAAGTGTTTATCCACAAAAATAATGTAAGGGTGTGTTATGTTGTTTGTATTTATTGTTGTTATGTTTACATTCTGATTCGGTCCAAAATTTCTAATGTTTCCCTTTTATGAAAAAGGAAACATTAGAAATGTTGGATCGATCAACGAACCTGATGCTGAGAACTTATAAGTAGGTAAATTAATATTGGAGGGGTTAGTAGGCTAATTCAATACCTCCACTACTGATAATTTCAACAACTATAATACAGTGTGTCAGGTTAAACGATGGACATACTTTAAGGGAACAGCTGTTTTTTTTTTCTCGATTTTGGTGTTGGTCTCATAATAAAAGTTATTATTATTTTCATGGGTACTGCTACTACACTCCCTTAAAGTATGTCCATCGTTTAAACTGACACACTGTATACAATGAAAACTACCCCTTCCGTTAAATACGAGTATCTCAGCGTTTAAACACGAAACACATACAAAACTGTACAAAATGTAAACATTCTTCCATATCGGCGAGACCGAACAACAACGTTTTGATTTATATATTAACGCTTTATAAACGCTATTGCGCTACGGCAGTTTTGCACCATACATATCCACTATTAATACTTTTACACGTAATAGAAAAACTTTGGAGACTTGTTCAAGTTTTTGAAACGTAATCTTTGGTAATGTCAAGTGTTAGCTAAGACTTTTTGTTTTTCGTGTACTCTATGGTTTTTTGTTTGTCTCGCATTCATAGTGGACTATTGTCACGCAACATGTGTTTGTGTTTCAAGAAGAAGAAGAAGAATACATTCATTATTATCACATTTAATTATTATTTATCTCCCCGCGGTTGGTCTCTCCGTTGCAAGCGGGACTGCTGAGCGTGGGGTCCTGGGTTCGATTCCCGGCTCGGGCAGTGTTATTGAGTTTTTCCATTAGGAATTTCTTAGTAGCAGCCCAGAGTTTGGAAGTTGGCGTGTGATACCCCCGTTGAGATTAGCCACCGTGACTGAAATCGTTCGGGGAGGTCATTTCTATAAGAATCATTTATCTTTATTATAACGGACACACACTTCCCTATGTATACCTATGTGTTCCTATATGTTTGTTATTCCAGCGTATGACACTCGTGGGGTGCAGCTGAAAATCAGCGTCAGTTGGTACACCTTGTGTTGTTATCTGACATTTTGCTGAGCTGAGGCCCTTTTGGCATTATAATCTTTGTTTTCCATTTTTATAGTTTTAAGGTGTATTTATTTTTGCTGTAATGCCAATAAACACATTTTCCTTTCTTTCATTCTGCTGGCAACATGAAGCGTATTGTTGCAGCAACGTGTTTCTGTGTTATTGGTAGCATACTGCTGGCAAGAGAAATCGGTGCAGGATTGCCAGCAGAACGGTCACAAGTTAGCCAGTCTTATTATCAGTATCAGTACTTAGTGTTGTCAGTATTATTTTCATGAATATTTAAAGTTGCGACCGAAAATGTTGAGCAACTGCAGCTCATCATAATAAAGCATAAAGTTACATGGTGCCGAGAAGAAAGTACGTCATGGAAATGAAATGCATCTTACTCGTATGATAACTTGATTTCGTCTAAACGACCTAAATCTGATATAATAGTTGTCTCTTACTGCAATTATAATTATGTAAATGCAGGATGCTGTCGCACGAACTCTACTCTACCTACCTTTTTTTTTTTTTTTTTTTTCAGTATGGGAAATCATCGAATGACCCCTCCCGCTCTGGGTGGAGCAGAAGGGAGTGTCAGACTCTTACTGACTAAAACCCACCCGTGTTCCTTCCTTAGCCCTTTGTGTTCCGGGGTAGCGGTAACCCTTTCGGACAATCCCGCTGCCCCGGCAGGCTTACTCTACCTACCTTACTTAAGTACTTCAGGCCGCAAAGTAGGTATAAGTACTAACTGAATATTTAAAAATTAAGTAGGTACAGTCCGCAAGGTCTTTTTTTTTGAGGATGGGAAATCATGAAATGACCCCTCCCGCTCTGGGTGGAGCAGAAGGGAGTATCAGACTCTTACTGACTAAAACCCACCCGTGTTCCTTCCTTAGCCCTTTGTGTTCCGAGGTAGCGGTAATCCTTTCGGACAATCCCGCTGCCCTGGCAGGCTTCGGCCTTTACGGGCCCCTTCCTTAATGCTAACATCTCTTTGAGGCGCGCGTGGAACACGTACGCGCCGTCCGGCATGGGCCTGGTCCTGATCGGACGGAGAGTTACTCATTACTCTCCGCCCGCAGGTCCGTGCCTACGGTGGCCGGGAGTCGTTACGCGGCTCCCGACACCTGGAGCGTCTCTCGCGGCGGCTGGGACGTGAGGCTTTCTCCCTCAGCAGTCCCCTCAACTCCTTCTCTAGCATGACTGCTTCGCAGAAGGAGGTGGTCCGCGAGGTCTAAGCTGAGCTTTGCATTTGTGTGAGTGCGTCTCAGGCCGATTGCCAAAAAGCAGTATAAACCGGTTTAAACCAAGCAAAGGATGCGTCGCGCTCTAGGCCGACGTCACACCTACACTATCTATGTGCACTCACACAAATGCGAAGCTCAGCTTAGGCCTCGCGGACTGTACTTGCCTTTTTGCTTGACTGCGTGACAGCTAAGACAGGGTATGTTTTAACCGATGTTTATTTTTTTTTTTTTAAGTAGTTTGTTATCGAATCGTCTGTTTTGGTTCTGCGAACCTGAAATAGAATAGCATAATCAGCCTATAATGTTCCCACTGCTGGGACAAAGACCTCCTCTCTGTGAGAGGGAGTGGGCCGAAATCCACCACGAGCCCAGTGCTAGTTGGCGGATCACTCATATCTTCGAATTTTTGGTTCTAGGACGTGCTAGTTTCAACACGATATTTTCTTTTACCCTTTTGAGAGAAGTGGTGATGTAATAATGCTTACACAGTAAAGTGCCTGCCTAGGTTTCAACCTACGACCTTCAATTTTTTTGGCACGGCTGTTTCCACTGCGCCATCACTGCTCTCTTAAATAGAATAAAAATAACTATTTATGAAAAACTTTACGTACGAAAAAAATTTAACATATGTGGATGTCATAAAAAAAATCTAATCAAATGTCCCCATTCCTTTCTGTGTCCATGTCTGGCAGAGCACTGATGTTACGTGCTGACCAGCTGCCTGTGAAATATTGATCGAAAACTAAACAAATCTACACGAGCATGCCTCTAACTATGCCGTAACCTTTTTATTTAATTTCACCCAAGTTTTTTAATAGTCAAAATTCAATAACAACTTTCTAAACACCGCAAAATAAATTCAATTTAAAATGTTGTATTTGGCGGACTAAAAAAATCAAACAACCGTTTTCGATTACCACCAAACTTGGGCGAAAGAAGTATACGGACCTACATTGTAAAGAATAACAATAAAATTCATTCGCATTGTTCCGTTTCGTTTACAAACAAAGATTCGTGAAAACAGCAACCACCCAAAAAACCAGCATCGATATAACCGTGTCATAATATATCTCAGTTACCGTGGCTCTCAGTAAAGTGTGAAATATACTGTGGTTCAATATTTATAGGATTTTTATTTGTGTTATTTATTCACAAGGCACGTTTGTCGTTGAGACAAAAGGCGACTGTGCCTCCGTATCTTATTTTTCGTTAGTATCTGCATTCGTTTTGGTCGTCTTAGGGCGTATAAATAATGCATTATCACGCGTTGGGTCTCGCCATGGGACCGGTCAGCTGGAATAAAATTATTTGTTGTGGCTTAGCACTTATACAAGAAAACAATTCGCTGTCGCACGTTGTATAAAATTATTCTGTTGAGCTTTGAAAAATAAATTGTTAAGCTGTACCGGAGGTGGAAGTCTTGGCTAATCTCTTCCGCGAAGGAAATCTTAGGAAACAACAACTTTGGTGTAGATGGTACGAAGAAAAAATAGGTCAGTAAGCATCACTTGTAGCTATTATTTTTTTTCTTTGATATGAAATCAAGCAAATTCTCAATTTTTTTTTTTGTAAGTTTCCTTGAAAATTGGCAGAGAGAGACTGGAAGTTGTAGAGGGAGCAGCTGGGGAGCCATATGTCCGGCAATGAACTGCGATAGGCTGAGTTGATTGGTTAATCAACCAAACCAAATACCTACTGCAAGTTCGTAATATTTTCAACTAAGTAGTGTAGTACCTTACTACACTACTTAGTTGAAAATATTACAGTCAAAGAAACAACTTGGTACACAGGCAAAAATATTATTTTTTATTGAGCCGTAAGTGAAATAGTAATTGCCAACCCGCAGTGGGCCCGCGGGCCCCGCGTGGTAGTTTACAGTTCACTCTCTCTCTCGAATAGAGGAGATCTATATTCCAGCAGTGGGAACATGTTAGGCCGATTCATCATTATCATCATCATTCAACTGCCTTTATCCCAACGTGGGCGCAACATGTCTTTTCCATACTTGTTTATTAGTCGACATCTCTGTAGTCATCCCCTTTCTAACCATATCTTCTGATTATGAATTAAAGTAATTATTATTATTGTTTATTGAATTAAAAGCCAACACGGACCAATTATAAAATAAACTAATAAAAATACAAATACAATTTCAATACAAAAATAAAATAACAATACAATAATACGTCACAACAGTTAAAACAATATTTCCACATTAGCCCGTCCATGTACCATGTCACAGTGATAGATGTACTGTCAGTCGAATCTCTGGGCGAAAGCGCTCAGGATACTGTTCGGGCTGACCCGCACCCTGCGCACCAGGGATGTGCACCTCTTGCGCATAGTTGTATAAAAACAATCCACGCGCGCTTCGGCAAACATCCCCGAAGCACTACAGAAGCGAGGCAGCCCCAACAGCACCCTGAATGCATTATTGTATTTTTTTTATTTTTATTTAATTGACTGCTCAGGACACTCAAACATTGTTTAAAAGTGTCTGCAAGTAAAATAGCTGCCCGTGTACCAAATACTTTATTCGATTGTATTTAGAAAGAAAAGGACCTAACTTCAGAAGAATTGTTCGCTGTGCGATCATTGTATGATGTAACTACAGTAAGTACCTCCAGCCACACGACGCTATCCTTACAGAATCCTAAAGTCGCTTCTCACGACACCTTCCTTAGTCGGGTACCACAAAGCTTCACAGCATATTGTGAAAACATTGCTTTCAATTCAGGGTCGTCTAATGGCGACGACGCTTCGTGAAGAACGTCGTTAGCTTCTTATTGGTTGTTATTTTTGTCAAGTCCATGTGCTCTTGCGGCTTTGTATTTCAAATATTGGAGATGTTCCGTGAGGTACGTCGATCTTTTGATGTACAGCAGGTATTCGGTAACATAGCCAGTATAAGCTGATCTCTTCTTCTAAATTGATACTCCGTATTGTGTATTACGCTAGGCCTGTTCAAGGCTAACGTGTTTCAACCGACGGACAGTCGACTGTACCTAGTTATCTACATCAAAAAAATACTATGATAAAGAACCTTAAAAAACAAATAATAAAATATCAAAGTGTTTCTGAGTGAATAGTTATAAAGGAGGATGGCGAGGTTGCATGTACAATGGGACCCACTGTTAGGAGTATCGTACAGTATGGAAACTTATAACTAGTTGTAGAACTATATAAAACTAGCAAAAAAGCAAATGGGCAGTAAGTCGTACAGGCTGGGAGAAAAAAGATATGCAAGGTAAAAGATTATAACCTAAAACGAATTTAATAGTGCTTCAATATATTTTTTATGTATTATGTAGTTTCAAAAAGGTATTCAATTAGAATAGAATTATTTACCAACACTACCATCGTGGTTCTGCATCTCTCTGGCCAAGTATAGGTACTTACCTACTCAAAATAAAAAATACTTCTGGGAGCTATAGTGACTTGGTCAAAACGAGATTATGAAATACTGTAAGCATAGACTAGATTGATATAGGATGAAAGTAAAAAACTAAGCAGAAAGAAGAAGTATATATCTAGCAGAATGTAGTTTTAAGGCTCTCATTGGCGCGTCGTGTCTGGTTGCGACCGAGATTCCTTCTAAAGTAGGGTCGCACCTGCGTGTGGTGTCGCATGCTATACGTTACCCCCACATTTTGCCAGTTGCATACGTTTAACTCTCCCATAAGAGGGGTGAGTCTACTGCCACTAATCGGGCACATACTGAGAATTTCACCTTGCCTGACTTGGGAATCGAACCCAGGACCCCACGCTCGGCAGTCGTGCTTACGATCACTAGACCAACGAAGCAGTCGAAAACGAAGAGTAGGTACTAGGAATAAATATCTAGCCATCCTACATAAATCACAAACATAGATCTCCTGGAACTAAGCAAAGACGCGATTTTATAGACTATTAAGAACTTGAATTTTTAAAGAAGAGAGGAGGAAGAGTTTTTTTGAATAAAACAATATTTATATAAAAAAATCTTTTATTTCGTTTGTGATTATAAAATACAGGTTGTGATAAAAATAGGATAAGGGCAGGAGGATGATGATTAGACTATTAAGAACTTGAATTTTTAAAGAAGAGGTTTGTTGAATAAAACAATATTTATATAAAAAAAATCTTTTATTTCGTTTGTAATTATATAATACAGGTTGTGATAAAAATAGGATAAGGGCAGGAGGATGATGATTAGACTATTAAGAACTTGAATTTTTAAAGAAGAGGTTTGTTGAATAAAACAATATTTATATAAAAAAAATCTTTTATTTTGTTTGTGATTATAAAATACAGGTTGTGATAAAAATAGGATAAGGGCAAGAGGATGATGATTATGATAGATAATACAGTAATTGTATCTTTATTTATTTTATTATTTATGTACACACAGTAAAATACATAGGGAATGACATAATTATAATACCTTCATGTTCCATTATGTTCATTCCTAGATAACCTTTAATACATTATTTATCTAATTAAAAGATTATTTAAGAATGAAGCGGGTGCAGCAATATAGCTTTGGTGTCTGGCATAACCCATCTACCACATTAGGCTCATTATATGAGAGCAACAGCCTACTGTCCATTTCCCTACGGGACAGTGGCAATAATATCCTTAATATGGCACTTCGCCCCTCCAGCCTTCTATCAACTGCAATGTATGTAAAATAGGACTTACTTCCTGTATGCCTGCAACTTGCTCCATCTGTTGTGAAGATATAGGCTGCAAACTACCTCCTACACTAGATGTGGAAGGTGCAACAGGCGCAGAACTTCTGTGAGAGCTATCAAACACTCTCTGTGCACGTAAATAGCAAGGCACACATATTTCATCATAGTTGGTTAACTGAAACAATGAAAGTGAAAAGTTTTTATAAAACAATCAAAAAAATAATAAAAAATACAGATCTATTGAGTATGCACATCATTATTGATCATTGTTTTTTTTTTGTTACAAACCTGGCGGGGTCTTATCCATTCAGACACATTTCCTATTTGTACTTCTCTTTCAGACATCTCTGGTCTCAGGACCAGTCTGCTCCTGATTCTCAAAATAGACCTTCTACACCCAGCACACACATTACGATCACCAAGTTGCTGTTGGATGTTATGTTCAGGTTCTTGTTGGGAGTTGATAAATATAACCCAAATGAGGGTTATGATTTATCAACTCCCAACAAGAATGAAAAATAAAGTCGTCTCCAGTGATCTGAAAATAATTATGAGCATGGTTTTAGAGTTATCAAATACACAAAGTTAATATTATAATCATGACATCACAGGTGTGGTTCAAAATCGTGAAGATCACCACTTCTTAACATCCTGTGGATGACGGCACTCGTAACGCAACCGGTTATTTATACTTATAAGTTCCATGTAATAGAGGGTAAGTCTTGCTTAATGAGCTTAAGTACCAATTTATGTATAGGTATTACAATACTTAATCACGCGGATAAACCCATCTCTGAACTCTCTCAACTACCTGAGCACTTTCGTCTTTTCGTCGGACAAACGATGTCTCCGTAATCGGGCAATGCGCAATTGACAATTCACACAACGCATTTTAACGGGTAACCAAGTCCAAACCACTTGCAAATCGGAATCCAAAGGTAAAAGCGGTTGTCTAAGTCGGTATGTAGAATATTCAGTCCAATGGTAAAGCCAAGTCGACAAGAATCCACAAAATCGCATAAAAAATGATAAATACCCCACGTTAGCCGTTGGAAAACAAACAACATTAATTGATTTTGACACTGACAGCCTACTCTTATTGACAGCATAACGTTCCATTCTTCGTTATCAGAAATATTCGTAATAATTATAATAGTGTACATATTTGTATAAAAAACGTGAATGAATTTTTAATATTAGCTTTTGTATGTTTTTCTTTTAATTTACAAGTTTTGTTTACGAAAAAAAAAAAATGACAAGCGTAAACGTCTAAAAGTGTACGAATGTAAATCACCATCGAGTAGGTTGGAATGTAATACGAAACACGGTGCGTTTCATAACTGCATGATGACTTATTTTTAAGTAAAAATAAATCTTTTCTAACTTTTAATTCCCAACACCTAGTGACTCAATATTTTTTATATAATTCTCTTACAAACTCTTAGTTATAGTAAATATGAACTTGCAAGTGAACGACACTTCGTTAATTTATAAATAATGTGGGTCCAAACTCGCCATTCTTCTTTTTATGTTTGATGTTTTGTAAATTATCCAGGTATAACTTATTTTATTTAGGTAAATGTTCGCCTATTTACTGATATACTAAAATGTTTTAACAAAAAGTATTTTTTTATTATTTAATTTAGGTAAACTCTAACGTAGTCTCCATAAAAGCTAAATACGCCAGCCTGCTGCAGACTATACAGAAACTTTAGGTAAACAAACTGAAGTACTTACAAGAAGCAGCCAGTATTTACAAAATAAGCCAATACCGGGTGTCTTGTTTTAATTAGAATGCAAATTTAATAGCCTAGAGGAATTTACATGTCAATGGTTGCCTAAATAACGTAATCTAGAGTACAAAGGATTCGACTACCGTAGCACCGGCAGCTTACCGGCTTCAGAATATTGATCTACAGTTTATGAGACTCGAAGTGCTTATGAATGCCAATAAGTGTTATAAAGACTGCCAACCTCAAATACATTAAGGGAATGCGTTAAGGTAGCCCGAAATTTTAACAAATTTTCTTTCCCTTTTTGCAATTTGCTGTTCAGTGTTAGGTTGAATTTTGATCAAAATATGATTCGCGATCGTATCAAATATGTATATATAGAAATTATAATCATCAATGATTCTAATTCTGTTACGGTCGGGAATCATAAGTAGCAAGTTGCAAAAAAACTTAAGAACTTTTGAATTTCGCGGACTATTCAGGATAGCCCGCCAAATTAAAATGTCAATACACCTCTTTAAATTTATTCCCTTTTGAATTACTATTTCATAAAATTATGACATCTGTGGCTAATTCTATCTCAAGGAGTCGTAATTCTGTAAAGTCATGTTTGTTACGGTCGCGGAGCACATTTTGATCAACAGACTTTTGGCTTGTGGCTAAATAATAATAGCTGCACGGGTCCTTCGATCAGGTTAAGCTACGCTTGCCGCGGTTGGTCCGTGGATGTGTGGCCATCTTTATTTATTAAGAGCCGTTGGTCCCTCCTGCCATTCGTAGATCTTTGACAGTCGTTACGGGACGTCAGAAGACCGAAAGTCTGACAACCGGTATTACTAAGGGGTATATTGTATTACCCAATAACTGTGTTGTGGAGGTCAGATAGACAATCGCTCCATGTAAAGTACTGGTATTCAGTTGCATCCAGTTAGACTGGAAGCCGACCCCAACCTAGTTGGGAGAAAGCTAGGCAGATGATGAGACTTTCTAACACTGATTAGCAAACTTAATTGACATTTTTTAATTTCTTCAGCTACCTTGTCGCATCTTCCTTAAGTCAAGTTTCTTCAGCTACCTCCATCGCTGCTTGCTAATATGTCTGATTGATTGCGTGCCACTGAATACGACGCACGGTGAAGATTCAACGTTTTATGGTTACACTTTACGATGTAGATGAAATGGCCTTTATGCGTAATTCAGGCTGAGATTGAATTTTCATGTTTCGCGGGATCGTTTACATAGGATACGATATAAATATTTATTAGAATTATAGTTTTTGTATTATATCTTTACACGTCCGCGTCTCTCCAAAAGAGTATTATTAACGAGGAAATATAAAGTTTACGATTCTGGTTGGCTGTACTTACTAATGGTGTAACCGTTTCTTAGTGCCAGTCTTTAGACCAGAAATACTCGGGAATACAAAAGTGGTATTTCTAATAGAAACTCTATAATCTGTCGGAAGCAATTTGAATATGACAAAGAATAATGACATTAGCGCTATGTTTATGGCTGTCTTCATAAAAAGTCGGTCTTGCCGTGTTTTATATGGAACTTTCAACAGGTCTAAAGATTTGTTCATATTATAGATTCAATAATGTGTTGGCACGAATAATGTTTCGGAATATTTTTCGAGTTCTTTCACTTCAATAATGCCAAGATTTGGCAAAGTACCTACAAACTAATCTCTTCAACAACCTTGGTTGACTAGTAGAGAATGCCTAAGGCATTAAGTTCTCCTTTATACCTTTTGGTGTGTGCGAAAACTTTAATTAAATAAATCAATTTGGACAATGAGTACATGCTCAGCTTAACTAACTTGAATATTACTGAAAACCTTTGCATTTCAGTAGCAAAAATGTTACGATTCCTGAAATACAGTTTATGAAACTGCACTTTCAACTAAACGCTTCAGGTGTTATTTAACTATCGCAACGTTTAAACTGAACTTTTCAAAGCCAAAAATAGACAATGCGAATGTCATTCCACGTCAAACATGACACATACTCAAGCACATAAACTATGCTGACACGAAACGATCGTCCAAATAGGTACATAAAAACCACTTCGAGTTATTACTTCTACAAATAGTGAAGCAAAACTTTTTACTATACATTAAAATTTAAACAATGCAGAACTCCTTAATAAATAACGAGTTTACGAGAAGCTATATAATAAAGACATGCGAATGCCATTAGAGTTATTACACTTTTATAGCGGCATATAACAGGTGTATCAAATGCAGGGATAACAGTGGCGACGGAAAATCTCATTACGGCTTAGGCACAAGTTGTAGGAGGAGCGATTAGTGTTAACAAGTAATAGCATAAAAACAATAACAAGTTAAAGATTCATAGATAATGATGATTGTATTCCTTGTTTGTTTTCTACTTCGATCAACAAAGGTTTTCTATGATGAACGAAACGTATTGTGACAGCTGACATGTCAAACAAGGAACTAAGCATGGTTACAATTAGCTTTAAATATTTATTTATTTGGAAAGTAACTGTGGTAAAAGTATAGGTACTTTAATTGAAAAAAAAAACCTTCGCCTTTGAAGTCGTTATTGTGAAGTTATATTACAAAAATAAATGAAATATGTATTTCTGGCATGTAAAAGCAAACAGATGAATGAACGTTCTGGTTATTTTAATTTACCAAAAATATACAAAAAATTGAACATATCAACACATCTTAATCTCTTTGAGTTATACTCTCTTCAAGAATACAATAATGAAAAATGAAGGTAAAATGATATCAGTACATTGTATTTTAATTTGTTTATCGTTCAGTTCTTATGACGTAAGGCAACCGCTAAGTTCATGGTGTCTGCGAGTGTCAGGAATTAGTTTTGTGAGTGATACTTGATTATATGGGAGGAAATGATTCACTGAAAATTAAGTACAATTAGAATTCGTGGCGCAGGCGCAGACATCAGCAACTTATGTCCGATAAATTATATAGGGCGATCTTATGTCTTGATAACTTTTTATCACTTTTGATGAGGAGCAGATTTTAATTATGTTTAGTGTGTTATTTCGTTGCGATTTTATATTTTTATTTGGCTAATTGTAGTTTCACTTTCTAATTATACAAAAGGTTGCCAAAGATTTTTTGGTGATGCGGCCACAGTTGAATTTGTTTTTACAGGTAATTAAGTTTCAATAGAGTGCCTCGTTAAGTGGTCGCAAGCACTACCTACTGCCGAGCTTGAGGTCCTGGGTTCCCAGATCGAGCAGTGTCGTTGGGTTTTTCCACCAGAAATTTCTTTTATGCCCGTTTGATAGCAAAAGGCTCGCCCCCCATTACATGGGACTTAAATATATTTAACGAAATGCGGATTCACTAAATGTACACCTCTGTGTAACCAATAAAAATAATGCTATGTAGGTTCAATAGAGCAATGTAAACAATAAGAGTGTTTATTCTTTTGTGTAACGTATTCAAGTAAATTTAAGAACTGAAAAATTTGGATGTTCTCTAAACAGCACCAGTAAAAAATATAGTTATTCATCAACATAATCCAGCTTAAGTATAACAGAGCCGACTGATCTAAATTGCTGAAATATTTTGAGTACAATTTACTTGGTAATTTTATTTGAATCGAGTCCCAAAATTTTTATGTTATAGCCTCTTGTAGTGATCATGAAATTATGCATAGATTTAACTAAGCAAATATTTTGGTTTTCGAATGTTTCAGTTTTGAATGTCACGTTCAGGACAAAATATTGATTTGATAGTATAGTAGGTGTAACACTGAACTGCCCCGTTGATCTCGAGGTCGCAAGAGCGATTACTGAGCGTGGGATCCTGGGTTCAATTACCGGGTCGGGCAAAGTGTTATTGAGTTTTCCATTAGGAATTTCTTAAGAGCCTGGAGTTTGGAAGTTGGTGGTGTGGTACCCCCGTGCCTCGGAAAGCACGTAAAGCCGTTGGTCCTGCGCCTGATGTCTCTCCGGTCGTGTCGGATTGCCGTCCCATCGGACAATGAGAGTGAGGGAAGAGGGAGTGCACCTGTATCTGTGCGCACACTTGTGCACTATAATATCTTCCGCACCGAAGGCTTAGTCTCCGTTCAGATTAGCCGCCGTGGCCGAAATAGGGTCTGGGGGACTTTTTAGGTGTAGCTCATATTCAATGGAATAAATAATGAAGTTTATAATATGACTGCTGAAACAGAAAAACAGTGCCTGAATTATCTTACTCGATTGCACAAAATATATGTAAAAATTTAAATTAATATACCATAGTTAATGGTTTTGTAGATAATGTATGTCGATGAGTAACTCTATCTTGGTCAAAAATTCGCTTTCCAGGCAAAACAAACAGAGAAGTTGGAAGACGCATCGAAAATGTCTGAAAGAGCTATTGGGCCATGAAAGATCTAACGAAGGGCGATGGCAAGATGAGCTGGACTCCTTTAATAAATATTGGTCCTTGGCAGCTCTCAAATAGAGAGGTGGGAAGGAGTAGAAAAGCTTTTTCCCAGCAATGTGACATTAATGGCTAATAAAAAATAATAAAGATGTTACATCAAGCATCAGCCTGTCCCGACTTCGCACGGGTGGACATTTATTTTTCAAACATTATATTTTTTTCTTACAATTAAAAAAACCTATATTAATCAGTGATAATGTAGCATTCAAATGGTGAAAGAATTTATAAAATCGGTCCAGTACTTTTTGAGCCAATTCGTTACAAACATACATACAAATCTTTCCTCTTTATAATATTAGTATAGATATAGATTTAGATTAGTATAGATAATCAAAGCTGCAACAACTGCTCGCTCTATGTGATCATCGTGTGTATCCTGTTAAACGAAAAAGAGATTTACTAGAGCACAAAAAATATATTTTTATATACAGTAAACAGTATACCGTTGAAAAATTTCAATGTGCAAAGAGGTATTCGCAATTTTGTTTATTAAAATAAATAAAAAGTTAGTGAATTTTTTCCAGACCTTGCACTGAAATCATATTAACGGTTGGTAGCGATTGTATTTTTCAGCCACATTTTAATAAACGGATATTTGTTGTGTGGGATATTCTTTAAATCTTTTTAATTTACTTTTCATGATTCAATACCGATGGAGTAAGTAACAGGATGCATTTTTGACAGTGAATTCCGCTACTTTATGTTTTGTTTTACTGATTATTTATTAATTAGTTCTTGATTATTTTTAACAATTTATCATAATCGTTTGTTTTGGTTAGAAAGAAAAAAAATATTTGGGACACACAGGAAATACAAATAGTAAACCACCAAAAAAAAGTAAATAAGACCTGTGCGAGGCCAAAAAGGCTTCTAACTCAGCATAATGCTGCAATATTTAAAAATAAGATATCCCGCAGCTCTGTGTGATAGGGCCCGTTAGCAGGCGGAACGGAACCCTAAAAGCGTAACAATATCAATCTCAAACTAAATAATTTTGAAGAATATTGCTAATTCAATGCTTCTTAAGACTATGCCGACCGCACAGTGGCGCCCTAATCGTTTGTTTGGTTATTTCATACAATTTAGAATGAAAATGCAAAAAATAAGCACGTTAAGTTGTGCTTCACAAGATTATGCGTTAATATAACAGTGGCCACTATATTCCGTTTTAAGGATTATAATAAAACTAAACAATATAAAAGTATCGTTTCTAATAATATTAACGTATAATTTTGTGAAGCACAACTTAACGTGCTTATTTTCTGCATTTTCATTCTAAATTGTATGAAATAACCAAACAAACGATGAGGGCGCCACTGTGCGGTCGGCATAGTCTTATGGGGACTACACGACTTAAAGCGCGGTCACTGTCGGACTGCATAGTAAAGAGAGAGAAACGCGATGACACAACGCTGGTAATTTATTGCAAAATACGAACCAATTATCTATTTCCAAATATCTATCTATTGTTTGGACTAAAAAATTTAAAAGACTAGTGCTTGTATGTTGTTTGTAGAATAACCTGACAAAAACAGAATGATTGTATGTATTAGTATGGCTTTTAAAGTGAAACTTTTATTACATCGTCTCAAACTTTTTCGTCTGTGTGTTGCATGTCGCGTGACGGTCGGCCGCGGAGTAGGAATAAAGTTTCACTTTTACCGTGGTTTCATAAAACCACATTTTTTATTGTGAAAAGAAAGTTTTTAGTATCTTCATGATTTTTTTCTATCGTATCAAATTAGTTGTATTATGTTTTCAACACACTATCTAACTAGCTTAGATATTGAAGCATATCATATATTTTTCTGATTTTCTTAACAATAGTCGATCTTACACTTTGGCATTATTAAATTTGCGTTTTTTGCGTTTAGGTCCTGTAGTCCCCTTAAGTTCGCTATATGTGTGTGCGCTGTCAAAATGAAAGCAATTACCTCGCAGGCCACCAAGCAATCTATTACACTGAAATTAGTCGTATAAAAAACTGCAGCACGTTTCTTATTCTGCTATTGGTGGAGAGAGAGATCTGTAAAATGTCGAGAGAGAGCTCTGTTCACGTTCTCTCGGTCCGATTTGGGCGCACTTCTCTCAGCTTTAAATGCTATGAATATTGTAAAATCATCGCTTAAACAACCAAATAGTCGAAAGAATACCGAGTAATCGCAACTCCAATGTTAAAAAGTGCTATGAATTTATATCAGACTGCCATCATTTCACACATCAACTGTTTACAAGTCGGTAGAACTTCTTTCATTCGACTTATTTATAGTAAATTAGCAGCCCGCTTGCTATCACTCGACTGTTTCATCGCGTAAACATTATCAAGCGACGTTCATGGAACGTTTTATTTGTCGTAATATTTACAAGTGCATGTAGTTGTACGAGTTCGTGATTATAATTAAAGTAAGTATTCTGCCATTTATAAACTTTGCCACAGTTTTTGTAAAAGTTAAGTATTACTTTTCTAAAGTCACAAGCATTTAGTTATCTGTAGCGATTATCATATGCGAATTAAATTTTTTCGTCTATATGCCTCACATTTTAAGTAATATTTTCATGGGCCCCACGAATTCTTGGTAAAAACTGAATGACATATAATATTAATTTAATTATTAAAATTAACTCGCCATTTATAGCACTGACTTTATCATCACAAAGCACTCACTCTGCCTTTAGCCGAGAGACAGAATCGAGGATTCCATTTTACAACTTCTAAGAGCGCCATACAGCTTGTTTAGGGTTCCTCGTGTAAAATGTTAAATCACTGTTTTTTGTCATTATCTCATCCTGATGCAAAGTACACTTTTGCAAGCTTGACGTCACAACTTTGGTGTAAACTACAATATTATTAAACTATGTATAAGCTTATTCGTAGGTATATGCAGGTATATGTATGGATAGGCATACCTAATATTTTATTTTGTATTTTTTTATAGGTGCCTGATAATAAAATGGTAAACTATTTGGATATTGATAAATTTATAACAAAGGACGACATAAAGCAGCTTAAGAAATCGAAATGGCCTTGGAAGGAAACGCACTTTATAATTATGCACTACTGTTACTCATGCGGCACTTTTATTGATAATAATACGGGAACAAGGCCTACTCATTTTATATTGTCTGATAAAAGAATTAAATTATTACTGAGCTCGTTATTTTTTTGGTGCCCGAGTTGCTCGAAATATTCAATTTACAATCACTATCCAACCGACGAGTGTTATTGTAACTAGGATTATTAAAACGTAAAACGATGTAAGTATCTCCATGCCTATAAATGTACTTATGTACTTAGAAATGCAACACTTGAACTAGTGCAAGGGGAATTCAATTTTACACAATATTGGCCAAAATTGAAGTTTTGAGCTATTATATACTAGTAGGCCGTCAATATTTATGAGAAAACTTAAAACATCAAAATTGCAGCCAATAATTTCCAAATATTTTTGTAAAGGTTCAGTTAATCCATTATGCCAATATGATCCAGAACCAACGACATATATTTTAATTTTTGATGTATCTGTTTTTAAAATAGTACGGGGATCTTTTGGCAGTAAACAAGGCAGTCTTCTGTTTAAAATTGTCGTCAATTCTCTTAAGGCGTCATGAGAAATGTTAAATCGGAGTGCCCACTCTTTAAAATTAGACCGAAACTCATTATTTAAAGATTCCTTGTCTTCGGAGTTTGAACTATCATTGGCCTCAGACTCTGATCTGTAATTGTCATTATCATCATTGCTATTATAATCAGATTTGCTATCATATTCTGAGTCTTGATTACACGACATTTTTTTAGTACGAAAACTCTCTTTACTAGAAGACGGTAAACAGATTCCATTATTAGGTGTGTGAATATTACCTACGGAGCCCTCAATAATATTAAGCGATTGTTCTTTGCCATCTGTTACTGTCAATGAACATGTTGCCTGTTTCAATTGAGCGTAAATTTTATTTACTTTCCGTCGGTAACCACCACTTCTTTTAATTTTTTTCCACCGATTGCAATCCATTGTCGCAAAACGAAATAAATACGGTTGTTGCAAAAGTACACTGATTTAACAAAATGACGTTCATAGTGCTGTAAAAGATTTCATTTAACTATAACGCTGTATACTAACTTTCAAATAATATTTAGACCACCTCCGATGCTGTAATAGATAATTTAGAAGCATTTTCTCAACTTCGAAATTTAAGTCAAATGAAAGCCTCCAGAAAGCTATCATATAACATTTGAGTGCAGAAATAGCAACTCCAATCCTATTTTGATGAATGAGTTGCCTTTAGTCTACAATATTGCTCTGACATTCAATTGTCGAATAATAGTGCTGTAAAAGGTATTTTGATGATAATTTGGCAACTTGATTGCTTTGAAAGAACTGTCATGAGAATTATGGTCGTATGAATGTCATTGAAAGATGTATTTATAGAATTATCGAGTGAATGCAATATAAATCTGCCGAGTAAACGTTTACTAGACATGTTTAAACAGCGAAAAAGCATTCGATGGAATACAATCTAGAAAGATGCATTTATACGTCTTTTTGAAATAATGGGATCTTTCATACGAGTGTTTCTCGATCCATAGTCGGGAGAGTATTTTCTTATACGATTTTTTTGCTGGTTGGGTGCTTCATAGATCTTTTGTGCGCTCGGTTGACGTTGACCGGCGGGCGCTGTTAATCAATATTTGTGCAAAGCTGTTTTCTGAAATGTCATTTGAAAATGTATCAAAAAACAAGATGGCGGCTTGACGGCAGTTAGTTCCGATTTTAGCCACGCACCAAAATAAGTTTTATAAGTAGGCACTCGTACTTATCATCGTTTATAAAAGCACATAGGCAAGCCAAGAAATGTCTGCGAAGTTCCAAGCGTAAAAACCACACGCCACACAAGCGTAGGTACCAAATAAGGATATTATTTCCTCTTGTCACCACACTCACCATGCAGGTTGGTGACTGTAGACTTAACTATCTCGTACACGTGACCAAACTGATAGCCGTTCTTGGTTTTTCTAACCTTTACTTACTTCCCACGGAAGTAACAAGAACCTTCAATGTTTATGATCTTTCTATTTCTTGTTACGGCCAGCGACAACAGTCGATTAAAATACTGTTACTTTTACTGATAATCTAAACTCATCATCTGCCTAGCCTTTTCCCAACTATGGTAGGGTCGGCTTCCAGTCTATCCAGATGCAGCTGATCAGTATTTAACATGGAGCGACTACCTATCTGACCTCCACAACCCAGCTACTGGGTAATACGATACTCCTTGGTGAGACTGTTTGTCAGACTTTCAGGCTTCTGACTATCAGCAACGACTGTCAAAGATCCACGAATGATAGCCGGGACCGACGGCTTAGCGTGCTTTCCGAGGGACGGAGGGGTCTCGGTATGTAAAGATGGTCACCCAACCACAGACCAACCGTGGCAAGCGTATCTTAACCTGATCAATCGACCTGCGCGGTTGTTATTATTTAGCCACGGGCCCCTCTTACTGATAATCTAAACTTTCACAAATAAATTATTCGATATGATTGTAAATATTTCAGCATTTCATATAATCACCTGAAAAACATGGTACATGTCTTTATGCATTACATAATTAGCTTACAAAGTTGTTCAGTTTGTAGAGTTGATTTTGAAACACCTTATATAAACACACACACTCACAAACTTTCGCCTATGTAATATTAGTGTGATTCTATTCTGATTTTGCCTAAAAAACTGTTTTTTGATACCTACTAAACCCCTAAACTGGTTTATTTAACAACAATATTTTCGTTCTCATAATTTGATTATCGTGTTGACTGTCAGCATGGTCCAGCCTAATCCATCAATCGGAGTGGTTCCCCTCTGCTTTTCTGTATTACTTTTTATGTATTTGTACCCAGCATGAGATTTTACATTGTCAAAATAATGGACAAAATACATTATCATAGTGAAGAGCTGTGTACGACAGCTATGTAAGCACCTAAGTAATTCTTTTTCTATCAGCTTATAAATTCTCTCAAATCATTTTCGGGATAGTTCAAAGACAGGTTTTTAAAATTAGCGGCGTAATTACGTGATACACCTGCAATGGTCATATTCATTTTGACAATTCAACAACATAATCATTCTATAATATTCCCACTGCAGGGAACAAGCCTCGTCTCTTCGAAAAGGAGTGGGCTGTAATCCACCACGCTGTGGGTTGGTAGATGCCACAATGTCCTTGAAATTTTGGTACTAGGACGTGCCGGTTTCCTCACGAAATTTTCCTTCACGGTTTTTGAAAGCATAGCATTTTTATGAACCTTAAACAAATGAAGCAATGGATTAGGATTTTCCTTCAAAATCCTTCGTATTATGCTAGAAAGTGTGTTTCGCTCTTCTTGTTGACGTTTAGTTTTGCTAATAAGATGGCACATAATCCATAGATAAAGTTTTCGTTACGATGTCCCGTCTATCGTGCACGTATACCACAATGAAAGCAGGTTGAGAAAAAAAAATGTTTTAAAGTAGGTACCTAAAACGAAAAAAAAATCTTTCCTAAATCGACGATGATCCACTTACCAAAATCCCTCCCGAATTTTCATTAAAAAAAGGTAAAAGAAAATTCCTCTGAATTGCTCAAACTCTTAATTTCCTGAATCCAGTATTACTCCAGTTCTAAGCTTTCTCAACTCGACAACCTCCGTACACCGATTCGATTAAAGACAACGATCGCGTTTCCTATTAGGTTCTGTTGCAACGGCTCGTGACGTCACGCTCTTCCCTCGGCGCTACGGAGCTTTTTAGGGTTCCATGCGAAAAGGCGGGCCTACACCGTTTATTTGTTTTGCAGACTGTCTATCACTGGGCTTTATCCATAGAACCGTAATTTGGTAGCCAGATAAAAAAAAAAACAGAATGCGTGTTACTAAGGCGTCTTTCATCAATATTATTGTGTGAATTTAACGATTTAGTTAAGAACAGAATATTTTGTGATTCTGACAAATAAAATAAAAAAGTTAAAACCACAAGCAAGAACCCTCAAAAATAATGATGATATTTTTATTTTAGTTTTTTTGCCCGGAAATTTATGTGTAGTTAAAACTTATTTAAAACATACAGGATACATTTTTAAAAACAACTGTTTCATAGAAAAGTACACTACTACGCAGTACGGAACAGAATAATCGATACTACGAAGAAGATTGTGTAGTGGTACCTACGGAACCTGTAGTGCAGGAGTACAACTAGCACTTGACCAGCTTTTTTTGCAATATTCTTTCCAGACCTCTCGAATCCTATACCCGTAATTGGAGTACTGAATATTGTTCCGTTGAAGTTTTATGAGTTTGCCTAGCGGAATTGCCTACTCTTTCGGATAGTGAATGCACTTTTTCCGAATTGGTTGCAATAATTTTTGAATAGGATTTTCGGGGCTGAATTTTTTATTTGTTCTTTGAGAATTGGATCAAATAGTAGCGCTAGTAGATTTTTTTATTTGTTTTGAATGTTCTTTGCTGAACCGCTGGAGGGGCTCGTGGCTAAATGATAACAGCCACACAGGTTGAGCGAAGGTTGACCATCTACGATATTACATATTGAGACCCCTACGCGGCTCGGAAAACACGTTAAGCCGTTGGTCCAGGATGTCATTTGTAAGTCTTGGACCGTCGTTACGGGTAGTCAGAAGCCCAAAAGTCTGACAACCAGTCTTACCAAGGGATACCATTGGTTGTTCCACAACCCATGTTACCCAGTAACTGGGTTGTGGAGTCCCTAAACGTAAAATACTAGTATTCAGCTGAATTCAGTTAGACTGGAAAATGACCCCAACATAGTTGAGAAAAGGCTAAACAGATATTGATTCTGTTCTAAACCCAATATTGAACACGATTAAACAGATTGAATAATCTCAATTACTTTAATTTATTTAAAAAAAACATCATACTATTGCGTGATTTCTGAGTAATATAGGACAAGAAACTCACTACCATTTACAATAAAGATTATAGTTAAGCCTGTATGTTTTGCCAAACCCAAAACGCGAATAGGGAAATTCTTATTACACACGCTACTATCTCTATCACTCCTTTGTTAGCAATGCGTGTTTAATGTGAAAAAGACAATGACGCACAAACTGTTATGATAGATTCAGTAAATGATTGTAAACCTAAGCGTTGCATTTTTTTCGGCTATTACAACAAAAATGACTGCCAAACTGTTGCAGTTTTTAAAAGAAGAGTAAAAGAACACTTTCCACTTCATCATAGCTGTGTATTATATGTATTTATTATTTTGATTATGTTATAATTATTAAGATTGTCGTGATATTTATTTTAGAAGTATGTATGTTTATTTGTATGTATGTAAGTATATTTTCATAATATTTGTTTAGTTTTGTTGAGTGAATTGATTATGATTTTATGTATTTTTTTTTGTCTCCTTTATTCTTTCACACGCTGTCTACATCTCTCTATTTATTGTCCTATCGCAGGTATGCTGGAAGAGTTTTCTTATGGAATAAGCATCACCTTTTTACCTATTTTTCTGTTCTGTTTTTTTTCTTGTCTGTTTATATATGTGTGTACATAAATGGATAAATAAATAAAATAAAAATCAACTGTTTCATACAAAAGTGCAAGTTGATTTCCTTCCTTCTTAGCGTATCGATGGCAAAAATTTCAAACATATTTGACCCAAAATTCAGCTGCGCAACCTCCGCTCACTGACGCAGTCATAACATCAACAACTGCACAGATGGTGGTTCCCTTACAACCTTTATACCAAAAAGTGTGTTTTCAGAACCCAGGCATGTAAAAAAAAGCAGAATCTTGAAATAATACGTTTCTAAGTACCGTAAAACAATCAACACAACGTTTTAGCTATCCACAGACATAATAAAGGAAAAAAATTAAAATAAAACACATCTAGGGAACCGCGGGTGTACCACAGATAAGCCTGAGCAAAAAGAGATCTCATATTATACGTCCCCATATCGTGTTATTACAACTGTAGAGTGCTCATCGCGTTTCTAGTGCATGAGAACGCCGTATGTAGCTTTAAAATTTAATGGAGGTGAAAAGTACTACTAATAAAATGTTTAGCGTGAAATCTTTTCTATTTTTGTCTGGCAAGTTGTGAAATACGTAAGTTGTTTTGTTTAAAAGTTGTTATATTTTAACTAATGATACATCTATAAAAAATTATATTAATTGATCGTAAATTATTTTATTATACAAGTCAATTAACATAGTTTAGTATGATACAGCTTACGTTAGATATGGAAAAACAAAGCTATTAAAATGTTTAAACAAAATAGCAAGCAATGTGAAGTCAATATTATTTCAGACAGATAAATCTTTGCTGAAAACGAAACTGTGCACAAACAGAGACCAGTTGAAAAAATATTTGCCTTTTTCTGAAATGAAAAACTATACGACTTTATTCAAACCAATCAAAAGGTTTTTACGATCCACCCGGTCGTTTTCATAAAATTATTATTTTATGAACAAAGTTGTTTTTTTAATGAAGTTTTTACTTTCGAGCGTTGAACACGTCGATTTTTGTCTATAATTATTTTTTGCCATTCCCATTAAAATTCACGTCGTTAAAAAATTTATCAAATTAACGCCATTAAAAAGTTTTCTCTTTGTGAGGCAGTAACTGTTGAATGTTAAAAGCGTCTTCGTTTACGTGAAGCAAAAAACTGGCACAGGAATTTCTATTAGTGAAAATATTTATATAACTGACTATCATAATTAATTCACTTGTTATCATAAGCACTACGTGGGCCGCACAAAAGTCAAACAAAATATCGGACTAATAGTACCTACAAAGTAACCAAACTTTTTTAACAAATCAGACCTATTTTATGAGGTCAAACATCTATGCAATAATATCGTAAAGAAACTCATATCCTGACTTAATAAGCAAGTAGGTACATAGATACAGATACTCTTCAATGTAAATTGGGGTCGAGAGTACCCCGACACAAAATCTTTGACAAAACGCTAAGGGCCCTCATAGTGACGTCATACATGACTGGTATATTAAGTAACAAAAAAATTGGATCAAAAAGTACTAGTGGAACATTTTTTTACAACATCAAACAAAAGGAAACTAAATTCGTGAAATTAATTAAATAATCATTAAGTAATGTTATTCTTCGTTAATGAAGATCTGTTTCCTGATTTGCGTATTTTATTCATCACACTCTTTATCATGACAGTTTCTCCGACAAGGTTCATTTAATATTAAAAGGAAAGTAACTAGTAGTTAACTAGGAAGTATAAGCTATTGAAAAATTACATTTTTCTTAAAACTCATGACTACATATTACTACACACAGCAATTCAAAGTTTGTACGCTAGATTTAATAAATGATGCATGCATGAAGAAGCCTCCTCGTGTAGCGCAGTATTTTCCGCCAGTTACTCAACTGAACTGAGCGCTCGGCGCTTCCTGGACAGTCACACCCAACATCTTATTTGACTGGCCAATTCTTCTCTTGCGGTAGTAGGGCTAAAGCCCGCTTGGTTTGCTACCACCCTCCCACCGGAATCCGGCGTCAAGCAGCCTGCTATGTTTCGTCGATGCGTGAGAGTTGCAGTGCTCTAGGCATCTTCTGGGCACGCTCGTTCCATCATAGACCTTATCCATAAAAAAGTTACATGAAAAAGCTTTAAACAAATTGATAACTAAACAAATACCTCAAAAATAAACCAACGAAAAATAGTAAACCCAAAACAAGAAATCAATCAGACAAATTAATAACTAAACAAATAACTCAAAAATAAATCAACTAAAAATAAGGAACCCAAAACAAGAAATCAATTAGCAATGTCAATTAAAACATTTTATACCGCGTTATTACTGACAGCAGCCACGGAGACGCGAAGCTTACCTCGCGCCAACGCGATGGTTTATCCAAGAGAGTAATGAATATTAATTCAGAACTACAAACCTAATAGTGTGTGCTATTGAATTATCTATTGGATACCCTTGAAGGTCTATTTTATAGCCGAGAAACCAGAATGGAAAAGTTAGTCTATTTTGCATGGATAGTGGTGAAATCGGCTACACGGGTACAAAGGAACTTTTAGAAATTGTGTGTAACATAACAATATTCTAAAGTCTATTCAAACTTATATTTAAAATGAATATTTCAAGTGAAATAAACATCAGCTTTATTTTAATGATAATTAAATTAAGTAAGGATTTCAGAGTGACTAGCACTATTGAAAAAGTTATGAAAATGTTTGAAATTGTAGCATAAATTGAACTTTATCGTATAGGACTTAAAGTTAATTTTCCATGCACTGATATTTATTTACATTTTTGGCAAATAAATCGCGATTGCAGATTACCTACAACATTATGAATACCGCTGAGACAGGACGATTTTTGTCTTATATTCTTATACACATACACATGCATAAAATCACGCCTTTTTTATAATAATACCTATACGCCATTTCATGCTGACATGCTCTTCCATGCTGATCTGGGAGCAAAAGAAAAACATAGAATGTATCAGCTGCTTATCATCCCGCGCAGGTCGTAGAAGTCGACTAAGGGAAGCGTTTACCTCAACATCTGGTGAACCCCCCGCCCTTGATCGTCTTTTGCGACACTCGTGGCCCCCCACGAGTGTCGTGAGACGATTAAGGGCAAAATTCAGACGAAAATCATACGTCTGCTTACTTGGGTTTCATTTCGTAACCCAACACTAAGGTATCCGAGGGCTTGGGAAATAAATATTTCCTGGAGGCCCGGATATAACAGTCGACATCAGGGCAGGATGTTGACTTAGGGTGGCGGCGGAGGAACGTCTAGCACGACAACGGCGGCACCTATGAACCCAGTTAGGAGGTCTACTGCTTACCCATCAACCCGCATTAGACAAGCGTGATGGGTTTAATTGTCTAAACCCCTTCCTAGTATGAACGACAATCAAGCCAGTCCCCAAGTGCTCGGCAACTCCAGTCAGTGCGCGGCTATTGGCAGTATGCAGGCGCGCCCTGGGGTTGGGGCGAATAATCTCCGAGCGAGGGTCTACTGCCAAACAACTACAGAACGCAAAAAGGACACCGAAAAGCTTAAAATTTTATCATTTAATGTACGGACATTACGAACTGAAGAGAGAATGCTAGAGTTAGAACATGCCCTAGAAAATACAAATTGGGATATAGTTGGTCTAGCAGAGGTGAGAAGAGAAGGCGAAAACACAATAGAAAGAGATAACACAATTTTCTATCATATTGGAGAAAGTAACACGAGGTATGGTGTTGGCTTCCTCATATCGAAACGCTGGAAAGAAAACATAATAGAATTTGTCGCATATTCCAACAGAATCGCACTGATCAAGTTTCGTGTGGCTAAGGGAAAGTTACTTACAGTAATTCAGGTATATGCTCCAACATCTTCACATAGTAACGACGAGGTGGAAGAGTTCTACGACCTACTCAACAGGGCATGCGACGAACACAGAGGGACTTGGACACTGATCATGGGCGACTACAATGCCAAGATTGGTCCAAGAAGACCATCCGATAACACGAACGTCCTAGGACCATACGGTCTGGGTGATAGGAATGAACGCGGTCAACGCCTTCTTGAATTTGCTTTTGGGCAGAACTTAAGTGTAAGTAACAGCTTTTTCCCCAAAAAGCCTCAACGTCGTTGGACCTGGTTTTCTCCAGACGGTCACACTAAAAATGAGATCGATTTTTGTCTCTCCTCAAACAAGCAAATAATACAGAATGTTGAAGTACTTAACAGTCTCAAATTTAGTTCAGACCATCGTCCACTTAGAGTTGTAGTTAGTTTCAATATGAAGATTTATCGAAACAAAATGATTAAAAAAACAATAAAACGGATTGATAAAACAACATTAATTGCGAACAAAGACAAATTTAATACACAAATCAAAAATAGTTTCAGCATACTCGAGTCTAAAAATTCAGAAGATGTACAAACACAGTACAATAACGTCAAGCAGGTCATCACAACAGCTAGTCAGAACATAAGGTGCCTTAAGAAAAAACAGAAAAAGCTTACTGACCAAACAGTTCACCTCATAGAGGAGAGACAGAATCTACCACATCAGTCCTCTGAATACAGAGTGCTGGACCGAAAAGTAAAACGGAGCATACGTAAAGATATAAGGCTTTACAACACCGAACTTGCTCACTCGGCTTTAATGAATAACCGCTCCTTGAGGTCAGCCATGCGTGGAATGGATGCGGGGAGATCCTCTATAACACACTTGAAGGACAGTAATGGTGTGAGACAGGGCGATAGGTCAAAAATAATCCAAATTTGCACTCAATTTTACAAATCTTTATACTCAGACGACGACTCAACTTTCCAACCTGCAGATGAAGTCTACTCATGCTCTGATGATGTCCCAATGATAACTGGCTTTGAAGTTCATAAAGCTCTTAGTAGCATGAAGTACAATAAAAGCCCAGGAGAAGACGGTATTACAACCGACGCACTGCGAGTTGGGGAGCAATTTTTACTACCACACATTTGTAATCTATTTAACTCAATTTTAAAATCAGGCATATTTCCAAGTAATTTCTGTCATTCCAACATAATTCTGCTACATAAAAAGGGAGACAAATCCGATATAAGTAATTACCGTCCTATTAGCCTTGTCTCACATCTGTACAAAGCTTTCATCAAGGTCCTCGAAAACCGAATTTCCGACCAACTAGACCGCCACCAGCCTCCTGAACAAGCTGGTTTCCGCCGCGGCTTGTCCACTACCGACCACTTACACTCTTTGAACCAGCTGATAGAAAAGCACGAAGAATTTAACTTACCGTTGTACCTTGCGTTCGTGGATTATTCCAAAGCATTTGATAGTCTATCACATAAAGCCATTTTTAAGACACTCTACAAACAGGAAATTGATCCCACTTATGTTAAGTTACTGGAACGAATTTATCTTAACAGTACAGCTGCCATAAGCTTAGATACTACTGGCCCATCCTTTCCAATTCGAAGAGGTGTCAAGCAGGGGGATCCGCTGTCTCCAAAACTCTTCACAGCAACGCTCGAGGAAGTCTTCCAAAATTTAGATGTACACTGGCGGGACAAGGGCATTGTCGTTGGAGACAGAAGATTAACTAATCTACGCTTCGCCGATGACATTGTCCTTTTCTCATCTTCGGCGGCTGAGTTGAGTCTTATGTTGGAACAACTGAGCCATGCCAGCCTCGAGGTCGGACTCGGAATGAATATGACGAAAACGAAGTTAATGACAAACAGCATGAAATGCAAAGTGGACATTGGGGGGGTGGAGGTTGAATATGTCCATGAGTACATATACCTCGGCCAAATAGTCTCTTTCCAGGCGAGGCAAGATAAAGAGGTTGCTCGACGCACCGAAAACGCCTGGAAGAGCTATTGGTCGATGAAACACCTAATGAAAGGATCACTTCCACTTTCCCTAAAAAGAAAACTCATGGACATGTGCATCCTTCCGACCCTCACCTACGGAGCACAAACTTGGTCGTTAACGAAACGTCAAAAGTCCGCACTCGGGGTCTGCCAGCGAGCAATGGAACGAAGTATTCTTGGAGTCAAACTCACGGACCGCATTCGGAACAGTATACTTCGTTCCAAAACACAAATCGCAGACGTGGGCAACACAGCCGCCAAACTAAAGTGGAATTGGGCAGGCCACATCTGCCGCATGTCGCAACAGAATTGGGCAAAAGTAGCCACTGACTGGGTTCCGAACAACAGGAATCGGCGACGCGGTAGGCCCAGAAAGAGATGGCGTGACGAATTGGACGTCTATTTAAAGGATTGGCCAGATGTAGCAAGAGACAGGAGAATATGGAAAAACGGAAGGGAGGCCTTTGCCCTGCAGTGGGACATAACAGGCTCATAATAATAAATAATAATAATAATAAAATACGCCATTTACAATAAGATTAGACATTTAAACAAACCTTTTTTACAGTCTGTTCAACCAATTTTGACTTCTATTCCGTAGGCATAAGTATGGGATTAAAAGCAGTAAACAGTTGCTATTGTAAGCACTCTTTTTGCTTTAATTGCCATCCTTATACCTACGAAATAGAAGTCAAAATCGGTTGAACAAACTGTAAAAAAGGCTTGTTTAAATGTCTAATCTTATTGTAAACTAGCGTCTGCCCGCGACTTCGTCCGCGTAAAATTGCAACCTTCCCACCGCGTGGGATCCGATACCAGCCCGAGCTACTACTTTTTTGGCGGTTATTATCGTTGTTTCTGACTTTTTTCATTTTGTTCGGCTCCTAAGGGTAATTGCGTGATGTTAAATAGAATAATGTACCCAAGATTTTCTAATATCTTTCAAAAAGAGTGTCCTTGGAGTTTCAGTTTTTTTTTTCTGATTTTTTTTTCTTTATATTTTTTTCCGTAAGAACCTTGTACAGAGTATTAGAAAACTACAAAAAAAAATCAGCCAAATCGGTCAAGCCGTTTTCATGTTATGTCGTGACAACGGAAAACGGGTTTCATTTTTATATATATAGATAGATTACAGGTACATTTAAAAGAGCGACTACTTTTACTAATCACAGCACAGGTAGCCATAAATGCCACTCACTCATCTGCAACTAATTTTCAGAGAACAAGTATATTTCCTCTCAGGATTTCTAGTTTCTGTTTGGTTACCTACATTAATAACCATGGTTCACTACAAATCCTTCTGTGGTTACTGATGAGAAACTGTAGTTAGGGGAACTATTCGTCTGCGATGAATGTCGTCAATACAACGCGCTCAAAGCAAGGTAGCAAGTATTAGTGGAGAACGTGGGTATCCTGTTTGATAGATGAAGGTAATGTATACGTAGTTGGTTGGTTTTAAGATATTATGATTAGATTCACGTTTTGTGTATTAGAAATTCTACTGAGTGTTTTATTATGTTGTCCTTCCAGGAGAAACTCTACCATTCCATACATCGTAATTCCTTACTCGGTCAAAATGTATGTTTTGAAGTAATATTTTTTTTTTGTTATGTATTTTCTGGTGTACAATAAAGTATATATAAATAAATAAATGTATGGAACAGCATAATCAGCTTTCAATAAAAAACTAGCTACTAGAAAATTACACCACGGCAACGTACATTCAGTTAGAGCAATTAGCTGACCCACCTTTGCATAAATGGTTGAGATTTTTTAGAATACGAATCGATATAATTTTATGTTATTTTATACTAATTACGCCCCGCAGTTTCAACGCATAAGTGGCAATCCCGTCGGAATATCGGGATAAAAAGTAGCCTATATGTTAATCCAAGGTGTCAGCTACCTCCATACAAAATTTTATCAAAATTAGTCCAGCCGTTTGAGCGTGGAAAAGTAAAAAACATATAAACACACACACAAACTTTCGCCTTTATAATATTAGTGTGATTTTATTTACTTTGCTCAAATGAATAAAATATAAAAAAATTATAAAATTCTATCGATTCGATCGATTGCTATAACTGACTGTACTACTGTAATATTTTTTTCGTCGGTGTTTAATAAAATAATCTGTTCAATACGTTAGAACAATGGTGGCCAAGAGGTAACGGCTGCGACTTACGAGCTGTAGATCGCAGGTTTGAACCCAGACAGGCACTTTACTTATTGTAGATAATTTTATCACCACTGCTCCCAAAAACGGTGAAGGAAAACATCGTGAGGAAACCGGCATGTCCAAGAACCAAAAATAAGACATGTGACCGACCCGCCCTGGGCCCGCGTGGTAGATTATAGATCACTCCTTCTCGAAGAGAGGACGCCTGTGTCCCAGCAGAAGTAATAACATTATAAGCTAGTAATTCTGGTACTTTATATGACAAAAAGTATGTTCAATGTCAAGTATGCACGTTATACATTTTCATTCATTCGAATCCCGTTCGTTCTCTTTACAATAATCAACTTTTATGATGAAATTTCCATGAACCAAGGCTTCTTATTATTATTGAATATGTTTCATAAAATATTCACTGTGTTCATGTATTTTTCAGAGAATTTCCTCGTTTCGATGGAAGTTGTCGTGTAATAATGGATCTTTATTGATTAATATTAATACTGTTACAATTTCATATTTAAGGGCCTATACTACCTCAAATGGCTTAGAATGATCCTCCGTTATGTCGAAAATACCGCAGCATTAATTTTGAAATAAATATATGATAAAGTTGAGGATTAATGTTAGGTCTTATGTTAGACGAAAACACGATTTCATAAAATTTTCTCGATAGAAAAAAAATCCAAAGTTACCTCTAAACCGAACAATAAACCGCTGGTATTCAAAAAATACTTCAAATTAGATCATGAAACTTTGTATACTAACCGAACTAACTATAAAGCAGGTCTTATGTTATTTACTTTTTTTTAATTACCATTATTTTCACCGTAAAAGGCAAATACCTAAACTAATGGCGCTGCCTGCCGCCTAGCACCGCACTCTGTCTCGCTCTCACTCAGTCCGCGAGCAGTATCGTGCGAGCGAGTTAAAGAGTGAATTTTAGCTGAGGTAGTGTAGGCTCTTAATCATGAATATTTTATTAAAATTAAATAGATGTAAGGTCTAATATAATGCATTTTATGTTGCTTTTGTAGGTCGCGGGTTTCAAACCCAACCAGGCGCTTTACTTTGCGTAAATAATTTCATCACTATTCCCCTCAAAACGGTGAAGGAAAACATCGTGAGGAAACCGCCATGTCCTAGAACCAAAAATTCGAATACTTACATGCGAAATCAACCAACCCGCACTCTGTCCAGTGCAGTCAGCAGTGGAAACATTATAGGCTGATTATGATATTACTATGTCGTGTTTTATAGATGAAACGGTGTTTTAATTCCTGTATTCTGAAAAAAAAAATGCAAGTCAATCCAAGACGCGCCCCACTTAGAAGGGGTGTGAGACGAGGATAGGACGCAGACGCGGTATGGACTCGATGCGGATACAACTTTTCAAATTGTACAGGGTCAAATTGAATTATCTAGCGAAACTCCGCATACATGATGGGTATTGATAACTAAACATGATCACACAAAAAGGAATTTATTTCATGAGTATTTTTTTGGAATCATAAACTTCAGCTAGCTTAGTCACTTAAAATATCAGTATAAAAATCAGTATTCAACACTCAATACTCAAATTTTATTTGCATTCCACAATGTGTACTTAGGTGGTAAATTAAAAAAATTGTGATCATTATGGACCCTGTCAGGCACAGCAAAAAATGGTAGGAGAGAGGAAGCTTTAAATAAGCAGCTAAAACTTACATCTAAACTAAATCCAATACTACCACGTTGTGGATACTTTACACCTACAAGCTCTGTAACTTTATTGATTTGAAATTATATTGAGATAATCATGAGCTGTTAATTTTGAATTTAAATGTTAAATTTGAATTCTTTGTGCAAACTACACATACGTGACCCTATCGATATCTTAACACGATAAAACAAAAATAAAACCAATTTCCTCAACTCATACTTCAAGTAAACAACACCACAAGCGGAAAACAAATCATCTTTTTTTATTAATTTTTTGATTTGTCGTCTTTCCATCACTTCTGCGAAGTTTCACTAGCTAATCTGATTTAACCCTGTATAGAAGACACGAGGCGCAGATACGGATAGGACGAAATTGGTTATTACTGAATTGTCTTTGACACTTTTTTTTGAGGGCAGCAGCGGTGGCGTGCGTTTGTGAGTCATGACGTTTATTTTATATTTTTATTTCAGCGATCACCCCGCGCCCTTTCCACACCATCTGCGACTGCACCGTGTTCTCGTCTTGTCACTTTAGTACATTTCAACAATAGAACGCAGATGGAAAAGTTACGCGCCTGAATCTTGTAGTTTCAGTATGTTTTGAGCCAGATTGCGTTAGCCCATTTTGTATGAAGACGTCTTTTCTGTGTGGCGTGTGCCCAAGAAGCCGTGTTTAATAATTTCCGGTGCAATTTGGTTTTCTCTCTGTTCTTCATCTTCACAACTGGCCTTTATTTTAATTAGGTTTTTTATATATTAATTGTGTGTGTCACACAGCACACACGTCATGACATGAACACACACATATTACATGGCATGTGCCAAATAAACATGTTTTATTTATTTTCTGTCTTTCTATCACTTGTATCAAAACCTGAGCTAAACATACATTACATTAAAATCCGACTAAATATTAGATACTATCATAAAATCAAAGCCAGGTAGGTACTCTAAACCTTTCTCACATCATAGTCGTCTGACGAGTTTGCGACAACGCCGTCTATTTGTCTGAACCCAGCTCCCCTGGGATGCACCGTAATGAATATTAACATCCAAACGGATCTACCAGATAGTTGCGTACCACTGGATGCTATTTCGCTCTATTTGAAGTTATGTCTATTGATACCTTGACAACTGGGAAAGGACTGTACACTACGTTTGCGATGTAGATTCCAAAAATGTAAACAAATATATAACTAAAACAACTTTAAAATCCACGCTTAAAGTTCAATTTGCGCTACTATTTCAGATTATTTTTATGACATTTTCAATAGTACTACTCACTGTTCTGAAATCAACTTAAATGACATCAACAAACAATTGTTATTCGTTTAAGCAGAAAAAACGTGTGCAGTCGGGGGATCCCCGTCAGGAACAAAGTATCTTACGCGATACTCGTACGCTCACGCACTTTTATCATATTGTATATTATCTCGTATATAATAGAAAGAGTCAGTAAAAGAGAGAGAAAGTCGCATGGAGGATGCATAACGCTTTCTCGTAACGTGACGATTTGTACCAGTTTACTCATACTGCAAGTCGCGTTAAAAAAAAAACGTTCCACAAAAAATCAATTGGAAACACGGCTTTTAATATATTTTATTCGCTTGGTCTCTGATAGAAACAGAATCGACCGACTTATCGGCCAACTAATGGGATGCTAGGAATAGTCAAAGGCAAGAAGTCCTTCGTTCTGAAGACTGTCAAAGAGATTTTATTGAAAAGAGTTTTGATAAAAGTGAAAAGGTGGTGTAATGGTATGTAGCTGGAAAGGGTTTTAATGTATTGATGATATAGGATTTAAGTTAAATTTATCACGTTGGGGTCATCAATGAAGTGAGTACTTATGGGATAAAATGATAGATGATAATGTTCGATAATTTGGTAGAATGACCAAGTCCATATACATAAAAACATTTATAAAATTAAGAACTGAAGGTGGAAGTAAGGAATATTCATGCGACATAATTAAGTAAGGAAAAATATATTTTCCATTGACATGAAAAAACCAACTGACATTTTTGTTGACATGACAGGTGACCACAAAGCACGAACGTTATAGAATGAGAGTTGGAGTTGTTTTTTTTTTTGTTATATTTTAAACATGAATCGGTAAGTGCATTAAGGTTTCAAGTAAATAATTTTTATATTCTTAATAGAACTTTAAAGCTACAAAAAGAAAAAAAAATCATCCTAATTGAAAACCTCCTCCTTTTTTGAAGTTCGTTAAAAATAAATTGACACCAGCTGTAACTAATGAACATTTTATTTAGTGACGTTAAATGAAAAAGGATTGCTTAAAATACTCAAATGACATAATTTTCTAAAAACAATTTAGAGCTGTTTATTCAATCGACCAGTATTTTTCATTTGTGGAATAAAGTTGACATCTGACAGTTTTTATATGGAAAATAAATGTCAGAAATTCAAAATTATTTCTTTGATAAAGTTATCTAGCGTGCGTTGGAAAAATCAACCCTTAATCAAATTAATTTTAATAATCTTTTTTGGATGACAAGACATCGATGCGTAACCTGGATTCAGTAGATGTACAGACGGCCAGCAAATCAAGCTACCACAATCTGTCACATTTCTTTAATAGATTTTCAACTTTATCGCTGAAGCATAAGGTTCAAGGTTGATCGGGAAAATTTGACAGTTTCGGGTAGCTTGATGTACTGGCGTCTGTACCTACTGAATCCATGGATACTGCGGGGCAATTGCGTAACACATTATTAATCGGAATCGGTTTTACTTTGACAATTCAACAACATTCATTGCGTTATTTACGTGTTGAGCATACAAATTTTTCGAAGTTATGAAGCAATGGATTAACAATTTGCTTCAAAATGACTCAAATTCCGATTGATAGTGTGTTACGCAATTGGGGTGCTAGTTGCGCGTAGTATATAGGCACAACCGCCAAAAATTGCTGTTCAATACATTTTGATTGCGTAGGTACAGCAGATGTTTCTTTGTTTTTGATAACCGACGAAAAATTTCAATGCTAGGGGTCTAGAATCCCTGCCACCCCGTATATTTGTACATAATATAAAGATATATTTTAGTGTTAGCTCGTGTATTGTATTTAAGACTAGCGGCCCGTCCCGGCTTCGCACGGGTGGACATTTATTTTTTAAACATTTTATTTTATTCTTGCATTTAAAAAAGCCTTTATTAATCAGTGATAATGTAGCATTCAAATGGTGAAAGAATTTTTTAAATCGGTCTAGTACTTTTTGAGCCAATTCGTTTCAAACATACTTACATACAAATCTTTCCTCTTTATTATATTATAGTATAGACTAGCAGCGCCCCCAGTTTCGATCCCGTGAGAATATCGGGATAAAAAGTATCCTTTATATTAATCCTTGTTATACACTATATCTGTGCCAAATTTCATCCAAATCTGTCTAGCCGTTTGAGCGTGAAGAAGTAACAAACATATAAACATATACACTCACAAACATTCGCCTCTATAATTAGTGTGATAGTGTGATTTATAAAAACGTTTCAAAATTTGAATCCGAAATCACATTTCCAAAACTCACGTTCCAAAACGTAACACGATTACCGAGTAACGCTTGTTTGCATAGCCTGCAGCTGCCGTCGCATTAAAAGAAAATTAACGGAATTTGATGCACGGATTATGCAAATCGAAGCATATCCGCTAACGTTCTTTGTTATCACGTACACAAAATGAGTTTTGATGGTAATGTCCTAGACAATTTGTGTTTCTTGCACTAGTTTTATCTGTGCGTTAATTAATTTTAGAGCGGGTTTTCAGGATTTGCGGAGTTTACTCTTCTAGTTGAATGAAATGATTACTCTGTTAGCACACTGACGCTTATCGCTGCGATTTTGCGCGCGAAACTTTTTATTACTTTTTGTCCATAAGAACAATTCCCGTATTTTTAAGAACGTTTGCATTGTAATCTGTCAAAAAATACTATCAATTTACATACATTTTGACATTGAGATTGCGACTCTTGAATTTGAACATTTTTTTTTTAAGTATGAGTATTATTACACTTCTGGTTATCACAATATTTTTGCAGACCGTTGCGTTGGTGTTCATACGGCTTTATAGATAGAGCTGCCGTCCCTTTAACGTCCAGAAATCGCAATGTCCAAACGAGCCTTAGATCAGAGATTACCACCGACAGTATTGTATTGAAAGCCGTTCATGCTTTGAATTCGCCAGACTCACTCGAATTGAGATTTGATTTGCTTCTGCATCAAGTAAACATTTGAATACCAAACAGGGCTACTAAACCGATGTCTCCTGCCAAACATAAATGAAAACAAATTTATGAACAGGCTTTCCTGAAAAACCAATTCAGTCCCCTCAAAATTACGGTATCGTAAAACAATGATTGAAAATCTCGATATCGGTCTTATATTTCCATTAACTTGGGGGAGTGAGTAGTCATGCAATTGCTATCAAGCCAGGTATCTATAGCTTGATTTGATAATAATAACTTGCAGCCGGGAAATGTGGAAATCGGGGGGCGAACGAGGGGCGTCAAAATGTTTATACACTTTCATAATTTTGAGGGGATGATATCGGATACAGTACAAAGAGGGGTCGGACAAGGAAAGGGCTTTCAACAAAATACTTAATACGGAAAATACGAGGTAGAAAACCTGGTTATTTCTAGCCGATGCTATTATTTGGGCGTTGATGCTATGCGAGGATTTGTCTGGAGTATTGCATTACCATATTTTGGTGGCGTTCGTTCCCTTGATGTATTTTTTTTTTGTTTGGTATTGTGGAGGCTCGCTGTTTAGTGAGCGCGTTCGTGGGTTTTATGAGATAATAATATTTGTGTCAGTATTGCATTTGAATTCAGTTTCAATCTGAAAGTACCTATTACATCTTTGGTTGCGCGTTGCATACCTACTGGTTTCTAGGAAGGCAGGCAATTTTTAGAAATGAAAACTTCCCTTAGTTTTAATTTCTAAAAATCGTATCTATGCCTATCTTCGAGTTACTGAGACCTACAAGATATGGTATGGCAGATTAAATTGAATACCTGAGTGTGGATGGCTATAAGAGTAGATGTAGGCCAAATAAACGATGGATGGACTGTATGAGAGATGATATGACTAGAAAAGGCTGACAACCGAGATAAGTACTTATAGAAAAGTATGGAAGAAAAAACAACCGACTTCCAAAGAAGACACTACAAAGTAAAAATACCTTTAACTTCAAAAGTCGATGTCGTTGTGTTCGCATTTTCATTGAACCACTGATTTCCGAAATTAAAGTTATTTTTTACTTTGTAGTTTCTTTATTGGAAGTCGGTTGTTTTTTTTTTCGTAAAAAAGTTTTAATTTTTCTATTTTAAGATGTACTTACCCCGCACAAATTCGTATAACAGTACTTGCTATGTAAATATCAACGACAGGAAGTCATTATAACATCACCAATATAAACTAAATGGCAAAAATGCGTATTATTGAAGCTAACTCAAAAACTACCCAAGAAAAGTTAATAAAATTTATATGGGACCACGCCTGAGGCATACCCTACCAATTAAAAAAATAATTTTTGAAATCGATTTACAATTGCCGGAGATATCGCGTAACAAACATACAAAAACATACAGTGGAATTGAAAACCTCCTCCTTTATGAAGTTGGTTAAAAATGTATGTTGCGCTTACCTCCAATAGGTTAAGGTAAGAGAATGATGGTGAGTTTGAATTGAATACCAGTAAAGTGATAACATGGATGAGGCAGACCAACGAGCGTGGAGATCGGCACAAGAAAAGAGAAGCCTATGATCTGCAAAGAGTGAAGTCGAGCTGTGGATGATGATAATGAGGAAATCCTGTTTGTATATCTGTGTAAACGAGATATGGAACATGATACTCATCATGCAAAACAGAGCAAGTGAACGTCACAGCGGTAGCGGAATGAAATGCTGCACCGATAATCGCAAAATTTTCAGTAAACTTTGATACCGTTCATCATCGGCCTAGCCTTTTCCCAACTATGTTGGGGTCGGCTTCCAGTCTAACCGGATGCAGCTGAATACCAGTATTTTACATGGAGCGACTGCCTATCTGACCTCCACAACCCAGTTATTGGATAATACGATACCCCTTGATAAACTTTGATACCGTTATCTCCTAATATCTAAAACACGTTAAGGTAAACAGAGCCTTATCTCGAATGATTACCGAATTCTTTTTTTAATTAAAAGGCCGTTGAACGAAATTGGATCGGCACTCTTTGTTCTACGGCTTTAGGGGTATTTATTCTTGTATTTTTTGCACAAATTATTCAAGCTTATTGAACATTGGACGTCAGAGAGGGCGATCTATCACAGGGATAGAAGGAATACGAAACCCTGTAAAGAAAACTCGACCCGGATAAGTGGGTCACAAATCCTTTAGAAGTTGGACCTTTAAAAATTGGTTTTATTCGTTCGTATGTTTTTGGATTACGTAAGGTTGATATAACTTATGAGGTAGAAGGAAATGTTGATGGGGCTTGAGATTAATAAATGGACGTAGAGAGTGAAAATGTCAAAGAGATTCTGAAAAACATAAGAACAGATGGGAAACACAACGGTGCAGTTGTAATTGCATCTCAACTCAAAACATCCTTAACAATGTCATGTTTCTCTGTAAAATTTTGAACTTTACATTTTAAAATCTTCCTTCACGTAAAAGTAATGTAATAAAAGCAACCTAAAACTAGGAATTCTTAGCGTTCCACTATGAAGCAACTGAATTACAAAAAAGTACATGAGGTGTCAGTTTTTATGGAGATGCATTGCATTTTTAATTCAACTCGGCTTCAGCAAAGAAATGTCTTGTGCGAGTAATTTTTCCACTTTTTGAGGATTTCATAAAATCATTAAATAAACTTTATTTTTCTTTGCTTCTTCTTTATTAGGTACAAGGTAACCAGAAGCATAATGTAAGCATGCTTTTTGCTGAAATCGTCAGACTTATACCTATGTGGATTATAATTGCCATGGAAACCTCTTTGCAAAACATAGGCATATCCAGTTAAACTACAGTTTTCTAGAAGAGCGGTAGCCGCCACATAGCACCTGCAATTCACCGGCGAATGACGTCACTGAAACGTTATTTATGTATAGAGATATGAGGAACAGGGTGTTAAGTTCACTTATCCTCCATAGAAAAGGGAGGATCCTCTGACCAGGCGGGTGTTGTGTATGGCGGGCAAATGCCCTATGATTCATTTTGGGCCGTGGTATATATGCTAGTTACGCGGTAAACTTTGCTTGCGAGATGCAGAATTTTGTGTGACATCAGTATGATGCGTAGTTCGTATGTGGCGTTTGTAGATACCGCTACATATGAACGTAATTTGGTGTGTTTTACTAGACAACGTTTTTGACACCGTAAAGTCAAACCTCGCTGCCATCATTTTCATGACAGCCGTCACTGCGGCCGTTATGTGGCGGCCACCGCTCTTTTAGGAAACCGTAGCTTAAGAATACAGATATGTCGATGCTATGGGCAAGGCAATAATGTTACATAATAATATTCAACGCTTGTTCTGCAAATATATAACATACATAGCATTTGATGTACCCACTGATGGGACACAGGCTTTCTCTCTTCAAGAGGGAGTTGGCTGTAATCCACCACTCGGGCCCAGTGCGGGTTGGAAGATGTCATATGTCTCCGAATTTTTTGTTCTAGGACAATATACCGGTTTCCTCACGATTTTTTTCTTCACCGTTTTGAGAGCAGTGGTGATGAAATAATTTACACAAAGTAAAGCGCCTGCCTGGGTACGAACCCACGACCGACAACTCATAAGTCGGAGCTGTTACCACTGGGCCACCACTCCTCCAAATTATTCTGCAAATACCTTTGCAATATTTCGGTAAAGACGTACCTATAAATTGCCTTCAGTTTCTCTTTAGTAACGATTTTGCCTCGTATCTCACGTTTGTCTATTTTCCGGTCACCCGAACTTACCCTTTATACAAAAGCACTTGTTCCATTACCTAACCTAGCCCAGCTTAGCTATCAGCACTATACTTTAGGCTTAAATCCATAAAAATCCCGACCAGTCTACAATTTTGAGGCTAAGAATCAATCTCCATTATATGGTAGTGTTGTCATTCGGGAAAGCAATCCGCGGCCATAGGAGATTACCTTATACGGTGTAGTGGTTACATATCAGGGATCCGCAGGCTTCCATCGACCCTCATTCCCTTCGGATATCCTGGGCACTTTTATTGCCACTGTAAAACACGGAACGACCGGCCAAGTAAGGATTTCGTAGCAGGTAAACGTTTTCGCAACGTTGGGAGTTGACTGGAGAAGTTTTAATTTTTTTAAGTGTTTTTACCTTTGGAACACTCATCTGTTCTGGGTTAATGTTTTGGTAATATTCAATTGTTTTGAAATAACCATTTTCATAAGAATTTTTGCAAGTAAATTGAATTGTTTATCATCATTGATATTTTAAAAGTTGTAGTAAAATTCATGCTAATGAGAATTGTATGTGCAAATAAAACTGTTTTATTTATTAATTCAACTGCAATACATAATTGTTGAAGTACAGACGCTAGCACATCAAGCTACTATAATCTGTCAAATTTCTTTAATAGAATTTCAACTTTATCGCTAAATAATAAGGTTCAAAGTTGATTGGGAAAATTTGACAGTTTCGGGTAGCTTGATGTGCTGGCGTCTGTAGCTATAGCTATTGCCTATATTAGAAAACTAAGTAGTCTTAGCGATTTTAATTGTTTTTTCAAATGCTGCTGGATACTTTTTAGTCAATCATTCGAAGCGGTTACCAACCTCAGAAACTTCTTACCTCATCATGATTCCGTCAACGATGTTGTTTTCTACTGTACTAGTAGTCACATCCTAACATTCAATACACCCGTATCCCATCAACCTTAAGGTCAAAGCCAAATGGCGTTCGGCCTGGGTCGCCGGACATCTAATAAGGGAATTGTTGAAAACAATTTTTCCAATCTCTTTGTGCGGGCTTCGGAGGCTCGACGATAAATTTTATGACAAATTGAAACCCTTCGACTGTGTCAGATTAAGACTTTAGTTAAGTTAGAAGCGCTTGGAGTAGAAGTAGCATAGAAAAAGAGATAGCAGTTGATACCTCTAGAAGAGAAAAACTGGGCGTACCTAGTCTACGCCCCAAAGCTGTAGAACGATGTAGCGATTTTGAACGCCTTTACTTTTCGAACGGAAGTTTTTTTAACATGCGAAGTAGATATATTTGATTGTTTCTTTACAGTAAGACTATTCGCAATGACACGCAATGGAATAGTATTATCTCTCGTTCTCTCTTTAATTCATCCAAAGATTGCCTTTAAGAGATCGCTTTTAGCGATAAAACCACCCATTGTGTCAGCCTATGAAAAGTATATAAAGTACATTTATATACCTTAAATCTATGTAGTGTATAGACATAATAACGATCATTCAATTCTATTCTATGGAACTCTATTCTTTAACATTATTGTTTGTGATCTAGAAATATCATGGTTTATTTTTTGGTTGTCGTAGATGATTACAACTAGTTTCATCCGTGTGACTGACCGATCCCTTGACAATTCAAAAGTGCCTCTAATTGATTTATCTGAAATAAATGGTTTGAATTTGGTGAGGACAAGGTAAAAGCCATTCTTAGAAGCAGCCATTCAACTAACTCAAATCAGCGGTAAGGATGAAAATGAAATTCTTCGTAAAGAGTTTGGTAGAAGACCTAAGACTTCTCGAGGAATGTCTTAAGCTTTGGTTTATTAGACAGCGATTCCGTGATATTAAGATGGCCGTTATGATGAAAATCTGTAATTTTCACTAATATTTTGACATAGACGTATCATACAATATGTTTGGACAGTCGTTATTTATTTCATTGTACTTTACCTACATAAAAAATACATAACAAATAAAATACATATTACGTTACAAAACATACGATGGGCGGCCTTATCACTTTTTGCGATTACTTCCAAGCAACCTTGGAATGGACTGTTCATTCCAATCCAAGGTTGCTGAAGGTGATTATGGAGTCACCGTTCACCGCTTATAACTTGGGCTCAGCCTACACTGGCACCCGTGCGTGTTTCTAAACGTGTTTTTCATCCGTTAAACGAAAATAATATATTTTATTTATTCGTTGCTTGAACGATTCTATTGGAAAGGATTTCCTTCACTGTCCGTCGATAATATTTTCAGAAATAATATTTTTATTAAACACGTTCCATTTTGCACGTGTTAAAAGATCTTCCTCGTAGGATTTGTGAAAACCAATTACTGAAGTCATTGACTTTACAGATGTTCTGAAGAGATACCTATCGAAGTTCTTGCAAAGTTTATTACTCATTACGAGTATCTTTCAATTAATATTTTATTATTGATCGCGAAGCAACGGTTCCTTTCAAGTGCAAATAATTTTGTTAACAATCCATGCGTAGTTTCGCACGGGTCGATCGATCAGGTTAAGCTACGCTTGCCGCGTTTGGTCCGTGGATGTGTGGCCATCTTCACATACCAAGAACCTCCGTGCTTCGGAAAGCAAGCCGTTGGTCCCGGCTGTCATTCGTGGAACTTTGACAGTCGTTATGGGTTGTCAGTAGCCCGAAAGTCTGAAAACCAGTCTTACCAAAAAGTATCATATTACCCAGTAACTGAGTTGTGGAAGTCAGATATGCAGTCGCTCCATGTAACATACTGGTATTCAGCTGCATCCGGTTAGACTGGAAGCCGACCCTAACATAGTTGGGAAAAGGCTCGGCAGATGATGAATCTATGAGTAGTTTTCCATTACCTAATTAAAATAAGTAGGTCATTTAGTTTATAGGTACTCAGCGAGAACTTCATTAAGAATCAGCGCAGCAGGAGTAGTGTTGGCCTAGTTAAGTGGTATCTGCCACGACTTACCGAGTTGGTCGTGGTTTCGAACTCAAGTAAGCACTTTACTTACTTTGCGTAATTTATTTTATCCCCACTGCTCAAAAACTGGTGAAGGAAAACTTCGTGAAGAAAAACAGGCATGCCCTAGGATCAAAAATCGAAGACGTGTCATCTACCAATCCGCGCTTCGCCCGCGTGATGTATTACGGCCACTCCCTTTCACAGTGAGGAGGCCTGAGTTCTAGCAGCGGGAACGTTATAAATGCTGATTATGAGCATTTTATTCTATTCTTATCCGAGATTTAATCCTTGATATCTACTTAGGTAAAGAAGAAAGAAAAATGTTAGATTTGGGACACGCACAGGAAATACAAAAAGTAAAAAGGAGCATTTAAAAATAATAAAAGAAACATTTTTTTTAATTTTATTTATTTACTTCAAACATACAAATATCCTTACAGGCCAGACCCAATGCGATATTGTAGTACACTTACAAAATTATACAGTTCCAAAGCTTGTACCATAGCAAATTCTATAGGTAGCTATTCTTTCAAATTCAACCAAAGAGCAACAGAATATGTCTACGTCATCAGCAATGAGGTTGAGAGTGCGGAGCGCGCTCGTCAGCGGCGCCTCCCGCAGCAAGTTAGTTCGCGCGCGTGGCACCGCCAGCAACCGGGGCTGACGACGACGACCCACGTACCCATCTGGCACGACTAGTTCCACCCTTCGCAATATATCCGCATTGTGTATCCTCCCTCCAATTATCTTAAAGATATAGGTAGCAAGGGAGAGTTGCCTCCTGACCCTAAGTTCATCATATCCGACCTTACCTAAGATAAATAGTGTTGGATACCTCAACGGATAAAATGGATACATATTTTTTCGAATAAATAAAACAGAAATGAAGACATGTGCAAGGCCAATAAGGCTCCTAATTTAGCATAATGCTTCGGTATTTAAAAAATTAATACCGCGTATCGCGAGGACTGGTTCGAGGTGGCGGGGAAAAAGAGTAACTGGAAAATTTGGAGGATGCCTTTGCCTATCAGTTTGACAGCATAGGCTGACAACAAAAAAAAAACGCAGTCTGGTATTTTGATAGGGTCGTACATATTCCCGTAATTTAAACTAATCAGTATCTTCTATGATTCTAAAACAATACCTATACATTTATAGAAAGCCATTATTATGGACGCATTAAATTACAAACGGCTGTGATTTTGATACTGTGCTTACAGACACAGACTTAACGCCCCAGGTCTAGTTTAATTAACTTTATGAAGGTTAATTAAGGCATTCTAGGTTCTCAGAACCAAATGGCAGTATGGCAGGCTAAGTATGTTTCTATTTTTAATTTGCTACTTTTGCTAGACTACAATCACAGTGCGATCGACCTTTTTTTAACAACAAGATATTAATTATTAAGTATAAATTAGCTGTCATTTTGGTGTAACGACTTAAAAATCAGAAATTATCTAAGGTGAATATAAATATGGGGGATTTGAAACTGAGAAATGTGGAGAAAATTATAAAATAAACTGTTTTTTCAGCGGCTAAGTAAAATACGTATGGAGCTCAATAATTATAAAAAAACAACTTTAGAATCGCAATGAAACGGAATAATAGTTAGTATCATAAAAAAAATAAAGCCCTCCAGACCGAATTTCGGCCATGGCGATGGCGACCAATCTCCAAAATAAAAAATATTATATTATAAATATTTATTCCTCAATTTTCATGATTGCACCTACCACTGTTTGTCTCTGCATCACCCAAAGATTGACTGGTAGAAAATGCCTATGGCATTAAGTCCGCCTCTGTACATTTATGTGCTTGAAGTATTAAATAAAAAAATAAATAAATCTCAGCAGAGACCAGCCTTCGGCGCGGGAGATATTACATTATAGTGGAGTGTGTGCGCAGACATACTCTTCCCTCGCTCTCATAGTTCGATGGGACGGCAATCCGACACGACCGGAGAGACAGGCACAGGGGCAATGGCCTGCAGATGGAGAGTAATGGGTAACTCAACGTCCGATCAGGACCAGGCCCGTGACGGACGGCACGTATGTGTTCTACGCGCGCCTCAAAGAGACCGTAAGGACCGAAGCCTGTCGGGGCAGCGGGATTGTCCGAAAGGTTTACCGCTACCCCGGAACATAAAGGGCTAAGGAAGGAACACGGCTGGGTTTTAGTCAGTAAGAGTCTGACACTCCCTTCTGCTCCACCCAGAACGGGAGGGGTCATTTGATGATTTCCCATCCTCAAAAAAAAAAAGAGGCAACGGCTATCTGCTTTCTATGGGGTCATTTTTACCCATTTCCTGTATACTTTCTCTTGCCAACTCCATTCGTGGTGAAATATATATGTATTTTCTGGTTCTGTAGTTCTCAGTTAGGATTAAACTTATAGTATTTATTGTATAATTTTATTTTTGTCTTTTTGTACTTACTTTTCCAAAACTTTTTCTTTATCTATAGAAAATTTTACATTTTGTAAGTTTTGGTTAATTTTTGATGTTTTAAATAGGTACTAATTGTTTTACTTATATTATGCATGCTTCATTCACATCTAGTAGATTTCAATCAGAAATATTGTTTTGTAACTGTTTTAATGATTTGTGACTGTACTCGTACACACGGCTACACATCAAACTATACATTACCAGCTTTAGCTGACCTCGCATTGTATAGGTTTTTTGTACAATCAAAAGTCAGCTTATACTGGTTAAAAGTTGATATGTTGTCGTGCGTACATCAGTTTTGTGAATTATATTAGAAAAAAATCACACCGCCAACTTCCAAACTCCGGGCTATTAGTATCACAATGATAGTAGTTAAGAGTCATAATGAGGTCGAGAAGTAATATTCTCCACCACGGACGATCCTGTATAAAATAAAAAAGTAGATTAATCCATCATCTTATTTTACTAAAAATAAACTTGTTAAAATTAATTAAGTTCTTAGCTTGTGACGGTAACAGATTCCACTTACCCTTAACTTCGTGAACAGATAAAAAATCTCGTAATAATTTTTCTGAAAGATAAAGCATCAGCCACTCCGACGGCGTTGAATTTTAATAGAAAAATAATCAATTTTTATTAAGAAAGTGTGTTTATATTAACATTTTTCAAAACAAAAAACAAGAAACTCCAATAAAAGACACCAAGGCGTCGAAGAAAAATAAAAAATAATAGAATTAGCATAAATGAAATACATTAGACTGGGACCCATAGGGAACAAGGAAACAAGAGGGATTTAAATTTTGTAACACGGTACTGCACCAAATTCAGTAGGGTGCAATTTTTAGGAATGCTTTTATTATCAAAACACTCGAGTTGAGAGAATTAAAAAAAAGATTGAGGGAATTTGGAAATTTTTTATTTATTTTTATTGGCGTTAAATTGTTTTGAAATTCATAGAAATATCCGAGAAAAATATCAGCTTTTTTATAATTATTTTCACGAATGCCATCACCTATAAAATTTTAATTTTGATTTTAATTGTGATACAGAGTAATCCTAGTATACGAGTGCCAAAGCACTCTTTTGACACAAAAGTACACATTACAGAAGACCAATTTTTTTAAAGGAGATTTAATGTACCCATTCATCTAGTAATAAATATTTAAAATATTAAATTATTTTTCTCGGAACTAAAATAGGTCTAAGCTTTAAATTAATATTTGACTGACGCAAAAATACCAAAATATACTTTCTGCAACACCATTTTCATACCTACGCATCTAAGCAAACACGCTAGAGTAAACAGTAACCCACACAGAATGTTTACGCATGCCATAAGAATTTGATGTGAGAAAAAGCTTGCTGCACTCAAACACAAAGTAACTATGTACAGAAGGTCAGCTCCATACAAAGAGCGAAAACGCACGCACATACGCACAATGGTCCAACTGAAGGACTAAGTGCGGAAACCAAACCCATAACATAGAACATATAGACACACTTCACGTACACCTCGTCTTAGCTTTGGTGACTGGCATTCGTTTGAGATATTTTGAATTTTTGAGTAAGATCTCCGTAAGTACAGTCATCATCATCATCTGCCTAGCTTTATCCCAACTATGTTACGGTTGGCTTACAGTCTAACCGGATGCAGCTGAGTAACTGCCTATCTGACCTCCACAACCCATTTACCCTTGGTAAGACTGGTTGTCTTCTGATGAACAAATGTCAAAGATCTCCATATGTAGCTATAGTAATGAGCATAAATACCATGCAGTTACGCAAAATTCAAAAAAAAAAAATCAAAAGCGTTATTTTCGTGAAATAAAAAATGCAACTTTGAGAAAAGACCTACCTATTTCATATTAATGTAATTTACTTTTCTACTAAACTTTAGAATATAATACTTTTTTCGTAACACCATAGAATATCTATCTAAACTTTAGAAGAAAATCGACCTTCTGTTTCTATTTTGGGTCTCAAGTAACAGTTTTCTTAGCGCCTTCCCCGTCTCGGACGCTCTTAATGCAAATTTTATTTATTCATGTAAATTAATATCTATTCTCTGGGACACCCAGTGAGGCGAGAAATTGAGTACGTGCAAAAATAATGCTGGCTAGCACCCTCCCGGCTTATGCAAACGCCGTCGCACCGATGGTTACCAATTAGATTGTGTTGTGTCGTAGTGTGTTTGTTGGGGGTGCATTAAGAGACACGGTGTCGACACGGTGCAGCATTTGTAAGCAGTTAAGTGCATCAACAAGCAGTGAAGTATGTTACTGAATTATATTACTACATCCGAGTTTCCAGGCATGCCCCTATTTAACATTGATGATCAACTGGGTCCATTGCTGTTTTTCAAGAATACGTTTACCTCGGACGAATTCCGCAGTTTGGTATGAACAACTTTGAGAGACACACACACAGAAGAATTCAGCTGGGCTAGGCAGCGTTTGGGAAGCTTCGTCGAGTCTTCTCGTCGAGCATTCCACAGAGCCTAAAGACTAAGGTCTTCAATCAGTGCTTGGACACTCACGGTACGGCTGGTCCATAAATTCAAGGTCGCATAGCGAGCTATGTAACGGCTATGCTTGCAGTCTCTCTGAGGGAGTGCGTAACGAGGTGATCCGAGAGAGAACCAAAGTTGTCAACGTAGCTCACAGAATAAGCAAGCTGAAGTCACAATGGGCTGGCTATAATAGATAGAGAACCGACGACCATTGGGGTAGACGTGTTCTTGAGTGGAGACCGCGAATCGGCAAACGTAGCAGCTGGATGAGAGTTGCCGAAAATCGAGTTGAATGGCACGTTTTCGTTGTCTAGGCAATAGGATAGGCTTATGTCCAGCTGTGGACTACTGTAGGCTGATGACGAGGGTCGACTATTTCGAAAATCTAAAGGTTTACATCTAGATCAAAACCCATTACCCCATTTAATAAAATGCAGCGCGTCATTAGGCAAATTCTGTTGTCTGTTACGTCCACAAGTGAAGTAATACATCACATTCAAATACAGACTATAAATACATCACTTACACACAAAACATTGCAAAGAAAGCCGAAGCACCCCAAAACAACTTAACATCAAATATAACAGTATCATACAGAACATACAGAGTGAATAACACAGCGATGTGATAAACTCATAGCCCGATGACTTGAGAAGTTTTTCCACGCACCATTTACCGTGAAAGGGAATATGAAAAGGGTTGGGAATTAATTGTGATGTCGTGACGTCAGACGGCTCGGTAAGCATCTTGGGACGCGAATTTGGGTCTCTTTCTAGTTCCATTATTGTTAGGACATTTTTTCTGTAAATGTGTTGAGGGAAATACTTTGAGTACCTACAAACGAATGTAAATATGTAGATACATTTAGTTTTTACTAATTTTCTAGTCATTTGTAGGGATCCGTATTGCGTGTTACAGGAATGAAGTCTTACATTGTGTAAAGAGGATTGTTTGTCTAGGAAGTGTGACAAAAAAAACACTTTCTCAGAAAAACCCGCAAGAACAATCTAGTTCATTGTGCGTAAAATCATACTGTTCAACATGATAGCGAAGATTATGGAAAACTAGCTGCGCCCCGCGGTTTCAGCCGCGTAAATGTCGATGCCATGGGAATATCGGGATAAAGAGTAGCCTATATGTTAATCCAGGGTGTCAGCTACCTTCATGCAAAATTGTATCATAATTGGTCCAGTATTTTGAGCGTGAAGAAGTAATAAACATATAAACACACACACACACCTTCACACTCACAAACTTTCGCCTTTATAATATTAGTATAATGAGAAAAGTCAGGCTTATTGAGGAGCCTAAACTTACTGTTTACTCAATGGAAATTGGAATTTCCAGGAATATTCCTAACCAAATAACACTATCATTTCCTATACCAATTTCATAACCACCAATATTATGACAAATCTAATTTGCTTCCTCTATCGAACATCAACCTCCCTAATCAACCCCAAACCGCGGATCAACTGCATTTCGGAGCAAATACTGCAGACAGCCTAATAGCCCTCCAACACCTAACTGATAATTTGATACACGTTATAGCGACAAACAAAAAAGAACCTTATTCCCTTACATTATGGACGCAAGCAAAGCAAATAAATAAGCAGACGAAATGGGGGTACTAATGGAAGTGTGAAATACGATAGCATTGAGCGAATACATTATTCAAATTTTAGTAACAAGGTTTTTTATTATGTTTTTCATTTTTGGTGCGGTAAGAATGTTTGGGAGTTTTTGCGCCCGCTTTCGTTGTCTGGGAGTTAAAAAAGAGTAAAATGGTTACACCTTGTTTCTAAACACACAGATGTGAGTTATAATAATCCTATTTTTAATCGACTTCCAAAAAGAAGGAGGTTATATGTTCAACTTTATGTATTTTTTTTATGTATGTTCACTGATTTCTCCGTCAATTATTGTGGATCGATTTTCAAAATTATTTTTGAAGTGAAAACTTCTTTAGCGGCGCTGCGTATTTTTTTTGGAATGGGTAAAAATCTCTAAACTCGCGTCAGGACACGTGACCTGATCGAGAATTCGTAAGACGGATGGAGAGAGGGCAGGCGGCGCAAGGCGCTTGCGCGAATGTTGAAGTGAAAACTTCTTTAGCGGCGCTGCGTATTTTTTTTGGAATGGGTAAAAATCTCTAAACTCGCGTCAGGACACGTGACCTGATCGAGAATTCGTAAGACGGATGGAGAGAGGGCAGGCGGCGCAAGGCGCTTGCGCGAATGTTCGATAATTGTCATGTTTGTGTACGATAGCGCAATGAATAAATATTGTATCCTACCACATAAATAATAATACTTTTATACTGATAACGAAAGCAATTCGTACAAAATTATTCTCTAACCTTTCCAAAATATCAAAAATGCAGAACATTAATATTTAAGTTTTCACTTCTGCCGGCACTCCCGGAGTGCAACCCGTCGATTTTTTTCACAACACCAGTCGTTCAGTAAACCTTCAACCGAGAACACGCTCTTTCATTTGCCAACCTTCTGATTATACACACATCAAGTACCTTACCGGCAAATAATAAAACAAGCTCTTGTCTGGGTTCGAATCTAGTATAAAATTCAAAGTCCTCACTGAATGATATACCTATCAACACACAGCCTAAACTGCTGGTCCTAGAGACATGAAATTCGGTGGGTGTGTTTTTTTGTGAAGAGTATCCATTAAGAAAGGGTTTTTCGAAATTCCACCTCTTAGAGGGTGAATGGGGGGAGGGTAAATTTTCTCGCGGACGAAGTAGCGGGCAGAAGCTAGTAAAATATAATGACGTAAGTTCTATAGGAGGAAGCCTACACCTCGAAATATTTCCTACACTACGAGAAGGAGCTACAAGTTTACTTAAAACACTTATCCTAACTTGATTGCCTAGACTCGTAAAACATTACAGTAAATCTACATTATGGCTTTCATTACTCAATTTACGACTTTTAGCCAGTCTAGCTCTAACGCAAGACTTAATCACTTGAGTACTTACAACATAAAGCCATCTTTACATACTATGTTCTACTCTTTACATTTTATTTACCTCTATTGATCGAGATTTTAATACACGTCGGATACTCGTTCAAGTCAGCCTCAAATAGATATATACATCCACAAGAATTGATTTAACTGTCTACATTCTTTGTTCGATAATAGTTAGTGTATCAACAATTTGTTCGATAATAGTTATTGTATTACGCTACAGTCCCCATCACGACAAGCTATAAATTTTGTAAACACACATTCAGGGGTTCGCAACCTTTAGATGAAATAAAAAAAAAAACAGTTTTGTAATAAATTTTATTTTTATACAGGGATATAATTATTAACACTTACATCTAAGAGAATTCTGCATCTGCATTCTGCAGCATTGACAGCACGGCAGCGTCAGCGTGAACCTACTTCAAAATTGTGGCCCAAATGTTTACGTTCCATGAGTCAGACGCGTTTCAGTACCACAAAATATTAGACGACATCGCTTTACATCGCTAAAATATAACCCGATCAAGTGAAACTGCTCGTTAGTTTCGTATTACACGTATGTTACTTTGAGTTGATTGAATTTGGGATTATTTGATATTTATTATTTATTTAATACTTCAAGCACCTACATGTACAGAGGCGGACTGAATTGTTGATTGAATTGTCGCTACGTAACTTAGTGTTCTTTATTTACAAAATTTATAGCTTCTCGTAACGTGGACTTTAGTTACACATTGATACAGTATTATGGAACACAAATTGTAGACAATAAAATGAATTCTTGTCGATGTATGCTGAGGCTGATTGTACATAGAATTTATTGGCATTTAAAGTATATCTACCGTAGGCGTTAACGTGCCACCGCGTAGATCACACGTAGACGCCGCGTGCCACGAAGATACCCCGTGGTAAGTACCTTAGCAGCGACTGAATCGCGTAAATGTAAGCGGTATCGATGAGCATCTATGCTAGGCCAATGCCTGATGCAAAGACACCCATAGATTAAAGCATGTTTTAGCCTATTTACATACTTATTTCATTGCAGACTACTGCTCGACATACTAGTGCTGGACTAGGTCTGTCCAATCGCAGGCCATCTATGAAACTCGATCTCGACTACTCTCAAAGTGTCATCCACGTGTACAGCCAATTCCAAGTGAACACGTTCCCTTCGTTTTTTATTTCTAGAACCATCACAAAACTATTATATCGCATGAGAAAAATTTTTCGCTGTCACAATGTCGCTTCATGTTTTTTCCGTCATCCTATTTTTTCTCACGTCTACAATGGCGGCGTGTTTGGCCCAAACAAAAGTATCTGCTATCCCTTTTGTTTGATAACAAACACAGTTCTCGCGGATATTCTTCGAAGATATTTTTATGTCGTCTTCGCATATTTCTTGGTGATTTGATTTTTTTGCTAGTTTTCCAAATTAACATTTCTAAGGATTGTAAGGTAAATGTAACCATTTTTTGTATTCTTTATCCGTGGAAAACTTTTTCCTATTTATAAGGAAAATTTTTGATGAGCAGGTATCATAACTACGTCTTTTTTCTTGTGAGAACTAAAAATCTAATTCGAATCCCCTTTTGGACATTTTATTGATGTTCTTCTTCTAAGCATATCGATGGCAATCTATATGGAAAGAATTCATTTACTGTGCAGTCGACAGGACATACAGAACACGATATTAAGTGTCCCATTATTTGTGGAACAGCACCACATATGTACTCCAAGGAGGAGTCGCTTGTGAATCTCCATCTGAACAGGTTTTCATTGCTTCGGGCATCCAAGTTCCAGGGTCTGTTTAAAGACTTCCTGGTTAGCCAAGGTAAATCATGTCCAGGGGGAGATCCTCAGCAGATGGAACAATTGATATTGGTAATCAAGCACTGTCTCGCCAAAGCTTCAGTCTTTCTTTTGATGGTTCGCCAGTGAGTAGGACGATACACTTTAAAAAGCTGCTGTTTATTCATAATATTTTTCACAAGACTAGGAACAAATACATTTATTTAATCAAACAAAAAAAAAAACTAATATTACCTAAGTATGGGCCGAATCTTACCTACAATGAGTGTTCATCCCTAGAACTCCAAAATGAATATGGAAGGGTTACTTAAAACCCCAAACATACCAAGGAAATAGTCACCGCTTAGCTTTGTAACACAAATAACTACATTTGCAATTCAGCCGCCATATTTATTCCATTTTCTAGCGTTTCCCCGGAGGAATTATCTCATTAATGGGAACAACACGTGTGTGCATTGCCAAATGTATTCGCAACTTGGTAAACTAAAAAGCATTGGAATTCAGATCTTATGTCTTTGGAATAGAGTTTTGGAATTTTAAATTTGGAGGTTTGCGCGATGTTTGCTTTAGTGGACTAATAACTTAATACATACAGTCACGCAATATAGCGTACATTTATTAAGTAGTGCAAAGTATACATGATTAAATAAATTGATATATTTAACAACGTGTTAAGATCATTATGTAGCTCTCTCTATGAGGCCTATTTCTTTGATGAGAATAACGGTATACGACTTACATCGATGGCTTAATTTCTACAATCACCATTAAGTGTTATATTGTGCAGTTGTTTAGTTATTATGTTCTTGGTGCCCTTTATCGTTTTGGCTCGAGATGTATCAAAGATATCCCCCTCAGCTATAATGGCAGCATCACTAAGTGATGACTGTTCATAGATAAAAGGTACACCAGTAGGGTTATTACGTAATACACTGGCAATGGCAATGCCTTTCATTTTGACACTTCATCAACATTCATTGCATTATTTACGTTGTCAAGCAGACGAATTTTTCAAATATATTATGAAACAATCGGTTAGCAATTTCCTTTGGATTGTGATTGAATGAGTGTTGCGCAATTGGTGTGCAGACTTTCTAAAATAATCTCTTTGTTTTATTCTCTTACGCCATCATTCGATTGACTGATAATTATTATCATCAGTCTTTAAGCAGGTATTTTCATATTGAATTTGAGATTTCTAATAATCACCATTATTATAGTTACTGTACCAAAACTTTGCTTCTGACACGTTCTCCATTTCAAAGAACACTGTGTTCCATGATATAATTTAGTTTGTCATACAGGAACTTATTCCCCCCAGTAAACATGTATCGGTAAGTGTTAATGGTCTGTCATTATAAGTGTTTATTTTGGCCAACGCCGAAAGTGTTTATTGAATGGTTTTGTTTGGTTCTGCTGCTTGTATTGATCCACAGTTTTTATGCTACTTGCAAAAAATAGACTAAATTGTTACGGAGTAGAAGGTGGAGACGACAATACGACTATAAATTTAACTGCTTTTATCTACTGGCGCTCCTAGTCTGTGTACGAAAATTCTATCCAATATATGAAATAGCTGAGTCACTATAGCTAGTCAAAGATTGGCAAAATCCCTAGTTGGTCCATCACTACCATTTAGTTTGTTTGAAAAAAAAAACGCTTTTAACCCTCAACAAAAAGAGGAGTGTCAGGCTAATGTAAACGCCAAACAGATGAGGCTTATACCCAGCGATAATGAATGTATGCTATTGTAGAAAACATAACTGCTGCTGTTAACTTCCAGTTTTCATTAGCCGTCCGCCGATGCCTGGTCGTTTGGATCAAAATATTTCCCACAGCTTAAACATATAGGGCCAATATTTTTAGTTGTTTTAATTTGTATCGGGGGTTCTTTAAATTTTTAATTTATTGGATTTCAATTTAAGATTTATTCGTAAGTTTCAACATATTCTTATGCAGTCATATTACCAGTGTTGTCATTTGTTGCAGTATTGTTGTCTCCACATTGTATACGGGTTTTGTTTACTGTAAAGTCTACGCTAATAACCTTAGTAGCCTATACTTTAATATTATTGGATGGTAGACTGCCTAGTCTAGCATCCAATAATAACTCTTATGTTTTAAGAAATAGAACAGATGTTTACATAGTTTCTCGTTACGTAAAACGTAAACGTACGACGTAAAATACATTACAGACGATACGAATGTCGAAGATAAAAATGATATTTCCACGTGAGTTGTATTCAACGATGATGAAAAAGAAAACGATGATACTAAATCACAATGATTGATTACATAGATTACTTATAAAAATGAAGAATCGGAGTGTGAAAATCCAAATGGAAAGTATTATACAATTGAGAATTGTAATGTGGAACCCAGTACCATCGCACCCAAGATGACTATCAAAAAATTAAAACGATCTCGTGATACCAGAACTACGCAAATTGTATGCAAAATACTTAAGCAAACA